>CM036587.1:76070086-78570086 GCA_020745705.1 Hemiprocne comata | reverse complement strand
TGTTGTTGGTTTTGTTTTGTTTTTTTCAAAATTATAGTGTAAACACACAAATGGACATGTTTACAGGACCAAAGTTTGTTTTGGTTTTAAAGTGTAATAGTGTTCAGTTTGTGGAAGGTATATCACTTTCCCAAGGTTAAAAATCTCTTAAAGAAACAGGTCTTTAAAGAAGAGTGGACAAGCTAGGGAATGGAGGTAATTCAGGAAGCTAACTCATGAACAAGATAAAACTCAACTGTTGACTGGCCCCAGAAAGGAGAGGAGATGTGGAGCAAAGCTGGAAACAATAGACAGGCTGGACAAGTTGCCAAAAAAAAAGCTGGTATATACAAATTGAAAGTCTAGGAGTATGCAACTTAGAATCATAGAATCATAGAATGGTCAGAATTGGAAGGGACCTTAAAGATCATCGAGTTCCAACTCCCCTGCATAAGCAGGGACATCTCCCACTAGATCAGGCTGCTCAGAGCCCCATCCAACCTGAGCCTGGTCACCTCCAGGGATGGAGCCTCCACAACTTCTCTAGGCAACTGGTTCAGGTGTCTCACCACCTTCACACTAAAGAATTACCTCCTTATCTCTAACCTAAATCTCTCCTCCTGCAGTTTCAAACCATTAGCCCTTGTCCTATCACTATGTGCTCTTGTAAAAAGCCCCTCCCCAGCCTTTCTGTAGGCCCCCTTCAGGTACTGGAAGGCTGCTATGAGGTCGCCCCGGAGCCTTCTCTTCTTCAGGCTGAACAACCCCAACTCCCTCAGCCTTTCTTCATAAGAGAGGTGCTCCAGCCCTTGGATCATTTTCATGGCCCTCCTCTGGACACGCTCCAGCATGTCCACATTTTCTTGTGTTGGGGGCTCCAGAGCTGGACACAGTATTCCAGGTGAGGTCTCACCAGGACAGAGTAGAGGGGCAGAATCACCTCTCTTGACCTGATAGCCACACTTCTTTTGATGCAGCCCAGGATGCGGTTGGCCCTCTGGGCTGCAGTTGCACATTGGTTCCTTATATCCAGCTTGCGAACACAAATTTTGTTAATGTTCTCGGTTAGAAGGTAGCTCTTCACAAGGTTAAATTCTGTATACATAACCTTTAAAGGTCATTTCAGAGTCAAAAGGATAAGACAGACGGTCTTTGCATTTGATTTTATTTGATTGCACCTTCCAGGAATGAATTCTTTCTATTCCTTTTTCTGGTAATAGAAGAACTTCATAGCACTGTATTCTTGTTGTCACAAAGACAATAATGCACTGCAAAAACTTCTATCTTCTCTTTAATAAAATAAACAAATCAAGGTCTCAGTGTACTCTTTACCAGGGGTCTTTTCCTCCTTCTGCTGGTAATAATCGATGGCTATTTTTTTTCTGTAATCTCTCCTTTTTTTTTTCCCCCAACTTTATTGTAGACAACTATAGACTGCAAAACTCTTCAGACTGTGTAAAGGTTGTTTTATCAGTGAGATTAGCTGAGATAAAGTCCATCTCTTTGCATACTTCTATTGCTTTATTTCTTTATATATGTAACCATATATTTTTTGCATTTCCTGCCACTGAGGACTCCTGTGGAGTTCTTCATCCATTAGGATCTCACATATTTCAAAGGAAAATTTCTTTGTCCTTAGGGACAGTTCACTTGCCTTTTTCCCATAAATAACCTTGACTTTGTTAAGTAGATCCTACAAGTCTTACTCAAGCAGGAGGTCTTTGCATTTAGCTGTGGTGAAAATAAACAGTGAGGAAACATGTAGGTGAAGACAGTAGCCTTGAAAACCTTGTGAAGTTTACAAGATATCTGCTAGCATAACTTTCAAAGTGTGTTCACACTACATAACATTCCAAAAATGTTGTAATTAATCAGTTTTTTCATCAGTGAGTCTACTCAGACACTTTCTTTAAAAATATCAGTGCTATTAAAAAAAAAAATAGCGTTCCAAATTTTAGAAGTAGTAGTTTCTCTATCACTCCACCATTTGGATTGTGTCATTAAAAGTTGTGGTTTTATACAGGGAAACCAGTGTTAATATACACATGCAGAATCCAACACATTTTTGCATTCTTTGTATCATTACTAAAATGGTATATGGAATGCCTTCTATTATAAAAAGTTTACTGCACTCTATACTTGAAGATTTTGACCTAACTTAAGTTGAGAAAAGCTTCTCTTAATAACAGGTTGCAGCAAGGAGTAGAATAAGCAGGTCCACGAACTTGTTACTCATGACTCTCTAGCTGACATACAAGAAGCAGGTAGCCAGCACCACCTTGCTCAAACGTCTTTAATTTACCATGTGGTCTGATTCTTCTGGGACTTTTGGAAATATCCACTGTATAGATACAGAAGTGAATTCAGAAACCAGAGCACAGTACACAAGTAGCAGTATGATCTACCTTACATTATATGATCCTACTGTGCTATTTGTCTATATTTACAACAATCAGCAGCCCAGGAAAGTAGTTTGACTATTTTAGTTCTCCAGAAGTTAAATCACTAGATCAATGACAGTTTCACCCACAGCTTCTCACCAAACTCTTACCCTGTAATCATACCTTGTAATTCCTGTAGTTACCTACATGAAAAAAAATTAGTACCTAAGTTCTTGCTCAGGTGGCAGGGCAAAGATGAAACTGCTTCATAATTTGAGTTACTAGAGGAACCTTTCTATGTGTGTTCTGATCTATGGCCCTCAAATGGACTCTAATTATTATTTATTATTATATTATTGGGAAATGTCACATTTTATTTATTTATTTATTTATAAATATAGTTTTGATTTGTATATTTATCTTCCACAATTATAATATAGGGGATTTCATAACCATATTTAATTTTACAATTTTGTTAATCAAAATAGGCTGCTTAGGCAAGCCAAAATTGTTCAGATGACAATTCATTTTTCAAAATTTATATTTCAACTAAGTTTGAATACAAAATCTTTAATACACTAATTTGAAAGAACTGAAGACGAAGACTATGGGTCTGGACCTGAAATTGCTGAGAAAAAGGTGCCTATTTCATTAGCTCCTTATTAGACCAGAAGTTGTTTTATTTTTCTTGGAGACACTCATCATCTTGCAAGATCAAAAATATATAAACAAAGCATAATCAAAGGCTTATGCTGATACTAGATATCCAGATCTTATAAAATGTGAAATGTTACATGAACTTTTGGGGTTTTAATACAAAGTAAAATGTAAGATTTAAGATCTGTGCTCATTTTAAAAGAGAGAATTAAGTGTTCTTATTCATGACAATCTCTAAGAAGTATTTCTCAAATGATGTCACTTTTTTACATCTGATCTTAGTTCAGCTCAAGAGAATCTAAATCTATTAATAATGTTAAACTAAACGAAGTATTGTTTCTCTTAAATAATTTAATCTTGCAGCAATTATACAAATTAAATAAGTCTACTATATAATACCATTGGATAAGGTAAGATTATAAATTAAATGGTTTTTAGTCAAGAAAATTAGCAAGCAGTATTTCCTATTCATATGGTGTGACTTTTCATTTAGGCTCTGCTAAAATCATATTCTTCTGAGAGACTAAATATTAATAAAGATATATTGTATCTCTAAAGCTAATAATTTTAGTTTATATCTTTATAGTCTGAAATAAGGACTTTTAAAAAATATATTTCTACAGTAAGTATCTTAATGAACTTTATAATAGAAATATGGAAAATAATATTTTTCCAAGTTGCATTTTTTAAAAATTCTTTTATATTCAGTATGATTTATTGAACCAACTATTTCATATCATACAAGTCCCTTCATTTTCAATATGCTGAAAGAGAGAGACACCAAAATAATTAGGATTCATTCCTGTAGTATAAGAACATAAAGAGATAGCCTGACAAATAACACGCATTTTATTGACACAGGGAATATAAAAATATTATTTCTAATTTCTACAGCCATTATTTCTACAGCCAATGTATCTCTCTCAGATATATTAAAATCAAGTTTTCTTCATATATTTTGAATCTTACGTGTCTACTTTATATGGATAGAAACAATGCCTGCACTTCTGAGAAGTTTAAAAAGAAATTATGATAGTGAGAATAAAATTCATAATTTAAGTGTTCTTGTATGTTCTCTGTTGACTGCTACCTCTTGATTGGAGTATGTCTCCTAACTTAATGCTTCTTGGTCCCTATCCCAAACAGGATGAGATAACAGATGAGATGTGTATAAAATGATTGAGATTTATTGCATATGACACTGGGGTCTTAATCTCTTAGAAGGCACAGTCAAATGGTAAGGCAATTGGGAGATTGGAACAGAAACTAAGGCTAGAATGTAAAAAAGGTAATCTTAACAATAAAACATACTACTAGTAGCTAGATCAAACAATGAAGTTTAACCATTAAAATGCTAGTAACTTATTATAAAGTTTATACTAGGCCTAGAATATTAATTATCAACTTTAAAATTATTATAGAATCTTAATTATGAGCAATTACTTAATATTCAGTGTACTAATAAAGACAATAAAGGATTTAGTATCTCTCTCCCTTGCACAGCCACAGCTGGGTGTCCCTTGGGGGGTTCAATCCTCAAGAATTAATCTCTCTGGAAGGTGCCCCCACTGGAGAGGAGAAGGTCCAGCACACCTCCTGGGAAAGTGTACGGGAAGCCCCCTGATCAAAGATGGGACCAGGCTTTTATAGAATAAAGAGGATTGACTGCTGTCTTTTAACTATTTAGCTGTACCTCCAAAATCTCTCATTGGAGAATACAAGGAAAACAGTGAAAAAACCACAAAAGCCCTGTTCTCACCAAGCAAACTCTTTTGTTTATCTGTTCATTATTACTTTATCTCCATTTTGGGCCTAGTTATGAATAGGCTGGGCTCCATGTTCTTTAACACCGGAGAGCAACTGGTGTTATGAACTTGAACTTGGCTCCTTGTTTGTACCTTTCAATGTTGTTACCAGCTCAGAGTTTGCCAGGCCTTCTCCTTTGTTTTGGAAATCTTTCCCTTCCAGGCCTGGGCCTGCAAAATTGAGAGATAAAAAGCAGTTGAATCAAAGAGTGAAACTGAGACATATTATTTCGATTCTCCAAGATGGTACTTCTACATCCTCTTTGTCTACTTTTTTATATATTTGTACATTTCTGTGCCTTTTTCTGCCATGATCCTTATTGTACCATCTGAGGCCCTTATTAAAAAGTTATTTAAGTAAGATTACAAAAGAAGCAAACTATAGCAGAACGGGCTACTGAATCCCAATGTCCTGCAGACTCACTGAGCATTATAGCCAATTACAAATACATCTTTTCTTCAGAATATTTTTATATATAGTTTATTTAATATCACTGATGTTGATGGGTCAATGAGAGAAGAAAGTTTGTTCTTTTCAGAAGTTTGCTTTGTTGATATTATAACCTATGGCAAAGCCAATTGTTCTGAAGTCCAGATGTCACTCACTGTTTTTAGCAGAAGTAAGGTTTACTATCAGTCATGTTGTCTGCTGAAAATCTAATGGCAGCATATTTCTTGGTGTATTTCTGTATCTTCATTTTGTACAGACTCTTTGTTCTGTACCAAAGTTAAAAAAGAACAAAAGAAATATTTCAAGACACATGCAGTTACGGTGGTCTAGAAATTACATATACAGGAATTACATTATCAAGAATGGAAGAAACAATGGTCTCAGTTAAATCATAACTCTCCCAATGAAATTTAACAAAAGAGATAAGCCAGAGGTAGAATTTCTTGAGGAGAAGGAAGAGGAGGAGAGCCAAATTACCTTAGAATTAGAAATTACAGACTGTCTAAACAATGAGTGCAGTTTCTAAACTAGTAATGAGTTTCTATAGGGTGACATTTATTGCCTTATGCAACACCATATGTTGCATGTAAATGGAGTTACTTTCCATAATCTCTCACACTGAAAGTGAAGAAAAGCTCTGTTGAATCAACGGATCTCAGAGCAGTGACAATCCCCCCTGTCTACATGGGAATGTGTTGCCTGCCAAAATGAATAATTTTGGTAGAATTTTGAAAGCATTTTATAATGGTTTAAGATAATAAACCTAGAAAAATACACAGGTAGGAGAGCTGTTCCTTTTCTGAGTAGGTCTGTGTTTGACATATTTGTCTGTAAGATGTATTACTCATACATCATACGGTATTGTCATACTGGTGATATATTAGTGTAATACATTATCAGAACATCATTCCTATGATGTATTGCCAGGTAGCACAGAGCTAGCTGGTGAGAGTTAGTTTTAAAAATCTCAGAATTTTTATGCTGGTTTTGGCTGGTATAGAGTTAATTTTCTTCCTAGCAGCTGGGATGGGGCTATGTGTTGGATTTGTTCTGGAAACAGTGTTGATAACGCAGGAATATTTTCATTATTGCTGAGCAGTGCTGACACAGAGTCAAGGTCTTTTATGCTTCTGGCACCACCCCACCAGTGAGTAGGCTGGGGGTGCACAAGAAGTTGGGAGGGGACACAGTTGGGACAGCTGACCCCAGCTGACCCAAGGGATATTCTATACCATATGATGTCATGCTCAGCATATAAATTCAGGGGGCAAAGAAGGAAGGGGTGGATGTTCAGAGTGATGGCATGTGTCTTCCTAAGTACCTAGTGTATGTGATGGAGCCATGCTTTCCTGGACATGGCTGAACACCTGCCTGCTGATGTGAAGTAGTGAATTAATTCTTTGTTTTGCTTTCCTTGCATACACAGCTTATTCTTCACTTATTAAACTGTCTTTACCTCAGCCCACAAGTTTTCTCACTTTTACTCTTCTGATTCTCTCCCCCATCCCACCAAGTGGGAGTGGGGCAGTGAGCAAGCAGCTGTGTGGTGCTAAGTTGCCAGCTGAGGTCAAACCATGGCAATTTTTATGGTATTAAAAACCTAAAAATTAAATACATTCTTTCAGGAGTTGAACACTAAAGTGTTCAAAACCATCACCTGTGAAAAGGTGACTGTTACTTTAAAATCTGATGTGTAGTAATGCATTTCCTGAATTTTGGAAATATGTGTTCTAATAGTAAAGCCAAGTAAATTTTTGTGATCAGAGAGAAAAGGTACTTTCCTGAAGATATTGCTTTGTCGGTTGTCAATGGTAGATCTCATAATTTGCATCACTAGAACTTAATGTTTTGTAAACCTACAGCATATAACGTTGAAGTGACTTACTCCTTTGCCATTCATTATAGAGCCAGCTTCTAGCATGACAATGACATGAAAGATCACTGTGGTATATTAAGAAAAAGAGCAAAGATGTGGGATCTTTTCAGCAGATGTGATTTTATGATTTTGTAAAGTCTCAGTGTAAATAAAGTTTAGTCCTTGCACTAGCTCTTGGGCAGGTCTTTCTCAATTAGGAGAAATTTCATTCTTTTTGGAGTACAGCATTTATGGAAGTTCTTATCTAGTAGTCACTGCATTTCTCTGACACAAAATTTTTAATATGTTACTTACTAAGGTAAGAAAAAGTAAATGTGAGGAAATAGGTGAAATAGAGAAAAACCACCAAAATAAACTAAGGAAAAATGTAAAATACAACCTAGAAAATCATAAATGGGCATAAACTGTATGACTGTGACCAAATATACACACCAAAGCTAATAAGGCTGTTCTTAAGGCTTTTCTTTATTTCCTTGTCAGTGAAAGTTTTGAGGGTTCCTGTTTCAATGGAAATTTTTCCTTTAGTATCAAAGATTCATAAAATTAATGAAATGAAAAAAAAATAACAACCCTTCCTAACAATATTTGTAAGCCATATAATCTACTGTAAACTGACAGATAGGTTTCCCTTTCAAGAGAGAAAGAAAAGGAGAAAGAAAAAGAAGGCATCAGAACTACTGAAGTGTCTCTGAGCATTCCCATGTTTAAAGCATCATGATGAACAATTCTCTGGATAAGAATGGCTAACAGAAGGGGACAATAAAGTAGAATATCTGAATTATTTAAGTTGCTAAAAAGAGATGGAGGAAATAAAAGAGGCTTGAAAAGTAAAAAAGGGACAAAATAAACTTGAAATAATTATCTCTTTTAATATTTTTTTTCATAAAAAACTGCCTATCAAAGCCACCATAGAGAACAGAACATTAAAACACCAGGGATTAGTTCTGTCACAAAAGCCCATTTATTTTCCTAATCTCATAATTCTATTATTGTGTTATGTCCCAACATTTTGTACCCATCTCTTAAATTTATAGAATTAATACCCATAGGGTCTGTTAGGTTCTCTGTAAAATATAAGGTATATCATTTCACCAAATAATTCTCTCTCTAGCCCTTAATTTCCCATATTTTGTCTATGTTTTTCTTTCTGCTCTCCTTTAGGTGGTATATTCATTCAGCATGTGATGTTTATCTACTCAATGCTGACAGCACTGCAGCATGATCTTTCACTGCTTCCTGAAGGAACTCTTGCAACAGAAAGCATGAAGTCTTTGTTTCAGTAAGCTGAACAATGCATAACCTGAAATTACCATTTTATTATTACCTTGAGGGTCAAGATCAAATAGAAAGGCTGAAGTGCAAAAAATATAGATGCACAGAACGTAGCTTTTTTTTTCTGGCAATTTCTACTATACATAGAAAAGCATGTTTTTCAGCATGAACTTCACCATACCTGCATATTGCAATGTATGTGAAGCAGTAAAATTGATGCAAATATAGGCAGCTGAAGGGATGGTGCATTTTGGAGCTGGCAATGCATTCTTTGTCAATGTCAGTGTTGTGACAACTTTTGATAGTGCACAGGGATTTCTTTAGTCACTTAGTGGTCAAGATAAACTGCTCCTCTCTTTCAGAAAGTACCTTCTGATTGATTGCACTTCACTGAAAACCGAACAGTATAAAGGCTGTGTCTTATATTCCATTCCTTAAGGGACCAGAGGTTCCATAAGAACTTGATAAACTAAGTGCAGTAGTATTAAAGTTAACCTAGATACTACTGAGAAAATGAAACAAAGCCCAGAATGTCAGTACCTGTCTTAATTTCTCATTGGTTGGCTAATAACCATGACAGTCATTTGTTGGATAAAAATTCTGAAACGGTTTCCTAATAAGAACCAAGAATACCAGAAGATTCTTTCTTATTTAATAGCAATAATAATCACCTCCCTTGAGAAATAAATTGTGTGCATAAATAAAATACAATTTAACTATACAAGGAGGCTGCACATTTCTCTTAATTTCTTGATAGCCGACACCAGCGTAAAGAGCCAAAAATCTGTGTTTGCTGAAATGAAGTACAAACATAACAAGAACGTGTGCATGTATATAGTGAGATATTCCAGATCATGTGTGCCATGAGTTCTCAACATAAGCCAGAAACTTGTTTTGGCAAACATCCTTGATCAGGGAGAGTCTATGAGTAGATCCAAAAAGTTTTTAAAAATTATGTTCATGTGGCAATTCAGGTATGTGATGCAGCTTTTGGGTAGTATATATGTATTAGTTTTAAAGTATTCCAAATACAGGTATTCACAACAGGCTGAAACTCAGACTACACTGAAAAGCTAACATAAAGCTAGCCCAAATATGTTTGCTTGAGCTGCAGTTTTAGCTTTGAATATTTAGGAGTGTATGACCACAAAATAATCACTGATATTTCCCAATTTTGAGGGAATTTAGGTGTCTAAAGATGCAGATAAAAAGCCAGTAGTTTTTCAAAACAGAAATACAAAATTCATACTGAATTCAATATATAGGAACTACTTGGGGTTTTCTAAAGTGTCTGTTCATATTTTTACATACCTCAAGAGCTTTGAAAACCAAATCCTAAACCAGTCTAAGAATTTGTAGAATTACCTTGAAAAGGACATTGAGGTGCTGGAGAGGGTGCAGAGAAGGGCAACAAGGCTGATTAGAGGTCTGGAGAACAGATCTTATGAGGAGATGCTAAGGGAGCTGGATCTGTTCAGACTGGAGAAGAGAAGGCTGAGGGGAGACCTCATTGCTCTCTACAGCTACCTGAAAGGAGGTTGTAGTGAGGCAGGTGTTGGCCACTTCTCCCTCGTGACTAGCGATAGAACAAGAGGAAATGGGGCCACATAGCACCAGGGGAGGTTCAGATTGGATATTAGGAAAAAATTAATCACTGAAAGAGTGGTGAGGTGTTGGAACAGGAGGTGGTGGAGGTTCCGTCCCTGGAGGTGTTAAAAATGTGGGTAGAGGTGGTGCTTCAGCAGATGGTTTAGTGGTCATGGGGGAATAGGGCTGATGGTTGGACTTGATGATCTTGAAGGTCTTTTCAGACCTTAATGATTCTGTGATATCAAAGTTTTAAGAAGTCAATACCATGTCACCTAAATGCCAGCAAGAGATGCAGCCCAATTTTATCTCTTCAATTTGTGGATTTTAAATGTGTTAGTTTCAGCAAAGAAAAGGAGACTTATTTGATGGAAAGAGTAAGATGTTTGCATCATTATTACAAGATTTAATGTCATAATAGAAGATCCAGGTACCTCAACATGGAAAAAAACTGCAATCAGTGAAAGCTGTAGCTGGTAGCAGATTAGAGAAGAAGAAAGATAAATTGCAATTTATTTCCATATTGCAATACTTCAGATTCTAGGGATATCTAGAGAGGATTGCTTTAGTAAAAGAAAATGTTAGTGAGAAAATAGATGTTGATGGCTGGAATATAGAAATATACACACTGCATAAAACTTCCATTTGCACAAGTGTGAAAGCGAATAAATATGTTCCTTATAGGACAGATTTCTGAGAGTCCCAACATTTTCATTTAACATGCAAAACTTTCCATGCAATTCTACTGTTTTGCTGGGCTGAACAGAAAAAGTAGTGTTTCATCACAGATCAGCTGATATAGTGGGAAACTCTATAAGCAATATGTAATAATATATTTTTGCATTATCTGTAACTGCAGCTTCTCTAACTGGATTGATTTGTAATCAGCTATCTATTATTTAGCATACTGTCAAAATCACTATTTGTTAATTTGAGTTTAAACTTTATCTCCCAAGCTTTTCAAGTATGTAAGTATGTTATTTAAGATAGCGACTGGAAATTATTGCATGTAGACACATCAGTGCACATAACCACAGAAAATCTGAAGGAACCAAAAATCAGACCTCTCCTGAAGACTGACAGAGCTGCCCCTATCTATTATCATCAGTGACAGTTCTGCCAAGCTCAGCATTACCCTTATTTTATTTTTCATTACTGATTATCACCCTAGGGAAGTTCTAATTGGACAGTTGTGTGAAATGTGGTCTGGTTCCTTTCTGCCAGTGCAGGAACAAAATCAGTAAAAATCTAGAAAATACTGCTCTGAATACTACTTCTTTTCTTCAAGGGCACAGGCATGGCCTAATTTCATTTTTCATTGTACATCTGTGATTTTCAATTGACAGTGGTTTAATTATGTAATTATTTTTATGCGTAAAATGAACAACAAATACAGGAACATGAACCTGTAATTACTTTTCTGTTCTGCACAGTAGAAATTACTGAAATGCATTAATCCTTTTTTACTCACTGAAACACAGGAATCAGAGATGGGAGGAGTTTGTCCCAATGTGTTTCAGTAATATGGAGAAAATGAATCTGGAAAAAACATGGAAAAAACCCTGTTACGCAAATATTCACTGCTAATTTTACGCAACATAGACTCAACCACGTTCCTTTACGGCTTCATTTTCCACTCAGTTTTGAAGGTGAAGTTCTCGTACAGAAAACTAAAGCAAGATTTATATCTTATTTAAAAATTGCTTATCTCATATTGAAGATTTAATTAGAGCCTGTGCTGACCTTTTTCATGGAGAGTGAGTTTATCTTTCATGGGCATTATTAATACCATGAATATGTATTTTGAAGCTGCATTGCTCATACATCACCTAAAAATCTAATGATGAAATCCTTAGCTGACTTACAATGACTGATCATTTAGAATTTTATACTTCAGTAGAATTTGAATTGAAACTCTCTTGTTGCAGAAGTTATTAAATCCAAAAAGCCCACATGACACTTGTCACTAACCTACAATAGCTCACATCTTGTGTATTCTTACTGAACTGTTTGCAAATGCTTGAAGAGAGAATGTGACAATTTGAAATAACAGTTACTTTTGAGACTGTTCAATCTTTGAATGGAACTTAATGTTAAATATATACTTTTTTTCCTGTATGCAACCAAGCTAAGCAGTAGAAATACTTTAAAGATGTTGCAGTAAATATGTTACTTATAAGTATTTTGATTAATGTATAAAGAAAAAGTAGTAAATCAGAGTTTTCATAGTATTGCGATATGGCCATAAAGATTTTGCAAGCAACAGTATATGAAGAAACTTTGAAATTCCCTGTGCCAGTTGCCTAAGTGTTTGTTTTTTGAACCAAAGCATAAGAGGCTAAGATACAGATTTATCTAATGGGTTTCCGTAAGGGCAGGATTAATCTCATCTAACTGCAGCCAGCTAAAGAGCAGGTCTCTATTCTAAGGTACCAGTTGGGTTCCTTCTGCAGTCAGATAGCAAGTTATGTATATGTCCTGAGAATTATTCATTCTTCTTAATGGGGCAGACCAAAACAGGCAGTGAGATCTATCTTCTGGGATACCTGTACTCACTCCTCTGACTGTAGAGGCATTCTAGATAATAACAGGGGTTACAAGCCAAATTCTCAAGCAAGTAAGTTAGATGAAATCTAATTGGGCATAACTGCACTTTTGGATAGTCCTGGAGCTATTTTAAAGAGTACTTTTGATTAAGTATTTAAGAATGAATCTGAATGGTAATGATAGTAATAATAAAAATGCATCTGTTGGACAAGGGCATTTTCTTCAGGGGTGGCTTTGGCCTTTGACCTATCAAACAATGTGTTTTCCATCCAATTAAAAACAGAGAATGACAGTTAAATACAATACTGTGCTAATACAGGGCAGTAAATCAAAGAGAACATAACAAAAAATGAACTTGTAAACAACAAATATTTAGTTAATTCAATGTTTTAAGATTTTAATATCTGTAGCATTCATTAGTATTGTAATTTACTCTTCTTTATCTCTTTTTTTTAAGCAACACCAAAATAGATCATACTAGTTCTAAATAACTCATTAAGGTCTGCTGTGTAGATAGCCAATTACAGACTTTTAAATATACAAATTATGTAAATGCCTAATTAGGGAGTATTTACAAAATATATTATTGACCCAGTAAGCCATAAAAGCTCCAATCTGTCAGAGAAATACATATTTAGACCCTACTTAAAATGCAAATTATTGGCCCAATAGACCATAACAGTTTCTTCAGAACTGTTACATTCTATCATGGAAATCCATGGTTGGGGACTTGCTGGCTAATGACTTTTGTGTGAAAGCTGCCTTGGAAACTGTCCTTAAGTACACAAATTTCTCACATGATAGAACATAATGGCTCTTTTTCAACAGTTACTGACTACAGAATACTATTGGGTTCTATTAGGTAGCTAGTTAGTTGACAGATCTCAAAAAAAATTGCACAGATGTTATACAAAGATATCCCCCTCTAATTTTGTTTGAAACAATAGCTGCTAATACACAGCAGCTATTTTTCAGAAACAACTATTCATTCCTCATATAAATTTACAACACCAATTCTAGAATGAAACAGCTTTGGTGATAAGGAATGTTCTGTGGAAACTAAGATGTAAATAAATAGTCCCTATTAAACAAAGCACTTTGCATTACCTTCAAGAGGAAGGAAGCCCATATATTACAGAAAGGATTGAAATTGCATATATTAAAATGTTGTCCACTAAATATTAGTAAAACTGGGGCAAACTGAAGGGGACTACTTCTGTTATGTAGCAGTCATCTTACCAAAGAATTTCACTGAAGTCAAGAAGTTGTCATGGTTTAACACTGGGCTGGCAATTAAATGAATGACAGATTGCTCTCTGTTAACCCCCCCTCCCTCCCCTTGTAGGGAAAAGAGAGGGAATAAGGGAGAAAGGCTCTTACAGGTTGGAAACTAAACTACACAGCTTTAATGAGACATTAGTGATGAAAATAAAAATAACGGAATCTATACAAATATATACAAATATACACAAAAGCACTATTGTGCTCTGTCCTCTACCCTCCAATAACCACATCACCACGAAGGCTGCAGGCAGGCCCTGGAAAAGTCCCAGACTCGACTCCTGGACTCAGTGGCAGATAGAAGCTGGGGTGCAGGAATGCAGGGATCAGGATCAAAGGCGGATAAATGGACAGAGTCCTCCGAGGAAGCTGGCCATGGACAGAGAGAGAGTGAGCCCATTGTGATCCCTCAAATTTATATCCAGTATGATGTGTATGGATGGGATACTTTGGTTAATTTTGGTCACCTGTATGGTTTGCTCCTCCCAAATGAGGATCTCAAGTGTGACCCCTTTACTCCCTTCCAGTTCCAGAGCATAAGATGCTTTTTCAGAACCAAGCAGTGGCCTTGCTTCTGCACACCATTCTCTCACCGTAACTAAACATGGAGCATTATCAGTCCTAGAGGCAGACACTGACTGAAAACATTCTGTTAATTTCAGCAACTGCAACTACTTAGAAGGGACTTAACTGAATAGTAAAATTACAAAAAGGAAATTAGTTTTATCTTGGCTCAAAACAGGACACAGAGAAAGTATCAATCTGCTTGGGGAAAAGTCTCAGAACCTGACTGAGAAGATTGTAAGGAGTTTGTGTTCCTGGAAAGATAAGATAGTTGTACACCATGGTTCCATTTTGGAAGTGTGTACTTAAGAGAACAGGAATCTCTTATCAAATCAGTGTTCTCAGCTACTCAAGTAGTTGGAATACGTTAGCAACTCTCAGTTTATGGATTTGGAAATTCTCATTAAAGAAATGTTGAGTAAGGATTTAAACTTGTAGAGAGAAATTCTAGTTTTTTACAGTTCTTACATGTACAAAGTGTATTCTTTTCAATATTGGAAACAGAATTCTTCTGAGAGTGCACCCATTGTATTTATTGAATGTTTATATTGTTAGGCTTTTTTTCTTGTGTTTTAATCTTAACAGTAGACAAGTGTCAACACTGTTTCAGAAAACATAGGCTGGGAAGGAGTGAGGAATATACTTTTGGCATGAGCTCTAACAACTTAATTCTGAGGATTTTTTCAGCACGATTTAAGACCATTAATGTCACAAAACAAAAACTTATAAAATCAGAGAGACCTCTTTTTGTAATACATTTATAAAACAATTTTTTTAATATTATTTATTCTTATGACTTCAATGCTAGTACCTTTATTCCAAGGGAGGTAAGACAAGTTTTCACAGTGTAATAATTATGTACCAACATGCTAAGTAACTTAATTAAAATTTTACTATTTGTATTTATAGCACTTGTCACTGCATACACTTAGGTTATGCTGCATCAATAAACAATTTTTTATTATTATGGAAATGCATATGGCATTTAACCAAAGATTTGCAGACTTTCATTTACTATATATTGTTGCTCACAAATTATTAAGAAGTGCGTAGTTGATAGGACAAAATGAAAAAACAAAGAGCAGTACTTTACAATTTAATGAAAGAGGATATTTTTGAATTCTCCTTATTTCAAACTGTGGTACTTTAAGTTAAATAATGTAAAAGCAATATATTTTTGTATTGCAACCTTTGAAGAAATAAATTGGGTTTTTCTTCACAGTATTGTCCTTTTACACAGGTTTAAATGGAATTACATCTTAAAATGGGTATAGATGTAGCAACGAGGGCATTTTGTGAGGAATTAAGAGCACGCCAAAAGTTAAGTGATGTAAAGAGACCATAATAGAATTAGAAAGCAGGTTTATATTTGAAAAAAAAAGTACATGAAAATCATGTACTAACAGAAGAGGTAGCCTGCTTTTTAAAAATATTTTGGGGTTGGTCAGTGAGATAAGATGCTGTCTTTTTCTAAAAGTATATTCCTAGGCTCTTGCTTTCACTTACTTACTTCTTCAAGACTTTTTCCATGATACTGTTTTGGGTTTTTTTCAGAGCTCTGGACAGACAGGAATGTATACCATATCTCAAATCCTTCTTAGAACTGCAGTTGATTATTTACCCAAAGGTCAAGTAGTTGAGTCGGTAATATTACCTCCAAGTGTGCCAAACAGGACAATGGAGCAAAAGACAACTAATGTTTTAACTTCACATATGGGACTGAAAATGCCACCATGACAGAACACTATGCTGAGAAGAAAATACTCCTCCAAACCTCCAGGTGAGTAGATGATGACCAAAAACCACTGCCTTTTAGTATCCTGTATGTCCACAGTGTTTGATCTAAGTTACTGTCCTAATTCTGAATCCCCTGTCCCTTTGGATGGTGGCAAAAGCAAGTTACTCAAAGCAGAGAACCAGTGGATATTTCATTGTGCCTTGCCTTTAAACAGGCTGCTCATTGTAGGGAAGAGGAGGGCAGATACACAAGAATATATGCGGAAAGAAAATATAATATTGACCTGTGGAATTTAAAGTTGTTATTTGAAACAACCAATGTTTAATCTTCAAGTAACATTCTTATCAGGATAAAGATGACCAAAAAGAAGAAATATACATGAGCTGTTTGGCTCTCTCCAACCCCTCACAAAGTAGATTCCTTTCAGTGTTTCGTGCTCTGAGTATATAGTTTTAAATCTAACAGTGAAAGCAGAGAAGTACTGGAAACACATTTGGCTTGAGGAGGGAGAAGACGTAGACAGAGTCTTTATTGAAGGACACAGTGGAAAAACAACAGAGATTTGGCATAAATTTAAAAAGCAGGTGTTCAAACTTGATGTAAGAAGAAGACTTTCACCCTGAAGACAGACAGGCAATGAAGCAGGCTGGCTAGAGGCTGTGCAGTATCCATCCTTGGTGATGGAGACCCAACTAAATAAAAGCCCTGAGCAATCTTGTCTCAACCCACAGCTGACCCTGCTTTGATCAGGAAATCATACAAGAGTTGTCTTGAGGTCCATTCCAACCTGAATTACACTATGAATTTTTGTATGGAAATTATTCAATGAAATAATGTAATTTCAGATTCTAATTGGAGACGTGGATATGCTAAACACCTAAATACAGATCTCTAAATAATATTTTAGTTCCAAATATTTGTACTTTGACAACAAATGGACAGGATTTTTCATAAAGATTGAGAACTTCCTTATTACTAATGAAACAGGAGAAAAACTTTCAAATAGTTATTCTTCAGTCTTCACTGAAATTCGTAACTGGTTACAGAAATAAAAATGGTTGTTTAGTGAAACAATCCATTTCAGGTCTCTTTGTCTACTAGTAGGTAATTAGCTAGTGTCTGTATTTTAGGACCATTACAAATACACATGCCATAGTATCTGTGTTAAACTAGTTTGTGTTTCAGAAAAGGACATAGAACAGGACTCCGCGCACTGCATTACCCTACACTAACTGAGGAGGCAGCAATTTGATTCACAAGCAAGCTATATTCTTACAAATCTTATATTCTTTCAGTCACCTAAACTTACACCAGACTACACTTTCCAATTCTTATTTTGTGTATTTCTTTTCATGCTCCTTTTCATTTCGAGTTTTTGGACTCATCAAATCAAATTATGTTACTTCTCACTGTTAATTCCCTTCAAGTCATTACTCTCTCATTACTCCAAGTTGTTTCGCTTCTCTTTCTGTTTCCCTTTTTCATGCCAGCATGATTCCCTTGTTACCAGCTTCAGGGGAAAAATAGCTTAAAAGTTATTTCATCCTCCCTGTTGCACAGGAGAGGTAAAATTAACCTCTGTGTTAACAACCTATGGAAGATCTTCTCTCCATCAAAGCTGTAGGGTGTGGTTATATGAAATCCCACATCTCCTTCAGGGAAGACAAGGAAACTTGATCAGGACTTTTAGATTGGTCTCCTAAATTTTAGCTTGCAAGCAGGCTAAGAGAAATCAAATATTAGAAAGCCTTACATAGGCAGTCCCGAGGCTCCTTATGTTACTTCTGTTGAAGAAGCTCTCTCTCTAACATGTTCAGAGGTTTTGTCAAGATGAGAAAAGCTTGTTTTCAACTGATACTTCTGTTCTACCTGACATGAACCAGAGACAGCTGACAGCTACTATATGCTGTTTTCTGTACAACCCTGCACTGTGACATTTAAAGAAATTTTACCAGACCTTATAACCAGCTAAAAT
Organism: Hemiprocne comata; assembly: GCA_020745705.1. NCBI lineage: Eukaryota > Metazoa > Chordata > Aves > Apodiformes > Apodidae > Hemiprocne > Hemiprocne comata. The sequence goes on along the minus strand of CM036587.1, from coordinate 78,551,973 downwards.
ATCCTTGAATGACTATAAAAAATACTCCCTGCAAGGCAGTTGATGATGTTGAATTTTATCTCCAAGCTCTTAAAAACCTAGTTTAGGTTTTGGGAAGCAAGTTGAACAAAAAATAGTTATGTTGTGTTTAGTTTTCGCAGTCATCACATGGCACCAAATGAAGACAAACAAAAAAAAATCAAAAAATTATTCTTTAGTATTCTGTGTTCTAAGCAAGAAAGAGACGTTTAACTAAAAATTAAATCCAGGTATGAATTAAAAGTATAGTATTTATCCCTGAACAGCCTCTCATCTGAAAGCACCTTCTTCCTAAATATGAAGTAAAAAGGTCAAGACAGACTTGTTCAAGGAAAAAAATTCAAACTGAGTTACATATAGTAAAAAATAACTCCATATATAAGTATTTTCTTTTTTAGTGTAGTCACAAAGTTTTCTACATGTATGTTATGACCAACAAATGGTACTCTAAGATTTTTTTAAAGAAAAATAAAGAAACAATGAACCAACCAAAAATCCTGAAAACATGTACTTGAACAACAGGAAAAAAAAAGGAAATTGCATCCTTAGTGGTATTTGCATTCATATTGCCACATTCTTTTCGCAATGACACAAAATTAAATGCATTTTCTTTTTTCTAGTATAAACAAAAGTGAATCTGCTCATGATACTTATTTATATTGAATAAGCATAAGATACACTGAGAATCACTGATATTAAGGGATTTTTTTTAAGGCGAAATACACAAATGTAGGCAGAAGTATGAGTATTCACAACAGAAAACATCACATGCATTATATTATATTTTCCCCTCTAGATGTAACATTTCGTAAGAAATGTTGCTACTATGCTGTCATTATTATTAACTTCCAAACACAAGAGTTGGTGTGTCTCAAGATAAAGAAGTTTAGGGCCTCACATGTTGTTCCTGTTAATATTAGTAGGGTCTTTTTTTGTTTTCAAAGGGAGTTGATCAGACCCCGTGATTGAAAAAAAAATGGCATTTACTAGTATTAAGAAGCTGCAAACACCCATCCTATCCCAGACCCTTGATTTATACAAATGTGTCTGTCAAAACTTTCATTTCTCAGAGTTTCCCTATGCAAGAAATTCTCTGCTGTGTAACTGGAACCCGATTGCAGCCTTAGAGGCATCAACAAGCCAGAAAGTCACTAAGGAATTTATAGATCTCCTCAAATACGCTTATGTGTGAACAGTAAAAATTCAACCATCAAGTGTGCAGTGCTACAAAGCACTCAGAGTTTTTTGAACTCAGCCTCTAACTTAAAAGCCAAGTTTGGGGAAAGATATAGCTCACAAGATACGGTGGACAAATTATGTTGTCTAATCTATTTTAATATAGTTAGTTATTTTGATCACAGCTGCTAATCATATTTTATAAATTTTAATGCTAACTAGAAAGCTGTGAAGCCAGAAAAATAATTTTAGAACTAATGAAAGGAGTCTGGAAAAAAACAGGATTCATCTAGTTGAATGCAACACTTCTATTTGTTTTTCTAAAGCCTCAAGGGGCACGAAAGAAAGCCTTTTGAATATCAAAAGCAAGTATTTATATACAGTGTCTAAATGACTCAATTGCATGAGTTATCTCAAGGCTAAAGTTATAAGATTAAAAGAACATTGTCAACTTGAAATTTTAACGGACTATTTTCTTTATAATCCTCTTTTTGATAGACTGCTTTTTAAGTAGACTGCCTTATTGGTATTTTAAATCCTTAAATATGCTATAAAGAATCTCCTGTCTAACACCTGATATTTACAGGACCTTTTCAGTGAGCATAAAATGGATAGACTAGAGGCTTATCTGAGGTCACTGGAAAGATCTCAAAAAACCTTTAAGTCATAATCTAGCAAGTGATACAATGAAAACTATTACATTAAAATCACATAATCACAGAATGTTAGGGGTTGAAAGAGACCTCTGGAGATCATGGAGTTCAACACCCCTGCCAGAGCAGGACCACCTAGTGCAGGGCACATAGAAATAGATCCAGATGGGTCTTGAAAGTCTCCAGAAAATAAGAAGACTGCACAATCTCTTTGGGCAGCCTGTTCCAGTGCTCTGTCACTCTCACAGTAAAGAAGTTCTACCTCTTGTTGAGAAATAACTTCCTGTGTTCTAGCTTGAATCCATTCCCCCTTGTCCTATCACAGGGCAAGACAGAAAAGAGATTGACCTCTCCTTTTTGACACCCACCCTTTAGACATCTATATACATTATTAAGATTCCCCCTCAGTCTTCTCTTCTCTAGATTGAACAGTCCCAGGTCTCTCAGCCTTTCCTTATAAGGCAGGTGTTCCAGCCCTTTAATCATCCTCGTAGCTCACTGTTGGACTCTCAAGTAAGTCCCTGTCCCTCTTGAACTGGGGAACCCAGAACTGGACACAATTCTCCAGATGTGGTCTCACCAGGGCAGAGTAGAGGGGGAGGAGAACCTCCCTCAACCTGCTTTCTCTCTTACTTCTGAGGTCTGAGGTTCATGAGGGCTGGTCTTTGGAATAAACACTGAAGCAAAAAAGGTATTTAGTAAATGCCTTCTCTGCATCCTCTGTTACCAGGGCTCCCACCTCATTCAGCAGTGGGTTCACATTTTCCCTATTCTCGCATTTATTACTGACGTATTTGAAGAAGCCCTTCTTGTTTTCTTTTGCTTCCTTTGCCAGGTTTAGTTCTAAGAGGGCTTTGGCCTTCCTTGTTGCCTTCCTACGTACCCTGACAATGTTCCTGTAGTTCTCCCAAGTGATAAGCCCGTTCTTCTACAAACTGAACTTCTGTCTTCCACATGACTTTTGTCAGGAGCTCCTTGCTCATCCATGCAGGTCTTCTTCCTCCTCTACCTGATTTTTTACTCAAAGGAATGCACCTATTGTGAGCTTGGAGGAAATTATATTTGAATATTATCCAGCTCTTTTGGGTCCCTCTAACCTCTAGAGTCTTAGCCCATGGGATTCATGCAAGTAGGTCATTGAAGAGTACAAATTAGCCCTCCGGAAGTCCAGGGTTCCAATCCTACTTATTGACCTGCTTCTTCGTTGTAAAATACTAAACTCAACGATTTAATGATCACTGTCGCTAAAGCTGTCCCCGAGCTGAAGCTCCCCAACCAGACCTTCTTTATTTGTTAATACAAGGACCAGCAGTGCACCTCTCCAGTTGCTCTCTCACATAAAGAGCAACTCCACTGTCTTGCCTTGTTGGTCTGTCTTTCCTAAACAATACACAGCTGTCCATGAGAACATTCCAGTCATGAGAGCTGTCCCACCATGTCTCAGCAATTGCAATTATATCATAGCCCTGTGACCTAACATACATCTCCAACTCCTGCTTTTTCCCCATTGGTGTATAAGCATTTCAGAGAGGGAGTTGAGCACTTAGTTTTCGCTCTTGAGTGTTGGTAGACCTTTTGATTCTCAAAAATGCTAGCACACTGCCCCACAAATGCTGGGCTACTATACCCAGGGGCCTCACTAGCATGTTCAGTTACATCTGCCTCCCCCTTCAAACCTAATTTAAAGCCCTGTCAATCAGCCATGCAATCTCTTGCTCAAAGACCTTCTTCCCCCTTTGAGAAAGATGTTTCCCATTAGGTGCCAGAAAGCTTGGTGCTGTATAGGCCACCCCATTGTCAAAAAAGCCAAAACTGTTGTTTTCAAATGTGCAGAGAAAAAACTAAACCTCTTGAAAACAACATTTTGCCCTGTTATAAAATGTTTATTCCTAAAGGTAAAAAAAAAAATCAGTAAATATAAAAATTCCAGCCTGAAATTCATTCATATTTACAAGTGAAGAATTTTCATTTATTTGTTTTAAGACCTATTCCCATCAGGAGTGTTGGAATTGTAAAATTTGAGATGCATTTTCTTTCTTTTTTTTTTTTCTCCTTCTAGATGAATAACATTTCCACTTTGTTTTTTTTAATCTGAAAAAAAGATAAGAAAGTGATAACAACTGTTAAAGATTACAAAGACCACTTGACTGACACTGACTTTTATTTTTTGTGGCATCCCACCTTTTAAAAAATGCCCAGTTCCATGTGGCTTCTGGAAAACATGAGGAAAATAAATGCAGGAATTGTGTTACCTTGTGCAAACTATCTTGTGCAAGATGGATGTATTTAAGTTTCTGGAGATTTTTAGATAGTGGTAATTTTACCTAGTTTCCTACTCATCTTAGAATCATAGAATCATAGAATCATTTAGGTTGGAAAACACCTTCCAGATCATCAGGTCCAACCTTTAACCCTACTCTACCATGTTCACAACCTTTAAACACATCCAGGGATGGTGACTCAACCACTTCTCTGGGTAGCCTGTTGCAATGCCTGACAACTCATTCAGAGTTGCAGGACCCGGCCCTTGGCCTTGTTGAACCTCATACAATTTGTTGTAGCCCATTGATCCAGACTAAGTCCCTCTGTAGAGCAATCTTGTTGGAAACAGAATCATGAAGCTCCTGGCTAGCATCCTGGAGTCTGCAATCCCAGTGGATATATGACAATTTTAGTGAGCCAGTGTCTTACCTATTTGGTAGTATGAGTGACTTTCACTGTAGCTACAATGTTGAAAAATGGTTGTAAGTGTCTACATGATATAAAAATTAAACTGAGAATAATAATTGAGATTACAAAATATTTAAATTGTTTTTTCTATATCTCTGTAATACTTTTCTACCCATTATATGTATAAGATATTTTCATCCAGCTTTGATGTCAGTCTCTTTAGTCTGCCACTTGTAGTATCTGCAGGAAGGGAAAAATCTTCCTCCTATCCAGGTTGCAGAAAGCCTGTAAAATATGTTCTTACAGGTAAATGTAAGGCCCCAAGAGAGCAGTCCATAAGTTTCTGTGGACAAAGAGAATCTCAAAGGAAAAATTAGGAACAAGCCTAAAAAAGCTGCCAACTTGTTCCACTTGTTGCTTTAAGAATAAAAAACATAGATTGGATCCTCAGACACATAAAGAAGTAACTTTCAGTAGAAGCTTGGCAGACCTCAATTTTTTTTCCACAAAACTTGACCTCATTTATTACTGTTGTGAAAATAACTGAGGTGAATGCAGCATGAGATTTCATTAAGTTCATACAGATAGAGGACCCATCCAGTATTTCTATTTATATAATGACCGAAATCATCTGGGAGGTTACTCTAAGTCACTTTGGCAATATCATACATTTTTTTTTACAGTCTAGGAACAGCACAGAGAAGAGAAGAGAAAATGCTGTTATATGGTACAGGTGTGTGTGGTGAGGAAAGGAGAGGCTCTGTAACACCGACATTTCTGAAAGGATCATTCTTTCCTGAGATGTACCAATGTCAGTCTGCCTCCCCCACAGAGGCAGTGCAGCTCACTGGTGCAGAAGATGTCAGAGCTGCTTAAATCCTGTAGGTGTATCTTTTTAAGAGGCGCATGTAAAATAAGTTGAATCAAGTAGCTGGCAAAATTTCAGACAGCTTTCAGGTGAACATTTCACACTTAAAGAGGAGATGCTTGTTTTCTGAAAAATTAATGGTCTGTAAACACCCTGAGCTCCATTTTGATTTTGCAGCAATTTTATGCCAAAGTAACTCTATTGATTACTGATGATCCATGTTGATATCATTCTACTAGTCCTCTAAAGTTTAGCTCAAATGAGAAAAATTATATTTGTTCAGTTTTTTATGTGCTATCTCATTCATTTTTCTCTCTCTTCTCTCACTCCCCCTGCCCCAAATATGTATATGGTTCAAGATTTATCTATCTATAAGTCTGCAATTTTATTTAATGATACAGCCTTTGAAATTTCATCTGAGTTTTTGTTTTTTGTGACACAATATACTTTGGTAAAAAAAGATTCCTCTTCTGCCACCTGTGTTTTTGTTTTGTTTTAATATATATTAATTGATATTCACTATCTTATAATTTTAGCTTAAAAAGCTTTATTAATTATTTCAACTGTTTGACCATCATCCCGAAATCTAGAAGCCATTGGAAGGTATGAGAATATTTTCCAGTATTTTATGTAGCAGCAGTGGGGAATCCCACGATATTAATCTTGTGGGATTCAGAACATAGATGCAGAAGTGGGGAAGAAAACAGGGAAGCCTTCCTACTTACACCACAGCTCTGGTAATTTTACTCTTTACTGTAGGTACCGAATATTTTGTAAATCCCGCACAGATGTTAAACATTTTAAAAAATACGAAATATGCTAGCAACTAGACTATGAATTTATCACCTATGCATTGTTTTTGATATACTGGGATGAATAAAAGTGAGGAAGGAAATTATGCCTTCAAAAGAGGACCCTGGGGGACATTTCTATGCAAGGTTTTCTAAACATTTGATGGCTTTATGCCCCTTTCTGTGTTTTTGAGTTCACTGCTACCAACAATAACACTTTTGCAACTGAGTGTACATATCCAGGTGGGTTTATATTTATGAACTCATTCTATTCACAGTCCAAGCTGACCAAGTAACAAAACAATATTGGTCTGAGGTAACATACCACTTTCTCCGTGCTTTTCCAGCTGCCAGTAGTTACCATCCCTGCCAGCAGCTGATCAATAGATATGACTTCTTAGCAAATGCTGCCTAGTTTTGGAATAGGAAGGCAAGCTACATCCCCTCAAGCAGTGTAGCTCAAAAGTCCCATCAACTGCATTTTAAATAAATGAAGAGGTGAGCAAAGTGTTTTGAGAATGATTGTCAGGGGTCTGAGGGCACTAACAGCTCTTACTGCCCCTGCTCAGCCTCCCCTGAGGCCTCCTTTGACACCTGTACGTGGACTGAGGAGACCCATTTCAGCTCAGCCTGGAGGCTGGGTGATGCAGTAGGAGTGCCTAGGCTAAGCCTCATCTCTGTACCTTTTCCCTTGGACCATGCCTGCAGCCATGTCTTCAGCCCTGTCCTGGGGTCCTGCTGCTTGATGTAGATGTAGACTTGGTAGGTCACTTGCTATGCTTGAGGCTGTCGATCGACTCTGTTACAGTACCTGGCTCTGCCCTCTGTGGTCAGAGGCTGAGGGACAGTGCCAGCCCGTGGGGGCACTGGGTTTCCTGGGGTCACCCCGGGCTCCCAAGTCCCTGTCCCTGGCAGGAACCAGTCCTTGCTGCACCGTGACAGTGATTAAGATGAGCCAAGATTGCAAAGTTCACCATCTCAAATAAAAGGCAAAGTGCGTAAAGTAAGGACAAGCAATCAGAAATAAGTATTTTTAAGCAAGAAATTAATCTTCTTCCTCAGTGTTAATGTACTTAAGTCTAGCTTCCACATTGTTTCAATATCACTAATGATCTTAAATTGCTGCACATATAAAAATCTGAAGGATCGATGCAGTTGCTATAAAGTTTATGAACACATTAGAGATGATGACAAGGCATGAACCCTGTCTTCCCCATTTAAAAATAAAAAGTAAAACCCAGGAGACTGAATAGGCTTCCTAGCAATCACATGACATCAGTAAAACTAACAAAACGTGGAAATTCCCTCATATGAAAACTCATAGGGCCTTTTGAACTCTCATGGATATCAGCAGAAAGATTTCTACTAGGGCAGGCTCTTTGCTGCCAATACCAATTTATTAAACTTGTATTTAATTCTCAGATAATTAATTTGAACTCCTATTGCTTGCTGTGCTTTACAGATATGCATGCTGACTCCAAAAAAGCCAGAATTTACTTGTGTTTTCAGTACATAGCTAATATGGTAACAGCTGCAAGTACTACTTAATTCTCATGCATAAACTGATACTTAAAAGTCAGCAGAGTTTAGCCAATTCAAAATGTGTTTTCATCTGAATGGTTTAAGCACTGCTCCACCTATAGGCTCACCACAATGAAATTTCTGGGTTTTTTTTATATCTTCCTACTTTTGAACACTGAAATATATTACAATCTTTTGGCTTAGCATCACATTGACTTAGCAATAGTTATTTAATATTTTCCTCTATTTCTCTTTTTTGTCTGTTAGAATTATTGTCATTTTTAATTTGGAAAATAGCACATTAGCCTAGAAAATAGCAGTCTGAGAACTGTGTGATAGTCTACACTTTTTCTACAGGCTTTGAATGGGCTGACAGCACTTTGAAAATAAAAATTTGGAGTTTTACCCAGAAATGTTTTACTGCTGCTGCCATCCCAGTGTAACAATATTATCTAGATAGTGCATTAGAATAAAAGATATTCTGCAACCTTATCTATATTCAGGATGACCCAAATACATGGTCTGCTTCTGGTTAAGACAGATACCAAAAAAACCCCAACAAAACTGTTGAAGTAATGTACATAAATGCTCAAAATATTTATCAATTTATATGGGTTTTTTATGCATGGAGTTTTCTTAAATTATCTTATACATATATTCGTGTTTGTAGATGTATCTAACATTCCACGTATATAATATGTTATTAAGAGAAGCAAACTAAAAGAAGCAAAGGAATAATATATATACATATATGTGCATATTAGTACTGTTGGCTTTAGGATAGTCTTCTATCTGCTAAGTATTATGCTTTTTAAGGCATCCAGGAAGTACGAAACTTCAAAGTTCGCCCAGTTTCCCATTCTCTGGCCTCTCACTGCAAATTACATATGTTACTGTTGTACTTCAATCTACATATTTTTCTTCTTGCAGAGGTCTGACATGCCAGAAACTCAGCAGGTTATCTTCTTCCACCGACATTATCCTGGCATTTCTTCTATAACAGAATTCATTGGCTACATTTTATAGTAACTGATGCTTCCCTCTATTCAAGGCAGGAATAGGATGAAACAAAAACACGAAGACTTATCTGATTCTCAGAGATGACAACATGTATGTCACTGACCAGAACTGTTTTGACCTATAAACTAGAAGTATGCAATGGGGAAAAAAAGTGAGATTTGAACAGTTTTCCTCTTTGGAATTGAATACAATGTTTTAAAATAATTTTAACACTTTCAAAGTTACTGTTAGTTATGAAAATAAGTGCATTTTCTGTTTCCAATTATATAGAGTCATAGAGTCATCAGGGTTGGAAGGGACCTCTGTAGATCAAGTCCAATCCCTGCTAAAGCAGAATCACCTACAACATATCACACAAGAACATGTCCAGAGAAGGACACTCCACAACCTCTCTGGGCAGCCTGTTCCTGTGCTCTGTTACTCTCACAGTAAAGTTTTTCCTTATGTTTAACTTGAACCTCCTATGCTCCAGCTTGTGCCCATTGCCCCTTCTCCTGTCATTGGACACTGCAGAAAAGAGAATATACCCATCCTCCTGATATCCACCCTTTAGATATTTAGAAGTATTTATGAGGTTCCCTCTTAGTCTTCTCTTCTCCAGGCTAAACAGACTCAGCTCTCTCAGCTTTTCCTCATAGGACAGATGCGCCATTCCTGTAATAATCTTTGTGGCCCTACCTTGCTAAAAAAAAAACAACAAAACCTCACAGTTATCCACAGTAAGTAAGCAAATTTATGTCTCCTTACCCTTCCCCTAGTCACCAGCTTTGACTTTAATCCATATACCATAAGATACTATTTAAACAGATTATAAACGCAAAGTCCTAGCAAAATTAATTTGCTTTTAACTTAGAATTTTTATTTGGTTTTTAATCGCTTCAGGTCACTTCTTTTGTACCAAATTGAAAAATAAATAAATATTAAAAAAATTCTAATTAGTTGTCCACATGTTACAGCTTTGTGCCTGAAATTCTAATGTTTATTTTTGTTTCTTTTTGTTGAAATATTCAATATTTATCGCTCTATAAAGACTCATAAAGTATGCAATAGAAACTGACAAACAAATGCTCAGAGGGATTTAATTCATTTTTCAGTTAACATACTGAAAACTCCATGAAATAATAACAATAAGGATGCTGACAGGGAATGTACTCCAAGAAAAAGTCCAAATCCTTCACTGCTGTCTGGGAGACTGTTTCAGTGTTCCAGTGTCACGGTTTGACTTAGGATCTGCAATTGAACCAGTGACAATAATGGTCTCGATGTCCTCCCCCTCTCACCCAGGAAGAGGAGGAGAGAGAGAATGAAGGCGAGAGACTCCTGGGATTGAAAACGAAACTAGACAGCTTTAATTAAATATTAATGATAAAAGAATATATGTACAAATATATACCATTATGTTCAGGAATGGGCAAAACTCTCTTGCCTCACCCCACCCCCAGCAGCTCCCACAGCATCTCCTGAGATGTGAGGAGTTCCGAAATGTCCCGGAGCGCTGCTGGAGAGAGCAGCAGAGCAGACAGGAACTGAGGGGAGAGTTATGAGGGTCAGGAATGCACAAGCCTGGGGATCAATGGTGATGGATAGGCAGAGTCCTCCCCAGATGCTGGCCATGGATGGAAGAGAAGGGAAAAAGAAGCAGGAAGGAAGTTGACTCCCGTGATCCCTGACCTCACACTGAGCTTACATAGATATATGGAATGGAATACTTTGGTCAATATTGCTGTCCGTCTAGTCCACTCCTCCCTACAGGAGGGTTACACATATGACTCTTCTGCTCCTATAGCATCTGAGGCTGCAGATTCAACAAGTAGAGCAAAGTGACCTTGGTGTCTCATCAGTAACATAAACATTCCAGTGTTATCAGTCCACTAGCTGGAAAACTTGCTGCTAGTTAAAAGGGAGCTCACTGAAGGAAATAAAGTCAGTAAAAAGAAAACTGGCTTCATCCTGGCTCAAACCAGGACATCCAGTGACACTGATGGGTGACATAGCAATTTCACAGTAGTATTGGTGTTGTATATCACAGCATACAATTGACACTGATAATCTCCATGGAATTCCTGTGCTTGTATTCACTTTGACCTGCACAGTCCACCTCACACCCACTGTGTTCCCACCCATTCTGCTGTTTTCCCTCTCACAGCCATTTACCAGTGCTAGACAGGCACCAAGATGTTTTTCTTTGTCACCCAATGCAGAAGAGCTTGAAGGTGAAGCATTAACAGACTATATGGTGACCTTTAGATACAATTATTTTTATGTATGTCAATGGAATTAGCTGCCACTGGTAGATGTTATCCTGAAATTAATAGTAACAATGTTAGCGGATGTCAATGCCAGAATCTGCACTTTGCATCTGAAATATCAGCAAACTTATTAACAGAGGAGTACAACTTGTGTTCAAGAATTCCACTGAACACTAAATTTTATTTTATTTGGATGTATACACTAATCCAAGCAATCCCTGCTTGTGGTGGAACCTTAGGTTGCCCAAATCTTTGAAGTAGATTATGTATAGACTCTCCTTAGAATGAACTCCTAAAGAAGACAGAGTTAAATTTGAAAAGCCAGGTTTTATGAAAATAAAAACTGGAATCCTGTAGCTTTTAAAATAAAGGATCTCGAAGGAACTGTGTTGAATGCAGAAGAAATGTGCACAATCTGTACTTTCAAGGTAGGTCATCTGCTTTCTCCCTTGCATGAAATTCTGCCAATTCCCCTCTGCTCCTGAGGATAGTTGTCTTTTTCACTCTTGCTGCCTTCCTCTCTGCACCTTGATCGTCTGCTCAACAATCTACCTTTGAGCTGCAGACTCCTAGTTCCTCCCTGTGATTTTTCCCCTTTGTTTGTGGCCTTTCCTGCAGCCCCATAACTTAACTTTATGAACAGACTGATTTATTACCAAGGCAAGACATTTCTACTCCCACCCTAGGGTACTACATAGCATAGTTGCCTACTATTTAAAAGGAAAAAAAGAATAATAACTATAAGCAAAGTGGCAAACCTGGAGTAAAAACAAGCAGAAGGAAACAGAAATTGTTAAGCAAACATTCAAATAAAACCAGAAGCACAGCCCAGTACAAAGAAGGAAGTGGCCCCCAGGAACAGCATGGAGCTACTGCTGGAGAAGAGCTCAGGACTTGGACAACTCACACAGGTACCTGAGTAGCACACCTCCATGGAAAATGGGCAGAGACTAGAAAGTGTTGCTGTGTATCATAATTTTAACTGTAGTCTTAATTATGTATAACCTTATTAATTTAGGCTATGTTTGTAGTATTTTAGTGGGACTAATAAAACCTGTTCAGTGATTTTTTTATTGTAAAGACATTATCTGGACAAAGTCTTAGGTCTGTTTACCTTGTGCATCCCCTTTAGCCCATAATTAGGTTTTTGAGTGTAGTACAAGCAACTCCTTCATAAAACCCCTTTTCACAGAAAGTGTTGTCTTGAAAAAATGTTACATTTCTGGAACTTACTGCACGTACAGAAAGGCAGTTCTGAAACTTCTCTTCAGATTTCCAGTTTCACTTTTGTATGGCTTAGAGTAGAGATCAACTTCCAGTATTTGTCCATCAGATTCTGGATGTCTAGGCAGACTCAAAACACTGCTGTTTACCCAGAGTCTTCACTCACTTATTCAATTTCCTCCTGAAGTCACAGACTTATTTAGACAAACTCTTTCCTTCTTGTAACCTCTTGATGGTTATTCCTGTATATTTGTAAAAAAAATTACCCTCTCTCAACCCTCAGTCTGTTAGAGTGTACAAGTGAAAATCTATTTCCCCCATGCCTCACAGTTTGGGTTCATTTTGCTTCTTAATATTCTACTAAGCCTGAGTAACTAGAATTGCACATAATCTTTTAATCATACAATTATTGAATTGTATAACTCCCCAAGAAACCATTGATATGACCTTATTGCAGCTGGAAATGGTTATTTTATTACACCCCAGGAAAGCATCTTCCATTTCTAAAGCCTGTTGTCTTGCTCAACATTATCATCCTCACATAAAATTCAGGAAAAGCATTACTTTAACTCTGTCTTTAATTCTGTATTTTCCTAGTCAATTTTCCATTCATCACATTGCTAGTATTAGCCAGCTATCCAACAAAGTTCACATTTTGAAGTTCTACAAAGTATACAAGAAGAAACTTTTCTACTGATTCTAATAAGCAGAATAATTTTTAACAAATCAACAATATGGAATAATATACAAGAACAATCCCCCTGATTTTGTTTTAGGATTCACCAATAGAAGAAAGCACAGTGCATAAAGGAAGCATGTTCTCATATTTTATCATATGGCCTATCTCTTCTCTGAGAATAGTTTTGATTTCACAGGAATGAATTTGCTTATTCTTGTTTACAGTGCAGTGTTTCACTTCTACAATGAACAAATTTCTATGGAGAGCAAAAGCACTATTTATGACTTCTAATACAGTGTAAGAAATACATGGTACGACTTTATTCCCAGCTGGGATGCAATTTAACAGGTAGTCCCATTGATCTCAAAGCTTGAGTTGTTTCTTTGCAAATGTTATAGAGGTTGCCCTGTAAAACCACAAGAAGTGTTTAATTTCAATGAAGAGCTTCCAATTTAGACAGAAAATAAAATAAATACCGATCAAATTAGCCAATGTAATTTTATTGTCTGCTTAGAAAATCTAAGAAAGATTAACAACCTATCTGAATATTTCATGAGAAAAAATTGTATGTGAATAAATAGATTTCTTATTTTTATAGGTTTAAAAAACCCAAAACACTGTGGAATACAAGTGTTCTTAAAAGACCTTAAATTTGTAATATGGAAATTGAATTTGGGGAAAATGCTTTAAAAATAATGCACTAAAAGTAAATCACTATTCAAGGACAGTATTAAACTGGAAATCAGCATCAACTCTTTATAAAGACTAACAAATCAAGATTAGCAGCTACCAAAAGGTGCTTTGTACCATGCGTGAACTATGGGCTTCAAGTGTAATTGTTTTTCCCACTAGTTCAGCCTGTCTGAACTACTGTAACTCTCCTGAGCTCAGCTACCCAGAAGGAGAAGTATTCATGGTTCAGCATGTCATGGGTTTTTGTATGTGTGATAAATGGTACTGAGACTTTGTAGTGTTGAATGCTGTTGTAATATCTCAAGCAATTGTTTTCATTATTTCACTGATGTGACAATGTTTTTGAGAGATTACACAATGTTACTTCAGTGATATTTGTCATGTGCTTATATATGCATTTTGTGGTTAATACCAGCATTTCCAGCATAATAACCTTTCCTCTGATGTTGTCTTCCTCTGTGTCTAATGGAAAAAAGGATATGGCTATATACCTCCTGTAGTCCATTTAGTTCTGTGAGTATGATCACTGCTTTACTTTACTGGAAGAGTTCACAAAGTAATCCTTTACGTATGATTCTGTGTTACCCAAAATGAAACCTCCCTGGGTTATTCAAGAGAAATAAAATCCTGGCTTTCTCTGTTGTTAGCACCTGACAGATTTTCTTCAAGAAAAAAATAAAATGGATTACTTAGATTAATAATGTTAAATAGTTATACTTTTATTCATAAAACAGTGAACAATTTTGGGTTAAAGTGATACTTTGGATTGTGTTTTGTCTTTAATCTATGGCTATGAAACCTATCAACATTAAATATATTTTTTTAAACACAGGTTGGTTTACACTTTGAAAACACTTCTGTGAAAATTATTATTTGACTTTAATCTCCTTTTTTATTTTATAGAAAAAAAATATATCCCTGGAGAATATTTGTCTTAGCTGAGAGGTAATCAGTCCAAACTCATGTGCCATGATAGACACCTCTGCTTTTTTCTGAGACTCCTTCTGTTCCTGTTGTAAAACACCTAGCCACAGCCATATTCCTCCTGAAGTGTCTCAGACTATTATCAGATGGGCTAGAGCACAGATTGACAGCACATTAATACTACCCACTTAAAATGGGGTAACTCATATCACACATACCATGAGTTAGAATATGGGCTTGAATAGTCAGCAGTGAAAAGCCAGCACAATATAAATAAAATCCTTGACTTTGGGCCTTGTAGCCTAAAGAATAAAATATGGACTTCAGCCATTTCCACAGTGATAAAAGCTCACTTTCTTTCTGATTCTCTTTCTGTCACAGTCCTCCCACTCCTTCCCAAGAAAAAGAACATTATTGCTTCCTGTGGGCTACCTGAAATAAAACTTCTTCAAGTTTAAAATGTAGCTGGGTTCTTCACAGTATGCCTACTGATCCTGCCATAAACAGATTTTACTCTCCCACTGTGTTTCCATAGTAGGACCTAGTTTAAACTGTGACTATTTGGTAAGAGGCTGTATATATAGAGAGAGATTATTTTTTTTTGTCTTGTGACAAACAATGGTCATTTTCTTTTAATTTTTTTTTCTTTTTTTTTTTAGAGAAAATAAAAAAAAAAAGTTTGAGATGAGGGCTTTTTTTGTTGTTCACTTTAAGGTCTCTGCTTCCTTTTGCTGTAAGTTTAAGGAAGACAATTATTTTTACTTTACATGAAAATCCACACCTAAGCCCCCTTCAGCTATTCTTAAAAGCAAATAATTCTTAGAAATGCATAGCAAAGGCTGATTCTAACTTCTGGAAAAATGTTCTGTATTAAATTATGTTCTGTATTTAATTATGATTCAGTATTCATAACTTTCTTTTTTAATCACATAAAATTTAAACAAAAAAAATGTTAGTGTAGAAAAACTTAGAAAACCCAAAGTTAAAGAAAATGTTGAAGGAGAATCAGTTTAAGTCCCCCTGATTTGGTTGGAAGAGGATTGAATCAAGTAATGAGCAAGGACTAAATTTATAAACTGTTCTCTATCTTTGTAAATATTATTATTTTTATTGAACCATTATCTTAGTTGCTTAGTGACTTATGCTAGAGATTGCTTGGTCTAAATGAATAATAGGCACAATTCACCCCTTTTAGTGAGTCTTAACTGAACCAAAATTTCAATGGATATTCTCAGTTTTGCCTAAATAAAATTTAAGCAATATATTTAATTGAACTGAATGATTAATTTCTGCCTAACTCATAGTGACATTATAATAGAGTGGAAAATTTTGTTAAGAGAGAATGATTTGTTCTCATACACTTGACATTATGGAAGAAGTTATAGCCTGGCTTTAGCTCATAATAGCTCTGATATCACAAATGTTAATCTGATTGGCACTTTGTTTACTTAATTTTTTTTTTCCCCACAAATTTTAAGTATATGATTGATGCAAAAGTTGAGGTTTCAAGAAAACTGATGGGTTTCTGCCTGACATGCAATGAATTAATTTGAATTAATAGCACTGGAAAACAACTTTGGTAGATTCCTTGTGTGATATCTATAGAAGACTCCTCTAGTAAAGTAGCTGACAGTTCTTTAGTACCATAACCATTTAAACCTAATGTTCAGATTCAGGTGCAGCATTAACAAGATGCCAAGAAGGGATGGTGTAAAGAAATGGGAAAAGCTTATAGTCAGTGAGAGTTGTTGGGTAGAGTTTCAGCAAAATCTATCTGAAAAAATCATTCTTGTTGGAGCAGAACTATGTTTATAATATTTTTCTTGTGTAAATGGGGACATTAAAACTGGGGAAACTTGCCTCCAGTCAGATGTATAGGAGTGTGAAAATCTGTAAGGCTGATCTGTTCGTCTTCAGCTGTGTGCTGTTCCTTGCAATACAACCATGGCTTGGAAGGAACTCTCTGGAGAGCGAGAATTTTTTGTTTTGCTTGCTTACAAATGAGCAAGTGCAAGAGGAGGAAAGCATTCTAGATTTTGCAGGATGTAGCAGAAAGACAACAGCAGTGAGAGAAACATAGAAAGAAGAAGGCTATCAGGCAGAAGAAAGGGGTTATGGAGAGAAGCAGGGAACAGTGACACATTTCAGCAGATTGAAAGAAAAACTGCCTTGGAAACAGGGGGAACTGAGTTTTGCTCCAATTAGAAAGCTAAACAGAGTAGCAAGGCTTTACCTGCAAGAACACAGTAGGGAGGGGAGACTTGTGTATAAATCCCTTTTATTTTTACTTCGCCACTTTGAATTTTCTCTATAAAAGAAATTATTAATCCTAATATTCATTATATTTCTTTATGGGGGGAAAAAATCATATCAGAATGTCTAGGTGGTATGCACAAGCCTCAAAGTTGAGGCCGATTTGAGATCCACCTCACAAACATGTACAATTGGCTTAATTTTTCCTTTTGTTTATCTTCAAGTTTTCAATTAGGTGTTCTATGCACAGTACAGTTTAATTTGGCACAACATATTTGTGTTCTCGCAAAACCTATTTAAAAGATGTGTGATGGAGACACCCAAAACCACAAAGGAGCTGACTAAGAATGAATATTTATTCCAAGCAACATTATTTAGCCCTCCAATAAATCAAAAATAATACCACAGGTTGGAATGTCGGTCAGGAATATTAGTGCACTGCACCACAACTACTTAAGACTTCCTAAGCTTTTTTCACTAGTCTTAACAAAGACAATCTTAACATGGATTATAATTATAATAACCCCATGTGTGCACACTCATTCAGACAAAAGGGAAAGCTTCCCCCTCAGGTACCTGGAATCACTTGTCTGATAGGGACAAGGCTCAGTCAAAGATATATCTAGGAGAAACACATCACTCACCAAAGATAAGGTGACTCAGTCTTGAGAAGTTTCCTTAGGAGGCATCCCAACTTAAGGGGTAGGCTTCCTGGCAGACCTGCTACTCCAAGGGAAAACCCAACCAGCTTGCTGGTGGGGAACTCCCTTTTAAAGACTAAATCAGATCTGACCTGTGGACAATCATTTGTTATTCTACCTGGGTAAAGACATCCCATTGGCTGGGGACCCTGTCCATTGTCATAGAGTTCCCCTATGGCAATCCCCAAATTGCCTGTGAAAATCAGGTGCCACGCAACATCCCATCAGGGGTTAAGACCAGAAATCAGTCTCAGCACCATCCAGTCTGACCTAACAAAGATGGGCTCATCAGGGTGTTTTTTCCTATCTCCAGAGAGCTTAACAGATGAGTGCTCTGCCACAACATGGTTGAGCAAAATCTATTAAATTGAAATAATGTCAGTTACATAAATATGCAGTAAATGTTTCAAAGAGGGATGACAACAGATTTTTTAGAGAGGGGTCTCCAATTTAAAAGATACCTCTAAGGAGTCTGGCCATTCAGGTCTATGCAGAATTTTTCAGCATTTTTCTTCCTAAAAAAAGCAATATTGTTACTGTGGTAATAAAAACACAGGCAAAAAAGGTATCTTGGCACATTCCTAATGAGATATATATGTATCAATCTCCTTGAAATGTTAAAAGATATGCTACAAAAATATTTCCTGAATCAAGATTATATCTTAATTTTTAGTTACATTCAAGATTACTGGTTACCATTTATTTCAAATGGCCATTTATCTCTTGAAGTTCTTCTCTGAAAAAATCCCATGCACAGTGCTGTCTTTACAGCTTCTACCCAAACAAAGAATGGTACTAAACAGAACAAATACACTTGGAACAAAACAAAAAAAGTTTTCAAAACCCACGTATTATTCACAAATTCATTATGGTTACCATGCATATATTCAAGCAGAGATTATAATTTCTCTTGATTCCAAGCATTCTGGATTCCGCTCTGTGTTTTGGTTTTTTTTAATTTTTTTTTTTTTTCTGTTGCAGGGTGGGATTTTTTCTTTGGGCTTTTTTCTCTTTTTTTTTTTTTTTTTTTCTGTTTTTTTTTTTTTTTTTTTTTTTTCCCCTCTCTCTGTCATTGAAAGAAAATGAACAAAGAGGAATGGTTGCCTTTTAGAACACCTACATTATTACTTATGATCTGACAGCACTGAAGTAGACTTGTGTGGAACAAATAAAACTTCCTTAGATTCTCTGGTGGAATACTTTGCACCTCATAGGAACTTGTTGAGTTTCTGCCATCTATTTCAAAGCTACTCCTTTTATATAGCAGTTTTTTGCTAAGTGACTTCCTATGAGTAAGCAATTTTTTGTGACTGTTTTTTTTTAAACAGATAATAAACACAGAGTTTAAGAATGTTTTAGTTCTGATAGTATATCACAAAGCATAGTTTATCAGAGGTAGACTTCTTAGCATCCTTTGAATGGAGTAAAATAAAATTAATTCATCAGCCCTCCCCACCCACCCCAGGACTGAAAGTCATATTGAGTTAGGTTAATAATTTTAGTTGAAGATCCTAGCCAAGTGTGCAGCTTGATCAACCCAGCTAACAAAAAAACTCAGAGACAATGGGAACGAAGACAGAGTCTTAATGACGGTTCAAGGATTTTGAGCATGGACTGACCTCAGCACCAATGCTTCAACTGATTGACCTGACGTAGTAGATTAAATTTTCAACAGTTACTTCAAAAGAACTGGAAGATTTATTTTTTTTTCCAAAGGAATTTAACAGCTGCCATTGATATAGTCTAAAAACAATGGCAGCAGCAAGACAAGGCACACAGAAACTAGAAAAGGTACAGGTCCCTTTTCTGCTTAATTCTGTACAGCCCTTCTAGTGTACTACTACTTTTATTATTTTGGCTAATCAGGACTACAAGTTTCCTGTAGTGGGACATTCTGGAATAGTACCTCTCTATTTAAATAAAAATTGCTACATCCCCTTGACTTACATAAGTCTCAAGGGTATAAATGTTGTGGTTCTTTGCTTAAAAGTGTGAGAGAAGTTAATACTGTTTTTGCAGAAGCTGAAGCTGTCTTCCGTTAGGTAAAATGTGTAGAGGAAATGATTACTTAGAAATAAGATACAATCAAGGCTTATGCCACATTGGGCAGCACTTGAGCAAGAGAAAAACAGTTCATACCAGAGCAGCAGTTAGAAGATTGGTCAGATATTCAATTCAGGGGTAGGAAGTTGTGCAACCCCACCATGAAAGGGAACAAACACACAAAATCAAGTAAGCCATATAGGCAGAGTATAGTAAAAGGTAAACAGGGGCGGGACATCAGGTGGTAACTTTCAGACTATCAGATAGGCTGTAAACCTTGGAGAACCCAGCCAATGGGGAAACAAGGGAGGAATAACTCAGTCAGTGTTATGGAATAAAAAGGTATGCTAAGTGCACACATGGTGTGCCTGCTGTGTGCGGCACCCTTTCTTGCAAGAACTTAAACAGAATGTGCTTTACTGAGGAATCTGTCTGAGCCTATGTTATTAGCAGTATAAGTTTTTCTCACAAAAGTAAAAGCAAGGAAAAAAAAATATCTTATTTGTCCATGTCTTCCATGGTATAACACTAGGGTAAACTGCAAAGACGTTCACAGATGGCACATGACTAACAGCAATATACAGAGGCAATGGATGGTTCTCCCATAAGTATAATTTCAACACACAAGTAAATCACACTTCCACATTCACACCATGCACATGTTCCACCTGGGCAATGGCTGGACATGAACAGGTTCACAGGGAAATCACACTGTCAAACATCATCGTTAAAAACTCTGTGTGTCAGGCAATAGCAGTAAAACAAAACTACTTAATGGATAGTACACCACAGCTGAAGATAAGCTTGTAGCATAGCAAAGAAAAGTACAGCTTTAATTCTTTTGGTTAATAAACAGGTGTGGGGAACGGACCATTTTTCCTTTTCCCCACACATAATAAACATTTTTTTTTGGCACTCAGCTGTGCTGCAGAAATCTGCCTGATTCCTAGCTTTGGGAGACTGAGTCCACCATGTCCTATTTTCAATGTATAGTTGACCAAATTATGTCAACTAAAGATTGCTCAGACGAATTTATGTTAAGATCACATCTTCTGGAGTATAGATAATATCTGTCAAATTGTGTCTAAATTAAGCTAACTCCTTTCCCCTTTGAGTTGGAATTTGCTCTCATATGCAGTTTTATAGGTGCCAGTCTGCTTTCTGGTCTTTGTCTTCTGAGCTCAGAGTCTTCTGGGACTTGCTGTGTCTTCACAGCAATTCTACGTGGTATTACTCTGAGTGATGCTTCCATCCTCAAAGAAGGAGAAATAGCAGAAGGAAGTCAGAGTGACAATTTCTCTAGAGATCATGTGGGAAGACGGAGAAATCAGCTCTTCTCTGCCCATCTGTTCATCAACTAGGGCTCAAGCATATAGCTTTGTCATACTGCAGGCTTACAGAGGTGGAATCCACAAGACATTTTGAAAAAATTCAACTGAAAAAATGTAGACGAAGAAATGTTATTCTAAAAATAAAGTAAAACACAATGTGGAAGTAGTGGACAAAAATGGAATATTACTGAAGAAATACCAGCAGAAAAAAGTAATCTCCACACCAATTAAATAGATAAAGTATGATTTGAAAAGGATTTTTTTTACAAGAAAAGGATTTAATAAAAAAAATCCATTGTTATTTCTGACTGATCAAAGTTAAAAATGTTTTCTGAGTAAGATACCACAGACAAATAAGATAGGGGATTATGAAGTGATTCAGATGCCTGAAAAATATAGGCAACTGTAGTGGAACCAAGTAGTTGCACTTAAAATCTTTACACATTCCTGTAGAGTGTGGAACATATTTGATTGAAGAGCATAATTACAAATGGAGGGCCATGTTGAGTACCATTGAGCTTCATAATAATATTTTTTGCAGTTTGTAAATCATTGTTAAGAACATATAGTTGCATATATTTTCTAATAATAGGAATGACAGCATACCAACAGATGATAAATAACTGTGATCTTGACAACAGGATTAGACATGCCAAAACAGGTTTTAAAGAAACCTGATATCAGGACGTGAAAATCTACTGATCTTACTCCGAAAGATCATAATGAAAAAGAAAATGTTAGAATTCTTTAAAATTCCCTATATTCTCAGGAACTGTCTTACAGATGAAACCACATCCATCCAGGGTATCAACAGCATTTGAGAAAATGAACTGAATGCAGAACATTGGAAGGTAAAATGAAATTGCATGAAACTGGATGTAAATTATTCTCAACTTTAGCAAGGTTTTTGACATGCTCTCCTACAATATTCTGGTATGAAAATTGGGATGTTATAGTCTGAGAGGGTGGTCTGTGTCACATGTAAATAACTGTTTGGATGTTCAGACTCAGAGGATTGTTGTTAATGGGTTTTAGTCGACTTGGAGATCAGCACTGGGACCTTTCCTTTTTGACACCTTTGACAGTGACATGGAGAAGGCAATGGAATGCATTGTCACATTTGCAGATGACACTCATTTGGAGGAACAGGTGCACATTTGAGGGCAGAACTACCATTCAGAGGGATGCACACAGACTGGGGGAAGAGACCAACAGGACATGCAATTCAACAAGGACAAACACCAAGTGCTGCCCCTGGGCAGGAAGCCCTGGTGCAAGGGCACAGGCTAGTGCCTATCTGCTCAGGAGCAGCTCTATGGGAAGGGACCTGGGGCCTTGACAGACACAAGCTGAGCATGAGCCAGCTGTGTGCCTTGACTATCACCCTGACCAGTCGAATATTGAAAACCTCCAGTGATGGGGGAATCTACCACATCCCTGAGGAGGTTGCTCCATTGATTGATTGTTCTCACTGTAAAATAATTTTTTCTTATATTGAAATGAAAATTCTCCCAGTACAACCTGTACCTGTTGCCCCTTGTGTTCCGCATATAGCTCTGTGTGAAGCATGAACCTCTGTCCTCTTGTAGCTGCCCTTTAAGTACTAGAATACCATGATGAGGTCTCCTCTGAACCTTCTCTTCTCCAGGGAGAATTGACCTAACTCCTTCAGTCTTTCCTCACAGAACAGGTTCTCCAGCCTTTTGATCATCTTTGCTTTCCTCCTTTGGACCATCTCCAATCTGTCTGAATCTTTCTTGAACTTGGCATACCAGACCTTGACACAGTACTCCAGGTGTGTCATGACAAGAACTGAGCAGATCATTTTAGGCAATCCTCATGAATTACTCATAATCTGATTTATGTGAAAGAGTCAATAAACTGTTCAATAATGTATATAATACCTTTTATGATGGATCTGTATCACAGTGGATCTAATATTTGCTGTTACCGAAAGTGTACAGACGATATTGTTATGTGATGATTCTGCATTTGTTCTGCAATTTTTCTAAGTTGGGGAATTAATGAAAAAGATAAAATTAATCACAGAATCATAGAGTAGTCATGGTAGTTGTAGAGGGTGATGAGGTCTCCCCTCAGCCTCCTCTTCCCCAAACTAAATATCCCTAGTTTCCTCAGCCTCTCCTCATATGACTTGTTCTCTAGACCCTTCCCCAGCTTGGTAGCCATTCTCTGGACATGCTCTAGCACCTCAATGTCCTTCCTGTGGTGAGGGGCCCAGAACTGAACACAGCACTCAAGGTGCAGCCTCACCAGTGCTGAGGCATGATCACCTCCCCACTCCTGCTGGCCATGCTATTCCTCATGCGGGCCAGGGTGCTGTTGGCCTTCTTAGCCACCTGGGCACACTGGTGGCTCATGTTAAGACAGCTGTCCACCAGCAACCCCGGGCCATTTCTTGCTGGTCAGCTTTCAAGCCACTCTTCTCCAAGCCTGTAGCATTGGCTGGGGTTGTTGTGACCAAAAGGCAGGACCCAGCACTTGTCCTTATTGAACCTCATACAATTGGCCTTGGCCAATCAATCCAGGCTGTCCAGGTCCCTCTGCAGTGCCTTCCTACCCTCTAGCAGATCAACACTCCGACCCAATTTGGTGCTGTCTGCAAATCTACTGAGGGTGCACTCAATCGCCTCATCCAGATCATTGATAAAGATCTTGAACAACACTGGCCCCAAAACTGAGCCCTGAGGTACACCACTGGTGACTGCCCGCCGACTAGATTTGACCCCATTTACCACAACTCTCTGGGCCCGGCCATCCAGCCAGTTTTTTACCCAGTGAAGAGTACACTTGTCTATGCCATGATTCACCAGGTTCTCCAGGAGAATGTTGTGGGAGATGGTGTCAAAGGCCTCACCAAAGTCCAGGTAGACAATGTCCACAGCCTTCCCCTCATCCAGAAGGTGGGTCAAATGGTCATAGAAAGAGATCAGGTTGGTCAAGCAAGATGTCCCTTTCATAAACCCATGCTGGCTGGCCCTGATCCCCTGGCTGCCCTGCACTTGCTGTGTGAGATCACTCAAGATGAGCCTCTCCATGCTCTTTCCAATAATGTATGCTCTCTTTCAGGAGAAGTTTAAAGATGTCCATTATCCTCCAAGATATAGTGAAATTCTGAATTTCTGGTTGGCTCTCCCAGGCCATTTAATTTATAGTAATGAGGAATAGTGGCAGTGACACAAAGACAGAATTAATCTGTCTAGAAAATTAATCTGTCTAGAATTAATCTGTCTAGAAAAACCACAGGAGTGGTAAAATTGTGTATTTTATGTATTACTGTTATAACCTTATCATAGATCCCATCCTTCTACTGTGTCAGCTAAATTCTATATTCAGATTTGAAATAAACTCTTTTGGAAGTAAAAATCTATTGTTAAATTTAACATAATTCAAGTTACACTGTTTGTATTTAAGATCCCTTTGAGGCCGTATTTAAGGATTTATATAATCTTCAGGATTCGATGGAGCATCTAAAAAGCTCCTTATTCTGACAATGAATTTACTATGGTTCTTTTCAAATATTATTTCTAAGCTTTGATAAAAATTTCTTTCATCATTTCAGGTATTGTCTTTATGATTATGCAAGCCCAGAGAATCATGGGGACCACAGCTATGAGCCGAAGTTAGCTACACCAATAAGGCATATAAGGGGAACACAGATCCTCTCCCTACACCATAATTTGACAAGCTGCTTCTTGTAAATAAAGAGTCCTGTCCACATAAAGTAGTTTTTGAGGCTAAGGTAGCAGCATGTGATGCTGCCCTAGTGATGTTAGCAGGGACTATTCCACTACTTCGAGAGGAAGCACAGTCAAATCCTCCATGTCTTAATGTCTGATCATTAATTTGTGCACACAATTATGGTATTGGTTCACACAATATTCCAGATGAGAAACAGTGTGGGTAAACACATGGCTATTGGAGTAATTATTGTCTGGAGTTCCCCTCCTGCTACTTATTTTGCTTTGTAAGGACTTTATTACTGTCCTGGTTTGAGCCAGGATGAAGCCAATTTTTCTTTTACTGATTTTTTTTCCTTCAGTAAGCTCTCTTTTAACTAGCAGCAAGTGTTCCAGCTGGAACTGAAAGTGTTCCAACTGGACTGGAATTATTATGTTACTGCTGAAACACAAAAGTCAGTTTGTTCCACCCAGTCAATCAGCTGCTACAGAGGCTACTGAGGCAAGAGAGTTATATCTATGACCCCCCTGTAGGGGAGCTGGACTAGACAGACAGCAGAGTTGACCAAAGGTATTCCATTCCATATATCTACGTAAGCTCCGAGGAAGCTCAGAGATCACAGAAGACAACTCCTTCCTGCTTCCTCTTCCCTTCTCTTCCATCCATAGCCAGTGTCTGGGGAGGACTCCATCTATCTATCACTGTTGACCCCTAGGCTCATGCATCCCTGACCCTACCATCCTTATGTCTGGCAGTGCTCTGGGAATTTTTGGGGACTGTTTACAGCTAAGGAGAGTGCCATGGGAGTTGCTGGGAGTGGGGGAGGCAAGAGGCTTTTGCACATTCCTGAACATACTTGTATATAATTGTACATATAATTAAAGCTGTCTAGTTTAGTTTTCAATCCAGAAAAGTCTCTCTCCTTAATTCTGTCTCTTTCCCTACCTAGGTGGGAGGGGGAGGGGATCGAGAGCATTGTTGTCACTGGTTTAATTGCTGATCCTGTGTCAAACCATGACAATTACTAACTTTATTAATGCCCTTCTGATTTTGCAACTACAGCTGCCCAGAGTTGTGTTGGCTTTGCTAAGCCTCCAGCCAGGCTCCTCACATTCAGGAGGGAAGCAGACAAGTACTTCTGCAGCTCAAACCTGTCTTTTGTCTCATTCTGCTGCTGGAATGCTGCAAGCCTTTTACAGTACCAAAGTGTATCAAGCTGTAGACCTAATTTGTGTAATTGTCAGGGTAATATTCCTTAGTTACAAAGTCTGCTTTATTATTTAAGTAAGACATATCTAAAGGAAACATTTTGTTATTTTTGTAGTGCACTCAGAATTAGCAGCTCTATGAAACGACTGACCTGAATAACTGACCATTAACTGCAAAATACCTGGAAACAAGTGTTTTTCTGCTTCTGTGCTGAGAGTTGTTTCAACTTGAATCTGCTGTTTAGTACAGAATGTATCTATTCAAAATATTTCTGTAGCACTACTTTATTCAAGGTGAAGTTTTTTCCTACACTTAAACTGCTTTTTCTTCTGAACTGTGATGGGCATACTAAGGCTTAAGTGTTTAGCTAGTGGAAATAGCTGTTTTGGCTTTCAGCTGATTTCCACTGAATTAGGAACCACCCTGTAAATGTTTTAGTTGTGCTCAGATTCTTTTCCAACTCTTTATCTGATATGAGAGCGTTTCTCACTCTTTCAATCTATCTTTGTATTTCTTTCTGTCAGGAGGAGGGAAGAAGGACAAGGTTAAGCTGCTCAAAACAATAGAAAACCCACATTCTGTTTCAGCAGCTCAGCACAAGAGACAGTGACCAAAAAATATTATTTTAAAGTAATTTCTTACACTGTTGTAAGAACTGGACTAGAATTGTATTTGTGACCCCCCCGTAGGGGAGCTGGACTAGACAGACAGCAGAATTGACCAAAGGTATTCCATTCCATATATCTACGTAAGCTCCAAAGAAGGTCAGAGATCACAGAAGACAACTTCCTTCCTGCTTCTTCTTCCCTTCTCCTCCATCCATGGCTGGCATCCGGAGAGGACTCCATCCATCCATCACCGTCGGCCCTAGGCTCAGCCCTGACCCTCATAAATCTCCTCCCAACCCTGTCTGCTCTGCTGTTATCAAAAACCATGGACTGAGAGTTTTCGGGACTGCTCACAGCTAAGGAGAGTGCTGGGAGAGTTGCTGGGGGTGGGGAGAGGCAAGAGGCTTTTGCACATTCCTGAACATACTTGTATATAATTGTACATATAATTAAAGCTGTCTAGTTTAGTTTTCAATCCAGAAAAGTCTCTCTCCTTAATTCTCTCTCTCCTTCCCTACCTGGGTGGGAGGGGGAGAGGATCGAGAGCTTGTTGTCTCTGGTTTATTTGCCGATCCTGAGTCAAACCTTGACACTGCATCACAAATTATCACCTGGTTTTCACTGCTCTGCATCAGGTACTTCATTCAAAGATAATAATTTCTGACCCTTTAAAAAATTATTTTTCTGCTTGCTTGTTCATATTTCACCAACAAGAAATCTGTCTTTAGAGTACTGCCATACCATTAAATCCTTACATATATTTTTCAGACTCCCTAGATCCATTAAAATGTTTCCTCTTCTCAAACTACTGCCAGCCTTGGTTTCAACTGTTTTTGTGCTGCCACAGAGCTTTTGGGAATTAAAAATGAAGAAAATTTATTATTTCATTGCATTTCATTGTTATTTCATTTATGTCTTGCTTTGTTTTGATTGATTGATTTATAAGAGTGGTTGCATAATTTTTCTGTGTTTCTTTTTTGCATTTGTTTACTGTGTATGCTGATAAGCAAGTTATTATGTGCACCTGTTGTCCCAGGTCTTTTTCCCTTGTACCACATTCTGTGGCATTTAATTGAAGAAAGAAGTGTCTTTCATGGCTTTTCAAGTATTGAATTTTTAGTAGCACAAAATCTGGAAGCTTATCAAGAATATTCTCTGTGAGGTTATAATCTGTTTTTTTGTGTGCAGCTAATTATTTCACTGTTAAAATGTCTTATTTCCACACAACAAGAAGTATTTTTCTTTCTGTTTCAGCATAACATTCAGAGTGCTGTGGCCAGCAATGAGCCACATATTCTGTGATTTGATAGTACACAATTTTTCATCACAGGACTGCTTGTGAAGTAGCTCTTTGAGCATTACTTCATTTTGTTTCTTTCATTTTACTAGTATTTCATCTATGTTAACAGAAGTGGGCAAATAGGGTGTGGTGCAGCAGAAGGGTGTGGTGCAGCAGTTTGCATGGCAGTTGGTGGAGGCAGGGTGAGTGGAGCAGAGCACAGGTCCCCACTTGGCTCAGAACTAGCCAAGAACTAGTGGTCATCAGCCCCGCAGAAGAGGACCTAGCCATGGTATCCACTGGGGCGAAACCATCGCCAGGAGGACAGTGGCAACCCAGACAGAGGTCCCTCTCAAGGACGCGCCTGTCCAGGTCTCTGGCTGCACAGAATGCCTGAGCCTGTCACTCATATTGGAGGGTAAGGTAACAGAGAGAACACCTGCATATGCTGTGACCAGGTAAATTACTTACTCAGCCTAGTGGCTGAGCTGAAAGAGGAGGTGGAAAGATTAAGCAGTATCTGGGAATGTGAAAGAGAAATAGATTGGTGGAGTAACACCTTACCATCCTTGAGACACAGCCTCAAGGAGCAGGCTTCACGAGAAGTAGAGGATCCCCTGCCCTCTTGTCACCAGGCAGAAGTAGAGAACCTGAGAGAAGAGGGGAACTGGAAGCGGGTCCCTGCTCAGGGCAGCAGGCGAACCCCTTCCCGGCCTCCCCCACTTTCACAGGTGCCCTTACAGAACAGGTATGTGGTCCTGGAACTGGAAAACCAGGTACCTGAGGTTACTGACAAAGGTCCGTCCAGGGAATTGCCGAGGCAGTCTGCCCCATGCATTAGGACTGCCTCTGTTAAGAATAAAAGGAAGGTAATTGTTGTGTGAGATTCTCTTTTGAAGGGAACAGAGGGCCCCAAATCCTGGCCAGACCCATCCCACAGGGAGGTCTGCTGCCTCCCTGGGGCCTTGGTTAGCGATGTCACCAAGAAACTCCCAGGCCTAGTGAGGCCCTCTGGTTACTACCCACTAGTGGTCATGCACGTGGGCACTGATGAGGTTGCCAAGGCAAGTCCTAGGGTGATGAAAAAGGGATTTCAGAGAACTGGGTCGAATGCTTTTGGCATCAGGAGCACAGGTGGTCTTTTCCTCAGTTCCTTCAGTGGCAGGAAAAGCTGAAAGGATTAGGAAAACACAACTGATTAATGAATAGCTTAGAGGCTGGTGCCATTGGATGAACTTTGGGTTTTTTGATCA
The DNA here is from genome assembly GCA_020745705.1 of Hemiprocne comata. Classification (NCBI taxonomy): domain Eukaryota; kingdom Metazoa; phylum Chordata; class Aves; order Apodiformes; family Apodidae; genus Hemiprocne; species Hemiprocne comata. Next base: position 78,523,108 of record CM036587.1, on the reverse strand, counting down.
TGGAGGTGTTTACATGTCACCGGGTCTGCTAGCAAAAAATGGTATGGAACTATCAACAAGGGGGAAAAGAATTCTTGGCCAGGAATTAGTGGGGCTTATTGAGAGGGCTTTAAACCATGTTTGAAGGATAAAACCAGGCCCACTGGAAATGAGCTTGGGGGCAACAGGAGGACAAGAGTTACCAGGGCTGATCCAGAGAGCTTTAAACCAGATTCAAAGGGGGATGGGGATACAACTGGGCTTGTTAGAGGGATGCTTGGGTGTTGGGGCAGCATGCTAGTATTTTTCCCTCTTTGAAATGCTTATACACTAATGCACAAAGCATGGGGAATAAACAGGAAGAACTAGAGATTTGTGTGTGGTCGCACAGCCACGATCTCATTGTAATTACTGAGACACGGTGGGACAGCTCACATGACTGGAATGATGTCATGGATGGTTACATCCTTTTTAGGACAGATAGGCCAGCAAGGTAAGGTGGTGGAATTGCTCTTTATGTGAGAGAGCAACTGGAATGTATTAAGCTCTCCGTGGGAGCAGATGAAGAGCAGGTTGAGAGCCTGTGGGTGAAGATTAAGGGGCAGGCTAATACGAGGGAAAATGTTGTGGGTGTTTATGACAGGCCACTGGATCAGGATGGGGGTGTTGATAAAGCCTTCTACAGACAGCTGAGAGTCGCCTCACAAACAGGCCTTGGTCCTCATGGTGGACTTCAATCACCCTGATATTTGCTGGGAAGACCACACAGCCAGGCAGGTACAGTCCAGGAGGTTCCTCCAGTGCATTGATGATAACTTTTTGACTCAGGTCGTGGAGGAATCAACAAGGAGAGGTGTACTACTAGACTAGTATTGACAAACAGGGGACTGGTAGAAGACATTAAGGTTGGGGGCAGCCTTGGTTGTAGTGACAATGAGATGGTAGAGTTCAAAATCATATGCAGCAGGTACCAAGCATCTAGCAGGGTCAGAATCTTGGATTTCAGAAGAGGTAACTTTGGCCTTTTCAAGGAACTTCTTGGAGAAATGCGACAGATGGATTGAGAACTGGCTAACCAATAGAGCCCAGAGGGTTGTGATCAACAGTGTGGAGTCCAGTTGAAGATCTCTAACTAGTGGTGTTCCCCAGGGGTCAATACTGGGCCCAGTCTTATTCAACATCTTCATCAATGACCTGGATGAGGGGATGGAGTGTATCCTCAGCAAGTCTGCTGATGATACAAAGCTGGGAGGATTGGCTGATACACCTGAAGGCTGTGCAACCATTCAGTGAGATCTAGACAGACTGGAGAGCTGGGCAAAGAGAACCTAATAAGGTTCAACAAGAATAAGTGTAGAGTCCTGCACCTGGGGAGAAAAAACACCACGCACCTATATAGGCTAGAGGTTGACCTGCTAGAAGGCAACCCCATGGAGAAGGACCTTGGGGTCCTGGTGGACAAGTTATCCATGGGATATCCATGGGACAGCAATGTGCCCTTGGGGGCAAGAGAGCAAATAGTATCCTGGGATGCATTATGAACAGTGTGGCCAGCAGGTTCAAGGGAGGTTTTCCTCCCCCTGTACTCTACCCTAGTAAGACCACATCTGGAGTGTTGTGTCTAGTTCTGGGATCCTCAGTTCAAGAGGGACAGGGATATACTGGGAAGAGTCCAACAGAGGGCTATGAGGATGATTAAGGGACTAGAACATCTGTCATATGAGCAAAGGCTAAGAGACCTGGGGCTGTTCAGTCTTGAGAAAAGAAGACCGAGAGGGGACCTTATTAATGTCTATAAATATCTGAAGGGTGGATGCCAAGAATGGGCCAATCTCTTTTCAGTGGTGCCCTGTGACAGGACAAGGGGAAACGGCACCAAGTTGCAACATTGGAAGTTCCACATCAACATGAGGAAGAACTTCTTTACTCTGAGGCTGATGGAGCACTGGAACAGGCTGCCCAAAGAGGTTGTGGAGTCTCCTTCTCTGGAGACTTTCAAGACCTGTCTGGATGCGTTCCTGTGTGATCTGCCCTAGGTGTTCCTGCTGCACCAGGGGGTTTGGACTCGATGATCTTCAGAGGTCCCTTCCAACCTCCATGATTCTATGATTCTAACACATTTCATATCTTAGAAGGTTATCTCCCAATATTTATTTCATTACTAGCTACTTTTACCCTGTAATCTCTTTCTCACTGGTTAGAATTTCTGCTTATTTTGGTTTCTTCACAATCCTAATATGAATTCCAGTTCTTGTAGAAAAGTTTCTGCTCTTAAACACTTGGATATTTTAATTCTGCTTGAATCCCATGCCTTTTTTTTCTGAAGTGTAACCAAAAGACTAAACATGATCATATGCTTTTAAGTGAAATGCAAAATGAAGAAATGAACAAATACTTCTACCAACCAAATATTTTCTTCCTGTACATGCTCCAAAACATCTCTGTTTCAGAGACATGAACACCCCAGTACCGGTCTTCTAATTAAAGCCTTAGATTCATAGAAGAGGACTTCGAAGTCCTCAGAGACCCTGCTTCTATAGCTGTGCTCATTGTGGTTAAAACATGTATGTAAGCCCTCACAGCCAGAGACGTGCACATGCTCTCAAAGGTCAGCGCCTACAGGAACAGGCAGACACAGTGAGGTGGTGCCTGCCTTCTATGTGTCAGCCTACTGACTACAGCTCTGACTTATGTGGGGTTGGAAATAAATGTACTGGTCTCTTCTCATCTCCTATTTATGTCTCAGCTTCCTAGAAAATAACAAAAGTATTTAAAGGAAATTTAGAAACACCAGTTCTGCAGTACTTGTCAACTGAATTCTATAGGAAATTTGTCTTCTCTGAAGCTATTTATATTCTTCTATTTCTTTTCCTTAGGCTAATGATATACGTAGAAAAAAAATGCTTTATTGTTCTGGAAATATTCACTCAATTTAAAAAAGCCACTTGTAGAAAAAAAAAACTCATTTAGTTTTTTTATATCTATGGTACAGATAATCACTATTCTACACAATTCCTCTTTAGCATACAGTTTTATATTACAATGTATATTTTTGGGATTTCAAAAAGTATACAGGGAAAAAATGGGAAAAGCTAACTAGAAACGTAATTATCAAAGAAACTGAAAGAATTTGTTCCTAGCAGGAAAACATGAATCATCCAGTAGAATAATAGCAGTTAAATACTGTCTGAAACACAAAATTAGAGGTCCTCTTGCACAATGCCTACAGTAAAAGGCCACAACATTAGAGTAATTCAGTCAAATGCCATTTTATTACTCACAAGCAATAGCACTGTGGGAAAAGGTCAACATTATTTTTATGATAGACACACTAGCTGGTTGTTTTTTCCTCCCCAGGTAAGTAAAATCTCAACTGGTGGCCATGAAGTTTTGATGCAAATGGTTTTCTTTTTATTAATGTCTTTTTCAATGTGGTGTTAAAGTGTCTTTATACAGTCAGTTTATAAGAAATCACAAAAATCACTTGGCTTTTGTAAGTCTTAATATTAGCCTAGTGCTTATTTCATACTAACCTAAATTTTGTTTTAGTGAGATTGCTCAAAGAATGCACAGAAAATGCAAACATACTTTAAATTCTCTACTTGCCAATACTATTTTTAGTTTGCATTAATGGATAGACAAATCATTGAGGTTCTGTATAAATTTTACATGAAAATTTTAGACTGAATATTCACGTCTTCCCTGCAAGGAAACTGAAACTTCTCTATAGTTGATTTCAATAAAAAAAAAATCAATGTTCATAATGATGAAAAATGTATTTAATTTGTGATATTAGGAGTAATAATGTACCAAACAAGATACTGGTCAGTAAATTGTCAATATACTAGAAATTCTACCAAAAAATCCACCATGAGAAATACAGTTTCAGCCTCTGTATTGGGTCATTATTCAAGTGCTTTGCTGAGGTGTATCAGCACTGGTTTGTATTTCTCCAGGCAGTTTTAGCTTACTTTGGTACTGCTGCAGTATGTATCTCCTTTTCAGGTCCCTCATTATGTTCCATTTCTTCGGAACTGGAATGTATTAGCTGAACTCATTCACTCTTTAGGTGGCCTGGTGCATCTGATCCATAAACAGATTTTGCGAGCTTTTGTATGGCAGCCCAGCTGCCCTCTTTTCACCTACCACTGCCATGTCATGACTTAGTTCCCTTTGACTTGAACAAGAGTAGGACAAGAAATGTATCAGACCAAATGTAAACCCACCTGAGTGTCCTGCTTCCAGCCCTGCCTGAAATAGTTACCTAGGCAGTACCAATCAGGGTAGGCATGTAATGTTTCTGAAAGCTATTTCAGACTCTAATTGCTTCTGGTTTGGAGCTTTATGTAGCCAGAGGTAGTTAATAAGTATTTAGGAAACCTTACATAATTTATTTCCTCAGGAATCTGTCCAGTGTCCTCTTGAAATTACATACACAATCTGTGACATGGATTTTTACAGTTTAACTACAAACTGCTTGAAGAAAGCGCTATTTTTGTTTGCTGACTGCAGTACATGCCCCGTATGTTTGTACTGTGGGCATGAGATTCTCAGACACTCCCTTCTGGTTTTTCATGATTTTACAGATGTATGTAAAGCCATCCTTGTGCTGTCACAATCCTAAACTAGAGATTCAGAGTAGTCAATCATTCCTCTTTATAATGGTCCATTGAAAATGTTTAATCCTTCTTGTTGCCTTCTGAATATTTTCTAGTTATTTTACATTATTTTTTGAGATGGGCAGGAGCAACTGCACATAGTGTTTGAGATATAGTAATACAATTCCAGCACAAACACACTAACTCCTTTAAATTCTCTGTGACTTCCTCCACCATTAGTAAGAAACCACAGATATGTGGTGACATACGTGGAAGGAGAGAGAGATGTTTGCCTACATCTGTAACAGTACCTAGGCCACTCTGTAGCCCAGACGTCACTTAGGTTAAGCCACTGGCTGTGCAACTATTTCCCACTAGAAATGGCCTTTCCCTGGGTAGTGTTAATTACACCAAGTCAAATCTATGCTAGATATTATGGTAGCAATTTAACTCTTTGGATGATTGTGTGTCATCTTTTGCATCTGTGTTCAAGCTTTATTCAAATTACTAGTGCAAAACCACACTGAATATTGGCTGAAATATGTTCCATTGCTGTTATAGGAGTCAGAGCAGAGTAGCAGAGGTGCTGGCTTGTATTGTCCCTTCTCTTTTTAAATCATTACTCTGCCACCCTTCGCTGCAACAAGCAGAATGACAATGGTGACGTTTATATAAATGTATTTGGGAAAGGCTTATCTGATCAATGTAAAAAGACCTGTCATCTGCATTGCTTGATAAATTTTGTCCAGTATCTATAGTAATATGGGATATGAATTGCTTTTTTTGGTTGTTACTTCATGTCTGAAGTCATTCAGCTCCAGTTTTTGTTCCTTCCATTCCATGCTCCATGGTAATAGCCATTCAGTTCTCTGACTCTGTATGTGCATGCCTGTGTACATAAAAATTTATTTTCAAGATAATAAATGAAAATGGAATATTTAGATCTTACACTAACAGCAATACCACCAGTTTCTGAAGAAGCTAATAGTTCTGTGTTCTGCTGTTGATTTATTATTTATTATCTTAGCAAAGGTCATCAACACACACACACCCACTCAGCGTTTGAAAGGTGAGGTACTAATGCAAGGAAAAATTAAACTCTCAGAAAGGTGCTGTTTGGCATTCAGAGCTCTGCCCTAACCTGAACCCTATCAGTAGTTTATTTTAAATGATGTGGGACTTTTGTTGTGGTGTCCCAAAAGAACCTGCTGTTTGAAATCAAAGATCTGAGACAAACGGACCACAAAAAGAAAATCCTGCTACTTCTGATTCTATTTGATACTTTGAATTTTATTAGCTTCTACAATAGTATTTTTCATAGGCATCAAAGACCTAGTAGAGAAAGAAAGGATTCTGAAAATAAACCAACAGGTTTGACTATTTGGCCAACACACCCTTGCTGTAGAAATTTACAAGTAAAGAAGGTCAGATTTTTTCCAGAGGATGCAACCTCGCTGGGAAGTGAAACCCTGATTCGCACTTAAGCAGTCAGGATACAGTGTGTGATATGGAGCTAGAAATAGACAATGGATACTTGAAGACTTGGGAAAAGTGTCTAGAACAGGAAGTTGCTTTGGCAAAATTTAGAAACGAAAGGTGCCACACAACATAACATCTTGCCAATGTTATTTCTCACAAAGCCATTGCTCCCTCAACCCTCAGTAAGCAGTCTCTTGAGAAGGACACTGTGACTCCAGAGTTAGCTACATAACTAAAAGGAGGAGGAAAAATGATGTCCAGATTGAAACTGGTATCTTTAGCACTGTCTGTAACATTTGGTTTTATGATCACCTTAAATGTGTGACTAGGTATTATCCCTTTATTTTGTGACATAATATGCCAAAAGAAAACCCATAATTTCCTTAATTAATAATTGTACAGTACAGTCTTTACTACAACCACCTTATCAGACTCATTACAGTAAAGAATTCTGTCACTTTTCACCTGTATGTCACTAAACAACTGACTATAAAAATCTTCAGAATTTTTATTCATTAAATCATAGAATCATAGAATGGCTAAGAGTTGGAAGGGACCCTAAAGATCATCGAGTTCCAACTCCCCTGCATGAGCAGGGACACCTCCCACTAGACCAGGTTGCTCAGAGTCCCATCTAACCTGAGCCTGAACGCCCCCAGGGATGGAGCCTCCACAACTTCTCTGGGCAACCTGTTCAGGTGTCTCACCACCTTCACACTAAAGAATTTCCTCCTTATCTCTAACCTAAATCTCTCCTCCTGCAGTTTCAAACCATTAGCCCTTGTCCTATCACTATGTGCTCTTGTAAAAAGCCCCTCCCCAGCCTTCCTGTAGGCCCCCTTCAGGTACTGGAAGGCTGCTATGAGGTCGCCCCGGAGCCTTCTCTTCTTCAGGCTGAACAACCCCAACTCCCTCAGCCTTTCTTCATAAGGGAGGTGCTCCAACCCTTGCATCATTTTCGTGGCCCTCCTCTGGACATGCTCCAGCAGGTCCACGTCTTTCTTGTGATGGGGGCTCCAGAGCTGGACACGGTATTCCAGGTGAGGTCTCACCAGGGCAGAGTAGAGGGGCAGAATTACCTCTCTTGGCCTGATAGCCACACTTCTTTTGATGCAGCCCAGGATGCAGTTGGCCCTCTGGGCTGCAGTTGCACATTGGTGACTCAAGTCCAGCTTTGGATGCACTAGTACCCCCAGGTCTTTTTCCACAGGGCTGCTCTCTAGCATGTCTTCCCTCAGCCTGTATTGATGTCTCTGGTTGCCCCAGCCAGGTGCAGAACCCTGCACTTGGCCTTGTTGAACCTCATGAGGTTCACTTGGGCCCACTTCTCCAGCTTGTCCAGGTCCCTCTGGATGGCATCCCATCCCTCTGGCATATTGACTGCACTGCCCAGCTTGGTGTCATTAGCAAACTTGGTGAGAGTGCTCTCAACACCACTGTCAAGATCATCGATGAAGATATTAAACAACACAGGTCCCAGTGCAGACCACTGAGGGACACCACTTTTCACTGTTCTCCATCTGGACACTGAGCCATTGACCACTACCCTCTGGATGTGACCATCCAGCCAGTTCCTTATCCACTGAACAGTCCACCCATCAAACCTATATCTCTCCAATTTAGAGAGAAGGATGCTGTGAGGGACTGTGTCAAAGGCCTTGCAGAAGTCCAGATAGATGACATCCACTGCTTTTCCCTTGTCGACAGATATAGTCACACCATTGTAGAAAGCCACTAGGTTGGTCAGGCAGGATTTACCCCTGGTAAAGCCATGCTGGCTGTCCTGAATCACCTTCCTGTCCTCCATGTGCCTTAGCATGTCTTCTAGGAGGATCTGTTCCATGATCTTCCCAGGCACAGAGGTGAGGCTGACAGGTCAGTAGTTCCCAGAGTTATCCTTTCTACCCTTTTTAAAGATGGACATGACATGTCCTTTCTTCCAGTCACTGGGGACTTCACCTGACTGCCATGACTTTTCAAATATCATGAAGAGTGGCTTGGCAACTACATCTGCCAATTCCCTCAGCACTCTGGGATGCATCTCATCAGGTCCCATGGACTTGTATATCTTCAGGTTCCTCAGGTGGTCTCAAACCGTGTCCTCACTTACAGTGGGGGGGACTTTGTCTCCCTGGTCTCCATTTTGTGGCTCATCAGCTTGAGAGCTGTAAGGAGAGGGGTTGCCAGTGAAGACTGAGGCAAAAAAGTAATTGAGAATCTCAGCCTTCTCCTCATCTGTTGTTACCAATTTACCACTCTTGCTCATCAGGGAGGGTACACTTTCTTAAACTTTCCTTGTCTGGTTTATGTACCTACAGAAGCCCTTTCTGTTATTCTTTACAGAATAAAGTTCTGTAAGTTCAGTTCTAGTTGCGCCTTGGCCTTCCTGACCTTGTCCCTGAATAACCGGGCAGTGTCCCTATACTCTTCGCAGGATACCTACCCCCTCTTCCACCGCTTGTGTAGGTGCATCTTGTCCTTTAGTTTGACCAGCAGGTCTTGAGTCAGCCATGCTGGTCTCTTGCCTTCCTTTCCCGATTTCCTACACCTGGGGATTGAGACTTCTTGTGCCCTATGGAAAACATCCTTAAAGATCTGCCAGCTCTCTTCTGCTCCCTTGTCTCTGAGGGCCATTTCCCATGAGGTCCTATCTACTAACTCCCTGAAGAGCTGGAAGTTTGCTTTCCTAAAATTTAGAGTCCTAACTAAGCTTCTCATCTGCCTCATTCCCCTTAGGACAGTGAACTGCACTAGCGCATGATCACTGCAACCCAGGCTGCCTTCAACTTTGATGTCCCTGATGAGTTCACTCACATTTGTGACCATTAGGTCCAATAATGCATCCCCCCGGGTAGGACTGTCAATTTATTGACTTAAGTCTTCGTCGCGGCATTCCAGAAATCTCCTGGATAGCCTACAGCTTGCCGTACTACTTTTCCAGCAGATGTCGGGATGGTTGAAATCCCCCAGCAGGATGAGAGCCTGTGATCGTGATGTCTCCTTGAGCTGGAGTAAGAAGGCTTCATCAATAGGCTCCACTTGATTGGGTGGCCTGTAGTAGACTCCAACCACAAGGCTCCTTTTGTTGTCCTGATCCGTAATTCTTACCCATAAGTTTTCAACCTACTCATGGCTATTCTTTAGGGACAACTCTTCACACTCTATCCAATTCTTTACATAGAGGGCAACACCTCCACCCCTTCTTCCTCTCCTGTCCCTTCTGAACAGCTTGTAGCCTTCAATAGCCACACTCCAGTCATAGGATTCATCCCACCAGTTTCCGTAATCGCGACTATGTCATAGCTTTCCTGTAGCACAGTGGCTTCCAGCTCCTCCTGTTTGTTGCCCATGCTGCATGCATTAGTGTAGAGGCACTTCATCTGGGCTGGACATGTCACCCCTCTCAGAGGGACACCCTTTTATACCCCCAAGGTGTTTAATGGATGCTATCTTCTTGTTTTCTGTTACCTCAATGACTTACAGACCTGCAAACCCCATCGTGCATACCCCAGGTTTGTTTGCAGTGGGTTCAGTTATATCCCCTCCCCCCTTCAAACCTAGTTGAAAACCCTGTCAATGAGTCCTACTAACTCCTGCCCGAAGATTGTTTTTCTCCTCTGGGACAACTGTATTCCATTATGTGTCAGCAGGCCTGGTGTCTTGTGTATTAACCCATTATCAAAGAACCCAAAGCCCTGCCACAAACACCAGTCCTGGAGCCAGGAGTTAACCTGTTGGGCCTTCCTGTTAGTTCCCTCTTCTATCGCTGCCATTAGAGGGATGGAGGAGAACACAACTTGTGCTCGTGATACCTTCACCAGTTGCCCTAGAGCCCTGAAATCTCTCTTAATGGCTTTTGACGTTCTCTTTGCCACTTCATCACTACCCACCTGAAAGACCAAAAGTGGCTAGTAGTCTGAAGGCCTGATGAGGGTGGGAAGTTTACTCACTACATCTTTTACCCAGGCCCCAGGGAGCCAGCAGACTTCCCTATGAAGCAGGTCCGGTCTGCATATTGGGCCCTCCGCACCCCTCAAGAGGGAGTCACCCACAACTAGGACCCTTCTATTTTTCTTTTTGGCCTGAGTTGTGATGGTTGGCCTAAGGAGAGTTGGTCTCGGTGGCACTTCTGGCCTGTGTGAGGTGCTCTCACCACTATCTCCTCCTGCAGGGCCCCATACCTGTTCTGTAAGGGCACTGAAAGCAGTGTAGTACTTAAGGGGACATGCCTGCCCCATTTGTGTCATCGGGCAGGGACCTGTTCCCATTGTCCCTGCTCCTGTACATTTGGTGGGGGAGGCTGGAAAGCTTGTTGAGCTGAAGAGGAAGCCTGTGTTTGAGCTGTTTGTGTGGAGAGCAGGCTATGAAAACACTCGTCTAATTCTCTCTCACTCTCCCTGATAGTCCTCAACCTGCTCATCTCCTCCCTGAGCTCCGTCACTTCATCCTGCAGCTGTGCCACCTGGCAGAGCAGGTCATCAACCTGCTCACACTGGACACAGCCATGGTTAGAGCTGCCCGTTGCTGCCAGGGAAAGGCTGTAGCATTCCCAACAGTCTGTGACCTGCATAGCCACCTCCTTCTGTAGGGGCATCCCCCGAGTACCTACATCCATTTTGGTGGTTGCTGGTGGCATGGTCTTCCTCTGCTGAGTGGACACCATTACTCCTGAACTGAGCTGGCAGTTCTCAGAGCCCTGCCTGCACAAACTGCCCCGTGCAAACTGCCTTACCGCAGCCCTGACTGCCTGCCCCTGTTCACCGCGCACCCCAGGGGTGTTTAAATCTCCCGCGTGGCTCCTGGCTATGCCTCTCCCACTCCTAATTGTTTGCCTCGGAGTTCCTGGCCCGGCTGGGTCTCGGGCTGAGAGTGGGAGGGTCCCTGAGCTCGGGAACCCCTCTGTACAGCGCGATTCAACCGTCGCTGTTTGCTGCTTTGCGTGCACCCTCACGTCCACCCGCTCTAGCCCGGCAGGCGCTGCGCACTGCGCACAGTGCTGCCCGCTGTCACTCTCCTCTCTGCGCTGCCGCGTAGTCTGAGGGAGCTGCCGATATGGCGGCTTTTAAATTTTGCCGCGGCTATCGGTCACGCCCCAGCCACATCAGCCTTCCGCCTCCTTCACAAGATTCCCGCTCAGTCTCGGGTATCTCCCGCTCACACCCCGGCTTCACCGTCTCCGGGAAGTCTGGTCTCCTTTCAAACTAACCCAGTAATTTAATGGAACAGCTCTCGCCGGTGCCGGTGCCGCTCCCCTCCGCGCTGCCGCGTGGTCTGAGGGAGTTACCGATATGGCGGCTTTTAAATGCCCCAAATAGAAAGGTACCTGCCCAAGTGATCTGCCTGACTTGAAGATACTTATGTTGTCAGTATTCTATTTTTCCCAAGTAAGATGCTTTTCATTTAAGGTCATGTGAGTTCTACATACTACAAGTTACTGGCTTTTCAAATAGTTGTAAGAGCTACCCATGCTGTGCTGTTTTACCTGAGAACCGGAGTAAAGGTTGAAAACAGCTCCAAATCTAGCAGCCCTCCCTTGTGGCTAGCTATCAAAGATGACCTACTAGTCCAGCAACAGAAATATTTCTTTTGTCTGATTTTGTGACTGGTTATAAAAGGTTTCATTCAGTATTAGTATTGAGTTAAAGGGAATATAAGCTCTCCCCTGGAGAAGTATTCAGTAATGATGGAGGGGATGACTGAAAACCGATGTACAGCCATCTTTGACATTACACTAGAGACTTGCTGGATTAGATAAGTCTAACCTTAACAAAAGTGAAGGCAAATACAGACTGCATCAATTTTAATTAGATTATTAAATATATTAAATTCTATTTAGATCTTAAAATTTAACTGGATATTGTTACAGCATACTCCAGAAATTTTAGTGCTCATTTGCTTTATCTGTGCCAATGAATTTGCATGCACAGTGACATGGGATAATTTAAGACAAAGAATGAAAATATTTTGTAGCCAATAATTAGTCCTTAAGAAAGATTTTTTTTTAATGCCAAGCCATATTTTTATGATTGTTAATAAACTCAAGAGCAAATGTTTTTGCTTTGTTTTTTTTTTTGTTTGGTTGTTTTTTTTCATTAAAAATGTTTTTTGTTTTTTTGTTTGTTTTTCATTAAAAATGTAGTTCTGCCAGTTTAATGGCTTGGCTCTTGGAGATATAAAACTCCCTAAATTTCAAAAGAAGGCAGTTGGCTTCTGCAGGCCTGCATTGTGTAACTCGGGCTACATTTTCACAATTATATGAAGAATATCTTCTGATTTTCAGGCCAAGATGGGAGGATGCCACAACCAGACTGTACCTACAACGGCCTCTGAACTTCCTTCTCACAAGTTCAATATCTCAGTAGAACTGTTTCACAATCCTCTTAAGAGGATATAGCTCATTTAAAAGCAGATTTTTAATTAATTGAGAAATTTTATTTCTGTCTTATTACTCAGATTACTTCACCCTCTTCACATGTTCTCTCTGTGCCTTCATGCCGTGTAATCATTTTGTGGTAAAATCCTTATTCTGAATAAAATGAATAGAGGAATAACCATTGACTTCATCAGGGTCAGACTTTGCCTCTTGTTCCTGCTCTAGGAGGGGGGTTGGACTAGATGACCTCCAGACGTCGCTTTCAAACCCAACCATTCTGTGATTCTGTGATTCTGTGATTCTATACCTTAGACCTTTCATAATTTAACTGTACCCGTGCTGCTGGCTGGCCTTAACATACAGCAGAAAATGTCTCTGTCAACTCTAAATTCTTTCACCTCCAATGGCTCTTACAGATGCAAAACACACATGGATGTTATCCTACCTGACGATGCCTCCAAACCTATTTAACACTCCTAGGCAGGAGGCAAGTTGAGGCTATTGCATAGCTGATTGTGTGAAGTGGATTGGTTTCACAGTTTTTTCTTTCACATCTATATATCCAGCTTTCCATCACTGATCTCTGGCATCTCATCACAGAAGACAACTATTATTTATGATAGTTGTGGTCCTTTTTGCTTCATATTTGCAGCTTTTGTCACATGATAAAGTTCTGAGATCTGTTGAGAATCTGCAAATATTACTGTAATGACAGAACAATATGTAACTACAAACTAAAAGTAATAATTATAACAATAGAACATTAGAACTTTAATCTCACAAATGGCAATCTGGGAAAAGCTAGGTGAAGTATCTGCATGTTGAGCTGAGCATTGGCACTGGACTTGCAAAGACAATACAGTATAATTGCTACTGTTAACAGTTAAAGAGATAATTCAGTTACAGTAGGTTTTAAGACTTTTATTGTAGACTGAAAATTGTAATCTACCATTTTAAAAGTCAATATATCTTGAATGTTGCTTAAGATAATAAAAACAAAAAAAGGTGACTTTCTGCTTAAAGAATATTTCCCTTTCACTTTTAACACCAGGTTTACACAGCACTATCATGTTCTCTGAGCTCCCAACTTATTGTGATCTGAGGGAAACAAGATAGGCCACAGCAGCATTCAAAGTAGAAGCAGCTGTAGTAGATGCATAATTTTGTCCACTGAACTGCAGAGTTAGAAAGGTCACAGATTATTGTTTGAGATAAAGGTAGATAAAGCATTTCCATCTAATTAGTCTTTATACATTCTGCAGTTCAAAGAATGTGAAAGAAACTTCCCACACAAACTGATGACATTGCTTGCTGGTAATAAAATAATAGCTGTCTCAGTAGGTTGTTAAGCAGATTAAGTAAACATGTCCCTCTCAAGCTCACCGCAGATAAACTTTCTGATCATCAACAAAATCCACTCTGTGCATCCCAGCAAAGTGGTTTGGGATGGTTTGGTTCTGGCATGGCGTGGCTCCTGTAAGAAGCTTGTTCTGGTTTGAGCCAGGATGAAGCCATTTTTCCTTTTACTGATTTTTTTTTTTTTTTCCCTTCAGTAAGCTCTCTTTTAGCTAGCAGCAAGTGGACTGATAACACTGGAATGTTTATGTTACTGCTGAGACACGAAAGTCAGTTTGTTCTACCCAATGAATCTGAAGCCACAGGTGCTGCCTGGAGAAGAAAAGTCCCCAGCTCAGGTAGCAAAGGCCAGGTCGTTAGAAAGAAAAATAGATGCTCCTTTGCAATTGGCACATGAAAGAACTTCTGTAAGACCTGAGCAGAGAGCAAGCAGGGGAGAAAGAGCTGTGCTGGAGAGGTGAAAGCAGTGCCAGGGTGAAGATCCCGAGGCTGGTAAGGAAGAAGGGGGAAGACGGTGCCCAAGCAGAAGTTTCCCTGCAACCTATGGCAAGATGGCAGGCTGTCCACCTGCGTTCATGGAGGAATGTGGTGAAACATTCCCTGAAGGCACCAGGAGGGGCCAATGTAGACTAACTGCCAGTGGACTTGGATCATGCAGGCATGGAGGACCCTGCACCAGGAGAGGTGACCGTTCCTAAAGCAGCCTGTGACTCTGTGGGTAGCCCACACTGAAGCAGCTTGCTCCTGATCTCCTGGCAAGGACTCATGAAGGAGAGGTTTGTGGAGGACTCTGTCCCATGGGAGGGACTCCATGGGGAAGCAGGGGAGGACTGTAAGGAATCCTTCTTCCTGAGGAGGAAGGAGAGACAGGAAACAACAGACTGTGAACTGACTCTAAACCCCATCCCCTGTCCCCCTTTGCCACTGGGGGTAAGGAGGTAGAGAAATTGGGAGCAAAGTAATTTGGCCCCAGGAAGAAGGGAGGGGCTAGGTAACATATTTAAGCACTGCTCTTTGTGTTGTCTGTGTCCTGTGTGCATTCAATTAGTGTTAGATTATTATTTTTCCCAAGTTGAATCTGTTTTGCCTGAGACTGTAAATGGTGAGTGAACCCTCCTAGACCTTGTCTCATGGCCACATGGCTGGTTCTCTGTTGTTGTGTTAGGCCCAAACCATGACATGGTTCAATTTTCCCAAGCATAGTCAAATCACATTTTTTATGGTAAAGCAATAGGAATAAGTGGGATGACAGCAGTTATTAATTCTCTATTAGGTCAGAAGAGACTTCTTCTCTTGTCCTTACTTTGAGATAATCAAATTCTTTCCCTATATCATGTTTCTTTACCTTCCCCTTCTTTTCAAGAATTTAGCATGCAAGGTCAGGATTACCTTTGAGAGGAGTTGGGGAGAGGAGGTGGTATCACCACTGATGGGCTGAGCAGGCTTGCTAAGCTTTAGACCATCTTTACTCTTCCCAGACAGAACTGCACACATTTATACTAATACAATTTCATTTTTCTGCTGAACTCTGGAGAACAGATTTCTTCATAACTTGTACCAGTTGCAAAGTAGTGCTCCAGCTGTTCATTCCAGGAAGCTGCAGTTTGACTTGTTAGGGTTCTCAGAGGAAAACAAGATCAATAACTTGTCACAGCAAGACATACTTCACTCTCTGCAGGATGCTGTAATATAACATTGTGGATAAGGGAAAAAAAATGAAAATAATCCAAACAATTCTGAGCTTGTCTTTTTGCAGTTAGACAGGCTGCTATTAAAATAGTTAAACATTTTTTTTCTCCAGCAATTTAATGCCAAGATTATTTGGTGTAGGTGTCATTTTTTAACAACATATTTATGTTTAGGGTTACTTTATAAAGAAGATATGTAAAAATGCTGCTGCCTTTGATTTGTTTCTTTGTGTTGTATAAGCATAGACAGGCAGTTTCTGAAGAATCTGCAATGATTACAAGGGCAGCAACTGAAAATGGTGACAATATAAAGCTTAATTATTAATTCTTACATTATTGCATACAACTTTTACCTGACTTTTCCCCTTTCCTATTTCATTGTAAAATTATGAATCTCTTATATTAGGCAACAATGAATACATAATTCTTACAAATAGGAATAAACATAGCACCATATTGACCTTGCATTTGTATACTTTATTAAGGATTTGAGCACTTAATTCTGTTTTGTATGGCAATTTATGTTCAAGCTACAAGATACATCGAGTTTAATTGCAAATTCTACTGATAGTGATTGAAAGCAATTTTCTTCAACTCCTTAATTCAATAATCTGTATCATTACAAAACATTGTACGATTTCCTGCTGTTATGCTAGCATTTGTTTGGAACACAGGAGCAGTACCAAATAAAGTTATGTTTGCCTCTGAATTAGATAACCTTTCTATTCACAGATCCTCAATGTACATATCTGTAGCTGCACTGTAAAAGTCCAGAAATTTCGGTAGCTCTGACTTCAACTCAAATATTTATGGGAAGTCAGGGATGTACAATTGGTTCCACAATAAGCAATCATCAAATGAAGAGTGTTTGAATCACAGGATTATTTATTTCTGGAATTCATCTAGTCCAACCCCCTGTTCGAACTAGGTCTGCTTAGAGCTGTTGCTCAGGGTTGTATCCAGTTGAGTTTTGAACACATCCAAGAATGGAGATCCCACAGACTATGGTTTTAACCCATCTGGCTGCTAAAAACTATGCAGCCACTCACTTGCTGTCCCCTGTCCCCTGGGGAGATGGGGAGAGAACTGGAAAGGTAAAGAGACTCATGGGTTGAGATAAGAACAATTTAAAAATTGAAATGAAATAAAAACAAAAACAATATTAATATTATTAATATTATTATTAATAATAAAAGAAAAAGAATAAGAATATACAAACAAGTGATGCACAGTGCAGTTCCTCACCACTCGCTGACCAATGCCCAGTCTGTCTGTGGCTAATGATCAAGGAGGAAAGAAAATTCCAAAACCGCAATCCAGGAAGAGAGAGCGAGCTTCCTGGCCAACCTTCATCTATATACTGAGCACGATGTTGCATGACATGGAAGGTCCCATTGGTCATGTTACATCTCTTGCTCTGGCTATGCTCCCTCCCAGCTTCTTGTGCACCTGCACACTAGCAAAGCATGGAAAGTTGAAAAGGCCTTGTTTTCTTAGCAACAGCTAAGAAAATTGGTGTATTATGAACATTCTTTTCAGACCAAATTCCATGCTGAATCCAAACCACAATGCTGTTTTAGCTACTAAGAAGACTATTAGCTCTATCCCAGCTGAAACTAGGACAATCTCTTTTCCAGTGTTTAATCACCCTCATGGAAAAAACAACAAAGAACCCCCAACAACTCATATTTAAGTGGAATTTCTCATGTTCCAACTTAGAAACCTAGAATCATGAGTCTAGTTTGGAAGGGAACCTCTGAAAAGGAGCTGCTTCAACTCTCTATTCAGAGGAAAACCTTAGATAAGATTGCCCAGGGCCTTGTCAAGCTGAGTCTTGAATATTTTCAAAAAGGAAAATTCCATCACTTCTCTGGACATCCAATCCCACTTTTCAATTGCTCTCAGAATGAAGATCTTTTGTTCTTACATACAATTGGAATTTTCCCTGAAACAAGTTGTCTTTTCTTGACAAGTATACTGTACATCTTCAAGAAGACACTGATTCCACTTTTCTACATTGTCCCTATACGTACCTCTCATGATCTGATATTCAGATACGTGATGATTTTTTACGATCTCACCAGGACAAAACAAAGATCATACAATATCAGGTGCACAAACAGGCACTGGGGCTGGTGTGCAGTCTCACGAGAGATGGGGCAGTGTTGGGATTTATGGAAAATTAATATGGGATTTATGGAAAATTAATATGCCTGAATTAAAACAGCAGTGTTGCAGGTGCTGCTCACCAAATTGTCAGGCACCCTGAAGTAGCCCGTGAGATCAGTAAACAAGTGGACATCTCACAGGCTGGTACCCCACGGGACCAGCAAACAGCAGGTGTCCTATCTCACGGTTGTTATCTCATGAAGTAGTGAGAAAAGAATGTTGTAGCAAGAACTGAGAGGCACCGGCTGGGAAGCGAAACACCTTGGGTCATCATGACACGGGCAGCAAGTGACAAGACACGTAGCCAATCATATATGAACTGTGTATGTATGTAACCAACGGGGTTTGTACTGGGGTGGAACATCTGGAATCAGAGGGGTATGAATTGCCGCCATTTTAAATAATAAACGGCTTTCGCTTGATCACATTGATCGTGGTGCGTTAGTCTGTGCTCTCGCTGCAACAGGGCAGAGCCCCCTTGCTTTCTAACACTCCTCACTGCAGTGGGAGGCTGGGGCGGCTGGACTCTGCCTTCCCTCTCCTGGTATGAGCAGCACAGCAGCTGAACCCATTTGTCCGGCAGGACCTGTGAAAAGGTTTAAAGGTGATCCCAAAGGGTGAAATTAAGATGCAAACAAGGTCAGATGTCACGTACACACTGAACTTTATTGGAGTTACACAACAAAAATTCCAAATCCCTGGAGTGGATAGGACAGGGAGGAAAACAGAGACAGAAAAGAAAGAAGAAAGCGGAAATACGGAGGATAGCAAGCGATGGGATAGTTACCACCACGGTCCAGCGACATTGTCATTGGGGAAGTGCTCCGCTGCACCCATAGCGTCCCAGATTTTTACACAGTTCTTGCCCATTCCCCCCCCCCCCTTTTCTCCCTGGACAGAGCAGGAAATTCCACTGTCTCCTCCGTGTCTCTGAGGTATCTTCAGAGGGCCTCAATTCCGTTCTTATAAATCTTTCCTCAGGCTCATAGGAGGGAGGGGGGGTCGGTACCAAGCTGTGTCTTGCAGATAGTCTTTGTCTGGCTAATTAACAAGATAAGCCATTGATCTGAAGAGCAACACGTCCATGTGAAAACAGGATGTTGAGACAACTTGGCACCACAGGATTAGCTTATCACAGTACCTGTAGCATTAAGACTCACTCTAGTCTTTTCTGCAGGGTGAGCAAAACTGCTCTCTCAGGCTCTCCTTATATCCACCTCCAAACCATCTCACTGGCCATTTGCTGGAATCATTCCAGTATGTCAATGTCTTTCTTGTACTGGGCACAATACTCTAGATGTGGTCTCATAAGTGCCAAATAGAGATGAGAATCTGGCTACATAAATGCAGATGCAGCACATTAGACAGCCTTCTTTGCTGTAAGGGCACATTGTAGACTATATATCAGTATCTAGAGATATTCATAAAGATGTATCTATATAATTCTGGACATATACTTGTATCTATTACATGGATAATGGGCAGAGTACATATTCAGAAAGTTCATGAAGTGTACCAAGATCACTTAATTCCAATCTCACTACCATGGGCAGCGACACCTTCCACTGGACCAGGTTGCTCGAAGCAGCATCCAGTCTGACTTTGAACAATTCCAAGGAGGTGGAAGGCACAACTTCTCTGGGCAACATGTTCTGGTGTCTCACCACCCTCACACTAAAGAATTTCCCCCTAATATCCAATCTAAATCTCCTCTCTTCTAGTTTAAGGCTATCACCCATTGTCCTAGCACTGCATGCCCTTACAAAAATTCCCTCTCCAGCTTTCCTGTAGGCCCCTTCAGGTACTGAAAGGCTGCTATAAGGTCTCCCTGGAGCCTTCTCCGGGCTGGACAACCCCAACTCTCTTAGCCTGTCTTTGTAGGAGAAGTGCTTCAGCCCTCTGGTCATCTTCGTGGTCCTCCTCTGGACTCTCTCTAGAGCTCCATGCCTTTTTTATGTTGAGGCATCCAGAACTGGAAACGGCCCTCCAGGTGGGGTCTCACAAGAGCAGAGTAGAGGGGGAGAATCACTTCCCTTGACCTGTTGGCCATGCTTCTTTTGATGCAGCCCAGCATACTGTTGGTTTTCCAGGCTGCAAGGACACATTGCCAGTGAGCTTCTTATCAAACAACACCCCCCAAGTCTGTCTCCTCAGGGCTGCTCTCAATCCACTCTCCACTCGGCCTGTATTTGTGCTTGGAGTTGTCCCAACCCAAGTACTGGACAATACACTTGGCCTTGTTGAACTTCATGAGGTCTGCATGGGCCCACCTCTCAAGCCTGTCAAGGTCCTTCTAGATGGTGTCCCTTCCCTCCAGCATGTCGACCATGCCACACAGCTTGGTGTTGTGAGCAAAGCTGCTGAGGATGTACTCAATCTCATTGTTGATGTCACCAGTAAAGGCATTAAGCTGCACCAGTCCCAGTGCCAACCCCTGAGGACTGCTACTCGTCACTTATCTCCACTTGGACATCAAACCATTGACCACTATCCTTTGAGTGCAACCATCCAGCCAATTCCTGTATATATTCCCAAGAACTGTATTTATAGATATATATAAAAATCAATAAATAGATCTATGTAATGTAGAGATACTTGTGTTGATGCTGTTATTAATTTCTGAGGAGAGTTCCTGGTAACTGACTGAAAACTGAACTTTACATTTCTGATCACAATCCTTTGAGCTTAACAATTTAGCCAAATTTTCAATATTTTACAGAGTCCATATCTTTTTATGGAAAGCTATGTCAAAAGTCTTGCTGAACTGAAGCCACTGCCCTCCCGTTGTCCACAGACCCTATCATCTTATCACATTAAACAATCAGGTTGCCATATATGATTTGCTGTTGTTAAATCCATGCTGTCTGTTTCCAGTCACCTTTTGCTTTTCTTTAATTTAGAAATAAATTCAAAGATTTTTATGGACAAACTTCACAGGGACTGATATGAGGCTGACCAGTCTACAGTTTCCTTGGTCCTTCTTAAAGATGGATGTGACATTTTTCTGTTTCTATTTAACAGAAACTCCCACAGTCACCACAGCCTTTCAGAGCTGATAGTCAGCACTCTCATAGTGACATCACTCAAATAAGGAACAGAGCCCACAAAAGGAAAAGAGTGCACTTCACCACAGTTCATAGTCTAATATAGAAATTTGTGGCTAAAATGATCCAGAATTTCTGCAAGTACACCTTCAGATCCTCTAAGAATTGATTCAGTCCTCTAGCTGTCAACAGTAGTGCTACTCAAGCTTCCTTTAAGATCTTTTGGATCATATTTTTAAATTAAATACTAACATGTACCTCTTCTTTCGCAAGTGGGAAAAAAATTTTCTGCCAGCTTCACTCATGACAGTGGAAAACCTAGATTATACTCCACAAGTACATCCAATCTTTTGACATAAATCCCAGAGGTAAGGCGGGGAGGAGACAGGGAGATATAAAGGATATGTAGTTTCTTGTTCTTTCTTAACACAAAATTGCTCCTGCAAAAATGGGAACACTTTCCTGAGAATTACCCTATTAATTCCAAGTCAGTTGTCATTTGATCATTAGCCTGTCTTGATATTTCTGCATGCTATGCCTTCTGCTCATTGACTTCCACCTGATGCTCCAAAATGTCCATGTGATACAGAAGCACACTTACAACTCTATCGCTAAAAAATACACACTTTTAAGTCCACCTCAAAAAATCCTGATTTTGGTAGTTATAAAATATTTTTGGACCTGTTAAGTGTATATGGGTGTTGGAGTGTGTCAAAAGCTTAGCAGACATAACCAGAGTAATGTAGATCTGATAGGAGATTGGCATGTTACAGTGAATGCTGACCCACATGCACTGACATTGATTCTGTCCTACTTAGCATCAGTGACTACCAATTTGTATAATGACTTTGGCAATAAACCTAACCACATTCAAATCTTCTTTGTGTATGGGCAGTCCCTCCATAAGCATCCTTACCAACCACCTGCACAGAAAATATTCCCTGGATGGTTTCTTAGGGTGCCGGAAGTAACTGACAGGTGAAGATAAAAATATTTTTTCTGAGGTAAATAGAGAAATGAGAGTCGTTCCTATATGTATACAGTTACCCTTTAGATACTAACTTTTGATGAATAAAAGTACTGTCTTCTGATGAATGAAAAAGCAAGAAATTAGTACATCATAATTTATCCATGTATGAGACTAACTGTACATTCAGTAAAAAAAAGCTGGAATAAAGTAGGCAGAAA
Organism: Hemiprocne comata; assembly: GCA_020745705.1. NCBI lineage: Eukaryota > Metazoa > Chordata > Aves > Apodiformes > Apodidae > Hemiprocne > Hemiprocne comata. The sequence goes on along the minus strand of CM036587.1, from coordinate 78,501,234 downwards.
GACAGCAAAAGAATAGAACAATACTTATATAAATAGTATTGGAAACTATGCAGTAGAAAACATTAACAGATTTGAAAAGCTGTGTGTGCTACTATAAGTAATACCAAAAAGACAATGAGTGTTCCGACGCAAGACAAAGACTGCTTATTCTGTAACAGCAGGTTGATTCTTTGAGCTATGTGTATATACTTGGAAAACAGCCAGAAAACACATTATCAAATTTTACATTTTTATGCAGAAATGTTCAAGGCCATAGATTTATACTTCCTCTTCTCTATGCCAGGAATAGCAAATGAAAGCCAAGCCAAAAAATACAAACGGAATCAAGAAACAAGGTGAGAGAGAGAGAGATATTAGCCCTGAAGATATCAGGAGTAGTAACTCCCTGATCACACACTTGCCTGATAGCAACTGTATAACAGTCAATATACAGAGGATTTGTATGATACTTTTTCTTTTATTCTCACACCAAGTGAAGGCATGTAGACAATTAACAACTATATTCCATGTGAGCTCAGGTGAATAAGAGACAGTAATAAAATAATTAGAGTCAAAAAGCTGAAGGTCTCTTTGATCAAGCAATGATTATCACATTTGGTGCATTCCAAAGAAAGCACTCAGGAAATTTAATCTGATCCATCACTTACCATATCTGAAAGGCCAGTCAGTAAATTATTAAATTGATCTCATACTGTGCTTCAGTTTCTTTTGAGTCATTGTCTCAAAATGTCAGGATTACTGGAGTCCATGTCAAGGAACACCAGTTGTATAAAGGGAGACCTAAGATCTATTTTTCAGCTGTTAGCTATATGGATATACAGATTATTTTTGTTCGTTAAAGTCTGAGTTACAGAGAAGAGATTCTGATCACTTTCCTGATTTAAAACCTATTATTGCACCAGTTGAGTCCATCAAGTAAGCCATTCTGAACATTCTGATACCATGAAACTGTGTTCCATTCACTGACCTTGCTTATTGCAGAACATAGATATGACTGACTACTACCTACTGAGCCAAACTCTGAGTGGATGGAGCACAAGACAGAAAGGGCACTGTATATTTGTGAATGAAAACAAAAACAAATACAAATTCAGTTAAGATTCTCATTATACTGAAAAGTTGCAGACAAGGCAGGAACAGATGACTAAACAGAGGACTAAGATAATGTATTATATAAGTTCAGGAAATAAAGGTGGGTAAAGGCATGGCTTAGACCTACCAGACAGGAAGGAAAAAAGTCAAGTATGTTGCTGTGGAGGTTTATTTTTTTTCCATTATTTGTAATCAGAGGCAAAAAAAAAGGGGATTACATTCAGATCTGTTTTAAGGAAGTTTAAAACGTGCTATTATCATGGAATCTAAACCTGTTCCAGCAATCTACTGCAAAGCATAGGCAAGAGTTTTCATAAGCAATATTATCTTCTTCCTTTCTACGTGTGAAAAAAAAAAAAAAAAGTTGATAGTTATTTTCATTTATGTTGGGGGTAATGTGGTGTCACTGATGTTCTTTGTGTTCCCATTAACAAAGATGGCACCAAAGGAACATATCCTTAAACACTATACCATGGTGTTTAAGTTTGTCTTACTTTCTGCATGTCATTTAGACATAGAGTTGGTAGAGAGAAAGTTGGCTTTGTATGAATTTGTCTCTGTTTTCCGTAAGCAGTTCTATTGTAGTAGGAAATAGGAATTAGTGTAGGAAATAGGAATTAGTGTTGCTTTTGACTCATTTGGATTTCTGGAGTCTGAATTAATAGGAAGACCTTCACAAAGTCTTAAATGTGGACTCAAAGTCCAGAGGAACTAAAAAGTGCAAGCTATCACTTTAGTTTGAAAATATCCATGTTTGTAACATACTTGGGGTTTTTTTTGTGCATATACATATGATTGGTCACTTCTAACTGCTACATCTCTTACTACTGTAGCAGTAAACAGTATAGATCTGGAGTGAAATAATTCCACATAGAGTTTCTCATTCTAAAACATTGTAAAGGCATTGCCAGAGGATCTCTTTAGCAATATACAGTAAAAATGGGGAAAGACTATTAAAAAAGTATATCTATACTATCACTGTATTGCATAGGCACATTAATGTCTAACAAATCTAACTGTTTCTTCAGGTATCTAATGAACATGTATCTAAGAAATGTCTATATTCAGTTCTATACTTGCTAATTTTTCTGCAAAAGCTGGATGACTGAAGATAATATTTGCTAAAAGAATGATGTGTTGGGTGTTGAGAATTTTTTTTAAAAAGCTTATGCTTTTTCAGCAAAATAAAAGCAACCCTTGTGTGCTAGACGCTGTGGTGGAGTCAGATAAACTTGTCCTTCTCAGACTCAAGTAAATGGAAGATTGTGGTTTTTTCAGCTCAAATATTCTTTCATTTCTATCCCATAGTTACATAGTTCCTAATGCTCTAATTGAGACTGAATCCAGCTAATCCACAATGCAACCTAACAGTGAAGAAATCTTGCAGGGCAGGGGCTCTTTGGCTTAAGTTACTGATTCTGATTCAGAGATATTTCCTGTGCTATTTCCTGTACAAATACAATGTTATCAGTTTTGTAGGATTGCATATGCTGACATCAGGATCTCCTGGCAGTATAAAATACATGCTGGAGAGATCAAACAGTATCATTCCATGTTAAAGATAAGCTATTATAAAAAGTCAGTGTATGAAAAAGGACTTGGTAGGAAACAGAGAATATAATAAAACAGACTAATATTAAAAGCATAATCATAACACCATAGAATAGCTGAACTTGGAAAGCAGCCTTTCAGGATAATTTTTCCAAATTGCCCCTGCTCAAAACAGGGTCAACTAAAACAGGTTGCCCAGGAATACCTCCAGTTCTTTTTTCAATGTCTCCAAGGAAGGATGGAGACTCTACAGACACTATGGACAACCTGTTCTGGTGTTTTATCAACCTTAAAGGGAAAATAGGTGGAGGAGGGTTGTTTAAGTGGAATGTCTTGTGTTTTGGTTCATGTCTATTGCCTCTTCTGTTTGCACTGTGCACCACTGAGAAGAGTCCAACTCTATCTTCCTCAGTCCCTCCATCAGGTATTTATATACATTGATAAGATTATTCTGAGCTTTCTTTTATCCAGGCTGAACAGTCTGAGCTCTCTCACCATCTCCTTGAATGTCAGATGCTCCATTTCCTTCGTCATCTTTGTGGATTTTTACTGGACTTGCTTTAGTATGTCCGTATCTTTCTTGTACTGGGAAACCCCAGGCCTGGACCCAGCACTCCAGATGTGAATTCACCAGGGTTGATTAGAGAGGAGGAATCACCTCCCGCAACCTGATGGTAAGATTCTTCCTTATGCAACCTGGGGTGCTGTTGGCCTTTTTTACCATGAGGGCACAATGGCTTTTCTTTTTCAGTCCACCTAACTGTTCACTTACCTTGTTCATACTTCTCCAGTTTGTCAATGGGGATGTTATAGGAGACAGCTGAAAGCTATACTAAAGCCTAGATAAAAATATCTGCTGCTCTCCCTTCATGCACCAAGCCAGCCACCTAATTATAAAAGTCTCTCAGGTTGGTCAAGCATGATTTACCCTTCAAAATCTGTGCTGACTACTCCGGTCACCTTCCTCCCCTGCATATATCTGGTAAAGTTTACCAGGAAGATTTTCTTCATCACCTTCCCAGGGCTTGCAATGATCAGCCTGTAGCTGCCAGGATTCTTTTTCTTACCCCTTTTAGAATTTAGCAGTGACATGTTCTTTTTTTCCAGTCTTCACACTAAGGCAGTGTCTCTATATTCCTTGTATCACTTGACCCTGCTTTCATATCTAATAAAATTCCTCTTTATATTTGAGATGTCATCAGCTCCTTGTTCAACCATACAGGCCTCCTGCCACCTTTGCTTGATATCCTGCAAGTCAAGATGGACCATTCTTGAGCTTGGAGGAGGTGATCCTTGAAAATCAATCAGCACTTCTGGACCCCTTTTCTCTCCAGGACCATATCCCATGGTGTACTTCCAAGTAGATCTCTGAAAAGGCTAGAATCTCTTCTGAAGTCAACAACTGAGATCCTGATTTTTGCCTTGTTCTTTCCTCTAAAGATCCTGACTTCACTGTCCCATGGTCACTGCAGCCAAAGCTGATCTCAGCCTTCCCAGCCCCAATCATTTTGTCTTTGTTTGTGAGTATCACGTCCACCTTCCCATATCAGCTTCTTAATCACCTCTGTTAGGAAGTTGTCATCAATACACTCCAGAAACCTCCCATATTACTTCTGCTTTTCTGTGTGGTCCTTCTAGCTGGGGTGGTTAAAGTCCTCTGTGATGACCAGAGCCTGCAAACTTGAGGCTTCTTCCAGTTGTATGAAGAAATTCTTATCTACTTCTTCTTCCCAATCAAGCAGTCTGTAACAGTGTTGAACATGTTGCGTATTAATTTTTTAGATCAAATCTTGCATATTTCAGATTCTATTAATAATAAATCCTTCCAGCGGGATGCTTTACATTTGATACCACTAAAACTGGGCACCACTTTTTGCACTATATAATAAAAGGACATGTCCTAATGTCATCAGTAACACACTGCTAATAGTCTAGTTGTTAACTCTTCATTTCTTAATGAGAAAATAAAATAAGAAATAAAAATCTAGGGGTAATAATGGAAGCACTATGATGTTGATTGTAATTGCATGTTCTGTTCAGTAAAATTTTATTTAGGCTAATTTTCCAGAGCCTTACTTTTTATAATTGACACTCCTCTCCTACAAGCAGAATCTAATTAGATTCCATGTCAATCAATAAAATTGGAAACTTCATTTGAATGTAAATCACACTAGTTTGGGAATGTACAACCTGAATAAGCAGATGTGCTGAATAGCATTTTTTTTTTAAGCAAGCAAACTATGTGATGAGAAACAAAGTCTTCTGTATGAAATAACTTCAATGTGTTTTATAGTTGACTTCACATAAATGAATGTTCTGTATTTTTTCCTCTGCATATTTCAGAACATAAGTTTTGTTTTCAGCTTTTTTACTGGTTCTGCAAAGAAAAATAAGTGTACAGTGTGTTGCTTTTTGTTACACTGCAAATTTATATGATTATGACTTGTGAAATGAGCAGGAGCAAATTATGGTTTACAACCTAGAACATATATTAGAATATATATCAAGCATTTAAATTGAATGAGGAAACTTCAGGACAGACTTAGCTTCCATCTGTCTCGAACATCCAGACCAGATTGCCTGCAAATAGTTTAGTATTGGGTTACCCAGTGATCTTGTTTTGTACTGGATAAGGTAGTCTCTTTTACTTACCTAATTTGTGACACAAATAGAAAGAACAACATCACTCTACATAAAAGAAATTGTCTAATATAAATGGAGATAAAGTCTCAGTATCATGATGTATCACGTGACAGGTTTAAGACAGGCATTGGGGGAAGTACAGCTACACAGCAAGTATGTGGAGGAAGATTACAGATTAAGAGGAAACACTGGTTTCACCTCACTCTCCATTTCCTTAACTAACTTAGCTGTAAGCAGTCTTTCAGGAACTGTAAATTGGATTGCCCAGTATCAGACACACAAAAATCTGATTGCTCCTCTTCTACCACTCTGCATCAATTTTTATATGCAATCTGCAATGCTTCTCTCCAAATTCCTAGATATAATGAAGAAGCAGATTGACTTCATGGTCTACATAGAATATCAGGATATAAAATACTCAATATCAATCTGGATAATGTGCTTAAATAAGGCATATGGTGGTGTTTTGCAAATTGGATGCTCAAATATACACTGTGCCCTGGAAAAATGCATTCCATCATGTAATTTCTTTCTTTTAGCTTTGTAGGATTTCCCACTTTCTCATAATTTGCCTTCCCTCTCCACTGTCATCTGTTTTTGTTTTATTACCAATGTGTGAGGAAAAAAATAATCTCTGACAAAACAATTAATACAACTTAATTTTCAGCAGTTAAAAACTTTGGCTCACTGAAAAAACAACAGCAAAAAACAATTTGTTTGTTTATAATTTACTACCTTGGGACAAATATTTCAGTCAGATATTCAGCTGTGCACTTTCAATTGGTGTTGGTTTTATATTAGATAAATGAAAAAAAAAAACCTCTAAGTAGTGAAATTAGATGTTAAAACTGAGATTCTTTTTAAAAGTTGCATGAAGAACTTGGTCACAGTTCCTAGTTTTAATCAGAACTGGATATTCAAGTCCCTTAGAACTTTTGGAAATCTCAGCCCAAGCTCTCACCTGATAAGTTTTCCATCTCCAGTTTCCTTATTCTTTCATTTCTTCTCTCACATAAGAAGATATATTTAGTTTTATTTGTTGGTTTCGTTGTTTGGGTTGGTTTTTTTGTCATTCTGAGATTCCTGTTGCTGACAACCTTTGGAAAGTCCTAGGCCTGCTATAGTATGTTCCAGTCAACAGTACTCTTCATTTACAATAGTTTATTCTTTTTTTATATACTACTTTATTGCCAACATAAAGAGTTCATCCAACACTGGGGCCTATTAATGGTTCTCTAGAGTATGTGTTACTGTGGATAGCTCTTTGTCAATCATGGAAGACCAAAATTTATGTTTTATAAGCATTTAAGTACAAATTTAGATCATAAATGACGGATGCAGTGTAGAGGTTTATTAATGTGTCTTATGATTTCATGGTCTTCTCAGCACTGCCCAGATAGATCTACTTTCATGTTGGGTTCTAATATTTATTCTTCTCCCTAAAAATGTCAAAATTACACGTTTGAGAATTAATGAGGATGTAAAAACATTCATTAAAAATAGCTATAATAGAAAAAGTGCCACCCAAAAAACATGGCCTTTTCTTCCAAATCCCCAAGCCAGCAACATCCTTAATGGTTCTCACTGGAAAGTTTACTATTTAAAGATAAAGGTAGATCACATGGTACTGTTGTCATGGTTCGAAAAGCCTGAACAAGGTTTGGAAGTAAATGTGAAGAACAGTCTTAAGTTTATGTGCATATTATCATTAGCAAAATTACTACATTTTAATCAGGTATTGTACAAGGCAATAAAAGTTTGTTCCTTGCCTTTATTCAACTAGGCGGTATTAAATTTATAGATTATTTTTAATTTTTATGCATTATTTATGCAGTATTCTGTGCATATCATACATGTTGACCTTAACAAATAAAAGTAAATTTTACAGAAGTTTTATCTCCTCCTTTACCTTTCTAAGAGTACTAGGTACAAGGGTGCTCCAACAGGAGGACTGTTTTCTTGACATCTACCACAGCTATGGCAGAAAACTGGAAAGAATCAATGGAAAGACCTGCATGTTTCTTACTGTTCTTGTGTTGGTTTATGATGTTGCCTCCTAAACTGTCATCACATCAAAAACAGGAGAAAAATTGGTAGATGTGTGGGTACACAAAACCGTTCTTAGGGCAACTATGTGCTTGGGGTAAATCACCATCTTTTTTTAATGTGAGAGTTTCCAGCACTGAGTGGCAAATGTTCAAGCATGAAAAAGATACGGTTTTATGTAATAGTTTAAGAATCTCAGGACAATTCAGGCTGGAAGGAACCTCAGGAGGTCTCTAGTGCAACATCCTAGCCAAAGCAGGTCAGGTGTGAGGTCAGACCATGTTACTCAGGGCTTTGTCTAGTCTGGTCATCAAAATCCCCATGGATGGAGACTGCACAGCCTCTCTGGGCAACATACTTCAGTATTTGGCTGACTCAGGGTGAAAATGTTTTTTGTAATACACTGTCTGAAACTTACGTTCTTTGGTTTATGACAATTATTTCTTGTCCTCAGAGTATGCAGCACTCAGTTCCTTGGCTTCATCCTTTTGATAACGTTCTCACACTGGGACCTGACCAGGCTGCTGTTAGGTCCCCCTGAGCAGGTCTCTCCTCCAGGCTGAAAAATCCCCACATCCCTTCCTGCAAAGCTGCTCCCAGTCAGGCAAGTCACAGCCTGTGCCCTTGCACCAATGCTTTCTGGCTATGGGCAGAACTCAGCTTTGTTCTTGTTACATTTAATGAGGTTTCTGTCAGCTCATTCCTCTATCCTGTCTTGGTCCTTCTGGATGACAGCTTTGCTGTTGTTTGTGTTGACTGCCCACCCACATTCTTACTCAGTTTGATAGAATCTCCAGGCTTGATGAGAGATGTGTCTCCGTCACATCCTGCAGACTCTCGCAGTACACCACTTTTAGCAGCTTCCAGCGTATGGCCCTCTGTGCCTACCTCTAGCACTTCTTATTCATCCATCTAGCTGTCCATCCCTCCAGACTATAATGTCCCAACTTACATACAAGAATATTGTGGGAGATGCTTCCAAAAGCCTTGCTAAAGTTGAGGTAAATTATATTCACCAGTCCATAAAACAAGTTATATCATCACAGAAAGTAATCAGGTTGGTCTGGCACGACTCACTCGTGCTACATCTGTGCTGACCGTTCCCAGCCACCTACTATGCGTTCCTGTGCCCAGAAATGTGTTCCCAGAGGAGTGACTCAATGACTTTACAAGGGACTGAAGCAGGACTGACACACGTGTAATTACCCTGCTGAGCTTCTGGTCTTCTTCGAAGATGGGTGTGATATTTGCCTTCTACTTCTTGCTGTGAATGTCCCCTGACCTCCACAATATTTCAAAGAAGATAGCAACCATTCAAGGATGTTGTGCAACTCACATAGCACAAAGGCCTGGGAAAGATTGTTGGTGAAGTCTCAGGCATGGAAGATCATGGATACATCAGTGGGCCTAAATAATTGAGCCAATGCAGTTTACTATATTTTAAAATTATTTTTATTATTTTTTAAATTATTTTTTTTTAGAAAAAACAGAGACCCAAGCTGGATAGCTCAATTAAATTTTTGCTTCAGAGCAGACACTATATAAATGGGTCTTTCATACCAACTGCTACTGATCTAATTGCTGAAGTGTGTCTGTTACTATATAATAGTCTAAGCAAGTGGATTTTTGGGGGATACTAAGCGGTTGTCCTGACTCCAAGATTACTGATTATGTTACAAAACTTTTTTGCCATCTCTAATTTATTGAAACCTTTCAAAGGAGTTGTTTTCATTCAAATAGAGAACAGGATATGTTTGAAATTGCAAGATTCGTCTCAATAAAAAATTATTTCTTACATAATCTACATTTGCATAATTTTGAAAGCTGTTTTGTTGCAATTCAGATGTCCTTTGTCCCCTTGTCAAAAAGGAGACCTCTATCTTGTATAAAGAGACTTGACAATCTGTTTTTAGAATCCTAAAGAAAGAGGATGGATTTCACCTCATCAACAATTTTAGGAACTCAAATGTTTTGCTTCTAAATATAACTATCTACTTTGGTAACCTCTTGATGACCTTGCTGCATGAGTAAATGCTTTGTGTACATTGTATCTGCAGGTCTGAACAGTCCTTCCTTTGGTAACAATTTAGATTTTTACGATTTTTTTTAAGTATTGGTGAGGAATGCTAAAGCTGAAAGACTTCTATGCAAAGCAGAGGTGTTTAGAACCTTCTAAAAAAGAAACATAACTCTTACTGAGATGTAATGGAGTTAAAGAAATATATAAGAAGATGAGGTAAATAAGATCTTCAGTAATATTTCTACTACAAAGATAACACCACTGTGAAAAAAGCTATAGTCTTACCTACATTTCCAAGATTAAAAGTAATGGACAGCCAAAAAAGAGCCAATTATTCAAGATCATTAATTGACAGTAAAACTCTTTTTTTTTTTTTTAAATTCCAGCTCTGGTGGTTTCTTTGTCTTAGTAAAGCTATAGGATAATTAAAGTCAGCATTCTTCTCTGATTACATGTTGTGTTGGTATACATCTTTCTGACTTTTGATTCTAGTAGCCACTAAGACAAAAAGAACCTTGTGACAAAGATAGTATCCATAAACTTAAAAACAAAACAACAACAAAAAGCCCCAACAAAAACTAACAAAACCAGAAAAAAAAGTCATTAAGATTTGTTGTTTATTTAGCATACATGTTTTCAGTAATTTGGAGAATACAGCTGTTGTTTGACATCTTTCTTCCACACATAAATGTGTTCTTACAAGTTTCAAATGTCTTTCTAAACACAGTGAACAAACAAAACCAAGATTGAAAGAAATAGAAAATGCAAAAAGAATTACCCATGTGTTAGCATTTTCTAGTAGAACCTTACATGTTGTATAGTTTGAAAATGTTTGAAACTACTTGCCAAAAAGAACCAATATGTGCAGTTTCCATTTGGTGCCAGTGGAAATTCCTACTGATTAAATAGGAGCCAAATTCTACAAGTCTACTTGCTTTGGCTATGTCTGTCTTCCCATCTTGATTCACAGACAGATAGAGTGACAGAACACACTGTGGATAAAAAGAAACAGACTAGAAACACTTTGAGTGTGAGAAGCTTCTGTCAAGCTTTACTCCCTTGAAGCTTAAGGATTGTATCCATCGGTCACATATTGGGCCTTTATGAACAACCAAAGCTCAACTCCTGTGTAGCTCAGTTTTGGGTAAACAGCTTGAAGTTTTGTTGTTTTATCCTTAACCTTGATTTTCAGATCAGAAAATATTACTTCAACATGGTACTGATTAATAGTATGGAAGAGGAATTGTTCACAGGGTTGCCTATACAGACAATATAATTTGTATCTTCTTAAACCATGTAAAGACAGACTGATTACATACACACAAATAATTTCATTAATAATCACACTGTAGTGGACTATTAGTAGTTGTATTTTCTGGTCCTGCACTAATCAGCACAAATTCATGCATACCAGAACATTGTGAAATGTAAGAGATACTCTTTCATACTGTTATATATGGTTTGCATGTGTCTGAGAGAAAAAATAACATCAGCTTCTACTTTGCAATCCCTGTCCCTACTCAATCATAACATTTGTGCATCAAATTTAAATATGTTATATATTTAACGGCAAGCATGCAACATCCTTTCTCCACTGCTTTTTCAGCTACACTCCTTCTTAGCTTATTAATTCAATTTGTAGATCATTAATATATGATCCATATCAGGTGGATTCCCATCAGGTGAAACATATAAAAATCTACAGGAAGATTCCTTGACTACTTCCAAAATACATCAAAACTCAAATGGGAATAGAGTATGTCTATTTTATGTTTTAATGTTTTGGTTTTGGTCTGGCGGGACTGGTCTTCTCTTTCATAGAATCCTTGAATAGTTTGGGTTGAAGGGACTTTTAAAGATAATCTAGTCCAACCCACTGCAATGAGCAGGCACATCATTCACTGGATCAGGTTGCTCAAAGCTCCAGTGAGACCCGAACACTTCCAATGAAGTTGTTCCACAGCTTCTCTGGGCAACTTTTTCCAGTGTCTCACCAGACTCATTGTAAAAGATTTCTTTGTTATGTCCAATCTAAATCTTCTCTCTTTCAGTTCAAAACCATTGTCCCTTGTGCTGCCACTACAGGTGTTGACAAGAGTGTCTCTCCCTGGCTCTCACACAAGCTCCCTCTGTATGCTGAAAGGCCACAGTAGGGCTTCCTTGGAGCCTTCTCCAGGTTGAACCTCTCCAGCTCTCTTGATAACTGAAATACCTATTGCCTTTCCTCCAATAGCTATTGGTAATTCTGTTTATTTGTTTCTCCATTAGCTGTGCAAAGGCAATTTTTTCTGAAAAAATATTTTTTAAATTTCTGGAGTTGACTCCATCTGCTAATAATCTAGGCATCTCAACACAATGTTAGAGCTCTTACAGGTAACTAGTTCCATCTTTTAAAGTTTCAAAGAAAATAGAAAAGAACAATATATGGTAGAAACATTGTCAATCAAAATAGTAGTGGTAAATAAAAGCTCAAAATAACTACAGATACATCCTTCTGGTTAGGATGCTCAACGTGGATGTGCAGTCTGCTAAGATACTATTTCTGCAGAACACTGAACTGAGAGTGTCAAGAGTGTCTCCAATATCTGATTGTGCTCTCAGCATCTAATGCTACATTATTCTAAACCATCATACCATGTGCACGTGTGTGTGTGAGTACTTTCCAGTAGTAGCCCTGATATTGCACAAAAAGTTAAACATAGCAAAGCAATGAGTGTGCACCAGAAAGATAATCAGATATATGACTTTTCACCTCTAAGGCTTCATCTGCATTCATGGAGTGAATGTGGCTATATTATCAGCTTTTCTTCTTGCCTTTTCATATGCTTATTTGGACATATAGTTGTTATGGGATAACCATTATTTTGTTATAAATTCAGATTTGACAAAGAAATCTTTAAGAGAGAATAGGATTCAGATGGATGCTCCTTATCAGAAAAAGTAACACAAAAATCCTAGTCACTACTCCAAAACAGAGAGTAGAATTAAATGGATTTTAGATCAAAAAGGGTCACAGCTGGGATGACCTGCAATATAGTGGGATGAACAGGAGGGGGAAGATGGGATGCAATTATTCTTGCTTTCAGAACTGAGACGTCTCAGGAAATAAAAAATAACAGTGGAGAAAGCAGCAAAAGAAATTTAGGACAGTAGTGGAAGGCTTGGGTTGCTAGATCTGCAGCAGAGTACTTACTTCATCTTAGGGTATAGATTTATCTAGGTATCCATAGATTTTCAAATTCATAATCCTATAGAAATTTTACTTTTCTTGCTGAATTTCTAATAAGTGTTATCTTATTTTCTTGATTACACTTGTATTTTTCATAGCAAATTATTTTAACACAGTGGTTTCTTTGCAGGGAGATTTTCAAAGTGAAAACAATTTCTAACTGATAAGAGGCAGGCAGGGGAAAAAAAAAACCACAACCTGTTCTGGAGTATTTAATTTAAATGAACACAATTAGGAGGAACTCTACGAACACTAAGTATGTGCAGTAGGAGTACAAGGATAGGCAGTTGATTCTGAATTTAGCAGCTTATATTTTATACCACAGCATTATCAGTGGCAAGGTATTATCATAATATCAAGGTTTGTAGTCTCACACTTCACCAGAAATATTGAAGTCAATTTATTTTTTTCTCTTGACTTAACTCATTTTAGGTATTACTGGCTTTCCTGGTGCTCCTAACTGTAATAACTGTCTCTAATCATTGCGACTTGTAAAGACTGGGGACGCCTTGCACTCTGGACTGGAATAATGTAGGACACAGAGAATAAAAATAGGTTGAGGACTATCTTAACACAAATTTTCTCTCTTCTGCTCCTACTAATCTTTGAATTATTATGAAGACCGAATATTTTATTGATAATTATGAGCTGGAGATGAAAATTGGATTTACATTTAATCCCTACATAAAGAGGGATTAAATTGAAAAAAATATCACAGCCACCTTGTCTGATTGTTTAATGTGCAAAGACCTGAGTTTTCAGGTCTTATTACACCCAGGATGTGTTGCAAGATTAGCCCACATTAAAGTTTTAAGGAAGCAGCATTCCCTGAAGACATAGCCTGTTCAGACTGTTCTTCTTTGGTAAATATTAATAAAGACTGTAAAAATTTAGTTCTGAGAAAGAGAAGAATATTACTCAGATAAAAATTAATACATTGCAATGTTCATTGTAGAGGAGAATTCAGTATTTTATTAGCAATGCCAGTGCTGGACAGACACATTCAACAAACTGAAGGCAACCGCAAGATTTTAATTTCTTATAAATAGCAGTGGTGAAGTCTTGTATAAATGAACAACAGTTTCAGTGTTGAGATAGGTGCATTTTAACAGTATTTTGATGTATTTATTTGCTTTCTGTGCTTAGTTATTATTATTAATTAATATTAATGTAATAATCTGTAAAATTAATATATAAACTGTACGAATTTACAATGCAAAAGACATTCTCGGTTCTGTCTGTCAAATATGAAGAAGCATTATAGATTTGATTTAGAGTTGAAAGAGATAATATATTAATACGATTGTTATTGTTGTGCTTGTGTGTTCTAAAAGTTGAGTGAAAAAAGTTAATGAAGTTTCATGAAAATTGAATACTGGACACATTTTTCTCCCAGTATATAGTTACTTGGTTCACATACAATCCTTTTGGAAGTTCTCAGCTGAGGCTGGTGTTCCTTACATTTGATCTACTATATGCATACACAATTTATCATCCTTTACCAGTAACATTTGCTATGTGAGGAGGCAAAGCTGAAAAAAAGAAGAAAAAGAGTGGGTTTTACTCCTATTACCATGGGAAAAAGATACACAGGCACCCTAATATGCTACAGGTCACACATTTAATCTATGGAAGAGTTGAGAAATAAATACAGATTTGTTTAATTTTCATCCAGATGTACAATCACTGGAATTTTTCACAAACTTTTTAGTGAAATTGGTTTTTGGGTGGTTGCTTGTTCATTTTTGTGTGAAAAAAACACAGCTTGTTTGGGTTTTTTTTGTTCATTAGAGCAGAAATCTTGCACTATTGACTGAGAATAACTTTCAGCAATAAGCAGGCATACTATTCATAAAAGTCCGGTTGCCACTATGCTGGGTTCCTGTAGGAGTTTGTCTCGCTTTCTCTCAGCTCACTTCGTAGCTTTTGGACAGAGAGCTCTGACTCAGATGAAGGTCTGCATAGCACATTTGATCATACAAGCCATGCTGTACATCCAGGTTTCATGTTTCCTGTTAGAAAGTGGGAAACACTGAATGTTTGTAAAACTACAGACTTAAGGTACAAGTTCCCTGCTGTTGTCATGCCTAGAAACCCTATTGACAGTAACTAAAGTGGGAACCACATACCAGGTAAGACCAAATTTCAAAGCAGAATTACATTATCTGGGTAGCAGTGTTCATTTCTCACCTACATTACTTCTTTGATGTATTTTTCTAGCTTCTATCTAGGCAATCCTGCAAGTGTTCAGAGGTAGAAAACTTCAGCTACAGCCTGTACTTTCTGTTACACTCATGGACTCACCTTAAGGCAAGTTAAAACACTGTGCCAGGTCACCCCAGCTTATCTGATTTCTCTTGTAAGCAATGTCCCAGGAAAAAATTAAAGGTGATGAAGAAACTTGTGTTCTGTCCTGGAAGGTTCCTGAAGAGACTGATTATAGACATATACCAGGTCTTAAAAATGACTGAAGTGCACGGGACTTGAAGAGGAAGGTGGGAATCCAGTCATATATTGGCACTGTTGGAGGCATCAGTGCCCATTCCAGACTCCACAAGAGTGTACGATGTTATTGCTAGAGATATCTGGTTGGATCTGCAGTATTTTAGACACCTTGAAATTTATTATAGATGTATTTAGATATTTTATTTATTTTTTAACCTTAAAATAATATTTTATATTGAACAGAGTATAAATATTTTTATATTATTTTTGTATAGCAGGATTTTTATTACACTGTAGAAAAAGCAGTTGAACTAGTTAGGTGAAAACCTAGAAACAGATGTCATATGAGAAAATCAGACTTCCAATACCTGATCTGGCATATTTAGTGCTAGCTCAGATTTTTTTATTTCCCAATTTTAATTATAGATAGGGCTGTAGGCCTTTTACATACACAAATTCTCTTGAAATGGTTTGTCTGTTGGGGTGGGGCCTCTTTTACTCATCAAATGGTTTTCTGTTAGCAAATGTTCAAGTATTTATTTAAGAAAACAATGTAGTTTGTGGCTTGTTCTTGCTGGTTTCCTTTTTGTGGGAGTTTCTTTTGTGTGTGGTTGTTGGGTTTTTTTTCCAGAGAACAGAGGTACATTCATTACATTTAACCTCAGAACAACTCTGTGAGTTATTGTAGTAGTTATATCTTCTTGGGGTTTTGGGTGTTCTTTTGTTGTTGTTGTTGTGGGTTTTCTGTTGCTGTTGGTGGTGTTTCGGGTTTTTTTTAACAGTCATAAAAATGAGGAATCAAAATCCTGAGTAATGCAAAAGACTAGATTCTTTATCACTCATAGCAGTTAGGCATCTGGCCATACATAACTTGTCTATATAACAGTTTTTCATATGTAGAATCTAAAATTACAATGTATAGTTTTGAATTTGAACCTACTTTAACTATGCAGTACATGAAGGCCACAAAAATCTAGTCTGGACAAAAAACTACCTGAGATCCTGGTTAGCATAAATGACATGAGAGGTAACCCACAGAAGGCATGTGCCATCTCTTGTCCTTATGCCTCACATTCTGGTATCAGAGAAGTACCAATGGGATAGACAGCCTGGAAATGTTTCCTGGAGGTAAGTATTCAAATTGTCCATTTCAGTAATCAAGGAATGATAGGTAGAAAGGAAAACAAAATTTGGAAAATGATACTTCTGGAGCAGAATGTAAATACCTTTTTTTTTCTTCTGAGAAAATAATCTGTGTTCAGGTCCCTGCAAGCCTAAACCTCTTTATGCTTTTTTAGCCAATGACTTCATAATTTAAAAATCTAGAAGAAATCTTGAGATCACAAACAAAAATCTCATTCTTGTTTCTCAAAGAGAATAAAATAAAAACTGGACAAAAATATTTCTTCTACATTTTTCTTTTCTTTCATTACTTCTAAGAATTTCAGTTCTGCACTGTAGAACAGACTGGCAGATGAAAGCCTCCAGCCCTCTCACTGTATTTTTGCCAAGTTATTAGAGAACTCTTACCAACGATCAACGAAGAAGACCAGACTCCCCTTAGGCTGAAGTGGAGCAAACCCCTAGGAATAAGCTTCTTGAATTAGACTATTATATAGGATCTGGAGACTTAGTCTATCTTGAAGGTACCTGTAGCTTCTGTGATTTGTATGAAGAAAATTGCTGCTGCTTTGAATTGCACATCTCTTCACTACTGCCTGGTTGCAGGAATTTTTGGTAGAGAAATGCCTACTCTGAGGGAATCTGAGGTATATTAAATTGAGACAGTTGCCAATTTTTTGAACTATATCATGTTCTCAGCCTTTTTAATTACTCAAGGCAAATGTTACCTAGTGAAACAGTGCCTGCTGGAACTAACCAGGAATTTTAATGACTGAAAATATTTGTCTTAGACTCTTCATTTTATGAGAGGAATCATAAGATTGTTCTTCTTATTTGGATGTATTAATTCACTTGGTGAGGTTTTTTTGTGGTTTGGGGGTTTTTTTCCTCATCCTTGGCTGAGCAGTTTAAATATTATGAACTTGAAGAAGTGCATATAAATCTCTTTCAATATTATTCTCTCAATTGAGAGAATAAAGTGACGGAGTGAGAAAATACGATAAAAATAAAGGATTATAAGAATGACAAGTTTACTATAACCCTTGTTGTGCACTAACAAGGAAGGCAATCATTTTACTCTATCATTAAATATGTTTCTTACTTTTTCCTTTCCTGTTCCTAATATGACTTCACCTCTCTAAGATTAAGAAATAAATTTATTTTCAGAAAAACAAAACATCTACTGCAAAAGTAAAGATCTTTTTTTCCTAGATGGTGACTGAATTGTAGCAGAAAAACACTTCAAGGGTTATGCAGAAAGAAGCAAAAGATTTCACATGTTCTAATTCTAAAGATGGAAGAGCAGATACAGAGAGCAGAACTGCATTAAACGGAATCCCCAGGATTGGAAGGAGTTGAGAGGTGGGTGCTGCCTCAATAAATCTCCCATTCTGGTCTCTCAGAGAAACCAGTCTGGAGCAGGAAATTCTGAGATATGGTATTAATCTACTGTGAAAAGACGCATTGACAGGTTGAGAAATAAAACTCTCTTCTGCTTCTCTTGAAGGAAAACGGGTACAGAAACTGGGAAGGCCTGTGGAGAATAAAAATTACTAAGTGATGTCTTATCCTGGAGACTTAACAGTCTTTAACTAGCAAAGGTACAGGGGTGGTGTATTTCTTTTCTGCAGAGAATTTTCAAACCACTTTCCCCAATTTTGTAGGTTGTAAAAGCAGAAGGGATTTTCTGTCTTAGAACTTCCCACCCTAAACAGCATGGGAAGAAGGTGGCAAGGTAGAGAACTCTGTTTTGTGAGGGAAGTAGAAAGGGTAAATCGCCAAATTCATATATCAGAACTGAGGGGGTTTTAACTATAGGCTTCAGATTAATTTATTTGAACCCTATGTTAAGCAAATACATCAAAAAGTTATTAGGAAATAACGTTAGATGAGCACTTAATTATATTACTATAGGGTAGAAACAGGTCAAGCATGAGGGACTATATGAAGTGAGCATGCCATAACTTATTTTTCTGTGATGCCTATTTTATTGATACGTGGTTGGGAGTCTTAACATTAATAGTTAAAAATTATTCAGAAAAAAAAGAATATAACTCAAAAACAGATGGTGGAAAATTTTTAGATCCTCAAATGTAACTCCTGAACCAGTATATAAGCATGTTATTATTCACATATTATTCTATCGCAGCCAGTAACAGATTGGATATACAAACAGAACAATCTTACAAAATACTGTTCTAAACCATATATGATAGAAAAGATGAAACAGGCTTTTCATTTGTGGTGCAATGACTTCCACTTTATCACTTTTGAACATCTGGAAAAGTGCATCCTGCTGTAACTATCAGTTTTGCATAAATAGAATATATTTTAATCTGAATTTCATTCAGATGTCTACAATAATAAAAACAAGGATGGTCCCAGGCTGAAAATTATTTTTTTTTCTCTTCGGGAATATTGTGTCACAAATAATGTTTTGGGCTTCTGGCTTTTCATTAGCTGCATGTTCCTGTGAATTGACTGAAGAGCTATTCACTGTAACATCTGTATTCAGAGTTGAATTGTTTCCTCTCTTAATTTAATACTTCTAAAAAATAGAAATAAAAAAAATTGCCTTTAGAAGTGTATGCAGCTGTAGGCAGACTTGTCAGCTTGGAAATGAGTTTCAAACCTTCAGAATAGTTTGTGTCTGACAAATACAAGAGTCATATTTTGGTTTCATTTATTTTATTTGATATTTTCTACCACATTTCATCCTCCTCCACACTGACTATCTGAAAACAGGTATTTAAGTAAACCTCTAGAAAGGATATTTCAAATACAAATTTTTGTAAGGAATATGTTAGCATATTTATCAGTGTACATATTACTTCTTCTATTTAATGGTTAACTGAACTAAAATTCTGTAAAGTGACAGACAATAGAAAAAGGCTTTCATTTTCTGAGCAGTACCACAATCTTACAAAACTCCACTGAAAGGGAATTACACAGAATCACAGAACTACCAAGCCTGGAAAAGACCTTTAATATCATCAAGTCCAGCCTATGACCAACACCACCACACTGTCTAGACCATGGCACTAAGTGCCACATCCAGTTTTTCCTTGAACACATCCAGGGACGATGCCTCCACCACTTCCCTGGGAAGTCTATTTCAATGTCTAATCACCTTCTCCATGAGGAAGTACTTCCTAATATCCAACCTAAACCTCCCTTGGAGCAGCTTCAGGCTGTGCCCTCTTGTCCTGTCACAGGTTGCCAGGAAAAAGAGCCCAGCCCCCACCTGACTACAACCTCCCTTCAGGTAGTTGAAGAGAGTGATAAGGTCCCCTCTGAGTCTCCTCTTATCTAGGCTAAACAACCCCAGCACCCTCAACCTCTCCCTATAAGACTTTCCTTCTAGTCTTTTCACCAGCCTTGTTGCTCTCCTCTGGACCCACTCCAGCACCTCAATGTCCTTCTTGAAGTGAGGGGCCCAGAACTGTACACAGTACTCAAGGTGAGGCCTCACCAGTGCTGAGTACAGGGGGAGAATTACATCCCTACTCCTGCTGGCCACACTATTCCTGATACAAGCCAGGATGCCATTGGCCTTCTGGGCCACCTGGGCACACTGCTGGCTCATGTTCAACCAGCTGTCCACCAGCACTCCCAGGTCCCTCTCTGCCAGGCTGCTCTCCAGCCACTCTTCCCCCAGCCTGTAGCGCTGCCTGGGGTTATTGTGGCCAAAGTGCAGGACCCTGCACTTGGTCTTGTTGAATTTCATGCCATTGCCCTCAGCCCATCGACCCAGCTTGTCCAAGTCCCTCTGCAGCTTCTTCCCACCCTCCAGCAGATCAACACTCCCACCTAGCTTGGTGTCATCTGCGAATTTACTGAGGGTGGATTCAATCCCCACATCCAGGTCGTCAATAAAGATATTGAATAGGACTGGTCCCAGTACTGATCCTTGGGGGACACCGCTGGTCACTGGATGCCAGCTGGATGCAGCTCCACTCACCATCACTCTCTGGGCCTGGTCATCCAACCAGTTTTTGACCCAGCGGAGGGTGCACCTGTCGAAGCCATGGATCGCTAGCTTCTCCAGGAGGATGCTGTGGGAGACTGTGTCAAAGGCCTTGCTGAAGTCAAGGTAGACCACATCCACAGCTTTCCCCTCATCCACTAGGTGGGTCACCCAGTCACAGAAGGAGATGAGATTAGTCAGGCAGGAACTTCCTTTTTTTTTGCCCTGCTTTGTCTCCTGCACTGCTTCATAGTCCATGTGCTTTAATTGCAAATACCTGAGCCAGAAGCCTGACAATAAACAATATTTTTAAGACATGTAACCTCACTTTATCAGATGTTAAATCTGATAAATCAGCAGGTGCTGATAACATTTTGATTTTTCTAATCACTAATTATTGTGCTGGTCACCTTTGTAGGCCCTCTAAAAGATAATGTGCCTGTCAAACATCTTAAAATAGCACCAAGTAGCCAGGTTATACTCTAAGAAAAAATTAATCCGCTCACACTGTCTTTCCCAGAAGCAAACACTGCTGCTACTGTGTCATAGTCCTACCATTATGAGGTTTATGTAACCTCACTTTGCAATCTCTCAATTCAGCATCTTTCCTTGGATAATTTGCCTTGGACATACAGGATTTGCTAGTAGCAGCTTAAGAACTAGTAATATTCAGGTTCCAAGTGATCACGATAATTTTCAAGGGAGGATTGTTGTATTTGTATTTTTTAATGAGCTTAGTATCCATTGTATGCCCTTATTCTGCTCTCGGCTTTGCCTAGAAGAGTTTTTACTACTCTTGCTTTGAGTTTCAAATAATAAATTAGTAATGAAATATATTAATCTTAAATACATAATTTTTACTCCTTTAAATTTCCCACTGGTTTAATATAAGTCTGTAAGACTTCAGAGGTTTATTTAATAATGCGAATTTTGGGGTTCAGAAACAGAAAGAAATATCTGGATCTTTCAGACTTTCAAGGTCAACAGCAATGATTTTAATCAGTTTTTTGACTGAGGGAGATGTAAAACTGATTGCTGTATGAGTAGTCACTGTTCTTTGTTCCTTTCTGTACTAGAAAGAAAATAACTGCATGTGGTTGTTTCAGGCAAATATCAACTGCCTACAAAATTTGCTAAAGTGGACAAAAAACCTTCAAAATTATGATAGAAATGATGGATACAAGGTAACTCTAAATTCCCAAATTTTTAAACCCACAAAGTGACAAGAGTTCTACACAGAACACAGACCAGCCTTTGGTGATACAAGTATGTTGTTGCAGGAACACTTCACAAATTTCCATTCTGCTCTTTAGATGTGCTCCTCAGGATCTCAAATGGCTCTCCTGTGTAGATTATTAGTACCATGGTAAGAATATATTTAATTCCATGGATTTAGAAACTCCAGTGGATCGCCCTTGGCAAAAGATGCCAGTGACACTCATCCAACTTATTAGAACTCAGGCTTGTTTCCATGTCAGTAATGCCATTAATATTTCAAGATGAAAGCCAAATTGATCTTTTGGTATTAACTGAGAGGGTGCAGAACTAAGCCACTTAGTGAGAAAGATATTTAAATTTGAAAGACATTAAAAACATTTTACTTCAAAGCAGTCAACACTGCCTGGGTAAATACAACTGCTGCAATGTTTATCTGAAATGAATAGGTCTCTAACCACAAAACATAGAATTCAGTTTCAAATATCAGTAAAATCTATGTTAATAATATATATATACTAAAAAAGAAAGTATTCAGTGAGTCACAAAAAAAGTGGACTGTCTGTGGAAAACTTTCTGTCAGTGAAAAATAATTTACAATTTTCACAGCTGTTTTAATTAAAATATATTTCCGGGGGTTTTTTCTGTTTTTTTTTTTTTTTTTTTTTTTTTTGTGGGGGGGTTGTTTGGCTTTTTTTTTTATTGTGGGGTTTGTTTGTTTTTTAATGTTTTTTGTTTGTTTTCTCTCCTTTTATTACTTAGAATATTTTCACCTGAAATCATAATAATTTCATCTCTTTGTAAGAGTGTGCCTTTAATTATCTTGTCTCTATTTTGTTTGGTGGAAAATTATCTAGTTATGCTAAGATTTTCTCCCATTTGCCTGGAAGGTATTGAAAAAAAAGTCACCAGTTTCTGTGCTGGTCTTAATTTTTGAAAAACAAATGGTGGTTAAGATTTTGACGGTGATCATGAAAAAGTAAATAGAGACAAAACAATATTTTTTTTTTCTAAATTTGGCTGTAATATTTGAAATAGAAAACATATATTGGAAAAATGGGCATTAGGTATGTTCCACCTGCAAATATGTATATTTATGGAGAATATTTGTAAATTTATGGAGAATAAACAGAATATTCCAAATTACTTGTGTTTTATTCTCCTTTCCCTCTGTATGACTGTATTATCTCCTTATTTTGCAAATTATTCAAAGAAATTATTATTTTGTCTTCTGTGTTTGTGCAGGGATCAGTGTGGCGGAGCCCTGTTTTCAATCGGTCTGAAGAGTATGCTGTAAAAACCAAATGGCTTGTTTTCCTTTGACAGTGGTTTGAAAGACTGAAACAGCTCTAATAGATTTAGCCCTGCACTGAGATGGTTGTTTAACTATGGCAGGATGAAAATATGAAGATCAAACATGATTACAACCTGCTATAACTGTATGTCATGTACTAAATGGCAGGTACAATAGCAGAGATTTTCCTGCATTGTTTACGTTCTATTGTATCAACAACTACCCCATATAACTTCAGTTCAAGTACAACATTACAAATTTTAATCGCTTTTAGATTTGAATGGCTGTTAGCTAAAATCCTGAGCCAACTTCATCTTTTTGGTACTGGCTTCATTAGGTCCAGAATTTTACTCTGTATGTGTATGCCTTTGCATGTGTAAATTAGTGCCATCATTGTTGAAATTCAGTGGTATCTGGATGTTAACATTTCAACACTAGCATTGGTATTGCTCCTTCCAGTAATCCATTATTTTAATGAATGTAGGAACAAAGGCACTAACTTAATTTTAAATACCAAAATAATTAATCTGAAATTTGCAATTTGGTGTATTGTTAAAATGTTGTTGAATATGAAATTGAAACTTCTGAGGGACTAAAATGCTTGGTGTGGTCTTACATACTCATCTGCTATGAACTAATAGACTGGAAGCAAGAACATTCAGTCAAACCTAATGGAATAAGAAAAATTGTGAAAGGGAAAATTAGCCCCACAGGTTCTCATGGTTCATCAAGCAAACTAGAATTAGAGAGGACTGCTAGTCCTAGTGGCACATTTAACCATGTTGCAGTGAGCCCCACCCAGGCCAGAGTATTGCCTTAGGGTCATAAAGTAAAGCTATTGTAAAAATGCAGTCTGGCTACTAACCTAAAAAAGGAAGTTATAACAACAGGCACAGGAGCAGAGCCAGAGGCTAAGTACATAATTCCCTCTCTTTGCTGAATAGGAAATACACACAATCTAGCTTAAAATTCCTGCAGGTATATGCTCAGTTGCACTCATTTGCAGCCCGAGTTATGTTCCACCCTGCAGAAGAGAAAGATAATTTGATAGTTATTCTAACCTGAGGCAAGGGTCTTGCAGGAGAGTAGTGGCTGACTTATTCTCTAGCAATGTGTTGGGAATTACATTTGTGACAGTGAATGGACACATTTTTTAGTTAAAAATACTTGGAGTGACTCCTGTTCTTGCTGACTGTATTAATGAAAGTTACTTGAAAGATACGCCTAGGTGAGTACACAGTTTAGTATATATCACTGCTGTTCCATTATAAGAACAAATCTCTAATCATAATCTCTTTCTTTAAAGTCTACATTTTCAGTCATCCACTAGACTAGCACTCACATTTAATTTTTTTTTTAATACAGCTTTGTTTACTTTATGCACATATGCAAATGTATTTTGTGCTACTTAGGACATTTTTTTATAATGTGAGGCATTTGCAGACACAGTCTTGTAACCCATGTTGAGAGTAATTTCCATTTTCCAGTCTGAACGCTTACAATTCCAACTTCAGGAAGTCAGTAGCATGACAAAGAGGTTTTACTTGGTTTTGCTTCTGTGTTTAGGGATTTTGTTTGGTTTTGATTTGTTTGCAACTTACTGCATTGATTCTAGAGCTGATTCATGCCTATTAAGAGGGTAAACAAGGGCAAAAAAACATGCAATGGCCATTCTTTCCAATGATACATTATTTGATCCAAGTAAAACTGTATATATACCAGTACTTTAACTGACACTGACTTACTAAGAAAGTTAGACTTACTTAGAAAGTCTTACTAAGTCTTCAGACTTGGTAATATATTTTTTTTTCATATAAATAAATTGCAGCTACATCAATTTTCAACTAAAACATAGTAATGAAATTCTGGGATCTTCCTTGCATTTAGAAAGGGCTATTTAGTATGCATTCTTGTATTCTTTGTTGCTTTATAGCCTTTCAATATCTTTATTGATGACTTGGATGTGGGGATTGAGTCCACCCTTAGTAAGTTCACAGATGACACTAAGTTGGGGGGAAGTGTCGATCTGCCGGAAGGTGGGAAGAAGCTGCAGAGGGACTTGGACAGGCTGGGTCGATGGGCTGAGGGCAATGGCATGAAATTCAACAAGACCAAGTGCAGGGTCCTGCACTTGGGCCACAATAACCCCAGGCAGCGCTACAGGCTGGGGGAAGAGTGGCTGGAGAGCAGCCTGGCAGAGAGGGACCTGGGAGTGCTGGTGGACAGCCGGTTGAACATGAGCCAGCAGTGTGCCCAGGTGGCCCGGAAGGCCAATGGCATCCTGGCTTGTATGAGGAATAGTGTGGCCAGCAGGAGTAGGGATGTAATTCTCCCCCTGTACTCAGCACTGGTGAGGCCTCACCTCAAGTACTGTGTCCAGTTCTGGGCCCCTCACTTCAAGAAAGATATTGAGGTGCTGGAGTGGGTCCAGAGGAGAGCAACAAGGCTGGTGAAGGGACTAGAGGGAAAGTCTTATAGGGACAGGCTGAGGGATTTGGGGTTGTTTAGCCTAGATAAGAGGAGACTCAGAGGGGACCTTATCACTCTCTTCAACTACCTGAAGGGAGGTTGTAGTCAGGTGGGGGCTGGGCTCTTTTTCCAGGCAACCAATGACAGGACAAGAGGGCACAGCCTGAAGCTGCGCCAGGGGAGTTTTAGGTTGGATATTAGGAAGTACTTCCTCATGGAGAGGGTGATTAGACATTGGAATGGACTACCCAGGGAAGTGGTGGAGGCACCGTCCCTGGATGTGTTCAAGGAAAAACTGGATGTGGCACTTAGTGCCATGGTCTAGACAGTGTGGTGGTGTTAGGTCATAGGCTGGACTTGATCTTAACGGTCTTTTCCAGCCTTGGTGATTCTGTGATGATTTAAAAATCTAGAAGTTCAACATCCTTGCTGATATAACCATCACCACAATTATTTATGTGCCTGTCATTACCAAGTGTGTTAATACAATATACTTATTGTAGGACTAAATTAAGATGACTTGTAAGCTTCAGCTGGTGCACGGAAAATTCACACCAAGTTCAAGGATCCCTGAACATAATCCATTAGCAGGATAGGTTCCCTAAATTGACATTATAACCTCTCCGTAAGCAATTCAGAGCCTAGTTTCCCACACTTCAGCTCATTTTCCACAGCCTCTTATCAGGTAATGAACTTTAGATAGCCTCTCTAGTAGGACATGCAGAGTTCAATAGCTGGCGGCCTTTCTAATATTGCATCTATGCACATTTTGCCAATACAGTTAATGTGTTAAATCCATTGAAGTAAAATCTTTCAGGCTGTACTCCAGTCATGGGATGCAATGGGAGGAGAACACCTGCTGTCATAGGGGAGATTGGAAAGGAACCCTGGAATTCATCTGCTCAGAGGAGGGCTAATCTCAAATTTAAATGAGGTTGCTTGGGCCCTTAACCAACTTTTAAACATATGCAAGGACAGAAGTTCAAAAACATCTCTGGGCAAAGTCTTCCAGTGCTTAACTCACCACAAATACTTTCCTTCTGTGTAGTCAGACTTACCCTTGCTGCAGCTTGCAACTCTTACCTCTGGCCCTTTTATGGTGCACCTCCAAGCCTGTCTCCTCAATACACTTTGGTAGGTAGTTGAAGGCAACCACTTAATCCCTCCTAGCCCTCTTTTCTCCAGACTAAGCATACCCACTTCCCTCATCCTCTCCTTCTATGCCAGGTGCTTAAAACCCAACTACCCTGGTGGCCCTGCACCAGACTCCCTTCAGTTTATTGACACCTTTCATGCACGAGGGAGCTCAGAATTGGGCTCAATACTCAAGGCATTGCTTCATGAGAGCAGAAAATGGAATAAACTTTTCCCATGATCTGCTAGCTATGGTTATCACGTAACAATGATATGGCTGCAACATCAGACCATAATTTTGAGGCGTGCAACCAGCAGGCCATTTTTGAGCTTGAGCAGGGATGGCTCATACACTGGGGACTGTAGACTCTATCCTCACCAGCATTTACAAACCTCACACAGGATGTGTTTGTTGTTCTTTATTAAAAGTGATGCTCAATGGTAGTAAGAGTTTTAAGAGAACAATATGATGACAAGAAAAAGGTTTCCATATGTTCATTTTTAGGGTGTCCTTTTTTCTAGTTAATTCTTAAAGATAATACAGATGCCTAGAGGGCTTCATATACCTTTACTGTGGTCCTTCATGCTGATTTCAGTGTCTACTCAAGCTCATGCAGATGGACACGTAATAAATAGAAGTTAGCATGTAAATCCATCTGCAGGAAAAATTTAGAAAGTTAGAATTTAGAAATAAATATTTTCTTCATAGTATTATCTCAATGATTAATAACCCACTTTTTTTTTTTTTTGTAGAATATTTTTCTTTTCATCTTCTATTGATTATATGTGCACATGTGCACACACACAAAGACATTAATCTACTGTAAAATTTTCTATTGATATCTCTCTCAGGTTAAATATATTAAAGCTACTACTGGCTCAGATGTTTACTGGGCCAACGTACCTCAAAGGTGTTATCTTTTTGCCACTTTACAATATTAATTTCCAGTCAGTGGCTGATTGGCTACCTTTATAGACATGTTTTGGAAATGGGAGTCGTGGAGTGGGAGAGAAACTATGACATGAAACTGCCAATTAGTTGTATTTGAGTTTATCTATGGATTGGAGGAGGGAAGGGAAGAGGCAGGGAGATGAGAGTGTAGAGTAAATTGTATTCAGTTAGTTAGCTCTGAAATTTGACAGGTCTCCAAGGTGCTTGGTGAACAGCAACAAGGCAGAAAACCTTTGGGAGCTTAAAGGCAGCTATAAATGCAATCTAGACCAACAAGGGAAACAGAGAAACTAGATCTCTCTTGTTAATCAATCAACAGCAGCCAACTATTTGTTTGAACTCTTAAATAAAAGTAGCTTTAAATGTTCCAAATATTCATGGAACACATTGTTTTATATTAAAGTTTCCTAAATTTTTTCTGACATGTTTGTTGATTTCCTCACGGTTATAATGATCATCCTGAATAAATCTTCAAATAATTTGTGTAACTGGGAAGGTTTCTCCATGGTCAGCTACACTGGACATTAAATCAATTCTACTTTAAGCAGATCTCAGTAATCAATTTTATTTGTTTATTTAGGGTTATGCTCACTATATATGAGGATGCCTATTTACTTTATTCACATCCTTTTGGCTACTAAACTGCATGAGAGGGCCATAGCCTTTCTTAAATCATAGAATTTGCACCAACTTGTTCCAGGACTGGATTAATTTCATTGAAGGCAAAATTGTAATTTTCTTTTACAACTGTATTATTTATAAGACTGTACATGTAATTAAAAGGAAAAAAAAAAAAAAAAATCAGAATCACACAGTAATGAAAAGCCTGAAAAAGATATTTTTGTTCATTCTAGGATTCTTCTATCTCCCCCAGAACATGCTTGCAGAAAATTTCAGTCAGTAAGTCTCAAATTTACTGTAAGTTTACTTACTGAATAAATGAAATCCTTGCATTCAGCTGTTCATTCTTAAAATGTAGCACAAGCCTGCACTAGATTTGACATGTAGCATTATATCTGTTACATAACACAACATGACTAGCAGTGCTTGGCATTAGAGGTCAGAATTGTTAAGTCAACCAGAGCTTTCATTAAAGAGCTTATTACAGCAGAACTAGCTTGAGGGAGCTTTGTTTTGAGTTTCTTTTCTGAAGATGCTGCTATCCAGAAGGAGAAAAGAATTAGACAGCAGTGACATGAGTTTCATTGAATAACTAAAAAGTATTTTGACAGAGGTATTTTTTAACACCTATGGGCATATGAGGAACAGCCAACAGTGCAATTTAGACCAATCTAAAATCTTAGATTATGTATTGTCCATTTAAAATATTTTATTGGAGTCAGCATGCCGTACTCTATAATCTAGTGTTAAATTCAAGCTTTCACTTCAACAGAATATTTATTTCTTCTTTCTTCTGGAGACGCAATGCAGTCAGGTGTCTTTTAGCCAAAGCTAACAGAAAGCTGCCTCTAGTAAGACAGTATTACTTGCATGGGTAAAGATTTTTTGTCCGTTCACTTACAGACTTCAATTCGTTTGACAGTGGATTTAAAAATCCAGCTGTTGATTTTTAACTACTGCCATTACATGGTGTGATTGCTGGTATGTATAGTTTGTTTCCAGTTTTTGTGCTAATGTCCATCTTAGCAGAAGCTTCTGTGGAGCACTTCTTCCTAGGGCAGCCACAAAGTCTTCCCTGGAGATAGATGTGTTCAGATACTTCAAGAAGAAAAGGAGTGGGAAAGAGAGCACAAACAAGAGACACAGCAGGAGAGATCAAGGGACTGAAAGTTTGCAGATGAGCAAAGAGCAGCATGGAGCAATAGAGAGCAGACAACCAGGCCGCACTGCAGGGATTAAGAGAAAATGTTGGAAATCTGGAAGAGATTAAAAAAAACTTTATTTGCTTATAAACTATAAAGATTCAATAGACTGAATTTTCAGGTTTTGACTTAAATTCTCAGAATTGAAGTATGTTTCAAGTTAGAATGTTTTGTTGATACTATGAAATTTTAAGCTTGTGTTTTAAGTAGGTTTTGTTTCTAGCATTTCAGGAGTGGTATGGAGAAAGAAAAGGTGTGTAAGAAAGTGGTTATTTTCAGAGGGAATACTGGAGAAAAAATGACCCTTCACATTGGTGAGTACATGAAATTCACTGTATTTCCAAGCGCTCCACTGATTTTTTTCTCCACATCTTGAAGCCACAATCAATAGTTGCTATAATTTCATAAGTGGAACAAAAAAAATGTTTATGTTTCCAAAGGTACATAAAACAGCAAATATATTTTGAAAGAAAGGGTTATTTCTAGTTTCTTAGTGGAGGAGGCGAAAAGTTAATCAACTATTTTGGTCAGCATTTACAGTACTGAAAACTTTCTTAGAAGGTAAAGTTTCTCCTTGCACCACAGTAATATGACTAAATCTCTGAGAAGAGCAGAATTTGAGACACTACATTTTATATCAGCTACTACTTGCACAGTTTAACTTTCAGCACTGTGAGAGCATGAAGAATATATATTATAAAGATTTTGGCATCTAACTCCATCTGGGTATGCTACTAAGAGGAAAAGACAGATGGATCTTGCAGTGGGCCAAACTATTGAAAGGTAGGTGTTGAGCCCTGTTTTAGGTCCCTAGTATTTCACATGAGTTGCAGGAACACAGGGAAGTTGTTGAAATTCAAACCTTACCCTTGTTGACAAAGTTTAGAAGTGTTTCTTGCCAGTAGAATTTAATAGATTTTTTAATAACTGTATAACTTTCCTGAACTCTTCTTCAGTGCCCTTGCTGAGCTATTGCATCTTGCTGCTGCCACAACTCCTTGTTTGTCAGTCAAATTGTCTACCATAGTCTGTCATCACTATTTATGGTTGGAGGACTAGCTGGAACTTTGCATGAGGTATTACATTCACACAAATTATTGCTAGCAAATGGTGGCATTCACCTTGGATATGCTACATCATGATGTCACTTGTTATCCAAGGTACACGCAGTCTGTCAAATCAAGTCAGTTAGCAACTGGTTGATCTCAGAAAGATACAAAATTTCCAAAGCTTAATAAGCCAAACAAATCTCCAGTCAAAATCTAAACTAAAGCAAATTCAGTTTGTTTCCCAACATTCTAAAAAGCTTGATTAATTCTTCGTGTTTTGCACCATATTTTAAATAGCATTTAAAGCACTAAATAAATATTTTAAAGCACAACTTAGTAGTGTGTAAGCAAACTAGTGAAAAAGTATATCAGTTCAGAAATATGTAATATGGCACTGATTCTTCAGAAACTGCCACTGTGCATGTTTTTATTCCCAAGGAAAGGTCTTGCTTCTTTGCTCATTTTTCACTAACTAGTTAACTACCATACTATATATGCCATTTTTATAATACTTTTTTATGACATTCCCATCTACAGTGTGCTTTTTTTTCAAAGTATGTATCAACATTTCCTGAAGTAAAATGAAATAGTTTCTGATTTCTTTAGAGAGTAAATATATACTAAATGCTAGTTTACAAGACACTTACCTGAGTAAATGACTTCCAAGAACAAATTATTGGGAGTGTGGCTACTAAGAGACAAAGCTGAGTAAGTTAACAATTTGAGATTTTGTTATATTGCTTCCAGTGTCTGACCTATGTTGGTTATTTTTGTGCTTTATAAATGTTACTTCACCATTTAATGTAGTAAGTGAGCAACACGATCATAGTAAAGCCCTGAGATTCAACTGAGTCATTTTCTACTTTGTATATATATGCTGTACTCTATTTAAGAACTTTCACTAGTTAAACTAAGCCTTTTGTTAATGCAAGCATAAGACATCTGCATCATGGATCATTTTACATGCAATCCTAATTCTTGAACTACTACTGCCTGCGGCCACCTTTGGGCTGTGTTACATAAACTAGTACTAGTGTTGGCCTGGTTTGTAGCAGAAGAGTGAAGGATGACAAGAAGTCAATTTTATCTGCATACTTTTTCAATAGGTGTGCATTATTATTTGATGGTTTCCTTCTGAGTTTGCAAGAAGTACTAGAAGTTTCCGTTTTCTTTGCTTTTTCTCTGTTTTCTGCTCAGAAGGTAATTACAATTTATAGATAACTATAGTTTTATGATTCTGTAAAGCATGCTTCGGACTGATTTTAATGTTTCTTGGACTTCTTCATGCTTTGTTTTGTTTCTTTCAGAAAAATAAGAACCAGAAAACCAGAAAAGAAAGGGAAAAAAATTAAAACAGAAGTAATCAAACGGAGGGGTCTTTTTTAAAATGCAGCATTTACAATTCTTTGAGGACTGGTAAGACCAGCAATCTTTGGCCCAGAACACATATTTGTTCACAGAGTGTAAAGCAGTCAGTAGGTGCATTTCTAATATTTTGTTTGTTTTTTATTTTAGTGTGAGTATTTTATTGCTAATTTTTCTGCAATATGATTTTTAGGCATATTGGAAGTGGAAGCTGTTTCAGTGTTTGCCTAATATTTTTGTGAATACAGTTCAGAAAATGTCCTATTCTGTATTCATTAGGATTGAAATGGAGGAATCCATATTTGTAGTAAGATCTGTGGAATTTTTTTTACAAAGAGAAATGGAATAATGAACATTATTTATAAGGAGATATTCAACTTTTTAAACAAAATATTATTCTCAAATACAAATTCACTTCAGTCTCTTCCTAACCAGTGTCCAGTATTGTTCAAACCAAACTTGGAGATCTTAAACATTTTGGACCATCTTTTATTTCCTGTCAGATTTTATTTTCTGCCCCTGTACTTTTAAGTTGTTGATGGAGTCAAAGAAATTATCTTTAAGTCATACAAAAAAAAAAAAGATAACTCATGCTACTTCTAGTTTATGTGACACAAGAAAAACTATCTCTATAGCAGTCACTAGCACTAATTGGTCTCCTTTCTTGAGAGCTTTTACCAAAAGACTGAGAAGAATGACCTGAGACCTTGCCTGTGCCCTGTAGAGTAAATTTGCCCTTTCATGACTTGAGGTGATTCTTCCATGTAATAGCTGAGATACAGTCCAGCATGGTGAATAATCTTATGTTGTGGATTGCACCTATTAAATAAAATGTGTTTTCTACTGCAACTCTTAGTCTTATTTTTTTTTTTTTAATGAAGATCTAATTATTCTAATTGATTTTATAAAGATTTATTTGGATTTCCAGGATGTACATTTCCTACTGAATCTGACACTCAACCATCATAAAAATTATTTGGGTTTGGGTTTTTTGTTTTTCCGTCTTCTTTCCCAAACAACACTGTACAATTCTGTATTCTTATAATGCGCATCTCTTCCCTGTGTTATAGATTTCTGAAGATCCCCAAACATTTACACCTCTTCTGCAATGACAAACTTCAAAGACCCTTGGTTGTATTTTGAATTTTCTCCTGTTGTTCTGTTTTACTATAGTAACTTTTTCTCTGGCTATATATGTCTAAGTAATTCTCCATTTGTACATTCAGCGTGAAACTATTAATCCAAATTAAAGTTGACACAAGGCTTCAAACAAAAGATGAACATACAATTGGCAATTGGGATTTTTGGGATGAAAGCCTGAAATCCCACTTTACCAGAAGTTTATTACGCTAGAGATATGAGTGAAGTGTAATACAGTAATGAAACTGGATCCAAATTTTCCACTCAATTGTTAGAAGATAAAGTAAGTATACAAAGAGAAATTGTAAGAGGAAAGGGAGGGAGATCCAGCAAGCTCTGTAGTGCTTTGTTTGCATTGGATTTGTGAAGCTGTTCTCTCTGGAATTCTTTTACAGGGGTCTGAGGTGTTTAGGTACGTATTCATACCATTGAGCATTACTTTTCAGTTCCTATAGCTTCTAAAACTTACGATTTTTTACCATACAGGTAACAAGGATTTATAGACAGTGCCTTAGAAAGCACTTAAAGATCTCAGAGATGCACTTTAGCTCTAATGCTACTACGATATGTTTCCAGATCCTCAGCTCTCAAAAGAACAAGTGGTTGAAGGATGATAACAATTTTACCGCCTTTGATTCTTCTGAAGATTTTTTGGCATCAAATGAATGCTCGTCTCATCCAGAAGCCCTGGTGAGCATTGCTATCCCACATAAAGTGGGAAAACACCCTCAACTATGCATTGGATTTGTAAAAAGTATTCTCTTTTTGACTATAAACCTGTTTCTTTGGTTTCAAAATGCATCTGCTATCTAAAGTTGTTAGCAATAGCACTGAGACTCTACAGAACTTTTAAATGAAAAGTTCTTCTGCTTCATTCAATTCAGGAGGCCATGGAACTTAATAGTTTTGGGGTTTTCTAAATATATTTTAACAGAACACAAAACCAGTTACCTCAAGCAAGTTGATTCTCTGAGCAAAGCTAAACCTCAACACAAATAAATAAAAAATTAACATCCATTGGCCTGAAGGCATCAGCAACCCTGACTGTCTCTGTCAGTGCCCAAAGCTCTCCTCACTCTGCCCAAAGTCCAGGAACCAATTTCAGCTCCCAGGGCTGTCTACATTTCACTCATATCTGGGGCTAGACTGTAGAGTTGTTCTATATCCCAGTGTCCCCTCCCCAGCCAAGAAGGGGAATAATAAAAAAGAGAGAACCCCTATGGGTTTAAATGATAAAGAACCTAATATAATTACAAAGCTAACACAAACACCAACATAAAGTATACAAGTTTATACTCAGCCTAGTTCTCAGGAGCGGCAGGGCACCAAGGAGGCACCCTAGGAAGAGGAGCATGCCACCCTTGGAAAAATTCCTTTTATAATAAGCTTGACATAAATGGTGTGGGATCCACCTTTCAGCCAGCTTGGGGCAGCCTCCCTAACTGAAGCTCCCAGCTGAGTTGAGGCTACGAATGGCCTGTCCTTCATGGCTGGACTATGATGCTGTTCCCGTGAAACCAGGACACTCAGCAACACCACAGCAGGTCTGGTCTCCAGCTTCCCACAGCCCTGCCTGGCCCAGCCATGGTCCTCACTGAGCTGGACCCACCTGCAGGCCCACATCTTTGCCATTGCTGTCTAATGCCTGGGGTTGGGGCTGCACTAGTACCCACCTGCTGCCCTTTTCCTGGCTCTGGGTGGGACAGGGGACAGTTACCAGGTGCTGCCCTGATCCACCAACACTGTCAGGGCCTGGCCCCAGAAAGCCACCTGGCCCTGTAGTGCTCTGACATATGAAAAGACAAGTATCAATGATTTATATATCATAGTCTTAAAAGCAGAACACCACTGCTAAATACGTGGGAAAATCTGAGATATGTCTATGAATTACCAGTTATAAGAAAGAATTGATAAACTGATCAGAAATGCAGTGCCCTAATATCACAAATGCATGAGAAAGATTACCTTGTTCTCCAGATATTTTTCCTTTTCTCTAGTTTTGCTATTTAATGCAGAAACTACCGTTGTCTTCCTGAGTTACTCTTAACTCGGTGGCCCATTCTAGATCTCTAAGAAAATGTTTCCACCATCTCTGTCCCAGTTTGGTTCTACAAGCCTTCCCACGGGCATACTGCAACAGAGGATGCTTCATTCTTCTGCAGTAACACAACACCCCACAAATTCCTCCTTCCTTCAGCCCTTCCAAATCTGAACCATGGGCTTGCATCCAAAGCTCACAATTTTTTCCACCTGAGGGTCCACCGTACCTTTTAAAATTCCTGAGCAGACTGTGCAGTAGGCTGATACAGTTCTAATATTTATTGCAAGGTGTTTGTCAAAAAGGAATGTTAGTTACTACCTGGTGAGATAATCTGACCTGCATAGAAGCAGGAACTACTTTTATACTTCTAAAAAACTCCTTCTCCTCTGCCCCTACTCCTAAATCACCAGCCCACTTTCCTTGGCCCAGTAGGTCTGAGTGTCAAGAGCTCCTTCCAAAAATGTGATTTTCAGACAGCCTGGGATTTGAAATAGCCATCACTGTTGCAGATACACTACATAGTCCTGCATGTCATTCCCTTCTGTATCTGTCCTGACAGATAAAAACTGTTCTCCTGTATAGCATTTACACATGAAGGAATGTGGGATTTACCATCCTACTTCCTATTTCTGTCTCATTATTGAAACAGCTATTTTATTATGCCATTTACTGTCATGCCTTTCTCAATTGAGATCTGGAGAGAAGTTTGCATCACCCACCTTCTTTCTGAAGCAGTGCAGAGCATCTGTGAAGTAGCTACCATTGAGGAAAACTAAGACCAGAAAAATGATGTGTATTAGGGAGAAGCTGAGCTTCAGTAAGCTCACTCATGGAAAAAAATTGTTTGGTTTTATATTGGTAAATGTGATTTATTTATCTGTTACTTTTCTGTATGTTCCTACATCTGTTGTGCCAGCTTTCCTGTAAGGCAAAGGCTTAGACAACCAGCTTTCTTCAGGTGGAAAGTTTCAGCAATGATTCATTCCTATATTTTCCATTTTCTTTCACTGTTTTGCCTCCTTATTTTTCAATGACTTGAACCTTCTCATCCAGGGTCTTGACTGAGCATGTACATAAATCTTTTTACTCCAGAATGTATTGATCTTGAAATAAGCCACTGAAATTTGTATGTGGTGATTGAAGCACAAAACCAGCATGACAAACAACATGACAAACAAGACATATCAGTTTTATAAATGAGTGAAATTCAGGTACCCTATCAGAGGTAAAAGCAAATGTTTATTATTGGTTGGCAGTCAAAGATTCCTTTTAAAGTTTTTAAGGATGATGATTCTAATTAATTTAAAGTCCTATTCCCCAACTATCACATAATGGTGATGAAGAAGCTGGTTTTCTGTGAAGGAGAAAAGCTGATTCTGAGATCGCTATGAGCACAGAAGATTAGTGTCCTATGGGAACATGAGTCACTGCTGTCATATGAGCCATACTGTGTAATATCTTTATGCATATGATTATAGCAATCCATAACTCCAAAAAGTGGAATTAATAAATTTATTCCAAAATTGAGTTTAATGAAATAGCCATTCTTAGACATGGCAAATAGTGCAAAGACATTGATGAAATAATAAAGAAATTTGATGTAGTTACATTCATGGTATGAATATGCCAGGTTAAATTCTATTGAAATTGTCTAGCACACAGTAATGTAGATGGTGCTTAAAAGCAGACCAGATAGCTTCCAACTCCTTATTCTGTGCAGGACAGGATGGAACAGTAGAAAGTGAAGTCAGAACTTCCCATTTCCGCCATGAGCTGTTTAGGCAGTTATACCTATTATTTCCACTACTTAGATCTGGGCCCATCCTTTGCCTGTGCCTACTCTTGGTACAAAATATTCCTAAATAATTTAGCTATTCTATTAGTGATATGTTTTTCAGAGATTCATATACTGGGAATATTAAAAAAAAATAAATCTCTTGTCGAAGAGAGAGAAAAGATGAAAAGGATAATTGAAGATGTTATTTGAATTGTTTTTCAATTCCTGTTACTCAATCAGATGGACTAGAAACTGAAAATTACATTGACAAAATGTTCTTGCACTATCAATGTATAAAGCTGGAGGAGGAAGGGAAAAGTAATCAGAAAAAAACATGCACAAAATTGAAGTGACAATCTGACACGGTCAAAAGATCACTAGAATTGATATGGATCATGTGATGAAATACAGGCCAGATTCAGCCCTGGGGTAAACAAATTGAATGCACAGAGACTGGAAAAATAACTATGGAATCTTTTATTTCATTCTTATTTTGCCGCAAGAAATAGGTTGTGCAGTGCAGTTATGCTCTCTACAAAAAAGTATGAAAAAAAAAGAAGTAATTTTTCTCTGATAAACATTCAATAAAACATGCAACTAACTGAAAATATTTCATGTATTATTTAAACTTTGAATAATATCCAAGCAGAATTTATTTTCTTGACTAATGTTTAATTGTATAGTTATTATTCTACCTGTTGTGTTACTATTAAGATATCTTGGTCAGTCTCAATATGTTGCATTTGGAGTTCCATATTTTGTTTCCCACCTGTCCACTAGAGATACCTTGGAAAGAAGGCATGTCTATCTCATAAAATCTCTAGCAAGAGAATATGCTGAAAAGAGTGGATATAACTTAATATAAGAAAAAACCAAGAGTTTCCAGCTGTAAAGAGCACAAAAAAGGAGTACAATACATTAAAATAAAGTGGGGTTTTTTTTGTTTATTTGTTGTTGTAGGTTTTTTTCGGGTTTTTTGTTTGTTTGTTTGTTTTTGTTACTATTAGCCAATATTTACTTTTGGTGAAGTATCACCTTATTTCTCAGTATTCATCCTCTCTTATTACATCACTTGCCTCTCAGTTCATCAGACCAAATTAAGCCTGAATTCCTGCAAAATCAGTGTGTTTGCTCTGTGGTTAGAGCCATCTGTATCTATGGGCACTTGGAGAACAGTTCAGAAACCTATATAAGCATATGAAATAGAACCTGCCCTGAAACAAGCAAACAGAAAGCACCAACAAGGACTTAAACATAATTTAAGTTATTGATTGTAATATTTCCTTCCTTTTGGCTGGTCTTGCCAGACAAGCTTCCTAATGTTGATCTCTGAATTGAGGCTATTGCTGATTATTGCTTTAAGGAGCATGGTGGATAGTATGAATTTGCCAGAAGTAAATAGAAATGAAGAATCTTCTATCTTCCCACCCAGGAAGGCATGATCTTTGAGCAGAATACCATCTTCTGTCATTTTTAGCTGAACTGATAAAATCACAGGGGCAGGGAGATTACTAGCAATGATTGCTTTGATAAAAACTCTCCTTTGGATTTGTTTTTAAAGATAATAAAGGGATAGGATTAACTTCTTAGCTCAAACATCTATCACTATATTTTTTTTCTGTATATTATCAGTCTTAACATACAGGAATTTTCTCACATAATTTTCCAGAAATATAACCTGGATTTTGTGGAAAACTTTAATGATATTAAAAAATGTATATAATTTTAGCCATGTACAATATAGGTTTATAATTCCAAGGAAGTCAATGACATTCCCATTATTATTGAGAAGAGAGGAAAAAAAATACTTCCAAATGATTATTATGGAA
The DNA here is from genome assembly GCA_020745705.1 of Hemiprocne comata. Taxonomy (NCBI): domain Eukaryota; kingdom Metazoa; phylum Chordata; class Aves; order Apodiformes; family Apodidae; genus Hemiprocne; species Hemiprocne comata. Next base: position 78,463,031 of record CM036587.1, on the reverse strand, counting down.
ATGGCTTCCAGAATTTGAGTCCTGTGGTGAAAGTGACAACTCTGTAATTCACTAGATACTCTTGGTCACAGTCAGAGATAGGAATTAGACCTTCTTTCTTTTTGGTATCAGATGCTGAATCACTCAGCCACCACAACACTGCAAACATAACAAAGTTGACTTGTAAGGCATCAGCCAGCTCTCTGAGCATTCTTGGATGCTTCCCAGAGAGTTCTATATGTCCATTCTATTTTAGTGCTCCTGAGCTTGACCTTTCTCTACTGTGCCCCTAGACACAGAGAAGGCTAGGATCTGATCTCACCAGTGAAAAAAAAGGGCAAAAAAACCCAAAAAACATTGCATATCTCAGTCTTTCCTATGTGTTTTGGTTAGTGTTTTTTGTTTGTTTGTTTGTTGTTTTGGTTTTTTGGTTGGGTTTGTTGTTTTTTTTCACAAGTTCTCCCTGCCTATTTTTAAACAAATGATCAGTCAAAACTTCCTTGTCTTTCTAAGTTAGATGAATGTATGCATGCATGCACTAATCTAATACATGTCCAAAGAATCAGCAGCATTTCTATTTTTTAAACAGTTAGACATTTAATGAAAGCAGCAACTAATATTGGTCTTGAATTACATAATGTACATAAATGTTTTGGCATTATGGATGAGTTGGTTTAATAGCATTAATATTTACCTGTAAATTAATATTTACAGGTTATTTACAGCAAAGAAAATGAGAATAAATGTGAAGTTAGAATAACTTATTTTTATGGAACAACTCTAATTTTTCCTGTATTTTCTCTGAGTTCTGCTCTTGTTGCCAACAGTTTCGTTTAGCTCCCTTTGCTTCCTGTTTTGTTTTCAGTTTACTACTTTTCCACTGCCTCTGTATTTCTTCCACATATTCTTGCTATCCTTTCTTTATCTGTATGCAATTTAGAAATAGACTGAAGACTGTTCCCTTTACCTCTAATATGTCCCTGTGAAAACTGTAGGGACCTCCCTGAAATGAAATACTAAGACTTGATATTAAAGTTCATAATTGTTGTTGTTATTGAATAGCTCTGCACTTCAGATACAGGCAAAAAGAAATTGCTTATATGTTGAGCTCTTCTCTCAGATTTCACTGATCTCAAGATAAAATGGATAAATGGGATGGCTGCTGGCTGTCAGGCCCTGCCATGCCCAATGTAGGGAGCCCTTCACCCTCCTGGTGTCTGGAGCTGCTGTTATTGTTATCTGACTGCACCTGAAGAAAGAATGTGTTGTTCCCATTTTGCAAGTGAGGGGTGGAGTGATCACTAAGCTCAAGTTTCTGACGATATTTACAAATATTTACATTCCAATTAAAATTACTGAAAATCATAACTTTCCTTCAAAGAGTGTTCAAGAGTGGGTTGTTTTGTGTTTCTTCTTTGATGGGTGGTTTGGGTTTGTTTCAACTTTTTTCTCTTATTTCTAAAATTGCAAATCTTTTTCCTGCTTAAGTTATTTAAGATGATCTCCATTCTCTTTGTAATGCTCTTGGATTGAGCAGGATGTTCTCATTCAGCCATTGGCACCTGTAAATGCAAAGAAGGAGCAGTTTGCTCCTGCTTATATCTTTAGTACTGGCTCTGCCTTTTGTGGCACACTCTGCTCCTATAAGCCACATGAAAGTACATGAAATTCAGAAGCTGTCAACTGGCCAAAGTAATCTTTTTCTTTAGATATGCCAGTAGTTTTTGTCAGTAGTAATTTTAAACTTACACCTTCTGCCTCTCTGCATATAAATAGTAACACACCTGAAAAGTAATTGGTCCTGAAAAGACAGAAGCTAAAAGGTGCTGACAAAACATGTTTCTTATATTATTTCAAAAAAGGAAAGAAAATTACTGGAAATCACTACAGGTAGAGTTCAGTAAATTTAAGAACTCTTTTTTTTTTTTTTTTTTTTTTTTTTTTTTTTTTTTTTTTTTGTGGTTTCTCTTGGCAGTTTATTATGGTTCCTTGTGGGTAGCTCTCATCATATAGATGTTTGTTTTCCCCATCAGTTATTTTATTGAATTTGTTGTATGGAGTTGTTTCAACCTGTTTTTCCATATAGTTGTCCTAGGGATGGAACTGAACATGTGTAAAATCTCCTGAATAGAGTATCAACATCTCACTTTTTGATAGAAACAATGACAGAAAATACTTCTGTTATCTATTTTAAACTCTTTTCTCAAACATATATGGTCATGTAAAGACTGATGTGTTAAATGGTGGGAAAAAATGCCATCAGCTTGAAATAAGGATGGGTGGGTAAATATGTAAGTGCTGCTTTATTCCATGTGGACTGTAGCTTTCAATTAAAAATTATAAAAAAAAAAAATAGAGAATGTTAAAAAGGTGCATTAACCTATGCCTCTAAGTTACATTAAAAAACCCATTTAGTCCTTCCTAAGGAAAAGGTTCAGCAGCCACTGAGTTAGCTTGATAGTATCCTGGATTTAACCTCCCCACCCCAGCTGTAAAATAGGATGCAAGGGAGGAGATGGAAAAGAAAAATATAATCTAATTGAAATGGTAATTTTGAGAAAAAGGTGTGCTATTAACAAGAATTTTTCACTAGGGCTGGAAAATGACTGGCTCATATGTATAAAGAGGTCACTCTTCTGAAGTTTTATGTTCCAGATTATGAAGTAAATGAAAAAGGGCAGTAGAGCACAGCAAAATAAAAACATGTGCCAGTGATCAGAAAGCTGATTATAATGTCAATAATGATGTACTCAGTAATTTTTGCTGCAAAATGTCTTCAGTATATATAAAAAAAGATTTTAAAAACCAACAAAAAAGCATGGAAATATACATATTGTTTATTTTGCAAAGAGTATGTAGTAATCAACATATTCAAGTGTGCAAGTGTCAGTGAATATTTGCTATATAGCTTTACCTCAGGAACTCTCTGCCCTGGTTCTGTCAAGCCAGACAATACTGCTAATATATAAAATGCAAAGAAAGAAGAAAAATGGTATCATATAGGTAAAGTACATACACAGTGATTTTTATATTGGTTAACTTATTTTTACTGGCTTCTGAAGTAAAACAGCTGAGCTGAAGTATTTATAGTATGGTAGCTATTTTAATCAGATAAGTAATTAGGCATTTTCACAGCAGGGAAATGTTGGCTATTAAAATATTTTATATGGATTGAAACCCTCTTGGCTACAGGCATTAGAAATTTGTTCAATATGTATGTTTGCAAAGACAAACAATTATACTTCCTATTGTGTTTTCTGGTGCTAATCATAGCTCCTTGTTCTATGTGGCTGTTGCTTAGTCTTTCAATCTCACTATGCTTCTAGTAGAGAAAAATGAAAGAATTTTAAATGTAAGGGATAGAGGAGTGCCACCATTGAAGTAGTTGGGATGAAAACTACAGGCAAAAATTAAGCACAGACAAGTTTTTTTGAAAATGCAGGACAATGTTTAATGAGGACAAGGAGGTCTTTGGGTAACCAAGGAAAATTTCTTCTTCTAAAAGTCTGGTTGTTTCTACTTAAACTTCCCAAAGTAAGAAAAATATTGCAAGTACCAGCAGGCTCTATTTGAAAAACAGAACAAAACCAACCAACCAACCAAACAACAAAGCAAAAAGCCCTCACCTTTTTCAAATTGTGAATTAGTTTCCAAGGTTAGAACTTGGTGAAGTTTACACCAGGATTGCCCCTCTGTAAAGCCACACTTGCTGTCCTCCATCCCAAACTAAAATATGGCAGATTGTTTAATCACTGCTACCTGTCTGCCTTCTTCAGGTTATCATTCATGTTGCTTGGACAATACTATGTAATAAAGAGACATCTGGTGACCCAAGAACTTCCCAGTGTTAGGCTTTGTCCTATACGTGCTTGAGTGTGTACATAACAGTACTGATTTTAATTTGGGAAAATTCTACTTAGAATTAGGCATATATAACATTTTTGTTTTCATATCAAGAAGGGCCTTTCTCAGAGCTTACTTCATTCTTCATCCAACAGTACCTTTTTTGGCCACCAATACAAACACAGCATGTGATAAACTAGTGGGTGCAGTTTTAGATTCTCAGTGGAAAAGGTGGTTAATGCACTAATTCTGTCTATCACCATGTGACAATAATACCATTGTGGGCTTTTACTACTGAAACCTTAATATGTCTTAATTCTAACCCTAATATGTGTTAGTGCAAGGTAATTACACAGGGGAGCTAAATGAGATGTTCAAAGATCAAGAGGGAATTGAGGACTCCATGCTGGCATTGACAGATGGGCAGACTGCATAGATTTCCCTCTTAAAGGAAAAAAATTATTCTCCTGACTAAAGTTTCACTTTTTCCATCCTCCAAAGTGTAGGTGAAATGTAACTGTGAAAGATTCTAACTCTCTGAATATGTCTGGTTGGCTTGTTTTATGAAAACTATCTACTTACCCCTGTAGTTGTGATAGCCTCACCAAAAGATAGGACTAATCTCAATTGCTTACCAAAAGAAGTTTTAAAGATTTTTTTGATTACTCTAATTTGTAGGTTTCTAGAAAGGAGATTTCATTCTCTGTCATAATAAAAAACTACTAGATTCATTGCTCTCATTAACTCAAGTTCTTGATTAAATTTCTAGAGTGATATTAGCAAAGAACATTCAGCTTCTGGTTCAATATATTTTATTAGATGTCTACAGGGCTTCTACTTTTCTGGGATTATTGCTGAAGCTCATAATGAAAAAGGAAAAGGCAAACTTACTAAAGTGACTAAAAAAGACCATCACACAAAAATTTGCCATTCTGCTTGCTAAAAATGCAGCAATACATATTTTCTCCTTTGGAGGTCAAAGCATGAGATTTTGGTCAGAACAAATTTACTTCTTGTTAAATTATATGTAACCAAGTAGAGTGAAGATCAATTTGTTCATGTTAACATGAGTGGACATTTTATAGACAAGTAAATTTCATGGAGCATTTAATATATTTTCAGACTGAAAATTCTAGTCATCCATGAAATTAAAGAGAAAAGGGTTCCTTTTAAAAGGAAGTTTGCAAATTACAGGTCCTGTCAACTTCTTTCAATATATTTTCCTACACAAACTTTCAATCACTTTTAATATTTATTTTTTTGTATATTTTTTGGTATTACCAGTATAACTAACAATGTGGTAGGAGGCCTGGTTAAATAATTCTGCTAGTAGCAGTATATGTAAATTTTGCCCTGGAAAGAAATTTGCAGTATGTTTCTGGGAGCCAAAGATCATGCAAGGTTTTAACTGTATCAAGTCAGTCAAAAATACATTAGCAATTGCATGAATAAAGAAAAATCCTATTCAGTTCTTTGAAAGTCTCCTGGCTACTGTCATACTTCTGTTTTTTGACAACTACAAATGCTTAAAGAGGTTCTGAATATTTCATATAAAGAAATGAGGGATTGGTTTTGTAAATATTAAAAAAAAGTGTTTAAAGTTAGTCACAGAGGTCTGCAGTTCAGACATCCATAAAACTCACCCCCTTTTTAAAGACATTTTAAGTTCCCAGAATTCATGTGATTTTAATAGAACTGCAACTGATCTTCATATCACTTTAGTGTGAGTGTTGCATATCAAGCCATTTCCTTCTGCATTTAGAAGGACAGAGCAAAATGCCAGCCACATTTTCTCTTCACTAGACAGACACATTGAATGAAACTCACTCTTGAAGTAGAGCTAGGTTGTCACAGGTACACAATCAGGGCAAGGGGGCATCCTTATATGCATTTTTCTGTACCTTCTGATTTTGTCTGCTTTTGGAGCACTTGGAATGGAGGACTTTTCCATTATATCACAAGAGAGATAAAACTGGCTTTTGGATATTGACGAGAAGTATTCATGTAAGTCCTACAACTCGCAAGTCCAGCTGTCAGTAGTCCGCTTTCCCTGCAATCATACCTGCAGTAAGCTCTTCCAAGAACATAACCAAGTCTGGTTCCATATACAATCCTCAATCTCAGGTTGCCAGTGCCCAAGCGGAATCAATAAAGCTAGTCAAAAGTTGCTAAAAAAAATGCCTTTTTTGTGGAAAAAAAAAATTAAAAATCCTAGTTGGATTTCAGCTGTTTTGTGTATTTACCACACTGAAATATAAGATAGTATGTCATCATTGCTATGTTGCTGTAACTTTTACAGAATGCTACCTAAAAAGGTGTGCATACCTAACTATATTCTGTAATCCTGAAGTGCATTTATAGATGTTTCACTGTTTTTCTGAGTGGATTGTCTTCTCATTTCAGTTGTGAACTTCACCTCCATCCCAAATCAGGCTAAAAATAGATTACAGAATGTCCACATTATCACAGGATCAAATTCATGTTCTTACCAGCTTTATTAAATAAGAAGTGTGTTTTAATTTCTCACTTTAACTTTCTATGTTGTGAAGTTTGGGCAGCTACAAAATCCTCTGTGTTTTCCTTCAACAGCCTTACAAGAATTCCCCATGTACTGCAGGGGATATGGCTTCTATTGATGCTTCTTTCTTACTCACAGAATCACAGAATCTTCGTGGTAGGAAAGGACCTCTGAGATCACCAAGTCCAACCATCAGCACAAATAAAACCAAACACAAACAACCACACACACTCCAACAAAAAGCAGCCACCAAAAAACCCAGCAACCTTGGCCACTAGAGCATGCCCTGAAGTGCCACATCTACACGTTTCTTGAGTATCTCTAAGGATGGTGACTCAACCACCTCCCTGAACAGGCTGTTCCAGTGCCTGACCACTCTTTCAGTAAAGAAATTCTTCTCAATGTCTAATCTAAACCTCCCCTGCTGCAACTTCAGGCCATTTCCTCTGGTCCTGTTGTTACTTGGGAGAAGAGGCCAACACCCACCTCCCTGCAACCTCCTTTCAGGTAGTTGTAGAGGGCAATGAGGTCTCCCCTCAGCCTTCTCTTCTTCAAACTAAACAACCCCAGTTCCCTCAGCTGCTCCTCATATGACTTGCTCTCTAGACCCTTCACCAGCTTGGTAGCTCTTCTCTGGACATGCTCCAGCACCTCAATATCTTTCCTATAGCAAGGAACCCAGAACTGAACACTGCACTTGAGGTGCGGCCTCACCAGTGCTGAGTACAGGGGCGCAATCACTTTCCTACTCCTGCTGGCCACACTATTCCTGATGCAAGATGTTATTTGCCTTCTTGGACACCTGGGCACACTGCTGGATCATGTTAAGCCAGCTGTCCATCAACACCCCCAGGTCCTTTTCTGCTGGGCAGCTTTCCAGCCACTCTTCCCCAAGCCAATAGCATTGCCTGGGGTTGTTGTGACCAAAATGCATAATCTGGCACTTGGTCTTATTCAGTCTCATACAACTGGCCTCGACCCATTGGTCCAGGCTGTCCAGGTCCCTCTGCAGTGCCTTCCTACCCTCCAGCAGATCAACATCTCACCCGATTTGGTGTCATCTGCAAATTTACCGAGGGTCCACTCTATCCACTCATCCAGATCATTGATAAAGATATAGAACAAGACCGGCCCCAAAACTGAGCCCTGAGGTACACCACTGGTGACCAGCCACCAACTAGATTTGACTCTGTTTACCACAACTCTCTGGGCCCAGCCACCCAGCCAGTTTTTTAGCTGGTGAAGTGTACTCTTGTCTATGCCATGATTTGCCAACTTCTCCAGGAGAATGCTGTGGGAGACAGTTCAAAGACCTCACCAAAGTCCAGGTAGACAACATTCACAGCCTTCCCCTCATCCAAAAGGCGAGTCACATGGTCATAGAAAGAGATCAGGTTGGTCAAGCAAGACGTCCCTTTCATAAACCCATGCTGGCTGGCCCTGATCCCCTGGCTGCCCTGCTCTTGCCATGCGAGATCACTCATGATGAGCCTCTCCATGATCTTTCCTGGTACAGAGGTCAGGCTGACGGGTCTGTAGTTCCCCAGATCCTTCTGCTGGCTCTTCTTTTAGATGGGTGTCACATCAATCAGCTTCCAGTCATCTGGGACCTCCCCTGTTAACCAGGATTGTTGATAAATGATGGAGAGAGGCTTGGCAAGCTCCCCTACCAGCTCCCTCAGTACTCTAGAGTGGATCCCATCTGGCCCCATCAACTTATACATGTACTGGTGCAGAAGCAGATCATTAACTACTTCTTCCCGGATTACAGGTAGGGTTGTTCTGCTCTCTGTCCTTATCTTCAAGCTCAGGAGGCTGAACACCCTAGGTCTGACTGGTCTGACTATTAAAGGCAGAGGCAAAGAAGACGTTGAGCATTTCAGCCTTTTCCTCATCCTTGGTTGCAATCTTCCCCTCCACATCCAGTAAAGGATGGAGATTCTCCCTGGCTCTTTTTAAATTGTTGATGTATTTGGAAAAACTTCTTTTGTTGTCCTTTATGTCAGTGGCCAAGTTGAGCTCCAGATGGGCTTTTGCCTTGCTAATTTTCTCTCTGTATGACCTAAAGAGATCTCTGTACTCCTCTTGAGTTGCCTGTCCCTTCTTCCAAAGGTGGTAAGCCCTCCTTTCCCAATTCCTAGCAAAAGCTCCCAGTTCAATCATGCTGGCTCCCTTTAATCTTACGAATCAACCATCCCCTCCCTTTAATCTTATGACACATGGGAAAAGCTTGCTCCTGAGCCTTCCAGATTCCCTTCTTGAAGAGTGTCCAGCCTTCCTGGACCACTTTGCCTTTTGGGACTGTCTCAACCAATGTCCCAAACAGGCTAAAGTCAGCCCTTCAGAAGTCCAAGGTGGAGGTTTTACTAACCCCTTCCTTAAATCACTAAGAATTGAAAACTTAACTGTTCTGTGATCACTAAGCCCAAGACGACCTCCAACCACCACATCTCACACTTGTCCTTCTCTGTTTATTACTCATGTACAGAACTCCTTCAGTGTCACTGAAATATGGCAAAGGAGACCACATAAGTCTACAAACCTACATTTTGGGGCATTTTGTGCTTGAATGAAAGAATTAAGTATTCAATACAGTATCCAACGTTGCTCTAATTTTGTAATTTTCTGTCATTACAGAAAAGATGGCTGCAGATTGTTGCATTTGGGGGGTGGGAAGTCTTGAAAGTCTCTTCCATTAGGAAAAAAAGAAAAAAGGTTGTACTAGTTAGGCTTTCTTTGTATTTCAAACCCATGTAGAAACTTTTCTATACTAATGCATTAATTCTAGTGTGTATATGTATGTAGTTTGTTGATTATGGAAGCCTATGATTACATTTACTTTGTAAAATGTAAGGTAGCCAGTCTGAAACTTGATGCTCACAGTTCCATAGTCACAAAGTACTTGTCAAATATTTTGCTACCTTTCAGAACTAATAAAATTTACAAACAATAATTTTAAATGGTTTATGCCTTTAAGACTAAAAAGACCTCAGATAGCATCCTGAAATTAAAAGATCTGAGATCATCTCAAAGGAATTGAGCTATTTGTCAAAAATGGGATGGAAGTTATGTAGACAATTATAATATTAATAAAATATAATTATATTTCTGAAAATTCAATCTGAAACTTTGTGATATAATTTTACTAGTTTGTAAGTTGCTGGCAAGCCCTCCAAGACAATGACATGGATCACTGTTAATCACAGAAGATTGTTCTTTGTCTACATTTTTGTGCTTTCAGAGAAGGCTTTTCATGCTTTCACATCAAATTACTGGCCCCTTCAACTCAAACTTCAAATGTGTTCTGATTACTTTCCTTAACAAAATGAAACACCAACAGGATGAAAAACACTATGTGAAGGGTAGTTGTACATGATGGTAGTTTCATTATAAAAAAAATAATATTTTGTTATTATGAAGTGTCTTTTAGAAAGCACAGCATATATATGTAAGGAAAAAGCCCCTCAAGATCAAAACCTATTGAGATGTGATGAATGCTTTGCAATTATTTACCTGTGCATGTGCATTTAAGTTATATGTATACGCATAGAGACTAAAAAGAAAATTAAAAAGTTAAATATTTTCCAGAAAAGCTATACATTTTAATATATTTAAACAAAAGCAAAGCATGTTCAAAATTTACTGTTGTCTTTTTGCACCTTGTTAGTTCTGTAAGTACTTCTAGTTTTCTCTCTGTGTCAAAGACATCTTATGTAGGCATGCTCAATAATTTAAGGCTACACATTTAAAGATATTAAGATATTTGCATGCTTTAGAGAATGCTATTAACTGAGTGCCTGAACTTTCAAACTTATAAATGTCTTGATTAAAAAGAAAAATGAAAAAAAAAAAACAACTGAAATACTTTTGCCTCTTACCAAGTTAAATAGAAAAATAATGTGACTTATTACGAGGTATTATGATAACAGATAAAACACCAGTGCTTCAGACAGCTAGAGCCTCACTCAATGATAAAGCCTTACTGAATTTGGCAGCACTCCACTGAAATAAACGAAACAGTATTGATTTATGGTAATTGAGAAGCTGGCTAACAAATTCACTATATAAATTTTCTATACATGTTTATCTAGTTTAAGGTCATACTTCCTGAGTGAAATTTTTTTCCCTTCTGATATATTCTCCATGCTTTAATCAGTTTTAACATAAATGGCAATGGTTTAATTGTAATACGTAGAGGCCAAAATATTTCTAATATTAAAATTGGAAACTGTATATGATGTCTTACACTAACAGTATAACTAAATTTGGATATTTGATACAAGGGAGAATTCTTGCAAATACTTTATTTTATTTTTTAATAGAGTTTTTAAATGAGAGCCAGAAGTTGCAGGGGAGATGAAGTTCCATTTTTAATCAGTTCTGTCAAAAAATTAGCTGTTCTCTAAATAAATGTAGTAGTTCTCAGCGTGGTTGATTAACATAAGTACAAGATTGGGGTAAAAATTGTGGGTTTTTTCAGACTTGTTAAAGTTGTAACCCACTTCAGCATATCCATTTGGAACCATAGATGCTCTTGATGGGTAAGCTTCAGGGAAAACCCCAAGACTATCACACATAACCCAGTGCTCTGTACGTATGTAAGAATGATGAAGTTGGAGAGCAACTTATCAGGTAAAATACATTTTTCCCTCCTTATTAGATCTGCCTACACTGAATACTGGAGACAGAAAATAAAATAAAGAATCCTCATGGAGTCAGACCTTTAACTAAGATAAATCAAGCACAACAAGGCAGTGTTCTCTGTTCAAAGATCCATCCTCAAGTTTTTCCATTAACTCATGTGTACTGGTCAGCCTATAAGAAAACTGTTATAAAAGTACAGTAGCTGTGTTCATATCAACTCAATAATACAGGTAAAAAAATAGGAAATAAGACTCCTGATTATTTCCCAGAAGAGGCTTTTGGCTTTTCCTATTCCATGTCTACATGACACTCCTAGATCAACCATACTTGAGAGAAAAGCAATGCCATTAGTTTAATCTCTGGTTGTCTTTGAGTATTCAAAAGCCAGGCAAGCCCCTGCTTGTTAAAGACAGATGAGGTTTGAGTTAAATTAAGCATTTAAACTCTATTGCTTTGTAGTATTTGAAGCTATGAACAGCTGCTGAAACTGATTAAACACTCAGGCGATGCCTGATCAGTCCAAAAAGTCATTTTATGCCAAGTAAGGAACAAAGTGATAAAGATTATACTTGTCATTATATAACAAACCATAATATAAAACTAATAAGAAGAGTTGCTTTTATGCTGAGATTTTGAGAACTGGTTCTAAAGTTTCTTTCCTGGACTCCCTAGAGAGATGCTAGCACACAAATGTCAGCATTTATTAGCCTCACAAATTAAAGGGAACATATTGACATTTTTTCTTAATCAGTCAAATCAAGGCTACTTTGAGATAAAAAATCCATTGCAGCAAGTGTAATGCATACCTTTTTTGCCTTAAATATTGGGCAGATAATTATTGGTTAATATTAAAACTGAAAAATAGTGTTAGTTCTCTGAAATCATCACTAGATTAATTAATCTAAAGTAATGCAAGGACCAAGCAATGCAATGATGTTCAGTAGAAAATACTGAAATAATAAGTCATGTAACTTGCATTGTTCTAGATCTTTTCCAAACAAGGTACCCCGTGCAGACATTAAGAAATGCAACCTCAGAATATCCTTCCAAGGCATATATGTGTTTAGTCTGCATATCCTTTTAGCTGAAGTGCTGCATTTTAAATACTCAACACTGCATAATTTCTGCATGTCAATCCATGAAATGCTACATCTATGTAAAAACCACCAATTTGCAAATATATATATAATATACATTTTTACATGAAATTGTATGTTTTATGTAATAATTTGTGCATATGGTTAAGTCACAAAGTCACAACTTAGATATCTATTTTAGTCAAAAGAACATTGTTTCAGAAGCAATTTTCCTGAGCAGATGGAAAGAATGGAAGATAGCTCCAAATGAAATTTGTGATAGCAAGGAATATTTTATTTGTCCTGCCTGTAACTGGATGCTTGTTTGTGGGTTTTTTTCCTCTCAAAAACCTAAGAATTGTTTTTGGTTGTTTGTTAGGTTGGTTGGTGGGGGGGTTTTTTTGTTATGTTTATTTGTTTGTTTGTTTGGTGTTGTCAAATTGAACCAATGAGTGAAATAGCTGAGTAGTCCTTGACTCACATAAAATTTTGAGTTCGTTTTCATATTGCTGTCTTTCTCACATTTTAACAAGTTCGGTTAACTCACAAACTAGCTTGTATGCTGTACAGACAGAACTTAATGTGCTCCCAATCAAGAGCTCACTTCTTTCTAGTCAATTTAATATAATTAAATACTAACATGCAGCTTCTTTCACTTTACCACCTTCAACTTTGTACAGCTTTCTGATGTGTGTAAACTGCTGAACCCAGAAATCAGAGAAGTATTTCAAACATATTGTTGTTCCTTATTTTTCTTCAGCCCTAGCAAGATGTCACTTTGTTTAATTATACCTAGAAACATGCTGATTTTTTTTTTCCCTGAACATAGAAAGGCAGGTCTCTCTTTTGCAGCTACAGTTTCCTGTCCCTGTAGAAGTTAATTAGTAAAACTTCTGAGCTTTGTTAGTCCAAATTGATGTACATCTTTGCTCTATTTATAGTACCATAAGCCTGATAGTGGTTTTTACCCTTGCCAGGCTGATTGCATTCAATTAACATGCTCCCTGTTTGATATTATAAATAGCTTCCTTTTTTTAAACAACTCTTAAAATTCTTTTCAAAATTCTTCTGGTTGGGTAGGTACTGCTTAGAATTGTGAGTGTCAGAGACCTAGTAAAAAAAAAAAAAGGTTTTCATGTGGGTTTTCTGCAGTATTGGATTTTTTCCCAGTAAAAAGTGGGAAACCTTAGAGAAGATTTACATAAAATCACAAATTGGAGAAACAGCTAGTCACGAAGAAAGCTACAACAACAGTAAGCAAGCCTGGTCTTTGGACATGCTCTTGAAGAAATGTATGTGTGTAGGTATGCATGTGTGTAAGTGTATGTATAATTGGAATGTGTTACTTTTTAGATGGGTGAAGTGGTCAAGATAGTATTTTTCCTTCAGAAGCAAGTACATTTTCCATTATATTCTTACAGCATAGATAGCCAGGGAATGATTTCCTATACTTGCGAGCTGTAACACTGAAATGGAACTGAACAAGAATATAAGAGTGCTATTTAACAGTGCTGTGTGGACAGTTCCCTAACATTACTTGCTTTTTACTACAATTTTAAACAAAACAAAACAACAAACAAACAAACAAACAAAATTAAAAAACACCACCACAAACCAACCAAAACATCATATGTTAATTGTGGTTGCTTAAAAAGTCAGAAAATTTTGTGTAATGGTATTTATTTATTCCTTACTAGAGGAACTCTGCCTAATATTAGTGTCCTCTATATAATCTGATTTTGGTCTCAAGTGCTTGTTTGTATGCAAGAATACCATACTACTGTGGAAATGCAGCTGGATCAGAATATGACTTCTGGAAGTGACAACATCTATCTGGAATTTCTGAAGAAATCTGACATCTTGACAGGTTTATGGTTTAGTTTGGAATTGCTGCTTGCTAAGGAAAAAGAAAAAAAATAAAAAAGGAAAGAAAAAAGGCAGCTGAAGACTGTCTCTTTCAAATCTAAACCAGGATTTAGTCAGACATAGAAACAGTATTAAATGTATAAACGTACCAGAAGTGCTAATGCTTTCTGGTCTCTGCTTATAATGAACAGTTTGTCTGGAGTTATCACCCACAAATATTATTTAGAGTTCAAAGGCAACACTCACACAAAACATCTCTGGAGCTTATTGAGTTCCCTGTGATAGGTCACTAAACGTCATTCTCCTACCTATTTGGATAGTCTGCCTAGTGATAAATAGACGATAGGAGAAAATATGAACTCAATATGACTCAAATTCTCTAACAGAGGTGGAGAGTTTATCCAATCATTGAAATTTCAGTAGATTAAAAAAAATACTGAGCAGGACCATATCTCAATCAGCCAAATACCTGTGTTTTTTTTTCTAGCTTCTTCTAGCCATTCCATTTATTTTGCATTAGCTTGTTTCACTGCACCTATCTCTCTCTCTCACGACTGACTAGGGAAAATGTGGACCCTCTCCAGACCTGGTTCTATAAGATATGGAGAAGGCTGAGGTACTCAATGACTTTTTTGCCTCAGACTTTACCGGCAAGGACTCCAGCCACACCATCCAAGTCACAGAAGGTAAAGGCAGGGACTGGGAGAAGGAAGAACCACCCACAGTAGGGGTAGATCAGGTTTGAGACCATCTGAGGAACCTGAAGGTGCACAAATCCATGGGGCCTGATGAGGAGCATCCATGGGTCCTGAGGGAACTGGTGAATGAAGTTGCTAAACCACTGTCCGTCATAGATGAGAAATTGTGGTAGTCTTGTGAAGTTCCCACTGACTGGAAAACATAACCCATCTTTTTTAAAAGGAAAAATAAAGCAGACGCAGGGAACTACAGACCAGTCAGTCTTGCCTCTGTACCTGGCAAGATCATGGAGCAGATCCTCCTGGAAACTATGCTAAGGTTCATGGAAGAGAAGGAGATGATTAGTGACAGCCAGCATGGCTTCATTAAGGGCAAATCGTTCCTGAACAAATTTGGTGGCCTTCTGCGTTGGGTGGATAATGGAAGAGCAACTGATGCATTCTACTTGGACTTGTGCAAAACATTTGACACAATCCCACATTACATCCTTGTCTTTAAATTAGAGAGACATGGACTTGATATAGGACCACTTGGCGGGTAAGGGATTGACTGGGCGGTCACACTCAGAGAGTTTGGTCAATGGCTCAATGTCCAAATGGAGATCAGTGATGAGCGGCGTTCCTCAGGGGATTCTATTATTCTATTCTCGCTCTTTTCTGCCTGCCATTTTTCTCTCCAGACTTCTCATTTGTACATTTCACTTTAACACTATGATTAGTCCTTTCTCATTTCACTCAATGAGCTGGACTGCAGAGTTGTTTTTTTTGTGCCAAAGGCGGTATGGTGAATTCTACAGCACCAGTGTAAAATTAACAAAAATGCTGCCTAATAAGCTTAAGCAGTAAGTAAAAGTCTAAAAAACATCCTATTCAAAATTTGCAGCACAGTGAGGGACAGTGCAGCATTACAAAAAGCATAAAGCTTTGTCATAGTGTGAAAATATACACTTGAAAACCCAAAGCCTACAAAAACAGCCCTTCATTTATTTATTTTTTTTATTGCCAGAAACCAGTAGCAAGAATGGCCTAGTGTCTTCAGACTGTACTTTTTCCTCCCTATACTTTCTGCTATATTTAATTTTGTACAGTTTTTGAAAAAATAAAGAGGAGGAGGAGGGCAAATCGTCCTATATAAACTTCAGCAGGTCATCTTCAAGACTGTTAGAGTGAAATCAAGCCCATGTTTCTTTTCCTTTATATTGAGCTAGCTACAGTGCTGGACCATTGCCTCTGCACTCTGTTGTTTCACAGGGTTTAGTTGAACTTGCTGTATATCTAAAGATGGCTGCATGTTGAGTAGCAGATGACAGTATTTTTCTCAACAATTTTCCATTTTCTGTTTCAGGAGTAAAAAACTTTCCCAAAAGTAAATAATTTCTATATATTTACAATGATCTCAGGTTTTAGTTCATTTTTTATGCTGGAAATCGCAAAAAAAACACCCTCAAAAAACCCCACAAGAGCACGCTAACAAAACCTACTGGCATTGTGTGCACGTGATGGGTACTTGGTTGATCTGATATAATTTTTTTTTAATTCTGAAATAATATATCTCTTTGAATTGTACATCTCTATTAATGGAAATAAAAATAATCAGATTATTACTATGAACAGAGATAATTTATTTGTACGCAGCCCTTCATTGGTATCATTTTGTGATCACTTTAATTCAATTATTAACCTACAGAAACTGTATAAAAGGCCAGCTAGTGCAGCCAGTGAAGTGTTGGATTTTTTAATTAATAGACACTCAAACAGCCACTTCCTGGGTTTTGTTTCCCATGGAATTATATGGATGCAAATGTTACATTTAATTGCCTGGAGTGAAAGAGCAAACCTTTTTTCTTAACTTTAATTAGGAAATATTTACCATTTTAGAGTGCCCCATGAATACTTTGTGGCAGATAATCAGAAATGAAACATCATTGGTTCTGTGCTTTCTTCAAAAGTGTTTATCTGATTACAAGTAAACATTTATACTACATTAACTCCAAGAGATTCCGTGTGAGTTTGAGGATTATATTGCACTGGATTATTTGCAAATGGAGATGAAAATTCCTGAGACAGAAATCACTGGAACAGAAGACAGGATGGAGAAATAATATGCAAGCAAATTAACTGCATTCTTACAGTCTGGCAAAACTGGCACTTCTTTTTTTTATTTTTAATCTTAGGTAAAATGAAATGAAAAATATAAATTTTAACCTTGGAGCAAATCTCAGTATTTATCTGTTTCATCTTCTAAAAACCTGGGTTTCCTGATGGGAAATTAATTTTCAATATGTATATTTTAGTTCAGTTTATAATTAGTTGAGATAAAAATGAAACTTTAGCAAAGAGAAGACAAGAGGAACATGAAGTAAAGGTAAATAAGCCTGAGTTCTGATAGAATTGAGTAAAAAAGTTTGAAGCGGTGGTTGTAGGCTGTCTCAGCTACATCAAGACAAAGCAGCCACATTAAAATGGGCTAAAATAATTTGGCAGAAACTAAACCCCCTTTCATTCCAGCCAATCCTCAGATCTAAGTATAGACTAGAGAAAATTCAAGGTGCATGCCCATTGAGGGGTGGTCATCCTCCAGCAAGCAGGTAGCTTTTGGGATTGAAGCGTGTTTTAGTATTAAAATGAGATTAAAGTGAGCAAAGTTCACTGAAGGACAAAAAAGTGACGGATTTTTTGCCAAGAGTATAAAATATGTGACTTGTCAGTCTAGGGGACCTTCAGATCTCCATGTTGTTAGAAAGTCCAGCCATGTCTCCAAATGTGCAGCTTATCAGTTCCACAGTACATTCAGGACCCCATGTTTACCACAGAGCCTGGCCGTGGTGTTTCCACTCCACTCCACCCTCCATGCTGGTGTCCTTAGCATCAATTGATTGTAGAGTCAATTAATTATTTGGTGTATAGCTAATTAATTAATAATTTGGGACAGCTAATTGCAATAAATTAATTGTAATCAATTAAGCACACCAAGCTCCCCTGATGTTGCTAACAACTAGGGTCGCTTGGGGAATTACTGTGGTACAGACTCTTTGCACATTAGCTGCATTCCACTTTAAAGGTTCTGTCAATTTTGTAACTTTCCGTGAAGGTGAATATATATTTGATTTCTAAATCACCTTGTCATTGCTGGAATGGCAATTAAGCAAATAGCTAGATGTTTTCTCAGATCCAAGCAGTGGCCTTGAATCTGCACATCATTCTCTAGCCATAATTACAAATATTGAGCTTTTTCAGATCCAGAAGCAGGCAATGAGTGGAAATATGCTGTTAATTTCAGCAAGTGCAGCTACTTAGAAGAGACTTAATTGAAAGTAAAATTACTAGAAAGAAAATTGGTTCTGTACTGGCTCAAACGAGGACACACTTTCCCCAGTCATCCCACAAAAGCTCAAGAAAGACAATTCAAATATATTTCACTCATCTGTTTCATGAAAGAATAGTAATAACAGCAACAACAATAATCATAATAATAATATGCAAGTTTAAAATAATCCGTCACATTTTACACAGGCAATGTGGGCTATGGCAGGTAGGTGTAATTATGCATTCTAAAACAGCTGCTTGTGACAGACATTTTGCTTGCAACCCTGCTAAGTGAAAATAACAGTTATCGAGCATTTATTCCAAAGGGCTTGTGCTGTTGTTATGAGGCTTCACAACACAAAAGGGCATTGACTTTTTTAAGTGTGCTAGAGCAAGAACTACAGCCACATGGCATCCCAGCAAGAGGCAGATTTATTAACCTCACACATGTCTCCTGAGGACATGTCCTGAATTAAGAAGCCAGTTCTCACACCTCGGGCACAGCTATTGTGTTCTCCTGGGTTAGGGCATTGGTGGATAAAAGGCAGACAATTTTAGAATTCCCTCCAGGTAGTTTCTGAACTTGGTGGAAGATAGGGCCAATGCTACTTTGCCAACAACATGAGGCATTTATTGTTCCTTTTTTTAATCAGGAAGCCCCACTAACTAAAATAATCAGTATGAAGATGTTTTCATACAATTCTCTCCCCATCCCTATTAACCTCTAAAGCGCTACTGCATCGTGTTTGTAGATGCATCAGCAGCTTTTATTAGTCAACAAAATAATGGTGACATTAAACAGTATCCAAAGCTACCTAGACATCCTTTGACATTTACATCTGTCAGAAAGAAAGGAACAATTGCCTAAAGCAAACAGTTGTATTCTCCCTCCCTGTGGACCAATAAATAAGGAAAGGTACATGGCTTGCACTGCACCTAAAGGTCAGCACTACATTTGATGACTGATGAGAATTCAGTTGAATTCTTTCCACAGGACACCTGGCTACTGCCCACAGCTACTTAGAAACTAGGGATTTTTATGTCAAGTGTATCTTTTGCCACTGCTGTTGTGGCACAACTGAGGAGTCTAGCACTCTAAGGGTTCATCAGTCCAGACGAGTCCAAAAAGAACAGAATTCTCACTACTCAGAAGCAAAAGAGTACCTATTGAACAGTTAGACTAGTAAGACTAGTACAGTTCAGAAATCTATTATTTCTGCATAAAGAGGAAATAGCTCTGTGTATCAAAAGTAACCCTTAAATAATCTTGAAGTGCAGCCTTTGATAAAGGACTATGTCACCATGCTAAGTGAATGTAAGTACCAATGCAAGATGTAGCTATGTACTGGAGCTGCTGATACAGATTTAAAAACCAACAACAAAAAACCTCTCTCACTGTGAAGTTACTTCGGTTTTAAGAAATAGAATCCCTCTAGGTTGTGAAGCTCTGCAGCAAAGGGTTAACTTGCAAAATAATTGGACCTAAAAATACCTCTGCCAGACTTACCTGATTGTTTGAATAACACATTCAGACCATCAGTGCTGTGTTCAGATTGTACTTCGTTCAAGCTGCTGTCATCTGTCTCCTTCTTGACTGAGTTTTCCAGATGGGCCAGAGGGGATAGCAGCAGTCCGTGCCCCTTAGCAGAAGAGATAGCCTTTTTCAGTCAGCACCACTAGCAGTCCTGCCTTCCAGTCCAGGAGATGAGCAGTGATAAGAGGCACTTATCAAAAGGCAGTGAGATGCTCAGTAGGCAAGAGAAGACAGAAAAGAGACATCTGTGTTTCAAACTTTCTAGGCAATCACCCTGAGATCTCCTAGGCTTCTGGATGTTTATGTTGCCCTGCATTTATAATGTCTTCATTAAACCAGGTTTCTTTAAATTAATTTATCTTCCTTTAATACAGGTAAACTGCTAAGAAAAGACAGATGTTGCAATTTGTGTTTTAGTGATGGAAATAAAGCGTGTGGTGGATCGACCCTGTCTGGAGACCAGGTGCCCACCAAAGCCACTCTATCCCTCCCCTCCTCAGCTGGACAGGGGACAGAAAGTATAACAAAAGGCTCATGCATCGAGATAAGGACAAGAAATCATTCACGAATTACTGTCACAGGCAAAAAAAGACTCAATGTGGGAAAATTAGTTTATTAGCAATCAAATCAGAGCAGGGTAATGAGAACTAAACCCAAGTCTTAAAACACCTTCCCCCCACCCATCCTGGCTTCCTCAGCTCAAAATACTTTGCATGCCATTTCTCTTCCTCTTTACCACCACAAGCACAGGAGAACGGGGAATGGAAGTTATAGTCACACATGAATTCATCACATGTTTTTTCTGTTGCTACTGCCTCCTCAGGCAAAGGACTTACCACATTCTGTTCTTGCTCCAGCATGGTGTCCCTTCCTTCCACAGAAGGCAGCCCTCCATGAACTTCTCCAACGTGAGTCCTTCCCACAGGCTGTAGTTTTTCACCAAGTGCTCTGACGTGGATCCCTTCCACTAGGTGCAGTCCTTCAAGACCAGATTGCTCCAGCATGGGTTCCCCACAGGGTCACAAGTCCTGCCAGCAAACCAGCCTGATTCAGCATGGGCTCCTCTCTCCATGGGCTCACATATCCCATCAGATGCCTGGTCCATCATGGGCTTCCCATGGGATCACAACCTCCTCAAGCACATCCACCTGCTTGAATGTGCAGTCCTCCACAAGCTGCAGGTAGATATCTACTCCACCATGGACTTCCATGGGCTTCAGGAGGACAGCCTCTCTCACCGTGGTCTTCACCACAGACTGCAGGGGAATCTCTGCTCTGGTGCCTGGAGCACCTCCTGCCCTTCTTCTTCATTGACTGAGGTGTCCGCAGAGCTGTTTTTCTCATATATTCTCACTCCTCTCTCCAGTTGCAATTGCATACTTTATTTCCTCCTTCTTACATGCATTATCTCAGAGGCACTGATGGGCTTGGCCTTGGCCAGTGGCAGGTCTGTCTTGGAGACAGCTGGCATTGGCTCTTTTGGACATGGGGATAACTTCTGGAAGCTTCTCACAGAAGCCACCCCAGTAGCCCCCCTGCTACCGAAACCTTACCACATAAACCAAATAGAACATACAATGAATGACATGCCAGTTATTACATTGTTTTGCCTTGCACATATCCTGCAAAACATGACTAATTTAGCTTCTTGGATCAGTTACCTGCTTTTAGATATATTACTTACTAGTTGTTGTCAGGGGTCAGAGCAGGCCGGCGAGTGCCTGCAGGCCTGTATGTCTGTGTCCTGCCCTCCCCCCCAAGCTCTGCCTTTCCTCCCCTTGCTACCCAACTCCTGCCCCTCTTCTCTGCCTCTCCTCCCCTCTCTTTCCCTCTGGTCTTCTCCTCAGCTGCTATAGTCCCACCGTGCCCCAAAGAGCTGAGTGGTGCAAGGCTGGGGCTTGGGGTACTGAAGACCAGCAATTTCCAGTTTAGGCACTGAAACAGCAAGTGCCAGGCAGGTTGGGTGGTCAGGTCAGCAGGGGACGGGCAGTGAGGCTGGTGGCCAGGCCAGGGTCAGGGCTCTGAGGCAGCTCCTGAGCACAGTGGGAAACCCCTTTTACCTCGTGGCTTCTGGCAGCCCCCAGCCAACTGGGCTTGGGGGAGTGCTGATAGCAGAACTCCAGCAAGGGCCCTAATGGCTGCAATATTTTACTTGTACTCACACTGACCAAGTGTGCCAGTTGATAAAAATCTGATGAGCAGTTCAGTCAAAAGCTGGCAACACTTTGAGATCAAATATGGACGATTAGTGAGTAGAGAGTGATGAGTTAAAAGCCCAGAAGCACTGCAGCACTACTCCCACCTTACAAGGGAAAAAGTTTGGGATGGAAAACGTCATGCTGCAGGCATCAGGCACACTGCCACCCTTTTTCATCTCGAACAGAAATTCCAGCTCCTGGCCTGTCCTGCATCTCGACTCCAAGAGGGCAGCTGCCCACCCTGTCCACATATCTCCTCAGCCTTCCTCCTGCAGGTCTGCTTCTAGGTTCAGGCACATCCCTGACCTAGGAACCATGTGATGAGTGAAACAGAACAGCTGTTGTAGAGCAAGTCTCTTTATTACAATTAGCAACAAAGCATCAGAGGATAATATGAACTGTTTTTGAAAAAAAACCCTCCAAACCTGGGTGTCTTACCCCTCAGGCAACTTTGGGTCCATCAAGAGTGGAACTCTTGTGCATCTCCCTCCTGCTGTGCCAAAGTAACCTCAACTACACCATATTCCCTTATGCATCAGGAGATTCCCTCAGAGGAAGGATGGAAGAAGAAAGTCAACTTGGTTGACTGAAGCAGTTCAGTAGTCTGTTTGGGGGACTAAGTTATGGTTGCTAGAGTAATTTGTTTGGGTATTGCTCCTTAAAAGAAAGGGGGGAGGATGAATGAAAGGTGGTAGTATCAAGGACTCATCACTTCTAGCTGGAATATATGGAATCATAGAAGGTTTTATCACTGTTTCTCTGAGTGCTGAAATACACAAATAGAGTAATCAATCCATTTAGGAGGAGCCAGCAGCTACATCGGGAATATTGGAGAACTTAGCGTTGAATGATCTCCTAGTAGGCTCTTTGCCTGTTGTCAGAAAACCCACAAAATCTGAGTTTATGGAAGTGCTTCACAGTAGGAATGTGAAAGAATTAACAAGCCTAAAGATAAAATGTTATTCCTGAGTGTATTCAGTCTTATTTAGATATATTACTCTCAAGGCGCTTCACAAATGGACTTCACACAACTCTATGAGAGTTATAACAGAAGACATTTATTTACACAAGTGACTGCCATTTATACTTTTCTGACTCCTAAGCACACACCTCTAGTACAAACCCCATTGGTTACATACATTCTCGGCTTATACATGATTGGCTACGTGTTTTGTCACTTGCTGTCTGCACCCCCTGACGCATGCGCCGTTGCACCCCCAGCTGGTGCCTCTCAATTCTTGCTACAGCATTCTATTCTTGCTACAACATTCTATTTTCTCGCTGCTTCTTGAGATAGCAGCCGTGGGACACCAGCTTGTTTACTGATCCCGTGGTTTGCCCCAAGGATGCTTGACAATTAGGTCAGCAGCACCTGCAACACTGTTGCCTTCTTCTAATTCAGGCATGCTGATTTTCTATAAACCCCCACATATTACTTCCTTTTCCTGTCCTTCAAAGTTCCTATCCTAGTGGAAATTACTTCAGTTTTGTCACAGTGCAAGTTCTTTTTGGCATATTTTTCTCTTAATCTTTCTTAGAGCTAGGACTGTTTTATGTCCCGGTCTTAAGCTTATTCCCCAACATGGTCACAAGGTTTCACCTAAATCAGTTAATTTTGTGCCAGTATTACTCTACAAGCCTCATAGATCTTCAGATGCTGTCACTCTGAAGATCGATGTTGATTGAGTTCTCTACTTCTGCCTTGAAAGATCTGGAGAATCTTCTAAATCCTCTCATCAATTTCGGTGCTATGTGGAAAGATGCAAGACAGGAAAACTACCACTCTCTGGTACTTCATTGAAATATATAATACACAATGCCATCAGCTGCCTTTAGAAGTCAGCAGCACCTGGGTCAGAAGATCTCTTAACAAGCTTGTTCAGAACCACTCACTGTGTTCTTGTAGGCTTCATTTGTTGATACTGAAACTTTTTCAGAAAAGCTACTTAGATTTCTATAAACAAATTTACATAAGGAAAATTGCATAGCATTATAATTGATTCTATGATTCTATGATAATTCAGAAGCAGAAAGAAGGTCAAGAAGCTCCTTTAGGTTCTATAGTTACCATTTGTTAGTACTTCTCCTGTGGGGAAAAAAAAATAATTGCCTGTTCAGTTGTGTCTAAGCATAGGGAAATAATGAAGACAATTT
The DNA here is from genome assembly GCA_020745705.1 of Hemiprocne comata. Classification (NCBI taxonomy): domain Eukaryota; kingdom Metazoa; phylum Chordata; class Aves; order Apodiformes; family Apodidae; genus Hemiprocne; species Hemiprocne comata. The sequence goes on along the minus strand of CM036587.1, from coordinate 78,439,215 downwards.
TAGGAAAGAAAAAGCTTATTTCAATAGGTTATATATAGACAATAAAAGACAAATAAAATTATTTTTTAAAAAGTTTATCTGCAGATCTATATCACTGCTTTAGATATGACTTCATTCTGCAAGGCAACTCTTCTGGACTATTTCTTGGGGCAGGGGACAGCAGGAAAACCGGATCTCCTAAGGACAGTCAGCCAAATACCTCTCTTTCATATTCTGAATTTTTTATACACACATACAATAGATTATTTAAGGGGAACAACACTAACAGGTAAGTGCTGTCAAAATGTGGATAAAGAACCCAAGCCTGGTAGAAGTTGTGTTTTCTGAGCATAAAATCAGAGGAGGGCCATGAAAATGATCTGAGGGCTGGAGCACCTCTCCTATGAAGACAGACTGAGGGAGTTGGGGTGGTTCAGCCTGAAGAAGAGAAGGCTCTGGGGGCACCTTATAGTGACCTTCCAATACCTGAAGGGGGCCTATAAGAAGGCTGTGGAAGACCTGTACACAAAAGTATCTAACAATAGGACAAGGGGTAACGGTTCTAAGGTAGGAAAGGGTAGATTTAGGTTGGATGTTAGGAAAAAGTTCTTTGCTATGAGGGTGGTGAATCCCTGGAACAGGCCGTCTAGAGAGTTGGTGGGGGTCCCATCCCTAGAGACATTCAAGGTCAGGCTTGATGGGGCTCTGAGCAATCTGTTCTAGTGTGAGATGTCCCTGCTTATTGTAGGGGGTTGGACTAGATGACCTTCAGAGCTCCCTTCCAACCCAATACATTCTATGATTCTGTGATTCTAAGTTTTTTGTCTGATTTCTATTTCAAGCTACCAGAGATGTTAGCTATTTTCTGGTTTTGTTCTTCATCTGTCTGAGCTGCACGTTCTGTCACACTCCTTAGCTACCTCTCTTTCGCTGTGTCTTTCTTTCCCACTTCCTCTTTTGGAGGTTGCCTAGTTTACATCATTACCATACATGGCAGCTGATTAAACTACTGACCTATGCTTTATTCAGTATCTATGTTATATACTCTTACAGCAATCACCATGCTGTTCCTTACTTCATAGTATCTTCTATACTTTGAGAAAAAAATGAGACATTTATGCTAAAGTTCAGTGTAGACAACCTTGTTTTAGTTTAAAATATCTTCACTATGATTAGTCACACAGTCTGGGTAGTTATGCAGTAAATAGTTAAACTAAAATAAACATCCAACACTTTTAACATCAGTGTAGAATACTTACGGCTCTATAAAAGTGTGCCTATTAAATCTATACCACTCTTATATTAGTGTGTCATTTAAATATTTCATTAATCATAGATAAATAGCTATTAAAATCCTTCAGATACTTTCTGAATTCTCTGACAGGTATCTATGGTTTTCTGAGATATTTATGGTAAATCCAATACACAGTATTGTGTAAATTCAAGGAAATGTCACTACTTATTAGAAAAATAACATAACAAAGAGCCTTAAGTGAATTACATGATGTGACATGCCAAGGGTTTGTCAATAGCTGAAAGAACGAGGGATGAGTCAGAAGTACTAACCAGTTTTGGCCACAGAATCCCCTGTCAGACATAAAAACTCCCCCTTGCATATTAAGAAGAAGTATTACTATGATATAGATGTACCAAGCCATAGTGACAGAAGTACACTGTCATTTCAGTGTGCAGTTGAATCAGTATTACCCACCCTTTCAATGTCCCACTCTTTTGAGCTATTAGCTCTGATAAATTACTTAAATTTGCCCCTTATATTTGTCCTCCCAGTAGGCTATGTCATCATGACTCAGGGGCCACATTAGGATCTTAGTGACAGCAGAAAGCTACTAGAAAATAAATTAATTTCTACTGGGGAATGGCAGTAAAAGGACCAAGTGGCTCAATGAACATGAAAGTATGAAGAATCTGTGTGGGACAGTGTCTCATGACAACAAGGACACCTTCTGATATCTGAAGATTTTGGTTGGGAAAGCATTTATTTTGAAGTAAAACTACTAAAAGTCTCTGTACGTTAGAATATCCAGTGCATTTTATTAAAAACCCAAAAGTTCCATTCAAGACTAATTTGTCATGAGGAAGAATATTTCCCAAGCATTCTAATATTTATCAGTGAGCCTCATAAGTTTACAGCTTTCTTCCATGGCTTTAGAAGGATATGGTCAACCACTACCAATCTTTTGTATTTGTTTATTGCCAACTACTTTTTCTGGCAGATAAATCTCTTTAGGAATATTTATATGCTGATACCTAGTGGCTTTAATTTAAATGTTGCTTATAGATAGCCAGTGATACGTTACTTCAAGTCCTGTCCATTTCTTGGAAGTAGTGGCTTGAGTTCTATTGGATATTTTGGGGGATTTTTCTTTCTTTTTTTTTTTCTTTTTTTTTTTTTGTTTGTTTTTTTTTTTTTTAATTTTAAATGAAAGGACACCTATTTGAATAATAATAATGAACTGGTTTATGTGTTACATTACAGTTTATTTTTATGAATTGTGCCTACAGTGAATGTAAAAAATTCAGACATCTTTTTCAAAACCAATATTAGAAAAGATATGTATGTGATTCAGCACTGTTTTTCAGTGTGTATTTTAGTCTAGCAGAGTCTTATTCAGTCCAGAGGAACTCTTCAAAAGGGTACACTTAGTAAGATCTGATGACATGTCATTGAATTATGAGATCTAATATTTTCACATCTAGGAATTAATAAGGTTCAAGCACAAAGAAGTAACTTTGTTCCTGTCTAAGTGAGACCATTTTCTTCAACATAAAGTGAAAGTAAATGTCCCATTTGATTCAAGGAGTGGGAAAGTGTGTTGAGTTGACATAGATTCCCAGTAAAAAATGTTCACTTGAGCCTGTTAAAGCTTAGAGTTTGGTTTAAACTGGTTTTTTAATAAATTAAGTTTTCCCAGTATGTACCACATTCTAAAAGGTTTCATTTATATAAGCTATCTCAATTGTAATGAAGGTTTGCTATAGGTAATAAAATAATGAAAAAACCCACCACAACAAGAAAGGACAAGAATGTTTTAAATATTTACATGCAAGCTTACTCAGAAAAGTAGTAGGTTCAAGCAGCTTTTATTGTGGAGTGAGACTGTGTGCTGTAAGTCTAATTGTTCTATTATGTTAGTGTTACTGTTGTTTTAAAGGCCAAAATAATTACTGGACAGATGGAAAAAGTAGAATGAAACACAGTCATTAGCGAAGAATCCACATTATCATTGGGACCTATTTAATATTTATATATTGTTGTTTTTTCCTTATTGTACTACAGAGAGGAGTGAGATAATTATTACAGTAATGTAACTTTGTAAGTTTGTTTTATTGAAATATCCCTTGAAGTCCTGTGCAATGATTTCCAGTTTCATAAGTTTTTTTTGGGAACTGTAAATATTCCCTTTTTTCTGTTTGTGAGTGAGTTTGAAAAAAGCCCAGCAAAAATTGTTTTACGATAATAACAGAGATGCAGTGTGTTTATTTCAGACAAGCACTTTTGAATACTTGATCAAGGTTCAGATCTGCCAGCTGGTCTTCTAAGACTGATTTACACTTTAGCAGTCTTGTCCTCCAAGACCCAACATTTTCCCTGAACGCTGTAAGCCTTTCATTTTAACACTGGTTAAAAGGGTTTCCAAAATCTTAGCATCCAAATTAACATTTGGGTCTGTTTGTTGAGACACACTATATTGTCTCAAGTCTGATTGGCTGGAGCTGCTGAGAGACATAAATCTGTATTTCAGTTAATAAAGGTGCAGACTTTCATAATTTGTCTCTCATTTCCATGTTGAAATTGCATTGATATTGAACAACACTACATACATATTATCTTCAGCTACTCTTTTCCTTCCTTTTAACATCACACCATGAAAGGAGGTGACTTTTTTTAAGAAACTCTAAATGTTTTGCAATCACATAAAAACAAAAATAAAAAAAATATTATTGAAGAACAATTAATATTGCTTTGCAGACAGACACAGTCAGGCTTAGATACTGCCTCGTGAAAGAAGAAAATAATGTCCCTTAAGCATACTCTAGATGATGCTTCTGAGAAAGACTTCAGAAATCACTCTGTTGAAATAATAAGTTAAATAGCTTATTGGTGACTTTAAGACTTTCAGTCTAGTAGAAAATGTTGGAGGATATTTTGCTTTCGTCAATGAAAATAAAGTCTTCCATAATCAAAACTTCATACAGAAAACGCTGATTTCACATGGGTAATTTTAAATCTCGATGAGAAAACTGAAAATCAGAAAATACACTAATTCATGTTGCACAGATCAAGTTTTTAAACCTCTCTCATTTTTTATTTCCTGGAATGACCACCACGGTCTTCAGTGCAAGAAAACAAATTAAATGGAGGACATTTTTCCTCCACAAATCTGGTGTTCATAGAATATGGTTTTGTTTTAACAAAGGCAGAGTCTGTGATACTGATCCAGACTTCAGTTAAACATTTTTGTTGTATAGGAGCTATTCTTTATATGGCTGCCATTTCTTCCTTTCAGATTTGTTCCCAGTCTCCTCCTTTTTTTCCTCTCTTCATTTCTTACTATCCTTGATTTCTAACTACAGCTTCCAATCCTAATACTCATGGAAGATTTTGTATGCTAGCTATTATCCCCACCTTGTCTTAACTTAGCATGAGATTTGGACACCTAATGAGAATGGATTTATATTTTCTACATAGAACAAAATTTTATATTTCTGGTGCCCTTTTTACCCCCATCAGCACTGAGCAAACCCTTCTCCTTTTGTTATCCAGGACAGTCAACCATTTTTTCAATCAGTTGGTGAATTTTCACTTACTGTTTTTCCTCATTGCTTCACTGTCCTCCTATGTCTACAAGTCCATCCTTAGGAGTTTTCCTTTCTATTTTAACTCAAATAATGCTATATGGTGTTATATCAGTAAAATATTAAAATTATATATAAGATCATAGATCTGATTTTCAGATTTAGACTTAGTCAGAGGTTTTAGGGAAAAAAAATATTAAAAAAGAGGTAGATTGAACAGTTTCCAAATTATAAGTATACTTCACTGTCTTTTGAGTCTACACTCTAAATATTAAGTACCTTGTTAAGGACTTGACTGGAATGGGACACAAATTATCTCTTTACTTTGCATTTTACCTTTTATTTTTTGCATTTTTGAATGTCATTTTTTCAGGAAGGTTCTAAAATCTAGCAATGAGGGTAACTTAATCCAGTGCCGATGCCTCTTCTATCAAAACGTTCCTCAAATGATATTCAGAATCTTTTTCCAAACTTGAATGTTTCAGTTTTACTAAATCTTTCCTGTTTTAATGTGAGGATAAGTGTGTGCATGTATGTACATATATAATTACATTAGATAAATTGCCTCCCTTGTTCTATACTGCCTATTTGCAGGCAGGGTCACCATGACCAAACCTTATGAAGCCAAAATAAACTGTTTCCCTGACAAAAGGAACCATGTAAAATCTCACAGAATACCTGCCTTTTCTACTAAAATTTCATTCTGCTGGATGATGGAAAACTGGTTTTCTGCTTCGCTGACTCAAAATAGCTGAATTATGGTGAGGGAATATAGCTACATTTGAAGATCCATGGTAGACAAAAAACCTGACTATCTCTCAAAGTTTTTTACCATTTTCTAGTTATTAGGGATTAGTATCTTACCAACAGAGGATATATGTTCATCAGACCTCTTAGTGAAGTCTTTGGTAGTTAGAAAAACTCAAAAAATCCAGCAAGATAAAGCAGGAACTTACACAGTGTGAAATGACAATGCATTACTGACACTGCAGCTCCATTGTCACTTTTAGGCTTTCTCACGAGCCAAGATTCATAATTCACAAAGCATAGTAGGGGCATAAAAGTATAAAAGGGAGCACAAAGCATAAAAGGGCAATGTGCTTCAGTACTTGAGAAAGTTACTGTCCACTCCTGTCCTAGGTTGAGCCAAGTTTAAGCTAATTTTCCTTTTACTGATTGTTTTTTTCCTTCAGTAAGCTTTCTTTTAACTAGCAGCAAGTGTTCCAACCAGTGGACTGATAACACTGGAATGTTTATGTTTCTGCTGAGACTCCAAGGTCGCTTCTTGGCTCTGCTGCTACAGAGGCTACTGGGGCAGGAGAGTCCTCCTATCTATGACCACCCTGTAGGGGAGCTGGACTAGACAGACAGCAGAATTGACTAAAGGTATTCCATTCCATATATCTATGTAAGCTCCGAGGAAGGTCAGCGATCACAGACGACAACTTCCTTCCTGCTTCTTCTTCCCTTCTCTTCCATCCATGGCTGGTGTTCGGGGAGGACTCCATCCATCACTGTTGACCCCAGGCTCAGCCCTGACCCTCATAGCTCTCCTCACAATTGTACATATAATTAAAGCTGTCTAATTTAGTTTTCAATCCAGTTAAGTCTCTCTCCTAATTCTCTCTCTCCTTCCCTACCTGGGTGGGAGGGGGAGGGGATCAAGAGCTTGTTGTCTCTGGTTTAATTGCCGATCCTGAGTCAACCTTTGACAACTCCTAAATTTTTTAAGTTATACATTTTCTTGAATGGTTTGACTTCTTAAAAAAACAAGGGTTTTTTCCCTTTTATTCCTTCCCTCTTTTAAACCTCCTTCTAATCTGCTTGGCTCCTACTGTATCCCGAGCTCTGTTTTACTTATTTTCCTCTGTTGTGAAGTATTCTAATTAATATGTTTGGGACTCAAAAGTAGTTTTATTAAGACAGCAAAGTGCGTTGCTAGATACATTTCTGAGAAATTACCATTTCACATTTGAAGTGTTAACTAAAGGTCTCAATATAGTTATTGATATTTGTTCTCAGAATATCTTGCTTCAGCAAAGAAATGTGTTTCAAGTTTTTTATGTATGCGGGATAAAAGCCAGAATAATTATGCTTTATGGCTTTTCTGCAGGCATCATCATTATTATTTGTTATTTGTTCAGTCAAGTCCACTATTTTGCTAAATGTATTTTACTTATTACTGTGAGAGAAAAGAATGAAATATGTCATACACTTCATTCTAAGTTTGCCATATGAGATATTCCTTAAACAAAAGAGATGTTTTGCTGACACAAACACTTTATTTTGCTTATTCTGACTTCAGTTCTAATGGTTATTTCATAACTTTATAGCCAGGCACCTTCTGGTCACAAGCAAGTAATTCTCAGTGACTGACGATGTTGTGGAAAGCACTAACTTTCCTGCTAGCAAAAATGTTAGCACTGTTGATTATTTTGGAGCTTTATGACTTCTTAACTGGAGAGTTCTGATCTTAACTTTAAAAAATTATTTGTGCCTTGGTCATAGGCTTGAATCCAAAGACTATTAATTTCCTGTAAACCTGAATAATACCAAATCAGATACCTGGGCTTTGATATTACGTATACTATTATCAAGATTTTTGGAGAAAAGTTAGCAAATAATAGCTAAACTGGCAGGTTTCTATAGGCTTATACAATCTGTTCAGAATCTGATTTTGACCATTCCAGAATATGAACAACTGAAACAACTTTTTGTTCTTGATCATCATGTTGACAGGTTGCATTTATGATAAAGTCAGTCTGAGCTGCAAGATACTAGAAAGGTATTTCCAAGAGGTAGATGAAGACTTTTTTATTATTGGTGGTATTTCATCATTATCAAAAATCTTCTCTTCTAAATATTTTCTCAAGCCTTATCCCTCTGTTGGCATGTTTGTCTGACACAGCTTGAGGCATATGTGTCACAGCTCTTGTACCGGAGGGAATTCTTTTCATTAGAGATTAAATGTTTTAAAAGAGTACATGTTATTACATTGATAACATTCTCTTAAGAAATTTTACCTCTTGGAGATTATAATTAAGTCATGAGACTCTTCATACTGAAACAGCAAAAATTAAAACTGTATGAAATAAACAGATTGAAAAAAATCTGTATAATTCTGTAAAAACATCCATACAGAAAATTGCAGCAACTTTACTTTCAGAGCATTTTTAGCCCAAGTTCAGACCTCTCAGTCCATTTGTCCATTTTTGTAATTTTTATATATCTGTCATCTTCTCCTACAAGGCTCAAAGCAATAAAACATAAATGTAGCAATCTCATAGAAAGAGCAGTGATGTCCTTCCCTGGGACATAGATCAGATTGGAATGTAGCTACAAGAATCTGTCTGTGCATTCTTGAATTCCACATGTGTGATGGAGATGCTCATGTTCCACTTAGTGAATGTGAAGTAATAAATTTCTCTTCCAAGATAAGTGAGCTGATAGGGCTTTTCGCAGGTTTCCTAGGTTGTCAGTGGAGACAAACTGGACTTATAAAATCAGGCTCTTAGGTCATGTAAAATGTCAAAAAAGTTGCAACCTACTTTGAAGTTTAGTTTCAGATAAACCAAAATACCAAGACGAAAATGAGATATAAATGAGCCAGCAGTGTGCCCAGGTGGCCCGGAAGGCCAATGGCATCCTGGCTTGTATCAGGAATGCTGTGGCCAGCAGGAGTAGGGATGTAATTCTCCCCCTGTACTCAGCACTGGTGAGGCCTCACCTTGAGTACTGTGTCCAGTTCTGGGCCCCTCACTTCAAGAAGGACATTGAGGTGCTGGAGTGGGTCCAGAGGAGAGCAACAAGGCTGGTGAAAAGACTAGAAGGAAAGTCTTATAGGGAGAGGTTGAGGGTGCTGGGGTTTTTAGCCTGGAGAAGAGGAGACCTTATCACTGTCTTCAACTACCTGAAGGGAGGCTGTAGTCAGGTGGGGGCTGGGCTCTTTTTCCAGGCAACCAGTGACAGGACAAGAGGGCACAGCCTGAAGTTGCTCCAAGGGAGGTTTAGGTTGGATATTAGGAAGCGCTTCCTCACGGAGAGGGTGATTAAACATTGGAATAGACTTCCCAGGGAAGTGGTGGAGGCACCGTCCCTGGATGTGTTCAAGGAAAGGCTGGATGTGGCACTTAGTGCCATAGTCTAGACAGTGTGGTGGTGTTGGTCATAGGCTGGACTTGATGATGTTAAAGGTCTTTTCCAGCCTTGGTGGTTCTGTGAGTCTGTGTAAACATTTTGATAACAGAGAACTTAAAAAAAAAGGTTGAGCTTCTATTGAAAGGGCATTCAGAGGCTAAATTTGTGCACAACTATTAGCAAGCTATAATTAATTTTAGATGTGGAAAATTACACTAAAAACACCTATGAATGTATGTCCATGTTTTAAAGAGAAGAGAGATTTATGTTATTTAGTAGTACTCTTATAACAAATGAAAGCAAACTAAACAAATCAATGGCATTACTATCTTTCCTTGTTGTCTTCTTTGTTTGATTTTGTTCTCAAGGATCATAAACATTTTGTGGAAAATGGATGCAAAAGTGCTCTTTCAGACTTTGCTGGATCTTGATTCATGTATTCATAATATAATTATGTTTGCAGAACTAATATATTTCACTTTTTAACCATTTATTTTGGGATATGTCCTGAGTGACTTGTTTATTCTACTACTATAATATAAAATATTTCAGCATATACATTGGGATAAGTAGGAAGGGAATAGATGTGTGCTTTGTTGCAGCCCATCATCAAACCAGGACAAATTTAGGGCTTCTATCTCAAGAAGAACCCACCAGTCTCTCTTTGTAGACATAAACAGAAAAATAATAGCTTCTGAAAGGATGCATTAAAGAATCTATTTTGGGCACTTGCTGTGAAGTGTCTTCTGCCAAACTCTTTCCAGGTTTCTCTTCAATGAGTACCTGCAAAGCTTTAGAAACTATCCTCTTAATTTAGGTGCATGAGTTATTTTGCTTAATGGGGAATTTTGATAGATGGGGAATACTGCACTGGGAACAGGGTTTGACCACACAGATGTAAAATTTAAATGTCCTAGCGTCCCTTTTACCCAGTATCCTGAAAGTCTTTGTCCGTATCTGAAGAATATATTAAATAAACTTTTCACTGATCAGCTGAACTGATTGTGATTATAGTATGTTAAAACACACAAGGCTGCAACAGTTCACAGGTAGGGGATCTGGGAATTGTACATCTTTTGGGTTTTTTTAATATTACAATGTAGTTCATCAGTACAAGTGTAGATAAAATAATGAAAATAACTTCCTTTTATGATTTTTGTAGCATCTCTGCATAACTATAAAGAGGAAATTAATAGCTTTGGCTAAGTTCAAAATTTAGAGTTACCAGAAATTAGAAAGAATTTTGTGCATAAAAATCAGAATAAACATGAACATGTACATTCTGCAAAAAACACAGAGATTCAAAATGCAACTTCCCTTTAATTTTGTATCTTTCGCAGGTTGTGCATTTCCTGTTGTGCTTTACAGATGTTGCCGTATCTTTTTGTGAGTGTGAGAGACGAATCTATAGATTCCTAAGCGTTGTTTGTGAGTGTGACGGGGAGCGGTCCTCAGCCCTCGATCCCCCGAGGTGGGGGTGTGGGTCGCGGCTTTACCTATCTCGGTCCGCGACAGACAGTTAAAAGTACAAGTTTGTTGTGATCTTGTTTTCGAAGAATGAGACACTTGATGCTTTTCTTTCAAAGCAGATTTTTTCAGTTAACTACGCTGATACCTTCATCAGCACTTGACATATGCTTAGAGAAAACACTTGGTGACAGCGAAGTCTGGCTCTGAGTATCAGAAACAGACACATCTGTGTCCTCATTTACCAAAAAAATGTAAAGGTTCTTACCTTGCAGTTTACACTCTGCTGTCATACAGTAATTCTTTTCTGACAGAAACACAAGTCTCTGTAGATCGTTCCTTACTCTCTGCAGATGTCAAGATCTTCAGTCCTTTCTTGCCACTGTATTCCTCCCTGCCTTCTTTTTTCAGCATCTGAATGTAATCACAGATGCAAAACACTATGACTCTCATAATTTAAGATTCAAATCTGTATTAGCACTGTAGCAGGACGCTCCATCCTGCAGTATGCCTGCCTCAGTTTCCCTCTATGATTCAACTGCTTTTTGCCTCTCAGTTTTGCAGGCTTAGGCCTGAAGTGGAAAGATTCCCATGAGAAAAGAAAAGATCTAGAAAACTCTGAGCTGGTAACAACATCAAAAAGTACAAACAGAGGCCAAGTTGATGTTCATAACACCAGCTGCTCTCTGGTGTTGAAGAACACAGAGCTCAGCCCAGCCACAACTAGGCCTGCAACAGAGATAAAGTAAGAATGAACAGATAAAAAAGAGAGTTTGCTTGGTGAGAAAAAGGCCTTCCTGTTTTTTTCCACTGTTTTCCTTTTATTCTCCAATAAGAGATGTTGGAGGTATGGCTAATGGTTAAATGACAGCAGTCAATCCACTTTATTCTATAAAAGCCTGGTCCCATCTGTGATCAGGAGGGCTTCCATGCACTTTCCCAGGAGGTTGCTGGACCTTCTCCTCTCCAGCAGGGACATCTGCCAGAGACTGATTCTCGAGGCTGATGATCCAACCAAGGATACGCAGCTGTGGCTTGGCAAGAGTGAGAGATGTTAAGTCTTTCACTGTCTTTATTAGTAAGCCTAATGTTAAGTAATCTTCATCATTAAGTTCAAGACTGTAGAATCCTTTAAGAATGATAATTAATATTCTGGGCCTAGTATAGAATTTGATAATAAGTAAGTTGCTAGCATTTAAATGGTTAACCTCTGTTGTTTGATTTAATTATAAGTAGTCTAATTCACTGCTAATATACCCTTTGCATTCAAACTGCACTTCTGTTCTGATCTCCCAGTTTCCCTACACTTTTGCTATATTGTGCCTCTTGTCCTGTATAGTTAAGACCCCAATGCTATATAAATCTTGATTAGTGCATATATGTCGTGTCTGCCATCCATGCCATCCAGGACAATCATTATGCCCAAGCATCCAGTTTCAAACTAAATTATCTCAGTTATTTATTTTACTAGTCTCACAATCAATTTTTGTTTTGCTATGATAGAAATTGCATTATTTAAAGTCAATATTTCATACTTTCCTAATGTGTATACACACCAATGTCAAAGCAATGTAAAGCATGTTCTAAGAAGAATAGAATGTGTCAATCAATGCCAATAAAAAATAATCATGATGCCAAAACTGTTCAGGTATCCAATGCTCATAGGGACCTCTGTGATTAAAATTAAGATGAAACATTCCATAGGGAACAATGTGATCAGTTGTTGCTTAGATAATGGAAGAATCAGAGCACCACTACTGGCTTGTTACAACAATAGATGGCATAGTTGAAATATCAGTTTCACTGATTATGCAATTAATGCTTTCTATGAAGGGTGCTTTGAGACACACAAATTAGTAGTCAAAGTGTATTTTGAGATGGCGTTTAACAGGAAGAGATGTGAACAAAGAACAAAGGTGGCTGACTTATGTATGTTAACCATATAATGAGTTAGGTATTGATTCTTTATTTTTTATTCTTGAATGCAATGGCTATCTTGGGGCTAACTTTTGTTATGGAAGAAACTGATGGGCAGCCTATATTTCAGGACAACATCCAGGAAGAGAGGAAAATTATTCCTGAGCAGCAGTCTATCAATATGAAACGAAGGACTTAAAAAAAATGAACCTGTGCTTTCAGAATAATCTATTTGTATCAGATGCAGTTTTGGCAGCCTTTATGGTAAGCCACTCTATTCAGGAATGTGAGAAGTTGAAGTTTTAAAAAATATCTATCTCAAAATCTACTGTGAAGTTCTGGTAAGACTGTTTAAAAACAAGAAAATGCTGCAGAATCAAGTCAATAAAATTTGAATCTAGATCTTAAATTTTTCTGTCTCCAACACATCTAAATATTCATGATTTATTCTTAAAAAACCAAAGTAATACAGTGTATGATACATTTTGTTCAAGCCTTCATAGCCCATATCAGATTTGCTGTTAGTTATCACTTGGCCTTAACTCCTACTAAAATAAGGCTTCAGAGAGACCTATAAAATGAAACTCTTCTTACAGAAATTGTGTTAAATAAAATATAAAAAACCCTATACAATTATATAAGGTTTTCTAAACTCATGTTTCAGGTATGAAACAGTTTTGGGAATGCCTGAAATAACATCCACCAGACTGAAATATGAGAAGGCTGGGAGCAGGTGACTTTCAGAGCATCATTCTTTGCCACAGAGATCAAACCTAAGCTACCCTATTGGAGGGGCATTTGTTCTTTTTGTGAAATACACATCATCATTAATATTTTCTTAAAGTTTCCATATGAAAGTTATATAAAACCAAAACAAATTTATAGGACGTCTTATGAACTGCATTAAAAATACAAAGGGCATGGAAAAGTGTTTTGTTTTTTTTCCCCTTTCACGTAGTTTTATAACAATGCTGTAGCATAACCCTAAGTGAGGATAGCCTTTATTGTAAGCACATAATCCCACAATACCTTTCTGTAAATAGCCATTTTAATTAGCAGAAGGCAAAACAAGTCTGTGCTCCTAAGAACGTATGTAGTAAATTGGTGCTCCTTTGATTTGGTACGCATCTTACATATTTTGTTTTTCTCTTTATCTTTTTTATTCTGACTATTTTTTGGTTGGTTTTTTTTTGGTTGTTTTTTTTTTTTTTTTCCATAGAGTGGTGTAAAATTAACATGATTGTTAGAATCCCTTAGTAAGAAGTACTGCGTAAGTGAGTAGTTGAGTAGTAATAATGGCTGTTGTGATAGGTTATTGAAAACAGTTAGGGTACATTGTCTTAGCTCTTACTGGTAAAAATCTCTGCATTACTATTATTATTACACCGAAAGGTGTAATCAGTGTAATATGACACACTTTAAATATCTCTTTTATTGCACTGTAGGATTGGGCGGGGGTGGTTTTGAACTTTGCTCTTAGGTTGCTCATCCTGTGGCTCTAGTAGAACTGTAAAAGATGACTGAGCACAGGGATTACATTTATTTACATGTGTGAATTTGCTCCCCTTGATCAGTGTTCCTTCAGCCCTACAGCAACAGGGTCATACATATCTATAGCATCAATTTAATTCCAACAATTTAAGCAGTTACCTAGACAAATACCTGTGATGTATTGCTACTTAGGAAAGCTCGTGTTGACCTGTTTAGAAAAAACACAATTCTCAGTGAATAGAAAGTTATTTCCTGTTAGTTGTCTGCTTTGAGAACTCTTTTCAGTTCTTGAACTGTCTCATAATATGTAATATAAGGTAGTACTGGTTATCTATAGCTTCTCAACATTAACTAACCTACTGACAATGAACTCATTTTTTTGCTTATTATTTTCTTCATAGAAATAACTTGCTTAGTTACAACTAGGGAGTTTTTCCTAGAATATTTCCAGTGATTTCAGTGGAGTTACCCCAGGAATTTTCCCTGTATATTCAATCCACCTAGTATGAGTTGAATTTGTAATCTTGTTTATATTTGGAAAATGTCTCAGAGCAATAAATACTGAAAGTATTAGATTAGTGCGTGAGTACGTGCATGCCACAGAGTAAAAAAGAAAATGTACTGTCTTTTAATTAGTAGGAAGAGTTTTTCTGGTTCTTTTCCTTTAATCCTTATTATTGACACAAAATTTACTGATTGCCTGACTTGAGAACTGTGTTAGAGAGGTACCTTCAAACCCCCAAATATTCTTTGCATTCTTGCTTTCTTGAGAGAAAAATAAATCCAGAGATTCTCTGGAAGGAGAGCTTCCCTGCAGCCTTTAGAAGACTTCTTTGTTCCTCTTGATATCAGAATACTCCACAAATCTTTGTTTCCACTGAAAACATAGCTGCACCTCTGAGGACTGAGAGGCAAAGTAATGAAAAATAATGAAATCTAGAAAACATGCATTTCTGCATTTTGGCAAAGAATTTACCTAATCCAAATGTGATTTTAGGTCTGCTTATTATTAATTCCCACACACTTGTTTTTCTCTCTAAATACCAAAACCCAGCATAAATTAGGAGCCTGATTTATTCTGAAGAACATGAAATATTTTTTCCAAATGCCTACAGGTTTCAATTCTGCAGCTCTCCATCTGTTCGTAGAATGTTTGTGTTGCTGTTTTATTATTTTATTTACTTTTCAAATACAGTGCCAGCAGCTGTGCTCTTAGAAAGACCTAAACTGTCACCAAGTTCACTGAGAAATATTAAGAACCCCACAAAAACTTGTATTAATTTTATTTCATTGATAACAGGTGTCTTGCCTTTTGCATTTTATTTTCATAAGGCTTTGTCTGAAACTCCATCAGTTTTTACACCTTACCACTTAAATGGAAGTGTTAACACATGAGGCAGGAAGGGAGAAACTGGGACTGTTTAGCTTGGAAAAGAGCTGGCTCAGTGGGAAACCATCAGTGTCTACAAGCACCTGAAGGGTCGTTGTGAAGAGAAGGGAGACAGGTTCTCTTCAGTGTTTTTCAGTCACAGGATGAGAGAAAATGGGCATAAACTGAAAAAGAGTAGTTGCCATCTGAACATCAGGAACCACTTTTTTAATGTGAGGGTGACTGGGCAGTGGTAAAGGTTGCCCAGAGAGGTTGTGAAGTCTCCATTCTTGGAGATACTCAAAAGATGTCTGGATGTAGCCCTGGGCAACCTGCTCTAGGTGGCCCTGCTTGATCAGGGTGGTTGGTCCAGATGACCTCCAGATGTCTCTTCCAACCTCAACCCTTCCGTGATTCTGAGCTTCTGTGAAATGTACCTACAGTGGTCAGAAAATTGGCATCAGTTCTGTTTCAGAAAATATATAATTTTTTAGGAAAAAACGTATGACAGATTTTGTCCCCTGATCTGTGGTCTACAGGATGAACAGTCCTTTAAAAAACTGTAAACATGAAATCACAATGCCGGTCAAGGGCCAACCTAAGACATCCAAGAGGAGTAGTACGTATCTAGCATTTCATAGCTTCTAGCTGAAATTACAGTGCTAGATATGGATTTTAAACTGCAGTTTACTCCAGAAATATGTGAAGTGAATTATGATACCTTTGACTGTAGCAAACCCTACACTGTACAGGAATTAAGAGGTTCAAACCTGAAGCACAGCTTGAATTCAGAAAAACATCCCTTATCTGGCAGCAGGAAGAAAAGCCTGCCTGTTACTGCTTTGCTATATTCTAACTTTATTTGGCAAACCTTACAGCAAATAGTGGCTTAAGAAAATAAGTCTTCCAAAACCATTGGACATTCTAGGCTGCTGAATAACAGAAGTCATGTTGTTGCCTGAAACTAAAACCAGTTTTTGAACATCTAACTGTATTGCTCCCCGCAATATATCCTAATTTAATTTTTAAGTAAGTTTTAGTCTGTGTGTTGATTTGCAATCCGGTAGGAAGACTTGCAAGGTGATTATTGTGCCCGAACTAATTTTGAAAGGAGTCATGTTGACTGACTGCCTTCCTGTGTCTCAAACCCTTGCCAAAAGGGTAAGAGAAAGTGGTATATTTTTTGAGATGATTCAGATATGGGTTGTCTGCTTACTTACAATTTTTTTTTTTTAAATGCTAAATTTCTGGCCGATTACTGTTCATGTTTGCTAAGTAGGAAGAGCTACAGGGGCAGATAAATTCTCTGCTTTGTTAAAATGACAGACAGTCTTAGGAGAACTGTTTTTCAGAATGTTGTTCTGAAAAAACACAAGCTTTTGGAAAGTGACTCAGTGTAAGAAGTAGCCAAGCACCTTAAAAGGATAAGGACTTTTTTTTTCTTTTCATGCCAGTGAAATCAGTGAGAATTTGAGGTGTCTGGCACTCTTCAGGATGAAGAGTATACCTTTTCACACTGAAGAGTTAAGGCAATCCCAATGGTGTATCACAAGATGTTTCTGGTGCTTAGCAAGCTTCAGATGAAAAGTATGAATGATTATTATGTCTGTGGTAAAGACTAGACTGAGCGCACTGGCAGTGCCTCACACTTTATGAACCTTTTAACTTGAGAATGTTGTTATAGTGCTGCCAATATTTGAAAATTAACAATGCCATGAGCACTTTATCTGTTTTTATGTGCCAGAGTGTTAGTGTTACAGTCTATCATCTGGTGCTGCATGTACTCTGAAAATATTGCAAGAGCTTTTAAACAGGAGGGAAGTCAGATCAAGAAATTCAGTTTTGAAAGATTTCCTTGAGAAAAATGAAGCATCTTCTGTAGCAATTAACTGCATTTTCAGTGGTACAAGTCTGAACAGTGATTCAACATACTCAAATTTGGTAGCATTTATAAAACTTTATTTTATTTGTTTTGAATGGGGCTGCTGACAGATGCCCCTGGGACATCAATAATCTAGGAAATCCCTCATGGGAGCGGCATGCTTGGAAAGAGATTGGAAATAATAGAAATGAATGCACAGGAAAGTAAATGTCCTTCTACCTTATTTTGAATCATTTTTAAATTTAGAGCTTGTTGCTAAATTATATCTGGTTTCTCAAAATATTGAGGAAAAAATCTTCTTTGGGAGATCTTAAGTGCTGATGACACTCCTTGGTTCAACTGAACAGTCAGCCAGTATAAGTAAGAGATGTTCTGTACCTTTCTGGCAGATCCTAAGGGTTATGTAGGACTGGAAAATGTATTATTAGCAATGGGTAAAAGCACAATGAATAGCAATTTCCTGACCTTCATTAGATTCCTTCTTCAGTTGTTTTGGTAGTTTGTGGTTAATTTCAAAGCATTCAAATGAAACCCCAATAGCAAAAATTTATTAATCAAAATCTGCTTTTCTGCACTTCTAAAAGCCAATGAGTGTTCAGGAGACTTGTAAGTGAAGCTAGCAAATGTATGTATGCCTTCTTCCAGGTCTTGCTGTTTACCACTCCTCTAATGCAGAGATTTTCTTTCTCTCTACACACACACACATAATTGTCAGCACTGTGTCATACCTGATTTCTCCAAACAGAACAGGTCAAATCTGCAGTGTTATGTATAGTAATCTTTCCTTCCTTCTTTTCCCCTTGACTCCACAGAAGCTTCTCAGTCTGTCTGTTCAGTTCTGAGGTCGTTGAGAGGCTCCAGAGCCCAGCCATTCTTTATTATCATGTGTGTTCTCAGCCCAGTATTTTAAAAGTGGTGCTCTTGACAGCAAGACTGCAGATGGTGAGGATTTGGAAACATAAAATCCAATAACAGTTGTTGAAGCTTCTGTTTTTAAAATACACCAGTATCCTTTACTTCTTTACTATTGGCATTTCACTAATACTATATGGAGGTTCCTTTACTACTAAACCTGAGTTTTAAAAGACCTCTAAGTTAGAGAAGCTCAGAAACAACAGCTATATTGTCAAGGGACTTCTATAGTGATTGAACATCCGGTACCAAAAAGTCAAAGTGTGAATGAGTGAGATAATTATCTTAAATCTGTGAGTGTCAGGGATGACATCTCCAGTACTGCATTAGGACAGACCTTGCTGTACAATAGAATAATTAAGAGGTAGCAATGCTCCAGGTGCAAAGGCCTGGTGTTTTGTACCTCCTACTTGCATGAATCCCATACAGTGGAATGCCTTAAGGACTGATAATATTTTACGTAAAGCTTCCATGGACAAAGGCAGAATTAGGTCTAGTTTATTTCA
Source organism: Hemiprocne comata (assembly GCA_020745705.1). Lineage (NCBI taxonomy): Eukaryota > Metazoa > Chordata > Aves > Apodiformes > Apodidae > Hemiprocne > Hemiprocne comata. The sequence continues at coordinate 78,420,737 of CM036587.1, read as the reverse complement.
CAAGAGAACTAATGTGGCAAAAGCTTGAATGACTTGCTGGTGGCTGCAGCATGTGCAAATCACTACTGGGTTTGGTGTCCAATTACACTTGCCTCCCACTACAATCTGAGATAGCTGTTAAACTTCTAAAGGTGTTTGCTGCTAGTTGTATCTGCAGTTCTTTCAAGCTTTCAGTGGGGCAGGTATTTGGAAGACAGTCTCTTGCATCTTGTGTATGTCTTAACCTTTCTACTGAAGTCCAGTAGCTTTTTGCCTTCATTAATGAGAAGTAGAACAGCAGCAATAGTAAAGATTCAGTTCCACACCATAACTTCAAACAACGGGAAAAAGACTTGTTATGAAAATAACTAGGATATAGGACATGTGGATTGGATACCTGGTCTGCCCCCAGTCACTGAAAAAACTCAGAATAAGATTTTCTAGAGTCCAGATAAATGTTGTTCTACTTTTTCATCAAGCTGACTTTATTTCAACTTTCATTTTTATTTTTAGCTCAGATGTGCATACCCCAAAAGATTTTTCTTTGTTCTTACACATTTGTGAAAATTTAGGTAGTTGTAGAGAGTGATGAGGTTTTCCCTCAGCCTCCTTTTCTCCAGATTAAACAACCTCAGTTGCTTTGGGTGCTCCTCATAAGACTTGTTCACTAGACCCTTCAGCAGCTTCATTGCCCTGCTTTGGACACAGTCCAGTAACTCAATGTTCTCCTATAGTGAGGGGCCCAAAAATGAACACAGTATTCAAGGTGCAGCCTCACCAGTGTGACATACAGGAGGACAATCACTCCCCTAGTACTGCTGGCCACACTATTTATGATAAGAGTCAGGATGCCTTTGGCCTTTTTTGCCACCTGGGCACACTGCTGTTAATGAAAAGCAGGTCCAGCAGGGCATCTTCCCCAGTTGACTCACTCACCAGCTGTGTCAGCAAGTTATCTTCCACACATTTCAGGAATCTCTTAGACTGCTTCCTCTCTGCTGTATTGTATTTCCAGAAGACCTCTGGGAAGCTGAAGTCTGCCATGAGAACAAGGGCTAGCAATTGCGAGACTTCTTCCAGCTGCTTATAGAATATTTCATCTGCCTCTTCATCCTGGTTGGGTGCTCTATAACTCCCAACAAGGTATCTGCCTAGCTGGCCTTCCCCCTGATTTCTACCCATAAAGATTCAACTCTGATGTCACCACCATTAAGCTCTAGACGATAATTGAAACACCCCCTGACCTTCTTCCCTGTCTATCTCTTCTGAATAGCTTGTAGCCATCCATTGCAACACTCCAGCTACGCAAGTCATCCCACCATGTTTCTGTGACTGCAACTTTATCATAGCTACCCTGCTGCACAATGGCTTCCAGCTCCTCTTGTTTGTTGCTCATGCTGTGTGCCTAGGGGTAGATGCACTTCAGTTGGGCTAATCCTAATTCTTGCCTTACCATTCTCAGGCACTTCTACAGTTTCTAACCCATCATTAAGTCTTGTGTCTTTGCTATTGCAGGGGTCTCCATCCCCTGCCTCCAGTAAGAGGGCAAACTAAAGAACTTTGCTAGCATACTATCCCACAAATATTGGTGTGCTGTCTCCAGGCTTATCTCTAGTGAGCCTCGTTTTAGCCCTTTCCCCCTTCAAATCTAGTTTAAAGCTCTTTCAATGACCCTTCTAACTCTTGTGCAAAAATCCTTTTCCCTCTTTGAGACAGTTGTACTCTGTCTCTCGCCAGCAGGCCTGGTATTGTGTAAACAGACCCAAATCCTACTGGTAACAATAGGCTTGGAGCCAGGTATTGGTCTGCTGGCTCTTGTCATTTCTTCTTCTTCATTCCCTGTAACTGAAGGGATAGAAGAGAACACCACTTGAGCTCCTGATCCCTTTAACCAGTCATCCTAAGCCCCTGAAGACTCTCTTGATTGCCTTTGGACTTCTTGTTGCAACTTCATCCCTGGGTACCTGAAAAATCAATATGGATAATAATAGTCTATTAAAAGTTGAGCCAGAAGAAAAGTGCATTTTGCAATAAACATCTATTTTAATAGTTCTGAAAATAAATTGTGAGTTGAACAAAATATTCATTATCAAGGCTCTGAGCTGTTGGAAAGAAATAATGGTCATGGGAAGCAAGAAATGGGGGCAAAAATAATTTGTCCCAGTACATTAATTACTTTTTTCATTAAGTGTACAACTCCTTCCTTGGTAAAGTTACTAATTGCATATTTCTTTCATGGCTGGAAATTGTAGGTAGCTAGCAGGATGTAAAAAGCAGTCTTCATTATAAATATTAGAAAATCTTCATTTTCTTATTTAGCAAGCCAATGTGAACAATAATTTTCTAGTAAAACTATTAGGAGGATTAACTTAGTGACAAAAGATCGACTTCCAATTCAAAAACCCAGATAAAAATATGTAATGTTTGTAAATTTAGGAAAAGTAGCAGTCCGCTTAGTTCCAGAAGAATAAGATACATGACTATGTCTCCCTGGAGTCTGCCAATGGGGAGAGCTAACGGAATCTGAAAACAGTCCAAAAAACATACAGGTTGGAAAGATGTTTCCCAACAGTGAGATTTTGGAGTCAGAGAACTTTTAAGTCTTAAGTCTTCTGTTTCCCTGAATTTCACTTCCCATCTTATACCTGCAGATGAGGTCAGAGCACTCAGCTCCAAACCAGAATATTCTGCTGACAGCAGGCACATAAAAAGCCAAGGGGAATTGATGGAAATTGGAAGAAAATTGCCACCCCTGCCTCTTTCTGTTTTGTCTTCTGCATAAACAGTGCATCCTTTCAAATGTCTAGAGTGTGATTTATTTGACTAATGTAATTTCTGTATTGTATATCTCTACAATATGTGCTAGTCACTGTGAAGTTTAGTTGTAGTCATGGGTTTTCTCATCCATGGAACTTAGGACATATTTCATCATATTCTAAAGCAGAAAATTAAACAAATTGAGCCCTAAAAGTGTTTACTCTATTACTCTGACAAGGAGCGGAAGTGGGACTCTTAGCTCAGATACTGATGCCTACAACAAAGACACTAAAATTTATTGAAATGAATGCCACTCTTCAAGACTATGAAGATGATCAAGATTTCTAGGAGATCTTGTAGTCACTGAAGCACCAGAAGATGTGTGTATTTGGCCAAAGTTCTCTTCTTAAGCTTAACCAGTGATTATTTCACACATGAGCATCTTATTTGAACATGAGGAAGTTTGCTAAAATATTCCCTTGGTTTTCACCCTAAACTGGGTGATATTAAAAATGGTAGATAGCAAACAGGCAAGAATTCTACAGCCTGGCTTTAATCCTTGGTTATCAGCAGTAAATCTGGTCATGGACTTTTTTTTTCCCCAGAATTATTTTCACTAGCTTTTACACCTATAAGTTGAATTTATAAAGCATAGTTCCCAAAGTTACACAAACCTAAATGTTAAAATTACTACTGTTTTTACATGGTGAATTTTAAGCTTATGTTACAATGCTTAAGCATATAAAATAGATGTGTTTATATCCCGAATATCCCATGCCTTACCGATAAATTATACATGTAGAATGACCAAAGAAGAAACAGGAAATTACACAAATCGTAAAATCATAGAATCATTTAGATTTGAAAAGGCTTTTAAGATCTTTCAGACCAACCATAAACCTCACACTGTCAAGTCCACCACTAAGTCATGTCCCCAACTCGTATTGCATGTTGCCAAAATGTTTAATATTGCACACTTTATATCCCCTCTTCATAATTCTCAGTTCAAAGCTGCTGGACCTGCATTATTATTTACTATGTAGAAGAATAAGAAAAAAGTCTTCTTTAGTAATATGCTTTAATGCTTACCTCTAAGAATGAAGATCACTGAATAGCTCTAAGCACTGGCAAATCTGCATGTGACCTGTCAATTTACGTCTCTGTTCCTTGTCCACTGAAGACCAATAGTCATCAGGTAATTTTAATGACTAGATATGTAGGTGTCAAGATATTTTGCCATAGCTGACTTCAAGGTCAACAAACTTCACAGAGAGCGACCTGCTTAGTCTAAAGATCAGGAAGTCATCAGGCTGTTCTATTGTAGCTTTTGTTTTTTGAGAAGAGGAAATTATTTTTTAGGAAAATAATATTATTTAGGCAATGAATGCTGTGATCAGTACATAATAAGAATAATGCATTCCATTGCAAGAATGCATGCTAAGCACAGTTGAAAACTTTGAGAATCTTAGCAAATCCCACCAATAGACACTTTTTGCTCTCACTTAAAGTATAGTGTTAACAGTTGCTTATGACATTACTTGTGTCTATCCTGATACTTCTGTGAGTCATTGATTTTTCTTAACCAACTATTTCATACTAAGGGCAGCTGAGTAAGTCAGAAGACAGATTGTGAAACCTCACTTACACTTGCTACCCTTTGGCAGTGAAATGTTTCAGGGAATAGACTGAAAGTGTGAAACTATATGCAAATTTGTTATGATGAATTTATATGCTTGACTTTTCTGGCCTTGAAAGCCCCGTAAGACCTTCACAGTACTTTACTTCACCAGGATGATTAAGGAAGAAAAAACCCAACACATCCACACACACATTTACCATAAAATTCTTAATGAGATATAAATAATCTTAGCTCAATATACTATAAAGGACTACTTAGCATTTTGCTTATGATTTTACATAATTCATCTACATATAGTTAATTGCAGAGAAGATTTATTTTTGTTGTGTGTGACATTTTCAGATAGTAGCTTGATCACTTTGTTTCATAATTATATCCTGCATATCTATTTTGGTGTATATGTAGAACTTGGATCAAGCTACCTTTTCTATTCTTACATTTCAAAGACTCTGGCATCTCTTCCAGTCACGACTGTATGATGATAGTGTATATTTCTATATATAGACACACATATATAACGTATACACACATATAACATTATTAGATCAGTAGTCAAATAGCTTTTCAGGGTTCATATCTTCAGTATTCAAACTGGGTAATCATTCAGATGGACTAAGCAGACAGTCTTTTTTTCTTTTTAAACTCCGTTCCCTTACGGCATTCCATTCAAAATTGAAGTCACCGAAGAATATGAGCACATGATTTGACAGAATTGTGCATTTAGGTTAATTATTACTCAGCTAATCCTTTAAGGCTGTGTTTAAAGTTCATGAGTAAGTTACTGAACTGAGTCCTCTTTCAGCAGATGATGACAAGTTGGTACTTCCTAAGAGCCCTTCTGCTACAGAGACAGATTCACTGAAGAACCAGAAATGGTCTGATTCAGAGGAGGGAGTGGGGGTGTGTCAAAATAACTTATTTTTAAAGCCAATAGAAATAATTTTGATTATTTTCCTGCTGCTTATTTTGAGTTTTAGCTGAACATTTATTGCATAATATTGAAAATATATTTTATAACTGTTGTCACAAAACTGAATCAAAGAGCATATGCAGTAATGGACACCAAGCGTTCTTTGGGATATCATCCCAAAGCATGCTGTATCTCAGTTTAGCAAAAAGGAATGTATATTTATTATCTTCAAATGTCAATATTAAGCTTCTTCAGTGTGGTTTCTTAGAGGTGTGAGGCATATGTAATAGCACTGTCTGTCATTCCTCATCTTCCCCTTTTTTATTGCAGACTAAGCACTTGAACCCACTAACCAATTTCAAGCAAATTTAAAAGAAAGCTGTAAGTCTCAGAGATGTCATTTTCATAGCTATTTTATGAGAATAGGCAGCTAGAGCAAAGAGAGACTCCGTTAATGTCCCACTGGCAGAAATACTGCAGTACTCTGGTTCTTATCAGGCATCAGAACAGCATAGAGGTGTTCAACATAGTTAAGTCTGGTTGCCTCTGCACTTCTCCATTCATTTCTGCTATTCACCTCGTGTATTTCTTCACAGTCCCAGTGCTGTTTCTGCTGCATGCCTGGTATTCTTACAAGCTAAACTATTTAAAATTGGCTTCAAAATTACAGCTGGTGTGTTGGACCATATAACACAAAGTGCCAAGACCACCACTCCCATTGATTGTTTTTTGCTAATCCAACATCTTCCATTTATTCTTATATTATGATCTCTAACCTGAGGGGTCCATCTTTCTATCACAAGTATAAGCATGAATCCATCTCCCCTCTAGACAATCCCACAATACAAAATGCATAAATAGTTTTCTGAGTGTCTGTAAGTGCACAGCTATTAGTTTAAAACCAGAAACCTAGTAAAGCTTAATTAAGGAATTCAAGTCAAATATTCAACTGGAAGAGTAGTCTATAATAAAATTATATTAATTCCTATCCTATGGCATAATTGCTGGCAAAGGTTATGTCTACTGTCTTATTCATGCCAGTTCCAGTCTGTGACATGATTACGGAAATAATGTCTTTTTGGTCAACAGGTCTGCTGTGTGAAAAGACAGAGATGAATTTGAGGACAGTGTCATGAGTAAAACAATTTTTTTTTTCTCCCATGATCTATAGCGTTTGCTGCATATAAAGATATAAAGATAATGCATAGAAATTACCACAAAAGGAGCTAATTCTGTTCTCAGAACTTTGACTGCTGAAGGAGCAAAGGAAAGGCAAAGGAGGAAGGGAGGGAAAGGTATTTCCAGAAGCAGTTAAACTAAAACGTCTGATTTTTTACCCTTAAGGAATGTTAGGCAAGCCATCCTTTTCCTGATATTTTTATGTCTCTCCTTACATACCTGTTATGGTTTGAAGGGGCACAGTCAAATTTTGTGGTATCAATATGAGGACCTAGAGAGAGGGTCTTCAGGACCCTGAGAGATCCAGGGGGCAGAAGAGAGACGGGTCAGTGTTCCTTCCAATTTCTTGCCATACTCTATAAAAGACAGGAGGATCAGAAGTCCCCCATTCCTGCTCCCATCTTTCTTGCTGCTTCACTGGAAGGTGAACTTGGAGGTCTTGGAGACAGGTTTCTGCTACCTCACCACATGCTTTGAAGGATCCAAATCCAGTGGGTGCTGGGAAGAGCCATGGACCCTTTTCCTGTGTCAGCTCTGCCACGAGGGACTTTCAGCCACTTACATCTGCCTTCATCGAGATCTAGTTTTGTATATATTTGTATATTTCTTCCTTATCTCACATGTTACTATCCCTTCCCTGTTCTATTAAACCTGTTCTAGTTTTAACTTCTGACCTTGAAGTTTTTCTTCCTTATTCCCCTTTTATCTTCCCCTGGGAGGATTAGTGGGAGTAATAGAGATCAATTCTACTTTGGTTTGGTTTTGGTTCACCCTGACCACTAAACTAAGACAGTACCCTCTAAATTTTGCTTGGTAAAACTTACCATGTGCTGTGGCGTTTGTCTATTTCCCTGTGTTGTGGTCAACTGGCAGCTAATTCACAGAATGACTTTTCAAAATGACTGGATTCAGGCACCGAACTCTACTTGCCTTCTCCAGCCTGAGAAATAACTTTAGGTCTCTCCATTTCAATCAGCCGCCAGTTTTCATAAACAGGATAGGGACTTAATTTTTCTGACATTCCTATTCTACTCTCAAATCTTGTTGAGATTGAACAATGAGTCCAAAAGTATCTGGCATCTGTGACAGATGAAAACTGGACATAATGATCTAAGTCTTGTTTCATATGGAAACTGAACTTTAAAAAAGATCATGTTAGCTGAAACAGAAATATTTAGTGTTTTACTTTTGTTAGCTGAATGTATTTTCAGTGCTATGATGCAATAAACATGACCAATAATGCAAATAAAGTCACACAGGATTAAATTGTCCTTGCAAAGAACAGTGTGATGTGAAAGTGAAACAGTATGTTGGAATAATTACTGAGTATTCCTAACAGTAAATTAAGTCCTTTTAGCACTGGGAAGTAGTAAACAACTGCATCTGAATACACTCTTTATGTCAATAGGATAATTTTACTCTTTTAAATAGAGACAGAGAAAGTCTCCGATACAATAATTACTAAGTAGTAGTTTATTTATTAGTAATTATTGTTGCTATTACTACAAATTTAGATGGCATTCTGCCAGGATTCTCATCTATTATAAAGTTTCATTAAAAATAATAGCATTTTTTTTCACATTTTTATACTTAAAACAACATGACATTGCTTTGTGTAAAAATCAAGTAAAAGTTGAAAAACTGTATTAATAAATAAATGTATACCTTCTAAAAGACAGGGGGAAGCCTAGCCTATGTACTTGGAAGTCTCTAACTAATGCAACTAGTCATTGGGCAGAATAGGAAAACCTACAAAATCATTGGTCCTGTGTACTTTCTGTGTGAATGTTATATCTTAGACACACTGTAGAACTCTTAATAAACAAAATGCAATTTAAATAATGTGAGACATGATTACATTATGACCCAAAGGTGACAGAGCTGTTCTTACAGCCACGTTGGAAACTCAACATAGGAGTCTTAATAGAAATGCTCTCAGAAGCATTATATCCTCAGCATCATACAAGGAATCCTAGTCTTTATTCTGAGTGTACCTATCACAGAGGTTGCAGGTGTGACCATATTTGTATTTTAGCAATAAGCCTCTTTAGAACAGTCACTTTCTGTCTGATAAACCCTTCAGATTTGTGATCTTACCTCCTGAATCTAGCTTGCCACCCTAATCCTATGTGTTACCTTTTAACACTTTGCTTTCTTACCACTCATAGTTCCTGACCTTAATCATCAGGCAGGTCTGTCTTTGCCTCCTTGTGTCTGTTTTAACCACTAAGCTTTTTGTGTTCCTCAAAATGGCACTGGGCAATTTCTCTCAGAAAAAAAAATAAAACTGAAAAATTGAATTGAATCCATAAAAATTAACTATTAAGAAATATTAGAAATATTTAAATCTAAATGTCTACATCTGTTAGTCCTATTTAGGAATTTCTGAGTACCAGTTCAGTATAGGGGAGGAAAAAACATCTAGAATTTTGAAGACAGCAAGCAGAAGTTTCATTCTTATCATGAGTCATAAATTTTTTTTTGTTTCTTGTACAGTTTAAAAAGAATACTTGATCAAGTGGTTTCTCCAGATGAAAATTATTTTTTGGTGGTGCAGATATTATCTGTCTTTGCTCTAGTTTTGTCATCTTTCTGAGAAAGGAAATTATTAATAAAATAAAGCTTGCCATTAATAGCTTTTGTCTTTTGTCATTTCAGGCCCTAGCTTGGGGGCATCTGACTGACAGAAAAGACAGAGGGGAGGAGCCCATAAGTTCTACTTCAGGTGACTACATTTATTACTAGTTTTAAGGTTTTGTATTAAAAGATAGCTTTACGTTAGAAATTGTAATAAATAGATATGGTCTTTATTTTGTGGGATTTAGCATTTTATTTATTTATTTATTTATTAATTCATTCATTTCTTTGTTGTCATAGGGATGTATTTGAATAATATGTGAAAGTGTAATGGTCCAGTTCATCCTATATAGGTAAGTGGGAAATTGCACATTCCTTTGGAACCAACTCACCAAAGAATAAGATGCTGAGTGAAACAGGGAGTAAATAGTTAAGCCAGAGGGGTTCAGAGGGAAAAAAGCCCCAGAACCCAACAGGACTATGCAAAAGTTGCTATAGAAGAGAAGCGTAAGAACGTGTCCTGATAGTAAACACGTTGAGCATGAATTGTTTTTTTAATATCTTTTTATCTCTAGTCAAATCGAGGTTCCTCTCCTTAAAAATTATTCTATTTTCTAGCTATGCATGTCCTCTGAATTTCAAAGCTTTTCTTATTTTCTGGTGCACTCACTATAAGGAAAAGGAATAGGTAGTGTCTTCCAAAATAGTGACTTAAGCATTTTCACACCAGCTGTTATTAACTCATTACTTTATGCTAACTGGTATTGGAAAACAGCCAATATTTCAAGTGAAGTGCCACGAGAGAAGCCTAAAAAAATGCTCTTAAACCTCTTTCCTTTACCCTTTGCCAATTGAAAGCAAGAATGATGGCATTTAACTTGAATGGTCATGTTAGAAATGGCCAACCCGTGGAAAGGGCATGCCCTGCAAGTTGTGGAATACCACAGGTCTAAGAGCAAGGTGGTAGTAGCAGTAAAGATGCACTTCTCCTGCCTCTGTCTCTGAAGGTGCATGAGGGTCCTGAACAGACTGCTTCACATATGAAGGGGGAAGGAGATACATAAAGAGTTTCTTGCTAGTGGAATAATTTAACTTTTTTTTATTATTATTTTTCTGTTTCCTTTCTTTCTTTCAGGTGGCTCTGTGACCGCAAATAAGAATGATCTGCATAGAAACCATAGAAATTTGGCCTTTTAAATAATCTTTGAAAAATGGGATTTGGGAATCTAAATCTAATATGTGTTACAAAGCAGTGTGGAGCTTTTCTTAAATCCTTTTTGTTTCCAGATTTTCCAAGGTATAAAGGTATCTAAAAATGCTAAGGGACACACACACACACACACTGTTCAATGTTTGATTTGTATCCATCTCATGGGAATCAGTGTCTAATGTTTATGTAATGTTTTCAGTCCTAACTTCCACAGAATTTGGATTCCAGATAACTGAGTCCTCTGGTGCTTTATAATAATCTATCCAGTTCGGGGGAGAGGGGGCAGGGTATGTGGAGGGGGCGTTAAGTGCTGTGTGCAGGTAAAACTTAGAATTTAACATCATAATTATTTGACATAATAAGATTTTCCAGTAACCATGAATTAGCTGACAGCAGGTCATGTTTAATTGAATATTTTAAAATGAGTATACTTCAGCATTTTATTGGCTAATGTCACTATATTTAAGTGCCTGTCAGTATTTTCATTAAGAACCATATTTTGGAAAATGGAGTTTAATTAAACAGAATCTCTGCTGTTCTAAATTTTGTCAGGCTGAGAGCTGGCATACAGTCTAGAAAGAAATTGCCTCACAACATAATTATGGCCCTAAAGGAATTGAAGCAATCAGACAGGACTTTAACCTAAGTTCTCAAAGTACATATGTTATGAGCAAAATCTCAATATGTTCTTTGTTTTTTTTTGGTGGTGTTTTTTGTTTGTTTTCTATTTTTTTTCTCCAGGTAACTTAAAAAAGTGTGCTATAATCAACTGGCAGGTGAACACAGTTTAAAAAGCAAAAGCAAAATTAAATTGTCTGAGGAGGAGGGAGAATGTATTGCAGCAGAGATCTTCTCCTGTTCCCCAGCAACAGTAGGTCTATTAAGTAACTTGAAATATATGTAGTCAGCACTTTATGAGCATCAAACTGTAAAATTCATAAGGAAGTTACACGGGAGAAGTGGTATATAAATTTTGTTGCAAATATATCTTCAGGGATTTGTGGATTCATTTAATGACCCCTGACACACTGATAACTCTTGCAATGGAAAAGAAGAAGGGCAATTTTAACCTTTTGAGGTTTTATTTAAGCTGTAACTTCAGCCATTTGTTCCTGGAAAAGAAGCAGATTCCCAGTGTATGTGAGCTTGGAATTAAAAACTGCTAAGATTAGTAACAAGGATGCTATCCTGTAGTTGTGCTCTACAGAAGATCGATGTCCAGTCTTGGCGGCTAAGTAGAAAGTTGTCACGGTTTGACTCAGGATCGGTGACTAAACCAGAGACGACAATACTCTCAATGCCCTCCCCCTCCCACCCAGGTAGAGAAGGAGAGAGAGAATTAGAGAGAGACTTAGCTGCATTGAAAACTAAACTAGACAGCTTTAATTATATGTACAATTATATACAAGTATGTTCAGGAATGTGCTAAAGCCTCTTGCCTCCCCCCACCCTCAGCAACTCCCCGGCACTCTCCTTAGATGTGAGCAGTCCTGAAATGTCTCAGCCTGCAGGCAGGAGATAAAGCAGAGCAGACAGGGGCTGGGTTATGAGGGTTATGAGGTCAGAGCCTAGGGGTTGATGGTGATGGATGGATGGAGTCCTCCCTGGATGCCAGCCATGGACAGGAGAGAAGGGAAGAAGAAGCAGGAAGGAAGTTGTCTTCTGTGATCTCTGACCTTCCCCTGAGCTTATGTAGATATATAGAATGGAATACCTTTGGTCAATTCTGCTGTCTGTCTAGTCCAGCTCCACATGGGGGGGGGGGGGGGGTAATAGATATGACTCTCGTGCCCCAGTAGCCCCTGTAGCAGCAGAACTAAGAAGCGACCTTGGAGTCTCAGCAGTAACATAAACATTCCAGTGTTATCAGTCCACTGGTTGGAACACTTGTGGCTAGTTAAAAGAGAGCTTACTGAAGGAAAAAAATCAGTAAAAGGAAAATTATCTTCATCCTGGCTCAAACCAGGACAAAAGTTCATTTATATTCATCCAGGATTAGGACTGAACTTCCTGTAGGAATGGATTCATTTGACATGCAGCAGCATGTCAACCTTCAGTTCCATACCCACCTTCAGTACCATTTCCATCTGAAAGTACAGTGCAATACTGAAGACTACTGCATTACAGATGTTTCATCAGTGCAGATGCTAGAAGACTGATGAATTGGTAAGATACATAGAGGATTAAAGACTAACTCTTTCAGCATATGGTGTGAAATTTGCCAAATGAGGATGTTAAAATAGATTGTATGAATTTGTCCAAGAAAGATTTTTAGTAGAAAAATAAAAACTAAAAAAGGCCCTGTGAGAATAGGTGTAGATGAGAGGTGTACATGGGATTTTTTGTGGGTTTTGGGGTTATTTTTGTGTTTCACTTTTTTAAGAGAGAAAGGCAGAGAAAGGGTCAGGTTTACACTGAGTGGTTTGTGGTTGCATTTTATTAAAAAAAAAAAAAATCACAGTCAATTGTAACAATAAAATTACTTTGAAGGAGCATAGGACTGGATAAAAAAAAAAACCCTTCAACAACACTAAGTGTATTTCTGACACAGCATATGTTTGACTTGTCACTTAAAATTTCAGGGTAGTTTTAACTTGGCATTTGTTCTGTCAGATTTTCTATTGCCTGTCTCTGTAGCTTTCTTGATGTGCCTGATTGGACTGTCCATACTTGACTGAATATTTTTTGTTATTGTTGGTGCTCCTTTCTGTATTTGGCTAACATGGAAACTTTTTGATGTTGAGGGGGCTTGCAAGGGTCACTTCTGTGAGAAGATAGCAGAATCTGCCCCAATGTGGGACACAGCCAGTTCCAGCAGATTCTGAAGCTGAGCTAAGCAGCAATGTTGGTGGCATCTTTGTGATACCCTATTTAAGAAAGAGTAAAAAACACTGTGTAAAAGCATCTGGGAAAGATGAATGAGAATATGTGAGAGAAAAAACTCTGCAGACACCAAGTCAGTGAAGAAGGAAGTGCTCCAGGTGCCAGAGCAGAGCTTGCTCTGTAGCCAGTGTTGAAGACCACAGTGACTCAGGTTGTCCCCCTGCAGCCCATGGAGTTCCATGGTGAAGCAGACATTCACCAGGCAGCTTGTGGAGAACCCCTTGTCAGAGCAGGTGGATGTGCCATGAAGGAAACTGCAGCCTTTGTTGACCATAAGCCAGAGATGGTTTTCTGACAGGACCTGTGGCCCCATGGAGGACCTGTGCTGGAAAAGCCTGTTCCTGAAAGACTCCTTACTGTGAAAAGGACCCATACTGGAGCAGTTCTTGAAAAAACTGGAGCCTGTGAAAAGGACTCATGTTGGAGAAGGTTGTGCAGTACTGTATCAGAGGAATGGGACTCCATGCTGGAACAGAAGAAGAGCGTAAGGAGGAAGTAGCAGCAGAGACAAAGTATTATAAACTGATTGCAATCCCCATTCCCTATCCCCCTGCACTACTCTGAGTAGAGGAGGTAGAAGAGTCAGGAGTGAGGCTGAGCCTGGAGAAAAGGGAGGAAAAGTGGTTTTAGATTTGTTCTTATTTCTCATTAAACTACTCAGAATTTATGAGCAATAAATTAAATTAATTTCTCCAAGTAGAGTCTGTTTTTCCAATGATGAATATTGCTGAGTGATCTCCCTGTCTTTACCTCAACCCCTGAGGTTTTAATTGCCTTTTTCCCCCTTGACCCGTTGAGGAGGGAAAGTGAGCAGTTGGCATCCAGCTCTTTGGTGAGCAGTTGGCATCCAGCCAAGGTCAACCCAACACATTTCCTTCCACAATCCTTTTGTAATCTTATTGACCTGAAGCTGTGGTTTCCAGCTGTCCCCAGCTGTGTAAGAACTCATTACTCCTTTCTTGTATGCTCAACAGATTCAGTCCTACCCATGGTTGTTGCTAATGTTCAGAAGATTCTTCTAGACACTGCAAAAGAAGTGGGCTTCCTTTGTCCATACTTTGCAAATTTTCTAGCGAACAAAAGCTTTCCTTGATCTCAGTCACTTCTCCTTAAAGCATACGCATGCCACCACTCAAGGCTACACCACTCATCTCTGCAGGCCCGAGGTTCATCTATGGTCATGTAACTGGGGCAAAGTAAGAATGAAAAACTGGAAAACATAATCTTTGGAGATTAACATTAGTGAAATAGGGAATCATCAGTAACCAAAATTTACCTGAATTGGGATTGATGGTGTTGGGCACACACAGGTTACTCTGACTGAATTTCCCATTGCAGCTGGAAAGCCCCACAGACATAAGACTTGCTGGGGTTTTGTCCATTCCTATCACTCTTGGCCAGCCTGGCCCAAGCAGTGACCAACTGACAGGCTTTTTGCCTGAAATGTGGAGTCCTGGTCCTCAGTTGAACAGCAGTGAGTAGTGGTAGCTGCAGGCATTGTTTGTCTCCTTATGACAACAGTCATTCTTTTTAGTCCACAGTGATTTTGTGTAGTCAGACAACTGCATAGCCAAATATAAGGTGAGCTTGGCACAGTCCTCCAAGAAAACTGCTTTTTTCACCTTTCTGCTTTTGGTTTGCCTGTGTGTGTTTTATGACCCACTGCCACCAGTTCCCTCCTGTCATAGACTCAGTCATTACATAGGATGGGAGTCAACAGATTTGCTGCCCTGATTCACCTACTTGTGACAGAAATTAGAAAATCAATATCTGGCAGTCAGGTCCTCCTACTGTTCCTCTCTTCACCTTATTTTTCTGAACACAGGCCATAATGATGTTGTTACCAGTGCAGGGAACTTGCATTAATCTACATCACCAGCCTCCACTTGACAACAGCTTCTTTGGACTTGCTAACAAAGAAGAGATTCAGTCTACTTCATCACATAGTCTGCAAATGTCATCCAGGAAAAGGGGAAATGTGGTGCTATGTGTTAGTTATGTGTTAGTGATATGTGTCAGTAATATGATGATACCCTGTTCATGGCCTCATGATCTATGTGCTGTGAATAATTTGATTAAAATGCACAGATGCAGTCCAAACAGAATAAATTCCTGTTTTCAGGTGATCGGAAAATGTTCAGATCTGATATTCCTCAATGTTTGACTGCAGCCAAAGGTGGTAGATTCTAGAAAGGAAGATTTGACAGACGATGAAGTCAAGAATAAGAGTGTTCAGTGACCCAGAGAACTCAATGGAAGAGAATTTTCTTCTCAAGAAATCAAGTAACTTTGTTGTGATGTTGCAACATGTTTACCAACTAATCTCTTTTTTTTTTTCCCTTTATGACTCTAGCAGTCAGCGTTTATGATGAAATTGGATTGTTCACTGCTCACTCTCCATTCAATTATTATAATTTATAAACCTGAATGCGATGTCTTGTAAGCATTCCATTTGTTTTTTTGTTTGCTTGTTAGTTGTTTGTTGTTTTTTTTTGTGATAGAATGTAAGAAACTTTCTTAAGTAGGAAAAAGAGGAGCAGGAAAACATGGCTAAACTGTAAGAATTAATATATATTAAGCAATAACACTTGTAGTTTTTCAGTAATTCAGAAAAGCCTGCAGTAGTATTCCGTAGAAGAAAAATGAATTGAAATGTTTAGCTTCAGATTAATATAAATTCCTGTACTTTTAAAAGGTCACTTCTGGAACCATATGACTGACGCTTCCAATATCCCAGAGGGTACATCTATGAAGAGTGTGAAGGTCCTTGAATGTGTCCAGAGGAGAACAACAAAGCTGGTGAAAGGGCTGAAAGGCATGTCCTGTGAGCAGCTGAGGAATCTGGGTTTCTCTGGTTTGGAGAGAAGGAGGCTGAGGGGCAACATCATTGCTCTCTGCAGTATCCTCAGGAGAGGAAGTGAAGAGGGAGGTGTTGATGTCTTCTCCCTGGTGTCCTGTGATAGGACATATGGAAATGGTTCCAAGCTGCATCAGGGGAGGTTCAGACTTGACATTAGGAAGTATTTCTTTACAGAGAGGATGATCAAACACTAGAACAGGCTTTTTAGAGAGGTGGTTGATGGTCCACACCTGCCAGCATTGAAGAGGCTTTTGAATGATGCCCTTACTAACATGCTTTAGCTTTTGGTCAGCCCTGAATCAGTCAGTCAGTCAGTTGGACTAGATGATCACTGTATGTTCCTTTCAAATGAAATATTCTCCTCCTCTCCTCTCCTCTCCTCTCCTCTCCTCTCCTCTCCTCTCCTCTCCTCTCCTCTCCTCTCCTCTCCTCTCCTCTCCTCTCCTCTCCTCTCCTCTCCTCTCCTCTCCTCTCCTCTCCTCTCCTCTCCTCTCCTCTCCTCTCCTCTCCTCTCCTCTCCTCTCCTCTCCTCTCCTCTCCTCTCCTCTCCTCTCCTCTCCTCTCCTCTCCTCTCCTCTCCTCTCCTCTCCTCTCCTCTCCTCTCCTCTCCTCTCCTCATCAGTTTATCCAGTCACCTCCTGCCTTGCATTCTAGGTTATGCAGTTTTCTCTTTAGTGTGGCTTACTTGAAGGCAAAACTAAAATTCCTCAGTGACCATTCAAAATGTTGAGTATTCTTGTGGCCTTTGGAGTCTAAAAACAAACATCTTTTCTGTCAACTGCCAAAGGGGGAGAGAGGAATGTTCATGTTGTCAATCCAGTAATTGATAATCAGATAAGCAGAGATTCTTTGGGATCCTGCCTGGGCAAAACGAAGATAATACAATATTGGGTGCACAAATAGGGGTTTTTTTAAGTACGAATCAGCTGATAAGAGTTACAACTGTATATTTGTCATAAACTTGTAATAAATATGACTACTAACCCTAAACTACAAAAGAGAAAAATCAGGAAAGGAATCAAAGAGTTAAGGAAAAGTCATCACCCAGAGTTCCAGCACTGAATTGGTCTTGTAGTAGGGGGGTGGAGGTCTTAGGAGGCCTCTTTTATGCAGTTAATTCCTTGAATATGCCACAGCAGTCACCCCATCACTGTTCCACATTTGTGGCTTCCCACCCAAGTCAGCATAAATTCCATCTTTTGCCAAAGATGACAGCTTGATTGTAAAGCTCCCAGGGTCGAAGTTGCCTGTGGTATTTGCCACACTGCTGACACATCAAAGGGGCTTGTCATCAGTTGAGTAAAACTGGTTCAGTGGGTTGCCAAGGAGTCTCTTTGTTTGGGTTCCCTGAGGAAAGTGCCTCAATAAACCCTGTTTATCTCTTGGATGTCTCAAGACAAACACTAGACACCCTGAGTGTCTGAATACACTGTTTATCTCTTGGATTGTTGGAGACGAGTATCATATATTCTGAGTGTCACACATGTCCACCCTTCCTGGACATGGAACTTGGCTGATGTGGGACTTCTGTTAAGTTTTTAGTTTGCATTTTTCACCACATTAGCTTCTTTTAAAAAAATAAAATAAAAACTTGTTTTGATGGGTTTTTAAAAAAATTCTGTGTAGTTTAACTTGATGTCATTTTGAATCTTTAAAAAGATATTTTTCTGCTTTAGGTCCATTAGGTGACTAACGGATTAGAGCATCTGATGTACAAAGAGAGATAGGAAAGTGTGGCTTCATCTTCAATAGTCCCTCATTCTTCTCAAA
Organism: Hemiprocne comata; assembly: GCA_020745705.1. Lineage (NCBI taxonomy): Eukaryota > Metazoa > Chordata > Aves > Apodiformes > Apodidae > Hemiprocne > Hemiprocne comata. The sequence goes on along the minus strand of CM036587.1, from coordinate 78,402,973 downwards.
GGTATCCAGTGAAAGGACAAGATGCAATGGGCAAAAATTTAAATACAGGATATTACATTTACATCTAAGAAAAAAACTTTTATATTGCAAGTATGATTGAACACTGGAACAGGGTGATGAGAGAGGTTGTGGAATCTCCATACTTTCAAATATTCAAGACTCTGCTGGGCACAGGGACAAGAGTAATGGTGGTCAAACCCCCTTACATATAAGAGCAGTCCCCAGGGAGCACAGCGAACAGAGTGGGCAAACAGGCTGTGGCGCGTCAGAAAAGCATGGCATGGCAGTTTGCGCAGGCAGGGCATGCAGAGAAGGCATGCAGGCAGGGCACAGTCCCCCTCCTGGCTCAAGAGGCTAACTCAGCTAGTCATTGCCCTCCCAGAAGAGGATCTAGCTATGGTTTCCACTCAGATGAAAGCCAGTGCCAGAAGAAATGTAGTGACCCAGACTGAGCTCCCACACAGCCGTCCAGGTCTCTGGCTGCAGGAAGTGCCTGAGCCTGTCACTCATATCAGAGTGCAGCAGAGACAACACCTGTGTGCAGTGTGACCAGATGAATGATCTGCTCAGTCTGGTGGCAGAGCTGAAAGAGGAAGTGGAAAGGTTAAGAAGTATCAGGAAACTTGAGAAGGAGATAGATTGGTGAAGCCACGCTCTATCATTCTAAGGTAAAGGCAGAAGATGGAGGCTCCCCAAGAAGCCGAGACTCCCCTACCCTTTTTCCACCAGGAGGAAGGAGGGGACTTAAGAGACAGGGAGGGGAAACAAGTCCCTGCTTGGGGAGGAAGGCAAATCCACTCCAGGTCTCTGTCACCTTCCCAGTTGCCCTTACACAACAGATACAGGGCTTTGGAACTTGAGAGCCAGGCAAATAAGGATGTAGATGAAGGTCCATCCAGGGGATTGCCTAGGGTCAGTCAGTCAGCCCCACACATTATGACTGCCTCTGTTAAGAAAAAAAAGGACAGTAATTTTCATAGGGGATTCCCTTCTGAGGGGAACAGAGTGTCCAGTATACTGACCAGACCCATCCCACAGGGAAGTCTGCTGCCTCCCTGAGGCCTGGGTTACAAATGTTACTAGGAAACTCCCTGGTCTCGTACAGCCTTCCTGGCTTGTATTAGAAATAGTGTGGCCAGCACGACTAGGGAAGTGATTTTGCCCCTGCACTTGACACTGGTGAGGCTGCACCTCTAACACTGTGTTCAGTTTTGGACCCCTCACTAAAAGAAGTACATTGAGGTCCCACGTGACTGGAGGTTGGCCATTGTGACACCCATGCACAAGAAGGGCCGGAAGAAAGATCCAGGGAACTATAGGCCTGTCAGCCTGACCTCGGTGCCTGGCAAGGTTATGGAACAGATTATCCTGAGTGCCATCAAGCAGCAGGTGGAAGACAACCAGGGGATCAGGTCCAGCCAACATGGGTTTAGGAAGGGAAGGTCCTGCCTGACCAATCTCATCTCCTTCTATGACTGGGTGACCCGCCTAGTGGATGAGGGGAAGGCTGTGGATGTGGTCTACCTTGACTTCAGCAAGGCCTTTGACACAGTCTCCCACAGCATCCTCCTGGAGAAGCTAGCAATCCATGGCTTGGACAGGTGCACCCTTCGCTGGGTCAAAAACTGGTTGGATGACCGGGCCCAGAGAGTGATGGTGAATGGAGCTGCATCCAGCTGGTGTCCGGTGATCAGCGGTGTCCCCCAGGGATCAGTACTGGGCCCAATCCTATTCAATATCTTTATTGACGACCTGGATGTGGGGGTTGAGTCCACCCTCAGTAAATTCGCAAATAACACCAAGCTGGGGGGAAGTGTTAATCTGCCCAAGGGTAGGAAGAAGCTGCAGGAGGACCTGGACAGACTGGATCGTTGGGCCGAGGCCAATGGCATGAAATTCAACAAGACCAAGTACAGGGTCCTGCACTTTGGCCACAATAACCCCAGGCAGTGCTACAGGCTGGGGGAAGAGTGGCTGGAGAGCAGCCTGGCAGAGAGGGACCTGGGAGTACTGGTTGACAACTGGTTGAACATGAGCCAGCAGTGTGCCCAGGTGGCCCGGAAGGCCAATGGCATCCTGGCTTGTATCAGGAATGCCGTGGCCAGCAGGAGTAGGGATGTAATTCTCCCCCTGAACTCAGCACTGGTGAGGCCTCACCTTGAGTACTGTGTCCAGTTCTGGGCCCCTTGCTTCAAGAAGGATGTTGAGGTGCTGGAGTGGGTCCAGAGGAGAGCAACAAGGCTGGTGAAAAGACTAGAAGGAAAGTCTTATAGGGAGAGGTTGAGGGTGCTGGGGTTGTTTAGCCTAGATAAGAGGATACTCAGGGGGAAAACCTTATCACTGTCTTCAACTACCTGAAAGGAGGTTGTAGTCAGGTGGGGGCTGGGCTCTTTTTCCAGGCAACCAGTGACAGGACAAGAGGGCACAGCCTGAAGCTGCTCCAAGGGAGGTTTAGGTTGGATATTAGGAAGCACTTCCTCACGGAGAGGGTGATTAAACATCGGAATAGACTTCCCAGGGAAGTGGTGGAGGCACCGTCCCTGGATGTGTACAAGGAAAGGCTGGATGTGGCACATAGTGCCATAGTCTAGACGGTGTGGTGGTGTTGGTCATAGGCTGGACTTGATGATGTTAAAGGTCTTTTCCAGCCTTGGTGATTCTGTGATTCTGTGATTCTGTGATTTGGCTCTCTTGTCTAGTAAAAGAATGTAAGATTATGCTGAGGAAGGCTATATATATATATATATATTTATTTTTTTTTTACATTTGAATTCAAGTGAGAAAACCTCTAACAACTGTAAATTACACCATCAGGCCAGAGCCCTGATCGTTAAGTGAAGTGCTTATAAAAATTTAAAGTGCTCTAGTAATTTGAAACCAGCGTATGCTGCAATGCCCAGAACCCTGATCACTTCCAAATTTCACTTCCAATAAATTTAAATTGCTTTGTGCAATGCAATGATTTAAAATTATTGGAGTGCTTTAAATTCCATACTGAAGTGCCTATAAAATTTGAAGTCCTCTAATAATTTTAAATCATTCTTCATATTGTACTGCAAGTTAAGTCTTTTGAAAACAGAAGTCCAAGCATCCTAAGTTTTAATTAGTAATGATAAGCAACATTGGAAAATGGCAATTAAGGATTTGCATGAAACATGTCACTTATCAGTGAATTAGCTGAAAAACAGATATAAAATATAACAAAGTAGTCAAAGAAAGAAATTATGGAGATTTAAAAAAAATAATAGGATAACAACATAATTGTTTTGAGACAGCTACATATTGTGGCACAGACAAAGTGGTATGTGAAGTATGAGATTAAGAAGATTTGTGAATATATAAATTATTCACTTTTGTCACAACTATAGATAATGTAGATGACTGCTATTCCATAAGCCGACAATATGCAAACTACTGAGTGCAAACACACTTCAAAGGTATGTCAAGGTAACACATCCAGGTGCCACCAGAAATGTGTTAAATATCAGCAAAGCCAAATTCTGTTCTTAATACCATCTGTGAACACATAGAGGAGCTTCCCTTAAGGATTTGCTTTGAAAAACACTTTATTAACAGTATCTGTACAGGATAGTTTCTTGTCTTATGTCTTTTGAGCAGGTTTCAGTAATCTAAGTGGCCAGGAAATAAATAACAATAATAACAATGTTATAGTGACTCAGTATTAATGTTTTGGCATATTATATCTAATATATCTTACATAGGCGACACTTTCCAACAGCATCTGGTGTTAGCTTAGCTTTCTTCAAGGGAATTTAAAAGGGAGCTTTTTCTTTGTGAAGAGAAAGGATGTTGATTATAAGCATTAATATCATTTTAGGTATAAAAATTTCGTGGCTTTGTTCTGAATTTGCTGAGGTTTTTTGGTTGTTTTTGGTTGTTTTTGTTTGTTTGTTTGTTTGTTTTATCAGAAACAGGTAGCAAAGTCCATTGAATGGAAGAAAAAATGCATAAATTGAAGTACATTTATATGCAAAACTGGAGACTGAATGGCTGTAGTCATTTGAATTCATTGAGGATACTGATACCTTAAGACCCAAGATTTGGCAGTTTAGTCTTCCAATTCTAATCTACTCCTATGTAGTATGTTTCTTTTTTCTTTGTGTACCATGAAAAGCACTCTAATATAAAAAAGTGGCAGTTGTCAGCTTAACCTCAGATAATTCATTAGGGGAAATAACTGTTTATAGGCATATCTTCAGCTAAAATTGACACTGAAAGTATAGTAGAGATGTATCATTAGCATCTCTGCTTGGGACCACATCACAGGCCTGAGGAGTAATTCAGAATCCTTTTGCAATTATAGAAGGAAATTTGCATAAGCAAATAGTAAAATAACATCATTTTAGTGGAATAGGTAAAACAAGTTTATTACCCCAGAAAATTCTGTGGACACTTTTGAGCATTGTACTTGAGGAAATGCAAGCACCATGACATAAATCAAGACTAAAGGACCAGTTATTTTTGGCTAGAGAGCTCTTTTGCCCATGCTGTACTTTAAGGCTAGGTGTTGCTGATAGTGAGATGACAACTGTCTTTGCCATGTTTTAGATCTAAATGACAGTAAGCTTTGTTTCATCTCAAATACGGTTTATTTCACTTGCTGGCATCCTCAGTAATGTTTTGTACCTAGGCTAAAAGACTAAATTTCTGGGATAAGACAAAGTCAGACAGGTGACTAAGTACATCTCTTGGCAGCATATGAGACATCTATGACCTTACTTGCTGCTTTTTAATCCATGCCTTCTCAACTGTGCTGCACAAAGTCCTGAACTGTTCCCAGGTAAGTAAAGAACAGGAGATATTTTTTTCAAAGCTGTCACTGCTACTGAAAGAAATGCTAACTAACTGTATCCTTTCTTTTGTTCCAGAGTAAATTTTCTACCAGTAGAAAAATTTAGCTTGAAGTGGAAAGGCTACTGGCATTTGTTGTTCGCTTTTTCTTTAATGTAATGAAACAAAGAAGAAAATTTGGCATGTAATCACATGACCTAAGAGGGAATAAAGATAACTAAGTACACCAAAACTTTATTTTCAATCTTTTGCTTTAGAAGAAAGTTCATATTTATTACTTCCTGCATACAAATTGACTCCAGCAGGCATCTGTGCAACACACAGCTGCTTTCTTACCTCTCCCCCTCCACAAAGGGACAGAGGGAAAGAATAGGAAGAGCAAAACTCATGGATGAAGACAGATTTATAAGACAAGAGGAAGAAAAACAAAACTAAACAAGTAATGCAAAGGCAGTCACTCACCATTTCCAACATACAGAATTATGCCCAGCCTGTCTTAGAGCAACAGCTACCTATCCAAAATTCTCCCCTGACTCCTTTGAGATTTTATTGCTGAGCATGACATTATATAGCATGGAATCGCTCAAATTGGACTCTCAGGGATCAGTTCATATACCCTTCCTCAGGTGTTTCTGTGGTCATGTCCCAGCAGCAGCATGTCACTGGTTCAGCCATTTAATAACTAACACATGTTGAAGCATAGGAAGGGAGAGCTGATAATTCTAATTTCCTCAAAAGTGCACCTGTTACTGGCTTCTTGTTTCAAAATTCATGTTTCTGCCATTTGGTGATTTTCTTAGGGTAACGACAGGGGAAAGTTCTAGCTTTTGGATGTGTTGAAACAGGCAATAAATTTGTTTAGATGGGATTCTCCTTTTTCTGCTTCTATGAGCAGCTCTGATGGAAGAAGGCTAAATGGCATTATCGTGCTTCCTCTGTGCATGTAGAGGAATTGAAAGCCTGGGGAATCACATACAGCTGCATCTGCCTGATCCTAAAGCACAGCTCTATGCAGCTCTTGCCAAATTTCTGCCATTCTACACTGAAAGCTTCACACCAGATAGTGGAGGTGCTATTTAGAGAGGAGACATTTATACATGTTCATAAGTGGGATTAAGAGGTAGGAGGAGGACAGGAATTTGTGTCCCTACATTCTCATATTAGAAAAGTAAGATTGGGTTTAATCAGCTTTAAAGCATCTGAATTAAAGCAAATAAAACAGTGATGTTTTCCTGAACTACACAACATGTTTTCCTGAACCACACAAGGAATCTGAAAAAAACATTGCACAAAATGTTGGAAAAGTTGACATGTTAGAGCTCTTTAGAAAAGGTAGGACAGGGGAGTGAATTAAAAAAAAATCTGAGTCATGTCATGACATAAACAATGAGGAAATCCCACAGGTTCTGGACAGGACAGAGCCATCCTCTCTCTGGACATAAGAAACTCACTGAGAGAGCACAGAGGAAAGAGAGGCTGCTTTAAATAATAATTTGGAGAAAGACTGAGATGATGTCATGCATCTTCCTGTAAATCACCTGCTATCAGATACTGTTGAGGAAAACTCTTGGGCCAAATGCCACTGATGGTCTCACTCTAATATCATCACTAGTCTTTTATCTTTTGTGTCATTTTTGGGAATTTAATTTACTATTACTTGTATATGTACAGAATCTGAAACTGTTAAATATTTTATGGTCACATTAAGTATATTTCATGCAGTTGTTCTCTTTTTTCTCCTATACACAAGAAATGCAGAGAGATTAGTGATATAAAGACCATCTTACTTTTCCCATTTCTTGTCACATTCCTCCTTAACTCTTCTCCCTAGCTGTATATTCAATCATCATTCCTCTGTCTAGAATTAGTAATACAAGCCTGACTATATTAATATATATTGAATTTTGTTTGCTTCAAGATATTTTGTTTATAGAGTAATTCTTTTTTCTTCAGCAACTTTAAATGTTAAAGCTGTATGGAGCAATAGTAAAAAGCAGTGGAGAATCTCTTTAATTCCCAGATTTAAATTTCTCAGAAATACTTTTTTTTCTGTCTTTCAGTTATACTTTTATTTATCAACATGCTACTCCCTGAATCGTAATTGTCCAAGGTTTACTCAGCAGCCTATCATGTGGAATTCTGTGAAAAGCCATTTTGGAAAAAATATATATCCTAATAAGTAACATCTTGAGCAAATAATGGTGACCAGGACATTAACAACTTTTGTCATACAACTTTTCAGAAGATCCAGTTTTGAATTTAAGATGGGATCCTGCCTTAAGTCAGACCCTGATCATTATTCCACTTTTTTTGACTGCTAATGTAGACTTCACTCTTGTGTGTGTGCAAAAAGTTTTATGGCAAATTCTTGCTTCTAGAATCCTGTTTTTCTAGAAATTTCATAGCAGCATAGTGCGGACATATTTAGCATTTTAAGAAGCAGTCATCAGATCTGTCAGTTATTCCTGGCTGTCTTCAAGATGGTTTAGTTTTTAGATCAATCTAATTTTCAAAAACTGAGCACAGATATGCAAAAGAGATATTTCTAAGGATTTCTAACTGTTTGTTCAAATAGTTTGATTTGTTAAAAGTAAGGATAGGACCTGGACTGTTTGGTTGTTCTTCTTGTTTTGTTTTTGCGTTATATTCTTTAAGGCTTTGCTGAGTAAATTAACCATCTTGCCATTCTTTATGGTTAGCATGATGCAGCATGAAGTGATGAACATAGCAAGACAAATAGACTTTAAAGATGGTCAAAGTTTATTTTGTAACAAACTCTAGCTACTTAGAATTATTCTTAAACCTGGAATTTTGGTGAACTACTCTCAAAACAGATTGAATCTTCTCATATCCAAAAATATTTCAGTGGCTTGAGTCCTAGAAGTTATCTTCCTGTTTGACTAAGCAATATTTTTATAGTTACCAGGGGTCATAACAGGCTAAAAGCAGTCATTTGGACTTTCTTTCCATCACTGAATAAAGATTTATGTTCTTACATCACTTATCTGTTTGTCAGTCTAAAGCTATAGTTGAAATTTGTATTAACTTAAAGTTGCAGATAACTCTAGTTACAGGGTTTGTTTGTTTGTTTTATTTTCACAATGGGTGAGAGTTTTAGATTTAAATTGCTTAATTAAGATTCATATGATGGCACCAGATAGCACCACGTTGCTAGGTGAACATCTATACTGGCAAGAACAAGAAGTATCACGCTGTTGATGCTTGGCCAAGAGTAAGCAATACTCCTGAAAAAAATTAGAGGTAGAGAATAGCTGAAATTAGATTAAATGGAAAAGTAGATAATGACAAACTTCTAGGTTTTTTTGTTGTTGTTTCCTTGTTCTGGGGGAAACACTGGGTGTTGTTTTTTTTGTTTAAACAAGTGTTGTGATTTTTGTAGAAAAAGTAAATCTCTCTCTTATCTGATCAAAAGTATTTGGTAAGTACTACAAAGTAAATTAGTGGTCTTTAATAAGAGGAAATTAATAAAGGGATTCTGAAAAGGGTAGCCCAGTAACTAGAAGGAGAACAGTATCAACATTAACCTCAGTATCAGGCCAGGTGGGTAATGGGTTTTTTCATAGTTAAGTAGTAAACATTATTTTCAGAGGTGATGTGACACAAATAGTAAATTATGGACATTCTTAATAGGGAGAATGTTGAAATAACATTCAAACCCACTGGAATGGAATAGTAGAATAATCAGAATAGGCTTTAAAGATAATAGCAGAAGATGCAATGTTATGCATCAATCTAATAATGGAAACCTGTATTAAGCTGGAAGTTCATCAGTGGAAATGGCTGAGGAAGAGAGACTAATGTGTACTAGTTAATTGCAGAATGATGTGAACTGCCTATATATTGTGGCTAATAATAACCCATTTTCTCAATAGAGAGAAATGTTAGTACAATTGAACAAGGATTTAATAAAAACATAGTTTGAAATTCTGGGCATAATTCTGACCGCTCACTTTCAAGGAATTAAAACTGAAACCAAAACAAGTAGAGAGTGAATCAGGAATTTGGAGAGCTTATCATAAGAACAAAGAGTAGAAGAACTTTATTCCTCTTAAGCTTTTAATTTGCTAGGAGAGAGGATGGGATTGCTCTTTATACCCACATTCAGGGGAAAAATACCCCAGGAATTGAAAAGCTACTTTAGTTAAAAATGTTAGCACAAGAATATCCATACCTGAAAATAATCTCCTTCTGTCTGAAGATTAATTCTGCACTGATCTGTGGAAACACCTCAGTATTTTCTTGTGCTAGGACAACCAAAAGCCTATTAGTATCAATAGTTAAACTATATAGTGTTGCTTATTGTCTTTTATTTGTAAGCACTACATTCACTTTCAATGTGTAAGTAACATGATTATGAGCTGAAAGTCTAAAAATTAAATAATAGCATATAAAATACACATAAGAAAATATTTAATTAAAAATATTTTTCTTTCTTACTAGTTATTTTTACATGAATAAGGCAGTGCAAAGCCTCTAAAGTGTTTTCCTTTCACTATAAATTACCATTTTTAATGCTCAAACATTGTTGGAGTTTCTTAGTATAGATTCAGTTTTATTTAATACTAAAGCCACAAGGAAATTTCAATAAAAATAATTTCTTTTACTATATTGGAAGAATAGTTTCCAGCTGTCATTCTGGATTTAACTTCATTCACTGCAGCTCTCTGGGCTTGGCCATCCAGCCAGTTTTTTACCCAGCAAAGAGTGCACCTGTCTATGCCATGAGCTGCCAGCTTCTCTAGGAGAATGCTGTGGGAGATGGTGTAAAAAGCTTTACTAATATTCCAGCTAGAAAACATCCACAGCCTTTCCCTCATCCACTAGCTGGGTCACCTGGTGATAGAAGTAGATTAGGTTAATCAAGAAGGACCTGCTTTTCCTGAACCCATGCTGGTTTATCCTGACCCCCTGGCTGTCCTGCACTTGCCATGTGAGTGCACGCAAGATGAATATCTTCATGATTTTCCATGGTACCAAGAACAGGCTGATAGACCTGTTGTTCCCCGGATCCTCCTGGCCCTTATTGTAGATGAGCATCACATTCGCAAACTTTTAGTCATCTGGGACCTCCTCTGTTAACCAGGACTGTTCATACCTGATAGAGAGAGGCTTGGTGAGCTCCTCCACCAGCTCTCTCTTTTGAGAAAAAATGATGTAATTCTTAGCTACAATATTTAGGCAGTTCACATCATTTTGCAATGAACTAGTGCACAATACTCTCTAGTGGATCCCATCTGTCCTCATAGACTTGTTAGTGTCCAAGTGCCATAGCAAGTTGTTAACTGGTTCCTCCTGGATGATGGGGCAGTTTTTCTGCTCTCTGTCCTTATCTAATAGCTCAGGAGGCTGAATACTCTGGGGGTAGCTGGTCTGACTGTTAAAGATGGAGGCAAAGAAGGCATTAAGCACCTCAGCCTTTTCCTCATCTTTGGTTGCAAAGATACCTCCCACACATCCAATAAAGGATGGAGATTCTCCTTGGCTCTTTTTATTGTTGAAGTATTTGTAAAAGCTTTTTTTGTTGTCTCTTATAACAGTGGCCAGATTGAGTCTGCAGTTCTGGGCCCCGCAATTTATTAAGGGTGTAAAGGTCCTTGAATGCATCCAGAGGAGGGCAACAAAGCTGGTGGAAGGGCTGGAAGGCATGTCCTGTGAAAAGCAGCTGAGGAATCTGGGTTTCTTGTTTGGAGGGAAGGAGGCTGAGAGGCTATCTCATTGCTGTCTGGCGCTTCCTCGAGAGGGGAAATGGAATTGGAGGTGTTGATCTCTTCTCTCTGGTATCCAGCAGCAGGACACATGTCTCAAAGCTGCATAAGGGGTGGTCCTAGATATTAAGAAGTAATTATTTAAAGAGAGTGTGGTGAATCACTGGAACAGGCTTCCTAGACAGGTAATTGATGATCCAATCCTGGTTCCTTCCAACTGGAACTATTCTATTCTATTCTACATAATAGATGACACAAAATTTGGTGGTAAGGTTGATTTGCTTAAGGGTAGGAAGGTTCTGCAGAAGGACCTGGACAAGTTGGATCAATGGGTGGAGGCCAACTGTATGAGGTTTAACAAGGCCAAGTGCTGAGTGCTGCACTTGGTTCACAACAACCCCAGGCAACACTACAGACTTGGGGAAGAGTGGCTGGAAAGCTGCCTAGGAGAAAAGGACAGGTACGTGCTGGTGGACATGAGCCAGCAGTGGCCAAGAAGGCCAAAAGTGGCCAAGAAGGCCAATGGCATCCTGACCTGCATCAGAAATATTGTGGCCAGCAGGAATAGGGAAGTGATCATGCCCCTGTACTCAGCACTAGTGAGACTGCACCTCGAGTACTGTGTTCAGTTCTGGGCCCCTCACTACAAGAAGGACATTAAGGTGCTGGAGTGAGTTCAGAGAAGACCAACCAAGCTGGTAAAGTGACTAGTGAGCAAGTGTTATGAGAAGTTGTTAAGGGATTGTTTAGTTCAGAGAAGAGGAGGCTGAGGGGAGACCCCATTGATCTCTACAACTGCCTGACCTGAAAGGAGGCTGTAGTGAGGTGGGTATTGACCTCTTCTCCTAAGCGAATAATGATAGGACTAGAGGAAATGGCCTGAAGTTCACCAGGGGAGGTTTAGACTAGATATTAGGAAGAATTTCTTTACCGAAAGAGTAGTCAGGTGCTGGAACAGGCTGCCCAGGGAGGTGGTAGAGTCACCATCCCTGGAGGTATTAAAAAAATGTGTAGATGTGGCAATTCAGGACATGCTGTAGTGGGCATTGTGGGTGTTGTTTGTTTGGAGGTTTTTTGGGTTTGGTTGTTTTGTTTGTTTGGTTGGCTTTTTTAGGTTTTGGGTTTTGTTTGTTTGGTTTGGGGTTTTTTGTTTGTTTTGTTTTGTTTTTTCTCCTGGTGAACGGTTAGACTCAGTGATCTTAGAAGTCTATTCCAACTGTGACAATTCTAATTTGATTCTAATCTGTTTGATTCTGATTTTCTTAGCTTGTCCATTTCTTCAAGAAGAAAATCTTAAAGAACATCTTAAAGGCCCAGGACCAGGCTGTTCCCATGTGTTGTAAGATTAAAGGGAGGGGAAGACCGCCAGCCTGGTTGAACAGGGAGCTTTTGATGGGACTTAGGAAAAAAAGGAGGGTTTACCACCTTTGGAAGAAGAGACAGGCAACTCAAGAGGAGTACAGAGATCTCATTAGGTCATATAGAGAGAAAATCAGCAAGGCAAAAGCCCATCTGAAGCTCAACTTGGCCACTGACATAAAGGACAACAAAAGAAGTTTTTACAAATACATCAACAATGAAACAAGAGCCAGGGAGAATCTCCATCTCTTGCTGGATGTGGGGGGCACATTACAACCAAGGATGAGGAAAAGGCTGAGACAGTTAGTGCCTTCTTTGCCTCCATCTTTAATAGTCAGACCACTTTCCCCAGGGTGTTCAGCCTCCTGAGCTAGAAGACGAGGGCGGACAGCAGAACAACGCCCCCCCATAATGCAGGAGGAAGTAGTTAATGATCTGCTTCTACACCTAGACATGCATAAGTCTATGGGGCCAGATAGGATTCACCCAACAGTACTGAAATAGCTGGAAGTGGAGCTTGCTAAGCTTCTCTCCATCGCTTATCAACATTCCTGGACAACAGGGGTGGTCCTGGTCGACTGGAGAGTGGCTAATGTGACGCCCATCTACAAGAAGGGCCAGAAGGAGGATCTGGGGAACTACAGGCCTGTCAGCCTGACCTTGGCACCAGGAAAGATCATGGAGAGACTCATCATGAGTGATCTCGCATGGCAAGAGCAGGGCAGCCAGGGGATCAGGGCCAGCCAGCATGGGTCTATGAAAGGGACGTCTTGCTTGACCAACCTGATCTCTTTCTATGACCATGTGACTCACCTTTTGGATGAGGAGAAGGCTGTGGACATTGTCTGCCTGGACCTTGGTGAGGTCTTTGACACCGTCTCCCACAGCATTCTCCTGGACAACCTGGTGAATCATGGCATAGACAAGTGTACACTTGTCACTGGGTAAAAAACTGGCTGGATGGCCAGGCCCAGAGAGTTGTGGTAAACAGAGTCAAATCTAGTTGGCGGGCAGTCACCAGTGGTGTACCTCAGGGCTCAGTTTTGGGGCTGGTCTTGGTCAATGTCTTTATCAAAGATCTGGATGAGAGGGTTGAGTGCACCCTCAGAAATTTTGCAGACTACACCAGATTGGGTGGGAATGTTGATCTGCTTGAGGGTAGGAAGGCACTGCAGAGGGACCTGGTTAGGCTGGATTGATGGGCCAAGGCCAATTGTATGAGGTTCAATAAGGCCACATGCCAGGTCCTACATTTTGGTCACAGCAACCCCAGGCAATGCTACAGGCTTGGGGAAGAGTGGCTGGAAAGCTGCCCAGCAGAAAAGGACCTGGGGGTGCTGGTGGACAGCTGGCTTAACATGAGCCAGCAGTGTGTCCAGGTGGCCAAGAAGGCCAACAGCACTGTGGCCTGCATCAGGAACAGTGTGACCAGCAGGAGTAGGGAAGTGATAATGCCCCTGTACTCAGCACTAGTGAGGCCTCATCTTGAGTACAGTGTTCAGTTCTGGGCCCCTCACTACAAGAAGGACATTAAAGTGCTGAAGCGAGTCCAGAGAAGAGCTACCAAGCTGGTGAAGGGTCTAGAGAACAGGTCATACCAGGAGTGGCTGAGGGAACTAGGGATGTTTACTTTGGAGAAGAGGAGGCTGAGGGGAGACCTCATTGCCCTCTACAACTACCTGAAAGGAGGTTGTAGGGAGGTAGGCATTGGCCTCTTCTCCCAAGTGAATAATGAGAGGACCAGAAGAAATGGTCTGAAATTGTGGCAGGGAAGGTTTAGATTGGACACTGGGAAGAAATTCTTTACTGAAAGAGTGGTCAGGCACTGGAACAGCCTGACAAGGAGGTGGTTGAGTCACCATCCTTATCGGTATTCAAGAAACATGTAGATATGGAACTTCAAGGCATGCTCAAGTGAGTGAGATTGTAGGGGGTTTTTTTTGGGGGTGTTATTTGGTGGTGTTTGTGTTTGTTTGGGGTTTTGTCGTGTGGGTGTGTTTTGTCAAGGTTTTTTTGTTTTGTTTTTTTTGTTTGTGTCATGGTTCAGGCCTAACACAACAACAAAGAAACAGCCACGTGGCTGCTCACTCAACTTCTCCTCCCCTTCTCCCCCCAACACACACACTGTGGGATGAGGAGGACAAAGCCCATCCAGAAGTTCATGGGTCAAGACAAAGGGCAAGGACCGTTCTTCACCGATTAAGGTCACAGTCATAGGCAAAACAGACTCAACCTGGGGAAAAAATAATAATGTAATCTGGCACTAATCAGATGCACACAGGACACAGACAACACACAGAGCAGGGCTTACATACATTACCTCACCCCTCCCTTCTTCTGGGGCCCAAATTACTTTGTTCCCGATTTCTCTACCTCCTTTCCCCCGGCAGCACAGGGGGACAGTGGAATTGGCATCACAAAAAATTCCAATGGTGTCTTTTACAAAAAGCTCCTAAACTTAAAATCAGCTGGTGCTGTTTTCCAATGTTGAGGTTTCAGTGGCAGTTCTCTAAATCTAATGAGTCACCTGGCTTTATTTATTATGAATAATACATTCCTATAAAAAGTATTAATGTGTTTTTCTATGATGCTTATAATAAATCCTGATTTCTGTATTTTCCAAGACTAAAAAAGTAAGAAAATGATCAGAATAACAGGGCTCATCTTCCTCAGTGTTTGGTTGGGTTTTTTTGTTCAGAAAAAGTACTGTATGTTGACATGTCTTACAAATTGTTACAAGAAGCAGGAGTTTTATTATTAAGTCTCAGTTTGTAATTACTGTTGAAGAGGAAATCGGTCTTAAAGCTAGTAGCTTGTAAAGGCATAGAAATTCTCAATTCTCATACTGCTCTGTAACTATTATGAGGAAAAGGTGTTGGATTGTGATGACAAAGTGAAGAAAATAATGCCTGTGATGTGCTTCGATAGGAATATTGTCATGTGTCACCTTTATAAAGCTGTTGCAAGCAAAAGTTTTGGATTGTTAATGATTTGAAAATAACTGAGTTGAATGTGATGAAGTTTGCTTATGTAAGTGTTAATGATATCTTTTTTAATAATAATTTTGGATTTAACATATGACTTTGATACCTTTACAACAAAAGCATTCTCACTATCCCCATTCCTTACAGTTATCTGTGCTAATAATTTAGGATAAAAGGCTGCATCACCTTTTCAGTCAGATAATTTGTATTCACTTGAGAAGCCCCATTGCAATCATCACTGACTATTTTCTGCCACGTGACAGCAGTGCACATTTTTTGGGTGTGATTCTCTGGTTTAATTTTCATTTTTGGTCCCTGAAACTGAGTACAGTTTTCATGGCTTTATGTTTTTCATGTGGAAGTACTGTACAGGGTTAGCAGTCAGGTCTTCCAGAGTTCACTGGAATTATGCAGATGCTTGGTGAAGAAACTGTTATTTTTGTCATTCTAAACAGCCTTTGAAAAAAAAATTTTAGGAGGCTTAATATAGGGGAAAAAAATATTTAAATATATTTTTGTGGAAAAGATATTAATACATTTTGATCAACATATTACTAATACATCAACAGAATGTTAATGTCATGATTTCTTCATATACTTATTATTAACAAAAACAGGGTAAAGTGGAATTTGTTATCACAGACCAATTAGGCAGAAGATGAATAGTCTAGGAGTTTGGGAGATATAACAATTAGCACAAGAAACACAGAAATCACAGTGTTGGAAAACAACACTGTGACCTTTCTCGTATCTTTGTCCTCTTCCTGCATTCCATCTCTGTTTTACAAAGGCTATACATTGGAGAGATTATTTCCAGTGGATTGGCTTTTTGTATCTGTATGAATGTAACTGACCAATCTTTATTTGCTATCCTTGTGGATCAAGCCAGAAGTTAGCCTTCATCTCCCTGGATCATTTCTAAAAGGATAAATTCATGGCAAGCATCCAGCTGATGATTTCTGTCATAGTGTAGGCCCAGCTGGCAACAAGGAACCATGCGGCAACTTGCTCAGTTCTCCCCAGTAGGATGGGCAGGAGAAAATACAAGGAAAATCTTATGGGTCAAGACAGGGACAAGGAGGGTTCACTCACCATTTATGTTCATGTGCAAAAACCTGTGTTCTGTTGTTCTTCGGGGTTTTTTAGGTTTGGTTTGGTTTTGTTTTGGGATTTCTTTGTTTTGTTTTTCTTTTATTGTGTGGTTTTGGGGTGGGTTTTTTTGTGGGTTTTTTTTTTTCCTTTGGTTGCATTTTAACGCTTACTAGTCATACAGGAGAAAGAAGAGCAAAGATTCAGAATATTGTTTTTTCCTGTAGCTTCCATAGCCTAGCTTGCTAGGCAGAGTCATTATGGCATATAACAAACTTGTCCCAGTGTCTGTCTGCTTTATAAAACAATTTGTTTCTTACTGTAGCAAGGAAAGAAGAAAAAAAAAAAAAAGCATGGTTTGTCTAGCTCCATCCTTCCTCACTAAGAAGTTGCACTTTTTGTGCAATTGAAAGATAGAATTCACTTGAGTATTTCAGGTTTTATTTAAGTTGCTCAGGACTTACATGTATTCAGATGCCAGTCTGATTTTAATTCCCTGCTGCAATCTAATCCTTGAGGCTAATTTTCTCATAGGAATAAAGGGTAGGAATGTAAAAGACAGATAATGACAGCCTCCACTGGAAAACATACCCCTTTCAGTCTTTCGGTGCTTATGTTCTTATGTCTCAGGAGTTCAGCATGCGCACAGGAAAACAGCAATAAGGAAGCAGAGAGAGAGAATTTGGTAGAATGGAGCCTTGAAGGATAGCTAAAAATTAAGTCAACACACCAGTCCCATAAGTTCTATTGTTTCTGATCTATAAAGTTTTTAGAAAAAAAAAAAACCTTATCAAGTTACCAATACTAAAATAACTGAAATTAATCTTAAATAAATCTATTAGAATTTCCTAAATGCTGTATAGGAAAAATAGTTTATAGCTCTGTAGCACTTATCTAATTAATCATGTTGGAAGGTAAGATGTATCTATGATTCTATAAAAAGTATTAACAAACATCAGTCCAGAGCTATTTTATTTTAGATGCTGCTGATTATCCTATTTAATTTAAAAAAACAATCAGGCTTCATTATCTTTCCGAATATTGCACTACTACCTGGCACTTTGGCAGTTCCATTGTTTGTATAGTAACATTTTTGCAAGACATATTTTACAAGTATCACTGCTCCAAAAATATATATAAAACATTTAGGGGATCAGTATTTATCCTGCATTAAAATCTTAAATAATTTCAGATTTTTAAAATCTAGTACAAAATTAATTGTTATAAATTTCATGCTATGCTTTGTTAGTGGTCCTAACACTGAACTACATTCATAAAGCAAGAGACTCCTCTAAAATCAAGAGACATTGCACAAATTTTGTGTTTGTCTTTTTCCTTGATCACATTGCAGTACCCCAGAGGAACTATGTATAAAAAAGGAATATTGTCAAATCCAATTCCTTTCAAAATGTGGAATAATAGGATTGTAGTGAGTGGATTGTTTAATGAACTTTATAATAATAAAAAAAAAACCCTCTCACTTCTAGAACTCATTTAGGAATGAATAAAAAATCATTTTACGTCATACCATTATCTGATTATAAAAAATATTTTAAATTTAACTTTCTTATTTCTTACAACTGAAACTTAGGCAACTGAAAGTTCATTGCTAGGTTTTGAGATTGATATCTAAAGAAGCTCAGACATAGGCACAGGCAATGCTCTTCTGAATCAAATCTGAATTTGTGCTTGCTGGTGCTTCATAGCAAAAGAAACCCTGCAAGAGAGAATTAAGACATAACATTTCCAGACAACATTTCCTGCCTACTCTTGACAGTTAGAGGTCAGTCTGGTCTAAAATATGGGGATTTATATCTTTCCCTTGGGTCCATTACTTTGTACATGGTTAGAGAGCTGAAAATGAACGTTAAAATTCATTGGAGCTGCTCTGTGGAATAGGTTAGAATTCTTAATTATGTTGGCCCAAATCCACAAAAAAGATCCGCAGAATGTAGGTGCTCAAAGCAAAGTCTCATTCTCTGTTCAACATTTCAGTGCCTTACAGTCACAGTTGCTGCAATTCAAGCTAGTATAGTTCCCTCAGGAATATTTCTTCTGCCCTGGTGCTTGGTGGTTTTCATTACTGTGTTGAGCATCTTGTCATCCTGTATCTCAGAGCTTACAGAGCCTGATTCTAAAACTGTGGACAGAAATTTTGTGGCTCAAACTACATAAAAGGATAGATTATATTTTTTTTTTATAAATAATAATATTTTCTATACATTTTGAAAGTAATGACACATCTGCAGGTAGTGCAAGTCTGTGATTAGTTCTATAAGAGGTCTACTTGGAATCACCATAAAAAAAATAAGGGAAAAATTGCTATTCAGCCAATTGTTTCCTATAGAAGATACCTGTTGTGTTTGAATAAGAAGAGATTTGAAATCAGGTCCTCCACTGGCTTGAAGAGGCAGTGTTCCATCTCACTTCAGGAAAGCTTTGCAGTTTTAGCTTAGGCAAAAACCAGGGTTTCACAAATGTTTAATAGTACATTTCTAAGGAAGGTTATTTACCCTCTCATTATGCCCTTCAGTAGCCTAGTTGCTAAGAAATTGAACACATTTTAGAAAGAGAGATTGTAACAGATTGAAAAGGTACTACCCTTCTAGATATTAAAGTGATTGAACATTGCCAATCCTTAGAGAAATAAAAAAATCATAGAACAAGAAATTTTGTTCAATTTTTCTTTTTATTGAAATAAAAGTTTCACACAAGTCCAGTAGGTCTTTAACCTGTGACAGTATAGGGGAGTGTGGGCCCTGCTGGCAAGATTAATTATAGCTTGTAGTAGAGCCTTATCCTAAGAGGTTCCTTTCCTTACATAATATATTAACTTCAGGGCTAGGCATAAGTTCAACATTTATCTCCTCCTCTGTGGTGGAGCAGGACAGATTACTTCTGCATAACTTTTATAATGATCTTGTGGAAGGTATAACTTTAGTAAGATTATTTTAGTTTCCTAGGATAGTGGATTGTTGGCTTTGGGAAGTACTAAAGCATGTAAGAAACAGCATGTGGGTTAGTGATGAACTAATGAAGGAACAAGAGTGTGCAGAAAAAGTTTCACAAATTGGTAATTTTGGACATCCCTAGGGATGTATGTTGTCTGATGCCTAATAAGAAAATGAAGCTCTTAACCTGAATTCTCTCTCCTCTGTCTGGGTGCCTGTTTTTACAAACTTCATAGTAAACATAAATCTTTGAGGTAATTTCTCCCTTGAAAAATTTTGTTGAATTCAGCAAAAGTTTGAGGGAAATATTCACACAAGAATTTTGGTGTTTGGGGTGGAAGTGTGTGAATAAAGCTAATAGGATAAAGTTTTGCTTTGTTTAAGTAGTCTTGTATTTCTTCTAACAGAAAAGACAAAGGGCAAAAAAAGACATCCTCATTGCAGTGATGAAGGCTTAGGTTTAAAGAGTTACAGTTATTGAGCTCTATGTAGCTTTGAAGCACGTGATAGGTATGTATTATAAAGTAGGATATTAAATCATATAGGATTTCCCATTTTTTTTATAATTCAAGTACACTTTATGAAACTCAGGTTGTTTTGCATAAAAATCCAAGTATAATCATGATACTAATTGTCCTTAAGTATTTGCATCCTTTGTCAACCTATTCCTTAGTCTTTCAATGGATGTTGTTCCTGTGTCTTTAAAATCTATTTCAGCTCCAGGATAACATCACAGTAAGAAGACAAAAAGCAGGTAGGGGGCAGATTAGAGTAGGGGGCAGATTAGAGTGAATGCCTGTAGTGATGTATGTGGCAGTATAACCTTCCCCACCCCCAAGATTGTGCTCCCTGTGATCCCAGACCAAGGTCTCCATATGATCCAGCTGCGTAACTTTTGCTCAGACCAAAAATACACTGTATAGAGGAACCATGCAAGAAAAGAACAGCAAAACTGAGGTTAGTTTGTTGAGATTGGCATACAGAGCAGGCCAAGGATTGAGGACAGGGAAAGCACAGACATAGAAACATACGCAATTAAAAGGAAAAACGAGGAGTTGGAGGTGGTGACTAAGCAATGCCAAGGAGCTGTTTCACAGAGTGGAGGAAGTTGCCCCTTACTCACCTCATTGAGGACTGCTTTCATGTCTTACAAGGGTGGTACTTAAAAGGGTGTACTCATGCTTAGTCTAGAACATTCTTATCCTTTGGTATCTTTTTTCAGTGTGTTAGCCACTATTCAGTGACTTTATAACTGCTTTATGCTGCTGTGCCATGAATATTTTGCAGTATGCTCCTGCACATTAGAAGTACCCAGACACAGACGATGAGGCAGAGAGTGAATCTCATGTCAAAATTTACAGTTGCCTTATTGTTCACTAGAACTGGCAAGATTTGTAATTAGAAATGCTCATTTCCTCTTCTGCCTTTAATTTAAACCATCCTTGCTAATGTCTTCTATGAACATTTTCCTAAACACATTTGCAATTTATAATATACAAAAACAAATAGCACTTTGGGTTTGCTCCTTCATTAAGGTAATTAAAGACTTAACTACTCAATTTTCATTTAGAGTTTATTTTGTACCTGAATTCTTAACATTCTTAACAATTCAGTTAAGAAAGAAAAAATGTAAACATACAAATTCTTCTTTGAAAAAAAGTCAAGTTTTGATAGCTGTAACAGTAAAATAAGTACCAATTTAGACCTCTGTTTGGCTAAAAACTCTTTTAACTTAAAAAAAAAGGGTAAGAATTAGATGTATAAGATTAAGCTATGTGCAATATACTACTTAATGAAAATTCCAGCTCAAGAATCACATATTTCAGTCTATTTGAAATAGAGACATTTTGGATATTATAAATTTAAGAGGTTTGGAAGCTTGAGATATTGACCAGGTAAAGTTTTAAATTTTTTTTATACTTAACATGATGAAATTACTTTTGAGGTCCATCCCCTTATCACTCACCTTATCTATTTGCTTTAAGAAGATATGCTGCAAACCAGAATAATGTATTTATTTAATATTTATTAGTTTGTGTTCTTGCTGAATGTTATATTAAAGGCACTAGTATGAACCTGAATAGCAAATTAGTGCCCCTTCAAATCTGATATGAATCGGATGCTGACAATTTTCTTCAAATAAACCATGAATTTTAAAACACAAATCAAGATAGTTTAATTGAAGACGATTGCTGACTTAATATTTTGATCATCCAGATAACATATATTTCAGATATTTCACTTTCTTTATGTGTACAGCATTGACTATAAGAAAAAAAGAGGCTTTCTACATCAGAGCATTTTGCAAAGACTAGGAAACAGCATGTTTAAATAAGATGGTAGTGTTACTGAATCTCAAAATAAATCTGCCATTAAACTATTGATTTGGTTTATTATTGTTACATGTTTCAAATCTGCATTATCTAAAACTTCCTGTCAGTTGCACAGAATACATATTTCAAAGAATGCCTTAATCTTAATTCACAAGGAAAGTATAGGTGACAATTTCCCTGAATTTTAAAAGTAATCTTTCTCTAAAATTTTCTCAAGAAATAAAGTATGTGCAATGTTAATTCCTTAACAAAGAGTACTGATCATAAAAAATTAAACAATTTTATGAAGAGAAATTCCAAAAGAATGAAGTACTAAAGTGATTGAATAGATATTTAAGTTTGAAGGTTTCTTGATTTTTTTTTAATGAGGCTTTAAAAAAAATAAAAACAAAGTGCCATCTGTATAATAGAGAAGATAACTATCACACATAGTTTGTAAGAAACTCAGCATAAATTTTCAGACCACTTTTTGAGGCAGTATAGGATTCTATGACCTATTTTTTTTTTATTTTAAACTGGACTATTTATGAAATTAATCTCTTTGTTATACTAAGATCATACGGAATCCTAATATATTTATTAATGAAAAGTGTCTTCATGGTAAATCCATATCAGTGGCCATCTTTATTTTTCAAAATAAAGACCTAGGAGAATTTACAAAAATTTTTGAATGCTCTCAAAATATATATGCAATATATGTATTCACCTGTGTATTATAGACACTTCATAACAATGAGAAAAGTTTCACCTAGGCTTGGTAAACTAGCACAGTGTACTTTTGAAAAAGAGAAGATCCCAAATCAGTAGGTCAGACCAAACACTGTGAAGAGTTTATACATGCCTCTCTAGGCTGTTAGGGGTGAGAAGGCTCTTTCTAGCAGGAAGTGGAAAAGAGGACTTGCAAAAGGCATATGAAATGCCTTTTGAAGTAGAATATGAAGTAGATTTATTTTACTGCTCTGAGAAGCAAGCCAGTAGTACATAAAATGAGAATACTCGACCCTGTGCCATTTTGAATTCATTAACCATTTAATATACAATGAAATGAAGAAAAAACCCTTTTGGGCTGCAATTCAGTCTTTCACTGGCTGTTGTGTATGATTTAGAAATGGCCACTCCAAACAAGTTTACCAGGCAAGTAACAGGAGGTATCTTGTGTTACCTCAAAACACCTAAGCCAGTTTTCTTTTTGAATATGCAAGGGAATTTCCTGAAAAAAAGTGTCTTGAATATGTACTCATACAGTTTTGAAATGAATTACTTTATACTGTCATTAGGATGATACAGTGACTCATTCATTGCTTACCAGATGTTTGGGCATACATTTTTCTGATTGTGTTTTTTTTACCAAGTTTATAAAAAAGTATGCATACTATCGAAGAGTCATGTCGTAGTTAAACACAGTTTTGTTTCAAAACAGAAGGCAGTAGACAGAAGCAGAATGCTCTTTATAACTGAGGAGCTTTGATAAAACTGTGCAAAAATATAACACAAATTGCAACAGGTAGGCACAATTAGGAAATTCAGTGAGTTTTTCATCAGGTATCCCTTTCTTTAATGTATGTTTGTAAATTGTGGCATAGAAAATAAAAACTCTAATGAAGTAGGAGGAGTTTATCCAGTTACTTGATTCAGCATTATTATCTACTATAATTTTATGATTAAAAATTTATTATTTTAAAGGTCAATTTTTTAAGCTTAGAAAATTTTAAACAGTTTAAGCGAATGTTACCAATCTTCTTTTCTGTACCTATATGGAGAGTTTGTTTTTAGCTCAGAGAATTTGACATTTTTAAAACATGTGGAAAGTTCCTCCATACTAGAGAGTCTACTGATATTGCTTAGACTTCCCAGTTTCCTCTAAGTAAGTGTCCACTGTGCACTTAGGTTGACATACAGTTCTTCATTTCAGAATCAGATCTGGGGCTCACTGGTCATAGTAATAGCTGAACTTTTATACTTTTCAGTTGTAAAGCATGTGTCATAACTTTTATAATGATCTTGTGGAAGGTATAACTTTAGTAAGATTATTTTAGTTTCCTAGGATAGTGGATTGTGGGCTTTGGGAAGTACTAAATCATGTAAGAAACAGCATGTGGGTTAGTGATGAACTAATGAAGGAACAAGAGTGTGCAGAAGAAGTTTCACAAATTGGTAATTTTGTGTCATACAAAACCAGAAACATTTTTTTTATCTTCTGCTTTTTCCATTTGGAGGGACAGTGAAGTTTACTCATGAATTATCACACTTTGAGGTTGAAAATCTCTATAAATGTGGAATTATATAGCAGCATCCATTCCTGAGTTTGGTG
The DNA here is from genome assembly GCA_020745705.1 of Hemiprocne comata. NCBI lineage: Eukaryota > Metazoa > Chordata > Aves > Apodiformes > Apodidae > Hemiprocne > Hemiprocne comata. The sequence continues at coordinate 78,379,408 of CM036587.1, read as the reverse complement.
AGCTGTAAAGCAAAGAGACAACTGGATCACAGATACACCAACATACTAAAATAATCACAAGTATCTGTTATATCTTAAACTCACTCCAAATGCTAATTCAAAGTTAGTTCCAAAATTTTCAACTCTAGTAGAAAAAATTACTTTTCCAGTTTTGCAATCACCTCTAATACTGTATGTGGTTATGAAAGTCTGACGACTGATTCCTGGAGTCCCAGTTTTTGCTGGGATAGAGCTTATTTTCTTTTTAGTAGCTAGAATAGCATTATGTTTTGGATTTAGTATGGGATTTGGTATAAGAAGAATGTTGATAATGCACTGATTTTTTCAGTTGTTGCTGAAAAATCAATGACTTTTCAACTTCCCATGTCTTGCTAGTGTGCAGGTGCACAAGAAGCTGGGGGGACTCACAGCTGGGACAGCTGACCCCAACTGACCAAAGGGATATTCCATAACATGACAACATGCTCAGCATACAAAGATGAGGGAGGAAGGAAGGGAGGATGTTCAGTGTGATGGCATTTTGTCTTCCCAAGTAACCATTATGTGTGACAGAGGCCTGCTTTCCTGGAGATGACTGAATGCCTACCTGACAATGGAAAGTAGTGAATTAATTCCTTGTTTTGCTTTGTGTGCATGACTTTTGCTTTCCCCATTAAACTGTTCTTATATCAACCCATGAGTTTTCTCACTTTTACTCTTCCAATTCTCTCTCCCATCCCACCAAGGGAGCAGTGAGCAAGTGGTTATGTGGTGCTTAATTGCTGGCTGGGGTTAAAACATGATACCTGGAAGATTATATATTTGTGTGTAATATTTGTTAGTCCCTTTGATAAAGCAGTTGTGTGCCTCTTAACAGACGGCAACCTGATGTTATTTGGTTCCCTGCCTGTTTCTTTTTAAGAAATCTCTCTGGTATAAATGCAAAAATACTTATCTGGCTGGGTGAGATAGAAGAAGATATTGGGGCAAGATAAAATGAAATAACATTACATATCTGATTAAGTGTGTATTTATTACTATCAAATAAATTATTTAAAGCCTGCTTGGCAGGACTATAGACACTATGGAGAGGCAGAAGGCAAGCTATGCATTGTGTATCTGTTTAGGAAAAGCACAGATGTCATTTTTGTATGGTTTATTTCAGAATATGAAAAAAACCCCAAACAAACAACTGAAAAGAACAGAAGGGTTTATGTATGAGGTTTATGTTTTTCTTTGTCAGGACTTGGTGATTTTCATGTGAAAAAGGACAACGATAGATGTGAGTATCAGGATGTGTGGAGAAGGTGGCACACCAAAGAGTGAGACGAGAAAAGGTCAGGGACGTAGCAGGAGTATCCACATGGTAATTTGTCTGAGCCTCTACAACAGGAGGCGTTTGGCAATTGCTATGGCAGCCCAGCCATAGTGGGAGGCACGATGGCTGTAGAAGAGTGCCTGGGAAGAGGTACCACTCTATATAATAACTGTCTTGAATTGGAGCCTAAAGTCATGCGTGGCTCATGCACACTGAACTGCTATACCGATGTTGCCAGGCACACACTGCTATTTCTTTGTGGTTTCAGAAATGCTGTAGTCACAGCTAAGTCACAGGGCCTTATCTTGTACTGTTTTTTATCAGAACAAGTCTAGCTAAAATAAGACAAGGCTAACTGAGCTACAAGTATTGCACACTCATTATGGTGGGAAGGGGCAAAAAATGGACTACATAAACTCTGACCTTGACTGCTCTATTTCTTCTTGTAGATTGTTCTGTAGAGCCCTTCTTGTGAGTAGCTCATCCAGTACTTCAAAATGTCACCTTTCACACTTAGCTAGAGAGGAATTTCTTCAGGCTGTTGTGTGTACAGGATTTGCTGAGGAGTCTGTTTTCTACAACTTAGAGTAATGCACAGTGGGAAGTAGGAAAAGAGAAAAAAATTACGTAATTTTGTTGTGAAATAGGAGAACAGGACGAAGCTGAACCTGGAGTTTGGGGTTGTTTTTTTTCATTTTGTTTTGTTGGTTTTTTTTCTTCTCTCCTTTTTTTCATGAATGTAATTTCTAGCAATTGCTAGTCTAATTATATCATTTTTACTCCCAGTAAGACCTATCGTTTTTCTACTGTAAACCAGTTTCCTCTGAAGTAGGATGGGGAGCATTTGACACGAGAAAGGTTTTGGAGTCATAAACAGTGCATTTCTATCATGACTACAGAGTCAGGAAGAAAATACAGAAATAGTGTGTTAATCTCTGCTTTGATCTGCAAATCAAAGAGGTCACAAGATGCCAGATTTGTTCTCATTGTAAAGGAAATTGGATTACAGTCTGGTGATTAAGTTCTGCCAAAGAAAGCTTCCCATTCTTGGCAATTCTGTAGGCACTAGACTCTAGATTTTTGTGACGGTTTGTGTAAGGCATGTACCTCTGATTTAAAGGCTGAAAACCTGTTTTTAATTTGGCTTCATAGGAGTCCTTATTTCTGCTAATGCAAAGCAATTTACATTCAAGTGTCCCTCACAAATTTTCCAATTGCATGTCTCCTTTGGAGATTCCCATGCAGCATTGTGTTTCTTTATAGAAATGGGAGGGGTAAATGTAACGCTCCCTGGTGATGCAAGTTTGTGCACTGGCAGTAATTCTATATCTAGGCTGAAAGACATTATTATGCCTTGGGAGATGGCAAAACAGAAATATAAACACAGATGAAAAGGGCCAGTGCCTTTTTTCTTCCTTGAAATCTGCATCTCTCTTTGTGCTTGTAGGAAAGATTGTTCAAGACTCAGCACAGTAATAAAGAGCATATGCCTGGAAAGCTGTTTATTTCTGTGAGATGTGCAGTGAATCCAATCACTATTGTTCGACTTGAAGTCAGGCTATTCCTAAGGTGCAGCTTGAAATTCACTCACACTCTGACCTCACTTAAGCTCATCTCATGTTACAGTTTCTAGAATTGTTGTTTCCAATTGGATTGCGTTGGTCATTCCATTTTGTGACAATGCCAATATGATCTATATGCTGATAATGTGGGGGGAAATCATGCTCACTCTTATGCTGAGAAATCTCCTTTGACAAAAGTCCTTATGAAATACATCTTTTATTAAAATTGTGAGCCAGAAATCTGAGCCAGAAGCTGGATTAAAGCATCCAAAGGCACAGGAACAGAAAAATCTCTGTGTTTTTCCTCAGGTTCTGCTTCAGTACTTGCAGTTCAGTACTGCTCACTACTCAGTCACAATACATTAATAAAGCCCTGTACAAAGGGAGCATTAAGTTTTCCTTATTATGGCTCATAGGGGTTAAGCTTTATATAGCTGCAAAGGCAAATCTTTTGAGAAACTTACATGCTCGGTGTAATACAAGATGTTTTCAGAGCTACAAGGGACTTTTCTATGTCAGTGGCCTAAATATATGACAGTGTGTAAGATTTTGGCAAGATAATTGCTTATTACAGACAAATTTAAAATGAGTGTTTAATGAATGAACACTACCTGCTTAAATATCAGCTTATGGCATTGTAAATCAAGGTTACTCTGTTTAGGTCATGTAAGATTAGGAACTATAAAAGTGACCCTCTATCTCAGTGAAATAATAATTTTAACTTAAATTTAATTTTAAATTTAATAATTCAATTTAATTGAAATGTGGGTTATGGACTGAAAAAATTAAGAGGTTTTATTCAAAATCCGTATTTTCCACTGCTCATCTTCAGGCCCCATAGCCATTGTGGAGGAAGAGGGAAGTTATAAGTATAGAATGTACGGATAAAGTCCAGAGTATTCTAGTAATCCCACAACTGAATTTGCTTTTAGCAGGGGGTTGGAAAAGAGACCTGATGAGGTCACTTCCGGCCTGATATTTTTAGTCTCTCTGTAATTCTATAATATTAAATAAAGTCCAGAAAGAATGCTGAAATGAAAGCTGAAATCTTTCAGTGATATTTTTTCAATGTACAATTTTAATTTACCTGAAAACATTATTTTTATTTTTAATATTTTTTTCAGTACTGGCAGTAGACTGTTTTATATATTCATATAGATAATATTTATGTCTTCTTACTCGAAGACAAAGTATTTAGAGATAGGAAAACCTGCAATCTAAAAAAACAGATGCCTACCAGGAACCTATTACTTAACTAAGCTCATGGCTAATCCTGCAAATCCATCTTTAAAGGTTCTATTTAAAATCTAAACTCCACAGAAACTCATATCTTCTGGGGAATTCCAAATACAGTTATTTTATTTTTTTCTCATTATACTAAAGTTAAAAATAAATAAACAAACAAAAAAGAAAAAAAGCCATGTTTGGGGATAAGAAATTGCTTTGCTATTTCTTGCCATGCTATACATGTTCTGGTGAGGACAAAGAAAAATAAGTAAATTCTATGCTGCTCATATTTAGGATTACTATATACTTTGCACAGGCCTAAAATTAATCCTAGAACTGAGTCAATGTAGCAACTAAAAGAAATAATGAATGGGAATTCCTATGCTGTAGTATTTCTTCCAGTTCTTAATCTCTACAGCTTTTAATTTGTTTCAAATGTTGCATATATTTTGACAAATACTCTTTAGCTTAAGAAGCAGAAACAGAAAGATGGTCAGCAGTGTGTGTGTGTGTGGAGTGGGGAAGGTATGTCCAGCTCATCCTTCAACGTTCAGAAGAAACAAACCGTTGTTTTCATCCCTTTATAGATACATCCTTAGATAGAAAGCCCACAGTAGTATTCTGTCAAATGGACAATGTGCATCAGTTCTTCATTAAAAATTACTACCAAAATACGGGTAAACAAACCAGAGCAAATATTGATCTAGATAAGAACGGATTATAATACCAGCAGAGTGACTGGTTGTCAGTAACCCCATGCATGGGTAAAGATAGCATGGTTTGTATCTGGGGTACCAGTCCTGCATCCCCAGTGCACAGTTACCACACAGAGATATATCACTTCCTACCAGCAGTTAGCTTACTTTAGAGATTTCATTGTGGTGACCTGACTAGGAAGAAAAGGGTAGTGTTTTAGAGGCAAAAGGAGTATTTGCATAATTTTGGTCTTTGATATAAATTTATGACAATAACTACCATGTCAGTAACATCATATAAGTGATCTTGGTGTTTTTCAAAACTCTTCAGTGAAATCAAAAGAAGTGTCAAAGGTACCCCTTGCATCTTCTGGCTAGGAAAGTTTTCTCAGATAATAAAATTTAATTTAAAGAGGAAACAGCTGTGTGAAAGGAAAAAAAACTATTATTATATTTTTTTCTCTTTGATGTCTGAGTAATATTTCAAACATGGGGAGAACTCTTTGGATAGTAATTTCATCTATATTATTTTAAAGATATATCTGACTCATATTCTGTGGCCTTATTTTGAATATCATGCAGCTGTAGACACCTATGCTAAATTTTCTTTTTCAAGGATGACTTATCAAGAATAAAGGAAAGATACTTCCTTTCTCTGCCACAGTATTTCTTTTTAAAAAACCAAAATAACCCAATGGTAAAATATTCTCCTTCCAGTCCGAAGTCAAGTAAATCCAATAGATCTTGCAGAGCTGACCAGTTACCATCTAGACTTGAATTTCAAAGCAGGCTTCTTTTGTTATAATGTACAAAACAGGTATCCCTAAGGGAAAGAGGAGTTTAATCCAACAGTGGATCTCAGTTTCCTTTAGTAGTTCTTTCTAGATTGTAAATTTGTGTGAAGATAAAGATCTTAAAGATAATGTCCAGAATCTCAAACTAAAAGCAAAACAGAGCAAGCACAAAAAATGACAGTATACTGATAAATAATAACCACAAGGGTTTTCTGTCGCATACCATTTTCATCACTCCTTGCACCCTACTTCCTTATCCCAATTAACCTAAAAAGAATGTATGAAATATGTTTGAGACTCCACGTTGTTGACAGTTACAGAGTAAAGAAGGAAATAGCTGGCAACCAGAGAGAAAAGGATGACATGGTCCAAAAAACAATCAATCAGAAGTAGAAGTGAAATGCCAAATGCTGCATTTAAAAAGCACCAGAAAACCCACTGCTTGTTCAATGGCTATTAACCAATGTGTTTTTTCCCACTTGTGATTCCAGATCAATTTTTGCCAACACCAAAAAATTTAGCAGATTAATGATTTTGGTATTATTATTTCAATGAGTTTTACTGATCGTTAAGTAGGGCTACATTAACTGATAAATTACGTGCACTGTTTATTAGATCATTTAACTTGACTTTAAATTGAAGAAAGTGAGAACTAGATAACTTTGTGAGCTGAGCTGAAAACTTGACATGGAGTGGAAAAATAGCATAGAAGAATGGGATTCTGGAAAAAAAATCCATAAGGTAAACCTGAGGGAAAACACAACAAAGAGAAAATAAGACTTTACAGTAAAAAGAAGTGACTGACAGTTAAAAGCCTCGATCATATAGCACCATAGCTAAGGAACTTTTATGGCCTCTGTGGGTAAAGAAAGGCTTTAGTAAAATGGGGGAACTTACATTTTTGTGCTTTTCAAGGAAAGTCTAGGCTGTGTTCCTGACAGTATCTTACTTTCTAGCTGCTTTTACTGGACTTTACAGCAGACGGCTAATTTCAGACAGTGGCTTGTTGCATGTCTTCCAAGAGTTCCTGATCAGTATATCTGACTATTAAAATCTGAACATTTACTCTATTCCTTTATTCAAAAAAAGAGAGAAAGAAATAGAAAATAATAACAGAATTATATGAATTATATAGGGTGACAGTATAAAGGATAATGGAAATTTAGTATATTAACATAAGATGTGAGTTAAATACACCACTTTCTAATGACTGATTTAAAAACATATGGAACTGCATTAAGGTTAACATTATGGCAACATTAACAGCAACGGGAGTCCTCTCTTAAATGTAATTTAATTGCTATCAGCTACATATTTTTTTCTTTTTTTCCATTCCATAATTATTAATTTGTGTACTTCACAGTGAGTGAAATAGTATTGCTAGTTTTTGCAAGCAGTTTTTCATAAAGCTTTCACCTTCACCTCAATTGCACAGCAGTCCTTTGCCATTCATTAGTGCAGATTTCTATAAACTGTTAAGTCTGTGGTGTGTTTTTCCAACCATCTTTCAAGAGTTGTCTTGAGACAGAAGGAAGGAATTGAGGATAGAAACATTTTGCAGTCCAGCATAGTAAATGAAGATTGCCACAAAAATATTATAGAAATAATCATGTGCCAGTGACCTAGAAAATGGCAATAAAATATTTAAAAATGACAAGACAATGACCAGCTCTTATCCGAAGAAAAGGATAAGCTGAGTCATCAGTCAATTTTTGTGTTTATAACTGTACTTCCAATGTGACAAGCCAATTTGAGAGTCATTCTGTCTCTGAGCTTTCTTCAGATCATAGAATCATAGAATCATAGGGGTTGGAAGGGACCTCAAAAGATCATCTAGTCCAACCCCCCCTGCCAGAGCAGGGTCACCTAGAGTACATCACACAGGAACTTGTCCAGGCGGGTTTTGAATGTCTCCAGTGAAGGAGACTCCACAACCTCCCTGGGCAGCCTGTTCCAGTGCTCTGTCACTCTCACAGTAAAAAAAATTTTTCGGACATTCACCTTGACCCTCCTATGCTCCAATTTGCACCCATTACCCCTTGTCCCATCACTGGTCATCACTGAGAAAAGCTTAACTCCATCTCCCTGACACTCACCCCTTACATATTTGTAAACATTGATGAGGTCACCCCTCAGCCTCCTTTTTTCCAAGCTAACAGTGAGTCATTCAGATGCCTTAGTTCTAGAACAAGCACAAAATTTTTAAGCACTGCAAGCTGAACTTGATTTTTTTCATGTAGTTTGACAATGTTAAACCTCATAAGCTTTTTCAAACAAAATATTTTCTGTCTGCATTTCTCCCAGGAAGTAAGAATGGCTATTCTGATTAGGAAACTGGTCTTGAACTTGACATCTGGATCCTGTTCCCAGCTTTGGTATGTTGCAATGTATGTTTTTATCTCTAAAATTTTTGATGAGGTGCTGTGAAATGTTTATTACTGCTGAGAAAAGATAATGTGTAAACGGCTGTTAACGTATCAGTATTGCCTGAGTATCTGTAGGGGATGTGATGATCCAATGCTCAATCCTTGAGTACGAGGAGAGTGGACAGAGGTAGTGGCTGTGGTAAGTGCTCTGCCTTAACAACAAACTTTACCTGTTGTGACATTCCGGATATATAGTGTTTGTCTCGAGCAATCCAAGAAATAAACAGTGTATTTGGACATGCAGAATTCCTGGTGTTTATCTTAAGACATCTAAGAGTTAAACAGGATTTTTTTCTGGACTATGTCCCAGGATCCTGCCAAGCTGTTTTACTCCCCCCTGCGCACCTGCAAACTGAGGAGTTTGATGTGGGACAAAGGAGCTCTACAGCTGGTGCTGGGAGCAGGATATCCAGCCATAACTAGGCCTTGAGACTTCATGTAAATCAGTGACTTGGCCAGAAAAGGAAAGGGCAAGCGGACCTCCACCTTATAAACTATCCTGAGGTGCCAAGTTGTCTCATCATGTCACTTTCAAGGACCCTGTTGCTGGCCCAATCAATGGCTTATCTTGTTAATTAGCTCAACAAAGACCATCTGCAAGGTATAGCCCAGCACCATACCTATCTCTCTCCCTCCCATATCGGAGGAGCATGGAGAAGACAGAGAAATTTCCTCCCCTGTACTGGGAGAAAAGGGGGTGGGGGAGGGGAGCAGTGGGCAAGAACAGTATAAAAGTCTGGGACACTATGGGTGCAGCAAAGCTCTTCCCCACTGACGACATTGCTGGACCGTGGTCGTAACTATCCTATTTTTCTAATCTCTGTAATTCTGCTTTCTCCTTTATTTTCTGTCTGTTTTCCTTCCTGTCCTATCTGCTCTAGGGACTTTGTTGTGTAACTCCAATAAAGTTCAGTGTGCATGTGACATCTGACCTCATTTGTGTCTCAATTTCACTGTTTGGGATCACCTTTAAACCTTTTCACAGGTCCTGCCGGACAAACAGGTGCATCTGTTGTTGCTGCTCATACCAGGAGAGGGAAGGCAGAGTCCAGCCGCCCCAGCCTCCCACTGCGGTGAGGAGTGTCAGAAAGCAAGGGCGTTCTGCCCCATCTCTCCTAAGACTGCACACCAGCCCCAGTGCCTGTTTGTGCACCTTTGTTTTGTCCTGGCGAGATCGTAAAAAATTGCCACGTATCTGAATATCAGATCGTTACACCTATTTAAGACAGACAAGTGGGTTCCTGGAGCCTGGGAAGCCCATGGGAGAGAGGAAAGACCCAGAAGGGCTCAGCAGCTCTTTCAAGAGAGGCTGACATGGAGGGGGCATCGCCAGGGAAACTGCACGTCATTTAAATGTGGCCATACCCAGAGGCTCCCCACAGACCACGAGGAGAGCAGACAGAGGCAGCGGCCATCAGGGGGTGTGCCGCATGCAGGGCATGCAAGTGAGCATGAGAGGAGGGATCGGTGAAACCAGCGAAGAAAGACAATTAAGTATGGTTTCCACCTGGGCAAAAGCTGCTTATATCCTGTCTGCTTGGCTGAGCGTGATGGCCCACAGGAGGAGAAGCAATGGTCAGTAACCAGACAAGTGTTCGGGATATCTGTGGCTCAAGTGTATATATGTGTCGCGAACCGAGATAGGGAAAGCCACGACCCACTGCCTTTCACAAAGGAATCGAGCCAGCAAACGTCGCTGGCTTAAAGGCCATCAAGGAGTCCGTCTCTCACATCATGCCAATGCCCGTAGCATGGGAAATAAACAAGAGAAGTTAGCAGCTATTGTGCACCATGATATAATTGCCATCACGGAGATGTGGTGGGATGATTCGCATGGTTGGAGTGCTGCAATGGATGGCTACAGGCTCTTTAGAAGGGATAGGCAAGGCAAGAGAGGTGGTGACAGAAACGGGGCAATCCAGGAGGTTTCTGAAATACATAGAAGATAATTCCTGCTACAACTGGTAAGTGAGCCTACCAGGGGTAGCACCATGTTAGACCTACTGTTTACGAACAGGTAAGGGCTGGTGGAAGATGTAGTGGTTGGAGGTCATCTTGGGCACAGCAATCATGATATGATAGAATTTTCAATATGTGGTGAAGTTAGGAGGGTCGTCAGCAAAACCTCTACCTTGTGGAGAGTTTTGGGGGATCTAAAGACCCCCTTGCTGTAAACATGCAGGGGGATGAAATCAGTCTCCGTGACATTAGGGTGTATGCATAAGGAAAAAGAGATAAGGGAAGCTTTTGGAGATCAAACTATGCCCTTAAAAGGTCATGGAATGTAAGTGATAAGGGAAAACAGAATGTTGTAGCAAGAATTGAGAGGCACCAGCTGGGGATTCAGAGAAGTGTTCCAAACTGAAGATAGATGTGCTTGGACAGAGTGTGGACAAAGACAGACCAATCATCCCTTTGTAAAGTGTGCATGAACAGTATGTTAACTAATAGCATTATTTTATAATCTGAGTGACACAGTATAAATGTAGAGAGACAAGAAATAAAGCGGCTTCTGCTTCTGCTTTCTAATGGACCTGATGACTGCGTGATTTATGCCCACCGCAACCACAATACACTGCACTACCTTGGACTTCTGGAGGGCTGACTTTGGTCTCTTCAGGATGCTGATTCAGATAGTCCCTTGGGAAGCAGCCCTCAAAAACAAAGGAGCCCAGGAAGGCTGGGCTTACTTTAAGAATAAAATTATGAAGGCGCAGGGGCAGGCTGTCCCTATGTGCTGAAAAAGGAGCTGGCGGGAAAGAAGACCAGCCTGTCTGAGCAGGGAACTGTTACAAGAACTCAGAAATAAAAAAACAGTGTATCATCTTTGGAAAAAGGGGCAGGTGAGTCAGGAAGTATTTAAGGATATTGAAAGGGCATGTAGGAAGAGAATTAGAGACGCAAAAGCTCAGCTAGAACTTAATCTGGCCATCTCTGTAAAGGATAATAAAAAATGCTCTTATAAATACATTAACAATAAAAGGAGGGTCAGGGAAAATCTTCATTCCTTATTGGATGAGGGGGAAACTTAGTAATGGAGGACAAGGAAAAAGCTGAGGTACGTAACACCTTCTTTGCCTCAGTCTTTAGTAAAAAGACCAGTTACCCTCAGGACAAATGGACTCCTGAGTTGGTAGACAGGGATGGGGAACAGAATCCCCCTCCTGTAATCCAGGAGGAAGTAGTTAGGGACCTGCTGTGCCACTTAGATCCCAACAAGTCCATGGATATGGATGGGATTCATCCTAGGGATGTGGGATCTGAGGGACCTGGCAGAAGAACTGGCTAAGCCACTCTCCATAATTTATCACCAGTCCTGGCTGACCGGAGAGGTCCCAGATGACTGGAGGTTGGCCAATGTGACGTCCATGCACAAGAAGGGCCAGAAGGAGGATCCGGGGAATGATAAGCCTGTCAGCCTGACCTCAGTGCCTCGCAAGGTTATGGAACAGATCATCCTGAGTGCCATCAAGCGGCAGGTGGAAGACAACCAGGGGATCAGGTCCAGCCAACATGGGTTTAGGAAGGGAAGGTCCTGCCTGACCAATCTCACCTCCTTCTGTGACTGGGTGACCCTCCTAGTGGATGAGGGGAAGGTTGTGGATGTGGTCTACCTTGACTTCAGCAAGGCCTTTGACACAGTCTCCCACAGCATCCTCCCAGAAAGTTAGCAATCCATGGCTTGGACAGGTGCACCCTTTGCTGGGATGAAAACTGGTTGGACGACTGGGCCCAGAGAGTGATGGTGAATGGAGCTGCATCCAGTTGGTGTTTGGTGACCAGCGGTGTCCCCCAGGGATCAGTACTGGGCCCAGTCCTATTCAACATCTTTACTGATGACCTGGATGTGGGGATTGAGTCCACCCTCAGTAAATTCTCAGATTACACCAAGCTGGGGGGGAGTGTTGATCTGCCAGAGGGTAGGAAGACACTGCAGGAGGACCTGTACAGGCTGGGTCAATGGGCTGAGGCCAATGGCATGAAATTCAACAAGACCAAGTGCAGGGTCCTGCACTTTGGCCACAATAACCCCAGGCAGCGCTACAGGCTGGGGGAAGAGTGGCTGGAGAGTGACATGGCAGAGAGGGACCTGGGAGTACGGGTTGACAACCTGCTGAACATGAGCCAGCAGTGTGCCCAGGTGGCCCGGAAGGCCAATGGCATCCTGGCTTGTATCAGGAATAGTGTGGCCAGCAGGAGTAGGGGTGTAATTCTCCCCCTGTACTCATAACTGGTGAGGCCTCTTCTCCCAGGCAACTAGCGACAAGACAAGAGGGCACAGCCTGAAGCTGCACCAGGGGAGGTTTAGGTTGGATGTTAGGAAGCACTTGCTCACGGAGAGGGTGATTAGACATTGGAATAGACTTCCCAGGGAAGTGGTGGAGGCACCGTCCCTGTATGTGTTCAAGGAAAGGCTGGATGTGGCACTTAGTGCCATGGTCTAGCTGATGTGGTAGTGTTGGTCATAGGCTGGACATGATGATCTTAAAGTTCTTTTCCAGCCTTGGTGATTCTGTGATTCTGTGATTCTAATCCCATTTTTTTGGTTTCTTGTATTCAGTTAAGCCAGTTACTTCGACCAAGTATTCAGAAATAATCAGCTGTTAAGTACAGGATTCAGCTCCAGATTAACTCTTGAATTTATCTATTACATGTAGGTGTCAGCTTCTTAACTTCATATCTAAGGCCCTTGTATAGTCAATGGGGTTCTAGTCACAGAATCATAAAATTGCCATGGTTGGAAAGGACCTCTGAAATTACCGACTTTAACCATCAACAAAAAACCAAACCAAACCAAAAAACCCAAACAAAAAAAACCCCACACACACCCCACAAAAAGGCACCCACAGAAAACCCACACACAACCTTGGCTACTAGAGCATGCCCTGAAGTGCCACATCTACATGTTTCTGGAATACCTCCAAGGATGGTTACTCAACCACCTCTCTGGGCAGGCTGTTCCAGTGCCTGATCACTCTCCACTCAGGAGAAGAGGTCAACCCCACCTCACTACAACCTCCTTTCAGCTACTGTTAGGGGACGATGAGGTCTCCCCTCAGCCTCCTCTTCTTCCAACTAAATAATCCCAGTTCCCTCAGCCACTGCTCGTAAGATTTGTTCTCTAAACAGCCAATAGTCAAGTCAGTTAGTAGACTATAGAACACTATTCAGGCGAATAAAGGTAGGTGGCTACTTTAAGATAATTCCTAGCTCTTGGCATTCTTTCCTGTAGTGTCTAAACTGAATACAGACAATTGTATTTATCTGTCTGAATATGGAGCTAATCCCACTCTAAATGCATCAGTAAGATATAAGGCAGCTTCTCTGAGTTAGTTAGCAGAAATAAATGAGTATTCTCAGACACAGTGTCCTGTCTGTCCACCTAAAAGCCATTTAGCCATGTAAAAGGGTGATTGACACTGCCTCTTTCCTTTTACTGCATACTGACCATTAAAGAATAATGTACTTGAATAAGGTGTCTGGTTTAAGTATTTTATAGCTGGGTACCAGTACAAAATTTTGATTCTATATCTAGAGGTTTGTTCTGAATTAAAGCAGAGAACACTGCCCCAGGCTGGACAACCAGGCTCCTTTATAAATGAGTGTCCCAAAGTATTTGTGCTCCACATTTGCATGTGTAAAATGGAAATAACAGCACAGCCTTTTTTCAACAGCTAGAACTGGCAGTTTGTATAATATGACATTTGTCCTCAAACTAATGTTTAGAGTGTGCAAGTAAAGTGTCCATCACCTAAGGTCTCTAATTCCTGATAGGACCTTGCAAATTTTATAGAGTACAAAGAATAACCAGCTGCAGTTTACATATTATGTATAAGGAAATTGTTCTGGCAAGAAAAATTAACTATAATCTGCAGTAGCTCCCAAGTGCCAGTTAAATGCAGTCATGTATAGGAAGTCTCAGGTAAACCTGGATATTCAGAATATAGCAGGGTCTGTAATCTTGGTTGTTTAGAGATTGAGGTATGAGATATTTTTGAGATGCTTTGCCTAGTTCCTGTATGATCTAGAGTAAGTCTGTTCATGTGAAGTCTATACAAAGGGTTCTGGCAGCAGTTGGATATTAAAGTGCCCCTTTTTGTACTTATATTTTTCAGAACTAGGCTCAGCTATTGTTTAACCTTGGAGGAACTGAGCCACGTGCTGATCTTATCTCAGTGACTTCTATAGACAGCCATCAATTTCCAGGATTTGATGACATCTGGGTGTTCAGACCAAGCAGCAATAAGAATAATTATTTAAATTAGAGAACAATTATTATCTATTAATGGCAGTTAACTTCTCTAAAAAAAAGAAAATGTCAAGAGAGGCTGCGGAAACAAACAAACAAACAAACAAAAAAGCAGGAAGTTATACAGAGGTAGTGCAAACATGCAAGGAAGGGGCAAACCTGATACACAACATAAAACATGAGAGAAAATTACTTGAAAGGGAAGGAAAGAACATAGGAAAGAATCTTCTATCACAAAATCTCTGGCAAAATGCAAAGTATAAGAGATACGTCAATAAAATTCCCCTTGAATATATATAAAAATCAAATCAGATGCAGGAACAATAAATATGCAGTATAGCTTATTTAAATATGCTGCCAACAAAGAACCCATTCTCTTGTTCACCTTTAACATATGTATTTATGCTTAATGCTTTTTATTATTTTGTCTTCCTCATAGAGTTCTAATGTGCATTACTAAAAATGCATAGAAAATGTAAAAAAAACCCTAAATTTTATAGTACCAAAATACCTGACTTGATGTCTGAAAATGGTTAATTGGAGATGAGACAAAGTGTTACTTTAGCAGAGTCCAGAGTATGATGCTTATGGAAGTATTCATTGCCATTGTGAAACTTCTGTTCATAAAGGGAATTATCCTTTCTCTATGAGCTAGATTAGGAGGGCATAATTTCTTTTATCACGCTGGAGGGAGAATCGCAGTCAAGAAGATGGGTTGTTGGTTCAAATTTTCTTTGTAGCTTGGAAAAGAAAAGGTAACGTTAAATGCTTTTAAGCATTTTAATCAAAGCTTTTTACAAAAGAGATCCAAGTTGTTTATTTCATTCCCTTTCTGTAAAAATGAAACATGAAAAGCCTGAGAGACTGACTTTTCAGAAATGTTTGAAAGCCTGCGGTTAAACTTGGAAGTCAAGCCAGCTATATACTCTTGTCAACTGGCCAACATTGCCTCCCTGTAACCTTGAGTACCAAAGATGTTCTTACGGTCTTCAACTTCATGACATGAGATGCACTGAATTGAAGGCAGTATATTTTAAAGTTAGATATGTTTGTAGTAAATTTCTGCTAATTGAAGTATCACTGCAAAATAATACTTTTCCCTTTTTACTGAACTTTGCTTTTGCTGCAACGGGATGTTTGTTTTGTCAAGTGTATGTAACGTTGTAGTCTTCCTCTTCACAAAGCAGCCATTGCACTCTTCACCTTCTACAGATTCCACAAACTCTTGGTGTCTCGACTTTATCAATTCTTGTAGATCAGCAGGGCTCCTAGTTTCCCAGTCTTGTCAGTGACTTCTACACACTCCCTACTCAGCATGTACTTTTCCTCTTTTTAGCCTGTTTTATTTTGGTAACTATTTTTCTGGTAACTATTTCTCCATCCCAACCTATTGAAACTTAAAAAAGTAATTAATACAAAATACATAAAACAGGCCTTTCTGACAATCCTTCCTCAATACTACATGTTTTTCTTGTTTTTTCCTGTTTTTTTGTCTAAACTTGAAAAATAATTAACTTCAATCAAATTTCATAAGACTGTTTTTCAGTTCAGAGTAGTAGTTACCCAGATTTCTTTCCTGCTTCCCACTCCTGTATATAACTCTAAATAATTCCTCCAGGATTTACATGTAAACATCCTTCAAATAATATTTACTTTATTCCTAGATATCTCTTACCCTTAACTGTGCCAATGAAAACATACTCATTTATTTCAAATGTCAATATTTCCTGCAATCTCACCTTTTTTAGTATATCTCTTCTTGTAAGTAACTGCAAAATCATAAGTATCAGAAATGAACAGAAAATGGTAGGTGGCACCCCAAAAACCATTTAGTCACAGATCCCTGCCTATTGACATAACTAATCTGCCTCTATCTGCATATCTTTAACACTCAAACTTGTAGCTGTCACTACTTTTTTGATAAAGTGTGGTTTTTTCTCAAGTTTAAATCATCTCTCTCAACACATTGTTTCAGTGCTTCTTATATTAGTGTTAAATAATGTGTGATGTAGATAAAATCAGGTCCTGCACATTAAGACTGCAAGCAACAGTCACATCACGGAGGTCTAGTGTGTTACTAAACCAGGGAAGAATTAAAAGACCAAAATACCCTATATCGTGGAAACACATGAAATACAATTTTATATCTCTGGAATGCCCAATCAGCAATTAGATTGATTTATATGAAGTGATAGCAGTTTATCTGTAGTGCACAAAATGTCATGATAATTAGCATTTGTTAGAATTCAGAACATTCGAACGGCTTTATAATAGTTAAAATATAATAATTCTTGCTAAAGAGAAGGAAGCTGAACATTTTTTTTTAAAATGCAGTAAAATATATTCATTGCTCAATTATCTGTTCAAACAGAGTTGGAATAATAGTTTAGTTTAATGTGTTAGGAATATGTCTATCGTCAAGCAGCCATACATTGCAAAAATATGGCAGATATAATGTATGTATTGTTCTTACCCTTTAGATAATGAAAAATATGATTCTCAGAAAAAACTCACTGTGAGCACAGTCGTTGCAAGCTCTCGGGATAGTTATGAAACCATAACATCTCATACCTAAGCAACTCAATAGATCTTGCTATTAGAAACTTTTTAAAAATAACTAGATATTGCAGTTGTTGCAGGCACGAGAACTTGAAAATACATTGTTTATTATTTTGAGAAGCTGTAGGGTGGGAAAAGTGGAGGCATGATAAATGTAATGGCTTTGAAGCAGTAACAGATTTTTGTTTGCTCAGTTATATTGACAGAAGGAAATAAAACAATATAAAACTGTCACATTTTAAATCCACATTGAAAACAAATTTAATTTAGATTTTTTTTTCTCTTTCATTAAAAATTGCTTCATGAAAACTTACTCTTGTAAGTGGCAAAACAACCTTGGAAAACTGAAGTCTGTTCACATAGGGGAATAATTCAGACACTGGCATTTGACATGTTAATTGACAAATAGTAGTGACATTACAGATTCATCTTTAATGTCATTCTCTGCTCTTGTAAATTGTCATTGTTCCCTTAAGTCAGTGTCAACTGAATTTTCTTATTCCTGCAGTCCTTGACAGTTTTTTGAAAAGCACAAATTTGGTATTTGAACTTGGAAAAAGACTCCACACAGAGATGATGTGTAAGTCAGAAACCCTCTAAAAAGAACAGTAACTTGTGGGATTTATTATGAAAAGCAAACCCTGGTAATGACTGTGAGGGTGTTTTTCTTGGTTTAAAAGTTGAACTAGAACGAATAAATACTTCTCTGTGGAACTTAAAAATTCCAATAGGCGTAATTTCCTGCAGGGTTTCTGTAACAGGCAAGATGTGAAAATGCCAACCATGTTCTGGTGGAAAAAGAAGTTATTAGCAACTTTTTTGGATTTAAGATTTGTTCTGATTGTATGTTAAAAAACATTGGGCTTTTAAGGTAAAGTTTAATTGGTAACTCACAATTTCTAATAGGTACGTATTTGGACTTGATTTTACAATATGATCAGAAAAAGTAACTTTTAGGCTGTTTGACGCTGTCATCTTCTGTTGATTTTTTGTTCAATTTTTTGTTGGGTTTTTATTTTCTCTCTCCATACGTAATTGCTATGAACTTTTCACTATGATGAATGATACAGAATCCTATTCATGGTGAAGTCAATAGTAGTCATTAAAAGCCAGCTTTTTATCTCTTTTATTCATCTGTTCTTAAAAATAATTTTATGCTGAAATTAACGTAGCTTCCTGCAGTTTGAACAAATGTCTCTGATTGCATCTACACATTCCTTCGTGTTCAACCTTGTGTCAGATAGGATCTTATTGTGTGTAATTTGATTTTAACAGGCTCAGATTAGGTCTGACAATTCAGATTTTACATTCAGACATCCAGTAGAGAGTATACAGGTTTGTGTTCAACTTACAGACCATTAGCAAAGCCAATTTTGCCTTAAAACTTCCCTGTGCTGTAGGTGGCCCAGTCTTGGATTCCTTCATTACTGATTTAAGAGGACGAAATGGGTTGTAAACAATTAATTTATGATTTGGCAAGAAATTCAATCTAATCAGTTACTGTATTATCCTGTTCCATCCTTGAACAAAATGTAGCTATTTTCCATGATACTTGAATTTACTAGAGTTTTGTTTTACTTAAAGTGTTGAATACTCAACTGTGTACCTTAGAAGAAGATAGAATAAAAGGAAGTGGTTGGTGAGCTGCATCTGGCTAGTTAGTTTTCTTCATAGCAGCTCATGGGGTGCTGTGTTTTAGATTTTTTACCAAACCAGTACTGATAATATATTAATCTAGCTTTTGCTAGTGCTTGCACAGCATCAAGCCCTTCTCTGTTTCTGGCTCTGCCACTCCAGTGATTAGATTGTGGGGTGCAAAGTTCGTTGGGAGAAGACATAAACAGGAATATGGCCCAAACTAACCAGATATTCCATACCATTGTAATGCCATGCTCAGCAATAAAAGGGAAAAGAAGAGGGTGTAAGAGTGCAACTGACTCCCAAACAGATATGATATAGTCAACTGTGTATCTCACAGTAGGTGAAAGCTTTCATGTTCACTCCCTTCACTGTTGAATTACCATGAATTAACTCATCCCTATAGCTGGATATCATTGAACACATCTGGTAAGTGCTGCACTGTAAGTTCACCAAGTCTTTGCATTATATCATCATACCTGAATTGTATGATAATTTGGCTGTTCAGTGTATACTCTTTATGCACAAGGAGAATGCTCCTTATATACAAGCAGTATATATAGTTATCAAAGATACCTATATATATAAGAAGCAATATATATAAAGAAGAAAAAGTGCACTTGAAATATCTTCTTTTGTTTCTTGTAAGCTTTGTATGTGTTTTCAAAGCTATTTTTGGCTAATAAGATCATTCATTTACAATTTT
The DNA here is from genome assembly GCA_020745705.1 of Hemiprocne comata. Taxonomy (NCBI): domain Eukaryota; kingdom Metazoa; phylum Chordata; class Aves; order Apodiformes; family Apodidae; genus Hemiprocne; species Hemiprocne comata. Next base: position 78,360,254 of record CM036587.1, on the reverse strand, counting down.
CAATTTTTTCTCTTCTTTACCATAAAAAAAAACTGACCTAAGTTATAGAGAAATTTCATAACTAAATAGTTGTATATTGTGTAATTTTCCTCATATACACTTCTCTTCCCAGCAAAAAACAGTGAACATTGCCAAATCTAATGCAAGGAATCAGGAATTCAAAAATACTTATGCCTCCCTCTCCTTACCCACCCCCCTGCCCATTTAATTGACATGTCAGATTCTACTTACAGCCATATGTTGTGTACCTTCTGTAAGTTCATAAAATTACAAATAAGAATATTCCAAACTCTTTCCTGTCATTTCTGCTTGTTTTGGTACATTTTTGTTCCTTCATAGAAAAAGATGTCTCCTCTCTTTCTCATCCCTAAGGAACAGGATGCTCAGAATGCTTTTGTTCTTTTTAAAAAATAGAAACTGTAGTATTTAATTTGGAGGCCAAAAGTCTGCTCTTTTGATAATTGCAGTCTTATGCTCCTCCAATTACAAAACCTTGTTCTACTTTATTCTGTGACAGCATAAGTACAAAAAGACATGCTTGAAATTTTGAAGTCAAGAGTATTGCCAAAACTTTCAGATAATTTGTACATAAATTATCCTCCTATATTAAAATAAACAGATAAATCCTGATTTTTAAGGCAAAAAGATATCTAAGTTTTTTAAGTCTACTTTCATTTTAGGACTTTTTTTTGTCTCAGTTAACATGATATAATACAGAAATTTAGATAGATAGATAGATAGATACAGATTTATATGCTAAATATTATCAGGTGTATGTAGCAGTTGGAGCCAGGATCCGAAGTGTACCAATTTCATACAGATAATTGCATCAAAACTGAAAGAGTATTTTATATGTTGGCAAAGAACAGTTACTGTGAACTTTAACGATAGCAATTGGACATGAACAAGAGCATAAATGTATAAATTTAAAACAGAATTAATTACTTCTAATTCAAAAAGAAGATATAGGGAGTAAAATGAAGTTCACATATGAATTTTCACATCCACAATGAATTAGTCTTTTAGCAATATCTTTGGTTTAACTGCAAAGTCTAAATAGAGTCCCTTAAGTAATTAATTTGCCTTTATTGAATTTAAAATATAAGATCCAAGTTTTTGCAGTAGCCAAAAACTACTGAGAGGACAGGAATTGTGGGAAAAGTTAATGAAAAGATTAGTGATGTTGTCAGAAGGGATATAGACAACACATGGGAATAATCATATAGTAAATGTATATAATAAAAAAATGCTATGGTGGCACTAGGGCTGAGGAGCCAATAAGGCAGATAAACAAGGGAGACTAGGAGATTTACAATACAAAAATATAGGAGAAATGAGTACCAGTACTCTACAGTTGGAAGAATGGTAGGTAACTCAGTTTTGCCACTAGTATGGTGATAACAAGAACACTGTCACTGATTATACTAAATCATCGATGTTTTGAAAAGCAGCAAGATAGAGACTAACCAAAAATAAGTGCTGTAAGTTAAGATGGAAGTAATATATCTCCATGGTCGCAGGGAAGAAGATGAAAGATAAATAAATGCACAGGACTCTGTATTCCACACATAACCAGAGATTGCAACATTGTAAGTATGGTTCATTCATATCAACTAGGTGTAGAAAATAATGCTCACATTTATCTGTATGGACAAATAAAGATGATTGCAATGTACTGAAATCTCATGTAAATATATACTGCAGCACTGTAGTACAGGAAGGTTAATGGCTTAGAGCCAAGGTGTAATAAACAGGCTCTTCCTGTATGAGCTGCAACCAATTTTTCTTCACTCAATGAATAATGGAGAAACAAATGGCAACAGAGTCAAAATCAACCCTGTGTCATATGAATAAAATTGGAAAATGTAACTTTTGCTTTGGTTCTGTATAAGCTGCACTGATATTAAGATAAATATTTCATAACAAGATAAGATTTAGTCCATGAAATACATATTAGTGTAACCGAGTGGGACACAGCTTGTCCAAATGAAATTCTTACTGTGCTGTAGACTTTGAAAATATAATAAAAATCAAAGTCTCAAGCATCTTGCATATTCTTCTCTGTGTTTAAAATTGTTAACACTCTGGAGTATAAGTGGCCTTTATATAGTAATATTTAAACATGGAGGATCAGAATGAACTCTTTATAATCCATTCTACCTCAGGATACACTGGAGACACTTTGAACTAGATTCTACAAGAAAATCTATCTGTATCTCTGGAAAAGCTAATCAAGACCAGGATCTTAGTATGGAATTAAAAACAATAAAATGACAAAAAAAGACTCACAAAAAACCTCAAACCAAACAATATTATGGTTTCCCTTCTTCTCTGTTCAGCAATTTAGCTGGAAAGAGGATACCATCCATAATAATGGATTCAGTCATCTGACCTGCAGTAGCCAATAACTGTCCAAATACTGAGATTAATAGAAACACACATACCTACGCCTATCCAATTTTTTGAAACTAGGTTATGTTATGAGAATAAATGTTATGGTAAGAATAGTTTTTCGCCTTCTGAGAGGCAAGAACCCATTACCTATTTTGACTTTTTTACTAAAGGAATGAAAGAAATCAAATCAGACAGAAGTTCCCATTTGAATGGCTCAGGGTGAATTATCAGATCTTAAGAAGCAAGAGTAAAGTCCAAGAATTTACCAATTTATGCATAAATATCATAAAACAAGGAAGAATGTGAAGATGGAAATCATGCTTCACAAATCCACTAGAGTTGTTTGACACTCTGATGCAGCAGGAGCACAGACTAACGCACCACGATCAATGTGATCAAGCGAAAGCCGTTTATTATTAAAAATGGTGGCAGTTTATACCCTTCTGACTCCAGATGTTCCACCCCAGTACAAACCCCGTTGGTTACATACATACACAATTCATATATGATTGGCTACGTGTCTTGTCACTTGCTGTCCGTGTTATGATGACCCAAGGTGTTTCGCTTCCCAGCCGGTGCCTCTCAGTTCTTGCTACAACATTCTTTTCTCACTACTTCATGAGATAACAACCGTGGGATACCTACTTGTAGGACACCTGCTGTTCACTGGTCCCGTGGCCTGTGGGGTACCAGCCTGTGAGACACCAGCTTGTTTATTGATCCCACGGTTTGCTTCAGGGTGCCTGACAATTTGGTCAGCAGCACCTGCAACACTGCTGTTTTAATTCAGGCATATTAATTTTCCATAAATCCCATATTAATTTTCCATAAATCCCCACACTCTGAAAGTTTGGTGTTTTTTTTTGGTTGGGGTCTTTTGGCCATTGTTATTACTACTACTGCCATGCAATCAAGAATCAACATAGTTCACATTAATGACCTAATTGAAGATGATATGGCAAATCATGAGAAGGCAAATTAGTAATACAAAGACTTTGGATTAATGTGACAAACTTGAAAACAAACAAAAACCCCCCAGATTTCTGTGAGATGTGATGTGGAAGATGTACCTGCTTCCATAGGTATGTATGACTGGGAGGAAAAAGAAATGGAGAAGCTTTAGAAATTGTCCTTATACAACAAATACTGAGTTTTTTGAAAAGTAAACCCACTAACAATAACATTGTAATGAGTGAAAAAAATAAAAGGTTGTGCTAATAGGGCCCCTATGCACAACAGAGAGAGCCTTTTTTTTTTTTTTTAATATGCAGTTGTAGTGAAAGTGAGCACCTATGAAATACAAGGATCCACAGTACAAATCCATTCATCTTAAACTCTGTGTGTGCTCTTCATCAAACATTTGCTAATGGCTGCACAGATTGTGGAAGGACTTTTCTTGTGACAGACAGCTTGTCTGTCAGTGACAGACAGCTTTTAAGACTTACCTTCCTGTGTTCCTTATATTTCTTTTGTATCTTTTGTGGTGAATGTCTTGATTTTTTGGTCTGCTTTTTAATGTTGTTATATAAACTTTAATAAATGGTCTTTATGTCCAGTCTCTCACGCTGTGACCCTAACACTAAATAGCTGGAGATTTGCTCAGAGCAAGCTCTGAGTGGTTCATTAGCCTATTGCTCTGCCATGCGCTTTCTCTTAATTAGATATGGATCAATCACACACCACAGAAAACGGTTTGGAACACTGACATACAGAACAGATATTCAAATACAGCAGAACAGGCAAAGCAAAAAAAAAATATACAGGGTGGAATCAGGAGCGACTAATGGAACAGAAGTCATCAGGCTGGAAAAGTAATAGATGAGGAGAAATAAAATAAGGCCTACACAGAGATAAATGATATTAAGATGGTAAATAGAGAACGATTAATCAGAAGTCCACTTAGTGAAATTATCAAGTAGCAAATTTAAAAGAGAAATAAATATTTTTACACATAACCTATAATTATAGCTATAAATTGCTTCAAAATAGAGAGAAGAAGTTATCAGTGCCTGTTAGTTAGTTAGTTCTGAAGTTCCTGATGACTGTAACTCTTAAAAACAGACCAATGCAAGGACAAATCTGCACTTGCCATGTTCCCATGTTCCACCCTACTCTGGGTAAGGAAAAATGGATTAGATGGCCTGATGTCCTGACACAGTGTGGTAATTTATAAAATCTTGTATATAGCTTATGTAAGTATGTCAGAATGTGATATGATGCCCAGTAATAACCGATAGGAGCATTTCCATGCTAAGTTTGCTGCCATACATTTTGAAGAGTTTTTATCAGAAAACACTCAGTGAGTTGATTAATGTATATATTTAATTAACCAGAGTAGAGGCAGAATCATGTAATTAATTACTTTATTACTTTAACATCTTAAGAAGTCAAATGCATTCTGAAGAAAAGGGTTGACACAATTTACAAGTTAATAGTTTAGATATTATCCACTGTAACCACTGAGAATTTTAATCCAGGTGACATTTGGATGAGTAAAATGAAAACCTATTGGATTTAGTGGTAGTATTCTTGTGACAAAGTTTTACTCCTATTAGCAGCTGAGGTTTTTTTTTATTCATTATACTGTTCCTATGAGTGCCTGTTTGATTTTCACGCTGTTGATGTAAATGAACTCCTTCATCGATGATGATAATATAGTAGAGCAGCAATATGTGTGTATAATTGTACTCCTTAAAAGTACCTTTTAAATTTAAATCCAAGCTGCATTATTTTAGATATGCAAATGATCACAGTGAGGGTAATGCTACAAGAGAAATTCATAACAGGTTCAAATTGGAATAGAAATGGCTATCTCTGCCTTGGGCTTATTGAAGATAGTCTGATAGAATCCAAAGTCGTACCAAGCTGAGGAAAAAAATTACACCTTGTAAGCATTACGTTGTCCTGTCGGAGTTCAATACTCTTTCCAGGTTGTCGAGAAACCCTCTTCCACAAGAAGAGGGCTCAACATGTAATACCAAATTTACTTACACAGGATTTTGATTCAACAGAGTGATACAAGCAATGTACTGAAATCACAATACAAGCATGACACAGCAATTGCAACATACAGTTGAATCACAATATAATTGTTGTTACCAAATTCTCAGCATACTCATCATCATGACACTGCACATCCCCAATTACTAGGAAGTAATAATAGGTTGAAGCCAGCTCAAGTCCATTGATTTCTTCAAAATTCATATTGCTTGTTGTTCCGTTTTTACACCCTATGTTAGGCTAAGCCACATTTACACTTCCTCCATGCTGGTCTGGCCAGCCCACGAAAACAGTATTCTATTAATTAGCTCTGGGAAGGCCACTTACACAACCAGTTGACACACTCAGCTCATACAAACAGATGGTCCACTGATGAAGTCATTTATCTAAAACAAAGCCCACCCACTGCTTCTCTTGGTATTGAGGTAAGTTCAGCTTTCTTTGCAACAGTTGGTTGCTCCCTACCTTCTTCCCTGATATTCCAAGCACATAGTTCTTGCCCATCTCCTCTGAGACATTTTCCGTTGCAGGGGTTTGTTGGCTGATCACATCTCCTTATGCTTTGTGGAAAAGAGCCAATGAATATACAGAAATTATTGAATTAATCTAGTCACATTTCCTTCTTTTTCTTTTTTCCTTTGGGAGAATTTTTTTTTCTTACAAACAAAAATTCAAAGTAATTCTCAGATGCCTTTTACCTCACATCAGACCTGATTTTCTAAAACAGATCACCCAGCCACTCCCACATGTTGTGTTTCTATTACTTTCACAGAACAGTCTTAGAGTTTGTTATTTTTTTTCTTCAAGATTAAACTAAAACTAGACAATGCATGAGTGCATTTGATGCTTAACACCAGCTCATGGGTATTCAGTCCTTAAGGTCAGACAGGTACTAAAACTCTGCAAAACACATGCAATGTAGACATCAGGTCTTCAGCATCAGGTGTTTCACTTTGCAAATTTTTCAAATTTTCTCTTATTCCACTCTAAAGAGGCTTGCAGTGTCTTCCTGGCAGTACAGACTTTTTTTCTGCATCAGAGGCATCCTCAAGGCATTACATTTTGGCAAGTCTATCTGACAAAAAGTGTTCCGTAAAAGTAGTTGTTTCATTGATCTCTGTTTAAATATTTATGTTCAATAATGGCTGGATGAGATGATCTACAGATGATAATTTCCTAACTTTGCACATTGAAGACATACCTATTTTGATATGTCAGCTTTCATTAGAGCATGAATAGACATACCTGAACTGGTTAGCTCAAAAACTGGCAGAAGTCCATTTGGGAATCATAAGCTTCCTCTGAAAAGTCCATACTCAATTTTGAATCCTGTGTTGTATTGACTTTATTGCTGCCATTACCCATAATAGACATAATGATACTCAATATAGCCCACATTATTGCTTTCCAGTTACAGTGTCACTTCCCAGTTGCAATGTCTTTTTATTCCTATTTTCCCCATGCTCCAGTAAGAGAGTTTCCTGAACTATAATACAAGTGGTATGGTTTATAAGACACTTGTATGTGAGTAGCATATTGGAATGTTGTAACAAATAAAAATCAAGGCTCCGTAAGGCAATTTTTAAATTGAGGCATTGTCTCTAATGTCTTTCAGGTAAAAAAAAATCAATACTGTTTTGTTGGGGTTTTTTTGAGAAAGAACAGAAACAGTATTTCATAAATATTGAGTGTTGGGGAGGAGGTTGTTGTTTGTTGCTTTAATATTCAATAAAACTATGTCAGTCTTGGTCTTATTAAACTAAGAGTTGCAGCAGCTTAAAATATTTTTGTATTATGAAATGATGATGTTCAGAGACTGATGGTTTTTCTGTTATTTTTCTATTATTTTTCCATTATTTTTTCTATTATTTTTGCAGTGAGGATGCTTGAAATGACAGCATTCTTACTCTATTCTTTCTTCCCCTTGTTTCTTCTACTGGCTCTTTTTCTACCTTAGAAGATCAGTATTAAACCAGGAGACTGCAGAGGATTATGAAAACCTTTGCATATCAGATGAAATTAGAAAATCAGTTTAATTAGGAAGGGAAGAATTACAATCCACTGTAACTCAGGTACAATCAGGCAAGGTCTTCATTTGGATTTAGAGGTGAGAATTCTAATAAGGATCTGCCTCCATAATGATCTTGTTTCACTCATTATTGTCATAAAATATGTTATCAGCTTCTGCGAATATATACATCTATAGATAGGCGGTTTATATGATGACTGTTAACTCAGACTATTTAATTTCAGTTAAGTTTTTACCAAAAAATTTGTCTTTTCTGAATGTTTTTTGTTAAGTTTGTCTTGGGGAATGTCATGTGTCCTGGAGAAGATAGTATTTTTGGTCAATGATCTATGTATGATCTCTTTTTAAAAGTATCCCAAGTATAGTCTCCTTTCATAGTGGAACATTGTGCCCTGGGAGTGTTGTTGATATGTCTTTTTAACTCCGTGCAAAACTAATGTATCTGTTCCTCATGGAGCAATAATTCCAAAGGACAAAACAAACTGTCTCATCCTTTGGATTTTTAAACTTTTCTTTATTATAGTTGAGAAGATATGAGCTACTGTAGCTCCTGTAACAGCAAGGGAGAGTTTGGATTGCAGAACTTGCAAGAATGATCAAAAACAAAACTCACTTCTAGGTAGATTTTTCTAATTTCAGCCCCATGATAGAAAAATTTAAATGAAGCCACATTATCGCAATGCCTGTTTTTAAGAAAAACATTTACTTTGCTGTTTTCAGTTATTAATATTTCTCATCACCCAACATCCTCCTCTCCCCACTTCTTGTTCTTTGAGAATACAGTTTCTAAGATTAGGACATGCTTCTCCTTACATCTTTGGTTCATATAGTAATGCCTGTGCAGTTTCATTTAGGATTTATAACAATATCTGTGTTAAAACTGTATCTTTAAAAATATCCCAAATGTGTGTAGCCTACTTTCATAAATACCCTGTAAAAGAAATGACCCAGTATCAGTATTTTTTGCTGTTGAATTTTTTTTTTTCTAAGTAAAGCTGAATTCAAATGTTAGTTCAGCTTAACATAGTAATTATATTAATTAACAAGTATTCTGTGTTCTGAAGTACTGTCCAAGAGTCTTATATATTCTAAGAAATTCTTCCTCTGAGAATTAGGGAAGATAATTCAGCTTATTTTATCCTAAGTTCAGCTTTGAGTCATCATCTTTTTCATATTTTTAAGATTAAGAAGATTTAAATTATTAGTAATATTAATGAATCACATTTTTGTAGGCAAACTGAAGACTCTTTCTTCCTAAGAAGCTGGGACTTGTCATGAACATAACACAATTGCAAGAAATAGAGAGTAAACAAATAATATGAAGGTTAAGGCTCCTACTGACAGTAATGCACAGTTAATTTCAGCACAGTGTTTAATCAACTAAAGGGAAAATATAATCCCTCTAAGCAGAGTGTCTGTAAGATTTAAGCATTTCTGTGAGTATTTTAGGTAGAATAAATTGTACCCCTCCTAAAAACAGTTCTAAAATTCTTCCTTTGAATAGGATCTGGAAGTTCCTCTCACTAAGCAAACTCATTATATAAACAAATACCATTATATGCACAATGAGAAGGAATTGGGGGAAAAAACAAACAAACACAGTTTCCAGTCAAAGTTTGATTGTAGCCTAGTTAAGAGTTTCAGGAGAAGTTCCTTATGGCACTGTCACTTTGATATGGAAAGAAAATCTAGACAATTTATTGTGAGAGACAGGGAATAGGAAGGTGTATATTTCCGTGACATGCACCAGCCATCTGAGTAGAGCTAATGTAGATAGGGAAAATAAAGATTCCTTTTGTTGTTTCTAATCAGAACAATATAGTGTCAACATTTCTAATATCTCAGGTTGTGAGTTTAAGAAAAATAAAAATAAAATAGCTCTTTCTTCCTGTATTTTCAATTTAAAATTCAGCATTTTTTGTTAGAACAAGAGGAAATGGACTTAAATTCACCATGGAGGTTTAGATCAGATATTAGAAGAAACTTATTCACTGAAAACCTCATTAAACACTGGAATAGGCTACCCAGGGAAGCGGTTGAACCATCATCCCTGTGGGTGTTTGAAAGATGTGTAGATGTGGTGCTTAGGAACACGGTTTAGGCACGCGACTTGGTAGAGTTAGGCTAATGGTTGGACTCAATGATCTTAAAGGTCATTTCCAACCAATTCTGTAATTTAGTGATTCTGTTTAGATCTCCAGATTTATTTATTTTTTTTGCTTAGTGTCAGTTTGACTCAGGATCGACAATTAAACCAATGACAACAATGCTTTCAATCCCCTCCCCCTCCCACCCAGGTAGCGAAAGGAGAGAGAGGATAAGGAGAGAGACTTTCCAGATTGAAAACTAAATTAGACAGCTTTAATGGAATACTAATGATAAAAGAAAATATGTACAAATATATAAAAGTATGTGCAGGAATGTGCAAAACCCCTACCACCTCACCCTGGCCCTCAGCAACTCCCATGGCACTCTCCTGAGCTGTGAGCAGTTCCAAAATGTCCTGGACTGCTTCCAGAGACAGCAGCAAAAGAAAACAGGAGCTGAGGGTAGAGTTATGAAGGTCAGGAATGCACGGGCCTAGGGATCAACAGTGATGGATAGACAGAATCCTCCCTGGATATAGGCTATGAACAGAAAAAGGGAAGAAGAAGAAGAAAAGGGTCTGAATTCTGTGATCCCTGAATTTATACTGACTATTATATATATATATATATATGTATGGAACATCTCTGGTCAATTTTGCCATCCGTTTAGTCCACTCCTCCCTACGGGAGGGTTGTAGATATGACTCTTCTGCTTTAGAAGTGTTCAAAGTAGCAAAGCTGACGAGTAGAGCAAAATGCCCTTGGTGTCTCAGCAGTATCTACAAAAATTCCAGCATTAGCAGTCCTCTAACTGGAAAACTTGCTACTTAAAAGACAGTTCACTAAAACAAGACACAACGAAACAGTAAAAAGAAAATTAGCTTCGTCCTGGCTCAAACCAGGACACTTCAAATTTCAACTTTGGATTCTCATTCAGAGTTGCTTTACAAAGTAGTTAATTTTGCAGAGACTGAACACTTTTTGAAAAATCAGAATTTTTTAATGATCTCCAATTTGTGTTCTAAATGCCAGCTGAGGTCCTTTAGAAAATTTTAGCCAAGATAGTGGTATGATCTCATTTTTTGGATTAAATATTTATATTAACTTCTAATGCCATATTGCATGTATAAATGCTTTTGATGAAAAATCTTTTTCTAAGGAGTTAGTATTATTAATTTAAAATACTTTAGATCTTTCTATCACTATAATAGAGTAATTATTTTTGAACTACTTGCAAAATAAGTTATTATCAGATCTGACAGAACTGTTGTTGACACTGCTTTTTCTCATTTGTTCCTCTTTATTTAATTATGGAAAAATAGTTTTATTCCGTCCATTTGAAGTTTTCTGGGCCAAAGAAGTGGATACAGTGTGAAGAGTTGTCCCTAAAGAACAGCCATGAGCATGTTGAAAGCTTATGGGTAGGAATTAGAGATTGGGACAACAAAAGGAGTTTTGTGGTTGGAGTCTGCTACAGGCCGCCTGATCAAGTGGAGCCTATCGATGAAGGCTTCTTACTCCAGCTCAAGGAGACATCGTGCTCACAGGCTCTCAGCCTGCTGGGGGATTTCAACCAACCCAACATCTGTTGGAGAAGTAGCATAGCAAGCTGTGGGCAATCCAATAGACTCCTGGAGTGCCTCGATGACAACTTCTTAAGGAAGTGACAGCCCTACACAAGGACCTGGTGGTCAAAAATGCAAGTGAACTCATCAATGATGTCAAAAGCGAAGGGAGCCTGAGCTGCAGTGATCCCACACTAGTGCAGTTCACTGTCCTAAGGGGTATGAGGCAGATGAGAAGCATAGTCTGTTGTCTGTTTTTTTTTGTAGCATTTTTTTGTGTTTCTTTTTTTCCTCCTTTGTCTAATGTTTCTTTTAGGCCACCTGACCAGGATGACTGAGTGAATGAGGATCTCTACAGGCAGCTTCCCATTTACAGGCCATGAGCCTCATGGGGGATTTCAACCACCCCAACATCTGCTGGAGGGACAACACAGCAAGGCACCAGCAATCCAGGAAGTTCCAGGAATGCATTGATAACAACTTCCTTTTCCAAGTGGTAGAGGAGCCAACTAGAAAAGGTGTTACACTGGACATTGTTCTCACCATGTTTTTGCCTTGGCTGCAGTGACCATGAAATGGTAGAATTCAGGATCCTTAGGGCAACAAGGAGGATCCACAGCAAGCTTGCTTCCCTGGATTTCAGGAGACCAGATTTCAACCTCTTCAGGGATCTGTTTTCTAGGGTATCATGGAATAAAATCCTGGATGGGTGAGGAGCCCAAGAAAGCTGGTGAATATTCAAAGATTACCTCCTTCAAGCCCATCCCAAGAAAGAAGAAGGCAGGCAAGAGTGCCAGAAGACCTGTATGGATGAACAAAGAGCTCCTGGACACTCTTAGATGAAAAAAAGAAAGTCTTCAGGAGATGGAAGCAGGAACAGGTATCCTGGGAGAAATATAAAGAAATTGTCCAAGAAGCCAAGGATCAGGTTAGGAAAGCTGAAGTTCATATAGAGTTAAACCTGGTCAAGGGTAATACAAAGTGTTTCTACAGGTACATCAGTGATAAGGGAGACCTCATAGTGGCCTTCCAGTACCTGAAGGGGGCCTACAGGAAAGCTGGGAAGGGACTTTTTATCAGGGTGTGTAGCGGTAGTATGAAGGGTAATGGTTTTAAGCTGGAAGAGGGTAGATTTAGGTTAGACATTAGGAAGATATTCTTTACTGTGAAGATGGTGAGACACTGGAACAGGTTGCCCAGGGAGATTGTGGATGCCCCCTCTCTAGAAATGTTTAAGACCAGGTTGGACAGGGCTCTGAGCAACCTGGTCTAGAGGAAGGTGTCCCTGCCCATGCAGGGAAGTTGCAACTAGATGATTGTTAAGGTCCCTTAGAAATCAAACCATTCTATGATTCTATGATTCTACAATTCTTTTGCTTTGTTTGGAGTTTTTATGTTGTTTCTGTTTAGAAGTGAATGTACTAAGCCAAGAACTATTGAACTCGTTTATGCCATTTTTTAAAAGTTTTTTTTTACAGTTTAAGCTCGTGTCAGAAAATCTCTTACTTGCTGTGTAAGATTCATAAGTCAGTAGATTTTTCCTATCTGAATTTAAAGACTGATTCCATTGATCTGGATATGTTTGAGCACATTTAAAAATAAAACCTATACATTTTGGGAGAAATAAAGAGATAGATTGCCTTGTTAAGATCTTTCAGGTCAAATAATTTGTATTTTGAACAAAACTTGGGTATTTGGTAATTTTTCCAAGGAAATTCAGTAGTGAGAAATTAACATCCTTATTACTACATTCCCTAACTTTCCCATGCCATTTTGATCTAGAATTTTCAAAAGCACTAAAAAAATGTGTTTCATTCTTGATTGAAATGGGTATTTGCAGGTTTGTTTCTATTATTTTTTAGTTAATTAAGTATGATACTCACCTGCTGTCATCTCAGATGCCAGCTTCATCTTTATGCCAGCTTGTCCGTATTTTTAGAGCATGAGGGAAAGACTAGGATTTTTATCATTGACAGCATTAGGACCAAAATGTAAGAATTAGACTTTTGGATGTTTCAGGACACTGAAATGTCTCTGGACTAAGAAAATTCTTCCTCTTTCTCTTCCCATTTTCTAGTAAATTGCACATCTATATTAATGAGTCTGATGCATGGTCATGACTACATAGTTAAGTGTATCGACTGGACAAACAAAATAGATTTGCTGGTTCCCCATTGTTATGGTGTGAGGGGGAACAGGCTAATTCTAATTCTAATTTTATGGTATCAATATGAGGACCTATAAAGAGGGTGTCTAGGACTCTGAGGGATCTGGAGGGGTAGATGGGACACTCAGAATAGAGGGGGTTCAGTATTTCCTCCCATTTCCTACCATAGTCTATAAAAGACAGGAAGACCAGAAGCCTGCCCTTCTCTGCTGCTTTCTTCCTCACTGCTTCATTGCACTTGGAGGTCTTGGAGAGAGGCTCCTGCTTTGTCGTCAGCTCACCTTATGCTCTGCAGGATCCAAATCCACTGGGTGCTAGGAAGAGCTATGGACCTTTTTCCACCATTGGCTGTGCCACAGAGGACTTTCAGCCACTTTTATCAGTGACCATTGAAATCGTGCTTTGTATATATTTGTATATTTATTCCTTATCCCATGTGTTACAATTTCTTCCCTGTTGTTTTAAACCTTTTCTGGTTGGAAGTTTTAACTTCCGACCTTTACGTCTCTCTTTCTTATTCCCCTTTCATCTTTCCCTGGAAGGGTGAAGGGGAGTAACAGAGAGCAATTCTGTTCTCTGGGTTTTTGTGAGCCCTGACCACTAAACAGAGACACCCACTAGAATTTTTTTTATAAATATCTATCATACACTGATGGGAAAAATACACTGATGGAAAATGCTTTTCCAATTTTTATTTCATTGCCAACACATTGGTTTTACAAATATTACTGTATATACTACTGTCCGTTTACTTCTGCCTTATCTAAGTTTTGTAATATGAGAAATCAACTCTGATAATTCTAATACGCAGATAAACTTTTTCCTTCAGTTTTTCTTTCCAAATAAAGGGCAAGTGAGATTTGATTTCATGTGTGAGAAAATTTGAAATAGCCAAACAGCAATAAATAGGCAACAGTGAAGGAATTCTCTTTTAAATTATAGTAATGAGCTGAAAGAGCAACATACGTCACCTATGTGTTCCACAATATTTCTTTCTCATCAGAGGTTTTTTACCAGAAGTTTTCAGCCCATAAGGCAAACAGGACTTGTGTTAGATCAAGATCAATCTGCTCTGCCTTGAAAGCTCATGGAATACTATAGAAAGAACTGCAGTGGTTGGTTTTTTTGTTTTGTTTTTAATCAAAAGCTGAGTAAATAGAACAGTGATTATTGTCTGTTTTAAGTAATCTTATTTTTATATTTTAATATTTGGTATCTGAGGTGCAAAGAGGATATATAAAAAAGATTAGCAAGTTTGTTGTGCAGGTTTGGTTCTGGCTTGGTTTCGGTAGCGAGGGAGGGGCCTCAGGTGTGGCTCCTGTAAGAAGCTACTAAAAGCTCTCCTGGCTCAGGTGGCCAAGATCAAGCCCTTAGTGAGACAATATATGCACCTCTGCAATTAACATATGAAACGAATTATATATTAGACGTGAGAGCAGAGAGCACAAAGGAGAAGAGCTGACCTGGAGAGTAGATGAGAGCAGTATTGGAGTGGAGATCCCAAGGCTGGTGAAGAAGGGGGAAGGAGTTCCCCAAGCAGTTCCCCTGCAGCCTATGGTGAGATGGCAGGCTGTCACCCTGCATTCACGGAGGAGCATGGCAGAGCATCTCATGAAGGCACCAGGAGGGGCATATGTGGACCTGCAGCCTGTGGACATTGAGTTGCAGCTACGGAGGATCTCGTGCCAGGGAAGGTGACTGTTCCCAAAGCAGCCTGTGACTCTGTGGGAAGCCCATGCTGGAGCAGCTTGCTCCTGAGGGACTGCACATCATGGGAAAGACTCATGCTGGAAAGGTTCATTAAGGACTCTCCCATGGGAGGGGCCCTGTGGAGAAGCAGAAGAGGACTGTAAGGGATCCTTCTTCAGGAGGAGGAAGGAGTGACAGGAACCACCAAACTGTGAACTGACTCTAAACCCCATCCCCTGTCCCCCTGTGTCACTAGGGGAAAGGAGGTAGATAAATCAGAAACAAAGTAATTTGGGCCCTGGAAGAAGGGAGGGGTGTGGGTAAGGTATTTAAGCTTTTTGTTTTGTCTGTATTCTGTGTGCATTTGATTAGTGTTAGATTAAATTCTTATTTTTTCCCCAAGTTGAGTCTATTTTGCCTGGGACTATAGTGAGTGAAAACCTCCTTGTCCTTTGTCTCGACCCATGAGCTTCTAGCTGGCCTTTGTCCTCCCCATCCCACAGTGTATGTGCATGTGGGGGTGGGGGGGAGTGAGTGGCCATGTGTCTTGTTGTTTATTATTGGGTTAGGCCCAAACCATGACAGTTAGTTAAAGTGAAACAAGTTATGTTCTACTGCATCTAGCCTGAACACTACATTTAGACCAAACTCATGGATTACAGCAGCAAGTATTTAATTTAAGCTAGTGCCTTCAAGAATACTAATTCATTTTTATACTCCAGGCTTATGTGTTTATTTCCATATAACATCTATCTTTAAATTGTTTCAGGGACTGTCTCAAAACCTCATAACATTAAGAAAAATACCAGCATTTCCATCACAGCTTCTCCATGACAACCTTAGGGAGAATAATTCTTAATTTGGCTGTTGACACAGTTGATATAGAGCTCATGGTAAACCAGTAGCATACATAGAGAGTTCTCCATGGTCAGAAAAATGCCTTAGTGAGGATTACATTAAGGTTTGGGAAACACAGCTGAGCATCCTAGGATATTTCTATACTTTCAGTACTATATTCTGTTGCTACTTTTTACAACTTTTCATGGTGTTGATTAGTATATCTTGTAATACTCTCAACATGATAATAGCTTCCAAGTTTCTTTTTGTCTTTCTGACTTTGTATTCATATATATATATATACACACACATATATATATGTATTTCAATACGTAAAAGACAATCACTACATAACTAATATCTAAGGCATGTATCAAGAATACATTTTCTTTTTTTTTCTTTTTTCTTCTCAGCTGTTGCTGATTGTGGAACAACCATTTCTGATCACTGGGATGTCAGCTTTGACAACAAAAACCATAAATATCCACTTACCAACCCAGTATATTTATAGATACAGCTCTAAGGATGATAGTTTGAGACCCAAGAAGCAGTTGTAATGTAGCCTTTTTGTCTCAGGACAGCTAATCAGTGCAAGTCAAGAGCCATTCTGACATACCTTTTCCAGTGAAGAGCTAGTTCAGGAATCACTGGACAGAATTGTGGGTCTCAATGCAGATAGTCTCTGAAGAAATTTTTTGCAAACTGAATTACTCTGTGTCACTCTCAACTATGAAGAACGAAAGCCTATTTTAACAGACTGCTTTGCTACAGACACTGCAGAGAGCTGCATTTTGTGATCACATCTTCCCTTGGGCAATTTGCTTAACTTGCAACAAGCTTCTGATCACGACATTAGAAAATTCAAAGGGGTTTTTTTGCCTATGCATAAAGGCATAGAACTTAAAGATCAGGGTTTTTTTATTTTCATACAGATTCTCCTTTTATGTTAAATAATACTTGACTTCAGAATTACTATAGTCATTCTGCCAAGAACCACCGCCAAAATGTATCAAGCATGCAGGACACTAAGCTATGTTGTACAGAAGCAACATTAGGCAGTACAAATATCAGCTCTAGGTGGTCTTGTCAGACTTTTTTTTCCCTTTGAAAGTTATTCAGTTATATCTATACTTTGTGCTTTTACCTGGAACTTTCCTCCCTTGTGAATTTTTTTGCAATAAAGTATGTCCATATCATCAAGAGAGTTCAGCAGGCCAAGAAAAAGGCAAGGAACCCATTTACAGACTATGACAAATTGCTGCATATTTCACAAAGAGCACCTGAACGGCAAGTATCAATCAATTGCTTATAATTGCAGCAAAAACATGGTTCTCTTTTAAAACATAACACACAGGCAACACATCTGTGAAAAATCAGTGTATATACCAGTGGGGAAAATAGTATGTGAAGATTTATTTTAGTCCTTGATTTAACGTGAGCTCTGGACCCATACCTAGAAGCCATGTATCTTAATATACTTCTGTTTATTACAGAAATTTATTATTATATTATTAGGCCCTTCACAAGCAGTTAATGAATGTAAAAGAGACAAATCTGTATTTATAGGAGAAGAATAAGCTGGGAGGTTTCACACAAATACAGCTTTCAAATTATTCTGGTTCCAATTTTAATCTTTCCCAGTAATGTGACAAGAAACAATTCTGGTATGCTCCCTGCACCTCTCTAAAGTTAAAAGGAATGAAAATTCTTTTTGACTGGAAGTGTCTGAAAGCAGAAGGATTTGGCTATAATAAAATATGGACTAGCTAGAATTCTGAAAAAAACACGTTACAAATTTGGCCACCCACAGAAGAGTACTGGTTTGGGTCTACTTTTTGGTTTATTATGGGTGAAAATAGTTCTGCTGTGGAGAGATGCAGCTTTGGCAAGGCTGACATGTCCTGGTCTGATGGTGGAAGAGTAAGTTTTTCTAACCCTGACTGTTTTAGTTGAACCAGTGTAAGAACGACCAATCACACAGTTAATCTGGCAGGTCTGAGGAGACAGGACAATCTATTGTGGTATTGAGCTTATGCTTAGGGATGGACTGTGATGAGAACATTGTGACAGTATTCTTTTTCACTTGGCTTGATTGCAGCAAGTACAATAAGTCAGACAGAATAATAATATATAGATGGAAGCTACTGAAAATTTCCTCACTTATTAAGAAAATAAAATTCCTTTACAACAGTGCCATAATTTTGCTTAATTTCCTACATATTATGGATGTTCTCTATAGCTTATTTAGCTGATTGTTGACCTCTGCTCTGTCCTCCCTACACACACACAAATTTGTATGTGTGTGTGAGCTAATGAGGAGATAAATGAAATGAAGGGGGAAAAACCAAAATTGATGGATTTTTTTCTCTTCCCTGGGTATAATCTGTGAAATAGATGTATTAACTGTAGGTGTCATGCTTTTTTTTTTTACTAATGGATGTAACAAAGATTTATCACTCATTTTAAAATTTGAAAGCTGAAGCTTTGGAACAATGGACATGCCTGTTTGTTCTTCCCTTGCTGGTTCTTCAAGACTGTTCTTCAGAAGAGAGCACAAGCAAGAGCTGCACAGGGTGGAATTTCACAACAGGAGATTTTTATCAGTGCAACAAAACTACAGGAGAAAAAAACTAAGTTATGGAGAAGAGTGGATGAACCTTAAATAGCCACTATTAGTCTACAATCATGCTGTCATATGTCAGATAGAAAAGGTGATCATAAATCTATCTTCTAGTGTTTTGAGTAGTAGAAAATTCACCAATGTTTTTACCAAAAAGAGTTATCTTGATTGAAATCAACTAACTGCAAGTTAGTAATGTTAAATTCCAGGCGTTTGTTTTCTTTTGTTTTTAATCAATCCATGTTAGATAATGGCCTCATTATACCAGGTTAATTGGTTAGATTTCTCTTACCTGCTACCCCAGGTCTTTGTTTTTTAATGAGGCTTCCAGATGGAGGTACTTTTCCACACACAATCCATTGCTTCCTGTTGCCAACAGGAAGGGCCATTTTTTCCTCTGTTCCCTGAGAAAAGTCTTATTCTGGTGCTCATTGGACCCTTTTGGATCAATTCAGTTCAGTAGGCCAGTAGCAGTGACCTTTTCCTCCCAAGTTTATTACCAGAACTTGAGCAAGGTGCAAATGATGAGTAGTATGTGCTTGGGAGAAAGGGGAGATAAGGCAGCATGAAAGCCCCTTCTCAGAAGCAGTTACATTGGCTCAACTTTTCTTCCCATGAGCAAGGAAACAACTCCCCACCCCACTTGTGTAAGTATGGACACACTGCATGACGTCAAACAAAGAGCTAGTCCCATCTGTGAGAGACGGACTCTATAATGGCCTTTAATCCAGCGACATTCACTGACCATTCCTGGCGATGCGCCCCCCCGGCACTCGTGGGGAGAGGACAGAGGTACCAGGCGCATGTGCACAGACTACAGACTGCAGCTCCCAGGAGGCACGGCGGGGCCGGAACCGGGAAAAAGAAAGGGAGGAGCAAGAAGGCGCGCGCTCTGTGAACTCACACGGATCCAGCCGCCGCGGTGAGCGTACCGCTGCGGAGGCTGCCGTGCCGTTGCGGCGCTGCTCCCTGTGGTTGTTGGCGTGTGGACGTACCGAACGGATCGTTTGCCTGGAGTCTCAGGGGACAGGACGTGGATCCCGACCAGGGATTGGCTTCGGCCGTACCCCCCGGTGGTGAGAATTGCGAACATCTTACTAACATTCCTACAAACATTCCTACATAATATTCACACATACCAGACACTCACTTCTCTTTTCCAATATTCTTCTATTTCCCAAAGGCTCTCTCCAGGCTTTCCCTCTTATCCCTGTCCGGGAACGGGAGTAGGGGGGGAAGGGGAGGGATTCTCTCTTGTTTTCTGTGTGTGTTGTTATTGGCATGTAGATGTAGTGTTGTATAGCTGTTGGTATTTGGATATGGATATATAGGTGTGAATATAGATATAGAGGTAGACCTTGTGTGTGTTAGGTGATACTTAATAAATCTATTGATTCCTAAGCGTTATTTGTGAGTGTGACGGGGAGTGGTCTTCAGCCCTCGGTTTCCCCGAGGTGGGGGTGTGGGTCGCGGCTTTACCTATCTCGGTCCGCGACACCATCATACTTAACAACAGTGTATATCCTATAAACCAGTAAGGGTCATTTTGTACCAGCACCATTCAAAGGCCAGGCATTCATTCAAGGATTTTATTCCTACAAATCATTTGTGGTTTTGTTGTTCATGAAAACAGACACTGAAGTGTGAATGGCAGAAAATTATCTAAATTATCCCAAAAAAACCTTAATGTGAAACACAGAAACATTAGCAGCTTATTTTCCAATAGTCAGAAGGAACAAAGAAAAAGGTCTGAAGATTTGACACATAAGCAGTACTTTTCCTAAAGTGGTTATTCAACTTCCATGAGTGCAAACTTAAATGCAGTAGAATCAAATTGTAAGCAGTGCACAAAGTCCAATGTAACGGCAACATGTTGGATCAACAAAAAAATATAAGAGGGCTATTAGTTTTATTATAAAATATTTTTGTAATCACAGTATTGACAAACTTCTAGGAGAGAGAAGGGAAACTGCTGAGGAGTAAAAAAAAATATATATTTTTTTTTTTTAAAAAGGCAGTGGATACCATATCAAATGGCTTGATACCATTAGGGGAGATAAAACTACAGGTTGGGATTTACAGATATACCTTATTGAAGAAGACAGATTGAATTCCTCCTTCCTTTGCCTTGCGTACTAGAACTGTAAATAGAAAATAGAGGAAACAAGATTAATTTGTAGCACAGCTTGGCTGAATCCAAGGAACTGTGACTTCCTCTGTATCTTTTGGGCAGGAATCCAGACTGAACTGAGAATATTAGGTCATAGCTAGCTATCTGTTATATCTGCCTTCCAGGGAAGAAACCATCCCACACTACTGTTGTTACTAGTTAGGATCTACCTAGGTCATCAGTCTTGGGAGTGGGAAGAGAGGAATAAGAGCAAAGGGCCACCTATCCCAAAATGGAAATTGCCATTCTGTTGAGGAGTCGTGCTGCTGTCTAGCTGGGAGGAAGCAAGGCTGTTGTGAGTGGAAAAGAAACGAGAGCATTTCCCTTAGGTCTAGGGACTATAATGGGTAAATAAAATCTTTTTTTTCCATCCTGGTCCAAAGAATCATTTGCTTACTGTCTCAGGAGAAGAACATTTTCCTGTTTTTTGGATGCTGCTTTAGGATGTTGTAGTTGACAATGTGTCATCATGTTTTGATAAAAGAAAGAATAAAAGAAAGGAACAGAGTCTGTTGTGAGATGAAAGTGAGGGTGTGGTTGTACCCAGATGTGTTGTTCATCCTAAACTCCACAAAGCTCTCTGTCATGCTGGGAGGAGGTGATTGTGAATTATAGTTTACTGTTCTTTCTAGAAGACAGCAGGCAAGGAAAGAAGCAGAATTTCTTGGTGTATATGTTGACTGTGTTATATTGAATCTTTCCACTATAACAACATCTTTAGGATTTAGATGAAATGTGAGAGATAAACATCTTATTGCTTTGAATATTTTAAAAATATACAGCAGACATAGTGCTTTCTTCACAGAGTTCTGAATTTAAACAGAAGGGATGTACAAAGAAAAAGCAATTTCTATTTTAAAGGCAGGGCTTGAAACATGGTGAATTCATTAATTTGCTCATGGTAAATAAAAAAATCAGTGGCAAGGCTTCAAAAGGAATTTAAATCTCCTTTCACATTCTAGTTCCCTCTTAAGAAGAGTATTTATTTATTCCTTTATTTAAAGTTGTATCAAAAGATATCTATGACTAGTAAGTTGTAATATAAAGAAAGATACTGTAATATAAAGAAAGAAAGATATACAGAAAGTGACCCAGGTAAATTAATATTAATAGCTTTGCTGAAGAACTGAAGCATCAAGAGTGTCAGAATGCTTATTGGTATTGAAATACCTTTCACTATTAAGTCTTTCTTTTTAAGCCTTAGTTATTATTAAAACATTGAATACAAGGAACTTCCCTAAACATAGGACAGAGGAATGCCAGGCCAAAATCTACCTCTATTAACTACCAGCCACATGCCACTATCTCCTTGTTCATCAGAATGACATCACAGAGATGGGAAGTGAACAAGTTCAATCAGTTGCACATCATTAGTTCAGTAATAGTTTCTTTTAAAGGTGCCTTTAAGAAGCACTTAATTTAATGTCATATCAAGCACTATACATCACTGTGTCCTTGATCACACGAAAAATTGGGTTTCTTGCATACAGTGCAGCAAACAAAAGGCAGTCCAGATTTTACATTTAAAAATGAGTAGTGTGACAGCAGGAATCATTATCTCATCCACATTGATCTGTGTGCTGGCAAAGATTTCCTATTAAGTCCTGAAGAGAGGCTGGCAGCTTCTATGGCTATGAAACTCCCTATGAGTCGGGCAATGAACTAAGTTAAAAAACTTGTTTTAAAAAATTAAATGGTCTCTCCATATCCTGTAGGGTTTTACTGCTTGCTCAGGACAGAAAGTGTATTATGCCAGAGGTCCATGCACATCCTCATACTGCACAGAGAGATGATGACAGCATAGAAATAGAGGCTATAAAGAATTCAAAACTCTAGTGATCCAGTTATTAATTGGATGAGTATTTGAACTATATATCTACACAGTACATCACTAATGAAATGCAGTCTCCTCTGGGATGGAAGCTCTTAGTTAGCTGATGGTCACAGCATGCTGCCAGAAAGAAAAGGGAGAGAAAATGTAGTTTAGTACACCATGGAAAGCCCCTGCTGCTGAGGAAAATACAATGGCATTTTTAGGAGCCAAGTCACTCTTAAAGTAGTGTGAATTGGGAGTAACTATCAGAAATTCAATGGAATAATGATAGTGGTGAAAGAAAATAATCAGGCAACTACATCCATCAAGCAGACAAGGCCTCGTCTTTTGCCCACTGCCATTTCCTACTCTCAGTCCTCGTTTGCTAACAACAAAAAGAGAGTCCTTTCCAGACTAAAAGTTTATTGTATGTCTACATCAAGCACTGGAGCACAATATAAGGATGTTTAATCCAAGTAAACATCAAAATTGCTTAATTCCCATACAATACAATGCCAACATGGCAGTTTACAGCTGGAAGAAACATAATAATGCTAAATCAGTGCTGTGAACAATTTAATAAGCACTGAGCCTGGGAGAGGTTTATTAGTTTGATTGCAGCACATGCTCACCTACTGTACTGCACCTGGACTCAAGCTGGCTCAGATTTACTTGGTTTATGTGTCTTAGTATCATCTTCCCTTTCTTCTTAGTTTCAGAACTGCAAAAGGGAGACTAAGCTTGTACCTGCCTGCACTGACCAGTTGTGACTAAATGTGTGTTTAAACAATGCTACCTGTATTCACTGTCAAGCTAGTGCCAACTACTGCTGTGAAAAGAAGTGAGAAAACCAGGAATTTCTAATTTAATTAAGAAACTAGTGGACTCTGGAACTTTTGGGAAAAAGTACTCATGTCCAGCTTGGGGAAAAAAAAAACAAAACACACCAAAACTTGGAAATCTAATTTCCTGATAAGCCTACATTGATTTTAAAAACAGATAATTATAACGGCATAAAAACCCTAATAGTTTTCAGACAGATTTATTGTTTTTGATGATGAAGGGAAATGGTCAATTCAGCTGTTCTAATGTATAAATTTTGTTTTGTTTTTTGCATTGTTGAATATGTATAAGCTTAAGAGAGAGAGTACAGCAAACAGTAAATTTATGCATGTTTCCCATAGATGATGCTAACTACCAGGTCTCTAAGTCTCTTGAGTGACAACATTTTATTCAAAATTGTAGTGAAATGATATGTTCTTTTTGAATGTAAGAGCAAGTTGGGGAATTATTTTTTTTAGTGGGGGGGGAGAAGTTAAAGAATTTAGCAAGTTTCTTATTCTGAAACATTTCTGAAAACCCACATAGTTGATAAAAAAAACCTGTGAATTTTTTTCTTGATAATCTGGCAGGATTGTATAGCTTTAAAGCATAAAAATCTTAATTATATTCCCTATATGGATGATATATTTTCACTAATAATTAGGTCTTAGTCATTAGATGCTGCAATGAGTTGAGTACTCCACTGATAACCGGAATGAAAATGTCTTCACTCTTCATTTTGTAAGGGGGTGCTGAATCTTTGTCTCATCAGTATGAAAGTCCATTAGTGGAAAATACACATATATGCCTACATGTATACATACATTGTGGATCCTTCCAGCAATTTGTCTTAGTCACTCAACCTTCCCATGAGCTACCCTTGAGTGCAGATCTCCCATTGCTGGCACCTGGATATACAAACCCCTGGGGCCACAGTCCCACTTACAGGCACATGCAGACATACACAACAGATTTGGCCAGTAGCCAGTCCTGGATCAGTTGCCTCAACCCTAGAGAGGGAGGGAGAGAGAAGTGTACACACATGTACACACACACACAGAGGTCTCACACCTAGAGATCTCCCCCCACAGTATCTCCAAGGAGGAATGGAGGACTGGGATTCTTCAAGTCCCCCAATATCCAGCTCTTCTTGTGCTCTTGCTCTTAGAGAAACACTTGGCCCATACAGAACCTAAGAATGATAGAATGATTGAGGCTGGAAGAGACCTCTGGAAGTCATCTGGTCCAACTCTCCTGCTTAAACAGGGCCACCTAGAGCTTGTTGCCCAGGACCATGTCCAGAAGATTTTTTAGCATCTCTAACGATGGAGACTCCACAGCATCTATGGGCAACCTGTGCCAGTGCTCATCACTCTTACAGTGAAGAAGTGTTTCCTGATGTTTATATGACAACTACTGTGTTTCAGTTTATGCCTGTTACCTCTGATCTTCTTAGGGGGCACTACTGAAAAGAGCCTGGCTCCATCCTCTTTGCACCCTCCCTTCAGGTATTTATATACACTGATAAGTTTCCCATGAGCCTTCTCCAGGCTCAGTATTCCCAGCTCTCTCAGCCTTCCTGCAGAGATGCTTCAGACCTTCACCACCTTTGTGTCCATTCTCTGAACTCTTCAGTTTATCTATGTCTCTCTTGTACTCAGGAGCCCTAAACTGGACAGAATATTACAGGTGTGGCCTCACCAGTGTTAAGTAGAGGGGAAGGATCTCTGCTCTCAACCTGCTGGCAACACTTCACCTAAAAAAGCCCAGGATAACATTCACCTTGATTGCTGCAAGGGCACATTGCTGGCTCATTATAAACTTAGTCTTCACAAGTGGCCTGCCAGGCCATCTCTTTACCTATCCACCAGCTGGTCCATCTGGGTCTTTGTCAGCAGTCACATGCCCATATGCACACCTGCACTCACTGTCAGTGCTGGCACCAACAGGCCCCTTGGCCTCTGGTCCCACGCCAGCTGTGGGCATAGACACCCCCATACACACAGATAGAGGCGTCCCTCATCCAGGAAAAGAGTTAGAAGGGCAGTTTCATGAGAGACTAGAACAGACTGCATTGATCAGGGGCAGGGCTTGGCAAGTCAACTTCAATGACCTGGCAGCAGTTTACATGTGACTGGCCCCTTTCCTCCCTCTATTTTCCCATACTCGTTCATCCCCAAATAACTTTGATCCCTCCTTTTCCCCGTCTTTGTCTCCTTCTATAAACATCCCATAATAAATGGTGTAATCCCCAAATACTCTTCCCCTGCATCCCATAATGTGTCCCCCCCTCCATTGGCAGTATGCTTCATGATTGAATCATGGTGGTGGGTTTCCATACAGCAGGACTGAGGCTGTCCAGTAACTGCCCTGGGAGAGGCCTGGAAATGGTGTCCCTTACTCGGAGTTCTTAATTTGGGTTCCTGCCTGCATTTGTGCCTCTGTACTCCTCTGCTCCTGTGCAGATGGGCCTCTGATGAGCTACTGGCTCCTGGGATGGGCCTGAGACCAGCCAGGTCAGGGTGTTAGTTGGGCCTCCCCTGCTGTTGTTGTCTCCCTGTGCTCCTCTGTGGGTATACAGATGAGCTGTTTCACACATAATCGGATGGATTTTAACCTTGCCTTTCTACCTTCAGATAGCATGCCCTAAACAAAGTGTTTTAGCAGTTCTGGAATGGATTTCTTGTACCTCTTTCTGAAAATGTCTTTCCGTTATATAAAATTTTCCAAATATTATATGAATGAGCCAGAGAGTCCAAAACACATAGAAGTGACTGCTCACCTCAGAGCCCTGATTTCTAGTTTGTTTTCCAGTTAATGTTTGAGGTGCTTTCTGAGGGAGGACAGGCTGGCATTCAAGCCTGTGATTCAAAGAACGGGCATGTGACCAGTGCTTGTGCCTCTGTTTCTTGCTCTTCTCTCTTGTGCAAGGGGCATGATGCGGTTTCCAGATGCTTTCATCTTCTGGTTTAGCCTCTGGATGTGACAGAAGTGGGGGAGAAAGAAGACTGATTTAAGAAATCTACCAGGGTTTAACAATTCAGTATCCCTATTATAATATATGTGATTGCATGTGTGTTTAGCCACAGAAATCCACATGCTACTTTAATACTAAGGATTTGTGGCCTCTGGGGCATTTAAAAGCACAGGTGGACTTTTTTCTTTTCTTCCCTTTTTTTTTTTTTTTTTTTTTTCCTACTGAAATAAAATGTATGGAAGATCTAAAAGTTATTGGAATTATCTGAGGTAATAATTTTTCTAGATTGTCTACGGTTTTACTTTTCACCCTTATGGAACAATTTGAAGCTCAAAAGAATTCCCAAACATGAAAACACACTTTATGCTCATTTATTGATTAATGGCATTGCTGTAGAGAAAATAGGATGTTAAAAGCAAAGCATAGGAGAGCTAGAATGTTTGCTTTTTTTTCAGTTCTTATGACTTCATGAATAGAGACATATATCAAATTCTAGTCAGCCAAAGTCAACAGAAAGACTGTAAATAACATTAATATGCTTTGGATCAGAACCTAGATCCATAGAAGATGATGTTGCTAGAATAGGCCCAAGATGGCAATATGTTATCTTGTGAAGCTTCATGTTATTTATGAGGACAAGAAACATATTGTTTTCAGATTTTGATTAGGTTTCTGCTTTACTTTCTGAGCTTCCAAAAACAAAGATGATAAATTATAATTTGACACATTTTTAAAAATATCAGTGAATACAATCTTCATAAAGATTAATGAAAAGCTTCTCTTCCTGGAGACCAAATATTGGATAATTTAACCTGATGACTTTTCAAATAAGTTTTGGATATGCTTAGATATCTCAATGGAACTGTGTTGTTTATTGTACTTGTAGAACCACAAATTACACTTTTTTAGGTACATACAGGGAAAATTCAATGGGGAATTCCCTTTCCAGATGTAACACATTTCCAATTTTCACTTGTCATTTATATAGATATACTTATCTTTAAAATAGTTATGATTTAAAGTATCATAATTTGTGTTAAATTCTCCTGAGGCAATAACAATTTGCTTAAAAAATGAACTAGATCTCTCTCTTTGTCACTTCTCCACAAATTACTAATAATCTTGTTACATTTCTCCAGTACTTCAGACAGTGTGAAATTTCACAATGTTGAGTGCAGAATCAGTGTTGTTTTAGCTGAGCCTTATTCACAGAATCAAAAAATGGTGTGGGAACCTTAAAGATCATCTAGTTCCAACACCTCTGCATGGGCAGAGGCACTTCCCACTAGACCAGGTTGCTAAAAGCACTATCCAACCTGGCCTTAAAGACTTCCAGGGAGGGGGCACAGCCACAGCTTCTCTCAGTAACCTGTTCCAGTGTCTCACCAACCTCAGACGTAAGACTTTTTTCCTAATGTCTAACTTAAACCTACTCGCTTCCATTTTAAAGCCATTCCCCCTCATCCTGTAAAAAGTCCCTCCCCAGCTTTCCTTTAGGTCCACTTTGGATTCTGGAAGCTGTGACAAGGTCTCTCTGGAGCCTTCTCTTCTCCAGACTCAACAACCCCAGCTCTCTCAACCTGTCTTCATAGGAGAGGTGCTCCATCATCGTCTTCATTGCCCTCCTGTGAACTCGCTCCAGGAGCTCCATGTCCTTCCTGTATTGGAGGCTCCAGAGCTGGACACAGTACTCCAGGTGGGTTCTCACAATAGTGGAGTCGAGGGGGGAGAATCACGTCCCTTGACCTGCTGGACACTCTTCTTTTGATGCAGTGCAGGATACGGTTGGGTTTCTGGGATGCAAGCACACATTGGTGGCTCATGTTCAATTTTTCACCCACTAGTATCCCCCAGTCCTTCTCGGCAGGGCTGCTCTCAATCCCTGCACCCCCCAGCCTGTATTGATACTGGGAGTTACCCCACCCAGGTGGAGGACCTTGCCATTTGCCTCGTTGAACTTTGAGGTTCACTCGGGCCCCAATTCATAAGCTTGTCCAGGTCCCTCTGAACAGCATCTCATCCCTTGGGTGTGCCAACTGCATCACTCATCTTGGTGCCATGTGTAGAATTCCTGAGGGTGCACTTGATCCCACTATGCCATTGATGAAGATATTAAACAGTACTGTTCCCAAGACAGAACCCTGAGAGACACCATTCATCACTGGTCTTTTTCTGAACTTTGAGTCATTGACTACCCTCTGGATGTGACCATTCAACCAATTTCTCACCCACCTAATAGTCTATCCATGAAATCCGTATCTCTAATTTAAAGAGAAGAATGTTGTGGGGGATCATGTTAAAGGCCTTATAGAGGTCCAGATAGATATTATCCATAGCTCTTCCCTTGTCCATTAATCTTGTAATTCCATCATTGAAGGCTTCTAAGTTTGTCAGGCAAGACTTGCCTTTGGTGAAGCCATACTGGCTATCTCAAATGACTTCCTGTTTGTCCATGTGCTTTAGCATAGCTTAAAGGAAAATCTGTTCTATAATTGTGAGAGACGAACTCTATAATGGCCTTTAATCCAGCGACATTCCTGGTGATGCTGTCCTCGCACCCGAGAGAAGAGAGAGGTACCAGGCGCATGCGCACAGGACCACAGCCTACTGCTCCCAGGAGGCCCGGCGGGGCCGGAACCGGAAGTGGAGCCGAATGGCGCGCTCTGTGAACACTCACTACGGATACAGCCGCCGCCGTGTGTGTATCACTGTGGAGGCTGCCGTGGAGCCAGAGGCGCCTTTCCCTGTGGTTGTTGGTGTGCAAACGTACCGAATGGACTGCCTGCCTGAAGTCACTGGAGAAGGAGGAGGGTCCCGACTAGGGATCGGCTTTGGCCGCACCCCGGTGGTGAGACTTGCAAACTTGTCTACATTCTGGCATTTCCTATTAACACTTACAGACATTCATACATACCTATACCATACACTCGCTTCCTGTTACTTTCCTAAAGGCTCTCTCCAAGTTTTTTTTCCCTCCTATCCCTGTCCGGGATAGAACGGGGGGGTTGGGGGGGTAGGGGGCGTAGAATTATATTCCTAATGTTGTTTGTCTTGTGTTGTTGTTTGTTTGTTTGTTTATTCTTCTATATATGTATGCATTGTTCTCATATATAGTCTAACATTTGATACTGTTCTGTAGAAACGACCTTGCCTAAACCTTAGTGCCTTTAATAAACCTATTGATTCTTGAGCACTGTTTGTGAGTGTGACAGGGAGTGGTCCTCAGCCCTTGATTCCCTTTTGAAGGGCAGTGGGTCGCGGCTTTACCCATCTCGGTTCGTGACAATAATCATCCCAGGCACAGAGGTGAGGCTGACAGGTCAGTATTTCCCAGGTCCTCCTTTCTAGCCTTTTTTTAAAAATGGGTGCAAAGTTTATCTTTTCCAGTCACCAGGGATTTCACCTGACTGCCATGAATTTCAAATATCACAGAGAGTGGCTTGGCAACTACATCAGCCTATACCCTCAGGACTCTGGGATGCATCTCGTCGGGTCCCATAGATGGACATATATTCAGGTTCCCCAGGTGGTCTTGAGCCTGATATTCATTTACAGTGGGAGGGACTTTGCTGCCCCAGTCCCTGTCTTGAGGTCCATCTACTTAAGAGGTGTGGGAAAAGAGGTTGCCAGTGAAGGGTGAGGAAAAAAACCTGTTGAGTACCTCAGCCTTCTTATCTGTTGCTACCAGTTTGCCACTTGTGTTCATCAGCAGATGTACACTTTTTTTGACCTTCCTTTTCTGGCTGAAATACCTACAGAAACTCTTATTATTCTTTTCATCCCCTGAAAAGTTCCTTGGCCTTGGCCTTGACCTGCAGATCTTGACTCATCCATACCAGTCTCTTGCTTTCCTTTCCTGATTTCTTACACATGAAAACTGTCCTTAAAGGTCTGTCAGCTCTGTTCTTCTCCCTTGTCCCTGAGGACAATTTCCCAGGGAGTCCTATTAATTACATACTTGAACAGTTGGAATTTTGTCTTCCTAAATTTCTGGTTTTACTCTTCCCCTGTCCTGTATCCCTCACGACTGCAAACTGCACCAGTGAATTAATTAGAATAATTCAAAGTTAATTTAGGATACTCTGTAAAAAAAAAGCTCTACATTTATATGACATTTATATGCAATTTTATTCCTAAAATTGTTATTTCTTTTAGAACTGGTAAAAATGAGACTATTTTTGAAGGTCTTATTTGAACATTATAATTAAAATTAATGTTTATATAGCATGTAGCACATGGTGTTTGATATTGCATTGTTACAGCCTTATTCTTTGTTCTGTACAACTCTAAACTCACAATATCTAAATAAATATTGCAACTCAGAATGTATGACATCATACAGTACATGGGTCTGTTGGTCTGAGTAGAAATAGAGTGCAAACAAATGACACTATGAATTTCTCTTTTACAATACGAGTAGTATCTAAACAGTAATGTCCGTTTATAATAACAACGTTCAGAAGTACAAGAGTGTATTATTTGCCATCTTATCAGATGTTCTATCTGTCTTACATTATCTACAAAGTAGACAGTATTGTAAAGATAGCCTAGACTTCTCCCTAATGAAAAAGCTGCATTGTGATTATAGGAGTGGCCATAATCTTCCTAGTTAGTCCCGTGTTCTCTGGCCTCTGGCTTTTCTGATTTTTTTATTTTTTTATTTTTTTTATTTTTTGTCAAGCAGAAATCAAAGTATTTCTCCTGAAGTCAAGGTAGCCAGTGTTCTACTTTAAGGACACTCCAGATATTCCACATGGAGGAAGGCACCCATTACTTTCTCTATGAAAAAGATGGTGTATGTATGTCTCCTTTCTGAAAATACATGCAACTCCTCATGTGCTATTGCTGGGTAAAGAAGGTGTTTAGCCTTGTAGCTTCAGTTACAACCTTCTGTGGTGACCTCCTCTGTTATTAATGTGCAGTAAATTGCATCAGGTACCAGTAAAACTCTGTTTCCCAAGGAAAAAAAAATGCAAGCTGTGGGTTGACAATGCAAAAAAATAATTTTGGAAGACTACATATATGCAAGGCTATGAAATTACAAATTTTCAGTTGCTTATCACAGTGTTTTCTCTCGTTCTTCAGTTATCAAGACGATCAATTTGAAATGCTCATTCTACCTGTTTTTCCAAAGAACATTATTTCATTCATATCACAGGAACAACAGAATTAAGGTTTCTATAACAACTGTACAACCAGCGTTCTCTAAGTGTCTATTTTACATGGGAAAAAACCTCTGCTTTTTGAATATTTTGAAAGGAACTTATCATTATTTAAAAAACAACAACCAATCCAAACCAAAACCACAAAGAAACAAACAAACAAACTTTGCTAACTTAAACTGCATATGTCTAGCCCATTGAATTGAATTATTTAGTAATGATTATTTTTGAGTATATGTTTATGAAGATCCCTGCTGATTATGTTCCT
The DNA here is from genome assembly GCA_020745705.1 of Hemiprocne comata. Lineage (NCBI taxonomy): Eukaryota > Metazoa > Chordata > Aves > Apodiformes > Apodidae > Hemiprocne > Hemiprocne comata. Next base: position 78,328,654 of record CM036587.1, on the reverse strand, counting down.
ACACAGTTTTGAACATCATCCTCCTTCGTTGCAGATAGACCTATCCAAGAGAGGAACCAGTTCTACTGGCAGAAAAAAAAAAGTTCCTTCAAAGTTCAAATAAATTGTGATTGAGCTTGTGCGCCAGTATGGTCCTGAGCACATGGTACTCTAGAAGCAAAACCCATGAGTTGAAATGTACATCTGTTAGAATTGCCCACCTGTTTCCATGAAAAGTATTGGCAGAAAATATTGTCTGCCAGTACTTTCCAGCTCCTTTGTCACTATTTTCCTCTGAGATGGTTTTTAATTCCAAATGGTTTATTAGTGTTTATTTCAATCCAAGAAACTTCTGTTCATTTGCAGACATAGAGATTGGAAGGGTTTAAATACTCTCCAGGCACACTGCCAGCAGATAACTGTGGGTGGAAAAGGTAGATCAAATCAAAAAGTAAACAATGTTTCAGCCCACTGAGAGAGAATGCTTGGAGCTTGATAATAAAGACAGCAGGATTATATCCTGCCTTTTCTTCAGGGATGGAGTATGGCAGTTTCCTGTTGATTAATTCTCTAAATCTTCTGCTTTCATGTTCAGTCTCACTAGCTTCTCCACTGTTCTTTTGAGTAGGACGTTGAATTTCTTGCAGCAACAAGATTTGGTTTCATACCGATGAAGAAAAGTATGAAATTCTCAGTTTACAAAATTGCAGAACCTTGAGATTTTGTTTTGTGAGCAAGTTCAGGGTCACTTCCTACAGCTTGTGCGTATAGTCTCTGGCATGAGCCCTGCAGAAGAATAAAAATGTAACTGCCTAGAGAAAGTATGTTGAGGTGAAGAGACCTTAAATTCTTGGTATTCAATGGAAAATCTCTATGAGGCAGCAATGGTATTTGATTTTCATGGAGAAATTTTCTTCTTATCCAATGAGAAATCATTTCAAAACTGCGTAGTTCATAGACACTTTAAATAGAATAAATTTTGGCTCACTAAAATAAAAAATTATAGTATTCTCCACCCCTTAGGGAGATTTTAAAGAAAATATTAAAATGTAATGGTCTTAACTTGAACTTATTGTATTTTTTCTTGAAAGGTCACCTCAATAAATTTCAGTATCCAATAAATAAGTTTGCTAATATACCTGTAGGTATGAAAGTGAATGTTAGCTACAATAGTAATTTGCTTATTCATCAAAAATTATTTTCTTTTCATTTCTGGACCATTTCATATGCTTTCTCACCATTTCACATTGTGTTGTCATTCTCCTGTAGATAGAAGATCGTCCTTATTATTATGATCAAGCTAATTTATCTGAAATTCAATTAAAGAGATATTTCTTTGCTCCAACCTACTTCCAGGCTCAGGATCTGGTTAAACATGCAGTGTAATTTAAAGCAACTTTCTGCTGTACTGTGGAAAATGCAGTCTGCTTTTCCAGGTAGCCTGAAGGGCTGCCTCCCAGACAAGAATTACCCTGAGACTGCACAGTTTCAAGAACACAACACCGAATGTTGTTATTCTATGCAATAAAATTTAAATTGTCTCTGATGTGGAATATAAATAATAAATAAAAATCCCACTTTCAAGACATTATAAAAGTACTAATTTTCATCAGAATATCAAAAAACTTATTTCAGATTTCTTTTCCTGGTTGAGATGTTTCAGCTTCTAGATATATAAATACATTAAATGTGTGTGTAATATTATCAATATTTCAGTGTGAATGTGCATGTGGATAAGAAGGTCTATGTTGGTAATGGCAGACTCGATTTTCCTTTCCACTCCCACTCAGGCTGAATATCCCAGCTCTTGATCTAAATAGCATCGTTTCACTGGGGATGCTTCTGTTGAATGCTTATAGTGTCCTGTGGATGCGTAGAGTGAGGTGTTGTTCTACTCACTGCCAATCCCCCCCAGTCAGTGCTGCTGCCACTGCTGTTACTGGTACCACTGTTGCTGCCACCACTAGTGCTGCTACCACCACTGCTGCTGCTGCTGCCACCACCGGTGCTGCTACAAAATCAGCTACTTCTGCAAAGACGAAGTCCACTCCCATTCGATTCAGACAAGTAAGAGTTAATCCTGTGACCAGGGGCAAAAGAAAGGCAACTGATCCTTATACCCACTCCCATCTGAAATATCCAGAGTTTCTTCAAGCAGCATCAGAAGATGTAATTGAGGAAGCAGATGATTCTAAAACAGATGATGGAACAGGCCCTTCTCAAGTAAATAAACAGGCAGGCCCCTCTCAAGCAGATGGAGGAGCAGGCCCTTCTCAAGCAGATAAGGATGATGATCTGCTTACAGCCTTTCTCCCTAAAGGAATTGCATCTCATGAGAAAAGACTTTACCCACAATGAAAATGAGGGGCTTCATTCCTGGCTGCTCCGATGTTTTGATAGTGGAGCTGACATCTACACCCTGGACTAAAGAGAAGCAAGACAGTTGGGATCCTTGGCTAAAGATGCTGGTATTGACAGAGCAATTGGTGATAAGACATGAGATATCAATCTGTGGATCCGCCTTCTTTCAGCCATACGGAGCAGGTACCCCCAAAAGGGTGACAGTGACCCATGCCGAAGCAGAGCACCCACTCTTGAAAGAGCCATCACATATTTGAGAGAATTTGCAGTGCGAGAAGTGATCTATGATGACCAAGGGTTTCTAAATCCTGATGATGTCGTGTGCGACACAGCCATGTTCTGGAGGTTTGCGCAGGCTGTACCAGCAACAGATGCCCATATCTTCTCCTTCATGGGATGTTTTGATGAATCCAATAGACCAACGGTGCGTGAATTGGCTTTCAAGGCACAACAGTATGGAGATATGTTTTGTTATTATTGTCAGTTCCACACCTCAGCCATTGAAAAGGTTACTGACAGAAGGAATCTGGACAGATGGGAAGGTAAACCCCAGTCTCTTCATATACCCCAGTATCTCCCTAAGGACAACTGGGCTCGTGTTGCAGCATCAAGAGGAGATGCCCTGCTACAAGACAGCAACGAGAGAGATGGAACCCACTTCGATGTCACCTGTGGTTCCTCTTGCATGATTATTACAAAGAGGATATGAGAACCTGGGTAATAAACTCAATGATATTCTCCTGCTACGTGTACAAGAGCTGCTAGGTAGAAAAGGTGCAGTAGATGGTTCTTCCTGGAAAAAGGCAGCTCCGATTTCCAGCAACCAGTCTTTCAACCAAGATGGTGCATCGACCGCTAATGGTCAGTATCAGAGGTGCCCTGCTTCCAGCCAGGGGGAGGAGAGGGACAACCGAATTTATTGGACTGTGTGGATTTGGTGGCCTGGCACATTGGAACCACAAAGGTATAAAGCCTTGGTTGACACTGGTGCACAGTGCACCTTAATGCCATCGAATCACAAGGGGACAGAGTCCGTTACTATTTCTGGAGTGACAGGAGGATCTAAAGAACTGACCATTGTCAAAGCTGATGTAAGCCTCACTGGTAATAAGTGGCAGAAGTGCCCTATTGTGACTGGCCCAGATGCTCATTGCATCCTTGGAATAGACTATCTCAAAAGAGGATATTTCCAGGACCCAAAGGGGTACTGGTGGGCCTTTGGTATAGCAGCTGTAGAGACTGAGGACATTGAACAACTGCATAACTTGTCTGGCCTTTCAGATGATCCTTCCCTAGTGGGGTTGCTGAAGGTTGAAGACCAACAGGTGCCAATTGCCTCTTCAACACTGCACAGACAACATTATTGCACCAACAGAGACTCTGTGATTCCCATCCATAAGCTGATTCGACAGCTGGAGAACCAGGGAGTGATCAGCAGGACTCACTCACCCTTCAACTGTCCTATCTGGCCAGTGCGGAAGCCTGATGGTGAGTAGAGGCTGACAGTGGACTATCGTGGCCTGAATGAGGTTACACCACCACTCAGTGCTGCTGTGCCGGACATGCTAGAACTTCAGTATGAGCTGGAGTCAAAAGCAGCAAAGTGGTATGCCACTATTGACATCGCTCATGCCTTTTTCTCTGTCCTCTTGCACCAGAGTGCAGGCCACAGTTTGCTTTCACCTGGAGGGGAGTCCAATACACCTGGAATCGACTGCCCCAGGGGTGGAAACACAGCTCAACCATTTGCCATGGACTGATCCACGCTGCACTGGAGAAGGGTGAGGCTCCAGAACACCTGCAGTACATCAATGACATCATTGTGTGAGGCGACATGCCAGAGGAAGTCTTTGAGAAAGGTAAAAAGATAATCCAGATTCTTTCGATAGCTGACTTTGCTGTCAAAAGGAGCAAGGTCAAAGGACCTTCATAAGAGATCCAGTTCCTTGGAATTAGATGGCAAGATGGACATTGCCAAATTCCAATGGATGTGATTAACAAAATAGCAGCTATGGCTCCACCAGCCAACAAAAAGGACACTCAAAACTTTTTAGCAACAGTTGGTTTTTGGAGCTTGCATATTCCTGAGTATAGTCACATCGTGCAACCTCTTTATAAGGTGACCCAGAAGAAGAATGACTTTGAGTGGGGTGCTGACCAACAGGATACTTTTGAGAAGATTAAAGACAAGATTGTGCATGCGGTGGCCCTTGGACCAATTTGAACAGGTCCAGACATCAAAAACATACTCTACACTGGAGCCGGGCAGAAAGCACCAAGGGTGGTCGTCCCCTGGGATTTTGGAGTAGGAGCTCCAGAGGTTTCGAGGCCAATTACAACATAACTGAAAAGGAGATACTGGCAGCATATGAAGGAGTTAGAGCTGCTTCAGAAGTGATGGGTACTGAGGCGCAGCTCCTCCTGGTGCCCCGATTACCGGTACTGCACTGGATGTTCATGAGTAGTGTTCCTCCCATGCATCATGCCACCGATGCTACCTGGAGTAAATGGATTGCTTTAATCGCCCAGTGGGCTAGGATAGGGAACCCCAATCGTCCTGGGATTGTAGAAGCTATTACAGACTGGCCAGAAGGCACACATTTTGGAATGCCAGCTCAAGAAGTGGTGAAACGAGCCAAAGAAGCCCCACCATATAATCAACTGCCTGAGGCTGAAAAACAATATGGTCTGTTCACTGATGGCTCCTGACGCCTTGTAGGAAACCATCGGAGGTGGAAAGCTGCCTTATGGAATCCTACACAGCTTGTTGCAAAATCAGATGAAGGAGAAAGAGAATCAAGTCAGTTTGCAGAAGTAAAAGCCATCCAGCAGGCTTTAGATGTTGCTGAACGAGAAGGGTGGCCAAGACTCTATCTCTACACTGACTCATGGTTGGTAGCAAATGCCTTGTTGGGGTGGCTAAAACAGTGGCAGCAGAACAACTGGCAGTGAAAGGGTAAGCCAATTTGGGTGGCTGACCTATGGAAAGACATCGCTGCTCAGGTAGGGAAATTGGCTGTGAAAGTGCATCATGTAGATGCACACGGGCCTCTGAGTCGAGCTAATGAGGAACATCAACACAACCAACGAGCAGATGAGGCTGCCCAAGTGTTTAAAATAGACTTAGACTGGGAACACAAAGGTGAGCTTTTTTTAGCTTGATGGGCCCATGACGCCTCAGGTCATCAGGGCAGAGATGCAACATACAGATGGGCTCGTGACCATGGGGTGGACATAACCATGGACACTATTGCACAGGTGATTCATGAGTGTGAATCATGTGCCGCAATTAAGCAGGCTAAAAGGTTAAAACCTTTGTGGTATGAGGGGAGGTGGTCAAAGTACAGTCATGGGGAGGCCTGGCAAGTTGACTACATCACACTGCCTCAGACCTCCCAGGGTAAACGCTATGTGCTTACAATGGTAGAAACAAGTACAGGATGGTTGGAAACATATCCTGTGCCTCATGCCACAGCCCGGAACACCATCCTGGGCCTTGAGAAGCAGATCTTGTGGTGACATGGTACCCCAGAGAGAATTGAGTCAGACAATGGGACTCATTTCAAGAACAATCTTGTAACTGACTGGGCCAAAGAACATGGTTTTGAGTGGGTATACCATATTCCATACCATGCTCCAGCCTCGGAGAAGATTGAAAGGTACAATGGTCTGTTGAAAGCTACCCTGAAGGCAATGGGAGGTGGAACCTTTAAGAATTGGGACAAACATTTAGCAAAGGCCACTTGGCTTGTTAATACCAGGGGATCCATCGGTAGAGCTGGTCCTGCTCAGTCAGACCTTTTGCAAACAGTGGATGGGGTTAAAGTCCCAGTGGTATGTGAAAGAATTCTGTTGGGAAAAAGTGTTTGGGTTTATCCTGCTTCAGGCAAGGGCAAACCTTTCTGGGGTGTTGCTTTTGCTCAGGGACCTGAACATACTCGGTGTGTAATGATGGAAGACGGTAAAGTTCAATATGTACCTCAAGGAAATCTTACACTGGGAGAGAATTCTTAATTTGACAATTTATCGACTCTGTATACAATATTATGAGAATGGAATAGGGGTGGAGTGTTTTGGTGAAGCTCTTTGCTGATTTTTTTTCTTTCAGTGAACTTTTTAGCAGCACCAGTGGACTGATAATAACCAAGGTCACTTCTGACTGTCTGCAGCCTCCCCCCCTACGGGGGAGCAGATTAGACCAAAGGCAGGATCAGCAAATCAGAATATTCCCTTCTCATAATATTTTCTCTATTTGGCTTTCAGTATAGGTTAAGACATCACGGAAGTCAAGCCTTTCTTTTTCCTTTTCCACTCACTTTTCTGCTTACTGTCGCTTCTATTGCCCTCTCTTTGGCTCTCTCTCTCTTTTTTTCCATTTTTCTTTACAGCCGACACCCGAGGGCCCCGTCCGTGCGCCCGGACACTCCCCCCTTCAGCTGGGAGTCACCAGGGAGAAGAGTTGCTGTGAGAGTCTCTGGGGGAGGAGGGAGGGGATCGGGTGTTGCACATCCCTTTACAAATATCCCTTATCACTAATAATTAAAATCGATCTGTTTCACTTTTCGACCCAGAAAGCCTCTTTTTCTCATTTTTCTCCCCCTTTCCCTACCTTGGGGGAGGAGAGGGAGGGGGTTGAATCCAGGGTGTTCCAACTTGGTGCCAAACCGTGACAATTGGTAATGTAATACAGAAAGAAGAGTATTTTTTTGTGTGTGTTTAGAATCAGGGAAACCAAGATTTATTTATTTTATTTCACAAATTAAACAAAATAGTTTTTCAGTTAAAAAAAAAGGTAAAGCTTGATAATATTTTTTTCTACTTTAATGTCATCAGTATTTCTAATTTCAATACTGATAATAATATCAAGTGCAAAATAAACATGCATATGCACATTGGGCTGTTATACTTTCACTGTCTTCTATTAAAAGACATTTGCTTTCCATCGATGAATAACAATTTTTAAAAAATACAACATGGAAAGCTTATAACTTTATCCAGTAACTGTACATTTATTTTATATTTTTTCTGGCAAAGTGTATTACCAGCATGACTTCCTGTAGGCTCAAATGAAAAAAACTTGCTGTCGAAGTTGCAACTTTTTATTTTCTGACTATTCAGAGCATGAAAATTCTCATTTTGTAGTAGTTCTGCAACCAAAAAACTGATCAGAATAAAATAGCAAAGTTTATTGTGTGATGTTTTGGGAAAATGAAAATAATTGTTTCTTATTACAAATTGCATATAGGAAGGGATACTTTGAAACTACCCTACTGTCTGTAAGGTAATAGATGAGCTTTGAACAAATGGTGCTATGGAAAACGAGTTATTACTTGCACATATGTATGTGTACATATATATTTATATACACTCCTTAAAAGATGAGCAGAAGTTAGTAGGGTTGAACTTAAAGTATTTCCTTTAAATTATCTCCAAAAATCAGGAAAGCACCTATTAAAATCTTTCAGACTTCCCAAATCTGTGGTGCCTAGTTATCAGTACAGGCAAACATTCATCAGATTGTAGGAGATTTATCATTTCTGTAAAATTCTGTCAGTGCTTTTTTTCTTCTGCCTGGTCAATTTAGGAACAATATAATTCTTTGGGAAACAAAATGCATGCTGATAGAACTACTAAAAAAATTAGTTTATGAGATAATGTTCCACATCTTCCATTTGTCATTCCTTTTTTTCTCCTTTCTATTTTGTGCAGCCTGTTCTTACAGAATAAGGTGGGAAATCAGATATAATATTCTTATTTCACATTTGCCAGCTGAATCAGAATGCATTTCACTGATAGATATGAAGGATGACCCACTTGACAATTCAGGAATGCTCTGTATATATACCAAAAAACCAAAACCAAACTGTAAACTTTATACATCTCCAGTTCTCAAATATAGCAGGCACAGCCCACAAATGGCTTGGTAAGCATATTATAGCATTGCATAGACATAGTTTGTATTATAACCCACACTGGATAAAGTGATTCAGATTGTGATTATTATAAATTTTGGACTAACTTATTTTCAGAGAAAGTTGCAATATTTGTATCTACATCTGAGTTTTTAGTATAACCAATGTCATGGGTGGTCATTTTTGGATTTTTTCTTTGCTCCCCTGTGATCATATTATGTAAAATAAAAATGTCAGATAGTTTAATGATAGAAAACCAAGAGTGTTTGTATGATTAGAAACAAAACTGAATGTTTCGTGGAGCTTTTCTATTTCTATGCTACCCATGTAAAGGTTTCTTTTAATTAGTATGAACAATTTTTGGAGCAATAATATTTATTTAGTATCAGGAATACAAATTGAAGGAACTTTAAACAGTCTTCAGACTGAATTAAGCAGTGTTTTCCTTTCGCTGTGGAAACAACACATGGGCTTCCATGTGTTCAGGTCAAGGTACTGAGATATTACCTGCACTTGTGGAGAGTAACGAAGGTACACACCGAAAAAAAACATTTTGAACACAAGGGGGAAAAAAATTACATCAAAGTCATCATGTGCCTATATCCAGGAACAAGCCTTTGTGTTTGCTGGTAGATTTCTACTTGGTCTTAATTTTTCTTTTCTTTTTTTTTTTTTTTTTTTGGTAAGCTTTACAGTACTTTGGAAGATTTTCTTTGTGATACAGGTACTTTGATACGGCTAGTGCAAGGTCTAGTAATTCCTGTAGGTTTTACTGCCCCCTTTTCTATCCCCTAAAACAAATTTATGCTACATGGGATAAAGAAATACTAAGTTGTTTTTTTTTCATTATCTCTTTGCTAGAGAAGGCAAGGAGATAATTTCTAAACTTTATATTTTGAAGATATTGTGTAAACTTGTGCCAGTCTATGTTGAATTTTAAAGCTAGTGTAGGCAGTTTGAATCCAGCTCTCCTGGATCCATAGAGAGGGAATTTTCTCACAGTCATACCACTAACCAAAGAGAAGTTCTGCAGAGTATCTAGAGTGATACTGAGTTGTGACAGTCGGATGGCATAATAATCAGAGAAAAATGGTGGGTAAAGTTTTACTTTGTACCTTAATGATGAATAATTTTATCAAGTTTATTCATCTTTTAGAAGCAGAAGAAATTTTCAAGTGTAGAGTCTGACTCGGCAATGATGGGATTGTCAGGCTAAAGTTAAGCATCTTATACTTTGTTATTTCTTAAGTCTTTCAGGCTGGAGGGTGGGTCATACTCAAGGCCACTTGTTTCCTTTTAATCTCAATTTTTGTTTATGAAATGTATTTCATTATGTCTATAGAACTGTGTAATTAGTCAGAGATTCAGTAAAGAGCCTTTTGAAAAACTGGCCCTTAGCCTTTCACTTTCATGAGCACCAAAATTCAATCAAAACCTATTTTTAAAGCGAGTAAAAACTACATTGGCAAATCTATTAAAATGTGTTTAATCATTAACTTCTTTGATTTATCATCTGTCTAAAACATAACATCAAAACCTGAATAATTTATCATGAATTGCGTAAAAGCTCAAGTTAGGCATTAATTAAAAATTTATATGAAATTCAGAAGAACAAAGTTGAGGAGGAACTATTTGATTACCCACTCAGTAGAATGGCTATAGTTACTCTGAAACAGTAATCTACTGTATTACAGATCACAAATGCTTAACTGTGGAAAACACTGTAAACCCCTTAGGTTTATCTGATGATTTTCAGAAAATGCATTAGCTATAGGTTACTGCAGATTCTACAGCTGGATGTATAGATATGCCAGGACCCCAAGGAGTTGTTCTTCTTTCACTTTTATAACCTATTAGTCTCACTGTATGCACAAACTGCTATGTAAACATGAGAGAATAAAGCTTTCAGAACTTTCTGAACCCTGTTTCACAAATGTACAAACTTCAGGACAGATTTCAGGTTTTCTGCTCAGGCTTATATTCAGTCAGCCATAGAAGAATATCATAGCCATAAAATCTACTGGGATGTTAAATACCTTACAGGGGAGGGGAACAATAACCAGTTATTATATCAACCATATTATCTCTCCAAATAATCAGTTAATTTTTACAACTTATGTAAACTAGAGAACTTTTAAGTTCAGATTTATTCTTTCATAGTCAGCTAATAGTATTTTAAAGTAGTTATTTAAAACTGACATTTGTGCCATACTGCCTTTAAAATTAGAAGAATTGGCTGAGAAAGCAGAGTATCCAGATGGATGCAAACATAAGAAGAGATTTTACATTAAACAGGTTTATCTGTCGAAAATAGAAAAAAAAAAAAAAAAGGCCTACTTTGCAATGTTCTCTCTTTAACACTCCCACCAAAGCCCATTTTCATGAATCATTCACTGAGATCTGCCTATGTAAATGAGTACTTATGAAACCAAGCCCTAAGTTTTGCCTGTTTTTAAAGAAATGTAAAGTACAAATCACCATAGCTTGGGGTACTTTCTGAAAGAGTATTTCAAAAATTATTAGCTTCCTTCTTTTACAGAACATATTTATTATTTATAGCTATTATTTAGACCATCATTTATAAATTTTATGAACTCTAGAATTACCTGAGAAAATAACAGATTTAAAATTTTTGTTTTCTCTTTTCCTTTTTTTCTTTCTTTTTTTTTTTTATTTATTATTTCTTCTGTTTCTACTTACTGCTGCTTGAGTCTTTTCCTGCCTGCTGAGACGACAGGATAGGATATATTTAATCTTCTTTAAAAGAATGCTATTGTCAATCCATTCCCTTGTGAGAATGAGATTAGTGTTCCCAGTGTTCTGAATTTGACACTGCTAGAGAAGAAAATTATCAGAATTACCACAAACAAAAAGTAAAATAGAAGATGACATTTCAGAAAAATAATATTAAATTGGCATGATAGTAACAATCAGGAACATTAATGACACTTTTATGTTCAGATAGCTCACAAAAGACTTAAAAGATCAATTGTTGAGTGTTTTGAAAATGTACTTGGAAACATGTACATTTGTAACATCCAAATGTTTTAAAGAACAGAGTGCCCAGAATTCAGATAAGTTACCACAATTTAGAAAATACCTGGGTAAAATTTTCAAAAAGCTGAGAGAGCTATGTCTTAGTAACAGGTTTAATAGAACCCTTTTTTTTTATTCCAAGTGGAATATTTGAAAGATGCAAACTTGGATCTTGCATAACAAATAGAAAGTACATAAGATGCTCAGAAACCTGCTCAGCCAGCTTTACCCTTAGGTTCTGCCCTTTTGGTTTCTTGCTTGTTTTCCTTTTACCTTTAAAGATGTACCACACTTCTGTAAAAAAGAGGTGTGGTGCTTCTGTGAGCTGTATGAATCACAGTTATGAAGGCTTAGAGTACTACTTTTCATCCTAATTACTAATATTGCCCTAAAAAGATGGTGCAGTGAATTATCTGAAAGGAGTATAAATTTATTTCACCTTTCACTTACTGTTGAAGCTCTCAAAGAGAAAAAAAAAAAAAAGAAAGAAATAGAAAAAGCATACCTATTTTGACCAGGATGTAAAAAAGAAACGAAATTAATAAAACAGTTCTAAAAATCATGTATTTATGTGTGGCTGTGAACTCAAAAGCTCAATACAGTCCCATTCATGTACATAGACATACTCATAACTAGGTTATAAATATATGTAATGGAGCATAATTTCCATTTTGTAAGGAAGAGGCTTTATGACATGAAATTAAATTGCTCTATTTTACAAACTGTAATGAAAAAAGGAAAACAAAAAAACCAACAACAATATCCCACTAAAACAGATCTGGTAGGTTTTTTTGTGGAGACAGAGAAGGTGAAAAATAAGAAGGAAATGTTTTCATTGTCTTTCTTGGTGGTTGTGCCCCCACATTACAGCGGTGAGTAAAAGCAACCAAAAGGGTAGGGGTTTTTTTTTGTTGGTGTTTTTATTTTTGTTTGATTTATTTTGTTGTTGTTGCTGGGGGGTTTTTGTTGTTTGTTGTTTGGTTTTTTTTGTTGTTCGGGTTTTTTTTATGGCAGTGGCAGCTAAACAGACTAGAAACAGCCTGAGTTTGAGATTATTTTAAAACTACATTTTCTTCTTCTGACGAGATTCTTTAAACTGGAAGATTTGCAGGGTACTCTGGCATAATAATTTTCAGTATTTCTTGTTTGCCTTGTTCTACTTCCTAGACTGAAATATTAACTGGAAGAGAGATTAGGTCCTATTGCTCCACTTCTTAGATGAATAGATGCTGCAAAAAGATGCTAGACAAAGGCAAAACATTCTTACTGCCATTGTTATTTTGAAACTCAAGATAATTTGTATCATGAACTTGTGAAAGGTACTGTCCATTATTCTGGTAACAGATTATTCCATCTCAAAGAAAAAAGAAAGCAAAGAGAGAGACTTTTCCTTCCAGAGGGTCAAATAGCTCAGGGACACTGCTTGCAGTTAGGTAAATGGCTAACTCTTGGCTATGGGTCTTCTCTTGAGCAGATGACCTAGCCTTTGATGCAATTGCAATGACTGCAACATGAAAATGATCCTCCACTAGCAGCGAAGTATTTTAGAGCAGTGCACATAGTCCCAATGTGTGATGTCTAACAATAGTTCTGAGATTTCATGTGGTGTGATAGTTTCAGTACATAAATAATAATTTTCTACTGGAAAAAAAAAAAAAATAAAAAAAATGTAAGTAGGACAAGCAGCGATTAAAGGGACAGTCAAAAGCTCAGTAAAAATAAAAATTTAAATACTAATAAAAACCCATGAGAACACCAGTTTTGGGGTTTTGAGAGAAGTTAGATATTACTTACATCATATGCACCATTAGCTATTTTTGATTATTATCACTATGTAGTTTGCTGGATTGTCTTCCTGCTTCATGCTGTATTAGTTCAAGACAAAAAAAAAAAAAATCACATTACTATATCTTTAAATTAATGCTAAAAGCAAAAAAAAACTTGTTCCACTCTGTTGTGGTTGTTCTATGGAAAAGCTACTTCATTCTTCCTATGAATCTTTCCTGCTTACCTTTTGTCTTCTACCAGCCAGTAAATAATAGCTCTTCACCCTACTTCACATTCAAGAGGAACAGAAACAACCACAACAAAAAGGAAAGAAATACCTGGTAGAAAGGTTTTTCCCTTTCCTTAGCAAAAAGAAGTATACATTTAAATGGAAGCATTTACCTTGTTTCAGTAACAAATTTGAAATAAATTAATTTTTTCTCAAGAACATTTGTCCTGAAAAGAGCTTATCCCTCTGTAGCCTGCTTTGCAAAGGAAAATGTTTTATCAGAATGTAACTTTACTTCAATCCTCTTCCCTTCCTTTATTTACAATCGCTTTCTCTACAAATACGCCAGTAACTATTGCAAAGAAAACAAGCCCCTTAAAAATCTTTCAACTGAAGCATAGCATGGCCTTGGACACTGTGTTTCAGATCACTTGTTGTTTAACAGCTTGATAGAAATGTAGGTGTGACGTTCCAGATATATAGTGTCTTGTCTTGAACAATCCAAGAAATAGACAGTGAATTTGGACACTCAGGATGCCTGGTGTTTGTCTTAAGACATCTAAGAGTTAAACAGGATTTGTTGCTGGACTATGACTCCGGATCCCACCAAGCTGTTTTACTCCCCTCTTCACGCCTGCAAACTGGGGGTTTATGATGTGGGACAATGGAGCTCTTCAGCTGGAGCTCTTCAGCAGGATATCTAGCCATAACTAGGCCTTGAGACTTCATGTAAATCACTGACTTGGCCAGAAAAGTCTGACCTCCACCTGATAAACCAGCCTGAGGAGCCAAGTTGTCTCATCCCATTCACAGACCCTGTTGCTGGCCCAATCAATGGCTTATCTTGTTAATTAGCCTGACAAAAGCCATCCATAACGTGTAGCCCAGCATCATACCCAACCCTCGCTCTCCCTCCCATCTTGGAGGAGCACAGAGAAGACTGAGGAATTTCCTCCCCTGTACTGGGAGAAAAAAGGTGGGGGGGTAGTGGACATTGGGCAAGAACTGTATAAAAATTTGGGACACTATGGGTGCATCGAAGCTCTTCCTCACTGCAGCACTTCCCCACCAAAGCGCTTCCCCACTGATGACGTCGCTGGATCGTGGTGGTAACTATTATCTTGCTAATCTCCATATTTCTGCTTTCTCCTTCCTTTTCTGTTTCTGTTTTCCTCCCTGTCCTATCCACTCTAGGGACTTTGCTGTGTAACTCCAATAAAGTTCAGTGTGCATGTGACATCTGACCTCATTTGTGTCTTAATTTCACCCTTTGGGATCACCTTTAAACCTTTTCACAGGTCCTGCGGGACAAACGGGTGCAGCTGCTGTGCTGCTTATACCAGGAGAGGGAAGGCAGAGTCCAGCTGCCCCAGCCTCCCACTGCAGTGAGGAGTGTTAGAAAGCAAGGGGGCTCTGCCCCATCTCTCCTAAAGCCACACACCAGCCCCAGTGCCTGTTTGTGCACATTTGCTTTGTTCTGGTGAGATCATAAAAAATTGCCATGTATCTGAATATTGGATCGTGAGAGTAGATCTCCCGCTTTCACCCACAACCTTTTCCTACAGTGTTCATTAGTTTATCTCTTCCAGTATTAAAGACCTGAGGTATAGGACTTGACCTTTAATCAAGTGGACCATTAAATACAACTTCATAATTCTACAGTCACACTATATTTATCTTTCCAGGTTCTGAGATCTTCCCTGAAGTTAAGTTTTCATCTATGCCGAAATGTGATTTCGGACAATTTTAAAGAAAAAGAAAAATCAGATTTTGTATTTGGCTTAACATCACTGCAGCGCTGTGTAGTGACTTGAATTTGGTCAGCTGCCAGACACCCCTCCAGTTGCTCTCTGCTCCCTGTCCTCAACAGGACAGGGACAGAAAAAAAGATTAAAAAGCTTGTGGGTCAAGATAAAGACAGAGAGATCACTTACCACTAACTAGCACAGGCAATACAAACTTGATTTGGGGAAAATTATTTTAATACCTTGCCAATTGAAATAGGTTTGGATAATGAGAAACAAATACAAATTAAAATAACACTTTACCTCCTGCCTTCCTTCTTTCCCAGGCTCAACTTCTTTCCTTCATTCCTAACTCCTCTGCCTCCTACCCCTTCAAGTCACACAAAATAAACAAAAATAAACATGTAAATACTTGTGATTTGGGGTTTTTTTTAAGTAATTTCCAATATGAACTACTGTCTAAATGAGAACAAAGTAAGCCTTTAGGTGTATTTAAAGACAACTGGTGCTACTGTTTGTTTCTTGGCTGTGATGACTCCTGAGATGACCAAAGCTCTGAGGTAAACCTTTTTGGGAATCTCAAATAACCAAAGGACTTTTGATTTCTGTACACTAGTTGTTTTATTAGAACAGAAACTACAACCAGAAACTTTTCAAAACTGGTAAAAAATGCTCAGAATGAGACAAGATATAAATAGAAATACAATAAGCAAACTTTTTATCTCACTACATCCTTGCAGAATGCGTCCTTTTTTTCAAAGTTTCACTAAATCAGCAGCTGAGTGAACCTTACTGGTTCCAGAAAACTCTTTATCCTCAGGCATCCTCTGGCACCTTCTTTCTGAAGTACTTCTTTTGCTTAGCTTTGAAGACTGAAACTGTGTCTGCTCTTTGCTCTTCTCAATATACTTTCTAATTTTCTCTTTTTCTGCTTGTCCTACCCCAAATTGCAGAAGTATTTCCCTCCAAACATGTCTAGTTTAGCTGCAAGGAAAGGCAGAGTTTCCCTCCCTCTTAAGAGTTCATATGCACCCAGGACAATGCAGTCACATGTTCTCCCTTGCTGCCTTGAAGTGCAGAAAATGATTGCGAATATATGCATGTAAAAACCCAACACAGATCCATAAAATCATTTGTTCCAAAAAAGACACTTCAAGTAATACAACTGCTTGAACCTATTATGCTGTTTATTCATTCTCTTAAATGAAAAATGGTTTAAATGTAATAAAAACTCTCATCTGAAAGAAAACACATTGGGTCCATTCTCACAGCTTGGTTAAGAAAAGTGCAATCAAAATGGCACTCAAGGAACCACCAGTGACAGCAGTGGAAATGTCTTCTAGCGTGCTGGGATTTTCAAAGAATATTTCAAACTACAGTTACATTTATTGATTTATTGATTTCAGCTCCTTCCAATTCCATTTTCAGGCAACTGAACAGGATCAATAGATCACATAAATCCAGAAACTGCTATTTTAAAAGCAACAACCTTAATGAAACTAGAAGATTTTAGGCTTGGAAACAAAAAAAATGTGCAACTATGAGCGTCAGGCATCTTGGGTATAGTTGAAGTGACACCTGTTTCTCAGACATCTGTAATGGCAAAAGACTGATTATGTGAAATATACTCAGATGATCCTAGAAGGCAAACCATGCTGCAGAGGAAAAAAAAAAAAAAAAGAATACTTCCCTTTTTGGTTCAGTTGCTTGAGGTTTTTGGCTAGTATTACCAGAGGTTTAGTGAGAGGTGGGGTTTGCTTTTTAATTCCCATCAGCAAATCAGTTTGACTTTGAGCAAGATTCACCAACTGAGCACTGAAATAAGGAATTATATATAATATAATTTTGTTCCTTCTCCTGTAGTCAATGTATGAAAATTTAGGGAAGTTTAAATTGAATACAGGAAAATACGACTAATCAATTGCAAATCAAGAAGACACATCTGTCCTGACATTTGTAGCTGATCACAGAAATGTCTTGCTAATGAACCACTGTCAAAAGAAAAGCAGTATCTAATCATCTTTCCTGTATCTTCTCATAGCAGCTATCTAACTTCAACCTTTGTGTCTTGCTGTCGTTTTGCCTGAAAAAAAAGTGAGAAGTCCCAACTATTTTAATATAAGATATAAGCACAGAGACAAAGAACCCTTCAACATTCTTTACAGTAAGCTTCAGATATTTATCCCTTTGCAATATGCTTTCTTAAAACAACCAGAGAACTGGACACACTCCATCCTACCAATGATATCTAGAAATACTAGATTTCTTTGGCTGTGTCAGCATTCTTTGATGAAAAAACTGTAGTGAAGGAAAGAACTAAAAAAAAGTTAATGAAGTGTGAAAGTATACCTTTTTGTCTGATGCTCATACAGGCAACACATTCTTATTTCTTGTTTATCTCTGCAGTAACCTTTTACCAGATTCAGTAGTCAGAGAAGAAGGACTGGTACAATTATTAAAAACAAACCCAAATCCAAATCTGAAAACTTTAAAGCCAAAGTGTCTTTCACCTGAATGTGTTTCCTGTGTTGAGAATAAGCACAGGATTTTTGATTAATGAATTAAACTTGGAGAGTGTGGTTTTGTTCTCACATTTTCCATACAGTGCATTCTGCCTCTCCTCTCATTGTAGAATCCCCATTTTTCATACTGAATTCCAAATATTATCTTCTTGAGACAAATTAATATGTAAAATAAACAGTTTCTAATTTTAGAACCTCAGTGGGACTACTCATAAGCTGAAAATCAGATAAGGGCTTACATTGCCTGTTGAATTAGAGATCAGATCTCTACAGTTAGAATTTTCACATACCCGTTCACTGAAGCAACAAGAGAAGAATTCTAGTGCTCATAGTAGAGCCATTATCCTTTTATTTAGGTGGCAAATGAAAGCTTTATCTAATATGTTTATCAGTTCAACTTCAACTCTCAGAGAAGCTCAGCCAGCGTTCAGAGAAACCACGGAAAACTTTAAATCATAAAGCAATTTGACATCTGCACAGTGAAATGGATATGATCAAATAGCTACAAGGAGAAAACAAGTAAGATTTACAGGCACAGAGTTGTAAATTCCTTCCCAGAAATTAATTCAAAAAACTACTGCAGAATTCTCTAACAATAAGGAAAGGTAATGTAGCTACCTGGCTGAAAAGACCATGAGTTTGGTCTAAAACAGAACTAAACAAAAATAAAATAAAACAAAATTAGTGGCTGTCATTTCTTTTAGAATGAGAACAAAGTAAAATACTCAGAAACATAACACTAGATTTTTGTTTCAATGCTATTCAGTCATTACATTAACCAATTCAAATTTAAATGAAGTGAAAAATTTTATAGTTTAGCAATATATCACACCTTTATATTTAATGTATTTGCATTTCTAAGCTATAATGATTTTACATTGTAAAAAATACGGTATTTATAACAGGTTGATATGCATGATTGACATATTTTAAGGAAAATAGAATGAACTCAGTTGTCTCAACTTGTACCATGAAAAGTCAATTCTGACTGGAAGTAGGCATGGGAGTAATTTATTTTTATGCTCTTGGGACTCTTGTGGACCTCAAACATAAAATTGTGACATGCTGCCTGGGAAGGCTATGGAGCCCTGGGATGGAGTCAGAAATCAATCTAACTAAAACAGTTGCTTCTGGCAGGGAGTCTGAGTAGCCTTACTAGGTAGGCCTACAAGGTAGGCTGTTCTAAACCTATGTTGATATATCTACTAGCAGAGCTGGCATCACTAGAATGTTTGAGGGATCTGGGGTGTGATGCTTTTAGATCCTGGCTTCAATGCACTGAAACATCTTAAAATCCATTATATTACCTGAGAGACTTTCCAGGTTCGGTCATTGGCACTTAATTACGAAGTTCTGTTTAGTTAGAAAATTATGCTTTTAGCTATCAAGAGAGAAACAAATCTGATTTATCTTGGCTTATTTCCTTAGGAAGTATTGAAGGAAATCAATGGGTTCCTGTAGAATACTTCACTTGCAACAGAAAATTCTTTTCAAACAGCAAACTCCTCTCTGGAAACTTTTTAGCTAGGCCTAGCAGCAGTGCTGCTGATAGACCATGTGCATTAGCTCAGACTGCAGTGATTCATCACACTGAGGATATAATGCTGCACAAATTTTAAACATGCATGCTACCACTTACTTCTGTAGAGTTCTTTCTAATTGACATGAGCATAAGCAGTGTCAAACACCCATTTCAGGAGCTTTGGAAGATGACGGCAAATGTGTCTGACAGTTGCATAAACCAATACATGATAGCTACCAACAGTTTAATGTTGCCTCAAGCTCTTTAAAGCATCATCCACAAAGTTGTGCAGCTTTGTGAAATGGACTGTTACGGAAGGTGAACCATGACAAAGAGTCCCATCTACTTCATATGAAAGGTTAAAAAAAGTAGACTCTCTCAATTGATTTCACTGAGACAATGAAATTAGAGACAATGTAGAAAATTACTGCTATGAAGAAATCAATTGATCTCATTTATGCTGGACCTACTCTCCTGGTATGTGTAACCCAAACTTGGAGCAAATGAAGAACTAATCCGAGGATTTAGTAAGCCAGTGTATGGACTAGCAGTTCAAAGCTTCCACTGAACATTTCAAACAGTTTTGTAGCTCAACTACCCTCAGAGAAGATTCTTTTTCAGGCAGTTGTGGAGTCAACCAACATCTAAAATCAGGAACCAGTCAAAACACTGTTCTAAAGTAAAACTGGATGGATAACACAGATTTTCCAAAGGTTTGTCAATATTGACTTTTTAAGTAAAACTGATAAGGACCACAATTATGTCCTTTGAGTAACAGTTTGCACTGGCTCCTTAGCCAACTTTATTCCTATCTCTCCCCACAATAATGCATTCAAGTCTCTCTTGGGATTGGAACAGGTCTCTCTGAATAATCTTTTACTGCACCCTGTTTGGAGGCCTGTTACCATGTTCAGATCTAGTCTACATATCCTTCCACTAAATCCTGTATGCATATTCACAGATTTCCTTTAAAAATATATTCTGTGTACAGCCTGTGTGTACCATTCTAATGGGTCCTAATACTTCCTAATTGTTTATGAGAAATCAAATCCCCCTTTTCTGCTTCCATCTGCTTTTTTCTTCCCATCAGCATCAAAAGTTAACTAACTCTAAACTGATTTAGGGTTTACCTTCTCCTCAACCGCAAGAGTTAGAGTGTGTATACACCTTTTTTATCCTCCATCTATTTCTGTTCCTATTAGAGTTTGGAAATTTATGTTCTATCATTATTAGTGAAAAAACACTTGCAGATATTTGGAAAAAAAAATTGAACTATTTTTATTGTGAAAATGCAGTTTTATAAAAACTAAAAATGAGAAAATAAGCATTAAATTTCAAGTAAAAAAAATGGGTTGGGTTTTTTCCCAAGACTTTTTGTGATGTTTTTCTAAACATTGCATACTAAAATTCAAAATGTGCCTTTGTGGGAACTCCCAAATGTATTCAGTTTCTGTACAGATCTGAAAAAGACAGCTTTCTAACTATCTTCAAAATAGAATCATCATCTGCTTGTTGCTTTTATCTTAACTGCTGAACTCTCTGCTGTTCCCTTATTATGGAAGCACAATAGTTTCTTTAGTACTTGACCTCCCAACTGCCATTTCCCTTCTTTTCTCCTTCATCTTTCTCTGCTCTGCACTTTATCTCAGTCTCTTAAGACCTCCCCCTGAAATTCCCAAGTCTCTCTGGCATTAAAAATAACCACCAAAGCTCACTGTGCCAGTCTCTTTCTTACTGCTTCTGCTCTTTCCTCATTTATTTTCTATATAGCTACTTTACTATCTTTACTGTTTTGTGGGTTTTTTTCTTGGTTTGTTTGTTTTTTTCATTCATTGAAACATAGGTATGAGTTCACTTCATTCCACCTCATTAAACTTCCAGAATGTCAACATAAAATATCAGAACTGGGATACATATCTGCCTTTGGTAATTCTAATGAGTCTGTCACCATGGTATTTAGATACAGATCAGTGTAGAGTATTACATTAAGCAATGGATATTCTTCCCCTCAAATGATTCTCAAAAGATTAACTAATCTCCACTAGGGAAAAGCCTCAGTTTCTCCTTATGCTTCATTCACATGAAAGATAGCTAATCTAACTTTAAATTATCTACAAATCGTGCTCTATATTCAAAACAAAGTAAACTGTCAAAGAGGTTTTAAAGCAACAGTGGAAAAGATAGAGAGTTTCACACTAATGAAGATTCACTCCTTTTTTTTTCTAATTTTTTTTTTTTTTTTAGGGGAGCAGGGAAGAAGTTAAATTAGAAACCAGTATTTTCTATCAGAAAAAAGACAGGGAAATTGCTGCAATTGAAATCTCATGAGTTTTTGTTAATAAACCCACATCTTTTGTCTGCTCCAATGTGGTGGCAGTTCCTAAAAACTACGAAGCAATTAGCAAGGTAATATGACTGACATCAGCAAAAACTGGCTAATACATTGAGAAAAAATACATTTGAATCAGGAGTTGAAAGGCTTGAGGCTTTTGAAGCACAGATGAAACAAAGTAAGTTAAAAATGCTTTTGAATCATTCCACTTCAATGATATGAGCTGTTTTGAATGTATAAACAGACAGAATAACCCTAATCTGTTGCAGAATAAACAATGACCATAAAACAGCTCCTAATGGCTAAATGAAAGTGTGTGGTAGAGATAATCCACACTTAATAATAATTGAGAACAATTAATTAAAGGTATACATGACTGGATTTAAGAGTCTAATTATTCAGTTACCTGATTTGATGGAACATCTGGGTAATTAAGTAGGTAACTGTCCCATTATCCATTATGATTTATTAGGGGTGCAAAAAATGTTACTGAATGCTAATTTAGTTTACCTCATCTGAATGTATGTTCTGTTCCTCATACATCTGTACCTGTGTTGTTATAGTTCAATCACTTGGTTTATACTATGGATAACTTACTCAATTCAACAGTATTCGAAAAATGTATCAAATTGTGATTGAAGTGATTGAAATACTAACTCAAGTGGTGAGTCTGCCCTCTGTCTTCAACATGCTTACACACAACTTAATGATGCATTCAGTTCCTTTGATTTCAATAGAGTCATCCATGGTAGGAAAAGGTAGAGTTGTAAATATTTACAAAATTGAAATCTAGAAAAGGAAGCCAAGTAAAATTTGCTTTCTGGCAGGAAAGAGACAAATGCAGAGAAGAAATCTGCTAGCAAAGAATTGCAAAACTAAGAAGTTACATCTATGTTCTCTGTTTCATAAAGTGTTGGGATTTACCCTCCAAAATAATATATTTTTTACTGTATTGAGGCTTAGGAGGTAAAAAGTAATGTTCATGTGAGAAAATATCTGGAAAATATTTTTTAAAAATACTTAGGAAAAACTTAGGGAAATTTCTTTAATTCACCAGCTATCATACAGATTGAAAATATTTCATGTTGTTGCATTTCTTTGTTTTGTCTTGCATAAGGAAGTAAAATTACACCTCCAGAAAAGAAAAACTTAGATTAAAATAATAAAAAAATACTACAACTTAAGTTGAGGAGCTCTTCATAAAAAAACCCCAACAAAACAACCAAGCAACAACCCACTTACTTGCAAAAATAACATCTTCTTTAAATATGTCACAAAAGTCATGAATTCTTTTCTAATACACAAATTTCCCTATAAATGCTTTTTATAAATATATATCAGCCCACTGGTCACTTGCAATACTTATACTAAAAGGTACTTGTACAGTCCCAAAAAGAATGATTGTCTCAAAACAGCCGCCCTGATAAACTGGACATTGTGCTTGGGTGGGGGCCTCATTCGATAACCACCTGGACCCTGTTCTTGCAAGGAGAGCCCCTTGTTTGGTAACCACCCTGATAAAGTGGACACTGTCCTTGAAAGGGGAGCCCCTCCTTTGGCAGCCACCCTGATAAATGGGACACTGTCCTTATTTGATAAGGAGCAGTGGCTGGCAAGAGGAGCCCCATGGAGGCACAGTGCCATCTTGGAATGACCACTTTCCTGTGTAAGGACAGAGTGCAGGCATGACAATAAAGGTCATTGCTCAGTCAACCCAGATGGGGGGGGGGGGGCAAGAGATCACCTGGACCCTTGTGCCCCACTCACTCATTTCCAGAACAATCCCAAATCCAACACTGAGTCTGCGCAAAGCAGGCTGAGACTCAGCAGGAGAGGCAAGGCCAGGTGCCATAAAAGAGGCAGACTTTAAAAGCTCGGGACACGCGCCTGCCAACCAAGGACCACAACGTCATGCCAAGACCCTTGCTGGACCCAAGGGTGGTGAGATCTTTCCTATCCACTCTTTATCTCTCTCTCTCTCTCTTTCTCTCTGCCTTTCTCTTCATCTCTCTCTCTCTCTCTCTCTTTCTAACCTTATTCTTGGCACATAGGGGTACCATAATTTCTAATTTTGCTAAGTTTTTCCTGTTGTAATGAGACGCCCTGGACAAGCTTTATAATCTTACTCCACCTTAAGTAAAGGTGTGTTTTGTGAAAGCCTCCTGGGCAATGGTCTTACTCCTAGAGTACCATGCAGAGTATTCCCAAGCTTAATCTCACCTAATGGATTCTTAAAAGAGATATTTATATTTAGTTTGGATCCCCAGCTCTGGGGAGCCGTGACCACTTTGTGGGGTGTGATATTATTATTTAGTTTGGACCCCCAGCTCTGGGGAGCCGTGACCACTTTGTCGGGGTTGATATTTATATTTAGTTTGGACCCCCAGCTCTGGGGAGTCGTGACCATTTTGTGGGGTTGTTTTGGTCTGAGATTTTTTTTTTCCGTTCCGTGAACTTTTTAGATAATAACCAAGGTCACTTCTGACTATCTGCAGCCTTCCCTCTGCTACGGGGGAGCAGATTAGACTGAAGGCAGGATCAGCAAATCAGAATATTCCCTTCTCGTGATATATTCTCTATTTGGCTTTCAGTATAGGCTGATACGTCATGGAAGTCAAGCCTCTCTTTTTTCCTTTTTCTCTCACTTTTCTGCTTACTGTCACTTCTATCGCCCTCTCTTTGGCTCTTTTTTTTTTTTTTTTCATTAAAAAAATCAGCAATACAAATAGCTTGTTCATCGATGAAACTACCTTCAGTTTTCAAAAACATATCTGATCAGGGCTTTATCTTGTTTCTCAAGTGAAATTTTAATGCAATTTTGGATCAAAATATGGGTGCATAAAAGTTAATGAGAGATTTGACACTGAATTCCCAGTGGATTAGGAGTTTGTTCTAAAGGACACTTACCAGCTAATACATACTTACTGTAAACTGCATATACTGCTTTGTGGTGGGTTGACCTTGGCTGGCTGTTAGACACCTCACCCACCCCCAGGTGCTCTCTTAATAGCCTCTCCTCAACAGGATGGGGGTGAAAGAGGTTGAAAAAGCTCATGTACCAATATAAAGATAGGAAGAGCCCATCCCACTAACCATCACAGGCAAAAGACCCTTGAAGAAAGTTAATTTAATTTATTGCCATTTAAAACCAAGAAATTAAAACAACATTGTCTCTTCAACCTTCTCCACCCTGGATTTTTTTGCCTCACAGGCTCAAAGTTGCTCCTTCTTTCTCAACCCTTTCCCTAAACCCTTTAGTGGCAACAGAGAGTGGGGAATGGGGTCTGTGGTCAGTTCACAACAGCTCCTCTCTGCTGCTCTCTCCTCATCAGACTGTTCCCCTGCTCCAGCCTGGGGCCTTCTCATGGGCTGCAGTCCTTCAGGATAGAACTGGTCCAGCATGGGGTCCTCTGCAGAGGCTGAAGGGAAACAACTTCCCCACTGGGGTCTCACCAGGCGCATTTCTGCTCAGCCCCTGGAGACCCTCCTCCCCTCCTCCTGCTGTCCCCTCGGGGCTCGCAGGGCTCTTTCTCCCCATTTCCCTCAATCCTGGCTGCCGGGCAGCATTCCGCTGCTGTTGTTACTGCCAACACCTGGGCACCTGTACCCAGTTAAAGTTTACACACAGATATAATGTATTTTTCCACTGTAAGTTTTGTTTAATTTTTTCAGGAGGGCTCGGCATCAAGAAGGCAGGGACAACCTCTTTTTACTTGTGCCCTGTGATGAGGAGCAATGGATTCAAACTCAAGCAGAGGAAATTCCACCTCAACATGAGGAAGAACTTCTTTACTGTGAGGGTTACAGAGCACTGGAACAGGCTCCCCAGAGAGGTTGTGGAGTCTCCTTCTCTGAAGACTTTCAAGACCTGTCTGGATGCCTTTCTGAGTGATCTGCACTAGTTTTTGTTCCTGCTCTAGCAGGGGGGTTGGACTTGATGATCTTTGGAAGTCCCTTCCAACCCCTAACATCCTGTGTTTCTGTGTGATTCTGTGATTTACAAGCTATTCCACAGAGATGGGAGGCACTTTCAAGTAAAATGAAAGGCTAGTCCACTAGAAACATTTCATTCATGATAATTTGTGCCTTAAAGTTTGAGGGCTGTATAATTTAAAAGTGTATTTATTTGGCTTATTTGACTTTAGTATGGTTGCAGGCTCACAAAAAGGAAAAAGTAAAGATTTCTAGACCAGTCAGATTAGTTACATTATCCCAAAAGATACTCTATACTATATTCTTAAACAATCAGTGCATGAATACTGAGAGAATAAAAAGAGAGGAGAGAAAAAAGAATCCCAGTTCCTTCCTTTGTTGGGACAGTTTGCCTACTGGTTGGCAGGGAAGCAATAAACAGGACTAGATGTACTTGAGTTGTAAAGGCTTTTGCTGTTCTTCTGTTAAAGTGCAAACTGGGAAACACAGGAAATATTTTTTCTTTAAATACCATTCTCAGTCTTCAGGAGAATCACAAAATAAAAACCTTTGTAAACGTTAATTGAAGTATTAAAAAAAAAAAAAATATCAAAAAATAAAATTTAAGCTTTTAAGGGGTCAGTACTGGGTCCAGTCCTGTTCAACATTTTCATCAATGACCTGGATGAAGGGACAGAGTGTGCCTGCAGCAAGGTTGCTGACGACACAAAACTGGGAGGAATGGCTGACACACTACAAGGTGGTGCTGCCATCCAGCATGACCTGGACAGGCTAGAGAGTTGGACAGAAAGAAACCTTATGAAATTCAACAAGGGGAAGTGTAGGATCCTGCATCTAGGGCTGCCCAGCTGGAAAGTAGCTTTGGAGGAAAAGACCCAGGACTCCTGGTGGACAACAGGAGGACCATGAGCTAGTAATGTGCCCTTGTGGCTAAAAAAGCCAATGGCATCCTGGGTACATCAAGAAGAGTGTGGTAAGTGAGGTTATCCTGTCCTTCTACTCTGCCCTGGTGAGGCCATATCTGGAGTACAGTGTCCATGATCTCCTCAGTTCAAGAAGGACAGGAAACTTTGTAGCGAAGGGCTACAAAGATGATCAGGGGACTAGAATATCTCTCTTATAAAGAAAGACTGAGGGTCATGGGGGGATTTTATCAATGCTTATAAATGCTTAAGGGGTGGATGTCAGGAGGATGGGGCCAGTCTTTTTTCAGTGGTGCCCAGTGACAGGACAAGAGGTAACAGGCACAAACCTGAACAGGATCCTTCTCGCCCTTTGGGTTAGGCTTCCCCCATCTGTTGCCATACCTGGTGTCCTGTAGGTCTATCCATGATCGAAAAGTCAAAGTCCTGTCAGCTGCACCAGTCCTGGAGTTAGGAGTTAATCTTCTGGCTCTTCCTGTTTATCCCCTCATCAATCCCTGCTACTGGTGGGATAAAGGAGGATACCACCTGTGCTCCTGATCCCCTAACCAGTTGTCCCAGGGCCCTGAAGTCTCTCTTTATTGTCCCTAGGCTTCTGGTAGCTACGTCATCACTGCCTACTTATAATAACAGTAATGGGTAGTAATCTGAGGGCTGAATTAGGGTAGGGAGTTTCCTGCTCTGAATATCCCTAACCCTGGCCCCAGGGAGGCAGCTGACCTCCCTGAGAAGTGGGTCTGGCCTGCATATAGGGCCTTTCACTCCCTTTAGAAGAGAGTCACCTATGACAAGTACCCACCTTTTTTTCTTAACTGAGGTGGTTTTGATGCAAAGTACAGACTGACTTGGCCTCAGTGACACCTCCAAGTTTGGTGATCCATCATCCACATCACCATTTGGTTCTCCTTGCAGAACATCGTATCTATTTTGTAAGCTCACCTGGGGAGGGGGAAGTCTAGGGACACCCTTGCCACGCCACTTGTGCCGTGTAGAAGCTTTTTGCCATTGCTCCTCATCCTGTAGGCCATCATGCTCAGCCAGGCAGACAGGAGATAAGCAGTGGTCTGCATCATGAGCCCCACCTATCTTTTGGGCCTGGTTAAGGAATGCTAAGTGATGGCATCAACGGTCTATCTCCCTCTCACACTCCCTGATACTCCTTAGCCCCTCTACTTCCTCCTCCAGCTGTGCAACCATGCCGAGCAGATCATTTATCTGTTCACACCTCAGACAGCTGCTGTCATTGCCATTCTCCAGGGTGAATGAGAGGCTGTGGCACTCCCTGTAGCCAGAGACCTGGACCCCCACATGTCTGTGAGGAACCTCCTTTTGGATTGCCACAGTCCTCCTGGAAACAGCGTTTGCCCAGGTGGAAACCATACTTAATCTTCTTTCTTCGCTGGTTTCACTGATCCCTCCTCTCATGCTCACTCGCATGCCCTGCATGCAAGGAACCCTCTGATGGCTGCTGCCTATGGCCACGAGTTAGCAGAGCTCATTGAAAGGGCTTTAAGCTAAGTTTGAAGGGGGATGGGGACAAAACCGGGCTCACCAGAGATGAGGCTAAGGATGGCCGTCAGTCTGCCATCCCACTCGAGGCGGGAAATGGGGATAGATGCAGCAACAAAAACACAGGGCTCACTGATAGGTCAGTAACCAGACAAGTGTTCGGGATATCCGTGGCTCAAGTGTATATATGCCAATGCCCGTAGCATGGGAAATAAACAAGAGAAGTTAGCAGCTATTGTGCACCATGATATAATTGCCATCACGGAGATGTGGTGGGATGATTCGCATGGTTGGAGTGCTGCAATGGATGGCTACAGGCTCTTTAGAAGGGATAGGCAATGCAAGAGAGGTGGTGGGATGGCTTTTTATGTTGAGGAGTGCTTTGGCTGCTTAGAATTCAATGTTAAACACACCAAGGCAGAATGTTTATGGGTAAGGATAAAGGGGAAGGACAATAAGGCTGATATCCTAGTGGTAGTCTACTACAGACCACCCGACCAGGACAAAGACACTGACAAGACATTCTTTCAACAAATCAGAGATGTCTCGCGTTCACTATCCCTTGTTCTCATGGGAGACTTCAACTTACCCGATGTCTGCTGGAAGTACAACACAGAAGAAAGGGGGCAATCCAAGAGGTTTCTGGAATGCATGGAACATAATTTCCTGCTACAACTGGTAAGTGAGCCTACCAGGGGTAGCACCATGCTAGACCTACTGTTTACGAACAGGGAAGGGCTGGTGGAAGATGTAGTGGTTGGAGGTCATCTTGGGCACAGCAACCATGATATGATAGAATTTTCAATATGTGGTGAAGTTAGGAGGGTGATCAGCAAAACATTTATCTTAGACTTCTGGAGGGCTGACTTTGGTCTCTTCAGGATGCTGATTCAGATAGTCCCTTGGGAAGCAGCCCTCAAAAACAAAGGAGCCCAGGAAGGCTTACTTTAAGAATGAATTTATGAAGGCACAGGGGCAGGCTGTCCCTATTTGCTGAAAAAGGAGCCGGCGGGAAAGAAGACCAGCCTGTCTCAGCAGGGAACTATTACAAGAACTGAGAAATAAAAAAACAGTGTATCAGCTTTGGAAAAAGGGGCAGGTGAGTCAGGAAGTATTTAAGGATATTGAAAGGGCATGTAGGAAGAGAATTAGAGATGCAAAAGTTCAGCTAGAACTTAATCTGGCCATCTCTGTAAAGGATAATAAAAAATGCTCTTATAAATACATTAACAATAAAAGGAGGGTCAGGGAAAATCTTCATTCCTTATTGGATGAGGGGGAAACTTAGTAATGGAGGACAAGAAAAAAGCTGAGGTACGTAACACCTTCTTTGCCTCAGTCTTTAGTAAAAAGACCAGCTACCCTCAGGACAAATGGACTCCTGAGTTCGTAGACAGGGATGGGGAACAGAATCCCCCTCCTGTAATCCAGGAGGAAGTAGTTAGGGACCTGCTGTGCCACTTAGATCCCAACAAGTCCATGGATCTGGATGGGATTCATCCTAGGGTGCTGAGGGACCTGGCATAAGAACTGGGTAAGCCACTCTCCATAATTTATCACCAGTCCTGGCTCACTGGGGAGGTCCCAGATGACTGGAGGTTGGCCAATGTGACGTCCATGCACAAGAAGGGCCAGAAGGAGGATCCGGGAAATGATAGGTCTGTCCGCCTGACCTCGGTGCCTGACAAGGTTATGGAACAGATCATCCTGAGTGCCATCAAGCGGCAGGTGGAAGACAACCAGGGGATCAGGTCCAGCCAACATGGGTTTAGGAAGGGAAGGTCCTGCCTGACCAATCTCATCTCCTTCTGTGACTGGGTGACCCGCCTAGTGGATGAGGGGAAGGCTGTGGATGTGGTCTACCTTGACTTCAGCAAGGCCTTTGACACAGTCTCCCACAGCATCCTCCTGGAAAAGCTAGCAATCCATGGCTTGGACAGGTGCACCCTTTGCTGGGTCAAAAACTGGTTGGATGACTGTGCCCAGAGAGTGATGGTGAATGGAGCTGCATCCAGATGGCGTTCAGTGACCAGCGGTGTCCCCCAGGGATCAGTACTGGGCCCAGTCCTATTCAACATCTTTACTGATGACCTGGATGTGGGGATTGAGTCCACCCTTAGTAAGTTTGCAGATGACACCAAGTTGGGGGCAGTGTTGATCTGCCAGAGGGTAAGAAGAAGCTGCAGGGGGACCTGTACAGGCTGGGTCAATGGGCTGAGGCCAATGGCATGAAGTTCAACAAGACCAAGTGCAGGGTCCTGCACTTTGGCCACAATAACCCCAGGCAGCGCTACAGGCTGGGAGAAGAGTGGTTGGAGAGCAGCCTGGCAGAGAGGGACCTGGGAGTACTGGTTGACAGCCTGCTGAACATGAGCCAGCAGTGTGCCCAGGTGGCCCGGAAGGCCAATGGCATCCTGGCTTGTATCAGGAATAGTGTGGCCAGCAGGAGTAGGGATGTAATTCTCCCCCTGTACTCAGCACTGGTGAGGCCTCACCTCGAGTCCTGTGTGCAGTTCTGGGCCCCTCACTTCAAGAAGGACGTTGAGGTGCTGGAGCAGGTCCAGAGAAGAGCAAAGAGGTTAGTGAAAGGACTAGAGGGAAAGTCTTATAGGGATAGGCTGAAGGAGCTGGGGTTGTTTAGCCTGGAGAAGAGGAGATTCAGGGGGGACCTTATCACTCTCTTCAATTACCTGAAGGAAGGTTGTAACCAGGTGGGGTCTGGGCTCTTCTCCCAGGCAACTGTCACACACAGAACTACCAAGGCTGGAAAAAACCTTTAAGATCATCAAGTCCAGCCTATGACCAACACCACCACACCGTCTAGACTATGGCACTAAGTGCCACATCCAGCCTTTCCTTGAACACATCCAGGGATGGTGCCTCCACCACTTCCCTGGGAAGTCTATTCCAACGTCTAATCAACCTCTCTGTGAGGAAGTACTTCCTAATATCCAACCTAAACCTCCCTTGGAGCAACTTCAGGCTATGCCCTCTTGTCCTGTCACTGGTTGCCTGGAAAAAGTGACAGAACAAGAGGCCATAAAAGAGGTTTTCATCTATAAGGAGTCTGTGAAAAACTGGTACACAAGAAATCACAGCTAACTGAAAAACTCAGAATGTAACGGTATCTGGTTCCTTATGAGAATTGAAGAGCCTAGGAATAGATGGTGCTTACTGTGGTCTCTCCTTAGCCTGGTTGTAATCAGTTCATTGATGTCTTGGATAATACAAAAACACTGACTGTGCTGGAAACACCAGTGCTGGAAGTGTTGTGTGAATAGTGGAGGACTGTGTGGGAATTCATAGCAGATGTCTTCATTTCTTTCATGATGAAAGGTGCAAAGATGCTGAACTAAGAAGAATGAATTCACTGCATAAATCAAGATGACAATCTAAGAAGAACACCAAAAGAAGATTTGGGGGTTGAATTGAATGATAAACTGAATAGAAGATATTGGTAACTGTATAAAAATGACAATTTAATCCAGTATGTATTAATGTATGAGTTATATATGAGAAACCAGGTTTTTATTGAACTCTACTGATCAAGGAGTTATAAAATCTCATTTGAGATTCTGTATGCAGTTGAGGAACCAGGTTTTCAGAAAGCTAAAACAAGTGAGAATTATAGGCATCTTAGAAAATATTATAAATTAAGAAATTTTATTTCCTCAGTTTACCCTGAGTTTAGGATCAGATGTTAATAGGTTTGGGTTTTTTTTCTAAAAATGAGGAAGTCAGAGGGGCAGGTATGATGGGAATCTTGTGTCTTTTCTTTCAATTGAGAATGCAGTGAGGGGAAATATATTTTTCCTCAAAAAAAATGGATTTATTATTGGAAAAATGTTTGTATTCTAAGGATAACAGAATATCAGGAAAAGCTACCTAGCATTTCATTTGAAAGAAACACTGGACAGCCTGAAGGTAGGCAGACCTTTTACCTGATGGCTCTTCAATCTCATCACTGTCCATGAGGCCACTTGTGTTCAATGTTCTTATTACACCTTTTATCTTACTGTTATTATTGTATCTTGTTACTTCTAAGAACTTCATGTGGCTTTATTTTCTGCCGAATACTTAAATCCTGCTATGCCATAGGCCAATTAAATACGAGTAAATTAAAAGCTCCTCTCTGTTGTTATAACAATGGGAATTAATTAGTGCAATAAGTACTCTTCTTGCAGTATGTGAACTAATTTCCAGTCCAAAAGGCAAACAATTCTTAGAATGAAAGATTTGCAAGCATTCCACAATGTTTAAACCAGTGTTGTCTTTGTTTTGTTTGGAGTACTTATTTTGCTTGAATGGAGCACTGGTTATATCAATTAAGGTATACCCACACACCATCATTGGTTAACTGTGAAGCCAAATGATAGAAGAGGAATTATGAGATTGTATTGTCCAGAGATGACAAGAGACATTAACAGTAAGTAAGATGATGTAATTGTCATTCATTGAGCTAGGAATATGTAGAATGTAGAGCTGAATTCAATAAAAAGACCACTCCACACATAAACAAAGAGCATAGAGTGAAAGTTTCTGAATTGTCTCTAGGTGAGCTTAGATTGTGTCACTGTCAAGACATAAAGAACAGTGAGAAGTAAGAAGCATTTTTCTTTGCTTGATTTTATCTTCTTGTTAATGACCTCAGCTTCATACAAAATGTTGCAACTCTGTCGTTTGAGTACCATTCACTTAGGCCAAAATGTTAATTAATTTCAAAATACCAAGGTTATTATTGATTCAGTAATAACTGTAGATTTATATCACTGTGAAACTCAAAAATTCTATTTTGTTTATGTTCCTATTGCTGTCACTACTTCACTGCACCTCTTCTAAGGATTAATAAAAACACACATCAGGTTACAAGCAGTAGGATTTTAAAACTCATATATAAGTTTATTTAATAAAAATAATCTGTAAGGGTTTTGTTTATTTGTTTGTTTTCCCCTTCTTTTTTGCCCTTGAGGACCAAGAGGTGAAAGGCTAACCCTCTGAATTCCCTATTCTGGGCCTTCCAGAAGGTGAGATAAGTAAGGCTTTTTCTATCAGTTCAGACATCATAGTTTTCTTTCTTTGGCTTTCTGTGATGTGTATACTCACCTGCTGCAACTACACAGCAGCCACAGGAGGCTGTGGTATTGTGCCAGTATGTTTATGTAGTTCCCCAACAACTGTCTCCTAAATTTTCAAAGTATATCGATTGCTCAATATTGATGGATATAGTTGCACCCTCTGTGGTCATGCCTACACTAGCTTGGGTACTGAGAGAACTGGGATAGCAGTGAAGAGAGTTCCAGCAGCTGGATCAATTTCAGGCATCTTCAACAGTCTTGTATAGGCACTACCAAACTCAGGTTGCTGCTGTTCAATTGCTTTTGACACTTGAAATAGCTAAGGAAGTCTAGATTGATGCTATCTATATGTGCACCAGTCTCTATTTTGGTGTCACATACTGCCCCGTCTAAATATTCATGGTAGCAGTATACACTAGACATTTTTAACTTGAAGAGAAATCTTATTTTAGAAATATAGGGGCATTGCTTGCTAGAGAAAAGTTAAATTTTCTTTCATGAGGTGGAGAAGTACTGTCAAGCACTTTAAATGTAAATATTAAAGAGGAAGAGGTAGAGCTCAGAAGCATTACTGGTTTACCAGAGATCAGCTGGGAAGTTTTTAGCAAAACAGCATCTCCAGAATCTAAAAAGAAAGCCCTAATCATTAGGTTATCCATATTCATTAATTTCTTATAAAATAACTATGATATAAGAACATTGTAATGTTGATTGTTTTTTTTTTTTTTTTTTTTTCTCTTCCTACTTTCACTTGTGGTGTAACATCTACTAATTCCACTCTGGGTAAGGGTAAAGTTTTGTGAGAAAGAGCTTTGGGATTCATTCTCATATTTTTAGAGCTAAGCAGAAAAATTATTTAATAACGATTTTCCAGATAAACTTGATTGCTTCTTTGATAGAATTATAAAATTAGTGGATGAAAGAAAAGCGTAATATGATATGCATTTTCAATTGATTAAGGAAAGCATTTGATACTGTATTCTATAAAAGTTCTTCTCTCAAAATTATTTGAAATTTCCTTGTATAGAAACATTATTCTGTGGAATAACCACTGGTGGAAGGTAGCAAACAAAGAGAATCATAGAATCACAGAACGTTTTGAGTTGCAAAGGACCTGAAAGATCATCTAGTTTCAACACCCCCCAGCATGGGCAGGGATACCTTTGTTGATTTGCAGAGGGTGCTAACTTAGGAGGAACTATGAAGACTAAAGTGCTATGAGGTGTACTCCTGCACTTTAATGTAGAAGATGAACTTGAATCCTAAACAAAAACTGAAAAATATAAAGAAAGAGATTTTACGTAAAAATTTCCAAAATCCATTTTTTGTGAGGTAAGCTGCAGTTCAACAAAATTTTTATGCATATTCTAAGCTCTTCGACTTCAGTAAGTGTTAATCATAAGCTCAGGTTTTGTGGAAAAATAAAGGAGTTCTTTGCTGATATAAATTCTATAAAGCACAGATGAAACCTAAAAATAGAAGTATGAGAATATTAGAAAGATGTAAATGTGATCCTGCATTAATAGAATTTCTTCTCTATGGCCTAAGCTACTACCTAGAAGAACTTCCTCTTATGGGCTAGAGATGGATTGGGGAGTCAAGAAGGTGTTAAAATCATTTGAGAGGCTGAGAGCACTTCTAAGATATGCCTCCACCTTCAAATTATACATTTTAATTAACAAAAAGAGAAAACCACAAAAAAAAACCAATGGGGTAGCCTTCCAAGACTATTCTTGTGGCCGTGTAGCTTTTTTCTTCAGCTTCCACCTAGAAGGATCCCAGCAAGGACTGATTGGTATCATCCTAGAATCAGAATAAAGACAACTAGGAAGCACATTTGAAGTGCAAACAATCCACAAAAGAACAGCTGTGTGCAGCAATGCTTGCCTGCTGTGGATCAGCATGTGAAGCTGATGTTCATGTTGTGCGCATCTATGTGGAACACAATGAACACTGTGAATCCCTTCCCTACCTAACACTGCTTACACACAGCCACAAATCTCTTCTTGATTAAAATCAGTTTTGCAGGAGGGATTCCTCTAGATTAATTTTTTA
The DNA here is from genome assembly GCA_020745705.1 of Hemiprocne comata. NCBI lineage: Eukaryota > Metazoa > Chordata > Aves > Apodiformes > Apodidae > Hemiprocne > Hemiprocne comata. Next base: position 78,293,754 of record CM036587.1, on the reverse strand, counting down.
TTTGCAGCAAAACTGGATATAAGGGAGAACACAAACCTGAGAATTAATTACTTTGTGGCTGGAAAGACAGGAAGGCTTCCAACAACCTAATTTTCAAAATACTTCCAGCTTGTCACCCAAGTAGGCTGGGGTGCACTCGGTGTCCCATTGAAAAATTCAGGTAGATATTGTCACTGAGTATATAAATCTCCAGGAATCAGAATGTTAGCCAAAAGAGCTGAGCAACTACAGAACTAGACTGTGTGAGAAACATGCCCAGCCAGCTTCAATTTCACACGTGATGTCCTTGGGATTGGTATTTAGCATCTGACAATTGACTGCCTCCTCAACTGTGGCCAGACCTAACTTATTATTAAAGGCAATTGAGAAGACAGAGACTTTATTGAGAACAGAACAATCCTTTAACAAATGTTATACTGTCTTTTGCAAACAGAAGAATCAAACTTGAACAATTGTGTGAAGGCAATGCTTGGATATTTGCCTTGTAATTCCAAGCAGAGAAAGATTTGTGCTAATGGTGCTTATTGAATCTTAGGGGGAAAATTATGTAACTAAACAGGGTTTTATAAAAGATGGAAAAAATGCACATATCCTTCAGCAATTTCTTTCTGGTTTTAGAGGCTTTAGGGAACATTCAAGAAGCTCCACACCAGTCAGAGCTGTGCAATTTCCAGTACCAAAGTGGAATAGCAAGAGAAATGCAGAAGCAAAGGAAAATGGAAGTAGGGAGGATCAGCTAAAGCCTTCATAGTACCTAATTTGTTCATCCTCTTCACTGATAAATTCACAGTGAGACAAGTCTTTTTATAGCATCAGTCAGCAAAGTTCAGTGAGCAATGACAGCACTTGTTCATTCATCAGGTTACTCAGGCTGAAAGGTAGAATATGAAAATGTTGTTGAAAATGGGCCAGGAACACATTTGGACAAAGGTAAGCCTATGAAAACTTATTTCTAGACTAGTTTTGTCTCAGGACAAGACATCAATACCTTGAATATGCATTTAAAGTCCAAAAACATGGAAGAATTTACTTATCTGCAGGTGAGGGGGGGGGGGAATTTTCTTAAGAAGCTCATTTTTGTGATGCTTTGGTTACTAACTGACATCTTCCAGGACCACGAAGGGATTCAGGAAGCAAAGGCTCAGTTAGGATTTGATAGATTACACATATGAAGTTTATTCTCTTCTGAGTGTCAATTTTAGGATAATTAAAGTAAGAAAGCAGAACTGTATAGACAATCTAGTCTATCTGATTATTGACATGAATAGGAGCTACTTAAAAAAAAAAGTTTGCTATGATGTCTGAGCATATGTACCATAAAGGTTTCATTAGTGTAATGGGAAGACAATACAGTGTATTATATATGCTTGAATATTCTGGTTTGTCTTTTTTTCAGAATCACATGAATGATTTGTAGAAACTGATACGTGAATCCACTGAACAAAGTGCTATACTTTTGGTTCAGTGGTGTGTTCCCAGCTTTTTCTGCATGTTCACTGCAGATACTCAACAGTATATTAGTAAGTATATACAGAGAGATATGATTTTAAGAATAATACCTATGAGTGATTAATGAGGACTGGTGCTTAGGTCTACATGCTCTCAGAAGCAGGCAAAGCTACTTTTCATTGACAAAAGGAACAAGAAGGATGCAAGTAGGATGAATGCATAATTGCTCAACTGACTACATTTTTGAAGGAGTTTAGTCAATCATTAGGTGACAGATTTAGAGGAGTCTTAGGGGATCTTCTCAGCAGGAGCTGACAGAAAGATAGTAGAGAGCAGAGGATCTTGCAGGCAGCTACCAACTCTTTATTGCTCACGGAAAACAAAAAAAACTATGAATCCTCAAGTAACATAAAGTAGTGATAGCTACCAAAAGTAGTCGCACTGATGTGTTAGTATTCCCTGTGGTATAACAAATGGCTGGTAGCCCAGTAACAGCTGGAAATGTGTATGAAAACAGAACTGCTTGTTCCAGCATTCCTAGATAGTTCCCAAATGGGATACAGAAACAAAGTTCCAGCCTTAGTGAGTCACCCCCTTCACATCTTGCCCTCCATGCAGTGGTTCTCCACCTGAAGTAACAGAGTGCAGCACTTCTATACTCCATGCTCAGCATCATGAGGGTTTTTTCAGGATTAACACCTCAGAAATCTAGGAAGCAATAATGAATGAAGAAATGTCATGGTGACGGTTGCAGCAAGCAATAATAGTATTTGGGGCTAAATTATCATAGGTGTCTTACCACAGGGAATATTAATTTCTGTACAGTTGTAGTGTGACTGTATTAACAATGCTGCATTCAATGTAGGGCGCCTGGTAGCTAGACAAATATTGAAGAGATATCAGGGAAGAGGATTTAAAACAATTAGAGAAGTGGAGGGATTATTTAGGAGGAAAGATTAGAAAAGTTAAATATGCATATATTGGATGGCTGACAAAAGTCCATCAATATGTGAAGGGTGAGAAAACACCAGAAGAAGAAGATTATTTAAGATGTTAAATGGAATAATAGCTATGATATTTCCCAATCTAAGTTCCATCATTCCTAGATACACTTTATTTCACTAGACTAAATAATACCCCCGACAGGGATGTCTATTAGGCTGTCACAGGACTGGCTTGTGCAGCAAGGTTAGCTCATAAATTGCAGTACTTTTCAGAGATGTGACAATACATTTTCTTACAGAGTAGAACTTCAACAACAAATATAACCCAACAGGCTTCTCAGGCTCTGCAGCAGCAGCTTTTACCCTGCCGCTTCCTTCTCCTTCAACTTCTTTTGGACATTTCTTTGTTTTGCTGTCTGCTGTTGTTGAAATGTTGTCTCCCTTGGTTCTCTGCCTCTCCAGCTGGCAAACCTGGAGCAATTAAGCTTTGTCTTCCTGGACAAACTGCTATCCCCACCAAACATTGACTTTTTCTCAAAAGCATCACTAAGTGTTTGATAGCAAAAAGAAGAGACTGCAGCTACAAACAACCAGATGTAGAAGGGACACCAGGGGATAGAGCAAATGTGTGTACATCTCATTTTTGCATCCATTTATAACAGCCTTTTAATTTGGAGCAGACCATTCCATGATATGATCTTTCAATTTTGTTAGCAAATTAACTAATTACAAATTGGGTAAAAGCCCTTTTTCATAACTAAATAGAACAAAATACTTGCAAATGAGCAAGATTATATCCCATTTCCTTTTTTTTTTTTTGCTTAATTACGTCATGTCTCTGATCCTCTTTTATTTTTCTTATTCTCACAACAGCTCCTACTCTACACTGTTCCATGAGAAGGTGAAAAGTATTTCAGTTTCACATACTCTTTCATCTTAGTTACTCACACCTGCTGATTTGCCTAGTGAGCTCTGTTTAATGACACTCATTAATGCTGCTTTAAAAAAAAATGAAGTTTCAGGAAAAAATATTGTTCTTCAGCTAAGAATATCTATAGATAATCTGCCTTTTACTTTGTGTGCATGAGTCTGTGTACACAGAGATTCACACATACATGATTTGTTCTATTATATGACATTTGCCCCTTATTGCGGTGCATACTTCAAGAGCAGTGTAGCAGTGAGCAAACTGATCAATATGAGGCTCTCTAACTCTTTAACAAATGCAATATAGGATGTGTGTTTGAACGACTTATAAATTGAACAAGTTTTCTTTCAGGGTCAGCAGACAGAAACTCTGCTTCTGTAAATGCCTTGGCATATCTATATGGATAAACTGCCCATAGCAATTTGTATTATTTTTACTTTAATCTTCTTACGTTGTTTGTAAGTTGGAAAAAAATAGAAGACCTTTCAGAAACAAAACTATAAAATTAATGGACCTGTATATTCTCTTCAAAATAGCAAGGCGATATGGCTCAACTTTTATAACTGTTATACAAGAAAATTACAACTGACCCTAAAAATCTTTCTAGAGGAGATGTAATAAAACGTTTGAGATAAATATTTGATAGTTTAAACATATACAAGGTTGCTAAACTACTGGGGAAGGGCACAAATATGAATGTTACACTTTGAGATATTTTAATTATTTTGGTTATACTTGGACTTAAATCTGCCGAGCAAGTACCTCCCCAAAAAGCTCTATATACATGTTTCATTCATTTTATTGAATATATATACATAGATCTGAGTCTTTATATCTTTTTTTGGGAACTGGAATAGCTCGATGGGCTATAAAGTAAATAAGAGGAGATTTCAAGTTTATCGCTCAAAAAAAACTCACCAAAACCACAGTGTTCTCCCCTAAATCTGCAGTTGCTTTCACAGTAGAAGTGGTAACACCTGACCCGAAATATATAAACCTCATGCATCTGGTGATGTGAAACTTCTGCTTTAGCCTTTGCCTGGTCTGTACTCTAGAAAGAATGCAGGAGCATGAAATGGTTCAGCAAGAATTTTAAGCTGTTCTATGCCAGAATTACACATATGATGGAAAGAGGTCCTGTCTCCCTAATCCTGATCCAATGCGGTCAGGAACCCTTTCCTGAAATATTTTTGGAGCTTTGATATTACTCTATTACTGGCACTGATATATTAACTAGTAGTGTTCTGGCCCACGTTATTCAGCACAGCATCTGACTTCTGGGATGGAGTTTGCTCACGTCAGCAGATGGTACTTGATGAACTAACTAGTTTATATCCATTGCTCTTCTTAAACAAACTTAGTTTCCCTCCCTCATTTATTCTCAGTCTAGAGCTAATAGAAAGTTTTACACTATAGTATCATTGATACAGTTGAGCAAGAATCCCTGCTTTGTGTTATGAAGTGGTGGGCTGGTGTCAATGTCACTGGTACTGAGTTGCCACTGGAAGCACGTCCAGCTGGTGGAAAGATGCCCATCTTGGGAAGCATCAGTGATAGCCAGCTGGGGAGCAACAGCAAAATGGGAAGAAGGCCTGAAATTTAAGGTTGTCTCTGAAAGTGTAGCAATTATACACACTCTTAAAAAAACAATTTTTGGATTGCTGCAAACAGATGAGACAACTGTATAACCTCCACCAACTCTTTACTACACTTTAGAAAACTGAACTGTCTTTTACTACCATCATTATACTTTGACAAAAGTGATTCACTCTTATGAAAACAGCATGAATACTTAAGATAGAGAGCAAGAAATGGTGATTTTTGAAACCATGCTAAAGATGCAGTGCTCAGAAAGAAACATTTTCTTTTCTCTATTATCAGGCATCACTGTGGTGTCTTTTCCCTTTAGTACACTGAATATCAGTTATTTCCTTTGGTTAAAAGTTAAATAACTCAAGTATCTATTATCCTTAGCAGTGTGCTAACAGAAATATGTCTCATTTTTTTTAGTAAATCCAAACTGTAATACAATATCTAATGAAGACATTGCACTTTGCAAGAAGCAACTACTGCACAAAGCGTTTGGAGTCCTTGCAAATTATGATCCCTAGAAAAATATAATTTTAATTAATTCTCTCCCTCACATTGATCAAGATGTCAGAAGAGATGAAAAAAACTGGATGTGCAATCATACGCTAATGCAAAAATCCAGCAAAATTCAGTGCTTCAGTTTAGGAATAAAACTGATCTAGAGATATTTTATCAAAAAATTTTCAGAAGAAAAAGGCGGTTTACCGAAAACTAAAAATTTATGTGGAGCAACTTTGGATTTTATTAGAAACAGGAGTAAAAAAAAAAAGAAAAGCATTTCAGATTCTTAAAACTAAACAATTATGTTTATTTAGGGAAATACATTAAACAAAATAATTTGATTGTATTTAATAAAATGTAAGGATTGAAGTGTCAAAATATATAATTATTATTAATTATTATTATTTTAAGGGGGGAAAAAACCCAAAACTTGTACAACAAACAGAGAGAAAAATAAAACCCAAGAAAGACAAGTGATAAAAATGAAAACAATCACTCACCATCAACCAACCAATGCCCAGCCAATCCCTAGTTTCTGCCCCCTTCCAAACTCCCCTCAGCTTTATATGCTAAGCATGACATCATATGGTATGGGATATCCCTTTGGCCAGCTGGGATCAGCTGCCCCAGCTGTGTCACCTCCCAACTTGTTGTGCCACTCCCTCAAACCCAGCCTACTCATTGGTGGGGTGGGGTGAGGAGTAGAAAAGGCCTTGACTCTGTGGCAGAATTGCTCAGCAGTAATGAAAACATCCCTGTGTTACCAACACCATTTCCAGCACAAATGAAGAAATTTAACTCTATCCAGCCAGCTTATAGTATTTAACTGCAATGACACTTCTGCCCCTGCAATTAAAAAAAAAATAGAGTATAAAAAAAAAGAAGATTAAATTAGAATATGATAAGAGGATTCAAGCATTTACTGATACCTTGATTAAATTTAACTATTTAGAAGAACATAAAGTTTTCTTGAGGTTTATTTCAGAAATACAGATCACGTATGGAAAAATTAGTGTATGTTTTATGTAAACAGATGATTTACAATCTTTAGAAGACAGGCACAGAACTTGGCAACATTTTTGCTAATTAAAAGTAGTTCCAGAAGGTTTGTTTAAAAAAAGAACAGAAAGTTTTGCAAATTTCAAAGCATTCTAATTGGAATTATTTTAACAGAATGCTTTAGTTTAGGGTTTTTTTGAGTCTTTCATTTTTTTAGATAAATAATTTTTGGTTTGAGAAAAAATTCTTATTTAAATATTCTTATTTAAGATTGGCATTTTTAAAACAATAAAGAGGGGTCAGTTAGTCACACATTTTAGATCAAATAAAATATTTCGGTGTTACCTTAAAGGTCTTAAAAATACTTTTGATAACAAACTTTTGGTTTAGTCTAAACTAATTTGTTTTCTACAGTTTATTTAAATTTCTCATTGGATTTAAAAATCCATTGTTCTTTAAGTTGCACTGCAGGGCTAGAAATGAAGAAAATATCTGATACGGTGTAAAATATATACGTATAAGTGTAAATAGGTTTTGAGGAGATTTTAAATATTTGATTACAGATTTATGAAATTTTCATGCTCTGAACCCATGGCAGAGTTTCATATATTCACATATTCTTTCTTTCATGCTTCAGATATACCCAGCCTATCTTGTCATGAGTACTTTTTGCAGATTCTTAGAGTCTTTATTGATAATCACATTCAAGTTCTGAAAGTATATAGCAGACAGTTCAGTAACTGACAGACTGCATAACGTACTTCTCTAGATGGATAGCATATGCTGCCTGTTATTAACCAAAATTGCTGTTCTTTGACACACGATGAACCATGAAGAAGACGTATTCTTAGTCAGAAATACCTCATGTTAAGTTGGTGTGGTAGGGTTTTGGTAGTGGGGAGGGGTCCCAGGGGTGGTTCCTGTGAAAAGCTGCTGGAAGCTCCCTCAGCTCCAAAATCCAGCATCACCTGTGGCCAAGGTAGAGCCCATCATCAAAGGTGGGTGCTCCTCTGTGATTAAAGAAGGGGAAACAAACTGAGATAAGACCTCAGGGCAGAGGAGAGGGGGAGGTGAGAGAAACACCAGAGCAGAGATACCAAAGACAGTGAGGAAGGAGGGGGAGGAGGTGCCTGAGCAGATGTTTCCCTGCAGCCTGTGGTGAGATGGCAGCTGTCCCCTGCAGCCCATGGAGGAGCATGGTGGAGCAGCCCATGAAGGACTACAGTGGGGCAGATGTGGACCTCCAGCCATGCAGGACCCTGATGCCAGGGGAGGTGACTGTTCCCAATGCAGGCTGTGACTGTGGGAAGCCTGTGCTGGAGCAGTCTGCTCCTGAAGGACTGCACCTTGTGGAAGGGACTTATGTCGGAGGGGTTTGTGAAGGACTCTCTCTTGTGGGAGGGCTCCCACGTTGGAGTAGGGGAAGACTCTGAGGAATCCTTCTCTCTGAGGAGGAATGGGAGGCAGAAAACAACATGTGACAAACTGACTCTGAACCCCATTCCCTGTCCCCCTGTGCCACTGAGGGGGAGGAGGTAGAGAAATTGAGAACAAAGTAATTTGGGCCTGGGAAGAAGGGAGGAATGGGGTAAGGTGTTTAAGCTCTGGGTGTTTTGGGTTTTTTTTATTCTATTTGGGTTTTGGTTTTGTTTTCTTTTTCTCCCATTTTTATTTGAGTAGTAATACATTAAACTAATCGTTTCCCCAAGCTGACTCTGTTTTGCCCAAGACCATAATTGGTGAGTGAACCCTCCCTGTCCTTGTCTTGACCCATGAGCTTTTAGTTAGATTTTCTCCTCCCCGTCCCACAGTGAGGGGAGCAGTGAGCAAGCGGACATGTGATTCTTTGTTGCCAGCTGGGCCTAAATCATTACATACCCTCCTTAACATAAAAAAACTTTCATTTTTTATCCTTGAAGAACAATTTGCCAAACAGGACAACAATCAGTAAGTGGCTTGAATAGTGCTATATATAGGTAGAATCCAAACACATAAAATTAAGAGAAATGTTTAAAAGTGCAAATTTACTTGAGATAAACTTCTGACAGTATTAATGTATGTAAAGAGTGTTTATATTTTCTTTTCAGTATACTTTGATTTCTTCTTGCAAGAGCTGAAGCGTTCTGTTTTAGTTGCATGGCAGTATGTTCTCAGAATTCTAAGAACAGTAAAATGAAGCTTTTAAGTACCAGAAAAGCAGAGTTGTATGTGACATATATAGACCTCAACAAACATAATAAATAATTTTTTTAATTGCCTCCAAGATATACATTATTAACGGATTCTAGAGACAAAGATAAGTTGAGGAGTAAAGAGTTTAAGTATTTCAGTTGAAAGCCTATTTAGAAGTTTCCCTAAAATAATACATATCCAAGCTTCCCATGTATTTATTGACCTGTCATCCCATCTTAGCAAAAGTCTGGAGCTCTAGACTTTCCATTCAATTTCTATCACAGACTTTATTTTAAAGAAAAGTTCAACAGTCACATTGACGTCAAGACTTTGAAGGAGAAAAGAGAGTAGATGCTACAGGAGCAAGACTACAAAACAATCTAGATAAGAGTGTTACAGAGAAAATAATGGCTCAACTTTCAGGTTTAGACTAGGAACTCGATATTAAAATAATTAAAATGTTAAACAAGTAGTGCCAAAATTTGCTGGACAATTTGAAGATGAAAGATCATTATGAACATTGCTGTCTTTCTGGAAGGTGACAGGGAATAGCTAGATACGTGTAAGACAGGTAAATTAAATAAAATTCTTTATAGATCTGATATTATTTGGATGACATGTACAGCTGTGATATGACTGTTATTGCTTAATATCAGCAAAGCAGAGATGGCTAAAAACTGTTCTTGTCTCAAGCACATCAATAGAAAGTCTATAAAACAAAATAAAAACATGAGAGCTTGATTTTCTTATATATTAATGGTTTCTCTTACCTGGGATTTTGGCTGGCCTGACATTCTCTAGAGATGGAGGAAGAAGTTTTCCTCCATCAGGCAAAGCACTGGAAGCAGTCTATGAAAGCGTAAAGAACTGTCTTGAAAACCACAGCTCCCCACAGACTGAGTTCACTTGAGACAGCTAAATGTAATTTCTCTCAGGTTGCTCTCAGATAACAGTTCTAAAGAACCTGTGAATCTACTGAAGTAAGATTTTCTAGAGAAAAAGTAAAACTGTCAAGTTTGTGTTAACAGCTAGTTATGAATGTGGAATCAAATTGGTTTAGCTCATATCATAGGTGGGTCCAAATACAGCGTTTTGGCAGAGGATTAAGGTTTTGATTTAGGAAAATATTTAAAGAGATTATGAAGTACATTGTTTTCATTAAGAAATTGTTGTTTTACTGAATATAAATATCCTATTTCAATAACTTAGTTAAAATACAGTAAAGTCTTTCTCTCTGAGTTTCATGATGATAGATCTTCAATACTTACACCTGGTCCACCAAATTCAATGTTAACCTGGATATATCTGTACAACTATGTCCATTCTGCTCATATTATGGGTATAACTCATGTTTACACAACTCCAGATTTCATAATCCATAAAATGAATGACATTTGGTTTGGCTGCAGTAGAAGAGAAGTTTAAACACAGCTTCATAGAATCGTTTAGGTTGAAAAAGACTGCTAGGATTATCAAGTCTAACCAGTAATTTGGCACTGCCAGGTCCACTGCTAAACCATGTGCCAAAGGACACATCCGCATTTCTTTTAAATTCTTGTAGGGGTGCTGACTCATCCGTTTTTTACCCAGCAAAGCATACACTAGTCCAAGCCATGAGCAGCCAATTTCTGCAGGAGAATGCAGTGGAAAAGATATCAGACTTTACTGACATCAAGGTAAACAGACATTTCCCTGTTCCACTAAGCTGGTCAACCTGTCATAGAAGACTATGTTCATAATGCAGGACCTGTTTTCCATAAACCCATGGTGATTGGGCCTGATCATCTGGTTTTCCTTCATGTGCCATGTGATGGCACTAAAGATTATCTGATCCATAACCTTATCTGGCATCATGGTCAGGCTACAGGCCTGTAGTTCCCCGAATCCTCCTCCTTCTGGCCCTTTTTGGAGATGGGATTTGCATTTGCTAACCTCCAGGCTACTGAGACCTCCCCAGTCAACCAGGACAGCTGGTGGATAATGGCAAGTGGCTTGGTGAGCACTTCAGACAGTTCCTTCAGTACCCTTGGGTGGATCCCATCTAGCCTCATAGACTTGTGTGTGTCTAAGTGTTGTAGCAGGTTGCTAACTGTTTCCCCTTGGATTCCAGAGACTTCAGCCTGTGCCCTGTCCCTCTCTTCCAGCTCTGGGGGCTGGGTATCCCAAGAACAAATGATCTTACTACCTGGAGAACTAGTGGCCTTACTACTAAAGACTGAAGCAAAGGAGGCATTAAGTACCTCAGCCTTTTCTTCAGCCTTTGTCACTACATTTCACCCCACATCCAGTAAAGGATGGAGATTGTCCTTAGCCCTCCTTTTGTTGCTAAAGTATTTGTAGAAAAAAAAATTGTCTTCTATGGCTGTAGCCAGATTAAGTTCTAGTTGACCTTTGGCCTTTCTTATTTTCTCCCTGCATAGGCTCATGATATCATTGTCATTCTCCTGAGTCACCTGCCCTTTCTTCCAAAGGCCATAAACTCTCCTTTTTTTCCTGAGTTCCAGACAAAGCTCTTTAGAGGTTCAGCCAGGCTGGTCTTCTTTCCTGAGAGATCATCTTTCGGCACATGGGGATGGCCTGCTCCTGCGCCTTTAAGATTTCCTTCTTGAAGAACATCCAGCCTTCCTGGATTCCTTTGTCCTTCAGGCCTGCTTCTTAAGAACCTCTGTCAACAAGTCTCCTAAACAGGCCAAAGTCTGCACTCCTTAAGTCCAGGGTAGCAGTTCTGACCCCCCTCCTTACTTCTCCAAGGACATTAAAACTTCATAATCTCATGAACAATATGCCCAAAACAGCCTCCAACCACCACATCACTCACAAGTCCTTCTTTGTTCACAAGTAACAGGTCCAGCAGGGCACCTTCCCTAGTTGTCTCACTCACCATGTCAGGAAGTTATCTTCCACACACTCCAGGAATCTCTTATACTGTTTCCTCTCTGCTGTATTGTATTTCTAGCCACCTCTGGGAAATTGAAGTCCCTCATGAGAATAAGGGCTAGCAATCATGAGACTTCTTCCATCTGCTAATAGACTATTTCATCTGCCTCTTCATCCTTGTTGGGTGCTTTATAACTGACTCCCACCATGATATCTGCCTTTTTGGCCTTTACCCTGATTCTTACCCATAAACATTCCACTGATAATCATCGTCATTAAGATCTAGACAGCAATAAAAACTTTCCCTAACATACAGGGTCACCCCACGGCCTCTCCTTCCTTGCCTATCTTTCCAGAAGAGTTTGTAGCTGTCCATTCCAACACTCCACCTATGCAAGCCATCCCACTACATTTCTGTGATGGCAACTACATCATAGCTTTCCTGCTACACAATGGCATCCAGCCCCTCCTCTTTGTTCATGGTTATTAGAAATGCCTGAACCTTACAAAGCATCTTCCCCTAATTGCTAGGGAAATTCACCTTCTGCCTTATAGATAAGGCCTGGAAGGACTGCAACAGTAATGTATCATTTCATTTACTTTTCGTGTGTTCCCATCGGTCCATGACTTAGGAAGACCAATCACTGAGGATTAACTTCAGACAACTATAACCTAATATTATAAGGTGTTAGTATTCAACTGGTGGCTGAAGCTCAGTGGTTTCCATGAAAATACTAAGGCACTTTTGAGATTAATTCCCCTGAGGGAAGATGCTCTATCCCTACATCTATGTCATTACATAACTGATAAAAAGCTGTAATTTTAATTAAGAATTTGAGTAAAAAATCTTTACAAGTGTCTTGTATGTCTTTACTAATACAAAGGCATTTTTAGAAGTAGATTTTGTAAGTATGATTAAGTAAAAAACTTAAATTTATATTTCTGATTGTTTTTACAAACCAACCTTTTATTTTTTTCCCCTAAGTCTGAGAATCTAATGTTAAACCTGAAATAATATTGTATTATATTTTCCCCCCTGCTATTAAAATGCATGAGCATTATTCTTCATGGTAACGTGTTTAGGTTTAGTCTTACACATATTTTACCCTTTAAAAATGTGCACTTTATATTAAAATAAAGCTATTGTATTTTTATATTCTGAATCATTAATTCCCACTTATGTTACTGCTTATAAATATACTTTTACCATTCATTTTTTCTTTGATGTCTCAAATTATCCAAGCAGTACCTGCTCTTCAGTAACTAAAATTCTTTTAATTATGACTTAACTTTAGAGATGTACAGTTAGAGAATCCATGAGTAAAATTTTAGAGATTATTAAAACTGAAATATTCTCCTGCAGCTCCACTTAAAACTAAAGGGTTACTATTACTAAGCACACAAAGTGTGTGGCTAACACTTGAATCCGTATTTCCTGGTTTTCTGGAACTGGAATCTACATTAATAGGTGGCTGTGAGACAGTACATTTAATATTTTTGGCCACAGAAACTTGTAGTTTCAGGAATTTCCAACCAATTTCATTCATTCATCTGGTTATTTTAACAAACTCTGCAAAGATAAAGAAATTGCACCCAGAAGCCATGCTGACAAGTATTTTGCTATCTTTATAATCTTGCAATTTAAATCAAGAGTACTGTCTCGTCAGTACTTTAAAATAAAAGATAAAAGTAACTGCAAATAGAGGTAGAATAACAATTACAGTAACATACAAAGCAAAAGTTTTATTAATCCTATTTCAACTATTGCCTTTTTTTGCTTTGCTGAAATTTTCTACTTTCTCCCCCCATAGTTGAAGATACACCTTAGAATTTTTTTTTTTTCCAGAATCAGAGATTCACTGTTAACTAAATCTGTTACTTACTATAGTTAGATAGAATTATTTTATTATGCATGGTTAATTCCACTGAGCCTGCCCAGCATTCACTGGGCCTTCTTCCATTTTTGTTCATGGTCCAGGACACCATTTCAGCCCCCACCCAGGGCTGTCAATCGTCACCCAAAGCCTAGACACCAGCAAACCTAAAGAGACCTCAGAATGACACTTGTAGTCATGTCCCCACTCCCATCTCTGTCCCCATCTCCTGCTGCTGGATTTACCCTGGCACTGGACCTGGGGCTGCTCAAAGTGGTCAGACCCTGGATGGTAGTGCCCATTGGAGAAGGTACTGGCTGCCCTAATGACACCTTGGCTCCCACTTCCCCATCCTTAAGGGAGCAAGCAGCCCTTGCTGCACCTTGACACCACTTTTTCCTACTTAGAATTTGCTTTTCATACCTTTCTCAGAGATAAGTTATTTTGTGTTTCAATCTTTTGTTTTTCCTCAAGGTGGTTGTATTTACCTTTCTGAAATGAATCTCAATGAAAAAAAACAACAACAACAAACAAACCAACCAAACCAACCAACCAACAAGCAAACAAACAAAACCTCAACAAAATACCAAAACAAGCCCATTAAAGGTATGGAAGACTGGGAGTGATTTGGAAAAAAATTTCTTCTGATCTGAAAAAGGTGACCTACTGGTTCCAAAGGCCTGAAACTATCAACAGAAGGAGAAGCAGTCTGTGTTGTGAAGTATGATAAATCCTATTTACATCGCATATATAGAGCTTTCACTCTAGCAGAGCCCTGGAGAGGGGAGACCATTCACGGATATTGGTCTGTGTGAAGTCCACTGGAGTTTTTTTGTTTGTTTGGGGTTTTTTTTAAGTAATTATATGAAAACTTTCCATTTTACCTTAAGAATAGAAATCAGTTACATTGGTACCAAAGCTACAAATCAGTAATGCTGCAGGTACCAATGACATGTACCCTAATCAACAGCAAGTGCTTCACAATCCATTTGGCCAGTGATGACTGTTCACTCATATTCCTGCATTTTGCTGCTAGTGCATTCTGAGATAGAAAACACTCAGGCAAGAAGTAATTCTGTCTGAATCTCTCCTCTCAGAATCTAGCACTGCAAAAATAAAACCCTGTAAACAGTAAGTAACATTTTCTTTTTCACTGACATTTTTCTCCATGGAAGTGTTTAAAACCATACCCTATACAGAGTAATAGGTTTTCTTTTGCTTTAAAGTTGTTTTTTTTTTTCTTTCCTGTTACCTAAACCAGTAAATGCCGATATATATAATGTTTGAACTTACCTGTTTCCTTCTCATTCCCTAGTGATGGATAATTGCTTATTTGTAAATTACTAGTTAATTATTCCCAAGTAAGAAACAAGCACGAATGTATTCTTTCATTAGTAATTATCAGTTTAATTTAATTACTTATTGGCACTTTTTTACCTAAGCAGCTCATTTTTAAATGCGTTGGAATGAAGTCTAAAAGAATAGGTCTTGATCTGGGAATGTGGTTTATTGACTGTAGTAATATCCTGCACTGATTATAATGGGATGAATTATATTAACTATTTTAACTCCAGAAGATATAACTACTGTGTGAAATTAATAGGTGAGCCTGTGAGCATCGTTCATGGCATCACTCTTTCAGCTTGCTTAACAATCTTTTCTTGATGCAGCAAATCAATCTGTGTCATTCATGAAGTCCTGTAAACACTGGCAGAGAGGAAAGCTAAGCACATGCTTAGGTGCTTTGTTGGACTGGGACCAAAGTACTTAGCTCTAGATGTGTTTCAAAGGTCAAGGAACACAATGTAGAACCTTGGTGATGTACATTTACCCCCATTTACTTGGATGCATGACCTGATCTTCAATACTAATCAGAATTCTACCAAAAAATAAAATAAAAAATTCTGAGACAAAAAAAACAACTCGGAAACCAAAACAAAACAAAAAATTCCCACCTCCAACCTAGCTTCTCATCTGCTCTCAATATCTCCCCGTAGAGATCAGTGGAATGGCAATGCCATCATACCCTCACAGGCAGACATGTGAAGTTTATGATCATTTCAGTGTTTATCCTGTTTAACAGCAGGATAAATCAGAACCCTGCAGAAAAATTGCATATGTCTAGGCTTCCTATAAAATCAATAGCTTGCCAACTAAAAATTATAAGCAGATTTCTTGGAATGTCTGAATCAAGGAATCGTTTAAGTAAGTTTCAATACTTCAGTTATTACTGCAACAGAAAATTGTCAGGGCTTGTTACTGACTGGATAATATCACTGATATCTTTTCAAGTGTGCTGGTTTGGTTTGGTGGGTTTTTTGGTAGTGGGGGAAGGGCCCCACACGTGGCTTCTGTAAGAAGCTGAAGAGCTTCCCTAGCTCCAAAACCAGCTAGACAAGAAGTCATTAGAGAGACAGTAGATGCACCTTTGTGATTAACATAAGAAAGAAGTGATACAAGACCTGAGCAGAGCAAGCAGCATGAGGAAGAGCTGAGCTGGAGGTGCAGAGCAGTGCCTGTGGGTGGTGAGGGACAAGGGGAAGAAGGTGCCAAGCAGAAGTTTCCCCTGTGAGGTGGCAGGATGTCTCCCTGCATTCATGGAGGAACATGGTGGAACATTCCCTGAAGGTAACAGGTGGGGTGAACTTGGATTTGCTGCCAGTGGACTTGGATTATGCAGCTGTGGAAGACCCCATGGCAGGAGAGGTGACTGTTTCTGAAGTAGCCTGTGACTCCGTGGGAAGCCATGTTGGAGAAACTTGCTCCGGACCTTGTGGGAGGACTCATGAAGGGGAGGTTCATGGAAGACTCTCTCCCATGGTAGAGACCCCGTGAGAAAGCAGGGGAGGACTGTAAGGAATCCTTCTTCCTGAGGGGGAAGGAGAGACAGGAAACAACAGACTGTGAACTGACTAAACCCCATCCCCTGTCCCCCTGTGCCACGGGGGGGAAGGAGGTAGAGAAATCAGCAACAAAGTAATTTGGCCCCAGGAAGAAGGGAGGGGCTGGGTAACATATTTAAGCACTGGTCTTTGTGTTGTCTGTGTCCTGTGTGCATTTCATTAGTGTTAAATTATTATTTTTCCTCAAATTGAGTCTATTTTGCCTGTGACCTTAATCTGCGAAAACCTCTTTGCCCTTTGTCTTGACCCATGAGCTTCTAGTTGGCCTTTGTCCTCCCCATCCCAGTGTGTGTGTAGGGGGGAGGAAGTTGAGTGAGTGGCCACATGTTAGGCCCAAACCATGACATCAAGTGACAGGATTTTATTTCTTTTTTTTTTACCAGGAGCCATTCTTTGCATCATTAAGCACATGAAAAGCTTTTGTTAATTAGTAAAGGAAGCAATAATCCTCTTTACTTGATATAGGTGGAATAAATAACTAGGAGACTGTCACTGAAATCCAGGTCCAGCTGCTGTCCTTTCCCAGAGCATTACTCCTTTAAATTAAATTAGTATTTTATTTGTAGGCCAAATTCAGCAATGAATTTGAGTACTAGCAGCTCCATTTAGGATTTATGCTTAAATATCTTTCTAGACTGCAGAGTAGAAAAGTTTACAAAACTTAAAATAAAAAACAATTTGAAAGGCTAGTTGTTTCAGCTAACTAATAATCGTGTCATTATTTTAAAGGGAAACTATTAAGAACTGTTATTTTAAATTCAAATACTTCTTGAAAGAAATGTATACTATATAAATCCATATACCAAATCCAACACCCTGCTGTGTATCATCAAATGGACTTCATGCTTTCATAAAGCTAATCAGACAAAATTAAACCCAGACTAATAACTATAACAATAACAACACTAACAGACAAAAAGAAAACCTTTTTCATCAATACAGTTTAAAAACTTATTATGGTTAAAATAATCTTGCAATCTGTCATCTTTCTTATTTTAGAAATAAATTCTATTATGATATCCAGCATTTATTGTAAGGGAAACAGAAACAAAACAACATTCTAATAGTGGCATAATAAGGCTGAGTACTAAGAGTCTGCTTGGACAACACCACAAAAAAATCCATTTGCTTACACTTAAGAGAACTTTTTCACAACAAAAAAACAATGAGGACACAAAAATCAGTTAACATGACAACAAAATTCAGTTAACATGACAAATTAGATTGGTCTATTAAATTGGTAAAGAATATTTTCTCTGGCTGCCTTAGACATTCATTTTCTACCCCAAATATTATTAAATAGACAAACAAAAAGTCATCTGAATATCTCAGAAATGAAGAAATAAGAGAAAAGTCTATTATGAATCTGATAAAATTGAGTGATGATTTCAGACTGTAATAAAAAGATTATCTTGACAACAAAAATAATTTAGATCAACAAGTAAATTTGCAAAGAACCTTCACCTGTCCTTTAAGTAAAAATTTCTCTATCAGATTCTGAAAGGAGTATGCATATAGGAAATTGACAATATTAATTGGGTCAGTAGACACAAATGTATTTACTTGGAGTGGAGGAAGAAGAAGAAAATTGTGAGTGAAATGATCAGTTGCCAGGGTAATGTTTAATTTCCATCCAAATGGACTACTTTTCTCTCTCCAATTCTATATCAATATGATGAACATGGCATGAATGTATTGAAATGATGCACCATGTAAAAAACGTATTTATATAAACATTGTCTCAAAAAAGATAATTTTAAAGGCTAGAGTAGGCTAGGCTGGATGGATATGGATGGATTCATACCTCTTGTGACAGCTGGCACTCAGGGTTAGCTGTTCCTTAAACCTGTTTTTTAAACCAGTTTACATGGAGTCAGTTGAAATAGCCAGGGGATCTGACACCACTTTTCCAAAAAACATGGTGGAAACAACCCAATTCTGCCCTCACTTGCTCTTTTTCCCCCTGCACTCCTTCACAGGCTCTGGTACTCATAACCTAAAGTCAAGCTAGTCAGTTCATCCAGGAAAAATTAACCCAGCAAAGAAAAGTTATATTTTTTTTGTTTAGCATAATGACAGGACTCTCTCCAGGGTCAGCCGTACACCAGAGGTATTGCAAAGGAGATGCAGAACTGTGTGATTTAAAATTAAGCAGAACAGGAAATTACTTCCACAGACAATATGGGTCCTGGCTACTCTGGCTTAGTTGGGAAACAATGGTAGGAAGATGTGAAAAGGAGAGCTTGTTTTCTTCAAAATTAGTCAAATGACTTGTTGTTTCTGATACTCATGACAATCAGATCATCATCTTGTATCTTTGAGGATGGAATAGGGTTTTAGCAGCTATTTTAGGGGGAAAAAACTACCACAAAACAAAAAAAAAATGGCTGAAACACTTAAATAATTTTAACAGAAGAAAAAAAGTCTCCTGGCAATTTTCACAAAGCCAAGATTCCCAGGACTAAAACGGATGTAATATTTTGAGCATTTACTTAATAAAAGCTTAATAATAATAAAAAAAAAAAGCTTCATAAACTCTCTCTGAGAATATTTGAATGTGTAGATAAAGATATAGATTAGTGAGATACTGATATATATATATATAGAGAGAGAGAGCTAGGTATGTTTTTTAGAAGAATGTTTTAAGGAGCCAGCTATAAGTTGTGCATAGTGTGAGAGAAATCTCTCCTATTTATGCCATTTTTTGTTGTTTAAATATAATTTTTGTAACTTTTTTTTTTCCCAATCTAAATGGAATTGCTTTCATGTTTTAGTCCTGGTTTTTATTGTTATATCTGGATGTTGGGGTTTTTAATGTTTTTTTGTTTGTTGCAGTTTTTTTGGGTTTGTTTGTTTCTTTTTGTTTCGGGGGGGGGGGGGGGTTTGACAGCAAGAAAAATGCAGTCTGTCTCGTCTGCTTATTCTTTAACTTAGACATTATTTTTAAGATTCTTCTCTAATCTCCATCACATACTCTCAGACTGCAACATACTATGATGTCTTATTTTGTATTTTCTTCCTATATGTATACACTATGTTATGGTTTTTTCTTAACTTTTTTCATAATAACTCAAAATAGCATGCTCTTATTTTGCCGTTAATCCAAACTACAGTGTGAAATCAATCAATCAATCAATCCTCTTGAAAGGATGTTTGGTCTCGTCCTCTTCTGAGACAAAGACCATCCTAATGCTTCAGTCTAATAGACATATATAGTCATTATCTGATGATAAAATGATACAATTTTGGATAGCTTCTGGGAATATTATGGAAGAATTTCTTCTCACACAATATTGTGATAATTTTCTATGACATATTTCACTCCTAAACATCTTTATGTTCTGCACACAAGGATAACTTAATCCATCCATGTTTATGAGCTGTGTACCAACACTTCTGTTTAGGACAGAAATTAAAGGCTGTAGCCAGCCCAAAATGCAAGGTGAATGTACTCATAAAAAAATCCCTCAAAAAACTTAACACTTCAAACTGTGTCTATTCAGTGCTGTACCTACAGCAAGGCATCATTCCTAAAATATTAGGCTATTGAAAACTTTAATGTCCAGATGCAAAACTGAAAACCATTGCTCTGTTCACAAAAATGTTTTTGCTAGGAGATATATGCAAACAGGGATTTTGCATACTGTTTTGCAGCTTGTGATTGCAACAATTTTTAAATGAATGCTTATTTTTCCTAGTCAGCTTTAATTTCCTGATCAGTTTTCCCAATTTGTGATGGGATAGGGGTGACTTCCTTTGGAACATACATGAGTTAAAATGATGTCTTTCCAATGGGATTAATACGAGGATTGTAGACTAATATGCTTCTCTCTGGATGAAAGATTAAAAAAAAAAAAAATCATTCAGATATTTATCTAGTTTCAACAACGAATTTATTCAAAATCAAATTCTATCATAGAACCACAGAATCATAGAATGGTTAAGGTTGGAAGGGACCTTAAAGATCATCAGGTCCCAATCTCCCTGCATGGGCAGGGACACCTCCCACTAGACAAAGTTGCACAAAGCCTCATCCAACCTGGCCTTAAACACCTCTGGGGAGGGGGCATCCACAACCTCCCTGGGCAACCAATTCCTGACACCTTACTGCCCTCATGGTGAAGAATTTTTTCCTGATGCCTAACCTAAATCTCCCCTTTCAGTTTACAACCATTACCCCTTGTCCTACCACTATCCTCTCTGGTGAAAAAAACCCTCCCCACTTTTCCTGTAGGCGCTCTTCAGGTATTGGAAGGCCGCTATAAAGTCACTCCAGAGCCTTCTCTTCTTTAGGCTGAAAAGCCCCAACTCTCAGCCTGTCTTCATAGCAGAGGTGCTCCAGCCCATTGATCATCTTCATGGCCCTTCTCTGGACCATCTCCAACAGCTCCATGACTTTCTTGTGATGAGGGCTTCAGAGCTGTATAGTATAAGTGAGCTTTGAAATATATTATCCTACTGAACACTTGTGAGCTGACTATTCAGGACATGTGTATCAAATTGCTAATCTCTTGTAAATATTGGTTAACTTTATGGAGATATCATTTATTTATCTATTTATTTCAGATAATTAGCATTGATCTATTGCAATTATTTTTGTCACGGTTTGGCTCTGGGTTGGCAGTCAAACCAATAACAATAATGCTCTCAGTCCCACCCCCCTCCCTCAAGGTAGGGAAAAAGAAAGAAAAATGAGAAAGAGAGGCTTTCTGGGTTGAAAAGTGAAACTGATTGATTTTAATTATTAGTGATAAGGGAATATATATATGTAAAGGGATGTGCAACACCCAATCCCCTCCCTCCTCCCCCAGCGACTCTCACAGCAACTCTTCTCCCTGGTGACTCCCAGCTGAAGGGGGGAGTGTCCGGGCGCACGGACGGGGTACTCGGGTGTCAGCTGGGAAGAAAAATGGAAAAAAAGAGAGAGACAAAGAGAGGGTGATAGAAACGACAATAAGCAGAAAAGTGACAGGAAAAAGGAAACGAAAGGCTTGACTTCCATGATGTCTTAACCTATACTGAAAGCCAAATAGAAAAAAATATGATGAGAAGGGAATATTCTGATTTGCTGATCCTGCCTTTGGTCTAATCTGCTCCCCCGTAGGGCGGGAGGCTGCAGACAGTCAGAAGTGACCTTGGTTATTATCAGTCCACTGGCGCAGCTAAAAAAAAGCTCACTGAAAGAAAAAAATCAGCAAAGAGAAAGTTCACTTCACCCTGGCTAAAACAGGACATTCCACCCCTATTCCATTCTCATAATATTATACACAAAGTCTATAAATTGTCAACTTAAGAATTCTCTCCTAGTGTAAGATTTCCTTGAGGTACATATTGAACTTCACCATCTTCCATCATTACACACCGAGTATGTCCAGGTCCCTGAGCAAAAGCAACACCCCAGACAGGTTTGCCCTTGCCTGAAGCAGGATAAACCCAAACACTTTTTCCCAACAGAATTCTTTCACATACCACTGGGACTTTATCCCCAACCACTGTTTGCAAAAGGTCTGACTGAGCAGGACCAGCTCTACCGATGGATCCCCTGGTATTAACAAGCCAAGTGGCCTTTGCTAAATGTTTGTCCCAATTCTTAAAGGTTCCACCTCCCATTGCCCTCAGGATAGCTTTCAACAGACCATTGTACCTTTCAATCTTCCCCGAGGCTGAAGCATGGTATGGAATATGGTATATCCACTCAAAACCATGTTCTTTGGCCCAGTCAGTTACAAGATTGTTCTTGAAATGAGTCCCATTGTCTGACTCAATTCTCTCTGGGGTACCATGTCACCACAAGACCTGCTTCTCAAGGCCCAGGATGGTGTTCCAGGCTGTGGCATGGGGCACAGGATATGTTTCCAACCATCCTGTAGTTGTTTCCACCATTGTAAGCTCACCTTTGTGTTCCCAGTCTAACTCTATTTTAAACACTTGGGCAGCCTCATCTGCTCGTTGGTTGTGTTGATGTTCCTCATTAGCTCGACTCAGAGGCCCGTGTGCATCTACATGATGCACTTTCACAGCCAATTTCCCTACCTGAGCAGCGATGTCTTTCCATAGGTCAGCCACCCAAATTGGCTTACCCTTTCACTGCCAGTTGTTCTGCTGCCACTGTTTTAGCCACCCCAACAAGGCATTTGCTACCATCCATGAGTCAGTGTAGAGATAGAGTCTTGGCCACCCTTCTCGTTCAGCAACATCTAAAGCCTGCTGGATGGCTTTTACTTCTGCAAACTGACTTGATTCTCTTTCTCCTTCATCTGATTCTGCAACAAGCCATGTAGAATTCCACAGGGCAGCTTTCCACCTCCGATGTTTCCTACAAGGCGGCAGGAGCCATCAGTGAACAGACCATATTGTTTTTCAGCCTCAGGCAGTTGATTATATGGTGGGGCTTCTTCGGCTTGTTTCACCACTTCTTGAGCTGGCATTCCAAAATGTGTGCCTTCTGGCCAGTCTGTAATAGCTTCTACAATCCCAGGACGATTGGGGTTCCCTATCCTAGCCCACTGGGTGACTAAAGCAATCCATTTACTCCAGGTAGCATCGGTGGCATGATGCATGGGAGGAACACTACTCATGAACATCCAGTGCAGTACCGGTAATCAGGGCGCCAGGAGGAGCTGCGCCTCAGTATCATAGAATCATAGAATCCTAGGGGTTGGAAGGGACCTCGAAAGATCATCTAGTCCAACCCCCCCTGCCAGAGCAGAGTCACCTAGAGCACATCACATAGGAACGCATCCAGGCGGGTTTTGAATGTCTCCAGCGAAGGAGACTCCACAACCTCCCTGGGCAGCCTGTTCCAGTGCTCTGTCACTCTCACAGTAAAAAAATTTTTTCGGATATTCACCTTGAACCTCCTATGCTCCAATTTGCATCCATTACCCCTTGTCCTATCACTGGTCATCACTGAGAAAAGCTTAACTCCATCTCCCTGACACTCACCCCTTACATATTTGTAAACATTGATGAGGTCACCCCTCAGCCTCCTTTTTTCCAAGCTAAAGAGACCCAGCTCCCTCAGCCTTTCCTCATAAGGGAGATGTTCCACTCCCTTAATCATCTTTGTGGCTCTGCGCTGGACTCTTTCAAGCAGATCCCTGTCCTTCTTGAACTGAGGGGCCCAGAACTGGACACAGTACTCCAGATGCGGCCTCACCAATGCAGAATAGAGGGGGAGGAGAACCTCTCTTGACCTACTAACCATACCCTTTCTAATGCACCCCAGGATGCCATTGGCCTTCTTGGCCACAAGGGCACATTGCTGGCTCATGGTCATCCTCCTGTCTACCAAGACCCCCAGGTCTCTTTCACCTACACTACTCTCCAGCAGGTCAGCCCCCAACCTATACTGGGACATCGTGTTGTTCTTCCCCAAATGCAAAACTCTACACTTCCCCTTGTTGAATTTCATCATGTTTCTCCCCGCCCAACTCTCCAGCCTGTCTAAGTCTCTCTGAATGGCAGCACAGCCTTCTGGTGTGTCAGCCACTCCTCCCAGCTTAGTATCATCAGCAAACGTGCTGAGGGTACATTCTATACCCTCATCCAGGTCGTTGATGAAGATGTTGAACAACACCGGTCCCAGTACCGACCCCTGAGGGACTCCACTAGTCACACACTTCCAACCAGATTCTGCCCCATTGACTACAACTCTCTGACTCCTTCCCATCAACCAGTTCCTGATCCACCTCACTACCTGATCACCAAACCCATACCTGATCAACTTATCTACAAGGATGCTGTGGGAGACGGTGTCAAATGCCTTACTGAAATCCAGATAAACCACATCTACCGCTCTACCATCATCTATCCACCTAGTAATTTCCTCATAGAAGGCTATGAGGTTAGTCAAACATGATTTACCCTTGATAAAACCATGCTGACTGCTCTTGATGACCCCCATGTCCTTGATATGCCTAGAGATAGAGATAAGAACAAGTTGTTCCATCACCTTTCCAGGGATGGAGGTGAGGCTGACCGGTCTATAGTTACCCGGGTCCTCCTTCTTGCCCTTCTTGTAGACTGGTGTGACATTTGCTGTCCTCCAGTCCTCAGGCACCTCTCCTGTTACCCATGACTTACCAAAGATGATGGAGAGTGGCCTAGCAATGACCTCCGCCAGCTCCCTCAGCACCCTTGGATGCATTCCATCTGGACCCATCGATTTATGGATGTCCAGATTACTCAACTGATCCCTAACCCAATCCTCATCTACTATGTCAAACTCCTCATCTATCTTGACTACTTCTGGGGCTATATGAGTCTGGAGCTCATGGGGAAATCCTGCAGGAGTAAAGACAGAGGCAAAGAAGGCATTCAGCACCTTTGCCTTCTTTATATCCTCTGTCACCAGGGCTCCCACCTCATTCAACAGTGGGCCAATATTGCCTCTAGTGTTAGCTTTGTTAGCTATGTATTTGGAAAAGCCCTTTCTATTATCCTTAACCTGACTTGCAAGGGTAAGTTCCAAGGAGGCCTTAGCTTTCCTAATTGCCTCCCTACATCCTCTGACAACAGCCCTATATTCCTCCCAAGTGACCAGCCCCTCCTTCCATGATCTGTAGATTTTCCTTTTCCACTTAAGTTTGCCCAGCAGTTCCTTTTTTAACCATGCTGGTCTCCTAGCTCCCTTACTAGATCACTTCTGAAGCAGCTCTAACTCCTTCATGTGCTGCCAGTATCTCCTTTTCAGTTATGGTGTAATTGGCCTCGGAACCTCTGGAGCTCCTACTCCAAAATCCCAGGGGATGACCACCCTTGGTGCTTTCTGCCCGGCTTCAGTGTAGAGTATATTTTTGATGTCTGGACCTGTTCAAATTGGTCCAAGGGCCACAGCATGCACAATCTTGTCTTTAATCTTCTCAAAAGCACCCTGTTGTTGAGCACCCCACTCAAAGTTATTCTTCTTCCAGGTCACTTTGTAAAGAGGTTGCACGATGTGACTATACTCAGGAATATGCATCCTCAAAAAACCGACCGTTCTTAAAAAGTGTTGAGTGTCCTTTTTGTTGGTTGGTGGGGCCATAGTTGTTATTTTGAAAACAAACTGTGGCCTGCACTCTGATGCAAGAGGAATAGAGAAAAAGGCATGAGTGATGTCAATAGTGGCATACCACTTTGCTGCTTTCAACTCCAGCTCATACTGAAGTTCTAGCATGTCCGGCACAGCAGCACTGAGTGGTGGTGTAACCTCATTCAGGCCACAATAGTCCACTGTCAGCCTCTACTCACCATCAGGCTTCCGCACTGGCCAGATAGGACTGTTGAAGGGTGAGTGAGTCCTGCTGATCACTCCCTGGCTCTCCAGCTGTCGAATCAGCTTATGGATGGGAATCACAGAGTCTCTGTTGGTGCAATAATGTCTTCTGTGCGCTGTTGAAGTGGCAATTGGCACCTGTTGGTCTTCAACCTTCAGCAACCCCACTAGGGAGGGTCTTCTGAAAGGTCAGACAAGGTATGCAGTTGTTCAATGTTCTCAGTCTCTACAGCTGCTATACCAAAGGCCCACCAGTACCCTTTTGGGTCCTGGAAATATCCTCTTTTGAGACAGTCTATTCCAAGGATGCAAGGAGCATCTGGGCCTGTCACAATAGGGCACTTCTGCCAGTTATTACCAGTAAGGCTTACATCAGCTTTGACAATGGTCAGTTCTTTAGATCCTCCTGTCACTCCAGAAATAGTAACAGACTCTGTCCCCTTGTGATTCGATGGCATTAAGGTGCACTGTGCACCAGTGTCAACCAAGGCTTTATACCTTTGTGGTTCCAATGTGCCAGGCCACCAAATCCACACAGTCCAATAAATTCGGTTGTCCCTCTCCTCCCCCTGGCTGGAGGCAGGACACCTCTGATACTGACCATTAGAGGTCGATGCACCATCTCAGTTGAAGGACTGGTTGCTGGAAATCGGAGCTGCCTTTTTCCAGGAAGAACCATCTACTGCACCTTTTCTACCTAGCAGCTCTTGTACACGTAGCTGGAGAATATAATTGAGTTTATTATCCCAGGTTCTCATATCCTCTTTGTAATAATCATGCAAGAGGAACCACAGGTGACAGAAATATTTAGAATAAATGTGTTACTTGAATACTTCTCTATTTTAATCCACCTTTCTAACACACCATTTCATCCATTCCAATGGTTTTCTTAAGATTTCTATAGTCTCTGAGGCAATTCCAGACATGCCCTGAGAATGGCAAACAACCTCCCATCCTAGGGTCCTTACTAGCTTTGTGAACTTTTTGTGTCATCCTTTATATCTATGGTTGGTAACATCTATTTTTAATTTTCTATCTCTTTTAAAAAAAAAATTAATTTTTATTGTCATTTTAACACTCAGTTTTAGTGGATTGTGTTACAGTCTTGTCAAGCTATTCATATAGCAGAACTTGGTTTCCATTCTCTATTCTATCTAATTTGGTTTTTTTTAAGTCAAAGCTTCTTAAAGATTTTCTCAGTTTCAGGAAAAAACATTCAGAATGACTGTGTATATGCATAGTATATATATTACTCAGTGGAACAGTTTTTATTCATCAACACTAACCATGATCAAATAGTAGCCCTGAATCCCTCTGAGCAAACATAAACTTTAAATTCAGTGGTAAATTATGCTATCATGATGACCTCAGAATAAGAGCTCTGGACTGTTTTTATGATTTTCAGCTTTCTTTATTGTGCAAAGAAAGCATTATAGCTACTGCTGGTAACACTGTAACTTACTTTTTTAGGAGGTTGAGGAAGTTGTTTTTCTAGATATTTATATTCTGGTAGTACTTTGTTCACTTCAGATGACTTTGCGTTTGCTCTTCTAATTGTAGAATAGGAGTTAATTTTTGTGTGTCTACTTCATAAGATATTTTCTTGGATTGTTCCAGCGATTTGATGGAACCCGCAAAGGTAACTCATCTGTTTTATTCCCTGTCTCATATTTTGACTGCTGTATACAGATGGCATAACAGAGACTGGAACTCAACTATTACTATGCAGTGTCTTTCAGCATAACTTTGCAGAATGTATCTGAAAATCCTGACTCCTTTTTTTTTTTTTTCCTGTTTTTTAATGTGGGTACCACATTGAGAAAACAAAAAGTGACCTGTGCTCCTATTGAAATTTGAGATTATGCATTGCTTCCTGAAAGACTGATATAGATCTTCACAAAGATAAAATCAGAGTTACTGAATGGTTTCTTGCCAATGATAAAGGATGGACCTGTAGTTTCTATTCCCAAGGGGTATCATTAGGGACCTTTAGAATTCAGCAAAAAGAAAAACAACATGAGTGCTATGTGCTCCATTATATGATTTGACAGGATAATATTTGTGTCACACAATTCCTTTCTAATATCTGACAGTCTGGGTTTTATAAAAAAACCCTACCTGTTTCTTAAAAGTCAGATGTAGGAATAAAAGCCTTGTTCTGAAGATCCAACAAACTTGCTGAGGGTGCACTCAGTTCCACTGTCCATGTCGCCAACAAATATGTTAAATGGCACCAGTCCCATCACCAGCCCCTGAGGAATACTACTCATCACTTATCTCCATTTAGACATCAAGCCATTGACCACTACTCTTGGAGTGTGACCATCCAACCAATTCCTTATTTGCCAAGTGGTCCATCAATCAAAGCCATGTCTTTTGTATTTAGAGACCAGGGTGTCGTGTGGGATACTGTCTAATGCTTTGCACAAGCCCAGGTAGATTACATCAGTTGCTCTCTCCTTGCCCAGAGACGCTGTGACTCCATTGTAAAAAGCTACCAGAATTTTCAGGCACAATTTCCCTTTGGCGAAGCCATGTTGGTTACCACCGACCACCTCCCCCTTTTCCATGTGTGTTAGCACATAGCCTTCAAGAGGATTTGCTCCATAATCTTGCTGGGTACAGAGGTGAGACTGGCTGGCCTGTAGTTCCCCAGGTCTTTCTTTTTTCCCTTCTGGAAAATGGGGGTTATGTTTCCTCTTTTCCAGTCGGTGGGAACTTCACCACACTGCCCGACTTCTTAAATATGATGGGAAGTGTCTTTGCAACTTTATCTGCCAGTTCCCTCAGGAGCCACAGATGGATTTCATCAGGTGTCATGTACTTGTGCACTTTCATGTTGTTTAGATGGTCTTGAACCTGCTCCTCTCCTACAGTGGGTGGATCTTCCATCTCTCAGTCCCTGCCTTTGCCTTCTTCAACTTGGGTGGTGTGGCCAGAGCCCTTACTGGTAAAGACTGAGGCAAAAAAGTCATTGAGTATCTCAGCCTTCTCCATATCTCACATGAACAGGCCTCCTGTTTCCTTCTGGAGAGGGCCCACATTGTCCCTAGTCTTCGTTTTATCACTGATGTACCTGTAGAAGCTTTTCTTGCTACCCTTGATGTCCCTGGCCAGATTTAATTCTATCTGGGCTTTAGCTTTCCTAGCCTAATCCCTGGCTGCTCAGACAAGTTCTCTGTATTCCTCCCAGGCTATCTTTCCTTGCTTCCACCCTCCGTAGCCTTTCTTTTCACATCCAACTGTGTCCAGGAACTACTTGTTCATTCATGTAGGCCTTATGGCCTTCTCATCTGCCTTCCTTTTTGTTGGGACACATTGCTTCTGGACTTGGAGGAGGTTATGATCATCCTTGAACACTAACCAGCTTTCTTGAGCTCCTCTCCCCTCCTCTCCAGGGGGATCCCATTGTATCCTACCAAGAAGATCCCTGAAGAGGCCAAAGTCTGGTCTCCTGAAGTCCAGGGTAGTGGCCTTCTCCGTGTGTCCTTCTCTCTGCCCTAAGTATCTTTAACTCCACCATCTCATGGTCACTGCAGCCAAGGCTACCCTTGAGTTTCACATTCCCCACCAACCTCTCCTTGTTGGTGAGAACAAGGTCCAGCACATCACCTCTCCTCATTTCCTTCTCTATCACTTGGAGAAGGAAATTGTCATCAGTTCATTCCAGGAACCTCCTGGATTACTGGTGCTTTGCTGTGTTGTTCCTCCAGCAGGTATTGGAGTGGTTGAAATCCTTCATAGAAACCAGGGCTTGTGAGCGAGAAGTTGCTCCTATCTGCCTATAGAGGGCCTCAATGGCTTGGTCTTTCAGGTCAGGTGGCCTGTAGCAGACACCCACTATGATATCCCCTGCCACTGTATTCCCTTTACCCCTGATCCATAAGGTCTTGGTTAGCTCCTCATCCATCCCCAGGTGGAGCTCCAGGGATTCCGGCTGGTCACTGATGTAGAAAGCAACACCCCCTCTTCTCCCCTGCCTATCCTTCCGACAGAGTTTATAGCATAAATTAATCAAGTTTTGTGTATGATCACAATACAAGGTGTATAACTGCATTGCAATTGTTCCTGGCACGGAAGGACACAACATCTAAAAAACCAACATGATAATTTAAAAGAACTTTTTTCCTTAACAACCAGTTTTCCTATAATTAAGGCAGCTAAGCAAACAACAATATATTGGATCTGAATCATTATCCTCTGTAATTTTTTTTTAATGTTTTACCCAGCGTTGCTTTCCTTTTAATTCATAAGAATGGTTTTGAGTTTATAGAGTTGCAGCGGGGAACAAGATGCTGTGGATTTAATTGGATTGTTTTATAAAGCTGGGGAAGGCAGAGCAATTAGAACTAACAAGCCCATGACAATTCATAATTAAAAAGAAAACATGAATAAATGACAATACTTACTTGAAGAATACTGGTTACCTCTCTGAGTATCTGAGCTTTCTGACTCAGCATCATGTTGATTTATTTTTTTTTAAGTTAAAACATCCTTCAATTTCTCTATAATACCAAAGCCCTATATATATTTGGACAAGTGCTAATGAAAAGAAAGACAAAAGTATGCAAACTCTTTCCATATAAATTCAGCCATCAGTTTCACCAAACCTCTCACAGCAGTAAATCTGCAAGAAAGGTTAAGGCTGTTCTGACACTTCATATACTATACTTGCCACTCACAAATTAAATTCCTGAAGAAATTATTTTTTAAATCCTTTATGGAAAATACTGTTATCACAGAGATACAAACATAGTAAACATAAGTGGTTTTCTAGTCTGCCCTATAAAGGAAAGCAGATAGGCAGTTCTCTAACAGAGAACTAGCCTATCATTGATTATTCAGAGCTACTTTCCACTTTGTAGCATCAGCAAACACTGACACAATTCCATAAACTACTAAGCTAAAAATAACATCCATGTGCACTATTTAAAAAATGTCTTATCAATTTTATTATAAACATAGATGCATTAGATTATTTTCCTAATCACTGTCAATAGTGATGTTACCACATAAAAACAGAGCAATGATTTTTTGAAGAAACTGCATGTTACCACCAAGACAGCTGTGCTTATTAGTCAGTTTCCCACCTACCCAGCCCCAAAACAGCCTATACAAACAAGTTAAATTATAACCAGGCTATCTGAAAACAGTCACTATAAATAATCCCTTTCAATTAGTATATTTTTAAAATATAACACAACATTTTATAACTAAAAAAAATTTGATGAGTGTACCAGTATTTATCATTTCTCAACTTTTGACACTTTAATAGGCTTACTTTATTATAAATAAATCACATGACTTTTTCTTTAGAAGAGATATCAAGGAAAAATAGAACTGATTGTGGCTATAGAAAAAGTCTCAGGTCCCAGAAATGGTCAGAATAAGTGCATTTGGAGGAATGGATATGGGTTAAGGAAATTTTGACTACTGAACGTATGCTAACATAAGAAATAATTTGGTTAAGGACATAATTTTACTTTAACCTCTTGAAAATATCCAGAGTAATTTTAAAGACAATTACTTGTACATTGTTTCAAGGGGGCTTCCACTGTCTGACACGAAGCATAGCTATACCTCAGGTAAGTGTAAGGTTAGGTAGCACAGGCACCTAAAACAGACCAGTAGCTTCAAAATAACACCTGGTGTAAGTTGGTTTCTCTTGCTTCTAAGAATAACGGCACATAACCATAGAAAAATCGCTTTCCTCAGTGCTGGATATGGAACTCTAGTACCACAAGGAAAAAAATCAGGGCATATTACCAGTTTCACCCTGTTATGCTTTCTCATATCTTCCAGTTGCTTAGTATTGTGTGTTAAAACAAAATATAAAATCATCCTGGAACTTTACTACTTATCCAGGCTATTTGTCTTTAAAAAAATAATTACAATTATAAAGTTAGTTCTTGAAGCAATGTTGGCTTAAGACTGTACATTGACATTCAGCTAGCCTGAGAGCCAAATCAGATAACTTCTTTCTTCTGTACAAGCAGACTTTTGCTGTTGTCAAGCTTGTAAGCTGACTGTGCAGAAGAAGGCTATTAGCAACATGTGTTCTCTCATATTTCCCTCATTCAGCTTGATTAGGATTTTCTCAGCAACTGAATGCATTATTCAGACAGTTAAGGAAAAGATTTGAAAGTTGTCCTTTCAACAGGAGTACTTAAGGTTGGAAGCAGTATCCTTCCAGCAGTCCACCTAGTCTTCTGAATTGAGCTTAACTTATACACATCACTAGCAAGTCTCATATATGGAGTCCTTTTATTGTCAGTTTTTCTTAATAATTTTTTTTGGTCTCATAGCCACTTCATTTCATTGTGGATGCTAGATGTTGCAAGTAATATGTTTGAAATCACACCACATCATGTAAACAGCCAAAGCAGCCAGCTGTGGCTTGCTGTTACTTACTATCTTTTCTGAAATGCCCAGTGAAAAAAAAAAATGCCTTTTAACTTTTCAATTATTTAATGACCTCTTAACTTGCAGTTTCAAAGAGCAGTAAAAATTCTACAAAACTATAGAGTAGTCTGTGGCAACCAAAAAGCTACATTTTTTCTCTTTTACGAAAGTCAAAGACTATTCTTTATCACTGTTTGTCAAATAATGTTGGGAGTACAAGAGGTTCTTTGGGTCACTTTTTCAGTTTATATGCTCCCATCCTGTGTTTTCCACCCACTGCTTGCAAGGTTGTGCTCCAAGACTTTGTGAGTTGCCAATGTTTCTTCTAGTTCCATTACGTCTTTGTGTAAGATCATAACAATATTCTCAGCTATGCCAAATCCATTTTAAGGATGGGAAAGAAGATTTTCTTAAGAGTTTAAACTACCTGTAACTTTTATATTTGAGTGAAGCTGTAACAGTATCTCATGAATAAATATTCCTGTAATTTGTTCTCATTTAAGGTTAGCAACAAACTTGTATCATGATATTTTTCTCTCATGTCAGTATAGTAGAATGATACTGGATTACAGCGATTAATCCAAGAGTTCCACACATGAATATTCTGTAACAGTTTTGAGTAAGCTCTGGGTCAGGTTTCCTTGACATTTTGAGATCTTCATAATCTAAAGTTTTTACAGCCAGGGTACTTGAAATAATTGTATCTATATGTTGATCTGGAGGATAGGCTAGAGTTTCTTTCAATCCTATGACACATACACAAACAAATTTTAATATCAAATCCTCTTTGACATGATTACTGACTATTACTGGTTTTGGCTTTGCTTATGCCTTTGGTTTGTAAATAATATGAATTTAAACAACTTCAAGTACCAAAGAAAACTGTCACATGGCTGTACATCTTAAAAGTATCCTTTCTCAACATTCCATGTCCGTGTCCCAGGCTGTAAAATTTGCAACAATAATCTGTGGATTTCAGTTCATTATCACTTCACTGGAGGGGGTAGTCCAGCAAAAGTAAAACTGCTAGTAATTGCTGAAGTGCCTGTGGACTTCAAAACATCATATCACTCTGGATAAGATGCTGAAAAATTTCGTTAACCAAGCAAGGGAAATATAACTCCAAATGGTAATTTTAAGGCTCCTTCCTCAGGGTGCTTTTTTTATCCATGATGTAGCCACAGAAGAGAAGCAAATGAACTAATACTAAGCAGCATATTTCCTGGAGGAATGTGTAACACTCATGAGGTTGATGTTCTACTGCTTTATGATATATTGACATAGAAGATAAAAGCAGAGTAGATTTTTTAGAGCTAATCATGATTTAACAAATTAAGAATATAATGCAAGTCTGTTCCTTTTGCAAAAGGTGTACTGGTGATACTGCAGTATCTTGAAGAAACCGGGAATAGAAAGAATCAAATATGGATAAAAATTATTCACCTTCACCTTCATCTCTGTAGCATTAATATTTTTTTTAAGTTTTTATTTCTGTGTTGGGTTGTTTGTTGGCTTTTTTTCTTTAGTTCTTTTAAAAATCAGCATATACATTCAACTTACCATTGGTGTATGTGAAAAGGTCTTGGAGAAAGTCATATCAGGTACTCCTTCCTTATCCTTTGTCTGCTGAATGGTTTGAATCTCAGCATGTGTCAAAATACAACCTTGCAAGGCTTGCAAACTCAGCAAGACTGAGATAGAACACATTATTCCTGACTTGCAAATACTCACTATTATGAGTTTTTGCTGTTATTCCTGTTATCATTATTATTACTGTTTTTTCCTCCCCTATAGTTTCTTATTTCCCATACCTCCTGCTGAGGAGGTGATGGATCACCTGTCCCTGAACACAACAGCAGTGCTATGCAAAAGAGCTCTCTCTCTACTAACTACAGTAATTCAGTTGGTTGTATTTGTTCCCATTTTAATGTTTTTAAATTAAAATAAATAAATAAACAAATAAATGCACTGAAAGATGTGCTCTTTTTTTTGTTTCTATTATTAGCATTGAACATCAGATGGGAAGAAATATTTTGATTTTGTTTCCACAGTGTCACTTACAGACAGCTGCTATCTACAGCAAGTTTAGTTCTTTAATTAGCAATTATTAGCAGTAATAGAACATAGCTGTGAAAGGACATCAGACAGGCAAAAATCAATCCATATTTGATGGTAAAGGAAAATGAGACAAGGAGAAAAAAAGGATTTATCCAGCTTTATAAAACACATCAGTGCTGAAATTAGGCATGTAACAAAAGAACCTGGAAAATTCTTCCTCTATGTAAAAATGTCCTTAAAGATGTTACTATAGAACACTCACAAATTGTAATGCAATGTTACTGATACTCTGGTTTAAGGACCATTGCTGAAATAGGCAAGATTTAGTTTCAAGGTCAGCACAGCCCTCTATGATGCCTGAGAAATAAGTTCCTCTCTGCCTCAGTTTCCCATCTGAAAATAATTACTGAAATTGTTTCTGTTTATGGTTCCAAGAAAATACAGAGGACATATTTGAGACTAAATCTCTAATGTAATTTGCACTGTAGAAACACTGTAGAAACACACAACATATGCCTGGTTAAAACAGCGCCTCATCAAAAAAACATTGTGCCTATGTTTCAGACTGTTGTTCAGTTCTGTAGCCAAGGATCTCTGAACAGCTCTCACATCTTGTACTAAGCAGCTACAACTATCTTTTTAGGTTTTCAGATTTTATAAAGCTGGCATTTTTAATTAAAATCTTAACTCTTCTATAGAAAGCAATTTTCTTGACTATTTTTTTTGTCTGTCAAAAATGAGTTTTGATGGAAAACATATAGGACTGCAGTTGTAAAATCAAAATACTTTAAAAAATTGTCCTTCTTTTGGTCTTAATGCCAAAATTAGGTCCTTTTCAATAAAGTAAACCTTGTATGTAGTATACTATAATTCAGTTACTTCTGTGCAAATTCATACACAATCTTGCAAATTTATATCTGGAGAGAAGGTACTAATTAACTCTTTCTTGCCAGCCTCTGAAAGGGAAGCTAATGAATTCCTTTGAAATTTTCAGTATTTCCCCAAACTATAGCTAACATGTTAATAGCAGCATTACGTACTGCTACTTCAAGGATTTAAAATAAAAGGGTGATGTATACTTGAGGACAAGTCTTGTCATTCTAATTCTCCACTTGATAGTATTTAATTAATTAATTATGTCAAGCTAAGAAATCAATTTATCTAGTGTTTAGGCAGAAGAATAAATTCAAATTTACTGATTTCACATATTGTTTTCCAGAGGAATAAAAACCAGCAAATGTTAAAGGAAAAATATATTTGACAGCCTGTTAGTCTTCAACTGTATTTTTGTTTTCCTAAGGAAATCTGGATAAAATTACTTAAGCAGGTGTTTCTGCGTATTTCATAATGTAAGATGACAGTACACTGAATGCCCTGCACATTTCTATTTGTTAGGTGCCTTACTGAGGCAAAACAATTCACTTCGTTTTGTCACTCAATCATAGTGACTGCTTAAGTAATGACAAATAATTTTGTTGTTACTATTCTGTGTTGCATGGAAACAGTTGTAGCAAACACATAGTCAAGGTTCAGCTAATGCTATGGTATTTATTCAGTTAAAATGAAGCTTTAATCACATTTCTGAAGTTTAAAATAAACGTTGATCACAAGGAAAATATTAAGGGAACTGTTAGGATTAAATTTGAATTTCTGATAGTTTAGAGTACTTTAAGAACTGGTGCAAAATCTACTGGAACTAATAAACTGACTTCCATTGATGTAATGGTCCCCAGAATAGACGACAACAATTAAATTTAATCTCTTTTTAAATTCTCCAGATGTTGAATGATTTACAAGACACATAATTCATACATGAATCCATTTTAACATTTCAAATTTAGATAGTTTAAAACTACAAAGTTAAGGGAAAAATCCTGGTTAAAGTGATGTTCATGTCATCTCTCTGCCTATCCCCTTATTTTACAAAAGACTGCTCTTATCTCAAAAGGTAAAATGGAGATCATATGCATTAAGAAATAATTCTTTATTTGTTAGAAATGCAGACATGAAAACTAGTAGGATTAATTTTCAAAGTTGAGAGGCAGAAAGAAGTTGAAGATACGATTTCATTTCCTAGCACTAATTAGCTATTAATGTAAAACTTGTAATAATGAGAAATAATAACTTCTACAATCATTATTTTAATGTATAGAAAATCTGTTCCAGTGAATTCAGATGCAGAATTCTGTAACCCTTACCTATGCTTAAAATGATGCATACATACATGGGATAACAGGGAGTCTGAAGAGACACCAGTGTTGAGCCTAAGATATGCTATAATTTTTATTTTGGGAGAACGATTCAGACCTAAGGTCTCTATCACCTGGTGTGATTCTGAGTGCACATACAACAGTGTGGCCACAACAGTGTCTGGGGGCTATCACCTTCTGACCCGTTCTTCCTGTGGTAAATTTGCACATGGCTTAAACTGAGCTTTACCATAACCCATACACAATATTTTTCATTAGCAAGTGGGTGTTTTTTTCTCTTTAGTCTTAGAAAGTGATCTCTCCTGTTCTAAAAAAAGTTAAGGAACACAGAATGTTCACGATTCAATCTGGAATCTGCCTATAATTCTTCACAAACTAAACTCAGTTATTCATGGATAGATTTTGAGGTCTTTTGTGGAAATCACATATTTTTAGTTACATTTTTGTTAAAGCAATATAAAACCATACTGAGATTAGTTTTGTATGAGAAAAGGGTATTTTTAATGACTGTTAAAATTTACTCTCTTTATTGTTCATTTTTGTACTTTAAAAGAAAAAAGTCTATATTTTATTCTTGATAGTGACATCATTTCAGAGCAAAACATAAGCTGATTTAATAATAGAAACAAGTGATTTCAAGAAGTAAATCATGTCTCAGAAATACCAAATATCATGAGATCAAAGTCTCAGAAGGACCTAGGAACCTCCTGGTTCGTTTAAGTAGAGGAAAAGTGATTCTCACAGAAGTGCAACTCATAAATATAGTTTGAAATCCTGAAAGTTTTCTCAAATAGTATAATTTTAACATCACAACTTCCATTAAAACCATTGTCCTGCTGGTATTTTCTGAAATAGGGAATAATGACTGTATTTGTGAAAGGCACAGGTTACATAGATATGGAATCAGCATATTAGGTTCAAATATGACTCTTGTCATATGTATGTATAGTTTTATCCTTTGAAATACAGTTTTAGTAATTGTGAAAAGTTTACTAGTTTTCATGTCAAGAAAGGAAGGATTGAATAATTAAAGTGAGCCTTAATAGATCCATATTGCCACAACCTCTGGGTATGCCAGGGCTAAAGAACAGATTTCAAAAGGGAAAACTGAGCTCAAATGGGATTATGGTCTGTAAGGATTATAGATATCTAGGAGGGAATTTGTTGAAGAATAGTATCAGTCTTAGACACCAAACTCCATAGGAAGTATGTGAATTAGATTATCTGTTTAATCCTTATCTATCACCAGAGGATTCTGCTGGTATTTGATCAGTGGCTACTATGATAAGCCTCAGACAGCTGAACGCTCCTGCAGGAAGGAAGTAGGTCTATAGATTCAGTTATAACTATGTGTTTGTTTTGTCCTCCTTTCCAACTTTTTCTTGTGTTACTATAAATAATTAAATTTGGGGAAAATGGCAGGCATTATTTTATGCACTATGAAGAATGCAATATGGGAACTAATTTAGACAGAGTGAGAAAACATAGTAAAAGGGATGAGATGTTTCTTTGGTTGTTTTGCTTTTGCTTCTCCCCCCCCCCCCCCCCCCCCCTTGTTAGAATCCCTGAGTGTCCATACAGATATAATATAGTTTTCCCACTAGTAATTATAGGAGACATTTGTTCAAAATATGCAGTCAATTAGTGAAATAAAAGGCCTAGAGCACTTACCTGAGGAGATCATGACATTTCCACAATGTCTACAGTTTGTGGAGAATCTCACTTCTGTCTCTTTTGGTCCAATACATCTGAGCAGTACAGACCAGAGGCTTCAAGGTATATCTTGCTGCATTTGAAAGAGTTGTTGTGGAATGCCAGCATGCAGTGACCTCTTTCATTTGTTGCATTTCAGCTGCCACTGCATTCATATAAAAAGGTATCCCAAAATTACTTCCCTGTGGGTCACAGCCCATAGCACAATCCCAGATTCACAGGAATCTAGCCAAGGAAATCAGTGCAGAGAAAAAAAGATAAAGATAAAGATAATGGAAAACATTCTGGACAACAAGAGATAAGATCACTCTTATCTCACACAAGGGCTCTTTCTAAAAAGCCCTTGTTCTTATGGGGGACTTCAACTTCCCAGACGTCTACTGGAAATACAACACTGCAGAGAGGAAACCATCTAGGAGGTTCCTGGAGTGTGTGGAAGGTAACTTCCCTACACAGGAGGTGGAGGAGCCAACTAGGGAAGTGTCCTGCTGGACCTGTTTTCTGTTAGATTTTTCTAATTTCAGCATTTTGCTTATGCTTTTAACAGTATTAAAAAATACCGAATGAAATCATGTTTTAAATCAGTATTTTAAGGAAAGTTTCACTAATTGGTAAAAATTTAGGGTCATTTTATAAAACAAAATACCACATTTTCTTGAGGTAAATATTTCACTCTTTAGCTAATTCTTTTAAAAATATGAAATAATTAGAAGGAGAATATTAAAACATTAGAATTAAATCCACTTATAAATAGCTTAGCCATACAGTAGTTTCCTCCAACCCTCCTCCTAAACATGCACATACAGGCAGGAAAGGGAGATTGTTACAGAAAATACTCCCTTTAGTTGTGGTGCAGAAATCAGCATATATGGATGAAAAAAGATCATCAGACCACTCAGTCAATAAGCCAGATTCAGAAGTCTGGACTCTTGACACCATGTTTATCAATAGCTATTGTGAGATTTAGGTTTTTTTTCTGTTTTGTTACTAGGTCGTTTTTGTTTTTTAAGTAAAAGTTCCATATTTATCATACTTTGTACAGGTAAGTATATACATTTTATTCAAGATCTGTAATCCTCCTAAAAGGAGGAGCATATCTGTGACTGCTACAAAAGGTATTTCTGCTGAATCTTTGTATTAACATTAGCATGCAGGGGCTTAAGCATAACAGAAAAAATAAACTTCCTGTGTTGTCATTAATTATTATGATTTATATTAACATCATTTCTCTTTACAAAATTTATTCTCTGCTACTGCATTCAACAGCTAAATAGTGATTCAACTGGCACAACCAAGCCTGAGTAATGTGAGTAATTATTTATAGAGGAAGAAGTTGTGTTTTTTTTACTTAAATGTAACATCCTGTTTTATAAACTCAAGAACAAATGTAGCTTGTCAGCTTCCCAATCCTAATATGAAAAATACCAGAAGAATTTAAAAAATCAGAAGAGTATACTCTTCCTTACTCTTGCTGGGTCTCTTTTACATTGGACATATTACTGCTGCAGTTTTCTGCTTTTTTTAAGCCTCCAAGATTATTGTTTCTTCTGTACATAACAGAAGTTGACAGTAATGGGAAATGTATATAAATTCTCTTGAGCTCTACCTACAAGAGTGCAGGGGATGCCTTTTTACTGGCTTTATCTGGAATTGGACAGATGAGCTAATGTTGGCAAAATGTAGCAAGACAAAGGTATTATTTTTATTTAAAATAAGATATATAAGAATATGTCACTTGATACTCAACAAGGGGAGTAGCTTAACTGCTACCTAGCATGCAAAATCCAGTGAGATGAACCAGAATAAAGAAGGATCAACCCTACAATTACAGTTGTAAGATTCCTTAAAAAAAAGACAGGTGAACTCATTATTCCATACTTGAGTGTATGTACTGCTAGTCTGCAGTCTTTCAGGCTGTCACGTTATTGAACTTTTCCCCATGGTTTGACCTTTCTATCAGGACTATGAAAATATTGCTGTTGATTTGGATATGTACAGTAGACCTGGTTCTTCCCTTCGTATATTATATGACACTTCATTGAAAAGGATGCTAAAGTAGCTTTTAGTAACATGCCTTTCAACAGGTCCATCAATTAATTTTGTAATTTTGAAGTAATATTTTCAGATGTTTCATAATTTTCTTTTTCCCTGATAAATTATATAAAGGAAACAGTAATTTTTTCTTAAATACAGTGCTTCAAATAAGCTGAAGCACCTATGTTCAGAAGAGCTCAACCTGAGTATTCTCATTTAAAAGACTAGTAAATGTACCTTAATGACACTGGGGATACACACAGTAGTAGAAGACAAAAGAACTTCAGTTGATATTTTTCTAAACTGATGACATCCTTCTGAATGTTGTGTTCCAACCACCCTATTTAAAAAAAGAAAGGTATATACCTTAATCACAAATGTTTTGTGAGATCAAGTCTTTGGTGAGCTATGTACAAATACAGAACATTATAAAGTATAAATAATATTGTTGTTATTATTATAAAGACATGCCTAGATTTCTTTGCAAAGAATTTCCCTTTATTACACAGAAAATAAGTTTTATTTTATTACATATGTGATTCTAGCAGTGAGAATATATTTCATCTTCTCAAACAACACTTAGAAATCAAAGTTCTTCATTTATTCATCTCCATGTTAATGTACTCTGTTACCATCTCTTCAATCATCCAGGGATGGACATTTGACCGTGCTTTAGTTTAGGTCTAATGTTCAGTCACAAGATACAAACCCAAAGCATTCAACCACTGACTATTTCAGATCACACAAACAGTTATTGATCAGATAGAAAATTATCCTTTCTTAAGAAACAAAGTAGTCCACATATTCTTTTATCCATAAACTTCAAAACAGACTTGACAGACCTCTGGTTAACAGATAAACCTTTTTCTGTACCCATACTCACTCTGTTCTCTCCTCAAGCGTGGAAAAAGACAGAGGCTCAATCATTTTATTCCAAGTCTTTGAATGGACCTGAGAGTAGTTTTTGTCATAAGATAATTAAGAAATAATATAACAATTAGAGAGATGTGTGAGAGAAATATGAGGTGGGCTTTCCTGCCTAGTTCCACAGCAGTGCATAGCTAACATTTTAGCCTCATTTAAATCAAGATTTTACAAATTAAACTACTTTTTATAATAACAACTAACACATTGCAAGAAGGGTCTGAATCTGAAGCTTCTTCCACTAAATCTGTTCATATCAAGGACTCATTTGGAGAGACTTCAAGTTTCCATTAAAATGTCATCTCCTAATTTATGTAAGAACCTCTGTTCTAACAGGTGAATTCTGATTTGGTTTTGAATATCTCCTCTTTTTTACTACATTTACTTGTGATCTTACTTAGCATCCACATTATATTCAGCAGCTGCATATCCTTCATGTATTTATTACAGAGATACTCTATGTATACCAGAGATTCTCTGCATACCAGAGATACGAATGCAGGCTTAGGGAAGACATGGTAGAGAGCAGCCCTGTGGAAAAAGACCTTAAGGGTATTAGTGAATCAAAAGCTGGACATGAACCACCAAGGTGCAATTGCACCCCAGAAGGCCAACTGCTTCCTGAGCTGCATCAAAAGAAGTGTGGTCAGCAGAGGGAGAGACGTGATTCTGTCCCTCTACTCTGCCCTGGTGAGACCTCACCCGGATTACTGTGTCCAGCTCTGGAGCCGCCAACACAAGAAGGATGTGGAACTGTTGAAACATGTTCAGAGGAGGGCAACGAGAATGATCAGAGGACTAGAGCACCTCTCTTATGAAGACAGGCTGAGGGAGTTGGAGTTGTTCCGCCTCAAGAAGAGAAGGCTCCAGGGGGACCTTATAGCAACCTTCCAATACCTTAAAGGGGCCTATAAGAAGTCTGGGGAAGACCCGTTCACTAGACCATGTAACAATAGGACAAGGGGTAATGGTTTAAGCTAGAGAAGGGTAGATTTATGTTGGACATTAGGAAAAAGTTCTTTACTATGAGGATGGTGCATCACTGGAACAGGTTGCCTAGAGAGGTGGTGGGGGCCCCATCCCTGGCGACAGTCAAGGTCAGGCTTGATGGGGCTCTGAGCTCTGAGAGATCCCTTCCAACCCAAGTCATTCTATGATTCTATGATTTTGTATGATTGTATGACTGCCTGTCTATCTGAAAAATTTTGCTACCTACTACAAATATATTTTTCATGAGACCATTTACTCCACCTAGAAAATATGACATAATACCCTATAGACACAGACCACTGAGTGTTTGCAAGTGAAGCTAATAAGAAGTGATGACTGTGCTATAAATTCACACCCTAGATTGCTGCAAATTATCTTCTCTATGCAGGAAAACCCTTAGAGAGACAGTATGATTGTCCATTATCTTCCATAGTTTCAAAATGTGTTAAGGGCAGTCATTCAAGGATTATATATGCCAAGATTAAATTAATTAGATACAAGGCAAAGAAAATAACTGCTTAGACAAAAAGAGCATGACAGTGACTTTTCTAAGTGGAAACAAAATTGTTTAATTTAATGTTTCAGGAAAGGGTGGTGCCTTTTTTTTTCCTGTCAAATTGTTAGAATTATAGAGCAGTTTTAGAAAGCTACATGGTATGTGGATGGAATATAATTTTCTGATCTTTTCATAAACTTACTTTGTTCCTGTATTTCTGAAAACACCAGAGATGGGTGAGGTATGCATGATTTCATTATTTATTTGTTGTTTTGTTTTGTTTTTTCTTTAAAGTAATTCAGTTGCATAATATTCAGAAGGATAAGAAATAGCTAAGTGAGAAAGAGTACCTGAATGATTTAAAATATAGGTAGAGAAATGGGAAAAATAGTTAATTGCTTGGTGAATCTTAATTTTTTTTCCTGGATTTTTCTTTTGACAATGTTTTACTTTGTGTCAGACAGAAAGATGTCTGTCCTTTGCCAACAGCTAAAATGGACACAGACAGAACTGTTCCAGCTTTTCTGTTTGTTCCAACTTTTATATGTTAGTGAAAGTCACAAAAATCATTTTTATCCTCTTTTCCTATCCAATTTCAGTCAGAAAGTTGTCGTACACCTGCATCATACTGCCATACATTGCATTATCCCTTTGTCACACAATAGGCTTTTGAATATATTCTAAAAATAGCAGGCAGATGAACCTAACCAAAGCTTCTCTGGCTTCCTTAACACTTCTCTGTGCAGAGTCAGTGGGAGACTGGAGCCTGAGGCAGAGTGAATGCACAGATACTTGGGAAACTTTCCTGTAACATTGAATTTGATTTACCACCAACTCCGCAGGCAACAGGTCGGGTGATGAAAACAGAAAGAAAAGGCAAAATAACCACCTTTTGGTATACCTTCTGTTTTGAGTTTTTAATGTGATTCAGTACTAGTAATTATTATAAATTGTATGCTTTTAACTTTAGAGAAAGTTTTTATTAAAAAACTTTTGCTTTCAGACACTGAAAATCTTTATCAGTGTCCTCTGAATGAGAACTTAAGTTGCATCAATACTTCACTGTTTCATAATGAAGTTACAGATCAGAATGATCATGCATAGCACATAGTGCTTCTGCTTTAACCTTATGCCAATTACTTTCACTTTTTAAGCAATCAATCATTTTCTTTTTCTTTCCAGAGATGTCTCAATACTATTTTAATATGACATTAGTCAGCTGGTGCACATAATAAATTTTTTTCTCCTTCTATATGCAGTTTGGTTTTGCCAGCAAGTTTAAGCTTTTCGAAGTAAAATTGTATGCTGAGGTGATTTATGAAGATTATAAATAAAGGCCTAAATACTCAAAGAAATTCCATCTATGATATAACTCCTAACAAGATTAGAATTGTTTTAGCCACCTGCATAAACAGCTGTATCTGCTCTGGTGTTAACGTATGTGTTTTTGAAGCTTATCTGGAACATATTTCTCTGCACAAGGGAGAAACTGATCACTGAAACAACAGTTCATATTTTAATGTGTTCCATCTGTGCAAAATATGCTTCTGTAGATCAACTGCTCTTTGTGCAGGTGAATTTCCATTGAAGTACAATAGTCTTCAGAGGTTCTCAGAAGTGAAATCTAAAATTTTTTTGACTGCTCTGTGCTGAAAATTCTGAATAGCAGACAGCAAATAAACACAACTTGAAGAAACAATGCAAAACTACTGATAATTACATGTCTGTTGTTGAGTGAATAAAGTATGTGGTCAGCTATTCATCTGGTATTCACAGGTTGAACAACAATGAGAGCTTTTTAGGGAAAACAGTATTTCTTGATGTCAATTTGCTCACAGGTAAATTCTTTTCTGCATGGAAGTGACCCTTTGCAACTCTCTGCTTTGGGAGATGCTTTTGCTGCAAAAATTATCATATTGTTGCTGTTTCCAAAACCTCCCTGTGGGCAGAGAAAAAAATGCAGAAATGCAGACTATGGTCACTGTAATTCATAAGTACAACTAATGTGATTTGCAACCTGCTTGTTGTTGCATCAGCTG
Source organism: Hemiprocne comata (assembly GCA_020745705.1). Classification (NCBI taxonomy): domain Eukaryota; kingdom Metazoa; phylum Chordata; class Aves; order Apodiformes; family Apodidae; genus Hemiprocne; species Hemiprocne comata. Next base: position 78,249,392 of record CM036587.1, on the reverse strand, counting down.
TCAAAAACTGGGATCTTGGGAGCATGTCATGGGCTCAGTGGGTAGTGTTGATCAGTGCAAATGTAGTTGCCATTTTTACTACACTTCTAGAGTGAGAGAAAGAAGAGGGATAAGTATGATTCTCTGATCTCTCAGGTATGAGAATAAAAGATAGTTGTACAGAAATACTTCCATTGGATTAAAATGAACTTTTGGTAATGAAAACAACATCCTTTATGGAGCTATGGATGTGTCACTTTATCCAGTTTATAGTGCTACTCACTTAACATTGGCTCAGCTTTCTCTGGGCTATGCTGCAGGGTCAAAACATTTTCTGGAGTCATTAAAAACTTGTCTGCAGAAATTGCAAACAAAAGACATTAAATCATACATAATTATTTATTAGCCATTTATTTCCCCTAGCTACACTGTTTGATCTTAATTCAAACCATCGTCAAATTGAAAATTTTTGAATTTGTAAGCTGAACTGAAAAGGAGAATAAGTTGTGATATTTTACCATAGAAAAATTATAAAGGACTATGAGGTAATGCTAGTATTAGGCTGCGAGGTGATCCTACATGTCCTTCTTCAGATATGAAGCCAAAGCCTTTTGATCCACCCAAGGAGTTTCAATGCAATAAAAAATAAATTAAAAAGTAATAATAAAAAATACCAGGAAAATTATTAAAATTATATTATATTATATCATGTTATATAATATTACATTACATTACATTACATTATATTACAATTATTAATTTGAGTAGATTATGTGAAAGGTAGTACCACTGTGTAGCTGACACTGAGAAAATTACATATACGTATTGTTAAATTATTTTGTTTCTTGCTAGACAGGTAGCTTGGTAGCAAAGAAATACAATTCTATTGACCATGGTGATATAACAATAAATATAAATGAAATTTTGACTGAAGTAATTTGTATAGTAAAAAAGAATTATTTCCTAAAATTTAAATTAAGATAATCAGAGCTTTTAAGTGGATAAAATTTCTATCCATTATTAAGTGTTAACTAGGCTCTGTATCATCTTGACCTAATCTAATAAATAGCAGTCTTTACAAATAAAGTCAATGCAAATTTCTCTCTGTAATGCTTTTAAAAAAATATTCTGGTCTTCATAAAATAGTTGTAACTTCATGTGATGTACTTCTGCACTTCTTATTCAAGGACACAAGAACATGATTTCTAGCCTATCTTTCTGACTTAAGAGTTAAGATATTTATCCGAACTGCACATACCTTGTGAACTCCTGCTCTTCCAATATGCTTTGCAGCAGAAGTTTGCTGAACTTGTTGAAGCTTATAGTTATAAAACTTAATACTCCTCTGAGATAACAAACTTCAGGTATTACGTTTGTTGCAGACCTCAGCTGTTCCCTGTTTTTTTTGTGGGTTTATTTTAAGGAAGAAGTTTGGTGAATTTGAAATATGTTTGCTGGGTGTAGAAATTACTTGTGATAATGACAAACCCTACCAGGAAATGGCCTTGGTAAAAGCATAATGTGCATGAAGGACATATTTGTGTATATATCTGAAGTATTATCTGAGAATCAATGTCTTGCAGACTTGTTCTTGAGATTTCTTACATAAAAAGTCCTATTTCATTAAGGTTGGAAAGCCTATTCATTTGAAAGCAAAGAAGTGGGTTTTTTAGGAAAGAATTAAGAACAATCAGTATTTTCTTTTCCACATGATGGGAATCTCTACAATTCAGCTATGAAATTTGACAATGTTCTTACAAACTAATGCTCCCCAGAGTGTAGTCTGCAACTGGATTATCAGAGCACAGGGCAGATAACTGAATTTGGAATATGAGTGAGGATGAGACACACTTGTTTCTTCAGTCAGCACTTCCAAAATTCACATACTTCCCCTCCTTTTGTTTTGAATTTTCTTAAGAAGTTTGTGAATCAGTTGGGAGTCAGCAAAACATTAGCATTAATGAGTTCATTTCTGCACAAATTGGCTCATTATCATACTGACTTCCAGTGTTTTGTGACAGTCATAAACTCAGTCCTCCTGCAAGGAGGATTCATGTGCTTGCTTCAGTCAAAATGGGATAGGGGGGAGGTAAGTAAAGAAATTTTCTAAAAGGCATTCAAATGTACCAGTTCATTAATGCAGCAAACCTTGTGGTTTCTCTCTAGTTAGTTTTAGAGAACTCTGAGTGCAGTGTTTGTTTTTGCATTTGTCTGAACGCAGTGTTTTGCCTGGCAGTTACTGTAAACTAATACCCAGAATCTGCCTGCAAATTACATCAAGGATACATACTTTCAATTTTGTAGCAAAGTATAAGACCCTAATTATTATAATTTAATAGAAGTACACTCAAATGAAAATACATTGTGGGGAAAAATATTTTTTGTATTATCCGAATAACCTTCCAACAGTCTTCCCAATTCTTGATGCATATTTGTTGTTTTACACAATGCCATAATATATTTGTGCCATAGCTATCAGGTTAATGACACCACTGATCATTTAGGCTTTCTCAGAACAAATACTGAATGTCAAGCTGCTGGTAATCTTTTTCAAATGAGACATGATGTTTGTTTCCCTTCAGACCATTGATTTGGTCCTTAATCCATTTGTAACTCAATAATTATGCCCAGCAGGCTTATGAACTATATTACAGTTCTACTCCTGCAGGCTTCTTTTGTCTCATAAAGCCTGATAGGATAAAATAGGTATGGTTTATTCCATCATGCCAATCAGTTTCTTAATGCAGATGCATGTTAGTCAGACTGTTTCATGATGTCCTTTCTTAATGTCAGTTCTCAAATGACGTGAGCTCATCCTGTAACCTGACATTACCATTCTCTGCTTATAGCCTTTACCTTCACTGTATGTCAGGCCTGTAGCTTTAAGTAGCTCTTTTTTCCCAGAGACAAAACTATCACAAGACTTCTCCTGGCTAATGAGATTTGCATTAATTACCACCAGCTATGACCATGGCAGCACAACTGTGTATTAACAACTTTGAAAAAATCTGCATGTCCATAATATGCATCACATGCTAATATAATATTCTTTGACACTTCTGTCCTTCCAAAGTCTTCTATTTATCACAACTTAGGAAATCCATACTCTCGAGTACTCATCTCTCCAGTATGCATTTTTTTTAGAGTGAAGATCTATGACTTCTGTTACACAGGATAGCAAACTGAATAGAACACAATAGTCTTTGCTGTTCCTAAATCACAGATAATTATTTATCTATCAGCTTTAGGCTCAAAATACTTATCAAGAATATATGGAAATACAAGAAGCGTTGTGGTACCCATAATTTATTACCATATTTATTGTTGGTGAGCAATAATACTCCTGTTCCTACAACGTTACGGAAGTCCCCAAACTCTGTATTTCCCATTTGCTCCAATAACTGATATATATGGATGCATAACATGCGAGAAAACCTAAGTGTCTTTCATACTCTATCCAGGGTATGATTTGCAATAACCCCTCATGTTTATACAAACTCCTAAGGCATTTTATCCAAGGATTTGCTTTTCTTCTTGTTGTGTATTAAACTGAGCAAATATCATTTTTTTTCCTTTCTGTTCTTTCCCATTACTGGCTGGAGTTCTCTGCTACTTTAAAATTTTGTACTCATTCTGAACATTCGGATAGAATCCTTTAAGACACAGTTAATGTTTCCCAATATGATGAACCTGGAGCTCTCTACAGTGTGAGCATGGGTGGTTTGTATGTGTTGACCTTTTTGTCAACAAGTGATTTTTCCATTTCATTATGTTGTACAACAGGCTGAAGTACATTTCCGGTTACAAGTAGAACCCACCACTTCCCTATAATTGTTCTATGATGAATATTTATGGTCTTTAGCAGGCATGGACTCTTGCACCTTTACCCATAATTTGGGACTTCCATAGCTCAGCTAGAATCATAAAATACATCTGTTTAAAAATGTAAGGTCATGAAGAGAGATTTTCTACAATCTGACTGATAAACAATCCTACAAAATTTGCATTCTTATCTCAGCGTCTAGCTCAGCAAACTAACAAGGGCACCCTGTTGTAGACTAGATTGACAGCAAACCTTAGAACCTTCAGTAATTCTGGGGTTTGGTTCCATAGCTAATTATATATTTAATTTAAATTCCCAATTTAAAAGTAATGATCTTAGATTTTTTACTATCGCATTTTATTTGACAATCAAGCAGTCACAGAATCACAGAATCACATAATAGTCATGTTTGGAAAGGAACTCTAAGATCAGTGGGTCCAACCATCATTAAAAAAAAACCAAAACAAATGAACAAAAAGAAAAAAACAAACAAACAAACAAAAGACCCCAAAACCAACCAACCAATTAAACAAACAAAAAAAAAAACATGACCAAAAAAAACCAAAACACCAAAAACAACAACAACAAAAAACACAAAAAAACTCCACAAAAAACCAAAAAACCCCACACCAAAACCCAAACACAAATAACACCCACAAAAAAAACAACCCTGCAATCTTGGCCACTAGAGCAGGCCCTGAAGTTCCACAGTCTTATCTACTAAGAAATAACTTTTTTCTCTTCCAAGGATACTTACTCTTTGCAGGACTTTGAGATCCCATCTTTATTAAGAGTAAATCTCGTTAGCATCTTCTAATAACATCAGCCCAGGAGGCATCCTTGTTACTCTGGGCAAATTACTAATTCAGAAGAAGATTCTGTAAAATATAATTGTTAATTATGTTCACTATATATACAAAATGCATTATATGCTGGACAGACTGTAACAAGATAAATCAGGTAAACATATATATCTGCACATACATAAATTGTTCTGTTCTGTATCTAACTGATTGAGTATTATTGTAGTTCTTCATTTCTTAGTTCCTTAATGAAGAAATAAAAAAAATGTATTTAGCATATCCAAGGAACAAAATTATCAATTCTTCTTCTTCTAAAGGTGATTCCCTGGTTTTAAGCAGGCGAAGCTGTGTTTTTTCAAAGATTTGCAATTTGGAGGCTTTGGAGATTTATTAGCTACAGATCTCTGAAGAAGACTCCTCCAGAAATGCAACCTCTGGTGATCATGTATCAGGTCACTCAGGAAAGGCAATAGCAGCAACACACAAATCCATCCTGGAATTTTCTTTGAGCAGAATAATCAATAATTTTAATAAAGATTCTTACTGTAAAAGGATGTTGAAAAGTGTGAAAGATGTTACAGAAAATAAAACAGCTTTTATCTGGTAACAAACTGTTATAACTTGACTTTCTGACATCATTGCCAGAAACTCTTGAAAGTATATAACAAATGTTAGTGTATTAATTTGCCAGATAATTAATATGATTCTGCCTTGTGAATGAAAAAAAAAAAGGAAAAAAAAAAAAGAAAATTTGTGCAGTGCTTGATTCAAGCATAAAATTAGATTTTGCAATCAGTAATTATGACTAAATTTAACATTCTACAAAATGTCATGGAACAATGTTTACTAAGTACACTTCATGTAACAGTAATAGTGTCAGTCCAATTCCTATAGGAAGCTGCTGTTCTGTTTACATGCAATTTACAAAGCAATGTATATTCATTTACAGTGACCAAAAATGACAGAGAATTCCATTTGGAATTGCCTGTAGAAATGCCAAGCCAGGAAGTGTTGACCCACACATACTGCACTGCTGGATGTAAATGCCAAAATTCCCGTGCACGTTGCTCCATGAGATGCTATAATCAGAGCATGTTCCATGCCAACACTGGTCAGCAGAGAAGGTGCACTTACTAGCACACACTGCAGTCATGGCCATTGTTTTGGTTTGAGCCAGGGTGAAGCTCTTTGCAAATTTTTTTTTTTTCTTTCAGTGAACTTATTAGCAGCTCCAGTGGACTGATAATAACCAAGGTCACTTCTGACTGTCTGCAGCCTCCCCCCCTACGGGGGAGCAGGTTAGACCAAAGGCAGGATCAGCAAATCAGAATATTCCCTTCTCATCATATTTTCTCTATTTGGCTTTCAGTATAGGTTGAGACATCACGGAAGTAAAGCCTTTAGTTTTCCTTTTCCTCTCACTTTTCTGCTTACTGTCGCTTCTATCACCCTCTCTTTGGCTCTCTCTCTTTTTTTTTTCCATTTTTCTTTACAGCCGACACCCGAGGACCCCGTCCGTGTGCCCGGACACTCCCCCCTTCAGCTGGGAGTCACCAGGGAGAAGAGTTGCTGTGAGAGTCGCTGGGGGAGGAGGGAGGGGAGCGGGTGTTGCACATCCCTTTATAAATATACATATTCCCTTATCACTAATAATTAAAATCTGTTTCACTTTTCAACCCAGAAAGCCTCTCTTCCTCATTTTTTCTCCCTCTTTCCCTACCTTCGGGGAGGAAGTGGAGGGGAGTGAATCGAGAGTGTTCCAACTTGGTGCCAAACCGTGACAGCCACTTTGAAAGCAGACAGGGTGAGAGCCCTCTAGTGCACTTCTGGCTAGCATTTCCAGCGTTACACCTTGTAACTAGGGAGTGGTGTGCCTGCTTCTTGTTTTGAAATGCATACAGCTGACCTGAGAACTGATAAATTCTCTGGTACAGTCTTGTAATGTCAACATAGCCTAAACTAGAAAATGTTCAGACCTCAGCTGTATGAAGATTCTTACATATATATACTCAGGCATATGATATACAGGCAGATAACTCTCTGAAATGGAAGACACAAATCTGTGTGCTTTATAGCGTTTTTAGACTTCTCATCTATACTTGGGACCATCTATGCAACAGTTTCAGTCTGTAGCATCCATACAAAAATAAGTACTCTAAATATGGATATGGCAGTAGACGAAACTTAGAAAATCAACATGTATGTAAAGGGAGTAATAAAGCAGATACAAGGAAAAAAAAACATTGGTGGTGCATTTTACAGGGCTACTCTTCTATACCACTTTTCTATCTCATCTATATTACATCTTGAAAGACATGGTCCCCTGATTAGTGTTTCACTAATTTCTGTGGATTGTGTAATGTATCATTTGCTTTCAGAGTTACGCTGCTTCAATACAAATAGGCCACTTCCTGAAGTTTGTATGATCTTACAGAGAAGTGTAGTGGAATTAATGAAGTTTGTAGTGCTAATAGACAGAGTTTTCTAAAGAATTCAGCCCCTATAGATTCAGAAAATAAAGTTACCAGGTTTTATTAAGGAGTCTTCATAGACAGATATATAAATTTAAGTAAAATTAAAAAACCCCCAAACCTATACCTGAACCTTCTGAACCTTCCAGAAAAAAAGTTTGACTCCTGACTGCTGTGAAACAGGAGTTCTCTGGCCTTGTAAAGTCCAGGCTGCTGACACTATTGTTATGCCTTGTGAGCAACAACAGAAAGCACATTCAGCATGCACCACTCTTCAGAAAGTCGTAATATAAATTGAACCAATTGAGCTCTGCAGTGTCATAACACAAATTGAGCCAAAGAGCCCCAGGGCTTGAAGAAAAAGTACCATACAAATAAGCTACTTGTCCCACAGGACAAAGCAACAGTGAGAAAGTGGAAATAAGAATCTTGTAAATGTAGAACAGAAAAGCAGTGAAACAGTGGGAGACCAATTAATTTTATAAGGCAACTGATGACATTTTAGAAATAATTAGAAAGAAAATTATGAGAAGGGCAGAAGAAAATTGAAAAAGAGGAAACAAAAAGGGCAAATATATTAAATTAAATGGGAACTTGAGGAGGAGAAAAAATATAGTGAAAAAATGCTTTAGAAAATTGCTAAAGCATTTTCTCTCCCAAATTAAGTAGAATAAGAAGATAAAACACACTCATTCCAGTATCAGCTTATATAGACCTAAAAATGGAAAAACAGAACAAAACAAAACAACCCAAAACAACAAAAATCCACACAGATAACACCATACATAGTCCTTAAAAAAAAAAAAAAAAAAAAAAAAAAAAAACACAAAAACAAAAAAAAAAAAAAAAAAAAAAAACCAAAAAAACAAGTCCTGACAAGAAAGAAAAAATGTTGAAGGACCTTCTGTTAACTTTGTCGCTATTTAGAGTGGCCAGGAGCAGTGCAGAGGAAGTGTGTGTGTATGTGTGTGTACATGCACGGGGGCAGAGGGCCAAATCAGAAAGTGTCCAAATGCTCACACCTTATCACAAAACTTTTTCATGCAGAAGTCATCCTTTCCCCCAACACACAGAAAGAAGAATCAACCAAGGATTTTGGACCTCAATTGACTCTTTTTTCTCAAACCTATTTTCTCTATAGGTCTTAAGTGCTTGTCTGTAGCCCATTCTAAGAGCTTTGACAATGTGATAACATATAAGAATCCTTCAGTAAAAGCACAAGCCCATCCCACTTCTACTGAGGTAAGTTGAAGGATGCTGGTGGAAGTGCTCTGAGAGTGGGAGATGCTGTGGATGAGTCTTCACTCTGAGGCTTAATACAGCTCTTTTTTTTTTTTTTTTTTTTTTTTTTTTTTTAATCATTGGAAAGAAAGGAAAGGCTACAGGGAGTTTCCAAGCTTCTAGTAGGCAGTTTTTCATTGATCCTTCTGATACTGAATGAGCAATAAATTTCTAACGAAGATCAAAAAAAATTCCAGAATACAGCTGTGTCTTCCTCAAGGGTGTTGGTGTGATGTTGATTTCCACACTCCTGTCAGGGTAGCCCTGAATTTATGTCACAAGCTTGTGATTTTTTATCCCACTTATCCCCCTTCCTCCTCCCTCCCTGTCTTTCTAGTCTCATAAAAAAAAAATTCTCTGATTTTTTCCCACTTGGAAATGTCACCTAACATTAGTTCTTGCCCTAGCTCTTGCCCTACTATGTGCTGTGCTTGTATTGACTCCTTATAATCTCATTTCTTCATCTGAGAAGCAGTGTTCTTTTAGGCATGTATTGAACCTTTAGTGAAGGCAGTCTGAAATGGAATTGAATAGTTTCCAACTGAATATATAACGAATTCTAAGGAAAATATGGATAACAGCAGTATGGGGTAACAGGTCCAAATAGAGAATTTAAAGACAATTCAGTGACAAGTTCAGCCACTGAGGGGTTTAAAAGAATGTCATGATGGAGTTGATGATACATTTTGTGAATATTTGTAAATGCTGTCTCTCAACCAGGTCTCCTTCCTCCATCTTCCACACCTGTGATTTACTTAAGAGAAGACTCTCCTACATTACCAGAGAAGATTATTTATCTAGAGGTAATTGATTTAGCTTTCACAATAGAATTTTTTCACAGGCCTTAGCAGTGAAGAAAGTCCATTCACAGAGAGAATGGGATTCAGACTGAGAATGGGGGTGGGGGGGGCGGGGGGGGAAGAATAAATAACATTCTTCAGTCCCTCACTCACAGAGAATGAACTTCTTAGCTAACGATCGAAGGCAGACTTTCTTATAAAAAGGTGAGGTGTGCTGAGTGTGGGGAGTTGTTCTCCTTGGTCTGCCTCCTTCTTGGTCTCCTGCTCCTTCTGCTCATGAAGACTAGGCTGAGTATAAACTTGCATATTTTATGTAGGTGTTGTATTAATTTTGTTATTTCATTAAATCTTTTTTCTTTACAACCTGCAGGGATTTTCTCGTTCTTATAATTTCCCTTCTCAGCTGGGAAGTGGACACTGGATGACAGAAAATCTGCTACAGTTCAGTGCTGGATAGGGGCTGAATGTAGACAGTGTCCCTAAAGAGACATTGTCTATTCCAATATTATGCATCTTCTTCCTTGGTGAACTTCCTGTCCTCCCTCAGGAGACAGTACCCAGGGAACTGAAGGTTTTTGAAATCCCAGCACTTCACCAGGGAGCTCTGGGAATCAGCTGGATGGGATGATAACAACATCCAACAGAGGAGAACTCGTACCCTTTAGAGAGCCATGACTAGAGTGCAGGCTGCAACCATTCAAAGGTGAGAGTGGGATGAGACACGTGTGTTTGGAGCTTTGTGCCCCAACCCTCTGCCCCATAGAAGGACTCATAAAGAGAGTGCAGGAATGCAATAGGATGGAGGAAAGATGACCTTGATCACTGTCAGTGCCTGCTAAACCAGGATGGCCCATCTACAGGGCTGAGTATGAGTAGGAATGTGCTGTAGGTCCCAGGGAATATATAATCTCAAAATGGTTTAAGGATAATCTCTGTCCTTTTTGTGGTGTCATGTCTTTCTTAGTCAGGGATCTGGATTCAAGCCAAGATATAGGTTGGCAGGCCTCAGCAATCTCTTTCATCCTTTTTTTTTTTTTTGCATAATTTAGATAATTTTGGATGCCTTCCAGATTCTGAGCTTTCAAGTGCTCTGTAGGGTATTGAAGACTTCACATTTTGCAGGAAAATTGAAAGTGCTCTGCCATATAGCACCTTCCAACTCATACTCATGAGTCCAGAAATAAAAGTCCTGAATTCTTAGTCAGTGCAAACACTGAAATAATTTTAGGCACTCAGTTACCTCTTACATATGTCTGCAAATGAAATTAATCTATCACTACAAATATTTATTAAAATGAAATAAGTTGAGTCAAAATTAAAAGAAAAGAACATTAAAATAAACCTTCATTTTTCCTATTTCCTTCACTAGAGCATCCCCCAAGCTTTTTTCATTCTACTGCAATATTGTCAAACAATACTGTGCTTTATTAGACTTGACTGGAATTTGGACCTTCATATTAACAGAATGTTTCTCTATGTTAAGGGAGGAAAAAAAAAATTAAAGATTTACCTGCAAGTCAGACAACAGCTCATACAGCTATTAGATTTAAAGGACCTAACTTTAATTTGCTTTTGTAACAGCAACTTCCAAGACTATCAGTGGGTAGCTAATGTTGTAGAATTTATTCATTTTTGTGAGCATTTTTTTAATGGCTATTTAATGACTTTTAAAAATCCAGTTTCTCTGGACTCTCATGCTATATTCCCTGGATTTTGTTCTCTTGGGGAAACTTTTGTCTGTACCTTTGCCTACTCTTGGGAACACCACCTCTCTTGGCCATGGTTAGCCTCCAGATTTTGGTTTGCCTCTTGCATGACTGGCCCCTCTCAGTTGTCAGTTTGCAAACCTCAGCCTTAAATCTGTTCTTGAAGTTTCTTCTCAATAGCTGAAGTATTTATCTCTAATTATATAAATATAAATAACTTCACTAGCATATTGGCTGTTTCTTTTATATGCTAAGCAGCAGGTACTCAGACACTGATTGCTGAAGAGACCTTGAAAGGACATGACTTTCAAAAACTTTTGAGTACTAAACTTGTGATGGGATGTGATAATTTGCAAACTCTTTTCTGTGTGAAATCGCCCTGTATTGGCCAGAGCTTTGAAGCAGTTTGCCTTGTGTCTCTACCCTGAAAGGAGCACATCAATAAACCAGAATAACTTTTTTAACTCCGGAGCTAGATTTTATGACATCTCAAGCTGCAGGAAAACCCAGATGACTAGACAAGAAGGCAAGTGACACTTTCCTCCTTTATTGTTTCCAGCAACAGCTTGTATAAAGAACTGTATAAAAACATTAAGATAAAAACATGACAGAGATGAACAACTGCATAGCCTTTACAGCATGCCCTATTTTTCCTTTTCTACCATGGGCAATTTTGTCCTTATTTCTTAAACGTGACTTGCTTCTCTGCTTAATTATTATTTTCAAAACAAATTTCTTTTTGCTTCTCCTGATGTAGAAAATAAAACATTTGACATTATTATGGAAATTGTATATAAAGTAACAAGAACACATGTGAATGCACCCAAATGTGCAGACTAGTACTAATGATTAGTCTGTGTTATATCATTAACACCAAGTATACCATAACTGAGTTATGGGCAAAACACTATGGTATTTGTTTCCTAGTATAATTCAGTTCCAAAGAGAATGGATGCACAGAATTACGCAAAAAAAGTAGTATCATTTTGCTGTAAAGAGTTTGTCTGCTAAAGGCAACTATTTCTATTAATTACTAGATCTTTTATTCAGAAAGAAAGCTTGCTTTCTGAAGTCCCCAGTGTTTTTTAGACAATCTAGGCAAAATTTTCTGAATTTCTCACTGTTCATATGAGGCCGTGTTTCCTGAAAGAGCTCAAGCCTTATTGCCTTATATTTGTGTTTGATAATTCATCTTCCTCAAGCTTTGTATAAAGCTCCAGTTACTCCTGCTCATGTTTTCCTGGATTACTGTGTTTCATACTGGTGCTAGGAAATCCTGTGCAATCAGGTCTTTGAAATAGACATGTGGAAATAGCATGGGAGAAATCCCTGGGGAGCAGTGACCTTTAGAAAGGGTTTGCTGCTTCTGTTAGCCAGAGTCTGTGCAGATTCTCTGTCCCTTTTTCCATTGCTGAATTCATAATGACAGCTATAAACGCAAAGTCAAGCTGGCTGTTCACAGCTGTGACACGCTTTGACTGTCTTGACTGTATGCCAGCTGAGAAAATATACAATAAAAGCAAGTGTGTTATCTGTTGGATAAATCTCTGTATCCAAAAAGGGTCTTAAGAAGCTGATCATTGTCAAAAGATTCTTCCAGTGACAGATTGAACAGCAACTGTAATGTGGCAACCCCTCTGGCCAACAGTGAGCATCCCAGGGAAATTCTGATTTCCCACAGATCTTCCAAATTCCCATTTTTTTTCTCTGCTTCATAAGAGTAAAATGTTTAGGTAAGTGCTTGCAATAAGATCACATACTACTTTATATCCTTAAAGTAAAGGCATTATAGAAATTCATAACTGTTTTTATAAAGAGGTAAAGTTTCAGGGTTCAAATCCATACGTTTCAGACTCCGCACCTACTATTTGTTCCTTTTCAGACTGCTCTTCTGTAATATATTGTTACAGCTAAGTATGCTAAACTACAGCATTTTTTGTTATGGTAATACATTGTTATTGTAAAATCATAGCAGAAGAAGCCATAGGGGGAGGGAGGGGGCAGAAATCTATTTAAGAATGGCAGATTTTTCTGGCATACAACGGTTTGGGACACTTTTTTAATACAGTGCAGATGTGCAGTTTTCTTTAAGAATATGTGCTTATTTAACTCACTTCTATGCAAACTAACAATAGCCTTGAAACTGTATCAAAAGGAAGTAATTTCACTGTAGGCATTTGAGACATAGAAAATCCATCACAAGATTTCTTTAGAAAGGGACTAGGAGGGATTTCTGTCTTAACAGAAAAGCAATCCTTCATTCTTAGCAATAACAAATAAGAGACTTTTTTTTTTTTAAATACACAGACTGTTTCGAAGTACAAGCAGGGAAAAATCAGTCTTTCATTAGGAATGACAAAATATTACTAAAATTATTAATCACCCCATCACTGTAAGTTGAAAATCTTACATTTATATCATGAGAAGAGAATATTTCATTGCCCACCCTCTCTTAGCCTAGTCCAAAACTTTAATTAGGAATGACATTAAGGCAATATTTCTCATCAGGCTTTTTTATTTTGCTGAAAAAAAAAAAGTGATTTTTTTTTTTTATTATTTTTTCATCCAGTTCAGGTTTCCTTGGGTTGAGCAATTGCTGTGTCTTCTGAAGTTAAGATTTAGTTTGCTTGAGCTGTCCAGTGATTCAACAAAAACTTCAGACCTTTGTGCTGTCATTCTAAGTGCATGAACTAACAAAAGGTTTCAGTCACAAAGGCAGATGTAAGAATCTGTGCAGAAAAGTTGCAAAGAATCATCTTCACATCTGAATTACTTCACTACAAGCTTTGGACAACTGTTGGTCTTTCCCTACTGAATACTGTCTACCTGTTTTGAAGCAGTTTTTTGTTTCTAGAACTTTGTGATTTGGGTTTGTATTTGGATTACTCACATTGCTGATTGTGAAATGAAGCCTTGATGAAGAGAGGCCTGAATGCCTTGCTGCTCCTTTAATTACAGCTGCTGGTGCCAGAGTTGCTCCAGCTGTAAATACCTCATTTGTGTCACGGTTTGACTCAAAATCGAAAAAAAAAACAGAGACAAACAATGCTCATGACCCCCTCCCCCTCCCTCCCAGGTAGGGAAGAAGGGAGAGAATTAGAGAGAGACTTAGCTGGATTGACAACTAAATTAGACAGCTTTAATTATATGTACAATTATATACAAGTATGTTCGGGAATGTGCAAAAGCCTCTTGCCTCCCCCCACCCCCAGCAGCTCTCCCGGCACTCTCCTTAGCTGTGAGCAGTCCCAAAAATTCTCAGTCTGCTGTTTTTGATAACAGCAGAGCAGACAGGGCTGTGGGGAGAGTTATGAGGGTCAGGGCTGAGCCTGGGGTCGACAGTGATGGATGGATGGAGTCCTCCCCGGATGCCGGCCATGGACAGAAGAGAAGGGAAGAAGAAGCAGGAAGGAAGTTGTCTTCTGTGATCTCTGACCTTCCTCGGAGCTTACGTAGATATATGGAATGGAATACCTTTGGTCAGTTCTGCTGTCTGTCTAGTCCAGCCCCCTCCTGGGGGGTTATAGATACAGTTCTCCTGCCCCAATAGCCTCTGTAGCAGCAGAGCTAAGAAGCAACCTTGGAGTCTCAGCAGTAACATAAACATTCCAGTGTTATCAGTCCACTAGCTGGAACACTTGCTGCTAGTTAAAAGAAAGCTTACTGAAGGAAAAAAAAAAATCAGTAAAAGGAAAATTATCTTCATCCTGGCTCAGCCCAGGACAATTTGATTATACTTCTTACACTTTAAGAACTTCCAAAGTGTCCATGTAAATTCACTTTATTCAAATATTTCTTGCTGCAGTGTTAAAAGCTGAAGATATATTTTATTTTCTCTTATTGATAATACTTTTTGATACCTGTAACCACTAGTATGACTACAATTGGTGGATGTAGGGATAAGAAAACACTGCTATAGCTGTCCTTTCAGACATTACCAAAACTGCAGAAATGCCACCAGACTTAAAGCAAATACAGGATATAGAATTCAGCTCACCAGAATTCATCAGTTAGTGTTAGATGACTAAATTTAAGCTGGTTATTTAGAATCCTTTAAACAGAGATGGGTACCTCCAGAAGATAAGACCTAACATCTATCTGAGAGTAGAATGAATGAATCTCTGGATGCACTAGTTTTTCCTTCATTGACTATATAGGAATACTAAGTGGCCAACTTAAACAATCTCTAACTTTTTAATTTAAAAGTTAGATGAACTTAATCTTACCCTGGAAGACAGAATTTGAATCAATTTGGTTTTCAGTTTACTTTCCCTGTTGTCCTGGTTTGAGCCAAGATGAAGCTAATTTTCCTTTTACTGATTTTTTTTTCCTTTAATAAGGAACAAGTGTTCCAGCTAGTGGACTGATAACACTGGAATGTTTATGTTTCCACTGAGATGCGAAGGTCAGTTTGTTCTTCTCAGTGAATCTGCCACTGGAGATGCTACTGAGAGCAGGAGAGTAGTATCTATGACGCCCCCGTAGGGGAGCTGGACTAGACAGACAGCAGAACTGACCAAAGGTATTCCATTCCATATATCTATGTATAAGCTCAGGAGAAGGTCAGAGATCAGAGAAGACAATTTCCTTCCTGCTTCTTCTTCTCTTCTCTTCTCTTCTGTCCATGGCCAGCATCCAGGGAGGACTCCATCCATCCATCATCATCAACCCCTAGGCTCTGACCTCATAACCCAGCCCCTGTCTGCTCTGCCTTATCTCCTGCCTGCGGGCTGAGACATTTCGGGACTGCTCACAGCTCAGGAGAGTGCCGGGGGAGCTGCTGAGGGTGGGGGGAGGCAAGAGGCTTTTGCACATTCCTGAACATACTTGTATGTAATTGCACATATAATTAAAGCTTTCTAATTTAGTTTTCAATCCAGCTAAGTCTCTCTCCTTGTTATCTCTCTCCTTTCCCCACCTGGGTGACGGGGGAGGGGATCAAGAACATTGTTGTCTCTGGTTTAATTGCCGATCCTGAGTCAAACCGTGACACCCATATCAATACAAACAAATATTGACCTTTTTTTATAACTTGAGAAATGTGATATTTTCTGGACAGCAGTATTATAAGAAGGGACACGTGGAATTAAAAACAAAAGCATGTAAACAGCAGTGATTTACATACATATGGCCATCGAATTCTCACTACCACCTCTATAATATAAAATTTTGTATTCTCCGCTAAAACTAACTGAATACTGATAATGACAATGCTAGGTAGAAATGCAACTGGTAAAAATGTATCATATATGTGGTTATGAAGAGGATGCATAACTAATTTAATAATATTTTTTTAAACCAAGTGCACCTTTGAAGAAGTGATGAATATTTCATTATCCACCACAACTTCTAACTAAAATCTGTAGCTTGGTTATGTAGCTATCATTTTGACTAAAATAAAAGTAATTATTTTAGATTTAATTTTATGTCAGGTTTGTCAGAAAAGAGCACAGAGCAACATCAATAACAAATCAGGTTATGTTTAAAAATGGATATACCTTCTCCATACCTACAAACTGGATGTATAAGTAATTTTAAAGTGTACTCCCCCTGATGCTTTTATTGTCCCTGACTGTGAAGAAATTTTGCAACAGGTCTATATATGGAAAACTATTTACATATACGGCTAGAGTCAGCCACACCTATGAGGGTGAGGAAACTGCAATGCTGGATTTTTAGTTCTATCTTTAATACTGCTCCTGGACTCAGTTCTGTTAGGGACAACTGTGAGTTTGGCACAGTAGTGAGGATGAAAACTTCATTTCATAAAAAGCTGTGGCCAATACTCTGTAAACTTCACCAGTGAAAGACTTCACCTGTGCTTTTCAATATATTGTAACCCATGTTTTATTTGGAAAGAAAAACCATACCTTAGCGAAATTTTGTCCCAGCTGGGAAACTACCCTAGTCAGACCATATTTTGCCTAGCTTTTCTGAAGGATAGTACTTACAAACTCTGACATTACATTTTATTCTAATGACTTGTAAATTATATTGTCTTATATCCAGAAAGAGTTCCTGGAATTGTTCTCTGAAATGCTGATGAGCACTACTCATCTGTGCAAAAAATAAGTGTTCTGCTTTGCTCCCCCTTACACATGACCAATAAGTGAAGACACTAGATTTGAGATTTCAGCTCACTGGGAACACAGAAATTAATTCTAAAGCAATCAACCACTAGAAACATTTGCATAGAGATTCCAGTTCAGAGCTCAAGACTATTTAATGCAATACATTAAATACATATTCAACACTTAGTGACATGAGAGCGCCAAATTCACAAAACAGAATTCACAATATGGAGCTTCAATTTATTTTTTTTTTATTTCCAATGTCAATGAAAAAGTGACGTAATATGCAAAAGTTGAGTGGAGTAAAAAAGAAAGTTTGTTTCCATAAAGAAGACAAAAAACTAGATTAAAAACACATGCTTCACAGCAACTCACTGCAATATATTAATTATATAAGTAAGTGATAGTAAGATTTTTTTATAAAAACATCTGAAAACTAATATTGCTCTTACTTTGCTTAAAATCAGAATTAAACCATCACATTAAAATAAGACTTTTTCAAGTAGAATACTTGTAATTGTTTAAATATGTAATTCCATAAGAGAAGAAACTGCAGGTAAAACTGCACACAGGATGCTGACAAATGAACAGTTTAAACAAACTGTATGGAAAATACTAAAAATAAACTTTCTGTCACTTAGTAGTGACATGGGGAATAAATACATAGATACATGGGGAAAAAATTCAGAGATAAAACTATTTTTGTTGTTGGTGTTTCATTTTTCACTTCAACAGCAACTGCAGAATTATTTTCTCACTGAGTTGATCTCACCTGTGTCAAATTTCAGCAAATTCAGATTATTATCTTCCACATATTGCAATATCTTATCCAGTTAATGCGACACAGTTTGTAAGAATCAAAATATCTGACCTCAAGTGTTGTTTTTACTGCATCTTATTCCATGAGTTACAGTAAGCATAGTTAAACAGAAGTGTGAAATAACAAAAATTTACACTTCCTGGGGTGAAGGGCTAGAGAACCAGGTAAAACTGGAAGATTTCTTTGCCCCCAACTCTCTACAATATGTTCCATACTCTGTGTGAAACAACTGTTGTTTCTCTTACTGGAGAACAGCATGGAACCATTTAAACCACGAAACTGGATTCTCCCCCATATCAGAAAAGATCCAAGTAGGAACACTGAAGTCATAGGTGTCCTATGTATTTATTTCATTTATAAGAGTTTCAGAACTGGCTTTCAGAAAATCAGTTTTGTTATCTAGTTGATTAGATGTGTAAATAAGCACATATTCACACAGGAAAGAAAGGTAGACATTGTTCAAAAACAGTGCAAAAACATGGATTTTGCTGCTTTTCACACATACAACTTTTGTTGTTGTTGTTGTTTTGCTAATATATATTTTTCATGTGAATTATAAGCCTGGGAAAACTGAATAAATGTTACAAAATTTTGAAATATTTTCTTTCAGGAGAGAGAAATGTGTTTTTTTTGTAATGCTTCTATACAAAGCACAGCTTTTGAAACTAGTTTTACAATGCCCCTAGTTCTAAATCAGTAGACTTTGGACTACCATGTTTGTTCAGTGATAGATACTCTGACACAGAAATTTACTTATGTGAAGTGGTTCACAGCCATGCAACTACCATTATAAGATAAGATCATAGAATCATAGAATCACAGAATCCTAGGGGTTGGAAGGGACCTCGAAAGATCATCTAGTCCAACCCCCCCTGCCAGAGCAGGGTCACCTAGAGCACATCACACAGGAACGCATCCAGGCGGGTTTTGAATGTCTCCAGCGAAGGAGACTCCACAACCTCCCTGGGCAGCCTGTTCCAGTGCTCTGTCACTTTGACAGTAAAAAAGTTTTTTCTGATATTCACCTTGAACCTCCTATGCTCCAATTTGCACCCATTACCCCTTGTCCTATCACTGGTCACCACTGAGAAAAGCTTAACTCCATCTCCCTGACACTCATCCCTTACATATTTGTAAACATTGATGAGGTCACCCCTCAGCCTCCTCTTCTCCAAGCTAAAGAGACCCAGCTCCCTCAGCCTTTCCTCATAAGGGAGATGTTCCACTCCCTTAATCATCTTTGTGGCTCTGCGCTGGACTCTTTCAAGCAGTTCCCTGTCCTTCTTGAACTGAGGGGCCCAGAACTGAACACAATACTCCAGATGCAGCCTCACCAAGGCAGAATAGAGGGGGAGGAGAACCTCTCTGGACCTACTAACCACACCCTTTCTAATGCACCCCAGGATGCCATTGGCCTTCTTGGCCACAAGGGCACATTGCTGGCTCATGGTCATCCTCCTGTCTACCAGGACCCCCAGGTCTCTTTCACCTACACTACTCTCCAGCAGGTCAGCCCCCAACCTGTACTGGTACATGGTGTTGTTCTTCCCCAAATGCAAAACTCTACACTTCCCCTTGTTGAACTTCATCAGGTTTCTCTCCACCCAACTCTCCAGCCTGTCTATGTCTCTCTGAATGGCAGCACAGCTTTCTGGTGTGTCAGTCACTCCTCCCAGCTTAGTGTCATCAGCAAACTTGCTGAGGGTACATTCTATACCCTCATCCAGGTCGTCGATGAAGATGTTGGACAACACCGGTCCCAGTACCGACCCCTGAGGGACTCCACTAGTCACAGACCTCCAACCAGATTCTGCCCCATTGACTACAACTCTCTGACTCCTTCCTTTCAACCAGTTCCTGATCCATCTCACTACCTGATCACCAAACCCATACCTGATCAACTTATCTACAAGGATGCTGTGGGAGACGGTGTCAAATGCCTTACTGAAATCAAGATAAACCACATCTACCGCTCTACCATCATCTATCCACCTAGTAATCTCCTCATAGAAGGCTATGAGGTTAGTCAAACATGATTTACCCTTGATAAAACCATGCTGACTGCTCTTGATGACCCCCATGTCCTTGATATGCCTAGAGATGAGGGACAGAACATTATATTCTTGGCAGCATTAACTGAGAAGCTGCAATGTAATCATCCCCCATTTCTGCACACACTCCATTGTAGCATCATCACTACTGCTAGTCTTTATGTTGTAAGAAAAATGAAAAACAGTCTGTCACATAATAACTACTTGGCTAATGAACAAAATGGAAATTGCAGTAATAACTGTCTGAAATTTAAGCTTCTTTATTGAAAACATGTGGCAAATATTTTAAAGAGCAACAGGGAACCTGTGCACACACTCTGGATAGTCTAATCTTTGTTTTGAGGTTTGACTGGATCTTTTTATGGGGTAGAATATGGTAATCAGAGGGATAGACTGAGTTTAAAAAAAAAATAGGAGGGCACTGAATGGAAAGATCTGGTGAACGAGATGTTGTACCAGCAAGAATCAGTTCTAGAGAACAGAAATGGGTACAATCAAACCAAATTTCTGAAGAGAAAATACCACTTTAAAGCCAAAATGGATATTGATAGTTAAAATAATGTTTCTATCTGTTATGAAATCTGCACTATGTAACATACATTTGTCAAGGAATGAATTGCATTTTTGCCAGCTTACTTGCAGACTTGTGAGCTGCTGATATTGACTATCTGAAATTGAGTTGTTGCAGGTGGCTGCATACAGACAAAATACAGGTGCCTTTGTCCTGAAAAGTATACAGTCTAAACAGCACCTCCTCAATACAGAAAGTATGGTTACACTCTTCCAGTGTCATTTGCACAGAAGTTGTTTAACCTTGAAAATTTCTTATGGAGAATTTTAATTTCAGGATTATGTGCTACTGGAATGATCAGGTATGTGATATAATTCATTCAACGTAGCTGCAGAACTCCATACACTTTCTTGATATCTTAGTAAGAAATACATGCTGCTTGTTGAGATATGGATTTGCATGTCCCCCTAGCATGTGCTAAGCTCAGATAGCTGACAGTTGCTTAGGCACCCAGGTATTTCTCTTAATATTTTTGTCTAGGTTCATTCAAATGATGAAAAGAATAGGTTGAGGGGGGAGAAAGTCAGTTAAAATCAATTTAACTTTGGAGAAAGCAAACTCAAATCTGTGAGAGACTGGACATAATGAGATTTGGTAAATGTAGCAGTAAATTTCACAAAAGGGTGTAACTTTTTTCAATAACACCAGAGGAAATCTTAGACAGCAGCTGCTGCCATAGCATTACATTTGCTTAAGGTAAGGTAAGTGGCCTTTGGACACATTACAGCCATAGAGAGAGCCATTGAGGGAGCTGGGACTGTTTAGCCTGGAGAGGAAAAGACTCAGAAGAGACCTTAGAAAGCCTATAAATATCTAAAGGATGGGTGTAAGAAGGATGGAGCCAGACTCTTTTCAGTAGTGCCCAGTGACAGCACAAGCGGCAATGGGCACAAACTGGAACACAGGAAATTCCACCTGAACATGGGGAAAAACTTCTTTACTGTGAGGGTGACAGAGGACTGGAACAGTCTGCCCA
Organism: Hemiprocne comata; assembly: GCA_020745705.1. Classification (NCBI taxonomy): domain Eukaryota; kingdom Metazoa; phylum Chordata; class Aves; order Apodiformes; family Apodidae; genus Hemiprocne; species Hemiprocne comata. Next base: position 78,228,040 of record CM036587.1, on the reverse strand, counting down.
GAGAAGTTGTTGAGTCTCCCTCTCTGGAGATATTAAAAATCTGCTTGATCCAATCTTGTATAATGTGGTCTAGGCAACCCTGCTTTAGAGGGGGGTTGGAATAGATGATCTCTAGGAGTCCCTTCCAATTCCAGTCATTCTGTGATGTTACGCACACTCCTACAAATTAAAAATCCAAACTCTTGTATTTTATTAATTCAGAATAATTATTCTAAATTTCAACTTCAAAAGATAACAGCAAAGTGTTGATTGCCAACATTTTGAAACCCAATTTAGCTGTAAACTTTCAGTGTAAGAGACATCTCATGCCTTACTCCATCAGCACATTCCTACCCCATTGCTGACAGTTATTCTGGATCTTACAAACTTATTACGGGAATTGGATTTGTGAATTAGAATTTGGAGATCAAATCAAAGTCTGCTCCTTTTTCCCTATTGGTTAGTTTTCTATTGCATGATTTGAAATTACTTTCACTGAAACAACTTATTCTTTTGTCATATAAATGTTTAATGGAATGTAAGACAGGACATCTGTCCCGGTTAAACAACACAAGATAATTTCTGTGTGCTTATATGTTTTTAATTGAATTGAATTAAATAAAAAGGACCACCTCTTGGGACTAAAGGACTCTGTCCCACAGGGTTATACAATTATTTTAAATTATTTTTTTCACACTTTTCTAAGCACACTTTTAAGTGACTCGATCGTGTTATATGCCTTTCCCTTTCTAAGAGTGGATTCTCACCTGTCAGTGGCTGACTCCAGCCCATATTGCCTTCCAGTATCTAAATCTCTGAGACATTTGCTATCCTCCATCATGCCTTTTGACACATCTGGTAGGTATGAGCTTAGGTAGTCTCTTAGTACAGTCTCCTATTGTCCTGGTTTGAGCCAGGATGAAGCCAATTTTCTTTTTACTGGTTTTGCTGTTGTTTGGGTTTTTTTATTCAGTGAACTCTCTTTTAAGCAGCACACTTGCTGAAATTAACAGCAAGTTTTCCAGCCAGTGGACTGATAAGGTCCAAATGTTTGTAGTTACTGCTGAGAGACCAAGGACACTTTGCTCTGCTTGTTGAATCTGCTACTTTGGACATTAAAGGAGCAGAAGAGTTGTATCTATTACCCTCCCAGAGGGAGGAGCGGACTAGACAAACGGCAAACCTGGTCAAACAAATTATTCCATCCCACATATATGTAACACTTGGTATAAATTTGAGGGTCATGGATGTCAAGCCCTTCTTTCTCTTTGCCTTCTCTTCTATCCACGGCTGGCACCCAGGAAGGACTCCGTCTATCCATCTCCTTTGATCCCTAGGCCTGTGAGTTCCTGACCCCTGTATCTCTATCCTCAGCTCCTGTCTGCTGTGCTGCTATCTCCAGCAGCAGTCCAGGACCTTCTTGGGACTGTCTGCAACTCAGGAGAGTGCCATGGGAGTTGCTGGGGGTGGGGGGGAGGTGATAGGGGTTTTTTACACTCCTGCACATATTTGTACATATTTGTACATATTTTCTTCTATCATTAGTATTTCATTAAAGCTGTCTGGTTTAGTTATCAATCTCAAAGCCTCCCTCCTTAATCTCTCTCTCTTTTCCCTATCTGGGTGGGAGGGGATAGAGAGCATCGTTGTCATTAGTTTAATTGCTTATCCTGAATAAAACCTTGTCACCTATACAGCTGTTATCAGGATTGCAAGCCAAAGCCCTCTCAAACTCACAGTTAACTTTCTATTGATCACAGTGGAGTTTTGATAAAAGAACTGTCACAGAATTTGCTTTGCAGAGTATTTTCTGTGTCTTCTGAGCATTCTGGGTCTACTTGAATGAAATTTTAAGGTTCAGCTTAGTTTGTCATAAAATCCCAAATGACCACAAAAGACTGTTAACAGATTTTTTTTTTGCAATTTAACTTTTAATAGATTTTGCGCCCTTCATCTTTCTTTTACCTGCAGACTGAAACTGCTAAAAGTTTTGTTCATAGGATTTTTTCTTATTCCCATGTTTTTTTCTGGTATCTTTTACTTTTGCAAGAAAAATCAAATAAAATCTAAACATAAAAAGTTGAAGTAAAAAAAAAGCAGCATTATTTTTCTTTAGGAAAATAATTCTATTTATTTTCTCTGTTTGAAAATTAAAACTCAAAAAATTTTTAGTTTCTTCCCTTTTTTTTTTTTTTGTTAGAATTGATAGTAAGCTGAGATTTCAATGAATCACACATCTCGAGGCTTAAGTAATTTCTCAGGAAGTTTTATGTTCATTTAGGAGATATTAGTTCCCTACTGTATGTTAATCCTTCTCCTGTCACTTCTGTGAAAGAAAATCTCTCATCTTCCTAGGGCAGTATGCTAATCTGTCTATCATCAGCCCTACATACAACATGCTGTACACTTGCAAATGCATTTCTGAGGTAGCTACAGCTATAGTTAAGACATATGCATTCAGTCAACAGAGGAAAGACTTTGATCTATTGATCAAATTTTGATCAATATGATCTATTGATCTATTGATCTATTTTACTTTGTTTTGAAGGTTTTTTTAATTCTTAACAGTGAAGAAAGTATAAAAGGCATATGCATTTTCTTCATGTTAGATAAATGTTTAAAAGTATAAATGGTTTTGGATATTCAGCTATCTTGATGACTGGTTTAAAAACACTAATATGAACTGGTAGACTTTGTGAGCAGAGTTCCAGTAATGTCTTCATTCATCTTTCCGATACATTAAGCAAAAATATCCACTTAAAAGCAGACTTCAGTTTACCAAGTCCAGTGCATGTTCTCAGGTGTTTTTGAGAAACAAAAATCTGAATAATTGGAAGTCAACAGATTGGAAATTCGCAGAACAAGGGAGCTTGCAAACGATAGGAGACAGAGATAACAGAAGATGCAGGTAATAGAAATCTGCAAGCAAATCACAGAGAACAGGATTATCAGATTGTCAGACTGCAAGGCTACATGAAAATTTGTTGTAAGTAGGAAGGATAGGACATCTAATTGTAGTTTTTCAAATCTCAAAGAAGAGTGGAGTGAGCCATTTCTTTTGTTGTTTGCTTTTTGATGTTGAGTTTTTTGTTGGGTTTTTTTGTTCAATTTTTTGGCAGGTGGAAGGGACAGCAGGGAAAAGGTTCATTGTTTTTATAAGACTGTTCATCAGTCCTCTGACATCATGCTTGCAACATTTTGGTATTTTCCCCAGATTTTTTAAAAATCTGAAGTTCTCACTTTTCATTTCCTTACTAGAAATTTATGCAACCTATAAAAATAAAAAGTAATTTGTAGAAGATGCCTGCCTCTACTGGGAATTTCATGAAATCCATCCAGCTATGGGTTATTGTCTGTTGGATATTCTGGGCTGTTTTATTACTGCAGTTTTAGAGTTATGATGGTGTTTTAAAATAGCACTCTTTAAATGATTCCCACCCTGCCAACCCACATACACTTTGGGAAACAAAACAAAACAAAACAAAACAAAACACATCCCAAAAATGACAGAAAAAATATGGAGGGGGGGGGAAATTATCTTAGAAACTCAACCTGGGTGTCCATTGTACTTCTATGTGGCATAGATAAGTTCTGTCTTCAAGCTCAGCTGTTCATTTAAATGAAGTCTCTTCCCTCAACTCCCACTCTGATATTCGTCTTTTTTTCCCTATCCACCTCTTTTATCTTTTATGAGAAGATACATATTTTTATGAGAAATTCACAGACTTTTTCAGATCTTGCTGGCAAGCCAAACCTTCAATTCTATTGTAAAGATTAAGTGGAAGGACATTATTATTCTCTTTGCTTTAACAAAAATGAATTTTAGTCAGATGGGTTGAGGCAAAAATTCTTTTTCTAATCAGCTTAAGTATGGAATATTTTTAAAGCAACCAAGTGCCAATATGAGAAGCAGGGGCTGAGCTGTGTGGTTAATTTAAATTTTAAAATAGGCAGAAATCTCCAGGACGTAGTGAATTTTGTTCATATGGATAGACCTATACTACTGTCCTCTTCCTCTGTGTCTCACTGCTGTATCTATGCAATTTCTCTTTGCAGAAATGAGTATCTGAAATGATGTTTCCAAGGACTTTAGGTCAAGTTTATTCCTTATGTAATATTCTCTTCAGTGGTAGTTCTTGACTTGAAATATGGGTTGGACTGGGTTCTCTGTGTTTAATACGCATATTTGTGGCAGAGTTTGCGAAGTGATTAACTGCCTGAGATGATTGCTGTAATGTGTGCTTTGGTCACTAATGACTCGATTGTGTTTTATCCCTGCTTAGTCTTCTAAAGGAGGAAAGCTTGATCCCCTAATATCCACCTGAAGGCAGAATTGAGATGCATGTTCGAGGCTGGTAGAGTTACATGAGTGTAGGGGAGCTCTTCTCAATGCTATTTTAGGAGAAGAAACTCAGTAAAAGTCTGGTCCCTATTTCAAATCAGAGCTGGCAGAACACACATGAATGGGTCTGGCACACACCATGAAGTTTGAACCAGTCATTTATCCATGGAATTTTATAAAACTTTGGATGGCAAATAGCACAGTCTTACAAAAACACAGATCCACTGCTGGTGTCCTTGAAGTCAATAGGGTTTTTTCTATGGAGTTCAAGTAGGCCAAGATTGCACCAGTGTTATTTTATGTTTTGTTGTTACTTGAAGGGAAAAGAGTGCTCCTTCTTAAACGCTTTGTGCTTTCTCCAATAGGAAAAAGTAAGATCCTGAAAAGAACTGCAGCTCTAATGGCATAAACGAGAAGCAAGCAAGAATGAACAAAAGGAAACTGTGATTTTCAGTGCCCTTGTCTTTTCTAAGAAGCAAATCTGTCTTCATACAGTGCTGCCCTTGCTCACTGCAGACAGCTCTTGTTAGATTTTCAGCTGGATATCTTAGAACTTCTTCATGATGTGTTTTATTTCATATACTTTGTTAGCAAAGCAAGAAATTTTGTTCAAGCTTAGAATATAAGTGATAAATATATTTTGTAATTAATTTATATAGTAACAGTCTGAAAATGAGTCACATTTGCAGATCTAATGTGAATAATAATTTGCTTTGGGTGGTAAACTATCACTTCTCTCTTGTTTTGTCCTATTTTTCCTTTAAAATGGCTGCTGGACTCTCAACTCAGAAGCAAAGAATTTTTCACTATTCTTAGTGTCTTGCAAGAACACTTTTTTTAAAAAAGCTTTGTATTCTATGCAGTAAAGAGTGTAATTATTTTAACTTTTCAGATGTGATTTCCCCAGTTCACAGAATATCTTTGTTACTTTGTGCCTTTATCTTTTCCCTCCCTGCTTTCAGTTATCAGGACTATAGTTATTAGAACACTGCAATTCCTTTTCATATTTTCTTGAAAATAATCTCTATCGTAATAGCGTAGTATAAATGTGTGTCTGTAGTGCAAGAAACACTACTAATTTGTAGTACAGCTATTAACAGTGCCATAAAAAGCCACATGGAAGAATGAATTTTTCTGCTTTGTTTCAGAAGGATCTATTAGTAATTCTCTAGTGTGTGGAACTGGGTTTTAGATTCTTTAACTAGAAAACATTACTTAAATAATAAGATTTTTTTAAAAATTACTTCCAAGTCTGTGATTTGAACTTTCCTACTGCACATACAGTATGAGTTACACTCTCTTAGGTCTCAAAATAATGTTAAAATTTCATATATCTAGTTCCAATATTTATTTACTCTCAAGAAAAAAAACATTTTAATTTAGCATCAACTAATAGAATGTTGTCTTCCAGAGCTCGTGGGAGACCAACAAAGGATTTCAGTCATGTCTATTCAACTTCTCAATTCTACACATTGGGAGAACGGGAACGGAAGGCTGTGTTGACAATGACAGCTGGCAGTCAGGGAACTGGCAACTCTATACTGACCTTAAAGGTTCTCTCTGGATACTACAGGCTGTAAGGCACTATTAAGCAGTGCAAAATGCACTATAGGTACAGACCTGGAACTCTTCTTCTACAAGTTAAGATCAGGATTGCATGTCTTCTTAGTGATCCTTCACACAGTCACTTAGTTGCTACTTCTCAGACATTCACTGGCTTTGTTTAAACACAGGTAATACAGAATTGAGTCTAGAAGTTTACTATCCAAGTAAATGGTTCATGCCTCAATAATTATATGGAAAAGAATATATATCATGGATTTCATTAAAAAACGTAACCATTTCTCCTGTTAACTTCTTGAGTCCAAACAACATTTTGAATAGGTGTGTTGTATTTACTATACATAAGTGTTTAAATAATTTATACTCAATTTTGTAATTCTAGTGAGATCTCTTGTTAGGAGTTGCTTCAATAAAAATAAAGATACATTGTGACATTCTTCCTTCTCCTGTTTTATAGTAAAAGCTGTAATCAAGCCTGGGGCAACTTAGCAGCAACAAAAGCTTACCTTCCTGAGACAAATCTAAATGCATATAAAAATTAGGTGTGGTCCTTAGATGCTGAAAGTTTAACAGTACAGCCCATTACTGGGATTAATGGTGGCCTGTTTACAAAACTCATTATTTCTCTTTTCTAACCTGACACGTGTTTATGTAACTTATTCTTTCTCTGCTGGATGGTTCTGTGGATTCTCATGCTGATTTCATTTTCTTGCCTACAACAACTAAACTCTTAGTTGCTCGAGACCTATTTCCAGTAAATTTCCATAGTACCATGCATCAATTTCCTACAGGTACTGCAGATCATTAATGGGTTTGCTGATGGCTGAATTCTGAATATCGGGTATAGCAAGTGTTCAAATGGAGTGAAAGTGTAATGTATTACCACACTACACACCTGTGTGTCCATGCAGGTAAATATTTTGTCTTATCATTACAGCTTGCCTTTATATTTACTGAAATCACGTATGCTTTTTATACTCTGTGTAATTTATAAATGAGCTACATCCACCTCTTTGTTGTAGAACACTCTATGCTAACCTTGAAAGGTTTGACTGACTTGTTTAAGCAGACTGTAAGAGCCCTGAGGGTCAGTTTTGCCTCCCTGTCATAGGTGATTCACAGTGTTTCCCCACTGGACACATATCTTATTAATGAGTCCAGAATTACCTCAGAAAAGATTTCCTCACCAGGTCACTAACTTTATTTATGCTGCCACTTTTGTCTAGGAATACTACTGCAGTTCTTAAAACCAAAACTTTCATTTACTCTCAGTACTCAACTGGGACATCAACAGTAGCAATTGATGTAAACATCTACCTCAGGCTCACTGTTTTGCAGCCCCTTTTTGCCATATACTAAAAGGCTCTGAAGTCTGCCATCTGAAACTTCAACGTACAAAGTTGCCATTTATCTGGTATCACACACAAACAATAGCTGGCATTAACAATCCACTGGGCTAAGCACTAATGTACTTATTACCATTATACAGACAATGTCTTTGCTAGCAGGTGGTATTTAATCTTATAGCAAAGGGCTGGCATCTGCTGCTCCTTGCAAAAAGGCTTCAGAACTCGGGAGTTGTCTTATACTACTGTTTTTTCCTGTAGCATTTTGTACCATTACATATTTGTTTGGGTTGTGGCTTTTTTCTCTTGAAACCTTGTGTTCACACCTTAATCTTACTCAACAGTCTTCCTTCTGCCTAGCATATATGGCATGGTGTTACTCAAATGTACTTTTCACAATTTCTCTAGTTAAAGGCCTCAGAAGCCTTTGCTGTGGTTACGCAGTTGTGCCACACTGAAGTTAAGCCACACATCTGAATTGCAAGATAGGCAATGAGGTTACATTAACTCAATTATTATGAACTTATATGACTAGCTTTATGAATTCCTTCTCCAGGCTTAGCCATCTCTGGTAGCAGCACCTATGTGTTGTAATCTTTCCCTAGAGTAGAGAACTGCAGACTAATTTTTCTCCAACGAAGTTTTGGGCAGGATTTTTTTGTTTGGACCCCTATATCCATGGCACAATGTATGACTGAATCCTCTGAATCAACTAAAAGTAACTTGTAAATACTCCTGAGAATAATTAACTCCCTGTATTTTTTTTCTTTCTGTCTACACAATTTGTAATAGTGTTGGATCCTTTTAAAAGAAATATGTCTTTTGGGCTTGAGTTTGCTGTACTCTTGAGGCTAAATACAATTTATGGCAATACTAATTTTGATGAAGTTCCCAATAGTAAGTTTTTGAAACCTAGCTAGGCTCTCTGCTCACTTTCAGGAATAAGAAGAATGATTAAAGGTCCAGAAAATCGGATCACTTCAAAACAAAAATGTACCTGACACAATTTTGATGTGGAAGAATGACATGTTTTGCAACCTCAGATTTTCTCACAGAATGTAATTATCATTCTCTAAGCCGGCTCTAGCCCATAATACTTCAGTACAATCAAATATTGTTTAATATTGCAAAGATAGATGTTTTCCTCTGGAAAATCTATATAAACCTTTCTGTAAATTCCCTACATTTCCTTCCATTTTTCTTCCTTTAAAAGTTCATTTGAAAGACTATCTGTCTCAGGTACTTTTTTCCTTCTCCTTTTATAGTTTTTAGGCACCTCCAAATATAGCACATTTATCCACACAGCTCCTCCAAAAACAGGAAAAGGAAGTTTGAAAGCAGGTGCACAAAATATCTACAAAGAATTTGCAGTAGCTAGGTCCTGTTACACTTTCACAACTACCTGTTGTACAAGCCATATTACTGCAGTAAAAAAAATGAGTCCTGTGATGTGCTATGCTCTCAGCTATGTTATGTTCCTTTTAGGAAAGCAGGCAGGTGAGCTGGTCATTTCTGGAAGGAAGAGAGCTTGTGAGAGAAGGAAGATCCTGCTAAGGGTCTGGGAGCCAGCAGCTCACCTTGTTTCTGACCCATCACAGCCAACTTGGCTGCAAATTTATTACTATTTTTTGTTTGGTTGTCTGGTTTTGTTCTGAATGTTTAGTCACTCTGAGTGTCTCTGCATGAACTGCTAAATATTCCTTCTAGTCCAATAAAACATGGGGTGCATTTGTTGGTTGTTTTTGTTTGTTGGTTTGGGGTTTTGGTTTTTTGGGGTTTTTTGTTGGGTTTTTTTTTAAGTTTAAGGATATTTTAGTCTTTGGGGAGCTTGGTCCAGAGAAAAAGCCTGAGGCATGGCCATATCAAAGTGCTGACTGCTTCATGGTCCAAGCATAGCCTGAAGGCGCAGCTTCGTAGTTGAGTTGGTTACCTTATTTGTTCTACTGGTGTAATAATAAGAAAAAGTGTTATCTATTCTCCTAAACAGAGCTTCAATTTTTCTTCAGAGCCATCCTGACAAACTTTACTAGACCTTTTGGGAAAAACATTAAGAGCCACAGCTCTGGTTTTGGTTCATCCTTATTTTTTATGTTTTTGACAGTGATTACAGCAATTTTGGAGGCTCATTCTGCCCTTGACCAAATTAATTTGTAAGTTTTTTTTTAAAATAAAACAATGTTGATTGCTGCTTATTCTTTTCCTAAGGGGCCAAGAGTCCTGAGTGTGTAGCCTGGACATCATGCATAGTGTAATGAGAAACAGTTATTTATTTGACATTCAGTGGTATTTGGGTTTTGTTTCTCTTGTAACTCTGTATTTTCTACTGTGATATACCAGATCTGAGGTAGAGTGATTTTTTTTTATTTGTGATCTGACAATACTTTATTCACAATATAAAGAAGAGAGTCTTACAGTTCCTGTACAGCCTTTTCATTGTGGGAGGGATAACTGAAGTTTTGGAGGTTCCAAAAGCAGTATAGAAGTCTGTATCCATTTCCTGGATGCCTTAGTGTCTTCCAAGATGTATAGGGCTTTAGAGGTGAACAGTTGGATGTTACCTTCCCTGTTGTTATAGAAATATTTTTCTTGAGTGATCTTTTTTATCCTGCTAGTCTTCTTCAATTTGTTGATCTTGAGTCAAAAAAGGTCTAGCTTGTAAATGGCTGTCAGTGGCTTGTGAAGAGCTAAGCAGAGTTTTCTGGGATGGACTTGAGCACTTGCTTAAATGCTCTCCGAAAGTGAAAGAGAATAATTTCTAAAATTAAAGTAATGTGATAGGCAGAATGGAAGGGAAAGCAGGTGGAAAGAGCTGCTAGGTTTTGGGCAATACTGGAACAGGAAAAATGATCCTACATAATCATGGCATGCTCTGTAAAGCTTTTGGAAGTCTGTTGTTAATTTCTATTTCTGAAAGATATGTCTGATTGTAAAGCCAGCTTATTTCCTCCCTAGGGCTAGGCATAAGCATGTTGTATTAATTCAAGGTTCTTTCTTCTAACACTGAAAAACAACAATGTACAATTTACAGATTTCCAAGTAATCCTGTCTTTTGAAAGCATATGGAAAAATCATTAACCGTAGTTACGGTCATTGTGCTAGAAGACCATGCTGAGTACTGGGGGTGATTACAAGCATCACCAGGAAGACATAAATAGCATTTGATGGGAGATGGGTGGGACAGGAAAGCCGGTGTTCTTCTTTACCATCTGTGGAAGTGGCTTCATGAGAAATGAATGTCGCCTGAGTGATACACTGGTATTTCTCCTCGCTGTTCAGCAGTACTGACTGGTGGCATTATGAACCAAATAGCATGGAGAAATTCTGTGCACCAGATGGCAAGCTCAGCTCCGGCAACTGGTATTTTAAAACAAAGCTGGAAAGAACCTCATTTTTTTTCCTGGTACTAGTCTAAAAACTCAAATGATTATGATTATGAAAGTGATCATGATAGCGTTTGGATGGTGCCAATGAAGAGCAAGAGCAGACATCATCATCCTGGAAGAATCTTTGCAATAATAAATGGGATACAAGATAGTCTAAGTAGTTGGGAGTTTAAAAGAATTGGATTTGGAGACTGTACTTAGGAAAACACATGAGATGAAGAGCTAGTTCATTTTCTAGGACAATGCACTGTTTTGCAGTAGCATATCCAACTTAATTTTGACTATGGTTAAATAATACACTATTATTGAACTAGCTGCTCATATCACCCCTGTGTTTTCCTAAGTACATCGTTTACAACAATATATAACATGTACTCTAAGTTGGTGTCTCTTGCTTCTTCATATTCTTTTCTGAAGTTTTCTCAAACAACCTGATAGCTTCTCAGCTTCTTATCGGAGCCACCCCTGGGGCCCTTCCCCCGCTACCAAAAAATCCTGCCAAAGCAAATCAGCACAGGGCTATAATTCCTTTGGTGATGATGGCTGCTACTAACAGCTCTTCCAAAATTTTGACAGAAAAGTCATAGAATCACAGAATTATTTATGTTGGAAAAGACCTTCACAATCAACGAGTCCAGCCATCAACTAAGCACTGCCAAGTCCACCAATAGTCCATGTCCTTAAACACCGTATCTACATATCTTTGAAATACATTCAGGGATGGCAACTCAACCACTTCCCTGGGCAGCCTGTTCCAATACCTGATAACCCTTTCAGTGAAGAAATTTTTCCTAACATCCAATCTAAACCTCTCCTGGCACAACTTGAGGCCATTTCCTCTTCCTCTGTTGCTTGTTACTAGGGAGAAGAGATCAACACCCACTCACACAACCTCTCTTCAGGTAGTTGTAGAGGGCAATGAGGTCTCTCCTCAACCTCCTTTTCTCCAGACTAAACAACCCCAGTTCCCTCAGCTGCTCCACATAAGTCATGTGCTCTAGATCCTTCATCAGCTTCCTTGCCCTTTAGACACTGTCCAGCACCTCAGTGTCCTTCCTGTAGTGAGGGGCTTAAAACTGAACACAGTACTTGAGGTGCAGACTCATCAGTGCAAAGTACAGGAGCACGATCACTTCCCTAGTCCTGCTGGCCACACTATTCCTGATACAAGCCAGAATGCTGTTGCCTTTCTTGGCCACCTGGGCAATGAATCTTTTTCCACTATGACACTAACGCTGGCTGACATTTTGCAATGGTAGTAATTATTAATTATTAAAAATTCATTAAGCCCAAAATATTTAAAAACAGTGTTCTGAAATGCTTATGTACATTGAGTTTTAGACTGAATGCAGTGTATTTTCCACAGTAATAGACATCTCTGTTCCAGAATGTGAAGATCTAAAAATAAAGTTATTTCACATCCCATCCCCTTATTGGGTAAAGAGGTACAACAACAAACTACCAGTCATTCACCCTGTAGCATGTGAGCAAAGCAATCAGATTTCACATTTTGTGGCATATGGTCACATATCTGTATCTGAAACTGCATAGGAAAATCTGTATCTATCATCGCATCCAGTGAAATTGCATTTAATATTTAAAATTTGCCATCTTGCTCAAAGGTGTGCTGCTTGATAGTGCCTTCAGTTTACACATGAAGTAAGGGAATCATAAGAATGACAATTTCTCTATTTTATTGCGTTTCTTATTTCTATTTAAAAGCTTTTGCTTCAACTGCACTCTCACAATTTCTTATTTCTGCCCTTTGAGCAAGCTGAACTTCAGAACTGATTTGGATAGTTCATGTAGTTAAGTAGTGAGTGGCTGATTGTAATGTATGTCAAAGATGATTAACTTTTTCACTTGTTTTTTCACTTCAATCAGTTTTTCGAGATTAATCAGGAGAGCTGGTTATCAGCTAGTTTATTAAACAAAACCAAACAAAATAAAACAAAAAACCCCAAAACAAACAAACAAACAAACAAACAAAACAGAAAAAACCCAACAACAAAATAACACACCGCTGCAGAGAATGCACAGTCTTGTGTTGAAACTGCAGGGCTGCAGATCAAGGAACTCCAAGTGACTTGTTAGCTCTGCCACAAGTCTTATGCTAATGTGAAGAAGTTAACAAAACAAAGTATACTGTATATACAAGCTTACTGCTTGTGTTCTTTCTGCAAGGAATGGTTGACTTTCAATTGGCAACCCTTTCTTCTGCACTTCTGTGTTACATAGAGATTTACTAACTTACTGTAGTGAATTCCATCCTCAGCAGTGATGGACACTTCCACTGTGCAGATAACTTCTGACTTCAGAAGGGCTGACCTGTCCATCATTCTTAATGCTTACTGATGCATAGTTTACGTTTCTGCTCCCTAACCTCTGACTTTGATCTCAAGCTTTCATCTGCTCCTATTTCCTTCCTGGCACATTTCCTAAGTAGTAGCTATACATAGTTCTAGTACCTGCCCACTCAGCCACTGCACTGCAGTACACTGTGCCTACTAGCAATTTTCTCACAACCAAGTTCTCTTTTGTACAGCTGGATGAAGATCATTTGGGAATTCTAGATGAATTCTGCTTTGGCCATAGACTTTTTCAGGAAAGGGACTTGTGTTCTGTGTCCAGCATCAAGTATATCACCGATGTCTTTTATATCTATATCACCAATATAGATTAGGGATTGACCTGCTAGAAAGTAGCCCCATGGAGAAGGACCTTGGGGTCCTGGTGGACAACAAGTGATCCATGGGACAGCAATGTGTCTTTGTGGCCAAGAGAGCCAATAGTGGGGTGTATTAAGAACAGTGTGGCCAGCAGGTCAAGGGAGGTTTTCCTCCCCCTGTACTCTGCCCTAGTAAGACCACATCTGGAGTATTGTGTCCAGTTCTGGGATCCCCAGTTTAAGAGGGACAGGGATATACTGGAAAGAGTCCAACAGAGGGCTACGGGGATGATTAAGGGACTGGGTCATCTGTCATACAGAAAAAGGCTAAGAGAGCTGGAGCTGTTTAGTCTTGAGAAAAGAAGACTAAGAGGGGACCTTATTAATGTCTATAAATATCTGAAGACTGGATGTCAAGGATGGGCCAGTCTCTTTTCAGTGGTGCCCTGTGATAGCACAAGGGGAAACGGCACCAAGATACAACAGAGGAAGTTCCACCTCAACATGAGGAAAAACTTCTTTACTGTGAGGATTACAGAGCACTGGAACAGGCTGCCCAGGGAGGTTGTGGAGTCTCCTCTGGAGACTTTCAAGACCCATCTGGATGCATTTTGGTGTGACCTGCCTTAGGACTTTTTGCTGCAGCAGGGGTGTTGGACTCAATGATCTTCAGAGGTCCCTTCCTACCCCTATGATTCAATAAAATAAAAAAAATTGTAAAAAATTCAGCAGTGAACTTAGTTGTTGTCTCAAGTAGCCTATATTATAAACCATATTCATACATGTATACTTTGCATCCACAATATTTTATATAATTAATAGTATCAGTCTGCTAGATGTGCAAACTTTAGCACCAGTTTGAAATATTGTAGTGTTTTCCTCTTGGAAGAACTTAATTTTGAAAAGGCAGAAAGTAACAACTGGGCCACTTTAAGTGCCATAAGGTGGCCAGTTATTCAGAAGTTTTAAGAAGTTTTAGGTAAAATGAGAACTTAAATAACCCTTTAAGAAGAAGAATACACTATAAATCACCTAAACAATCCCATAAATACATTGGCAAACTAGTCTACATTGGTTAAGTTCCTCGTGTCCACTCCCCTCCCTACCCCTAGTTTATTGCTTTTAGATTTGCCATGATAAAAAAAAAAATGGCCAAAGCATTGCCCTGTTTTTGATTCACAGTCCTTCTGAACAGTTAATAAACTTATGGAATATAGAGCCATTTCTTTATTACTATTAAGGCCATTTTGATTACTATTACTATCATATATGTTTACTGAACTTTTAGATTTCTTATCATAACACTTTTCGGCTCAGAATAAAGGCAGGTTTGGTTCTTGTTGCAGCAGATATGATAAGAATAATTGACCTTGTTTGAAACTATTTCCTTATAGAAACTGTTAAGGCTCTGAAATAATTCAGTCAGGCATCATATGTTTCTTCTCTTTTACAACAGGATGTTATTATTATCAGAGACTAAGACAGATGCAGTAGATAATGCTACAACATTCAAACAAGTACTTAATAGCTGAAATCAGGTAAACAGTACATAGTAGAGGCATAGAAAAGTGAAAAAAAAAAACCCAAACAACTAGAAGACTTGCAACAAATCCAAATGCCTTTTCTTTAAGGTAATTGCCTTCCCTCTTGTCTAGACAAAGGGCCAAAATACATCCAACAAACCAACCCTCTTAGCATTTAAAAACATAGCAGGTGACAAAGTAGAAATTGGTTGATCAGTCTCAGTTAGCAAATGGTCACCAGGTGTCTTGAGAAAATTAAAAGGGAAAGAGTAGATTGGTACACTTCTTATTCTGTAAGTTAAAAAAAGAGATGGTTTATATTTCTGTTCACTTCATCTGAAAATGTAAGGTGTTTGTTGGGGGTTTTTTTGGTTTAGTTTTTTTGTTGTGTTTTGTTGTGTTTTTTTTTAATGGTAGTAAAAACTTCTTTTTCTATTTGAAACATGGTATGAGTAGAAGGCCTGACCTTCATGAACTGCCCTCCTAAAAGAAAAAAAAAGCCCCTGAGAATTTTCCTGCTACAGATATGTGGGCAAGGGGTAGTTCAGGCTTGCCCTGGGACTTAAATTTTTCTTTGGGGTATAATATACTGAATCTGACACAGTGGATCCATCATTTATGAGGTGAGTGAGTGGTGGCTGGGATCCCAAAGAAGGAATGAGAAACTTCAGGAATGCATCAAAAAAGACTTTCTTGAAGGTAGCAATACTTAAGGAAGTATGTAATAGAGTGGCTTTTGCTTTGTAATTATGTCTCTTGATACTGAATTGGTTTTGGCTGGTGTTCTGCTAGGCTATGAACTGATTTTTTAAATATTTTTTTTCTGTTTTAATGATTCTGGGCTGACAAAAAATTCCATCTTTCTCAGCATGAAGTGTTTCTGAAGTTGAGGAAGAAACCTGAAGTCGATGTTTGTCAACTCCTAACTGCTGCTGTGCTCCTAGGACAGAACACAGACAAATTTCATGGGTTTGTGCTTTTAGTTTTATATTTGCATGAAGAACTAAATTTGTTGATGTCTGTTACTATAAAACACTTGTGCAAATACTCAGTCTTAAAAATTGACTACTTGTAGTTCTTCATAAAGAAGTTCTGTTCAATGAATGCTATATTTAATCTGCTCTTTTTTTTCTATGTTCTTGTATTCTGATGTCTAAAATTTCTCTAAACATATTCCTAACTGTCTATATCTGCTGGGCTATCAGTGAGTTTAGAAATACATGGTTTTAAACAGGAGTCTAAGAAGTAATCTCTGCTAAATTACTCCAGGGCTCTGAACAAATAGTTTGGATCTAGTTCTGTTGTCCCAAAAGCGGGGTCCATTACCCAGTGTGCAAGAAACCAGTCCACACACAGAGTCGAGATAATTACTTTAATATCCAGTTCTGCACAGAAAAAGGAGCAGGGTGGTATTCCACAAAGCAAGCTCAGTTTCCCAAAACACAAGTGCTACTTTTATACCCAAAAATGTGAGGAAGAACTTTAACATTTTTCTATCATTGGTCAACTAATCCCTTGCTTCCATTTAAAGTGGCAATGCTCAGGAATTTCACTATGCGTACTCAAAGAGTAAGGGGCTTGTGGTTAGTTGGGGTCCCTCTAGCCTGTGGGTGTGAGTTTTAGTATGCTAATGGCTCATTAATATATTAATACAGTGAATTCAATTACTCAATGTGTTTTTCCCCAGTGTTCAAGGCTGTAACCAAGATATGCTGCTTTCCATCCCTTTTATCTGTCTAGCAGGTGTCCTGCAGGCCTGTCTCAAGGTCAGGCTGTTGACTACTTGGGGAGTGTTTTCCTCCAATTGGAATCTGGTTTCGTCTAATTGTTGCTGTTTCACTGTTATCTGGGCCTCGTGTTTATTCTGCGTGCCCCTTATGTTCTCTTTTATGTGATTTTTCCCAAATGTGATTTTTTTCCCCCCAAGATTTACTTTTTTAAGTTAATAACTGACAACAGTTCTAGAAAAAGACTTGTGCAGCTACATACTCTCCAGCTGGCCTCATAGAGGCTGAAGATACGGTGCTTGACTAGAACAGTTTGGCTATATTTACTAGCACTCAGACCCTGTTGGTTGTGAGCTGCCTTTGTACACCTGGTAATCATAGAGCCAGCAGGGTATCTCCCACAGCTCTGTGCTCAACACTGCATATAGCAATCTATCTCTAATGCTGACAGATGCACCCCTAAGGGAACTTATTTTTAGGAAAATATGCATTTATACATTATTTATTGGAAAGCAAGGGAGTATCCTTTGACTAAACTATCCCCCTTGACTAAACTTCCTGCATTACCCACACATACTCGATGAAAAAATATGTAAATCAAAGAAAGAAATTACTAACTTTAACTAGACTGTGTAATAATAAAATTAGTAAAATAATACACCTTTTAAAAAATGTAGTTCTTTTAATAAATTCCTGACATTGTAAAAATGTGGTCAGTCCTACTTGAGAGCTGTGCTGGTTTGGTTCTGGCATGGTTTCGGTAGCAGGGGAAGGGGCTCAGGGATGGCTCCCGTAAGAAGGCTACTGAAAGCTCCCCTGGCTCAGGTGGTCAAGGCTGAGCCATTAGAGAAGCAATAGATGTGCCTCTGTGATTAACATATGAAAGAACTGATATAAGACCTGAGGGAGAGAGCAGAGAGCAAGGTAGAAGAGCTGAGCTGAGCGGAGCTGGAGGGCTGAGAGCGGTGCCAGAGTGGAGATCCTAAGGCTGATGAGGAAGAGGGGGACGGAGGTGCTCAAGCAGAAGTTCCCCTGCAGCCTGTGGCGGGATAGCAGGCTGTCCCCCTGTACTCATGGAGGAGCACGGTGGAATATCCCTGAATGCACCAGGAGGGACGAATGTGGACCTGAAGCCCGTGGACTTGGATCTGCAGCCATGGAGATCACCTCCCGAAGCAGCCCATGACTCTGTGGGAAGCCCCCGCTGGAGCAGCTTGCTCCTGACCTCGTGGGAAGGACTCATGAAGGAGAGGTTCATGGAGGACTCTCTCCCATGAGAGGGACCCCGCAGGGAAGCAGGGGAGGACTGTAAGGAATTATTCTCCCTGAGGAGGAAGGAACGGCAGGAAACAACAGACTGTGAACTGACTCTAAATCCCATCCCCTGTCCCCCTGTGCCACTAGGGGGAAGGAGGTGGAGAAATAGGGAACAAAGGAATTTTGAGCCTGGCAAGAAGGGAGGCGTGGGGGTAAGGTGTGTGTAAGCACTGCTCTTTTTTTTGTCTGTATCCTGTGTGCATTTTGACTAGTGTGAAATTACGATTTTTTTTCCCAAGTTGAGTCTGGTTTGCATGTGACCGTAATTGGTGAGTGAAACCCTCCTTGCCCTTTTGTCTTGACCCACGAGCTTCTGGTTGGCCTTTGTCCTTCCCATCCCACAGTGTGTGGGAGGAGAGGGGGGAGTGAGTGAGTGGCCACGTGGCTGGTTCTTTGTTATTGTGTTAGGCCCAAGCCATGACAGGAGCGGAAGGGTAGAGGTGGATGAGTAGTTCTCTAGCTTGTCATTAGCCACAGCTGATGCTCTCTCTCTGCCTTGCCTACTCCACTGTCAGTCCTATGTGGGAAACAGCATACTTCCATTTGAATCAAGAAACATAACTGTATTGGAGGATTAAACTATGTGGGTTATAAGAACTTTGAGGGACCTATTGTTATCCTTTTGCAGCCCCATCACTTTTTTACTCCAACTTCAGTTCATGTTGTGATATATTTCCATTACAATCTGATCTGCCCTCTTCAGTAAGAACAAATATCAGCCATTCTTTTTGCACATTCTTATAGCACATAATTTACTGCAAGCTCACTTTCCCTTTCTTGTTCTTCAGCAAGTTGTTTTCATTCATCTTGTACTAGTTGGTTTCATTCATCTTAACTCTAGGTGAATCCAAGTTCCAGAGTATCTTTCTCTAATTCAGCAAACACAAGTTTGTCCAAGAATTACTGCTTGAGCTTTGTTTTTCAAAGTATTAAAAGTTGTGGATTCATTCCTTCCACATGTCATTTTTTTTGTATTATTAGTTCTCAAGTCCCACACTTCAAGGATGTATTCAGGGGCACATTGTATGTTGAAGCTCCTGCAAAAATTCATGCATTGATGATATGTGTGATTTTGTCAATCACTTCAAACATATCAACGTTTGCTGTAAATAAATCATCCTAAAATTAGCAATTACCCTTTGGTCCAGCAGTTGCAAAAATGAAGTAGTGTTTAGAAAAAACACAAGCAAGATATTTGGATGCACATCACAAAGATGAGAGAGATGCCTGGTTGCATTAATTAGAATCAGTAAGGCTTTAAATGTCACACTACTCATATAGTAACATTGTGTATTATTGTAGCTAAAGCAGTCCATTAAGCAGTCTTTTTCAATTTGGAAATTAAGTCAGGCCTTTGTGTTCAATTGCTAGTGATCAGACGTGTGTAAGCTTCAGCCTTCACCCACCCTTCAATTTTATAAATGGTAAATTAATATAGGACTATACTCACAGTTACTAGTAACATTACTGTATAATATTCAAGGCTGTAAAGACCATCCAGCTTTAGTTTTGACCTTCACATTTCTCAGTGACAAAGGTTCTTCATACTACATCTATCCAGAATTCGTGTCTCATTCATGTTGACCATCTGTTGTCATCTGCTGCCTTTAACTCTATCTTTCAAATTAGCAGTAAAAACAGATGGAGCCTTGTGACTGCACTGTAAAAGCTACTATGACAGTCTCTCCTAAAGTTTCTCTAATCATCCTTTACTGACTTGAAAATCCTTGGTCATTGAAGTGCTACTGTATTGTTCATGTAGTTAAGATGGAACTTTCAATGCTTCTGGTAAATCAAAGTAGAACTTAATAGAACAAAGTTCTACCTTTCATCTACTATCCATGGTGAAGGTTTTTGTTGCTTTAACAACAAAAAGCTCCTCATGTGGTTGGTTACCTTCATGGATAAGTCACTATCTTTTGTACTGAACTATTCCTCCAGTGATTCAGTGCTTACTGTATTGATCTTATGCTAGATTTGGTCACATTATGACAAATGGCAGGAGTGGATGATGTTTCACTGTTCACAAGACTGCAGCATTTCCAGCTTTGTTTCTAATAATGATTATAGCTTTTGTTAGTATTATCTCTTGGGGTGAATGCACACTTCTCTTTTCATCATATTTCTGTTTTTAGGAGTGCTTTATGCTGAGATATTGTAACTCAGTGACCATCTCCTGGAATATATATGTCCAACTTAACACTTGGTATTTTAAGCTTTTATTTTACCTGCAGTGCTGTTCACATTCTACCTGATGTAGATGTCCACTGCCACGATGTTGCAATGCTTTTTTACTCTTTCTTTCTTTGGAATATTTTTTCCTAAACAGCTCCTGTGTGAGTCCTTCTCAATACTTGCTGGTCTGTTTTCTGTGTTAAAAACATTGCTCAGGTGGTAAATCTGCAATAGGAACTGTTTCTTGGAGGGAAGCTACATACTTAAGCAGTTTTAGGCTTAGTTGATTTAGGCAAAAGTCAAGTGTAATGAACACATAATAATCTACACTATTGCAGCTGCATTCACCCTGACACAGTTCTGTGGTATCAATCACTGCTTTGAGGAAAGGTGATGGAAATGTGTGGGAAGACACTTTAAATTTCAAAATTACTTATGTTTGCTCAGTTTGAGGTAAGCAAAAAGCTGTGAGGTGAGTTGTAAACTGAAGATCTTTCAGGAGGGTGCAGATGTAAAGGGAGATGGCAGTTGTTAATGTTATCTATGACTCAATCTATGATTTAAGTAGTAGTATTGATCTAATTTTGTGTCCTGAGCTGAGAGAGATGATGCTGGAGTGATTCCTCTCTTCTTTCCTTGTTATTATAACTGGATAGCTGCAACTGGAGTTGTACTTTCTTATTTGTGATACTTCCTGCACACATTCATGGATCTTGGATGTATGATCATTATGGTTCTTTAAACTTGTAACTGATGCCCAAGGTTACATTCATTTAGGGACTAGTAACACCTTTTCATGCATTTGCTTATGTTGGGAAGGGGTAAGGGAAGGGGTGGAGAGAGGGTAACTTTCACTGCCATCCTTTATTTTTTTTACTTTTTTTTTGTCCTTACTACATTGATATCACACATAAATATACACAGAATACAAAATTAAGCTTCATAAAACTCATCTGGTTGACCACAGAGGTTGGAGGGTTGCTTCCTAAGTTCCTAAATATATTTAAAGCATGTTGAAAAGCACTCACTCCTCTTTGCAACAGATTACTGGAGTCACTTTAGTGAATACAAATTAAGAATATTTACCTGCAGATCTGATGAGGGCAAAGTAGATAAAGTATAAATAAATAAATATAAACAAATCAAATATTTTTGCATAAATGAGTGGGGGTGGGGGGGAAGAATTTCTGGAAAATATAGCATAGGGGCCAACCTAGTGTCATGCAAATCCTTTTGTTGTTCTGCTTCTTAGCACTTTTGTGCTTCTGCTTCCTATTTTAAAATAAAAATGATGATGATAATCTTGGTGTGAGGCATGTTGTAAAGGGAATAAATGCATTACACAAAATGAGTAGATTCATCTGGAGCACTAAGGTATTGCTGTGAGGGTTGTGTGGGAACTGGGGTTAAGAGATTTGCATCTTAAGAGTAGTTGAGATGACTTCTCTATCTACAATTATATACTACAGTTAAGTGAGAAAATCCATGATCTGCTATCTTTTAAGGACAACACTACAGTTTTCTATTGAAAATACATTCTTCAGCCTCCCTTGTTCAAGGAGTTTCCAACTCTCACCTTTCCAAAGACTATGAATAAAGAAAGCATGAGTCTTTTCTAATAATTTTTTTTTTATATAACAGTTCTAATAGGGCACATGTAAGTCTTCTACACTTGATTTTTGTGTCAAATTTTGGAAAATACTGTGAGGATTCTCAGATATATATTTATAGTTACAGTATTTCACCTCACTTTAAGTACTATTTTGCTCATGACTCTAACACTTCAGCCAGTGTTTGCATGGTGTGTGCTGGTTCTGTTACTTAATATCAGTCACAGTAAAAAGGAAAGCTTATGGTGTTTTGAAATTCCCATTATATTTGCAATATGATATCCTTGTGCATGGCTTTTGCTGACTGGTGTCATCAAAGAGGCTTTTGTGTTAAGAGAAATGTGACTAAAATTATCCTTATATGGCAGGAACAGTAGTGGATGGGGCCAGATACCTTCTTACAAAATGTAATTCTTTGGGAGGGCTCGAGATACGTAAAAGTTTTAGAATGCATACTACTAGTACCTTTTATGTGTTCTTAGAGTACATTCTTTAAACAATTGATAATTCTGAGGTAATGGGCAAACCGATGTATAACTGGCATTGCTTAGCCAGAAGGCTTAAATTCTTCCAGAAGACCCTATTTTGTTTTTTTTGCTTCTGAGTTCCTACAGACTGCTGGAGTGGTGGCAGGCTGGTAGGGAACATCTGATGAGACAGCTACTGCGTCTTCCTTCCAATTCATTTCCAACAGCTAGCAAAAGTTGCTTAGGAGGAAGTGGGATGGGAAAGGACCACTTCTTCAGACTAGATGATGCTAAGCAGTTAAATAAGGAAGGAAGTTAATTGTTGTGAGAAAGGAAATATAGCTGTTTCTTAGCTACACAATAACCCCACTGCCTTAAATGTATAAAGATGGGCTCTTATCAAAGTTCATAGAAGGTGTTGGGGGAGGAGGGTTGTGATATGTTATATGTGTGTTTTATGTGCGGGTATTTTTCTTTAAACTTCATTGAGCTTTTAAAGAAATCCAGAAGCATTTTACAACTTCGAAACAAACAAGATTGAGTGTATGTAGAAATCAGTTTTCTGACTTCAGATAAACATGCAGGTTCCAGTCTTTAAGCTGTGAGTCTGTACAATTGGCATCATAATGGATAAGAATCTCTAGTCAGAGAAGCCTGTTTTACCCCAAGTAACTTTCTGGATAGCAGCAATACCAAAGGGAGGAAAAGCTGCAGGACAGTAACTAGCAGTGTATCCCAAGGGGTAAATACTAAATTCAGTCCTGTTCTGTCTTCATTAAAGATCTGGATGATGGGGCAGAGCATGTTCTCAACCAGAGTTAGCAGTCTTATCCAGAGTTATGATAAAATCGATTAAAAAATATGATTCTTATAATCCTATCTGTTTGATTGCTTCCTGAATAAAGATTTAATTCTGCAGACATTCATTCTGAAGACAATGAAACATAATGTTGTCTGTCTCCAAAACTGAAAATGGAAATCCCTAGTTTCTAGTTTTTAAAACTAAGAAACCTTATAATGTTATGCCATGGGGCCTAATCTCTGGTGGAGTCTTAATAACTTGATAGACCCTTTTAGATGTGGTAATGGACTGTCACACTTAAGTAATGTCACGTCATAGTAAACTGCTTTCATAATAGCATGCTTAATTCTAATTAAGAAAGTTGGAAGAGGCACAGGATTCCTAAGAGCAAACCAGATACACCGGGGGGGGGGGGGGGGTTGTGTCATAGGACTGCATTTTATATCAACTCCTGTTTTTTCAGGCAATATGCTATGGGCTTAAAAAATTATAATATTTCTTGATACTGTTTTCACAAATACTTCTTTCAAAACATTGCTTCCTATCAAAAGAAAATAAACAGTCTCTGACCATTATTCTCAAAAGAGATAATCATAGAATCGTAGGATATGCTGAGTTGGAAGGGGCCCATCAGGATCATCAAGTCCAACTCCTGTCCCTATGTAGGGCACCCCAAGAATCACACCATGTGCCTGAGAGCATCATCCAAACACTTATTGAATTCAGGCAAGCTTGGTGCTGTGAACACTGCCCTGGGGATCTTGTTCTAGTGCTCAAACAGCCTCTGGGTGAAAAACCTTTTCCTGATATCTAACTTAACCTCCCCTGATTCAGCTTCCTGCCATTTCCCCAAGTCCTGTCATTGGTCACAGGAGTGAAGAGATCAGTACCTGCCCCATCTCTTCCCCTTGTGAGGAAGCCATAGACTGCAGTGAGGTCACTCCTCAGCCTCCTCTTCTCCAAGCTGAATAATCCAAGTGACTTTAGCCACTCCTCCTAAGTCATCCTATCCAGACCCTTTGCCATCCTCATGGCTCTCCTTTGGACACTCTCCAATGGCTTGATGATGTTCTAAGCTAGCTAACCTTATTTGGAATTTGTGCAAAATTTAACTTGGAGTATATTGCATAAATAATTATTGGCAGAAATATTCTTCTGATATTTATTTCAGTGTAGTCTGGATATATAGCTTATTACTTGATTTTCAAAGTTTTTAGAGAGTTGCATTAAATCCTCCAAAATATGCAGACCTCACACAGAAAATAAAGGGGCTTTTGTTAGCTAAATTCTGCAAGTTCACTGCAGATAGAGGGAGGATGAGTCTACAAATTTCTAACAAGCCTTTGGATAAAATTTATGACTTTTTCTCATGAAAATCCTTAGGAAACTGATGTTAAACCCATTGAAATGTTAACTGCTGTGGTTTTGTCTAGTTTAACATTGACATACCTTCAGTGACATACCCTGTACTTGAATCAGTCCTGATGAATACAGCTGCAATCAAATCTGACAAGATATTGTATGCCAGTCTTTGGTTTATATTGCCATTTGTCACTTGTATGCCTCTCTTTCCCACAGAAAATGTGGGCATAACTCCAGGGGTCTTCACACTTTATGTGACTTTTTTTTTTTTTTTTCTTTATTGCCTCTCCTTGATTTTGGATTTTCTTAGTCTATGTTAATTTTTATAAAATCTTCTTGGACTGAATTTTTCAGCATACGTATTGGTGAAGTTTTCTGGTGTACTGATGTTGGCATGTCAGTCTTCATCAAAGGCAGCCACATTCTTTAGAAGCAGGAAAAAATGGAACATCTCTTGTACTTCTGAGAACTTAATAAAAAAGACAGTATATCTAAAACACAGAAAATCTTGGGGTGGTAACCATTTTAGTTCTAACCAGAATGGAACTAAGAAGACAACTGCATAAGTACAATATAGTAGAATGGCTGACTTTTTAATTGCTGTAAAGGGGAAAGGCATCCTCCCTCTGTTTCATAAATAGCTTGCAAGAAATGCATAAAATTAATTCCAAGATAATGTTCACATTTTACTTTTAGCAGCAGACCATTACATTGCAAGCATTTTTAATGCCTTCTTCATGTACTTATTAAGAGGTATGTCTTGCTGTGAAGCTCAGCTGAAATATTAATGGAAAAATTTTCACTGAAGATGCTTCTAGTTGCCTTTTTTAGTTATAGAAAACATTAAACTATAAAAGCTATAACTTTTTGGAGGGGGGCTGGGGGAAGGAAAGAATAACCCAGTCCTTAGAATAAATTAAAAATAGTGCTTTCAATACAAGAGGGATAAGCAAGAACTCTTTTGTACCTTACATGTTAATTGAAAAAAAACCCTTTTTACTTTGGTCACTATTCTCTTAAAAATTGTGTTCTGAACACTTGTAAAACTCCGTAATGCAAGCAATATCATGACTTGCACCAAAGGACAAAAAAAAAAAATAAATAAAGACTGAAAAAAAAAATTCTAACTTCCTTCCTCATATCTAACTCAGTGCTTAACCACACTCACCAACAGAATGTCCCTTTATGATAAAGTTGAGTGTTTATGGGTTAGGATGAAGGGGAAGACGAATAAGGCAGATATTGTGCTGGGAGTCTGTTCTAGACCACACAACGAGATTGAGGAGGCAGATGAAGTATTCTACAAGCCACTGGCTGAAAGTCTCACAATCACCAGCCCTTGTTCTGGTGGGGGACTTCAACCTACCAGATGTCTGCTGGAACTGGACTTGGCACTGTCTTCAGTTCTGGGCCCCTCACTACAAGAAGGACATTGAGGTGCTGGAGTGTGACCAGAGGAGAGCTACCAAGCTGGTAAAGGGTCTAGAGAATAAGTCATGCGGGGAGCAGCTGAGGGAACTGGGGTTGTTTAGTCTGAAGAAGAGGAGGCCGAGAGGAGACCTCATGGTCCTCTACAACTACCTTAAAGGAGGTTGGAAGGAGGTGGGTGTTGGCCTCTTCTCCCAAGTAAGTAACAATAGGACCAGAGGAAATGGCCTGAAGTTGCAGTAGGGGAGGTTTAGATTGGATATTAGGAAGAATTTCTGTACTGAAAGACAGGTCAGGCACTGGAACAGCCTGCCCAGGAAGGTGGTTGAGTAACCATCCTTGGAGGTATTCAAGAAGTGTGTATATGTAGCACTTCAGGGCATACTCTAGTGGCTGAGGTTGTGGAGTTTTTGTGGGTGTTTTTTAGTGGAGTGTGTGTGGTTGTTTGTGTTTGTATGTGCTGATGGTTGGACTTGATAATCTTAGAGGTCCTTTCTAACCATGACAATTCTGTGATTCTGTGATATATATTCTTTGGCCAGCTATAGGAAGATGGGTTGTTCTGGGCTGCATATGTATGCCTGTAGATTTCCTGAGCTTTTTATGGGGTAGTTTAGATGAAATCACAACTTGCTTCTCTTGATCCAGAAGCCGAATAAATACTGCAAGGTATTCAGAAGGAGAGTCAGTGCAAGAACTAATGGTGAGCCATGTTAATGTTTAACAGACATGTAGAAAACTCAGGAGATGGGATATTTGGGCACACTTTGCATATTCTGTATGGAGCAGGACATGTTTGATGGGACAGACTTGACAGGATGAGACAGTACATGCGGCACTTCAGGTCAAATTTGTGGAGGTGAGATCAATAAGTAGGATGGTCTGGGCATTGCTTTGAAGAAGCAGACCCGTTAGCATTTCAGCTTGGTGGCTAGGTTTAAAATGGGAAAAAAGTGTAAATTCATCACTGTCCTCAATCCTAGTTTTAATATAAACCTTAGTCATTTTCTGCTATCAAAACTGTCTCCCACACTATATTCATATGCTGTTCATGTTTGAATGGTCTCTTAAAAACAAACAAAAAACCACCACTTTGCAGGCTGATGAAAGTTACTACATTATGCTACAGTTGTTTTCATTATGTTTTTTCAAGACTTGCTATAGAGCTAATTCTAACTAATCAATCACTCTTCCTAAGGTCCTCTGGAGGGGGAAAATGTCATTATCATTTTGGGGAAAAAAACCACAACACAAAAACCTCCTTTTTCTGGAGTAGGAATTTGTGAACAAGAAGACTGATTTAGAGATGCTTAGGCATTTTGTTTCCATTCGAATACATACAAAGTAGTTTGAAGATGGAATACAGGTTAGTTTGAAGCTAATGTCTGCCTCCTGAGCTATAATGATGTCTCATGATACTTGTAATTAGAGTTCCTAGTGATCCATTTCATTTTGTGGGCTGGGGTATCTGACAAGACAAATACCAGTTTTGTCCAGATCCAGTCTGTATTTCCTTGACTGACCACAGAGTTATTCAAAGCTGTAGGGTTATCAGTGCCAAGCAAGTGCAAGCAGGAGTGCAGGCTGATCAGGCCTGTCTTTAGGAAATGTAGACACCTGATCTGGCTCCAACTTAGCTTCGTCTGGGTTTAATGCATATGCATTATCTTAGATTGATGTTAAATACAGGTTTGTACTTGTTTGGCTTTGTTGGTTTGCTTTAGGTAAAAGGACCTTTATAGAGAAACTTTTTGGTATTTGTCCAAATTTTCATTAACATTAAAGGAAGTGAGTGGAATGTTACCATCTGTAGAGTGAGGCCTACATAAGTGTGCAAACTCCTAAGTTTTTAAAAAGTATATATTAGTTGAGAGAAAGGAATAAGTCTTCAGTTATTTTTAATAAGCAGAAATGTCACAGCCACAATCTCATGGCAGAATGCTCTCTATTGCAGATAGAAGTCTATCAGTCTTTACCATACTGAGCTATTTGGATAAACCCATAAAACTGTGGAAAATGTTGGTTTTATATCAAAACAGAGAAAAATAATATTATTTTTTCTTAAAAAAAGTGCCAAAAAAACAAAACCAGCTTGCTGCTAAAAAAGTCTTCCAAATTTTTATTGCCTTGTACTATTTATCATCTCAGTCATTCTTCTGTGAAATTTCTGATGATGAATAATTTTAGAACAATACACTTGTTATCACAAAATGTATTAAATAAGTGATTCTAATTGCAGTTAAAGAGATTAGACTTCATGCATGTTTAATTTGAGATGTAAGGATTTAAAAATGTTAATAAGAGATTAGTGAATACTCATGCAGTAATATCTTAGCTAATCTAAGAAATCTATTCAAATCAGATCAACATACAAGAAAGAAAAAGGATAAACACAAGGAAAAGAACAACTCTGTTCTTTGCCACAAAATGAGTTAGTGATCCAGACAAGTTTGTTTCCAACATCATTAAATAGTTATAATATTATTAGATTACTTGAAATTAGATTATTTACACCTTAAAATGTTTCTTAGTAGCCTTTACTAAAGGTCATTTATATTTACAGAAAATTACATTTAATTATTCTTAAAGTGTACTAGGGAGTTAATGGCAAGTAACTCATTTCACTCAAGCATTCTGCATATAAAAGCAACTTGTAACAGTTTGTTAGCTAAAACCTCCTTACATACAGTTTTTTAAAATGAATTATCTTCTTAGTAGACAGCCTCTACTGATGAAATGGTGCTCATGTAGGGATACTGTTTATATTGCCATAAGAAAACTACCTAAGTATTCAGTATTTCCTCCTTAGAAAAGAGGTGGACTGTAGTTTTACTGCATTAAATTTTAGCCCTCTAATTTGGTTAGATGTATTCATGATTTTGTTCATCCTTGGTTCTTTGAAACAAAAGGAACTTAGCTATTGCCTTAAGTACCTTGAGACGTGTAACTTTAAAGCAAACACAACAAACATCAAGTGCTGTCTAGGTGAGTGTATCTAAATACTACCGTATTTAATATAGCCAGAGCTCTAGTGTGTAACTTTCCTCTTGTGTCCCCTCCTTTGTGCTGAACTTGCTCTGTTTGGGTTTTTTTAGTAGACAACAGGGTCTTCACATGTCTTCCTCCCAAATGCATAGTAGCCCAGTTCAAAGCAACATTTCTTTCCATGCTTCTAGATATTTATGCCATGTTTTTTGTTGCAGATCCCAGAAATTGTACATTACAGGAGAATTTGGAAAGCCATATGCTGTGTGGAATCTTGCTCTGCATGACAACCAGTCACTAAAAATACCACATGTCATTGTTGCACACAAGCTCCCTAATTCCAGCTGAGTGAATAAGAACACTTGGTTAGGAAAATATGCAGCATGGCAAAAGGTCAAGCCAAGCGTTCTGTCCTTCAACTATTTTTAAATTGAAACTTTATCCTTGATCTGTCCTTGATCCCTGGGTCAACCTTGAATTTCCTCATGTTGTCTTACTATCTGCACCTTGTGTTAGAAACACAGTGAAGTGAACTGATGTAATGCAAAATAAGGTTCTCATTCACCAGTGGTTCTATGTCTGATATAAACACTTAACAGAGTCTAGTTCCATTGCTCAAGGTTATGCTTCTTTCTATGCATTCTAATAATATTTCTGATGGAAGTCTTATGTGACCAGGTGTCTATCTTTAAAATTAACTCACCTGGATCTCTTGCTAAATAGCAAGTGAGTTTGGTCACAGATATCTCAAAGCTAGACCAGCCTGGACAGACAAAGTAATTACTCCCAATTATAGGCTTGGGATTACTCAGAAGGTGATTGGTCTCCTTTTTAAACTTCTCTGGTGTCTTGGGTGACCCCTATTATACATATTTTGTAACAAAAGCATCTGAGAGCAAATGTGTTTGTTTTTTTACTGCTTTGGGAGAAAAATAAAAGAAAAATAAACAGCTCTCTAAAGGTCACTGTCAACTTCCCTGTGCTTTACAAGATTCTTATTTCGTTAAAAGTGGAGATGGCTTTGAATTCAGTATCCCAGCAGCTGGGAATCTGTTATGGTTAACAGTGTAAAAATCTGGGCTGAAGGCAGTCAGAGGAAAATGTCAGTAGCCTACTGCCTTTTTCTGTCCCTCAGATTTTACAGGTATCCCACTTATGCTTCTGTCTATGCCCATACAACTCAGTGTTTTGTACCTTTGGTCTCCTGACTTTCTGCAGCAACAGTGTTACGTGGTTGCTCTTTTTACTTCCCTTCAGAAGGTGGGAATGTTGTAAATAAACAACTGACTGGGAAAGTCCTTTTAAATTTCAATGCAGCAGGTAAATAACAGAGTTTACAGGAAGCTTTTTTCCAACTAAAACAGTCACTGGAGTAATAAAGAAATTATTCAGGTGCTATCACCTTCCTAGGACCCTAAACAGGAGACAGCATGTGTGAGAGCTTTCTCCAGGGACAGAAATGCAGTTGTTAACGTTTGGGGTTTTTTTAATTTAGTCATTACGTTTGGTTTGTGGAACTACTTAATATTTGGGTAAATTGGAAACTCTCAGGTTCCCTACAACCTTGCTAAGAGCCTCTGCCAGGGCATTGCACTGGCAAATGTTTTATGACTGTATGAGTTGTAGGCTGAAGGTTATTCAAATGACAATTCGTGCTGTGAATAATTGCAAAATTGGCTCTGAACTTTCTAAAAGTTCTCAGAGTTTCTCTCTCCATTGACTTCTCTACCAGTTCTGTTTGACTTCTGAACTAAGTCTTTATTCCCAATTTGATGATAACACATAATTCGGTGAAGAAAGCCCAAATGATTTTTTTTCCTGTCATGACATGCCAACAAAGTTGTGTGGAGCCATAACTTGGTCAGAGCTTGTCGTGAACAGGAGTGGAAGGTCTTAAAGGTCACTTTAAGAATCACAGACAAAGATATCAGGAAAAGGTAATTTTAATATAGGTTTATGACAGTGAGATTTAAGATAACTCAATGGCAAAGTTCTCTCTATTACTTACTGTGTAGAAGGGATGTCTAGGAATTGGATTGCAGAGATTTGCATGGGATTGGGGGAAATCATTTATGCAGGGATAGGGGAGATTGAGTTAGGATTGGGTTGGAGTGTTTGGCACAGGGATCGGACAAAGAATGAGGAAGGCCCTCCTGTTGAGTCAGGAGGTTCAGAGTGGACCCCCTTGCTGTCTAAATTTTTCAGAGAGGAGTCTAGGTGTGGCTAGATCCAGACTTAGTCCCAGACTTGGTAAACAGTTTATGACTAAAGGGCTTAAATGAAGGGATTTCAGTGTAGTACTTTAACACATAACTGTGGGTCTGGTGTGGTTTGAAATAGCAGTAAATTAAGGTTGATTGACACTGTTAAAATTAATCACAAATTAGATATGTCTTTCTAGCAATACTTCATCAATAATCAATGATTTTTTAAATGCAGAGGTTCAATTAAAGATCTAACAAAGTTTCTAAATTAAATTGCATGCACACACACACAGATATAGAGGTTAGCCTATGTTAAGATGTTAAATTTTGGTACCTAAATATCCTTGAACTGCACAAAAAGGAGTTGCAATGAAATACACCACTGATTTACCCACAGGATCAAATAACAGTAAATTAATATAATTTTATCTATTAGCTGTTTATGTGAGTACTTGACTACTTGCTCTTTCCAATTGGATTGACCAAATTCCTTTGTGAGACACACAGCTTGCTGTGATCCTGGGGAGCTCCAAAGGGCCTCCCTTTCAAGTTCAATATTTACAGGGTCACATTATGGCTGACTTTGGTCAGGATTTTTCCACTATGGCCTCAATTTGGATTAGGTCATCTCTGACAACTTCTAAAGTGGGCTTGTGATTTGGGCAGGACGGTTCTCTGGTACATTTTGCAGACAAGAGCATTCCAGGTACAGCTAGGGAGTACCTGGTTTCCCTAAATTATTGTTTTTACACTAGGACTAGAAGGTACCCAGTTATTTCAACTCACTGCTCCAGTAGGCAAGGTTAGAACGTGATGGATTGTCTCAGCCTACTGCACTTAGTGTTGAAATAAGGACAACGTTGGGCACACCATCCTTGTAACTAAAGCAAAAACACTGTTGGCTGGTGTTGACATTGGAACATGGCTCCGTGAATGGAGGGTCTGCACCAGGACAGAGCTTTACAGAATACCTGTATAGACCTCTGTATAATAAACTCCCCAAAGGAGACTGAAGGGCTTGCAAGATTAGTATAATTCAGCTTAAAAGAACTGTAACACTTTTTAAATGGATGTAACTCAGCAATTGGGTCAAAGAGAACAGAAATTCCGAAGTCAAAGAAAAATTTCTATCTGCTCACTGTACATTTACAGGTGAGTGGCTATTTTCAGGCTTAGCTTCAGGCTATGCATTAACTTCTTGATCTACAGCAAAGTGTAGAATTACTTTTAGTCCCTAGAACATTATCAGTTGCCTCTGAGATATGGCTGCGGATTTTCTAAGTGTTTCTATCACTCCAGCTTCTAGTAGGTAACACACCCTGTCATCTAAATATCTCTTACTGTGTACACTCATAAGTTCCCAAAGAACAGCCCTCCCCTCTTTCCAAAGGCTCCATTGGGTCTCATCTCCCTTTTGAAAGGACTGCAATACAAATTGTGGTAAAATAAAACAGATAGTAAAGGCAATACCCATGGCACTGACCTGAATGTTACAATTCAATAGGTTTGTAGAGTGAAAGGCATCTATTTACAGCATTTGATGAATACATTCCAGTTCCTGTTGTCCTCATTGTGCTAAAGGCAACTACAGATATTTATTGAATGTTTTGCAAAGCACTGTTTCTAATGTCAAACACTCACCATTCACCTTAGCAACTGCGCTAGCCTTGAAATTATTGGAACGTGAAGATTAAGTTAGTATGGCAAGTATACAAGCATTAAGATGTAAATGGCACTTCTTATTGCATACAGCTTCAGTCATCTGGGCAAGTTGTGTGAATGATTGTTAGAATCTGTGATCATCAAGGCTGAGCCTGGTTTAGAACGTCTCCTTGCTTACAGAAAAATGAAGCTTGATTTAAGCTAGATTTTTATTGTTAGAATAATGAGACTAACTTTTTATCAAACTCTCAATACTGCATGACTTGTAAGAAAATGCTGTTCACAGCTGACTAGTTTCTAGACTTAAGCAGTGAAAGAAAAACAGCCCATTGGTCTTTAAAGTGAAAAAATCCTTAAATTATTATAAAAACAATATATTAGATTGAATTGTACTATATATTATCCCAGTAAGCTGCTTTCAACCTCTGTTAATTAGTTTTACAGGACACAAGGACTATAATATTAAAGTTACATAGTCAGTGCACAAAAATATTCTGCAGCACCATTGGGAGCTTCACATCTGGTTTTCCTTGAAGCATGGGTGACCATGTTTGACTTAACATTTCCTGGATCTGTGTTCTTCAGTAAGAAATCTTTTTTGCAATGATATTAATTGGTATTGTACTGGAAGAGTACATAAAACCAGAATTCCTCAGAGTACAATTTGAGTTGCATAATGCCAAATGTCATAGAGTTTTATCTTGTGACAAACTGATACAACTTAGGAACACAAGTGAACTGAGACTTTTTGCAGAGGTAAAGAATGGTTCTATAAGTAAAGACTTCAACATTGGGTAAAATGGTCCTTGGCTTTTCTTCTGTGAAGCTTTACACAACAAGAAACACATATTTTTCTTATGAGTCTCAAGTTAGACTTCTTCAGTGTCTTGCAATAGCTTTTACAACCTTCATTCATGCTACTAATCCTACAGTATGTTTACCAAGTTCATATTTTAAAACAGAAGTGAGAAAAGTAGCATGGCTTGCCAGGATTGCAATGGGGAATGCTCTCCATAAAGAGGTTACTGATAGAAAGGAAGACATGAACCAGAGGGCAAGAGAGAGCTGTATGAGACTCGCAGCTGGTTATATTAGAGTATGCTCTGTTCTGACACTAGACATTCTCAACAGCATAAACATGAAGGTCCTGCCAAAATATTTATCACCTTTGGTGATTCTAAATATTATTTGATACTTGAAAATATGTTCTGAGAGATCTAATATCCTGCTGGATAAGTGTTTTGCTGAGTCTATCGTTGTATTGGTGAGAACACTTATTTTCAGTAAAATAAACTGGAAGCAGGCTTCAGAGATAAAGTAGCTTATTTAACTGTCCCAGAGTATGTAAAGTCAGAATGAATCAATATGCTGCTAGAACACACAAAATATTTGCTTGGTCGATTATGGTAATAGCAACTCATTTGCAAGAATTTTTCCTGTTTTCAGGGTTATTTATTTTTGTTATGTCACTTTTAGAAGTGTTAAACTATTAAATTGTAAATCTTCATAAAACTGCAATCTCTTCTGCTTCAATTCAGAAACTATCATTAGGAAGAGCTGTGAAAATATGGGAAATGCAAATGGCATTCCCAGCGTTGCAGAAAAAAAAAATGGAGCATTTGACTTAAGCTAACTTACATTAGTTAGAACTCCGGAGACTCTGTTATTAATACTGTGTTAATGTAATGTCAAAGCAGGAATGGGGATAAATTAAGTGTCTGCTGTCCTTTTTGCCCTCTGCCTGCTACTACCAAAATCCTGTTTTCACTGGACATTTGCAATGATTAAATTTTACTTGAAGTAAAATACTGGACTGGTACAGGATTCAAATTGTTCTTCAATTCAATTACTGTACAAGTTGGTTTCTTTTGTGTTACCTGTTGTTATAGGTTTAAGCACGTAATAAGTTAAATATAGCCTCAATCTTGTGAATTCGATTCAAAATTTGTGATGTTATGTTAGTAGGAGAGGTGGTTGGTAGAACTGTAATCCAAGGAAAATGCTTCTAATAAATGACAAATGAGTACTGAAGCTACACTAACTGACAAAGCAACCTTGAGTTGGTTGTAAATAAGATAAGGGAAACTGTTCTGCTGCCTTTGTGAGACATAATGCTCTTTTCCCAAACTTCTCTACTGCTGGTCTTGCATATCTGACTTTCTGAAGCTACTGCAAGAGATCCTGATACTTGTGACTCAGTATAACATTTTATCTGCCTACTAAGTGGAAGTAGTGAATTAATTCTGTGTTTTGCTTTGCTTGTGCACTCAACTTTTATTTTACCTATTAAACAGTCCATTATTTTAACCAATGAGTCTTCACACTTCTACCCTACTGATTATCTATGCCATCCCACTGCAGGGGAGTAGGCAAGTGGCTGTGTGATGCTTAGCTGCCTACTGGGGTTAAACCAAAACATGGTTAAACTCCTGAGAGGATTGTAGGCAAAAAGGAGTAAAGTCGGTATTTCTTCGTTTAAGGATATTACTTTTAAAACTGGTTCTCTTTAACTGAGAACAGTTTTATAATTTATTTATTTTTTTCAGGTGAAGGGTCTTCTAATTTCAAGTTGTATCTCCTCTTGTCGTCTAATTGCAGGGGGGCCCAAGCAACTTTCTGTAGTAATAAAAAGATTTGTGTGACTTCAAGTTGTAATAAATGAATAAATAAATAAAATCTATGAATGAGCTGCAGTTGTGTTCTTACTTCTGTCGTCTCAGACTCCTACCTTTCTGTAAAATAATTGATGTTCCTTCCTTGCTCATCTAACTGAACACTAGGCTTTGCAGATAGTTTCTGCTGGTTACCACTGTGGATTTATTAACTGTTAGTAAGTGCCACCTACCTCTGGCTCTGTTGCATGTCTGAGTTCCGATAGACATGAAACAATGAGTTGTTGGACTCAAGCCAGACTGCAGTGACTCTTGAGAGTACAAATCACGCTCTTCTAAAGACAAACCTGCATTCATCCAGCATGCCTTCAGAATCACTTGTAGTTCAAAGCTCAGGCTATATGGTAAACCTGTATGGTAGTTCAGTGTGGAGAGGTGCTTGAGTTGTTTCTTCAGTTTCCCATTTGAAGCATGGTGTGTGCACATTGGTCTGCAAGAGTATGTAGGTATACCATAAAAAGACAGTCTGTATAAGTCCATAGTGTTGCAAAATATTAATCTCCATAAGTGTACCTGTTGTCAATATGCAAAACATTTGAATCTCAGATTCTAAGCTCTTGACAAGTCTAGCTTCAAAACAGGGAAAAGTATTAGGAGGGAGAAGCAGCAGAGAGGAGCTTCTGTGGACTGATCACAGCCCCTCATTCCTCTTTGCTAAGGTAGAAGGAGGTGGGAGAATTGGGAGTGAAGGAGTGAAGCTGATCCTGGGAAGAAGGGAGGCTGATGGTTGAAGTTGTTTTATCTTTTTGTCTTTATTTCTTGACCCAACTCTACTTTAACTGTGAAGAAATGAAATTATCCCCAGGTCAAGTCTGTTTTGCATGTGAGGATAATTGGTAAGGGATCTCCTTGTCTTTATCTCCACATACAAGATTTTCCATCTTTCTCCCCCCTTGTCCTGCTGAAGAGGGGGAATGCAAGAGCAGCAACATATTATTCTGAAGGGAAGATTCTAAAACAAATGCAGGGCACCAGTGTAAAATGTGTTCTAAGAAAGCTTCAGTAGTCCTTTCAAGAAAGAATTAAACCACCACATGCAAAATGCAGCTTTGTAATAACCTTTTAGTCTGAATTATAGCAAAAACGAACCTACAGTTGATAGAAAAACTGGAATATATCATGAGGAAAAGTGGACAAGAAATCCTAAGTTTTATTGGTGCATACTCTAGGATGCTCCCAAAAAATGGCATTTGGAAAGACAACAGGTCTGCTTGTAACTTCTAGCCTCTCTTTATCTGTTGAAGTGTGATAAAGAAATTCTGAAAATGCCTGTATCTGCCCATGAGGGAATAGACAATATAGGAGACATCCTCTACCCAAAGTTTGATGGAGGGTCCTAAAAGCTGTCACAAAAGACAGCACATTATGGGTTGAGAGATTACTTTTTATCTCAAATTACATACTGTGGTATGGCCTATAAAGCAGCTGTAATTGAGACACAGCTTCCAGGGTTCTCTAAATTGTTGGGAACACACAAAATCAATAGTGGCACAGCTATGGTTTAGCCATTTAACTCTTTGGGTGTCTTTCTCTATCCAGGCTATGAATTCTGCTTTTAGGTTGCAATATATACTCTCTAGTTAAGCAATGACACATCTTGAGTGGATATTCTAACATCTTAGGGTGATACTAAATATAGTCATTACTAGTATAGAGCTTAGTACAGGCAGCAGTACTAATGAGGGTACTAGAAAAGTGCTTAATCAGCTGCAAATAGATTAAAATCTTGACCTGACATTAAGTTAATAACTGTTTGTATGATCAGATAATGAAAACAGCTGTGAAAGCAGAATATGTTGAAATTCAACTCGATGTTTTTATGTGCATGAGGTCCCACGTTAGACAAGATTTCAGCATTTACTTGGTTTGTTACTCATTTAGTAGAAGTACAACTAAATCTTTCAGATGGTAACATGAATATATTGTACTCTCAGTGTGAGACATAGTATCACTGACTCCAGCTCCAGCCAAAATGCCACCAGTCCAGTCATTAGGTGTGCAATGACTGATCTTCTGGGAAAGATAGGCAAAAATAAGTTCTTTTTCTATTTTCCATGACTTGGGGCTATAATAACCAACAGTGACCACTCAAGAAGTTGAAAAGGAGGGATCTGAGAGCAACTCCACCCCTTTCCTTTTTCCAGGGAACGATGTTTTTCATTTTTCCAGAGATGAGATTGGAGTGAATATTGCCTGGCTTGCCTTCCAACACAATTACAGGATGAAGGAAAAATAACTCCTAGTGGCAAAGGTCAGGGCTGGAAAGTCAGAATTAGTCAGGAGAAGTGCTGTTTTATTGGATATGCGTGGCAAGATTTGGAAACAGGGAAAGGTTACAGGGGTGGCTTCTGTGAGAAGCTGCTAGAGACTTCCCCCATGTCCAGCAAACTCAATGCCAGCTAGCTCCAAGATGGACCACTGCTGGCCAAGGCTGAGCCAGTCAGTGACAGTGGTAGTGCCTCTCTGATAATGTATTTAGGAAGGGGAGGAAAAAAACTGAGCAATTGCAGGCAGAGAGAAGAGTGAGAATATGTGAGAAAAAAAACTATGCAAACAACAAGGCCAGTGAAGAAGGAGGGGGTTCTCCAGGCACTGGAACACAGATTCCCCTGCATCCCATGATGAAGAATGTGGTGAGGCAGGCTGTCCCTTCACAGCCCATGAAGACTAATGGTGGAGCAGATATCCACCTGCAGCCTGTGAAGGACCACAAATATTTGGTTACCAGGACACCATAGGAAGCCTGTGTTTGAGCAAGCTCATAGTGGGACCTGCAACCCTGTGGGAGACCCAGGCTGCAGCAGTCTGCTCCTGAAGGACTGCATTCCATGGAAAGGACCCACACTAGAGCAGTTGGTGAAGAACTGCAGCCCCATTGGAAGGACCAATATTGGAGAAATTTGTGGAGGACTGTGTCCTGTGGGTGGGACCCCATGCTGGATCAGACTTTTACTACTAGTTAAACTGATGTAAAAGATTTCTCAACAGAAGCTGGCAATGTGCATTTGCAGCCCAGAAAACCAACTGTGTCCAGAGCTGCATCAAAAGAAGCTTGACTAGCAGGCTGAGGGAGGTGATTCTCCCCTCTACTCTGCTCTCAGAAGACCCCACCTGCAGTACTGTGTCCAGTTCTGGAGTCCTAAACACAAAAAGGAGATGGAGCTGTTGGAGTAAGTCCAGAGGAGGGCCACGAAGATGATCAGAAGACTGGACTACCTCTCCTGTGAAGACAGGCTGAGAGAGTTGGGGTTGTTCGTCATGGAGGCTCCAGGGGGACCTTATAGCGGCCTTCCAGTACCTGCAGAGGCCTACAGAAAAGCCTGGAGGGGACTTTTTACAAGGGCATGTAGTGATAGGATGAGGTGGAATGGTTTTTAATTGATTGAGGGTAGATTTAAGTTAGGTACCAGGAAGAAATTCTTTCATGTGAGGGTTGTGAGACAGTTGAACAGGTTGCCCAGGGAAGTTGTGTATGCCCCCTCCCTGGAAATATTCAAGGTCACGTCAGATGGAGCTTTGAGCAATTTGGTCTAGTAGGAGTTATCCCTGCCCATGACAAATGGTTGGAAATAGATGATCTTTAGGTCCAACCCAAACCATTCTATGATTCCTTTATTGTGCAAAGAGTTGTTCTCCATCTTAAAGGGCCACATCACTTTGTTGTTTGATCCTGGCATTCCTGGCGCTTCTTCAAAATGCATCAGATTCACTTTAAAATATGTGCTGGAGTTAATGCCTTATATGTGCAGCTCTACTTCTGCATATTGCATTTTTAATGGTACTGTATTAAGAGACCTATATGAGAATGAGCTATGGATTGTAAGTCTCTTGGTGAAATACGCTTTGTTTAGAAAGTTAACTCTGAGTATAGTTATCCATCAAATACATTCCCAGAAAAAAATCTATAAACCAAATACAATTTTCAATGCTATTTTCAGACTTGGAAACTCTGTTCAGCTAAAGATATGAAAAAATTGTCAAACTTCTCTTTTTTTCAGTCTTATAGCAGTGATATATTGATACATAAATTGGAGTAATTTTATTGACTGTATGGAGTACACCAACAAAAAATATGCTTTAAAACTAGTGATGTATTAGTGTCTTAAAGCCATAGATCTGATCACCCTGATAAAGATGTATCTTTGGACAGCTTAGTGGATGATGGAAAGGCTGTGAATGATGTTTACCTGGACTTGAGTAAAACATGATTTACCACAACATTCTCCTGGAAAAACTGACTGCTCATAGCTTGGATGGGCATACTCTTATCTGGGTTGAATTCTGGCTGAATGGATAAGCCAAAAGAGTTGTGGTGAATAGAGTTAAACCCAGACAGCAGCTGGTTGGACAGCAGCTTGGTGGAAAAGAATCTGGTGGTGCTGGTTGACAGCTGGCTGAATATGAGCCAGCAGTGTGCCCAGGTGGCCAAGAGGCTAACAGCATCCTGGCTTGTACCAGAAAGGGTGTGGCCAGCAGGACTAGGGAAGTGATCGTTCCCCTGTACTCAACACTGGTGAGGCCACACCTGGAGTACTGTGTTCAGTTTTGGGCCCCTTGTTACAAGAAGGACACAGAGGTTCTGGAATGTGTCCAGACAATGGAAGCAAAGCTGGTGAAGGTTTTGGAGAACAAGTCTTATGAGGAACAGCTGAAGGAATTGTGGATGTTTGTTCTGGAGAAGAAGAGGCTGAGGGGAGACCTTATAGCTCTCTACAACTACTGGGAAGGAGGTTGTAGGGGGGTAGGTGTTTGTCTCTTCTGCCAAGTGACAAATGACAAAACAAGAGCAGCCTCAAGTTGCATCAGGGGAGGTTTAGTTTGGATATTAAGAACAATTTCTTCACCAAAAGGGTTGTCAGGCACTGGAACAGGCTGCCCAGGGAAGGAGTTGAGTCACCGTCCCTGGAGTTGTTTAGAAGATATGTAGATGTGGTACTTACGGACTTCGTGGTGGACTTGGCTATGTTAGGTTTATGGTTGGACTCTATTTTAAGGGTCTTTTTCAACCTAAATTATTCTATTCTATTCAAACATATTATTCTCAAAAATTAATTCATAATTCCACAAAAAATGGAAATGTCACACCAGCAAAAAGCAGTCTGCTTTGTAGACTGATACTGTGGTTCATATGTGCATGTATATCAGATGAAACCTATTATATTAAAATATTAACACAATCAGGTGATATGAGGATAAAATTTATTTAATGCTTGATATCTATTTAATGGAAGAAAAAGATCCTTTTTGGAAGAACCATGAGTAATATTTTATTGGCATTGCCTTTTATGGCTCTCATTGTCAAAATAAGAGAAAACACGTTGAATTTTGTAACACTAGGTTATGATACACTATTCTGGATAAAGTTACATTTGTTGCTCTGGCACTAATTTTTATCAAGTAAAACAATTTAAATTACAGAAGGACATTTGTAGCAGATAATGGAATTGTCACGGGTATGCTGGCCCCCAAGGTAGTTTGAAGCTAAGAAATCAGAATATGAAAGATCAATTGTATTCAACAGAAAGTACAGTACTCTGCTTTCCTACTCAACAGTCTTCTACAACAACAACAACAAATGATTGGGGTTTTGTAAACATGAATCTTTCAGAAGTTAAGTGTTAAAATTACCTGATGTTTAAATGCAGATGCTTTAACATTTCTTTGGATTTGGGTTTTTTAACACTTTTGTTGATGTTTCATATGGAGAATACGCTCAGCTGGGACAAAGAGAGCGTGACCTTTGGCTTGTATATAAATATTTTGGGTAAAAGTATTCTCTGTTTTACTGCCTTCATTCTAAACCTAAACTAGAACACTCAGATCAAAACCAGAACATGGTATGTGGGCTGATATTTTGTTTGATTTATTTTGGTTAAGTCTTGGTATTGAGTCATTTAAGGTGAACAATAACATAGTAATAAGTATAAAAACAATATATCTTGCTGAAGTCCCCTAATGTATATATCTCTTACATGTATAAGGTCTTTAAAATGTCTCATACACTGTTATTTCATGTTCCTCTAAGTTACTGCTTCTGTATGAAATACATTATCAGCCCCTTTAAAATAGGACCAATAAATCTGTGAGACTTCCTAACTGTAATCCTTTTGAATTATCAACAGTCTTGGTAACCTGAATTCCAAAATAGTACTGTATGTTCTTTGTAGGGGCTCACTGCCTTCTCATTGATATGAAGTGGTAGAAAAAGTAGATTGGTCCGAAAATTTTTCAGAGGTCACAGGAAGGGTATTTGCAGATATGTTTCTTACATTTCAAATGTAATCTTTTTTTCCTTTTCTCCTTTCTCCAACTTTGCCTTCATTATAATAGGATAATTTGTGATATGCATCTGGTACCTTTTCCTTTCTTGAAGTTACTATAATGTTTCCACTTCTGTCCTTCAATTTATGTTCCATTTTGTCCTCCTGAAATTATTTCCTGTTGCACACATTCCCCAGTTCAGATAGTTTTATTATTGTGCCCTTTTCAATTCACTAAGGACACCTTTAAATTCTGACAGAAACATAGTTCTTAAAAACA
Source organism: Hemiprocne comata (assembly GCA_020745705.1). Classification (NCBI taxonomy): domain Eukaryota; kingdom Metazoa; phylum Chordata; class Aves; order Apodiformes; family Apodidae; genus Hemiprocne; species Hemiprocne comata. The sequence goes on along the minus strand of CM036587.1, from coordinate 78,186,285 downwards.
TAGATGACCTAAATCTTAAGGAGAAATGTAACACCATTTCCCAAGAAGATTTCTATTTCATTCAATGATCCTGGAAGATCATTCTTAAGTATCACGGATATGAAATTGTTATGAAATTAATTTCCCATGAAAGTGACCTCTCACCCAAGAGAGATTAAACATTTGCTTTCTATGTACATCGCATCTGAGTGAGAATTATACCACAGTGCCCTGGGAAAATATATAGGGACATATTATTTGACATTATACTGGGCTGGAAAAAGAACACTAAAATGTAGTTTAAAATAGAGGAAATAATTTCTACTTGTATTAGTATTTATATATATTTAAGATGAGGCAGAGTAACGAGAGTATATAGTGAGTTAAAGGATGCTTCAAAACATCTAGGCCAGCTTTGCATGTAATCTTAAAATGTAGTGTTAAGCATATTGCTTGGAGCCTGCTGAGCATCTGTGACTGAAGACTAGGAAATTAGAGGTTTGCAAGCTGTATTTTGAACCTCTCCAACTACAGAGGTTCTTTATCTCCTTGGGGTCTGGGTATACCCCCAAACCACCCAACCCTAGCACAATATAAGCTGTGAGAAGCAGTGGGCTGCTGCTGTGCCCACTGGGGACACAAACTGCCCCTTGCTGGTGGAAACCAGTTCCAGCTGACTGGTGATGATGAAATGCTGCCATGTGGGGAAGAAACCCCACCAGGCATCAAAATTATACCCAGCCCATCAAGGTGTGCACACATATCCTGGCCCTGCACCCCAGGCCTCAACAGTCCTTGGGGCAGGAAGAAGAGGAGGGGTTAGGTGGGCAGCTGGGTTGTGTGCCCACCCCCCACCCTTCTCATCTGCTCGTCAGAGCAAGTGTAATGTCTTGCATGCACAACCTGAATTGAAAATGTGCGAAGTCAAGGGTGGAGAGTGGCAGGGGGTGGTGGAGGCCGGGTGCTCATGTAATAGTTTACTGTTGAGTCCTGGGTCACCTGCTTCTGTGACTGACTTTTGCCCAAAGGTTCATATGGGTTGGCAGTAAATTAACAGAAGGAAATTCTGAGTGTGTCCTGCGTGTAACACCTGCCTGTAACTGTGCTCCATTATGGAGGAATGAGAGACCACTGGTAGAAAAAGTCCATGCTGTGGAAACCTTCAGTAAATACAGAAAAGAGCCTTCCAGGATTCTTCTCTTGCTTTTTCATGCTGTTTGAATTCCAGGCTATCAAAACCTGTGTTTTCAATGTCCATTAATAAAATTATGAAAAATTGGTTTAAGAACTCCTTTGCAAGACCTCTTTATTAATTAACTTAATGTGCTTTTAAGTATCCTTAGCTACATTATCAAAGCAAAGCATGGAGGAGAAAAGTGTGTCTAGAATTAAATTTGTTGTTTTGGGTTGAGATTGATTTCTTTGAATTAAAGAAAACATATTGTTTTGTTTTTAAGGGTGGTGGTGATATTTAACTTTTAAAGCAAGGAGACTGGCTAATAGAAGAGGCTTTGGAAATGGAAATGACAGCTGAAGTGGAATGAGAAACCTGAAAATTTAAAGTGCTGAAAATCACATCAGAGAGAAGACTGGGTAATTTCTCTTTTAGAATGCCATGAAAACTGATGCATGCTCAGTTTGATTGTGGAGACTTAGTAATATGTGTAATTTGCTACTTTACTCAAGGATAAAAATTGGGCAGTAGTTTTGAAAGAGTATTGCTTAAAAATTGACTAGTCTTCAACAATGGGCAAAGCTGTTGAACATGTCTGAAAGTATTAGCAAATATAAAATGGATCCTAGTGCTAAATAGGTTTTATAGCAATAGCTAATGTTATCCTGTTGTTTATCTTTGGGAGAGAAAAGGTGTTTGAGAAAAGCTCCAATGTATGAGTGGTTTGTATATAAATGCTAGCATTTTGGTGGCTGTTAAGACACCTGTCCTGATTCTCTAGTAGTAATAACTGATGTAGAATACAGCAACCTAAAACAGTATTGGAAGATTTGAATAAGTAGGTGGTGTCTGACTTGGAAATCAGGAATTCGAGAAACTTTTTCTCAAGGACAATCTGAAGATTAGAGAGCATAATGATGTAAGTACTTATTTTGACGCTACTCACTTATTTTGACTCTAGTCACTTTGAGAGGTTATTTATCTATTTTTAGTTACTTTGTGCTAGTATGGCTGAATTCAGTTCTTTATGTACTGGAACTCTGTGACCAGAAGGCAGATCATTGTATTGTGCTGCTTCTTCTCCCAGGTGCAGGGTTCTGTTGGTTATGTTAGAAAAAGACTTTTTCTTATTGGTGTTTTAATTTAACATCATAATCATATTTCTGTTATTTGAAAGGCATATTTTAAGCTTTAAAAGTCCACTAGAAATAAGTGGACTTTAACAAAATATGAAGATGTATTATGTATACCTAAAACTTGCTTCTTTTCTTCCTATTTGTTTTTGCTTTGTTTTTCCTATTCCTAGTCTGTTCTCTAAGATCAGTAGTACCACTCTACTGGTATGTCCACTATAAGGGGAAAAATTTACACTGATCACCAAAATTTGAGACTATTGATTTGTCAATTTACTTTGTTTGTCAAGAAAAATTCCTCACATTGCAAGGGACTGAGTGAAAGAGACAGGGAAATGAAGTTTAGGTTTAAAAACATGCCTGATTAATGCTGTCTTGTATTTGCTCACTAAAGTTCTTGCAGCCTTTTTAAAAATTATGTATGTATTCTAATCAAGCTAAACCAACTATCTCACTGATCTCAATGAAAATAAACCCATTGACAAAATCTAATTTCTTCTTGCCCTCCCTCCCCCAAATAGAAACTTTTTCTCCCACTGCTTCCCTTAAGGAACTGAATGGCTCCTTTCACATAACTGGAGACTTCTCCGACTTGACATAAATTTATGGAAGCTACTTTTTAGGCAAGATGAGTTGCTTCTTAATATGTAAACTGTTTATGTGCTAGTCTTTCAGACAAAACTACATCTTTGATATTTGAGAGATTGTTGCTTCAACTCAAGACTCCTAAAATGTAATGGCTGTTCTTCCTTGGAATCTTTTACCTTTTGCAGCTTGTGTAACAGTAAAATGTGCACAGCTTATTTCCTAACACTTCAGTAAATGTGCAGCTTGGCCTAGAAGTGTGGATTGAAAGGTAACTGAATTTTAGGCCCAGAAAATGTGAAGGGCCAGTTTTTGTGATTCATATTGGCCTAGACTTCTGTTTGATGTTGGTGGAAGCTTAGGGAGATAAAGGAATGAAAATTTAGACTTGCTACTGCTTAACCATCTGCATTTGAATATTTTCCTTTAAATAAGAGGCCTGTCAACCTGTTTAGGTAGCAGAATAACTGGACTGAACTTCTCTGCCTGTGAAGCTTTGAATTCGCTGCATTTAGGAAAATGTCTGGTTCTTTAGTAGCTGAAGCAAGGGCTTGGTTTCCTGTAATTAGGAATCAGCTTCAGAGTTTTAGCTCTTCATCCTAAGTGGATGGCTTAAAATGCGATAAAAGGAAAGAAAGTAGGAAGTCTTTAAAACTAAATTTTTAATGGGAAAGAGTAGAATATTCAAGCACTCTGTCCTCATTCTGCAGTCCCTGAATTTTGTTCAGGCTTTTGTGAGCTGACATAGAAAAGGGAATGCTTTTGAAAATTCATTAAAAATTGGAAAATAAGATATTAACGTAATTATTTCAATAACTCAATTTATTATTAGCCTGTGTTTTGTTTGTTGGGGGTTTTTTGTTTTGTTTTTTGGGTTTTTCTGTGTGTGGTTCTGTTTTTTTCATTAGGGAAAATGAGAAATAACTACTATACTCTGAAATTGTACTTCTGTGTCTGGGACTGGGATTTGTCTCAATGTCTTTCAGCAGAAACTGTCCACTTCTTCATTTAACCAAATGTACAGAACCATGCTGGTGGTCTCCAAATCCTGATTTATATTCCAGCTACATAACATTCCCACTACAAACTTTGAAAGAAAACTACTGTTGTAACAAATTCTTTTCCTGTTCTTATGCTCAGCTACCTGTGTGAGCTGAACTAGATACCCTGCAGAGAAGCCAGATGATTTCTGCAATCATTCTACAAGGTTCAGCTAGGCTTCCCCATTGTTTATTTACAAATAGTGTGAGAAAGAATTATCTATTAAAAGAAACCTGAAAACCACAGATTAACAGATGGGAAGTCAGTGCCATGACTGATGTATATTGAAAAAGTAACAGCCATATGAGTCCTGGTACCCATAGGATTTGAGGGTTGAGCCTACTGCTCAGGAGATTGCCAAGAATTTGCTCTGTATACACAAAAAACTGGTCGTCAACATTTTTTTACAGTATACAATGGCTATGTACTCCTTTAATTCTAGATGATTAGAATATGAAGTTGCTTACTTAATATCTCTAATGTTTTTTTTCTTTTAGTTGACTTAGATTTCCAGAAATATGGCAAGGTTGATCTTGGTTTTTAGAGCACTGTTATCTGTTATGAACTCTGTCCTAGAAGGTATAGATCATCTTTGCAGTCAGTCACAAAAGTGACATCTAAAAGACTTGATACTCATTAGTATGCAGATAATAATTGGTCTTTAGCAACTAGGTATCAAACTAGATAAAGACTAAAAACTGCATCTGTTTTTAGGTAGTTTTGGAGCTTGTTCTGAGAAACTACAGATAACTTTTTTCATAGTATCTGAGTTTTGCTTGTTCATGAATCTTTCATATTATATATGCAAAGTTAAAATTTGATTCGATATTGGGGTCTATAGAACCCCTCATTATCAAGAAGTCCATTACATACAGTATAGCTAATGGGACTGTACATTTCAGAAGGTGGTCTTAAGATGCTATATGTCAGTTCTGTGAGAGCAAAATATTTTTTTTAAATATATATTTATATATTAAAGTAATCACTATGGTGAAAGCTGGAAGGAAGTAGGCATCTGTGTTCATTTTATGGTTGGAAGTAATTTTCAGGTATCCATAAAGTGGAGGAAAAAACGTCCCTCTAGCATTAAAAGGTTTCCAGGGGCTTATAACAGTATCTTGCTTCTCTACAATGAGAAAGTTTTGGTGTGAGGTTTGGTTATTTTGATATGAAGCTATTGTCGACCTATTGGATTTTATATAAAATATGTGTAAGATAATGTGATCTTTGAAGTTATTCAGATATGGGTGAATTGATTATTCAGTAGTAAAGGGCAATCACTATGTTACAAAATATATGAATATGTAAGTTAGATAATACAGCTTTTAAGAGGTAGATTTAAGAAATAAGTCTTTGGACTTTTAGCCAGAATAATACCCTTCCACCTTTTTCTGCTATTCCAAGGAGTTTTGTGCAAAGTTTGTTACAGAGAATGCTGTTTTGATTTTTAACATTTTCATTATAATATCTCTTAGCCTGTGATTTGACATTCATTGTTAATAACTTGACCAGTGTCACACTTACTGCGAGTAACAGTAATGAAGTATTTAAGCCTTATCTGATGTGGCTTCCCAATTGTAGGGGAAGAACAACAGTCAAAACATAGGAATTCTGAGGTCAACTGTTCTCTTAAAATATTACACTTTATGCCTATGCCCTCGGATATAAGATTTATTTATTGTGGTATTTGCTGATCTGTATTTTGTGAATGTTGAAGTATTGTGGGCAGAATCCTTGATCCATTGAAGTAATTCAATAGCCAAATACATGGACCAATTGAGTGCTAAGGTTTTACTGTTTGGGTTAAATATACTACCAGATCCAAGAATTCAATCCTTCCTACATGATCTACTCTTTGATCTTAAGCTTTGACTGATAAGTTTAAGATGGGTTGAGATCCAAACATGATTTTTAGTGTTCTAAACTTTGTGAAAATCAAATATTAAAGTGGAGAGAATAGCTACTTAATTGTTGAAAAACTGGCTATTTTCCAAAATACAGGCTTCAGTTAGCTAATCCTGGTTTTTGAGTTGAATGAAAAGTAGGACTCCAGTCTTAGGACAGAGAATGGAGAGCCAGGAACAAAGAAGAACAGCAGGTGAAAGAACTAGGAAGGAGATAACTGTCTTGTTCTCTGGCAAATGTTTTTCAGCTTGCACACTGTCTGGAAAGCTGAGAAGTGTTACAGTCATCATATTGCAGAGTAAAACTTATATTAAAACTTCTATTTTTCTGTTGAAAGCTGTAGTTATGCCAGGGAGTTGATGTAACTTAATAAAGGTTTAAATTGCCTAGGCATGTTACAGCTGGAGACAAGATAGCTGATTGGAACAACCATCAGGGAAGTAGAAAAAGAGGAGAAACCATTAGATCCCACTATGCTAATCACAACCGGTAGTGGAAAACACTCAGGTCTACTGAAAAGTCTTCACATTCTTAAGAGTGGAAGGAAAACTTTTCAGCTCCAATGCTAAGAGGAAAGAAGACATTTCTTTAGGAGTTATGTTGGGAAGTTAAGGTAAAGTATCTGATGCAAATGTACAATTTCTCATAATGCTCTAAACAGATAAAAAAAACCTAAGAAATTTCAATTTATACTGAATGCAGACACATCTTGTGATACTTTTAATCATGTTGGTAACTGAATGATGAATTGTCATGGAACTTACATAAACATCAATATGAGACTATATTAAATTATGAAAGTGAAGTCCAAGATATGTCTCTAAAAGTAGCTAGTCTCCATCTATTTATTGTACCTACTTTAATATAGTAGATAGACTAAATACTCTTCCCTCCTTCTGACGGAGAAAAGGAAACTAAGAATGTTTCCAAAACTGTTTTCAAGATTTCATCTTCTTTAACCTTCCCCTTCCTCTTTATTTGGTTCTAGGCAGAGGAAGACAAGGGTTTGAATTCTCATGTTATAGCACTTGAGTCTGTGTGGTTTGCGTTTTTTTTGTTTATAAATAGCAGAACTGAAGAATCACTGAGGAAACCTGTTTGCAGTTGAAATTGTTAATGAGAAGTGGCCATCTTAGGAACATGAGAAGGCACAGTTGTGAGACTAAAAGAGGATGAGACCTTGGATGCAGAGAGAATAAGAAGTTTCATCAGTCTTACAGCATAAGAGAGAAATATATTTGGTCGACATAAAGTCCAGTTGTATTGTAATCTTAACTTCATATACACATAATAAAAGCAAAGCCCTTAGTCCAATTTGCTAGCTACTCAAGGCCAGAGAAATAACTGAAGTATGTGCAGAAAAATAGGGAGATGAGCAATGAAAAGAAAACAGACATGCTACTGAGGGATATGAGGTCACATATGAAAAGGAAGATGTATTTCTAAGGCAGTAGATAGACAAAAAGTGATAGTATTTATAGGACAGAATCCATGTGGGAGTAAAATTATGTTCTTAAAAGAAAATCCCTCTTGAAGCAATGTTTGTGATTTTTTTTCTAGATGCCCAAAAGAAACTGTGGTTACAGACATCTCTGTAGCATAAGACAGCCTCTTGTAATTCCTGGTTTTTAAGTCTTCATAAGACTTTCTAGTATATCTGAAAAAAATCTGCTGACAACCTATAGTATTCAGATGCCTTTCAAGTTGCAGGAGAAGCAAACACACAAAAGGAACCTGTAGATTGCTTTTCATGAGAAAACACTGTATTTACTTAAATTCTGAAACGATCATTCAGTTATCTGTTTTATACAAGTACCACAGAGATTTTTGTAGTATTTGCATTGTTTTCAAAGAATGAACTTGTCTCTTTTAAACTGCAGATTTAAAAGTCTGCTTCTGTTAAGTGTAGTGTTGTTGAAAGTTCTCTAAATTGCTATGAAATTGGTTTTTGTGACTTCCTTGAATTTTGAGATTTTAGAAGTTAGTCTGATTTGGGAGTTCATGTTAAGTTTCTCATTTCTTCATTGTCAAGCTCTAAGGATCAATCTAGCTGACATTATGCCTTCCAAGTCTTGCTTAAGAGGACCAGGAGGCATAAAAACAACCTATGGACTTGCAAAATAAAAATCACTTAGCTTTAGAAGATATTTAATATTGAACAGCATTGTCTAGTTATAAATCAAATGGGACCATCAGTGTTAAGAATCAATGAGATATGACTGTGGGGAAGAGAGAAGGGAATGAAAACTACTAATTCGCTGTCAGACTTAGAAAGAAGAGCACAGTTTAATGAACTTGATTTCTGGAAGGATAAAAACTAATAATTAATAGATAGTGTGCTCAAAGGCTAATCACCAAAAATACAAATAAATAACAAGTGGAGGAATGCTGTATTTTAATGAGTGCAAGCAGAGAATGCTTACTCTGCTACTTGTAGGGTTCTCAAAGGAGAGCTGGCCTTGTTTTCTTTGGTGTGAAACCTACTAAGATGGGTCATAGAGGGAGGGAAGGGAGTTGATCCCAGAATGCCCTGAAGACTGAAGAGTGTTTAATTGCCTTAAACAATGTGGGACTGATGGGATGCAGAAAGAAGGCCATTTTGGGTTTGTGTAATTAATATTATAGAATGTTTTAAGGGGATTGTGGGACAGTGAGACACTTAACAGGAGATGTTTAGAGAAGGACCAACAGTGGACAAAGGGGGAAATCCGGGTGAATTGTGGGAATAAGCATGGGAAAATGAGTATAAAAGTGAAGGTAGGGCAGGCAGGAGAAAGGAGTTCAATGTAAACAGACTTTTGGTCAGTTAGTTTGTCTGGCTAAGCACTGCATCTGCTCATGAGAGTCTGTCATATCTGCATGTTGAATGCTATTGCTGTTTTTCTCAGTGAGAATCCTGTCCATGTTTGTGTGTGTTGAGTTCTGAGTGCCAGTCTGGAAAGTGTGAATGTTTCCCTAGGGAACTACAGTGCTACATGAATGTGTACTTCACCACCTATTTTCAAGCCAGATTAGCTGCTGAGTAAAATAAGAGGTCTAGCAGCCAGGTACTGGAGACACAGTAGGCTAGGGGGCCAGGCAGTGGAGAGACCAGCAGTCTGAGAGTCTGCTGTTTGGTTAGCCAGGTGGTCCATTAACATCCTGAGACAAACTGGCAGTCAGCTTCTGAGAAAACCATAGGTCTGGGCCAACTGTTGTGGGATGTGGGAGGTGTGTGTATAACAAGAGAAGGTCTGAGTAAGAGCAAGAGGAGTGTGTCTGCAAACTGTGAAGGCTTCTACCACCAGATACTAGCAAGTGGGCAGACCAGAAGATCTGGTACAAGATAATCAATAAATTTAGTATATATGTATATATGGAGTCAATTTGCAGCATCCATCCTGATCTGTAGAGTAAAAGTGTGGTCAAGCATCTGTGACACTTGTTTTTGAGTGTTGTGTATTTGCAATTCATGTTGATCTGTGGCTGGTTGTGTGCATGTCCATGCCTACCTGGGGGGGATGTGTATTCAGATTCACAAATTAATGTAATTGCTACAGCCTTTCTTCTTGTAAAACAGGCAGCAATGGCAATTAGTGGTAGCAAAGAGTGTCTGGAAATGTGGGGGGAGGGAACAAAACCAAAACCCCAAGTATATTTTACCACAGTTATTAAATGTAGGTTAATTAAATAACTAGTGAATATATGTATTGTTGCATGACAGTAAACCTGCTAATATAGGCTTGTTTTCAGAGACAGTGATCCACTATAGAAGGGCTTCACTTCAGTTATAATGTTCACAAAAAAGACAGAAAGCTTGTATTGGTGCTCTTTTTTCTACTAATAATTTCATATTTGTTCACTTCTAGAAAATTTTCCATTATTTCAGTCAATTTAGAAAAGGCAATTTATCAATGTAAAACTTCATCCTCCTGATGAATTTTACTGGGTGGGTTGTGTGTGAGGTCAGTGATTCTGAATTATAATTTTTTTCCTTGATTAGTTACAAATTTTGCTTCAGGAAAGGTTATGTGCTTTTCCAGACCTATGTGAGAACAGAATCAGTCTTATGTTCTAGCTCCTTTCAAGATCTAGAGCACTTCTGGATGCATAGCAGTTTTGTGCTACAGCAAGGACACAAGTGGAATGGTAAATTTGTTTCCAAACAATTTCAACACTTAACAATTGTGTTTGTTAGTGAAAAAAACAGATTAATAAATTCCTGGTTCATTAAACTGAGCAAGTATATGCATGTTACCTTCAGATGGCTAAAACCCCAATATAACATTAACCTAACTTTTTGCACTTCTTCTGTTTTTGTAGTTTTACCTTCACTCAAAGTCTATGTCAAGTGAACTCCAGTCCAGGGAATTTGACACTGTGAAGTAAAATTTTGGTTTAAATGAATGTTTGTGCTAACAGATGACAACATAAGTTAATAGCTGAAGAAACTGTTCAATGTGGCCAACTGAAGTTAAAACAATGCCTCACTTGAGCTTAGTTTTCTTTCTGTGTGAATGAAGCTCTGTGAGAGATGGACTCTATAATGGCCTTTAATCCAGCGACATTTACTACATTCTGACACTTCTTACTAACATTCCTATGTAATATTCATACATACCCGACACTCACTTCTCTTTTTCAATATTCTTCTATTTCCCAACGTCTCTCTCCAGACTTTCCCTCTTATCCCTGTCCGGGAACGGGAACAGGGGAAAAGGGGAAGGGGAGAGGTTATCTCTTGTTTCCTGTGTGTGTTGTTATTGGTACATAGATACAGTGTTGTATAACTGTTGGTATATGGATATATAGGTGTGGATATAGATATAGAGATAGACCCTGTGTGTTATTTGATATCGGACTTGCCAAACCCTCAGTGCCTTTAATAAACCTATTGATTCCTAAGCGTTGTTTGTGAGTGTGACGGGGAGCGGTCCTCAGCCCTCGATCCCCTGAGGTGCGGGTGTGGGTCGCGGCTTTACCTATCTCGGTCCGCGACAAGCTCACACTAAAGATACTTGGCTTCTATCAACAGGGAGGAGATTAGAAAGAAAAAACATGGGTTTATTTCCCTATTCTGTAACTTTTAAAGACTCTGGCTTACTGTGAGCTAGCGTACTGTTGCGCAAGAACTCCGAAGAGTAAGGTGTCTAATCCCTAGAACTGAGTTGTCACTGTGACTTCTTCTCCTCAAACAAAGAGCAAATTATTTTTTTAAGTGTTTTGAGCTGTGCCCACAGTCCTGCACAAAAAGCAATCCTTTCTAATTTGCTACAGATAACAGGTGCTGTGGAATAATCTGTCATACATTATATTCAGCTGCCGAATCTTTTCTTATAAAAGGATTGAATAAATATCCAGTGCAGATAATATTTTATGAAACAGATAATCTCCCCAAAATAGAAAGCGTTAGAGCTTTCTTTTTCCTGTAAGTATGTAAATGTAAACAAAGTAAGAAAAAAGACTTGGACAGTTTTATGGAGAGTGACAGTATGAGCCCTTTTTTAAGCATTTAAAAATTTTTCTTCAAATTGAGGGGAAAACATGATGCAGATTTAGATGCAACATTGGAACGTTTTAGTTTCATGGAGTTCCCTTCATTACTGACCATTTATTCTTTAATAGTGTCTCAGAGAACATTGTTTAGTGCTTTATTTTCCTTACTAGATTCGTATTAGCTTCAACACTTTTAACAGGGATTAAGAAACTCATAACGACAAGCAGATTTCTTCAACTGAAGGACTGTGCTGCTGCCACAGTTCATGGCATATATTGTTTGTTCAGGCTTTAGTTGGTTTTCAGGGGTTTGTTAGTGTTTGTGGGGTTTTTTTGTTGAGTTTTTTGGTTTTTTGTGCTTTGGTGTTTGTTGTTTTTTTTTCCCAAAATAAAGCAGAATTAATTTGGCACAGATTGTTAATATTAGTTACCCACTTTATTAACTTTTATTTTTCAGCACTGTTATTCTGATTGTTGTGATCAAGGTCTATACTGTGTTGAGAATGATACATCTGTATACTCCCAGCAAAACTCTTTCTTTGGAATACAGTCTGAAGTCTCAGCAGTTATCTAGTGTGTCACCCTCCATTGCTTCCACTGTATCTGTGTCTTGAACGATAATTGGGAGGCTTCCTCAGACATTGTAATCAAAACTTCCAAGCTGTGGTTTTGATTGTTGGTTTTGGAGATTTTTTGGGGCTTTGCTCAAGTTGCAAACTTAGTATCAGGATTTTTTTTTCCAATATATTACTAAAACATAGGAACTAAGTTAAGGCTCACTCGCAGGTTCTGTACTGCTGGTCTGAGGAAGAAAATTTCAAATCTTGAGATGTTTTCTAACTTGAGTCTATGTCCAGAGTGTTGAATGCAGTCATAAATATGCTTGACAAATCTTTAATATTTGACAATTAAGATGCCCTTTACCAATTGTGTTTATCCCAGTGACCATCCTGTCCTGTTGAGCAAGCTACATTTTTTTGGTGAAAAGAAAATTTTTAGTACTATTTAAGCATACAATCAGTTCAAGATCAGTCTTATTTTCTCATTATTTTCCCCCACGTTTCCCAGTGTGGAATTATTTTAAGCCAAAGAACAGCTCTTTCAGTACTGTCTTAGTACTTCTGCTCCTCTCTGACTGAAGACTGTGTTTTTGAAATTGCATTTAATACTTGCTGCTATTACTAGTTTGCAGTGATTTGTCTGAATCGCCTGTTTTTCTTCCTGTCCCAATCACTGGACTTATTCCACTATATTATAGAATGGTATACTTTTGTGCTTGTTTCTTGGCTAACTTGCTGTCTTGGCTAGCAGCTGTCTATATGGCTGAGCTTTGTGGAGGCAAAAGGCAATGGTTTAAACAATGCAGCAGCCAATGAAATTCAAAATTGGGCGAGGCAAATTCCAAGTAAACTGAAAAGTGCTGGTCTAAAATTTGTTCTTATAAGCATTAGACATAAATGCCTTACATTCTGTAAATACTTAAAAGAGAGAACTAAAATATTTAGAGGGGGACTGGTCTGGCAAGATTACAGTATAGATTCAAAGAGTTCTAAAACTTGACACCTTGTACTGAGTAAGTGTCCAGATGATCCTTTGGTTAATCATTAAAAGTATTAGAAACCTTAAATAAATAGCTTAGGAAGTGAAATGACACAATGGTTTTGGATTCTTTCCAGCTGAATTAAGCTCTACTTTAATGTAAGCTACTAGGCTTCATCACAATTCCTTTTGAGTGCAACTTGAATAAGAATTTTCTAAGCATTTGGGACTAGCCAAGCCCCTACCAGTGTTTCAAATCCTAATATAAACAAATTTCTGTGATGGTCTGGAGCAGGCTGGATGCAAATCCAGCTGCAACTCTTTAGAGTATGTTTGCCCGAGACAGTGGATCTTCCCTCAGCTTTGGTATTAAAGTTAGCATATCACAAAACTGCAATTTTTTCAGCACCTGAGCCAAGTGTATTATGGAACTTCAAGGCTGTTAAAATTATCCCCCATACTATTTCTGTGAGAGCTCTTTTCCCCTTAGATCAATTCAGCAGCTATCTGCTGCTGAGGCAGAGAAAGACAGGGACAGATGGAACATAGAGAAGGAGACAGAGATTTTCGGTATTAGGCAAGGTTTCTCTTTTTATCTCTTTTCTCCATTCCCTGTATTTGTTCCTCTCCTTTTCTTTACCTGAACTGAAAGTTTGACAGATGACAACACTAGAATGGGAACATATATCCAAGGCAGTTGACAGATAACCTCTTAGATCGGTGCTATCACTGATTAGTTTCCTGAAGATCATGTCTATTCCATCTTCTCAACAAAAGGAAAAAAAAAAAAATCACTTCAGCCCAAAGCTAAAGAATCAGATTTTCCATATACTTTTTTCCACAGCAAGAAAAAATTGGCTAAAACAAACATTTACCAAGATGGCTCGTAATCCCCTGCTATATTCACAAGACTAAAAGCTTAGTTTAAAGGACAGAAAAATGCCAGATGATAGCCACAGGAAATTCTCACGGAGCCTGTAAGTCTATTAGCAGACACTAATATCACATTGGGTCAGTGGACACATAAGAATTAAATAGTACTTTTAAATAAATGGATCTTAATTTTTCATCTGTATGAGCTATTCAAGAATCATTAGTGAGTTTTCTAATATATATACTATACACTTAAAGAAATTTAGTGGAAAAAGAGTTTGTTATTTGCTGTACTTAAGTAAGAGAAGCTTTGCAATTCATTGTCATGTAATTAATTATCTCATAGAAGTGATATTAGCTGCCTGTTGATCCAATAACATTATTTAATCTCCATCAATAAATACAGGTACTGGATTAAAAAACTGAGATTCTGAAGGAATATGTATTTTCTGTCAAGAGTTACAGCCTCTGAGCAGCAAGTAGCAAACCAATAATCTTTTTCACCAGCACTGAAAATAAATTCAGCCAAGGACAGTAACTGGTCAACCACGAAATGGTGCACTTAAGCAGACTTCACACTGACAACAGAAATGCCAGATGAAATTTATATAGGCCTGCTAGTATCTCTTCTGCTGAATCTTATTCTCAAGCATCTTCTTACTCAAAATCCATTTGCAATGAAAGAAACAGTCTAACTATTTGTTGTATCCATGTCAGTTTTCAACATTTTATTAATCAAGTTCTTGTTCCCTAAAGTTTAAACAGCAGAAATTATTCCCTTGATTCCAAACTTTTAAAAGGAAGGAGGCAGCTAACATTATGTGTGAATGTCAGGAAGAAAATAGCTACCTCAGGAACTACTGTACCTTGTCAGTATTTTGATGATTTGAGAAAAAACAGAATATAATATAAAACAATATGGTATGCAAGGCTAGACCATAAGAGAAAAGTTGGTTTATATAAACAAAAGATTCATGTATGCAGTATATTAATACACTATATAATTAGCAAATACTACTTAGAAGATAGGTAAATATGTTTGTTTTAGAAAAAGGTTTGATTCTTTTTCCTTTAAGAAAAATGGGGATTGATAACATTGGATTTATTTTCTAAGTTTGTAATGTCCATTTTAATATTTGCTTGGAAGCCTTCATATGACTGCTGAAAAAATGCTGAAGTTGTATCTACTACATTAATCTGAAAAAACGCCCAAGAAAATTCTCAATGCTCTGAAGATTACTGTTTCTTCAATTTGTTCATCATAGTGGATTTACATAAGATATGTAAAGCTACGTTGTAAATTACATGCAAGCCTAAGAAAAACATTTGCAATACAAATATAATGCAGGGGATGTAAGAGCACTTTCAGATAAAAAGGCTACAAACAGACCTATTGCAATAAAGAAATGCATGCTGAACAAGGTCTTCTCCATTCCTCTCACCCCAGCATCTGATGCTTGCAATTATAATTTTCTTTAAGAACAATATTTTCCTACCTAAATTCAGCAGTCACAAATGTAGTAGCTACTATGGTAGTTAGCTACCCATACTGTACTTACAACTTTGACATTCTACAAAATGAACACTGAAGACAGCAAAGTACAGAATTATATAGTTGCAAATTTGTAACTTCTAGCATCTCATCTGGGCAACTGCTGTGACAGCAGAGTCTCATGCAAGCCAAAGATGCTATTCACAGGCAGCAGCCCACCATTTCCTACCAGTAATTATGTACCTACATTCTTATGTGCACACACACATGCTTTATCAACTACCAGAACAAGGTCACAAAAAAAAAAAAAAAAGCATTGTTCTGAAAACCTGAGCCACTGGACCAGATTGAATACAAATGACCAACAAGTTCTATTCATTTGAATTGATGTTATGGTGATTTATATCACCAAGGACTCAATCCATTTCAATATTGTGTTTTATAAAGCAAATTTGATAGGGGTAATTTCCAGTTTCAACAAACACAGCATAGTTTCCTTCTCAGCAGCAGAATTCCTAGTGAGTTGCCACCTACATACATAAAGATCCAAGTTAAAATCTAAGCTCTAGGAAAAAAAGGGAAGCAAAGGAATTAGAAAGTAACTCCTTAGGCTTTCATCATAGCCAAAAGCAGCTTGGATTACAGCTCAGGTTTAAATACGCATTCCAGAAACCTTGATATCCTTCTGCATGTTGGGCAGGTAGAAAAGCAGGCAAAATAGGCAAATGGCCCTTGGTGTTCTCCTCAGTTCAGTAAAATAATCTTTTTATTTAGCTTTTCAGTTTGATAAATAGAAACCATTATAATGAACTTCAATTCTTTTGCTCATACACGACTAGGTAAATCCAACCTACTGGCTGAAATACCATTACCCCTGCAGAGTCTATACACAGACTGTAATTTTCCCATAATCCCATGCTGTAGACTACAGGCAGCTTCAGAGTGTGACAGCTCAGTTCCTTGATCCAATGGCTGTTAAATGTAGTTCATTTCCACAGCACATTTTGCTATGCTGCCAGGTGAATTAAGTGTGGGGAATCCTTCTCTCTCTAGGTCCCAGTTGATTTGCAAGGAAGATAGGATTAAGTCTTGTACAGTCTGCATGTAATCCATCCTGTGAATAGTTTGGTTACCTCTTGCAGCACTCTTGCCCCCTTGAATAGCCAGAGGCAGGGACAGTCACTGTGACCTTACTCCAAGGATGCTACTAAGCAACAATCTCTGCTAGGGTTAAAAATGTCTTTCAGTATACAAATCTTCATAGTAAATTTCAATAAACCTATTAACCATATGTCAACACCAGCAGAAAAGTATGCAAACTGTGTGAAATTGGTTCTTAGCACAAGCTTAGTAGTGTAGACAGGAGTTAGCTGGCACAGCAAGAGCTAGATGGCAAATAGAAAGTTATTTTGAAGAAGGGATGCCATTACAGTTCCATTACCCTCTGCAGCTGATCACAATACTGATTTTTTTTTTATGGCCTCATTCACACATCTGTAACAGAAAAAACAATTTTCAATGATGTTCTATACCAATCTAAGATGAGGAAAATATTAATAACCTATCTATATCAGGCCTGCCAGTTATACCATTATTTTTAAGTTTCCATTTAGACATTCTTGTAAATGGGACACTGCAGGCAGCAAAGTGATGCTAATGTAAATGAGTCGGCCATCCAGGCAGTAAGTAGCCATTATCATTTCTATTATTACTCACTAATAGAATTCACAGTCTAAAATAGAAAAGACTATATCTTTAGTTCTTCTAATTCTTTCACCTCCCCAGAACCTTCAGTAGAGGGTGTATTCCTCATCTTCCTTGGCACAGTTCAGTGCAATCCATCTCTGGGTGTCAGAACAACTCTCTAATTTTATTAAGTAAGAGAATGAGCTGCCAGATTCCCAAGGGACCAATAATTCACACTGCCGTTTCCTTCTAGTTAACCTGTGTTCACATGATCAAAATTTTAATGATTAAATTTGTGGGGCTTCTTGGAGAAATGCCCAAAACCCACAAAAAACCTGCACAGTCCAAGGCATCCATAATTTCAAGTAAAAAGTTAGAAATACAAATATCTGCAGAATGTATATTAAGCCGGACAGTTATATTTCCATAACTTTGGAGAGTCCCTTCTTTCTCTCACTCATAGTAAGATTTCATCCATTAAAAAGGCAAATAAAAAACCCCAAGATCTCCCCATTAACATACCATAAGTTTATAAGATATATAGCACAAATAAAGTTTCTATATTTAAGGAATAACTATATAAAACAGAACTGGAATATTAAATACAAACACAACAATAAAAAACAAATAAAAACCCCAAAACAAACAAAAAAAGCCAAAATAAACAAAACAGACATGGTAATTTAAATTAAATTTTCTTTTATGTGTATATATACATATCCATGGCAGTATTATCACTATTTCACTACAGAATTCCTGGAATTTCATTATATATAAAATTTGTTATAGGAAGACAATATCTTCGAAGAAGCTGGCTTCCTATAATATCACAGCTTTATTTACTTTATAGCAGATGTTTCTTACCTTCAGACTCTTACAACTATTATTGTTTAGACACCACTAGCATTCTTAAACCTCTCTGTCCCTTGAACTTCAGTGTCCAAAATCTTCAAAGTTCAAAACTGAAATTTTTACTTGCAGATGTCCTTCAAAAATATTGTTCTATATAAAGCTAAGTAATCAGAGGAAAAAAAAAAGTATTTTTTTCTCCAGCCTGATGCCTAAATTTAAAATATAAAACTCAATGTGAAATGTGAAAACTAAAATAAAACTTCAGGCTCAGACTAACAAGATAAAGAGTGGAAACACTATACATGAAAGGGAATTAATGACTGTTTCTATACCAGAAATGAGTTGTGTGAAAACCATCTGTGGCCATTCCTTGAGCAATAAGGATTCTCCTGGTTCACTAATTAAAAACTGCCCACCCAGCCTGCGCACTGAATAAGTAAGAAACTTTTGAAAAACGAGTATGTGATTATACAGTTGTATACTTACAATTTTAAGAAAAGTTAAGATTATAGAAGTTACAGTTATTAAACATTCCCATGCAACCCCTTTGAAACTGTATCTAAACCTGAGAAGCTAAAAAGGACAAACATACTGATGTTTGGATACATTAGGAACAGAGAGTGGAGTGCTGAATACAGTGATTTCATAATCCAGATTTAAGAACTGCCAAATATTTGCAGAACACTTCTAGATCTAACCATTTAAACTGGTAGCAAAATTTAATTTGAAGGAAAAACTAAAACAGAAGAGAGTCAATGTTCGAAGAGTAAGAAAAGAGAGAAAAAAATGAAGTTTACTATACTTCTTCTAGTACTAGAGTCACTTTCCATTGGCATCTTGATCACTCCCTGCAGACATCTAACTGATCCACAAGGCCACAGATTTAACATCTGTAGATATGTTTAGGTCTTGGATTGTATTTCCACTCCTAGCCATGAGACTCTTTTAATTTATTTATTTTTATATTCTTTGTCTTAGAAGGTCTCAGAAATCCCATTCACAGTCACAATTCTTCAAAATTTATCTATTTTTTACTTAATGTGGAAGTCAGTTTTGACATTTCTCACAGTATATTCTGAACTCTCACCACATCTTCAGTAATACAAGTGTCTTACTGTCATTTCAAGCACCATGTCCTGCACTTGATTAGATGATTAGTAAATCGGCCTCTCATTGCAAGAGAAAGAGATCGGAAAATGACAATCGTTTTTCTCTAATGTGATCAGGCAGTGATTAAATTTTAGTTTGAAATCTTCTGAATGTATCTCATTGCTGCCTATTGATCTGGTATCCTCTTTCCAGCTACACTTGGTGCTTCAGAAAAAAAAATAAGGCAACTTCAAGATTCATCTGGCGTATGTCCTTGTTTGCAGTTGGGGAGTTTTTCTGACCCCTGTGCAGGCCACTGTCTGAATCCCTGAGGCATATGATTTGATTTTCTTTACCATCTTCCCCACACAGAGTTATGTGTTAACATTGTAGAATGAAAATGGAGGTTAATGTTCCGCTACTGGTGTGTAAGCATAAAGGGGAGGCACGATGTGAAAGCAGAATGAGTTTATATACCATACTGAGAAAGATTATATGTCCTTAATCACCTTGAACAGCACTGAAAAAACATGAAATTCAAATCTGATACAGAGTCGACACATAATTTGCTACATAAAAGCACAAGAATGTTCTTTGTACAGCACCACAATTTTTATTTTACAGTGGGTTGAAGCAAGTCTGTTTTGATTCTTTAAATATTGTTGGGATGAGGTAGTTTTTCTAGAAACTAATCAAACCACATAATATTTCGCTCTAATGCTTTTTCCCAAACCACTATGCAGAAAGAATCTGGGATGCTGTGTTCTCTCAGATCTGCAGAAAGAAATTCTATTAACTTTGTCACATTGAACCTTACTGTTGATATAACTAAGTTTCTACCCTATTCAGCTTGACTTTAATAGCAGGTCAATTTCATTAGCAGAAATTGGAAGGGCAATAATAAAGAGCTGACACTATCTCCACTGGGAGACACGAGTTACATCATACCTTACAGTGACAACCTTTCTGAATTTCACCTAGGGAACAAAGATAAGGTAGTATCTGACATCTACCCTAGTACATTATTTGGGCCTATGTAATCCACCTAGATTTCATCACTTGCTTTCAAATTTAGAATGTCAGATGCAGTTAAGTATGTTTTAGATTGTTAAATTTGTTGACTGAACTTACAAGCTGTATTAGTAAAGGTAAAATATATGCCAGAAAAAAGATAGTCGGACCAGGATTATGATATGGGAGATAAAATTATAAAAAAGACAACACAAGAAATGTTGCCTTTGGAGTCCACTGAAATTATCATGCCTTCAATGCATTTTAAAAATTAAAAAAAAAACAAATAGTAAAAATTATCTTAGTGACTACCAAGTTAAGCTAGTTCAAATAAAGCCAAAATTAAACTATCTGACATAAGTTCTTTGTCAAAATAAATATATTGATTTAAAAAGCAAGAGATTACTTTTTTTTAAGTAGCTAAAGGAGTTTTTCTTGTTTAAGAAAGTAACTGGAGTGAAATGCTTGCAATATAAAAAAAATAATGGTAAAAGAAGCAGCAGAGTTGAGGTTAAAATGTTCAGAACTTATATCCAGAGGGAATTTATGTTAATTTTTATACTCAGTATGCCTGAAACTTGCAGTTACCTACAGTTTTAGCTTCTCACAGTACTTGCCTAAAAGGCTTGTGAAAGTGTTTTGAGATTACAAGCTTCTGAACTGTTTGTTTAGAACCTCAAGTACACTATGAAGCTGCATATATTTCCGTATCCACTGCACTGTCTCACATTCCTAAATAAAACCCATATTAAATTTACCAGATGGAGACAGATTACATACTGGATTTCCGTTTGTGAATGAGCCTACAGGTCTGTGAACTACAGACTGCAACATATTGGAAGGGGTCTTAAGTAGGTTTTGCCATGCAGCAATACAATGATTATTCCAATAAAAGAGAGATTTTCCTGTCTTCACTGCTGATCTCTAATTCTGAACCAAACCGGTTCATTTCCCTGCTTACTCTTATACTTCTAATCCTGATGCTTATGGCATCCTTTTTTCTTCAACACAAGTAGCAGAGAAGACTTCTGCATGGAAGTCCTTCTATGAAATAAAATTACAGTGCAAACTCCAGAACAGATGAGTCAAACCTCTGGTGTTAAGAAGTTGCAACATATAATAAACTATTCTCTTCTTGGGTATAAGCGCTCGTCGATGATGTCGGAACACGAATTAATAAATCTGACTGTAGAGAAAGAAAATATGTCATCATGCACAAACTGTGATTACATGATGATACAAACCGAATCAAGACCTGGTGAGTAAAGATCAGTGAGAGTAAAATAGATGTGGAATGTGATGGGAAAAAAGAAAGGCTCTTGGGAAGACTGGCAACAAAGTAAGACCAAGGGAAACCCATTTGCTGCTAATCAAGGTAGAAGACCTAGTGATGAAGAAAGAACACACACAGGCGTTAGTACTGAATTTCCTCTTGCCTTAGCTTTTACAAGTCAGGTCTGCTGTCAGTACTTTTGTTCCTGCACATAACATCAGTCTCAGAGTCTGAGGGACTGAAGTATTACCCAAATAGGCTGAGGAAGTTGGGCTTGTTCAGTCTGGAGAAGAGGAGGCTCTGAGATGACCTTATAGTGGCTTTCCAATACTTGAAGAGGGCCTACAAGATAGCTGAGGCAGGACTTTTTGCATGGGCAGGTAGTGAGAGGACAAGTGGCAATGGTTTAAAACTTGAAGAGGGAAGATTTAGATTAGATATTGGGAGGAAATTCTTTACTATGAGGGTGGTAAGGTACTGGAACGGGTTGCCCAGGGAGGTCGTGGAAGCCCCATGCCTGGCAGTATTCAAGGCCAGGTTCGATGGGACTCTAAAGAACCTGATCTAGTGGGAGGTGTCCCTGCCCATGCAGGGGGGTTGGATCTAGATGATCTTTAAGGTCTCTTCCAACCCTAACCTTTCTATGATTCTATGAAAAGAGAAAATCAAGGGGGGTGGGACAACAAGCACTTGATCAGACTGGAAATACCAATCCACAGAACTGCATGGTAATCAAGGCCATTCAGAAACCACATTGCTTTAAGGCTGCTCTCCTCTTTGAAAGATTGCACCTTTCTGGCACTACTATGATTGATGATACAAAAGGTAATTTGTTTTCAATGGAAGAGAGAAAAGGAATGAGTGCTAAGGGTAAGATCCAAGTCCAAATATTTCCTGTGTAAGGACAGACCAAGAATTTACCTCTCTCAGATGTGTTTCCCACTGCTTATTGGTAGCACACCAACACTGTTCTTGGTGATTGCCAGAAAGCATTGCCGTAATAGAAAAATCAAGCACTGTAGAAATCAGTGCTCACCAGCAACAAAGAGTCACCTTTATTCTGTAAAACAACCCTCATATAATCACAAAGTGTTTCCCCAGTGCTCCCCTGTTGTCAGGGCATTGAGGGAGCAGCAGCACATAAAGCTGTGGAAGAAGAAAACAAAGTATATGAGTCCAAGATGTGAACAGAAAGCTCAAGATTTCCTAACAAGTGGAATAAATCCCACAGGGAGACAAGAATACCTATTCCTTACAACCTAAATAGGAAATTTCCAGAAATTTTGGAATTGCTAGGAGCTGAGCAAAAAGGCAGACTCAAGACCACTTACACTCTCAAAATTTCTTCGATCTTTTAGATAAGCTCCCACATCTGAAATTCTGACAAAAACTGGAACATCTACAGTACAGACTTGCTTCCTGAAGCTAGAGTTCATTTACTTCCTTGCAGAGGAGGAATGTAATATACACAATTTAGTTAATACACAAAGTACTGCACTACAGATGGAACTGGGCTGCACATTAAGGTACTGCAGAGCTGCATCAATAGGAGGATGTATATGCTTTTAAGTGAGGTGAGATGAGGTGGGGAGCAGAAGAACAAAATGCCAAAAATAGAAAGCATCAATACCGATAAATTATTAATAAAATTAAAAATAAATAAAAAATAAAATAAAATAAAATAAAATAAAATAAAATAAAAAATAAAATAAAATAAATTTAAAAAGACCTACTGGTTTAATGGAAACACGGGGGAAAAAAAGCTTTTTAGAGAAAAAAATAAGCTTGACACCCATCCATATATTGTACATATCACTGCACAATGTTAAAGATCACATTAATGTAGTATCTATATATTCAATTACTATAAAGATCAGATTTTTGAATACTGCATTTTCACCGTACATAAAGTGTCATTATTAAATATGGGCTTGTTATTTCTAAAAATTTTGAAATGTTTATAAAAAAATGATGTATCTTTGGTTGCTATGTGACCTGACTGTGTGAAGTGGTCAACATAATGCAAAATAGTTGTGTTTGAAGGGAAGACTTTGAAGAATGGAAATATTGAAACAACTGAAATAGTGAAACAACTACGTTACATTCCCTTCTTGCCTGGATGCAGTCATATGTCATGTGCTCTAGGCAAACCTGCTTTAGCAGGGAGGTTGGACTAGATGATCTCTAGAGGTCCCTTCCAATTCTAATGATTCTGTGTGATTCTGTGTGTGAAAGGAATTTTAAGGGTCATCAGTGTTTGGCATTGAGACATACTCATACAAGGTGTTATTTCCTATATTTTAAAGAGTCCTGTTGCATGCCTGATAACTGAAAAAAGTGCATATTTTCATATGCCAAATATACATTTTATCTGCCAGACTGTACATACAGATATTTCTGATAAACTGCATTAAGCCTAGTCATGTATTAACTGGCAGTGCAGTACTTTGAACACTGATTCAATTTTTTTTCAGTGCAAACAACTACAGAACTTTTATTTCACAATTATGATTAAAAGTATATAAATTATATGTACCAGAATCCATTCAACTTTTTTATCCAATGATTTTCTAGCCTTTATCCACCTGTATTAACTTATATCCATTAGCAATTTCACACTTTTGACCATTCTACTTGATTAATTAGGAATCAGAAACAACACAGTTTGCCTAAGTATGATTGTGAACAACTTGAATGAAGTTCCAAAAATCAATAATTACACAAAAGAGATAATTCAAAAGAAGACACAAAGATGCTTTTTCTTAGTAAGTTTAGTAGAGAATAAGAGAACAATGAATGTCACTTACCTAAACTTCAGCAAGGCTTTCAAAGCATGTTCCACAGCAGCTTCATAGCCACATCATGGAAATACAGACTGGATAGCATGGGAAAGGCTTATTGGACCAACAGCCAGTGATCCAGTCAAACTGGAAGTTGGGTTTTCTTCAGGTTCAATATGGGATATATACCATTTTATTCCTGCATTGGTGGCCTGACCAAAAGGATGAGATAAGCCCTCATTATGTTTGTAGATGGTTATATTAGGGGAGCACTTGGTAGACTGGAAAAGAGAGGTGCTGTTCAGAAGCATGTTGATACACTGGGAGAATAGACGAAGAGAAATCCTATAAAATTCTAGACACAAATACAATGTCCTGCATATTGGAGAGAGTAACCCTTTGTAACACTTCAGACTGCAAAAAGTGCTTGGTAGTTGTGGTAAAGAAGCTGAGGAGGATGCCTTTCCAGTGATGAAAGATAACTGCACACCAAGCTTCATTTGCCAGACTATAGCCATCAGGTCAAGGGAAATGATACTTCTCATTTATTTAGCCTTTTAAGAATGAACGCCCCTTTCCTCCCTTTCAAGAGACATACCAGCTAAATGCAGGGAGTTCAGAAGAAATATCAAGGTGATGGGGGCAGGAGTACCTGCTACTAGGAGAGTCTGAGGCAACTTTGGTTTTTTAGCTTCAAACACAGAAGCAAAAGGGGAAAACCAGCTGCAGACTTCTACTACCTAATGAGTTGGGTGTGCAAAAGAGGATTAGAGAGAAGACAGAGCTCTTCTGAATGTGCACAACAAAGAAAAAAAACATCATAAATTGCAGCAAGAAAAATTCCATTTACATACAAAGAGGCGGAAAACAAAACCCCAGCAACAAATTACTCCACTGAAGAAGTGGTCACAGGCTTGGTCAGATGTCCAGAGATACTGTGGAATCCCCATTCTTGGTGATACTCAAAAAGCCTGACTGGACAGTGCCAGTGTTTAAGTTGAATCCAAGTTCACAGTTGGTCCTGCTTAGAGGAGAAGAAGGCTGGACCATCAAACGTCCCTTCAAACCTAATTTATTCTTGAATCCTATGATTACATTCTACTTTGGATAGTTTATCAGTGCATTGTTCAAAGTACTTGTGTTAGATTGCAGAACTCTTCCCAAGACTTATTGGATAGTTCTTTTTTTTATTACAACCTGATTCTGTGTAGATCAGGGGATTTTATTTACTAGTTTCTGACTTATGTTCCATTACATCCCACAATTATCTTGACAAGATGCAGTTATTTTTTAAATTAATTGTACTCATTTTGGAAAGTCGGGATGAGCAAACTAAAATAAAATCGTAAGCTAAATGTTACAGAGAATATTAAAAATCATATGAATTATGAACGTGTGCAAGGCAAATATGAAAACCTTTATACCAGCTGTTAACCAACATTTGAAAGCCAAATGAAGTGAGTTTGGAAAAGAATGCACCAGATGGAAGAAATATGTATACCCAGGGAATAAGTCTTTCTTTATCTGCTATTCTAGATTACTTTCAGGCATGCACATATCACCACTGAAGGAAACTTTTTTACTCTATGTAACATCTTGAAATAACGTAATATTCTTTGTGTCCTGGTCATGTTTTTCCTTCATTGTAGGAAGGAGAAATGTAGGGATTGAAGAAAACACTAGAGGCATCTTTAGAATACAAAGTGTCTGGTTATGACCAATTATTATACATATTACATAATCATATATTTATATAGGAGTCCTTATAAATTAAACTAATAGTTTATATGTATAGCTTCTGTTTAACATTAATCATTTCTTACATTTATGATATTTTAGATGTGCAGAACTTTACAGAAATTTATTTAATTGGCAAGTGTTTAGGATATGTCAAACAGCTTTGCCAGTATATGGTTAAATACAAAATGCATATGCTGAAAATGGGGCTGTCAAACACCGTATTTAACTAGACTCTGATGGGGAAAGTTGTACCAATATGAAATGTGCTAATAGACTTATAAGAAATAAAGATGTTTCAAATTAGTTAGTTAACACCACAAACAGGAGGATACTTTAGTTTTCGTTTTCCCTGAATGACTAGGAAATTGACAAAGATACTCTAGCCTGCACAGAAAAATCCATTTTCTACAAATGAAATCTATGCATGGTCCTCAGTTGCTGCAAATCCATCTGGCTTGTAAAGTGATTTACAACATCTTAGTATACTGGCTGATTTTTGCATGTATTAAGTGCTTTACACTGAAGTTTTTCAGCGTTAAGTTTAACAAATCCTGGCATAAGCTAATAAATGTTACTCATGTGCATATATTTTTTAATCCTAAATAGATATCAAGACCCAGTCAAATTATTCATTATTTGGCTTCTATTGCTATGACACAAAAAATATTTTCAGAGATACAAACTTCATGATAATAACTACAATAAACTGTGTGATGCAGTCATCAAATACTAATGTACTTTCTCTCAGCATTTTTTAAATTGAGTTAATTCCTTTGTTTTCAGTATAGAAGTTAATGTTGCAGTGAGATGAAATTAGTACCCAATGTATAGAGATAAAAAAAAGATGTTTTTCCTTGTTTCATGTTATGCCTGTAACGACTTTGCATAACCATTGCAGCAAGTTTGTGAAAAAGCAAAAAAATGAATAAAACCTGCCAACTGCACAGAGGATAAAACTGTTGCTCTGAATTTTCTGCTGTGCTGCATTTTGCTATTTACTGCACACTGCACAAATAGATGATATGCAGTTCAGATGCAGACAGAAAATAAAGGCCTTCCAAGTCCAGATGTCTTAACACTGTGGGAAAGATAAAAGTTGAATTTTAAAATGTCAATATTTTATATCTAAAATATTTTTCTTTTAATTTCTCACCCCCTAAGCCATTTTCCTCTCCTGTTTTCTTTAAAGCAACCAGATGGTTGAAACTTATGGAACAAGAGCTATTTGCACATTTAATTCTCAGTCTCTATCATTTTTGGTAGAAAACTGAACATTCTTACTTAAAAATAAAATAGTCAGTGACTCATCACTGAAAGAAAGGTAGCCAATAACCAAACATTAAATTCATTTCTCCTTGAGTAGAGTGCAAATCCTTGTTCAAGGAATAATGAAGGAAGGTTTGCTTGCCTGAGCTACCTGTAATACACAGTTCAACAAAAGCTGGTAGAGCAATAATATGAAGCTGTAAGTAGCAGAGTTTTCTCTAAACACCACAGCAACTCCATGAGTGGTGCCGAAGTCACATACAACTAGCAGAATGATCAAGTCAGTGTGAAGCCCTTTGTGAAGTGCATAGCTGCAGTGCATAGGCAGCGAAATGTTTTACATCATTTTTAAACAACACATAATCAGGCAGCAGTTTGAACTGAGTGTTTCTTCATTCCTACATTCAGAACTACCTGTGATTTGGAAGGAAGCAACTCTGTTAGGAGTTGTCAGAGCTGTATTTGTTCCTAATTTCAGCCAATATGTGAAGTCCATTTTCACTGTTTTTCGCCAGTCAGGAAAAAAAACTTTAGGGGAGCCTAGGCTTTATCTTGGTCTGACAATTTTCATGAAAAATACATACCAATCGTGCAACAACTATACAAGATTAGCCTTAGGAAGAGGGAAAGGGAAAAAATATAATGTAGTTGTGACCACCTCACTCTTTGAAAGTGAGCTCTGTCCCTCTAGAACCATTCTCTAATTTAAACTTGCTTCAGAGTCCTGTGGATAGAAGTCAAATCTACCCTCAGCTATACATGCTTAATGCAAGCTTCCAGACACTATGAAGAGGAAAACTGGAATCTGTGCTATCCTTTCAGATGAGAACAAGTTATCATTTATTACAGTGTGCATGTCTGATGTGCACCCTTGACCACATCTTCCATCACACGATACTTGTTTTAATGTCACCCAGAAGATATGAGACAAGCCAGCTATGCTCCTTCCTGAACAGCCTGATGTTACGTTTTGCAGAGTAGTATGGGATTTGCAATCAGCCAGACGGGGATATCTGGCCTCCTATAACATGTGGAGATAGTCTAAAGTTTTTTCTATTGCTTTATTTCCAGTCCCAGGCTGCAGAAGTCAGTTTAAACCAAGCCTGTACTACCAGTTGCTATTAAGTCTTCTGTGAGCTAGAAGGCCTCTCTGCACTGGGGAAGAGAAGTGGAAGAAGGGAGAAGCTGGATGTGTATAGAAACACAGAAACTATTCCATGTGCATGCTTGTTAAAAACAGACTTTTGTCCAGTTCATTCTTTCAGGATTTAGTAGTGTCCCTATGAAAAGTTTCTGGGTCCCTGGGCCCCTTGACAATACTTGTGAAAATCTACTCATAAAGCAGTATGAAAGTAAGCCTCAAGTGTACAAGAGTGATAGTACCTTTAGAAACATGAGAGGACATGGACTAAAGAGGTCACTGTATTGTTAACTGTGCCCCACTGAAACACCACCTTCCCTCTGGCAAGGTAACAAAAGAACCCCAAAATAAACCAAATCACCCTTCCCCTTCAAATTCTTCACATCCCACCTATTAAAAAAACGAACCAAAACAAACCAAAACCACCCCACAAAACCACACAAAAAACAAACAAACAAATAAAACCCCCAAAAACCCACACCATACAAAATAACTTAATTCTATAGAATTTAATGGGTCACAGATTCAGGCTGGAGGGCCTCAGGAGTTCTCTAGTCCAACCTCCCACTCAAAGCAGGATCAGTTCTGTGCTCACACGAAATTGCCTAGGGCTTGTTCCAGTCTAGTTAATTTTAAAGGAACAGCCTCTCCCACTCCTTGATTGTGCTCAGGGTGAAAATGTCTTTATAGACAATCTGAATCTCTTGTATTAACTTGTGTCCATTGTATTTTCCTGCCATGCATCAATGCAAGGAGCCTGGCTTCTGACATATTTTACATGAAATTCATGTACAAAATCCATCATTGTATAAAACACAGTAAAGTCTTTGAAATATGGACTGAAACTTTGAAATTTTCAGCTTGTGAAAGAAGGGTAGAGAAGTATCCCACCTTCTCTGCCTGATAAGTTTTGAGAGAGCCTGCCGCTGGATTTTGTCCCTGACCCAGCAAGAATACTTTGAAGACCTTCAGGAAAGGTAGACAGAAAAGTTCCATATTTCTCAAGGCAAATTCTCCTGGCCTAAATATTCATCCATAACATAAAAGCATTTACAAGTACTTCAACCTGGGCACAGAAATGCTGCAGTTCCAAAGCACACAGAATCACAGAATCACAGAATCCTAGGGGTTGGAAGGGACCTCAAAAGATCATCTAGTCCAACCCCCCTGCCAGGCAGGGTCACCTAGAGCACATCACACAGGAACTTGTCCAGGTGGGTTTTGAATGTCTCCAACGAAGGAGACTCCACAACCTCTCTGGGCAGTCTGTTCCAGTGCAGAAGACTTTGAAGCTATGTGATAATGCACAAGTTCTCAAGAGTAGGCTTTTTGGTTTAAACATTGAGTTGCATTCCAAAAGAAACAAGAAACAACAACAAACCCTACATGCACTTGCTGCAGTCGTTTGTTAGAACTACTTCTTCACATACATCCCTTTCTCAGCACAGCCCATCAGGCACTTCATAACTATTAATTTACAAAGTATCCAAAAGGCACAACATTTATTTTTTTCTTTCTTTTTTTTATAGAGAAGACAGAACAACTTTTCCCAGCTTCACACAGAAAAACTTGAACAGAGCCAGAAACTGAACATACATGCCTCACTTTCTCAGGTAGATTCAAGTACAACAGCTTTCTTTCTCTCCAGGCCACTCTGCTACTCAGCTGACATGCTATTTTGGAGATCTGAGATTAAATGTTGGCAGAGAGACAGGGCCAGGAAAGAGGTGCTCAACTGCAATACCCACAGGGAAACCAAAGGCCATGCTCCTCAATATATGATTCATTACAATACTGTATGGACTCCAACTACCTTCACTAGATAATAGAAATTGCTGCTGAAAAAAACAAATTTCATGTTAAGAATCAAACACTTACAAATGAAGTTTAAAGCAAGTTCATCTGATAACTCCAGGATATGCAGGCTTACTCTTTTGTTGTTGTTGTTTTTGTGGTTTTTTGTTCTTGTTTATTTGAGGTTTCTGTAAGTTTTTCAAGGTTGGACAGGCAGTTCAAACTTGGAAGAAGGGACAATGAGACAATTGCATTAAATAACTTAAATCAACAGCCACATACCAAAAAATCATATTCTATGCTCAGCCTTTCTGATGAGATAAACAAATTAAGATGGAATTATTATTACAGAGGTTTGTTTTTGTTTTAATTTTAAGGGGGTTTGCATATGGAGTTTTATTGCTCTTGTTCCTTAGCTTTAATAGAAAAATTGTTATAACCAGCCATTGCAAAAAAAATGGATAAATGATAAAGCAGTGCTAGCTAAATTCTGTCATTATTGACACAGTGATTTGCTTTCCTGGCCACCCAATTTTTGATTACTTAAATTTAATCTGAGACATGAGGCAAACTGCTAGAATTTTCCTCAAGTGAAAGTTCAGAAAGAGCAGCATGACTGCAAAGCAGTCAATAAATATAATACCTATAATATGGTACAGTCGTATCCAATTATATTAAGATATTTTGTTAGGAAGAAATACTTTACCTGTCTCCTTTCTGAAACATCTGTATACAAAGCCTCAAAACTTCTCATGAGAACAGATTTAGAAATCAAATAAAATAAGCTATCTGTTTTAGCATGTTAATTCTCCACTAATCTCTTAATATTTTTCCCCACTTTAAGTATTTTTAATTCCTTATGTTTATTTTTTCATTCAGCATCATATAATCAATTGCACATATTTCACACAATTTCCACACTAATTTGCTACATTATTTTTATATCATGTCATTTTATTCACTGCACTGAATGATCAGATTGGGAGGTTCTTCTCAACTAGTTTGATAAATGCCTAGTCTTTTAGGGAGACAATTCCTTCCTCTGTTGTCCTCAGCTAATGTATGAGGGTCAACAAAATTCCTCAGCACTTCAGTTCAGAAATGCCACGTTTTTATGTACCAGTAAAATGTTTTAAAAATTCCAAGCTCTCCAAAACCCTGGTTGCTTCTTTCTAGAGGATAATATCAGTTTAACTTCAGAAAGCACAGACTGCAAAACTGCAGAACACCAGCAGCAGCTTTTTAGTACTTTTCAGATTTTCTTAAAATTGCTCTAAAAATATCTATTAAAATAAAATAAACCCCCCAACCTGTACAATAGCTTTCTTAAAGAATTTCACTTCAAATAAAATAGCTTGAACAAAAATCCTCCATTAAGTACTGGCATTCAGTATCCATTAGCACACAAAATGATTAAAAAAACTTCATATAGTTGCAAATCTGGAAGTTTTGACTTGGCTATTTCAAGTAGTGTGGTATTTGCTTTCAGTATTCCAGTTTAATTTTTTTCCCATCCTTAACAGCTTTGGTATGCAAAGGACCATTTTTTTCCATCAGAAGAGCAAGATTTGGTGTAAATATATATTTACACATATGTACATTTTTATACACAGATAACTTGTATTAAAACAGCCATCTCTACACATTGTTTGGACAATTACAGTTATTCACACTGGTGTATTTTACAGATAGAGAGACAATTTCTTGTGCCTCTATTCTTCTTCTGTTCCTATTTATAAACAGTATACTTTAAATAATCAAGGAAGTTGCATTATTAAGAGACATGTAATTTCAGAGGTTTTTTGAAAGAACATTTCTGAAGAAAGATGCACAGCCCTGTTGGCAACAGCTGGTGATATAAAAGGAACAGCTGGTGGTTGTCAACAGCTGGTGACAACACCACTGATGAAAGACAGAGTACAATTTTTTTAAAAGACAAACACCTTCTCTGCTTCTTAAGATTGACAACACTACACTGGAAAGGGAGCTAAAAGTGTTTGAGTGTCATAAACTCAGGGTGTGCTTAACACTGGTAACAGAGCAAGAACTCTCAAAAAAAACTCAAAAGAACTAACAAGCCCAAAACATAGACAAGTTTTGGCCTAAAGACAGAATAGTTGTGTTATCACAGCACTGTGAGAGAGGGACCAAGATAATCAAATAACAGATACCTAGTTTTGTGGTAGAATGATTCGGGCTTTCCACACCTTGCAGTATTACACAATTAAATGCATACTTTGAAGTACTTTCATGCATCTGCTGAAGTCCTGTTAAATCTGCAGCTTAACCCTCCAGTTTTGGGGACACTGTACACAAGTAAAGCTGTCAATGTACAGAGCTCAGTTAAATATTTTAATATTATTCCTAGAATAATAGATAGATCACCTCAGAGGAGGCCCAAGAGTCATTCACTAAGTTGGAAAACTGTTGAAAGAAACATTTTTGCAATACATTGCTTTAATCAGAAAAATTTCATCATCATTTCTATCTTCTAAAAGCTCCAGCCACAATTTGTTGCTGTGTCTCCACATTGTTATGCCAAGTGGAAAAATATTCCAAACAAAGTTCTAAAGTCTCCTGGGCAATCTAAACACTGGCTTTCAGTGTATGGATTGCCCAATCAGAAATATTTCAATTAGGATCTAACAATTTGAAATTACGAAGAAGGTAATTTTCTTTTTATTAGTTTTGTGAAAGGCGTCCAAATAATTTTACAAGCCAAAAATTAGGACAGAAACGTTTTGCTTGATACTCCTACCTTTTTATTCATGCCTTTTAAGACAGAACTATGTACAAACTTTACCTTAACCTCTAACTACTTAATCCAAATCTTAGATTATTCAATTAATAAACCACTAAAATTATAAATAAATTTAATCTTTATAATTATAACTGTTGATGTGAAAAATATCCTTTGTAAAGTATGGAAACTAGCCTTAATTTTAACCATTACTTCTGCAAAGCCTCAAAAGCCCATGATTTATACATAGAATGTCTAGAAGTGTGACAGATTGGAGCTTCTGACTGGTGTATGAGTTCCTCAGATATTCAATTATATTAAAAAAACTCCACCAGCAGAATAGAAAGGATTTCACAAAGCACAAATAATGTATGGTTCAGAGAGAGTTTTAAGTGTTATAGTGCTGAGTTTAGTCTGTAAATCAATAGTTTGTTCTTTGCCAGGAACAAGAAGAGCTAGTCATGACCCATAAGGAAAACATATTGTTAGTCACTTTGAAGAAAATGAACTCTAAAAACCTGTCCAAAACATGCCCAAGAATGGGAGAATGGAAGAATATCCAAGGAAGAAATCTCCAGCTAAACATCTGTAATAATGCTGCCACTCTCTTTTTCTGGGAAAAAAAAAAAAAGTGGTAACTGCACACACCAAAAATTTTAAAAATACAAATATATATAGTCCCATCTCCTTTATCTAGAGGCCTGGTAAGTTCTTCATCAACATTTAAGAAGCATTGCCAACCCCAAAGTTTCCAGATTCTCTCCACTCGCCCTGATTCCGTAGCCATTTAGCTTAATCTGTACATTGCCGACTCACTGGACCATTCACAGACTACAGTTTAGGCATAAGCATGCTATCACATGCCATATGGGCACTGCCAAGGCTGAAAGAACAAGGGTAGGGGGTTTAGTTGGGTTTTTTTTGGTTGGTTGGTTATTTTTTTTCCCTACCATTGGCAATACTAGGTGTCTTGCTTCGTATACTGTGCTGTACTACCGTTTGCATATTCGTCCTATGAAATCCTACACTATTTCATGGTGGGTGGCTCATTAAGGGACCATGGATCCAAAGGCAGCCAGAATTCTAACAATGGTCTCCAACTCAGATCCTGGCTCCAGCCATACTCCTGAATCATACTGGAGCCAATTCCCATGTTCACCAACCTCCTCTACCCATGCAGGTTTCTGTTTGCAGAACATGCAGAGGAAGCCGAGACATGCAGCCAAACATTTATCCATAGCACACCTAGTCATTGTTAATCAGAGTAATCAGGGGGCCAAGACTATTCACATAGGTACAGAGGCAGCAAGAAGAGCTTAGGCTAGAAACCTAATACACCAAATGATCTGCAGAGGGTGGAAGGTGGTGGGAGAATGTGAGAGAGGAGGATGGAGAGCTATGAATAGCATGTAAAAGACTGATTTCTTTTATTTATTTACTTTACCCCAAACATGAAATTGTATTCTGTAAGAATCACAGAATCATAGAATGGTTAGAGTTGGAAGGGAAGCTCAAAGATCATCAAGTTCCACCTCCCCTGCATGAGCAGGGACACCTCCCACTAGATCAGGTTGCTCAGAGCCCCATCCAACCTGGCCTTGAATGCTTCCAGGGATGGAGCTTCCACAACTTCTCTTGGCAGCCTGTTCCAGTGTCTCACCATACATATACTAAAGAATTTCCTCCTTATCTCTAATCTAAGTCTCTCCTCTTTCAGTTTAGAGCCATTACCCCTTGTCCTCTCACTACAAGCCCTTGTAACAAGTCGCACCCCAGCTTTTCTGTAGGCCCTCTTCAGGTACTGGAAGACCACTATGAGGTCCCCCTGTAGCCTTCTCTTCTTCAAGCTGAACAACCCCAACTCCCTCAGCCTGTCTTCATAAGAGAGGTGCTCCAGCCCTCAGCTCATTTTTGAGGCCCTCCTCTGGACACATTCCAACAGGTCCACATCATTCTTGTGTTGATGGCTCCAGAGCTGGACACAATATTCCAGGTGAGGTCTCACCAGGGCAGAGTAGAGGGGCAAAGAAACAGAAGACCCATAAAGCACAAAGATGAAAAATTACCAAAAAGTATTGCAGAGGTGAACATGAGAAGAATGCTGTTGCACTCCCCAGAACCTGCAAGTGTTCCAGAAACCAGGAACAAAATACAGAAGAAAAAAGTTAAAAACCAATGCAACTACTTTTAAATTCATACCTGTCATTCCAAAAAGCTTCCATACTGGAAGTCACACCCTAGTCAATTAACCAGAGACTGAGGATTTTACTTCCCTGCACTGCAAAAATATTTGTCTCCCCAAGAAATATTCAGTGTACTTGAAAACTGTAGTTACTTGAAAACCCCCCTCCCGACTTTGGGGGAAGAAGATGTAAAGAAAAAAAACAAAACATGTTTGAGAAATCACCTAATGATCTCAGTGGTACCTTTTTTTTCCCTTTTCCTTTAAAGATAAGTTATACAGGTGACACAGCATCCTAACATTCATAATTCAAAGTGGCTTGGAATTGGTAATTTCATTAAATGCCTAGAAACCTTGTGTAATACACAAGACATTTAATGCTATGTTTGGCAGTTATATATAAAGTAATTTTCCATTATCTGTTCTTTTTCTGCAAGTAATATCAACATAAATAAACATTCAGATGTTTTTGAACTAGATCCTAAATCAAGAACAAACCCAATATGAAAATACTCTTCATGAATTCAGAGTCCTATGAAAGGAGTAGAACAAAGTTGCAAGACGATTTAAACAAGCTAATAGAAACTGTTTATTAAGAAGTTAGTTTCTCTGTAACAGTCTGTGATGAATGCTAACTTGCAATGTAAAGTTACAGAAACAAATTATGGAGTCAGTCCGTTGTCTATGATTCTATTGTCTATGATTCTATTCTATGTCTCAACATTGCTTTTCCTGCTTACAGTTCTCATTTTAATGTGACCGAGAGGCAATTAACATTCAAATCCCATTAACCCAAATTCTGAACACCACAATGAGTGTGAGAGCAAAAGCATATCTTTGCAAAATTTCCATCTCCTTATAACATACTTCTAATGAACAGAAAATAATTCCATCTATCCCCAACACACTAAAACACCTAACTTGTTAGTATTGTGTTAAATGTATCACCTTTTAAAATGTAATCTGCCAGCTAAACATTTTTAAACAATAAATAAATAAAATACACCAGCTTTCAATGGGAAAAACAAATAAAAGATATACAGATTAATCAACAATGTATACAGAAAAATTTGTTATTAATGTTAAAATTTCATTTTCTTCCCTTCCCTTGTTCAACTGCTGCTTCTTTCAGAAATAGTCCTAGATCTCTTTCAGAACAAAACACAATCATACTTCTGGGCACCTTTAAATCACCTGGGAATAAACCAAACACAGACAAAAAATTCAGAGCACTCAAAATTAATTTCGTTGGAGTTAGAAAGCACAAGCTCATTTTGCAAAAGACCTTTGACATTTGAAAATTTTTCTGTTTCAAATCAATCAAAAAAATCAGCTGAATTATTTTTCCATATAATTCCACAAACAGTTCCAGTCTCTAAATTACTACATTCTACTGTCATGTTTTGATAGCTTCAAAGCATTGCCATAGTGTAATATGCAACTAAGAGTTTAATGTATCATTATATTAAATAGTTGCCATTGTGCGGTACACACAGATAAGATATTAATATTGCCTTTACAGTATGAGAAATTATATATAAATACATTTAAGTTGTCTGGATATTTAAATATGAATAATATATGTGCATATATATGTACATACATATATATATATATTTCCATAAATATACATATAACTCCATTTAAATATGTTAATTTTTGCAACATGGCACTTTCTGATTAAAAGCTGTTTCAATGAGTTTTGATTTTTTTAAGCCATTCTTTTTTTTAATAATTTTGTGATTTATATATTGATCGCTGCTGCAAGTGCTTCCCCAATGTCCACTCAGCCTGCATCAATATTCATCTCTCACCACTCAAATTATTAATTCCCTAAAGGCCTATAGTAGTTAGGGACTCTTTATGTTACCATTAAAACAGATAACTGGTTTTGCCATTAAGAGTCTCTAAGATTTCTGCGCTCTTACGCAGAAGAGTTTATGGTCCGTTTCCTAAGAGAGAATTCACTCTGCCAGTGCCCTGTAGTAGCATCTGGGGTGCTGCACAGGCAAACCTGACAACAATGCTTTGAAGTAGAAAGTTAGGTGAACTATATCCTTCAACAGAAGTTAATTTAGCTATAATCTGGAGTTAAAGAAGAAATCTTAGCTTACACTAATTCAACCTGAAAGCTCAGTAGAGACATATTCATATTTGCACCTAGACAAAAAGCTGGGAGGTTTTTGATAGAAAGCAGGGCTAGTAAAGTGAGAAAGAGTAGCTCCAGAAATTTCTTTAACCTAGAAAACTTTCAAAACCAGTGGTGTAGCAATAGAAAACACATTTCATATCAACAAATATCAACCAATAAAAGCTCACACTTTAACTGAACTGGTATCCATATGGCAATTCTCTATAATTTCTTCATTCTCTTCCTCTGTTTATTCTCCATTTTGAAAGAGTTTTTTGTCCCCCTCACTTTTTCTTCCTTTTCTTTCTCATTTCCTGTTTTCTACCTCCTCTGCAATTCTCTTCCTGTATCAGAACTACCTTATTTTAATAAACCTAATGATACTAGCTGTCTTGCTGTAGCTACAAAGATAGGCTATTCATGTAAAGGCTACAATAAGCACAAACATGACAAAATATAACAATTCTTTCACACACTACTGATTAAAAATAAAAAACACCACTTCTTTGAGTACTTTGATGTCTGAGATGCTCATGCTTACATTCAAACCTATGAACTGAAACCACAGGAACATGGTTGAAGGCAGGAATGTTTTGCACTGGTTATCTCTCAACTAATTCTTGCTCCTTTATCTGTCATTCTTCAGTTCTTTTTACTTTAGCACCAGCTCTCTCAAAATTTCAATAAATCAAACATTGGAGTTAAGCTCTTGAAAATATACTATAAAAATAATTGCAAGGACAAATACATTTCAGTACAACATCAGACTATCACAGGGGTTTGTTTTTAAACATAGTGTAACCTACAAGGAAATAATTATTCTATGCTATTTAGACATGGACTAAAAGTATGATTTTACACAGATACTTAATGTGTGGTTTGGGTCGTTTCTGTTGCTG
The DNA here is from genome assembly GCA_020745705.1 of Hemiprocne comata. Taxonomy (NCBI): domain Eukaryota; kingdom Metazoa; phylum Chordata; class Aves; order Apodiformes; family Apodidae; genus Hemiprocne; species Hemiprocne comata. The sequence goes on along the minus strand of CM036587.1, from coordinate 78,148,505 downwards.
TTCAGAAATCAAAGAATAAGCAATGATTTTGGATATTGACAATATTTCAAATACTGCTTTTACATGTTACATACCTCTTCAGTACAGATTAAGGAAACTGCTTTCTAACACAAAATACACTTCACCAAAAATGTCTCCACAACAGGAGCAGAGAATATAGGAGGTCTGGCTTTCATTAAATTAAAAATCAGTTGCTAAGTACATGATGCAGGAAGGGTATGACTTCTAGTCCCATAAACCTGAGCATTGAAATATCACTACATACATTAATGCAATTACACCAAAAGATAAAGAACAACAGAGTGAAAGAAAAATGATTAGTATCACAAAGAAATTATTACATATCTGTTTAGATAGGTTTTCTGAAGAAGCCAAGGACCACAAAAAAGTTATTACAGTTATTACCACCACTTAATGCTAAGATGATATTTTAAGTAATAGTAGTTATTTCAAACCTATCTTCAATATAGAAACAAAAGATTCTTTCTCTTTAAAATCTAAAGTCCATTTCATGCCCTCAAATCTTTTGGATTTCATTACTAACATGGTGATTCTCATAAATTTAACATTTATCTACTTAACCCATCCCCCAAAAAGTCCTGTCTTAATTTCCAGAGGCAACAGTGCTTCAATATATTGCAGATGTACATTGAAAAGATCAGAAAACAACATTGGTTAGTCCAGAACCCATAGCAGAAAATCACTTAATTCCACTACAGGAATAGATAAAGACCACACTTTGTAGAATGGTCAGAAAGTCACAATAGCAAGAGAGGAGTCTCAAAATCTGAGACAAACATTGCTAACTTGAATTCACTCTTTTCTGAAAGCATATTCCTTCTTGTACTGCAAAACATCACCATTACTATAAACACTCAAGCCACGTCAACATAGGAAGGGAAGGAAATCTCAAGAGCTCAGTTTCTAAGGTGTCTGGAAGCCTGGCTGAAATCAGACAAACCACAAAGAATAATTAAGGAAAACCCCTGCAGATATTTGGAACTGCTGTTTCCTTAGACGACTTACTTCTTTCCTCTGTTCCTCTGGTAAGAACCCCTTTATATCAATAATCATGTCCTTTTTACTCACAGAGAAGTTTTGTTTTGCACTTGCCCACTTTGGTTTATTAGTAGTCGCCATTTTAATGGAGCCTTCTGAGATACTGGCTCTGTGATGAGAATGGTTACATTATTTATATTGTTACATGACCATTAGTACTGGTTGTATAGGTACTGTCAAACCAAATATAAACTTGCAATTCAAGTGCCATTACCTTGGTGTAGATGTAACAGAAAGCAAGGATTGTGCACACACCTAGAAAGAGAGCAAGAACAAAATTTTAATATGTGAAAAGGGTTTTGCTCCAGGAAGGCCAAATGGACCTTTTCCAGAAGTGAGAGCTACCCAGTAAAACAATCTGGAGTGGTTAACTGATGGATTTTCTATTCCTGCAATGACATTCAGCATTGATAACACCTTACTCAAAGGTCCTGGATCCATGTCAAAACTGCTTTTCACTGTTCTGAATTCAACAGATTTAACTTTTAGAGTTGCTTATTTTGTACTGCAAGTTTTATTTGGAAAGATTAAATTTTTTTCATACATGATTACTGAATCTGGTTAAGGCAAGCAATAGTTTTCTTTTATAATATGAAATAAAACTTACAGTCTTTCAATAGCTGGTGCCAAAGGGACAGCAAAAACTGTCTGAAAGGCAGTCAATTCTTAAGGCAGACTGGATCACCAGGTCACTGGACGAACAGAAAAGGCTTCTCAAGATCAGAGGTCTACTCTAAGTAGTTAAGCAGTAAATACAAGTTCAGGAGGAGGCTCCTTCCCTCTCTGCTAATCATTGATGCCAATATTGCTTTAGCATACTGAGCAGAATAGATTGAACAATTTGCTCCCCTAGCCCATTGTATGCCATCCCCCAACAAGGCACATCTAGCATTAATACTAAATTATGTTTTTAGAGTACTGAATGTAAAGATTATGAGCAGGAAAAAAGTAACACACCACTTGTTAAGAACATTGCAAAAAAAAAAATCACTAAATCAATGGACAGAAGGACCCAGACTATTCCTCCACCCCCGGTGCTGAAGTTCAGCGTGACAATCTCAGGCCTGGGAGGCCTCTCCTGTCCCTGTCTCATGGGTGTGGCTTCTCTTATCCTCTTCACATCCAGCAGCAGGAATGGACACGCATTCCAAAGAGACATGTTCAAACACATTCAAAATGCTGACATCAACAGACACACACAGTGTCTTATTGATGACCGTTTAAACACTAGCAATATATATATTTAAAACCACAACCAAGTCTTGTTTCTTCTTTGGCTGATTAGAGTTGACGTCCATTTGTGAAAAAACACACCTTTTCACTCTGATTAGTCAAATGTACCTGATGTCTCTGAACTCATTTTGACTGGAGTAAAGTTTGGGGTTTTTTCATAGTAGCTTGTTGGTTATACATTTTGGATTTATGACCAAACCAATGTTTACAACATAGGGAAGTTTCATTTATTGCTGAACAGTGCTTACAAAGCATCCAGTCCTTTTCTGTTTTTCATGTTGTCCCACCAGCAAGTAGGCTAGGGGAGAGGTTGGAGTAGGACACAAGAGGATAGGAAGCGACACATCTGGGACAGCTAATCCCAACCACCTAAAGAGATACTCCATACCATATGATGTCATGCTTAGTAATAAAACCTGCAGGAAAGGAGGAGTTGGAACAAAATTCAGAGTTATGGCATTTGTCATAACTGGTACTTATGGTGGAGCACTGCTTTCTGGGAGATAGCTAAATACCTGCCTGCCAGTGAGAAATAGTATATGAATTCTTTATTTTCATTATTAAACTGTCTTTATCAGAGTCCATAATTTTTCTCACTTTTACCCTTTCAATTCTCTTCCCCATCCTGCTGCAAGGGATTGAGCAAGCTGCTGCGTTGGGCTCAGCTGCCTCCCTCTGTTAACCCACAAAAGTCTCAAGCATCAGCACAGACACCATAACCACCTAATATCCATTTTGCAGACTGTGGGTGCCTTACACAGTCACTGCTTCAGACCTTGAGTCTTTTCAGATGCAGGTCTCCTACTTGCCAGTGAGTCCAATTTGACATCTGCACATTACATGTACATACACACACACAGAAGTGCAATTCACAAGTGAAACTTAAACCAATTGCTGGCTGTAGACCTACAGGTCTTGTGACCCACAGCCACTTCTCGAGTGCTAGATCTTTCTACCACACACACTTGCAGTCCTGCAAGTTGCTGGACTTTAGACTTTTCAGCACATGCACACAATATATTACACAGAAAAAAAACTAACAGGATTTACTAAGAAGATTGGCTAGACTGAAGTGACCAGATGCTGGGCACTTTGTTAGCTGAATATATTCCCCCATTGGTCCAATTTGACTTCATCTATATTCAAATGTGGTAATTTTGATGCTATTACCCAAGCCACCTTGGTCTTCCATGGCAATACTGGTAAAATTACCTACTGCTGTTCTTGCAAGACAGTACTCCTACAAAGGTTCCATAATACTCCCCTCCAATTACCCCCAAAACTGAATTCCCTAGATAACTGAAATCAAGTAATTATTCATGGCAGTACCTCTGTCAACTTCTCACTGTGTGGGTTTTTTAATGTTTAGCAGTCTTATGTCACATCCAATAGTTTCTCACAGTACATTCATTTATCTTACCCTAAAGGTCAGTGTCCAATCTTTTGCCTGCTTATCTTAGCAGTACATGTACACACAAGTGGCTTCAACTCTGTAAGCTGCTTTCAATCAACTTCCAAGGGAAGAGCTTTGCTCACAGCCACCCTGTGAGTTAGCAAGCAGGCTTTCTCTAACTCCTACAAGCTCCTTCACCACAACTGAAGACCTAGGACTTTCCTAACAACAGTTACTTGCTCTCTTGATGTATGTAAATTACACTGGATTGCTGCAGTGAAGGCTGATAGGTTGGAAAAACTTTGTTAGTTGAGCACAGAGAAGCATAAAAATGAAATAGAGAGTGTTGGCTGCGAAGAGGAACAGTTGCTAGGGTACTGCTCTTCTGGCCTTGGGAGTTCTCCTGCAAGTTGCTGCTCTGTTATAGAATTAACGATCTGATCCCAGCAACAAGCCACGGAGGAAAAGCTTTGTGGTTTTGGTAAGGTCACGTTCCAGTAAGCTAACAATATGTACTGAAGCCTCAAGAAAATTAAAATATGTTAAGATCCATTCATAGTGCCAAAACAGCATATGGAGACTTCAGTGCAAGTGAAAGTTACATTACTTTTTGATTAATAATGCTGCCAAAACCCACAAGTCTCTGGTCTGGCACAGAAATACAGAAACCAGTGTATACGTCTGCTAAAATTAAATTATTAGACAGGAAAAACTACAACTAGAAGTGGCTTAATTAGGAAAAGAACAATGAAACTTAAGACCCTAAGAGGCAGCAAAATCTGCCATGCAAGGTCTCGCAAAGAGCTACTGTTGCTGAGCATGGCCTATGTTTTTTTCTATAAAATATGACATCTGTTATCTTCTCCAAAAATAAATATTCATTAATAGATTAGTTAACTTTTGTAGGAGACCAAATGAAGGGAGAAGTCCTCTCAGGTAATGGTCCTGACACTCCTATCGACTTCAGTGGTCCCCCAAGACAAATAAACTTTTGCTGGGAGCAGGGGTGGGGATGTGTGAGATAATGTGCAGATAATAGACAGAACTTGGTGAGAGCAGGGGAGTGAGACTCCTTGGGGTCTACCAATGAATGTCTCAAATACTCAGAAACTTTTCCCTGAAACAAAACCTCTCAGTAAGGAGGGGGTTGATGAGAAAAGGAAGATTGTTGAGGAATACCAGAAGCCTGTATAACATACGCCAAGATTTAAAAGACTCTCACTTACACTAAGACCTTAATAACCATTAATTTCCTGAGGAGGAACCTTGAAAGATAACAAAGGAAACATCGCACCACAAGGCATGAAGTCAGCAACACCTGTGGTAACTGGGGAAAAGGTTAAGACAACAGGAAGAGATTGTGACCACTAACCCAATTCAGGACCAGAAAGACTTGCCCCCCAACACCCGCAAGGACCATGTGTGCTAATTTATATATCAAGCAGGGACGACTGAACCAATAGTAAATTATGTAGGAATTAAGAGAGAAAGTTCCAGAAGTGCTGGGGCAAATAAATAGAGATACAAAACAAAGCAGGGGGGGCTCTCTCTCTCCACAACAAACACACCTGTTGGCACGTCCAATGCTGGATCCAAGACTGGTCATCTCTGTATCTCTATATCTCTATCTCTCTAACTTTTTTTTTCCTATTCTCTCTCTATCTCTCTCTCCTTTTTGCCTCCTAAAATCATTAAGCAATGCAAGACCTACCACAATTTTTTCCAGGTTGTGCATCTTGGACGTATATGTATTGTGACTTTCATAAACATCAGCCTTTAAGATTGCACAGCCTGAGAGTATATAATAATCAAAGTATCAGTCTTTATGAGATATTCTTTCTGCACTTTTAAATAAAGCTAATGTTCAGGTACAGACCTTGAGTGTTGTTTCACTTTAATTTAACTGAGGGGATTATGAATCAGACTTACCTTCCTCCTCTAACTGTGAGGTGGGATGTAACAACTTTGTGTCTATTGAAGTTCACTGAGGTCATCCTATGCAGTAAATGGAACTTATTAGTTTGAGCTGTGTCACGGACAGGATGGGATGGCAGACAAGACATATATACACAGATCAAGATTTATTGCGTGTAACACTGGGGTCTTAACTCCTTGAAGTAGAAGGTACAAGCACAGCCAAAGCAGAGGGAAATTGGAACAGAAGTGGAAGTTTTATTCAAAGGGTATCTTAACTGTGAATGTTATCACTTATGGTCAGATAAAACAATAAAGGTTAACCATTAAAATGCAACTTTCTTATTATCAAGTTTTATACTAGGCCTAGAACATTAATTATCAATCTTAAAGGATTCTATAATCTTTAAACTTAATGATAAAAATTACTTAATGTTAAGTTTACTAATAAAGACAGTGAAAGAGTTAGTATCTCTCACCCTTGCCCTGCGCAGCTGGGTGTCCAGGTGGATTGTAATTCTGGAGAATTAGTCTCTCTGGCAGGCTTCCCCGCTGGAAAGGAGAAGGTCCAGCAACCTCCTGGGAAAGTGTACAGGTAGTCCCCTCATTCAAAGATAGGACCAGGCTTTTATAGAATAGAGTGGATTGACTGCTGTCATTTAACTATTTAGCCATACCTCCAACATCTCTCATTGGAGAAAGAAAGGAAAATAGTAGAAAAAAAACATTAAGGCCTTGTTCTCACCAAGCAAACTCTTTTGTTTATCTGTTCATTCCTACTTTGCTCTGGGCCTATTTGTGGCTAGGCTGGGCTCCGTGTTCTTTAACAGCAGAGAGTAGCTGGTATTTATGAACATCAGCTTGGCCTCTGCTTGTACCTTTCAAGGTTGTTACCAGCTCAGAGCTTGCTAGGCCTTTCCCTTTCTCCTGGAAATCTTTCCACTTCAGGCCTGGGCCTGCAAAACTGAGAGACAAATGCAGTTGAATCATAGAGGGAAACTGAGGTAAGCAAATTGAGAGATGGAGCATCCTGCTACAGGCTGGACTCCAGCTATGTCAACTGCAGGACAGCCAGATGACAGAATATCTATTGACTGTGACCTTGGAATCCTTACATGAATCAGAAACCCACAAGAGGAACTAGATTTCAATCCATCCAAATTAAATTATAACTTACTTACGTAAAACAAAGACTTTTGAGGAACTAATTCATCAGCAAGAAGCATAAGTTGGGGTATATCATGCCTGGTTGCAGGTTGATCCATCATCCTAAAATATATTGAGATTGTTTGTAGTTATTAATCCATTCCCAGATCGATAAAGGTCTATGAATGGGTATACTATAATCTAAGGACATACAGGACCAATGGACTCCTTCTAAGGCTTTATTAAAACAAAAATGCTAACCGACAGTATCAAAAATATTCTGGAAGTCCTCATCTGGAGAAATAGTTTCCCATGAATCATCTGATTTTACAGACACAGAGATTTCCTGCAAGGAAAGCAAAAAACACATGGAAGTCTCCAACTAGATGTTCTTCCACAGCTTCTCTTGTTAAAGCTTTTCTAAAACACATGAAGTGTGAAATAGGGATGAGATATGAATACAAATGATATCAATACACATATCTAGAATATGAATGAGGGGAAAAAAATAGTTCATCACTAAATTCTTTTGGGACTTTGAATCTGACCTTGCATGTCAAAATTTAATTGAAAGAAATTTTAATACAACCAAAGTTATAAACCTCACAACCCAAAAGTTATAATGAAAATGCCAAGTGACCTGTACTACAGCAGCAGCAAACAATGTTATAATCTAGTTTGCCCTATGATTCAGAAATTAGTCCAATTTCTTTCTTATAATGACAGTCTCTCTCATCACTTAAAGCTTACTTACTAGATAAATGTAGCCAGGTACATTAAAAAATTAAACAAATTGAATCATCTTATCACTGTAGTCCTTTTTCACTCTAACTGCACTTTTTTGAACTGACAAAGTTTTAACTTTCCCAATGAAGCTTTTTGTATTTTCTTAAGTAGGTGTTATATTTTCTTAAAACCAGTCAGATTTCTTGAGGTCAAGAGAGGGAGGATGACTGCAATCTCAAATACTGAGAATACAAATCAGCTGAAGAAATTAAGTGAGTTGGGCTTCAATTATTTCTTTTTCCAGAATTAGAACAGAAGGTAAGAAATCATTGAAGGTTAGCCATTGTTAGCATCAGTAATTAAATTGCAGTGGTAGACATGATTTGAAAAGTAGTTTTGTTTTGAAAGCATATCCTTGAAATTTATCCTGCTAGGACTGTGACAAGACATACTAAAGTAGATTCAACTGAAACCATGAATTACTGCAAAGTGGTGCCCTACCAAACTTGTGTTTGGTTTTAACCAGAATCACTCAGGTTGCACGCGACGATTACTCTTGTCTGGAATCCACCTTCAGATGGTCTGACACCCCACACCTTGCTGAGTGACTTACTGCTGATGCAGTAATTCACAAAATATTTCTTCACCCATATAAAAACTGTACCTTTCTTACACTGTTCCCCTTCTTTGCACCTACAGAGGTTTTCATACCACAATGAGAAATTATTTTTATTTAATTTTCACTATGGATCAAAGAGCTTTTAAAACAAGCTCTGTGCCTCATTCTTGCTGTTACTTAAACAGATGTTTAATGAATTTTTGATCATCCCTCTTGACTTTTTGCACATGCAAATAGTTTAGGTAATGGTGCTCACCATATCTGCCAATTTATTAAACAGCTTCCCCTGACAATAGAGCAAATGTCAATTTACACAGGCCATTTTTAATCCTGAGGATTCTTAACTAACATGCAATGTTTAATGATATTTTGATTTCTATTATTTGACAAATTAAAAAACATTGTTTCCTACAGTGCAATGATACAAAGATTGGGGTTTGTTTGTTTGTTTGATTGCTTTTCCCCTATAGACCATGCCCCTGCCTCAAAAAAAAAAATAAATAAAAAATCGTAAGGTCCAGCAGGATAATGAGTTACTTACACAGAATGAGATTTAGAGGATGCATCCATACTTTCTTTTAACTACAGTTAACTACATCAACCCATCAACAAACATGGGAAACCATTTACTCTTCAGAATAGATGTAACTAATGTCCCATTTAAAACGTTCTGCACTTGTAAGGGAAAGAAGATTAATTTTGCATAGTGCTGTACTTTCTTCATCTGCCAAAGGGCAGCTAAATACAGGAAGCAAAAGAGATGAGTATTGTTCTATTCTATTCTATAACATGCATCTTTCCTATGGCCAACCTAAACTATAAAGAACTACAAACCTGGACACTTTGTCCAAATAGATTTTGGAACTTTCTAGATATTTTTTATAGGCCTAAAGACATTTGAGTTTTGACCCAAAGTCCTAGTCAAAATACTATAAAATTACTGTTAAAGAAAATTCAGCAATTTATTTATATTTTCACTCAGAAACATTACTTCCCATGTGCATTAGTTTGTGGATGCAAGACGCACTGCTTCCTATGGCCAAATGCTGAAAATTGTCACCAAGGACCTGGGAGACCAAGTCCACTCAGACTGTGGGACTGCAGCAAGGTTCACACCATAGAGTGCAAAGACTCAGGTGAAGAAGATATTTCCATACAATGAAAGGGGAACTAAACATAATGTCTGCCTGCATGATGACAGGGACAAGCTTGCATATTAAAAGACTTATTTTCAAAGTTCCTCTTCCTCAGTTTGAATTTTCTCTAGCAAACAAACAGGCTAAAAGTAATGTTCTGGTTTATATTTTAATAAAAACTGGCTGAGTTTAAATTTTTTGCAGTTTTTTTCAGAAGTCCATTGCAGATCTACCCAGATCTGCTTCAAAGTGTTGTTTAAATCAGGATCCTGTTGCAGCCACTAGGCAGGGGAAGGGAGACCCATGTTATATGGATATCTGGTACTACCCAGTAGGACTGCTTTTAAGAGTTGTCAGATAAAATTCTGGGCTTGGATTTTAATTAGAATTAAGTTCCTGACACTCTGCCTAGTCTTAAGGTCACTCACTTGAGTGTCAAGTCCTCAGCTGTAGGAAGCGGACGGCATCTTCATCTTCCACAGAGGCACAGTAGAGTTACAAACTACTGAGAGAACAGGCAATGAAAGCAGAGGCAACATAAGCTCTTCACAGCAACCATGGTGGTAACACCATACTGTAAAGAGTTACTCGTTAACTTAAGAGTTACTCATTATGCTAGCAAGGTATTCTCATTTGGACCTTACAACCCATAGTTGGCAATATAGGAAAAAGAAAAAGCAAGGTTTGAGAATTACACCAGCCAGAAATGTGGCCTAGTTTCCAACTCTGGCCAGAGCCAAGGGTGATCACACTACAACACTGCCATAAGAGCATGTTTGTTATCACCTGTATGATCTTTCTCATGTGTCACAAAGTTCCCTTTTCAAAAAAACCCACATGCTTTGTACTCCCTTTTCAGATGTGAAGACCCTGTTGGTCTCTAACAGTCCAAAGGCTGCTTTAAAAAGAAATCAGTAAGGCAGAAATTGCCAAGAAAAAAAAATGCGATCTTGGTATCAGGAAAGTAATACAGCACTTCATATGTTTCAATGTTTTAAAATATACACAAGGACTAACACAATGAGAAGCAAGAAGTGGTTTGAGTCTCATTTGACAGAATTCCAGTAGAAAGTACTAAAATATTAGAGTTCCTTAAACAGCTCATATTAAAGGTTGTATCATCAAAACCATGTCTTAACTGAATTGTATCACTTGGACATAGTGTAAGTGAATTTCATGTTATTTTTAGTCTGAGTATTTTGCTAAATATGTTCAACTGTTCCTTTTTCAGCTCCAGGGCATCTCTCAATGAACAGCATAGCTATTAAACAAGATTTTAGTTTTTTCTAGCTCCTATTTTCTGTCTTTGTAAGGGAACTAGCAATTTTTATCTGTAAACACTATCAAATATTAGGCAAGACACCTGGAGGGATGGCACACATAATCCCTCTACATAAACTACATGGGTTATACTTAATTGATATAATTAAGTTCTGTTCTTTCCTTATCCAGGTAAGTGTTTCTGTTGACCTTGTCTAGTTTTATGATTTTTATTTTCCTTCAAAGCAAGGGCATTCTCTTTAATTTAAGTTTAAAAACAGAACAAACAAAAAAACCAAACCCAACCCCACACCTACTCTAACTCCTTATATAAGAAACAATTTTAGAAAGACTGATTTAATTTAAAAGAAGTGTAAAACTATAAAAGGCAAACAAAAAAAAATATAGTCCAGAACTGCAGGAATGACATTTTCTGAAAGTTTGATACTCAGGTGAAGATGAAACTATCAAAAAATGTGACAGCAACAAGATTTCTCCCCAGCCACCTGTGTTTAATACAACTACAGTGCCACAGTCACCTTGACCAGAAGATACTGGCTGAACTAAGTCCTGAGAGGAGGAGAACAGGAGAGCTACAACACAGGAACATTTTTATTTATCTAGAAAACATTAAAATCAAAGTAACAGAGTAAGTGGTGGCAGGTTAAAAGGGAAATTCAAAGTCAGGCCTTGAGGTGTACAAACGAGTTTTACACTATTCTAACTAGTTAACATCTCACAGGTTCTTGCATCATCCAAACTGGCCATACCAAAGCCTTTCTAAAGGCATGGCTTTACAACAGTTCTGAGTAAAGGCTCTGAAAGTTATTTTTCGTCTGTATGTTGACTGAAGAATGTATGTGTTATGGTAAGCAATAGGACGCTGCACATTTCCTTGCTCTCTCATACGTGTCCACGTAACTAATGCTTTTTTTTCTTTTTTTTTTTTTTAATTCAGGTTTTCCTTGAATCCATCTACAAACACTGTTTCCTTAATGCTAAAAAAAGCTCCACTAAATGACTAAGACTTAGGAGCTGTTGCACTGGTTTTACAGATTTCACTAGTACTTTGGAAGTTCTGATCTTAATAAGAAATGACGGTAACATGCTCTGATTAGATTAAAGTTTCTGCGCCTTTATTATTTCTTCCTTATTTTACCAATATCTATGCATATGAAATGTAAAATATTAAATGAAAGACAGAGATGTTTTCTTTCCTTTCCAGTATTGATCAAGAAGTCGTGACTGAATTATTGCTGGCATCTTATTTAGAGATCTGAATAATTTAAATAGTTCTGTACATCCTCCTTATTCTTTCCTTCAAAAGCAGTTATGAAATATCAACTTCTCATCCTTTCCTCATTCAAAGTAAGTTTAGTCAATAAAATACTATAAAATATTAAAAAGTGAGTCAGACTTATTTTTTTAAAAAAGTTAAAAGCAGTGTTTTTAATAGTCTGTATTCCCTTTATATAAACATGAGCTTCATTGTAATTTCCTAAAACAAAATCCAAACACACAGAAAAAAATGCCACATTTGAGGGTACTACTATTTGGTTTTGCTCCCAGAGTCAAAATCTAATCTTCTTTAAAGAAGAGCTAATTTACTTAATGAGAAGCTCCACTGTCTTCAGGGGAAGTACTAATGGAGCTCACTGAAAATACCAAAACCTGGACCTTAAATATGGAAAAGGAAAACAAACTATACAGAATTCTGTGAAAGTGTGAGGGAGGACACTCAAGGGGCAAACATGGAACAACAAAGCCTTGAAATGTCCTTGAAATGTATCTATCTAAAGCAGAAACTTGCAGTGAAAAATCATAAGTCTTCAGTGAAACGAGTAGTCTAAGATGTAGTTTCTCTAGTCACAAAGATGTGATTTTAACCTTCAAGAGCATTATAATTTAGTCCAGAATTAAAGAGATGTGTTTTGTCATCCAGCTAACAAGAGCAGACATTTTAATGCACATAGTAAGAAGTAAAAAAAAAACAACCCACAGAATAAGAACATTAAGACAATTTCACTTCAAGGGTTTTGAAAAACTGATAATGCATAACATGCCATGATACAGCTTTCTAACTCTTGTGGGAAAATGATTTCTCTTTTAAGAATAGGTAGTTCCTTTTCACTAATCACATCCTGCAGTTATTCACTGTACAATATGCAAGCCAGAATTGTAAAAAGCTTTTTACACCTTTTGCGTCTGTAGCTTTTTGGAATGTATGCTGCACTATCTACAGCCACCAGCTGTGCTCAGATTGGATATCCTCAGTTAAGCAGGATCAGATTTTGGCAGTGCTATTATTAGCTGTAAGTATTTGTTTATTTCTTTAGTGCCAATTACACCCTATTGGGACTGCCAATGACACAGAGTGATTCACGACTTAGATTTAATAAATGAGCTTATATCAGTGAAAAATATTCCATCAAGATGTGAGAAAGCACTGTATCTAGGATTTTCTTGTATTTTTAAATGCTACAGCTATCTTCTGGACAAAACGAATCTTAATTTTTAAACATTTGAGCCTCCAACTGACTTTCAAGTTATCTGTGAATGCAGATTAATTATTAAAGAGCTGTCCCCAAATTTTACCAAACAGTTCCTCACTTAAAGTCAAAGGATTATTTCTGCTTCTTGTCCAGCACAATAAAGTCTTCCAGCTTACTCTGAACCCGAAAAAAAGCACACCTTTTTCCTCTTCCCTTCCCTCCCCCTTCCCCTTCCCCTCCCCCTTCCCCTTCCCCTTCCCCTTCCCCTTCCCCTCCCCCTCCCCCTCCCCCTTCCCCTTCCCCTTCCCCTTCCCCTTCCCCTTCCCCTTCCCCTTCCCCTTCCCCTTCCCCTTCCCTTCCCCTTCCCCTTCCCCTTCCCCTTCCCCTTTTTTTTTTTCGATAAAAATAAATCAGAATATGCTGAGAACTGAGATTCCTGTCAGAGCTGCAAGCAACGACTACTGTTTCCCCTGATTGCCAGTCCACTGTGAGGATTGGCACAGTTCTGCAGACTCATAATTTGTGCTTCTACAGCAAAGTGTGACAAATAGGAATAATCGAGGGAGTATGAGCCACTGGACCTTCAAAATTTCAGGTAAATCAAAGAAGCTTAGGACAATTCAGAGGAAGCCTTACCAAAACTCTGATACCTTTGAAGATTGTCCATCATTTAGGCAAAAGGATATGATATAAAATAGAAGCTTTATTTTCTGGATTTTTTTCCCTGAGTCATTCGTCAAAGTCCGAGTTCAGATAAGTGACTGTAATGTTTTTGTTTGTTTGCTTTTCTGTTTGAAGTTAAACCTATCACACTTTTTTGCCATAATTCTATTTGTATGCCAGGGAGAGCTACAAGAAAAACCTGTAATGAATGGAAGCTTTCATCTGGTGTGAATCTCTTTTTCTTCTGTTAAAACTTGAATAGGAGAAAATGAATTTATTATTTTTCTCCACATTTTGAAAGTCAGATTGGATGATGAGTAGCTTTTATAGCTCACACTTGAATTAATTGAACCTTTGAAATGGAAATTTGAAAGCAAACCTGTATATTATGTAGGAAATACAAATACTGTTTTAAAAGTAGGAATATTTATGTAAGGTTGGAATACTTCAGGGTTTAATGGAATATGGGAAATTGCAATGTATCAAAACAAGGAAAATAAGTGTTCCAACTGTACTACAAATGAGCTATTACCATTTGTATTGGATGGCTGTGGTACACAGGAGGGTACACTGCATTGTTCAATTCATGCAGCTTTGTTTAGATTGCTTACTCTGATAGACAATTGGGGTTTTGAGGGCTTTTTCTATACGGAATATAAAATTAATGTCTTGGACGTCTAAAGAATGTTTAAGTTTTCTAATCAAACCTTTATGCTAAGAAACATCAATGTAACAATACCTGCACAAGCTTAAATTTACAGATGTTTGATTACAGGGGTATGTGTGAGGGAGCTATTAAATATATACATATATATATGTATACACACACACACACATTTCCCTTACAGTAGAATTGTCTCAATCCTTCTGCTCAGGATTCTGAGTGTTCTTGATTCTGGAGTGGATTACTGTAATATTAATAGTGTTTTAATATAATTACTTTCATGTAATTCCTTCTTCTCAATTACTTAGGTCTGTAAATAAAATTAATAGGTTTGTGCTGTGGACATTTCAGCCTCTGGAAACTTAAAAAGAGAAATAAAAATCAAAACAAGGTTAAGCTTCATTTGCATTGGGCCATTGGAAATACCTCATTACTGCTTAGATGTTCTGATTTTACTAAACATCAAACCCAGGGTCTGGCCTTTTGTTCCCTGTGTGGAAGCCTCTATCAAATTTTGTAGTAATTTTAACCAATTTGGTCATCTGTTTCAGAAGCTAAACTTATTCTTTGCCTGAAAAGAGTGCACCTTCAATGGGTGCACACGTGTAGTATTTCCTTACAAATCTAGGCAAAACAGACATATTGAAAGCAATGGAGTGACACCTGTAAGATCAATTTTGGGACTGCTAGATCCCAAACATAGACCTCTGCCCCCTGATTAGCTGTTGCTTCTGTACCATGAGGTGAGTGTATCCTATGGCTTGCCCAGCATTACCTGTAACCTGGATGGACAGATGGATGGATGGAAGGAAGAATGGATGTTTGAATAACAGTATTTACACATACACACTTTTTCCTGGTCATTTGTCAGCTATGGGGCATAAAGTCTGCTCAACATAATCCTCAGAGCTCATTCCCCTGAACGTCCAAACTGAAGGACCTAAAGGTGCACCCTGTAACTCTCTCATTGACAATGTCCCTAACTTTTCTTCCCAAAGCTAACTAATCTCCTCTTACTGTGCAGTGGGATAGCAGCCAAATCAAAGCACATACCCTGATTGGACCATATTTTTTTCTTTTTAGGGGGAAGATCCAGTTGTTCACCAGCCCAGTCATTTTCTGCTGATGATGCTCTGATCACAGCAGGAAGGCTGGCAGGACATGTGTCCCTGATGGTTGAAGGACCAGTACCTCATGTATGCCAGTACAGTGTTAACAGCTCGGTTAACATTATCATTTTGTGATTCTGTGATTCAGTGATCATTTATTATTCTACCTTAGTCCTACCTTCTACCCTTAGTCCTATCTCTTACCGTCCACTCCCAGTTTGGATCTTGCCCCTTCATCTCTTCAGTTGAATTGTTTTTAATTCAGTGTTGCTTGTGTGCAACTGATGCAATCGTGAGACTTTGAGCAGAAGGGGAAAATGTAAAGGTTTGAAGGTAAATATGGTATAGCACAGTCTAGGGGGCTTCTCCCCAGGTGAAAAGAAGGGAGATCTCCTTTATTTAGCCCTTAGTAGAATATTTTACATGCTTGTGTCTTAAATTAGAAGTTACAGGAAGGAATGGAGATTATTAAGGAGGAGGATAAAGAACTAGCTAAAGCAACTATTCATGCTGAAAGAAGAAATATCAAACAATGGGAAATCATTAGTGTTTCTCAAGGTTTAGCATTGGGGGTAATTTTCTTAAATATTTTCATTACTGATCTTTACATCAGTAGTGGGGAAACATTTCCAGCATAATGTGCTGACAAATTTAAGTTGGAGGACACAAAAGAGAGAATGTTTTGCTATTAGATCATAGTATCATCGTATCATCATTCTGGTTGGAAAACACCTTCAAGATACTGGATGAGTGTAATTATTTTTTTGTTTTCATGTCATTGTTCTTATTCCTGTTGTCATTTAGGTTTTTTCTGTTGAGGGTTCCTAATCTGGAAGGGAGTGACTAAGGGAAGGTCTTAGAATGCTGCTATAAACTGCTATCGCAACGCATCTGCAAAAAAGGAAAAAGGAAAAATGCAAACCCTTGGATGTATTAGAAGAACTATTTTACTATTTTTTTTTATTTTTTTTTTTTAGGAACAACTGGTACTATTTGGATCTTGATGAAACAAATTCTGAAAAGTTATTTTCAATAAGAAGAAGAGAAGGCAAAACAAGCTGAAGCTCGAGCAGTTGTAGCTGCAAAAGAACACTTCCCGAAGAATGTTGAGCCAGCAAATGGCCTTGGACTGGAAATGTTTGACTTTTTTACTCTAACAAACTAAAGGTTAAGAAGAGATGTGAGTGACATTTGCAAATATACCAGGCATAAATGCTGGGAAGAAAATAACTAATTAGCTAAAGGGCTATGCTGACACCAAATAAGTGGGTATTATTTTACCCTGACTAAATATAATTTGGAAACTGGAAGATTCCTAGTTGTTCAAGCAAAGAAATCTTGGACTAGCTGTCTACCAGATATAACTGTAAGGTGGGAAGCCTTTTTTTTTTTTAATTATTATTTTTCTTTCTGTTAGCATGGAGGTATCTTAGTTTATGAAAGGGTTTTATATGACACAGTATCTTACACAGCAAGGGACTCTGCTTAGGAGCCTGAGAGGTCTGTTCTAATTCAGAGGTCTTATGATGGTGGTCTTGCTCGTAGTTTCAGTAGTGTGAATAAACCAAAGAACAACTGCTTAGGAAGTTTTGGGCAGAATGTAGGAAGGGGTTTCAAAAGGAATTTTTAAGTGTTTTAAATACCTGGGAACACCATTAGACAATAATAACTCAATTTATTAAATAGTTTCCTACATGTATGGATGGACAGTTTCATAAACAGACAGGCCAATTCTGCAAAGAAGATACAGCATCTTCAACTACTTAACATTGTTTTTGAAAATATTTTCATAATTACATACTTGTTCTGTAAGCAGCAGTGGTTCATGCAGGCCTACAGTATCCTTGAATTTATAAACTGTAAGAAGTTAAAACATTTCCAACTTTGAAACTTTATTGCTAACAATTGTATCAATATTCTCTAATTGTACCTGTACTGCTAGCTATTTATCCCTGGCAGGCAGTATTTTGCTTTCAGAGTAACAACTCTTGTTGCTGTTCACCATACATTGGGCATATCAGGCTTTGTGTCACTGCACATTGCATCTCTATCTGTCTAACAGAGTCCTTGAAGTTACTAGGATTTAACAAAGCTGTACAGCATGGAGAAGGTAATTCCAGGCAACAATGTAGCTGAAAAGCATCAGGTATGCAGCAGTGGTATTTTGAACCTGTCTGAGTAAGTCCTTGATCACATGGATTTTTCATCAAAGGAGGAGAGTGAATGCTGTTAGTTGGAAGAAGAAACAATAGAGAATGTCAGGCACAACTTTGAAGTCAGTCCAAAAGTTTCTTTGAAGTCATGGGACAGAGGTTGTATGCACCTGGATATTGAAAGGGATGGAAATAAGTGTTGTGTATTTTGTTGGCACTTTCCTCCTGGTGGACTCAAGGAGCCATTTAAACATACAAATGAAGCTCCAGACTCAATTGTGAGACTCCTTTCAGTGACTTTATTGAGTCTTTCCTTCCATTATCATTGTTGGTCTTTTTGTCTCTCACTGGGCAAGCTTTATTCCCTCCAGCTCATACCACTTCACTCCTCCTTGCCCTGTGTCTGTCTGTTTTGTTATTTCCTGCTCTGTATCATAATTTTTATAGTTCTCCTGCCCATCTTTATAGGTAGCACAGGATGGACTGAAGGTAAGGAGCATTATAAAAAGTGTAAGTATACAAGGAATTTTTCTTCAAGGTCTTTGTGCCACAAACAGAATCATCACAGACTTTTTTTACTTTGATAGATGTACGGTACCACCAAAAACCCACTTCATTCGTCTCAGATTATACTAGTAACAAGGTAGCTTAGCCAGCAATCTCTTAGTTGACATGTTCTGAGAATCTATAATATCTTGAGTTACTTTTGTGGCAGCACTAAGACAGTTTTGTAACTGGATTCTTCAGCAAACAGAGGTAACAGTTTGGTCAGTCTTGAGTTTCGTAATATGCATTTTTTTGTGGTATTGTAGGCAATTTATTGTGCAAGTGGAACAAGAGATGAAGAAGGCATGGAAGCCTAATGATGGTTTGTTAAAGGGAAAGCTCTTTTAGGAGACACATTTTTCCACTCTACTTCCCTGTATTTTTTCTGTTGTGCTCTATTGTTGAACCAAGTAAAACTTCACTGCTGTGATACAGAAAGTAAAACATACCCCTGCTCTGTGCTTATATTTTCAATGTTAAATATAATAATTATTTCCAAAAATAGAAATTGGACAAGACAGAATAATTATGAAAAAAGGAAGTACTGGAAAAGCTTGTAATTTTCAGGTTAGAAACAACTGTACTAGATAAAGAGGAACATAATGCACCAGCAGTAGGTATTACAATTTATGTCTCAGCTGCCAGTTACTAGTAAGGAACTACTGTCCTTCATTTGGTCTTACTACATTCTAGTAATACTCCAGCATCATTTCTGCATCTTTCTCCCAGTCTTCAGGAGTTTGAAAAAGTAATTCAAACAGTCTTTCATGTTAATTTTTAATTTTATATGATCTTTTACTTAAAGGAAACTATAGCTTCTTTGCCCTCCCCGAGGGCAGGGAAAGCTGCTCAGTGCAAAGCCTACATTCTAGTGCATACATTCTGAGTCATTGCTATTTAATTCTAACAGTTGCATGCATGAATGCTTAATCTTTTTGGTAAAAATTGGTATAACTTGTGATTACGTGCTGTAGAATCCCAGTGTAAATATATCAATTAATATGTCAAAATCCCAACAGACTGTACCTTCAAAACAAACTTGGAATAAATGAATCATAAGGAGCTAAATGGTCACAGAAACTTTCTAATGTTTTCATGAAATTAATGCTGTTGTGTAGGTCAATCAAGTGAGTCTATGGAATGATTGACACCAACACAAAGATGAAAGACATTTATGCAGACAATGTGAACCAACTTTTAGCTCTTTCAGTTATATATAGTCATTTCTATTATTTTAAATTTCTGTTTAACAAACTACTTAATCATAGGATGTTTTTACAGGATGGGCGAAGATGAGGCATAAATAAATTTCAACGTGTGTACGAGATGGAAAAGCAGCAGAATGGATGACTCAGGCAGTAACGTACAGCTTCAGCAAGGAATGTTGCAACTGGAGCTCCTGCTGGAGGAGTTTTGCAAATGCAGCTGTGGTGTGTATGGCATAAACAGGCACCAGTCAAAACCTGAGTCAAAGTTCAGAATTTATCAAACCATGTGAAACCTTAACCTGTGTCCTAGGATCTCATATTCAGGCCTAAGTCAGATTTAAACTGGGTATTTTGGGTACTGATAGCTGTATAGCCATATTGTTGCAGTAATCTGTATCTTTGAAATATCATAAGTACTAGTATTTTCATAAGAATGTTCTCCTCTGTCCTTGCTGGGCAGTGAACCACTGCACACCTAGTGTATGGAGTGATATGTGTTGGTATAATAAAGATTGTCTCCTGAATTTTGGCCTAAAAGTATTTGTAAGGACAAAACACTTCATATTTTGCATTTTAACTGTTTGTTTTTCAATTTTAATTACTAATATCTTCTAGGAACTGACTGGCAGCTCAGCCAATGGTTTCAACCAGAATTGTTTAAAATAAAGGTTGATACCGTGAATTGTTTTTCTTATATCTAAAGGGAATATAGTATTTTCTCTACTATGCCGAGTTCTTGAGTTATAAAATAAAATCTAACTTTGCTTTTAGACTTATATAACACAGCAGTTCTTAGATAAGAGGTGTTTAAAGGGACTATGGTGAAGTGTAAACAAAAGTGAGAACACTCTAGAACAAAGACTGAATGTTTATTTTATTTTGTTTGCCCTGTCTGTTTAGGAATAATAATCAGCTATACAATGTGAGGAAATGCCAAGAGCTAAACCCTCCCTTTTTTTTTTGCTTGATATCGTTGCTTTGTCCTGAGTTATGCAAGAACTATTCTCTTTTATCTGTTTCTTATATGAACAAATATTTTACTCAAAGATTTCTAATCTCATTTTGTTCAAAGATGTTAAAGATTCAGTGTCTCTGTAGGTATATATATGTTTTAAAATTTGGAGTGTTTTTAAATATGAATAACTAATTTTTAAGTTTTCAATATGATTTAAAGTAAGAATTCTCGAAAATGGGACACTATGAGTTTGCTTTTAAATGAAGTCTAAAAATGTTTAAAAATGCTTATTATTTAAAGTTTCTAATAGTGTTTTCTCATAGCAATTGCTAAGAAAAAAATATATTTGCTATTATCTTTCTTCTTAAGATTACATCACAGATATCAGGCTTCCTGGAGTGTATAAAATTCTGTGTGTTGATTGTGTGATTTTTTTAGCATTTTACTATAATGTCAAACAAGTTAGGAATTCTGCCATTCTGATTACGGACATTTTACATCTGTTTTCTTCTTGCAGTGTGCAAGGGAAAGTGTGTGTTAAGCCTTTGGGCTCAGTTGAAATGTGGGATAAAATTAAGACATTGCAAAACATGACGTGTAACAGCTGGAATGCTCATGCAGCAGTCATTTTAGTCTTCATACAGCCTTTGGAAGACAGGAGAAGGAAATGACTTGTCCAGAGTGGTGGTTGCTGCTACATTTAATAAAGATAGGCTAGTATACAGGTCTAGAAAACTGAGAACACAGTTTAATATCCTCTTTATCTGGAGAAGATGAAAGATTATGTCTGTCTCCCTGTGTGGCATCAGAGAAGAAACGGATTGATCTTTATGTTCTGTAGAAGGTTGTACTGCAAAGTAGAAAGGGTCAGACAGACAACACACAAAGAAGCACTCGAAGGTTATGTTATGTGCTTGTTCTCTTGTCCTTGCTTTGTTAGACTTCCTTTATTTTATACTAATTTCTGGTTATGCTGCAAAATAGTCACAGGTTATAATTCCATTTCTCTAAAATCTTGTTTCTAGCTATCCAAGGAGTCTCATGTTGTCCCTTTTAAAAAAAATCCCAAAGTTGTCCAAAATGTGCTGTCTTCCCCACAAAGTAAAAAAGTATGTAATACTATCATGGAAATGTTTTTATGTTACAAATATCTATTAGCAATTTCTGAGGAAAGAGTAGCATTTCTGTGTAAGTGTTACATATTTACGACTACCTCATTGCTTCCTGTAGCCTTTTCTGTGCTTTCTATCCTAGGATTTTAGGTAGTTTCTGAAGCCTTGAATCACCAAAGTGCTTCAGAAAAAATACTTTCCCCGTGTATTGGGGGCACAGGTGCATGTATTTGGGATTGTTTTTTTCCTTGTATCAATGCTTAATTATGTACTTTATTTTAAATAGATATCTAATTCCATTCAGCTTAGTTAAACTTATGTTCAGAGCTAAACATACATTTATGTGTGTTTCTGGACTAGGGTACAAGGTGGTACTCAAAGTGTTAATATATAATTCTACTTCCAACTGTACCATCTGTCATTTAAATGCCGAAATACAGTGCAAGACCTGCAGAAGTGCATATGGGAGCATCATGAATAGCAAATGAATCTATTTTGATCCTTGATGGATGTTTCAATGAATAACAAATGAGTTCACAGTGATTGGACACAGAAAGTGTTAGTGATGTGTTTGTTTTTTTCTGGCACAATACAAGAATCATCTTAAAGCGATGGCATGTGGCAGGCTGTGTTTAGTTGCCTTGGAACTGACTGTTAGGCTGTTGCTTTTTCTTTAACTGTTCTTCATGCTTTTTTATAAAGAAACAACCATCCATGTTCTTTAAAGCTCTTCTCTCCTTAATGTTTTTTATCTGATATGAAGGAATTAAACTATATTTGCAATATGTGTTTTCTATATACATTAAATATGCATGCATGAAACTACTTTCCAAAGGACTCAGTCCCATCAAATCTTATTAGATCTTAAATTATACATTCAGACCTTTTGTCTTGAAATACTAGGGAGTAATTCTCTTACTATCAGTCCCTTAAATAAAATAAAAATGAGACTGTTTTATTTTTCAGAAGAGGGAGAGAGGGTAAAGAGGCATAATTTTGTTCTTGGACCTCAAAGTATTTCACTAATATAGCAGAAATACAGCTCAGATTAGTGTCTGAAGATCCTACAATCTGGCGGTCAGCCATTGCAGAGCAGCACAGAAGTCTGTGATTGATATGTAGTGATTCTTATCAGAAACTGTGACTTTCATTTTTTTTGTTGTCTATTTATTGCCAAATAAAATGACTTGGCTAAGTAGTGCATGTGTTTGCTGACAGATCTGCACACAGGAATCCTTGTTTATAGACTTTGCTAGGTGTATATGCAAGCTGGTTACTATACCAGTATGATATGTTGATACTTTTAAATTTATTTTTGCAAATAGTTAATCTTAATTTTATTTGTTTAACTCCCTAGGGCTTATTCCTCACACCCAGTTGGCTGTTTTATTTTCAAAACAATTATTAATCAATTAATCAATTATTAATCAATTTTTAATCATTATTAATCAATTGTTTGCTATAATAATTAATTGTTTGATATTTTTTGAGGATACATAGCAAGAAATAGCTTTCAGCTAGCAAATTCTATGCTGTTTTTTAGCAGGTTTTATTCTAGCTGTATTCTATCTAGTTGCATTAACTACTGATTCAAGATTAATTCTTTATCTTTGACACACAGTTCTGGTGTTAGTTTCAAAATGATCATTTGCACTTAGGTACCATTTTTGTCAGTCAAAGGTTTCACAGAACTGGGTTTGGTCATTTTCCTGTCCAGGTGCAAAATTCAGCTGCAGCAACATCCTCTAATTGCCAAGCAACCAAGAGGAAAACATCTGCTACTTATGAATATGTTCTGAATTGGTAATCATAACAAAATAATGCTATGCCTGTTCAGCTGAGGAGTAAGTCAGAAGGCTAAAGGCTGTTGCTTGTCGCTCGTATTCACTGTTGACTTATGACTGTCTGTAAATTCAGGTAACCCATTCTGCCTCAAAAAGACACAATACATAAAGTCATTAGAAGTATATAAATTTAGATGTTAGCAGGTGTAACAGAAGCACATGGATATATTTTGTGCACTTTTTTAATGAGATCATGAATTGTCATGCACAAAATGACCTTTTTGTACAAGTCGATAACAAATGTAGTACAATGTGTGTTGCATATGCATCAAACACTGATGACCTTTTCAGATGAGTCAGTTCTACATTATTAGATCTGCTGATTTTTGCTTTGCAAATATAGGAACTGATTATCCTCTTATTATCTTGATAGTAGTTAACTTGTTTTCACTGTAGTCAGTGTAATGACACCATATTAAAATTTCACAAAATCACAGAATCGTTCTGATTGAAAAAACCTTTAAGATCATCAAGGCCAACCATAACCTAACTACCAAGTCCAGTGCTTTAACCATGCTTCAGTAATCCTATGTGAAATTTGAGAGCATTTGCTAAGATGGTCAGATCAAGAACCCTTCTTGTGCCCAAAGAGTCACAAGGAACAGGGGAAGCTATAAGCAACATTAACCAAAACAGAAACCAGGTTGCCATTTTCTCTATTATCCCTTGTCTAAGACAAAAAAAAATTCCAGTCACTAACTGATAAGCCAGTAAGAAACTCCATGTATAACCTTGGAAAGGGCCAACCTGGCATTTCTAAATGGTAACTTGTGTCGATGGTGGGTAAGAGAGTCCAGGACCAGTGCTGTTAGAGGGCCAGAAGGCCCACTCTGGTGTTTGAATATGGGCATGGTTGTGAATTCAGAGAGTGAGGGCATGAGTTTTTTCTAGTGAGTGTCAGTCTCCATATCCAGGGAGAAGGAATAGGACTTGGCTGTTGTATTATAATGGCAGGAAAATGGAAGTGCACTTGATTAGTGAAGTAAAAAAAAAAAAAAAGTAAAAGATAAAGAGATACAGTAAAACATAGTTGCATTGAAATTTCTGTGGAAAAGATGAAATTATCTGATTTAAGTCGTTGATTGACACATTTGATAAAATAAGCAGCAGCTCTGCTACCTCCTAATGCATGCAAGATAGGGAATAACCAGAAGCTCGCAAAATTCAAGATCTTTTAAATTTATTTTAATGCTTTAGTGTTTACAGTAGAGGCTTTGCGTACAGTGCTGAACAGAAGAATAGTACTCATGTAATTTAACTGACAGCTGAGCGATTGTTTATTTTACCATTTTTGAACAGCTTCCAAGTGATGTGAGAAAGAATTGTGTATTTCTGAAGGATTATATAAATGCACAAGCTGTTGATACTCAGTTAATTAATACCTTGGAGATGTGTCCTTAACATTCGATAAGTTAAGTTTGACATTAGGTTCTGTAGTACGAAAGGAAATGTTCTGTACTACATCAGCCTCTGACAATAGATAATTATCAGTAGTGCAGATATTTGATGTAGCTGTTCAACAAATGCAGCCCTTGAGTTGTTCGAGAGTTCTACATTTCTTGCATGGGTGCACATCTATCTCTGTGTACTCATATGTACATGTGGTTTTGCTAATAGTTCTTCATATATAGCTACTCAAGTTTGTTTGGGGTATTTGAAAATCATTAAGTGTTTTTCAGCTACAGATTTTATCTATTTTATTCCAGTTTCCTGAGACTGACTGTCTGATTAACCAGCCTATATGAAACTCACTGTAACTTTTGAGTGAATATATAACCCAAAACCAAGTTTGCATAAATATCAGGATGTTTAAGCTTAAGTTATACTGATCTGAGCATTCACTTCAGTGGGTATTCAGTGAATATTCAAATATTCACAGGAAGAAAATCTCAGTCAGGAACCATGATCAAGTGAAAAGTAGCTTTTCAGATTAAATTAGTATTCCTGAGTGCTTTGGAGATTGTTTTTCTGTTTTTTGTGGGGTTTTTTTCATGTCCCAGTTTTTTCCACTGCCCACTGCTTGTTGAAGCATGCTGCTGTTAACCCAGTTTGCTCCTCCCATTATCACATCCCCTCATTATTGCTTTCTTACATCAAGTGAATTATTTACATTGAATGCCTTTTTTTTTCCCCAAAAAAAGAACACTGCCAGGGAAGAAGTTGTTGCAGCTTGGAGCAGTGAAGGGCTGCACCAGGCCAACAGCCCCTTCCTTCAGAAGTCCCTAGTGTCTAGGAGAGGGGTGTAAGCTGAATAAACACTAGTTTTAAGAGCCTGTGGGAGAATGTCTCTGTAGCTCAGAAGTCTGGTGCTTTGGGACTGCTCCTAGCTTCCTATGGGGCCCACAGGCATTTTGTATAAAACTCACAGGCACCTGTAAGTTAGAGCAGCTTTCTGGTCATGAAAAATGACCAAGATGAACGTATATGAATTTCTATCCAGATATCTCTAAACAAGAGAGTACACAACTCTGCAAGATTGTGAAAAGAGTTTTGTTTAAATACACTTTCAAGGTTATTTTATTTGCTTTATAGTGGGTTTACTGTGGCCAACAGACAAACTGCCATGGTCTCTTGCTTCCTCCCCTCTCCTGTGGGACAGGGAAAAAAGTAGGATAGCAAGAAGTCTCACAGAACAACTAAAGACATTTCAATGGAAGAAGCGAAAGCTGCACACCCAAGCAAAGCAAAGGAGGAATTCACTCATTCATTCCCATCAGCAGCTGGATGTCCAGCCACCACCTGGGCAGTAGGCCTTCAGTATGCAGAAACATACCTTGGGAAGACAAATGCTATAACCATCAACACCTCCCCTTCCTCCTCTTTTACTTGAGCTGTGTTGCCTCCCAACTTCTTGCTGGTAAACAGAAAAAACCTTGATGATCAGTGACAGCCAAAGCACTGGTGTGTTAGCAAGGCTGACTTAGTTACAGGTCCAAAGAGCTCCACCATATGGGCAGCTATGACAAAGGTTAACTCCATCCCAGTCAGACCCAGTACAACTTCAATGATGAGATTTTTTATCATTAGAGGCATTAAACTTTGTGATAAGCAGTTACAATTTATGCAGGGTCTTTGAAATACAAATGGTCCTGGCAAGTAGATACAGCAGGTAAACTGCTTTACTGGAAAAGGAAGTATTCCAACCCATGTCTTGGGAGTATCATCAGGTGTGTAGTATTTGGAAAAGAAAAGGCCCTGTTGAAAACAAACAAATGCTCTTTCCACACTTTCAACAGAACCAAGGTCAGGAAATCATTGGATAATGACTTTTATTAGTCATCATATACAGTTTTAAGAGGTTTATTAATAACAAGAGAAATACAA
This sequence comes from Hemiprocne comata, assembly GCA_020745705.1. NCBI lineage: Eukaryota > Metazoa > Chordata > Aves > Apodiformes > Apodidae > Hemiprocne > Hemiprocne comata. The sequence goes on along the minus strand of CM036587.1, from coordinate 78,121,949 downwards.
ATAATTTTATTTTCAGCTTCTGTCCACCTAGGAGCTATGTGCATCATTTAGCAGCTCATACTTGGTAAAGCACACAGCTGTGTTAGGTAAGATATTAAACGATGTTCTGTACTTCCTTCATTAAGTTACAGGAATAACACCAGTAAAATGCAGTTAAAATACCATTACCATGCAAAACAGGCACCTGCAGTAATATTTTGGGTTCTTTTGTATATGGAAGCAGACTATGACTTCTTCTTTGGGCAATATTTGGGTGCAGTTAACTCAGAAACCTTATTTCATACAAATGAAATGAAGCTTCCAATTTTGCAATTTTTTTAGTCATGGGAAAGCCACAATAAAATGGGACCATTCTTGACCTGTGAGGAGATGACAAGAGTGAACGACTATAGTGTGAATTTACTTTCTGTCTTCAGGTTACTTATGTGAAACATTGCTATTTTGAAGCTTGTCTAATTTTTCTTGACACTGAGAGAGACTTAAAAGTTTCATTTCATCTTGTTGGCTGGAAAGATTTTTTAGTGGCTTGTTTCAGCAGAGTAGTTCCAGTTTTATGTGGATAGTCTAGAGTACAGAGCGATACATTTTTGCCTCCTTTAAAAATCCACTTATAATATAATCATAAGCATGCATAATGAAGTAAGTTAAAAAGTTGGATTTTTTTTCCTAAATTTCCTGGAAAGAGGTTTCTAATATAAAGGTGATACCTTGACTCCAGCAGCATTCAGAAATGTGATCTTCAAAATGAAATATGTTGATAGTGATTACTGAGATTGTATGTAAAGTGCAATTTGATGGAAATATAAAATAGACATCTCCCATGCATGTCAAATTCAAGTTTTTCACATAAATCAGGTACACAAATTATATGCATGTTGGAGATAATAACACTTACTGTATCTAAACAAAACCCTAGAACTCAAGAAATATGTTGAATGTTTCAAATCACATTTTTTATCCTCTGAAAGTTCAAGAAAAAAATCTGTCTTATGATTAATGCCACCTGTTCACACAATTCAGAGAAGTTCAGAAAAAGGAGCCAACCTTGAGGAGTTTGTAATTGTAATAAAAATAATAATAAAATGCTCAGAAATTATACATGAACAAGTAGATATTGAGATAGAAAAATACAATACAGTCCAAACAAAAAATAGAATTTCAGTGAAAGTGAATTTTCAGAGACAGGTTAAAGGAGAGAGGCAGATGCAAGTTGGCTCCTTTTTTGTTTTCCTAAGACCAAAGTGGTTCTGACTAAAACATCAAAGGTATAGAGAGATGAAGAAAAGTGGCGATTCAAAGAAAGGCTAACATAAAAATTGAAAAAGAGAGGAAAAAAAAACACATTAAATGAGAGAAAAAATGGTTTTTACTCTAGTCATAACATGCAGGAAAATTATGTGTGTGTAGTTGGGAGCAGCTGCTGCAACGGGATTGGTATCTAAACATCACCATCAAATAAGTGTTCCTTCCAAAAAAAGTATTTTGCATTAGATGTGCATTGAAAACAGGAGTTGCCCTTTGGTTAGGCTGCTTGAGAATGTTACTTAAAAATTCTGTACCAAAATATTATACAAAAGACATTCCTGCTTTTTTCTGTTTGGTTTTACAGTGGTTGTTTATTAACCCCATATGGAAAAGCATGCCTAACTTCTTGATTTCTATTTTTTAGAAACCTGATATTGAAGAATCCTTTTCAAGATATTCCAAATAATTTTAACAGTTTAACTTTTAATCCCAAATCTGTATCTTAGGCAAGGTTTCTGGATTTTTGCAGAAGCTCTTCACCCAGGCTTACAATGTTTAAGAGAAATCATTATTACCAGGCAGGCTGGCTGTGTTACAAGAGGTCTGATCCTTCACCTGATCTGTTATGTGTAGTTGTTTGGTTCCTATTGTAATCCAGAGCAACAGAGATTGTTAACTTTTTTCAAAGGAGGTGTTGGCTACACAAAGACTAAGGAGAGAAAGGGATCTTCCATTTTTATGTTAATTTTTGTGAGCTGCAGGTGATGGGGAATTTCTGCTTAGAATAGAAAGTCAATTAAATAGTCCCCCAAAACCCTTGATTTTTACTGTATTGTTTGAGATTCTTCTGCCTGTATGCCCTTTTTATATTTTCATGGGCAGGTAAGTCCCATCTCTCTATATTCAATGCAAAACATGTGAGTGAAATGCTGTAATTAGCAGTTAACCTGCAACAGTTAACCCCTTTTTTTTTTTTTCACATCATATGAGCAAATAAGATAATCTTTATTAAAAAAACACAACAACAAAACAACCTAGTAAAAAAAATTAGAAATTTTATCATGGCACAGACTGTTGTCTTTGGAGTCTTATTTGAGGGTTATTCTTTTGTTGTTGATTCCCTGATCCTTTAATGATATTTGGAATCTGCCAATGTGTAGAACAGTTAAAATAGATGAGTCTAAAAAATGTTTAAATTACACTTATTAAAAAAAAAAAAAAAAAGAAAAGAAAGAAAAAGGAAACAAAACCAAAACCTAAAAGGCAAAATTATGTATTGCAATGTGAGACAGAGGCCAAGATTCCATGTCCATCTGGGCCAAACTGACTCTGGGAAGAAACACATCCTAAATCTAAAGCACTACACAAACTGAAAGAAAATGTCAAATGTCTTTGAGGTGTTTTCTTGAGCTATTTTTCCATGTGTATGATAAAAATAAATCATCTACCTCCTATCAAATAACAATAAATATATAGTAACATTGTTTGCCTATTCTTGACCCCTAATTCTTGGGAATTAGCCAACAAATACTGAACTATTTTTCACTAATGCCACTGGGCAAACCTAGAGTATGATCCTGAAGTAATTGATCGACTAATGTTCACCTTAATTTTATGTATTTATATAGATAATTAGAATACTGACTTGTTCATTAACATTTCAAATCTCATTTATATGTAAATTGTAATATTCTTCTTTTGTGCAAGAGTGGGTACTTAGTGTCATTTATGAGTAATAAGTAATTTGTTCCTCATTAGCCAAAAGAATAGATAAAGATATAGATCAAATGTGGATAGTATATGTAGTTAAAAATGGTCACCTGTCTGGAAGAGGGATTTAAAACAAGCATTCAGTGTTTTTTTCTGTAATTTTACATTTTTAATTTGGTCCTAATTCATAATTCAGAACATCTTCTATTAACTGACTATTTGCATTATTCATCATGAAGGTGTGAAAGTACAAAAACATTTTCTGAGTGACTTATGAGATACAGTGCGAAATTTCAAAATACTATTTTCATATTGGTTAAGACTAAGCCCATTTGTAATGCAGAGTTCTACTTCCAGATATTCTTCAAAGCACTAGAAGAAATATTCAGAAGTAATGAATACTGGATATGTAATATGCTTATTTAAAAAAAACAAAAAAACCAAAAAAAACAAAATCCTCTAATCGTCCTATTTTGATTGGAAGGTGACTTCAACTGATTTGGAAGAAGAGTTCTAACTTGTTTCTGAAACAATAGTCAAATTAATTAGTGATTATGATGATGATAATGATAATAATAATAACAATAATAAAGGAAAAGATCCCAATTTTCTTTTCTGTGGTTAGATTAGAAATCAGTCTGTGATGGCAACCTACCACTTCAGTAGTGAAAAAAAAATTATATTGTAATCCTTCCCATTTGTGAAAAGTGGAGAAGGAACAGGATTTTTAAGCCATTGTTATCATGTTGAGGGTCAGTAGTCAACTCTCATTATTTCTGTACCATTTTCACTGAGGTTTTTAGCAGAAAGCTAGCAATTCTTTTAAGTCAATTGTGTAAAAAATTAAGTTGAAGTGTGCTTGTGAGTGAAGGAGGAATTAGGGAGGAACCTTATCAAATTTGTAAATACGAAATTAATGAGTAACCATCCAAACAGTGTTAGCACTGAGCCAACAATCAATCAGTGAGAGGGGGAGCTGGAAAATGGGGACACTGCTTGATTAACATCACTCCTTGATTAACAAGGTTGTGGTCAAAGCTGTAGAAATCAAATGAGAGCTCCCACCAGGCACAGTGAGTTTAACCAGGAAAGTGTGTGTGTCTGCAGAGGTATAAAAAACAATTTTAAAAGAATGTCTACTTCTTTATATTTTTATACATGTACATTCTCATACATGAAGTATGAATTACATATACCTATGCATAGCTGCAACATATCCTGTAATTTCAGTTAAAAAGGTGATTCTGAAGCATTGCCTGTCAGAAGCACACCAAATTATATTTAGATATCATTCAAAGGGGAATTTTGCTCTCTCCTATTAGTAGGAGAGGTTTTCACTGTTATTGCAAATCCATTTGATAAAATCTTCTTTATAAAACATAAGACATAAATCTAATCTCTGTTCCTGAGAGAGTACTGGGTAAGTATTTTAATTCTTTCCTTGCTTCCTTCCACTGATCTGATCTAGTGAAACCCACCATGGCAGGGGGATTGTAACTAGATGATCTTTACGGTCCCTTCTAACCCAAACCATTTTATCAACCTTAACACAATTATTATTGTTCTCAGCTCTTAATCTGGTAAATACTGGACTGAACAACTACTTTCAGACCATCTTGTAAGAAAAGTTTTCCATTCATCTGGTTGTCTTCATAGTCACTCTGTTCTTGTGTCAAATGGAAAATTAAATAATTCTTACAGTACGGGTGATAAAAAGATGCTACATGTAGTTGTGTTGATGAGAAGCCTATCACAACTGCCTTTCACAATGGCATTTACAGTACTTTCTCTCTGCTAGAAATAACTTTTGATATATACCACAAAACAGCATTTTTCTTCAAAACAAAAAATTATGATGGCAGACCCTTGTAAGATAACAAAGCATACATACAGTGGCTTTTTAATCCTCTTATTTCCAGATGGTGAACTTCTATCTTGTAACTGAAGGTCCTCCTATTAGTCACTATATCCAAGATTCTGTGATTGACGTTAAGTTTCATTTCTTTCTTCTAGTTATCATAACCAACGCATTCTTCCTGCTTAATTTCCAGTGTTTCTCTCAAGATTATTCACAATGTTCACAGAATGTATTGAAAATAAGGTTAGAAGAAACCTGCAGGGAGTTTGGGTCAATCCTCTACATGATTGACTTTTTAAAACTTTGAAATATGGACATACACCATATTGCCAGCGATCTGTCACACTGGTCTGCAAATTTTGCTTTTTTGTCTAATTCAATTAATCTATTCTATGATTACAGTTCATCGCTTTCTATCCATCGCAGACATGGAGGAAGATTGGTCACTCATCAATGAAGCAGTCTTTTGTGTATTTGAAAGCTGTAGTAATAACCACTCTGATCTTTCTTTCTTTTGGTTAAACGAGCCTAATTCATTCTTATTTTCCAAAGTTTGATCTCCACTAAACTCTTCCCAGTCAGTTCACATCTTTCTTGACAATCAGTGCACCAAGTTAACACTGAATTCCAGCCTAGCGCCTTTTAATCGTTGAGGAAAGTAAAGAGAGTACTTGTATGTCTTACAGGCAGGATTTCTGTTTATACACCTTAATATGAAGTTTGCCTTTCCTGTAGCATCATGACATAGCTGAGTAAAATTTAGTTTTATGATCCACCATAAATGCAAAGATCTTTTCTGAAGAACTCTTCTGCTCATACTGTATTTGGGCAGAAGATTAGTTCTACTTAGGTGATGTACCTTGCCTTGTCTTTATTGACTCATACTCTTTGCTTTCCTCTCAGTCCGTTTGTCAGGGGAAAGAATGTGGTTAGGTAATTATGAATTCTATTTTTGATTTTCAGCATGCTTACAAAACATCTCAACTTTTTTCATCAACTGTACATTTAATGTGTGTAGTATTTATTTCACCAGCCAAACCATTAATTGAAACACTACACATAACCAGATTGGAGATAGATCAATCCCTATGTTACAAGAGGGAGCTACAGGCCATAAAACATAATTGTTCTATCCATATTGCATTTCCTTAATTTGCATATGAGAATGTCATGTAAGCTTTCATAAATTCAAAAGCGAGATGCTTTCTGTGTTTCTTCTTTTACCTTTTCATACATAGGCATTGTAAGTGCCCTTTTCCCATCTTCTATAACTCTTCTTGTCCCATTAAAAAGGAGATGCATACAAAATTTTAAATTTTCTAATTACTATTTGAAGGTCGGTCAGTAATTTGTTTTTAATAAATGCATTGAAATAGTATAATTAACTCATATTCTTGCAATTTGAGTTTTTCACTAAATAGTAATCTTGAAGAAATTGGAAATCTTTATTTCAGAAGTGACTTTTAATATTTTTATCAGTCAGCAATATAATCTATCTTTAATAAATAAAGCTTCATTTTTCAGAACTCAGTGTCTCACTTACATGTTTGCAAAGATTTCCTTAGAGCTTCTTGAGCTCCTACAATCACCATATTCTTGATATTTGGAAGGCTTTTCCAAATTTGTCCTTGATGGGATCTGTCTGTCACTTAGTCTTTGTGTTAATCTTGTTCATCCTTAAGAAGCAATACTTTTTTCCCTTGTCTGTCACTCAGACTTTTCATATTGGTGTAGCTACTTGTCTTTAACTTTCATTGGGAGTGTTCATCTTGTTTTGTGCTTTTTGAACCTCAGTAAAAATATTTTTATGTGATTGTTCATTGCCTGACCAAAAAATTACTAGTTAGCACTTTGAGTGCTGTATTAAGCATGCACATAGAAATAGAGGCTTTTTCACTTACTTGAGAAACCTGGAGAAAGTAATAAGTCCTGAATTAACTTGATTTAGAAAAGACATCTTACATTTAATTACTGTGACAAATAACTGTGAGAAATGGCCTTTTATCAGACACTTAAAAACATTTAAAGTCTCATGAGATTGAGATAGTGAATTCCTTTTCCATTGCCTACTCTGTGTTGATACAATGAAATCCTTTAATAACTTTTGTATAAAACATAGTTTTCCTCGTTGTTCTGGATTTTAAAACTTTTTTTTAATGGTGCTGATTTTTCATTGGATTGCCTTTCTCTGTTCAATGTTCCATTGAAAGTTCATTATTTAGTCCAGCAAGTATTTACTGTGGCATAGAAATTTTTCTTCTTTCAGTTGCTCATGTTACAGGAACAGTGGTGGTGTGGCAGTAATGATCCTGTTTTCACTAGTTCTTCACCTGCTTGCTTTGAAACAAGGCAGGATTATTCAGAAAATTACCTTTCAGAGATAACATTTACTGAACAAACATGATACCTGGACTTGTAACTATACCAGGTAAGAATTTACACTACCTAGACAAGCTTAATTTCTTATTAGGAAATAAATCATTGACATTCACACTTAATGAGCAACATAGTAAAGAAGGTTATAATGGGCTATATTTCAGCAGGTACAAATAAGAATAGTTGCCTTGTTTACAGTGGAGCCATGTGAATAAATATCATCTGACAGTTTGGGCCAAGAACAGTAATTTATAAGATGCAGATTCCTTTTTAAAAAGAGAACAAAAAGCAAGACCAAGCTTTCTTTTCATATGTAATTCACCTTCATGCACTATAGCTGATATACCAGTTTGCTGTGACTACATGAACTAGCAGGAACTAAAGCATTTGTTTCATTCTGCATTTTCTTTTTTCTTTTTCTAGTTTGCATTTAGCATATTAGGAGGTAACAATATATAGTCAAGATAAGGTGGCAGGAGGCCCTAGATCTATAAAAAAGGAGCTTCTGACAAAAATCAAACATCAGATGAAAGCATAGAAGAGATGGAAGAAGGAATTGGGCACATAGGGAGAACAGTGTAGACACTGAATGTGCAGGAACAAGGCTAGAAAAGCCATTATCCATCTGTGATTTAATATGAAAAGGGACATGAAGGACAACAAGAAGAGATTTTACAAATACATCTGTGGGAGAAAAAAAAAGCGCAAACCCCCAAACAAACAAAAAAAACCCCAACAAACAAAAACAAATACTTAGGCAAAATGTGGGCACTGCTAAATGAGGCAGGACGCAGGGGAGCTGATAACAAAGAACATGGAAAAAGCCAAGGTACTCCACACGTATCAAGGTGGTGATTGGGAGTGGCCAGCTTGGATTTTTCAGTGATGGTGATAGTACAAGTGAGAAGTCTTTGAACACATGTACCATGTGTGGATTATGCAGCTTCTAGACCTAACCTGGGTGATGTTACATTTCTCATTACTGTAAAAGGACTTAGGTTAGTTACAGAGGACAACAGAAATATTTATGGGGATCCCACCTGTGAACCCTTCAAACATTTGAAGAAAGCAGTATCTTCCCTTTTTGAGTACTTTGAAAAGGTCAGGCACCTTTTGTATTAAAGGCACACTTTCATATACAAACTTCTTGTGAGGTAAAGGGGCAAAATTGAATGATGGTTCAAACTTCCTTTACTTGCCCATATTTCAGGTGCTTTGAGACACAGATGAAGGTCTTACAGGCAGGTCTATTGTGTGTCAAAATAAAAAGCATATTATATTTGTCTTATTCTCCTCCTGTTATAAGGTGCTTCTTCAGGAAAAGCATAGTTCAATATTGAGCAAAAGTTCTGTTTTCAGATAAAAAATTCAGCTAAAGGATAAAGCCTCCACCTTTTAGGTAAGGGGATAAACAGTCACATCTAGTAAATAAGTAGTAAAACGGGCTGTAAAAAAAATCTTGTCTAGTTACTCTCTGCAGTGATATTCATATTACATTTGTTTAGACTCAAACCCAACTATTTAAGTTGAAGTAGGTATAGTTTAAAACCTCTGCAACTGAGGAAGGGTAATATCTTAGCTACTAGGTATTCATTTTCACCTGCCTTAACTCTTATAATATTTCTCTTCTTGCTATGCATTTTTCTTTAGAAAACCTTTCAGGTGTTCAAAATATCTTTAAAAAGCATGTTAACAGACGTTAATATATTAGTTGGAAAGGTTAACATACTTCAGGAGCTCTTTCTTTGTGTAGGACATTTAAAATATCTAACATACAGTAAAGGATTGTAACAAAGAGCTAACAGGTTATGGAGATATTGAAAAAAACCCACCTGCTTAGAGGCCTAGAGCAGAAAAATAACCCAAGCATTTGTAGTTCAGCTTATTAGCATGTGAAGGAATAACCACATTTCAACATTAAGTTACTTACAGTTATTCCCTTTAAGATGAATTGGAGAAAGTTTCCTTTTCCTTTATAATGTTTAATAAGGCTTATTTTTTCCTCACAACATAAATATTTTTGTCATTAAAAGATAAGATTCTTACTATTAGATCTTCATTTCCTTCTTTTTGCCTGAAGATACTGGCAAAGTCTTTGAAGGACAGAAACATTAATGTCACATGAGGATATTGCCTGAGCCTCAGCCTCTTGAGAAAGGATGTAGATTCATATTTGCACTGTATTTAACTTTACAGTTTATGCAACATGCAGGTTTCTTTTGAAATAATTGGTGTGTTCCCTGCTGAGTTCTAAAATCCTGTGAATTCAGCAGAAAGGTATGTAGCTCATCTGAGTGCAGGATACATTAATTTTGCCCAGTGTTACCTGCAGGAAACATAGAATCTAGTTTTTGGTTTCTCTTTGTGAGGTAACTGTATTGAAGAACCTGTTGGGAACTGCAGCTATATTGAAGCATGAGTAAGAAGTAATGTAAAAACAGTTTGGTGAAACTGATTTGTTAATCCACATCTGTGAACCTAGAACAAATGGCACAATGCTTACCACAAAGAAATGAATTATACTGCTTCATGCTGCGCAAGTTATGGTGACATTTTGACAGTTTGGAGTAGCTTCAGTATTGCCTTGCATAATATTAATATTGGTTTTGAGATATAATTGCCATATAAATGCCATTGAAATCAGCGGAAACTTCATAGTTTTTATCTGAAATAAAGTGTTTGTGAAAAGGACTTCAAATTCATTGCAACTGTGATGCAGCTGGAATGATGTTTTCCAAAACACATTGTCATATTGAAAAAATAATATAACATTTGCTAAACAGGAACAGGAGTAGAAGCATATGTTTTACAATACTGAGTAAGAGGAGTACTTAACAAATGTAAACAGCAGCAATGGTTTTAAAAGTAAAATAAAACTGGGAAATGCTTAAAGAAGCAATACAATTCCTTAAAGTTATAAATACTACATTTGTCAGTCCAATGGGATTTTTCTGCTGAGGAGATAAGCTTTATCATAGGAGAAAATACTTCAGACAACAACAGCTCTGAGGCATGAAATATTTTCAGGTAACAGTATCAAAGTGACTCTATGCAGAAAAGCATTTTGAGACATAAAATAGGCCTGCTTTTCTGATTGCCTTTGACTTTGATGAAATCATCTCCATTTTTTACAGAGTGATGGTAAAGACAGTGTACTGAACTACCCAATGAAAAAAGCTAGAAGTAAATTGTTACAAAAGATGAATAGTGGAAGCATATGTATGTCCATCCCAAGCATACGTGGAAGCTACTGCAATTTGTCAGTCTTGAAAGCAGAAACCTGGCCTCCTCACAGATCGACCTGTTGATTAGAGGAAGGGAAAGAAATGTGCTAGCTCCACTACAAATCTTGAGTGATCGGTTTGTCCCTGCATGAAGATTTTAATAAACTGCCTTCTCTCTCTTCTTCTAGGAAAGCTTTTGTCTTCTGTTTAACTTCTGTGACTACCTACTTTGCTTTTGCTGATGGAGACTAGCACTTAGTAAGCTTAGTACAGAAGCAGCAGTGGTTAGACCTCAACTGTATTCTGATGCAGTGCTTTTTGAAGGTGTCAGGTAAGTGGTGGAACTTCTAGAAAAAAAATTGGGGCAACATGTCTTGTGATATACCTATTCCTTTGCTATAGAAAGGATGAATACATGTAGAATATACATCATAAACCTGCCACAGGTTTGTGATGTTTGTACAATGTGTTGAGTAATTTGAGTAACAATGAAGTGGATTATGTGTAAGGGAATTAGAGATGTCTGGGATGGTAACATTTGCCAACTAAGAAATCAGACCAGTTTTGAGATTTAAAATGGCACTTTACTGACTTCTCTCGTGAACAACACACTTTGTGCTCATGGTAATTCGTAGCAATATTGATAATCATTATTACGTATAAAAGTATAGTCTTTAAAATATATATTCTAAATTAGCTTTTAGTATGCAATACTATGGAGATGTTATGTATTTTTAGTAAGGTTGGCTGTGGTTCTTGATGGTCCTTAGTCGCAGAAATCTGGATGATCGGCTTAGGATGAGAGGCTCCTTGATGAGAGAAGTCAGAAATGAAATGGGCTTGCCTCTTCTGTCACATGCCAGATATTTTTATGCTATTTCTGTCCTCCTCAGAAGGGGAGTCTGCTTATCTTGTTTGGTTTTCTCTTGTCTTGCCAATAATTTTTCCAGCAGGTTCAGCAGGATTTTCTGCCTATTTGCTCTCCCTTTCCTTATCTTGTTTTTGTCTGGCAACTTTTGCTACTTGAATGCCTCCAACCTGCAAGTGAATCTATCTGCCTTTGCTCCTTTTGCTCATATATTTATCTAAATTTTTTCCTGGCTATGCAATTACAGTGTTACAAAATACTTACATGCTACGGTTAGCTACACAATTTTAGTATGCTTGCATTCGAGTTTAAGGGAAGTTAATTATGCTCTGATTAGTACATTTACAATTTATAGATGCCGCAGGTTTTGGCAACACATGATTGGAATAAAGCTTTTTCCATTTGCAGGATTAAAAGTTCTCTTTAATTCAGGAGTATTTGGACACTTAAAGTTGTTGTAACTGTATTAGATATTGAATTTTCTGTCATCCTCTAAGCAGGTTTTAAGATGGTAAAATAATTCAGTATAAAAAAATCAATGTGCAATGCTTCAGAATGTCAAAAATTTTGTTTTGTTTATTTTCATTTCTTTTTAAGGCAGAAGGCAGAGGATTTCCATTAGCTGTAAAATAGCCCAGTTTTGGTCTAGTCTCTTTACATTTGTGAAGATAATCTTGTTTACGCTAGATAAGTCAGGGTAGGTTTTCTAATGTACAGATTATGTCACAGCATTTTCCTAGTTGTGCTGAGAAGTGCCACATATCTGGTTACCTGTGTTGCACCTAAGATACTCACAAGTGGTTAATAAAAAAATAAATCTCTAAGCATATGCATCTAGAATGTCTTCAACAACATCTGCATGGGATATCAACCCATCCATCATCTAAAATTGTTCCTGAAATTTGTGTATCAGTGGATTTCATTCTTTAATTGTTTCTCCAAGCAGAAATGAGGACCAAAGTTTTGGAGGCAGGCTGTTGATTTTGTTTATCTTTGTTCTGAGTGCTATGTGTCTGTTTGTATCCTCACTCACATGCATTAGGCAGTATTAAGGCTGGAATTGTATGATAAATTTCAGAATCATCCAAAACAATTACTTCAACTGTTCCCAAGTAAGCAGCTCTTCCTTCTCTGTCATGCTTCAGTTCCAAATTCTTGGTTGACACAAACTAAGAAAAAAGTAAGTTTCTTATGAAGGTGTTTGCATTCGTACAAAGCAGTTGCTGATCCTTCTTTTTCTTCACATTGAATTCTAAGATTTATCACCTTTTTATTCTAAGTTTATTATAATACTCTGAAATTGTTTATTCTAATTGTGGTGAATGACTCTTTTGTTGTAGTACTTTGAATGCCTGAAAGATTGCTTTCCTTGTTCCAGCCTTCAGGAATATTAAGAACTGATAGCAAGATAAAAAGGCAGAGAAAACTGGTTTGGGGAATTAAATGTTTTTATTTCCTCAGCATAAATTGCCAGATATGTGGTTTTTTTGTTTTTTGTTGGTTTTTTTTTACACTAAATGAAAAAATAAATACTGTTAGTTAGTAGTACAGAACTTTAGGTTAAAAAAAAAAAAAGTTAATATTAAAGATATTTACCATTGGCTGATGGTCTGAAAAATACTGAGCTAGTTCCTCACTGCTATCTGTGAGTGCAACTATATCAGCTTCCATCACTCTGTGTCAGTGAGTGTTATGGAGGATTTTGTACTGTGGTACACAAAGGAGGTTATGCCATCCATAGAGTTCTGGGCTCCCCAGTTCAAGAGGGACAGGGATCTACTTGAGAGAGTCCAACAGAGGGCTGTGAGGATGATTAAGGGACTGAAACACCTGCCTTACGAGGAAAGGCTGAGAGACCTGGGGCTTTTCAGTCTGGAGAGAAGGCTGAGTGGGGATCTACTTAATGTCTATAACTACATGAGGGCTGGGCATCAAGAAGGCAGGGACAACCTCTTTTCACTTATGTCCTGTGATAGGACGAGGGGCAATGGATTCAAACTCGAGCACAGGAAGTTCCACCTCAACATGAGGAAGAACTACTTTACTGTGAGGGTTACAGAGCACTGGAACAGGCTGCCCAGAGAGGTTGTGGAGTCTCCTTCTCTGAAGACTTTCAAGACCTGTCTGGATGCCTTTCTGAGTGATCTGCACTAGTTTTTGGTCCTGCTCTGGTAGGGGGGTTGGACTTGATGATCTTCGGAGGTCCATTGCAACCTCTAATATTCTGTGATTCTGTGACACTCCCCTTACTTTTGTTCTCAGGATCTTCACTACTTCTCATAAAGCTTTCACATGGAGATACAAAATTAATGGCAACTATTAGGGGCACTCAGAAGAGGGCTGTATTACTATTTCTGACTTGTATCCATTCAGTAGAGAATGGGTATTTCAAACAAGTAATTGTTCAGTGGCTGTTTCCAAAGAGCTTAAACAGATATTCCATGGCACTTGGTCAGCCAAGTCTTAGGCTTCCTAGCAAAATAATAAGTATTAGCTATTAAGATGGATGTACTTAAGAGATATTTAAGCCATTGGTATAACTAACATGATTATAGCATTAATTTTTCATCATAGCATAGGTTTTTCTGGGAACTTTCATACATACACTGAACACCTGTCAAGTTATTGCCTTTAACACGCAGCAGGAAAAGCCATTTCCATGCTCCAAAGTCCCAGGAGATATTTTCATAAAATATTGGTGTTATTTTTGGCTTTAGGAATCAAAGCTTTACATGACTAGTCAGATTACATTTTTTAAAGGTTGGGTTGAGAAACTGCAACAAACAACACAGCACATTTAGTCTGATTCAAGGGTAATTAAGTCAGGAAAACATCTAAGTAGGCAATCTCAGGAGCATTATTTGCTCTTTTACTGTATGGTTGATTACATTGACAAACCTCTAAGACCAACCTTTTTTGTTATGCTATAACAATGAACTGTTGTAATTGGTCTGAATATTAACTTTTCAGGATGTTTCTTGCATAGAAAAACAGACAGATCCTGCTAGGACCAGGGCATGACCAACTCTTAATTCCAGCAATTCTTCTAACTGCTGATTGGTATCAGGAAGGCTGAAAAGATTTGATTCTCCCTGAGGTGAAGGTGTTGTCTGAAGCCTTCCAGGAGTTCCTCAGACATAACTCATGCTCCTTTAGACAAGAACAGTGTTATTAAAGAATTCTCTTCACAAGCACAGCAAATATTTCTTTGATTACTAGATGTTAGAGTATCTTATTCTACTTTTTATTTGTGAAAATACATTTAATGAGTGATGAAAAGAGAAAAAAAAAAAACAACCAAAAAAAACCTTTTCTGCTCAGAGAGTTCCTGAATCATTCTTGATTCTTAACTCAGCTACAGATGGCACAATCAGAAGCTCAATAAGCATTCACTAAATGACAACTGTAGTCTCTTAAGGTCATGTAGGAACATCCAGCTGGGGACAGGCATAGCTTGTAAAGAGGTATTGATATTTTAATAAATAACTTGTATAATGTCAAAGAGTTGGCAGTGGGGAGGATATGAACTACTCCTTTTTTGTCTATGTAGCTCTACATGTAGCTCTTCTGTAAACATTGCAGGCAATTGCAAGTCCAGATTTAAAAACAAGCTTAATTCTATGCCTATCTAAAAATTTAAATATGAAACTAGGGTGTCAGGCACTTATTATATCAACTTACCTCAGAAACACTTCTATTTGGACATAAATCTGAATTTAGAACATTAAAAAATGAATTTCAAGTTCTTCAAGTAATAAACAATGAAAATACTATCTTCCAGCAGAAAATTTTCACCATTGTGAAAAAAGCTCTAGTGAGTGTAATGGTAATGTTGCCATCTTTGCAAGACATTTGAGTTTGTTACAGAATTTGAAAAGGTATGGTGAATGATCAGTGGTAACAGTAAAACCTGCTTGTTCTAGACTTGCTAGATCTTAAAGAGAGCAAAATAAGTACAGGATTGTTGTACTGCTAAAAGCTCAGCAGCCCAGTGGCACTTTGCCAGAACTCTTTAATCAAAACCAACAACACTGTCAAAGACCTGGTTGTGCACTTGTCATGTTTTAACTCCAGCCGGCAACTAAGCCCCACACAGCCACTCACCCACTCTCCCACGGTGGGATGGGGGAGAGTATTGGAAGAGTAAAAGTGGGAGAACTCATGGCTTGACATATAGACAGTTTTATAGGTAAAGAAAAAGCCAAGCACACAAGCAAAACCAGACAAGATTTTATTCACTGCTTCCCATCAGCAGGCAGGTGTTCAGCCATGTCCAGGAAAGCAGGGCTCCATCGTGTGTAACAGCTACTTGGGAAAACAAATGGCATCAGTCTGAACATCCCCCCTATCCTTTTTATTCTACCAGTTTCATTTGCTGAGCATGATTTTATGTGGTATGCAGTATTCTTTTGGTCAGTTGAGGACAACTGTTCTAGCTGTATTCCCTCCTAACTTCTTGTGCACCCCAGCCTACTCATTGATGGAGTGAGGTGAGAAGCAGAAAAGGCCTTGACTCTGTGTCAGCACTGCTCAGTTTTTTCTCATCCATCTGCTTATATAAAAAAGGTTTTTATTACAGATTGTTGTCTCCTTGTTTGTCAAGCAAGCAAGTCGAATTAAAGATTAACTGTTTTCATGGTTTCTTCTTTAGAAGATTTTACTTTCTTCTGATGTTTTCTCATATGACTGGATGTTTAAGCTGTAAAATATGCCTGCAAATCTTTCTGGGGCTAATTTGAACGGGGAAATAGAAAACAACTTCTAGCTTGAGGGTTAAATTATTTTAAGCAGAGTCACTTTTTTGTGATTATATTCAACATGATTTTTTGTTTTTGCATCGTGTCTAAGACTTAGTTATATTTGACAAGGCAAGTAAGGTGTTTGAAACTACAGCATCAAATGGTATAAACAAGTTTCTAGTTAACAGTTATTGTGAGCAAGTATTTGCTACTTACTCTTCTGGTCTAATCCAGTAAGCTTCAGTGGATAACTAGGCTGTCTGTGTACCTCTCCTTCTTTCAGACACTTAACTGGATAGTGCTCCTGCTATTTCTAACAGGCAGTGTGGTCAGAACTGTGTAGAACAACCAGTTTGCTCAAGTTTGGAAGCATAACAGGACTCATGCAGCCAGCATGCATTAGAAGCATCTTTCCAGCTGTACTTTGAAAAATATACATCTTAAAGTATTTGCAGACAGGTTCCTGAGCCTTTGTTTCCCCTGCGTGATAGGGGACTAAGTGCCAGAATCCACCACTTCTAACAAAATAGTTGTCATGGCAATAGTTGGCTTGCTTTCCCATGAACACTACAAGGTTGGAAAATTCTCCTATCTGATTTCAAGTCCTCTATAGCTGTGTCCAGACAACACTATATGGGGTGGCAGGGAGTTTGTCCAGCATGTTAGCCTCATAGTCCCAGAGCATCAGATGTGGAGGACTGAAGTATTAAATGAGAGTCTGAGAGTGAGGTTAAAAACTTCCATGGATAAAGCCAGCTGACTTGAAAATTATTCTTTTACACTTAAAACCAATTAACTGCACTTTGACAATGCTCAAGGCCATAAAAAGTTTGCAAACTCTTTTCCAATATAATTAATATAAATGTCAGACCTGCTGTATCTTAGGCATATAAAAAGAGACCCCCTCTTTACTTTTTTAGTTTTGTCTCCAATCTACATTGTGTTGGAACAAGTCATGCAGCATTCAGAAACAGGTAGGTTCTCCATGCTAGTTGAATCCACAGTAAAAAAAAAAGATTAGTATTTGGGGAGGCCCTAGAAGTGGAAACATGTCTTTGAGATAACTCAGTCCATTCTGGTATCATTCATTGGTGAATTAGTACAGCATAAAATGTTTTTCAGAATTTCTTTAAACCTTATAAAATGTGTTCCTTTATTCAAAAGATCAATATATGCTTTTTCAAAAGTTGCTACATTTGAGGTATCCAAAATTGAATTCAGTCTGAGATAGTTTTTTATTATCTTGTAGGTACATTATTGTACAGAAACACAGAAAAAGGCTGGTGTATGATCTGAGAAGAGAAAGAAATTTTTTTAAACATGCTGACCCCATGAGTTGGTTTTTATCCTATTTAGTTTATGAACTAACAGAACTAAGAAAGGAGATGAGCATGGAATTAGTAATGTGTTCCACTTTATATTAAAAAAATGACCCTTCCACTTGTAATACTTTCATTTATAAAATAAGAGGCGTGTGTATACTCTCTATTGGACCTGCTATTTGGTTTTACTGATTGCTGCTTACAGTGTTCATTAATGTATCTGCCTGTCATAATTATTTTAAAGCAAGAAGTCTGTCTAACATTGTTGCTTTTATTAATACATATCACAGTGATTTTGTAATTTCAGTTTTATAATGATGATGGGCATGATGTGTGTGTAATGCTCTGATAGAGGGCTACTACCTTGCCACGTGAATAACAGGTTCTTTCCCTTTTTTGATTGGGAATCTGTTGCACCAGTCAGCAGTGTGACAGCTTCTAAAAGCATCAGTAAGTTAACTAGAAATTCATTAATCTAGGCTGGGAATAATATTATCTAGGATAATTTCAGATAGCATGCAGGTAACTGTTTGCTTTTGCAAGGTATCTGATTTAATAAGTAGTTATGCACATGGATAACTTTACAAATTATAGAATCATAATCATACAATCAAAGAATTGTTTGGGTTGGAAGCAACCTTAAAGATCACCTAGTTCCAACCCCACTGCCACTAGACCAGTTTGCTCCAAGCCCCGTCCAACCTGGCCTTGAGCACTTCCAGGGAGGGGGCCTCCACAACTTTCCTGGGTAACATGTGCCAGTGTCTCATCAACCTCATAGTGAAAAATTTCTTCCCAATATCAAATTCAAATCTACCCTCTTTCAGTTTGAAACTGTTCCCCCTAACCCTTTCAGTACATGCCCTTGTAAAAAGTCCCTCACCAGCTTTCTTGTCTGTCCCTTCAGTTGCTGGAAGGCCGCTATAAAGTATCCCGGGAGCCTTCTCTTCTCCAGGCTGAACAGCCCCAAGTCTGTCAGCCTGTCTTCATAGGAGAGGTGCTCAAGACCTCTGATCATCTTCGTAGGCCTTCTCTGATTAACTGCTTAGAAAACACAGTGGGTTGTTATCTTTGCAAGTGTGCAGCACTGTGTAAGGGTCTAGTGTTTCTCCTTTAAATCAGAGTCTTCTGTGTCGAAAAGGTGCACTTTTGCTATGAACTTTTAATCAAAATTATTGCATTTAGGCCTGTTAATTTAATTAACCTTTGCCTAACTTTTCCCATGTATTTAATAGGACTAATTGACTTTTCATGCTGAGAATGAAGTTTAATGGTACTCCTTAACAAAGAGTGGCCTTATCCCTCCCATATTTATTTCCAGGAATGTGATACATTTTATAAATTAGAATGAGGCATCTCTCTCTTTATCTAGTTGTTGAAGCTTTCTTGTCTTCCAATGAATTGAGTTCAAGAAAAAAAAAAACAAAAAAAAAAAAAACAAAAAAAAACAAAAAAAAAAAAAAAAAAAAAAAAAAAAACAAAAACAAAACAAAACCTCCCCAGTAAATCATTCTTAAGGAACAGCGTCTATCTCTGAGGATATTTTTAGAGTTTTTTTCTGTGCAGAGGATAACTGTTGACTGTCCAGAAGACAGCAGAAATGCATTTGAGGAGACTGAGCATGAATAATATTGATTTTACGAATCAGATAGAAAGAGTGGCTACATTAATAAACTTAGAATTATTGTAAATTATGTTATTCCACTGTGGTTTTTACCTTGTACATGTAATTTTTTCTCCTGTTTGGTAATTCAAACAAATTCTCAATCTGGCCATATGGGGACATAACCATCTGTGTCAGGCCACAGAATCACAGAATGATTTAGACTGGAAAAGACCCTTAAGATAGTTTTATCCAACCAAAGTATGATTGTAGCATTGATGAATGCAACTGAGACAACATGCAGGTGACATAAGGGAGAAATAGTAACTGATAGAAGTGAATACATGAAATACATTTTTGGTAATACTTTTAATTTTTTTTTATTGTGATATTTAACTAATGTCTCATGTATCCATCTTACAATTAAATTTAAACAGTTTCAGGAGTTTGATTACACCAATAAAACTTGACAGTTTCTGAGTACCTATGCAAATGAAAACTAACAACTATTGATGTTTTAGCAACGTAGATCTTTCAATGTGTTCAATGTTTTTTAATGTTTAGCTGTTTACATAACACCAGCATTGTATATAAGCTGACAGTTAAACCTCAGATTTTATTTTATTAAGTTTAATAATTTTATAAGAAAGTAATATTTCTGTTAGAATTATTATTAGTTTTTCTTTCTTTTCTTTTATTCCTTTCAGTAAACTTTGCAAAAGACAAAATAATTTTGTTGCATTTGTCTCTGTACATGACTATTCATTAGCTTTTTCAGTGCAACACTTCACAAATACTAATGCACCCAGAGGAAGACTATTTTTTGGTGTGCACGCAGTCAAAGTCTTAACTCAGGAAAAGAGCTCAGTAGTTATATTATAGTGTGTTATAACATGAATACAAAAAGGGAAAAATATGTGACTTCCTAAAAGGGAATACATTGAAAAAAATTCTGTCCTCATTGTATCAGCAACAAAATTACCAGTCAAGTGAATTTTGTGATTATTCTTTTCATGCAGGTTTAAATTACTCTAGTTGGATTTGATTTTTATGGGGGAGATTGTGTTTGTATGGGGTTAGGTTTCTGTAGAGCTTTTACAGGTCAAATACCTGTCGTAGTTGTCTTGTACCTGTGAACCTGTGGAGGCCCAAATGTAGGGCACAATGTGTAATAAAGACTTTGGATTAAAGACACAAGGAAAAGCATTCATGCAAGAAGCAAGTTGCTGTGATGTTCATTTCTTTAAAGAAATTATTTTAGTTTTATCCCCAGTTTAATTATTGTTTCCTTGAAATGCAGATGATTTTCAAAAGCAAGATGTGTGAAGATATCACATCCAGTACAGAACAGAGGATAGTTTAGGTCTAAAACACTGGCTACATAAGAAGTGCAGACATTGTGGTCTAAATCCTATGAAAATCACACTAGTTAATTTTTCAAAGCAAGATCCTCCAGTTTTTGAGTGGTCTTAACAGGATTCATAAGTAACCTAGGCTAGCTATTTATTTTGTGGAATTGAGGTGTACTGGATGTGTCATAAAGTTCTTACTAGAGCATGAACTGTTTGTTTTACAGAGCAAAGAGACTTCAAATGACACATTCTGAATTCTGTTTGGCACAGTTACAATAAGTACAATTTCCACTTTTTTATTCTTAAACAGTCAGCTTAGCTTGTAAACTCCTTTCCCAACCACCAGCAAAGCTTCCTTTTTTGTTCCCTTATTGGTTTGGTTCATATTTCTTCTGCTTACCGTTTTATTTGGCACTTGAACTAACACAATTTATTCATTACTCTGATTATTCTTTTAGCACCAAGTAATGGTGTAGCTTTACCATTACTCATATTCAAATAATACTCCTGCAAATACTGATAAATAGGGATCTTATGTTCTACAGTCAATGTGAAAGGAAGTGTATATATGTATGAATTTGGCTAATACTATTAACTGGTGTAGTGTCAATTATAATCAATAAAAAATACGAGCACAGTTCATGATACCTAATTTGTCTGAATAAACCAATTGACAATTAATAATAACTTGCTGAATGCTACTACTTGTCTGCACTTTGTGGAGCAGATTCTGCTAACCAGGGTGATACTTTTACCCCTGTGGCTCTCATCTCTGGTCCAGCGTGGTATTTCAGTTGGTGCCTGCCTTCAAGCATGTCAGCTCTGGTAAGTCACGTGCTTAAAATCAGGCACATGGTACATAGTTGGATGTACAAATGGATCTTTCCCTTACTGAAGTTCCCTTTTATTCAAATGACGGCTTGTTCTGAGGCATTTTGCTCACGAAGTAATGTGTTGTGTAAAAAGAATTGAGAATAGATCTCTGGTACATTCAACACATATCATTAAAATACGCTTTTCCTGAAACCTAGCAGACCCTATATTTAATATTTCAGTTGGCAGCAAAAGAACATTGTGTAAAATCATTTGCCCTTTTAGAGATACCAAAATGGCCTAAATATTTCTTGTCTTATGTTACAGCCCTTTCAGATTTCAAATTGTAAAATGTACAAATGTGTAGCTTTCTAATGGTTTAAAAATGTCAGCTGTTGTGAAATTCATGTCGAGAATATATATTACAGACATACTGCTCGGTTTTCATGTAAAACCTTGCTTTCCAAATGAGGTTTCCTGTGCTCACTTAGCAAGATAATTCTTGTCTTTGCTTTGATGGGTATAGTAAGTTTTCCTCTTGAAGTAACTTATTTTTAATGCAGGGGATACATCAGGTGCAACTCCTTCAGTTTCACTATTGTTTTGGAAAGCAGAATAAGGCTTTACATTTTTACAAACTGTAATCATGTTTATTTGTCTTCTTTCTTAAGTGATTTCTGAGTACTCCTGAAGCAATGACCATTGCAAATTTATGAAGCCTTTGCGTTGTAAGTTTTTGTCTTTTTTATATTACATAATTGACACATAGCATTCTGCAGTACATTATAATTATTAGTTTCAAAAGAAGTCATCATAAAATTAATAGTTTATTGTATCTGAACTGGAAAAAAACCACATTAATGAACAAAGGCAAGTTGACACCTCTGACTTTAAATAAGCGAGCATCTAACTTTTCCTAGACACTGCCAGAGCGCTTCCTTTATTATCTTGTGGCTAGGGGTTTTTTTTAAGAGATAACCAGACTTTTTTTGTGAGAAAACTTGAGAAATATGTGTGTATAGAACAGAAAATTTGTGACATTTTAGTTTGGGCTGTAAAGAGTTATAAGTTTTGTTTTAAATGCAATTTTCATTTCCAGGTACAGGCTTCATCTACATATAATATATTTACTATGGCATATTCTGCAACAACAAATTGTTCATTTTAGTCAACTGAGCACTTAAGCCAAGAATGAACAGAATATTAAGAATATACTTGGACTTAAAATTTTTGTGGTTGTCAGTTGCATCCTTTAGGTCAGACACAATTGCAGAATTTTCTTGACTTTTTTCTGTGAACATAAGTAATCCCATAATCTAATGTAGCTTGGGAGTTAAAAAAATGAGAGAATAAGAAACACTGAAAATTTTTTTCTTTTATGGATTGGAATAATAATTTGGTGGTGTTGGTGGTTGTGGAAGGAGGCAGAGAGGGTTTGGAAACACTTGGAAAAGTACTTTTGGCTAACATCTAAATGTCTATGAGGAGATGTTGGAAAAAGTTTCAGCTGTGGTTTTAGGCTAGAATTAGTTTCACTTAGTCTGAAACACCAAGGTGAGGCTGAAAGTTTCCCTGAGAATCTGCCAAAGCCAGTTTGCAGAGCTGGGTGCCCTCACAGGCTCATTTAGCCCATTTGCACTCCAGCTTACTGGGGGAGGAATATTTCTTCTTCAGGTTATATGAGGATGTTAGGATGACTCGCTGCTTAATTTAGTTACCTCCATTCAAAGTTAGATAAGACTAATAAAGGCCTCCATCATGTGGCCTACAATAAAGGTTAAAGCTTTCTTATGAATCACTGGAGCAGGAGAGAGGATCTTGTTATCTGTTTTCATCTGGAAGATCGGGACATAATGGATAAAAGCCAGGTAGTAACACAGGTTTCTGAGTGCTTTTTGTGAAGTTGCTTTGCTATTTTAGCAAATAACTGGTGTTTTTTCCTGGACTCTGGTTTTCACTGATGTTATGCAGTAATGATTTTAGTGGCTTCAATCAACTCCTTAGTCAAATAACATTAAAAAGATTAATAAATCTGAGGGGCTTTTCAAAAGCAACACACAAACCACAGATGTATCGTTGGCATTACAATCATTGCCGCTACAGATCCAGAATAAACAGAAGTAAATCTGTGCAATCACTGAAGCCAATATTGTTGTCTCATGTGCAGAGTGAAATCCATGAGTCTGGCAAAATATGTTATGTAGCCTACAGCAATCTCCTGTGGAAGAATCTGTTTTCAAATAGTTTTTCTTATCCATGGTAATTGTATATTTATTTTGATTGGTCTCTCACTTCGTCATTCTAAAATATAATTTTACAGCTGTTATGTATTCTTACTTTAAAATTAAGATTTTTTTTTAAAGATCAGTTTAAATGTTTAGATTCTTTACTGTGGTATGGAAAATTCGTAATTCTGCTGAGTTTCTATGGCTTAGACTTCTAAATGTTTGTATCACTTCGGAAAGTTCTGTCCATAGAGATAACTCCAAATGATGCAGTACTCTGTTACAAATCTGCAACAGAATCATAGAATCATAGAATGTTTTGGATTGCAAGCGGCCATTAAAGGTCATCTAATCCAACCCCTTGCCATGGGCAGGGACACCTTCCACTAGACTGGGTTGCTCCACGCCCCATCCAACCTGACTGAGAAACAGTGCTTTTCCACAAGTTTGTTTTTCTCTTCATTTTGTTAACTGAAAAATAGCCTAATGAGAAAATGTCAGGAGACTTAATTCCAAAGTTTGAGCTGTTTTGTGGCACTTGTAGTTGAAATATAATTAATTATTTGTCCCACTGGCCTGAGGCGTTAGCTAATTAATCATGACTCAATTTTATATGGCAGAACTGGCTTTTCTCTCTTTCTGTGATTAGCTCATTTGATATTACTAGCCTTCTCAAACGTACCAAAACACATATTTTTTCTGTAAAATGGTGATTAAAGGCAGCAAATTAACCTATATGGAAGTCAACATTTATCTTTCTATGCTTTTGACCATTTCAGGCACTGGTACAAATACTAGCTAGGAAAATTAACTTAATCCTGGCTCAACCCAGGACATTACCTTATAGAGGTTCCTTTTGTTGCACGTTGGGAGCTGTGTTAATGCCTCAGCCCTGTTTTCACAAAGATAATTTACTCTCCAATCTGCAGAGATGAGAGATGTACCTGAGCCCTCCAGAGGCAGTGACAATCTCCTGTGGGAAATTCACCATGGTGTAACAAATAATGTTGTTGTACTGGTTTGGGCTGGTACAGAGTTAAATTTCTTCCTAGTAGCTGGTATGGGGCTATGTTTTGTGTTTGTGCTGGAAACAGTGTTGATAACACAGGGTTGTTTTCATCATTGCTGAGCAGTGCTGACACAGAGTCAAGAAAGCTTTTGCTTCTCATCCCACCAGTGAGTAGGCTGGGGTGCACAAGAAGTTGGGAGGGGACACAGCTGGAACAGCTGACCCCAAAATACCAAAGGATATTCCATACCATATGACATCATACTCAGCATATAAAGCTGGGGGAATAAGAAGGAAGGGGAGGGTATTCAGAGCGATGGTGTTTGTCTTCCTAACTATCCATTATGTGTGATGGAGCCCTGCTTTCCTGGACATGGCTGAACACCTGCCTGTTGATGGGAAGTAGTAAACAAAATCTTGTTTTGTTTTGCTTGTGTGCTTGGCTTTTTCTTTACCTATAAAACTGTCTTTATCTCGACTCATGAATTTTCTCACTTTTGTTCCTAATTCTACTTTGGGAGATTAGGCAAATGGCTGTGTGGTGCTTAGTTGCTAGCCAGAGGTTGTAGCAGGACACTCTACTTCAATGTGCCTGCCTCAGTTTCCCTTTGTGATTCAACGTTCTTTGTCTCTCAGTCTCACGTTTCCTCCTTCTCAGCTTCACTGTGCTTAGCCTGGAGTTGGAGAATTTCCAGGGAAAGCAAAGGGCATAGTAAACTCTGAACTGGTATCAATAATTTACTTATTTATTTATTTATAAAAAATATTTATTTTAGGTCCTCAGCAGTAATTGTTTCTCCAACATACAAAGCTCTGTTACATTACACTACTTTGCAATTTTGACTGTGTCTACTTTACAATCTTCTGAGTAGTTTTATGGCTTTATTGCCACAAACATGAGGCTATCGAAGATGCTTGGTTAAAGTGGGAAAGAAGAGAATTTGGGGGAAGGCACACTTCTAACTTTGCACCTGGACTCCAGGACCTCGGTAGTGCATTTCAAACAGAACCACTTGTTTTGTTTCCTTTCACTAAGAAAAACCAAAACCAAACCAAAATAAAAACCCCTCCATGTTATAGCTTTATTATTTTATTAATTCAGAAACTCTCTAAATACAACATCTTTTTGGAAGTAGGAAATAAAAGTGGTTTATAATATTCAAGATCATTTTTCATCTCCTTTTGTTTCCACAATTTAATTCAGTAGCTAACTTCAAAACTTATATAGTCATCCATTTTTCCCCAAGCTCCTGGTATCTTTATTTGAAATGTTGTGTTCAGTGGTGCCTATCATGTTTTATTCTGCTTTACAAAACCAAAATAAGGAACCAGTTATTGAACCTTCAATTTATTTTTGTCTAGTTGTTCAAAGTTTGCAGTCATCATCTTAAAGAGCAAGTTTGGATGCTCGCATACTGTAAAGTCACATTAAAACATATATTAATGTAAGTACAGGTTGTAGTTGTAGGGTCTTGACAATCCATAACGTAGACAGGGAAGCTGTGATTAGAGCTGAGTGTGATCTGCGTAGATCAAAGGCGGGCAAACTTCACACAGTATTTTTAGGAACCTACAAAATGTGAAGCTGTATCTCAGCTGACATAAATTGGCATGGCTCAGCTTGTGGATCAGAAAGGAACAGAATAATCAGTGCATTCCTGGCACAAAATATTGGTGAAATATATATATATGCATGAAGTCACAGGAAAATTATAGGAAGCAAGCAGCACATAGTAAAATCTGAGGTCCTTCACATTGGATTAGCCTTGTATGGGAGTTCTGGCAATGTGACAAAGCCATCCTGGTTCAAGTCGTGATGACTGGAGCTTTCCTACAGACAGAGCTGATGAATCACTCATTTTCTGCTTTAAGACTGCAAAACAGCAGTCAGTAGCAATGAACAGCAGGTATCAAAGCATTACAGATATTTGTTTAAGTGAAAGAAATAGGGATGCGACCCAATGAGCTAAATAATTTCTGCACTCTCAGTGATGGTACACAGATCAGCAAGGTACACTTTTCAAAGAAATGCATTACTGATTGGGATGTGTAAAAACAACAGATGTGTTATCAATAATAGCAGCTATGTAATATTGTGGAAATGGATTTCACCAACTTTGTTTTTTATTGTGTCATGGTTTAATGCTGGGCTGGAAATAAAAGAAATGACAGACTGACAGACTGCTCTCCGTTAAACCCCCCTCCCCACAGGGAAAAGAGAGGGAATAAGGGAGAGAAACTCTTAAGGGTTAGAAACTAAACTTCACAGCTTTAATGAGACATTAGTGATGAAAAGGAAAATAATTAAATATATATAAATATATACATACACAAAAGCACTATTGTGCCCCCCCCACCCCTCCGCCAGTAACACCCACATCACCACCAAGGCTGCAGGGCAGGCTCTAAAAAAGTCCCAGGCTTGACTCCCGGTGTCCACGGCAGACTTGAGCTGGGATGCAGGAACGCAGGGATACAGGAATACAAAGTTCAGGATCAAAGGCAGATGAATGGATGAAAGCCTCCCAGGATACTGGCCATGGACAAAGAGAGAGAGTTGACCCTCGTGATCCCACAAATTTATACCAAGTATGATGCATCTGGGATAGAATATTTCATTTGGTAAATTCTGGTCACCTGTCTTGTCTGCTCCTCTCCAAAGGAGGGTCTCAGGTGTGACCACTTTACTCCCTTCTAGTTCTGGAGCATAAGATGTTTTCTTCAGAACCAGGAAGTGGCCTTCGTTCTACATACTGTCCTCCAGCCTTAACTACAAACATGGAGCATTATCAGTCCTAGAGGCAGACACTGAAAAACATGCTGTTAATTTCAGCAACTACTACTGCTTAGAAGGGATTTAACTGAAAAGTAAAATCACAAAAAACAAAATCAGTTCTATCCTCGCTCAAATCAGGACAGATTGTCACTTAATAATTGAGTTTGCGTTTCTTCTGTGCTGAACATGTATTTCCCATGTAGGCTTTGTGCACTTCATTTATATTTTGGGTTAGCGGAAGGGTAGCCTGGCCAGCAAGTCAAGTGAGATGATTCTGCCCCTCTGCTCCACTCTTGTGAGACCCCATCTGGAGTACTATGTCCAGTTCTAGTGTCCTCAGTATAGGAAAGACCTTGAACTGTTGGAGCAGTTCCAGAGTAGGGCCATGCAGGGCATGATCAGAACGATGGAACACCTATTCTATGAGGACAGGCTGAGAGAGTTGGGGTTGATCAGTCTGGAGAAGAAAAGGCTCCAGGGAGACCTTTTGGTGGCCTTTCAATACTTCAAGGGAGCTTGTAAGAAATATGGGGACAGAATTTTTAGTAACCCCTGTTGTGGTAGCACAAGGGGTTGAGGTTTTAAGCTATTAGAGGGTAGATTTAGACCAGATATAAAGAAGAAATTTTTTTACAATGACGGTGGTGAGACACTGGAACAAGTTGCCCAGAGCAATGGTAAAAGCTTCATCCCTAGAAAAATTAAAGGTAGGATGGGGCTCTAAGCAAACGAGTCCAGTTGAAGATGTCCCTGCTCACTGCAGGAAGGCTGGACTAGATGATCTTTAAAGGTCCCTTCCAGCCCAACCTATTTTATTCAATGATTTGTGGAGAATATTTGAAAGATATTGACTTAAAAAATAATATGATAGTATGATTCACCAGCAAATCGTTGTAAGATCTTTAGCAGAAAGAACAAAATATTTTCATGACTCAAATAATTGTGCACTGTGCTATTAGCTTAAAGAGTATGCTTGTTAGCCTGGCTAGTTGGAGAGAGATTTGTAGGGAATGCCAGGAAATACTGTTACCTTCTGTTTCTTTACTAGGGTAGCCAGCATGATATAGGTGATTTACACAGCTTCCTGCAAGCTCAGAATGAAGATGGAAGGCAAAATACTGCTTGGTTTGGGGAATCTTATTAAACTTTTCTTCCAAGTATACTATGTCCTCAGAGATAAAAACACCATATTAGTGCTATATTTTTTAAAAGTTCCATAAGTTTATTATTTCTGCTTCTTCTAGTTTTAGCTTAGTGTTATTGACTGCAAATCACTGCAATTTTATAGAACTGTGTCAAATGCTTTTAAGAATTAAAAAATTAAATGAAACAGCTTAGAAACGCATTGCTGCTCTATTTTCACTCTAGTGAAGAAAAAAATGAGAACATCTTATCCATTTAGAAAATAAATAAATAAATAAAGCAACATGGAAACACAATCACAGCTGGTAGAGCTTCCCTGTGAAATGCATAAGTTAGGCAATCCATCTTATGTGTTTTAAAATACTGGACCTTGAGCATGATACTGTGAAAATTCACACCTTGTTTTCTAGAGAAATGTAATGTAAATAAGAGAACAACGAGTAGAGAAAATCCATTCCTGTAATGGATTTTAAGGAGAATCAATGGCATGGAAGGACATTCAGGAATTCTTGTTAAAAAATCTAAACCACATACTTAAGGAAATAGATATTTACATGTATATACATGTGGGTGTCTCTCTAGATAGGTCTGTATGTAATTTTGTCTGGTATCTATTAACTGTATTCTGAGGTTATAAAGTCAAATGGAGAACTTTTAGTGGAAATACATGGACATAGTGGTGTTATCTATGCCCAAAACTTCTTTTTTAATTTCTTTTTACACTTGCAATTCACTTTTTCTGTTTTGTTGAGTAATTGAGGAAGAGACCTTTAGGTCTTCAAGACAATTATATTCTAAACTCTAGCTTTAGTTTTTCTATTTTCTTTTTAGGTTTACTCCTTTTCTTTAAACAACTTAATCATTATTCTATACTTCTTTAATATGTTGCCATTTAACAAAATAAATCACCCAACAACACAACAAAAATAATAGGTCATGAGTTTTCTGCTTCTGAATCAAGAAGTGGAAAATAAGCAGACCTAAATCCTAGGAAATGCTATCTTAAAAATAAATAACACAGTTGGATTCCATCCCTTGTATTTCAGTCTAACTACTTTCTACGTAGAAGCCAGACAGAAGACTTAAATGGTCTCATAGAGGTACTAGTGAAGGCAGCCAGATGGTGACATCTACTCCAAACTGTTTCCAGAATTTCAGCACTGAATATGTTTTTTAAAAATTTAATTTGATATGTAAGTTATATGTATCTTTTTAGTATATATATGGGTGTGTATGTATATATTTATATCCTTATAAAATATCACAATCTTTTTTATTACACATTCTAAGATCTGGAGTTTGGATAGTAATACTAGATGACATTTTACATATGACTACCACAGAAATAAGCCAGACTTATTAGGAATCTTGAAGATGTAGTTGGCAGCTAGTTTTAGTAAGAAGTAATGCTCAATTTGCGGAGTAAAAAATATAGAATAATATTAACATGTAAAGTCTCTCTTTTAACAAAAAGGTTTCATTGCCTTTCTAGTCCATTAACAGTACTCAAGAATGAAAAGTTAGGCTTTTGGAAGTATCTGCACTCAGATACTGTGCCCAAACTGCAGAACAAGGAGTAGGCTTTCAAAGACACTGTTTTATTTCTTGCCCAGTTTACATTATTTTCTCAGATATCCCTTCTGCTTTTGAAATTCCCTGCTCAACTAATTCTGTGGTGAAAAAAATTACACTACTTAAGATCTATGCATGGTACTGCTTTCTGCTTCTTGTTTTTCTTCTTGTAGAGAATACTTCTTCAAACCTCTTAGATTTCACTTCCCGTGTAGTATCTAAGTACCTCCCAATCTTTCATGTATTCATTCTCAAAACACTAAGGTGAAAGAGGATGGTACAGAGAGCCAGATGATCTCTGAGGTTTTCACAAAAGTCAGTGTAAAATAATGAGCCTGAACCTTGATTCCCTGGCATTCAGTCACAGTTTTAAGTGAACTTTCTATATTTCATAAAGATTTACTTTGATGATAAATTATTCCCTAGTATAGCTCCTCCGCACTTTAAATTTTTTTTTTTTTTCTTCCCATTGGCAAAAACAATGTAATGGCTTAGAAATGGCTCCTCTAAAATCATACATTGATAGATAGAAAAGATTAATAAGAATCCAGAAAAATATCTAAAAAATTTTCTCATTTAAGTAAGGAACAGCCAGGTCATTTGTTTCAGTGGATATTGCATTAAATACATAATGCATTTTTAATTGTTTTGAGGACAACCTGTTCTCAAAACAGGACAAACTCTGTTTGTGAGATCTAAACCAGGTCCTTTCTAATTGTCTGAGATATAGTTGATTTACAAAGTTGTCATATGTAGAAGTGAAATTGTGAGACTCTTAAGCATTTAGCTGGCTAGAAAGTGATAACTTTTCTTGGGAGATAAGGAGAAGTGTGGGAAATGATTTGTTTGTCAAGAAAAAAAAAGTGTATGTGGATTACAGAAGAGTATAATACTTTCTTTGGTTTTAATAACATATTTAATTCAATTAAGACAATGCAAACAATGCTGAATTTTATCCTTTAAATGAGAATTCCTACCTGAGAAATAAGTTCAAATTTTCATTAATAGTACACTATTCAGTGGATTGAAAACTCTCTAGAAGAGCACAACCAGAAATTACACTGATTCTGATATTTTGAATATGTGGACTAGGGTAGCACTCCTACATGAATCAGCATGGTGGGTCAGTCATACCTTAAAGAAAAGCAAATGAAACACAGCTGAAAACTGGTGATATTATCATGGGCTGGATGCTGTATTGCAAGAGCACAAGGAAGATAAAGAGAATAATGTTTGGAAAGGTAGAGAAGAGATTTCCTCCTTACCTTGTACACAATTCCAGAGTGAAATAACAGATCATGGGAAGAATCAAAAACCTTGTGGAAAGCCAGTTGTCTCCTGTTCTCCAAGCAAACCTTCAGAAACCTAGTCAAAGATACTGTTATGAAATTTAAAGTAATTTTACCATGTACAAGTCTTTATTATAAATCAGGAAAAGACTGAATTTGAATTATTGTTATGCGATAATCAATATATTTACTTTAACTCATTTTTGCTCAGTCTGAGAGTTTACTTCTGTGGAACTTGGGAGGAGGGGAGAAAGGCAGGGCATGAGGCATCCGCAGTGCATGTTCTCAGGATGCACTTAACCTGAATTATGCCTAGTTCTTAGCTTTCTAAAAATTATGGATCTAGACATTGTTTTTAAAAATATAGAAGACAACAGTGGAAGTATCTGTAAATTAGTCTAAAAATCAGCCCTGTCTTTCAAGTAATGTGGTCATCTGCTGCAGACTCTCTAGAGATAAAGAATATATGAAAGAACAGTGATGGCGCTAAGAAGTAATTCTGTTATCCTGAATTTTGTGCACAGGAGAAAGTTTTTGCTTATTCCTTCTTATTGCAAAAGACTACTGTGAGTACAGCAGCCATCTGATAACACTTATATTCATAGGAAAAGGTAATACAGTTTTCACCCATTCTTCCCATTTCAATCATACACTGGTTCTTCCAGTAAATTAAAAAAACAAACAAACAAACAAAAGAACCAAACCAAAAAACCAAACCAAAACACAAAAAAACAAACAACAACAAACAAAACGAAACAAAAAAACCCACAACAAACAGACAAGAAAAAAAATAAAGACAACTCTCCTTAGGAGGGGGACTGTCTTTATCCTGAATAGAAAGCCTTGTTCCTGCTGTATTTGCAGAAGTTTCCAGTTTATTTGAGTAGAAGAAAAAAAAAAAATCACAGAATGTGCCATTTTATTAGGAACATTTCACTTGTACGTATTTCAAAATAACTGCTTTTCTAATTTTGCATTCACTGAGAAATGCTTCACAGTATTAGCTGTGCAGTATCTTCACTGTTGCCCCATCCACAGCCATTGCTTCTTTGCTGTGGATCTCATAAGAAAAGTCTGTGGCAAATTTTAAATAACACATAGATTTTTAGTGCTGAATTGAGGAGAAATATTCCTGACTATTGAAAGGAAAGAGATATTCCAAGACATCATTTACCTTGTCTGTTGTTTTTTGGTGGTTTTTTTTTGAGGGGGAGTTATATGTAATTTTAAAAACTTCAGGGCTGCCTTGTTAATCCATCATGCATGGTGTTTCACGAAGCTTTGCATGCAGCTTTCTCTAGAAAACAGGGAATATGAATAATCAGACATTTCTGGGGGAGAAAAAAAGTGTTAAATTGGTATTCATCAGAATTGGCTTTTGGGTGCATTCTTCTCAGGCTGCTCACAAAGGAGCAAATAGACAAAGAGGGGGGGATAGTGAGGAAAGAGAACAAGAGGAGGATTTGTGATTACAAGACTTGACAATGGGATGCTAGAACAACAGGTGAGTGAACAAAATGGTACAAAAGTTAATAAAGCCTCTGCAAACAGCTCACTGGCTCTGGCGCAACAAGCTGTGAGCACAAGCTCAAGGTATTCCCAGTGAGACCAATTTCTCCTCTGCCCCCAGGCTCTGTCCTCAAAGACAGGCAGGGGAACAAAGGAACTAATGAAGAAACTAAAAGAGACAGGCAACAATGTGAGCTAAAAGGAACGGCAACAGGACAGAGAGAAAAGGTAAAAACAGTAGCTGTTGCATGATTGCATCAGCAGAGTGGGTATTTTATCCTATGATTGATATTTATCCTATGATATTACAAGACTCTTGTAGTAAGAGTAAAAAATACAAGTATTGGCATTGAACAATGAGCTAAATAAAACATTTTCTCCTCTTAATCAGTAGTAAAGCTTGTGTTCCCTTTGTAGGTTTTGAGTCAAGTTCATTTGAAGTACACTGCAATTGATAAAAATAAATAAATATGTGCAACCTTGATATTTTGCTTCCAGTTCAGAAAAGTGACACAAAACTTCAAGAATTGAAGAGGATATTCATAGAAATGCAAAGAATTAAATAATTTTTTGTGTACTTGAAGTTTTAAGTGCTCATTCCAGTTTCATAAGATGCTGCATATAACAAATCAATGTAAATATTTTTTATAGAATTGATATTTTCCATTAACATCTATAACACAATAAATCTCTGAAAAGGTCTTTTATCTGTTCTGACACATTTTTTTTTTCCTTTAATGTATAGCCTTGCCAGAGGACGACAGAAGAAATATATTCCTTTAAAAAGATGATGTTCATATTACTCATGTAAACAAGTAATGTTAATGTTGCCAGCAGGATCTTTATATCAGAGTATCATTTTCCTCTTTTCAAGATCATTTTTTCTAACTGAAATAGTAATTACTGAGATGACTAATAATTACTTCAGATACACTAGGAGGAAATTAATGTTTGAAATAAAGAATATGCAAAACCAAAATGGGAACTGGATTCTTTCGTTATCTTAGTGATGTGCAGGATGCACTAGCATTCTTCACAGAAATAAATAAAATCATGGAGTCAGAGCCCAGAAAATGAGAATAGGCAGACCTGTGTGCTGTGAATGATAGATCTAGTTTGCCAGACTGTGATTTCCATGGTTACTGAAGCGATGCTGCAGTCAGTGGCCTTGCAAGCATTTGCTGGCAGGTATGGAAAGAGGCAGTGGCAGATACTAACAGGCACCTCCTCTGCCTGATGGAGATAATTGTTTAATCTCTTAAAGGTAGTCTACCAATCAGAGAAAAGTTGTTCCATAAAGCCCTTTCTCCTGTTTTCCATGCATCATCTCACACATCTGTCTGAAAAGGACAACTCTCCACCACCAGCTCTCCACTGGGCACTTCTACACCACTGACTCTCTGCCAGGACAACTCTATGTGGATCAGCAGGCAGTGCTCATTCAGCACCATAAGAAGAACCATGTTAAGTGACTTTGAACAGAACCTTGGGGAGCAGGCATCTCCGCTTAATGTGCTCTGATTTTTGCAAGTCAATGAAACATATTATGAACAGCTCATTTCAGGTCACAGTCCCAAGCATCACTTTTTAAAAATGCGTTTCAATGTTTTTTAATTGTGCTTGTTTAACATTAAGCAAATATCTCACATTTGATTAAGCTGTCTTTAACTTACTGTGAATTTTTTGTTTCTCATGTTTGATTGAGTTGTGTTTATCTAATTGTGAGATTACCAAAAACTGCTGCAGAGCAAGGTGGACACCTCTGATGGCTGACTATAATGAAGGCATGATATTAATTGGCTAGCACATGTTACAAATTGTGTGACTCATACACTTCACCTCCCCTATATATACAGAGTTTCCTTGCAAAAATCAGAGCCCCGTGAGCAGAGCCACCTGCTCTCCGAGGTTCTGTTCATGGTGCTGAACGAGTCTCACCTGCCAATCTGCGTGCAGTTGTTCCAATGGAGAGCAGGCAGCGCACAAGTGTTCAGCAGAGAGTTGTCCAGATGAGAGTCGATTGTGGTGGAGACTTGGCAGTGGAGAATCGTCCTAGATTACTCACCTGCTTCCTGGCATCACACTAGGATTTATCCCATGCTGAGCTATCACAGACTTGTAGCCCTTTGGAAAGGCTGTTTGCCAAAGCATTTTGGCTGAATACCAGTTACAGCCTTTCTTCTTGATGCTTCTACAAGTTTTAGGACAGAAGAAATAACAATCCAAAGAAGTCATCCTGAAGGTTCAATCTGGGGACCAAAAGGAGAAAAATAGCGGTAATTTCCAGAAAAGCAACAGAGACAGAATAAACCATTTGAGAGAGATCACTACCACATACACTTAAATATAAATAGACTGAAAAGCTAAGTTGTCAACATGGCAGATAAGTATTAACTCTGGGCTGGAGAAGGAATCTCACTCTCAGTAAATTAAATCCTCTGTACTAGACAGCACATTCCTGAAAGAACTTTCCTTGTTAACAGGCCCAGTACCCCTGGTTATCTTCCACAGCTTTTGAATAAGGTAAAAACTAATCTCTGAAAAAAAAATGCTGAACTCTCTAGTGAAGCAGTTCTCTCATCTGCGTAGAAGAAATAAAGTCAGTCTGAGGAGGAAGGACCTGTCCAAATGCTTGTACATGCCTTTTCCAGCAATACTAAAGTATACATTCCTGTTGCCTAATAGACAGAATAGAACTCTCTAAGTCAAGGAAGCCTTGAAAGCTTCCCAGACTTTGGTTCCAGACAAGTTTCAGCACATATTGGTGATGTCTGTCACAGTAAGATACTGGTATACAGCACTGCGATCCTCACTGAGTGGTATCATCATCATTCTGGTTGGAAAAGACCTTCAGGATCATCAAGTCCAACCACTACCCTAGCTCTGCCATGTCCACCACCAAAACCTGGCACCACATCTGTCTTTTCAGATGTATCCATTGTTGGTGGCTCAAACACCTCCTCGGACAGCCTGGATCCTCAAGTCCAACTCCCGCCCCAGAACAAGACAACCCCAAGGTTCATACCATGTCCCTGAGGGCATTGTCCAAATGTTTCTTGAATATTGTCAGGCTTGATGCCATTACTGCTTCCCTGGGAAGCCTATTCCAGTGCTCCACCACACTCTGGGTGAAGAGTCCCTTCCTAATGTCCAACCTAAACCTTCCCCTGCACATCTTCCTACCATTCCCTTGGGTCCTATTCTTGGTCACCAGAGAGAAGAGGTCAGTGCCTGCTCCTCCATCTTCCCTAGTGAGGAAGCAGTAAGCTGCAATGAGGTCTCCCCTCAGTCTCCTCTTCTCCAGGCTGAACAGACCAAGTGCTTTCAGCCGCTCCTCATACGGTATCCCCTCCAAACCCTTCACCAACCTTGTGGCCCTCCTCTGGACACTCTCCAGCAGCTTCATACTTTGTATGATACCATTGTATCAGCGCAGTGCCTGACTGCACGTGTATGTGCTACTTCCACTCACTTTGCTTTTATGCCTTAATTTCTCGCAGGCAATGCCAAAAATTTTCAAAAATAGGTGGCCCCAGTTGATAGTAAGTAATCCTTTTAACTGAGAGACAGCTTTAGTTTCTTTGCTTGGCATGTTTGTTCCTGCAAACCCCTTGGCAAACCTCAATTAGGGGTTCCGTCTTCAAAGGGGACTTGACTGCAGCCAATGATCATGACAGGCTATGAAACTATGATAGCACATTTACTCAGACATCTACTGTTTTTATCACCAGTTCCTTGTGTCACAGAGCCTTTCTGTCCCTGGCATATCAGGGTTGCAGGGTTTTCTTCTTCCTGGGTCTGTGTTGCCATGAATTTAAGGACTAATTAAGGGTGCCACCCGCGTGCTCAGCTTGCTCCCTGGAATGCCTGTACACCAATGCACGCAGCATGGGGAATAAACAGGAGGAGTTAGAAGTCTGTGTGCAGTCCAAAGGTTATGATCTGGTGGCAATTACAGAGACATGGTGGGACAGCTCATGACTGGAATGTGGTCATGGATGGCTATGTCCTTTTTAGGAAAGACAGGTCAGTGAAGCGAGGCGATGGAGTTGCTTTTTATGTGAGAGACCAACTAGAATGTATTGAGTTCTCTCCAGGGGCCAATGAGGAGCAAGTGGAAAGTCTGTGGGTACAAATTAAGGGGCAGGCTAGCATGGGTGATACAGTTGTGGGGGGTCTATTACAGACCTCCTGATCAGGACAAGGGAGTTGATGAGATTTTCTACAGACAGCTGAAAGCAGCCTCACAATTTCAGGCCTTAGTCCTCATGGGGGATTTTAACTACCCAGATATTTCCTGGGAGGCCTACACAGCCAGCCATTCACAGTCTAGGAGGTTCCTCCAATGCATTGATGATAACTTCTTAATGCAAATGGTGGACAAACCAACTAGGAGAGGAGCACTGCTGGATCTTGTACACGCCAACAAGGAGGGTCTGGTTGAAGTGGTGATGGTCAATGGCAGCCTTGGCTGTAGTGATCATGAGATGGTGGAGTGCAGGGTCCTGTGTGGGAGGAACAGAATACCTAGCAGGACCAGAACCCTGGACTTCTTCAGGGCCAACTTTGGCCTCTTCAATCAATTGTTAAGAGAAGTCCCATGGAACAGGATACTAGATGGTAAAAGAGCTCAGGATAGTTTGTCAACATTCAAGGACCACTTCTCCCAAGCTCAGGATCAGAGCATCCCAATGGGTAGGAAATCAAGTAAGGGATCCAGGAGACCCGCATGGTTAAACAAGGAACTGCTGGGCAAACTCAAAGGGAAAAAGAAATCTGTGGATCATGGGAGGAGGGGCTGGCCACTTGAGAGGAATATAGGACAGTTGTCAGAGGATGTAGGGAGGCAGTAAGGAAGGCTAAGGCCTCCTTGGAACTAAACCTTGCTAGTGAGGTCATAGACAATAGAAAGGGCTTCTTCAAATACATTGCAGATAGAACTAACACTAGAGGCAATATAGGCCCACTGCTGAATGAGGAGGGTGCCCTGGTGACAGAGGATATAAAGAAGGCAGAGGTACTGAATGCCTTCTTTGCCTCTGTCTTTACTGCTGCAGAGTCTCCCCAGGGGCCCCAGATCCCTAAAGCCCCAGAAGGAGTCAGGATGAATGAGGAGTTTGCTTTGGTAGATGAGGATTGGGTTAGGGATCCATTAAGCAATCTGGACATCCATAAATCGATGGGTCCGGATGGAATGCACCCGTGGGTGCTGAGGAAGCTGGCAGAGGTCATTGCTAGGCCACTCTCCATCATCTTTGGTAAGTCCTGGGCAACAGGAAAGGTGCCTGAGGACTGGAGGACAGCAAATGTCACTCCAGTCTACAAAAAGGGCAAGAAGGAGGACCCGGGTAACTATAGACCGGTCAGCCTCACCTCCATCCCCGGAAAAGTGATGGAACAACTTATTCTTGGCACTATCTCTAGGCATATCAGGATTGAGGGGGTCATTAAGAGC
This sequence comes from Hemiprocne comata, assembly GCA_020745705.1. Taxonomy (NCBI): domain Eukaryota; kingdom Metazoa; phylum Chordata; class Aves; order Apodiformes; family Apodidae; genus Hemiprocne; species Hemiprocne comata. The sequence continues at coordinate 78,083,861 of CM036587.1, read as the reverse complement.
AGTCAACATGGTTTTACCAAGGGGAAGTAATGTTTGACCAACTTTATAGCCTTCTATGAGGAAGTAACTAGGTGGATAGATGATGGTAGAGCGGTAGATGTGGTTTATCTTTATTTTAGTAAAGCATTTGACACCGTCTCCCACAGCATCCTCGTAGATAAAGTGAGGAAATGTGGTCTTGATGATCAGGTAGTGAGGTGGATCATGAACTGGTTGAAAGGGAGAAGTCAGAGAGTTGTGGTCAATGGGACAGAATCTAGTTGGAGGTCTGTGACTAGTGGAGTCCCTCAGGGGTCGGTACTGGGACCGGTAATATTCAATATTTTCATCAACGACCTGGATGAGGGAACAGAGTGTGCGTTCAGCAAGTTTGCTGATGACACAAAACTGGGAGGAGTGGCTGACACACCAGAAGGCTGTGCTGCCATTCAGCAAGACCTGGACAGGCTGGAGAGTTGGGCAGAGAGAAACTTGATGAAATTCAACAAGGGCAAGTGTAGAGTCTTGCACCTGGGAAAGAACAACCCCATGTGCCAGTACAGGTGGGGGGCTGACCTGTTGGAGAGCAATGTAGGAGAAAGGGACCTTGGGGACAGGAGGATGACCATCAGTCAGCATCGTGCCCTTGCAGCCAAGAAGGCCAATGGCATCCTGGGGTGTATTAGAAAGAGTGTGGTTAGTAGGTCAAGAGAGATTCTCCTCCCCCTCTATTCTGCATTGGTGAGGCCGCATCTGGAGTATTGTGTCCAGTTCTGGGCCCCTCAATTCAAGAAGGACAGGGAACTACTGGAAAGAATCCAGCGCAGAGCCACAAAGAAGATTAAGGGAGTGGAACATCTCCCTTATGAGGAAAGACTGAGGGAGCTGGGTCTCTAGCTTGGAGGAGAGGAGACTGAGGGGTGACCTCATTAATGTTTATAAATACATTAAGGGCGAGTGTCAGGAGGATGGAGTCAGGCTTTTTTCAGTGATGTCCAGTGATGGGGCAATGGGTGCAAACTGGAGCATAGGAGGTTCCATGTAAATACCACAAAAAACTTCTTTACTGTGAGAGTGACAGAGCACTGGAACAGGCTGCCCAGAGAGGTTGTGGAGTCTCCTTCACTGGAGACATTCAAAACCCACCTGGACGCATTCCTGTGTGATGTACTCTAGGTGATCCTGCTCTGGCAGGAGGGTTGGACTAGATGGTCCTTCGGGGTCCCTTCCAACCCCTAGATTCTGTGATTCTGTAATTGATTCTCCAGAACTGTTACAGCATGAATGAGTGTATGTACTGACCCTCATTAAATTGCTGATCTCATCTGTTAGTTTTCAAAATCAATGAAGTTAGGGTTATGTTGAGTTACCTTTGCAAAGGAAAGTTAAACAAATAGGAAAAGGTTATTTATAAAATTAAATTTAAAAACAAGAGAAGAAGAAAAAGGCCACCATGAAGTGAAGTTGCAGTCAGGGAAACAGTATTATGACTCAGAGCTAAATTAATACTTTGCTTCAAGGTGTCAGTTATGTTCAACAGGGGAACAAAAAAAGTGACAGCTAAAAAACACATGGACAAGTTAAGGTAAAACAGTGCAATTACTGTACTTCAACTGAAAGGGTGCAAACTATTGTCCTGGTTAAAACCAGGACGAAGCCAATTTTCTTTTTACTGATCTTCATTTTTTCTTCAGTGAACTCTCTTTTAAGCAGCACACTTACTGAAATTAACAGGAAGTTTTCCTGCTAGTGGACTGATAACACTCAAATGTTTATAGTTACTGCTGAGAGACCAAGGACACTTTGCTCCACTTGTTGAATCTGCTGCTTCGGACACTTAAGGACTAGAGGAGTCATATCTGCAACCCTTCCATAGGGAGGAGTGGACTAGACTGATGGCAAAATTGGCCTTATTATTCCATCCCAGACATATGCCTCTAAGTATAAATTCAGGGATCTCAGAAGACAAGTCCCTTCTTCCTCCTCTTCAGTCCATGGCCAGCGTCCAGGGAGGACTCTGTCTATGTATCTCCTTTGATCCCTAGGCCCATGCATTCTTGGCCCTCCTCATATCTCCACCCTCACCTACTGTCTGCTCTGCCACTATCTCCAGAAGCAGTCTGGGACCTTCCTGGGACTGTCTGCAACTCAGAAGTGCTGTGGGACTTGCTGGGGCAGGGAGGTGATAGGGGTTTTGTACACTCCTGCACATATTTGTACATATTTTCTTTTACCATTAGTAATTCATTGAAGCTGTCTAGTTTAGTTTTCAGTGTGGAAGCCTCTCTCCTTATCCTCTCTCTCCTTTCCCTATCTAGGTTGGAAGGGATAGAGGGCATTATTGTCATTTGTTTAATTGCTGATCCTGAGTTAAACTGTGACAACTATTAATCAGAAAAATAAATAGATGGTACATGGAACCATATTTAGAAAAAAGAATTAAAAACTGAAAAACTCACACAAGTCAGGGATAGTACTGCCAGACTGCAGAAAGAAAAGAAATATACGTGTTGTTTGCAGAAAAATATATTTTATGTATGTCTTTAATAGTATACACAACTTTGGAACAATGCTTGAAAGAAAGAATAATTAGTGGATTGGAAGCAAAGAAGCTGGCAAGTTACATAAGTTTACGTAAACAGATTCAGTGTAACCTGATATACTACTGATAATTTGTGTTCCAGACAGAATACCTAAACTTCTGGGACTGCTACACAGTATTTTTATTTACACAGGGCCTCATGGGAAGTTATTAGCAAAGATAAAGGATTCAGGAGTTGCTATAAAAAAAATTTTTAAAATTAATTACTTAATTGGAGTAATGATTCTAGTGACAGGAGAAGTCATAGACTACAGGTTCCTGCCTGTAGAAAGGGAGTTATTTTGTTTGTTTACAAAATATCTTTAAAAGTTTTGTTCTTTTCTTTGGTTGAATTAAGTATTTAAATTTATAATACTGTCAGGAAAAAGGGTATATGTGCTCTAACAAAGTTGGCTGCTCACATAATGTGAGAAGTCCTGCAAACATAAAGGTACAAGTTGTTTATCATATAGAGCTGTAAGACCTTGAGAAATGAAGCAATAAAAATTGGAAAGATGTAATAATGTCACGCATTTAAGGACTAATGAGAAGAGCACCTGTTAGACCACAGCACTTTACAAGGTAGAAATGAAGGAGAAAAGAAATTGTGAAGCTTGGTAGCTAATGTTTTAATGTTTTTGAGTCATTGTTCTGATGGGATATGTAAATTGTGAGTACAGTTGTAGGCATATTGGAGAGGAATTTCTGTAGAAAAAGGAGAGTTTTGATGGTCTTGTGGAAAGCACTGGAAGATAGTTTAATATTCTGACCACCTTCCTTTGTGAGAGATAAATTACAAATCAGAATTGATGAAGAGAATGTCCACTAAAAAAAAAAAAAAAAGAAAAAAAGAAAACTCATCTCTTAGGACAACACTAAAAGAACTTGGCTTGTTTGTCATAGAAAAACAAAAACTGAAAGCAGTATGATTTATTTCTGTGAACTGAGGAAGGGATAAATGCTTTTAAGCTTTAAGGGCAGAACTGACTTAAAAAGCAAATTAATATAAACAGGCCATGAGTAAAGTTACTCTGTAAATGTGAAGACCCCTCAGAAGTTTGAAATGGTGCAAATATGCCTGGAAAATCAGATGTTAAGAGATCTGAACCAATGGTTCAGCAAAAAAATGGAAGGAGGTAACAAGTGCAGTTTGAGTTAAGATTATATGATTTGATTGGAAGTGTAGTCAGTGACTCAAGAAGCCTTTTATTTCTGTGTTCCTCATTTCCTATGTAGTATAAATTGGCTTTTCTGTGCTAATTAATTGTACTCCAACACTGCACATCTTTCAGCAAATCACTACTGCATTTTAGGTAATTAAGTTCAGTAAATCTCACTGCAGAGAGTACTGGCATCTGGGAATCTTTCTTTGTGACATTCCTCCTTTTCACTAAACTTTAAAAATGTTTTTGAAAAGCCATCTTTCTTCAATATATGTGATTATCTAAAGAAGAATGTAAGCACGTAGGCAGAGTGGTTGGCCTCTGTGTGTAATGTATAAACAATTATAGATAATATCAATTAAATGATAAATGCTAAAAATATCATTTCACTGTGTATACAGTGAACTTATGGTCTCATATTTATTACAGACTGCAAAAAATTATTTTGGGGATGACTTCCTATATTTGGTTCACAATGATACTTCTAATTGTGTTTCAGGGCTACTTTTATCCCAGTTATACCTGTCAAGAAAAGCATTTTAAAATAAAGTAACTTTTTTTTCCCCGGAAGTACCAGCTTTCCTTACAAACAGAGAGAAAACTGAGTGCAGCCATATAAAGTGCAAAAAGGAGCTAACACTTAAACCAGGCAAAAGAGACTTTGTTTTTTCTTCTTTTGTAAATCCTGTCATAAGGCACAGGGATTCACCTGATCATTGCATTTCACAAGAGGAAGTTGGTCAGGGAATACTGTAATTCTGCCTCTCAGAATAGAATGATAAATATTGCCAGCTGGTGGAAATTTACGAGTCAGGTTTTAGAGCCCAGTGCTGAAGCTGTCATTTCATCCTGGCATTGGAAACTGGAAACATAAATATTTGTTTAACACATATATATATTTTGAGGTCAGGAAATAATCTTTTTCTCCTCAAATCAAGCAAAGACAGGAAAGCAGGAAACAAGCTTGACTAAGTGAGTCAATGTCCTGCAATGGACAACACATTCTTATCAAGGAGACATGGTAGGTAGACAGTGTTTTATCCCACTAATATTTTTCCTGGTTTGAGGTAGTGACTGCTCTCTTCTATTTCAGGCTCACTTAGAATAGTTAGTTCTCAATGCTTCTACAGAGTAAATAGTGAACATTAAATTAAATCCTGAGTTGTGTATGTACTTCACTGCACAGCATCAAATAGAAATCACTGTGCGATTTCTTGATGTGCATACCTACCAGTGATCTGCTGTGCAACTGCTGATGAAGAAGCCAGTTCAATGTATGCAAAACTAAAATTGGATTAGAAGTGTACAGCTCTTAGATGTGAGTTTGCTCAGACAAAAAAAATAAAATCTCCTTGTTTTCTAGAATACTCTGATTCAACTGTTTATAGTGGAAATTATTCCATGGAATGCATCCACAAGTGCTGAGAGAGCTGGCTGATGTTGTTGCCTTACCACTCTCCATCATTTTTGAAAGATCATGGCAAACAGGAGAGGTGCCTGAGGACTGGAGGAAAGCCAGTGTCACTCCAGTCTTCAAGAAGGGCAAGAAGGATGATCCAGGAAACTACAGACCAGTCAGCCTCACCTCCATCCCCAGAAAAACGACGGAGCAACTAATTCTGGATGTAATCTCTAAGCACATGGTAAAGAAGATTATCAGTAGCCAGCATGGATTTACCAAGGGGTAATCACGGTTGACTAACCTGACAGCCTTTTATGATGGTGTGACAGAATAGGTAGATGCAGGGAGACCAGTAGATCTAGTCTACCTTGACTTCAGTAAGGCTTTTGACACTGTCTCCCGTAACATCCTCATAAGCAAGATCAGGAAGTGTGGGGTAGAACAGTGGACAGTGAGATGGATTGAGAAATGGCTAAACAATAGAGCCCAGAGGGTGGTGACCAATGGTGCGGAGTCCAGCTGGAGACCTGTAACTAGTGGAGTCCCCCAGGGATCAGTGCTGGGTCCAGTCCTGTACAACATCTTCATCAAAGACCTGGATGAAGGGACAGAGCGTATCTTCAGCAAGTTTGCTGATGATAAGAAACTGGGAGGATTGGCTGATTCACTGGAAGGCTGTGCAGCCATTCAGCAAGATTTGGACAGACTGGAGAGCTGGGCAAAAAGGAACCTAATGAGCTTCAACAGGAATAAGTGTAGAGTTCTGCACCTGGGAAGGAATAACAATTCCCCAGTACAGATTAGGAGCTGACCTGCTAGAAAGCAGCTTCTGTGGAGGAGGACCTTGGAATCCTGGTGGAAAACAAGTTATCCATGGGACAACAATGTGCCCTTGTGGCCAAGAAGGCCAATGGTAACCTGGGGTCCATTAAGGAGAGTGCATCTAGCAGGTTGAGGGTGGTTCTCCTTCCCCTTTACTCTGCCCTACTGAGACCCTATCTGGAATGTAGTGTCCAATTCTGGGCTCCCCAGTTCAAAAGGGACAGGGATATACTTGAGAGTCCAACAGCAGGCTAGGAGGCTGATTAAGGGACTGGAACACCTGTCTTGTGAGGAAAGGCTGAGAGACCTGGTGCTGTTTAGTCTAGGGAAGAGAAGACTGAGAGGGGATCTTATCAATGTATATAGATATCTGAAGGGTGGATGTCAAGAAGTAGGGGCCAATTTCTTTTCAGTAGTGCCCAGCAATAGGACAAGGGGCAACAGATGCAAACTGGAACACAGGAAGTTCCACCTAAACATGAGGATAAATGTCCTTACTGTAAGGGTTACAGAGAACTGGAACTGGCTGCCCAGAGAGGTTGTGGCGTCTCCTTCTCTTTTCTTTTTCTCCTTCTCCTTTCAAGACCCACCTGGATGCATTTCTGTGTAACCAGCCCTGGATGGTCCTGCTCTGGCAGGGGGGTTGGACATGGTGATCTCCAGAGATCCCTTCCAACCCCTAACATTCTGTGAATCTGTGATTCTGTGAAATGTACATATTAAGTACATAATGATTCCCTCAAAATTCCAGGCTCAGTGACAGCAGGGCCTGAACAAAAGAATGTGACTGCAGTTTTTAAAAAACTCTGCTTTTAGAATTGGGGAAGAATTACAAGATTTTCTTGGGACAAGCTTGTTGACAGCTGTAAGCAGTGTGATTTTTCTGGTTCTACTAATGTTAATAGTGCTACTAAAATAATTGTAACTGATTGTGTGAGTAAGGCAATCAAGATTTGGCCCCATACCCATGCTTTCTAAAGATCATAATCACAGAGATTAATATAATACCAACTAGCCAATGACGTGTTAAAATCTTAGTAAAATTAACTGGGTTTGGAAGGCTGTTCCTTTAAAATGAAAAAAGAATAATTTTTAAAAATTGCTCAAAAGAAATATGAGACATGGGGAGTGGAGAGAAAAATAAACCAGCAAACTCTAGATGATGCAGAAATAACTTTTTTTTCTTCTTGTTTTGTAGTTCATAGTTAGCAGCAGGACATAGACATAACAACTCCATGGCAAGAAAAGTAAATCCAAATCTAGAGAGTGTTGTGATGAGCAACCTTCTCCTTAATTAATTCTCCTTTCTTCTCTGAAACATTAGGGTTTTTTAAAGATATTACTTAGTGAAGGTTGGTTAGCAAGTGTTTGGGTGTTTTATCAATTGTTTATTTTCATGCTTTCTACATTACCTGTACATTTCTTATTTAATTACTACCACTTTTCCAAAAATAGAGTTCACTGATACTCATGAATTTCCATCCAATATTCTGTTTGTAGGGATGAGAGATGGTTTAAAAATATGTACCAAAAATAATTCAAATATGTCAATTTTTTCAATTTTCTTACAAGGCCTTTATGATGCCTCAATTTTTTTATGTTCTAAAACATGCTTTACACATTAATTCTGAAATCTTCATAACACTGTGGTAGAATAGGGAAATTCAGGCCTACCTTAAAGGCATTAACAGATTATGGGTGCATTTTTAGTCATGACTACATACAACCTATGCTGAGTGTCTGAACAATGAAATGTCAAGGAAGAGTGGTACTTATGAGAATTTCAGACACCATTGCAGTATATGCCTGCTAACACACAGATGACTGCAAAAAGCTGTGTTGTGGCCAGGAAGATTGGCCCCTTCCTCATAATTTCAGAATAGAAAAGGGTGATTGGGAAATGGGCAAGCCAGGTAAGTGTATATCACTAAGTGCAGGGCTATACATGTCTCCTGCCATCCATCGTTCTCTTGATTTTCATCTGTATACAAAAGAACTACTGTGTACATCATACATGTGCACACAGCTCTGAGAAGTGAACAGGAAGGAAAAGTTTGTTTAGGTGAGGTGGGGGTTGGATGAAAAACAAATTGAGTATTCACCTGATAGAATCATAGGATCATAGAATTGTTAGGGTTGGAAAGGACCTTAAAGATCATCTAGTTCCAACTCCCCTGCACGGGCAGGGACACCTCCCACTAGATCCGGTTGCTCCGAGCCCCATCCAGCCTGACCTTGAAAACTTCCAGGGATGGGGCTTCCACCACCTCTCTGGGCAACCTGTTCCAGTGTCTCACCACCCTCATGGTAAAGATCTTTTTGCTTATGTCTGATCTGAATCTACCCACCTCTAATTTTGATCCATTCCCCCTAGTGCTACCACTACCCAACATCCTAAAAAGTCCATCACCAGCTTTCCTGTAGGCCCCCTTAAGATACTGGAAGGCCACAATAAGGGCTCCTCAGAACTTTCTCCTCTCCAGACTGAATTGTAAATTGAGGCTGAATAGTTTAGATCTCTCCCACATTTTTGTCTAGCCCCTTGTCAGGAGGAAGTCTAACCAAGTCCGAGCACAGGTTCATTGGAAGCCTTTGGGAGCCACCATAAAAAATTATTAATGTGCATGGACTGAAGCACACAAGTTGTTGAGGAGAGGATAAGCAGTAATGCCTGGTCTGTTTGCTGAACTGTGATTAACAGTGAAAATAATGGAGAGTGGGGGCATGGCTATCTGTAGGAATAAAATATGTATGTGATATTAGAGCTTAGCCAGTAGTGTTACCACACGGAGAAGGTGCTCCAGGCAGGAAACAGTTCATCCTGGTTTTCTTATTTCTAATTACACAGGGAAGTCTTTCAGACACACTTAAAACACAGATCTTTTCAATCTTCAGTTTTCTTAAGTTTTGTGGAGGAAATCTCCAGAGTGAGGCTCTGGTGAGGTCTGGAAGGATCATACCTGCACAGCAAGATTAGGTAGTCAGTGAACTCATGGAAGGACTACATTTATGTTCTGAACCTGTTCATGGAGGCTTAGGAATAAGGTAACTGGATGAAAAATTTAATTACGTCAAAATGGAGTGCCTGAGTAAGCTAATTAACTAGTCATGACAGAGGTTTTATTCTTAAGAGGAGCAGATAGAGGACTTATATGTCTAAAGAATGTACAAATTACAGATCACAAGTAGGAACTTCTGCAGTACATTTAGCTTACTTCACTAAACAACTGCCAGCATATCAAAGTCTTCTCGTATTTATTCAGTTTGATAGTTATTGATATTTTTTCTCCATGTTTTAATTCCACAGAATGGTCATAAAGAATTGTATAAGGACAGGCAGAAAGTGATCCTTATATGTTGAGCTGACCAAAATCTACGAAGTCATATCTCTGAACATAATCTGAGGCCCTGGCCCACAGGATCCTTCATATAAAGTGGCTAAGACACTGGTTATAAATCCTAAAGCATTGTTTTCTGATCTCTGATTGAATTAGTAACCAGGTGCTTCTGATGTAAAAATTAATATTATATTAAAATCTGTGTTTTGAAATTCTGGAGTTCAAATTATCAACAGACAACTCAATTGTATAGACAGAGGTCAAACTTAAATTAAAAAATGGGTCCAAACATAAGGAAAGAGCACACAATTGCAAATATGAGCACATACTTTTGCTGACTTCTGTTCCCGAAGAAGAGAAAAAAACAGCTAAAATGAAACAGGAACTCTATACAACAGTAGTGCTAGGAGTGTTGGGATTAGTGGGGAAAGGATGATTGATTTTACAAATAAGCTTCCCTTCTGCAGATGTGTTAAGATGGGAAGTAATTGGAGTCTATGGAGTATAGATAACTGAGATAAGTTTACGGTTGACCCTACAGAATGGGAATGTTGTCATACCTTAATAGGGGCTGACATTTTATACAGTGCCTCATCACCAACAATTCAGGGATCTGATCCACAAGTGATTGCACCACTTGCAGTTTTTCCATTGCTCTTTGGATCAGACCCCTGCTGCAGATGCATCACTCTTCTGTCTGAGGGATAATTTCACATATAATTGTCCAAGCTATCAGAAGAGACTTAGGCAAGGTTGGGAAAGAACATACATGTCTGCACAGAGACATTGAGATGTGAGTACAATGATTTCAAAAAACACCACTATGGTTTTAGAATTTGAATAAATGTTTTCTCTTATTGATAATTTTTAACAGCCAACTTGTCTAGAAAAAGTAAATTGTTTTCCCTGTGCATTGGTCCAGCTCAAGAACTTCAGCATTAGTTATATCCTACATAAAATCTATTAGGCTATATGTGGAATATTCCTACTTTACTTTCATATAGGGAGCGTGTGTTATCCATATGCAACATCAGTTTATAATTCACTGACACAAGCCCAGCTGTTTACTTAAACTTGTTGAATACAAAGTATCAGAATAAACTCTTGACGTCTGAGAGGCTTTTCACCTGTAAACAGTTAGGCAGAGCTCAGACATTTGGTGGGATTAGGGCAAGGCTGTTCATTAACTCTCAAAACAGAGGCCACATAACCAATTTGACTAAATTGAGGTTATTGCTAGTAAATCTCAGATTTAAATCTTTTTTTATCCTGGAAAAAAAATAACAACTAGTTTGTGAGCCTGATTGCTAGATTTAGCAATTTGATTTCTTTTAACACTAAAAAGCAAATGCTGCTACTAGCCAAGAAAAAGTAATGTAGCAGCTATTACTGCATGTCCAGTCATTATTGCATTTGCCTGCGGTGACTTCAAATAGAAAAAAAAAAAGATGCCAAAATAAGCTGGTTGGTTTTGTGCAACAAAGTGATTTTTAAAATTCATTAAATCTTGTTCTTTCCAATGGAGCTTTTCATGCAGTCACCTTACAATATTTAGTACCAAAATATAAGCCTGCTAGTGTCCTCTAAGTAGATTAGTTCACCAAGATAACATCCAGAAAAGTCTTTTAGTTGCTGTTGGGGAAAACATTAATTTAGTTTAATTTCTGGTGTCTCCAAATGCTGCCCATCTCTCTGTAATTGTATAGCATTATCACTATTCACTATTCTGTCTATTCTTGCGTAGAGAATTGAAACATCATTCGAGTTTCCTCTGAGGATGGATTAACAAGATCTGTTGTGACATGACTTGATTAATTAATGAGACTGGAGTATTCTTTGGTCCTCATGTGCTGTTCTTGAACTTCGTAGATGGGAAAATTCTAACCTTCAATATTTTAAAAGCCAGCTGGGTAAAGCAAAACTCTTGTACGACCTTCACTAATAATAAAACTGAAAATCCATTACAGGATGTACCTGAATAGTTGTACATATTCAAGGTGATTTAATTTTTTTTTTCATATTTGAGAATGAAAGACCCTGAGGTTAAAGTACAGATACAGAAAAATACTTTGCAGACTGTTTAAAATATAATTAGATACCTCTTTACTTTTCTTCCAGCAATCTTTTACAAAGAGAAATAGCTTTTGTGAGTGCTGCATTGCAGAAAGTCCTTTCATCCTGTGTACACACCACTAAGGAAATAGAGAAGGTTCTCAAAGGGCAAATACAAGATGACAGCTAGCATATCCCATCCATTGACCTTGTTTTAGAAACCTCTTGTCCATCAGTGAGTACCAGGCTATGTAAGGAAGTGTCAAGAGCTACGTCTGTGATGCACACATGAGACACACATTTTAATGCTGCTTGGTCTGCCTATTTCACCAAGAGACTGAGACTAGTCTGAGACAACCAAATTCCTTCCATTTTACAGATGACATGCTAACACTAGAGATGTTCAGATCCAAGCAGCGAAATAGGTTCCTCTCAAAAAAACCCTGACTTAATCTGAACTCTGAAAATTGACACCCACTAATAGGATTTTTCTTACAGTATTGTATTGTGAGTAATGTGAAACTAAATTGCCTGAGAGCTGTGGGAATTGTGTCAAAAAATCAAAATCACTGGTAACATGGGAAATCTGTCAGCGTTTTTCTTTTCCATAGTTGTTGACACTTCTGGCTAGGTAGAAGGCATTTTAACAGGAAAGGAAACTGAAAAAGTTTCAGAACAAGAAAAATCAGACTGCAAACAAATGGAAGCAAGCTAATTAAATATTCACTGACCACAGATCACAATTCTACAGGGCAAAACTTTCTGGAGAATGTGTTGCAGGCAAAGAGCCTTTTTCTCACTTTTTTTCAGCTAGAGCAGAGAACATTTGTAATAGAAATGTCCAGTCAACTTTAAGCACTGACCTGCTGTGTGGAAAACAGGTGGAACGACAACTGTCGTATTCAATGGCTATATTTTGGGTACAGTTTACTTGATTATATGCATTCTGTCAAAGTGCCCAACATCAGGAAGTCTGGAATCAACATGCAGGAGAATTCCTGGCTTGCAGTGATGGACAGGACAGAGGTAACCAGCAGGCCACAACCTACTCTGAACTACGAAAAGCAGAATTATAGCACTTAGGCTAAATGTGGCTGTAATATTAGCTTAAGCATAAACTTAAACTATGTCCTCATAGCTTGTGAGTTCAATTTGGAACCATCCAACTAGGTACTATGAAGGGGAGACTGAGTCGTAAGGGAGTGATGGGTGTATGCTCTAAGCCTTAACCCTATAAACTGTAGAGAGTTTGCATCAGATGGCATACCAGACTTAGAGCTACCTTCAGGCACACCTGACAGAAGAAGTAGAGATCTGGGTTTAGAGCTCTGATAATGCTGTAAATTTAATTGTTTTTGGAGCTTAGTTGGTTTTGTCATTAAGTCAGCATTTTAATGGAGGACCTTTGGAGCTAAAGTTTGCATGCCAGTGCTGAAGATGGAAGATACTTTTTCGCCTTCTCTTCCTGCCCCCACTAAAGAAATCCTTTGTGAACCTAAGGTTATGGGCCTTGCTTACTATCTATGCTCTTCTCATTACAGTCTCAGTATGAGAGTGCAAACGTTAAAAAGTTATTGTGCACTGAAAATCAGATTTGTTATCTAATCAAACAGGGATCAAAACTATTGCTATTGTATACAAAGAAAGGCAATAACTATGCAGTGTACATGTCATCCCCTGAGATCCTTTGAAAAAAATTAGTAATATTAACATTGTAGATGTCAGCTGGTTTTGCCTTTGCACATGCCAGACAGCATTAGCAAAAAGAACTGGATCTAAGTTATTTAGCTAATACCATTAGACTGCTTCCCTCCTATATGCCACGATAAGATTTGTTTTAATGAAATTAGATTTGAACACATCCAACAATCCTAAGTCAGGAATAGAGCTATGAAATAATTTATTGTAGGTGACAGAGAACAGCTATAAAATACAAACTATGTCTAATGAGATGGGAAAAATGAACTATTAGCCACTGATGGCCACCAGTACCACTGATCTCAGAAGAATAATGTCATTGGCAGACATAGCATCAATGGATGAGTGGGTATTGGCATGGAGCTCTTGAAATGAGTCAGATCCTTTGTAATATAATGGAAAATCAGAAGTTGACTTTGCCCATCTTAATTTTGGAATATGAGAGTCATCCACTGCTACTACCTGGTCTTGATATCCCTACTTATATACATTGTCCCAGATCAGGGATACAAATAGTCCCACAAAAAATGGTGTTTCACATAGGCTGGACAAGTGTTGTTAGAGTCAGTCAATATTTCTCTTAACTTCTTTTTAGTCCACCAAGCATTTACAAATAATTTTTCTCCTTTCATATGGGTTTAGATGAATTTGGGGTAAATATTCATTAAAATATTTCAGTCTTATAGAAAATAGTAAGCAAAGCTATAAGAAACATTTTCTTGTATTTTTGTGTGTTGCTGTTTTAAAGAGCAAATCCTGTGCTTATTTTTGAAATATTTTAATAATAAAATATTCTGTGCTACAGAAGTATTTTTAAATCAGGGATGAGCATGTTGTTACCCCATTAAAATCTACCTTGACCTAAAAAAAAATAAAAATGGTTTAACCAGGATTTTTAACCAGGTTACTGGTTTAACCTTTAGCTATAAAATTCCTCAAAGGTTGTGCCTAACCTGCATGTGCTTAAGCCTTGTGTCATAAAGATATCCATTGAAACTACAGCTGGACAGATTCATGGCTTGCCTGTTGCATTCTAGTTTTGAACATCTGCATTTAAATAAGTGAACCTCTATCACTTTTAGCTACAGAGGAACATGTTACTGGACATAAGCAACATAGAGGAAACAGGCTGGGCCATCTGAGGGTGTCTGGGTGGTAAACCAGATAATCCAGGGAAAAGAAGGTCAAAGTAGGTTGAGGTAAGAAAGTTTTGGGAGAGTAAAAGTTGTGATCAGAAACTTGGAGAGGGAGAGACAAAGAAACACAGTAGGAAAAAAAAAATCTATAGAAAGCTTAGTCTCAAGTGCAGACAGAGACTGAATTCAGCTGCTAAAGTTGAGGTGACAATTAGAGACTGGAAAGGGAAACAAAACATTTCCAAAGTGGAAGTGAGATTAGAGATAAAGGAAGATGAGGTAAGGAGGAAGAAAAAAAAAATTCTTTTCCTAACTGAAGAACACCACTTTTTAGAGAGAGAACAGAAGAACCATGAATCTTACAGCTCCCCTCCTCTCAGGGAAAAAGGATAACTTGTAAAGCCCTTTGGCAAATAAATACATAAACAATGTGTTTCTTCCAATGCTCAGAGTCTTGAACTCAGTATGTTAAAATGGCATATTAAGCACAGTTTCACATTATCTGATCCTTTACAAATGTGAGTGGATTATAGCATACTATTTTTATCTGTCTCATTTAGAGCATCCTGATCACAGGAAAGGAAGCTATATTAGCCCCACTTCATAGCGCATAAGAAAAGTCCCCAATCGCTTTATATACAGCTTTCACTGGTCTCAAAACAGAACCTCAGATTAGGTACACAGAAGATAGAGACTATACAGTTACAACTGTGAAAAGTGTAGTGTCAGGATTCTTGATGGATAAGTTGAGCTGATTTTAGCTCACCTCAGGAGATGAGCAGTAAAATGTTACTGCACCAATTTGTCCACCCAAAACAGCCCTCCTTCAGAGGAGATTCAGCAGAATAAAACATCTGCTACTGCCTCAACCATTGCCATTTACAGTACAGTGATTTTGTAAATTGCTGGGGAAGGTAGGCTTGCATTACCATTGTCAGCAGTATGACTGGGCTGCTGAGATACTGACAGACACTCAGATCTGCTGAGTCTGTTTTAGGGATGGTAACGTACAGAAAGGCAAAACAACAAGAAAATCAGTAGTGTAGGAAGGAAGGCTAAAGCCATAATGGTTTGCTCAGTGACTACAATTCAGAAAGCCTTGCATTTTGCCTGTTGTTAGAGAAGATCTCTGTACCACACAGAGAGAAAGCAGCAAGCTGTTCAGGACATCCTTAATGTGAGACCACCTCGCAGTCTTCTGCTTTCTCCGCTACATACATTGTAGCTTCAGTTTGAGCTTAAATGCTCCCGGCCAGTGTCCTTCAGAACATAGTCTCATTCTATCTGATTATGGGTCCACATTCAGAGTATGTTTTATGATGCAACCTGTTATGATATAGTATCATAAAATAATGGAGAAGGACAGGACCTGATCATCCTTCCTCCTGCTCCAAGAAGAGGTCTGTTCTTGCAGTCATTCAAAGACAGAAACTACAAACTCTGCAGAAACCCATTCCAGTGCTTTATTATTGCTATTAGTCTTCTCTTTCTTGGTTTACATAGCCTGGTTTATTCTCATATAGACTTGCCTGGGTTTTTAGAGCTCTAAAGAGTTTTGTTTTGTTTTTTGGGCTTTCTTCACTCAATCAAAGGGCAGCAGTTGTGCAAGCCAACTTAAATTGGCTTAATGTGCCTAATTTTAAATTATTACACTCACAACCACAAAAGAAAGATTTCAGTAGTTCCCAATAATGTAAATAATACTTGCAGGATTAAGCTCTGAAGGTGAATGAAATTTTCCTCAGTGCTAATGGACAACACAGAACCTATGTATCATTTAACTCTCTTTAACATCTGAGGTAGTGCTTGTGTCTTTCATGGAAAAATAGCTCCACTCATGTAATTAAAACCAGATTAGGACTGAAGCAGTTTACTGATTTATTAACAAAACTCAATTAACTAGAAATCAGAGAACTACGTTCAGGACCACACAACAGAAAAAGCATGATACTAGATACTAACAAAATGTTAATAAAGACCTAGAGATTTCTAAGCATCTTCCTGAACATTAGGATCAGTTATAACTAATCTCAATGTATTCTAATCATATACATGCACACAATTAAATGCATGTTCCCCACCTACCTCCAGGCAGTTTGTGCTACCAGCACAACCCCTTTTTGAGAGGATAAAGCAGATTCTCCCACTACATGCCCCTCCTGTGGGAGGTTTGGATGATCCAGCTCTGTGCATATTCCTGCTGCTTCTTAATGCCTGGGTTGATGCACAGGCTGGTGAGGGAGCACCTCATGAGTGCCCACACACACCCACTGAGGTGCTGGTTCACTGCTTGCTGTGCCCTGCACACGCTGCCTTAGCTGGGTGTAGGCTGCTCCTGGCACCTCACGGGAGGCTGCACCATCAACCCCAGGCAGAGATTGTGATGCCTGAAGAGTTGCTGCTAGTAGTATCAAACCAGATCTGACTCCTACTGTTTTCAGTCCAAAGTCTCTTCCCCACATTACAGTTGTCAGGCTGCTTATAAATAAATATGTTTCAAGCTGACTTCGTCTTTTTTTCAGAAGTCTCTGTAATTTCCAGGTTAGTGTTTGATCTGTCTGGTGGCTGTATTCCTCATTCACATGAGGAGGTTTAGGTAGAGGCCTGCTCAGATGGCTTTGTTTGATTCACCCATACCATTTACACTCACATTCCTATTTTAACAAGTGTTGTTTATTCAGATAATTTGCCGAGGGTGAACCAGGTAAGCATTCCCACATATGTTTCTGAATTTCAGACTTACTGATCATTAAATACATACTACTGGACTAAGGCTCATCTTCTAAACTTGGAAGATATTAATTTTTCAATTTTGATTTTACTTTTTTTTACCTCAACTGGTTGTTGAAGCAAAATGTGAGATTCACAGCCTGTATCAGTACTAGCAAGTGTAAAAGGAGACTTGATTTATTTGCTCTCAGATGTCTCTCCTTTCAGTCTCAGAATATGTATCATCATCACTAGATAATTAAGCCAGTCTTATCCAAAAAGGAGGATAGAGAAAAACAAAAAAAAATTATGACAATGAAACACGCAAAGACATTTGAGCAGTTATCATTACCGAATCAGTAAGAAAAGAAGAAAAAGGAAGAGCAATAATCTGTCTTTTTATCATTTGTCAGTACCTGGAGAATCATCATGTGTAGGCTGCTCATTGTGATTGAAAGTGTAAATGTTAAGGAGTGAACTTTTCTCATATTTCTCAAGGTCACATTGCCCTGTAGGTTCTAGAGGGCTAAAATGCTCTGGATTTGTAGTATAATAATGGATTTTGGTCTGTGAACTTGATGTTGCAAATGATCTGCTTGTGTCTGTAAGAACAATGCAACTACAGTTAAAATGTAGTACAACAGCAGAATCTGTAAGTCTTTGAAAAAAGTTAGAGAAGAGTAATGCCATTTTGGTTACATCATCTAGCCCTGAGAAAAACCTATTCCTTTCATTCTTCCTTCAGGAGCTCCTTATAGGGTCCCAGATCTTCAGAGCAGGAATGGTAAGGAGGAAGCTAAGAACCATGCATTACCATTACACTGTCTTGAAGAGTTTATGGTATTGAGAACATTAAAGCCTAAGATGAATTGACCTTTCTTGGATCTCCTCAAAGTCTCTTTGATTAAAGCACTACAAGGAGAATTAACCTCTGGGGCGATAGTTTCAAGTGGGTATGCCAAGAGATCTGAAGGCAGTCTGAAGCTACAGCATAGGTGGGCAATGAAATTGGGAGGGCCAAATGCTCCATGCAGAGATTTGGGAATTTACAGTCAGCTTGGGACAGCAGATTTGGAAAAATCTCAAGAAATTTGTTCAGCAATGAATCTCAATGCTAATTGTTCTTGCCCGAAGAGATTTAACCAAAACTTTTCCAGATGAATATTTTCCATTGAGAAGTCCTCTTCCACCAGAATTTCCCAGAGGAAAAAGGGAATAATTGTCCTTCAGTTTAGAATTAGCCTACACAACACACACACTTACTTCAGTAGATGAATGTTTTTCCAGACACATTACTAAGTAAAATCTTATGCTCTGTGTGATGAATTAATGATTTTCTAAGCAAGACTACTTAATTAATATAAATTAACATCAGTTTTTCTTAAGGAAATTTGCCTGAGTACTTAAATCTCAGATATAAAGAGTCAATCTTATATGGAATTGAGTATTCTTGGATCTAGCTGGGAGTGCTCAGTACTGATGAAAATCAGGCTAGAAGTTGCAATTTTGGAAGATGTAAGTATCTCATTATCTAAATATGAGGTTAGTGTTTAGATAACTTGCAGCATTAGGATCGATACAGTTAAAATTTAATATTCAAAGTTAGTATTTTTAATATTAAATTATTTTATTTTAAGCAACAATAGATGTAAAATACATATATTCAAACAAACACGTAAAAATTGTGTTGGATAGGAATTAAAGATCTATTAGCATGAAGAACTCATGAGTGGCCTGATTCTTTCAATTATCTTCATCTGAAAAATAGAAATAGACATGTTAAATACAGCCCTGAAGTTCAGGAAATGTAATAAAACCCCTTGGGCTGCTTTTGAATTGGCTGTGGTGTCCCTGTGCAGAATCTGGGACTGTTACTGCTTTTTTACCTGTTTTTTTCAAGAGAAGTTCTTCATCAAAATGGCACACTGATAGCTTTGCCATCTATCTTAGAGGTAGCAAGTAACTATTTTATTCAGTATAGACACATTAAAATACAGATGGAGACCCTCCCCCTATTTATAGAAAAAGACAAAAGCAATCACTTCATAAGTTGAGGACTCTGATGACACACGACAAAACTCACTTACCTCATGCAATTGTGTGCATGTGAATGTTTGTGTGCTTTGTGGGGGAGGAAGGCTTTAAAGATCAGAGTTTAAATTGTTGGTTTTATTATCTCTCAGAGGAATATGAGCTCCTGTTTCACTGCTGTGTGTCTTGGAAGCCTGCTGCAGCGTCAGGAGTTAAGGCTGTTACCTCCTGCAGGGATGAGTTTGAGCCGTTTTTCCACCTCTTCAAATAAACCAGAGCCAGGAATGAAGCTGCTGAAAATACAGGGAAAGATGCTGAAAGCTAACCAGAAAAGTTAGAGTAGCACTGCTTTTTACAGTGTGGATTTGAGAGAGGATAAAATCTGCGATAGAGCCCACTGAAGTGATCTGAGATTCTGTCATTGTCCTCCATGGCCTTTGTTTCATCATTCTCAATATTTCGGCATTATGAACTATTTTTGCTTTAATAACTTCCATGAAATTTACATATAGAAATCTATCCCTTCAGCATTTTTCCTTTATAGTGTAGAATAAAGGTAGTTGGTGGCATGGTCACGGGCTGAATGACAACACAAATGTATTATACTATAAATAAATAATAGCTGCATTCTTTAAGACAGAAAAATTGCAATTATTGCTTAGACCTGTGAGGCTAGAATACATTGTGTACCACACTTCAGAACTTCTGAATTATATGGATAGTAAAGTAGGAAGGGTAAATAACTTCCCAGAAAAATGTTTCATTTAGATGTATATCACTTTCTTTTTAAATACATTCTTACAATCTGTTTATCTTGGTACGAGAAAATTCATGAAAGAGACAAAACAGTTGGATAAATGTTATGCAAATGGCAGCAAAGGCCTGTATTTCAACTGTGATTTTTTGTGAATAGATTTTTAGTGATAGTGAAGGATTATTTTGCTTTTACAGAGGAAACATAAAATTTATCTTGGCATTGTTCTCCATATCTTGAATTGCTCTGAGTGAACTTGTCCTATGATATATGAGAGAGTATCCTAAGAAAAGACAGCGCTATCTACTGTCTCACACACCAATTTCAGAATGCTAGTTTCTATGCACTGCTGTAAATCTAATTAACCAGAGAATCTTGAACAAATTGTTTCACTTCTCTGTGCCCATTTTTCCTCCTAGCATTTTTTGTTGTGTCTGCCTGGATTATAGGAGCTTTGCTAGAGCATTTGTTTATTTAACTATGATGTGGAAAGTTCCTGCAATAAGCACTCAGCTCAGGTAGCATCTTTGCGCATAAAAGGAAAATTAAGATCTTGACTGCAAATAACTGTAATTCACCCAGTTCCTATGTTCTGGGTGAAACTGGTCCCTCTTTTCCCTGACTGCTTCCTTCACTGATAGTAGAATAAGTTACTGAGGAAATATTTGAAGAAAAGCTTTGCTCTTTGCTCTGGTTTTCCTCAAATTTGTTTATTTCCACTGACACTAAAGCAGGGTTATATGCTCAAAGTGTATGAAGGAAGATGAAACTATAATGTAAAAAGTAAAATAACTCAGGCATGTACAACCTCATCTGCTATTCTGGGATTGAAAATTTGTAGCTTTTCATAACTAGCTTGCTCTTTTTTTTTTGTCAATCTCATTAATATTGTATTTTATAATGGAGGTATCCTGAGTACTATTGCTCGATAGGAAGCAACCATCATTAAGACAGATATGAGCTTTCATTCAGTCTTACTGGTGTAAGCACAAAAGTAGGATTTGATTGTGATTGATATCAGTTTTGTTGTCTTAGAATTTGGTTGCCTATATATTTCTTGGTGAATATTCAACTGCAATGTTTAATGGGTAGAATAAAATCTTGTGTCAATACAGAGATACCCTGTAACACTCCTGGAAACTAAGGCGTGAAGACTATTTTCCATATATATTTAGCTTTGCAAAGTATGCAGTAACTGTATTTGTAGCATTGCAAATATATAATCCTAAAACTCTGTTGAATACTGCTAGCTAATAAAGAGAGAAAAGGTGTTTCTAGAGTCATCATCGCATTACCTCTCTCCCTTGCCTTTGGAAAAACCTTAAGGCAGTTGATGATTAATTTGAGGTCTCTTGGGAAACCATGTAAGGGACATTGTGACTGTGCCTTCATATTCCAAATTTGATAGCCCAGTCCTTAAGTGTTCTTTGCAAAGTTTATTGCAAAGGAGAAACTTTTCTTCTTGTCTTCTTTTGTTGCCTTATTTCTACTATAAAGTCCTTAGAATAGTAATCAAAGTTCTATTCAACATTGAAAACATAGGGGTTTAGCTATGTCACTGCTGGGAAGTAGATGGTTGACTCAAAAAGTCAATCTGACAAACCTGTGAAACATGTCAAATGCCAATCCTTAAGGAAGCAAACAGGCAGTGCTGAGGAGAAGCACACATCTCAGATTCAAGTGAACAAGGAGGGGAAAGGAATGAAAATGGCTTTGTAGTTTAGAGAATTCCTCTCTCGGACTGGTATAGATGTTGGTTATGCTAAATAAGCTGCAGAGTTGGACTCCCTCTGTTGCTTGCTAACTCTTACCTCATGAATTATTTTTTGTGCAATGGTTCATGCACTGTGGACACGTGACAAATCAGCTTCACTTTCCTGAAGTACATTATTTGGTGAAAACTAGATTTCTGGCAACGTGGGTAAGTAAATTAGAGAAATTGTTCTGCTAGGATTAACCACTGAAATTATTGCTCAGGTTAAATGTAAGTACGTAAACACCTTTTTGAATCAGAGACACTTAGATTAAGGGGACTCGTTCTCTCATCTCACAGTCTTCACTCAAGAAAAAGCTTACAAAATCTACTTGCCCAGATATGAACCTCCTAGCTGATAGCTGTAGAACATGAGAAACTATAGCAAGAATCCTCATAGCTGGGGATTCCCCCTTATGCAACAGTATTTCCTAAAGCCATGGTTGCCCATAGGTGTTTGTACACAACTTTATAAAAAGAAAAAAAACAGTGGAGTCATTCACGATGCATAAAGCTTACTGTGAATGAAATCTATACAGAATAGAGGTCAGAGTGAATTACTGTGCTGAAGGTACATCAGTCTTTGTGGCTCGTACAAAACAAAGCTTGTAAAAAATCTTGAAAATATTTTTCGTAACTTTTTAATGTACCATATGGTTTGTGGCTTATTTTAGGTTTTTTTCAGAGTTATCATCCTTTTTTTTCCCCCCTGTCTTTGTCTCTAATGTGGAAATCAAAGTTTTATGCTAAAAATCAATATATTATCAAGGTATGTCCCAAGAGCACCAGTGCTATAGATGATTTTTCTTGCAGCACTTACAAGATGTTTTCAGCAAATATTGGACAACTTAGGGCTCCCTGACGGTGCATTTCTAGCCTTCCCTCAGGTTATGCCCGTGAAGGTAGAAAGTCCTTAATGGTAGTTCTGATAGCAATTTTAAGCATGACATTTCTGTCATTTACAATGACAGAAATAAGTTTAAAATGCACTAAATATTTTCAGGGCTTTTTTATTTCCCAAAAGCAAAGATTCTTTTTTAAAGGTCTGTTGCAGAAGAACCATCTTCTTTCTTTGTTCCTCTCTATTTCAAGTGTGCTGAACTATTTCACACCTTTTCATTAAAAAAACCCCGACTTGTCTGATATCCTTACAGAAACATTACATGGTTCTCAAACAGGGATACTAGAAATTCAGTCTCTTATTTTTAATACATTTGTCAGACATGGGCAATAATGCCGTATGAATAAAACAAATGAAGTCTCATATATTGTAGATAAATTCTTAATTCTATTTTAAAATTAAATAATTTTGTGTGTGGTCACACTCTCCTTAGATAAATACTATTGACTGAGACACAGTATATCACTGCTAATGAGAAAATATAACTTTAGCTGTACACTAAAAGCATTGCTAAGTAAGAAGATTGTTTCAAAGTATTTTTAAAGAACCATGGATTTTTACCTATATCATCCATATAAGTGAAGAGAAATTCTAAAACTGATAAATTCATGCAGTCTTTCCAGGGATAAAAAGGAGCTATGTAGATGGTGATACATCTTCTGATAATGCTGGCAAACTCATTAGTGTACTGTGGTATCCATTATATAGAACACCATAAAGATGAAAGCTATTAAATGAGAAAATGGTCTTGAGTTCTGTCTCAGTAAAGGAACTATGATTTATTACTCAATTGTTATAAGTAAAATGAAGGGTAAGTTGTACTTATGATGCATAGTGGGGAAGTCCTAAGTCTAGCTTAAGTATAAGCCATCACTCTGCCAGGTGCTTCAGTGATAGAGTGGCTGTACTATCCAAAAGGTAGTTTCAGCCTTAGCATATTTGCTGACTCTGACAGGCTTGCATTGAACAGGATAAAAATGCAAAGAATGGAGGAAGTAAAGTGCTGGTAAATGGAACCGCACAAATGACATCAACAACCACCTAACAGTATGATATGCAAAGGCTGATCCTTTAAAGAGCCTTAAAAATTATCAATGTAGCACAAGAGCTGTAAAATCAGAAACTTATAAAGTTAACTTAGGCTGACAGTATTCCCTCTAATGAGGAAACAGTGTTTCCTTTTTTCCTTATTTCTTTCTGTATTATCCTACTATCTGGACTCCAGAATGATGTATAGTGATTAAATATCACCAGCTTGTTACTGTCATTCTATTATTTTGCTTTTTCCATCAATACCAGGCATCTTTTCTGTGACTTCTCTTCTTATTGCTCTCTGAGTGACCAGTAGAAAGCATCTGGTAGTCAGATTCTCATATTCAGCTGTGATGTACTGTGTGCCTCTCTTCTGTCATGTCAGATACTTAGAAAATGTGCCTTCCATTTCCTGAGTATTTTCCAAACGCTCACCATTTCAAGAAATGGAGCAGTAATCTACAGTAGCTATGCAATACTTATCACTCCATATGATTTTGTTTTTTCTCAGTATCAGGTCTGGAATTCCAGTGGGTTGCAGAGCCTTGTTCTTTAACTAGCCACTTTCCATTCTGCACACCTTATTATAGTCTATATGTGTTGCAACGGATCTGTCAAACTTTACCAGTAGTTGCATACTCTGTGTTTAGGTTTCAGCTGACTTTCTGTCCTCAGATATGTGGACTTTATCCAGCCTGTGATACTATCTCTAAAATCTTCTGGGATTGTTGTTGCATGGCATTTAAACAAAATTAGGTCTTGCACAAACCCATTGCTTCCCATCATCTTTTAATAGGAAAATGATAATTTGTGTCACTTCCTTCTTTTGATCTTGTGATAAATCCTGAAGTGCAATTTTTATTTTTTTTTCCTTCCAAGCCCACACTATTAACTTCTGAATAGTGTTGAATTGTCTGGAGACTTTGATGCAAAGATGCAAAGGCTTTTTATACACGTTGGTAGACATCCGTGTGCTATTTGGGAGACTGTGTTTTGCTTCCTGTATGGTGGTATCCTTTTTGACTATTCAGTTGTCTTATTCTCACCTTGCAATGCCATGAGTCATGGCAGAAGACTACAATCATCAGCAGCACTTCATAACAAGTGCCATTAGAGGTTTTCTACTGGCAAGCACTCATTATCAGAGTGCTTATCCATCCCCTTTAATTGTGGAATCATTTCATTCAAAAAAATCCACAGCCAGAAGCTCCTCTAATGGCTGAGTGTTTTCTCCTCTTTAGCTAACAAGGGTCTAAGCAACATGGGCTTCTAGCTGTGCTTCAGTACTCTACTAAAGCATTCTCACATTCTTATTAAAGCAGCTTTTCTGTAGCATGGCCTTAGTTAACAGTTCTTTTCACTCTGTCAAATGCATTCTTGTGGGTTTTAGATCATTTTCCACGCTGTTTCAACATGCACACATTCTCTCAAAGACTCACAGACCTCAACAGGGTAGGAGCAAAGCTGAAGAGAGAATGCATACATAGTTCCTAGAAATCCTTGGGCAGCCTATACATTCTGTGGTCGGGCCTTGCTCTTAGAGGGGACAATATTCACAAGTCCATTGCTAAATACAGCAGAATGGCAAAAATGCACATTCAGATCTTATATGCATATGCAAAAAGACTGATTTGATTGCATGTCCTTTTGTCCTCCTCATCCTGGTAATTGCAGTTTTCAAGACCAGTCTCTGAGCAAAGAGTTAGACTTGGTGATCTTGAAGGTCTTTTCCAACCTTGATGATTCTATGATTCTAAGATTCTATGACACTAATCTATTCTCACAGCCAAATTGCTATGAATCTTGTTTGAATACAGAAAATTGAAATAAGAGCAATTTGCAAAGAAAGCTTTCTGGTCTTTGAGTAGGCAGGAAAATGGAAAAAAAATGAAGCAAAGTTTAGGGGGTTTTGATCTACAGAATTCTCTTTGCTTCCAAACAAGGATTTTCTTCACACTGATGAAAGACAGAGACTACTTTTATATGGAGACTTTTTCTTCTGCTAAAATACTTTCATAAAGTATAAATAAAATATTACTTTCACATTTCTCTTAATTATTTATTCATATTTGATGCTTTTCTTTTGCAACAATGATTTTGACTTTTTGTAATCAGGAGCTTATCTGTTTACCTAGAATAAGTTTTTTTTGTTTGTTTGTTTCATTTTTTTAGCATGTGACATGAACAGGACTCAATGGGAGAGATCATTTATGAAAGCGACAGATGAGTGAAAGACTGGCTAGGGAATGTAACACAAAAAGCCTATAGAACAAACCAGGTGGTGCTGAGGACTCACCAACTCTACTTTTGACTTTTTTTTTCTATCTTCTAGCTCTAGTCTGGAACCAGGGGATAAATGCCCACTAATGGCTAGATTGCTTAGGATACCTGCTGGGCTTTGTTGTGTTGTCCAGTTCTATCCAGAAGCAGGAAAGAATGATACATCCAGCAGTTTGTGTGAGACTTCTGAGACTTCTCTATAAAATGGTTTAAAGTAGAGGAAGTATTATGAAAAAAATCCATTGGAAAAGCAAACTTCTAATCCTGACTGAAATATTAATGTAGATGAATCCACTTTGCAAAAAAAAAATAAATAAATTACTGAGTTCTACCATCAGACTGAAAAGACTGAAAAGGTTGTTATGAAGCTGCCATTGCCAGTGCGGGATCTCATGAAAAGCAAATAAAAGGGCATCAGTACCCAGTGGGTATATTGTGCAACACCACACTCTAGGAGGAGGCAGACAGTGGCAAAACAATCCAGAAGCCTTGTTACTGGTTAATAATTTTCAAAATACTTATCTAGGTAAGAAAGTAACACAAAAGGTAATCTAGTTGGTATAGAATTAACAGGACAAAAAAAAGTTTATTGTACTAATAGACCAAGTTAACACAGATTAAATAACTGTTCTCTGAATCTTATTATGCCCAGATCAAACTTAGTACTTGTGCATGCTCATTTCTCTCTGCTCTTGAACAGTCTTGCACCTGTCCTGTGGTTCAGACCAAAGTATGAGCATTTTCCTAGCTATTTTGTACTGTTTGTGCAAGTGTCAGTAAAAAGCAAAAGGAGTTGATTTGTGGGAGGGGACTGAACTCGAAGATCGATAGGTTAGAGCTCGGTTGGCATAGTAGGGACTAACTCACTAAATAAACCACTAGAAGCTTGCTTTTGCATTTTGGTAGTTAGGTTTTGCCCAGGAAATTTGAAATTTCCTCTTGATTATAAAAAATAACTTGGGAAACAAAAAATAGTCTTATGAAATTAATTTTTTTCGTTAAAGTAAACCCCCATAAGAGTTCAGTCAGTCCAGATACAGGCCATGTTTCTTTTTTGTTTGAAAATTATAAATCTCTATCTGTGTATAATAACTGACTTACACTCTGCAGTGCAAGCAAGCAGGTTTTTTTTCTCATCAGATTCCATCTTTTCCCAAAAAAAAGTTACATCACTTCAGTTTCATTTTAAGTGCTTTGTCAATATTGGGAGGAACAGTAGGATAAAGTTCTTATAATGTTAAACTTTAAACATTGAATCATTTGAGGCTTAATGCATATTTCTAACATACAGTAAGGGAACATAATATTCCTCTGGTTCTTAAATAATCCATGTACATTTCTTTTCAGAGTGGAGTCCTTTATTAGCTGAATAGAACACCATCATGTCTTCAGGCAACTTGTATTATATATTCAGTGTCTTTAGTTTAAGCTAAAACATCAAAATTAAGCTCTCCAAAAAGCCTAAGGGATTTAATCTCGTTATGACGAATGTCACTGGGATCTGGATCCCTAACTCCCTTAGGTGTGTATAAATACTACCCAAAATTCCCATTTTATAAAAATCAATTGAAAATAATTAAAAAAAAAGGTTACTTTAATGGCTCTAAGTTTATTGCCTACCTGGTTTTTAGATCACATCTGATAAACTGTAACTTGAATTATCTGCTTTTTCTTTAAGGTCAGATAGATATTTAATTGGACTTGTTTGCCATCACTAGGAAACTTAGTGCAAATCAGGCACCTGAGATAGAGCTAAGCTTCAGCTACAACTTACCTACTTTGCTGTTTACTGATTCTTGTAAAAACAATAGAATATTGTTAGGAGAATTTTCATGTATCGGTTTGAATTCAGTAAAGATGGTATATTTAAAATTAAATGTATTTTTAAGTGTTAAAATATGTGAACATCCCTGGAGAGATGATCACATCTAAAAATCAGATATTGTAATAAGTGAGTAAATGTGAAAGAAACAGCCAGTTCTTAAGTTCTTGCTAATGGCAGCGCCCAATCTTTTTACAGTAGAGAAGTTTTTAATATATTTTGTTATCAGCTAGCCATGAGATTATGGTCTGTATTCTGAAGAGGCCCCTGGGTTAACACCTACTTAATGTTCCTTCTTGGGGGTGAATGGTGACTAGCTTCTGATGTAAACAAAAGTGAAGAACAAAAACAATCTGCAGCCCTTATACCTGTGGAGGACAAACTGTTGAGCAGCGAACAAACACATTACATTTCTTTCATCTGAGCCACCAGTTAGTTCTCTTATGGTAACAGTATTTGCTAAATCTCTTAGTTTTTCAATCCCTTAACATCCATATCCAGTCGCATCACAAAGGCCACAGCAGGTGAAAGCAGGGACTGGAAGAATGAAGCACTCCCCACTGTAGGAATAGAACAGGTTCAAGACCATCTGAAGAACCTGAAGGTGCATAAGTCTATGGGACCTGATGGGGTCCATCTACAGGTCCTGAGGGAGCTGGTGAATGCAGTTGCTAAGCCTCTGTCCATCATATTTGAGTGGTCATGGCGGTCTGGTGACGTTCCCACTGATCAGAAAAAAAGGGAACATAGCCTTATTTTTAAAAAGGGGAAAAAGGAAGACCCAGGGAACTAAAGGCCAAAGAAAGACCTGGGGAACTAAAGGCCAGTCAGCCTCAGCTCTGTGCCTGGAAAGATCATGGAGCAGATCCTCCTGGGAAATCTGCTAAGGCACATGGAAAATAAAGAGGTGATTGGTGACAGCCAACATGGCTTCACTAAGGGCAAATCATGCCTGACCAATTTGGTGGCCTTCTATGACAAGGCTACAGAGATGGTAGATAATGGCAGAGCAACTGATGTCATTTACCTGGATTTGTGCAAGGCATTTGACACTGTCCCACACGACATCCTGGTCTGCAAACTGACAAGGCATGGATTTGACACATGGACCACTCGGTGGATAAGTAATTGGCTGGATGGCCACACCCAGAGAGTTGTAGTCAATGGTTCAGCACCAAGTGGAGGCAAGTGATAAGTGAGTGGCATTCCTCAGGGGTCAGTACTGGGACCAGTGCTGTTTAACATCTTTGTTGGAGACATGAACAGTGGAATTGAGTGTATCCTCAGCAAGTTTTCTGACAATACCAAGCTGTGTGGAGTAGTGGACACCTAGAGGGAAGGGATGCCATCCAGAGGGACCTTGACAGGCTGGAGAGGTGAGCCAATGCCAACCTCATAAAGTTCAGCAAGGTCAAGTGCAAGGTCCTGCACCTGGGTCAGCACAACTCCAGGCACAAATACAGGATGTGGGGAGAATGGCTAGAGACCAGTCTCGAGGAAAAAGACTTGGGGGTGGTAGTAGATGAGAAGCTCGACATGAGCCACCAATGTGAGCTCACAGCCCAGAGGGCCAACCACATCCTGGGCTGCATCAAAAGAAGTGTGGCCAGCAGGGCCAGGGAGGTGATTCTGCCCCTCTGCTCTGCTCTGGTGAGGAGGCACCTGGAGTACTGTGTACAACTCTGGAGCCCTCAACACAGGAAAGACATGGAGCTGTTCAAGAGGGTCCAGAGAAGAGCCACAAAGATGATCAAGGGGCTGGAGCACTTCTGCTATGAAGACAGGCTGAGGAAGCTGAGGCTATTCAGCCTGGAGAAAAGAAGGCTCCAGGGAGACCTTCTAGCAGCCCTCCAGTACCTGAAAGGGGTCTACAGGAAAGCTGGGGAGGGGCTTTTCACCTGAGAGGGCAGTGGTAGGACAAGAGGTAATGGTTTTATACTGGAAGAGAGGAGATTTAGGTTAGACATCAGGAAGAAATTCTTCACCCTGAGGGTAGTAAGGTGCAGGAATAAGTTGCCCAGGGAGGTTGTGGAAGGCCCCTCCCTGGTGGTGTTTAAGGCCAGGTTGGATGAGACCTTGTGCAGCCTGGTATAGTTCGAGGTGTCCCTGCTCATAGCAACCTTCCAACCTTAACCATTCTATGATTCCATGATTCTATAAATTTTTACCAACATGTCATTAAAAACATTCCTATTGTAAGCAGGAGCTATTCTGTGATAACAATTTCTGAACAGTGTAGACTGATGAGTTTGAAGACCTTCTACTTTTATGAGAAAACAGATTCTGAGCCAAGAAAAGTAATACCAGCAAAAAATAAAGATGCAGAGGAAAACAACTCAAGTAAATATTTGGTGAAAACTTGCTCGTGTGAGAACATCTACTCATTGGTAAATGTTGACAATATTGTGGGAAGACTGATAGTAGCTATTAAATGTATTTTAGGAATAATGAGTTAGGGCGCATATTGATGCAAAGATAAAATGTAGGTCACCAGATACACTGTCATTATGTATGAATTTTCCCACTGCTGGAATCAGTGTTGAAGATGTTAATACATAAGTAAGCATAGAAACTAAAACTTTCAGCTATACCAGATAGCCATCTTATGATCTTACAGAATAAAAAATATTAAAAGTAAATGTCATTCGTCATCAAACTCTCAGATACTAAAATGTGGTGATACTGAAGATTTACGTAGCTTGTTTTGCTAAAAGTGATTATCAGAAAATTTAACTTCATTTGCTCTGTGGACTGAAAAAAAAGCTTTAGGAGGCACTATATCCTTTTAGCAGTAAGTGAACTGAATACAGCTAACCTAACATCTCCCAAATGATAGTAAGTTTTCCAATTTGTATGAATAAAAAATATGATGAAGCTGTAATAAATGTAATTATCTCTCTGACTTACAAGCCATTTAATTTTTGCTGAGGTCTAATTCAAAGATTTACATTCCTTTCATTTTTCTTTTTAAGTGAAGTAGTCCTGTTTATTATAACTATAAAACATAGGTATTTATCAAAAATAAAAAATAATGAAATAAAACCTGAT
Source organism: Hemiprocne comata (assembly GCA_020745705.1). Classification (NCBI taxonomy): domain Eukaryota; kingdom Metazoa; phylum Chordata; class Aves; order Apodiformes; family Apodidae; genus Hemiprocne; species Hemiprocne comata. Next base: position 78,053,360 of record CM036587.1, on the reverse strand, counting down.
CAAGCATACAGAATGAGGTGATCCACCTTTTTTCTTTTTCTTTTTTTCTTAATTAGAGAGACTTGCCAGTGATGCTGTTGCAATGTCACTGAAGACTTGATCCTGGACAATATTTACATACGGAGAAGGAACAATTATGATATTAAAAATGTAGGCACAGTTTTTATGAGAACAGTGAAAAGGGCACAACTTTTATTCTCTTGAAATGGTGATCTTCACACAATGAAATTTCTGTTTTAATAACCCATCACGCTGTTAACTCTGACAACAGTGCACAAGTCTATGTGACCTAATGAGATACATTTATGGATTCTGAGGTAACTGGTGGAGGAAGCTGTTAAGCCACTATCCATTATGTTTGAAAAGTCATGGCACTCTGGTGAAATTCCTACTGACTGGAAAAGGGGAAAAATAACGCTCATGTTCAACAAGGGAAATAAAAAAAGACATGGGAAACTACAGTCAGTCTCACCTCTCTTTCCAGCAAGACCATGGAGCAGATCCTCCTGGAAACTATTCTAAGGCACAGGCAAAAGGAAGTGATTAGTGAAAGCCAGCATGGCTTCACTACGGGCAACTTGTGCCTGATAAATTTGGTGGTCTTCTGTGATTGGGCTACAGCATTGCTGGATAAGGAAAGAGGACTTATGTCATCTACCCAGACTTGTACAAGGTTTTAGACACTATCCCATATGACATGCTTGTCTCTAAATTGGAAGGATGTGGACTTGACAGATGGATCAGTCAATGGATAAGGGAATGGCTGGATGGTCACACTCAAAGTGTCACAGTCAACTGCTTGATGTCAAAGTGGAGCCTAGTGACAGGTGGCATTCCTTGGGGTTTGGTATTGGGACTGATGTTTTTTAACATCTTTGTCAGTGACATGGACAGTGAGATTGAGTGCATGTTCAGCAAGTTTGCCAATGACATCAAGCTGTGTGCTATGGTCAACACTGGAGGGAAGGAAGGCCATCCAGAGAGACCTTGACAGGCTTGAGATGTGGGCCCATGCCAACCTCATGAAGTTCAACAAGGATAAGTACAAGGTCCTGAACCTGGTTTGGGGCATTCCCAAGCACAAATACAGGCTGACTGGAGAATGTATTGAGAACAGTCCTTATTTTAAGGACTTGAGGGTGTTAGTTGATGAGGAGCTCAACATGAGCCAGCAAAGTACTCTTGCAGCCTAGAAAGCCAACTGTATTCAGAGCTGCATCAAAAGAATTGTGGCCAACAGGTCAAGGCAGGTGATTCTCCCCTACTAATCCCCTCTCATTACACCCCACATTCAGTACTGCATCCAGCTCTGGTGTCTCAACATAAGGACACGGAGCTCTTGGAGTGAGTCCAGAGGAAGGTTATGAAGATGATCAGGGGGCTGGAGCCTGTCTCCTATGGAGACAGGCTGAGAGAGGTGGTGTTGTTCAGCTTGAAGAAGGGAATGATTTGGGGAGACTTTATAGCCTCTTTCCAGTACCTGGAGGTCATTTACATAAAGGCTGGAGAGGGACTTTTTCCAAGGGCATGTAGTGATATGACAAAGGGGAATGGGTTCAACCTGGAAGAGGTTAGATTTAGATTGGATATTCAGAAGAAATTCTTTCCTGTGAAGGTGGTGAGACACTGGAACAGGTTCCCCAGAGGAGTTGTGAATGTCTCCTCCCTTTAAGTGTTCAAGGCCAAGTTGGATGGGCCTTTGAGCAATCTGGTCTAATGGAAGGTGTCCACTGCCCATGATAGGGGGGTTGGAACTAGGTCACCCTCTAAGTCCCTTCCAAACCAAACTGTTCTGTGATCCTACGAACAGTTAGAATGGGCCAGTGTTCAATAGGCAGTATTATGGTTCAGCATAAGTGTCTTAAAGTCCAGTTAACTATATGTCTCTCCATTCCTAGGAACACATGTGGTGTATTGACAGTCCAACTCATTATGTCAGTTATGATTCAACTTCTTGCTGTCCCCCATTGCCTTATAGTTTCTGAAGCACCAAACGTTTTTTACTGCTTTGTTCTTTTCATTGAGACTGTGTGGTGTACTGACTTCCCTTCATTTTATGTCATAGAAACACTAACATGAACATTATTATCTTTAAGCACAGTGTAACTTCATATAGCACATTTTTCATGTCCTGCAGTCTTATAACTACCGCAGTAGGATAATGGTAAATTTAATGTTTCTGCCCACAGTACGCAGCTGAAAGACATCCCTTCTGTTCATTGCCTTTCTGAGAAGTGCTACTCATCCTCTGTGAAGTTTGGATCTCATGGTTTCTACAGGGAACAGTATTCCTTCCCCTTTGCCCAGGGAAATTATTAAAAAGGCAAAGAAAGAGCCAGAACAGAATCCCAAAATGTTTGGTTGGCAAGAAGCCACCAAGGGAAATTGCTGAAGACGAGAGCATACTTTGAGTTTATATCCTTTGGATTTACGTATCTCCCACAAAACAGTATGCTCTTCTGGCAAGAAGTACTTTTCTCCACGGGGGCTATATTGATAAAAATCTGATGAGTTTTAGTATTTGTCTTATGAAAATGTGAGACAAGACTGTTTGATATCACAAGTTCTTATGCTAAAGCTCTGTTGGTAGAGCACTTTTCCAAAGGTGAAAGACTGAAATATGAGTCATGTCTTCTATAGACATCTTTTCCTCCTACGTAATGGTTGAGTTGAATAGTCAAATACTTGTGGTTATGGAAGACAATAGGGGTGGGCATATTCTTGTTGAAATTTTCAGCTTTTCACGAAATAATTACATGTTCACTGGAACAGAAAGGGAATAAGAATTACTTTATTGCCTACCAGTTAGGGAGAAATAATAAGAATTGCACTCTAAGTCTTTTGTTTCAATAACACCTCAATATGAAATTATTTGATATTAAATCCATAAGCATTCATTGGAAAAGGAACTGTAACTCAGGTCTCTTCTTCTATTAGAGGCTAGCATAATTCTCATTACAATCAATCTATCTCTGATCCAATAAATGTTTCATTACAGATGCATACTGAAAATTTCCACATGGAGGAATTAGAAAGCCTATTCCCCGTCTTCAAAATGCTCTGTAGTTTGTTGGTGAGCACATATATATTCAAGATTCAGGTGACTCATGCAGAAAAAATATTTGAGCTAATTTCCCCACCTCCTGGGCACTGAATTCCTGGATTAAACTGCAGCCCAATAGATCTTCTTGATCAGTTTTTTTCATTCTCACCCTGTAGTTGCTTCAGTGTATATGCAAAGCAAAGTATCATGAAGTCTATTTAACTGCAAGAACTAGTTAATAGTTGTCAATGAGGTATGAAGTATGTAGCTACTCCAGATTTACAAGATTGGTTTATTTGTTAGAAACAAAGGCAAATTCACTTCACAGACAGAATATAAAATAAAGAGGATAAGAATAATTTAAAAAAGAAGATAAAAATGCTTAATCTTCTTTTATCTTCCCCTATCTTCCTCTCACCTTCCCTGCCCACTCCCACTTAAATGCTTGTTTCAAAGATCTTCTCTGCTAGGTTTCCAAAGATGCAGGTTTTAACATTTATGGATTCATCTGAAGCACTGAGGTCTATGTTTAGTTAGTGGTTAAATGTTGATCCACATTGACTTCTGAAGTTCAGTAATGGACAAGATACACAGTATAAAGGAAGTTATTATACAAAGTGGATTTCAGTGAGTTTCTTAAGCATTCATCTTTTGTAACAGCTACATAGCCATTATCTTTAACCAGACTATGCTTTTCTTGAAGTTAGACAGGATGATAAATTTTAAAATAAATGTAGTATTATTGTCATTGGTTAAATGCTTTGTTTTTACCTAGTGAGCATTAACTGTATTTTTTATGCTGATGATGATGCTTTTTATGCAGATAATTAAAGAAGAGCTTCAGTTTTCATTATACCCTTAAGTATCTTCTCTTCTAAATCCAGATTAAATAGAGCTATTTTCATGCACATTTGATTGATTTGAAGGTTTGGCATGCAAACAAATTGACATTGTTAAAGTTATTGATGGAGTTATCCTGTATTTCCTTATTTTATTGACTTACTGAAATATTGTCAGCACTATAACAAGCCTTTTAGCTAAGTGCTAAACTTGAATCATTGTACTATTCATAGAATTACTAAACAATACAGATCTTAAGGGGCTTTAACTGAATTAATGAATTAGTAGTATAAGTTTTTAAACAACGAATCACTGTTTGAATGTTAAAGTAAACAACATCTTTTCTAAGTAGATGTGTAAGACCCAATCAAAATAAAAAGGCAGTTCGCTTTTGAATTTAACAAATATAATCAATTTTATACCAACAATTTACAATTCTCCCAGAAACAATTATGCAAATCTTGCGTAGTTTAAAGAACTCCTCATTCATGTATTAAGTTTGTGGTGAGAAAAAGTAATAGGACACCTGCATATCTCAGCTGTACAAAGATGTTTTATCACTGTATTTATTTTGATGTATACTAGTGGATATTTACAATTTTTTAACATATTTATATTTCTGTTTGAATAGGGTAAAGTAGTGATGATAAAAATAAAGGCTTGGATGAACCCTGGGGAGTAGAATTAAAAAATTTAACAAAGGAATTTGAATGTTCAGTACTCAGACTAGTGTCTCTCTGACTGACATGACAAACAGTTTTCGTAAGGATCTTGTATGTATTGGTATTTTAGGAAGGCTGTTGCTGCAGAGGGGTTGGAACTAGACTATCTTTAAGGTCCATTCCAACCCGAACCATTTTATGATTCTATGATTCAAAAAAATAGAAGGTACTGAGTGGCATTAGGGTCAGAAAAATGAAATTGTTCAAAGCAAACAGAAGAGCATAGTAAAGACCACTCTGACTTTAGAAAACCACTTCATATGGGTTGTATACCTGTGTGAAAATGGTGAGAGTCTTCTTTTGTATCAGTCAGTATTGAGTTAAAGGCAAAGAGACCTGGGGCTGTTTAGTCTTGAGAAAAGAAGACTGAGAGTAGACCTTATGAATATCTATAAATATCTGAAGGGTGGATGTCAAGAATGGGCCAGTGTCTTTTCAGTGGTGCCCTGTGATAGGATAAGGGGAAACAGCACCCTGTTACAACACAGGAAGTTCCACCTCAACGTGAGGAAAAATTTCTTTACTGTGAGGGTGGCAGAGCACTGGAAGAGGCTGCCCAGAGAGGTTGTGGAGCCTCCTTCTCTGGAGACTTTCAAAACCCATCTAGATGGGTTCCTGTGTGATCCGCCCTAGGTGTTGCTGCTGCAGCAGGGGGGCTGGACTTCCAACCTGGACTTCGGAGGTCTCTTCCAACCCCTGTGCTTCTATGATTCTATGGTTCTATAATTCTATGAAAAACTTAGCTGTGCTGCAAGTTTAGTTCTGTTAGATATTCTGTGCTCACTCAGCCACTCTCTATCATTTATCAGCAGTCCTGGCTAACTGGGGAGGTCCCAGTGGACTAGAGGTTGGCAAATGTGACACCTATGTACAGGAAGGAGGAGGATTTGGGGAACTACAGACCTGTCGGTCTGACCTCAGTGACAGAGAAGGTTATGAAACAGATCACCTCGAGTGCCATTATGCACCATTTACAGGACAACCAGGTTATCAGGCCTGGTCAGCATGGGTTCATGAATGTAAAGTCCTGTTTGACAAACCTGATCTCCTTCTATGAGAAGGTGACCCACCTATTGGGTGAGGGAGAGGTTGTGGATGTTGTCTACCTGGACTTCAGTAAAGCCTTTGACACTGTTCTTCACAGCATCCTCATGAACAAACTGGCTGCCCAAGGCTTGGATGGGCATATGCTTTGCTGGATCAAACACTGGCTGGATGGCTGTGCCTAAAGAGTAGTGGTGAATGGAGTTCAATCCAGTTGGCAGATGGTCCCAAGGGGTTTTCCCTAGGGCTCAGCACTGGGGCCATTCCTGTTTAATATCTTTAGCAATGATCTCAAAGAGGCGATTGACTGTACTTTAGGTAGGTTTGCAGATTACACCTAGTTGGGTGGGAGTGTTGATCTGCTCGAAGGTAGAAAGACTCTACAGAGGGACCTGGACAGGCTGAATCAATGGTTCAAGGTCAGTTGTATGAGCTTCAACAAGAACAAGTGTTGGGTCCCACACTTGGGTCACAACAAGCCATGCAACCCTACAGGCTTGGGGAAGAGTGGCTGGAAAGTTGCACAGTGGAGAGGGAGCTGGGGGTGTTGATCAACAGCAGCTGAATATGAGCCAGCAGCGTGTCCAGGTGTTCAAGAAGGCCAACGGCATCCTGGCCTGCATCAGAAATAGTGTGACCAGCAGGAATAGGGAAGTGATTGTCCCACTGTACTCGGCACTGGTGAGGCCACACCTCGAGTACTGTGTTCAGTTTTGGATCCCTCACTACAAGAAGGGCATTGAGGTGCTGGAATGGATCCAAAGAAGGGCAATAAAACTGGTAAAGGCTCTGGAAAACAAACCTTATGAGGAGAGGTTAAGAGAACTGGGGTTGTTCAGTCTGAAGAGGAGGAGCCTGAGGGGGGATGTTATCACTCTGTACAACTACCTGAAAGGAGGTTGTAGCAAGGGGGTATCAGTCTCTTCTCACTATTAACTAGCAATAGGATGAGAGGAAATGGCTTCAGGTTACACCAGTGGAGTTTTAGGCTGGATGTTAGGGAAGACTGCTTTACAGCAAGGGTTGGTTATTAAGCACTGGAATGGGCTGCCCAAGGAAGTAGTTGAATCACTGTCCCTGAATATGTTTAAAAATCGTATAGATAAGGTGCTTAGTGACATGGTTTAGCGGTGCGCTGGTAGAGCTAGGTTAGTAGAATTAGGTTAAAGGTTGGACTGGATGATCTTACAAGTTTTTTCCAACCTGAATGATTCTATGATTATATGATTCTATATCTATCATATATGTCATTTATAACAAAGTGTCTAAATGGGTAGAAAAACTGATCAATAAATCTAGGACCCACAGGGGTGGATGGACAGTAAATTCCTCATAACAAAAAACAGTTTCTTTTGTAGCAATTGCTTGAGAAAAAGTAATACTGTTTTTTTTTCTTGTGAAAATAATATGGAGAATAAAGTAGGTTGAAGCTTTGCCCTGAAATTTTATTAAAAATAACTGAGCATTACCTTAAAACATTTGGGAAAAATGTGTTTCGTATGAATGCAATTCTGCATGATTTTCCATATTTTTATATAACTGTATTGATCCTGAATAAAAAAATGAAACTTTATAAAGAAGAAGTGTTTTGAAATGCTAAATTTGTAATGTTCACTTGTAACTTCTTCATCTGTCCCTTATCTTTAAAATATTTTTCTCTATTTAGTAATTCAAATATATAGTAAGCACTGGGTTGTTTATCAAGATACAGGTTCTCTGGTGGCTGGATCAAAAGCATATATGTGCTATCCTTCCTTAATACTCTTATTGAAGTTTTTTTGCTACTCCATTGCCATTAATAAAAGGGAACTTACACGTTATATATTATGACTTCTTGCCATTATTTTCTTCCAACTGATCTTAAAGATAAAATTTTAAAGATGGTCTTGAAAAGGAGAGAAAATTCTGCAATACTCATTAAGAGACAGAGAAAAAAACTAATTTGTTAATTAATTATTAAATGAAGTAATTTTACCATGCTTAGAATTTTTTTCGTGTTGAATTTCCAAGAGCATATCAGCAAGCAAGGTTTCCAAAAGGATACATGTGCCTTTGAAAGTCAAAGGCCAGATGCTCTCTCTATATATAAAGCATTCCATTGGTATTCATTTAAATGCAACTATAAGAGCTTATATTTATCTGAATATCTCCCCAGAATTTCTCTCTTGAGAAAATGACACTGAATCAGGGAAAAGAAGCAATTAAAATTGACTTATTGGGTCAATTACAATCAATGTGTGCGTCTTGAAGATGCAGAATCTATAAAGCAAAAATTCTAAGACAACATTTGTTGAACACATTTGAATAAACAATTAGGTAAATTAATTAGGGAAACCTATGGTCTACTCACCAATTATACAAGCAGAAAAAGAGATTTGATTATCTAAGAAATATTTGGCTAGAAATTATTCCTTTTTCTATAATACCATCTAGGATTTCTTTTAAAATTGTTCTTTGTTAACTCATTTCCACAGAATTGCTGGTCCCTTGTCCATGAACACTACACTGATTTTTTAAGTGGTCTTAAAAAATACTAGAGGTACATACCTTGCATGTGTTACATTTTATCATTAAAATATTTTTTATCTAAAGAAAGAGGTGGATGCAGTGATTCTTTATTGTGAATAAGTTCTATTCAAATATATGCATTTATTGTTTAATGCTTAGTTGTAGTAGCTACTGAATGCACTTCAATGTTGAGTATTGCTTTTTTTTCCAGAAACTCAATCATGGGTATACATTTCAATCCTGAAATTCCACTCCAACCAGTGGAATGTCATTGAAGTTTCAAAGTCTAAAAATAAAATTCTTCACATTAAAACAAAAGACGAAAAATCAGGGAAAGAACTTTGGCTGTTGTCACAGATATTTCACAGTAAATGATAAATCAGATTATAGAATTTTATGTAGGTCACATATTGAGTAGACAGCTAGTATAAAATATTCACATAGCAGTATTCTTACACCACCTATCAACAAATTCCACCAGGCCAAATAGGTTTGATGCTGGCAAAATTATGTACATACACATTTTTTACTGATGATAGCTGTTCAGAAAAGTACAACATTACTTGGAAATTTCTTTTTGTAATGAGCTAGTGACTGTTAAACTGCCTCTTCCACCTTCAGAACAATATTTCAATATTTTTTTCTTTTCTTTCTCTTCCAAGTTATGTCATCAAAATGACATCTCTCATTATCCTTGTGATTTTTTATTAATAAGCAGGATCCTTGAGGTTAGCTCATCATGGTGCAGATGAGAATATAATCTAATATGAAGAGATAATAAGCTGGTTGCACTAATCTGTTTCCCTGTGTAATAAGTCTTTCCTTTTTGTGAAATAAAGAGTAATATATCACTCTCTTAATTCAAACTCTGGAAATGGTTATTTATCTAACTTACCTGCTGCAGAACATAATGGAGGAAAGTTTCAAAAAATATTTATACTGTCTGAGTCATCTGGAAAACTTAATTAAAGAAAATCCATCAAGCCCACTTCACTCTTCAAAAAGTGATTAAACACACTCTCCACTCTGATAATTATGCTATTCAGACCTTTTAACTGATTAAAGCCCTTTCAAAAATAAATCATAGACAAGATCTATTATGTTTAAAAAAAAAAAAAAAAAGAGAAAAAAAAAGCAGCAAAATCCACAACCTTTCTGCAAAGTAAAACCTCAAAAAAGGGGTTATGAAGAAGATGAGAAGATGACATGGAGTCTGAAAGAGATTATGAACCTACTTCAGAACCTAATGAAGTCTTAATGACCACAGCAGACTTTGAGTAAGTCCCTAACGTAAGCGTGATGTACCCTCTAGGAAGCATAATATTTTAAATTTAAAAATTAAAAAAGGGAACAGAAGATCAGAGTGGATTATGTCTGCCAAAAAAACCCAAGATGCATTGTGAAAAGCACCTTATATGGCATGTGTGCTGATTAGTGTTTAAACAGTCTGTAACAGCCCCTGTAAGTCAATAAAGGAAGGAAAATGACTGATCTTCTGGCACAAACTGAGTAATGAAAATGAGACTTTAACTACCAGACAATCAAGATCTGATCCACTTCTCATCAAAATCAATATGAAATGTATCTGTTACCTTAAAATTTCCTTTGTTGAATGATGAAGTATGCAGAGCTACAACAATAAGATTTTGCTAATGATGCTGGAGACAAGACTGTCAGTTAATGTCTATGAATATGGGTGCCACAGTCCTGCAACAACAGCTGAGCCACTTAGATAGTTTCAGAAATCTTTGGATAAGCTTATAAGGATAAAAAAGCAATAGATGAAATAGAACATTTCTACTTCACAGGAACTGATATGATGAATACCTAACTCTGAATGCTGATTGTTTATCATTTTTTGTTCTAATTACAGTTTACCACAGGCTTTCTCTGTGGACCAACAGAGAAAATGGTTGTTGACAAAGGCAGTCTTTTCCACTCAAATTTGTTTTGGGATCATCAATTAATGTTACTGGATGCATGTTCTCTGAAGGAGAAAGGTGATACTACAATTTGCCCAGGTGAAAAGAAACAACTTTTACAAACACTAAGACCTTGCAGTGAAGATTGTTTGCCTACAGTATAAAACAGTGGTATGGTGTAACTAGATTATTATTTATTAGCAATAAGAGAAAATGTGAAGCTACATGGTTGTGTAACAAATAGATATATCTGAATGTGGTTCAAGAGTTTCCTCTTCTTGAAAACTCTAGAAATGTAATGAAACAAGCTCTGATTATGAAGATGAGATGTATTTTCTATTTTAAAAAAATCTGTATCTCTCTTATGTTTTACCAACTCGTAGTACAGTGCTCTGGCCTGCTCAAGATCTGTCAGAGAACATAATAAAACTAAAATATTTGCTCATCTGAACTATACAATGTAGTATTTGGAGATGCTCCTGTTGAGACTGAGTTTCATTTTCCTTTTGGTTTGTGCTAAAAAGCTGAGTAGATGGATAAACACTGTGGAGTTCAGCTAACTTCCAGGTACCATTTTTGAGGAAAGTATTAGGACTAATAGTCTACTAATTAGCTGTCAGCTTTGCTATGCAGGACCTCTGTTAACTAGATCATGTATGCTATGATTTTTACTTTGTATTACACTAGAGTAAAGATAATGAAAAAATGTGGGTCACATTTGGCAGGTACTTTCTGCATTTTTATTACCTTTAGTATCAGTTGTGGGGAGCGGACTATTTTTCCTTCTCCCCCCCACATAAGATTAGGCAGAATGCCTTTCAAGCCAGCGAAGTGCCTGACAGCCAACATCCTGACAGCTGGTAGCTTTTGGTATCGGCCCATGACATCAGTGTTGTAAAACAAAACAGCAAGGACCCATGACACTTTCCCAAAAAAAAAAAAAAAACAACAAAATTTGAGAGACTTTTAGAAAAAAGTGAATTACATGCATCCTTCTGAGTCATGAAGTAACACAACTGCCTTTTTAATGGCATTTGAGATGCTTTTTAAATTATTTATCATTAATTTTATTTTTTAATTGGTATTAGAAGTATTTGAGGTTAACTACTCCTCTGCTGTCTTCTGATTTATTTTATACTTTGAAGGGATCATATCTGCAATACTGTTGCACATTTGAATTGCTTGTGTTCGCATGTGAAAACTCACAAGGCGATAGATGACAGTTTCTGATTATTAATTTGTGGTAGCTTGTCCCTCTCCCTCTACTTGCTTCATGTCTGTAGAAGAGCCTGAGAAAATACATCTGCCTGAATTGAGGCATCAGTTACAAGTGTGTTGTTAACGTACATGTGCACGTGTTTACACACCTTGTTGGAATTGGTGCACACATTTATTGGGAAATTTTATTTTTTCAATATAAAAATCTTTCTGTCATAGAAAAAATGTGTCCCTCAGGAAGGAGATGGGCACATTACTGTTGTATCAAACTACTGATACTAAAATCAACATTGTTACACATTGTGTAACAAGGGGCATTTGCAGAATGAAAGCTGAACAAAAGGAGGAGTGTTGAGTAGGCAGAAAAGACTCTTCATTGTCTTTGGTTCTTCCACATCTGGGCTACAGTCCCTCTGCTCCTCCCTTGCTTACTGTTAAGTGCTATAGGGATTAGTGAGGCATAGAAACCTGTCACAGATATTGGATACAATAATGTGGCTGGAGAGTCATAATTGCAGTTGTAGTCTTCAGTGAAAATTGGCAACAGTAATGATATTTTCCTAGGCTTGCTTTTCATGGAGCCATTGAGACTAGTATTGTTAACTAGCAGCAGTACAATTTCAAAGTATATGAGAAGGAAAAGTCTAGTGGCCTAGAAATATGGTCTAGTGGTTACAGCATACTTTTTAAAGTGCAGAGAAGAGAGTTTCTGTTCTCCTAGGTGTCCCCATTTTCTAAAAGGGCAGGGGATTCTAGGGTGAGGAGGAAGGCAAAACACATTTGAAAAGTATCATTGAGTTCATAAATGCTGGCAGCTAGTGGACATGGCATTTGGCTTTCTAGTGCTTTCAAGATTGGCAGGATTCTTTTACTATCAAAATCATACTATAGAAACTTAGAAATATATCCCTCTGATTCCAAACACTGTCAAGAATCAGAAGCCCTAGCCTTTAATCCCCTAAAGCAACTCTGGCTGACAAATTTTTTTGCCTGTGTAGAGGTGACTACGCCTCACTTGAAATCCAGGCAAACATTTTTTTGACCATGTTCCTGAGTGTTGAGAGTTTAATTATTGTCTCAAAATCATGTTCTGCAGACACAAAGTTAAACTTACAGAAAAAGAATCAACAGTATAGCGTTCACTAATTAGTTTTCCTACATTATTCCTTATACAGCGTATTGCTCAGCAGTGTATCTTGAAAAGTACTACACATTTGTCTTTAAGATGTTTAAAAACATCAGCTTTCTTTCTTCTTTTTTTTCTGTCCTTTGCTGTACTTTTCCAAATGTCTTTGCAGTTTTCTTTGCTGTCTCAGTGCACACCAATGCAACATCAAATTGATGTTATTATCAAAGTCTTGGAAATAAAAGCTGCAGCAAGCTGTTCACTGGAGATTTGATCTCTGACAAATAAGCTCATGTCAGTGCATCCAAAAATACCTGAGTTCATACCTCTGTTTTCTTCCCAATAGGGTTTTGGCAGGGATGCAATTAAAAAAAGAAAATCAATCTGCTTTGCTGTCTGGTTTCTGAAGAATGGCACTCATCTGCCAGTGTGTGAAGATGTGGTATTGTAAATACAAAGAAACCCTTGTGAATTCCACTTTCCTCACTGGTCTCTAAATGAGTTTGATTTATTAAAGCATTTGAATAAGAGGGGAAAAAAACTGAGAGAAAGGGCAGTGGATCTTTTAGATCACTTCTGATAATTCAAAGCATGCTGTGTATTGTTTCAAAAGTACACCATAAAAAAAATACGTCCACTATGTGACTTATTTTCTGATTTTCAGAAGGGCTGAACATCCATCACTAGGTAGAAAGCTCTAGGAGTTGCAGAATGTCTAACAACCAAATCTTGTAAGTACTTTTCTTTTTTTCTACTCTGATTGTGGGTTTTTGAACATAAGAGTAAAAAATGTTGGTCTGAAATTGATTTTGAGGTTCATGCATTAGACCAGTTGCAAGTTTCCCAAACCTGTGAAGTACTTTTGGTCCCAGTGCAGCAAACATTCTCAGACCCATATCATACAACTTCTGACTTTTCAGTATTCCTACTGATGTGTCTCATACTATTTGCCATGGGAAGCTTTCCAGTGTCTGTAGGACGATGACCTTCGATTGCCTAAGAGTTAATTCTGCAGTCTACTTGTTTCAGTGCAGAAAACCAAATCCATCAACAAGCTATGCTAACTATATATCCAAATTTCCTAATGGACACATTGCAATTTTTAAAAAGACCATTTTTCAGATTCTTAAAAAAAACCCCAAACAACAAATTAAAAAAAAAAACAAAAAAACAAAAACAACAAAAAACAACCTAGCAAACAAACAAACAAACAAAAAACCCTCACAAAATTATTTTTAACAGCACCAGCTAATGACAGATAATTCACTCTTGGGGCTGCTCCTGCTTCAACTCCCTGAGCATCTTTCAGTTCAGAATCAAGACTTCGAAGGCTGGGCCCATTGTTACCATTTTAAAAGAAAGTAACTTTCTTACGGCTTTTCAAGTGGATAACAATTTTCAGTGTTGTAAGAATCTGAAAAAACATACAGTATTGTCTGTGTTGTTTCTTTTCAATTCCATTTTGTTTAAGTGCCCTTTTTTTATATATTTCAGTACGTTTGCACAATGCTGCTTAATTGTTGCTGAATATACTGGCACAGACACTTCAGAGTGAAATAACTATAAAGGACTGAAGTCCTCACTGAGTAATGCAGTTTGCCAAATGAGAAATGCCATAGGTCTAAATAACTTTTGTGTCCTCCCAACCTTGAGCGAGCTCATGAACTGTTACAGTTAAGACAGCTCTTCTGTAGTGTGCCCTGTGAACTGTATGTTGGCCCAGAATTTGCACACTGGTGTCCCCTGTCATGCACCTCCTTACTCACCATGCCCCCGTAGCCAAATTTGGCAGACTAGTCCTTGGCAGCAGCAGGTACAGCACATGTGTGCCAGCACAGCGCTGGATGCAGACATGCTGCAGTAGTGGGTCCTAGTGGGGGTGGGAAGGGGGAACTTAAAGTCCAGTCAGTCTCCTCTACCTTCCTTTCCACTGTCAGAGGTGAGGGAAGACTGCTGGGCTAAAGGCATGGCTGGTGTCTCTGCTAATTCCTGCATGCCCTCACCTAGAGGCTCTTAGCTCACCTGAAGCAATGATCTGAGATTCCCTTCCTCCTTCTCAAACCCTCCAGCTTGCATAAGAGAGCTCATATGGTGTTTATCCTCTATACGCATTGCAAACATATGCTTTGTTTATTGTTGGTCTTTTAATGTTTATACTGTTCCTTTAACTAAACATTTCCACAATTCAAATCCTTATGACAAAAAGGATTTACCAAGCAGGTAGAATGATTCAAAATCTTCTTAAATTCAACAAAGGTTGTTAGGGGTTTTTTTCTGTCTTTTTTTTTTTTTTTTTTTATGAGTAAGATACAGTGCTACAGCAGGGCTGAGGTAAAGATACAAACAAGTACAAAAAATTGCTTGACATGTCTTCTTTTTTCCACCAAAACTGCAGCGTCTCTGAAGTTTGTAAACTTGCTAGACATTGTCATTAACATCTGAATGTTCACTGAAGGTGACATCTGGGTATTTATTGGTAAATTTCCAAATGAAATCATCAAATCTGAAATGTCCTCCCTGTATTAAGGACTGTTTAAAGCATCATACTTTTATTTAAATAAATATATGTATGGGTGTCTGTATAAATATAGACATATGTAGTTTATGCATATGCAAGTAAACATATATACGTTATATAACATATATAGCGTGTATATATAGCATATATGTTTATATGTTTATGAGGTTTATGTATCCAAAAAAATGTAAACACTTATTTAAGTGAGAGGGATAGTTCTCAGTGTTCAGTTTTACTAAGATTTATGCATTGCTGGCCAAAATATGAGACAACATTCTAGCTGTGCTGAGATGTGCACTCTGACCCCTGGTCTATCACAGCAGTTCATTCTCTGCATTAAAAGTGATAAAGGCAGTCATACACTGACAATGATTTAAACCAGCAATAATATGACCAGGTCATTAACACCAAATTATATCAACTGTTTGTGCTTCAAGATCAAAATCATTTAAATATTGCAATTAATACCAAAGTAATGTAACAGAACCTTCAGGTAGTCTAAACACTGAGGTCATGTGATAATGCATACCTTTAGTCACATGCCAAGTAAAATTCTACATACTATAGAAAACAAAGTTATATTATTCTTTGTCTTAGACAAGAAAATACATACAAATAAGGACTTTATTTTCCTCAGTTTTTAAATACACAAAACATACATTAAAAATGATGCAAACCCTATCAGTAATAGAGGGCTGCACTTCATATCGTAATGTAGATACTATATTATAATTTTGTTTCATTTAGGATTTAATTCTTCTAGTTTATACAGAGGACTTTCCATCACAATGAGAAACTCCACATATGCAAATATAGGAAATGACCTTGGAATTTTCCCTCTCCCCCTCTTTATACACTGAATCTTGATTCTACTTTCCCAAAGAATCACAACCTTAGTCAAATTTTCTGATAATGAATAATGAAACTCAAGATCCTATGGCGCAATCTCTGTGAAAGTTATGACTTATACTCAAAAATGCAGTTGACCAAGCGACCTTCCAGAGCCTGTAACTGGACCCTATAGCTGGACCAGTGAATGTCAGATTTCATCTGATTCCTGAGTCTAAGTGCAAAACCAGTCATATCTCTCTCAGATACTCAGAGTTGCACAGGTGTACTTTCTTTGGGAAGGAAGCTTGCCCTCAGGGGCTGGAAGTGACCATGACAAACTGACCAGATTGATGGCCCCAAGAAATGCCATATAGTATTTCTCCAATCTCTGTCCCTCTATTTAGGATATTGGCATAGGGCAGCAAGGCAATTGCTCTTATAGCTGTGACAGTGGTATAGGCAGGATCCTTTTATACATGCTTTTGCATTGTAAGAGAGAACTGGAAGCTATCTGAACAAAGAAAGTCTACAACAGTGTTTTATAGAGGCAGCTTGTATAGTGTGTAATTCATCCCCTTTAGTAATATGAGTATTAGGCAAATTTATTCAAGGAAGATTAGCAGTCTGTTGGCAGGACTTTTAATTATATAATAATACTAAATAACTTGCAGTGATATTTTCTCCTTCATTTGTAGTGTATATTTCTGTCTGGGTTGGAGACTGTCTTCTTCTGAAAATAGATGAAGAAAACCAGTAATCAGTTAGATTGGAGTTGTAAATTAAAGATTTTATGTTCCATGTCATTTGTCATTATTCCTCACTTTCCTCTTTAAAATAAATATTTAATCTCAGGTTCTGTAAATATAAATACAATGCATGTATAAATTAATGTTTGTTAAATTAGATCCAAAAGAATTGCTCTACTGGATCTGACCCACAGCCAATATTCCGTCTGACAGTACCTGGTAGCAGAAGGACAAAATAAACCCTAAAGTAAACAGTTGTGGAATAATTTGTGCACAAGACATCAGTTCCTCATACCTAGCAGTCAGTAACTGACTTACATCCAGTACCATGACATTTAAAATTAGTTTTGGTTTTTGGGATATGATCATGCATAATAAGATATTCTAAGCTTAGTGTCAATTGTTTTATGGTTTGATGATAGATTTTAATTGCTTTAATTGTTTCATTTTCAGCACTAAAATTTATTGAACTCCATTTCAAGGTTGCTTCAGGACATATTTATTTATTATGTCGCTGACTGGGTTCTGTTAGGCCTTAAATCTGAGTCACAGTTCAGGAAAGACAGACAAATGCCTGCCTTTCTGTGAATATATCCTAAGCTGAACTTAGTCTGTGTATCTTAAGCAGGGTCCGTGTTTTTTTCCCCTTCTCATGTTCACCTTCATCATGAACATGAAGTGGTAGAATAAGCCAGTGGGCCTTTTGGCATTGCTGGCACACATATAAGGAAATGGAATGCATGGCTCACTTGAGACAGATCTAGCAGTTACGATGGTTTATCTTGCTACACCCAAAATAAGCAGCTAATAAGAAAACCAGAAATATTTGTTGTGACTTTTGCTAGCTTCTGTACGTCATTCAAGAAAATTAATTAAAATCTTTGGTGTAAATCAACACTGTTGTTAAATGTTGCCTTTTGTCTGATTCATGTTGTAACATCAGGCTTGCTTGAAGCAAATCTGTAAGCACAAAAGTCCTGATTCAATATGGAGATACTTGGGAAGCCTACACTGAAATGAAAATTTGAAGGGAAGGTTAATCAGAAGTTTATAGGACTCAGCACAGGTCAATACTGTTAGGAACCATTTGGAGAGGTAGAGTTTTCCCCAGTACTATTCATGCACAAGGAGGCTGCTGGGCAAATAAGGATTTCAGAAGATTCCAATAGACCAGGAAATGAGAACTAGAATGCCAAAGGCAAAAAGATAATACTTTGACCCACCCAATCAGATATGTAGGTAATATGAGAAGAAGATCTCAAATCAAAAGAGTTGAGCTAAAAGTGAGTTAAATTTGGCTCAACATGTCACAGCAGCAAGAGGTCACCAAAGGAGGCACAGTTGAAAGGGACACTAGAGTTAAGACAGTCTGAAAATTAATTGTATGGTAGAGGACTCTGCCTGAAATTCAGAGAACTACCAAGAACATCTTCCACAAAGATTTCCAAGAGTACAATTTACATTATGCATGATTAGCAGATGGACTCAGCCATATTTTCAGTTGGAAAAAATAATCCTGTGTGATATTATATGAAAGCTTTCAGCAGGTTTTATCAGCTCAGATATGGTGTGATAAGTACTGTGGTAATGCTGCTCTTTTTTTGTTGCTCGTCCTCTTCTGACTGCAACATGAAGTGGAAACAGACTTTGGAAGGTATCTGAGCTCTTGTGTTTGTGAGCTACAGATTGTTCTGAAGTGGTATGAAGTGAGCAAAATGTTAGGAAGATGTCAGCAGTTTAACATCAAGGAGCAAAGCGATCATATTCAATCAGTGTTTGGCAGCGGTCAGGGTGAAGCAATGGTTCTTGGGGCCTTTCTATCTATCTTGAGAGACTGATCCAGTTTAATTGCCAGACATGTCATGGGAAAAATATACAGTAAGGAGATGTGGGGACAAAGAAACAAAAAAAAAGAAGAAAGAAACCTTGAAGTAATGGCACTGATTTGCTTCACACAGAAAACAAGGATATGAAAGACTGGTGAGTGTTTACAATTGAGCCATACTGTGGTCTAAAGGATTAAAAAAAGATGAAAAAATGAGATTGCCAAACTCTAGAGACACTCATGGGGGTGGCAATATATTTAAAAGTATGGCTGGTTTTCTCCCAGAAGTTTCACTATGTGGGGCAAAGATTGCTTTGAGAAAATCACAAAGAAGCTACAGCTGTTTCCAATGGCCTAGAGCAAATTGAAGCTACCATGAAGGAATAAGCAATCTCCCCAACAGCGGGCTGTTCACGTTGGACATGTACTCACACTATTCCACGTGGCAGAGGCATGAAGGCCAGCATCAAAAATTAAATACTAAATCACCAATGTTAAGAAACTTGTAGTTATTTAGTTATCTACCTACCAAGTGAAGGTCTGCCACGTTTGTAAGCATAAGAGAGGACAGCAGATGTAGAGGGAGGCCATAATGAGGTGGTATTATAGAATAGTACGGCATTGATCTAATGTACTATTATTTTGAATGTAAGCATTAACTCTTCATAATTTCTTTCCTTTAATTTCCTTGGATTGAGCTGTCTCCTCAAAGGCATAGGTGTTTAAAGTGGGAGAGAACACTGTGATCATCCAGTCTGGCCTATCTGCTGTAGGTTAGAGAGTTCCTCTTTCCAGTGGAAGATGAGAAGAAACATCCTTTGTTTTTGTATGAAAAAATGTGTGTGTGTACCTCATGTTTTTTTGGATTATATTAATGTAGGTGCTTCTTCCCTTTAACGAAATTTCCTCACTGATTAAATGGTCCTGTGTTTCAGCTGAGCCTCTGTGCTAGCACAAGGCAAGATGTATAGAGCAAGAATAGAGGTTTGGTGTAAGAATCACATTTTCTAGTACCAAAGCAAAGAATTTAACAATAGTGTACATCAAAGAACTAGCAGTTCTCCCCAATAAAAATGTTAAATATTGTGTATATTCATCTAGGTTTACTTCTTTGGTTACAGAGAATAAAGAGTAATCACTGAAGGTTAAAAGGAAAACTAGGAATAAAGAAGATTATCTTGTCTTTAGAAGTTCCTGAATTTTCAAACGGATTTAACGTTATGGGATCTAATTAGTATCATTCATACTGCATATAAGCCTTTGTAGCTTCTTCAAAAGATGCCTCACTTGTGGTTGGATTTCCATGCTATTTAGAAACTTCTCTCTGTTCTAGGAAAGAAAAAAATTCCTGTTTATATGAAAAAAAATATAAAAAGCCAGGAGGAGTATAATGAACCAGCTTGAAGTCTGATTATGATGATAAAATCAGAAATAAAGTAGAACTAATAAAGTTAAACAGGATGGCGGTTGGAGAAGCAATCAAAAGAAAATGATTATGAGCTGTTTGTGGCTTAATGTAGAGCAAGTAATATAAGAGCAAAAATAGAGCAAAAAATAAGAACTGTGATCTAATAATTTACAAAATTCTACATTGTATCTATTATCTTCCTGACCCTTCTCTTTTCTCAATGGTTTAAAGGCACAGTTTTCAAACTGAGGCAAATATGTCAACATACACACTTCTGATGACTTATGAAATTAATGTACATTTTTTTACTACAGTGCTATTTCAGATCAGATCCTACTACCCTGCCACTGTAAAATCATTAGCCTGGGAGTGGTCTGCTTTCATTTAGTTCAATGGCTGATGTTCATAGCCTGACACTTAAAAATATTGTGCTAATGATAAAGTCTTTAATATGTGCATGGTTGTGCCTAAAGGAATACTTTTTAGGATCTCTCTGATTCAGGAAAGAGGCATGACTAAAACAATAAGAATTCTATACATAGAATAAAATAATTTATTATGTCAAAAAATTAAGTTTCGTAGAGGTTATTAACTTGAGCATCTGTCTCCCTGTTTAAAATGACATCTTAAGAGAATTCAGAATTGTTAGAGGCTTCCTAGCCTGGATATGGGGATTCAGCTCTTCATAAAGAAATCTTTTAGATGATCTGCAACATAGTCAGCAGATAAACATGAAGTGTTTTCTTTCATCATTGATCTTCCTGACTGGCAGATGATGTGTAAACAGAATGATTCTACTCTAATGGTTTATTATATATTTACGCGAGGATGATCAAGAAGAAAGCTCCCTTTAATTAGACGGTGGGACCCTGGGGGGTCTCCTGCACACTTGATTTCCCCCAGAGCAAGTAATTTAAATCCTATGAATCCCTGAAGATCAGAACACCTGTTGGGCTTTGACAAGTGTCTCAGTGTCCCACAGAGTCTAAAGCAAATGCAGGTTGAATGTATTTCTTCCCCAAAATGTGAATGTTCTGCAGCTTTATATCTACATTTCTTTTTTTTTCTTCCCTAAATTTAAGGAACTGTAGATAAGACATGCATATTAAATAGCTAAAATGAGGTAAATTCAGTGAAAAACATAATTTTGGTAGCAATTTTAATAACTTATTGACGTATTTTTTTAACATGCATTGAGATTGCTCCATACAAAGAAATTAGGCATTCAAAATCTCTGAGCAACTGTATTTTGTCCTTTATACCTTTGTAAATCATTATATCAGTTCTACCGCTGTAAACTTACAGGAGTTACTCAGGACTTATAACAGTATAATAGCTGTACAATTATTTTTAACAATAAAGTATACACTTCCCCCTCTGTCCCCCCTGACAGAATATATTCAGTAAAATCAATAACTTCGTTCTGATTAGCTAATAGTTGAAAGACAGAACTAGTAAGACTCTCCAGCATACATAGTGCTATGTGGATATTCACTTTAGAAACATTCCAGAAGTTACTCAGCACAGATGATAGAGAGATGAAGAGCAGGTTCTACAATTTCTACTGCTGAATTTCTCTAAGAACAGATGAGATAAATATCTCTGCATCGCTGCGGAGGCTGCCATGAAATTATATGGTGCCGTTTCTTGTGGTTGTTGGCGTGTGGACGTACCAAACGGACCGTTTGCCCGGAGTCTCAAGGGAAAGGACGTGGATCCCGACCAGGGATTGGCTTCGGCCGTACCCCGGTGGTGAGAATTGCGAACATCTTACTAACATTCCTACATACGTTCCTACATAATATTCACACATACCAGACGCTCACTTCTCTTTTTCAATATTCCTCTATTTCCCAAAGGCTGTCTCCAGGCTTTCCCTCTTATCCCTGTCCGGGAATGGGAACAGGGGAAAAGGGGAAGGGGAGAGGTTCTCTCTTGTTTTCTGTGCATGTTGTTATTGGTACATAGTGTTGTATAGCTGTTGGTATATGGATATATAGATGTGGATATAGATATAGAGATAGACCCTGTGTGTTAGGTGATATCGGACTTGCCAAACCCTCAGTGCCTTTAATAAATCTATTGATTCCTAAGCGTTGTTTGTGAGTGTGACGGGGAGCGGTCCTCAGCCCTCGATCCCCCGAGGCGGGGGTGTGGGTCGCGGCTTTACCTATCTCGGTCCGCGACAAAGATCATCAAGTCCAGCCTATGACCCAACGCCACATCAGTTAGAGCATGGCACTAAGTGCCACATCCAGCCTTTCCTTGAACACATCCAGGGTCGGTGCCTCCACCATTTCCCTGGGCAGTCCATTCCAATTTCTAATCACCCTCTCCATGAGAAAGTGCTTCCTAATATCCAACCTAAACATCCCCTGGAGCAGATTCAGCCCTCTTGTCTTGCCACTAGTCGCCTGGGAGAAGAGCCCATCCCCCACCTAGCTACAACCTCCCTTCAAGTAACTGAAGAGAGTGATAAGGCCCAAAGTACTGTCTACCCAAGAGCTTAGTTATTAACCTATAGCTCCCTAAAATACCATCCCCTTAGAAACTCAAATCGTGCCTTGATTTGGAAATAATCCCAAAGAGTATGAGAGATGGAAATGCCTGGAGGTGGTGGAGAGGGATGGAATGAAACAGTGAATTAAAAATTGGAGAGATTAAATCTACTTATTTCAAAGATACCAGAACAAATAATAAATTAACATTTCAGTAAGCAAAAAAGTAAATGAAGCCAAATTTTGTATGGGTTTGTTTCTTAAAGTTGATCTGTTGTGCAGATTGTCCAGTGTCAGCAAGGAGTAAACTTGTATCGCAATCTTTCCATAAAAAGGGGTACTTCTAGAATCATAGAATCATTAAAGTTCGAAAAGACTTTCAAGATCATCAAGTCCAACCATATTCCAACTACCACAACTACTAAACTATATCCTGAAGCGCCACATATAAACACTTCTTGAACACCTCCAGGGATGGCAACTACACCACCTCCCTGGGCAGCCTGTTTCAATGCCTCACCACTCTTTCAGTAAAAAAAAATTTTCCTGATGTCCAACCTAAACCTCCCCTGGCACAACTTAAACCCATTTCCTCTGGTACTATTGCTAGTTACTCAGGATAAGAGACCAACGCTGGCCTCTATCAGGTCGCTGTACAGAACAATAAGATCTCCCCTGAGCCTCCTCTTCTTCAGACTAAACAACTCCAGTTCCCTCAGCTGCTGCTCATATGACATGCCCTCCAAACCCCTCACCAGCCTTGTCGCTCTTCTCTGGACACCCTCCAGGACCTCAATGTCTTTCTTACACTGTGGCACCCAGAACTGAATCATAGAATCACAGAATCATAGAATCATAGAATCGTAGAATCATAGAATCATAGAATCATAGGGGTTGGAAGGAAACTCTGAAGATCATCAAGTCCAACCTCTCTGCTGCAGCAGGAACACCTAGGGAAGATCACAGAGGAACGCATCCAGACAGGACTTGAAAGTCTCCAGAGAAGGAGAGTCCACAACCTCCCTGGGCAGCCTGTTTCAGTGCTCCATCACTCTCACAGTAACTAAGTTTTTCCACATGTTGGGGTGGAACTTTCTGTGTTGTAGCTTGATGCCGTTTCCCCTTATCCTATCACAGGGCACCACTGAAAAGAGATTGGCCCGTTCTTGACATCCACTCTTCAGATATTTATAGACATTAATAAGGTCCCCTCTTAGTCTTCTTTTCTCAAGACTAAATAGCTCCAGCTCTTAGCCTTTTTCTGTATGACAGATGACCCAGTCCCTTAATCATCCTTGTAGCCCTCCGTTGGACTCCTTCCAGTATATCCCTGTCCTTCTTGAACTGGGGAGCCCAGAGCTGGACACAATACCCCAGATGTGGTCTTATGAGGGCAGAGTAGAGGGGGAGGAGAACCTCCCTTGACCTGCTGGCCACACTGTTCTTAATACATCCCAAGATACTATTGGCTCTCTTGGCCACAAGGGCACATTGCTGTCCCATGGATCACTTGTTGTCCACCAGGACCCCAAGGTCCTTCTCCATGGGGCTGCTTTCTAGCAGGTCAACCCCTAATCTATATCCGTGCATGGTGTTTTTTCTCCCCAGGTGCAGGACTCTACACTTATTCTTGTTGAACCTCATGAGGTTCATCTTTGCCCAGCTCTCCAGTCTGTGTAGATCTTGCTGAATGGTTGCACAGCCTTCAGGTGAATCAGTCAATCCTCCCAGCTTCTTATCATCACAAACTTGCTGAGGATACACTCCATCCCCTCATCCAGGTCATTGATGAAGATGTTGAATAAGACTGGGCCCAGTACTGACCCCTGGGGAACACCACTAGTCACAGGTCTCCAACTGGGCTCTGCATCGTTGATCACAACCCTCTGGGCTCTGTTGTTTATCCAGTTCTTGATCCATCTCACTGTCTGCTCTTCTAACTCACACTTCCTGAGCTTATACACAAGGATGTTATGGAAGACAGTGTCAAAAGCCTTGTTGAAGTCAAGGAAGACAACATCCACTGTTCTCCCTGCATCTATCCATTCTGTCACATCATCATAGAAGACTATCAGATTAGTCAGACATGATTTCCCCTTGGTGAATCCATGCGGGCTACTTCTGATAACCTTCTTTTCTTCCATGTGCTTAGATATGAACACAGTACTCAAGCTGTGGCCTCACCAGGGCCAAGTACAGGGGTACGATCACTTCCCTACTCCTGCTGGACACTGGTTTTGATACAGGCCAGGATACTGTTGGCCTTCTTGGCCACCTGGGCACACTCCTGGCTCATGTTCAGCCAGCTGTCCACCAGTACTCCCAGGTCCTTTTCTACCACGTTGCTTTCCAGCCACTCTCCCCAAGCCTGCAGTGTTGCTTAGGGTTATTGTGACCAAAGTGTAGGGCCCAGCACTTGGTCTTGTTAAACCCTCATCCTGTTGACCTCAGCCCATTGATCTAACCTGTCCAGATCTCTCTGCAGTGCCTCCCTACCCTCGAGCAGGTCAACACTCCTGCTCAATTTAGTGTCATCTGCAAACTTGCTGAGGGTGCACTCGATCCCCTCATCCAAATCACTCATAAAAATATTAAACAGAACTGATCCTAGTACTGAGCCCTGGGAGACACCACTTGTGACCATCCACCAGCTGGATTTAACTCCATTTATCACAACTCTTTGAGCCTGGCCATCCAGCCAGTTTTTAATCCACCAAAGAGTCCACCTGTCTATACCATGGGCTGCAAGATTCTCAAGGAGAATGCTGTGGGAGATGCTGTCAAAGGCCTTACTAAAGTCCAGGTAGAAACTGTCCACAGCCTTTACCTCATCCATGAGGTGGGTCACCTGGTCATAGAAGGAGATCAAGTTGGTCAAGAAGGACTTGCATTTCATGAATCCTTGCTGGCTGGGCCTGATCTCACCATTATCCTGCACTCACCGTGTGAGCACACCCAAGATGAACCACTCCACAAGCCTCCCTAGTACCAAGGTGAGGCTGACAGGCCTGTAGTTCCCCAGATCCTCTTTTCAGCCCTTGCCCTTTTTTGTAGATGGATGTAATGTTGGCAAGCCTACAATCATCTGGCACCTCCCCTGTTAACCAGGACTGCTGACAGATGATGGAGAATGGCTTGGCAGTCTCCTCTGTCAGCTCCCTCAGCACTCTTGTGTGAATCCCATCCAGCCCCACAGACTTGTGAGTGTCCAGGTGGCATAACAGGTCATTAACCTCTTCCTCCTGGATGATGGGGAGTTGCTGTTTCTCTCCATCCCTATAAGGACATTGAATACCCTGAGGATGATGGGTCTGACTATTAATGACTGAGGCAAAGGAGGCATTCAGTAGCTCAGCCTTTTGCTCATCCTTGATAGCAATGCTTCCTCCTGCATCCAATAAAGGGTGGACATTCTCCTTGGCTATCTTTTTGTTGTTAATGTATTTGTAAAATCTTTTTTTCTTATCCCTCACAGCAGTGACCAGGTTAAGTTCTAGCTGTGCTTTTGCCTTTCTGATCTTCTCTCTGCATGACCTAGCCAGATCCCTCTACTCTTCTTGAGTTGCCTGCCCCTTTTTCCAAAGGTGGTAGACTGTCCTTCTTTTCCTGAGCTTCTGCAAGAGCTCCCTGTTCAGCCAGGCTGTTGTCTTCCCCAACAGCTCATTTTATGACACATGGGGACAGCCTGCCTCTGTGCCTCTAAGACTTTCTTCTTGAAGAACATCCAGCCTTCCTGGGCTTCTTCACCCTTCAGGACTGTCTTCCAAGGGACCTTCCCAATCAGTGTCTGGAATGGTCTGAAGTCTGCCCTCCAGAAGTCCATGGTAGCATTTTGATTGATCCCCAACCTTACTTCACCAAGAATTGAAAATTCTATTATTTCATGGTCACTCAGCCCAAGACAGACTCCGACCACCACATCACCCACCAGTCTTTCACTGTTTGTAAACAGTAGTTGTACAGAGGCACCTCCCCTGGTAGGCTCATTTATCAGCTGTGTCAGAAAGTTATCTTCACACACTCCAGGAACCTCTTAGATTGTTTCTTCTCTACTGTGTTGTATTTTCAGCAGACAATTGAAGTCCTCCATGAGAACAAGGACTGGCAACTTGAAGACTTCTGTCAACCTCCTGTAGAATGTCTCATCAGCCTCCTCATCCTGGTTGGGTGGTCTGTAACACACTCCCAAAAGGTTGCCTGCCTTGTTGGCCTTCCCCCAATCCTTACCCATAAGCACTTAACCTTACCATCACATTTGCCAAGTTCTATGCAATCAAAACACTCCCTAACATACAGTGCCACTCCACCACCTCTCCTTCCCTGCCTACCCTTCTGTAGAGCTTATAGCCATTCATTGCAGTACTCCAGTCACGACAATCATCCCACCAGGTTTCCGTGATGGCAACTATGTCATAGTTTTCTTGCTGCACAATGACCTCCAGTTCCTCCTGTTTATTGCTCATGTTGTGTGCATTGGTGTATGTGCACTTCAGCTGGGCTAATGATCCTGCCACCATTCTGGGGAGAGAAGTCCTAATTGCTGTCTGACCATTCCCAGCCACTTCCACGGTTACTAACCTATTAGTGATCCCTCTGTTTTAGTTGCCACATGTATCACCATGTCCCACCTCAAGTGAGATGGCACAGTGAAGGCCGCCCTTAGGCTCATCTATACTGAGCCTGGATTTATCCCCTTCCCCCTCTGAGCCTAGTTTAAAGCCCTTTCATTGAGCTCTGCCAACTCATACACGAGGATTCTTTTCCCCCTTTGAGACAGATGTACTCCATCTTTTATGAGCAGACCCAGTGCTGTATAAACTTCCCCATGATCAAAGAACCCAAAATTCTGATGGTGGCACACATTTTTAAGGTGTGTTTTCCTCCCTCTTTCACTATTTTTCCCTAACACTTAACAGATTGATGAAAACACCACCTGTGCACTCGAGCCTTCAACCAGTAGCCCCAATGCCTTGAAGTCCTTTTTAATTGCTGTTGAACTTCTCTCTGCAACCTCATCATTGCCAACTGTATTTCTCTACTAATCTGTCTGTTTTCATTTAACTTGTAGGGATTTACTTATCATTCAGATAATTAGTTTGAATTTAGTTGAAATCTGTAGGATGTAACAGGCAGACACACACACAGCCTGATCATGTGATTGCTCCTTGATGAATTGGGTATGAAAATAAAGAACAAAACAGGAATTATAGAGTGTAAGGCTATATTATTAAATGAAAAATGCCAGTGACCACTTCCTGAGATGAACTGACACATAATGGCCCACGTCAATACTAACAGACTATGCAAAAGAAGATGCTCATAGGTAAGATAGTTTTGGGTGCCGCAATATAGGAAGGACATTGGGGTGCTGGAGAGGGTGCAACTAGGCTGATTAGGGGTCTTGAGAACCAGCCTTATGAGGAGAGGCTGAGGGAGCTGGGGCTGTTCAGCCTGGAGAAGAGAAGGCTGAGGGGAGACCTCATTGCTCTCTACAACTACCTGAAAGGAGGTTGTAGTGAGGCATGTGTTGGGCTCTTCTCCCTAGTGGCCAGTGATAGGACAGGGAAATGGGGTCAAGCTGCACCAGGGGAGGTTCAGGCTGGTTATTAAAAAAAAAAAATTCTTCACAGAAAGAGTGGTAACATCTCCAGCAATTGAGATGTTCAAAAAAAGTGGTAGACATGGTGTTTCATAAGATGGTTTAGTGGCTGGGTGTTGTAGGGTGGATGGTTGGACCTGATGATCTTGAAGGTCTTTTCCAATCTTCATGGTGATTCTATGATTCTATGATTCTATGATTCTATGGCTCTAAGATATATCCACAAGCAAAGTACCTACAAGTGTGTGATAAATCCCTAAACGTGTCCAGGCATTATTTGGGAGAGCGTAGGCTAAAACAAGGGCAGGAACTATTTTCACAACTTAGGTGACTGAGTTTCTGTGTATAGAAATAACTTTATCATAATTTAATTTGTTAGTGTAGATGTAGGCAGTCTTTCCCTGATACACAGGTCCAATATCTTTCTAAATCTAAGACAATAATGTATTTGAAATATTTTACTTACTACAAAGTACTCCTACTATGTAATACAATTTATTCACTGTAAAATTTGTAGGGTGTACAGAAGTCCACAGTTCTTTATTAAGCCTCTCTAATTTTCTCAGCTTGCTAATGGTGGAGCCAGTGATGCTTCCTGTTCAAACTCTATGGTGTAATCTGTGCTTGTCAACATCGTGTTCAATTAACTTTGTTGATGTTTTGCATCAGAAACATTTATTTATACATATGCAAACATTGATTCAAATGAAATTTGTCTCATTCACTGAGAATGCCAGGACATGGAACGTATCTTAGATAGGTATAAAACTTTGGCCTTTGTATATATGTGTTGGCTTCTATGATGTTTAAGACATAAAAAATTTTGATTGAACCTAGACTTTAGAAATCAGGAACTATTCCACTTATTTTATAAATTAATGACATCTGTGTAACAAAACTTTAAGTATCATTGTGCTGGCTTTGGGTGTTTGGTTTTGTTGTTCTTTAGGATTTGGTTTGTCAGCATCATGATCTTGACACAACAAGTGTGCCATCATTTAAAAAAAAAAAAATTAAAAATGGGTATTTGAGAAAAGGTGATGTGTACGACTAAGAAAATCAAGGAAAACTTAACTCAAAGTTACCTAAGCAAAAGTGAGAAGGAATAAATAATATAGCTGAATCAGAATTTTTACCAATTTATACAAACCTAGAATATATCCTTAAAAGACAGACTGGATAGAAAGGATTTTTAATTTTTAACATGAGCAATCAATGAATGCCACATTGCCTTTTCATTATCTTTCTCTAAAAACATTTGTGAATGGTAGTAATCATCTGAAACCATTTCAGAAGCTCTTGATACAAATATTTTGGCAGTAGTTTAGATATAGAAATAAATCACTTGAAACACAGTAGGTCATGTTCCCAGCTAGTAGAAATTACCACTGCTCTAATGACTTCCACAAGCACAGTGAACTCAAGGTGTTGTTAGAACAGTAGCACCAGGGTTCTCAAAAAGATGTTAAGGTTCATTAATGTGGCTTTGGCATTAGCATGTTTGAGTTTGATACATTCATTTTCTTAATCATGGTGACATTCTATGCTTTATCCTTTCTCTAATTGGAAAACGAGAGAAAATAACCTTAATTTTAAAATAATATTATCACATACTCTATGGTCTCCTTGAAATGTAAATTCACTTTTTGTTGCTCAAAAGGGTGATTTTTCTCCTAATAACTAGAGAGAAACCAAACTCAATGGGAACCTATAGGAGCTATTTCCCTGAGGCTACCTAAAACTAATGACTTTTTTTTTTTTTTTTAATATTTTCTTTTTCCCAGAGGAAACTGTAGTAATCAATTGTAGGCCTCTCTTCGCAACAGACCTGTCCCTTGAGAGAGGATACATAAGAAGCTTTGTAAATGCTATTTTATTTGACTAGGACAGAACATTCATCCTCCTGAATTATATTTTGTTGGAAAGAAGACGATGAATTAAATGGAATATATGCATACTTGTTACATCTGTTACTAATGCTTAGCTGGGATAGTCCATCATCTCCACTTCTTCACAGGAGGTAAGAATGGGCAGAGACCCTCACAGCATAGTTCTGATTTGTAAAGACAACTCAATAAGATTTTCTGCCTTTTCTCATTTCTGAACCTGTTACTGAGATAGTACAATTCCTTCCATTAACATGTAACACACAGGAGAAATATTGTCTAACATATTTCAGCTGTTTATTGAAGGAGATGAGCACATACATGCACAAGTGTGTTTCTGTATGAAATTTAATATATTATGCTGGTTACAAGTAAAGAGTATTTCCAGGTGATTTGTTACTCCTTCTCAGAGTGGCTAGAGGTAGTTGTAACAAAAGATAATAGCTTTGTTGAACACCGCTTGGAGAGCCAGGCAGCCTGGTAAGTTCTGTGAGACAATTGTAGAATTATTAGGTGTCTTACTTGGACTGGGACAAATCATCATTATAGCCATAACTCTATATCTTTAAGTTTAAGAAGTGTGTTGATGTGATTTTAGGCTCATCCTACCTCACACAAAGGCACGGTGAGAAGTGAGGAATCCCCAATAACCTCATCAGAGACACGAAACCTAGCTCCTGTTAAGGTTGTCCCAGGAGAGCCCCAGGCTAAGTATCCAGATGTCACACTGGGAAGAATTACAGGCAGGAAAGGTCAGGTGGTTTGGGAAGGAACAAGCATGGGACAAAGAGATAAAGTGATAAAAGGGACTGGTCACATGTAAACAGGTAGATGGGCACTATCCTGGTCTCTGCATAATCTGTTTTCTTATTCAATGTAATTTCTAGCTGTTTTTCCTGGGTGAGGGACAGTCTATATCTCCCTCAAGGAGGGCAGCAGAGGGGGAGGTGCTGATCTCTGGTGACCAGCATTAGGACACAAGGAAATGGAACGAAGCTGCATCACGGGAACTTCAGATGGGTCATTAGGAAAAGGTTCTTCATTGAGAGGGTGGTCGGTCACTAGAACAGGATCCCCATGGAACAGGATCCTCAATACTTTTTCTCCCTTCATCTTCTGCACTCTAATTGCCCAGCCAAATGGGAGCTCACTCTGCAGGCATTTATCAGTAGACAAGAAGTATGTACTTGCATAGCACAACCTACACTGCCTCTCAGAGACATGACAGGTTTTATTTTTGTTTTCTATCGAAGTAATCTGATATCCTCACAGATCATGGAATCAAGAACCACATACACACACACAAAGATGAAGGCAACATTTCATTTCAACTTGTTTGCATGTCAATAGATGAGGCAAAATAGTCTTGTGTCAGAATACTAGAACAGAATTTAGGCAACATCAGTTCAATTCCATGTTCTTGTAGAAACTTCTCACATGTTCTTGGGTGTGCTTACCATGGAGTGATTTTAATTCATCTTCTAACTCTTAGAAATTTAGGTTTCATTGATTTGGGGAAAGGGTGTATCTCTCAGTGGTCAAGATAATTTATTTTTCTGCTTGAGCAGAGACATAATTTCATATTAGCAGCTGCCTAATGAATGGCAAAGTAATCTTGACATGGTGTTGATACTTATTACCATCTAAAGCAATGCCTACACTAGGGCTAATTTGTGATTGCAGATTACAGCTGTTCTCTATTTCAGCAATGCTGTGCTTTGCATTGGCCTTCCTTACCTTCCTCAAGCATCTGTACTACCAGTCATGCCACAGTTTTGCCAGTGTACTTACTGTATGTACACATGAGGAGCAACTGCTCACCCAGGCTTTTTGAACAGGAATCCTATTTTTGCAAACTCCTGATTGCTGAAACAGGGGCTGGCAGGAGGCTGTAGACCTGACCTGAATCTCTTCAACCATCTGGTGTTTGCTCGCTTTGTAACGCCAGATCACACCAAGATTTATAACAAAAGCATTGGCTTTACAGATTAAAACAATTCTCAATAGTGGCTTTTTGCACAGGAATGCAAAAATCACAGAGCATAGTTTCTTTCTGCTGACAGTTTCCTCCAGTCCCATCTGGCATTCTCTGTGCTCTAATTGAACCCATATACCATTAGAGGCAGTGACACATGCTAACAGTTGTTATAGCTAGTGTCCAACCACAAGTAGCAAAGTCTTTCCTGAATAGTAACTTTGTTCTGCTTGAATGCCTTCTATTTATCTGCCTTAATCTTAATGTTTCCTCCACTTCTGTGTTTTAAATAGTTTCCTTTCTTTTTTCATTTTTATTTGACAGTTACATGATTAATTTAATTACAGCAGACAGTTAAATAGAAGTTTCAGTAGGATTTCAATCTGGAGACTTTATACATAAGTTACTTTGGACATTGTTTCATTATGGAAGGTTCTGTTCCCAAAGACTATGCAACTGAAATGATTTTCCTTTGAGATTAAAACAAAACAACAACAACCACCAAAAAAACCAAACCACACAACAAAAAACAACCCTCACCTTCTGGTTTGTTTTTTTGTGTGTGTGGGGGGGGTTTTTTAGTCCATTCAGATTACAGTTCTACAGATTTTTAACAACAACATCTGATACCTTCATATATACTACTTCAGCTTAATGATTACTGAGTACATGACCTGGATAACAGATCAATTCCATTTCTGCAGTATTTACTTAATCCTAGGTAAAAAGCCAGATGTAATACAAATTCTTTGCAGGATAATCTATTATCCTGCAAACTCTTCCTGATATCAGCCAAAAAGGATTTTTATATTGCTACTTACATGCCACTTCCTGATGAGCCTCAGATATATTGAAGATCCTGATCTGTGATTCCTACTTAGGATTAGCCCATTTGTTTCATACAAGAAAGGGCTGAGATTGCCTGACCTATTTTTATTAACTTTCTTTCACACTTAACTGTTAGCAACTTTTCTCCTTTTCTCTTTTTTTCTTCCCTTTCCTATTCCTTCACATCTAGCTATCGATTCACAACAGCTGCAGGGCCACCATTTCTCAGAATATATAACAAAGGGCTGTGTTTAATCAAAAATCAAATAATAAAGGGAACAAAGGCTTCAAAATCAAGCTTTCCTGAAAAAAGCCAGGTAAAAAAATCTTTCATGGCACACTGTAAAATGTAGGTGTCTATAGAGTGCATGTTCAATCAACATTATGCTGTCTCTCTTGCAGAGAGGATGGTTTCTCCTGCAGTGGTGACGCTAACCCCAGGGCCTGGTAGACCTGCACTCACGTATCTGTTTTGACCTTCCCTTGTGTGACTGCTGGGAAGGAAGTAATTTCCTCAATCTGTTCCCTTGCTCTCTGTGAGTGCTTTTGAGGTTGGGGGGAGGGGGTGGAGGGGTTAGTGGTGTTGGTTTTTATTTTAACTGGAGAGTGAATAAGTTGGAAAGCCATGCCTTGGCCCCACAGTGGCAGCTTTTGCTGTTACTCTGCACTGCCCTGAACACAATCATGGGAGGGGGATACTACTTTTCTCTGGCTTCTGACATTTCATTTAGTCAGCTATGATGGACTTGATACCTACAAACCCTATGATTTCTAAAAGCCTTTAAAGACACATAATTACAGTAACTTAGAAAATTTAGTCAAATCAAAACATTCTTTACTCAGCTAAAGCAAGATATCACAGGGGGAAAAAAAGAGGTTAACCAAGAGGTGGGTCTCCCTCACACTGCAGTCTTTCCTTTCAGTCTTCTGAAAATGCACCTTTGCTCAATTATCCTTGTTCCTGGGTTGGAGAATAGACTTCATACAGTTGCTTTAATACTGCCTTCGTGTGTATCTCTGTGCTTCAGAAAGGAAAAGATTAAATTTTGGAGTTTTTCAGTAGACTTGTTTAGGAAGAATGCATACTGTCAAGTGATTGTGTTAATATGCTTTTGTTGGTGTTGTACGTGCATGTTAATTACAAATGCCAGAGAAAATACATTAGCTTTTATTTCAGAAGGTGAAATCTCAGTGGAATGTAATTACTCCAGTAGGGTTTTTTGGTTTTTTGTTTTTGTTTTTTTTTTGTAGGATAAAGATCTACCAAGTAGCATCAGGATGACAAAGTCATGTTAACATGTTATAAAGTATGTGATGGGACAACACTTTATAAAGTGAGGTTTTATGCTTATGGCTACTTAAACATCTACATTTATGCTTTTATTTAATGCAATTATATTTTGGTCAGAATCAATCACTCCTGATTTAAGGGTCTAAACACTCAGAATAACAGGATGCTCAAGACATTTTATTAGTATTTGTTGCCAAATTCGTAACAGTTTTGAACAGAAGTTGTCAAAGTTCAAGAGCTAGAAGTGGTAGAGTGAAGTTCACCACTAATGCTCCAGGATAATATACAGGATGAATCTTCTTACTGTGACTGAATGCTACAGCAGTAACATTATCCCTAAGTAAAGTAAGAATGTGTTTAACCTATTGTCACTTGACTAAGCTGATATTATAGGCTTGTTCAGCTGTCATCTGAAATCCATTGCCTATTTTTCTATACATATATGTATAAAAGGTGTGTATCAATGTATATTGCTACCATATACCATATTTATATAGTGAAAGACATCCATGAATCCTGCATGTTAACCTTTCTTTTGGCTGTATTATTAGTACATTGGTTAAAATTTATTTCTTATACATTCAGAAATGAGGGACACTTGGGAAGTACAGGAATACCTGACTGTGCCTCAAGAAGAAAAGTAGCTTCTGAGGTTCATTAATTGAATATTTTCTATTATATATGGCAAATTGAGGAGTTAGTGATTTATTTTTGTAATCTTTGGCAACTTGCTACAGCCCTATAAAATGTTAACTGGCACTGGATCTTAAAATAAGCTCAAGTAAGACTAGTACTCTACTGTGCTGAAAACAGTCATGTTTCTATCAATTTTTACCACATGGTGATTTACCCAAGGGGGAAGAAATGAAAACAGAGTATATAATCTTTTTTATCTACCACACTCTACAGAAAAAAAAAAATAAATTAGGTTGGCTGGCAGAAGCTGAGACATGGAAACCTGTTCTTTTTAGTTCCTTTGCAGTATGGGTTATTTCAAAGGTGAAATACCATACCAAGTGTGAGAAACAAGTTGCTAGGGTTAGGGTAAAACAACCATGCAGGAATGTCCTTTGATGGAAAAAACACAAGTTGTGTTGCAGAGGATCCTGGATATTAAGAATTGTAGTTGAGAGAAGGCAGTTGAAGTGTAAGGTATGTATCACTTGATAGATAGAATTTCCAACACTACAGTTGATGTACGTGATCTTAAATTCTGATGGTTTCCACAGGAAGCTTAATTTAGGGCTTTGCTTATAAATGCAGGAGTAGTAGACAACTGAATGCACAGCACTGATAAAGCCAAAAAAACCCCAAATGGCACTTTGGAGTGCCACAGAGGCAGTGATCACTTCCACCTAGAAAACCCTATCACACACTGAAAACTTGTCTTTCCAAGTGATCTAACTTGAACCAGTAGTAATATTTAGGACCAAAATGCTCACACAATTTAAAATCTGTGAGCCAAATCCTTTGGCAAAGATGCATTCAAGACATCTTTACCACAGATAGTGAAAAAACTAGAAAATGTCACCTATTAATTTGATCTATGTGAAATGCTTAACCATTCCAGGCAAATAATACAAGCTAAAGCATCCTAGCACAAATCTAAACTTGGATGTTTTCCTGAAAAGATGCAGAAAACTGGATAGCACAGAAGTATCTGAGTCTAAGGTGTATTACACAAGAATTTGCTAATAGGGAATTTCAGTAAGTCCTCCAGCACCCACATGAAGCAGAATGGGAATGATGGCCTGAGGATATTTTTTACTTCTTAGGCTTTGTAATACAGACACGTCAAGTGATTTGGATTAAAATAAAAAATACGTCAAATGTTTGTGCTTAATTTCCCTGCATAACAGAATGGACTCAAAGGTGACTGTGTGTCTTTAGCAAGGCTATAAATACTCTTACATGAGACACCTAAAGGTCTTTGGCTATAGACAAACTAAAATTAAAACTATTAGTGCTTATAATAAATATCTGTGTTAGGATAAGAAAAATAACCACTTTGCAATATTGTCACAGTCACAACAATATGGTATTTCAAAAACTGTCAAAACAAATGCAAGCACGAAGCTTTCATAAAATCTTTTTTTTTTTTTCAAAATTTTGAAGTGGTATTCTTATAATTTTGTGTGAGGCAATCTAATTGTTCTTTAGCCTATCTTTGGTTGAGAACCTGAGGAAACAATGACTATTTTTACACTGAATCAAATTTCCATATCTAAGGGCTTTTTGTTGTTTTGTGGGGGGTTTGGTGAGGGTTTTTGTTGTTGTTGTTGCTGTTTGTTTTCCCCACTCAGTACTTTAAATGCTACATTTATGAGTGTCTGAAATCTAATTTTAAAAAATTAAGAATTCTCCAACTCTAATCAGTAAAGGGAAATTTTTTTTAAAAGTATAAGCAGAAGGCACTCTAGACTGAAGACAGCATGAATAGGGCTATAGTCTTATTTTTATCTAGCCTTTTTTATAATGTTTTCTGCCTTATGATCCAGATAACTGCAAAATTAAAATTGGAAGGTTAATAACGTTCTGAATGCAGGAGAAAACAGGAGCACGAATGCATCTCTAAAATAGCTTTTATTTTGTGTATATTTAGTTTTCAAGAACATACATTGTGGTATAGTGGGAAGAGTTAGAAAATGAGCTAATTGTTTCTAATTTGGAACCTGTACCTTTGTCACTTTCTTCGATTTTACAATCACTGAATTCACAGCTTGAAAAGTAAGTTTGCTGTACGCAGAGCAGATTTCAGCTGCAGAATGAGCATAACAACAAATAGTCTAGCCAAATGTCTGGCTTTCAAATTGCATGAAAGTTATCTACGCAAAAAAGATATGATATAATGCATATTTTACGTGTATTCACCTAATTATGAGCATCTGGCACAAGTGGGATTCATTCCAGGACAAGGAAATGAAGCAGAATGGCACTGCTGGATGATCCATACAGTGAGCAGAAAAAAGCAAATATGTTCTCCTTTCTCCATTCTCTGTTTGATCTGACTGATAAGCAGATCCTACCGCCTCCCTTTAAAGGAAAATTATTTTTAAAATTGTTTCGGTCCCCCCCATAATGGTACATCCTCTTGTGTTGTAATAGGATCCTGTATATCCTATTACTAGACTCCTCACAATATTGATACATTTTTAAAATTCACATGTAACCTTCAGAAGACCTGGGGATGTGCCATGTAATCCTACCTGTATGCTGCAATGTGAAACCGTATGATTTTCTTCAAGACTGACTGTTGTGGTTTCTTGTCTCTCTCCTGCCTGGCTGCCAACAAATGTCGTGGTTGAGGCCCAACATGACAACAAAGAAACAGCCACATGGCAGCTCACTCAACACCCCCACCCCTTCATCTCCCCCACACACACCCTGGGATGAGGAGGACAAACCAAACTAGAAGTTTATGGGTCGAGACAAAGGACAAGGAGGGTTCTTCACCGGTTACGGTCCCAGGCAAAACAGACTCAACTTGGGAAAAAATAAAAATTTAATCAGATGCACACAGGACACAGACAACACACATAGCAGGGCTTACATACATTACCCCACCCCTCCCTTCTTCACGGGCCCAAAATACTTTGTTCCCGGTTTCTCTACTTCCTTCCCCCCCAGTGGCACAGGGGGACAGGGGATGGGGTTTAGAGACAGTTCACAGTCTGGTGGTTCTTGCTGCTCCTTCCTCCTCAGGAAGAAGGATTCCTTACAGTCCTCCCCTACTGCTCCACGGGGTCCCTCCCATGGGAGAGAGTCCTCCACGAACCTCTCCTTCATGAGTCCTTCCCACGAGGTCCGGAGCAAGCTGCTCCAGCGGGGGCTTCCCACACAGTCACGGGCTGCTTTGGGAACAGTCACCTCCCCTGGTGCCAGGGTCCCCCACAGCTGCATAGTTCGAGTCCACTGGCAGCTAATCCAAGTCCACTGGCCATAAAATCCAAGTCCACCGGCCATGGCTCTCACCCCTCCTGGCACCCTCAGGGAATGCTCCACCAAGCTCCTCTAGGGATGCAGGGGGACAGCCTGCAAACTCGCCATGGGATGCAGGGAAACTTCTGCTTGGGCACCTTCTTCCCCTTCTTCCTTACCAACCAGCAGCACCACTCTGATTCTCCAGCACAGCTCTTTCTCTTAAAGCTCGCTTTCCTTAGGTCTTATATCAGTTCTTTCGTATGTTAATCGCAGAGGCGCATCTATTGTCTCTCTAATGTCTCCTTGGCTGGTTTTGGAGCAGGGGGAGCTTCTTACCAGAGCCACCTCTGGGGCCCTTCCCCCACTACAAAAAAACCCAGCCAATCCAAACCAGCTCACCGACCCAGTGTCTGCATGAGACCTGCTCATGAATATAAGAAATCTGAGCAAGAAATGACAGAAGGAGAGGACAGGGCTCAAAAAAGCGAGTGCTACTGTGTAGTCTTTGGAATTGAAGTTATGGCCTTGCCTTTATCACCAACAAAACTACACATCTGGGGCTCAGGATAGTGAAAAGCACTCCCTCCAGGCCAGGTCATGATCAGCATGACCTCTTTTTATTCAAGGAGGAAAAAATCATCTTATGAAGGAGATGAAACTTACTGATGCACAGATTTTCTTAAGAGTTTATTATGTGTTTTAGCATTTTCTACTCATATGAGAGACATGGCTGTGTTGGTTTGGGTTTTTTTTCTGACCTCACCCTTTTAACTAAACAAATGCATAGCTACAGATGAACTTGAAACAAAACACCGTATGACAAAAGAACAAAAGCTCCAAACAAAAATCCAGAAATGTTTACCAAGAAACTACTTCAGTAAAGAAACTACATGCCTGCCTTTGCCTGGGGAGATGATTCACACATTAAATGTATCCCTTCAGGACATGCTTGCAAGAAACACAATCACTGTGGATAGTAGATAAAAATCTAGTCAGAAAAGAATAAGATAAAGTGCTCCAAAGTTGCCTTATATGTTTAAATGCCACATTTTTTTATTTTGTTGTACTTTTAAGAAACAAGTTAGCTTTCAATAGGCATATGATTTAATGTAATAACATGCAGTCACACAGAATTGTGATGACATTTCCAACAAAAAACTGCTACATAAGAGGGTTTTGAGGCCAAAAGAGACTTTTATCTAATCTAGTCTGACCTCCTCAGTATCACAGGCCATGAAAATTATTACCAGTTTATGTTAGGGCAAAAGTATGGTCAGTTTAAAAGACAATAAAAAGTTCCACATTAATGAACTAAGAAGAAGGTCAGTCACATAAATTGAAGAAAGCCTATAAATATTAAAAATTAAAAATTTAATATCCTGTCTAAAAATAAGAAGACTGAGCATAGGCTAAGCCAGTTTCTATTCATAGCAATATATATCCTGATTTTAAACACCTTCAAGGACAACGAATTTCAATTTCACTTCTTCAGCCTTTTTATACCTCCCATAAATTTATGCCATAAGGCTCTGAAATCTGCGAGTTTCTCTTACACTTTTTGTGTTTAGAGCTCGTGTTGTATGCAGCCACATTAATCTTACATGAACAGTAATGTTCAAACTAAGGAATCTTTTATATCTATAAAATAAAAAGTTTTATCATTAAGTAGAATAGTTGTTACATATGTTAAATATGGACTCTAACATGGCACATACAAAGTTAAATTAAAGCTCAGGCTTTTTACTTCCCTCCCTATATTTTTTTCAATTACATCAATTATGGTTGACTTTCCCCTATTGAATTATGTTGTTTTAACTGGTTTACAGAGAAACATCAGTCTAATTGCTTTGGTTTGCAACTTCTGCAGGTATCTATTAATGGGTCTATCTGAACTGCTGAGTGGCTAAAGAACAAGAAAAAAATGTCTTTTAAATATGTAATGGATTTGACACCTGCCCAGGAATTTGACCTTTAGCAAAAGGCCCCTGAAGGTCCCTCCAATCATTGTTTAAGCCTGTTTTGTTTCCTTAGCAGGCTGATCCTTAGCTGAAGGTTCATTCTCTGGATAAGAGCCAGCGGTATCAGAGTATCTATAATGATTCCATTAACACTTGGTATTACAGCAGTTGAAGTGCAGCTTTGTAGAATTATCACCTAGCACCCAACCTTGTGCAATGTTGGGATAAAACAGTATCTCAGCACTGTGCTTGATTGGCTCAGTGCACACTGGGTGATGAACCCACAGCCTTGCCTGGTTTGTCTTGCTGAATCTGGCACGGATGAGAGACCAGAGCAGACTCCAGCGCCCACCGACCCGTTGATCAGGGACTCCCTCAGCTCCTCTCCCTTGTCAGGCAGTGAATGACACCAGATGCAATGCTGGAATTGAGCTATTGTGGCACTTAAGGGTACTTAAGGGAAGAGAAACAGTATAGCCTAACAGTATCGCCTAAGAGAAACCCCTTAAGGATGCATCCTGAAGCATTGGGACAAATTTAGAGGGGATCCCCTAACAAAAGAAAAGATGAAACAATTTTGTCATCAATGGTGGCCACCGTATCAACTAGAAGAAAAAAAAAAAAGTAGCTTGAAAATTATTTTTTCAAAGTTAGAATAATCATAGGGAATTTCTATTGATGTAATTGTGATGTTATTGTGTTTAAAAATTGTACAGAATGAATGGAAAATAGCTTGTAAATATCAACCAAAAACCACCAATGGTAAGAATTGCATAAGCAGATGCTATTTTTATAAATTCCCTATTATATGTTTTATAGCTTATTTTTGCATAACTATCTTAAGAACTAAAACTACCCACAAGGCGGGTAAAACCGTAGCTACGCAGGCACCTTGATGGGACGGGGGTGTGGACATCCTTTTTCCTGCTGCGTGGCCAGACCAGCACAGGCCGAGCCAGCACACCAACCCACAGTGCACCAGACCAACACAGGCACATCAGACCCCAGCGCACCAGACCCACCATGAGCATCTCAAGAAGCGATTTCATGGCTTTAAGGAATGACATCCTGGGTGCCATGGAAAAGCAAAATGAAATCCTGGAGGGTGCTGTACACATCTACTTCACGATGTTCGTTGTCCTTGTTATTATGTTTGTCAGGTTTGTTTTATATTTCTTCTGGCCTTGCAATCACTTGCATGAGTTTTGTAGTTGTTGATGTAGATGGCCTTCCTCATCCCCTGAAAATTCTGAACCTACCACCTCTACCACCCCCTGTACCTCCCACCTCTAACTCTTCCTGGCCACAGGCCTTGGTCCTGGCCTGGGATTTCCCCAGTTTTCTATAAAAATGTTCAGAAAATGTTAATTGTTAATGTTGATTGTTAGTCGTTGTTTGGTTTATAATTGTTGAGTTTTACAGTTCCTTTCTGCTATCACTGTGGATGGAAAACACCGGTCAGAGTTGGACTATTGCAGCTGAAGGACTAAAATTTTCCTTGGGACTTATACCAGAACTTCCAGAAGAGGGAATGCTGGAGAAAAGCGGAGATATCATCGACCTGAGGAGCATGGCAACAGAGAAGAAACTGTTTGGACTTTGGGGACTTTAGGTTGAAGGTGGTGGTTATCTAAGTAATTGTCCTTAGAATTTTGATATAGTTGTTGTTTCATTTATTAAACGAACGTGTTGTTTACATTTTATTTATTTTTTTTAGCTGATGCTCTTTTCCTACTTTTCTATTCTTTTTCTCCCATTTATGCGCATGTGCTAGCCTGCAGCTGGCAAACCAGCTGCCACCAGGGCAGGCAGACAACAAGTGCGTGAACATTTCCTATTTTCCTTATCTATCTTTCAAAACCACCAAAACCACAATTTTGAGCCACCCAGGAAGTAGCGTTGGATTGTTCGAGCCATGGGATGATGTGACATTCCAGATATATAGTGTCTGTCTCGAACAATCCAAGAAATAAACATTGTATTTGGACACCCAGGATGCCTGGTGTTTGTCTTGACAGAGTTGAACAGGATTTGTTGCTGAACTGTGACTCAGGATCCCACCAAGCTGTTTTACTCCCCTCCTCACACCTGCAAACTGTGGTTTTTTGATGTGGGACAAAGGAGCTCTACAGCTGGCGCTGGGAGCAGGATATCCAGCCATAACTAGGCCTTGAGACTTCATGTAAATCACTGACTTGGCCAGAAAAGTAAAGGGCAAGCTGACCTCCACCTGATAAAACATCCTGAGGTGCCAAGTTGTTTCATCCTGTTCGAAGACCCTGTTGCTGGCCCAATCAATGACTTATTTTAATTAGCCTGACAAAGACCGTCTGTCAGGTATAGCCCGGCAACATAGGCCCCCTCTCCCTCCTATCTTGGAGAAGCACGGAGACGACATTATTGTAAAAATTACTAAATCAGGGCCAAAATTCTACTAATGAACAATTCCTACAAGTGATATTCCCAATACTGGTATTTTTCCTAACTATTTGTTAGTGCATACCTTACTTTTCCTGCAACAGCTTATCTCTCTCTGATTCTCAGTTAGAGTTAATGGCCTCACACGCCAGAGGGCTTTTATCATAGTCAATACGATAGGAATGAGTGTGAACAAAGCCACTCTCAGTTTAATCACTATAAGTTTGCATCTTAGCCCCCAAGTGGATAAAACCTATCCTCAGTACAAAGCATACAAACAGCCTCCCTAATATTCATGGTTCTTGGAGGTTCTCTCTGATTGAAATGGTATGGGGGTATAGAGCAATGAAGCACTTTTTTATATTCACCAGAA
Source organism: Hemiprocne comata (assembly GCA_020745705.1). Lineage (NCBI taxonomy): Eukaryota > Metazoa > Chordata > Aves > Apodiformes > Apodidae > Hemiprocne > Hemiprocne comata. The sequence goes on along the minus strand of CM036587.1, from coordinate 78,010,862 downwards.
CATGTTTTATCCCTTATTGGTCACTGCTGTCACAGCTCTGTGGTAGAGATGCTCAAAGTGCCATGCTGCTGAGAGTGTGATTAATGAAAGTTATCAACTTGGACTCTCAAAGTGACATAAAACTGATGGTAATCAGAGTGTTTTTCTAACCACTGATATATGACACATAAATAATTAGGAAAATGTTAATGCATGCTGAGCATCATTAGTAGCTTAAACTTTAAAAAGCATTTGTGGTATATTGTAGTTTGTGATGGGTTAATTATAGTGCTTTAAGCTCCTCTAGCAAGCCATTTGAATATTTTACCCCCATTTAAATGAGTGGCATTTCATAGCTTAACCTTACTATGTCAGAGGCTGAAAGGCTACAGCACGAAGAAAAAAAGCTGGAGTTGCTGACCATAGGAAGCACTGAGGACATCATCACAGAACTTCTCTTTCTTCACCCCTACCTCTGCCATCTATCCCCCAGTAGCTGCTAACCTAGAAGCATTTATTCCTGGTTCAATTTCACTTGTACTCAGGTATCTGAGCTTGCATGCTTCCCTCATGCTTGCAGGCAAATCTATGTGATTTCAATTTTAATCAAGGATAAGAAGGAATTACAAATAAAATACATGGTTTAGCAAGCAAAGCAAAGGGATTTTTTTCCCCATCGATTTGCAAGATTAATTAAGAGCTTTGTAAAATAAAATGAAGCCCAACATAAATATAACAAAAATATAATCTGTAACTTTTTGAATAACTGATTGGAAGATGAATCCACAAAACCAGATAAATAATTCTCTGCAAAGTCTATCATCATTCAACTAAAATTATCAAATACGCTAAATAGCAGATGTGCTCTTGCTTCCTCTGTTGAAGTAACAAAATTTGCATTCATTTTGCTGGAAACAGAAATGTCACAAGCTGCACAGCCAAAAATGTGGTTATACCAGTCGAAAGGCCAGCAAAATAGTTCACTCTTAAATCAAGATAGAAATTGGAGCACAAAAAAAGCTAGTGCAACTGATAGCCCAGGAAGCAGGACAAATGTCTCTGTCCTTGACCACATCTAAAAAAAATAATCTTTACATGGTACATGAAAAGATAAAATTCCTGTATATTCAATTGCAAGATTCCAATCCAAAACAATTTTGCCAATAAATAATTTTGAGACTAAGTGGAGATTTCCATATCTAAGAGATTGGTCTTATTGCTGCCATGGACACAAAAAGAATAAATCCCATGCAAGCTTTTAACATGCATTTTGGTGACAGCAGTGATAAAGGAAAAGTAAGAACAAATGAAGCATCAAATACAAAGAACTTGACTATTATATGCAAAATGTCATTGAGCTCCTGCTCTTCTCCCTCACTCTTCAATTTACTAACACTTAGTAAATTATTGCAATATTTCTGAATTTAAACACAGTAGATACAATGCCCCAGCTACTTTGCTTTATATATCTGCTGTTTCACAGGACCACATACCAATGGTGAATAAGGGGGAGATTTTCAGAGACATATGGTGTAACATAAACAACAGCGGTAACATCTAACGCTGTTAAGTACCATTTTTAACAAAGTTAGCTATTAGGCAGCTAACAATACTATGTACCTATGAACTCCTGTCCCTAAGCAATCATTTTTCAGCAAAGCTGCCTCTGGAGCAGGGTGGTCCCATCTTACCAATTGCAGAAGCTAGATCCAGGTTCAGGACCCCTTTACAGATTTCACCTCTAGCAGCAGTGGTTCTGTTTTTTTCTGCACCAGCAAGCATCATTTTTCAATGTCAGCCACTGTCCTCCTCCCTTCCTTAAGTGGCAGACCAAAGGGAGGACCTGTTACCTATCACAACCATTAGCAGCAGACCTTGGCTGCTGAGAGTCCTTGATGGTCCATTAGAAGCTCAGCGGGTACCTATTAGACACACACAGCCATATCAGCTGCCTTCAAGCAGCATGATTGGGTCATAAAGGGGCAAAACCAAAACACCCTCCCAGTGGAAAAGTCATCAGTTCTACAGCTGATAGAGCCAACTCCGTGTCTCCTGAACAGTGGATCTTCCAGAGGCAAGATACGGGAGAGGGATGGGGTACTGCTGTCTGAATGGGCAGGTCATAAGTTTCTGATGTACATTAACTGGTCAACAGAACTGGGAGATGGTAGCTCTCTGATAGCTAATCAGTGCTCCTTGTGTCAAGCAGATCACAGATGCAGCACAGAAACTATTGCTTTAGTGCATTCCCAAAGCAACGCATCATCAGAACAAGAAGTAGAGGAGGTCAGGGCACTTCAAAAGGCTTATTGTTTTTGTAGTCACATTTTCTTCCCTGACTGCTCTCTTGTTCACTGATGCAAGGAATCGGTGACTGCACATCATGATAGAAAATTTTTCTTTCCCTATAGTACAACGAAGACTCAGCCACAGCAAACAAGTTGGCCCAGAGAGGGATGTATAGATATTAAAAAGCTTCCAAAGAACATTTCCATCTTGAAACCTGTTGTGGCACACTGTAGAGGCCCATGTAAATTCATAATGTTGAGCAGCATGATTTTCTTTGTGTGCAGGTATGATTCACGTTATCCTGGACAATATTCTGGCTCGGTAGTCCATTATATAATTCCACAATCTAAACATTAACTGGTTGTATATCTCTAAATTTCTATTGTTTCTTAGTTGGCTTTTGATTCAGCTAAGTTACGTGGACTCTATACATGCAACACCTACACCCATAACCATGATGCAGTAATTTGGAAAACGACACTACAGAACTTTGTTCAGTTTGTGGGCATTTTTTGCTTGTCTTCATATCTGTTAATATTTGTTGCACATAAAAGTTAGTTTTAATTCCATTTGGAACCTCTAACAATAAAAAACACCAAAAATATAAATTTGAGGATAGCTTCAACAGCAACATTATCCATCCCCTGTACCTGCCAAAAGCAGGTCATTTCAGATATGCTCATCTAACATAGCCATAACATTTTCAGGAAATCCATGCCAATTTTTACTCTTATGAGGAATTTTTTTATATATATTTGACCTGCAGGACCTTTGCTGTAGTTTAATCCCAAGTCTTCTCATTCTATTCCCTATCCATCACAGACATGGAACCACACATTTATATAGGGCCATTCAGTAATGTCACAGAGGACAACCTTCTTTGCAGGAGCTTGCCATGTATATGAAAACTGTTCTGGTGGCTTTTCCTCACCCCCTTCAGTCTACTCTTTTCTTCAGTAGTTGTTACGGGTTGTGGGATTTTTCCCCTTTCTACCTATGTCACACTTTCTCAGCATTTGTTCATTGTTATTCCTCTTCTCAGTACTCTCTTTAAATCATCTGCTTTTCTCCCAGCCTGGGAATCCCAAGGCTGAACACAGCATTTTCCCCAGTGACCAATATCTTATAAACTTGTGTAGTAAAACAGATGTATAATTTTCTGTTTTTCATAACCAGCACCCCCCTTTTTTGTGTATTTGTGCATGACTCCTGCCCTTTGTGGTATAGCGTTTGTCCTCCTTTATTTTTCTGTTTAGCAAATGCGTCCATAGTTAAATCTCCTTTAACAAGATAATTATGAGTCAGGCATTTTTAAGCTTTTCTGACTATGAGACCACTTGTCAGGGAAATAAGAGTTGTATGCTTTAGTATGTAGGCTAGAAAAACCCCTATCTAGTAGATTTGTTAAATAGAAGTAAGTCTGTCATGTCAATACAGGGGTCTGCTGCCCTGAAGGAAGCAATGCTTTAGACTAATTACTTATTATTTGAATACGTCATATTTATGAAGTCACAAGATGCATAAAATGTATCTTACTCCATATTCATCTAACACAAATGGTGTGGTTCATTAAACAATGTAACAATACAGGGAGGCATTTCTTAAGGTTGGTTCTGTAGTTTCAATCCCTTCAGATTCTGCATCTTAATTAACATCCATATCCTGTGCTGGAAATCACCGGTAAGCCTCATTCAGCTGATTCTGGATTCAGGGTTTATAGTAGATCCCCAGCATATTGCCAGCTGTGTTAGTGCTTTTTTTCTGGTATTAGCCAGACTTTCTTGAATTGTAACTTCCTCTGCATGTTGAACTTCAGAGGGAACGGTCATATCCTTGATATACAAAAGAATAATTTCTCTTTTTTAACAATATCTTTCCCAAATAGCTCACACCATTTAATATGAAATCACTTTCATTTGAATAATTTCTCTAAGCCTCTGTTATGATTATTAAGTCATTCTCTTATTCGTATTAAAACTGTTGACACCTCCTTTTTATCAGACATACAAGGCACCGACACACATAGCAGGAAGATACCTGTCGCTTATCCCAGTCTTCCTTTTTGTTCTTCCTGTGAAGTTTCTGCCCAAATTGTTCAGTTATTTTTCTGTTTGGGTGGCTCTTGCACATGCTTACCTAAGGCCTTTTGCCACCAATCACCAGATGCAGAGCTAATCTCCATTTAGCTGGAACATGGAGCCAGTCTGCAGAGAAGGTGGTGAAGAGAAATGAGAGCTCTCCTTTTCCCTTCCTCTGATCTTCATAGAAGAATGAAGAAGGTGATAAATTGAGATGGTAATGTATCATATAACATAGCCAAAATAAAATAAATAAAAACAACAACAACAAAAAAAAAAAAGACAAAAACAAGGGACACATAATCCAAGTAAGATAGGAGCCTAGCACTAATATATTCTCTCCTTTTCTTTATAAGCTTGTTCACATAATTTATCAATTAAAAAAAAATCTCAAAACAAAACAAACAAAAAAATCTACACAAAAAAATAGCCGTTGATTCAGAACTTCAGTTCTAGTCAGATATTTTCATTATGAGAATTTTCAGGTGAAATAAGTGGGTTTTTTGTCTGAAAATTCTTAATGGAGCAAAGGCAAAAATTACATTTATTGTAACGCATTAAAAAATTATTGTTGGAAAAAAAATTTAATGCAACAAATCAATTAATAATATTCCACATACTAAAAAAATCTGTTTTTCATATATCACTAGTAAAATATAAGTATTTTGCAGGACCTCTAGATCTCACAAGATGAAGTAACACTTTTAAATATCTCTTACAGTTAAACAATTGGGAAACCTTAGCTTAATAAAACAAATTAAATTAAAATTAAATCTGTTACAGAATACTTCAGGGTAAAAAGTTAATGCTTAAAGTGGGGCAAAATAAATTAGCAGAATCAAAATGGTTTGTTGAAAAATTAGTCTTACTACATATAATGAAATAAAATTAAATGTAAGGGAAATAAGCCCAGAAGAATAGTTGAAAGAGAATGACAGAACGTGACTACAAGGGATTTTGGCTTGTTTTGCTTTTTTTCTGCCCTTTAACAAAGATTAGTGACTGAACCTTAAAAACCTGTTCTTTAATTTTGGTATTGGAAACAATTTTTCTTAAAGATCAGGCAACTATTTAATAGTGCTCATATCAAAGCAAGTACTCTAATAATATGGATTTTAAAGTAATGCCTAAAATTGTCATGTTTGGACAAATCAGTTGTTCCATGCACATGTATGATTTGAACTGTAATTTTTTCTGAAACTGTGTTTTTAGCACGTAGTTCCAAAGAAACAGATAATTATGGATTGTGAACTTTCCAATTGAGGCTAAATGCTATTAAAGAGATTTACTTGATTAGTCTTTAAAGATATATTAGTGGGGTGAATTTTTTTTTCATTAAAGTGTATCAGTTTTAGCAAGAACACAACTTGTTTCACTACTTTTTCAAATATATTAAGCCTATCTGCTTATCATTAAGGCTAAGAATGAACATCTAAATCTGTTCACATAAAATATTATTTAAAGTATTTTATAAATGTAATGGTCTTTAATATGTGTATACATACATAAATGTGTCCATATAAGTGCACACTCATATATAACAATAATTAAATAATATTAAATTTTTAAATTTGTCTATTGGAGAATAAATAGACATTTGTATTTCTTATACTTCATATTTGTAGATTATATGTAAAAATCAATCACATAAACAATAAGCATTGCAAGAATGAACTTGTTCTTTTTTTTTTTTTAACTTACCATAATATATATATTTTTTTTAAGTTTTCTTTTCATGCTGCAGTTTCAGTATCCTATAGTTGCTGTGGCTGAGAAAACATTTTCCTTAAAGCTCATGTTTTCATGTGTTTTGAATTTTAGTAAAATACCTTTGCCAAGAAGTATCCCATACTTCTTGTTTATCCAGAAGTTTTCTTTAAAATTTGTTAGTGTTCCCATCTGGTTATCTTCAGTTTTGAAAAAGAAAACATTTTGTACCCACAAGTGTGCTTGTTGACTGGAAAGCATCATTAATGAAAGGCTCCAGGTCTGATGACTGCTGGTGCTTCCAGAACAAATTCCAGTTAACAATCAAAAGGATGTTGTACTTCCTTGATTTATAAGACACCATGCCTGCTGGCTATAGACTGGGAAAGCTAATCTTGCAGGGGGAAAAGGGTCCTAGGACAAGAGTTATCAGGGCTTATTGAGAGAACTTTAAACTAGGTTGAAAGGGGGGGGGGGGGGGGTAGAGATGTAATTGGGCTTGCTAAAGAGGCACCTGGATGTAGTAGCTCAGCCCTTAAGGGGCAATGTGCTAGTATTTTTGAGAACCAGAAGGCTTACCACCCCTCAAGGGTGAAAACTACATGCTTAAGTCTCTCTCTGAAAGGCTTATACGCTAATGCACGCAGCATGGGGAATCAACAGGCAGAAGTGGAGATCTGTTTGTGGTCACACGGCCACAATCCCAATTGCAATTACTGAGACATGGTGGGATAGCTCACATAACTGGAACGTTGTCATGGATGGCTATGTCCTTTTTAGTAAAGACAGGTCAGCAAGACAAGGTGAGGAGTTGTTCTCTATGTGAGAGAGTAACTGGAATCCATTGAGCTCTCCCTGGGGGTGGATGAAGAGTGAGTACAGGGCTTGTGGGTAAGGATTAAGGGGCAGTCTAATATGAGAGATGCTGTTGTGGATGTTTATTACAGGCCACCTAATCAGGATGGGGAAGTTGATGAGGCCTTCTACAGACAGCTTAGAGTCACCTCACAATCACAGGCCTTAGTTCTCATGGGGGACTTCAATCACCCTGGTGTCTGTTGGGAAGGCCACACAGCCAGGCAAGTACAGTCCAGGAGGTTGCTCCAGTGTATTGATGACAACTTTTTGATTCAGGTGGTGAAGGAGCCAACAAGGAAAGGTGTACGACTGGACCTAGTACTGACAAACAAAGAGGGACTGCTGGATGACATTAAGGTTAAGGATTGCCTAGGCTGTAGTGATTATGAGATGATAAGAATTCAGGATCATGGGTATTATGCACAAAACAATACGTAGGATTGCATCCTTGGACTTCAGGAGGGCTAACTTTGCTCTATTCAAAAAACTGCTTGGGGAAATCCCATGGGTTAGGACTTTGAAAGGTAGGGGGGCTCAAGAGATCTGATTGATATTCAAGTACCACTTCCTCCAAGATCAGGATCAGTGTATCCCTAAGAGCAAGAAATCAGGCAGGGGAAGCAGGAAACCTGCATGGTTGAGCAGGGAGCTTCTGAAAAAGCTCAAGCACAAGAAGGAAGTTTACAGTATGTGGAAGAAGGGACAGACCACCTGGGAAGATTACAAGAATGCTGTCAGAGTACGCAGGCATGAAACGAGAAAAGCCAAGGTGTCCTTGAAATGAAACCTGGCAAGGGATATCAAGGTCAACAGGCAGAGTTTCTTCAAGTATATTGGAGGCAAAAAGAAAACTTGAGAAAATGTGGGCCCATTGTTGAATGAGGCAGGTGCCACAGTGACAGAGGATGCAAAGCAGTCAAAGTTACTGAATGTCTTCTTTGTTTCAATCTTTACTGCTCAGGCCAACCCTCAGGAATCCCAGACTTTGGAGGTAACAGAGGAAGTCTGGATGAAGGAAGATTTTTCCTTGGTTGAGGAAGATCAAGTTGGAGATCAATTAAGTAAACTGGATATCTACAAGTCCATGGATCCTGATGGGATAGACCTGTGAGTGCTCAGGGAGATGGCAGAAGTCATTGCTGGACCACTCTCCATCATCTTTGAAAGGTCCTGGAGAACAGGCAAGGTGCCCGAGGACTGTAAGAAAACCAATGTCATGCCAGTCTTCAAAAAGGGCAAGAAGGAAGACCCAGGAAACTACAGGCCAGTCAGCCTCACCTCCATTCCTGGAAAGATGATGAAACAGCTCATTCTGGTCATAATCTCAAAACATGTGGTGGAAAAGAAGGTTATCAAAAGTAGTCAATGTAGATTCATTAAGCAGAGCTCGTGTCTGACTAATGTGATAGCTTTTATAATGACATGACTGGATGAATAGATGGGGGAGGGCAGTGGATGTGGTCTACCTTGACTTCAGAAAGGCTTTTGACACCTTCTCTCACAGTATTCTCATAGGCAAGCTTAGGAAGCGTGGGCTAGATGAATGGACAGTCGGATGGATTGAAAACTGGCTGAAAGATAGAGCTCAGAGGGTTTTGATTAGTGGCAAGTGACAAGTGGTGTTCCCCAGGGGTCAGTACGGGGTCCAGTCCTTTTCAGTATACTCATCAATGAAGGGATAGAGTGTACCCTGAGCAAGGTTGATGATGACACAAAACTGGGAGGAGTGGCTGTGAGAGACAGACTCTATAATGGCCTTTAATCCAGTGACAACTACTGACCATTCCTGGTGATGCTCTCCTCGCACCCGTGAGAAGACGAGAGAGGTACCAGGTGCATGCGCACAGGACCACAGACTACAGCTCCCAGGAGGCACGGCGGGGCCGGAACCGGAAGGGGAGCTGAAAGGCGCACGCTGTGAACCCCCACTAGCACTTCAGATACAGTCACCGCCGTGAGTGTATCGTTGTGGAGGCTGCTGTGGAACCGTAGGGGCCGTGACACGCCTTTTCCTGTGGATGTTGGCGTGTGAACGTACCAAACGGACTGCTTACCTGGAGTCGTTGGAGAAAGAGGAGGATCTCGACCTGGGATCGGCTTCAGCCGCACCCCGGTGGTGAGACTTGTGAACTTTGGGTCCTGGCACCCCCCATTAATGCTTCTAACATTCACACACACCATACCCTCACTTTCATAATTTCCTATATACACTTAATTTCCTGTAATTCCTAGAGGCTCTCTCCAGGCTTCTTCCCTCCTATCCCTGTCCGGGAATAAGACCAGGGGGAAAGGGGGGAATCTCTCTATTGTCTTTTGTATAGTGTTCTGTGTATATTGGTAGCAACAGACTTGCCAAAACCTCGGTGCCTTAAATAAATCTGTTGATTATTGAGCATTGTTTGTGAGTGTGACAGGGAGTGGTCCTCAGCCCTCAGTCCCCTTTGGAGGGGGTGTGAGTCGTGGCTTTGCCCACCTCGGTCCGCGACAGTGGCTGACATGCCAGAAGGCATCCATGTGACCTGGACAGGCTGGAGAGCGGGGCAGAGAGAAACCTTATGAAATTCAACAAGGCCAAGTGTAGGGTCCTGCCCCTAGGGAGGAATAATCCCTTGTATCTGTACAGGTTAGTGGCTGACCTTCTGGAAAGTAGCTCTGGGGGAAAAGATCTGGGAGTCCTGGTTGACAGCAGGATGACCATGAGCCAGCAATGTGCCCTTGTGGCCAAGAAGGCCAATGGCATCATCATTGCACCAAGAAGGGTGTGGCAAGCAGATCGAGGGAGGTTATCCTGCCCCTCTACTCTGCCTTGGTGAGGCCACATCTGAAGTACTGTGTCTGTGATTTCTTCAGTTCAAGGACAGGGAAGTGCTGGAGCGGGTACAGCAAAGGCCTACAAAGAAGATTAGGGGACTAGAACACCTCTCTTATATGGAAAAACTGAGGGACTTGGGACTTTTTAGTCTGGAGAAAACTGATGGAGAGATCTTATCAATGCTTATAAAACACTTAAAGGGTGGGTGTCACGAAGATGGGGCCAGTCTTTTTTCAGTGGTGCCCAGTGACAGGACAAGAGGTAATGGGCACAAATGAACCTAACAAGTTCTGTCTAAACATGAGGAGAAACTTCGAGGGTGACAGAGCACTGGAACAGACTGCCCAGAGTGGTTGTGGAGTCTCTGTCTCCAGAGATAGTCAAAACCCGCCTGGATACCATCCTGTGCAACCTGCTCTAGATGAACCTGCTCTGTCAGATGGGTTGGACTACATGATCTCTAGAGGTCCCTTCCAACCCCTAACATTTTGTGATTCTGTGATTCCCTCTGTTCTCTGCTTCTGCTCACCTCTCCCCTCTTTCCTTCCACATTTACTTCCCTGTCCTGTCTTCTTAGGAAAATTTTTAACTTTTGAGTATAAGATGTGAAACCTTAATATTTTTAAATGGTGTTAAATTAACTTTGAGCCTGAAATGCAGGTCTTCCAAAGCTGAATCTTGAGTTTTTGACTGCTAGTGATTGGAGACATAATTTTTAGGCATGTATTTTTGTGTTTGTTCATTTACACCTTGAGATATGTTTTAAGTCAGCATTATTCCAAAGAGGAAAGATAAGGTAAATAAATGTTAACAAAACTTCTATAATTTCATTGCTTTATAATTTTCTTCTGCTATGTATTTCATCAGAACAACTTTCACATCTTTTTGAATCTTTCAGCTATTCTTTACTTGTTCTAGACCAAAACTGAACCTTGAATTGAATTCTGCAGGTTGAGAAGGGAGAGAGAAGTTACAAACAACAAATAGTGCATGCCTTTAAATATTACCTATGATTGCTTTTCAGTGTTACGATTTTATGACCCAATATATTCCAGCCTGCCAGACCTAGGAAGGCTTGCCGTCTCTCATTGCAAGGGAAGATTCTCCTCTTTCTAGTGATAAAACATCTGTTTGAAGTCAGATGGCTCAATAACTATTGAAAATTAAATCTGTCACTAATCCAGGACTTAACATTAGCTGTCCTGCATATCAGGCCAGTATAGTTCTCTCTCTCTCATTCATCCACTTCTTGCTCCAAACCCCAGCTGTATGAAGGGGAAAGAGATGGGCATTTGTATTTAGAAAGAAAGGCAAAAGTTACCTTACATTGGCCTCCAAAATTTATTTTAAAAATTTTAAAAGTTAATTTTAAACAGTGTATCTGTATTCTTATTATCAGGGATGAATAGTATATATTGTCTTTTAAAATGATCTTGAAAAAAAAATGAAGGAATTTTTTTGTGTCTTTTTTTTTCTCTACAGGTTAGAGATATAGTTAAAAAAGGAAGCATAAAAGGAGAAACTTAAAAGTCAGGAGTTCAGCTGAGAGACAATTTGTGTATTTAAGAAGTTTATGCAAATCTCAAGAGGATCAGTTAGAGGCTTAATTTTTTTTTTTAATTGTTACATTTAAATTAGGAGTAAATTAAAATGTACTGAGAGTAGCTCTCATAATTTATGCATTACAGGCTTTAAAAGCTTTTCTGTGAAAAGAAAAAGTTTTCCATTCATGTCAGAAAATAATTTAAGTATATTCTCCTACAGTGATACAACTGATGGTAATCAAAAGGCTTACTCTCCAGAGGCTCTTTAGGGAACTTCATAGTATGCTTTATGTCCATCCTACTAACACTGGACTCATGTCCACATCATGAACTTAACAAAATAATCATTCTGTATCGGTACTTTTAGCCATTCACTGGGTAAACACACCAGGGATTAACAGAAGCTGAGTCTAAACTATACTTAAAGATGCAGGTGGACATGACAATGGAAAAATCTTGAGGAGCAGGACAAGGGAATACAGACTAGTTTGCTCTTCCATTTGCAGGTAGGAACAGTCTTTTTATCGAGACACTGATGTAAGTGGGCCTAAAAAGATCTGAATGCAGTAAAAGTTCAGTGCTTTGGTGTTTAGCTTTTCTTTTACAAGTTTTTAATGTCTGTGTGCCTCAAAGTTTTGTGTAAAAATGAGGCTAATGATATTTATTTTCAAGGCCAAATTTCAACAATTAGATAAGCCAATAAAGGACAATCTCAATAATTTTGACCATTTGAGCATGGTGAAGAGAATGGTGAAAGGTTGAACATTGCAGAATGAACGTGAACTTCTGCTCTGCAACATCCCACCCTTGGTTTATTCAGTTCTTTCAGGAACAGATTCTGCCAAAGACTCTGACTGCTACCTGATTCTTCCTTTTGCTCTTCCCCAGGTGCTTTCAGTGACCCCATAGCTCCTCTCCTTTTCCTTCCACAGATAAAATCTTTTCCACTCTCACTTCAGCTAAAGCAGAGAAAATTTCATGTCAGCCATACATTTCACTTTAGGAAATCCATATCTTTTTAACTCAATGTAGCCTTCCTCTGCTAGTTAACACTTTAGGAAGTTGTCCACTAGCCACATAGAAGGAAATGTCCTTTCATCAATTAATAATGTCTAGCAAGTCTAATCAACTGGCACACTAATATATTAATGCACAGTAATTTACTTTTGTGTAGAATTAATTTCTTCTCCATATCACCATAGCTGTGTCCTGCTTCAGAACTGTCAAGAGAAGTTCTGCACTCCATTTGAGGGCTCTCCAACCCCATGACTGTGCACTCATGCAATTAACCATGTTATGTCTGATCTCTCACCTTCTGAAAATATTACATTCCTTTCTGTTTCCATGTTTTTCAGCACACTTATTCCACTTTCCACTCATTTAACCTTTAGCTAGCTCCAAGGTATACTGCTTAATTATGATCATGGTAGTGGGTGACCTGAGGCTTTTCTCTGGTTAACAGGACTGACCTTCACTTAATTTGCCTCCACCTCACTGTTTTTGACTACCAGTGCTGCAGGGAAAGGGAAGAAACCTGTTTTGGTAAAGAATAGTAGTGCTAATAGTAATAATAATGAAAAACATCAGCCTGGTAAAATGGTTTCCTGCTGCTGTCACAGCCTTTGTCAGTTATACTCACCCTTAATTACTCCCTGCAGTTTGACTAGGAAGGGAGTGTGAGCAATAGCATGAGAAACAGCCCACAGAGTGGAGTGGGGCTGGTGATTCATGTTTACCAACCATCAGACATGCTATGGTTGGGAACCCTTTCATTTCTGACAAGGTGATAGCTGCTTAGTAACATCCAATCTGCTCCAAGTCTGTTGAGTACATTGACAAATGGCATTTACAAAGACTAAAGAAAGAACTGTAAAAAGGGAAAGGATATAGCAGATGGGAGGAGAAAAGATACAAGTGTGGGTTTCCCAAGTCATTTTACTTTTGTACATAAACAAAATGCTTGTTAAAGGAAATAAATAAAAATAATAAAAAAGGGATCTCTGTCAGATTTGACTTCTGTATGAAACTTCACTTTATCAGATTCCATGGTTTGGATGTTGCAGCTGAGACAATGAAAAAGCAGCTAAGTTTCTCTCTGGTTTGTATTTGTTTTTTTACACAGCAGTTCTGTCATAATGGCATTTCAGTATAACCAAGTTAATCTCCTAATTTAGAAGATTATCAGTATTTTTGTATGGTACCTATAATTATTAACACCTAATATCATAACCTGAATTTCTGTGATCTGGATGTGTTTCCTCAGTTTAGAATACCTTGCCTGCATCCATAAGAGGAAACATTAGTATATATACCTATATACATCCCTAACTGAAGCTAGAGGCTCTCTGAAGGCAAAAAAACCCCAAACAGGTGTCTTAAAACACCCCTGAAAACTCTAGGGACAAACACTATACTTTCTTTATTAGTTTAGAAAGCTTTATTGAAAGAGCAGTTGAATTAGCATGAAAGCATTTACACAAAACTGGAAAAAGGGAGATACAGACATAAAATTGCATGCAACTCCAGAAGGCATCCTTTGAAGCAGGTCTTTTTAAAATACTGATAATGCTACCATGCTGTTTAGAAGGAAGGAGGAAGACTGAATACCAAGGGACAGTGTTCTACATTTAATGTTTTGACACCAGAACATATGGTACAGGGGAAATTTTAGAGTGGCACAAATGTAACTACATTAATAAAATCATGTCTCTAAGTTAATTGTACAAGGAGGTTGAGGTAAGAAGAATATCCTTCTATTTAATGTGTTCATTATGTGTGTTGACACTTGAACAAGAAATAGTAACCAGATAAGGGGCAAAACTTATGGTTCAAGGATTCTCATAAGAAGCTGAAGGAATATGTTTGTGTCCTTCTAGGCATGAACCTTGGAAATATGAACCAGAATGAGGGACTTGTCAGCAGAAGTGCTGAGACACTGGCACAAGATGTAATGATATGTAATCTTGGTTCATAAACCATAGCTGTAAGAGTTACCTTTAGTTGAAAACTGTTCTTTACTCTTGCAGAATTTCTGATTCAATTTTGTTTTATTGATTTTTCTCTGTCTCCTACCAATGCTGCTTAACTTAAGAGAATAGAATTAGTGCTATTAACATGAATTACAGGTGATCCAAAAGGAAAACCAAAGTCTTGAAATTATTTAAAGGTCATGAGGTTTTCTAAAATAATGACTTTGAGACCTTTAATTTTCCATAGGTTTTTGTTTGGGTTTGTTCTGTTCTACTTTTTACTTTTAAAGAAAACATCTGGATTGAAAAACATAGAAAATCTCTAAAAGGTCAAGTCCCATCTTAAACATGCATGCAAAAAGATACCAGCATGTCTTCCTTTAGGAAGCCATGCTTACTATCCTTCATGTTTTGGATATCATCCCTCCTCATCCCCTTGCACACTCACCTGCAGCACCAGCAGTGCTTCTCTCTGAGTCTTAGAGACCTAGTATCTAGTCTGTATTCTCCTCTCTGCCCTGCCCTAGGACAAAAAGGAAGAGCCATTTTGCACATGGTCATGAATGTTGTTAGCATAATTTAAAATAAAATCAGGTAGGAGCATTTTTATTAATTAATGGCAGATGCCAGCCATGACAAGTAAAGTTTGACAGCTTTGTATCACCATTTCATAAAACAGGCAATGAACTACTCCATAATACCTAGGTTATAAGCATAAGAACAGTAACAATTGGCAACACTGCTGAAGTGTGCTCTCAGATAAATAGGGAAAGAACTCTGCTAAGAATAAGGAAAAGGAAGGAACGATAATAGAAGTATTTGACTATGACAGCTGGAAAACCTAAAATAAAATAAAAAAGATGGGAGTCAGAAGAAAGGTCAGATGTTAGGTTACAGCAACCCCTTCCAACACGTCTGACAGCATAACAAAGAAGTGAAAAATCTTGGCTTCATTGGAGTCCTTGAGAAAATCAAAGACTGTCCAAGTCTGCCCCAGGCAGAGTCATGTTTTCCAGAACAGTCTAAGTAGAGGGCAGGTTGGGACCAGAGGGAACAAGGGAACAAGATTTGTTCATTTTTTAGCTCTGCAGCTGTCAGGGCATGAATTACTATTACTTACACTGAGCCATTGAGCTGTTATTTTAGCACAATTTTATTTGCAGATTTTTTTTTTTCTCTTCTTATTTGACACTCCTAATGCTTGGAACAATTTGTGACGGTCCTTAAACACATGACTGTTGGGAAAAGAGAAGCCTTTAAATAATCTGAAAGCAATTTAATTTGATGTTATTGATCTACATTTTTAATTGATTTGAACAGTGTTACAGAAGCAAAATTCCATATTTTGCCTTTTGACTTACTGTCTTGTTACTGTATGAAGTCTAGACACTGTCTCAGTTTCCAAAGGGCACGGGTGTCTCTGATGACGTCTTCCCACAGAGCAGTAGTGATCTGTTCAAGGTAAGATATTTTTGCCTGTTCATTACTGCTTCTTTAATAACTTCATCTGCACAGTCACCAACCAAAAATTGCCTACTTTTATAGTGTCTGAGATTTAGTGCTTTGTTTTCATGCTGCTGTATCCTTGGAGATGGTTCAGACATATGACAAAAACAGACTGCCAGTAGAAGTGGCTCTTGCTTGCTGGCTAGCCCAAGTTCAGGAAAGCCTCTCAGCACTAGCAGTGGAGTGAGTGCCTGCCCCAAAGAGCCCCAGCTTCAACCTGGTTTGGAGCAGGTTACAGCCTTTGACTGGACTCAAAACAGGAGGAGTCATTTAGGCCTTCACACAAGTCCAGGCAGAACCCCATCCAGGCTGCTGTTTGTGATCAGGCAGACAACTTAGTCCTCTCATGTCTAGGATCAGCTTCTTTCCTGGCATTGTCCATGTAACTTCTTCTTTCACTTACTGGCTGCCTTGCCTCTACAATGAGCTGGCAGAGGGGTCATCCCACTGCTGCTACTCCTGGGGCACACGACAGCCTTAGTATTGTCAGGCTGGGTGACCTACCACAACAAGATGTCCTGAAATAAATAAGAAAAGGAAAAAAAATGCCAGCTCATCCTGATTGTCTGTCTGCTACAAGACAGAAATCTGAGCTTTGTGCAGTCCTCTCTGAATCCCCCTGGCAAAGGAGATTGTGTTGCCATGCCACACAGGAAACAAGAGAAGGGAAAAGCTACGACCATTTCTCTGTCTCAAATCTTTAAGATTTAAAATAAAAATAATAAAAAACAAACAAATGAAAATCCAAAGCACAGCCTCCGTTTTCCCAGAGAAATCAAAACAAAAGGTCTGTTACCTTCTGTCAAATGACAACTGGCATTACCACTTTTAATTTTCAGGACAGTGGCTCGCATTCACTATACAGTTTTGTGCCATTACTGCATGGTATGTCTGAAGTCAGCTGTTAGTCAATGCTGCCTAAGTGTTTTTTCATTTGTTTTAATTCTGAAATTGCAGCTTGGGACAGCCAGATGGAACTAAGTGGAGACCTCTAATGAATAATGATTTAGAAGTAATGGGAACATAAAGTACTGCAAGTACAGCAGCCTTTTGTTCCTCCTTTTCCCCCTTACATTTTTTCCTGAAAACATGCTGGGATTGTGTACAAAACCAAGCCATTGCAATTGTCACACAGCCCTTGACATTTTTGTCTGAGAACATGAAGGCTGCAGCAGCTGAACAAAGAAGGCATGAGACAGAGCTCTTCTCTGGTGTCCGTCTCCCCCCTCTGGCACCTGGCCTGCTCAGTACAATTGTAAAAGACAAATGGCAAGTGATCACTTCCTATTCAACTTCTGCATGCTACCTTTGTTTTTCCCAGAGAAGCAATTTTGTACTTACTGTGTTTGTCATTCTGCCATGTACCTTTTCTGTTTTTTTGTTTTGTTTTGTTTTGGGTTTGTTTGGGTTTTTAGAGCACCTCTTCTATGAATACAGGCTGAGAGATTTGGGGTTGTTCAGCCCAGAGAAGAGAAGGCTTTGGGGAGACCTCATAGTGGCCTTCCAGTACCTGAAGGGGCCTACAGGAAAGCTGGGGAGGGACTTTTTGCCAGGGCATGTAGCAACAGGACAAGGGGTAATGGTTTTAAACTGGAAGAGGGGAGATTTAGGTTAGACATTAGGAGGAAATTCTTCACTATGAGGGTGGAGAGACACTGGAACAGGTTGCCCAGAGTCCCTGCCCATGCAGGGGGTGTGGAACTAGATGATCTGTAAGGTCCCTTCCCACCCAAACCATTCTATGATTCTATGATTAGTACCTCCTGCAACATTAATTCTTCCACAAGGTATCACTATAGGGTGATAGGCAGGATTCCTTCATATACAAATTTAGAGTTAACTGATATATCCTTTATAAAGCTGACAAAATAGGATGACTTGGTTCTAGAGGTGATTTTGTCATTAAAAAAAATTAAAATGTGTGAATAATATTTTTAAAAATAAGACTGAAACACGAAGATCTGTAATGCCTTTTTTATTTCTTTTTTTATTTTGAAAATCCATAGCGCTGAACAGGATCCTGGAAAAAGCCATCATAAAAATAAAAGTAAGACATGATCCTATTTTGAACAAACCATGTTTTTCATAGTTTCTCTTCTTCGTTATATTTTATGTTTCTCTTTTTCCACCTCTTCTTACAAATTTTTTCTTTTAAGATATTAAGATGTCTATTGTTTTTCCTTTGGTTTTATTGCCTAGTGAATTAAAAATAAAATAAATACATTTTCAGTATTACTTTGGGATCAGGAGCAGTTTTCTAGTTAACATCATTATAAAAGTGACCAAATTTCTAAGATCTGATTATGTTACTAAAATCTGTAACCACTATTGCTT
This sequence comes from Hemiprocne comata, assembly GCA_020745705.1. NCBI lineage: Eukaryota > Metazoa > Chordata > Aves > Apodiformes > Apodidae > Hemiprocne > Hemiprocne comata. The sequence goes on along the minus strand of CM036587.1, from coordinate 77,992,786 downwards.
GTAGTGGTAGAGAAAAAATGATGGGATAAGAAGTAAGAATTTTACTAGAACTTTTTAAAGGGTTAGTGTGCATGTATTGCTTTCAACTTTTTTTTCTATTATTTTTTCCATTCTTATAAAAAGTGTTATAATGTTGTGGTCAATATTTGTTAATACAATCCTTTCTTGCAGACACTACATTTCTTTTCCTATTCTTTCTCTCTAAACATTATCCAAAGTTCCCTAAAATGAATGGAAAAATAGCCCTTGCCTTCAATGAGCTTCACAAGTGATCAAGTATTTGAATAGATTATCATTGACCTTTCATTATATTCCTAACATTCCTCATTGAGATATTTTCTTTTTTCTTTTTTTTTTGTTTTTCCAAGTTCATGTTTTCCTCAGTTCTTCTGAGTAAGAAATCTTTCACACATGAGAACTGTAAATTCTACATATTAGGAAGGACATGTCTCAAACAAGAACTAAGGAGACGTATGGAAGCCATCAAAACCTCACACTTGAACTGAGCCGCATGTATAACAACAATCTTATTAGGTTTTCTAGTTATACTAGGAAGAAAATGTAGGATTAGTATGTAATGACCAAAGACATTTTCTATACATCCTCTAGTGTCTTTAAATGGTTATTTTTATTTAGATTTATTTTCATGAAAAACCGCTGTCAGATGCATTTGCCAGAATGCAGGGGTTGTTATCTTTACAATGAAAACAGAGAATTCCATAGTTAAGGAATTAATTTTTCCTTGCCTCGAATCATCATCATCCTTCCTGTTCCTGTCCCCTTACCCATCTCTCTTCCTCCCTATCTCTTTTGTCTTCCTTCTTTTCCATTTTTCTTTCCCTTTCCTTTATGTCTTTCTTCCCCTATATATGAATATATGTATTTAAATCACCATATTCTGATAAAATATTTGAGAAAACATCTTAATGAAGTCAGAGAAAAAAACAAACAAGCAAGCAACACAACAGAACAAGTATTGAAGACAGCATGAGTAGGCATGGTAAGAGCACCATCTGCCATAATACTACAAGCAGGAAAAGTTAGTGTCTCATTTATTGTCAAAATGGAGCATATGGACATTATTGTGTATTGTTGTAAGAACATGGTGTTAATTAGAGTAAACATAATCTATTTGTAAAACAGTAATGTTTTTAGAATTCACAAATCTACAGAGTCTGGTAAATCTCTTTTTGTCGTTGTTGCTTGTGTTTTTTTTTTATTTTTACATGTTGAGAAGCAAGGATTTTTCAGTGACAAATTTAGGGTTCTTTGTGCAGTCTTTAGTCATATAGGTTAAATAGCAGTTACATGATTCTCATGAATGATCATTTTTAGTTCTTTATATTCCACATTTATCTGAAAAGCATTTCATGAAGACTGTTCTTTACCCTGTAAGCTGCTTGTTACATAAGTACTTACTAAAAGATTGATTCTTAACAATATTAACAGTTCTTTATATTTTATTAGGATTTTTTTCCCGTGGATTGGAGTTCTTCAGGATCACACCCCAATGAAATAAGTCAATAAGTCAGAGAGATATATATATATAATATTTCTGAGAGGAATTTGCCAACATTAAGAAAAACTAAATTAGTACTACTTAGTTACTTAGCTATAACATTTATATATGAAATATATGACTAATATATTAATATGAAACTTACTGAGGCTAGTGGAAGAAAATTGAAGACCCATTTTTTTTCATTCCAAAGACCAACCTAATTCCAAGAAAAACCCCAACAGTCTTTGAGACAGTGTTTAAAATAATGATGAAGAGAATTACAAATATATTTCAATAAATGCAGTAAGAATTTCTTTAAATCAAATGTATAAGAGCATGTAATGATAGGACAAGGGGTAATGGTTTTAAGCTAGAAAAGTGTAGATTTAGCTTGGACATTATGCAACATTTATTTAATATGAGGGTGGTGGATCACTGGAATGGGTTGCCTAGAGAGGTGGTGGAGGCTCCATCCCTGGAGGCACTCAAGGTTAGGCTTGATGGGGCTCTGAGCAACCTGTTCTAGTGTGAGATGTCCTGGCTTATTGTTGGGGGGTTGGGCTAGATGACCTTTAGAAGTCCCTTCCAACCCAAGACATTCTATGATTCTATGAAATAGGAATAATTGAGGTTAATTTAGGACAATATATATATACTCTGGAGAAATGGCTGAAATACTTTATTAGTACTTAATAGACTGTGATCAACATATTTCTTAATGGAATATTCAAGGACAAACACCTCTTGTGGGTCCTCACTGTCCATAACATTATTTTAAGAGATGCTGTGCTCAACATAAAACTGATTGTACCAACTAACTTTCTATCATTACAAGTTTTCAGGATTCCCCTAATTTTGCTCTGATAAAGGTTTTCTTTATAATTAATTGTAGCACCTAACTTTTTCAATATACCAACTTGACAATCACATTAAGCTTGACAAGCTTTTCTCATCATTTGCTCCACATTCTGAAAATGTATTTCTGGAATATGTGTAAAACATCCCATTGGTGTAATTCGTTCCTCTGACATTCATTAGTATTGGGTTCTGCAACCAGTTTTTGCATTCAGCTGATGCTATTCTCAGGAAATGGAGCACCTCCTTTTTCAATTCCATCACAGTGTTTGCCTTTTTTATTTGCCTTTAAGTGGAACAATGAGGAATATTTCAGAAATAATTACTGTGCATCTTTGCCTTAAATGTGGCTTCCTGAGAACTTTGATATGTTCTGTAAAAGGTATATTATGTGCCCTATTTACGCTTGTAATTTTTAACTCACACTGCATAAATTAGAAGACCAACTGTAAAAGACTGAGTGCAGACTGCAGAATGCTTTTATTCCCTCTTTGTTTCCAAAGCTGAGCTCTTCTTTAAAGTGTCTTTTTTCATCTTTATCTTGGGGTAGAAGTCCTTATTAGAATATTAGGTCAATCTTCTTATAAACATGCCTCGCCATTTAAACCTTTCTTGTTTCTTTTCCCTGTTGGAAATCTCAGTGTTACAATTTTCTGTTAAGTAATTATTATAGCTGTGTTAGTAAAGACAAATCCTGAGTCTTCCATTTAGTAAGATGCCTGGTCAAACACAAAAAGAATTATATTTATATTCTCCTTCCTCCTTCCCCTCCGAATATGGGAAATGATCCCATGGAAGTAGCATATAAAAGTGTCCTGGGTTGAAAAAAAAATTAATTTAATCCTGGCTCAACCCAGGACAAAAAGAATAACTAGGGACCAGTTTTTATAGTTTGTAACACAAAATTAATATAAGAAACAATTTATAATTGTATTAATATAGTAATATTTTAGGTGATCACTTGATTCTGTGTCAAGTAATTTCTTTTATCAACCATTTCTCACTTTCTCCCATCATCTACTTTTCCTTAAAGCTTCATTCTTTTCCAAATGTCATCTAATCTATGACCATTTTCTTAAAACAATCACTCACTAAGCCTTCTAACATGGATCAGAGAAACACAGCCCTTTGTTCTTGCCCCTGCAGTCTCCCAGCACCCTGTGTGGCTGAGACTTCATTCTCTGTGAAGGGCAGGTCTTTGTTTCTCTTGGCTTTTTGAGTGATCTTTATTCTGAGATATGGAAACTCTTGATCTATCCCTTTAATCTGAAATGCCACAAAAAAGACACCTCAGAAAGAAGCAGCCATCTTCATCCAATTGCATGATTGGTAAATAAACATTTGTATGTCTTAAAAACAAGCCTCTCCTCTGATTTTGTTGAGTTTTCCTAAAAGATTTAAACAAAGATGTATTACGTTGTTTTTCTCAGAAAAACTCTATCTTCATCTGACAGTCTTACTTACTGCTTCCAACCTTGTATAGCATAAGAGAATATAACGACAGACAAATGATCTAAATAATTAATGTTAAACCTCCTTGTTATATGGCTCCACATCTGGTACATTAACAAGAAGAAAACATTTGACTTTTAATGAGAAAAGTCTCTGTTTATTTACTGTAACTAATGTTTATGATCAAAACATACTGGCATTTTTGTCAAACTTAGCTATTAGCCAGTCTCCTTCAGGGCTAGCACTTGAAAGGAAACATGACCACATGCCTTTATTACACTGCAAAGAAAACTTGACTGCATGTCCTCATCTGTCAGATGTTCTCATTGACATGCACAGTATGGAATTTTATGTGTGTTTTAAGACCTGAAGCTGTTGAATCAATCTTACTATAAAATAAATTCATATTATCTATATTAAATAACTGAATAAGAGAAAATACAATGGGAGACAATCAGAAAAGACCTTCAGCTTTATTCTACACAGGTTATGATTTCTGAAAGTGCTGTGATAAGCAGTAAAACAAAGTACTTAGAACCCCCACCAAATGAATAGATTTAAAATGTTTAATCAGGTGCTGATGAATATATTTGTGACCCTTTTCAAGAAATATTAAAATCTATATGTAAAGGAAAAATTAAAGCAGGGTCTAAAAGTAAAAATTGAAAAGTCACTGGCATGTATTATTTTTTGTGAAGAACTGTACATTCTAACATATTATTTATTAGTGATTTGTTATAAACCATAAAGTATATGGTTTATTACATAGCACTTTATAACTTAATTTACCTTTGCCTTATCATTGTCTGACCAATATTCTAAACATAATCTTAAAATACGTATCACACAAACCTAAAAATAACCCTAAATTAATAAAAAATAAAAATCACAGCTTTATTAAAATCAAAGCCTTGGGGTTTTTTCTTTAAATATAAAACCAAAAAGCAGGTGATCCATAACAGACACAAACAGAGAACTAAAGTAGGAATTAAAAGGGCAGAGTAGGGCTAAGCTTTATCAGATGATTGTTCCCCCTGGCAAAACACTGACATTCATGGCAACTGATTTCCAAGCACCTCTTCTGTCTCTTGCTTACATACATCCTTCCTGTTCAAATTCATGTTTTTGCTTTAATATTAAGTTAATCAGGTGGGGAGGGAGGGTGAACCCATGCCAAAATGGAAACATCCATTTAAAAATCATAGAAAATAATTGTTTCTTTTAGAGCACAGGTTTGACTTCACATTTATCTGATGCTCACACTAGCAACCACATACTCTCTTAACAAAATATCTCTTCTATGTACATTACTAACCATATCAGAGGCATTCAGAGCATTAATGAGCTATTAAGGGCATCATCTGCAAATGTATTTGATATAGATTAATCCAAGGCTAAATCATAAATCCTCCCTTGTGTATCCTAAAATGTAGGTACAATTCCAGATTTCAAAAGATAGCTTAAGACCATTTTATATAAATTATGCAGAATTTACATATAGTGCTTCCTGAAATTGTCTGGACTTTAAGATAATAAAGCATAATTTAATGATCTGAATGTGTTAGGCTGCTGTGTGATTAGTCCTGAGATATTGCAGGTCTAATAATTCTGTAATTATACATAAGCTTTTCATCATAATTTAATATTTACCCATGTAATTTTTCTCAATTCCACTAATCTGTTCACTGCTTTCACACTAAGGTACCAAAAGAGACTAAAACACTTAGATAAATATGTTATTTATTAAAAACTGTTGAGAAAGGGAAACCCAGTGTATATCATGCATAAAACGTATTTGCAACTTTTAGAATCTAGCCCATTTTCTGATATTGCCACCAAGATAAACAGATTTTTACCAGTTTGCATTCTATTAAATAAATGCCCCCAAAAATAAAATTTTGAATGTACTATTAAAGAAAAATCTCAACTTTTCCCCAGAATCAGGAAAAATCAAAGATGACTAATAGGAAAATTGGTGTAAGTGCTCCAGCTCTCATTTCTATAGGTGAAATGTTGCCATGAGTTGAGAGAAAAGGAGCACATTTCTTTCTGCAGTTTCTCTTTACAACTTAATAGCGGAGTGAACACAAAAAATACCCAGTTTACATGGAAAATACAGTACTTCCTGTTCTAGTCTCCTTCTCAATTGGCTATTAAATGAGAATCTGTAATAAACATATTCAGCATTCTTAATCTGTAGCAAAGGACTTGTAAAAAATTATACTACTGTACAATATTAACAGGAAATCTAACGATTTGTGGTTTTATAATTTCCCCCTTGACCTTGTACTGACACCTGTGTTACAAGCTTGTTATTCTGCTAAGGGGGAATATTTACAGTGTGTTTTCATCTACCTTTGTCAAGTTGCAGTGGGTTGCTATTCTGACTTGAAGTAATCGCAGAATTAAAGAGTTAGTTACATTATTTTCACGATCAGCAATGGACCACTAGCTATCTGCTGCCAGGTTGTACAAGCCATTTAATTTATTTGATGGCATATGAGAACTATAAGCTTTCATCAAAAAGGAAATTACAGATTACAAATTACAGAGTGCAAAATTTGTTCTTATCTAAGTAGTTTCAAATGTATAAATAATGTAATTTTTCTTTCTTCAATCATATCCAAAGACAAAGCAAACAGCCCCTCAGAAGTTCAAGTCCATCACAGCAAGTGTCATGGTTTGACAACACCAGGACAACAAGTAATAAAAATAATCAAATCTGGAATATTAAATGCAGTCACATTATTGCAGCTGTAGAAGCAGGCCAAGTTAATTGTGCACAGATTCAGTGGAATAAATAGGTATATGCTGATTTACATCAGCTGACATATCTAGCCATGAATCTTCTTTAGCTTCTGCAGAATACCTTTCTACATCAAAGAAATACAGGCAGTGTTTCTGAAGGAGACTAAAAAATGGACGGGGACCAAAATATTGTCACAAACCATTTTAAGTTGAAATCACAGAAATTGTGTAAAAAAATGCTTATCTGTGAACGTTCCAGAAAGGATGCACAGGACATTAGCACTCATGGCAAGATATGTTTCTGATTGCCAGTGTTTTAGAGAGCAGATTCATCTGAGAAGAAATTATAAATAACAGAAATCCCAAAGAAGTCAATTATATGCTGACTAAAAAAAAAACTTGCTTCAGAAACATCCATTCTTTGACATGCCTTTTACCACAGCAAAACTGTGAGATTTAGGAAAGGGTAAGGTGGATTACCATCCTGCTTCTGTATCAATACAACTATTAATACATTATTATTGTCACTTTAAGAGAGAGAAATATTTCAAGCATACAAAAAAAAACCCTCTCTTTATTCTTCTGTCATAAGCCTTCTCAACTTCAAAGAGACTGAACATTAAGCCAAAAGTGGCTTTTTGTGCCCCCAGATCCTGTGGGATATGTAGGAGTGCAAATCTGTTTTGCAATGTGCATTCTTCTTGCAGAACCCTTGTTCTCCAGCTAACACTGACAACTGGTGACATGTCTCGCCATGGTCTGCAGAAAGCTTGTTATGAGTAGGTCCCTCAACAGAAATGGGGGAAATGCCAACACATTATGTTTGGGCTAATTTTCTAATGGTTTCCTCAACCATTCTATAAAAAAAGGTTCCTTATGGCCCTAGGGACCTCACAGTTGAGAAGAAGGCACAAAGTTTTCACTTTTGATGGCATGAGCCCTAATTCTGCCATTAATTTTATTTGTATATGGTTTTTTACCTCAAAGTAGTTTCTTATACAAGGATCAAGGATGCGATTTGAAAATAGCAGAAACTGAATGAAAACTGAAGTCCTCCTTAAGTCTTCCATGCGATTAATGTGGCCAGTGAACTTTACCTATTTTTTACTTCAATTAAAAAAAAAAAAAAATACATCAACAAATTAATTTCAGAAACACTGGTGCATGCAATCACCTGGCCTACTGTGCTGTAAGGAATATGAGGAATAAAAATATTTCAATTTGTAACAAAAGGCCAGTTGATCTGCAGATCAACTGTACATCGAGATGCATTGGAGAATCACAATGCAGTGACATTTTTTAAAGTCACTCTTCAGAAAATAACTTTAAGCTTAAAGTATGAGATTATGCCAGGATCAAGGGCCTTTACTCCAGTGAAAGTTGAGGAGAAGTGCATGAATATTAAAAGCAAAGTAGTTGGATACAGAGGGAAGATGGGAGAAATGTGGAGAAAAGAGAAGCAGCAATCATAAGGGAGAAAAAGAGGCTGAGATATTTAAAATATGATTGGAGCAAACTAGTAAAAGAAGGGTCAATATTATCTGAGGGAGAAAAAGAGGAGGAAGAAACACTGAGTTATTCAGAATTTCTGTTCTGAAGAGAAACAGGTCTGTGAAATTTTCAACTAAACCAAAAAAAACCCCAAAAAACCCCACTGAATTCTCATCCTAAAAGATGGCTGTAAGGCTACTATTATATACATATTTGCTACACAGAACACTAAATAAAAAAAAAAGGTTTGAACACATACTGTATATTCAGTGATAATTGAAAAGGATTTGAAAGAAAACAAAGTCCTTTATTTCCTTCAAATACTATGCCATCTATTCTTATGAATTTCAGCACACATATGCCGACCACAAAATCTAAGCATATTATTCAGAAAAAGGGACTTTTTTTCATATTGTTTTCCAAGGTTATAACCTGGAAACGTTTTCTAACCTTTCTTCAAGGTTCATTTCCGCAATCTCTAGGTTCATTTTCCCAGTGAACTCTGATTAGTTATGTCTGTGGGGGGATTATCTTTAAGCAGACAGTAAAACTCTTATCCCTGCTGTAACCTCAGTTTCTTCTCATCCTCTTGCTATGAGGACATCAGTAGTTATAAACTTCCCATTACAGTGTGTTGGTCAGCAAGAAAGCCACATTGACATTAATGTTTATTAGAAAGCTTTTTAGCAGAATAATAGCTAAAAATGGTCTAAGCTTTAAAACTCTCCAGTGCCAGCTGGAGAATCAGAAGATGTGTATGAGGCTTTAATTAACTCTAAAATCTGAAGTGAACTGCATCGCGTGATACCTGGGGATTTCAGTGAAGAACATACATATGTTCTCTTTGCTAATTGAAGATGAGCTGCATTTTAAGGATTACATCCCCTGAGGTTGCAGAGCCAGAGAGAGCAGAAGATAGGAGAAGAATTTTAAAGGCCTAAAGTAAACTTTCTGTTAATGGTCTGCCCTTTGCAAGCAAAGTGTATTAACAGTTTATCTTTAAGCTGATTTACTGCATGTTGTGTTTTATATGGAAATGGGAACATGGCACAGAAAGAAAGTTTATATGTTTTCTTCCTACGCATAAAATACAAAAATCAGAAGACTTCTTGTAATTTGGTGAAAAAGCTCATACTTTTTATTTTCTTTTTCATTAAGTACTGAGAGCTTTTTTTTGTTTGCTTTAAGAAGCTGCAGAAGTAGATTAAATGCAAAAGAAATTAATCCTTCCTGTAAAATCATGTAAAATGTAGTGGACAATTAAAACACTCTAGTGGCAGGGAGGTACTGAATTGTCTCTTTCAAAGATGAACAAGATTTAGTGGGTTGCATGAGTATTTGACCTTGCAGCAGAGACAAATTACTGTACATTGTTCCAAAAGAGGTCTCAAACCCTCAATTTTTCATAAGAGGTTACAGTCCTCTCCTCCTTTCTCCAGCTCTCCAAACTCCTGTTCTTAGCTGTTGGCTTTCTGGCAAACAGTTCCCCTCCCAGCCTCTTTGTCACACATTGGGAAATAACCTACAGGAACAAGCAAACGTAGTCTTATTCCTCAATTAAGTAAAACTTTTCAGCTGCTCATTCCTCCACTCAGTGCTGCCTCTCTAGAATGAGCAAGGGAAGTAGAGGGTAAATGAGATTAACAGCTGCCTCTAATCCTTCCCTCAGGGTAAAACAGACAGGAAAATCGCTGAGCAATCTTCATCCTTCACACCATACTATAACGTGATTTATATTAAAAAGTGAAGAGTAGCTGAAGCATTACGTAAAAATGCTTCATTTAATTAATTTTAAATTTGATGTAATATTATACCACCCTTGAAAAGTGTTGACAGATTAAGAGGGGCAGATTAAAAAGGCAGTGGAAGTTGATGTTAGGTGTAAGAGAGGAAGAAGTTGTTTTTAGAGTATCCATCATGGTTGAATTCCACCGACGAGTAAAGCCAGTATTGTGGATAGGAAAGCACTAGTGTTTTAAATTTACAGGAAAAGAAAATATATGAATGGGCTAAGAAAGCCCATTCCCAGGTGGGTTAATTGAGATTAAGTTGAATTGAATCTGCTTTCTCAATTAAATAAATTAGGGCAAGGATATGAAGGAGAAAGAATTAGATAAAACAGCCTGAAGAACTGTTTTTCCAGTGTTTATCCTAGTAGGGGATGGGGGCAGGAAGAGGGATGTCTGTTTACCTTGATCCACCCTTATTCCCAAAACTAGTATGTGACTGAGATGAGTAACCACAGAATTTGGGCGTGTGCCTGGTTGTTCTGAGTTTGTTACATGGAAAAGGGGCTGTGGATATGTAACATTTTGCAAGCTGCATGCAGTTCCAGCGCACAGTTTACACAAGCTGAATGTGCATTTATCATAGTAAACGGTTGAGGTAAGCAGGGCATTGGTCTGTGTGCTGCATTTTCTGAAACACCGTGCTCGGGTACCTGTTGGACTTGGAATCCAACTTTCTCACAGTTTTAGATGGAAACTAAAAGAACGCAGACTAATAAATGAGTAAAATAAATAAGTAAATATTCTTATTCACAATGCACTGTGAAAATCAAGGAGTTAATAATTTTTGAAGCTTCATTTATGTCAGCAAAGTAATTACAATTTCTCTTACAGTTGAAACGGAGATTTGGAAATATAGAAAATACTGCCAACACAACCTAAAATAGCATCTGGTTGCTGGAAAAACAATTACTTTGTTAAGATATAGTCACTTCCCATATTACCTGTTACATCATAGGGTGCCATGGTAAAAAAAAAAAAAAAAAAAAAAGGAAGTATCTATATGTTCAGCACACGAAAAACTGAACACAATCTGAAGGAGAAACTGCTTACATCTCCTTTGTATGAAGTGTGTGAGACATAGTAGATAAACATAAAACAGCTCATAAGATATTTAGCACAAGAACCTCTGAGGACATTAATGAGCTGACTTTTTTAACTTCAGCAATACTATACAAGCCCAGGATTTGGTACCTAAGTTACAGACTCATAACAGAAATATTATGGGTTGTATTTCTTAATTCCAAGTGAGAAACAGAGAAATAATATGTTGTGGGCACTCATAGTGCTTTTATAAACACTGAACAGTCACAGCTACTCTAGTCTTTTCTTTCATAGACTTCTTTATGGACATTGAACCTTTTATGGCATTCCATTTGTTCAGAACTATACTTACCTGCTTATTAGTGCTATTGTCGTTCACCTTTTGCCTGTATAAAGGTGGTTTGACAAACAAATCCTGTGATAAGTAAACCTGTTAGAATTATAAGATCTTCTCTCAAAATTTTGTTTTAAATGTAACTGACACCCACTGACTGGCTGGCCATGTAATTACCTCTTTCATTTAAGTATTCCCTTTGGAGTAGGTCTCCTCTTCCTTTTGTTCTCTTGTGCCTTTGAAACATTTACAGGGACCTGTCTGCCCTTCTCAGTTACAGAATAAATGTCTTGTGCTTTTCAGACACATGGCGATTTTGGTATGCAGCTTGCAGGGCCAGGAAAGCTAGACATTGGTGTACTAGACATGGGATTTGGCAGTTGCTGAACTTGGGAGCATTTTTCATTCTTTGCATCTCATTTGAGGAAAGCAGGATATCCTTGAGCATAAATGACTCTGTCAGAAAGCAGGAGTATATTTACATATCATTTGCATCCTGTAAGTAGTTGTGTTCTCCTCATGAATCTTGCATTAAAACTGCCTATCATTTGGCATGATGTGCCGAAGAGAAAAAAGTTTGCTTAAGTTTTATTAAAACAGAATTTGGATTAAGTGTTGACATGCTAAAAATTTTCTATAGTCAAAAATGTCTTCGTGTAAGTATTTAGATTATGGTAACACTACAATTACAAGAAGTTAAACTTTCCAGACACCATGAAGGTACAATCCTTACTGACTTCAAAATCCTAATAAAAAGTTTAAAAAAAAAATCATACAAGGAGTTTTAAGTAACAGAACACCCAGAGTAAAAGAGCAGAAACTATAGCTCATGAAGTCAAGAAAAATTATCTTTTTGACAACTAGCAATGTTTGGTTTGTGGTTTTTTTAAATTTATTAGGAAAAATAAGAACAAACTTTCAGATACAAACAGAGGTTTTGTTTTATGGTGGTTTTATATTATTACACAAAAATCAAATGACTGAATGGAAACTTAGCTGATTCTGGTAGTTTTCTTTTTGGAAAATAATTTTTAATTTTGGCCTCTTTTTTAACAATTATTTAACAAATTTTGAAAAAAAAAAAAGATAACTGACTGAAATGAGATGCTTAGCACAATTTCTATATATAAAAAATGGTTAGTTTTTAAATTTATTTTATTTTTTCTTTTTTTAAAAATAATTATTCTGTATGTATTCCAGCTTAATAGATCTATATGAGTGTTCTCAGATACAAGAAACTGTACTTGCACGGTAGTAAAAAAGTAGTGTTTGATATCATATCTTGCCAACTAACTACATCTTTTTGTTGTACAGAGTCCAGGTGGAACTGCTGAAGGTGCATAAACTCTTGGCAGGCTAAGGGCCCCAGTAACCCATGGCAAAAGATTAAAATAGATCAGTTTGCTGAAGCTGATGACATCACTAGGTGTATTCCCATTTCTCTGTCAGCACAAGCATAGCTAATCTACCGTATTTATTCCAGAGCTAGGTGATAATAACATTTTCTGCCATCCAACTTCAGTTGATGCCCAATATTTGTTAGCATGTGAAGCCTCACTATGAATTGAAAAAACTGAGTAAATTGTCAAGAGACTGAATGAACTTTATTTGTTTCACTCCTGAGTTATACTAGGGTAACATCAAGACATTCATCCTACTTTACTAAGTAAAGAAGTATTTTTAAATTCCTGATCCTTGGCATTGTATCATTATATAGCTTGTTGAGCTACATGTCTTTCCCCCCACCCCCCCACCCCAGTTAAGGCTATATAAGGGCCAAATTATTTATCTTTTATGACAGAGTGGAATTTCTCCCTTTCAGCCACATCCACCATCTGCAAAGAACCTGTAATTCCAGAACTGCTGACTCTCACATTACTGTTATAAATATCATAAAGGCTTGAGTAATTAAAATAAAAAGTCCTGTATTTTGCTGTTTTTGATTTTCATAATCAATATTCTTGTAAAACATGCTTGCTGACTTTCTGTATTTATTGCAGTCTTGGCTAATGCTGGTGTTGTGTACTTCCAAAAGAGGATAGAAGGAGACAACAGACTAAAGCAAATATGGCAGATAAAAAAAATATATTCCAGAAGAGTGTTAGGACCAAATTATAACGCAACGTGTAGGAAAATTTAAGAAAATCCCATTTTTTGAAAAAAAAGTTTTGTGTTCTGATCTATTTCTACTCTATTTTTGTTTGCTGCATTCTCTTTGCAGCCCTAGCTTTCAGAAATATGGTTATAAAGAGAAGAGAAGAAAGAGGAGAGGAGAGGGAGAGGGAGAGGGAGAGGGAGACGGAGAGGGAGAGGGAGAGGGAGAGGGAGAGGGAGAGGGAGAGGGAGAGGGAGAGGGAGAGGGAGAGGGAGAGGGGAGATAAAATTTTTTAAAAGGTCAACGCAGAGTTTTTTAAATTGATATTTGATTTCAATGTCTGAATCTTTAAAGTATGCACAAGTGTCACAGGCTAATCCCTAAAATAATGTAATTTAGCAATCCTGGAGGTTCAAGGGGAGAGACATGTGCTGGCTGCAGAAAATAAGAGGCAGGATCAGGACTAAGAGTTTTAAAGGGGAATGGGAGTTGTGGACATTGTTTTGGAAGAAAAAATAGATGAGGAACAGCAATATTTCAAAGGCGAACCAACAGTTCCAACATGAACAGACAAGAGATGTGTTATTGAGAGGGGAAAGTAGATTGATACTGCATCAGAGACTGAAGATGGCTATCCTAGGTTGTTATAGCAGTAAGGAGAGCCCTCGTGTTAACTTACAGCTTGTTCTCCTTAGTCTCTCGATGGCCTCAGAGGCTTGACATCCTTCACTTTCTATTTTCTGCTGTCCTTTGGTAGCTAACATACAGTTAAAGTTTCTCCTCATGTCTTGTCTTTTCTGTCCAGGCAAGGCTGCCCGCTTTCTCTGAAAAGGGTGTGTCTGCTCTTGCTTCAGTTCCACCACATCTTCCAGGCGAGATTAGTGATTTTTCCTTAAGGGCACCTCTTTTCTTTACTTTTCCTCTTCTTAGCACCTTTCACCAGTTTACTTTCTAACTCTTCAGAAAAAAAAAGAAGAGGCTGAGTGAAGAGGCTAAAAGAAATGATCACATGATACTTTAACTCTTCTTCAAAATACTGTGATTTTAATCTCAACATTTTTGGAAAGCACAGAGCCGTATACTGTAAGGTTTTGGGTTGTTTTTTTTTTTTATGGCAACATTCTTGTACAAGTGTATAAAATCGTGGAGAAACATCTGAGAAAGAAAATTAAGTGGCAATATATTTGCAGACTAATATATATATATAACATTCCGCCACATTCTGTGCTGCTATTGAAGGCATACAGTGGCCATATCAAACCAAGAACGTTGCTTTTAGCTATTGTTTTTACAGTTTTGGTATGCTTTTTAAATTCTTCAATCTTGTTCTATTCTTACTCATCGAGCAGTAAGAAACACAAGTCTGTTTTAGAAGGGAGATGCTATACTTTGGAATCAACCTCGGGCAGCACCAATACTGAGCTTTCCTTGCATGCAGCAACAACATAATAGTTTCTCATAAGATTGCTGCTTCTGAGATATGTTATCAGCTGTAGCCTACACAAGAGCCTACACTCCTGCCCAAAAATATCTTTGGAAAACAAGGCATTTCTTTTCGTACTCATCGTGGCTTGATGTATTTCAATGACTCCCTAGATTCTGGAGGTAGTGACAGAACACTTTGTTTCCTCTGTTTGTTTGGCTCTTAAGTGCAATCTATTTTCCACTAAGTACACAAAGGAAGTTTTCACTCAGTTGGGACTCTCTCACTGAAAATGGTATTGAGATAAATTTGAGGGAGAGCAAAGCTGCTTCATTGTAACTACAGAGCAGTTAGCATTCTTCAAAATACTTCAGTGTATGCTGATGACACGCTAAATTTTCAATTAGTCTCAAAACAAAGAAGATAACGGGATTACTCTAATGAAAACAGTACTGTGTGTTATCTGCTGTCACTGTGACGCCATTACACTGAACAAGCAGAAAACATATCCTTGATTATAGAGGTTGATTGAAACATTTTTCAGGTTATTCATTTGCATGCAAAACATATCCTGGTACTTCAAGGTGACTGGAAAAGAGTTAAGACAAGTTCACAAGCCTGGTTTTCCCTATTGATGTGTTGGAAATTGTTTAATAAAATCTCATGTTTTTTTTTCAAGAAATTACTTCTGGACAGACACACAACAACAACAGCTAAAGCAGCAATAGATTAAATGGTCATGAACAGAAAGTCAGTGGCTTTGTATTTGTGATGTATGGATGATGATATGCACGTCTGGAGAGCTGATTAGACCTCATAATGTAGCTGGCGCATCAGAAGCCAGAATTTGAATATTTGATTATATGAGTCTGAAAGTGAACAACTCTAAAAACTCATGTCTGTGCTGAGCTCATTAAAATGAAAAGCATAGGTTTATTTGTAACAACTAAACCAAACCCAGAGTACCAGTATTTGCACTCTAAGAAGTTTCTTCTCCAATGTCCTTGAGGCCTGGCTACTGCTTACTCCCTCCCTTCTCTTGCACAGCTCCTATGTGAGGTGCAGATCTCTAGCTCCTTTCTGTCTCACATCTTCTGGCCTTGACATTCTACAGTCCCTACAAGCTCCTCTCCCTGAGTAGACCTGCTTGCTCCCAGGAAAAGTGCCATTTCCTCCAAAGCAGAGGTGTTTCCATAACATTCATATAGTCAGTGATGAGATTGGCAGAGACTTCTGGAGATTGTCTAGTCCAGCAGGCTGCTCAAGACTGTGGGTCCAGTGTGGTTTTGAACGCCTCCAAGGATGAAGACTCCAAAGCCTCCCAGGGTAATCCATGTTTGACCACTCTCCCACTGAGAATCTTTTCTTCATGTTTAAAGGAAATTCCTGTATCTCAGTTGTGGCATCCAGTTTCAGAAGAGATGGCTTTCACATCAACAGTCCAAGGGGACAGGTGCTTTGTTCATGGCAGCAATCTACAGAGGGAGACTTCTTCTAAGCTTACTGTAGTTGCAGAGGGAGCCACAAGCCCCAAGGGAGCAGCCGCAGGAAGTGGCACCCCCTGCCCCCACGTACTGTCTTCTACAAGAGGCACAGCTGTAATTTAGCAAGCCCAAGGCCGCTCTCAGCCCGTAGCTGATCACCCACAGCTGACCGCCCACATTCAGTTTGTGCCCATTGTCTCTGGTACTGTCACTGGATACCACTGAGAAGAGTCTGGCTCCTCATTCTTTACTGCCATGCATCAGGCACTTTTACACGTTGATAAAAGCCAGGTATTACAAAACCCACTCCTCTAAGAGGAGTGTAACACCACCGGGAACAACTGAGAAATATAGAGGCTGTCACAGACTTTTTTTTTTTTTCAAGGCCATTAAAACTCCCAGATGAAGTGTCCTCCCTGACAATTTAAAATAGGAAAACTTAATTCCCTCACTAGCATATGCGTGTCTGTTCACTCAGACAGAACCCTCCCATAAAACTTTTTACTTCCTGATAAATACCTGTTACAAAGTACTACCAAGATACAACCTCCAGTTAGGATTTCTAGAAAGACTCCTTCATTTTCAAAGGACACATGCCTACTGCTTATTTACCAAGGGAGATTATACATAAGATCCTGGTAACAAATATCATCATAATCCATATTAATATCATACAACTAATGTAATATCAGTAATACCAGTTAGCAGTTCCTTCAGTCATAATGTCCTTGGATAATCAAAGATCATAGAATACCTTTTTTTTTTTTTGTAGGATTTTTCTTCCTACAGTTCAGAAAAATACAAAGATCTTTTTTGCTACTCCTTCTAAATATGTGAGTAGGCACAAGCAGCAATCCAACTGCTGAAATTGAGCAACAGTCTCATTAAATGAAAAGCTGGTTGTTTCATTTGTTATTTGTTATTTGTTTATATATCAACAAACAAAATCAGCTCATACTTCATTTCCCCATTTTACATGTGTGCACTCTAATGAGAAAATATTCAACATGAACAATGGCTAAGACATAAGCATTTATGCTAATATCATCAAGATCTGTATTTATGGAGGACGTGGTGAGAGATGGTTGATACAAAAAACCTGAAAGCAAAAGATGGGGCTGGTGAGCCAAGCCTACAGGAGACGTTCTCATTAGAATGTAGAGACTTTAATCTCTGATGACAACTATCTTTATTTTACTTCAGTCTGATAAAATAACTTTCTGAACAAAATATCTGTGGATATTGAAGATAGCGTGAATGTTTCAATTTTCAGAACTAGAGAAGAGTTCCCCAGATATGTAGAGGTAAACTCAGCAATGCAAATTGAGTTGGCAGTAACTGATTTGGCAAAAGCTAATACTGAACAGAGATATGGCAATGTGATATCAATTCCTGAGGCCTCCATAACTATTTCAAAGGTTATAGAAATGCGAGTTTAAGATAGTTCCAGGTGCATGGTTCTGTTTTCAGCCCCGATCAGCTGATTACTCATCATCATCTGCTACAAGCCAGCTGTCAGCTCACAGGGGGAGCATTGAAGTCAGTTTGGCTGAGCAAACAGAGTTATTTCTGAACTGAATATCAATTGGTTTCCAAAGAAGAGAAAGTAATAAAAGTGGTGATGTCAGTAACAGCAATCAAGCTGCACACAGAAGCATTATTTCACTGCCCTAAATCCTATCAAACCATGGCTTTGATTATCAGTGAGAGTTTCTGCTCCACAGGTTCAGGCTTCAACTCATATATTAGGACAAAACTCTGTTACTGACAGATCAGAAACAGAGGAACTGGTTTCAGGAAACCCAGTTTACTTACTTCATTTGTCTGCTCTTATTTAAAAGAAAAAAAGGAATTATTTTGTTAAATTCCATGTCTCTTCCCCCCCGCCATGGTCTTTACAATAGAGGCAGGGAGAATGCTGGAGTACATCTGTTAGGAAATACTTCAGCAGATACAGGTGTATGTGTGCAATGGTACATATGCTCTGTAAATTCTGATTCATTTGGACACACATTTCTGTTCATCCTATTAATGAATGACAACTCCAGTGCTTTGTTCAGGAAATACTGGCCATACTGTAAATGTACATAGCAACTGCATGCTGCTTTCATAATAAATAATGACCTCCATTAGATCCATACCTGTCATTTCTAGAAAAGTTGCAGATTGTCTGGAGCTTCTGTGTACTTCTCAGCTGTATGCCTGGACATGCCAGATACAGCTAGAAAGTTTTCAAAGTCTGCCTGGACAAAGGAATGCATTGAGGAAACTTAAACAGCCAGTACAGTTATGGGTAACCTAGAGTAACACTGAAAGATATATAAAAGCAGCATGTCCACAGGTTGAGAAAGAGCAAACTGAGCATGAATGAAAAGAGTGCTGAAAACTTGCATCTATATGTAACTATTTAAGGATTAATTTAACATTGAAAGACATAGAAAATTAATGTCTTCATTAAAAAACCCAAACAAACAAAACAGAAACAAACACAAAAAACCCCTACAAAACAACAGTAAAAACAAAAATCCCCAACCAGCCAACCAAAAAAACCTGACAAATATTTGAAAATAATATTTAAGCTTCCTAATTTTGAGATGAACCTTCTGATCCTGCAGTCTCAGTCTTTTTGTTTTTCAACCTGTAGGGTTTCATAGCTCTACAACTCTCATATAAGTTTCTATGCCACTGGAAAATGAATGTTTATTACTCTCACTTGCTCATGGAGATTAACTTTTGCTTGTTAGCTATCTAAAATAAAGCATTGATATGTTCATTTTTCTTAGAGCTGTTCTCTCCCACCACCATTTCAAGAGTCAAAATGGATAAAAAAGGAAAACATTTTAGTATAAAATAGGAGCTACTGTAGAGAAATAAAGTTTAACCCTGTCCTGGTGCACTGAAAATCCATCAGCACTGACATTCTAATGACCAGACTTTGAAACAACATAATAAACAAAAAGTATAAACGTTACTCAACATGCTTTAAAAAACATCCTAACATTATTCATTTAGATTAAACAACCATCTGGCTGTCTTCTTAATCACTTGACCTGATTACAAGATGGTCACTTAGCACATGTTGCAAAGTGATATGCAGGTAGATGAGGTTATGAAGAAAAACATCTGTTTCGTATCACAAATAATAATTAAACAATTAAAGCAGTGATGTGCCTCTGGGATTTGTATGGAGTCCCTCATTAAAATTCCACAAACCAAATCAAGGTATGATTATACTTAATTTTCATGCCTCTGATGAAGCTTATTTACTTTCTGGCTACCGCAAAAACACTCCTGTAGGATCTCTACAGGCTGCTTAGCCAAAGCAAATATTTTTAACTAGTCTATTACCGTAGACACAAGAAGGAATGTTTTTTCTATACGGACTAGTAGGAAAAAAATGCTGCATAGATATCTAAATGCCCTTATGGCAAAAAGTACTTGAGAAGTTCCTTGTTTACTTCTATTAATATCACCTATGGTGCTTATCCTACAGTGTGACTGAGTAAGTGTGCAGTGAGAAATGGTGAATGTTTTTAGCATGTATTTGTTGCTGTGTCTTGTTATCTTCCTTCTCAAGGTATTCTTTTTAAGAAGAAGAAATGTGTAGCCCTCACTGTTCCTTGTTTGTCTAGCTCTGTGAAGCATGTTGTTACATGGCAGTGGCATTCCTGGTAAAAGATCTGTTGTAAAGCAATATATTAAATATCAGATAACCATTCTGGCAATTTACAAAATACATTTCTTTCTCAGACCAGAAGGGAGATCTTTGATTTTCACATGAAACAGTTCTCAATATTTTTAATATAAGCAAATTGAAATCAAAGGCTGAAAAATAAAATAAATTAATTTCTAATTAATTCTTCTCCTTGTTTTCTCTAAATGCTCAACAGAGTAAGATTTAGCTAGTTTTACGTGTCATCTGGATATCACCAAAAAGTGCATTTTAAAAATAGAAATTAAGTTTAAAGTGATATATTTTACCTCGATCTAATAATTAAAAAATAAAATAAGACATAACAGCAACTGCCATTTGGAGTGAATGTTGTCTTTCCTTGCTCTGTGTCTTTTTATAGCCAGTAGGACTTAATTCTGAGACAGGCACAAGAAAATTCACAATAGACAGCTATAGCTGAACCTATGCTTAGCTGAAGTTTCTTCTCTGAAAATTAGAAAGCAGGTTACATCTTCAATCACAAGACTTCATTTAGTCTGTATGATTTAACTATGGTAATTTTCATAAACCTGTATCACATGTCCCAGTCATATACTGCTACTGGTATACTACTAAATTTTGCTGGTGTAATGAAATTTTGTGGTAGGAAGTTCTACAAAAGAATTATGTGTCACAAACACACAGGTTTTTTTTAAGCCAGTTCTGAAGGATGAATATATCTACTTAACTGAAAGGTTTTATTATTACTGTGGTAGGACACCAGGATTCAATTTATATTCTTGGAATCATTTAAATTTTGCCTATGTCTTCCTTGTCCTGTTTCAAGTTATATTATTCACAGTCATCTTATTTGCTCTTTGTTTGACAGTTCTTCTGATGCAATCATGGTTTTTTCTATTATTCAAACATGTATGTTTGAAAGTCCGTCACCAAGCAAAATATATCAAGTGAAAGTATGCTATTGTTTTTCATGATCTCCATTATGTAAATGGTATTCATCCTTATTTATTTATTTATTCTTCATTTTAGGTTTTATCTCTTAGTCATTAATTCTTCTGTGGTTCATTTCTACCACTGCACAGTGAGAAAATGTTTTTACTGAGCAATATGGAGAGGCACGCTGATCATTCTTTTGATATCTTTCAAATTCAATACATGAATGTAAATTTTTTTCACTCCCCTGGCCACTTTCTTGCATTTATGAACAGAAAAATTAACATGCCAGGATCTTGCACAATTCTTCAGCTTTACTGGATCCAGTAAAATCTTCTGGTTTCTATTAAATGGGATGCATACCAGATAATCTTTATCGGAGAAACCGATTTCATTATAATTTTCTGATGATGACAATGAATTACGGCACACAGGTATTTTATTTTTGTATTTTGTCTGCATTTCTGTGGACTTCTTTATATCAGTAGAATAATTACACTCAGCTACATAATTATACGACTGTGAGTAAGCTGAAGGACTCATCTCTAGCTGATGGCTTTTTGTTCTGTATTTTACTTGGTGGTTTTGAAACTAGAGCCCTTACTTTTTATTATTTTCAGAACTAAACATGAGGTAGAGAAAAAAAGAATTATTTTGGACTCATAAAGAGGAATTCTTCCAGCTTATTATGTCTTGTCACAAATAAAATATCATGCTTGTTTTTAGCTTTCCCACTGAGTTTAAAAAAATAAATGCATAACTTTGGATACCATTGCCCAAGGAAAAAAACTTCAGGTGCCAAACATGTAACTGGAACCTTTTTGTTTGTTTGTTTTTTGTTTGCAAACATATTAAAATAGTCCATGACACATGACAAAAGGTACATGACAGAATTTGCTTTCTGAAAGTTAGTGTGCTAAGAAAAAAATTTTATTGAACACTGTCTATATGGGTGGTAGGCATATTGCAACACTAATTTTACTGAGAAGACATATTTCTGAAGAAGATTGATGGTTCCAGACTATGCACACTATAAAGTGTATGTGCTATCTTCAGTATCTTGAAAATCTTTACATGGCCAGGAAATTAATAGAGTTTACCTACTGGGAGTAAAGGGAAGATTCTATCTTATCTAGGTTTCCATTTCACCTGTCATATTTCAGACATGTCATGATTTTCTTAAAGAAAGGTATCCATCACTTCTCTGTGAGCAGGAAAAAAGGAAGAAAAAGGTGAGTCATTTGTGTCTGGACAGTGTATCCCCCTGATTGTAACTGTATGTTGTCTTTTCATACTACACTGCATGTGTGAGATACCACACAACAGCTGCCATGGTTACGGTACTACTCACTGACTCCATTTTTCCGAATATTGTCTGCCCGTGTTTTGAAGTAGCAAGTGGACTGTTAATTTATGGCACTTCTGCAAGATAGCAAATGGTAAACAGTAATAATGCTGCTATGTAAAGAATATTTCAGGTATGGCTAGTGCTTAAAAGAAAGCATCTTAGTTGTCTAACACAGAAGGAGCTCTTTTTTCTGTCTTTGGAGACATTCCACTAAATAAAGCATAGACTTCCACTCCCTGTCCAGAATAACTGCATTGAAAGTAGGTCTCCATGCATCTTCTAGACTAAAGATCCATGCAACACAGAATTTGAGTACATGGTAGTTCAAACATGAAAAGACACCCATTCTTTTGATGTCAACAGACCCTGGAACAATGCCAAAGATCAGACAATAAGTACTTGTTTTTTTCTAATTTGGATGGGTACAGAGAGTTTTCCAACAGCATGTAACCTTGCTAGTGCAGCTAACAGCCCTGGGAACCATGAATGAAGCACGCACAGACTGACTACAGTCCTACATACCAATAGAAGCAATGCAGAATATTTCCTGATGTTAATTCTCAGACTACTGCCATACAACTGAAGGCTTTGGTAGCCCTACATGTTAGAAACCACACAATTAAGGGCAAAGACTCAACAGGTTAGAAAGTATAAAACTGAACAACAGAATTCCTGTACCAATAACTCTGTTGAATGTACATATATAAAAATCTATAATGGGATTATACAACTTTAAAGGTGCATTTGTTGTACAAGGTGTTGGACTAAAACACTTCTTCTAATGTATTTAATTTAATCTAGAGGTAATCTTCTTACTTAGTTCCACCTCTGGATGCTTTCCTTCAATGCTCTTGTTCTCATTTCTGGAACAAACTAAATCCTAATGTCTGTTTCTTCTTCCCTTTGGACTGAGAAAAGGAATCACTTTCTTTCACAGTCAGACTATTACATTTTAAAACGTACATTTCCTTCACTGAGTGCTTTATGCAGAAAAGCTGAGCCTGCGGGATAAGAACCAGATGGAAAAAGTTTGGTAAGCTGTTCCTGCCTTAACATTCAGTAGATATTCAGACAATTTTTGATGAATTTGCACAGCTATAGGGAACAACATATATTATGATGTAAATGCCATCAATATGACATATGCTTACAGTTCTGTGTATAAATAAATAAAACATATTGAAAAGCCTGCTGCTTACCCCAGCTGTTTATTTCTCACAGTGTAAAAATGCCGGAGAAAAATCAAAAATACCCCTTGCTTTCGCACGGTTTTCATATTGAGTTTGAGTCATAAAGTAATTAGTACTCTTAAATCAAGCTTCCTAGCTGCATTCAGGTCATGTTCCATGACTGAATTGCTGCATTTGTGTTGAAAAAGATGCAAAACTTTTTACATCGAGCTGACAGAAAATGACATCTTCTTTCAAGACTGCATCCTGACTGAAAGCAGATATATTTTGCCAGGATCTTTTAAGGAACTCTTGAAATGTCATGGGTGAATTGATACAGCTATTTGTTACCTCATGGAAGCCAGTGGAAAAAGCTTCAGGTGACATCCATTAAATCTCCATTGGTTCTCAAAGTTATTTTTTTTTGCAAGTGATTCAGTGACCAAAATAAGAAGTAGAGAAGAAAGTAAGAGAAAAGCTATCATTTGCTAGGAAATACTGAACAACTGATCTAGCATACCTATTTCAAGAGTCATTTGCACTTGTTAAAAAACTGGTGCAGCTGAGAACTAGCATCCCTATCGTCTGTGGTGTCACACCTGGAGACTGGTAGAGGCAGTGGCCTGCACTGCCATTCAGCTGACCCTACACTGCCAATGGCCAGAAGGAAGGAAATAATCTCATCTGTGACCAATGGACTGTGGCCAACCATTCAGTGCAACTTTGTCTTTTCATAAGTATAACTGCTTACTTGAAGAGAAAGCTGCTGAAAACATAAACCAGCAGAAAAATCTATAGATCTAGAAAAAAATGTTATGCTCTGTCACAGAATGCAAACTTGGTATGTTGCATGCTATACAATCTTGTTTAGTTCTAAAAAAAAAATATGTAATTTTATAGTGATTCAAATAACAAGATTTGTTTCAGAAAACCGAGGACTGATTTTATTCCCCAAATAAAATTCCTCTTGCATTGAAGCCGGGTCTTTCCAGCCAAAAACATGCAGGGCCTATCTTCTGTGATTTTTGGTAATGCATCTAAATCACAAAAACAGCAAAAATGCTGAATTAGCAACATGTTAGAGTATTTTCCAAAGGATTCAACATTTAATTTCTTCTATTCCAGTGCCAGAAATGACAGCATATGTGCTATTGATAAAGATAGGAACAAACCTATAAAAGCAATAGAATATGTTAGAAAAAAAATAGTAATTCTTAACCCTCAATCTATGATTCTCAGTATTACTCTCTGAATGACCAGGATGAACAAATTTAGATCTCACTTTTGTGAAAATTTGTAACTTAATGGTTTGGCTGGGTTTTGGAACATTTACATTTTTCAAAACTTTTCATCATAACAAATCCCCTAGGAAATTTCCTCTAAAGTTAAACTGAAAAATCATAGAATGTGAATATGCCCAAGCAAGTAGGTTCTGCAGTGGCTGCTGCTAAAATTCCAGTGATGGAATGGTGGTCCTTACTGCCTTTTAAGAACATCTTCATAATTTGGATTAATGCAGCACAGTTGAAGAGTTAGTCATGGCATACCTATTCTCAGGTATTTATGCATTCACCTAAAATTGGTAAGCGCCACTGTTCAAATTTAAAAAAATAAAAATTAAGTTAAGCTAACTTTCATTATTACAAGCTTTCTTGAATGAGTTACTGTTTTTTTTCCATATCTCACCTATTTCAAAAAACATTAAATGCAGCAGCTAAACCCCTCACTTTATAAATGTGCTCCAGTTTTCTTCGGACTTTTTAATATTAGGATTAGATTCTTGCCAGTTTTTGAGGGTTATTGATAGGCTTGCTTATCACTTGACCTCAAAACAGAGCCATAGGTCTATGTACATAAAGCAAAAAAACCAAAATTTTGATTAAAGATTTCATTTGTGTTTACATCTTGAGCACATACATTAATTTAGGCAATAGGCCAGTTAATGTCTTTAAGATACATTTGGTTCTTGTTTCATGAGACACAGGGTTGGGAGGGCTGATTTTGGTTTTTACTTTGTTATTAAAGTCAGAATTTGCACAGTGAAAAGAAGCAAGTCTTACCTTTTAAATCTCCAATATTGAAAGAGGTTTGTTTCCCCATTAAGTTTTCATTTTTCTGTCACTGCTTCCTTCTAGCAAATTGTGTATTTAATATTTGAGTAGTAGAATAAAAAATTCTAGTTTTTCTATTTTGAAATGCGGTTGCTGTAATCTATAACCTCAATAAGATTAGGAAAAGCCTTATCCTAGCTTCGTAATATTTGAAGGAATTTGAGCTCCGTATAAATATCCAAGAGACAATGGTGAGCTCTTCATACTGAAATGGGGGTTTGAAGAAGCTTCTCTGAAGAGAGAAGCACTCTGGAGAGTGGTTACTGCCCAAAATCTGGAATTTAGTGCCTAAGTTCTTCATGACTGATTGACTGAAGGAAAAGGTTTGAAGTGGCTGAACATTTTTTTTCAGAAAAACATTATATTAGCAGTTCTACACTCCAATTAGAGATGTATGCCTAACACTACCTTGATCACTTTGCTTATTTTTGTACTTTCCCCTTTCTTTGATTATCTTCACTTCTCCAGTGATACACTCATCAGTACCATACTGCTGAGATGGTTAGGGGATTGGAGCATGTGATAGATGAGGAGAGGAAAAGGGAAATGGTTTAGTGCAGAGGAAAGGTGACTAGACAGGGGAGGATCAAATTGCTATTTTTAGTTACCTAATGAGTTGCCATAAAGAAGAAAGCGACAGACTTCAGGCTTTAGTTGCAAAAGGCAAATTCTAACTAGATAAGCAAAAAAATAAACACCATGAGAGTCATTAAGGACTGGGACAGGAGCCCAGAAAGGCCATGAAATCTCAGTCCTTGAAGTTTTTTGTAATTCAGATGGGCAAAGCCTTCAGCAATCCAAGCTAACTTTGAAGTTATCCCTGCTTTTAACAGGGGATGGGCTAGGTGGTCCAGAGGTACTTAGGTACTTTCTGTATCTTAAACTGTGATTTCCTATAGTCCTTGTCATGTTTACAGAGTTCGTTTTGAACTGGATTTCTGAGCATTGCCATAACAAAAGTAAATAGCAATAGTGCCACTCTCTTGTAGTAAGTAAATGTATATATATACACATTAAAAAAAATAAAAAAAAGCAAAAAAAAACCCAACCTTGAAAAGATTTCATCATTTCATCCCAGAGAAAAATAAATTCTCTTTACTTTATGTTAAGCTGGTGACAGAGAGGCTGATTTGGAGGATGGAGTTTGAATCTTTCTGCAAATAAAGACAAAAGAGAAACATTTCAGTCTGGATCTCAATTAGGGTGACTGCTATTGACTTTTTTTATGTAGAGTCTAACAAACAATAGTGGTTTAGTCCCAGCTTGCCATTCAGAGCCATGAAGCCTTGTTCTGGCACAAGGAGAAAGCAAGAGCAAGACTCGAGATTGCCTCATTGGGAAGCAGTGCAAATTTATGCAAGGTAAAATGGCCAGTAGTCATGGCCTATTTTTAGGCTATTTGTGATATTTCATAATGAAGTCTCCAAGCAGCTTGCATTTTTTTTTCTCTCAAATGATAATTGAAAATAATGTATTTATCACAAAACCAATCTATATAATGTTGATATCAATTGCATTCAGCTCTCAAGAGGATAACTCTTCCTATTCTGAGTTTCTACCACTTGGGACCACATCTGTAAAACACAGGACCAAAGCCAGTATGGATTCATATTGAGAGATTACAATTCCAACCCTTTCCTTCCTTCCTTCTTGATAGGTACCAATTTATATTAATCACTGCCTAGAACTAAGCTTTTACAGCTCTAAAACCCATGATGGAATCTGTCAGCATGTCTCCTTGAAAGGGTGAAAAGAAACTGAATACTTGGATATCTCAGACGAGACACAACAAGTTCTCTTAGCTACTTACAAAATTTTGCATGTTTATTGTATATGTTTTACAGGCAGCTACAATATATTTTGTGTATAGAAAATGTCAATTGTTGACAATGTTTTAATTCTTTTGTACAAAATGAGAAATGTTTAGAAATACAGAAATCCCTAACTAGGTCTTTCAAGAGTGAATAATAATATGCTAGCCATACTTAGAGACGGATCAGCAACACACAATGTTTTCTTGTAGAAATCTTTGACAAATGCCTTGTAACCATAGAAGTGATTTTGGAGACAGCAGGAATAGCTAAAATAGATTGAATTAATGTGCTAGGCTCACTTTCTCACAGCATGTATCACTGTAATTGATTACACTATGGCCAAACTTAAATTACTAATATCAGTGCAGATAGAAGCAAATGAATATTTAATAAAATCCCTTTGTGCAGTTGTAATAAATTAACCTATTTGAATAAGCTATCATTTCTGATGAGCATTTAAAGAATTATTTCTACATGGAACACCTTCTTGTAGAATCTATAAGTATGAAAAGAATAAGACAAAATAATTTAACAAAAGAGAAAAAAAATAATTAATTTTGCAAACTTGTATTCATTATTTACTTATAAGGATTCAATAATGTATTTGATTTGAAAAATAGATGTCACCTCAGTAATACTTTAAGCTTGGTCTTGCAGCAGAACAGGCTCTTTAAATAGATTTTGTTTAGAAAAAAATTGAATCCCCAAACCAATATACATTTGGTTTCAACTGTGAAATTGGGGAGAATTAGTCAATAAAAGCTTGTAATTGTGATTAATGCTTATAGCTCAGCAAAAATCTATGGTTCTAGGGAATACAGAAGCTTTTATTTGCAGGTGGTTTTAATAGAATAAACCCATATGTGTCCCATGGTATCATTAGAGTTAGAATAATCAATGAAAGGAATAATTTTGACAGGGTAGATCTAGTGTCCAATCATGAGAGGAAAATTGGAACACAATACAGGAAAACCTGAGTTGCTGGCAAATGTACAAAAAAAAACATTCCAGCAACAGTGGTATTACTAAGAACATGGTATAAACAATATAGGAAAGAAAGCAACTTCATACTGGTAAAAAATCATGTTTATCCTTTTACTTCTCAGAAGCCTATTTCTTATTTTCTACTGTAGTTTAAAAACATACTTCAGGAAGATAATGGATTTATTATAAACTCCCATTTACTTGAATGGATCTATGATTTAGCTTGGTAAATACTTTGTGCACAAGAGCCTCAGAAAAATCTGCTAGTTTATACCTCCAAAATCTATGCACACAGCCTTTGCTTCAGCTTAATTTTTGGGTCTTTATTTAATTTCATTCATCTAAGTAATGACTCATCATCAATTTAAGGGTTGGGTTTTTTTCAGTTTTTCAGAGACACTGTTCTCGGCTTGACTTCTCAGTGTGATACTGAGAGAAAGAGAAGCAAGCAGATTAACAACACATGCTTATCAGGTTCCTTGAATTTGTCATCTTTTTTTTGTTTGTGTAACACCCCTGTTCCCCTTCCTGCACATGACAGGGTGGCAGTATACAAGCAGTCTAACTCTTTCAAAAAATATAAAAGAAATTTGCTTACATCTTCTCTACTTAGACACAATTAAATATATCCAGTATGGATTTAAAAAAATAATTTTAAAAAAGCGCTTTTACTAAGAGCTCTTGACCTGGTTTGAGCCAGGATAGAACCAATTTTATTTCTAGCAATTTTTCTTCTCAGTTAAGTCTCTTCTAAGTAGCTGCACTGGCTGAAATTAATGACAGGTTTCTCAGTCAGTGTCTGCTTCTAGGACTGATAAAGCTCAATATTTATAGTTATGGCCAGAGAATGGTGTGCAGAACCAAGGCCACTGCTGGGTTCTGAAAAACATCTTATGCTCCAGAACCTGAAGGGAGTAAAAGGGTCACACCTATGACGCTCCTTTAGGGAGGAACGGACCAGACAGGTGACCAAAATTGACAAAATGAACTATTCCATCCCAGGCACATCATACTCAGTATAAATTTGAGGGATCATGAGGGTTAAGGTCTCTTTATCCGTGTCCAGTGTCCTGGGCCATTCATCAGTGCGTCCTTGAATCCCTGCATTCCTGCACCCAGTTCCCATCTGCTGCTGACTCCAGGAGTTGAGTCAAGGCCTTTTCCAGAGTCTGGCCTGCAGCCTTAGTGGTGGAGTGCTGTTGGGGGGGGGAATGTGATATCACTTTTGCATATATTTGTATATATTTGTACACAATTTTCCTTTTCATCACTACTGTTTCATTAAAGCTGTGTAGTTTAGTTTCCAACCCCTAAGTCTCTCTCCCTCTTTCTCTCTCTTTTCCCTTTAGCAGACAGGAGAAGATTTAACAGAGAGCATCTGTCATTCATTTACTTGCTGGCCCTGCATTAAACTGGGACAGCTTTCCACTGAGAAGTGTTGAAAAAACATCCAGATGATTAAGTAAATCATACCTATAAAAGCTGCGACCATTTCACCAAATTAACTGTTTTGGTTACACCAGTTTTAGCTGTTTCATCATTAATTCCACTTCATCATTCATCAACAACAGAAGTCTAGTTTATATCCCACAACACTTCCTTTTCAATCCTTAATTGATTACTTATTTATATATTTTTTTTGCTAGAAATACCTTTTCAGCATAGCTCAAATTTTGAAGTTTTGTTTGTACTTTCTTGTAAAGTAGAACAAAATGGAGCTTATTTTTTGTTTTGTAAATATTTGTTGCTGTACTCAATTTATTTATTTATTAAAAAACATCAATTAATTATATAATGGAGAGTATACACCCTGTAAAACTAAAATACATCATCTCCATGATGAAGACATTTTACTGCATAAAAGAATTCTCCACTCAAATATGTGCTATTCTTTGTTATTTCAGTAAAGTTAGGCTATCTCTAGATCAAGAACCTTTTCCCTACTTAACATGGGTTTGCACATTGATTTGCCCAAGAAGACAGAAGGACTCTGTCCCAGGCAATGTGCAAAGCAGCCATTCTCAAAGAAATCAAATGCTTGATCTGAAAGTGTATCGGTTGGTGCAGTCAATCCGAATAAAAACATAAAGCATGAAGAGAAACCACATGTTTATTATAAAGTGCTTGAAACACAGGGTTGAAGAACTCACTTCAGTGTGCATGAGAGCTATTTTTTAAATAACACACGCCTTAGGGGCATTAAAATGTAATTATAATTCATACAAGTTAGTAATTTTAATTGAGAATTTTCTGCTGAGCTTCAGTAACGTCCACAATATACTCACATAACAACAAAAAAGAATTTATTCAACTAAATAAAGACAATAGCGTAACTTGGTACTATTTTATTTTTTATAAGCTGGTATAGTTCTAAAATCTGTTTGTAAGTAGTGTTGTTGGAAAAAAGATTCTTTCAACTTTATAACCTTATTATTTCAGATAGGGACCGCCACACTGTGCCTATGATCTGTAAGAATGTCAGTCACCTAGAATTTGAGGGCATAGAGAAAAATTGCAGGACTAACCATGCAAGAGACCAGATGATCATTACTTTTTTTAAAACAGAAGGTATGTATTAAACTTTCATAATTAGTCTGCTCATTTCCATTTAACCTTTGCATAACAGTATGCTTCTGTACTGGTACCATTTGTCCATAATGTGAAGGCCCAGATTTGTGTATCAATGAAGTAAGACAAAGTTTCAAGGAAACATTTTCTTAAAAGATTTGAAGTACTGACAAAAACCCACTGTAATGTAGAATTGTGAGGAGCCTGTAAGGTTTCAAGTGAGTTGAGTGGCAGTACAGTGCACAAAGACTCCTTTTGATTTAGCTAGTTCTGTTGTATTTATTTAAAAGCTTGGGGGTTGGGGTTTTTTGTTTTGGTTTGGTTCGGGTTTGGTTTGTTTTGCTTTGGTTTTGTTGTGTGTTTTTTTAATAAATTAAAAATCTTATGGGAAATATAGTTGCATACAGAGAAAAACCCCTGCAGTACAAATTTAATTGACTCTCATTATCCAAAGAAGCTGGATAATTTAGAAATTTTTATCTGCATGGAATTGAAAAGGAGGTTGATTATAAGGCAAAAACTGAGGAAAATAGACATAATTTATTTATGCTGAGAAAATCATATTATATTTTATTAAATAAAAATGAAAATAACAGGGGACAGACTTTGTCCTCTTTGAACAATGCTGTTCACCTAATTCATACCTATGGGTTCCTCAAAAGGAGATTTTTTCTAGTTGCTTCTCAACGTTAAGCATTAAATATCCAAAT
Source organism: Hemiprocne comata (assembly GCA_020745705.1). NCBI lineage: Eukaryota > Metazoa > Chordata > Aves > Apodiformes > Apodidae > Hemiprocne > Hemiprocne comata. The sequence goes on along the minus strand of CM036587.1, from coordinate 77,961,262 downwards.
AAGATATTAAAAAGAGAGGAAAAAACAGGAAAACTGTAGGTAACAAAATAAAGCCAGAGTTCTGAAGTGGAGATGACTGATCAAGTGAGAAGTATTTAAACTATGAGTGAACATACATTCACTAACTTCAGTCCTGCCCTTCAGGGATAAGCTAGACCATTTCCTGAGAGCCATCTTTCGCTTACATAAAAATGGTGGTTTTCATTTGCACCTTGCACCTCACACCTTTCTTTTGTATTAACAGAAAGAACTGAAAAGCAGTGTAATAAAAGTAGCCTGGCAACTTGAGTGGGAGGAAGTTGCCACTCTCCCTGTAACAGTCGAAACAGAGAAGACTTGTATGATTCTCATTTCACATTTATTTGCAGGGAGGGTGACAATCTTTTCTCGTGTGTGTGGTATTTCTGCCACCTGATAAGATTGCAGGTGTTAGAGTTTGTCATTACTAGTGATTGCAGTCAGGTTTTGGCAGTGGTTAGATGTATATTGAGAAGGCATGGCTCTAACCTTATTCTGTCAGTTGTTGACCTGAAGTTTCAAGAAGCTTTAAGAAAACACACTGTTCTGTTACTAGGTGGTGAGCACATTATTGTTCTAGGCGACCTTTGTAGCATCGAAGATGGGGAAAAAAAGACTGTCATAGTTTCTGGTGTTAGAAGATTTAGAATGTTAGTACTTCTGCATGGGTTGAAATTGAAAAGTTCACAATATGTCTCAAAGGAAATCCAATAAAAAATGGTACAAATTTCAGTGAATTGAAACCAAGGGCTATTTTTCACCCTACTCATGCAGCAGGTTGAGTTTCAGTGAAGATTATTTATTTTAGATTAGGCAAAGCCAATCAAAACAAGAGATACGTTTTCCGTAAATAAAAAGTGGGCATATTTCCACAAAGATTAGATCCAGTCTACTTAGAGATAAAGGTCATGAACATCGAATTATCTGTTTCAGTTTACCAGGTTAATACATGATTGTTTACCAGAGAACAAAAGTAAAAAGTAAGGTTGCAGAATGCATTTCTCGTTCCAAAAATTGCTGAAAAGCTAGCATAGTGAATAAAATGCTCAAAGTAAATGCAAAAAAAACCAAAAAAGGAACCTCTGAAGATTATCTAGTCCAACAGTCCTGCTATAGCAGGTAAAGTACGAGAGTATTAGAAATTTGCCAATGATTTACTGGTTCTTTCTGATAATTAAACATGTATAACTCTATTGTCCTGGTCATTACTTGCAATTCAGAAGACATCCCCCACCCCCCAGGCAGTCACATAGTAGAAAATAAAGTACAGCTGCTTATATTTGGTTGTTGTAAAGCCTGTGGTCCATCTGCAATGAGACTTCTTGAAAAATGAGGGATTTTTAGCAACTCATGAGAGTTCCAATTTGTCCTGAACTAAAATACCTTTCATAATGTTTTTGATTCACTATCTCTCCTTATCCTGATTAAAAAGGATAAATATTAAGGTTTGCTAGAATATGTGGATTTCTGCCTTTTAAATGCCTTTTAATGCCTTTGTGGGATGAGTATTTTTGAAGTCATCATGTGCCATTAGCTCTGCCATTTAACTCTGTGTAAACTTTTGATAATTTGTAATCAGCTGGAGCTTCATCTGGGCAGACTTAAATAAATTTAGATGTATCTAGTTAGCCTGTATCTAGTTGGAGAGTCAGGGACCTGGAGAGGTAGAAGAGGGAAGAAAGGCCTCTGAGGTCTCAGCTTGTTATGGGGTTGGAACCTAGCTGGACTGTGCAACAGCTGGAATTGGAGCTCTAAAGTATTCTCGTGTTTCTTGTTTTAATATTTAATAGCCTGATTTAATATCCTTTAAATATTTTGAGAGTACTTTTGAAACATTTGTGACAAATAGTCTGAATGTCCTTACAGTTTTTTAAAATGTTTTAATGTATGCTGTAAATGATCAAGGAACTAACTTTTTTAAAAAATAGACAGAAAAAGAGTACAGAGCTTATAATGGAAAATTGCTTCCTCTTAAACGATGTAGTGAATATTTTTTCATCAAGGACAGTTTCCGTAATTAAAAAAAAAAAGTAAACCTTCAGTAGTTTGACACATCTGGGTAACGATCTGCAAGTATGTGTAAATAACCTATCACTAGAAGAAATGAATGCAAGTCTGCACTTTGAAGAGTAGATCTGTGTTTCTTTTGATGAAGGGGCAATGAATAAGAACAAAGGCAAAAAGCACTTTAACTAGTAGGCATTCCTGTTATAGTGGTGATCTATTGAAGGCACAGACTGTTTTCTGTAAGCTGCAAGCAAAAACCAGAAAGCACAGTGTATAAATGCTGCCTTTTGTACCAAACCGTCTCCAGCCTTTCATGATAGTAACGTTATCTAAAATAAAATTGATTAATTACAGTCCATATTTCCACAATACCTAAACATCTTATTTCAAAATAATGCCTATAAATAAGAAAATTAAAATGGGTATTTTCAAGGAGGAAAGGCAGAATTTTAATTAGAAAGGTATTTATTTATTGTTAAAAAAAAAAAAATACTGTGAACAGAATCATAGAATCGTTAGAGTTGGAAGGGAGCTCTAGAGATCATCTAGTCCAACTCTCCCACTGAAGCAGGATAACCTAGAGCACATTATTCAGGATTGCATCCAGGCGGGTTTTGAATATCTCCAGAGATGAAGACTCCACAACCTCTTTGGGCAGCCTGTTCCAGTGCCTTGTCACTCTCATTGTAAAGAATTTTTGTCTTATGTTTAAATGGAACTTCCTATGTTCCAGCTTGTGCCCGTTGCCCCTTTGTTCTGTCACTGGGAACTACTGAGAAGAGTCTGTCCCCATCTTCCTTGCACCCACCCTTTAGATACTTGTACACAGTGATAAGGTCTCCCCTTACCCTTCTCATCTCCAGGCTAGAGAGTCCCAGCTCTCTCAGCCTTTCCTCATGAGGGAGATGCTCCAATCCCCCAATCATTTCTGTTGCCCTCTGCTGGACTCTCTCCAGTAGTTCCCTGTCTCTCTTGAACTGGGGAGCCCAGAACTGGAACCATACATTCCAGCTGTGGCCTCACCAGGGCAGAGCAGAGCAGAAGAATGACCTCCCTCGACCTACTGGCCACGCTCTTCTTTATGTAACCCAGGATTCCTTTGGCCTTCTTGGCAGCAAGGGCACACTGTCATCAGGACTCCAAGATCCTCCTGCTCCGAACTACTTTCCAGCAGGTCTGCCCCTAATGTATATTGGTGCTTGGGGTTCTTCCTTCCCAGGTGCAGGACCTTACACTTGCTTTTATTGAACCTCATGAGGTTCGTCTCTGCCCAGCTCTCCAGCATGTCCAGGTCATGCTGAATGGCAGCACAGGCCTCTGGAGTGTCAGCCACCCCTCCCCCAGTTTGGTATCATCAGCAAACTTGCTGAGGATACACTCTGTCTCCTCATCCAGGTCTTCCCTTTTCAAAGAAATCCTTTTTAATCATGAGCTGTAATCCTAGAAGTATGCAGGCTGGATTGAATTTGCTACCTAAAGCTTTCTACTATAGGTAAATTAATGTAAATGACTTCAAGTTCTTGCATGTCAGGATTTCTGCCTCCATACAATGTTGATATAGGACAGGAATGAGATATGGTATAATTTAGCTAATTCTTCATATACATTTAATTGTAGTTTAGTTTGTATACATAGGCTTTACCTTACAGCAAATTAAAACTCAAATTGAAAATATAGTTGCCATATTCCTTCTACTACGCAGCAACTCTGAATATATAAAAAAATCACAAGTCCTGTGCAATATTTCAGTCTGCCCTAATTAACCAAGAGATGTAAAAAGAATGAATCAACCCTTATTTTACAAAAATGAAGCTGTTTTAAAGCTCCATGATGTTAAAAATACATGTTTCTGTTAATTTTAAGCATGAAATAAAATAATATTTTGGTTTTTTTTTCCTTCCTGGTATTAATAATCTTTAGATATTTTCTGACTTCTCACTTAAGATTATCAATTAGTCTGTAAATCTCAGGACTTTACTCTTTTGGCACAGATAGTCAAACCCCCATCACACAGACAAGAACTGACTAAAACATTAAAATTACCTTTCCAGAGAAAAATTGTCAAAAATGGGAGCGGAAAGCTCACATTTTAAGATTTCTTATGAAAAAGAAAACATTAAAACAACTGCTTTACACGTATAAAATATAGACACTCATATAAAATATGACAAGAATTTAATAAATTTATTATAATAATAACTGAGTTGGATAACAGAAATTAAATTATACCACCTTACCAAACACATTAAAAGAACAATGACATGATATTTCTAAAAGCCTTCTTGAATGTAAAATATAAAATAAATTTAGTCATTAGTGAAAAAATGTCTCAAATTTCTCATGCAATTGTATTTTCAAATGGGAAAATGGTCCATTCCTACTACTGGGTGTGGGCAGGGGAGGAAATTTCAAGAAAATTAAGCCTTCTTTTCTGATTATGTATTTGGCTTCTAACCCAGCATTTCCTCAGAGTCCTGTCCCAGAGGGTGCTCTGATCTTTGCCTTCAGCAAAAATTGACACTGCGGATTACCCCAGCAGGTTTTTGAAGAGAAACCTGTTAAGATCCACTTCATTTCAACAACCAACTGAAGATTTTTTCCTTAAGTGAACAATACAGACAGGAAGCTTTTTTCCCTAGTGTTCCCTCTTGTAGCCTCCAAGGTGTGAAGAAGGTGACTTCCCTTCCCCAGATATGACAGCTGTTTATATCACAACTCCACCTCTCCTTTGTAGACGTCCTCTTCAGGGAAAGAAGTAAAGAGAGCTTGCCAGCATTAAAAAAAAAAAAAAAAAAAAAAAAAAAAAAAAATAGAAAAAGCTGATTAATCCTGCTTTTATTTCTGTTTCAAAGGGAATTGTTTTTTGTAGGAAGTGCATAAATATGTCTCTCAGCGGAATTTTCAGAGCCCACCTAAGATGGTGTATCGGAATGAGAGTGGAGGGCAAAATGAATCCTACTAGACTTTCTCTTTGCTGAAAAAAAGAAGAAACCTACAGCTTAATCTACATTAGGGGTATGTTTTCAAAGGGATGTTCAGGTATTTAGTTGGAGAACTTCCATTAACATCATTGGGAGTTGGGAGTATTTGTGCTCTGCTTTGAAAGCAGAGCTCTTTGTTCTGTAGGCACAGACACTGTTGTATAAATTGCCTCTTTCTCACTCACTTTTTTATTATAATAATCACTGCTAAATAAACAGTCTTTTGATTATGATCGGTAAGGAAAGTTTAGCTGGTCTCTTAATGTAATGCAAAATAACGTACAATGTTAATTACGGTCAGTGTGCACAGCTTTTACAGTAATAACTATTTTAAAGGTGTTATAAAGGAGCATCTCTTGAATTTTATATACTGGAAAAATTAACTGTAAAAGAAAATATAGTCATTAAAATGGAACAGTGCAAATAGTAGAAATTAAAATATTTAAAACATCCTTTCCACATAGATGAAAGCTCTTTTTATAGTGCAAATACCTCTTAATTAAAGATCAACATTTAATGATCATGTTATATGAAACTGCTCTTACTGATATTAGCCTAGGGATAATTAACACTAGCTTAAGATTGGAGTTTTTTTCCTCAGTCCTGCTATCAAAAACATAACGTACTCTAGAGCACGTAGATGAAAGGTTAAAATTCTGTTGTCTCTCAGATGAATGTTCAAAATACACTTCTTTGCCTCTGAAAATTATGCAAAAGATTTACAGAAAGACAACACTGAGGGCAATAAAGACCTCACTGATTATATTTCATCAGAGTGATCCTACTCCTTTAGATGACCATGATGCAAGCATTAAAAGCTGGGATAATTCCACTTTCCTAGTGAGCGAAGAGTGAGCTTGAGGAATGAGGCAAGGAATCAGCTCACCATTGGTAAGTGCCAGGGGCTGCTTTGCTCGTGGTGATGTGGAGTTTCAATTGCAGCAAAAGCTTGTGACAACACTTCATGCAGCATATAGAATATTTGCCATGCTGGAAATCCAGATGCCAAAATGTGCTGGGCTATTTGAGTAACTGGCAATAACCCAGCCTACAATAGCAAGAAGACACAACAGTCTAGCTAAGATTTCTAGCTAAGATAAGTTTCCTGGGTCATTAAGTACATGTGGGATGTATAGATCATAACTCCTTGTTTGTCTGATTGTTTGTTTTCAATGGACACCAAGATGTTTTAGCAAATTACCTGCCTCCAGGTAATTAGGCTGTTTTACGTATAAGGCTGTATAAAAATTATTAAAAAAAAACCCAAAACCCAAAATAAAAAGACTGTGTCCAGAGCTAAAAACTTGAACCTTGTGTACACAATGTACTGAGAGCAAGTACAACAGCATAAATGGCTAACAAGATTGTAGAAAAAAACTGTAAACTAAATGGGAAATTAGAACTGCACACGTAATTTGGGCAAAAGCATCTCAAAACATTTCTCAGTTCTCTTCTTTAATCACGTAAGTGTCATGGTTTAGGCCTAACACGACAACAAAGAACCAGCCCCTAGCAGCTCACTAAACTCCACCTCCCCTCCTGCCCTCCTCCACACACACCCTGGGATGAGGACTAAGCCCAACTAGAAGCTCATGGTCAAGACAAAGGACTAGGAGGGTTCTTCACTGGTTAAGGTCACGGGCGAAACAGACTCAACTTGGGAAAAAATAAAAATTTAATCAGATGCACACAGGACACAGACAACACACAGAGCAGGGCTTACATACATTACCCCACCCTTCCCTTCTTCGCGGGCCCAAAATACTTTGTTCCCGGTGTCTCTACCTCCTCCCCCCCAGCGGCACAGGGGGACAGGGGATGGGATTCAGAGTCAGTTCACAGTCTGGTGGTTCTTGCTGCTCCTTCCTCCTCAGGAAGAAGGATTCCTTACAGTCCTCCCCTGCTGCCCCACAGGGTCCCTCCCATGGGACAGAGTCATCCACGAACCTCTCCTTCACGAGTCCTTCCCACGAGGTCCGGAGCAAGCTGCTCCAGCGGGGGCTTCCCACAGAGTCACGGGCTGCTTCGGGAACAGTCACCTCCCCTGGTGACGGGGTCCTCCACAGCTGCACAATGGAAGTCCACTGGCCATGGCTCTCAACCTTCCTGGCGCCCCCAGGGAGTGCTCTACCACGTTTCTCCATGAATGCAGGGGAACAGCCTGTCATCTCACCATGGGTTGCAGGGAAACTTCTGCTTGGGCACGTTCTTCTCCTTCTTCCTCACCAACCACCGGGATCTTAACCCCAGCACTGCCTCTCACCTCTCCAGCACAGCTCTTCTTTCTTTACTGATTGCCCTGCTCAGCTCTTCTCTCAGTTCTTTCGTATGTTAATCGCAGAGGTGCATCTATTGTCTCTCTAATGGCTCCTTGGCTGGTTTTGGAGCAGGGGGAGCTTCTCAGTTTCTTACCAGATCCACCCCAGAGGCACTTCCCCCACTACCAAAAATCCCACCAAACCAAACCAGCACAATGAGGGATATTTCAAAAAATATAGCCAATTTAGAGTGCAAAAATAAAAGTAAAAATGTTTCAAAGGATAATTTTCACATAAATAATCTTTCCTACATCTCTCACTGAATGACATACACTGTGCAGTAAAACATGGCACAGTAAGTTTTGTTGCATTTTCCAGCACACCTAAACTCTTTCTGGATTAACTGCTTCTTCAGGGCAAAAATAGCCAAGCAAAACTATAATAAGCACTCGAGAGAGCGAATAGTTCAAAAACTAGAGATAAAATCAACTTAAATTATCCCATAAAAGTTCTATCACTGACATGTAAGAGATGTTGTAGCAGGATACTCCATCTCTCAATATGCCTGCCTCAGTTTCCCTCTATGATTCAACTGCTTTTGTCTCTCAGTTTTTCTGGCTCAGGCCTGAAGTGTAAAGGTTCCCATGAGAAAGGAAAAGGCCTAGCAAACTCTGAGCTGGTAACAATCTTGAAAGGTACAAACAGAGGCCAAGTTGATATTCATAACACCAGCTGCTCTCCCGTGTTGAAGAACACAGAGCTCAGCCCGGTGACAACTAGGCCTGAAAAGGAGATAAAGTAAGAATGAAAAGATAAACAAAATAGTTTGCTTGGTGAGAACAGGGCCTTCATGGTTTTTTGTACAGTTTTCCTTTTATTCTCCAATGAGAGATGCTGGAGGTATGGCTAATGGTTAAATGACAGCAGTCAATCCACTTTATTCTATAAAAGCCTTGTTCCATCTGTGATCAGGAGGACTTCTGTACACTTTCCCAGAACGTTGTTGGAACTTCTCTCCTCCAGCAGGGACACCTGCCAGAGACTGATTCTGGAGGCTGACGATCCACCCAAGGACACCCAGCTGTGGTCTGGCAAGGGTGAGAGATATTAACTCTTTCACTGTCTTTATTAGTAAACTTAATGTTAAGTAATCATCATTAAGTTTAAGACTGTAGAATGCTTTAAGGGTGATAATTAATATTCTAGGCTTAGTATAAAATTTGATAATAAGTAAGTTGCTGGCATTTTAATAGTTAACGTTTGTTGTTTGATTTAATTATAAGTAGTATAATTCTCTGCTAATATACCCTTTGCATTCAAACTGCACTTCTGTTCTGATCTCCCAATTTCCCTACACTTTTGCTGTACTTGTGCCTCTCATCCTGTATAGTTAAGACCCCAACGTTATATGCGATAAATCTTGATTAGTGCATATACATCTTGTCTGCCATCCGTTCCATCCGGGACAGATGTAAATTCCCCTTCTATCAACAATTAAGGGTTTCATTTCAAAATGTATTTATGGCTATCCAGAGATGCAATTGTAAGGCTGAAACATTTAATGACGTGCTTGTACTGGGATTTTTACTTAACAGAATGCAGTGACCAGTTTCAATTAACATTCAATACAGGCAGTTCATCTCAATCCCACAAGGGCTTCAAAGTTCTTTAAAACAAACAAGAATACAAATACAAATGTTGAGTCTTAAGAATAAGACTTGTCAGCATTTTTCTAATTTAAAACTCCAATGAATATTTTTCATTTGAACTGTGTGTGGGGAATGGTTCATAACATTTTCTGATTAGAATATCAAAAAACTCCTGCTTAGTCTTTCCCACTCTTTCTAACTAATAAATTCTTACCACTTAAGGCTTTAAGGACTTGGGCTTCACTTCAAAGAAAAGACAGCAAATGTGCCCTTGAAAACTTTAAACCAAATTCAGTTGAAAGAGGAAGGCAGAAAGGCAAGTTCAAAAGAAGAGGGAATTCAGGAAATTTGGGAACTTTTCATAATACTCAACAGAAGCTCTAAGGTTTGCAATTAAACAAATCAAAGAAATACAGAGTAAACATCTTTTACTTATTAGCTTTTCCTCAAAAAAGCTTATTTGTAGCTCAAAACCCCGTTCAAGCTTACAGCATTTTCATTCTGGATAGGACAAAGAATCCCTAATGGAAGCTTTCCCTAAAATAGTCACTGAATTCTGAACACAGCTAACTAATGAAAATAAAACTTTTGAAAATATCAGCTTCCAGTTCTCTAGCTTTTTACTCCTATTGTACATTTAAGGCTCAAAAGTCCTCTAGGTACTAGATTTGGTTGGAAATATCCTTCCTTCAGCCCTCTGGTATTTGCGAGGAGCAAGTCCGCTGTGTCATTTCCACAAATGTGCTGTATGTGACAACCAAAGGGTTTGCACAGAGAAGAGAGTTGTTTTACAGGTATGGAGAGGTTTCCTAAGTCTTCCCTATGTCTTTTCTGTGACCACTGAGGAAATTAATTTTCTCTAGTTCAAAAGAAAAAAGGTGATTTGAGAATTTTCATGTATTTGGTAAGATTTTTGTGACAATTATGAGACCTCTTTTTTTTTTTTTTTTTTTAATCCGTACAGTTCTGACATCAGATAATACAAATTATTCTAATGTATCCTTACTGCATTAGAAGTACCACTACAAAAACTGTATTGGAGGAGGGTCATGTTTTTTAGTTCAGTATCCTGGTTTTGATGGTAAAAGCACCAGTCATTGCAAATAACATTCTAGAAAACAGAAGTCAATAGTCACCTTACTCTAAATCAAAGGGTAAAGAATTTTTAACCTAGAACACTAAGCTTTAGAGTCCCCTATTGGCGTTGACACAGATGATGGAGTTGTGCACATAAGAATAAAAGGAAATATTAAATTGTGGTTTCATGGCTCTGAAATTACCTATGAGGAAAGGAAACAAATATTTGTGTGCTCTCATACATTCTTATGTACCCTCATATTTGATTTCACCAATTGCATTGCAGCATTTTTCAATTTCTGTATCAATATGCATTATAAAAAAGGTTATATTTTTACAGTTCAATGACATGCAAATGAGAATACATGGGTGCAGTTGGTCTTGTTAAATACAGAAAATCAAGCTTGGTATTTACAGATATCTGAGCTGGTCCCAGAGACAATGGACTACAACTCTTTTAAAATAAATTTGCCACAACCTTCCTAAAAGCTTTTGAGGTATCATCTGCAGAGAGTACAGGCAAGCCTTTAAAATCCTTTGGTTCAAAACAGCCTTTGGCCATGCTAGAAGCCCCACAGAAAGCTGGTTGCGGATTCTTCTGCTTTCTCAAGGGTTGTATTCTTGTATGTACGTTTCTTCACTTTTATTGTAACAAAGGTTTATATACCTTACTTTTACTCAGAGTTCTTAACCAGCGAAGAACCCAGAATTCCCTACCTGCTTCTAACCTGAGTATTATGCCCTCTTTCCATGCTGGGATAGTACTAGGATGTAGTGGAACAGTAGCTCTAGCACACATAAGCATTTTTAATCTAAAGGTGCAGGTATGCTGGAGATGTCAACATCTCTCAGAGGAAGGAGCAGCCAGAATCAAATGACTGCAGACTCTTCAGGAAATTTAACTTATTCATGAAACAGAAGATCCAAGAAGACCATAGAGGCAAAGTCCTTAAGAATATACACTAACCTGTAATAAAATGGTACTAATGCTACTGCAGAGACGAGGCTATCACAGAGAATTCTTAGCTAATAATTCAAATTTTTCACAGCCAGAAATACCTGGTTTACCCCATTTCATACATCTCCAGAGTGGTTGGTTTGAAGAAAAAAACAAACATAAATATTTCAGTGTTTCTTGTCTTTCAGTCTGTGTTTCTTTTGCAGAGTTGCCAGCTTGCATCCTAGTTAGAAAGAGACTTATAAATGAAAGTTTCTGTTGCATAGAGAGTGTTTTATATTGATAACTATTTTATAGTGAAAACTATTGATTAGGTTGGAGATCTATGGAGAGGTATTTGCATCATATTTAAGAATACGTGACAGGCAATTACAAAATATCAGCGCTGAACATACTGTAGTTGTATAAATTACAAAAGCTCAGCCTCTTGGGTTAAATTTTTCCCTATGTAAAAGATACAAAATGTCACATTTACACTTTAATAACTGTATTGGGCAGTGGAGCAATTGTAAGAAGTGAATCCCCATTTGTTTCTTATTGGGTATTTTCACATCTCTTTCTCAAAAAAGAAGGCAGCATTACTGAAATATTTGGTATGAGGGAAAAGAAAAGTAAAAAAAAAAGTGTATCATTGGAACAAGAAACACATCCAGGAAATAGTCTGTTTCTGTTTGTGTTGCAGGGCTTTTTGTTGGCTGGTTGGTAGTTGTTAATTGTGTATTGTTATGTATTATTATGATCAACAACTAAACTATATCCTAAAAGAGGTATGCACAGAATACCAAAAAAAAAAAATGAAGCACCGCAAACTGTTATTTCAAATCAACAGCTAGACTGTAAAAGTTTCAAGTATAACTTTAAATTGCTTTCTCCTTCACTCTTTTGCACCTAGTGTTTGTTAGTATTCTGCAGGTTGGTAACTTGAACATCACATAATACATCCAGCTAATGAGATTGCAAGAGCATTGTGCTCCTCCATCATTTTCTTATCAGTGACAGTCAGTCCATTAAAAGCTGTAACCCTGAGAAGTGAACTCCAGTCTTAAACTTTTGCATTCTGGAAATGGTCTTCCCAAGGCTGTTAATAGATAAGATGGATGCAACATTTTGTGACAGTTCAAGACGCTCAGCCTCCAAGAACTGTTCCGAAACCAGCAACAGACCTATTATCTCCTTTTAGAAAAGGTTTTGTTTGTTTTGTTGGTTTTTTGTTGTTTTGTTGTTGTTTTGGTTTGGGTTTTTTTTTGTTGGTTTGGTTTTTTAATCCAGGACAATTAAATGCATTGTGTGCTATTGCTGGGACCTCTAGGCTCATCTTCCATATCACATCTGCCCTCACGGATACAACACCCTTGTCTCCTAAGCTTTAATGAGTTTCTTCTAAGTGAAATCAAAGAGTTTAGAAATATTTTTTTCAGTCATATAATAATTTACAGATAGCTGGAGCTACCAAATGAGAAGATCCTCATTCATAAATTCAGAAAAATAGAAAGGTCATATTCAAAACTGGAGGTTGTTGTACTGCCTTCACTAGAAAAAACACCAGGTAGTTGAAAGTATGGGTCAGGTTCTGCTCACTGTGAGGTTACTCTGCATGATACTCTGAATTTACATCAGTGTACAGAAGCAGAGTTTGGCATTATAACAAAGAAGTCTCAAGGAAAGATTTGCTGCTGATAATAATTGCAACCTATGCGTGTTTGCTGGGTCTGAAAACATACCTATCCTGTAAAGAAGAACCAGACAAAACATTTTTCTCTCCTATGGTCCAAAAGCTGTTTAGGAGGAACAGCTGGTCATACTGAGGGGCAGGGCTGGCACTCTTCACTGTTGAGACTGGGATTTGCTTTGAGTTTGGTGAATCCTTGCCTACCTAGAGAGCCTGGACTCCTAATCTAGGAGGACCTAAGAAAGATGCCTGGAGTAGCTAAGATTAGATTAGTTAACTACCCTGTTTCTCATTGCAGGTATCTTATATCGCTGCTGAGTGAATTTGCAGCTGTAGCAGTTCTTTGATTGTTTGGTCTTGTGGGTGAGTGATAATTGTCAGGTCTTTAATAGGCATTGTCCCTAGGGAAAGAGGAACTGGTCACTGGACAGTTGCTGTCAGAGTGCCTTTTACACAGTGAATTATATAGATCAACCTGATTTTGGTAGAGTGTTGCAATATGCAGTGAATGTGCTAGTGCGTTTTTAGATATTTTTTTAATAACTGAAAAGAAAAGAGGATCATGGGTACAAATGCATCCGTGTATGTTTAGTGTGAGAAAGGCTTAAGAGTTTACAGGCATTAGAGGTTCTTTCGTTTCATTCAACATTATTATGTGTTTCAATAATTATAAGATTAATAATAAGTTCTCTGCGACCACTGGGAAAAGTAATTAATTGAGAGCCTGGCTTTTATGTGGCATTATCAACAAGTAAAAATATTGTCATTTCTCCAACTCAAATTGTCCTAAGACAAAGGAGAATTACCAGCCTACAGTTAAACAGAGCTTCTACTTTGATATTCTGAAGAATAAGGTCTCCTTGCATACTACATCTATAGGAAAAATGTATAAAGTACTTTTGCTTATAATTATCTAGGTATGGTTTGGTCATTTTAAAGTGAGTATGTTAGTGATAAATGCAATAAAAAATACCTTAAATATATGTGCTGCATCTTTTAAACAACAATCCATTAAAATTCTATCCAAAAGAACTACATAAGTTAACTTTCTCATTAAATGTACCTGGATTTAACTTTTATTTTCTGACAGAGGGATACTAGATAAAATCTCAACAAAACAGTAGCAAGTAAACATCAATGTAGATAATTAAAAGTAATGAATCTGGGGAAGTAGGGAAGAGAATCTAAGCCATATCTAAGTTAAAGCTGAAGTCAGGATGGCAATTACAATTCAGGAAAGAGATCTTGGAGCTGTCATTAGAAATCATTAGTTCAGTGTGCTGTGGCAGCTAAAAAAGAAAAAAAAAGTTGGGTAAAATAGTAAACGGTATTAAAAAAAAACAAACAAGAAAGTTTGGGGCAGTTTTGCATCTGAATAAAACCTATTTTTGCTCATCTCTTTAGTAGCATGTACAATTCTGGTCCAAGAAGGGTGTAGATGAGTTTGAGATGTTTCAGAGAAGGACAACGAAAATTACCAAGGAGATGACACAGTAGCTTCACAAAGAGAGACTAAAAGGCTAAGAAATTTTGGAAAGGAGAGAACTGAGAGGGATGGGATTAATCATGACTTGATTAATAGATTGAAAATCTAACAATAAAACCAGAGGACAATGGAAACTATTAGGAGATTTGTTTAAAACATTCAAGTAAATAATTTATGTAATAATAAGCAATAATCTGGAACTTGCTGAAACAGTAAACTTTGAAGGTAGACAGCATCAGCAGGTTCAGCAATCATTTAAACAATTCCATGGACAACAGGTCCATAAATAGGTTGTAAGAGAACAAGGCATATATCTATGTCCCCTCTGACATTTCTTATCCAACAACTGAGGATAGCTTTAAGTTTGGTGGGAACAGCTGTGCAGAGCGTCCAAGCTTGTCTCTTCTCTGTAGTGACATCTTTTGCCACTGTGAGAGCCTGGATATTAAGCTAAATGGACCCCTTGTTCAACTCAGGGAGATACCTTCTGGGAGTTCTTCTGGCACGAAATGGATGGGAGAGAATGGCTTCCTACATGGCTTGAGGGTAAGTTACAGACCTTACTTGGCAAGTAGTTTGAAAAGTGAACATTTAACTTGAAAGTTACTATTACTCTGCTGAACAGCTCTAGAAATAACTCCTTTTTTCCCCCTGGATCTGCTAATGATATTTTCGCATTCTCTTACAATGTCAGGAAGTTTAAAGAGGTTTAATCAACCAACATGTACTATGTATCTATGTGAATCATATGGCAATGACAAAAACATCCTTCAGTAACAAGAGGTCAGGAAAAACTCCTTTACTTCAAATGTTATCTTGCAAGTCGAAGAACTTTAAAATATTTTAGAAATCCTTCTAACTGAAATAAAAATAACATGGAGCTGAGATTGAACAGATATGAGTTTGAGAAAGATCTTTTCTAGCTATAGTGTAGTTTTTAATCTTTGAGTCAATTTGCATCTGCTATACTGCTGAGTGAAATGGCAACTCCTCTGGAGATGCCCAAATGGACAAGGTAATAGCTTTTTCATTTTTAAGATAGAGAAAAGAAGTTAATAAATGTATTTTTGTAAAGTGTTTCTACCTTTCAAAAGCAGTGCATTTTAATAGCAGCTTTCAAAGTGTAAAACAACACAATCATTGATTAAAGCACTAAATACCTTGTAAATACATAATCTGTGTACCTTATAATGTAAGATTAAATAATTTACATTTCTTTCTGGTTCTTAGATGTATTCATAAATAATTCTCAATGCTGTAAATGAATGAGATTCAACTGTGACACCTCACAAGAATATATAGTAGTTTGCACAAACAAGTAGTCAAGATTCCCCATATTTTCACCTAAGTTAAATCTTAGAGAAAACTCGGAGAATAGGCTGCTTTCTGCATTCCTGTGGTGTTCTGTTTCATGGTGCTCTCAGATGATTGTATTAATTAACACAGAAGAGTATCTCTCAGGGTGTCTTGAAGAACATAATAATGAAAAAAAACATTTCGTATTAAAACACTTCCCTTTAGCTGTCCACAAGAATAGAACACAAACCCAAACAAAACATTTTATTTAGAGCAAGTTTTCTCATGTGTTTGTGGAGACAGTATATCAGGGCCTAGGATTATCAGCTAGTGGGAGCAAGCACCTGAGGAAAAAAGATAAAGGTGGACTTGCAGAGAAAAGGCCAGAAGCAGAAAGTTCTGGGAAACCTTAGGGTAGGATTTATGTTGGGGTATTTTGTTTAGTTTTGTTTTGTTTTTCCTAACATAAGCAAGAGCAGTTTAAATGCAATTGTAGGAAGACTAATGCAGTGCATGTGTTCTACGTTGATAATGTGGCATCACCCACTTTTGGGGGTCCTGCTGAGATTCACCTTACTTCAGAGAAGAGCTATGAGATTGAGAAGTAAACACTGAACATTTTTCTACTGTCTTGATACTTTCACACTATGGTGAGCACTTGTTTATATGAGCAGTTTGAACACAGCTAGGGAACTGCTTGGACAGGGTACTGAGTGAAGACTGGATGGCACCATTAACTGGTGCTAGACAAGCTTTATTTTGGGACAGGCTCCTTTTTGTGGGATTGCACCAAACAGACTATTTTCATGGACTCAGTTTAGATTATTAGGCCAGAAATCTGAACTCATCAGAGAGGTTTTCTATCCCTGCCAGTTTTAAACTGCAACTAAGTCTACTGCTAACACTGTGGAGGTAGACAGAGAAGAAAGTTTTTAGGAGAGGTTTATTAGTCAAAGAATAGCATGTTTTTAAACTTTATTCCTGTCCTCTTTCTTTTGCCAAAACTGTAGTGAAATAAAATAAATTTCTATTTCAGAACTCACGTATTGAATACTCATAAAGACTTTTCATTGTTCACTGAGGTGAGTTAGCTAAACATGCTTTGCATAGCTACCATAGAAAAATGTCACGGAAATAATTTTCAGTTGCAATCAATGTGAGCTGACACTGTTGCCTAACCCTTGTAACTGGAATATCTACAAATTACAAGTGTGCGCATAAGGGTGTAAATACTATTAAATTGCCTTTAGTCTTAAAATAACCAAACTAAAGCAGTTTAACAACACTATGCTTGTATGTTGTATCATGGCCTAGCCAGACACGATGTATAAGCATTTTGCTAAGTATATAAGCAGTATGACCACAAAAAGGGCAAGCAAAGAGCAGTGTAGTGGTATGCAAAAGGCATCAAATTAACACAAAAGTTAAGACTTTTGTCTTAAGCAAGACAGAGAAAAGGCAAGTACAAAGGAGTGGAAACAGGATGCATTGGGTACACAAGAGGATGACTGGCAAAACAAAGGAAAATAGATAAGCAGGATTGGGACAGATTAGACTCCCCCTTTGGGGAGAGGAAAGTGGCATAAAAACATCAGGCATAAGTGCAGAAAATTAGAAAAGAAAGAAGACAAAACCACTGAGGTTTTGGCCTCTCATGAAAGAACTCTCCAGCCTGATCACTTGGACTTCAGTGATCGAAAACACAAAGAAGCACAGTCATTGTCACCAACAATTCATCATCAGCTCAGTGTTATTGTATACTTACAGATAATTCAGAACATAGGTATAAAAGACTAACAGTTTTGCATATGTAGTGACCATGATTAATAATTTGTCAGTACAACTGAAGAAAGAAGCATGCCACTAATTCATTCAGTAAAGTTTGAAAACTGCTCTGATTTGCCAGTCTTCTAAACAGTCCCATCACAATAATCTCTGATTACCCAACTGATACCTGTCTATCTACCTAGTCATGTATTCATTTGCCATATACTGAATTTTTGAGCCACTTCCTCCTTGTCTTATGAATAAAATTATCATTTGGTACAGGTGTTATTTTCATAGTTGGGAAAGGAAATATCAGTACCCAAAGTTACACGTTGCCTTGCAGTTTAGAAATTCTGTTTTTATCAAACAAACAGATTTGATACAGGGTGCAACTCTTACCTTGTTTTCCTCCCTAGAATGTATGCTGCTTCAGAAATACTTCAAATGTAATGAGGTTTGCCGGACTACAACTCAGTAAGAGTGGTTGCAGTATTGCTTTTATTTTATTACCATTGGCAATGTTAGGGTAATTAGCTAATTAATATGGTAATAATATTAGCAAAAACATCAGATGGGGATTAATTAGTCATGCTAAATGTCTCATGTTTCCTGAGTTATTTTACAGCCCAAGAGAAAAGGAAAATTAAATGAAGGCTTAAAAACCTAGTCAGTAAGTAGTTCTGTTCCTTTCTTTTAAAGCAACATACTGAATTATGTACCTCCTAGATGAAGAGCAGAAAAAACAAAAGTTACAAATATACATTTGTTATTATTTATGGATGCATACTAATAGAATAAAGTTATACATTTATGCAAACCTGTTCTGCAAGTAAGTATCTGACTGTGTGTGATTATCCATCTCTCCACAAAATGGAGTCAAAATAACTGACATTGAAGCTGATTATTTATCACTGAGGAAAATATTTTTAATGTAAAAAAATATTATGGTGTCACTACTAATAATGAAAAATGTTTAAAGAGCATCAGTATTACTGGGTGAACATACATTACAGAGCTTTATGAAATGCCTTTGGAAATTAAAATAAAAATGAAACATCAGAGCTCTATTATTTATCTCTGTGTGTTCAATGGTAATGAAAGATGCAAGACGAAGCTTGGGATGCAGAAGTCTCATACTCAGTGAATAAGGAAAGCACAAGCAATGACAGGTTCTTCTGAGTACCTTACCTGTAATAACTACTTGCATGAACTGCAGAGAGGGAATATGATGCAAAATGGATAATACGATTACCATAAAAAACCTTATTATTTTATGTTTTATTTGATATAGTGATCTGGCTCATTTTGAATTACTGCTTTTTTTCAGTTTCTTTTAAGACTTGTGGAAATATCCTGCGGTGTTTATTGTTTTGCATTAGCTGAAATGCAAACCTTCCAGGGACAAACACAGCAAATCACCTCAGCATTAAATAACAGTTCAGAGGATATAAGCACATGAATCAGTCCTTTGGTGCATACACACCACTGACCCTGATCTGTTTAGCTTTTGCTTTGTGTCAGTTCTTGATCCCTGATGTTTGCAATAATCTCTACCATAATCAATTTCAAAGCAAGATCACAGTCTAGAACTGTCAAACTCAAATTAGAGTATTTGGGCCGTCAGCTTTTTTATGTATCATTAAAAAAGCACTATTCAAAACACTCAAAGCCTTGAGAGCACAGTGATTTCACAAAGAGTAACGTAAGTAAAATGAATTGCTAGTTTTATATTTAATTCAGTGAAAGTCATTTAACATTTTGTGGATTGTGGTTGGGGAATATCAGTTTCTGGAGCGAAAATTCCAGTCTTTATACCAAAAAGCTGGAAGGAATAGCTTGCAGAATGTAGATTAAAATTTTTATCAGTCCTAAATATCATAATTCTAGATTAAAAGTCTAAGAAATCAGTCCATTAAGACTAGAAACATGAAGGACTATAGTCCATGCCTTTAGACAATGCTGGGGTCCAGGAATGGTGATGGCAAAGCCTAAAGGCAGGATTCCTGGATAATGTTGTCTTTTCAGTAACGCAGACATGTTACAGCTTTTTCTGTCCAGCCTAAAAGTTGACAGCTCTGGAATTAACAATAGAAATATTCTGGAATCAATGGAGTATTAAAATAATGAATTAAAGAGGGTCAGCATGCTGACAGCAGGAAAGAATGTGTGGGTCTGGCTGTATCTCCATTCCAACTCTTTGCTTCTGTCAAAATATGGAAAAAAAACTTTTTTTTCCATGAAGTTTTTTATAAACGTCATCATGATGCAGAATCAGGTTTTTTGTGTTTTACATGTAATGTCATATAGTTGTTGCCTGTAATTATGCTTCTTAGCTGCCAGTGAATAGTCAGAGACATTCTGATATAAAAATTCATAACCAATAATTTGCTTTCAGTCCAAGGAAAGAGATAGGGAAACTTCACATGATTAGCAACAAAAATGGCAAATTCCTCTAGATACCCAGCAGAAACATCTTGCTGTCCTTCTAAAGGGAAGCAAGAGTGGGGAGCAACCCTCGCTCCTTTGCACTGTTTAAGGCTGCTACTCTTGAAAGGCAAGTAACTATTCATGGGGTGGAACAAGGTACCTTGTAGATGCCTACTGCTGTGCTTAGTTTTCTTACTGAGCAGGGCTGCCTACTAACCTCTGCTCTCAATAAAACCATAAGAAGTTAAAGGAGCTCTGTACTTCTGAAGGAAAAAAACCTGCAGTGCTAAAAAAATTTTAAGTCACAAAGCTAGCTGTCATTGACGTCTCTCAAGAAGTAAATCGGAAGTAAAATGATTCTTACTGGCCCATACATCTCTTTCCCACCTCAGGAAGTGCTTCAAGTAAAGTTTGTTTGGAAATATCAAAATCAAATAAATTCCTCTAATAAGAGAAGGACTGCGGCAAGGCAAATGTAAAACTTTTTCACAGCACATATGTACACATTACACAATTCTTAAAATTCTCTTCAGATACCAGCAGTGTCTCTGGAGAGTATATTACACTTGATTATTCCACTTAAGTATTCATAAATATTTATGCACCAATTGATGTTCTCGATGTAATCTTTCAGTGGCTGGTACAAATATGTCACTAAAAAGAACAGTGAGGGAATCTGCAATTAGCAATTAGTGATTCAAACAAATCACGTGAGAAATTGAAAATCTCACTTGTGTAAAATAAGCTTCTTCATTAAACATATGAATTAGTGTAGTTTAAAAATCTGAGTCACCATCAGAGAGCTAAGCCTCTTCTCCAAAAACTGTTATGAAGCTGCCATAATATGTAAAGGCATAAATATTCACCTGAATTAGCTTACAAAAGCTTTGTTTACTCATTAATATGCAAATTTTCCATGACTGTTCCATTCCTTCTAAATTCTTTCCATCCTTTCTTCAGATACATTTACACTTCTCTTGACCAGTATGATAATTAACAGCTTTGTACAGTATTCTTACCAAGCACTTTTATGTTCTTGGAGTATATCTCCTCATACTATCACCTGCCAATACAGTCTGTTTGTTTGATTTGGAATTTTATATGAGCTTGTTTATTTTGTCATAGAGGTAATAGACATTATTGTTCTACTTTTTTTTTTTTAAGAACCTCACATGTAACATGAAAGTAGCTACAAAGCATTAAAATGTTTCCATTTATTTTTTTATTATCAAATGCAGCAGTGATTTATGAAGCAGTAATCCAGCAGGCCATTTGTTATCACATTTGGTCTGGGAGGAAGTGAATGTGTAAGTATATTTTTAATTCATTGCCTAAAATGTATGATGGGATTTATTTTATTTTTTTTCCCAAAAAGTACCCTTCCCTTCTATGGAAACTTTGGGTTCATGTCAGATCTAAATACAGCCTGATTGCTGGAGATCTTCACGTGGCATTTCTTCCCCTATTCAGTTAAACTGGGCTTGTGCCCCTCTTCCACATAACTGACCTATGGATTGCTCTTTGCTGTTGCATCCGAAGATACACAAAAACCCATTTACTTTATGACTGATCTCATTACATCTGACAGCTGCCCATGACTTCTTTTAATTTGGAAGATCAGCCATGAGAATGCTACCAAGGAAAAACTGCCTCTGTGGCTTGGTTGAGTGAAGTTCATCATCCTGCATATGCCTTTACTACACACAATTAAGGTCCCAGTTGTTTGACTTGTCCCTGACTAGATCTTAACCAAATGGACCTGTCTTGCTATTATACTGCGAGAAATGTACAAATCCACCTCAGTGCCAGCTTTACATGCAGACAAAAGAAGAAGTAATTGATTAGACCAAGCTGGCTGCCAGACACTGCAAGACAGGAGTTGCAAAAATGCTAATGCCAGAGCCCTGGGAGAAAAAAGGCATGCTGCTGCTGCTGTGGCTCTCCTTCCTCAGGGAGTTGCTATGTGTCGGCTACTGTCCATAGGCAGACCTGATGCCCCTGGCAGCTCTCACTGTGGGCTTACTTTTCTCACCTAAAGCAGTAAAAGCCTTAAGCTTTTCTAGGGCTGTCACCAACACCACATATTTCACTCTGTGGCTTTCAGAGACAAGATATTCATAGAAAGTGAGAGTAAGGCAAACATATTCTGAACTTTTTTTTTCTTTTTTTTTCATTTTGTATCCAACAAAACAGATGTTACAACTATAAGTGTTTTCTGGAGACTTTGGGAAAAGCCTAGATTCATAATGAGTTGGTAGATTATTGTAAGAAGCCTAAGGCTTTCATTCAGGAAATTGCACTCTTACCAAGCTTGGTAGCTGTTAAGACCCCTTTTAGTGATTGTTTTCTTTTGTACTATATAAATGTCTTCTCTTACCTACTACAATATGCATTGCAAGGAAAAATGCTTTCTTTGTGAATTAATATGTTTGGTAGGTGGAAACCAATCATTTAGGATATGGAAAACATATTTGTTGTGAAACAGAAATGTTCTTCCAAGACAAAATATAATTGGTCCAAACACTAAAATACCTGTTACTTCAATGATCAAAAACTATCCCTTCATTGTACAGCTGACAAGCAAAAGGGCAAAATATCTTAATTGAACTTGTGCTGTTTCCAGTACATAATTGTACTATACTTATGCACTCAGATAGAGATAAGTGGTTTTTCCAGCTTTTTTATATTTCCTTAGGCCATGAGAAAGAAATTGAATTTGAGAATCTCATCCCAGGAATTGTTCAGGGGGAGGGTTATTGCTTCTGCTACCATGATTTTGGATTGGATATGTTAATATATTTTCATTATGGTCATACCATTTCTAGCTCTCTAACTCACTCAGACCTATAGGCAATGAAGCAATCACAACAACTATCATTTGAGGCAGCAAACTCAAAGTCAGGGAGAATTATTTGTATGTGTTAACAGAGTTTCTATTTTATGTGAACTAAAATGTGATGTCATAACACAAAAGTGAGCTTTTTATATATTGCTGCTATCTCCCCCATTTTCATAACGTACGTTATATTCAATGCAATATTTTATTGCAGGTTTGAAGCGTAAGTATCTCATCTATGAAATTAGACAGTGAAGATAGATCCTATATACATCTTTCAAATCTTAATGGAAGATATGAATAATTGACAGAAATTCAGAAGATTCATATGTCAATTGAATGTCACTTTGGGACATAAATTGACGGCGTCCTTTTCTGAGATTTACAGTCATATTCTTGTTTTGGTATTGTTGAAAACTTCAGCAAGAGAGAGATAATGCAGATATGATATAATCAGAAACAGTAAGCATATTCACATTAACTAACTTTTGAAATACACTCCTGTCAAAAGTTCAGGTATAAAATGGCACTGACTAGAGAAATTCAGTAAGGCTCCAAGTGATTTAACATAAGAGATAGGTGTTTTGGCTTAGAAAAGCAAGCATTTAAATGAAAGGAAAGGGAATGAGAACCCAGTAAAAATACTTTGCGTGCAGATGCACATTTGCAAATCTGTATCATGAAGAAGAAGGTAGGTGAGGTCCTCAACTGACCAAGTCAACAGATTGTTGGTGAATTCTTTCTCAAAAGGCACAGTTGGGCTCCAGCAATGAAGAAGTAAAAATAACAACAGAGAGTGACATAATCCAGATTCTGAACATTCTGATAAACACTGTGAAGAAATAGTTTTGTTCATCAGAAATAATCTCTTTGCTATTTTGGACACATTAAGTATTGCTGACCTCACAGAAGGATTAATGTTATTTAAAATACATGAAAGTAAGTGAATTAAAAATATCCAAGAATACGCACCATAAACTAGAAGGAAGGTTAGAGGAATGCTACATATTCTCTTGTTGGGGAAAAAAAATAACAAAAAATTATGTCTTACCCAAGAAAGCTTTCTTAAAGTACTGAAGAAGGAGTTGAAATTATCCAAAGAATTAATGGCAGATAAGAAAGAAATTTTAAGAAAAGCAAGTTTATAATTGAAAGATGAAGTTTAAGCACAAAGTGTGAATGAGTCATGGCCTCCTTCTCTCTAAAAATTGAATAAAGATTCAATAAATATAAGTGCTCCAGTTAGATGGGTATTTTCTAACACTGTCAAAAGGACAGAGGAAGTGCCCAGTTTACCAGTCTAGGTAGAACAATTATTAAAATTCCTCACCCAGGATTCTGTAACCACATGGGTAAAAGCATCATAGGATGGAATATATTTTGTTTTGAACATGCAAGATGTGGAAATTCAAGAACATCCTGAACACTCTGAACTTTCAAATATCTGGAATAATCTTCATGTCACTGAATTATCACGGCGACAAATACAACCCTTTCATTCCACAACAAATATTCAACCTTTTCTGTGGGGATTTATGGAAAATTAATATGCCTGCATTAAAAGAAAACAGCAGTGTTGCAGGTGCTGCTGACCAAATTGTCAGGCACCCTGAAGCAAACCGTGGGATCAATAAACAAGCTGGTGTCTCACAGGCTGGTGTCTTACAGGCTGGTACCCCACGGGACCAGTAAACAGCAGGTGTCCTACAAGTAGGTATCCCACGGTTGTTATCTCATGAAGTAGTGAGAAAAGAATGTTGTAGCAAGAACTGAGAGGCACCGGCTGGGAAGCAGAAGCCCTGGGTCATCGTGACACGGGCAGCAAGTGACAAGACATGTAGCCAATCATATATGAACTGTGTATGTATGTAACCAACGGGGTTTGTACTGGGGTGGAACATCTGGAGTCAGAGGGGTATAAATTGCCACCATTTTTAACAATAAAGGTCTTCAGTTATAACTCTTATAGAGTTGTGTGAAGTCCATATGCTGCCTCGACACTTTTCTACATAGGAACAATTCCAGCTTGGAATAAAATGGACAGATCTGAGTAAACAATGCTGCCTCACATAGAAGAAGTTAGTTTCCTGTCTCCTTTTACTATATCAACATCCAGAAAGATTCCAATCAGAGAGGACTGAGCCTTCTCCATTTGCAGTACAGGAAAAGAACACTGTCAGCATATTACATGCAGTAAAGAATAAGAAGACTGAAATACTGATTTCCTGTGTCTGTTTGCCTGCTTCCATACAAAAATAACCTCACACTTGGTTTATGAGATAATCCCACTACTGGTTTTTGGTGCTGTTTTACTGAGCTTTGATAAGAAATTCTATAATTTCAACTATTCATTCCCCTAAAATAAACCTGAACTTCATTGGCTGTTATGAACCAGTCACTGGAGAAAATGAAAGTGCTGAAGTTGTATAAAAACCACTTCTTAGAGTAACATGGAGTGAATTTTCTAATTGCCTACAAGATAATTACACTGCTGATGTTGCCCACTTGGAAGATGCACTTAAATGTATCAGCAGTGCTTGAGATAACATCTGCTAAGTGCTTTTTGATTAAATCTTTTATGATTACTCATTTTTACAAAGCATGTATCTGTTTGAAGGGCACCTCAGTTATCAAAGAGAGGATATTAATGGCAGCCTTTTACTATTTTGAATTTCTTACACTGATTTGACATTTTGCTTAGGTTTATGAGAAGTGAGAAAAGGGTGTGGATGCTCTGTGTGCATCCCACCCATGCCATGATTCCCTGAATTTTGATATATAATCTATACTATGTCTCCTATGTGACTATGCAGAGATGATGGGTAGATTTGTTAGCTACTCAGTTTGGAAGCTTGTTGGCTCAGACTGGAGAATTGCAATTTATCAGACAATAGAAGAGAAAGCAAATGAAATACTCAGATTATAGGTCTTAAACAGAATTCTTTAAGAGATACTGTTTAATTTATTAAAAATGAAGCAGTTTTATGAGACTGCTGAGAAATCTGACATATCTGAATAACACTATAATAATTTCTGCAAATCTCTAGGATGTCCTGGTTTGAGCCAGGATTAAGCCAATTTTCCAATTTTTCCAAATTTTTCCAATTTTTTTTCTTTTACAGAACTCTCTTTTAACTAGAAGCAAGTTTTCCAGCTAGTGGACTGGTAACACTGGAATGTTTATTTTATTGCCAAGATATCAGGAACTCTTTGTTCCATGGCTTCAGATGCTTAAGGAGCAGACGAGTCGTATCTGCAGCCCTCCCGTAGGGAGGAGTGGACTAGACGGACAGCAAAATTGACCAAAGTATTCATTCCATATATCTACGTAAGCTCAGTGTAAGGTCAGGGATCACGGGAGTCAAGCCATTTCCTGCTTCTTCTTCCCTTCTCTTCCATTCATGGCCAGTGTCCAGGGAGGACTCCATCTATTCATCACTGTTGATTCCTTGGCTCGTGCATTCCTGACCCTCATAACTCTCCCCTCAGCTCCTGGCTGCTCTGCCGCTCTCTCCAGCAGCGCTCCGGGACTTTTTGGAACTGCTCACAGCTCAGGAGATGCTGTGGGAGTTCCTGGGGGTGGGAGGAGGCAATATTGCACATTCCTGGACATACTTGTACATAATTGTACATATTTTCTTATCATTAGTGTTTAATTAAATCAATCCAGAAAGTCTCTCCCTTCTTCCTATCTCTCTCCTTTCCCTACCTGGGTGGGAAGGAGAGGGAATTGAGAGCATTATTGTCACTGGTTTAATTGCTGATCCTGAGTCAAACCATGAAATAGGAGTCTGGCATTTGAAAAGACCAAGGACACTTTGAACTCTTGCATTAAATATTTAAGAAAACTGAATAATCTGGTGAGTATTACCAGAAAGACCTTGCTAGTCTATCACCTGGTCAACTAATTCTACCAGATGTTGTTGATAACTTAATGAAGTCATGGGAGGGATGAAAGTATCATGATTTTAAAGAGTAATCGCAGATGTGAGATGATTCTCATCCTCCTTGCAGAAACTGTAAAACTAGATGTCCTCAAAATGTTTTCAGACATAAACTCAAAAAAACAGTTGTGAATATTTTAGAGAAGAAAGTTATACTCAAAGCAGAGAGAAATGTATTTAGAAACACAGTTGCCATTGCTCAAGCCAATGGTGGCAGATTTGAGAAATATTGTAATATCTTTTTCTCTAGGTGTCAGGATTATTAGGTGTGGAGAACGGTCCGTGACATTAGGGGAAACACAGAAAAAGAAACAAGACATTTCTGGGTAAAAAGATAGTATGAATTGTGAAACCTATTGAAACCATCCCCAGACTGTTTGTTATACCAGCAGTCTGAATGCTAGCAGAACACGTGCAGAACTTTTGGAACATGCCTGGTGATTAGCAGGACAAGAAGATGCTGCAGGTAAAATAATGAATATAGACCTCAGTGTGCACTGGGAAATATTAATAAAAGATGCTGCGATATGCAACAAAGAGCCACCACAATCATTATTTTTGAGGAAAAAAAGCTGCAAGTGAAAAGGTCCAGCAATAGTGAAATAATTTGTCTCCACTAACACATCAGGCTTCATCAAATTATTTGTTGATAGAAACAAACAAAAAAAATAATTCAGACGTAAATTACATGGCAAAGTTCTACCACATGACTTGCAGACTAACGAAAGAATAATCTTAGAAAACTGAATTTCTGAATTATTCTTAGGCAGAGAACTCATGTTATTTTGCATAAGTGTCATGACATAAATGTTAACAGTAAATCAATCATAATTACTGCTTTAAATTTTGAGTATAGTAATGGTATTGGAACACAAAGCCAAACAAGAATTTTATGTTAAGAAAAGAAAGAAGTTTCTTAGGATTTATCTCTGTAGATAATTTACTGGATTGCACATTTTTCCATTTTGACACTGTGAGCACTACAGGAAAAAGCAACTTGAGAATGCTGTTTGAAACAGACCTTTCCAAGCTTGGACAATTTTGGGAAGAATCTGGATGTCATTACTCATCTTTTTATTCCTAGAATTGTAGCATTAGATAAAACCATAAATGCCATTACTAGATTTTCTGTGCCGAAACTGACACAACTAACTCTAGGCAATTTCTGCAATGAAGAGTTCATTTAAGCATGGGGATTATCAAGAGGAATCTTGGAGATTAATGCCATGTGAGTCTATCATACTGTGTACAGCAAAAAGTCATGACTAAGGCAAGAAAAAATGAAGATATCCACTGGATAGCTGCATCATTTACATCTAGCATTACTCTTGAACAACAACAAATACAAACAACAAAACAACCCTCTTTCTCTTTCCTCAAAGTCCTGGCTTCTTATTTAAGTCTTTCTATAGAAAATACTGCCTCAGTTGACAGTATGTGAACTCAAAAATTTGAAAAAATTTTGAAGACCAACCTTAAGCTGAAGAGCTAGCTTCGTGTATTTCATATAAACTCTATTCCCCAGTAAAACAGTGGTACTCTCTGTATAATCTGATACAACTGTGTAAAAAAATGTTATGCCTTATTACCAAGAATATTAAACGACAGACAATACGCACACATCCTGAGGATGTGCCATTTATTGTTAATGAAACCTTGGTGAACAACTTCAAACAAACTGCAGCTGCTTGCTGCAATTGCCCTATGCTGTAAGGCATTCAAAAAAATGTATCAGATGCCGTGCATTAGGAATGTAAGTAATTTAGACAAGCTTCTTGGACATTTTTGGCTTCAGATGAGGAAAAGAGAGAGGAAGATAGAATGACTCCCAAAGAAAGAACTCCTGTCTTGACTTACACGAACACAAAGCTGGTCTTTTGGCAAGTCTACAGCTCAGGATTGCTAATTATAATGACTGCTCCACTAGGATTTCCTGAATGATAATATACCATCTATTTTGAATGAATGATTGACTTAAGACAGAAAATGACATGTGTCATGAAGATGTGTATATTATCTACCTGTCTGAATGATTATGCTTGGTATTTCTTTAAAGAACTTCTTAAGAATCTACAGAGTACTGAAAGCTTCAAAGAGGAACATTTAAAAGCAAGAATATCTAATAGTGAAGCTGTGAATGCAAATGACTTTGCTTCTTTTTTGGGGGAAAAAAAAAAAGTGCCTCCAGAGTTTTGATTTATAAGTAAAATCCATTTCTTTCTAGAAATATGCCTTTGGAAAGTTTTGATATTTTTAGAAGGAAAAAAATATTATTGGCCCCTGTATCCATGGAAAGGGCCCCAGATTATCATCCATTGCTAGGTACATAATGCTGATGGATGAAATACCTGGCACTCACTTGAGGCACATGTTTTCATCCAGTGGCCTTTTCAGCCAAAAAGGGTCTGTGGTCCCTACAGAGACGTAGTGTTTCCACAGGAAGATATCTTAGTCTCCAGCAGATCTCAATTTCAGTTTGCAACTGTAGTTATGCAGGCCATTTCCATTGCTATGTCTGCACAATTGGTTTGTACCTCTGATCTTGCATGGTGCAATATACACATTGAGGGTAATGGTCTGAATCTGACACAAGCTTCATGTGTACCAGATCCTCCCTGATAGGCTTTTTGGAGTGCAGAAGCAAAGCATCATAATATTCTTAGTAAAGAACTGAGTACAAGAAGGATGGATTAGACTATTTTCAAGGTACATGTAGGTGACTGACTACTTTGGTGAAAGCTGTTATTTATATAAAAAATATTCCTAATTTGAAATCTGCTGTCATAATTATGCCATCTTATGAATCATGGTATCTGTAACTCTGGGAACTAGGAGTGCATCCTGGTTACTGAGACCAGATGCACCTTCTACCTCCATCCTGGTTTGAGGTGGAAGGAAATGCTAAGACACTCAGGAGTCCCACACCACCAAGGCCACAGAAGGAAGTCCAGCAAAAGGAAGACTGTGGTTCAGTTGAAGAGGATTGGTTTATGGATTGATTAAGTAAACTGAACATTCACAAATCCATGGGCCCCAATGGAATGCACCCGTGGGTGCTGAGGGAGTCATTGCTAGACCCCTCTCTAGTGATGTCTCCCAGGGGTCAGGACCGGATTCAGTCCTGTTCAATATATTCATGAATGACCTGGACAAAGGGATAGAGTGTATCATTAGCAAGTTCACTGTTGATACAAAACTGGGAGGGGTGGCTGACATGCCAGAAGGCTGTGTTGCCATCCAGCATGACCTGGACAGGTTGGAGAGCTGTGTGGGAAGAAACCTAAGGAAGTTCAGTAAGGGCAAATGTAGAGTACTCCATCTGGGGAAGAACAGCCCCATGCACAAGTACAGGTTATGGGTTGATTTGCTGGAAAGCAGCTCTGGGGAAAAAGACCTGGGAGTCATGGTGGACAACAGGCTGACCATGAGCCAACAAGCAGGGGGGTTGGAGTAGATGATCTCTAAAGGTCACTTCCAACCCCTACCATTCTGTGATTCTGTGATTCTGTGATTCTGTGATTCTGTGAGCTCTCCACCACTATTATGCATTGTCTGGCCAAGTACCTGACCTGGCTAAGGAAGCAACAAGGAGGATCTGGAGCATAATGCAGAGCAATCCCTGCCCTCAGAGTAGCCATATACAATATGAATTAGAGGAAGGAGATCCAGTGGCACACAGCTAGCAGTAGGCTACATATAAACCCTTTGCTGGAATCCTGGTGTGACCTCTAGGACCTGTCCACACTGAATAATATCCCAGGTGAGAGTCAGTGGTTTCAGGAATGCTTCAGCAGAGATGCAATTTCTAGTGTTTTACTGAAACAGCAATACCTCCAATATACATATATTAAGCAAATAGGCCATTATTTCTGAAGTAAAATAAAGGCAATCTCCACTGGAGTACTGATGAAGTATTTTATCTGAGTCAAACTGTAAGTGCTTAGGATGCAGGATAACAGGCTGCAAAGTCCAGCATTAGCCTTTTAAAATGTAATTTACATACTAATATGAATCAGATCTTCAGAGATTTACAATAAAGATATTTGTCAGCATTTCATTGCAAATGTTCATTGTTGCTTTGAGCGCAATAATTATTTGTCAATGGAGTGGTGATAGTAACAAATGACGCTTAAAAATAATTACCTTCTTAAATATTTACAGAAGAATGGAGTTGATTGTAACTTATTGTTTATTTGGGTTTATTAAATATTTATTAAATGTGTGGTAGTTTTATCTATTGTGAAGCATTTTTAAAATATGTTAATAGTTTTCTATGAAAATTAAACTCCATATTACAGTATTCCTTATGATTATGGTAATATCCAATGTCATCAGTTTTTATGGCCTTTGGACTTGAGTTCAAGTACTCTAAAAACCAACCTGGGATGGAGAGTGTGTTAAAATACTTCGTTGGATAGAAGTGAAAGTGCTTAGCAACTTGCTGGTTGTATCTAGACTGACTTTCCATTGCATGTTCACCTCAAGGGTCAAGATACTTAGTCAGTGAGATCAGCATCCTTTCAAAATGCATTACAGCTCAGGAGCTGTATGGATTGAATGCAGTGTTTCTTGTGAGTGGAAATCTAGTTTTTGTTAAGTGGGAGCTAATGTAGGATATGAACAAACCTCAGTAGCACTTACTGATTTAAGAATAGGAAGCATCCTTGTGTGCTTTTAAAAATACCTTGTTATGTGGTATGGTGGCTCACACACACACACTCACTCTTGAGCACACTTCCTCCTCTTTCAGTCTCGACCCTAGGTTTTCCACAGTAGAGACTCAGGTGTCAGATTTTATAAATATAAATTATTTGATTAAACAGTATAGCAGCAGGGTCAGCTCAAGCTGGGAGCCTCCAGAGATGGACCCCTATCAAAGAAATCCCTAGGCAATAATACCTTTGTGAACTATACACCTGCCCCTCACAAGCTCTTAATACATTCTTCCCTCACCTTTTAGTCCAATGGTGATTTTGGTCTGGGGTCTTCTAATAGCTTATTGGATTCTCTCTCTGTCTCCAGGCAGGCCAGTAACTTTTTGTATCTTGTCAAGCTGCAGCTTCTGCTGACCATTGCAGCCCCCTTATCTTCTGGTTTGCACTTCTTGTGCACCTGCTCCCTGGCAGAGCATGGGAACCAAAAAAGTCCTAGACTTAGGAAAAACATTTCTTAGCAACAACTAAAACATCTCTGTGTTACCAACATTCTTCTACTAGAAACAAAACACAACACTCCACCAGCTATTAGGAAAATTGCTAAGAAAATTAACTCTATTCCAGCTGAAAGTTTATGTAGTTGAAAGTCCACAGCTTGTGGCCAAAGGCTTCAGCAGATCTAACTACTCATGCTAAGTAAGTAAAGCTAAGTAAACAGCATTTCAAATCACCCAATATTATAATTATAAATAATTCTTTCAATTTAAAACTTAGTTACTTAAGCTAAACATCTAGTATTTCTCAACTGCAGCTCCTCTGTGCTGCTCCTTCCTCCTCAGACTTTTCCCATGCTCCAGCATGGGGCCTTCCCATGGGCTGCAGTTCTTCAGGATTAACCTGCTCTAGCATGATTAGTCTCCACCAGCCATAATTCCTTCACAGCATACCCACCTGCACCACCATGGAATCTCCAGAGGCTGCAGGGAAGCACCTGCCCCACCGGGGTCTCTCCCGGGGCCGCAGGGGCATTTCTGCCGGGGCCCCTGGAGCCCCTCCTCCCCTCCTCCTGCTGCTGTCCCCTCGGGGCTGGCAGGGCTGTTTCTCCCCGTTTCCCTCAGCCCTGGCTGCCGGGCAGCGTTTTGCAAAACTATTAAATATAGACACCTAAGTTGTAGCCAGCCCATTTAGCTACAGGCATCTAATGTTTCCAGTTTTCTTTTCAGTATTTTTGCTAAGAATAAGAGTGGAAAGGTGAAATACGATTTCGCAAAAAAAAATAAATAAAAAAAATAAAAAAAATTGCAATTTTGGAAAGGATTTTTTAAAAAAAATTTAAGTGTGATTCATTATGTAGAGAACTAAAAATACATTCTTCCTCTCTCTGGTTTGTGGAAGTGGAAACAGTTCTACATTACTTAAGTCAGTAAGAGTTTCTGACTCCTGGGAACCTGCCAACACAAAGTTATGTGGTAAATTATCACCTAAAAATGCTAAAGAAGAAAAACACCAAATGGGAAATAAGTTTCTCAGTCTGTGCACTTAAAAAAGTGGAATAAATAATAGACTCTCGTTCTCAATCACAATAACAGGTGAAGGCTTCTCAGCCAAAATCTTTCCTTTCTTTTAGTTTCTGTGTTTTTTTTCCCTAAGACACGTATACATGACAGAATGACTAAAAGAAAACATATTTTATTGCTAATTTTAAAGATGCATTTGAGTAACACAGTATAGCTTTACATTACATGCAATAGGGATTCAAGATTTGGTAGTCAGCTTCGATATTGGTTTTTGTTCTAGTTGATTAAGTTAAGAGTGTTTTCTAGAAAAATTAACAATCATACTTTTGCTAAGCTAACTGGGACAGATATTGTCCTCAGAAAATCCTGTAGAGACTTATTACAGTTAGTGATTATACGTAGAAGTAAATAAAAGAGGAATCTTGGCCTTTTCTTTGGCAATGATATGGCTGGTCCACAGCATGTTTGCAGACCCGAATTTCTGATGCACTGTGCTCTGCTTTCCCTAAAGTCCCTCCAGCTTGACATTTGCCTCCTTTTCACCCATGAGTATCAGTGAAATTCTACTGACATCCAACACAGAGCAGAATCTGATACCAGTGACAGAAGATCTCTCCTCTCTCCAATAGGTTTCATAAAAATCTAACACCACAGTTTTAACCATGGTTTTCAATTTTATTTTGTTTTTAGAGCTAGGCACTATGAGACCTACAAGCTGGACAAAGAAAATGCACTTAGGTAAGGAATTTTATGAGATTCAATAAAGCCAAGTGCCCTGTCCTGTATTCCAGCTGCAACAAGCCCATGCAACAGTACAGGCTTGGGGCAGAGTGGCACTTCAGGGCATGCTCTGGTGGGCATGGCAGCTTTTTTGCGGGTTGTGAAGTGTAGTTGGTTTTGTGGGGTATGTGGTTGTGGTTTTGTGGTGTGTGTTTTTTTCGGTGTTTTTTGTTCGTTTGTTGTTTTTTTTTCCTTGCATGGACAGTTGGACTCAGGGATCTTAGAGGTCTTTTCCAACTGTGATGATTCTGTGATTCTGTGAATAGTAAATTAAGACTTTTTGAAATTGAAATTTCTCCATGAAAATTCCTTGGAGGTTTTTGGTTTTGTTTGGGGTTTTTTGTTTATTTTTTTCCTGATTAAAAGTGAGTAAATAATTTGTTTTAAATTAATAAATTTGAATTTAAAGAAAATATTTTAAACCATCCATCTTGAGTACAATTTTCCTATGACTTGTTCAATGTGTAGCTCTATGTACTAGGAATGCCATAGTTCTATTCATATGTTGCTCTTCAGCTTTCCTATGGCTTCAGACTTTCCTGGACAAGTTATTGCATTAATAAATGTCTTATTGGATAAAGCCATGTTATACAGCACAAGAAAAGGAGGAGGAAAGCATTAAATATGCCCTTATGCAGTGATATGGCAACACAGAGATATTCAGCTGAACACCAAACTCAGTTAAAACAAGGAGGTCTGTCATTTCTAAATCATAAACTTTTTGAACTTTCCACAGTTTTTCCTACAAGAAAAGTTGAGTAGTTGATTTGGGCTGACATAATTGTCACAATCTCAAGAATTCCGAAGAGACTATGCACAGATTTTCACTTGGTTGAAAAATCACTGGAAGCTGTTGTTATTTTTCTATCTATTCATGACAATCAGGGGCAAAAAATGGAAGTTAACAGACCATTGCGTACAGATAAAAAGACCTCATACTAACTGCATTCTCTTTCTACTTTCAATAAAGAGGCAACTAAAATTGAGAGTCTTTTTAAAATGTAAATATAACCACTTTTTTTTTCTTTACTTTTTACTCTTTGTATTGAAGCAATCCATTAATTCTGTAGCCAGTCACTGAAATTTTGCAATAGCTTATGAATGTCAATAAAAAAAAAGTCTTGATTTCAGATTATTTAATCAACCACATACAGCTTATTCTTGCTATTTTAATTGCAGAGTAATCATACTTGCTGTTCTCTTTGCTATGTCATGCAAACTTAGAATTTCAGCTACAATATCAAATACAAATATTTTTTTCATCTTATTAAGTAAAAACCGAAGTAAAGAACCCGTAGATTTTTACAGGGTTTGTCACGGTTTGGCACCAAGTTGGAACATTCTCGATTCACCCCCCTCCCCCTCCTCCCCCAAGGTAGGGAAAGAGGGAGAACAATGAGAAAGAGAGGCTCTCTGGGTTGAAAAGTGAAACAGATTGATTTTCATTATCAGTGATAAGGGAATATATATATATTTGTAAAGGGATGTGCGACACCCGATGCCCTCCCTCCTCCCCCAGCGACTCTCACAGCAACTCTTCTCCCTGGTGACTCCACGGACGGGGTCCTTGGATGTCGGCTGTTAAGAAAAAAATTGGAAAAAAAAAAAAAAAAAAAAAAGAGAGCCAAAGAGAGGGTGATAGAAGTGACAGTAAGCAGAAAAGTGAGAGAAAAAGGAAATGAAAGGCTTGACTTCCATCATGTCTTAACCTATACTGAAAGCCAAATAGAGAAAATATTATGAGAAGGGAATATTCTGATTTGCTGATCCTGCCTTCGGTCTAATCTGCTCCCCTGTAGGGGGGGAAGCTGCAGACAGTCAGAAGTGACCTTGGTTATTATCAGTCCACTGGAGCTGCTAAGAAGTTCACTGAAAGAAAAGAAAATCAGCAAAGAGCTTCACCCTGGCTCAAACCAAAACAGGTTTCTTCAGTCTGATGATTTCTGAACATGATAATGATTTTTTTCTTTGAATAGCCAAGATTCCTGTTAGCCAGAAGTGTATCATTACTTTCTGTAGTATTGTACCTCACTTTCTGAATTAGCAAATTCTATGACAAACAAGAAATCCTCTGCCAGCACTGCACTGCATATTTCTTTGAATATGTTCTTATGACTGAAGTACTTTTATTTTCATATCATTACTTTCTCAGTCTGCTCCATATAAATACATGTTTCTACAAAAGGACTTATTTTCAAGTAGATTACAGTGCTAATTAGTCCCAGCCAAGTCACAGGGTAGGACACTCTTATTTCCTGCAGTCAATTCAATTGTAAAAAACAAGGCTTACTTCTAAAAAAAAAAGCAAAATTTTTCAGCAGAATAATATCAGTCAAGTGTTTTTGAAGACATTGTCTTGGCATAATCAGATTTAGCAACAATTTCAAGGGCATGCATTTCAAGGGCATACATCTGAATTTTAAAATATGCTTGAATATGTACAGATACATAAAAATACTGAACTACACATTCATAGAAAGGTAGTAAAAAGATCTCTCACAAGCAACATGTTTGTGAGACTTTTATTTCTTCTAAAACTCACAGAATAGCAATAACTATTATGGTTTACTGAAAGTTACAATTAAGAAGGTTTTCAGAGGGTTTAGATTATTTTTCATCTGATTTTTATGTGAAATAAGCATGGAGTTCAGCACTGCAGTGAGAAAGTCCATGCCATTGCTGACATCCTGTCAAGTACAAGAAAAAGAAGAATCTTGTGCAATGCTTATATATGCAATTTATCCAGGATCCAAATAAATGAAAGAAAAAGAAGATTACAGAAACTTGTATGATTTTTTCAGCTGTGGTGGTTTCCATGAAGAGAGACTCCAGTGATGAAAATAATTTGTAACAGAGTGAACAACTGGCAACTTGCAGGACAGTGTACAGGCACATGCAACACACTTGTCTGCACATGCTCCTCATTCTGCCCTGGTGGTGGTGGCACTACCCCCATGGGCTGTGCCCCAGCAAAGCCATCTGCCTCTCTCTGGACACAGCGTGTTTAAAGGTCCTTGGGGAAACAAAGCTGGCTCTCTGTACTGCTGAGCTCTGTCTCCTTGCCCTGGCAATGACAACAGCAGGAAGCCTAGAAAGATTGCTTCCATGACACTCAGGAAAGAGAGGGAAAGTTAGGCTGGCTCCACTGCCCGGTTTTTAAGCCATTCAAAGAAATCAGGCAGTCCCTGGGCACTACTGGACCACGGAGGAGATCCCCTCCCATTCACTGGAGGGTAGAAGTTGAAACACTGAACATTCACCACACTGAAAACTGTTGCTATCATAACCTGTTGAATTTGCTCATCTACTTCATGCTTCATTTTGGCACTCTGGACAGGAATGAAATTCACTTTTGTGAGGTTAGATTCGACGCGAGAGTCTTGTTTTAAAACAGAAGTGAAATATCTGGACATTTAACAATCAGCCTTTAATATATCAGGCATATTGCAGATACCATTCTCGAGTGCTTCTGTTTCGTGTGTACAAGACATACTCTTATATATGTTCTTGGATTTAAATTCAGGACACATTCCTTTTAAAGCACCTTAGTGTTTCTATGAGATGATGAATGGGTTGAAGTAACCCATCTTGACAGAGAAAGATATCATCTTAATAATCTGATATTTTATGTTCTTTGTTATAATTACTTTTGCCTCAGATTAATGAATTACATTTACAGTAGTAAGCTAACAAACGAAAACCATTCAGCACAAGTATGAAATGTAATGGAAAGATGAGAGTATCTGGTATGCAAGGCATAAATTGAAGTATTAGAGTTATTATTTACAAAAAAAAAAAAAAAAAAAAAAAAGGAAAAAAAAAGAGGGTTTTTCATGGTGTAAATTTTATTAAAAAGAAATCTATTTCCCTCAGAAGACATCAAATGCATTTACATTCTTGAAGACAATTACCAAAGCCACAGAACTGAAAAACTAAGCTTTCAATTTTCTTCTCAAATCACTCCCTTTGTTCCCACTTATTTTTCTTTATTGTGTGCTATGTCCTTCCTAGCTATCTCTTTGTTCCATCTGAATTCCAATCATTAACAGAAAAAAAAGATAAATATCCCAATATTTTTTAAACAAACTTGCATTTCTATATAAATCCTTACATGGCCTCCTGAGGAATGCAAATGCCTTTCAAATAGAGTCCCCTTGTAACAGCTGTTCTGCAGCCAAACACAGCTGAGTACTACTTAATAAAGCCATTACACTAACAAGTGAAATGGAATGAATCCATAAGCTGGAAAAGAGCGGTACCAAGGAGCTGGGACACAGAGCTCTGGGTCACAGTGCTGAGAGCAAAGACAATCAAATGCCACAGGTGGAAGTGGCCAAGGAAGTCAGACATCTCCAGACTGAAAGACAGCAAGTAACTCCATAGCAACAGAGTGTGAGACAGGCTGGTTTCCAGTGAACAGGAACCAGACAGCACCCTGGTAGGGATTCAGCAGGCTCTGAAGTGGAGTAGCAAATGACACAGAGAAAGGAATGTACTGCTGGAACTATCAGAAGTCTGGTAATTTTACTCATTAGTTTGTCCAGAATGAAACCAACAGTGTCCAGACTATTGAAAATATGACATATGTATAAATGCAAGGTCCTGAAATCACCTTCAAGCCAGCAACATCTGGCTTGAAATTTAATGGGAAATATCTTAGTGGTATCTGGAGCTCCAAGTTACGTTTTTACTGGAAAGGCTACTCCCCCAAAAAAACACCAAACCCAAAAGCATCCCTTCCCACCACCTCCCAAAGAATCAAAGACATTATAGGTAAAGACTATAGAAATTAACTTTATAATATGAGGCAGAGTGGCAAAGACCAAAGGACAAAGTTTCCTGTATGTGGCTGACAAAACTTTATAGAAGCCAAGACTTCACACTGGCATGGAATTTTACTGTGTCAACAGATGTAAAACTACCTATCAGGCTGTAAGGGGACCAAATCAGACAATATATATATAGCAAATAATGACAGAGACGAGTTACCCTGTGGACATTAGAAAGCCATGTTTTCCCAGTAAAGAGTGCTCTCAAAACTATAAAAAAATACATACTGTGGTCCAAATAACTGAATATGCAGAGGACAACCCAGTATTTACTGGGGCAAGGTGAGAAAACAGGTATGTGACCCCATATCCCACAGCCTAGCACACACAGGTGAAAGAGTAAGAGTTTCCAGCACCCAGGACTGCTTTTGTATTTAATCCACAACTGTTTAATGTGAAATATTGTCGTGCAAGAAGTAACCAGAAGAATAAGCAACAAGACAGGGTCTGGTTTTGTGATATTTGTGCTGCTGAAAGCAGTAAGGTATAGGAGGCAAAACGGAGACATATGCTGTTCATTTTCCACTTTTCTTTAATGTGCCTCAGCTTGTCATCTGGGAGTATCTCCATTATTTCTGGGATACTGCAAATACTGTTTTTGTCAGCTTCTCTTTTTGCTGTGAAGTAAAGGTACAAAGAGGGGAAGATTTCATTTCAGCGAACTGATGCTCTCTCCCTGTGCAATTCAAATACACCTTCCTATTTCATTTTCATAACTGTTTTCTGAACTGTCTAAGCAGTGCATCCATGGAAAACAAAAAGGAAAACAAAGGGGGGGAAAAAGGAAGAAAACAAACAGCCAGAGTTTTATAACCAGACGCTCAACTCACTGTTGCCCTTTTTGCATGGACATTTTATGACATTATATGCAATATGATATCTGACACTTCCTTGCATCTTTACATCGGAAAATGATGCCAGATTTATGCAGTACAGTGAAGTCTACAGTAAAGTGCTATATCACTGGCATTTAAAGGAGTAGATATAGCATATGGAAACCTGTGAAAAGAGTAATTAACCATGCATGATTCCAAACTTACAGCAGACCATGGGAGACTTAGAGTGGGGGGTGATGAGTCATGGTCATACTCCAACAAAGTGGTCAAAGAGCAGAGAATCAATCCCGCTCTTTAAAGTGCTAATACACAAATTTCATCAACTGTAATATAAGAAGTTTGACTACACAGAAGTCTCAGTTTTTCATATGCTGTTCTTCAAGGCATATCTTTTCTTCCAGCTTGCTTGCAAAGAGGAGGAGGGAAGGAACTGAAGTCGAGAGACTATAGATGTTCAGACTGAGAGTCTTGTTAGGTTTCTGTCTTATTTGCTTTGGTAGGGCTGTCAGTGGTTAATCGATTGAGCCTGCTTAGGACTACTAAATGTGTTTGTCAAGGGCATTGTGGCTTAGGATGGACTCCCTTTTATGTAGCCATTATAAACCCACTGTTATCAATTTGCAGAATTTTGCAAGTCTTGCCCTTTTTCATCATTATCTTAAATCCTCAGCTCTCAGTTCCATGTGACTAAATAAGAATCTCAGAATTAATTTTAGAAGTACCATGATTTTTTGTTCTTGTAGGACATGGAGAAAAGCTCTTTCTCTCTTTTGAAAAAGAATGCTCACAATCTGTTATTTTTAAGATTATTATTAATAAGGAAAACTAATCACGTTATGAATTTTAATTAAGATATGACTAAATTTTCAGTAAAAAATGTCTTTAAACTGTCTATTCAAGTATCAGTTATTACTTTTTTTATATGAACATATGTTTCTGCTGTTGAAATTCAGTTAACAAGACTGATCAAAAGGAAAAAAGTTTGCATAAAATATTTGGGAAAATCATTGCCACAGGAACTCATTGAGGCAAACATGACAGTTACCTTCTAAAGAGAAGTGGATAACTAACAGCATTGTGAAGAATCCATGCCTATGTAAGCTAAGATAATAAGGTAATCAGGTTTCATGCTTGAGGGTGTTAGCTAATCGCCTGCAGAGGTTTGGCACTGCACAATTGGCTGAGTGCATCTTGTTTGTTTTTATGCTTGCTCTGAGACATCAGTTATTCACTGCCACTGTCAAGGGCTTACTGGCCAAGATGAACTAAATGGTTTGTTCCAGTGTGCTGAACTCTATGTCCTGTAATAAATGTTATCATAAATATAGCAAGCCATCCATTTTAGGATATCAATAAAATGTTCATTATCGTGCAATAGCTGTTTAGTGGGCATGTGTACTGCTGCCCTCTACTGACTTACAACCATAGGCAAGCGTAATAATAAGTTTTGTGTTCCTGACTCCATGGGAAAAAAAAAAATGTTACCTTCACCGTGGGTGCTACCTGTGGACTACTGAATGGAAGTCTCTGTGCTTTAGTAGACATCAAGAGCAGGAAAAGCTTTTATTTTCTCCAGAAGAAAAGGCAAAGAAAAGCCACACAAGGTGCTCCCATGTTTTAAGAATAAAGATGCTTCAAGATGCTTCTCTGACCATCTCATCACCTAGCCTCAAAAGTATCTGGCAGAAAAATTCTGATTCCTTGTCAGCCACATCCTTTACATGCCAGAGGAATTAGACCCCTGACCAGTGGCACAGAGGGAAATAAGCTGCTCCCGGCGCTTCGAAGCAGTCACCTTTTCAAAGCTGCAAACAGTACAGATCAAGATTAATGTAAAGGGTAAAACAGAAATATGACAGACTTGAGAAAGAAAATTCTGAAATTAAGTACTGAACTATAACAACCTAAACCTTTTTTACAGCCCCATATAATCTTTCAACCTCATAGTAAATGTGTACTTGATTAGTCATTGTGTTTGGCAACTGGATTTGACTTAATGTCTTTAGACTACATGTAGATGCAGTTTCTTTTATGATATCTTTGTTAAATAAATTGACATTGTTTGCCTTTTCCTTTGTCTTGCTAACAGATCACACAGACTTCACACATTCTAAGACACATTTAGAAATGGCACAGAGAAAAATGAAAGGCAGTGTATTTTGTTATAGTCCTTCACATTTCATTTTAAGTTGCCAGTTATATTTCAACAAGTGGAAGGTTCTGCACTCTTTTGACAATGTCTGTAAACATTTTATCATTTAATTGTGTTCCAAGTAATTAAAAAAAATGCTCTCAATTATCATTAGATAATGAGCAAAAACAGTATGCAAACAGGAACCCAACTAGCTACAGAAACTGGAGTGTTATTCTTTAGGGCTCACAAAAAGAAAAATTATATTATTGAATTAATAACATGATTGATTTGAAAGCCAGAGAGGGGGGTGAATAAGCTTCGGGAGTGCTGTATATTCTCAACATTTTTATTCTGTTGATACCTGCAGAAAAGCTTCTTCACATTGGGCTTCTCTCATTTGCCTTAACATTAATTTTGACTTCAATCTATACTTAGTTCATTTTTTTCAGCTACAATTTACACAGTATGTAATACATATTTTCCTGCAATTTAGGACAATTTAGGTGACTTACAAAGCCATAACTGAAGAAACCATTTGAAAATGTTGTGCTTTTTTCAATAGGCCTCCATTATGTGCCCTTGTGGCCAAGAAGGCCAGTGGTATCTTGGGATGCATTAGGAAAGGTGTGGCCAGTAGGTCGAGGGACATCATTCTCCCCCTCTATTCTGCCCTAGTGAGGCCACATCTGAAATGCTGTGTACTATTCTGGGCTCCCCAGTTCAAGAGAGACAGGGAACTACTGGAGAGAGTCCAGCAGAGGGCAACAGAGATGATTAGGGGATTGGAGCATCTCCCTCATTAGGAAAGGTTAAGAGAGCTGCAACTGTTTAGCTTTGTAAGAAGAATGAGTGGAGACCTTATCAATAAATATCTAAAGGATGGGTGTAAGGAGGATGGAGCCAGACTCTTTTCAGTAGTGCCCAGTGACAGGACAAGGGGTAATGGGCACAAACTGGAACACAGGAAGTTCCATCTGAACAGGGGGAAAAACTTACTTACTGTGAGGATGACAAAGCACTGGAACAGGCTGCCCAGGGAGACTGTGGAATTTCCTTCTCTGGAGATGTTCAAAACCCACCCGGATGCAGTCCTGTGTAATGTGTTCTTTAGTGGGGGGGGTGGACTAGATGATCTCTAGAGGTCCCTTCCAACTCCGACAATTCTGTGATTCTGTGATTACGCTAGGCTATCAGGTGAATCGTAGAAATTAATATCCCAGAAAAGCACATGGAATCCAATAAAAGAATTTTGGTTGACTGATGACCAAACATAGCTGTCTTCAAAGTTGTTATATTTAAAGTACTGACAATCTATTTAGCCACTGCTCAGAGTGGACCTGTGTTGTGTATAGAGTAGTAAGGCAGGTTGAAGGTATCTGTTTTAAGACACATTTGAAGCAGTACTCAAGTTGTTTAATATATTTCTCTTTTCCACTCACACAAGAACATGCAGGAGAAATGTAATTAATAAATTATATTGCTTGAATTTACAACTTATTATACCTCAGTCTGTCAATGTTCACTTCACATTTAATTACCATTCTTTTAAGCAAAGAGGAGCCATACACATCCAGGTAAAAAAAAAAGGATACTCACTGCTCATTCAGCTCAGGCCTTCAGATACATCTCAGTAACACAGTGCATTCATTCTTGGACAGCCAGCCAAGGCTGAGGTAAATACAGCCATTGACACCCGAACTAACCAGTTTTAAGCTTATTTGCAAATATTTGCACACAAATTTTTCAATGCACTGTGGAGGCACGCATACATATGCACAGTATTAGCAATCAAAAACCTGTTGTCTACTTTGGTGATCAGACACAGCCTGCTTCAGCTGTAACAGTCTACCTGTCACCAGCTGCAGAATGGCTTATTTCACAACACAGCACAAACAGCTGCTGTTCAGTGCTCTTCTGCTGCAGGTGCCATGTCTGCTTGAAATTACTGGAAACTGAAAGTCCTTGTGTGTCCAGGTTCATCTATTCAGAAATTCTACAGTGACTCCACTACAGCACTGCAGACCCATTTGTACCTTCCTTTCATTCATATGAAGCTTTGTGGGACAAAGTGTTCGGTTCAATGTGCCTATACAGTCCTGCACAGCTGCAAATGCTTCAACACTTGTATAATTGGCTACAAGTTAAGAAAAAACCCAACAAATTAAGAAAAAGCAGCAAGGAAAGGTACAAGCCTACACAAGGCTTTTTTGGGAATATGAGCTCCATCACAGAGGCAATAGAAGCAGCTGACCCACTACTCATATTCAGCTGATTTCAGCTAAGACAAATGTTGAAATCACAAGAGAAAGTGCAAAGTGGTAGCCATGAGTATCCATACACAACTCTTGCTTTAACTGCATATAGCATCAGTGTTCTGTCATGCATTTGTTGCAATCGTCTTAACGCTTTTATGCCTCTGAATACAGTTAAAGTTAATAGTGATCTGTTAATGCTCTGAATTCCCACAGCTTGAACAGAGAAGCCTCAGCCATGCTGCTCTTTTCCCAGTTTCAGTTGCATCCTACATCATTTCACCTCTCAGCAGTGAAGTATTAGCTTTGAATTGTACTCCCTTTGGAGTCTGTTAGAAACAAAATGTCATACAACTAATGATTTCTTTGCAAAAGTAGTCATTAAATATAGTCTCCTAAAGCACCCTCATTTCAATTCTTGCCAATCCATTCTTTAGAAACAAAAATCTACACCACAGCAGCCATCTTGATTTTTTTTTTTCCTAGAAATGCTAAAAAAGCCTCAGAACCCCATATATTTTACCTTAAAATATTCACTTTT
Organism: Hemiprocne comata; assembly: GCA_020745705.1. Lineage (NCBI taxonomy): Eukaryota > Metazoa > Chordata > Aves > Apodiformes > Apodidae > Hemiprocne > Hemiprocne comata. The sequence goes on along the minus strand of CM036587.1, from coordinate 77,917,345 downwards.
TCAATCGAAGCCTGAAAGGATAATGATGGACTAGGAAGACAGAATTCGTAAGATAAGGAGGCAGACCAATCAAGCTGGAATACAGGAGTTTGCATACTTTACCCCTCACACATTTCACAAAAACTTATCTACATCTGGATCCAAATTCTCCAACTCATTTTATTTTTCTCTTCCTTTACTTCAAAAGCCTCTTTTTAACTTAAAAAAATTCTGCAGTGATGACAATGCTCCACCTAGTGGAAATAAAACTGTTCGAACTATTGTAAGACTACAGCATAAATACAGATAACTCATCTCTCAATGCCCAACTAATCAATTTTTTCCAGTAATAAGAAAAAAAGTGTTACTGTGAGTATTACAGTATAGTGCAAATTTAAGAACGCAAAACTCCTATTTTAAACATAATAGTGGAAGAAACCAGCAAATCTCTTGGGGATCTGATATAATTTTGAATCTACCCCTAATTTGCTTATGATAACTCCTTGATGCAGATATAATTAAAATAGTTCTCTTTACAAAAAAATTTCCCATTGATTGATTTTTAAACATAAGTAGAGAAGATCTGTCAGATCATGTTGTCTAAAAGTAATATATTGCAGGTTAGTAAATTTCACCTTCTCGTCTCAGCAACTTTTATTAAATATATTTGGTCTTGTGGTAGTGCCTGGAGAATTTGGCAGAAGATTGACATCCTGCTGCTCTTTATGTTGGGAACAAACTTAATTAAGAACTAATCTTCCCTTCAAAAGTTCATAATGTGGTGGGTGGGTGGGGGGTTTCTCATCACACAGTGCGCTCCCAATTCAAACAGCAAGGTAGGTATTTTTCATTCCAGAGGGAATTTCAGATGAAGAGATGTATGGAGCAACCAGAAGTATTCAGGAGCCTCTGTGGGTGAAGTGTCAGACGAGGTAGTGAAGAATCATTCATTGTACTGTCCATGGGAAAAATTCTGCATTACATAGTGCCCTTCTACATGTGAGAACTTGCACGTACTCTTGACTCAGCATTAGGCTTCCAAATCTCTTGATAAATTAAAAGAAAACAGCCTCGAACTCCCCACCTTTCCTTATCGCATTACTGCAATGTCTTTGAATTTTAATACTTCAAGTAGCCAATACAGGGACCACATTTAATATAGTACACATCTGTATATATTTCAAAAATATTTTTAGTCATTGAGAAGAGCAAGACAGACAGCTCCTATTGCAAGTCAGTGAGAATTCATAGTGCTTTCCTCCTCTGAAAATTTCTCTTCTCTTCATGTTCCTAAATTCTTACTGATAATACAAGGAAATGCTAACAACAAACCAAAAAAAAGCTAAGCTAAACATCTGTAGATCATTATATACATGTATGCATGCATGTACACATGCATCAACACACTCTAGCGTGCAAATCCTGGACAAATTGGTGTCTGGGGTATGTTCTCATGCAGTTGTTTGTTTCCAAACAATACTTACAAAGTCAGTAAATTACATTACTTCAAGATGAGTGAGATAAAGAAATAGAAGTCTGTGGGGTATTCGAAACCTCTCCAGAATAACATGCTTCTTGATAATTCAATCAGGATCTGTTTTCTCTTCTTTCCCTTTCATGCTCCAGTGTCCATGCTCTGCTCTCCCCTCCCCCTCCCCCCCCCCCCCCCCAGTATCCTCTTCTTCAAGACCTTAAATCATCACAATTCACTGGTTGAGTGGAGGTAGTATTTACAGAAAATATATATGACAAGTGTTTTCAAGGCAGCAATTTCATTCTCGTTAATATTTCTAGCCTAGGTTCAGATTACATCTACCTCCTTCCATCAAGGTAACTGTCTTCAATATGGGTCATTTAACTTGAAGATGACACAAGTCTGCTGTGGGACTACATAGTACGATTTGACTCTGCATACAGAAATATGCAGGGAAGATTACCATGAAGAAAGGTAGGGTATGAATTTAAAGAGCACATCTTTCTCTGCACTAAGTCCTCCTGCATATATGCTTAATATGCAGGAGGGGTGAGGTAGCCTAGAGCTTTCTGATATTTCCCCATTGAGAGATGCCACTGTTGTTACACAGTATGCCAACTCTGCTGTTAATAGTTACTTTCATTCTGAGGCCTCTGATGTGGTTTTCTACTTGTTCCAAAGAGCAATCTTGCTAAAAAAAATCTACCCAGTGCCAATATAAAGATAGACAATTTCTTTATATGAATGTGGTATTATTCCAGTCCACAAGGTAGAGAGTAAAGCAGAAGAAGAATGTACTAATTTAATTTGATGGGACAAATACATTTCAGTAAGATTTAAAAATTAGGGCAAAAATTGCACAAGCCACCTTGAACAATTTGTCCTGTTCAAAATATGACAAATATGAACTTGTTAATTTCCTTCATAGTTTAATCCAAATTGTCCCCTCTCACAGTCTGAAGATTCAAAGGTCATATGCTTAACCCTTAGAAAAAGACAACAGAGATGAAAGTGTATTATTTTCCCTTGTCAGAAACTAGATGCAGATAAATAATGAAATAACTGCTTGTTTTGTCAGAGCTACTGATTTCCTCTATACTGACCACTCTGAATAATAAAACTTTTTATCACCTTTTATCTTCTCAGAAAACATTTTTTCCACTGAGAAGCTAGAAAACTAAATTATTAGATAGTCTATTTGACACAGTAACATTTCCTAGACTAAAAAGTCAGTATAAGGTTTTCAATTTTAATCCATTCTCTCAGTAAATTAAAAGTAATTCCTAAGCTAATTCCTTACTATCCCTAAGTATCTATATTGATTCCTGGAAAGCAGTAGTTACTCAACCTCTTTGATGAAGACTTTTAAAGACTTGCCACTTGTTTTTTTATTTTTTATTTTTTAATATTCGCTTATTTTGGGGGCTTTAGTTGTCCTTTCTTCATTTATTATTTCTATCCCATTTTTTGCCTGCAGAATAACTGAACAGTATTTTCAAAACCATGTAGATGATGACTGAGTGAAGAAAGATAAAGACAATGCATCATATGTTCCTAAATCACCATGGTGCTTGTAAATGCCTTCCTCTATCATGATACCACAACCACTGATAAGAATAATAGATACAGCTCAGTATTACACATATGTTTTGTTGTTTAACAGCTGGTGAAGTTAACACGTACTTATGTTCAAGCAGGTGTCCTGGCAGCAGCAGGTAGCTTCCCTGGTGGCAGCTCAGCAGGCAGGTCCTCTGCGGGTGGCGTCCAGAGTAGGCCGCACGGGACCAGCAAAAGTTGTCGCCTTTTATATTCCAGGGACCCCCGTCTAACTTAGTGTCACTGTTCAAGTTAGTGCTGCAATGCATTCTTCTTATTAACATATTAATAAGGCCCAAAGCCAAGTTGGGCATTGTCAGGGGCAGTCCATAACCTTTTGTCCATTTTGCTGCCTTTGTATCACAACCTTTGTATTCCTTTTCTTGCCTTTGGCCCTATCAGCAGAACAGGCAGGCCTGTTCTTGTCTGTCCATGAGTAATCAGCAAAAGTCTCCTCTGCTGGCTTAAAAGGCATTTTATTTAGTCTTATGTGGGGGGATAAGACGGACTGTCCTCCACACTTATGTCTGGTTAGAAGGTGTGTTTCCCGCATATGCACCCCAGATTTCAGTGTCTATAGGTAGTGACTGCATCAGCAAGGAGAGGAGAGAGCAGTGGGACACAAGAAAAAAAACGCAGATGCCCTTTATCATAGGAAAACTGTGAATCTAATTTGTGCAACTTGCTTTCTGGTCTCCCTCTGTACCTACCCTCAGCAGGCAGGAATAGCAGCAGCAAACCTGTAGTTCCCAGCTCACATGGCACTACTCTGTGCATTACATGAATGTCACATGGATCAGATCTTCAGTGCCTGTCATACTGATTAAGATGCTGGCCATTGGAATTAGCACCTCTTCAGGCTTCCTGTTTCAACCAAAAAATAATGTTTTCACCCTGAGTTCTATTTTACACCTATAGTTTCTAGCCTAAATATAGTCCTCTAGAAAAGGGAATTTGCCTTTTTGTTCCTGATTAATTGTATGGATTGAGAGGAACTATCTGATTATATAGGTACCATTTTGATTTGTCTGTCGACATGGGTAATAATTTTAACTGTGCCTCTTTATGCTAACTACTTTTAACTAATTGGTCATCCATGGGCTAGGACACCTCCCACTAGACCAGGCTCCTCAAAGTCCCATCCAACCTGGCCTTGAACACTTCCAGGGAGGGGACAGCCACCGCTTCTCTGGACAACCTGTTCCAGTGTCTTACCACCGTCATATTGAAGAATTTCCTCCTAGTGTCTAACCGAAATCTCCCCTCTTTCAGTTCAAAACCATTACCCCTCATCCTATCACTACATGCCCTTGTAAAAAGCCCTTCCCCAGCTTTCCCATAGGCCCCCTTCAGATACTGGAAGGCTGCTATAAGGTCTCCTTGGAGCCTTCTCTTCTCCAGGCTGAACAACCCCAACTTTCCCAGCCTGTCTTCATAGGAGAGGTGCTACAGTCCTCTGATCATCTTCGTGGTCCTCCTCTGGACTCTCTACATGTCCTTCTTACATTGGGGGCTCCAAGACTGGAGAGACAGGGAAGGATCTGTTCATTTTAGCCAAGGGATACCTATTGTTCCTGCTCCTGTGGTTTACTGAGGATTAAAAAATTGTCACTTGTGTCTGCATGGTGCTCTATGCAAGACAATCAGTCTGCTCTAAGAATAAGGCCCAAATCTATATGCATTTGTTTCAGTTCAGCCACATGCTGAAGAAATGCTATACAGCTCAATCTTTTTCTCAAAGTGCAGTCCCTTTCTGACAGCTCTTCCTGTTCCTTGCCAATGCTTCTCCCCAGCTGCTGTGACAGTGCCTAGAATTCAGTACTTTTATTCTATAGGTTTATCTAAATGCTGTCTAAAATAAACTCAACCCTCAACCCCTAAGGCACATTGCCATCTTTCCACCTGCGTTTTGTCAGCAGTCTGTATTAACACTTTCTATTTCTCAAGTTGCATGTAAGAGGAAGACATAATTGTCTTTTGTCTTGATAATTCACTCATAATTCAGGTAGAAAACTCCTCAAACCTGAGACTTTATTCATTATAAAACAAGACACAGGTATTCACTAGGAATTCATTAGGCAGGTTTTGTGGTTAGATTTTCCTATTGGTGTAACTGGGAAAGTTGAGAGATATTTAATATTAATGCAGTTTCCTTTGTACAGTTTATCTTCTTTCTATAAATACAGTGTAGGTATGCTTTGTAAGATTTAATATGTCTTGTCAGTATGCATTTAGACTTCTGAGCAGAATTTGTGGCAAAGCTGTTTACCAAATACATAAACATGATAAGAATTTTTACACTAACAAAAGATGCTTTTACAGCTATGGACATAGTTATGGTTACTAATTTGTCTAGATGGCCTGAGATTATAGTTATTAAGATACATTATTTATTTTCTTATTACTGTGATTAACTTTGAATAGATAACTTTATTACTATTTGCTCTATTTTATTAGGCCATTATATTTTTATTACTTTACTAATCTTTACTGTCACTGCCATCATGCAAATGGCTTGCATTGCAAATGTTTTCATTATCAGTAAAAATTGCAGGGAGACAGAGAGTTCTTCCATCACCCTTTCTAAAAAAAATCACAAATAGCTCTTGTGAATATAGAAGGTTCTACATATCTTGAGCCAAAAAATACCCAAAGCAGATACCAAACTTGCAAAATAATCCCGCAACCTGTGGCCACTCTGGATAATCTGATTCCATTCCTTGAGACCATGGTCTAATAAGAGAAAGTAATCACACATCAAACTCTTATACGCTACATATCTTTATTATATGCCTTTCTGTTTTTTTCTGTATCATTATAGAACCTGTGTCAGCTGAGAAAACAGACTGAGCACTGTATAAAAACTTGTCTTTTTATCAATCATGCCTCAAGACTGATTATTTTTTATTGTCAAGCACATATCTAATTTTTATTTTATTTTTTCACAACTAAAATTAATTTTGGACTGAGAATCTACCAGGTTGCAAATACACAGAAACTTCTGAACAGCCATACCTAAACGGCTATGGTTTCATGAAGCAGCTTAATATTCATGTTATGTGGTTCAGACTAGTCAAATCAGTTTTGACTGTCTTTATCTGGAAGGCCTTTCTTACCTTCTTTGAGTAAATTTCATGTAAAAGCTTACTGTTCGCTGCTTTGATACAGCCACTGACTTGGTTCCTATTTCCTGACCATAGCTGCTTTTCTCTTTGGTTTGTTTTGGTTTGGTTTTTTGTTTTGGGTTTTGTTTTTCTTTTTTTTCATTGGTGGCAACTCATTATAGAATATGACTTTTCTTTGACAAAATTTATGTCTTTTCTGATTTGGGGCAGTATTTCAGGCATTTTTTTCCATCTTCCTTGCTTACATGATTTATTTTGCTCCCTTCCAAAAATAAGTGGTGCCCAAGGACTGCTTAGATTCTCCTTTCCATGAACTCTCCAGCAAACTGTTTTTCTTGGGTCTGCATGCTATGGGAAATCTGTTTTTCATAAACTACTTTCTTTTTCTTCCCAAACTCCCATTTTAAGGATCCTCTAAAGTATTATATTTCCCAGATTCACCTTCTTATGTCTGTAAAGTCAAGTTACACATGTAGCTTCTTTTGAAGGACCAAAAAGCCTACTTCTACTATGAATTATACCTTTAAACATTTGCTATGACTATTCACTTAATTAAGAAAAGATCTTGCTGCATCTGTGCATCTAGTATGAGTATAAAAGCAGCAATAACTTATGGAAAAAACTGGTTAAGTGAGGAGTAGACAACCTGATAGCCTTCTAAGACTAAATGACTGGTTTGGTGGACAAGGGGATTATCTTGACTGCAGTGAAGCTTACAACACTGTCTCCCATAACATCCTCACTAACAAACTGATGGATTGCAGACCATATAAAAGAACATTTACATGGAGTGAAAACTGACAGAATTGCTGGTATCAAAGGGTTGTGATCAGCAGCATGGAGTCACACTGATGGCCAGTCACTAATGGCACACCCCAGGGTTTAACAGCAGGGCAGATTTTGTTTATCATCTTCCTTGATGATCTAGATGATGGGACCCAGTGCACCCTCTGCAAGTTTACAGGTGATACAAAACTGGAGCCAGATGGGTGCACCACCATCCAGAGGGACCTTCACATGCTGGAGAAATAAGCTGACAGGAACATAATGAAATTTAACAACAGGAAGTCCTGCAGCTGGGGACGAGTAAGTACAGGCATCATTTTATGCTGGGCGTCATAAAGTGGGAAAGCACCTTTGCAGAAAAGGACCTGGGCTTCTGCTGGACAGCAAGTCCAACATGAACCAGCAACGTGCCCTTGCAGCACAGAAGGACAATAGCATCATTAACTGCATCAGGAAGAACTTCGCCAGCAGGTGCAATGTCTTTTAGACAGGGAGGTGATCCTTTCCCGCTGAGCAGTGCTGCTGAGACACAACTGAAGCGCTGTTTCCAGTTCTGTGCTCCCCAGTACAAGACTATTGGACATACTAGAGCAGGACCAGAGAAAGGCTGCAAATATCCTTAAAGGGACTGGAGCACCTGACATGTGAGGACACAGTGAGAGAGCTGTTCAGTCTGCAGAAGAGAAGGCTCAGGACAGTATAACAAATGTCTATAAATGCCTGATAGGGAGAATAGAGAAGACAGTGCCACACTATTCTCAGGGGTGCCTAGTGACAGGAGAAGAAGGAATGGGCACAAATTGAAATACAAGAAATTTCATTTAAACATAAGAAGAAACCTTTTTTTTTTACTGTGAGGAAAATCACATAGCAGAACAAGATGCCTAAAGGTGTTGTGGAGTGTCTGTCCTTGGAGATATTCAAAACCCAACTGGAGAATGCTGGTCAACTCGCTGTAGCTGAATATCTATTGAACACGGGTGATTGAACTAGATAATCTCCACAACTCCCTTCCAACTTTATTCATACTGTGATATTACAGAAATTAAATTTGAATGTATAAGTAAGAGTATTTGCTTATGTTTTGGTTTGAGCAAGCTCTTTGATGATTTTTTTTTTCTTTTTTTTTTTTTCTTCCTTTCAGTGAACTTTTTAGCAGCGCCAGTGGACTGATAATAACCAAGGTCACTTCTGGCTGTCTGCAGCCTCCCCCCTCTTTCCCTACCTTGGGGGAGGAAGGGGGGAGGGGTGAATCGAGAGACTGCCAACTCATTGCCACACCGACACAGCTTAACATTTATGGACTCCAGTAGAGAACAGATCCAGTGTCCCATGTCCCAATATGTGTGCAAATTTTACCTGTAATTGTAGATACCAAAGTGATCAGGTGTTGGCCTCTGCCTTCTATAAGAGATTAAATATTGTAAGAGTCAGATCACTATATAAACTGAAAAGTTCCTAGGATCCATAAGCCTTTTAAGTTATCAAATAAATGTATTCCATATTGAGCCCACTGACCATGCTTCCTAATATGTATTTGGATAAAAAATAACTATAGGAAAGGAATCTAGTTTTACTTTTAGCGCATCAAGAGATCTTGCTTTTTACTTTATTGTGGTGACTAAAATTCGTTCTGATTGCTACTTATTTTAATACCTAAGTGAAGTAGTCAGGTTTCTGTCTCCTGCTATAGGTCCTTTTCAAACTTTCATTTGTGACTTTACAACGGACATTCATGAACAAAACCACACATGACAAAAGGAGAAAACAAATATAATCTTACATAATTGATCCATTGTTACACACCAGCACTTAAGCACACATTGAATTCATTCATGGACTTGGCTAATCTCAATAGACTTTTAGTATTTTAAGTCCCTAGCAGATTTTTCTCCCCTTTATCAATTTCTTAAATCTTACATTGTTTTAAACTTACAAATGACCAGGGATTTAAAATCAACATGCACATCCTATTAACACCTGTACACAACATTCATGTTTGAAATACACTTTAAAGTGTTTTTTGCAATTTCATTTCTCCTTATGCAACTCAAAAACTGCTGGGAAAGTTATCTTCATGTCTTCCATATTATTACTGCCCTGGAACAGTCCAAATACTTAATGTCTTATTTGAATTTTTTTTAATAGCAAAAGTAAGAAGAACTGACTTCATAATACATAAAGCAACTTCAAGCGAAGTAAGAATATTCCTTATATATATTGTGTAGGTAAGAGCTAATGGGATCAAACAATTAGGTTTATCTCTTCTGTTTGATCATTTGTTTGACATTCCACAAACTAAAAGACTTCCTTCTTAAGCTACTTCAAACACCATTTCCAGCGTGGAAATGTAAATTATGTTCCATATTTTTAAAGACAACAGCCACAAAATTATCCATTTTTTCAAAGCCAAACCATTCTGCAGAGCAGCAAAAAGAAAGCATTTTAAATATGGTCTCAAAAATATTGTAGATGACAATGAGAACTGGGAGAAGAAGGTGGGTGGAGAGAACAGTCTAGTATGCATATATTAGTGGAACTAGAGATTTTTTATTTGTTCTTTCTCAGATTTTATTATTTAGTTATTTACTTCTCACAGCCCGATGGCTGCAGTAGTGGGCCACCGGAAGTCAGGATGCTTCCATGACTTCCTCCCAGATTGAGAGGGATTCTACTCTGCGTCCAGAGTAGGCCACACGGGACCAGCAAAAGTTGTTGCTTTTTATATTCCAGGGATCCCCGTCTAACTTAGTGTCACTGTTCAAGTTAGTGCCGCAATGCATTCTTCTTATTAACATATTAATAAGGCCCAAAGCCAATTAGCATTCATGGGTCCAAAGCCAAGTTGGGCATTGTCAGGGGCAGTCCATAACCTTTTGTCCATTTTGCTGCCTTTGTATCACAATCTTTGTCCTCTTTTTCTTGCCTTTGGCCCTATCAGCAGAACAGGCAGGCCTGTTCTTGGCCGTCGTTGAGTAATCAGCAAAAGGCACCTCTGCTTGCTTAAAGGCATTTTATTTAGTCTTACGTGTGGGGAGAAGATGGACAGTTCTCCACATTACTCAAAGGCCTAGCAAGCTGGACTCGAAATAGTGAAGCTATCCAAATGAAAGCATGGGGTTATGAAAGCCCAAATAAAATGTTTGAAACAGTTTGAAAGATTTCTAACAATATTTTCTGAAAAAATCCCAGGAATGCATAGCTTTTTAATGTGGTAGAGCGTTTAGTTCACCCATTTTGAAAAAGATGGATCTCACTTGTGGCTTTTCAGTTTACAAGGAATATAATTATCTCAAAATGAATGTTAATGAAAATTTTATACTCTACTACCACCTCTGCATCCATCTATCCTGAACACATATTATTCACTTACTACGGATCTTTTCCAAATATGTCCCACAAAATTAATTAGCCTAGGATATCTTATATATAGAATGTGGTACACAGTATTTTAAGGCCATTACTCACAGAAATAAAATATACAACATTATCCTGTGTTTTTTCAGTCAGGTTACTTTATTCTGAATATTTTCAAACTTAACAATTCAGTAAAGATTTAACATAAAAGATATAATTTAGATATAAAAATTAGATATAAAAATAAAGATATACTTTTTTAGATCTCAGAAGTACATAAGAGAACTTCTGAAGTATTAAAAATTATTATATTTCTTACTGAAGTTAAAATGTTTTAATGGCCATACAATTGTTTCTCAGATTTGGGATATAGTATTTAGCTTTCACTTTGCCATAGTCTTCATCAAGGCACATGTTTACCCTGTGACACTTATGTAGACATTTAGATGCTTCTATAAACATATATATATGGATTTAGAGAAAGTATGGGATTTTAAAGCTTTAAGGAGGTTATAACTGTAAGGCAGCAATTGGAATGACTCGTGTATATTAGAATATAAAAAATGTAAAGAGCTGAAAGGAATTTTTGAAGGTTAAGAAACACTGCTTTGAAACAGAGTTTAGATTTGAATTTCCTTTATCTTCATACAGAGGTGAAAGCACAGAATCTTTATTTATTTATTTGTATTAAAGTCAAGGGTTCCCAGCCACAGAAGAAGACCTTACTGTGTTAGGAACTCAGCAAACAGAGTGATGGTCTTTACCCCGAAAATGCATTAGGATAGGATAGGATATAGGATAGGATAGGATATAGGATAGGATGTAGGATAGAATATAGGATAGAATATAGGATAGGATAGGATAGGATAGGATAGGATAGGATAGGATAGGATAGGATATAGGATAGGACAGGACAGGACAGGACAGGACAGGACAAAACAGGCTTTTTCAGTTGGAAGGGACAACCAACCATCATCTAGTTCAACTGCCTGACTGCTTCAGGCCTGACCAAATTAAAGCATATTATCAGGGACGTTGTCCAAATACATCTTAAACACTGACAGGCTTAGGGCCTTGACCACCTCTCTAGGAAGCCTGTTCCAGTGTTTGACCACTGTCTCAGTAAATAAATGCTTCTTACAGTCCAGTCTAAACCTCCCCTGGAACAGCTCTGAACCATGTCCACACATGCTATCACTGGATACCAGAGAGAAGAGATCAGCACCTCCCTCTGCACTTCACCTCCTCAGGAAGCCGCAGACAGCAATGAGGTCACCTCTTGGCTTTCTTTTCTCCAAACTAGACAAACCCAGAGTCCTCAAACACTCCTTGTAGGACATTCTTTCCAGCTCCTTCACCAGCTTTGTTGCCCTACTCTGGATACATTCAAGGACCTTCACATCCTTCTTAAATTGTTGGGCCCAGATCTGCACACAGTACACAAGGTGAGGCCACACCAATGCTGAATACAGCAAGATAATGACCTCATCCCACTAATCAGAGCATAATGCTCCAATCTATCTTGATCCCTCTCTAAGGCATCTTGTTGCTCAGGAATTTCAACAGCACCTCCCAGTCTGGTATCATAAGCAAACTTGCAAATGGTGCACTCAACTCCTGCATGCAGATTGTTGATAAAGATATTGAACAGAATTGGTCTGGAATTGAATCCTGAGGAACACTCCTGGTGACCAGTCACCAGCCAGATGTAGCCCCATTCGCTACCACCCTTTGAGTGCTGCCATTCAGCCAGTTCTTCATCCAGAGCATGATGAACACACTCACCCCACACTTGGGCAACTTGTCCAGAAAGATGCTGTGAGGGACAGTATCAAAAGCCTTACTAAAAATCCAGAAAAGCGACATCCACTGCTTTCCCTTCATCCACTAGGCAGGAAACCATATCATCTGAGGGTATCAAATTAGTTAAGCAGAACTTTCCTTTTATGAACCATAATCTATCTTCTCCATAATTTTTCCAGCAACTGAGGTTAGACTAACAGGTCCGTAATTCCCCTTCATGTCCTTTTTGTAGACTGGAATAACATTGGCTAGCTTCCAGTCAGCAGGAACCTCCCCAGACTCCCAGGACCTTTGGTAGATGATCAAGAGGGGTCCTTCCATAACATCCACTAGCTCCTTCAGTAGTCTGGGATGAATCCCTTAAAAGCCCCTTGCACCTGTGTACAGCTGGTCCCTGAAAATTCCAGTGTCCACGAATTTGTCCACAAATCTTTTATTTATTTTCCTTAAAATAGATATTTAGACACCGATCATACAAGAAGCACTATTAAATAGCTTTAATAACTCTATCTACATTTTAAGAGCTGAAAACACCAAAAGCACGGATTTTTTTTTTCCTATACTATACCTACTAGTCCCACAATTCTAGTACCATGTGAGTAAATAATAAAGCCCTGCAACTTTTATAAGCATGTCAATAGGACACACATATACACAAATAGTCATAAATGGTTCAAGGAGTTTTATAAATTGTCTGCATAACGAAAATTTTGCTCATATACTTTCATTTATTAAGCGCATTTGGTTTTAATTCACACAAATTTTACAAGGAGCCCTTCAGGTCTAGTAAAACCAAAATAAAACATCTGTGATTATCTGTATTACGTTTGTTAGAGCACTCAGAGTTTGATGCAAAACCTATTGAAGGCAATTGAAAAGACTCCAATTGCCATCAACCGGTTTTGTAATTAGTCTGTTAAGTTTATGCCTGCTTTTTTATGGCTTTTGTGTGTAAGTGGGCTGGGTTGGTGTGTCGTGGTTTCAGTAGTAGGAGGGGCCCCAAGGGTGGCTCCTGTGAGAAGCTGCTGAAAGCTCCCCTGGCTCAAATAATCTAGCCACACCTCCGTCCAAGGCCAAGCCCCTCAGTGGTAATGGATGAGCCTCTGCAGTTAACATATTCAAGAAGGGGAAACGAACTGCTATAACACCTCAGGACAGAGGAGAGGGGGAGGTGAGAGCAGTACAGGACAGATATACCAAGGTCAGTGAGAAAAGAAGTTGAGGAGGTGCCCGAGCAGATGTTCCTCTGCAGCCTGTGGTGAGATGGCAGCTGTCCTTATGCAACCCATGGAGGAGCACGGTAGAGCAGCCTGTGAAGGACCCTGCATCAGGGAAGGTGACTGTTCCTGAAGCAGGCTGTGACTGTGGCAAGCCCATGCTGGAGCAGTCTGCTCCTGAGGGACTGCACCTCACAGGAGGCACTCACATCAGAGAGGTTCATGAAGGACTCTCTCCCATGGGAGGGACCCCATGTTGGAGCAGGCAAAGACTGTCAGGAATCCTCCCTGTGGCAGAAGGAGTGGCAGAAGACAGGAAGTGATGAACTGGCTGTAAACCCTATGTCCTCTCCTGTGTGCCACTAGGGGGAAGGTGGTAGAGAAATAGGAACAAAGTAATTTAGGCCTGGGAAGAAGGGAGGGTTGGGGTAAGGTATTTGAGCTCTGGTTTTGTTTCCTTATTGTCCTGCTTTAATCTGATTAGTGATAAATTAAATTTATTTTTTTCCCAAGATGAGTCTGTTTTGCCTGTGACCATAATTGGTGAGTGAACCCTCCTTGTCCTTGTGTTGACCCATGAGGTTTTAGTTGGATTTTCTTCTCCCCATGCCACAGTGGGGGGAGAGGTGAATGAGCAGCTGCATGGTTCTTTGTCGTCGGCTAGGCCTAAACTACAACAGTAAGGTATACGATCTACCATTTTGCTCACTATTTGCTCAAGGTAGAATGGATCTGGCATGCTTTCAAAATTTGTCCCATCATGAGTATTAGAACAAATAGTTCTACTTCTGTTTGAACTGCAATCAGTATTAGTTTCACTAACTTAAAGTTTCAGACATGAGATGTTTTAACTGGAACACTCAGAAGTCATAAGTGTCATTTTCTATCTCATGCTCCATCTCACTCATTTGTTTTTGCTGGCCATGAACTCATTAAGAACTGAATTACCAGAGTGGGAAAACAATCCTGATTGACTTCAATAGTGATAATACAGCAGCAATCACCTGTAAAATACTCACACCTGCACATAGTTTTGAAATATTAACTACTGGAGATTGTGTTTACCAAAGAGAAGCACATTAACATAACATTTGACATCCATGTCACAATGATGACAGTCAAGGATGACAGAAGGACAAACAGATTATATTTTATATCTGTTTCAATATGTGTTCAAATATATAAATGTTAGCAATTTCTTTCATCTTTCGATTAGGCACAGAGGCGACTACTATTGCAATCAATTGAGGTTTAATTTCTAATCTGTTTTCTACATGGCTAGACAGAGTCAGGAGGATCAGAGAATAACTGGAGTTAGCTCTGTTCCTACCAGGTGCCAACGGTTAAAACATAACATCTTTGAGAGGTATCCTCACACTTTCCTGAGAGAAAAAAAGGAAATCAAGAGCCATTCTCAATTCTCTCCGTGACTGTTACAGCTCAAGTTTCCAGAGTGATACACAGGAGTCAGAAACTTCCCATTCAAGGATAAAGTGATTTATACAACCTGTTGAATACTTTAATCCCACATTAAGATAATGCAACCCACAGTGTTATATGCAGTAAACAGTTTTGTTTTTTTTTCTTCTTTTGGAGATACACAGTATGGTACTCTGTTTAACTCAGTTGAAACTTGTTTTTTGTATGAATCCATAAAGGTAAGGAATCATCTAGCTCAAAAGGATCTTTCTTTCTCTAACATTAGTAAATACAGTGAAATGTCAGCTTCCGTGCTACTGAGTTTTTTAAAGCAGCTAAGGCCTTGGCTGTCAAATTTTGGTCACTGAAATTTAAATAAACTAGACTGCCGTGGGAATAATGTTTTAGGCTGATTAGAAAACTGCAAGAGTGAAAGTGCCTTTAAAGCCTGTAAAGGCTAAAACTTAGAGGAAAGTCATATTTTTAAAGTACAATAGGTTCAGTAGATTTTTTTCATCTAAAAGCTTTTATCTGCATCTATTATTTATGGCTATTAAATTACTTATTAATATTGAAGACTAATGCAAACCACAGTATATAGTTCACTTTTTCCACTAATTAAAGATTTAATTTTTAGAAAGGAAGAAAGCAACGCTAATGCCAAATGTTACAGTGCAAAGTGCTTTGAGATGGAGACAGAATAAATGAGGAGTCCTTTGCTTCCATAAAGCAACTTGCCAACAAATTGCTCACTTAATTGGCCACATAACTTGAAATCAGATGGCTTCAATATTTACTGGCTACAGCTAGAGAAAACACGTCATAATTGAGTACCTCTGAATGTTCACCCTGAGAATTATCTCAAGGTTATTTATGTTATCATTCAGAGGTCAAACCTAGAAGTGCAGGCACATACAGCACATAGTTTCCTCATGCCCCAATATACACTTTCGGACATCATTATTAGTGTGTTAAGTGTCTTGCAATGTTTCCTGTCATGCTTAACACGAAGTATTTTCTGGTTTGCTTGCAAAAACTGTTTCAACGAAGTCAGTGGGATGTAAGGCAGGTAAACCCAGGGTACTGATTTTGGCTATGATAGAGTTAATTTACTTCAGAGTAGCTAGGGTGGGGCTATGTTTTAGATTTGCACCATGAAAGTGTTGATAACACAGGGATGTTTTCGTTATTGCTGAGCAGTGCTGATGGGGAGTCAAGGCCTTTTCTGCTCTTCACACCACCCCACCAGTGAGTAGGCTGGGGGTGCACAAGGACTTGGGAGGGGCCGCAGCTGGGACAGCTGAGTCCAGCTGAAAAGGGATATTCCATACTGAATGATACTGTCCTCAGCAATAAATGCTGTGGGGAAGGAGAAGAAAGAGAGAAGCATGTTCAGAGTTATAGCATTTGTCTTCCCAAGCAAGCAATGATGCCCTGCTTTTTCCTGGAAACGACTGAACACCTACCTGCCAATG
Organism: Hemiprocne comata; assembly: GCA_020745705.1. Classification (NCBI taxonomy): domain Eukaryota; kingdom Metazoa; phylum Chordata; class Aves; order Apodiformes; family Apodidae; genus Hemiprocne; species Hemiprocne comata. Next base: position 77,901,114 of record CM036587.1, on the reverse strand, counting down.
GGAAGCAGTGAATGAATTCCTTGTTTTGTTTTGCTTGTGTGTGCAGCTTTTGCCTTACCTATTGAACTGTCTTTATCTCAACACATAACTTTTCCCACTATCATTCCTCTGTTTCTCTCCCCCATCCAGCTGCAGGGGGTCTGAGTGAGAGGTTGTGTGGTGCTTAGCTGCCTACTAGGATTAAACCACAACATCCAGGTAATTATTCACTAATAGCTGCTCTTTAACTGAACATTTTTCAAAAGCGTTTTTCAAGCTGGGTATACTCCTTGTACAAAATAGGTGCATCACAGTGAAAGGTGTGCATTAGAAAATGAAAGAAGGAGGTGAGCACCAAAGCAGAGGCAATTCATAAAGAAGATTAAAAAAAAAGGGCAGGGGGGAAACAAAACAAAGAAACAAACCCAAACCAAACAAAACCCCCCCTAAAAAACCCAACAAAAAAACACCATTCAAAAGAGAAAATACTTCCTCTGGGACAGAAGGTAAATGAAAGTAAGGCATTGAATCGTTAAGTGTCAAAACAGAAGTGAGAACTTCAACTCAAGGGGAAGAAATTGCAGCTGAAGAAGATGAAGTAGGTCTGATAGCAACATAAGGATTGAACTCTATGAGACTTCCTAAAGTTCCAGTTGATGTCTAACAAAGGTCTGCAAGTATAAAAATGCCTGAACTTGTGTCCAATTACGCTCTCAATTGTAAGCCTCTGTGCAAATTCCCCATCTGAATTCTGGCAAGTAGGGATTTTTTTCTTGAAATCCTTGTGTCTTTTAGTTTAGGGAAAAAACAAATGAACAAACAAACAAAAAACTTCAGAAATATTTCTTAGAAAAGAATGCCACGTGGTTCAGCTATATGTGGAAAATACCATTATTTTCTATAGATTCTGACTTTTGAGAGTTATATGTCCATATGTTCCATATGTTTGGGGGAAGTTTGATACAGAGCACTCTAGAAATATGGCCTACAGGAATACTGCACAGCTTGCAAATGTCTCAGGTGGAACAATTCTGTCTCAGGAATGTCAAATCCTTTTAGATTAGGTGTATTCTGTTTTAGTACTTATTCTTCATTTAGTTTAAACGTCACAGAATAAAATTGTTTTAGTCAATTACACTCACACTTTTATGAACAGAATATAAATTTGCTGTGCACTCAAGTTTCCCTGATTAGAGAGATTCAAAGGAAAGTGCAAGTCACAGAGGCATGGAGGCAGGTATGGTGGACTCAGTCCTAGCTCAGGACTCAAGGCAATGTGAAAGCACAGTTTTTACATTTTCAGGTACTTCACCTTTGCTTGCATATTTGCATTTACATTGTTCTAGGATGTTTGCTTTCTTTAGGCATTCTTTTGTCTGAACCTGGCTTTTCATACAACTTTTATCTTCACATATGAATGTAATAGTTGGGTCTTTTTCACCAGGAAGTTGTACAGAAGACTTAATATACGCTACCTTGTGTAAATTAAAACTCTGACCTCTCCACATTTCCTTTTTTTTATATCTTCTCTGTTGTTGGCTGCGAGAGGTTTGGATGGAAAAAGAGGAGGAGGTGCGTGTGTAAAGGAGAGTTTCAGCAACACATTCTGCTCACCTTTTTTCTTTCCTTCCTTGTCTACTAGCAACTATTCTTTTGAAAGCATAAGGTTTCTATTAACTAGGTTGTTACTCTTCTTTTTCAACCATAATCACATTTTGTGTGCCAAAAGTTGTGGGCTTTTTTCCTAATTTTTATCTTTCTCTAGTATTTATTAAAGTGTTTAATGAGCTGGCTTTTTTGGGAAATGTTCATTGTCACTGGGGAAGTACTCATTGGTAAGAAAATGTGTCATACCCCCAAGCCTATATTTCTTGGTACAATAGGAAGATAATCAGTGTAGATTTGTTCATAACTCAGACACATACACACCCTTCAGATAGAATTTTTGTCGCATTTAATTTAAATGTTTATTACAGGCAATTTTTACTATTTTAAAATATCTGGGTTAATACCTAACTAATATCTACAGATTGCCATTTTCAGTCTTGATTCCTATGCACATTTATCATAGATGTGATTTTCATTCATGAAAGAATCAGCCTTTGCCCCTAAATCTGTTCCTTCTTCATATTTGCAATGTGTACATATAATATTGACACCTATTCCATACATTGGTCTGCTGCCCAACTTCATTCATTACCAGAAGTAAGAACTGGTGTGATGAGATTACCTGTATTAACCAAGAAGACTAGAAAAGGAAAACATCATTCTTTTGTTTTACAGCAGGAGAAAAGAAAGAGCCAAATAAATATTAATTCTTAACTAACTCTAGTACAAGTGATTTAGACCATTCAGTTTTTAAAACCAGAAACATACTGGAACAAATATTCACACCATTTTCAGCATCTACAATATAACTAGAAAATAAACAACTGCACATAAACATACTACAGATCCACCTTACAAAGCAACTTTCTCTGTGACAGGATTCCAGGTCTCATGGGTCAGGTTGTGAATAATGCAGTAACTTCCAGGATCTGGCTTAAGAAAAAAATACAGGCTGCTTTACTCGGTCAAATCTGTCCTCAATATTTCTAGGGACCTATTAAATAGTGCCAAATCAGAAGTTTGCTTACTCTAGAGATTGGAGACAGATCATGCTGTTCAAGAACTGTACCCTGAATTTGGAGAGGCCCAAGCTGCTTGACATACTTCATGGACATTCTTATGCTTAAATTCTGTAAAGATTTAATAAATAATTCTATTCAATAAGATACAAGGTGATGCTGATCTGTGTCTTTATTACCTGATTCTAACTTTTCTAATACCAAAGCAACAAAAGTATTTATCTATTAAAAATTGTAGCTAGGATTCTTTAAAGAAAGTATGAGCAATAAAGTGTTCTTAGTTTGCAATAGCTGATTTTCAGATACTTAGTCCTTAGCCCATCCTGAAAACAAAAGAAAGCTCCTATGGCTAAGTTAAAACTGGCAGAGGAATACATAGCAAATTATTACTTACTTCTGAAAATTTCACTGATCTTTCATACCGATTTTTGTAAGACTTTTATTCAAGTGTACATACATCCATAAACTCAGTTCTTGACCTTGCTTACTTTTTTGTCTGTAGATTTACTGCATGTATGTCTATCTATGAAACACACTTGTGTACACCAAAAACAAATGCAAAAGTGACTGAGAAAGCACAACTGAAGAGATCACAAGATGAAGGCCCTTATTAAAATACGTTATTTGCATAGTACTTGAAGTCTGAGTGAAATGTTTCCTTTTCTGTTCACTTAATTTATAAGCAATTAAAACCAGAAGTCTATAAAGGAAAATATGGCAAACCTGCATTTATTGTATTGGCATTACAAAAACACAGTAAAAGCTAGATGGCATAAAATATCCGAAAGTATTCTTGGAAATTAATGCAAATAGCATTATCTTTAAAATAAATAAATACATAAATAAATAAGAGGAACCTGACATCTTACATTATGCCAGGAAATTGGGCATGCTTATTCCACTAACATAATGAGTTTTTAATCCAAAGTAGTCCCACACACTACAAAACCTTTTTAATAATTAGTGATGTTTCTTATCATAAATTCTCACGAGAGTTACAGCTGCAGATTAAACTTAATATTCCCGGTTCTATAGATGTCATTCGACTACTCTCCCTTCCCTTTTTCCAGCTCTGTCAACTGTATATTGATTTGCCATGATTGCTGCCTTGAAATGGTCATATGTATGGACTCCCTCATGTAACACTCACACAAATGCCATTTTCACTGTTCTTTGTGCAAACTCCCTTCAATCAGTAGCTAGACTTTCAACTCAGCTAATGCCTTCTTTTCCCAGGTAAAAATAAAATTTCCTTTCTAAAATACAGAACTTTATGATGAGACGACTGTGAGGATTTTGGTTTTCAAGATCTCACCAGGACTCCTATGGTATCTGCAGAAAAATTCTATAGTATCTGCAGACAGGGATTTCAAAGGTCCCCCCATAGAAGTTAGGTGTGAGCACCAAACCTCAGTGAGTATTTCTCTTTCTTCAGTACCTTTGAAAATTCCAGCTATGATTTAAGAAAAAGGCTAAAATAAATTCCAGTGATTTACCAGAAAATTATGAATGTAAGCCTTTTCTGAATATATTAATATAAAAGTACAAGATACTTCTTTTGACAGAACTGTAATTTCCCACTTGATATCTTTCAGTTTACTTATCTGGTCCATACATGACCAGAATATAATATTATTAGTACAATTTCTATAGGTTGGGTTTTTTTTCACATTTCCTTATATATATAAACATATATATATATAAAAAATTATATGTGTACTTTGTTTAAGAAACAATTAAAATGCTGGATTTGAAATTGTTTCCATTTTCCAAGAACCATATTGTAATAAATATTCAGAAAGCAATTTAAAGTATTCTCAATAGAATAAAGATTTGGACACTCTTTTTTCTTTTAAATACACACACACTATTAAAATTCTGTAAGAAGTTTTTTCATACAATGTTTATACTTATTGTTCTCTCACCATTAAGCCATCTCTAACTTGTATCACAGCATTCAATAGTATTTATCAGAATACCTTTAACATTATAATTAGAATTAAAATTCAATAGAAACAAGCCCTGTTCCTTTTTCATCAAATTATCTCAATACCCTGCCAGTTATTCTGGAAACACAGCTGAAAGGAAGCTCATTGGAAGCAAAATTCACTTTGAGGAGGACTTTAATGTGTTGTGGTTTATGACTTTCTGGGTTTAAAATTGATTAATTTCTGGGGTTTCATATGAAAGACTTATTTCCAAGAGTGTAACGTTGCAGTTTCCAGAAAACAACAAGACATCAGATCAAATATCCATAATTATCTTCCTCTATTAAAAAATCAGAAACCATTTAAAACCATTTACAAATGTTCTTATCATATTTCAAGCCCCATAAAACTGAACAGTGTGACATGCAAACCAAATACAATCCCAAAATATCTTTCCAGTTTTAACACTGGAGATGGTGTTACTGCTTTTGAGTCACAATCTTGAGCTCTACTATGCTGTGAGGGTGTACCAGTATGGGTTTGTGCTGGCTCTGGAATGTCTTCACTGTGGGCTTTTACATGGTCCTGTGTCAGTCACCTAGAGTAATGAAGGCATTTGGCTCTGCTAGGGGTATGACCTGAAGTCTAATATTTTCACCGCTTCAAGGGATTTCTGGAACTTTTAAACCTACAAAAAGCACAGCATAATTACTGTTATGATACAAAGATTATTTTTAAAGAGAAAAAGAAAATATTTTAAAAGTATGTGCAAACCAATGTGGTATGAAAAGATCCTAATTCTAAAACTCTTCAGACAAAGGCAACTGGCACAAGGACAATAACTACTTAGCCCTCTCAGTTTGGTGTATATAATTTTGGGTACTCATTCCTGGCTCTTTGGAGAAGCTCCAAACAAGATTCCCACATTGCATTGGAAACCTCACTCCAGGGATTTGGTACTCATCTGTCATTTCCTCACTGCTAACACGGTTTAGGTCATTGGACAACTTATGAACACTGGTGTTTTAGTATTTTTAACACTAATTAAATTTGTAGTTTGAAAAACCCTGGAGACGATGAACAGGTGCAGTCTCTAAACTGATGGCATAGCTGCTTTCATCAAGTAATAAAACATTTCATTCTCTGCTTCGCTCTTCTAATCTTCTCTTTTTGCATTCAATATTTCTGAAAATTCTTTAAATTAACTTCTTAGCTATTATTGTGATCAACACACAATCCTTTTTATTATATATGTATCTTCCATTTTTAGCAGCTTCCTGAGACTATTGCTGTTTTTCTTTTATGCTTTTTAATCTGTCGATAAGCCTTTACATATGATTTATCACTGTACTGGGTTTATATGTTAAGGTTGCTGGTGCCACAGTGGGGTACACAGCCGGTTCCAGGTGGTTCCAGGCGGCTCCAAGGGCCCCAGCGCAGGGCACAGCTGAGCCCCTCAGCCACGGGCGGGCGCCTCGGGGAAACCTGTGTCAGAAAGGGCAAAACGCTGCCCGGCAGCCAGGGCTGAGGGAAACGGGGAGAAACAGCCCTGCCAGCCCCGAGGGGACAGCAGCAGGAGGGGAGGAGGGGCTGCAGGCGCCCCAACAGAGATGCCCCTGCGGCCCCGGGAGAAACCCCGGTGGGGCAGGTGTTTCCCTGCTGCCCCTGGGAAGGCACCGGGCTGGAGCACGAAAAAGCGTGAAGAGGAAGGGGCGGCAGAGAGGAGCTGTTTTGGACTGACTGCAGCCCCCCATTCCCCATTGCCATGTGCTGCTGTGGGGGAGGAGGTAGAGGAGTCGGGAGTGTAAGGGTGAAGGTAAGCCTGATAAGAGGATGTTGGGGAAAATGTTTTAGTTTTTTGTCTTTTTTTCTTGTCATCCTACTGTATGTATAATTGAGATAGATTTATTTTCCCCTAGTCGAGTCTGGTTTGCCAATGATGGTAACTGGAAAGTCATCTCAGGCTGGAGAAGAGAAGGCTTTGGGGGGGACCACATAGCAGCCTTCCAGTATATGATGGGGGCCTACAGGAAAGCTGGGGAGGGACTTTTTTCAAGGGTGTGTAGTGAAATGACAAGGGTTAATGGATCAAAATCTGTAAGAGGGTATTTAGGTTAGACATTAGGAAATTCTTTGCTGTGAGGAAACAAGTTGCCCAGGGAAGTTGTGGATGCCCCCTTCTTGGAAGCATTCAAGGCCAGGTTGGATGGGGCTTGGAGCAACCTCTTTCTGTCCTTTGAGGAGAGGGCATGAGAGTGTGCTGAGAAGCTGTCTGCCAGCCATTCAAGGTTAATCCACCACAATCACAAAGACTCTTCTTTCATACTTGATGTATTTGAATCCATGTAAGGTATTGGTAAGATCAGAGGGCAGCAAACTCAGGCAGAGTCTACAGCCACTGTTCTCTCTTCCAAAGAGGGGGAAAAAAACAAAACAAAAACCCAAACCAAACAAAAAACCCCCTTACTGTTATCAGTTATAAGATACACAATTACTATCATAAGAGGTGCTGTGAGGCATTAGATACAGAGATGGTAATAGATTGTCCCTTTTTTTCATTTTTTGTCTAGCCTTCCTCCTGTACTATCCTGCTTCTCCAGATTTCTTCCTTTCTCTGCAATACAGTATCTACCTCAGGTAGCTTCCAGGAAGACATACAACTCACATTCCTCAGCCTAGTCTTGTCAGTCTCAGATAAGTCAATGCTTTTATAGCAGCTAGGAAAGTTTTCTATGTAAGAAGCAGTAGAGAAGTGTTCTTTGTTAGTTAGAAAGACATTTCTGAGCTTGTAAGTGAAAATGCTTCTGCTTTCAACCCTGAAGAAATTTCTTTAATCTTCAGGAAAGACATTCACTTTATGTGAGTTTCTTTGCAACTGCTGGTATTTTTAGTCTCTTTGTTGACATCAGTAATCATATAGCTTTCCTTCTTTCTGCCCTTATTTTAATTTTCTTGCCCTGGATAACTGCTTTGTAAATATTCCAAACCTCTACAGGGAATAGACTCTTGCAATTATTTGTCAAATTGTGTATGGTGCCACTCCTTTAAGAAACACATGGGTTTTTGCTCACTTCGAGGCAGTGATTTACTCAAAACACTCAATAGCTGAAATACAGCTATTCTCTTTATGTAGTGTTGTACTAACTGAAGTCTGCCGAGGCGTTCAGGACTTTATAGAATTAGAATCTAAATAACACAAATAATATAAAATTATGTATCTTTAGATATTTTTAGATTTGCTATTTTGATGCGAGTAATTTCTCCTAATAGTCTGAGAGAAGCTCAGGTCTATTATGCTGCAAGGTGAGATTTTCTTGATTTATCCCTTTTCTGTGCCTTTTTCCTGGACATGTGTCAAAAGCAATGAGAGTGACTAAGATAATATATTAATTTTATGGGTCGTGTTGTATCTCTGCTCTAAGTATTAAAGAGAGTTCATTGCTCACAGCCACAGCACCTTCCTCATATTGTCTACTTCAAACCCTTCAAATGCTGTAAATATTTATTAAGATTTTACAGCTAAAAACATAGCAAACTACTAATGATGTGCAGGCATTCAAAAGAGACAACATATTTTTATTCTCTTGAACATACCATTTATACATATTCTATATGCAGATATCTATTCTGTACTAGACTATAAAACAATACCCTAAATAAGCTGTTAGAAAAAAGTTAATATTTTATTTGGCAGTTTTCATGCAAACATATATGACAGTAGAAAACATACAATCAAGCCATATACAAAAAATATTAATCTATACACACTACAAATGCAGTTTAGATAAGATGTCATATCCAGAGCTAAAACAAACATGCTTTGGAGTTACTTTGATGGCGCCGTTATTGATTCCTGATTTTTGTGGTGTGTGCAGGCAAATTACACATACATTGAAACAGCAATTTTCTATGTTTGTCCTTACTTTATAAAAACGTAAGAAAAAACATAAACATAACATTAAAAAATCTGTAAGAAAAATTCTCAAAAAAAACCCTAAAACTGTTTTAAGGTTTGTATCTCAGTTCTGTTTTGTTTTAAAACCCCACTGAATGAGAAACTATTTCAAGCTACGTAGATGAAAAATGATACTGTTAGCCTACTCAAATGAGTCAGAGAATAATAAGAAAGTAAATTGAAATTGTAAAAATAGTGGTAAATTGTTTACTTTGGTGCTTTTAGGCTATTAGCTAATATGTTTTAGTTCTATGTATTGTACAGTTTCCTAGTGGTGACATCCTAATTAAGATGAAATGATAGAATTCTCTGATAGTGATCAAATACAGTTAATAATCAAATTGTTCTTGAAAAATGTTGGTAGATACAATGACAATGCAGATTATGTGATATTATTGGCACAATTTTTTATTTTACCTTTGTTGTTCTGATTCATTTAACAGTGCATCAAGACATAATCTTACTGACTTTAGGCAAAAAAGTCTATTTCAAGGCCAAAAATGTGTTAGTTTAGTGAGTTTAAGATGCATTAATTTGCAAGTTGAAAGAGCAGATGTAAAACCGGAACAAACTTTTCTATAAAAACGAAAATTTACATGCATCTTTTTAAAAGTTATTAGTGGCATATGTAAAGTATTGTAAAAACAATTTTACTTTATATTTGTACTATAAAAAAACCCAACACCAAAATAATAACTTCAGCCAAATGTGTTACATTTTAATTGATTAAGAATGTAGAAATATGAATCTCTCACAAGTTACTGCAACCTTGTCAGTGGTGTTAAGCCAAGAACAATATCTATTTTGGTGGGGGGGGGCAGTTTTATATCAAGTAATGCTGCAAGATATTATTCTTAACTAATGTAATTTGGAACATCTGATATAAATCATCTCCGTTTCCCTGGTGTATAAATGCAAAACACTAATTTCCTCAGAGTATTAAATAATAACACATACCTCTTGTTTGGAGATGAACAGATCATCTTCAGGCAAAAGCAAGGTGAGATTTTTATTTTCATATTCCATACAGAATTAAATTGCAAATTATTTTTTTGTGTGTGTGAATTTGTTAAAAGTCTTGTAAAACTCCTTATATTTACTGCATGTTAATAGCTGAAAGCATGTGTGAAAATTCTCCCTTTTTTACTGATTTACTCAAGAAGTTGGGGCAAACACTGAGAGGAAACCGAATCCCACTGCGATGGTTCAAGATCCTGTCTTGCTGCATCTTCTGTATCTATAGTCATGTCTGCTCTCATCCTCTATTTTACTATTGGGTTCATGTTATCTAGTTGTTTTCTGGATTGGTACACAGACAAGACAGATAGTGTTGGACAAAGATGCCTTACACATTTCATATACCGATGCACTGTAGAAGCAAGGTGTCATTTGAATATAGTGAATGAAAAAAAAAAAAGACCAGAAATCTGGTCTATACTGACTAGTTCAGCTATGCTTTAGTTGACTGCCAAATTCAGTGTTTCCTGAGTAAAAAGGAAATGTGAGAGACTAATTTGATAAGCAACCTATGAAGAGAAATGTCATATGTTTGCTGTTGTTGTACTGTAATTATAAAACAATGGCATCAGTGACATTTTGCTCCTAGTCAAAAAATTTAGAAACATGGTGGGTTTGCTTTTGCGACATAGTAAAATGCCTTTTTAATCTCAAGTTTCCTTTGTGTATTCAGTTACAGGGTCATAGAATTACACACTTGAATAAATTGATCTGAATATAAAATACTCTGCATTATAGAATCCAGAATCACTGCAAAAACGCAGCACATATCTTTCTATAAAAGGTATGGATTCTTTTGTTTCTTTATTTTTTTCAGTCAGCTGAATGAATTCTGGCTGGTTTTCTTAAGCAATAATTAACAGGTCAATGAACCATCCAAGTGGGGCTTTATACTAAATATCTGAGTTTAATCTTAGGAGTTTAGTAGAAACAGTATCTTTATAGAAAATGCAAAACAGGCAGAGGACTGACAATCCCAGGAGCCTTTTTAGAGCTTTAAGGTATTTAAAAGCAACTCTTGTTTCCTTAGTGGGTACTGGGAGATCTAACTCTCTGCTTTTCTCATGGTCTGGTGCCAATTTAAGGAATGCTTCTGGGTGAACTCCATTTCAGACTATAACAAAAACAAAACCTCTATTTAAGTGTTATTGTCTTTTAAAAAAAAAAACCCTCATGTTCTCTTTCACTTCAGAATTCATCATGGTCATGTCACTTCTTGACATCTGAACAGTTCCCAGCTAATAGGTGTCTGAATATATATACCTTTTTCAGTAATCTATAACATTCAAAGCAAAAATAAACTAATAACCGTAATTTACATTCAGCATTTTCTGCGCATATTTGGAGTACAACTCTTTGTTTAGGTCCTAGAATCATAAAATCACAGAAGAGTTTGGGTTGGAAGGGACCTTGAAGATCATCTAGTTCCAACACCCCTGTCATGGGCAGGGACACCTCCCACTAGACCAGGTTGCTCAAGGTCCCACCCAGCCTGGCCTTGAACACTTCCAGTGAGGGGAAATGTTGATACTTGAACTGCTTTTGCAGCTCAGAAAATCCAAGTAAAGGACTGAGAGCAAACTGTGTAACATCTGGTGATACGAAAAGAGACTCTGACATGGTGAACTGACCTGGATTTTGAACTGATGGAAAAAACCTGCATTTTATGATGCAAAAATTCAAGAGACAGCCAGATGTCATAAAAACAAATGTATTGTGTGTGATAGAGATTGTCACATTCACTTCTGGTCTTTGATACTGCAGAGGCTTATTGTAGCTTCGTGATTTACCTGAAGATCATGCCAAAGGAGGCTTGCGATCAAATTGGCTTCAAAACCACAGCAGAACTGTGGGAGAGATGGTTTGCTCCTCTAAGATGTGTTGGTTTGAGGTTACAGAATGGGTCAGAGAGGAGCTTTGGTTTGCAAATAGAGCAAAACCTTCTGCTACTGAAAGATCAAACTGCTTCCTATGCAATCAGATCAGGATTGATCACCAATTTATATGTTGTAAATGGTCCTGTGGACATTTAAGGAGAGGAAGATTTTTTTATGCTTTTATCCAGAAAGTTAGGTATTCAGCATGAAATCAAGTTGTTTTCCTTCTCTCATTCTACCAAGAAACTCCATTATATCCTTCTCACATTTCTGTGCAGATTTAGAGGCAATAACAGAAGCACTTCTGTAAACTCAATATTAAGTATATTTGTAATTTCAGGGATTATCATAATGATTAAAGAAACGTTAACTGCTCTGTCAGATTTGACTGTGGGACTCCTACCTATCTCATGACCTGCAACCTGAGGAAAAAAAAAAAAAAAAGGTAGGACTTCTCAACAATGTGTGGATGTCCAAAAGTGACACTTGACTGATTGCAATTTCTTGGTAAATTCTTCTGTATGCCCATTGAAAGATTCAGCTTTAAGGTATGACTCCTGCAGTCAGATAGGCCAAAGCGGTTAACATTGCTTTAAGCACTGTGATAATCCCTGAGAATTAGGAAAATTCTTCAGGGTAAGTATGTGCTTTGGAGTTATGGTAAATTACAATTCAGTCTGGTATTCCTCCAGCAGTAGTTCACTAATGTGAAGTTACTACAGGACACTCTGAGAGGGACTCCATATTTCACATATCTGCCAGATGTTGGTCATGGGAAGCTTTTGGATGCAGGGTGGGAAGTTCCTTCCTGGGAAGGGGAGTGGCATTCCTTCATTTTTTCCACTGGAACAGGAGTGCTCTGCTCATGCATTGGCCCAAGCTGAGGAGCAGTGCTTTCACTCTCAAAAGCCCAGTAACACATGGTGTCCCTCAAAGGTCCATGGTGAGATCAATGCTATTTAATATCTATCAATGACATAGTGGGGTTGGCCTCTAGTGACAGTTCAGGAGGAAATAGTTTTAAGCCAAAAGAAGGTAGATTGAGTTTAGATACAAGGAAGAAACTTTTTATGATGAAGGTGTTCAGACACTGGAACAGGATGCCCTCTCCCAGGAAGTGCTCAAGGTCAAGTGACTCAAGTGCTCAAGTGCTGGGGAGCTTGGAACTAGATGATCTTTAAGCTCCATTCCAACCCAAGCCATTCTGTGATTGTAAAATTCTATGAAAATACCATGTGCATCGAGTCTTATACGCAGTCCAACCACAGTGACAATGATTTAAACAACTATTTCATGTTTTCACTCCTCCAAAATTCTGCACATACCTGTGCTAAATCTAGTGCATTTCCTTGGTGACTTGCCATTCATCTCATACCTCCTTCCCTTAAGCATCTTATTTTAGTAGCAGGAGTTGTTAAATTCAACAACTGATTATAATACAGTATTTTGCCTTTTAGGGGGATAGGGTAAGGGCAGTGGATAGGAATCAGCCTGGAGTCACATGTTGTCTTCTAAACTGAGTTAAAATCTTGTCATTAAAACCTCTCTTGAGTAAAATTATAACCCTTTATGCTTTTGCTGGACCCTATTGAGAAAATTGACCTTCACACGTATTTCTCAAGGGTTTTTAATTTACTTAGAAAATCAGTATTCTGGATAAAGGTAACAGAGCATGTAATGAATTTAAAAACAAAAAAATGGGTTTGATCTCTTAATGGGTGGATTTATTACTTTTGCATCCCATGAAGCTCATTTAAATTTAGTGGCAACTCTGAGAGTACTGTCAAATAATCAAGTAGATTTTGTAATGTAGCTTGTTTCTCTGCTTCTAGATTATGAAGAAATATATGCATTTATGCATAGAAGTCCATGCTGAAGCAGATTACCGTTGACAGTCTTCTTATTAATGGATTTAAATCTGACTAAAATTATCTTTCATAATATCGAATACAAGTTGTTCATTATGAGGTGAAATTCTGTAATGCTCTGTTGGTTCCTTACAGCTATTTAATAAGCATAATTGAGAGCATTTGTCATGTTCATCTCTTTCTAGACATTCTTGGCTTCCCTTCCTGCCATTTCTGAAGCTTCTCAATGGTGACTAAAGCAGTTGGTGATCTATTTAAAATATGGCTTTGAAGTGGAAGTTGAAATTCCCCATTTTTACACATCCTTGGGTATTAGGTGATTTTTGTTATTAAGTTTAGTTGTGGATTTCATGTGTGTATACAAAGTGTTACTTTGTGGGTGACTGTTTGCTAGTAAGCCAGCCATGCACATCTATGCACTTGTACAATCTCCAGTGAACAAGAGATCTGTGCTTGAATAAGCATACTTGTGCTAGCCTTTCACCCTCTACACATTTATAGCAAATATTGAGGTAAATGCAGCCATAATATATTGCAGCCATTCAATACATTAACATTTTCCATATACGTTAACTTTTTTTTGTTTGCATTTTATGTAAAGAGCACAATAATGCAATTTATTATCCCCTTCACACTTCTCAAAAAATCTCTAAGAGTACATTGTGAACTCAAAATACCAGCATTCTAGGTAAATAGAGAGCACACAATAAATTACTTCAACATTATTATCTTCAAATTACTTTACTATATTTAACTGTGATTTAATCATTGATTTATCCCAGGTTTTCAATTGCATTATTTTTAAGTCCTCTGTTTATCCTGTTAGCTTATAACATACAACCTGCACACTAAAGTAAGTATGTTTTCTTTATGCTTTTTGATAATTTACTTATAATAATTTAATGATGTCTTATGGTGAGATAATATTGAAGGACATGAAAGTACTTTAAAGACTGGCATATATGCTTTTATTTACACTTCTATTCAGTGAGATAGTAGATTTTATAACTATCTTGTAGAAAGAGAAGTACAGAAAAGTCCTACTGAGCTGATACATTAGAAATTATATAATATTTAAGACATTTAGCATATCACTGACCAGTTCAGATGAGGTGACATTCACTCAGAAAATTGTGACTTGGGAAAAAATGTCAGGATGCAGGCACCCACTGTCTACTAAGGAGATACACTGGAACAGGCTGTAGCATAAGATTAGAATACTCTGAACATTAAAATAGCTAATATAGTCAAACATTTATGAAAATAATTAGAAATAAATTCACTAACCTGAGAAAATCTCTATAAAAATTCTTCAGAATACCTTTCTATATCTGTTACGAGTAATAAACAAATAATATTATAAATATCCTTTATCTTGACAGATGTGTTGCCATCATCCACAAAGTGAAAAATTAAGAAACCAAGCAAGAATACTTGGTGAATTCATGTACAAATATTGTTATAGTTAGTTAGAAATTTTATGTCAGCTAGCATACTTTCTACAACAAACTGAATATATGTTTATATCTGATCTCTTATACCTGCCATTATTGCCTTGCTGCCACATTGTGTAATGCTATTTAAAAATATTACAAATAAGGGATGTACTGGGAGAAATTTTTTCTTTACTCAAAATGACCTAGAGAGCAAACACAGAAAGAAAGACATTCTTCTGTAACATTAAACTCCAACTATTAGCGTGTAGCCTTTTGGGTCACATTTTGTAGTGATTGTTTATGCCACCTGTGTAGATGCTCCGAACAGGATGAGTGAAAGAGGTTGATGGCAATTGAAAAAAATTAGGATTTGAAACTGCTGAAGAAATAAGAAGAGGAAGAGGGGGCCTTCAGAGAAAAAAAACAGTAGCTGGCAGAATTAAAAAGACAATACTTTTGATCAGTTTAGGTCATTCTAGGCTGAAGTTAAAATTTAATACAAATGCTGTGATAAAATATATTTCTGGTAATTTTTGTAGTGTTTTTCTTAAGTCCAGCTTTTGGAGGAAGCAGAGCAGGGAATATACTCTGGAAATCTAAAATTTTGAGCAGTGTCAAAACAAGATTACTGATACTTAACTCTCTTAAGGACCTAAAATTTGATGTTAGATTGAAGACACTTTAAAAAATATATTAAATAGTTAAATTATAATGCAAACTTTCAGTTTTGGAATTTTTTTTCCTTGTAAAATATGGCTTCAAGATGTTTTATCAGTTCCCTGTCAGAGCAAGGAAACCTGGCCATACTTCCAAAAGGCTGTGAAGGACTTTGTATACCTAAAAATCAAACAGAATCATGGTGCCTCATGTTTAGAACTTACTTTCCTGTGTTACAGTAATTCACAGACAAATAGGAAAAGGTGAAACATGGAGAAAATGGGCTCTCTTCATCTTTGGCAATGGTGTAACTGTTACAAGCCTGTGAATGTTCACAGCTCAATGGGAATTCTGAAATACTGAGAACAGCTCAGAAATCCACAAGAATAAGTAAAGTTTTGGGAAACTCTTCTGTAGCAAACACCTCAGGGAGCTCAGTCTTCTCAATTTATCAAAGAAATATTTATCTTTAATAAAATGCTTCTAAAATCTAACAGGCAGTGTCATATAAGAAGACAAATGAAGCTAAAACTAGACCAAACCAAACTAAAAATAAAGACAATTTTTAGGAATGTGAATCATTGAAACATCGTGTCAAATTGTTGTGAGATGATTCATCAGTGAAAACTCTAAAATCTGTGTTGTTTGACTTTGATTTTGTCCTAAAGATTGATACTCCGGTTTGGTTGCAGAAGTTTTTTGACACAAAGTATTATAAATCAGCTTACAACAATGAATTTTATGATCTATGTATCTACTTCCATTCCCAAGACAGCAAATGTTTAACAGTAAGTATGAAATAGACATGCATCTATTTCAACAGCAAATGTTGGCAGAGCATCAAAGCAGTTCACCAAGGACCACAGAGTAAGATAAAAACAGCTGTACAGATTTTTTCAATACAGAGACTGAGAGACAAACATCTGTAGAGATTTCCTGATGTTTGAAACTGTCTATTCCCATATCTTGCACTGCCTGTGACTAAGTTATTTTTCAAATCTTGAGAAAAAGCAACTAGAAAACCTTTTAGTAATAATTGTTTGTATTTTTATCACTGCACAGGTATAAAATAAAAAGAGATTAGCAAAAGAAATTGATGGAAAGTGGTGTTTGTCTCAATTTACCAACATCAACATCTTGTTAGCTTATGCTATGTATATTTTTACTGTTGTTGTTTTTATAACAACATCGGTGCAATTCATAGGAAAATTATAAACATATTTTAATAAAAAATAATTTCCTGAGTAGTCTTTAAATCTGTTTTGGCAAACCTTGAACCATTTCCTTTGCCTTTTTCCCCCAGTTGCAAAATAGGAATGTAACAACTCATTCAGGTGAAACACTGATGTCTGTATTTTAAAGCATTTTCAAGGCAAAGACCTAGCATGATTCTGGTAAAAAGCAAGATTTTTGGAAGACTGTCAAAGTAACTATAGGGAGTAAAAAATGAATCTTCTACGTGGGTTTTCTTAACAAGCACTTATAACAAATGGTTCAGCTTCAAGCCAAGCTCTGTTAATTGTTTTTTCTTAGTATCCTGAGATCACAATTTTTAACACTCTCTGAGATCTGGAGACGAAATATTTGTCAGCTGCCCAATTTGTTGTGAAAATGTTAGCTCTCAAGTGAAATTTTTAATGTTTCAAAATGTCTCTTTCGTATGAGACTTGTTTTGTTATAAACTGTGTATTCCTATGAGAGAATACAAAAGGATCTCAGCGCTTAAAGTCAAATATGTTCTGCAATTTAAGGAGAAAAGAATCTCAGAACCACATTTCTGTCTCCAAGTGCAGAGCAGCTGATCATTAGGTTATTAGTTTTTCTGTGGAATGAAAAAAAGTCTCTTTTGGCTGATAATATTTTGCTTGACATAATAATTCTCAGTGTTACATTTCTGGATCAAGAAATAATTAACACTTCTTGATATCACCATACTATATGTTCAGGCATACAGAATTCAGAACAATATTGGGAATAACACTGTCAATAGTTAATGTCTTAAAAAATAATTAAATTTTTTATCTTGGTCATGGTGAGATTGTTTATGTCCAGCTCAGTATTGGCCTGAAAGCGATCATCAAAATTCGAGTTTTTGAATTCCAAATTCCTAGTGGATATATAACCACACAGAAACCTCCTCAGAGGAGCATCTTTATGGAATAAACACAGCACAAGCTACCACACAGAGCAAGAAAACTGTTTCCGTTTCATGGAGGTTTTTTTCCTAGCACTTCAAGGAGTTTCAAATAAGTACTCTGGCAAATCTCTAGATAATATTTTGGGCAAATTGCCAATGTCCAGACTCAGGTTCTCAAAAGAGATTTTAGGCAGAAATTAAGTTCAAAACTGTAATTGCAAATAACCTAACAAGTCATAAGAACATTAGGCACTGATATTAATGTTGCCTTGGAACCCACTTCTGCTTTTTGGGCATGTGGAAATGTCCTTCAGTCATTAAGGCTTTTCAGTGTTCCAACCTTATGTTACTGGGTAGAGAGAACAATACAGCCTGGAATGAGCAGAAAAATGAGGTTATTTATGCATTTACCTGAAGTCATAGCCAGAGTTGAGGTATCTAAGTGACCAATTGTTTTTACTAGGATGAAGCATAATTTTTAGATCTAATATGCAGTATTTTTCACAAAATAGAAAAAAAAAAAAAGTCTTAACAAGCAAATCTCTAATTAAAACATATATAGAGAAAAAACTGTCTCAAGATTGTATTTGCTGTTCATAGGTACAGCTTCTTAAAAGAAGCAAAAAAGATTGTTTGGAGATTGCATTTACTTTTGATATGTGGAACTCCTTAAAAGAAACAAGCAATTATTACAGGAATAGAAAAACATAGGCTCATAGCTTGAAATATTACTCACCATCTGAATTAGGACAATTTAGTAATGTTTCTATTCTTACAATGAGAATAAACCTTTTAAGATTTTTCTGCTTTATTCTAGACTTAATTTTATCTGTTTACAGAAGGGTTAGAGGTACATTTAGTTAAAATTTGTCCAAGTAAAATCATAGTGGGACTTGTATTCAATCTGAACTGAATTATCTACTTGCCTGCTGCATAAATTTCCTCTTCTTTTTTTGTTTCTTTTTTTTTTCATTTTTTCTCGTGATTTGAAAGTCCCATGTGGATTTGGTGAATTGTTCTCCCTTTCTTTATTATGGTCACATTGAACTAATTTATAGACTGTAGTCATGAAGCCTTGAATTTTTTCATTTCATGACTGGACTGTGAAAATTTGTCTTCTTTCAGTCATTTCTAGAACCCTTGAGTCGTTTTGGTTGAGTGTCATTAAGTCAGTTTTTATATTTCCTTTCTAAATGTACCATATGGCTCTGTCTATCTGGCAATATTTATCTGATGGTAAATGACTAAAATTCATGTTCTTCCACAAATCAGTTGTTCAGTTTGTTCGTTCCTGAATTAAAGGTTTAAACAGCAAAGCATATAGCACATTTCTGAACCACTGCTTCCAAGAAAGCAGATAAAAGTGGTTGACAAATGATAAAAGTGCAGTAGCATTTCCTGATTGCAGTTGATCTCCACAATATCCCAATACAACCATTGTGTAGCATGAAGAGTTTTTCTGACATGGCATTGGGAATGCTATAATAAGATGAAATTGCACAAGCAGTTTTCTGTGATACAACTGTGTGCCAGATCTGTCTAAGGCAAAAAGGAGTTTTCTGCACTAGTATTGTTTATTAGCAGAGACAAGTACAGCAGAGCAATTCAGCAAACAGGACATCACTCTCCTGTCACACCAAAATTGTACCAGAGAGTACGAAGAGTATCTGTAGAGTTGCCTTAAATAAAATGTTTCATTTTATGCTGATCTGGTGTCTTCTCATTAGATACTTTGCCAAATTTTAAGAGCATATATATACCCTTTTCAATTTTTGATATCTGAACACAGAATACATGGCCCTAGAGGAGAAAAAAATAGTTAGAACTTAGGACTTCAGTAGGCTGGAAGAAGTGCCCCCATTGTTAGGAAAGATGTATGACTAAAAGAGGCTTTCCTAAAAAAAGAAAAAGAAGCAGGAAGAGAGAATTGGAAGAGAAAGTAAAGAAAGATCAAGAAAAGAGAAAGAAAAGGAAATTCTACATTCTGTTTAGAAAAAAATCTAGCTCACAGATACACAGGCTGGGACTCGGTCTATTTACAGCCCTTCCTACAACAGTGCTTAGGACCTACCTGAGGTAGACTGGTGTGCAGGGGCTCCAGCAGGCCAGCCTGCAGAGGACTGTCTGGCACTCTGCACAGTTGCACAGGAACCAAATGCAACAGCAGCCACTGGGGCCTCCTGGGAAGGTTCACCATGGTCACTCCTAGGAGGAAATGCTTTGATATAAAGGAGAAAGATAGTTAGCAAAACTGCCCAGCTCAAACTCTAAAAGCAGAGCTGTGGTATCTGCATAACATTCAGCACCACTTCCATTTGTTTACTTAATTCATTCACTTACTGACAACTTTTTGCTTGTTCAATTTACCTGGGAATGGTTTACAGCACAACTTTTGAAGCTCCAAGAGCCTTTGATACCAGCTAGATAGTTCATCCCCCAACTAATACACCACGAGGCTTTAACTGCATGAGAAGACTTGCAGGAGACCTCTGTCATATTGCCAGTGCAGGCTCTGTTCTGGACTGCCCTGTGATCACTAACCAATACTTTACTAAATTATGCATCATGATGGAGAAGGATTTCCCATTTTGCACCATATTGCCACAGTTATGATCAAGGAAATATTCTGCATTCAATTCCTTTCTGGGTTTGCTGGTGCACTGCTTTCCCTTGATTCTGGACCCCTAGCCAGCTTTAGGAAACAGTGCAAACCTCATTATTTTCCAACCTTTCAGGGAAGGAGTGGTGATGAGATTTTTGCCCATGGGAAGACTAAGTATATTTTTCTCTCTGTCAATTTTCTGTCTGATTAATTCTGGCTATATGGATAAAGTTAGTCTCGTGCAATCATTGATATTTGTGTTTTTTCTCTTTTTTTCTGTAGTTGTCAGATTAAAAAAAAAAAAGCAATGGTTAAGTGTTATAGGCTTCTCTATGTACATAAAAATTAATCAGTTCAGGGTGCTACTCTCTTTTTATTATCCACACCATCCAATTGCTGTAAAAAAAATGCAGTCCCCATACTGGGGATATTTTATAGAATCATAGAATCATAAACTGGTTTGGGTAGGAAGGGACCTTAAAGATCATCCAGTTCCAACCCCTCCCACTATACCAAGTTCCTGAAAGCCACATCCAGTCTGGACTTGAACACAGCCGGGGAGGGGGCATCCAAAAATTTCCTGGGCAACTTGTTCGATTGCCTTGGCACCCTCACAGTAAGGAATTTCTTCCTAATAGCTAATCTAAATCTGCCTTCTCTCAGTTTAAAACTGCTACCACTTTTCCTATCACTAGATGCCCTTCGGGTACTGGAAGCCTGCTCCCTCTCCTTCTCCTCTCCTCTCTTCTTTTCCACTCAGTTATTAAACTTTGTTAATGATAACTCATGAGTTTTCTCACTGTTGCTGTTAAGTCCTTACGGGTGTTCAACCCATGACCTGTGAGGGGGTCCATGACCCTCTGTATTTTTCCACTGTGTTTTTCCAGTCTTTGATCTCTTTTTGAGGACCTTGTTGAAAGTAAGAGAAACATCAGATGTCTTCTATTCTTTAAATGCTTAAAACTTTTACATCAGTAAAATACTTTCTAGAAGAGCAATGAGTGCAAAGATGCACTTTATACATCACTTTATAAAAGGTGATATCTTTATATGTCACATATTTTTGTCCATGACACCTATGAAAGCAAGTAAGCAAACTTTTCATGAAGGCTAAACCCTTGGCCCTACCTTCTTCGTGATCTGTACATTATCTGGTATCTTTCTTGGATGTAGTATCTGCATGTTTACAGGTCTTCCCTCCTTGGCTTGGGGGACCTCATCAGGGTATTCCAGTACTTAAAAGGTAACCACAAAAAATTCAGAGGCTCTCTCTTCACAAGGAGCCACATGGGGAATCAAGGGGCAAGAGGTACAAGTTGCACGGGAAGAAGTTTTATCTCACCGTAAGAAAGATATTTTTTTTTACAGTGAGAACACTGGAACAACGAGGGATTGGGTAGAGTCCCCATCACTAAAGGTTTTAAAGCTGTGATTAATGAGGGTGCTAAATAATCTCATCTAGGCTCCCTTTCCCATGAGAGTTTAGACCAGATGATCTTTTGAGATCTTTGGCTGTTCTGTGATTTTGATTCTAAATAAGCTTTCCCAATGAAACGTATTCATTCTGTGATGCAGAAACAAGACACTAAATTTGTAGTGAATTTTTCAACTATGCAGAACTAATAAACCCAGAAATTTGTCACATATTGAAAATAGTGTTTGAGGATAAGAACATCATTCATTTAACAGACAGTGTTTCACAATGGCTTTTCTGAATTTTCTGAATAGTCATGTCCTTAAATTCATTTCACTGGCAAGAGAGGCACATTCTTGTTTTTCTCCTTGGGCAAAATTCTGCCAGGTACTGAGTATACTTAAATGGTGCCTTGAATTGTCAGCCCTAATTAAGGAAGTTGAGGGTGCTCTTCATTTTACAGGATTAGACGTTGTCTGAATTAGTAGTACTCCCTCTAACTTCTCACTCTCTTTTCTCAAAGTATCTATTTTCTTTTATGGAATCAGATTAAGGCATAGCAGTCTACTGAACAAGCAATACAAACTGAAAATTATATTCAGTAGTAAACTTAAAGATTTACAAGGGCATTGTTTTTCCTTGCAGCTACTATGGGTCAGCATTTCTCAATAACATTTTCTCAATAACAGCATAATAAAATTTTACCTGACAAATCTTAACATGACTTTTTTATCAGTAGCAGCTTATGATGTGTATAAGCAGTTTTTAAGTTATTCATAGAAAAATTCTCAATTGTTGTGTAACAGACATTTTCTTAATCTCAGCTCGTTTAGACACAGTTCACATAGAAATGTAAGTGATATTGCAGAAATTTATGCTTTGGAGATAGTACACAATAGTACTTTCCTATGCCAGGTGCATAGAAGCAATATGTTGCTCCATTATTTTTTGGAAAATATGCTTTTTCTGAATAATTGGCAGAACTGGATAAAATACGATTTGTTGTAGCTATGCTAAAGCACCCTTTGCTAGAAACATTCGAATTCTAATAAAACTGAAAGAAGCAAGTTGCTACTTGATGAATAACATACTTTATAACTTAGAGATATTTGGACTTAAGCATTCAGCGAGTTTGTGGCCCCAAATCTGCAAACTTCTACTCATGCAAATGTTGTTTCTAAATATATTTTTAAAAAGGAATAATATATTCATGTATTTGATGGCCAGGCATGTGTTTGCCTGCATTTTTATAGTAAGGCTGAATGATACCCATACAATTCATACTTTGAAATATATTAGCTGATACTGAGCTCTATTTTTAAGGTAAAAATCTGGAGAACAGAAGCTTCTGTGGAAAGTGCTATGGGGTGTCAGGATTTCTATGGAAGTGTTTTATATATGCATTTGAGACTTATCCTTTCAGCATGATTTCAGCTCCATACCTGTTTCTGTAGCTGTCTTTCACTGAGTGTTAATGCCAGGAAATAACATACTGATTACATTATGTGCATAACATAACCTTTTTTAAACCCTCTACTGTAATAAGAATGTTACATATGCTGATTATTTTGCTTTTCTTTTTATGAATCAGATGGCAGGGACTGGTTCAATCTACATGGAAGGTCTTTATCCTGTCAGGTTTTGTGTACCCCTGCCATAATTCAGCAAAGAATTTTTCTAGCACTGGAACTTCTGTAGAAAGCTAGAGAAAAGTGTGTGTTCTCCAACAGATGCAGCTCAGAGTGCATCTAGGACTTCAGAAGGGTGTGCCACAAAGTCCAAGTCCAAGTCATTTGACATTCAGGAATCCCCTCTTCTGAAGAGGATAACCCAAAGATCAACACCAACCACCCTGACCTTGTGAATGCAGCAGAGTTGCAGGGCTGAAGGAGTGCACTTTTCTGGGGCTAAGGGACTCTCCCAAGACATTATGAAGAAGCAGTCACTGTGAAGCCACAAGAAAGTGAAAAATGGGAGGCATCTCTTTATCTCCTCCATGAGAAGCCCTGGTCTTGAAAATCTGTTGTCGGAGGTGACGCATGGACTTCACACAACTCTATAAGAGTTATAACTGAAGACGTTTATTGTTACAAATGGCGGCAATTTATACCCCTCTGACTCCAGATGTTCCACCCCAGTACAAACCCCGTTGGTTACATACATACACAGTTCATATATGATTGGCTACGTGTCTTGTCACTTGCTGTCCGTGTCACGATGACCCAAGGTGTTTCGCTTCCCAGACGGTGCCTCTCAGTTCTTGCTACAACATTCTTTTCCCACTACTTCATGAGATAACAACCGTGAGATAGGACACCTGCTGTTTGCTGGTCCCGTGGGGTACCAGGCTGTGAGACACCCGCTTGTTTACTGATCCCACTGCTTCAGGGTACAATTTGGTCAGCAGTAGCTGCAACACTGTTGTTTTAATTCAGGCATATTAATTTTCCAGAAATCCCATATTAATTTTCCATAAATCCCATGCTAACTTTCCATAAATCCCAACAATCTGTCTCTCAAAATCTGGACTGAAGTGACAGGAATTTCAGAACTATTGAACACAATTTCCAAGCTCATTGATGTATGAAGCTTTCAGAGGCAGGAGAGGCTCATTGAGAGTTAGGATGAAAAGAAAGAGAAGGAAATACTGACCAGTTTTGGAGTACTGGATATTACTACCAGATTAGCTGCTGGTATCTATTCTAGCGGAATCTATCCTTCTCCATTGAAACTATTTCCTCTTTTCAGAGGAAAAGTCATAAGAAAAGGCTAGCATATGAGCAGTTTGCTTGTTTAGAAACTAAAATTAACATATCTTTAATGTGAGTGGGCTATGAAATCTTTGTGGCCAATGGAACCTTTAAAGTTTGTTGGACTGAGATCAAATTGGGTGGAAAAGATCACCCTGCAAGGAGACAGTTGGCAGTGGTAAAATTTCTTTTACCTGCTTTATTCAATCCTACTCACACAGCCTATCTGCAGTTTTCTTTTGTAAAGACTTTATCTGCTCTAATGTATTACTTTGTGTTCCAGTAAAACGTAGCCTTAGAGATTAGACATTTTTGGATTAGTGTACTCCATTAAAAAAAGAGGTGGAGCAGTTCCAAAACTTTAGCTATCACAGGTACATAAAGATGCAAAGCTTGAGCTACTGTAATCAAATTGTATTGACTGAGGAGAAATTTTAAAAGCCTTTATTAATTTATTGTGATGAAAAACCTATATAATCTTTGATTGAAACAAAGTTCCTGATAAAAACGTCTTTTCGTTATTGTAATACCTGCATTCCATCAAATGTCCTTGGAATCTCTGTATACTGTCAACAGCATGTATCAGACTTTTTTTCTTTGGTGTCTCTGAGGATTTGAAAGTGGAAATTAATTAAAGCTTGCACACAACATTTTCCCCTTGAGCTACTCAATATGCTCAAGTGGCATGATGGGGTACCATCCATTTTTCTAAAGCTGTTCATTAAATAACTCAATTTGGTTTAAACACATTATAATTTTTTTTCATAACTGGCTCTAATTTCTCTCCTTGACTACATAACCTTACCCCATTAAGACACTCTGGCTTATGTAATTAAATTACCTCTCTGCCTCCAGTAAGAAGACAACAGGAAAATGTGAATGTATGCTGATGTCAGGGTCCACCAACATAGAGAGTTACACTGTTTAGAGATTTATCTCTAGGAAAATTGCCAACTTTAAATATCTCAGAGATTTCTATACTGTTGTTATCCAAAGAAAAACAAGCAATTATTTAGAAAGTTAAATTTTTCTGAGCTACACATTCTGCTATTTGATTGACTTAAATAAAATATAGTGTCATCAAAAACTGCAGATTAATCAATGGTTAAAATGTGATTAATTTTAAAAAGTGAAGCCTTGATTAAGCACTTTTGTGCCTATTATAATGAATAGGTCATTACATAAAACATGTTAATGTCTTTTGAATGCTGGGTTAAGACTCTGTGTGTTCATTTGAATATACTCGGCAGTATATTCACTGATACCAGGTCTGGTTTCAGTGCAGGTCTGGTATTTCCCACATTTCTGCAAATGTTCAAGACTGTGGCTTTCCATTCTTGGGAATTAACTGAACAGTCTGTCCTGTTAGCTGTTTCTCTTCAGTAGGATGGTTACTTCTGGACAATTAAGGAGAAGTACCTGGCTGTCATTTTGTAGAGAGATGTTCTTGAAAATGAGGTTGTTTAATAACACTATGAGCAGTAGCTAGAAAGGAGTGTGCAAAAATACAGGCATACAGACACAATGAGGGTCTTCCATCTGAAAGTACTTATTTCAGAATTTCAATAATAACAGAAGTTGTCTGCAGACTGACTTCTGACAACAACAAGGTAACTGTGGGGTTTTTTTAATAGGGCTATGGAAATCAGGTACTAGTGAATAAGGACACAGCCTGGACTTAGGCTGAGTTACATGCATAAAAACATTGTAAAAAACTATAATTTCTTACATAAGACTCCATACATCACATACAAAAAAAGCCTACATGTGGCAGATACCACAGAGCAGATTCTGACCATCTCAAGGGTCCGTACATAAGCCTCACAATGCCTGAGAGATAGGTACTTCCTTTCAACATAGTAACTCAGAACATAAGATGGAGCCATGGGTTTTTTAGGCTTGGCCAACAGAGAGGGAAGCACCTCTGAGGTGCAGTTCATAGAATCATCCTGTTTGGAAGGAACCTCGAAGATCACCAAGTCCAACCATAACCTAAATGCACCTACCATAGCCTAATCTACCCAGTTCAGTGCTTAAATCATGTCCCTAAGCACTACATCTACATTTCTTCTAAACACTTCCAGGGATGGTGACTCCACCACCTCCCTGGGCAGCCTGTTCCAGTGTCCAACCACTCTTTCGGTAGAGAAATTCTTTCTAATACCTACTCTAAACCTTCCCTGGCGCAACTTCAGGCCATTTCCTCTCATCCTGTTGTTATTCACTTGAGAGAAGAGGCCAACTGCCACCTCCTTACATCCTTCCCCCTCTTCAGGGGCCCTAACTGAAGCACCTGGGAAGCCAACTGATGAGAGAACCTTGGCTTCAGGCCATCCTTCAACCTCTTATTGAGCTGGGACTCAGGGCTCTGGAATCTCTTCTGAAGTCCAGCCTCTGCCAGCTCATGAGATACAGTGGGTCACCATTGGATTGGTTTACATGATGATTAATGCATTTACTTGAAAAACTGAAATTTTTGAACTTTAGATCAAGAAACTTTAGTACTTCAGAAGCTTTATATGTTAATGAGGGGGAGCTTCAGTGGGGGGGAGGAGCAGAAATGGTTGTACCCAAGCTTCAGTTTTCCAGTATACCGCTCGCTACACCTTCTAGAAAAGGTTTAGCCAGGGAAAAGCCCATTCCCCTGCTGAGGTTTGCAGTTGTGCATATAAGGACACACAGTCTATGTAGCTCTGGAGAGCACGAAAGGAAGGATTTGATTCTGCAAGCTGATTAGGAGGATCCCAGGTTCTTTACTTCAGTCACATGTCACATTTTATCTTTTTTTTCTTAAATAAGGTATGTTTCATCAGTTCTCAGGCTCCAGAATGAGCCCTCACAAGGGAGGTCCTTCCCTCACATATCTAGATTTGAGACTTTATCTTAGATTTTATGTCCTTCTCCTTTTGTCTTTGGCCTGATAATTCTTGCATGCTTTGATTTTTTGTTATCCTATTGGAACTTTTTGGATGGTTTTGGGTTTATGTGTGTGTGGTGCTTTAGGAGTTTTTTGGCTTTGTTTTTGGTTTGGTTTTGTTTTGTTTCGTTTAACTTCATTTTGGGGGAAAAAAATCTAGTTTTGTGACATCTTTAAGGATGTCACATCACAGAGGATATTTTCCTTTTGGATTTGCCAATCAAATTTTAGTTAAGATGAGGTAATACTGAGATTCATCTGGAAAAAAACCAACAAACAGCAACATTTTCTGCTATGTTCTGTCTTCAAGAGGACTTGAATCTGTAACAGCTTAAGAATACATAAATGATCTGTAACAGGTTTAGAATACATAAATCAAACAAGGCATCCAGTGACCAGCTCACTAGAATAGATATTTTTCCCTCTCTTCACTTGTGTAGAATTTTTTTGGCAACAAAGTTTTACCCACTCTGAAAAAAATGCTTAATGCATAGAATTGTGAAATGCAAATTCTATGCAGCTCTCGCAGAGAAAGGCATGTAATTTCATAAATATTAAAACCTAAATGGAAGTACCCAATTACAACTAAACTGCACATACACAAAGGCACGTCCTTTTAAAAGAGGTAAAAATGCAGTATTGAAAGAAAAATATGCTGCATTAATACATCTACTCTTGTAACCTTGACTTTACTGCAATGTAGACTTTGCCTGAAAATCAATCTGTTTGGCATTTTATTACTATTTTGCAAATGGAAAGAGAGTAAATGAACCATTTCCTGCTTTTACTTTCTGTGTAAAGTAATGCTTCGGTTTCCATTTGGTTGTAGTCTACCCTTCTTTGTTTTTTGTTCTTTTTTTTTTAATCACACATTTAAAAAAAATAATTCACAGAACAGTAATCATTCCTGAGTGGTAGCATGTATTCACTGACCTCTAACTGCAAAATTCCCTTCTTTTCATGCACCAAAAAGTAGCAGTTTGGGAAGTAGTGGATGAGAGAGTTGCAGGAGGCATTAAAGCCTTAACAGAGAATATGGTTAAAAGTTCTGCATTTCAGCTGAGCTATACTTTCCCTACAGAATATAATAATAATACACAATATAATAATAATAGTGATAATAGTAAGAATAGCAGCATAAATTAATAATTTGTGTTGGAATGGGACCCTGCAGGTCATCTAGTCTAAACCCCTTGTTTGAAGCAAATCCAGTAGGTCAGTTGCCCAGCATTATGTCTGGTGGATTCTGAGTATCTCCAGAGATACAGACTACACAGTACTCTGAGCAATGTGTTCCAGTGTCTTACAGTCCTCCTAGTGGATAATTTTTCCTTCTATCTAATCAGAATTTCTCATGTTCCAGCTTGTATCCACTGCTTCTTGAATTATCACCACTCATCTTCAAGAAGAGTCTTGTCTCCATCTTCTCTGTACTCTTCCATTAGGTTTTTTGTAGGCAGGAGTAGGATCTGTCATTAACCTTCTTTCAGTCTCCTCACATGTTTTGTGCTCCTGCTGTCAATCATCTTCATGGCCAAGACCTGCTTCAGTATTTCCACTTATTACTGGGGAGCCCAGACTTGGGCCTATGACTCCAGTCATGTCTTATCAGAGTTAAGCAGATAGGAAGGCTCACCTCCCTTGACCTTCTGGCAGCACTCTGCCTAATGCAACCCATAATGCTAATGGCCTTCTCCACTGCAAGGGCACATTGCTGCCTAATGGTCAACCTGGTGTCTGCACAGACATCCAGCTCCTTCCAGGTTGCTTTCCAGCTCATTGACTGCCAGCATACACTGGTGCATGGGGTTATTCCTTCAAGATGCAAAGCCTGGCATTTCCCTTTGTTTAATGTTATGAAATTTACGTCTCAGTTTAAGCATTTTGGTTTTACTAAAGATTTTAAAACTAAAATTGTCTAACATGTTATTAGTCTGCCATATTTTTTGTCAATGCTAACCACAGAATCACTTAGGTTGGAAAAGACCTTCAAGAGCATCAAGTCCAACCATTAATAGTACTCTGCCAAGTCTAGCATTAAGCCATGTCCCCAGGCGCCACATCTAGATGACTTCTAAACACATCCAGGGATGGTGACTCAACCACCTCCCTGGGCAGCATGTGCCAATGTCTGACAGCCCTTTCAGTGAAAAAGTTCTTCCTAATGTCTAGTCTAAACCTCCCCAGGCACAGCTTGAGGCCATTCCCTCTTGTTCTATCACCAGTTACTTGTGAGAAGAGATCAGTGCCTACCTCTTTACAATGTCTTTTCAGGTAGTTGTAGAGGGCAATGAGGTCTCCCCTCAGCCTCCTTTTCTTCAGACTAAATAAGCCCAGTTCCCTCAGCCGCTCCTCGTAAGACTTGTTCTCAAGGCCCTTCACCAGCTTGGTTGCCCTTCTTTGGACACACTCCAGCACCTCGATGTCTTTCTGGTATTGAGGTGCCCAAAACTGGACACAGTATTTGAGGTGTGGCCTCACCAGTGCCGAGTACAGAGGGATGATCACCTCCCTGGTCCTGCTTGCCACATGATTCTTAATACAGGCCAGGATGCCATTGGCCTTCTTGGCCACCTAGGAACACTGTTGGATCATGTTCAGCCGCCTAACCACTTACTACTCACAGACTTAACTGGGCATCTGGGATTCGAATATCTATCTTCATAATTTCTATCCCCTGAACACAGCATGGAGGTCATCTTGTCTAACACCCCTGCTCAGGTAGGGCCACCAGGAGCAGGTTGCTCAGGACCATCTCCTGAAAGGGACCTGGGGGTCTTGGTGGATAAGATGCTCAACATGAGTGAACAGTGTGTTGCAGCAGCAAAGAAAGCCAACAGGATACTGGGCTGCATCAACAAGGGCATCACCAGCAGAGATAAAGGAGTCATCATCCCGCTCTACTCAGTGCTTGTCAGACCACACCTAGAGTATTGTGTTCAGTTTTGGTCCTCGCTCTACAAAAAGGATGTGGACAGGCTGGAGACCATCCAGAGAAGGCCCACGAAGATGATCAGAGGACTGGAGGACCTGCCATATGAGGAGAGGCTGAGAAAACTGGGTTTGTTCAGCTGTGAGAAAAGAAGGCTTTAGGGAGACCTTATTACCATGTTCCAGTACTTAAAGGGTGGCTACCAAGAAGATGGAGACTCCCTATTTACAAGGAGTCCCATGGAAAGACCAGGGGTAATGGGCACAAGTTGCTCCTGGGGAGATTCTAATTGGACACAAGCGGCAAATTTTTCACCATGAGAACAGGCAAACATTGGAATAGTCTCCCAAGGGAAGTGATAGATTCCCCCCTATTGGGCAGTTTTAAGTCCCAGCTTGACAGGGTGCTGAGCCATCTCATATAAACTATAGTAGTACCTAGAAAGGTTGGACCAGATGATCCTTGAGGTCCCTTCCAACCTGGCATTCTGTGATTCTATGATTCTATGTCCAGGAAGCTTTTTATTATCTCCAAGGTGGGAGATTCTACAACCATGCTGGGCAATTTGTGCAAGTGCTCAGTTACTCTCACAGGGAAAAAGTGTTTCTTGTTACACAGATGGAACCTCCTGTGTTTCAGTTTGTGCCCACTGCCTCCTGTCACTGGCAACCACTGAAGAACCTGGCTCTGTTCTCTTCACACCCTCCCTTCAGGTATTTGTGGACATTAATGAGATGTCCCTGAGCCTTCTCTTCTTCAAACTGACCAGTCCCAGCTCTCTCAGCCTTTCTTCGTAGGATAGATGCTTCAGTCCCCTCATCATCTTCATGAGTTTTCACTGGACTGTCTCCATTGTACCCACAGAAGCCACCAGTGCAGCCCTTTCTGACGCCCGTGCTGCCGAAAAACTTGCCACATAAACCAAATACAGCCACACCAGTGAAACGTGCTCATTTTGGCATCCACCAGGACTGTCCAAGTCCTTTTCTGCAAAGCTGCTTTGCAGCTGGTTGGACCTCAGCATATAATGGTGTATAGGGTTGTTCCTCCCCAAGTACAGGAATTTACACTTCCTCTTTTGAACTTTAGAAGGTTCCTGTCAGCCTGTTTTCAGGCTTTTGGTGTCCTCTGGATAGCACCATGACTGTCTGGTGTATCAGCCACTCCTTCCAGTTTTGTAACACCAGCAAACTTCCTGAGTACACTCTTCCCTATCAGTTAGCTCATCAATGACGTTGAACGCTGTGGCATACTGTTAGTTACTTGAAATCCTATGGAGCAAAAAGAAAAAGTAGTGAGAATGTTCCAGAGTGGTGTTCTCTGCCTTCCAGCTGAGGACTGTTATACTTAACTGTCATAAAACCTTGGTATTTAGACATAGCTCTAAAGTTTTGTTTTAAACTTACTTTGACTGAGATCACAGAATATAAAAGAGATAACTGAAAAATGCATGTTACCAAAACTAGAAATACTACAGTAAATATGGTGTGTTCTTACTTTTGAATATTATATTTCAGTCTCTGATCTGTTCCTTTTGTCATAGGTTTTAGTTTATTAGGTTAGCATGAACACACAGAGAAGGGTACAAGTTTACTTCTCTCCCTTGAGATTTCTGGATTTCTGATATGTTCATCTTTTAATGTTTTTCTGGCTATATATGGCTATATATATAGGTCACAGCATATTGAAGTGTCATGGAATTTACTTGAAATTATGTATATATTTATAGTTAAACTCAACATTCATAATATAAATATCCCATTGGTAGCCTTTGGGTACTACGGAAACAAAAAATTACTGTTTTTATCACTGAAATACTCCAAATTTTAGCTGCTTTTTTCATTTAAAACCCCTCTCAATTCCTACATATGTCCCTGACATTTGTGGTTAAGCACTTTAAAGGCAACAATCATGCTTTAAACATAGTGTTTGTTATTACGTGTCCTCATTTCTAAGCTTTACATTTTTTAGATTTAAAAGTTTCACTTAAATTTAGGAACTCAAAAGTGTTTCTCCAATGAAGTAACTATAAGAAAACTTTATTTCCAAACTATCTGTCTTCCTTGGAGCAAATTAATTACATTTTATTTATTTATTTTTATTTATCTTGCCGATTGCATACTCTTTACATTTGCTATCGTAAGTTCAAAAAGTTTTCATTCCTGAGACGAGGTGGATATCTTCTCTTCATATATGTTCAGTGTCAGTTCCAGCTGGCCTACAAAATGGGTGAGGGGGGTTGGGGGGGGGTGGGGGAGAATAATATCAGAAAGGTCTACAATGAACTCCAAGAAAATATTTGCATATTTTCCCCAACTGGGATTCTGAGCTGAAGATGTAACTGATTGAAGTAACGTGGGTTTGCACACAACTTTTTCCTTTATATTATGCAACACCTGATCGTTTCAGAAAAAATGAGGAAACTAAAAAGAAACATTATTAAAGATTTTTAAATTGTTTTGGGAAATGAAACTGGCAAACAAAAAGGTGGCTCTTCAGATTCTTATCTCCAGCAGACCATCAAACTAGGCAAAAATATCTTTTCCAGAACACAAAACCAAACCAACCAAACAGACAAAAAAAGAAAATTATGATCAGTTTCAGAAGCTACAAACCTCTGCGAACACAAGGAGATAAATACAAATTCCTTTGGGGAGTGCTTCCCATAGGGAGATCTGGACTCAGCGATGCACTGGGACCTAGAGAGATGTGGAAATAGCAAATGGAAGTTGCTCTCAAATGTAGGCAAAGAAAGACAGCTCAAAGCCCAGATACGTTATGTTTGTCAATACATAAGAGATGCCCTGCACTGAATTAGTGGAGAGTCTCTGAAAGATATCCTGAAGCTAATCAGATTTCTGCTTCATTATGCATTCACAACAAAAAACTCTGACCAGTGATTCAGTAAAAACTTACATGTAGTTTAAGCGGCTGTATTTTACCTGTCAGTATGACAAGAACATGTTCACCTTACTCCTGTTGTACTGTCTTGCATTTCATACCCCTTCATAAGAAAGAACAGCATAAACCTCACTATTTCAGTACTTATCTTTAGACCAGGCTTTTCCAAATATTCAATATGACATATATCTGTGCCTCAGAAATATTGAATTATACTTGATATGATAAACCAGATACTCTGAAAGAAATAATACTTGGTAGTTTTTATTGATCTGTGTCTTCATGGTTTTAGCTCTTGGTTCCAGAATTATGCAGTTTGAAAGACAATATTTTAAAGCTGAGAGAGTGAATGCACTTTCTGATCTCTCCCTCCCTCAAGAATGCCTTAGTCCTCCTATAAATCATAAAATCTAAATTACACAGAAATCCTGTATAATACAAAGACATACTGCAAGCCTCAGCCCATATGCTCAAAGAAGAAAGCTCTCAGGCAAGGTGGGAGAGGAGATCTACATTTCCTACTGGTCAAGAAAAATCTGCAAGTTGTCAAGTCAAACTACATGAAAGCAGAGTCACTTGTTGCACAGCCATTATAGCTGAATTCCATGCCTGAGCTATGAAAATGCTATAAAAATATTTTCTTTTGTAATTTTCTGTAACATGTCTTCAATTTTTTCATCAAATCTACATGTGTATCTGTTTGCATAATGAAAACTGTTAATCTACACCCAGAAAAAGGCAGCTGGTAATTTTGTGTTTGGCATTAGCGCTGGGATTTACACATGCAATAGATGTGCCACAAATCCTGCAAAAATGGCCAAAATGCCATTCAGCATGTTTTTTTTCGTATAGTTGAAAGGTAACCAATGCAATGCCTAATTCTGTTCAATAATTACTAAGGGTTTGCAAAACCCAGCTCAGATTAATGAGTTACTTATAGAATCACAGAATCATAGAATGGTTTGGGTGGGAAGGGACCTTTATAGATCATCTAGTTCCACACCCCCTGCATGGGCAGGGACACCTCCCACTAGACCTGGTTCTCAAAGCCCCATCCAACCTGGTCTTGAACAGTTCCAGGGAGGGGGCAGCCACAACCTCCCTGGGCAGCCTGTTCCAGTGTCTCTCCACCCTCATAGTGAAGAATTTCCTCCTAATGTCTAACCTAAATCTCCCCTCTTCCAGTTTAAAACCATTACCCCTTGTCCTGTCACTACATGCCCTGGCAAAAAGTACCTCCCCAGCTTTCCTGTAGGCCCCTTCAGGTACTGGAAGGCCACTATGAGGTCTCCCCAAAGCCTTCTCTTCTCCGGGCTGAACAACCCCAAATCTCTCAGCCTGTATTCATAGAAGAGGTGCTCTAAAAAACCAGACAAACCCAAAACAAAACAAAACAAAAAACCAGAAAAGGTACATGGCAGAATGACAAACATGGTAAGTACAAAATTGCTTTTCTGGGAAAAACAAAGGTAGCATGCAGAAGTTGAATAGGAAATGATCACTTGCCATTTGTCTTTTACAATTGTACTGAGCAGGCCAGGTGCCAGAGGGGGGAGACGGACACCAGAGAAGAGCTCTGTCTCATGCCTTCTTTGTTCAGCTGCTGCAGCCTTCATGTTCTCAGACAAAAATGTCAAGGGCTGTGTGACAATTGCAATGGCTTGGTTTTGTACACAATCCCAGCATGTTTTCAGGAAAAAATGTAAGGGGGAAAAGGAGGAACAAAAGGCTGCTGTACTTGCAGTACTTTATGTTTCCATTACTTCTAAATCATTATTCATTAGAGGTCTCCACTTAGTTCCATCTGGCTGTCCCAAGCTGCAATTTCAGAATTAAAACAAATGAAAAAACACTTAGGCAGCATTGACTAACAGCTGACTTCAGACATACCATGCAGTAATGGCACAAAACTGTATAGTGAATGGGAGCCACTGTCCTGAAAATTAAAAGTGATAATGCCAGTTGTTATCTGACAGAAGGTAACAGACCTTTTGTTTTGATTTCTCTGGGAAAACGGAGGCTGTGCTTTGGATTTTCATTTGTTTGTTTTTTATTATTTTTATTTTAAATCTTAAAGATTTGAGACAGAGAAATGGTCGTAGCTTTTCCCTTCTCTTGTTTCCTGTGTGGCATGGCAACACAATCTCCTTTGCCAGGGGGATTCAGAGAGGACTGCACAAAGCTCAGATTTCTGTCTTGTAGCAGACAGACAATCAGGATGAGCTGGCATTTTTTTTCCTTTTCTTATTTATTTCAGGACATCTTGTTGTGGTAGGTCACCCAGCCTGACAATACTAAGGCTGTCGTGTGCCCCAGGAGTAGCAGCAGTGGGATGACCCCTCTGCCAGCTCATTGTAGAGGCAAGGCAGCCAGTAAGTGAAAGAAGAAGTTACATGGACAATGCCAGGAAAGAAGCTGATCCTAGACATGAGAGGACTAAGTTGTCTGCCTGATCACAAACAGCAGTCTGGATGGGGTTCTACCTTCTTTCTCCTCACTGACGACTATGCAAAGCAGTGGAGGTACTTATCCCTGCACTCACTTTGGTTTGGGAGCTGTCGGCTGCCACTGCTGAATGAGAAAGAGTCGCTGCTTGCTCTGTTTGTGTACCTGCCACATCAAACATATTTATCCTCTCTGACTCTCTTTTCTTCCAACTAATGGTACTTTGCTTTTATCTTACATCAAGGTCTGATAAATATTGTTATGACATTGATCTTGTGCTGTTGGAGTTTCAGCCTCCTAATTTTCTTTCATGACTAACAGACCGTAT
The DNA here is from genome assembly GCA_020745705.1 of Hemiprocne comata. Taxonomy (NCBI): domain Eukaryota; kingdom Metazoa; phylum Chordata; class Aves; order Apodiformes; family Apodidae; genus Hemiprocne; species Hemiprocne comata. The sequence continues at coordinate 77,865,344 of CM036587.1, read as the reverse complement.
ACTAAGTTTTTAACTGCAGTGAACATTGCACGGGATAGATGTCTGTTAAAGTTTCATATGGAATATTACGTAATCTCTCAAGTCCTGTGCAGTATAAAAGAATATGTTTGCTTCCACATTTTTTTTTTCACTGAGTTGAATTTGTTCATGATTGGAAGATTAATCATCAATGGCTTTTTATGTATGCTAATAAAATTATGGCAAAAATATTTAGCAGATTTGTTACCCATCATGCATCAGTTAAATTCTGATAGTGAACAAAGGAGATTTTTGTTTGTGTCCATTGCTCTGAGTAGCCACTCAAAAGTACGTAGCACCAGTAGTAAAACTAAGACCATACCTCAGGTAGAGGGAGTGATGTACTTACAACCTTTATCAAGGTTGAAGTTGCCCAGAGATATTAAAAAAAAAAAATATATATATATCTTCATTCAATGAATGCTGGAAAAGATTGACAGGTGGAAGGTGCTTACTGAAGTTCTAAGGCACTTCACGCTACTAGTAGTTTTCAATTAATGTAAGCAGGAGAGAACAACTGTGATACTGAAAAAAAAGAAAATGCAGCACTGCATACCTTGCAAAAAGAGAGAGAGGGGTGAGAGGTTTTTAAACAAAATACAAAGGGAAAATTTATAAAGGAGGTTCTGACTGATACAAATCCCCAAAAATCCCAATTTTTCAAGCTGGCTATGTGGAGACTGGCTTGATGAAGACAGAAGAGAAATGAAAACCTGAAAAGAGGGATGTGACAGAGATACAGAGTAAGGACATATGGATTACATCATTTGCAAAACATGCAAGTGTTTGCAGACATGCAGAGTATACAGAAAGAATTAAAGCTGTACTGTTGTTCCACAGGGAGAACCGGACAAAATTGTACTAGAAGTGCATGAAAAATTTACCAAAATTAAATACAACATTAATCAAAAACTGAACATTAATTGGTGAGATGAAATAATAGCCAATATTGAAGGAAAAGAAGACGACAATGGAAAGTAAATGCATGAAATTTGGGCTTGCAAGGGTGATCTTATTGCTGCTGAGCAAGGATAGGAATTAAATTAGTGTGTAATATGAAAAGGTATTATTTATAATTCCAGTGAAATAGTATTTTATCTTGCAAAAGTAAAAAATTTTTAAAAAAGTGCTTATTGAAAATCAGGACCTCAAGGCAATTGAGGAAAATTTTCATTTCCTTTCTGTTCTTCAGGTATCCAGGAGTTGAATAAAACAAACCCAAAAATCATATACTTGTTAAACTTTTTAGCTGGATGCTAAAGCAAAGCTGCTGGAGAACATGCTTCAGCAGTTTCAGTTGAAACAGAAGAGCCAACAGAGTGAAAACACTCCCTACTTACCATGTCTGTTATCCAACAACGCTGTGGAAGACATGGGAGGAAACTAGGTTTCCTGAGTCCAATTCCAGTGCTATATGTACAAAAGCTCCTTGAAACAGAGAATATGAACCTAATGAATACATGAGACTGCTCGAAGAGGAAGAATGTCTCTTTTGTCTTTCATAAAGTGTATCTTTAATTTTATTGCACATGCTCTGCTAGTAGTCAGTGTTGTATTAATCATGTCAAAGTCATAGCACATTATGTGGTTTTTTGGTATTTTGTATTTCTGTGTCTAGACATGCTACATTGCACTTCATTTCACATTAGGGTGATTTACCATTACAAGATTCCTCATGAAACAATTAACCATACTGCTGTGTGTCATAAATATGAAGTGACAAGCTAGAAAAGTGGCATGTCACATTAAAAGCATGTACATACATTTGCAAAATAACCAGTCTGGCTAAGAGAAGATAGATCCTATAAAACATTTTTGTATCTTTTGCTCCACAGGCACTGAAAATTTCCTTCCAGAAATGCCCTGTGATCTAGTTTAATCACCATAATCCCTGCCCATCAAAAATAATGGTGATTATGATGAACTATGAATAAGAAATTACAACAGAAAGTTATTCAGAATTACTCCACTTAAACATACCCTGATGTCTCAACATTTGTCTTGCCATAGGCAGTGTTTAGAAGTTTAGTGGAAAAAACAGTAAGAAAGAAAAACTTGTTTTTTTTTAATTGGAGGAAATATAATATAAAGCCAGCTGTGAAGCTACTTCAGATATGTACATGTACATATGCACCCATGAGCATGTAGACGTGAATGATCATCTAGCTGTGTGTGAAGACTCTACATGGAGTCCAGTGAATGAATCCTGCACATGGCCATAAAAGTAAATCCAGCACATAATTGCATTTACAGTTTTGAAAAAATATTTTCATGAATGTAAAATCAAATTAATTACATACTTGAGTTTGAGAGCAAGTACAATGATTAAAAGTATTCAGTTTTGTTCTTATTTTGGTTCTACATTTCTATTATTTTGTTCAAGGTAATTTGAGGAAGATGTTGAACAGGAATGGACCCAGCGCTGATCCCTGAGGGACTCCACTAGTTACAGGTCTCCAGCTGGACTCTGCACCATTCACAGAATCACAGAATCGACAGAGTTGGAAGGGACCTCTAGAGATCATCTAGTCCAACTCTCCCACTGAATCGGGATAACCTAGAGCACTTTAAACAGGACTGCATCCAGGCGGGTTTTGAATATCTCCAGAGATGGAGACTCCACAACCTCCCTGGGCAGCCTGTTCCAGTCACCCTCACTGTAAAGAAGTTTTTTTCTCATATTTAAATGGAACTTGCTAAGTTCCAGCTTGCACCCGTTGCCCCTCGTTCTGACACTGGGAGCTACTGAGAAGAGCCTGTCCCCATCTTCCTTGCACCGACCCTTTAGATACTTGTATACATTGATAAGGTCTCCCCTCAGCCTTCTCATCTCTAGGCTAAAGAGTCCCAGCTCTTTCAGCCTCTCTTCATAAGAGAGATGCTCCAATCCCCAGTCATCTTTGTCGCTCTCCACTGGACTCTCTCCAGTAGTTCCCTGTTTCTCTTCAACTGTGGAGCCCAGAACTGGATGCAGTATTCCAGCTGTGGCTTCACAAGGGCAGAGTAGAGGGGGAGAATGACCTCCCTCGATCTACTGGCCATGCTTTTCTTTATGCACCCCAGGATTCCATTTGCCTTCTTGGCAGCAAGGGCACACTGCTGGCTCATGGATAATTTACTGTCCACCAGGACCCCAAGATCCTTCTCCTCTGAACTACTACCCAGCAGTTCCACCCCTAACCTAAGCTGGTGCTTGGGATTCTTTCTTCCCAGGTGCAGGACCCTACACTTGCTCTTATTGAACCTCATGAGGTTCTTCCCAACTCTCCAGCCTGTCCAGGTCACGCTGAATGGCAGCACAGCCCTCTGGAGTGTCGGCCAGCCCTCCCAGTTTGGTATCATCAGCAAACTTGCTGAGGATGCACTCTGTCCCCTCATCCAGGTCATTGATGAACACGTTGAACAAGACCAGACCGAGTATTGATCCCTGGGGGGACACCACTGGTTACAGGCGTCCAACTCAACCCTGATCCGTTGATCACCACCCTCTGAGTTCTGTCACTCAGCCAGCTCTCAATCTACCTCACTGTCCACTCATCGAGCCCACTCTTCCTGAGTTTCCTAATGAGGATGTTAGGGGAGACATTGATCACCACTCTTTGGGCTCTATTGTGTAGCCAGTTCTTAATCCATCCAACTGTCCATTCTTTTATCCCACATATCCTGAGCTTGCTCTGACATTCTGTGATTCTGTGATTCACTTTGATAATTTTTATTAGTTTATCTACTCCCTATCCTTATGTTTAAATACCTGGAAATAAACAATTTATTGAAAAATAAATGTCAGGCACACTATTTACTTTTTTACATGTAATTTATCAAATTATTTAATGACTAAACCTTCTATCAAGGAAGTAAAACTTATGACAGTAATCCTTAGTATCTAAAAATACTATTCCTATTTTCCAGAGAGGCCTGGAAAAATAGCTAAATTTTGCCACAGAGAATTTTGCCACATTAACTTTTTTACAAAATTTGATTTTAAAATCAAATCAAATGGTTTGGATCAGGTTGAAAACCAGTAGACTATTTAAAAAAAATATATATATATATAACCTATTCATAATTCCTATTTTTGTCATGGATTTTGTGTGAGTGGGTGTGTGTAGGGGGTGTATATTTATATATTTATTTTGTGCAGAAAAAAAACAAAACAAAAAACTCACCCCTGGATGCCCTCAAATATTTCTGCACACTTTGAAGTCTGTGGGTCTAGATCTTCCAGGCTTCATTAAGTCATCAGCCCTGAAAGTTTACCGTGGCTATTAGTGCACTTCAGACACAGGACAAAAAGATGATAGATTTTATTTGCTCTTTAAAATAATATTGTTCCCCATAGTAGTAAAATATATGGTAGAAGGCAATTTATATCTCCTTATGTCATCAGTACTAGTTTACAGCTGTAATAATTTAGTGAAAAGCCCTGCTGGGCAAACATGATTTTGTAATGAAATATGACAGTAAGAGAGAATTACACCTTAGGGAAAACAAACAAATAAAAAAACGACAAAAACCCCAACACATATACCCACAACAACAAAAAAACTCCACCAACCCTCCCCCAGACAAACACCTTAATCCCAAAACTTACAAACCCCTGAACTAACTAGATATATCACTATAGGTAGACATTAGATTAAGATGGAAAAACTGTTCCAGAGACATACAAATTGGCAGTATGAACCCCAAAAGCTTCAAATAAAGTAACAGGTTTCTGAGAAGTCAAAGATTTCTTACAAAGATTAACTGTGTATGAAAAAAAAGCCTACCTTCCCATTTTAGTAGAAAAAAAGACTTGGAAACACTGCAGACTTGAGCCTTGAAAAATCAGATTAAGGTTTCTAAGGTATATTTAGTTAACTCTGATTTTAACCGTGGACCTGCTTGCTTTCAACTAGAAAAGCAATATTATATAAAGAACAGAGTTTATCGAATGTTTTAGGAACACAAGAAATCCTTCTCAAAGCACCAGACACCTGTAACAACGGCGGTTATTAACAAAATAAAAAGGTATCTAATATTAATACTAAAAATGCATTCACTTCTATGAGCAGTAAGACATATAAAAGGACATGCAATTTTCAAATTGTTTGGGACTGACGCACTGTCTTGAACCCTTAAAATATCTGCTCTATTATCAATATAACCACATACATGCTGAGTTCTTGCGTTACTGTTCAAATTAGGACTGCTTACTATTGTTCTTTGTACCACCTACAGATGTCAGAATGCAATCTGATATAATTTAGTGATAATCATATATTAGCAAAAGTAAACCCATAAGGATATGGAGTAAAGCTAGTAAGATCATCAGGGAATAAGGAAACTACAGTATGAAAATTAGTAGGCAACACAAAGATTAAAGAGACTAAATCGAATAAACAGATTGGGGCAATAAAACTCCAGGCAAAGAGAAGCTTTTAAGCAAAAGAACAACGTTGGTAAAGATCAAATGGGAATAACTTTGCCATGAGGAATTTAGGCTGATAGTTGGAACGTGATTTCTAGGCACAAAAGGAATAAATTGCTGTAACAGTGTTCCATCAGGGGAAATGGAAGCAAAAAACCACAAAGCACTTTAAAATTGTAGTTTCTCCAAGGGATGGTAGAAATTCTGTGAGGAGGAATTTTGGGGAGCAAGAGACCAAATCTGACCCAAGACACTTCATTTTAGGTTTTTTGGAATTCAGATCTCAAGGTTTAAGGTCTTACCTGTCTTTACCAAAATTCTGAATACTAGGATCTAGGTCTTCTGAGTTTGCACGTCCAAACTTGCTGCTTAGCAGCATATGACTTCAGTGAATCTTTTTGGATTCAGGCAATAATCAATTAATACAGGCTTTGCAAATGAGTCTGTCGCAGGTATTCTTGCTCTGGTGTTCTGAGTTGATACTGCTGGGAGTCAACAGTTTCCTTCCCACCTTCCTTCACTTTTAGTCAACACCAAACTCACTACCATACTTTACTCACCTGACACTTCACTAGTTGTAAAATAATTATTTATGGAGGAGAAAAGCAACCCACATCTTTAAATTAATTATTAGTCAGGAATTAGAGGGATAAAGCCTGCCCAGGCTTGCGTAAGGACTATGACAATTTACATGTACTAATTGGTAAGAAATATTAGTTACCACTGCTGAAGTGGTACTTTCACTAAATGGAGCATGGCTGGAAATACTGGCTAAAGGAGAAGTTGACGTGGCTAGTCCTTTTTGCTCTTGCAACACACTTCATCTTCTACACAGGTATGCCCTTCAAGTCAGCTGTTTGCTAAGACAACAATCAGTTGCCAACCATTGATCAACATCAGGAAAATACATCAATGTTTGAGAGGACATTAATGGTTTTTGTCACATTTATCAGGTACTGCAAATGAGTAGCAACTCATAGGGGCTTTGCCACGTGCCTTTTATTTTGGATGCAGAAAACATCACAAATGCAGCCTTGGGTACTGACCCAGATCATGCATACAGTGTGAACATAATTCCAAGAAGCCTGTTCCAGCTCTTTTATCTTGTCTCCTTAGGTATATATTGCATAGTTAATGTTATAGTAAAAGCATGTTTGAAGTTGTAAAGGCAAGTGTTTAAACAAAATAGAAAGCACAGATATATTTTGGGCTTTCTTAATTAGTGCAATACAACAGCGTATTTAACAACAGGTTCACATATCTTTTCTGCATCTTTGTGTTTCATTCAGAGTTCAAGGTACTTACTCTGCTCTGAAGATGAAATCAAGATATTTGCTCAGGCCTTCAACATCCAGACTAATCCTATCTCTCATTTTGTTTAGCTGTGGTAGAGATACATGAAAACCTCTGATTTTCTGCATGTGTAATTCTTCTCTCCAGTTTTATTTAATAGGTGGTCCTTAGAATAATTAAATGATGCAGGAAGCCAAGTCAGGTAGAATGAGGTGAAAAAAGTTCCTTGCATGCTTAGAGATACATATGCTGGTAAGATTTGCTGAGCTCAGGATCTAAAGTATTTTACCTACTCTGTTCAATGAAGCTGAAAGACACACACAAACTAAGATTCAGGTTGTATAACAAAAACAGATTTCAGGATCATATTTTTTCCTTTTTTTTTTTTAAATTATTATTATATTTCAGCACCTAATTATATCTTACAGAATTTGCCTGGTGTTCAAATAGCAAACTGAATTACAGATTTCTAAGTGATCAGATTTCTTATGAGATTAAGTCACAAGCTGTTTCAGTTGAACACACATATCTAAAAGGAGATGTTTGTTGTTGTGGGGTTTTTTTCAATAGACAATTTGTATATGAATTAAGTTATACTGTGGAATGAAGTTACACCATAATTTTCTTTATGCTTTTAACATTTCATAAAAAGAAAGAATTTACAATATGATCTAATTCATTTAAAGCTATTTCTTGAAAAAATGTCTGTAACAGCAACAGATGGCAAGAAGAAAAAGAACAACAAAATCTTGTTTTGAATATCATCCAATTTGACAAAGAACCAGCTGCTATAATGAGCGATGTCAACATCCAAAATGTACTTTAAACGAAACTCACTTATATCCATTAAATGAGGAGTGCTTTAAGCAAAATTCTTTGCAAGAAAAGTTCATGGTGTGTTCTTGTTTATACCCATGCTACCTACTAATTTGTGCATTACCTGATGATTGTCAACATTTGTCATGCTGATAAGGACAGACAGATGTAAGAGTGACCATACCTGCTTTTCCAAACAAAAAGAAGCTGTGCATCCTGTATGGAATATAGCCAAACATAATGAAAACTATAACCAAATTTCATCTCATTACTTCCTTTCTCTACAAGCTAATTAGAAAATGTGTTTCAGCTGCTTTTAAAAAAGTGTTAGCATAACTTTTCTTAACATCAAAGGACATTTTGAAGTAGGCATTCAAGCTATACATTTAAAATTCTGCTGTTGATATTTCTAATGTATTTTAGTCTATTATCTGATACAATTTTTATTAGGATAAGCTAATACACACAGTACATTGTTTTTTTGCTTTACACTGGAGCCTGCTTGTCTGAATAAAGCAGTTTGCTCTCTTTCTGTTAGATTTCATTTTGACATTCTAGGGTTCTGTCAGGATATTGAGAAGTTTAGCTAGAGGGAAATCGCATTCATTTTAAAATCAAGAATAACGTTATGCCCTTTAAAGTACAACCCTGTACTGGGAGTTCTATCCCAGAGGAAGCTCAGGAACCATAAAAGGCCTTTAATCAAAAAGCAAAGAGGAAAGGCTCTGCCTAAGCCTAGGAGAAAGATATCATTGTTCTGTACAGCAACCTGTCACTGGGTAGAAACAGAGATTGCTGACAAATGCACAAAGGTAGTCAAACTCCAAACACATTAGATTGCCCTTTACAGAAAAGGATCACAAATTCAAACTGCAGGTCAGTGACACAGCTGGACATCTAAGACAGGTATTTTGATTCCCTACCTTAAGAGCTATACAGCATTGACTCTTCTATCCCTCCTTGCCTGTTTTGCACAAGATGGTGGTACTGGAATTGCATAGAGAAAAAAGGATGCTCTGTTTCCCTCGCAAGTGTACTGGAGAATGTGGCTTACCCTTAATTTTTCTACAAATTGACAGCAGCAATCATGCAAGGGTAAGCCCACTTTCAGATCTTATTAGCAGTCCTGGGAGTCAAATTCAAAATTTAAAGGTTTCACACCACAGTATGAAACAAAACTAGCTTGGACCTCCATCAAAAAATAGAGAGGAAAAATTCAAGCAGAATTACCCATTTTTCAGGGAATATACTGAACATGGAAAAAACAAAACAAAAAACCAACCAACCAAACAAAAAAACAACCCCCAAAAACTTTTATGATGTGATGTGAGAATCCAGCAGTAATTTTGGAAAATAAAAACAAAATTGCACCAAGAGTATTAAAAACCTGCCTGGATGCATTCCTGTGTGATGTACTCCAGGTGACTCTGCACTGGCAGGGGGACTGGACTGAATGATCTTTCGAGGTCCCTTCCAACCCCTAAGATTCTGTGATTCTGTGAAGAGTACACAAGGAGTAAATAAAACTCTGAACGGCACCTTTGGTTGGCAGACAGAAATACTGTGTGATTTTCCATGGCTCCTTTCCATGGAAAAGTTACAAGTGGAATGTAAGTATTGGATATGAGGAGATACCACCTTTATTCCCGTCGTAGAAAATAGCACCTGACAGCCTCTTTATAGAAGCTCTTCTTAATACCTTCCTTCTACATCAGCTACTAACTAACCATACCCTCTGAACACTGTGCTACTGAAGGGATGTGTAGATGCAAAACTAGCTGGAAACTACTTTCTATTAACATTGTCACTTATTGAAGACAAAAATGTTGCATTTGAAATATCTCCTATTTAATTTGCTTCTGGCTAATCAAAAGTCAGGGTTCCTACAGAACCTGTGTGTCAAACCTGCCCACCAGACTCTCCCTACTCCAGCACAGGTAGCTCTTTCAGGGCCTGGGAGCACACACATGAGCCACCTCAGGGTAACTCTCCTGGCATGTTTCCTTGGGGTGGAGATAGCTGTACATTCATCTTAAAGCAACCTCCATACAAACTCAATGCCACAGAGTAAGGAGTGTGCACTTGAGACAGTCTTGTCTCTCAGCCTGGCCACAGGCTGCTTGGAAGCACCTAGGGAGTCACCAGGAGCTAAATGTACCAGGGTGTTTAGGCACTTCGCTACAGAAACTGGGAGCTGGAGCCTGGGAAGCCTGGGCTAGTTTTAGAGTTTGGGAATCCACCTTCATATCCTGTCAAACAGCATTTCTGAGGTGAGTTTCTATAGCCTAATTAGTCATTAGCTTCACATTAGTCAAGAGGTGAAAAAACAAGAGCTTTGCTAGAGACAGGAGGCAGGTATTTTGTTGTCGATTTGTTTTCAAAAAATCCTGTTTAGCAAGAGTTTTTTAAAGATTTTGTTTCAAGCGGATTAAGCAATCACCAGCATTTCCTCTGAACCAAAAGAATACATTTTAGTCATGTGTAAACACACTTTTTTTTTTCCATTTGCTTTATATGCATACAGATACACACCTCTAGGATGTACAGCTAATTGAGTAAAGTAAAAGCAAAAAACCTTGCACATCGTACTTTTGAAATGCTGGAACAGATTTGTTCTTAAATATAAGACAAAAGTCTCAATTATTTAGTGTAATAAAGGGAATAAAGATCTGAAAATATTACATAATGGATAATGCAAAAATATGTATGCCTTGTTATAGTACAAGAAACTGCACTGAGGAAATAACAGGGAATGCAGAAATTCCTGGGCTAATGTTGTCTCAAGCAAGTCCACATAATGTTTTTTCAAGATCCAAGTGTAGTCACACCAGATTTGATCTGCAGCTTGAAAGGTTCACAAACAGAAATGGTGTGGCCATTGCAGAGTTTTTGTCCCTTTATAGAAATTATGGCCCTTTAGTGTGAGCAACAAACAGAGATCTCATCAAGTGAACTGTTCTTTAACTTCATTTCCAAACTAATGACATGATATTGATAACTTTCTTCCTAGTGAACTCAGTTTCCTGAACTTATTTTTCCTTGCTGGAACAGCCGTTCAAATTATATTAAATTGAAATATTTCACCAAATCCAGGTATGGGTAACCAAAGTATTTGGTACATAAGGTGAAGTTAAACAGAGAAAAAATTACTGCAGAACAGAAATAAGTGGTGAAAACTCATTGTTACAGGAAAAACACATTTCTCTGCTCCGTTCTTTTTAGTTGCAAACACAGCATCACCCTCTAAGACAACTCCCAGACTCTGTTAGAAAACTTAGTGACTTTTCCTGACAAGCACAAGTGAGAGGACACCAGTGGGATTATTTCAAAGATGTGAAAGCTCTCTTTACTATTGGTACTTGGGGGATTCGTTGTCAGCTTTATACCTTGCCTCTAATGACACGTTTCCTTCAGGGTAGGGAATCTTCAATGTATTGTTGAAACTATGTTAGGTCCCTCAGTGTCTGATTCTACACAGGTGCCATCCAGTCTGAGCCACTAATTGAAATATCATTTTAACCAACTCTACCAGAGATGTTTTGTTTCTCAAGTTAATACCTCAGAAATTATCAACTTAGGTATAAAACTGGTTGCAGTATCTTAACTATTAACATCCTTACCTGTTCTACAAGAAAAGTCCCCATCTCATCATTTTAGTATTTTACGAAAACGGAAGAACCACCAACCTCTACCCTGAACAATGCTTGATGAAAGAGTGGGATAAAAATCCAGGTAGTTAGAACAAGCAACAGACTGGAGAGAAAACAGTTAAAAGTAGGATTGTTGTGATTACTCTAACACAGACAAGCTTATCACAGGAAATATTTTGAAACGGCAAACACAGCACTTAGGGGTACAAACAGTGTATATTTTGCCTGAATCACAATTGAAAAGTTTTCTTCACTGTACCAATCCAACCCACACTCAGGAGTTGTTAACTGTATGACCTACAGAGGCCAAGAAAAAAGTTCCTGAAGAGAAAAAGAAGGAAGAAAAGGGCATCTCACTGGAGACCTTGAGGATCTCTGCATTGAAGACAGCAGTAGATCCAAATTAAATTTAGTAACTTGATGTTTATAGTTAAGACACTGTAATCTCCAAACTCTGCACACTGGTACCAGAGTGGACTACACAATCCCAATGCCAAGCCTCTCTGCACAGCACAGACAGCTCCTACAAAGTGGTAAATGTCTGCATGGGATCCAGAGAAGCCACTGTGTTGAGCAAAGCATCATCCAGGAGTTATCTGTAAGGCAATGAAAAGTACAAGAGCAAGTCTGAAATCCTGCACTTGTGATCCATCCTCTACATTCACAGGTCTTCCTTCAGAGACATAAGTATGGCTCAGACACTTCTCTTGAAACCCACAAATGTCTTCCCTTCTTTTATGCAGTAGTATAACAGGCAAAACACTTACTAAGGAAGTAAATTACCTGGGTAAATTTGCTTTAGTAGACTGAAGGTACTAAAATCTGTATTTAATAACCAGATAGTGCCCTAACTTCCAGGATGTAGTCTATACCAGTCCTTGTATCTCATTTCCTTTATTGAAGGCTGTGCCAACATTTAAAATTAAAAAAAAGCAAAAAAGAAAAACTAATTTTAGAGAAATGGAAGATAGAAAAAGAACCTGACTTTGCTACTGATTAATGTTTCCTTCCAAGTGAATTTCAGTCTTTGAGCATGTAACCAGTCTTAAGAAAAAGCTGACTAAGTCATGCCCACAATTTTGGTGGCATAAAAATATTGATGAAAAAAATGCATTCTGTGGCAGGCTGTCTCCTAAGTGGTTGTTGCAGGACTGTCAAGGTTCAACCTAGGACACAGGACACAGTCTAAACTGGCCCACTAGGATAAAGAAATGCCAGATTTGTCCATAAGAAAGAGCCTGGTATTAAACTACACCCCCTGGGATGTTACAAGGGATGAGCAGAGATGCAACTCAAAAAGTTTGGAGAACCTGAGAGAAAAAAGAAATCAGCAGGTTTTGGAGCATTTACACCCTAAGGCTTGGACTTCAATTGAGCAGGAGTCATGAATAAACACTCAACAACATATTATCACCTCAACTCAGTAAGTCCCACTTTGGGCTCTTAAGTCCTTTACCAATTTGATCTTTTCCATAGTGCCTGGATAGATGGTGATGTGGTTTGTTCTTACTTTTCAATCATTCAGCTGCTAAGTTTCACAGGTTGATGTTTTGCCATATTTCTCATATGTTGTAAATGATTCTTTTTGTGCTTATGAAATGAAAAGGCATGTTGTGCTCTTCCATGATAAAAAAGCTACTCATTTATTTTACAGTATGCTTGCCCTTTCAATTGGCTTATAAATCCTTTGTTTGAAGATGGCACTTCAGAATACATATGAAAGCTGGTATCCTAAGAAACATGAAAGGAAATTCTTCATTCCAAGAGTTGTTATGAAAAAAGAAGAGACATAAGTTTTCATATTCTTCGTATTTTATAATTATGCTAAACAGATGGTGCCTGCTATTGCCACATACTTTGAAATAAATGCTAATTTATAGAGAAGCTAACCTTAAATAAATTCTTAAAAAATCTAACTATGCTAGTAGGTGTTGATGAAATTTAATCCAACTATTATACCCATATAAAACGTTTCAGATGAAACAACCATCAAATCTTTCTGGACATAAGTATAAAAAAACCTGACAGAAATGTTATTAAAATGCTATCAAAAGAACAGTTTAATTTGGAATTGTATTTACAGAGAAGTGCATAAATCACTTTCTTAACACTTTTATGTCTTTCAGTTTGTTCCTCTTCTTCATCTTCTTCTTTAATCTCCATATTTATATGGTGTTGTTTTAGCACAGAATGACCTGATACATGAAGGCAAGAAAAAATAGAATTATATATGTGAAGGCCAAGCTTTATATGCCAAAGTAATTCCTGCTTCTTTATTACATTAAAGTGATAGCAGAAAACAATTTATTTTAGAAGTCTGCTAAATTTTAGCATTTAAATTGGATCTTGTGTGGTCTGATCCAGACTGAAAAATTGATGTAGAATTTCTCCAATAGCTTGGGAAGTAGGCGGTCAATATAATGCTGACATCCAGTGAAATCAGAATGATCGCATCTGGCTGGACAGTTTATGCCTGTAGAACAGATCAGAAAACCTCATACACGATGATAGGAATAATAAGAAGAACCTACTGGGGTTGGCAAAATACAAAAATAGGCAAAATTCAGAAAGAAAAAGAAGTGAGGAGTCAATGCACAGGCATCTATTGCAGGAGTTGAAGTCACAGGCTATTGAAGGACCAGAGTCCACAAAGAGAGACTCAAGTGTGTCCAAACTACAGGAGCTTGCTTTCTGATCCCAAATATAGCATAAAAGCCCAGATTAGTTCTAGTACCTGTGCCCTTTAACTACCCTTTGTACTAATGGCTTGGGAGAGGGAGGGTGGGGGAAAGGTGTAAAAGACATCCATATGAAAACATTTCAATAGAGCTGATTATTAATATTCATTTTCTTACTTTCTAAACTGCTATTTTACAAGCAGAATGTGAGCATCAGAGTTATTACCAAAGATCCTGAGGTAACCTTACCCATCTAAATCGTCAAAGGAAATCAGTAGGGTAGTATCTTTTTGCTTAGGAAAAGCCCTTGTACTTGTCCTACTTGTATAGGGCTGCATGATGAACAGGAACACTTTTTAGAGTCTCTTCAACTTTGTACACCATCTAGTGCAGTGCTGAGAATTAATTGTATCTATACAAAGAATCATCCATTTTGACTGCAATGCTAAAAAGCCTGAGTACAACAACCTTTAACTAGCTGTTTTCACAAAAGTAAATGACTATTTATTATAGCCTTTATAATTAATGAAGACCAAATGACTTATTATGATGAATGCCAATAAATACCCTCTAATACACAAAAAAAATTCTCCCCATTTACATTTTAATGAGATTTGAAATGTTAATGAATGGATTCTTCTAATTTACCTCAATGAGTGTCTCACAGAAAAGTGAACTTTGTTATATTAATTAATATTAGTTCATTAGGTTGTCCTAATAGGTGAAAATAATAAATGTTTTAGCTGAAAATAAGCAAGTATTTGTTTCACAGTTTAACAAATATTTTAATGATAAACAGTGAGCTTCATCAGTAATACTTGTGAACTTTCGATGTGTTCCACATGTAACCCAATTAACAAGCAACCTAACAAACATCTGTTTAGCATAATAAAGATATTTAAGTTTATTGTTTTGTTTAATAAAAACAAACAGCAACAAAAATCTTTATGTTCATTTGCTTCTCATTTGGTTGCTTGACAGACAGTAAAATGAGGCTCAGCTGAAGCTCTACTTTCTTTATTAATACATTTAATGTGAAAATGAAGATAACTAAAGATAAATATTAGCTTAATTATGTTTCTATGACCAATTTATGGCATCCAGTAAGGAAATTTATGTCCAGTACAGTTGTTTCCATTAGTATATATTTTGTGAAAGGCCCACTTTCTGAAACTCCACAGTGCAGCTCAATATAGAGTACCAGTGCAGTCATGTATGAGGCCTTGGGTTTAATCCATCCATTCCAACCAATGGAAGACAAACAAAAGAGGACTCAACCATATGCACCTCAGAACAGCCCACTGCCAAATTTACTTGAAAAGGTCAAAAAAAGGAAAAAAAGTTTTTTTTTTTCACTCACTCCTTACTCGCTCTCAAGCAAAAGTAGTTTGAAGTTTTGGGGGGGGGGGGAAATTAAAAAATTGAAAAGACCACAAAATACTGGATTAAATTGTAGGGGACAGATGCCACAGACCTCACTTGTTCACATCTCAGTAAGGACTTGGTAAAAACTACACAAATTCCAGACAGACTATTTCCTAAAGAAAGTTTAAAACCTAGAGGTCACATTATGAATACATAAAAATGCTAATTCACATATACATTCAGGAAAGAATACACACAATTTACTGCAATGCCAAAATAAAATTTATAACCATTGTTTTAACCATTTATCTTGGCATAATGGTGTATTTATAGCCAAGCTGTTTAAAATATAAATTGTTCTACCTTCTCCCCCAAATGAATAAACAAAGGGAACATTCAACCTTATATTGCAACAATTTTTTTGATACAACATCCTGTGTACATGCTTCCCATAACTTCTTACTTAACAAGGTTGCTGATCCTGAAAACAGAGAAACACATGTAGCTCCAAGGAATACATTGATAGGCATATTTGTCATGTTCAGCCTCTGATCCATGGAAGTGAATCCAGTGGGCTGGCAAGGCTTAACACGCTCTGGAGCACTCAATCCCAGTGGCAGTTAACACATAGTTCCTTCTAAAACAGTTGTATAGAAAGGTCAAAGTATACCTTTTTTGCTTGTTATGTTAACCTTATAACTTAGTTTACTTCTGGGTAAGGGAACAAGGAATATATATCATACCTGGCTATTTTTCACACCAGCCTGATTACATAGCTATGTGTAACTGTATGTGTGCCATACCCAGTTTGATTATCATACCCCTGGAGTCATATGGGGCACTTTCAAATTCTGCCACTGTGCCCCCCAAAAGCTACATAAATCACAAATCTGACACTAAAAGGTGCTTCCTCTAATGGCTGATGTCTCCAGTTGAGTTCATAAGATTAGTCCTACTATGTTTGCTAGAAGTAAGTTTCTTTTTAAATTTAGCAAGACAGCACTGAAACTCTGGCAACAGTTTCAGAAGGATACATGCAGGTTGTTTCTGCTGATTGGAAAAGTATTTGAAGGTCACTTCGTTCCTTTTTACTCTCTCATTAATTTCTTCTGTTCCTATTCTGTGGCTAAGACAGAGAGTCCCCAAAATGCCACATCTGCTCTCCTCTTTCCAAACAGCTGAAACTACTCCAGACTTCCTGCAATGTGTTGTAAAAGGACTGCTTATGTTCATACACGTATCTGGAATTTTCAAGAAGTTGCTCATGAAAGCAGGGCTTTTACCATCCTGAGGATAGTATCAGGGACTTGTGATATTGTACAAGCAGATGTGGTCCTGTGTGGTTATAAGGATTTCTGGGTAGTTTTCACATGGTGGACGTTTTCCCTTCTAGGTGGAGTGCTCCTTTTCATGGGCTCCATGGCAAGTATGGCAACAGGCCAAGTTCTGTGAGTGCTCACTAATGCTGACTGGTGACGAATGTCATAAGGAGCTACGAACAAATCAGCACGGGCCTACTGCAATGAGAGAGCTTGCATTTTAACTGCTTCTGCTGTGGAAACATCAGTATGGAATAGACAAGTGGGACTGTATGAGCGTATATTTTGAGAATATCAGTAACATTTTACATTTTAAAATCTTATCTGTCTACTCAGAAATTACATCCTATTGCCATAGTGTGGTGAAAAAAACCTCTTGATTAATCTTTAGATGGCATTCTTTGGAACTTCAGATGAATAAAAAATATGTTAATGCTAATTAATGCCTGTTACTACCAAAGCTTTTTGGCCATGGAGGAGACCAACCTTCAAGGTGATAGTGGCCTAAGAAACATACCTTCCTATTTCAGCAACAAAACATAAGCAAACATTCCTTAGGCAATATATGCCAAAAAGAACTTAAGAGTATTTAAATTAAGTCAAACATATATTTAAGTCAGCATTTACCAAAATGTGGGAGGAAAAAGACCCATGACAGACTGCAAGAACTAGAGATGCAGCTACTGTCATGATAGTGACTGGACTAAAAGAAGAATTGTATTATCTATCAAAGAATAACAGCTCTCTTTATTATAATGGGTGAATATACTTTGCTATCTTAGTTGATTTTTCAGAAACATGAATGTATTACTATTGATATGCAGAGGTGGGAATAATATCTAATATTCTAATTAGGGATTTCCAACTTCTTTTTCTCTACACCCATAAAGGTGAAAATGCTGGGAAAACAGTAAAAGTGACCTATGCATTACAGGATCAGTCTTGACAGAACCCCATGCTTAGCAGGACTGTTTTGCTACAAATGCAAATATGTAATACAAAGCATCGGAAGACCACTTATTGATCTAGCAATACAAGTGTTTTGACTTTGGAAAAGTCAATCCAATCAGCTAAAAGGGACCAGACATTAGCAGTCTCTAACACACACTGTCACTCCTGTGGTAATGTATGCCACTTACCTCATGACCTGAATAGAAAGACTCCATTTTCTCTGTCTCTCTTTGCTTACCAGAAAATGCAGCATTTCTCCTTTTCTCTATTCCAGTTCCTCACCTCTGTTTCGCTGAGTGATGGAAAATGCAAGCAAGTGAGGACACCAACAGCAGGAAAAGCATGACTAGAAAATACATTGTTCTCCAAATGTTCTCCATTTTTCTTCCCAGTATTTGAGTTAACATTAGTCTCTGAATAGAATGAAAATGTCCACAATATAATTCCACTATTTTACTCTTTTTTTTTTTTTTTTTTTTTTTTCTTCTGGCAGGGGAGAAGAGAAACCCAGAAGACAGAAGCAGAGAACCTCCTCTACCCCCTCAGAAGAGAAGATAAAACAGCAGTGGGACTAGCTCTTGTGTAGGAAAAGAGAGATACTTTCTTCCTCCTTTCCCTAATTAGGAGGCAAAGGACACCTTGCCACAGACTTTCACAGGTTTACCCAGAACCTGAGTGAGTATTTTCTGTATGGTCCTATAGTCAGGCACTTCCACTTCAAAGATGTGGAAAGTCAGGTGACAGAATGCAGAAATTCAGGGCATGTTCTGCTGTGTGATTTTTTTGATGTGACTGTTGCCTAAAAGCATTTTATTTTTTAAAGAATCCATTGTTCCTTTTTCTTTTCCAGGAGCAATTGTATCCCATCACGGTTTGATATTAAAATATAATGACAACTGGTGAGTGCTCCATTACTCTTTTAGTTTTATAGATGTGGTCAAGTAGTGAATACATCACCTCACAAAAACCTTTCTGAAGATACAAAGTAAGGTATTACATGAAATGTTGTTCATAAGATTGATACTTTGCTTCGTAGTGATCTCTCTTCAGCTATAACTGAACTATGGAGAAACCAAGTTAAAGTAAAAAGATAAAGTAAAACAAATGTGATAGGCAACATCTTTTCTGAAGAAAAACAATGGTTTTGAGGCTTGAAAATAATGAAGTATAACTAAAGCTAACTGTTGTATTCCTTAAATTAAAAACAATTAGTCAAATTCTAAGAATGATCTAAAAAAGATAGTTAATCTTTTGAGCTCTTTCAAATTAGTAAAAGGATTTTTTTAGACCTATCCTACAGATCACATTGCACATTCATAATCTATATCATTCTGTTCCAGAACGGTCTGTGAAGCACGCAAAAACCATTTTAAATCTTCAGAAAAACTAGCAGTAAGTGATTTTGGCTTCTGTTGCCAGTTCACTATTCTTGTTTACAGAACTCATTCAGAATTTGATTCATAGGACACCTTTCATGCCCTCCACTTCTAAAGTAGAAGAGTAGAAGTGGAGGACATGTTGCGATTTACTGTGTTTACAAGAAACATTTTTTCCCCACTTATTTGCAGTGACTGATACCAGTGGGAGTGTAATTCCATTCCCAGTATTTATGTGGTTAGCATAGAAGTTTCTCTGTCAAATATACTTTACCGGAGTGAGCAGAAAGATTGGAAGAGACAATAAATTCTCTCTTGATCGCTTTGGCTTTTGAGTTGTTTCCAAACTGTAAGCACTTATTTCCTTTCAGAAGGAACTGTTACTTTGGGAACTAGGAAATCTAATTTTTCTTGTCTTACTCATCTATTTGTATGAAACCTTGGCATGTCGTCTCTAAATCCAAATAAAATCTAGCATTTCGTAAAGACAAAAAGGGCATACGTGTGTGTATCTGTGTCTCATATACACAGACATACGTAAACCGTTGACCCTGGGAATGTTGTGATGATAAAATAATATTGTTTGCCCTTATGTTGTGTTTTTCATATTTAAGGGTTGCCAAATTTACCTATCTATGATTGATTGTGAGGCCAACCCAGGAAATGCTACTTTTACATAAATAATTCCACTGATGACAATGGGATTAGCCATGGTAGTAAACAATGGCCTACTTTCTGTATCTATAATATATTTTAGTCAAGTTTACAGGAAGTTTTAAAAGTGGGATGTGAATTACTAAGCTGAGCAAGTACCAAGATGGGCTGTTCAGAGCTATAAGATACTGCAGCCGACATATGCTAGATATAGAAAGAGCTTAAAGTTATACATGTAGATAGTTCAGAATTAAAGCCTAAACAAATATGCCAAATACAAAGAATTTCAAGCACAGCAGTCTTTCATGAAAATGAGAAGTGTTACAGAATATACAGCAAACCCTAAATTAACTGTGGTTGTGCCCTCCAGAGTGCTTCTGCTAATATACTAAATGTGAGTTTATTATAAGCTAAGTATACTGGCCTCCAGTACAGATACAGTGAAGCTTTTAATTTTTGCTGTGCTTAAACCAAAGCAGTTATTTGTTAACGTCTGTGACAGTAAACGTCTTTATATTTAATTTCACAACAAAAGACTAAAGAGTCACTTGTGAAGCAAAATTCTGAACAAAAAATTCTGAAAAAAATTCTCACATTGCCAACACAGTAGAAGAAGTGACAAAGGTAAGAGTTAATTATGTGATAAATACATAAAATCTAACAACGCTCCATCTGAAACTGTGATTTCACATGTATCTAAAACTTAAGCAATGTAAATTATCTAAAAAGAGAAATTATCTCAGAAGAACTGCTTCACACAAGATTTTCCAGTATTTTACTTTCAAGTAGAGGTATCAATTCTCTAATCGGAAATAAAAATCACTTAATTTTCTTTATTTTCACAGAATCATCATGGTTGGAAAGGACCTCTGAGATGACCGAGTCCAACCATCAGCACAAAAAACCCCAAACAAACACAAACAACCACACACAATCCACAAAAAACACTGAAAAAACACCCTCAGCCACTAGAGCATGTCCTGAAGTACCACATACACATGCTTCTTGAATACTTCCAAGGATGGTTTACTCAACCACCTCCCTGGGCAGGCTGTTCCAGGGCCTGACCATTCTTTCAGTATAGAAATTCTTCCTAATATCCAATCTAAACCTCCCCTGCTGCAACTTGAGGTGATTTCCTCTGGTCCTGTCATTATTTACTTGGGAGAAGAGGCCAACACCCACCTCCCTGCAACCTCCTTTAAGGTAATTGTAGAGGGCAATGAGGTCTCCCGTCAGCCTCCTCTTCTTCAGACTAAACAACCCCAGTTCCCTCAGCCAGTCCTAGTATAACTTGTTCTCTAGACCCTTCACCAGCTTGGTTGCGCTTCTCGGGACACGCTCCAGCAGCTTAATGTCTTTCTTATTGTGAGGGGCAAAGAACTGAACACAGCACTCGACGTGCAGCCTCACCAGTGCCAAGTACAGAGGCATGATCACTTCCCTACTCCTGCTGGCCACACTATTTCTGATGCAGGCCAGGATGCTGTTGGCCTTCTCCCCATTTCGTAAAATGGGGGAATTATTGCCCCACATACTTACTCTTACTGTTCTTCAGATGACCAAGAATCCTTGCTGTCAGCCAGCTGGTATTCTGGATGCTGTAATATACCACAATGCAGTCTTTTTTTTTATTGGTCTTTTGTATACTACTTTAGACACTTAAATTAATTACCGGAATAGTGATTAGCTGGTGCCTATGTGATCTGAATGCTTCAATAGTATCTATGATGCCTCCTTTTGATGCAAAAGGTGATCTATTAGCTTTGAAATTTTGCTTCTGTTCTGTGTGAGGGCCTATTTTAGCTGTTCATATGATGCCAGATAAATTATTATTTTAAGATTTAACTTGGAAAGCCTGTAACTCCAAAACTGTTGCAGAACAATGCTATTTTATTTAGTATCCATTTAAAACCCAAGGAAATTATTTTACTTTTAATTTTTACAGTGTGTTTTCTGTAAGATGTTTTCAAAGTATAGCCTTTCTCAAATACAGGAATAGGAACTATCACCACAATAGCAGTAATTTCAAAGGAATGAGTATAAAGATGGTCTGTGTGCTTAAAAATGCTTTCAACATCTTCCTCAACAAATATCAAACAAGTTGGCATTACACTCGATTTCTTATACTTGATAGCAATCAGCAATGCCATAACAGAGACCTTCATTTCAGGCTGTTTTGTTTGTAGGCTATAACTTTAAAGACAATGACCTAATCACTAGTGGCATGGTGGTCATATAGTGCTGTCAATAACATGTAACAAAAAGGACTTTTAACTTCTTTCAAATATGTCTTGATGAAACAAAAGGGAAGTCTCTGAAAGTGTGATACTGCTGTATGCCTGAAGAGCTTGATGAAAAATAAAGGTTTGCCTCTCGGGGCTGCATTATGATGAAGACATACTCACTAAATGACTCAGCGTTGCCTCCTGTCTCTACAAACGGGTAGGCTGCAGAAATATTGATTAAAAACCAAAATCGAAGAAAAACCCAGCCCTGGATAAAAATTCAAGACAAAGCAGACTCAAAGACTTCTTTGGCATGTCAAGACAGTTCCTGTCTGCTGATCCAAGAGGTCTGATCATCTTTGACATGCATACAGGTGACATGTCTGTGGCTTTGGCAGATGAGATTCTCTCAGGATTTAGTCCAACCTGTCATAGCAGCAGTATCTTTATTTTGCAAGCAAGAATACGGAAATTCCCCTATGAGAGATTCACTTTGCAGTATTGCACTAGTGGTATGTTCCTACATCTCTTTTCAATACACAACATTCCAAAAAAGCCCCAAAAAACCCCAAAACCAAACCAAAAAACAAACATAAAATCATCCCACTAGGCTTCTTTCCCAAGAGCTGATCTACAGTAAAAAGGCTAGTCAAAATCAAAATGTCAAGATTAACCTATCTTTGGGTAGCAGCCTGTAGCCTTGGTTTTGGTTTCATTTATAATGAATCCTTTTCAAAGGAAAAGGCAGCTATCCCACTCTGAAAACTCATTTGCACCAAAGTCATGCTCCTTTGAACATGATCTAGGCAAACCCATGCTTTTTTGACCAAGAACTTGAAGGATACTGAAATTTCAAATCCAGGAGATTTTACAGAACAGTGTAATGCTGAGATAGGCTTTTCAATGTAGTATTGTTCCTACCCTCGGGAGCAATGTGCTCTCACATCTGCTGCTGAAGTCCACAGAAGCCCAAGTGCACAGCATCTGGCCTCAAGCACCACAAAACAATGAATGGGCTGTCAATCATTTTCAGACTAGCAGCAAACGTGGATTTCACAAGCTACCAACTTCTAACTGCCCTAATATTTCCATAATTATAGTTGCTTCCAGGTGCCAACACAAAGAAGAATGGGAAAAAAGCATTATGATTTTGATTAGGAGGTAAATAAATTAATAGGTTTGTTTTTCTTAACCCAATAGTACTTGCATTCTGAATAGGCATGTACTAGCTGACATAATCTGCTGATTATTTATTCACAGTTTTGTATCTGAAGACTGTTAAAACTTTTCCGTCATCTGTTTACCTGTGGTTTTGAGAACCAAAAAGCTATAATGGCTTCTAATGTAAAAGGAATATTACCTTTTATTCAAATGTCCTCAGAAAGTTGCCATCTTATACTTTTACATTTCAATTAGTAGTTTCTAAAGCACTGACAACCTCCCAACACATAATCACAGCTGCTAACTCTGGAAGAGAAGTTATATTTTTGTTTTATTTTGAAGAAGGTTTTTAGAAGGTTTTTGAGATTATTCTAACTTTCCTGTTGAAACTTGCTTAAAGTGTAATGAACCCCGTTTTAAATTATTTGGTTTAAAAATAGGACATAAATGGGATTTGTTTGAAATTATTTATATAGCATTGTTCAGTTTTAGATATAAAACATTTTAATGTTGAAGGTTTCATTTATAATCAAAATTAACCTCTATATTGGAAATTATTACTAAAGAAAACCCCCACTTGCAATATTCTAGATAGCATTTACGTTTTTGTCTTCACTGAGCATTCTAGGTGTTCATAAACGGTAGAATTTGTTTATACTTCTCATGATATACGAGTGAGATGCTTATTGATCCATTTTGCTGCGAATCAGCAGTAGTGGTAACACTTCAATCATGGCAGTGTATATTCAGTTAAGTGCTCATGTCCCACACTTTATGCACCTTTGTGGATTCCTGCTATCAGCTTTACAACCAGCTTCACTGTTCTATACTTCTCTTGCTGGCACGTATTATAAAATCACACCTACACATTTGTATAGGTGGAACTGATGGTTTAAAGTAGAACCAAATATGTGCAGAATCCTACAATACGGTGCTGCATTGTAAATTATAAATATTAGAGAAGAAATAATGCAGTGAGTTTGTCATAGGACTTCCCATTAAAGAATATCTTCCAGGATACTACAATTTGTTCATGTGAAGGACTTCCACTTCTTACACTGGACAGAGTATCATGAGTTACTGTGAGGATACTTATTATATACTCTAGATTTGGTTTCACTTTGTTAGTGTTACATATAATCCAACTTGTGCCAACTTAAATAAACTCACCCCTTCTCTGATAGGATTGAAATATGTAAACACAGACAGAAAAAAATACACTAAAAAGAATTATATGCAGTTGTATATCTGCACTTCAGAAACCCCTCACACCTTAACATTTCTTAAGACAGTCCATAATTTCAGAGAATAAGTAGAAATGTCAACAGGTGATAGAGATCAGCAAAAAGGACCTTTTGGAGGCAGAAAAATGAGGCTAATCAGCTTGCCAATCAACAAGAAACAAAAATGAGTACTGATGCTAGTAAATACAGCTTACAATTTCAGATCAAACGATAGGACCTCCTCCTTAAACCAAGCAACCTGGTTTGTACATTCACAGGTAGCTGTTCTGGAAGGTTCATTCTTTTCCTCTTTTTTGAAACTGCAGAAGTCTTAATACTTCACATTGTTTTCTGCACACAACAAAAATGTGCAGACAAAATCACCCCTAGCTGGCAGTATGTATCCCTCAAACGATGACCACTCAGAGACACCAAAATTATTGTACTAAATTATAAAGAATCTCGATATTTATCTCCTCTAAATGTCACCGTATGTCAAACAGAGTAGAAAAATTATATCCAATGAGGCGAGTCTCAGTCAAGTAGAAAGATTCATATTTAAAAAGAAATGCCAAACAACATTTTGAAGTAATTCAAGAAATAAAATAACTCTTTTCAATTTATAAGGTATATAAATGGGATATAATGTCAATTTATAAAGGTCAGTCTGTAGCTAGAACTCCATTTTCATTCTTTGATTTTGAAATAAAACCCTTTAAAATAGCCCCAACATTTAGAGTTTCATCAGACCTTTACTGAAAGACCAGCTCAACTAAACAACCAATATTTGCTGTCATTATCAAATCCCTGTAACTATAAGCAACATTTAGCCAGTCTGCATAATCAATACCTCTCCTCTGAGCAGATAGACTTACAAAAGCTTTGTCCTGTACTGAAAGGTCTGAAACATTAAGGTAAATCCCTATGAATGCAGATGCACAAGTGAAAATATTTACCACTCAATAAATTGGATCATTCTGTTTTCTGTTGATAAAGCTGGTTACATGCAGTATGTAACCTAAGTGAAATTGCTCTCAGTTTTAACACATTTTTCAGTAATGTCAAATAAAAAAATCTATTCTATGCCTCTGTCAATATTAACAGTCCAGCAAAATTACACATTTCATGTTAAATAATATGCTCTTCAATTTCCCTTTCCTAGCATCTATTCCTAAGTGCTATTCCAAAGGCATTAATTTACAAAATGTTACATAATTTTTGAACTTTAGGATCTAGCTCGCTTGGTTCATATTGACAGTCAACCTTTTAAATTTTTATTTATTATCACTTTATGAGGTGAGGGCTTGTTTCAGCTTTCACAACACTGAAATTATTTCCTCCTGCCTGCTGTGGTTACCTTGAAACAGACACTATGATACAGAGATTTATTAAGTAGAATCAGTCTTTCAAACTTTTATGAAACAGTTGCAGGATTTTCAATTATTGACACTGCCAAAATTATAAGTGACCTTCTCTTTAATGCACAGTGAGGCAGACGCCTGATAACCTGGTTTGGGGTGCCAGGCATGGCCAACAGCTTTGAAACTATGGAGCCTCCTCAGCCATATAACTGTAAATGTTAAACCTGTACAAAGATTTTTCCTGATCAGGAAAAGAAATCATAAAGCTTTCAAAAATGCACCTCTTCCTGAGACTGCTTATTAACGTTTCCACAGTGGGTTTGGGAAAGGATTTTATCTGTTGGATTGCTTTCTACTGGAATGGTTTTTCAGTACCTTTGCAAGAACTTATTTGTCTTCTACTAAATTCTCATTTAGGAAGGCTCTCAAAGCCAAAATAAAATTTCAAGACAGAAATCACAGAGCCAATTCCTTTAAAAAAACAATGGCACAGCAGTTATCTGCAGTATGAGTGATACAGATTGAAATTCATTGAAGGTAAAGTACTGACAGTCATCCACAACCGTGACTAATTATAATATATATAGCCCTTTAGAAGTCTTATTCTGAAATATAACCTCCTTCAAAATGTTTTTATAGACTCCTTGCTATTAAAAAGTTTACAGTTTGAACAAATCAAGCACAAATTCTTCTATTTCCAAGAAGCTCTTTCTTCCAGTATTGTATTGTAATTCTTTTATACTGAAGACATTACAGCTATAATCTCAGACTCCTCATTAACAAGTAAGTTATGACATTAATAGTTAGCTTACAAATTTTTTTTATGTGCTTTAAATAAAAAAATATACTTTTTTTTCAGTGAAATGAAAGAAGTTATTGTTTTCTGAGAGTTTTGATGAAAACATAATCATTTCTTTCTAAAGAACTAGCCAGTTCTGTCTAATGCACTGTTTCTCTTGGGAAGATGCAAGGGAAAGAGAAGCAGAAGAGATGGAAAACTTTCTGTGAGATTACACTTCTTAGTGGAAGAGCTCATAAAATTGATATTGAACCACTTGTAGAGGAGAGTTCAAGAAATACACAAGGTAACAGTCTTCTTCGTGTCTTAATTTAGTCTGTATCTGGGGCTAAACTGAAGAAGTTTGCTCTCTCACCTAATCCACCTTCCCCAGATGAGAAGGGGAATCAGGAAGAGGAGAAAAGCCCCATGGGTTGAAATTTAAACAGATTTAATAAAATAACAAAACTAATACAAACACCAACACAAAGACTGAAAGCTTGTACTCAGGTGTAGCAGAGGGAGCAGCAAGCCAAGTCAGAGGAACTCCAGTAAACAGAACTTGCCCACCCTCAGTTTATATCCCCCTTTTACAATGAGTGTGACCTAAGTGGTGTGGGATACACCTGTTAGTTGGCTTAGGTCAGCTGCTCTGATCTCCCAGCTGACTCAGGGCTACTATTGGCCTGTCCTCCATGTCTGGCTTATGATTCTGACACCTAGATAGTCATGCAGTCATTGCCCAACCCCTACCCCACCCACCATCAGATTATCCTGCCCTGTTTGTTTCCAATTCCCAGTTTAAGATGAAGAAAGGAACCAGACAAAATAAGCTTCACATGAAGAAAGGAACTAAAGAACCTCAGCATGTAGGCTGGTACCTCCTGTATCTTTTGTGCTTGCCTAATGTGTGATACATAAACCTAACTCTCTCTTCCATTCACAGTGGTGAGGAGTCCAGAGCACAAGTCTTACAAGGAGTGGCTGAGGTAGCTGGGGATGTTTAGTCTGGAGAAAAGGAGGCTGAGGGGAAAACTCTCTACAACTGTCTGAAAGGAGGTTGTAGTGAGGTGGGTGTTGGTCTCTTCTCCCAAGTAATCAGTGATAGAACAGGAGGAAATGGCCTCAAGTTGTGCCAGGGGGGGTTTAGATTGGATATTAGGAACGTTTTTTTCACTGAAAGGTTTGTAGGCACTGGAACAGCCTGCCCAGGGAAGCAATTGAGTCACCATCTTTGGAGGTATTTAAAAGACATGTAGATGCGGTGGTGGTTAGGGACATGGTTTAGTGGTGGTTGGCAGTGCTAGGTCAATTATTGGACTTGATCTTAAAGGTCTATTCCAACCAAAGAGATTCTATGATTCTATGATATGGTGATGTCTGTTCAGTGGTCAGGGTGAACAAAAACAGAGAACTGAATTGCTCTCTGTTATTCCCCAACCACTGCCCTCCCCCCACTCCCACCCCTGGCACCCTTCCAGGGGAAGATAAAAAGGGAAATACTTCAGGAAGAAACCCTTCAAGGTTGGAAATTAGAACTAACCCAGACCTAATGGAACTGGGAAACAATAGTAACAAATAAGAAAGTAGTGAAAAATATACTAAGTAAATAAACAAAGCCCAACATTAATGGTAGCTGATATAAAAGTCCAAAGGTTCCCTGTGGCAGAGCCAACACAGCAGAAAGGATCCACACTCTTCTAAGTGAGGGAAGGAGTTGGATTCTGCAGAGCACGTGGTGAGTTGAAGACAGACAGACAGGAGCCTCCTTCCACAATGTCCGCCAGAAGAAAGAAGGGAGCCAAGGGCCAACTTCCCCAGCCTTCTGGTGTTTTATAGGGTAAGGCAGAAAATGGGAGGGAATACTAAGGTCATTTGACCCATCTCTGTTCTGAGCCCTGGACCTCCTTGGGGTCCTAAGCAATGCCTTCTGTCTCTCTCAGGCTTTGCTGTAAGAGGTCCTCTCATCAATGCCATAAAATTAGTTTCTGCCTGCTCAAACCACAACAGGTGACTACTTCAGATTACAGTTTAGCACAACCAGTAGTACTAAGTGAGATCCCATACCAAAACTAGGAAAAAAGGATATCACTTCGCATACTACTGTTCTACCATTTGAACACCTTACTCTGTGAAACTGTCCACATGGGACTTAATGTTATGAAATTTTCCATGGAAGAGTAATCAGAACTGTGTTTTAAAGAACATGGAATGGGGGCATGCTTTCATCTCAAGATTCAAAGAATAAAATATAATAGACTATTTCAGTTGGAAGGGACAACCAACCATCATCTAGTTCAACTGCCTGACCACTTCAGGGCTGACCAAGCTAAAGCATATTATCAAGGACGTTGTCCAAATGCATCTTAAACACTGACAGGCTTGGAGCATTGACCACCTCTCTAGGATCACTGTCTCAGTAAAGAAATGCTTCCTAATGTCCGGCCTATACCTCCCCTGGAACAGCTCTGAACCATGTCCACACGTGCTATCACTGGATACCAGGGAGAAGAGTTCAGCACCTCCCTCTGCACCTCACCTCCTCAGGAAACCACAGACAGCAATGAGGTCACCTCTTGGCTTTCTTTTCTCCAAACTAGACAAACCCAGAGTCCTCAAACACTCCTCGTAGGACATTCCTTCCAGCCCTTTCACCAGCTTTGTTGCCCTTCTCTGGAAGCACTCAAGGACCTTTGCATCCTTTTAAAATTGTTGGGCCCAGAACTGCAAACAGTCATCAAGATGAGGCTCTACCAATGCTGAACACAGCAAGACCATCACTTCTTTTGACCAGTTGTTCATGCTGGTTTTGATGCACCCCAGGATGCAGGTTTCCCTCTTGGCTGCCGGGGTATATGGATGACTCATATTGAGCCTGCTTGCTGCAGGGCTGCTCTCCAGCCTCTTGTCTCCCATATTATACTTATGCCCAGCTTTACTCTGTCCTAGGTGCAGAATCTGGCCTTTTGACTTGTTCAGTTTCACCCCATGAATCACAGCACAATGCTGCAATCTATCTCGATCCCTCTCTAAGGCATCTTGTTGCTCAGGAATTTCAACAGCACCTCCCAGTCTGGTATCATAAGCAAACTTGCAAATGGTGCACTCAACTCCTGCATGCAGATTGTTGATAAAGATATTGAACAGAATTGGTCTGGAATTGAATCCTGAGGAACACTCCTGGTGACCAGTCACCAGCCAGATGTAGCCCCATTTGCTACCACCCTTTGAGTGCTGCCATTCAGCCAGTTCTTCATCCAGAGCATGATGAACACACTCACCCCACACTTGGGCAACTTGTCCAGAAAGATGCTGTGAGGGACAGTATCAAAAGCCTTACTAAAAATCCAGAAAAACGACATCCACTGCTTTCCCTTCATCCATTAGGCAGGAAACCATATCATCTGAGGGTATCAAATTAGTTAAGCAGAACTTTCCTTTTATGAACCATAATCTTCTCCATAATTTTTCCAGCAACTGAGGTTAGACTAACAGGTCTGTAATTCCCTGGGTCTTCCTTCATGTCCTTTTTGTAGATTGAAATAACATTGGCTAACTTTTTGTCAGCAGGAGCTCCCCAGACTCCAAGGACCTTTGGTAGAAGATCAAGAGGGGTCCTTCCATAACATCTCCTAGCTCCTTCAGTAGTCTGGGATGAATCCCATAAAAGCCCTGTGCACCTGTGAACATTCAGCTGGTACAGCTGGTCCCTTACAATTTCAGTGTCCACAAATAGAAAATCACTGTTCCCACACTCGTGGTCTTCCAATACAGCCATCAGGCAGCCCAAGGTCTACTGGTATTATTAAACACTGAGGAAAAAAAACACATTGAATGCCTCAACTTCTTCATCTCTAGTAGTCAGATGACCATCTTAACAGGTATCAGTCCAATTTTTTCTTTAGATTTCATCTTGCTATTACCATACTTACAAAAGCCCTTCTGAAGTAATAACGGCCACTTTCAACTCTAACTGAGCTTTGGCCTTTCATGTCTTATCCGTGCATATATGAACCACAGTTTCAAAAGCCTCCTTTTGAATGACAAATTGATGAGCACAAATTAGAAAAAATTAGAACAGAGACTGCATTATTTGAGAGAATCTAAACCCATGTCACTTACCTCCAGGAATCATGTCTGATACTAAGAATAGCTATTCCTTTCTGGGGAATGGGGCACTTATTCTTCCCAGATTATTTCATTTTTTAAATTTATTACTTCTGTAGAGCCCACCTCTCACACGAGAGTGGGAAGCCAAGAGTTCCTTTTCCACGTATTTCAATCACTATTCAAGCGTTCCTCTCTTCAACATTGTACATTTTAGAGTATATTGCTTTTTATCTATATACAGTTCTTCAGTATATTTCCTTCCAACAGGCAACTGTATGATCAGTCAGGCACTTGTACATAATGCTGTATTTGTATTGTAATGCACAATACTGTATTTGTATTTTAAAATCAAATTAAAGAACTAAATGATTTTATGGCTTGCTTTGATATTCATCAGCCTCTCAAATAGGCTAGCATTTTGTGTCAATAGAGTAAAACCAGCCTTTTGAGACATTTATTTCTTGAATCCTTTGGAGAGAAGGAAAATGCAAGATATAGGTAGAAAAACTGATACTGAAAATTACTTACTACTAGACAGGAACCTCTTAGGATTAAACAGATTCCAATATGTGCAGGAGTTATTTTCTTTTTCATTTATTATAAAAAGAGAAATACATCATGCAAACAACAGATCATTTATCTTTGGCTAAATTTCTGAAGAA
Source organism: Hemiprocne comata (assembly GCA_020745705.1). Taxonomy (NCBI): domain Eukaryota; kingdom Metazoa; phylum Chordata; class Aves; order Apodiformes; family Apodidae; genus Hemiprocne; species Hemiprocne comata. The sequence continues at coordinate 77,834,291 of CM036587.1, read as the reverse complement.
AGAACAATACAACAAAGTTCCGTTGTTCTTGAATAAATAACTGGCAGTGCAGAAGTAAGAGGAAAGTGAGGTAGCTGAGGAAGGTTAAGCAGGGTTGTTTTTTTTCTTTTCTTGAATTAATACCTTATAATTTCTTTATTAGCACACAGAAATATGATCCCTTTCCTATGATATGAAACCCGCATAAACAGCTTTTTTCCATGATGTAATGAATCCCTTGTTTCTATAAAATGATCAAAAGATTAAGATGAACGCTTTAAATGCAATGATAAAACACTGATAATTGTACTGTAATATTCAATACTGTGATCCAAATAAAGTAGTTTTCTCTTATGAATTCAACCTTAAAGCTTTATAAAAGCTGTATATAATTTCTGTAAGTTTTATTGTATCAAGAGTTCTATAACTATCAATTCTCTGCATAATATTTTCTATTATAACTGCCAAGAAAACCTGCAATTCAGGCTGCAATGAAGTATTCCATTTAGATTAAGTAGCAAGTATAATTAGTTAAATCGATGAGAATTGTTTTAAGCTATCCATAAGTGATGAAGAAGCTTGAATTAGTGGCATCCAGGGTTTTTTCCACATTTCTGTTTGATTCTGATTTATGTAATGTGTCAGTACAATTAAGAAATTCATTAAAATACTTGTAATATAAACTTATGGACAAACTTCAATAAATGTCTATTATAAAATTACTTGTTAATATTTCAAGCTCTTAATTGTTTCCTTAATTAGCTGTTTTAATTCATGTAAATACAACACTACTTAAAACAAGATTAATTTCTATGGTTTAATCCATTCAGCAGTATATGTTGGATCAGTTCAATCCCAGAACCATGACAACACAAGTGATAAAGTGAATCTTTTGATACTTCACTTTTTTCTCCAGTGCTAAAATTTATTTTATGCTAAACAGAGCAAATCAATCATTTTAATTAACAACCAGAGGTGGGCTGAGTTCTCCCACTGAACTGAACAGCAACTGCTAGGTTTGGTGTAATTTGCTGCAGAGCAGATTCAGCTTATTGAGTTTGTCTGGTTGTTGGGAAAAACTCTCGGATATGAAAATGGCTCCCCTTCTTTCTACACCTGAAGCAGGTCTTCATGGAGTGTGGCATTTTGTTTTGTGAACAGACATAAAACTGTTCAATGTTTGTTTTTAAACTCTGTTTTTGTCACTGTGGATACCTTTACGTTTACACTTCAGGGTATTTTCAAGGCTGGGAGTAGAAGTTGAGAAATTACACATCTGAATCCCATTGTTTTCTAACAGGATTTGAATGCCTATATTTGCCCTAAGATTTAATTATACCTCTTTGCAAATGTAGATCAATTAGACAACTTAAAAACCTGCTCTTTGGAGGAATCATTGTCAGTTTCTCTTTTTCTTAGAGTGTCATAATTATACCAGAAAGTTCACTCTACCGCTTTTTTTTTTTTTTTAATTTGCATAGTAAAAAAAAAAATAATAAAATATAAACTTTCTATTTTTAGATTAATGAGTACAGAATTATAGAACTGAGCTGGAGGGGATCTCAGGAAGTCACTGGTCCATCTCTTTGCTCCAATATGGAAATAAGTATAATTATGTGCAAGATATTTCTTGCCAGTTTTGAAAGATTTCTCACAGTGGAGAGCTGCAGACTCTGTAACTGGATTGTTCTGATATATCATTATGTTTATTATTTCAACATGCAAATGAAACTGCTATTTAAACCTATTAATTACCTATTGTTCTGATGTCACTAACACAGAGAACTGACAACTACTTTCTTCTTTCAAGTATTATTTTACACATTTGAATACTCTTGAATCTTCCTTCAATCTTCTTTCATAGAACCACTCCCAAATTGTAGAGTTTCCCCTAACTAGAAGAATTATCCAGATCTCAGATTATACTCATTTTTCTCCTCTGAACTATTTGCAGTATTGTTGTATAGCTTTATTGATGGGTCCAAATGCTTCCTGTTAGGAAATAAAATAGTTTTCTTGTATAATATTCAAATTAATTGAGTGATTACTTAAAATTAGGTTGAACTGAAACTTGTTTTTCTTATTTTACCATGAGTGACTGGAGCACTGAGGCCTTAGGCAGCAAACTGTAATTGAACTTCAGTTGAACTTTGCTCAGTCAAAATGAAGAAGTACTGGGAGTCTTGCACAACGAGATAAACTGGACCAAGCCTATAATTCAAGGAAAAGACCTTCAAAGAAAGATATAAACTATTCCATCTGAAGTAAATAGAATATGGACAAGTCCCAGGTGCAGATAAGACAGGAGGATGATGAAACTGCATGAGCAAATAAAATTCAGAGTGTTACTTTAGTCATTGTAGAGGAAGAGGCTACAAAACAAATTGATTGGACAAAAAAGCCCATCCATGTCACGTAGACAGGTGTGTCAACATCTCATGCAATAGATTGTGAGGCCTTAAAGGCACAGGGAAACAACCAAGAGGGATCCCTTGTGGGAAAGTTCTGGTTCAAGCAGAAATAAACCAAATCTATAGCAGAACCTAAGGTCTGAACTCTTCTTTACAGTCGGGGACTAAGACTAGATCCTGCTACACTCAGACTCCTCTCTGAGAAGGAGTTTAGAAAGCAAGGAGGTCCAGGCTGAACCTCGTGACTTGGCAGGAGGGTCTTCCTGAACTCTTCTATAGTACTTCTCAAAACATGTTACTATACTCCAGCTAAAGTTTCATATATGATGAACAAAGCAGAAGAATTACATAGCAAATCTTGTGAGCTGTACTTCATTTACATATCCCAGCATGTTGTACAATATTCTCCTTTACAGCAGCATGACACCACTGATTGATGTGTAGCTTATGATCTGCTGAGGATTATCCTCGAATCCTCTGATATTGAATTGCTATCTAATCAACTTGTGTAGAACTGCTCTCTGTACTCATGTTCCTGATATTACAACCCAAAAGTGGAAGCCTGTAGTAGTCTTTATTGAATTGAATAATGTATTTTGAAATATTTTTTTTCCCTGTTGATAAAATTACTGGAATTATAATACAGGCTTCCAGTATGTTGCAGTTTATACCAGGACAGCATCATAAGCATACTTTCTCTTTCATCACGCAGGATATCAACGAAATATAAACTAGAATTCAAGTAGGATTCACTGACAATCTCTCTCTTTCAACACCATCTTGTGATCAGTTTTGCTATAACACTATAGTGGTCACACTTACACCAAATCTGTGATGTTTGATTACAAGAATATGTGAAACTGTGTCAGAAGTCTTCCTGAGGTCATTAAATGTATTTGCAGAATGATTTAATGCTCTTGCATGTTACTTCCTTACTGTATTTTCTTGAGCTGTATCTGTTTTGGTGTTGTTTCTATCTATGTGAGCTACTTTAATTATCTTTCCAAGTTTGTATCTGACCTAGTTTCCATAGGCTGTATGATCCTTTTTATGGTTTAGGTCATTTGCTCTCTTAATATACTTCCTGTTCTTCCTCCATAATTGGATAGCTTGCACTTATGCCATTAGTATTGTCTCTTTAGGAATCAGCTGACCCTCTTCAACTAATTTTTCATTAAATTTGTTTCTAAGTGTCCTGAGTTTGTTAAAGTCCATTATTTTTATTCTGCTTTTCTTCTTCCTTAGGATTGTGAACTCTATCACTTCTTTCCTATTAGTTAACATCAAATCTAAAAGAGCTTTACCTTTGCCTTTTATTTTTCACTTTTTCTGTGTAAAAAAAATTGCCATTCATACATTCCAGGAACTTATGACTGAACAAAATGATTACTGAGACACAAACATAGGTTTTGTAAGAAACTGATAGGCTAAGCACAGTAATGTCTGAGGCTATTGCATGTTTTCTTATCAGTAATTTTAAAAGCTACAACTTGAAAAAGAATTCCTACTCAATATTTTTTTCTAGGGATAGGACAGATTTTTTTCTGATTTTGAATTACCTGTGGCTAGTGTACATGAAATTACTAAGCTCTAGATGTCATTCAGAATTGTTGAGAAATTACCAATGACTTCTTAGTCTGTGAGTGGTCTGAAAGGCACTCTTTGCAAATATTCTTCAAGCCCACAGTCCTGGATGCCTAAAAATACAGCCTAGCAGCAAAGCATTTTTTCATCATCATTCCTACGGGCACTGCACAAGCATCAGTCTCCCATGCAAAGTAAGCACATAATGCTCTCAGATCACAATAGTAACATCTTATTAGCTTTAGTGAAAATCACTGCATATTTTAAAAAAAGTTGTTATTTATGGCTCAAGCCTTTAATATTCTGAGGAACTCCTTAAATAACTTAGGCATAAACATACTGTCTATGTCAAATTGTAAATTTTATTAACTGACTGCCAAAGGGTTCCTGGGAAAGTGTTCTATGTCATTGGTATCTAAACATGTCTACCCATGATGTCAATGGTGCTTTTCATGTTGGGATTTCTAAACATAAGCAAAGGGGTCCTGACTCCACTCCTTCTCTGAAATCTCAAATTATTATGGTTATGATATAATTCCATTTAATGACCTTATACTAAGTCAGGCCATAAAGAACAAGAGACTTGTAAAAACCAGTCCAGCTGAAAATTTAAAAAGCCATGATAAGTGCATTCTCTGAACATGAAAAAAAAAGCTGCATAGGCAACTACTACTTTTTAAAGCAGGTGAACTTTGCCACTTCAGGGGAAAAAAAAAAAATCTCATAATGAATCCTTAGCGGAGCATTCTGCTAAAGCATGAGGAAAGACCAACATTTTTGTATTACAACAAATTTTAATGAGAATGAGTTCCTAAAACATCTATCAAGAACTTCAGGGTTCCCTTAGCTATTCATTCATCACACATGCTCTGGGAATATCTAAACTATATCTTCCTGTCTGCATGACACCTGTGTGCTCTGTCTAGCTGCATGAAAATAAAATCACATTCTCCTGCAAGCTGGAGGAGTCAAAACTGTTCAGCTAAAGTAAAACAAGATAAGAATATGGCTAGATGAGAACTGAGTGTCCAAGCTAAATGTGTTATGCTAAAGGTGAATTCCATATTCTCATCACTGTCAAAATATATTCATTATATCTTGTCTCCTAAGAATATATGCCATTGGTGGGAAAACACTGCTTCATATCTTCTGATTAATGTAATGTCATTCAGTAACTACAGATACCACATTCATCTTCAAAGAGAAGTATGGTTTATAATATTTAAGTAGAGGAGCCATGAGCAGGCTACACTTACACAAGGGTGGCACCAAAATTTTCACTTTTCAGATATTTTGCTTGCTTTTTTAAGATAATGACGCAATAATGAAAAGCTTTAAATAAATGTAAAGATTTAAACTTCATTATTTTTAAGCTATTCAGACTTACTCAAAATGCTTCAGTCCCTTGTAACTTGAAATCTCTTGGGACAGCATCTCATAGCAAAATATGTAAAATTATTTACATATATTTGGTGTTTTGTTTTGTTTTTCCCCCAACTTGAAATACATCAAAATAACTTAGAATGAATATATATCACTGGTTTTGGTTTTGCAAAGAGAAGAGATATGGATATTTCTTACATAGTGTAATCTAAAGAAATATGTAAAGTTATTTTGAAAATATTTATTTTTTAAATTCTGTCAGAAGTATTTTGTCAGTTATTCCACTAGTTATTTCCTCTTAGGATTATTATAAGGCCTTCTGTTATTTTTGGAGAAGAAAGGAGAAAGGACAGGTTGCCAACTAACGTTTCTTTCATTATTTACCTCAGTCTCAGACACTACCCGTACTTTACAGTGTGATGGGAAGATCACTCAAGATTTTTGCCCCTTGCTGTTGGCTTTCCTGCACACTGTATCTCTGAGTGACCCAGCCTTGTTCTAAAACACAGACCACTACAGCAATTATGAAATTCTTCTTTCTTCACCTTTTTCCAGCATTTACCAATTAATCTGAAAGATGCCACAGTCTCCACTGTATGGCACTTAATTGTGATATTGACATTATTCACAAACTGCTCAATTGCCAGGACCGATCAAAGGACAGAAGCTCAATATTCACCTTCTCTCTGGCTTTCTATGCCTCCAACACCAAGATTATATCAATAATTAATTTTATGTTCTTTTAGAGACATAACTCCCTCAAAATCCTCCCTCATCTTTCCTCATCAGTACATGAAAAACGTTTAGCTTGTTCCCACGAAACGTTAAGAAGAACAGAAATTAAAGTATTCCTGGGACTGCAGTCACACACATTTGGGTGTTCACACTGATTCAACCTCCACCTATCAGATCTTTCACCAGGCAAACGTATACTTCAAGATATAAAAGTAGACTGCATCATCATATTAACAGAAAAACAACTACCAATAAAAAAATTCATACATGGTTCTTGTAAAACCCAATAAATTCTGACTATTTGTTTCTGAGTAGAAGCAGGACCACTCAGGACACGTTCGCTTTAGATATAAGTAACAACACAGAAGAATCGTAATAAATAGTAGAAAGCAAAGTATTAAAAGTTTAGAGACACAGGCACACACACAAAAACATCATCATAAATTTATGATAGAAGGAGTACAGTCCTCAAAGCCAACAATAAAATCAGAACTTGACATTTTGCGACACACTGTAGTACAAGACTTACAATAATATTGAGTAAAGCAAATGGAAAGTTTTTAATTACCATAGTCTGTGCTGGGTGTTGGCCCTTCAAAGATTGTCTTCTTTGAAGTATAATAGAAAAAGTGTTATATGATCAAAAGCATTTGAAGGGAGTACACTGAAACAAAAACAAACAAGCAAGTTACAGATCATAAGAAATACAGTGATGGACCAAAAAAAGTAAAAAAGAACCACATATGTGGATTGCATTTAACATAACTGTTAAACAGTGGTTAGTTAAAAACACCTGTGGAAGTTCTGATCTTTAGGCTTGTTTTTGTTTTATGTAATTATAATGTCAATGTGTAGAAACTAATTGAATACTTATTAAGTTTAGTCTTTGACTTCAGTTAAGGTCAATTTTGAAGGTATTTTCAAGCACATTTCACACTATAGAATACTGAGTAATTTTTTTCCGTATATATATACATAAAAAATTATTCTCTTATTCTCAATTTCCTAACATTCCTTAATTTATTGATACCACTTATTTGTAGTTCTTGTTCATATTATATACTATAATGATTTGCCCATGCAAAACCTTACAATTTAATTTTCCATTGTTCCTGTTTATTTACGTATTTCCAATGATTGCTCTCTTATGCACTGTGTCATGTAAATTACATGATTTGTGTATTGGTGGTTTTGCTGTGTTCCTTTACCCATACGTTTACAAGAAGTCAGCCAACACAAGCAAAGGCACTGAAACACCCTTCCTGGAACCACAGTACCTGTAAGACTCTAATGCTAGAGTCTACAGGCTGTGATTGCTGACTAAAGATTACCCACCTCTCTGGGAAGTGATGTATTATTACTAACTCCTGCTAAGTAGTAAATAAACTGCATATTGTAAGAGGTAGCAGCTGAGATAATTTGCCTTCCTTACTCAGTAAGCACCTAGCTTGTCAAGTCCAGGTTCCCACAGACAGCTGTGTAGCTGATTGACAGTCCAGAAGGATACATATTCAACAAGGATAAAAATCTCATCACTGCCTCTAGAAAAGTAATGAATGTTTTGAGACTATGAAGATTTCAACACTATCCAGCTTTTGTGTACATACATGAGTTATATCTAAAAACACATCTACACAACAACAAATTCTTATTTGTTTGGATCTTTGTGTCATTGTTTTAGAGTGAAAACGTCTCCACCCTTCTATAGCTAACCCCAAACAGTTCTAGTCCCACACAGTTACACATGTAGAGCCTCCAGCTGGTGGTGTGGTCTACCAGCGCTTCCCCTTAATGGGGAACAGCATGAGTCCCTGACTGCAGACCCCTCCTGTGGCAGATGTGGGTGCTCCAGCTGTGTGTACTTCTGCTGCTCCCTACCACCTTGTCACGATCCGATATTCGGATACGTGGCGACTGTTTTACGATCTCGCCGGGACAAAACAAAGATCATACAATATCAGGTGCACAAACAGACACTGGGGCTGGTGTGTGGCCTTAGGAGAGATGGGGCAGAGCCCCCTTGCTTTCTGACACTCCTCACTGCAGTGGGAGGCTGGGGCGGCTGGACTCTGCCTTCCCTCTCCTGGTATAAGCCACACAGCAGCTGCACCCGTTTGTCCCGCAGGACCTGTGAAAAGGTTTAAAGGTGATCCCAAATGGTGACATTAAGACACAAACGAGGTCAGATGTCACGAGCACACTGAACTTTATTGGAGTTACACAGAAAGTCCCTAGAGCGGATAGGTCAGGGAAGAAAACAGACAGAAAAGAAGAAAGCAGAAATACGGAGATTAGCAAGAGAGGGTAGTTACCACCGTGGTACAGCAGCATTTTTGGTGGGGAAGCACTTTGCTGCACCCATAGTGTACCAGATTTTTATCCAGTTCTTGCCCACTCCCCCCCCCCCCCCCTTTCTCCCTGTACAAGCAAGGAAGTTCCTCTGTCCATGCTCACAAATCTTTCCTCGGGGATAAGAGGGGGGTATGGTGCTGGGCTATACCTTGCAGATGGTCTTTGTCAGGCTAATTAACAAGATAAGCCATTGATCTGACCAGCAACACGTCCTTGACTAACCTCCATGTGAAACAGGATGTTGAGACAACTTGGCACCACACGTTCCTGCCAAGTTGGTGATTTACATGAGATCTCAAGGCCTGGTTATCACTGGATATCCTGCTCCAATCTCAGCATGTCCCACACCAAACTCCCCAGTTTGCAGTGCCTGCAGCATATCACTGGGGCTTGCTAAGTAAAACCATTTGGTGGGTTGTTGAGACATCTCTTTGGTCCAGCAATAAGTCCTACTTAACTCTTAGACATCTCAAGACAGACACCAGACATCCTGAGTGCTTGAATACACTGCTTATCTCTTGGATTGTTCGAGACAAGCACCATAAACCCTGAATATCACACACCTGCTACCTCACGTGCTGGCAAGGCACCCATGAGCACCCACACACACACTCTGAAGTGGGGGTCCTTGCTTGCTGCACTTCACAGTAACTGCCCTAGCTGCATGCAGGCTGCTCCTGGAACCCCATGAGAAGCTGCACCATCAGGCCCACGCAGAGATTGCGATGCCTGTGGGATGGCTGCCATCAGTGTCAAACCAGGGTCTGACTGCTGCTCTGTTAACCTCCTACCTCTCCCCCACCATTACAAATTATCCTGCTTCTTTTATTTGCTTTTCAAGCTGACTTTCCTTCCCGGCCCCCCCCACCCCCGGAAGCTTTTCGGCAGTTCACTGGATAGCGTTTTAATTTCCTGAGGGTCATCTTAAGCAAACTTTGTTAAATAACAGTGTTACTAGTTTTGGAGCAAATGCCCCCTCAGGCAGTATGCACGTCTGACACACACCTATTGATCACACTAATATCACAGAAATGGGAGGCAGAAAAGGACACGGGTTACATGTACTGCTATGTGCTACCTGACTTTATTCAGCCTTAAATAAATACTAGCATCACCATCAAATGGACTTGTAATAAAAGGTCCCTGAAGGAGGAGGTCCAGTGCCAGCACGATCTGCAGTGAATGCTCCAGCACTGTTTACAGGGGTGTTTCCTGAACCTCAGAGGAGTGGAGAGACCCACTAGAAGTCTGCAGCTCACCTGGACAGGGCCAGGAGAAACAGCGGGCAGGCCTCCCCCTCAGGTATAAAAGAAACCCTTCAGGAGCATTGGCAATCAAGGTGTGTCAGTTGACACAGGCAGAGGGCTGTTCTTCTGCTAGCTTGATCAGGAAGCAATGGTATCTACCTGGCAAAAGGCCATGGCTGTGACTGAAGCAGCTTTGCAGACAGAGCTCCATGGGAACACACAGCCACCCAGGTGTCAGGCCACAGGCTGTGCCCTACTCTCACACCAGTACCAGATAGCAGTGAGCACAACTGTGGGAGGTGTGCCCAGGTAGAGGGACTCATCCCCTTAGTGATGGAGTTCTGGGAAGAGGTGAGTAGGTTGGGGAGTATCAGGGAATCTGAGGAGACTGACTTCTGGATCTGCACCCTACCACCCCTGGGACAGACCTGTCAGGCAGACGGGACACATGGAACAGAGGAGCCCCTGTCCTCTCTCCACCTGGCAGAACATGGTGACTTAAGGGATAGGGGGCAATGGTGACCAGTTCCTGCTCGGTGCAGCAGGTGCACCTCCTCTGTGACTACCCCACCTTCCCAGGTGCCCTGGCAGAACAGGTCTGAGGCTCTGTAAGTGGAAGAGAACAATAATGAGGACCATGGTTCATCTAGTTTAGGGGTGTTGCCAAGGTTAAATCAGCCCTCACTCTTTGTCAAAAGTAGTCAAAAGCCCTTGTTCTCATGGGTTACTTCAACTTACCAGATGTCTGCTCAAAATACAGTACAGCAGAGAGGGAGCAGTCTAGGAGGTTCCTGGAGTGTGTAGAAGATAGCTTCCTGACACAGCTGGTGAGTGAGTCAACTAGTGAAGGCTCCCTGCTAGACCTGCTGCTTGTGAACAGAGAAGGACTCGTGGGTGATGTGATGGTTGGAGCAAAGTCCTGGGCAAAGTGATCATGAAGTGGTAAGAGTTTTTGATTATTCAAGAAGTAAGGATGCGGGTCAGCAGAACCAAAACCATGGACTTGCAGATGGCAGACTTTGGCCTGTTTAGGACCCTCGTTAACAGAGTCCCTTGGAAGCCAGTTCTGAAGGGCAAAGGAATCCAGGAAGGCTGGACATTCTTCAAGAAGGAAATCTTAAAAGCACAGAATTAGGCCATCCCCACGTGCCAAAAGATGAGTCGTCAGGGACTCACGGTTTAGTGGTGGACTTGGCAGTGTTAGTTTAAGAGTTGCATTCAATGATCCTAAGGGTCTTTAAGGGTCTTTTCCAACCTAAATGATTCTATGATTAGTTTATTTTTAGCTTCATCCAATAAGGAAAATTCAGCACAGATGGAACATACAAACGTATCTTATAATGTTGCCCTTTTCCAGAGAATGCATTACCACAAAATTAATGGGTCTACTCTGCTTTTCCCATCTTAAAATATACACTTGATCAAGCTTAAAAATAAAACGCCTTTTCCCTTCCTACTTCAAGTGATTCGAATGAATATTCTTTTCATAGCTAAATGTAATTTCTTGACTGTGTATTTTTACATGAATGGTTATTTCTCTATTTTAAGAGGACAATGATATGTTGGAACATCTGCAGAACACTGAAAACCGGTGGCCTGTAGCTAAAAATAAAAAAGGATTACAACACCACCTACTTTTTAACAAATTGAAACAGCAGGAACCTTGAAGAGCAAACAGAAGCATGATAGAGACAGCAATATCCTAACCTTTCTTTAACTATTTATTCATGAAAGGCACTTCACTGTCAAATTTATAATTCTGTGTTGATACTACTTTTGGAATTTGCATTAAATGACATTTTGATTATAGTATTCAAATGCATGTGCCCTTAAAACTTTGCCATTTATTTTGTATGCAAAAATCTTCCAGCTAAATGTCCCCATTTCCATTTTGCGCTGGATTCCACTGAGACTATATTGGAAAGAACAGCTAAATTTCTCTTCACAAAAAAAGATCTTGTCAGGTAAAAGAAATTCAAATTATAACAAGCATATTATGCACCAGCTGTTTGATTGTTAGTTCTCAATTACAGCATTAAAAAATGCAATGATAAAATTAGAAATTTTTTTTGTTTTAAATCTAACTTTGTCCCTAATAATCAAGAACTCCTAGGTTGACATACTTAGACAAATCAAGCGTATGTGCTTATTATGTAAATTCTCTGACCATGCCTCCAAGCCATAACTTTTTGAAACTGTTGGGCGATTCAACCCAAACAATTAGATACATTCAGTGAGGGAAAGAAAATTACTAATTATATTAAAACTGCAACAAGGATATGACCTGAGGAAGTTCTTAAGTCAGAAAGTGCTTGCATCTGCACAACTGGGACCCAGGAAAATGTTACCATGAAATTGCCGTCTCCTCTTTCCTTAGGCATCTACTACTGACCCCTGTTAGTGACAGAAAAGTTAGAATGGTCAACTGTGTGAGTAGAATGAAGCATGTATTGATATTTAACCTTACTATAGACTGTTTTTTTCTTTAAGGCAGATGGAGCACATTTTGCTTCCCCTTAAACTGATTCTTGTAATTAGAAAACAGGATCAGGTCATAGTATCTGAGTTTACATTTTGTAAAATGTTTTGCATCTGCAATTAACTGGCACCTACCAGCTTGCAATCTTCAGTCAAACACACATTTCCCTAAAAGTTCACTGTAGCAAACAAAAGCAAAATGTAAGCCAGAACTATGTTTGCCAAAGTCTTGGTGAGCCCAGGGGCACAGGTGAGGAAAATTAAGATCTAAAAGCATATCTAAGGTGTCAATTTAACTTTCAACACATATTTTTCCTCCCATGTGAATATAAAACCAATGTTTTAAAAGCACACCATGAATATGGTATTTAAAAATCAAATCAAATTGCTTGGCAATGAAGTATTACCTTGAGCATTGAATAGCAAAGGGTTAGCTGCTGTAATGTTTTGATATTTTTCCAGTTGCTGGGATCCAAAGCAGCACAGAATGTAAACATTTATCTATATCTGAAAAATTAGCAAATCTATTGTCTTAATCATCTGCCTGAAATCTTGGCTATACCCAGGTTAGACCGTCCATTGTTTTTTAAAGTCAAGTTCAACATAAGGTTAGGACACCATCCTGTAAGGAGTTGTGCTGAGGCACACCTCTATGCCTTCTCATAGCTCCGAACAGGAGACATGAATTTACAGTAGGTGTACCACACTAAGTTAGTTGTACAACAATCCTGAAAAAAGGCACTTCTACCAATACAACAGTAGTACAATTTTCTGCATTTTATTAGACTGTCTGATGAAATCAGAAATATTTGTACACTTGCTTGGACAGGATAGTGTAAAAAACGCCACAACTGGGAATGAGTGTTGACTGTAATGTCAATGAAGTAAAAATAGCAGTTTTTTGGTTTTTCTTTTAAGTTTATAGGGAATAAAGAGTTCAACACTTGATTCTATACAACCTCAGAAATGCTCAGATGAAGTTAAGCTTTTTGAAGTATTAACTTTGGAAAACTTTAAGCCTTTTAATACTAACTGCAATTGTTCAGATTTATAGAATCATAGAATGGTTAAGGTTGGAAGGGACCTTAAAGATCATCAGGTTCCAACCTCCCTGCTATGAGCAGGGACACCTCACACTAGACCAGGCTGCACAAAGCCTCATCCACCCTGGCCTTAAACACCTCCAGGGAGGGGGCTTCCACAAACTCCCTGGGCAACCTATTCCAGTGCCTTACTACCCTCATGGTGAAGAGTTTCTTCCTGATGTCTAACCTAAATCTCCCCTCTTCCAGTTTAAAACCATTACCCCTTGTCCGATCACTGCCCTCTCTGGTGACAAGTCCCTCCCCAGCTTTCCTGTAGGCCTCCTTCGGGTACTGGAAAGCCACTATAAGGTCTCCCTGCAGCCTTCTCTTCTCTAGGTTGAACAGCCCCAACTCCTTTTTATTGCCAATATTTTAAGTAGAAGTAATTTGGAGTGGTTTATTTGCTTAAAAGAAAAGAAAATATGGAAAATCCTGATTGACATGATAGTGTTTGCTATTAAAATGGGCACTGTAAATCAATCAAATTACTTCAGAGATTAATCTTTCTGCAGGAAGATGAAAGCTAAGCATATCTAACTTAAATATGTCATTTTTCAAAGCTCTAATTAGGGCTTAAAATAAGAGATGTACATTAATATTGCTAAAGTACTTCCTGCTATAAATTTGTTGCACTTGAAAGAAGCTGTAGAATTCAAAATAGAATTATTATACAATATTTGCATAGGCCTAAATATCTTCCTCAACATTGCCCTATAACAACATTAGCTCAATTGTATATGTCATAGTCATACCCAATCAAGAACATAGAAAAAAAGCCCAAGTTAGTTAAGTTGTAAGTCATTGGGTAGAAAGAGGCCATTGTGTGTGCTAAGGGATGTGTCCCAGCACATTTGATTTTTCCACCACTAGATTATGGGTTTTCTTTTTAGATCTGACAGTTCAGGGTCTCAGGACTTGTCAAGACTATGCCTTTCCCCAGCAGTCTTTCACGTAGCTGAAATAAGTGGTTTTTCGTGAGGCATCACAGGTCTTCTGATAGATTTTTCAGCATTCCCTCTTACAAGTTTCTTCTTCGCCTTCTCACATAAAATTCTGCTACAAAAACTATGCTGCAAAATGATATACCACCTCCTCATTATAATACTGTTTCATTGTCCATCAGGGATAGGCCCCAAATTACTTCCCCACCCTAGAACTAGACAACTTATAAAATATCTTGTCACTCTTTAAAAATTCAGACCACCACAAAGTTGTCAACACCTACTAAAATTAACACATGGGAACTAGTGCACAGAAAAAGTGTTACAGTCAAATGAGTCTTAGATTAAGGAAGCCTCTACATTTATGACCTGACAATACTGCTGAGAAGATGTTAATAAAAAAAAAAAATGACAGTCACTCGTGCCTACAGCTAGATCAAGATGCACATGCCTAAATGGCACATGCCTAACAACGACCTAACTTCAAGCCTTCAACAGCTCCCCATAGATCATGTAAGCATTAGCACTAGGAGTGCCCTTTTTACTTCCTTTCTCTACAGACCTTGACAGAAAAGGGAAGAGGAGCAATGCAGGTCTTACTACGGACTGCCACCTCTCCCACAGAGAGCCTGACAAGGGGCAGTATGCGTCCTCCTAGCCAATGCTGTGCAGATCAATCATGATTGCTACCAGTCTGTGGAGGAACTGACTTATGAAGGAACTGAGAACTAACTCAGCAGCCACAACCCAGTAAAAAGTTCCTTGAATGACCTCTCTGCTTGGAGGCTAAATATAAGCAGGAGCTCCTACATAGGTAGGACCAGTGGTACAAGAAGTACCTGGCCATCCCAATATGACACCAGCAATTTGACCACTGGCCTTGTAGTGGCCTGCTACTGCATCGTATCGCACTTCACCAACAATACCTTGTGTGAGTATTGTTGCACTGTGAAGCACTGACAGCTGAATTTGCAGGTTCTCACAACCCTGAAATAGGCAGTGTAGTCAAGTGTTTGCACTAGAGAAAATTTACAAGGAACATAGCTCTGAAAACGGTTTAGTATGTGTGGTCAAGGAGTTAACCAGGGCAGGAAAGCTGAGTGGGGGTCAAATTAAATGCAGGAAGATCACTCATCAGTTATCTCTGTAGGCAAAACAAACTCGACTTGGGGAAACAAGAATCTATTACCGATTAAAACAGAGTCAGATGGTAAGAAAAAAGGACAAAAACTAAGACATCTTCTCTGCACCCTCCCCCCTTCTTCCCTGGCTCAGCTTCACTCCTTCATCCACACCTCCTTTACCTCCTCCCCCACAGCAGCACATGGCAATGGGGAATGGGGGGCTGCAGTCAGTCCAAAACAGCTCCTCTCTGCCGCCCCTTCCTCTTCACACTTTTCCCTGCTCCAGCCCGGTGCCTTCTCAGGGGCTGCAGGGAAACACCTGCCCTACCGGGGTCTCTCCCGGGGCCGCAGGGGCATCTCTGCCGGGGCCTCTGCAGCCCCTCCTGCTGCTGTCCCCTCGGGGCTGGCAGGGCTGTTTCTCCCCGTTTCCCTCAGCCCTGGCTGCCGGGCAGCGTTTTGCCCTTTCTGACATAGGTTTCCCCGAGGCGCCCGCCCGTGGCTGAGGGGCTCAGCTGTGCCCTGCGCTGGGGCCCTTGGAGCCGCCTGGAACCGGCTGTGTCCGGCGCGGGGCAGCCCCGGCCGCTCCTCACAGGGGCCCCCCGGCAGCCGCCCCTTGATAGTCTGCAGTCTTTACGGACTGGGACGCTGTGGAGGTCAGTAGACTAGATCCTGACAAAGGTAGTAATCGCTAAGAAGAAAGATAACGCTGGATAATATTTTGTAGCCAGCAGATCGTCACCTAATAAGTCACTTCAGCTGGAGACATTTAGCTTAGTAACTTGTTGAATCCTCTGACAACTTCTCGGGAACTTCAACACACCCAGTCTGTAGGACCACAAACCATGTGTGAGATCTAATGTGAATAACATTACACCTAGAGTAAAAGAATTATCTGTTAAGTGCCAGTAACAATATAACCACCTTTATGGGTAAATGATTGAAAATGAAAATATTTAATCTTCTTACAGAATAATGACTAAAAAAGACCAATTCATTATGTAATACCAAAGAATACACCAATTAATAATAATTAAGCTATATAAGGGACCTGAAGTAGTATTTTAAATATGAACATTCATATTTAAAGCACTTGGATATCATAAGCATATTACAGATGACATATATAAAAAAATGTTGTAAGAGCTAATACTGGAAAATTTTTTAATTATTATTATTTAAGGGCCAAAATAGGAAACCAGCTTTCCTCTTATGTATATAATTAGACTCCCCATTATAGGCACACTGGAATTTATTCTGATGACTGACAACCATGAAATTCTAAGTGACATTCTGAGAACTCTGTCATTTATTTTCCTACCGTCCAGCTACATTTAACTAACTGTCCTTCAAATTCTCAATATGAATACATTTAGACATTAGCTAATGCATCATTCTTGACATCTATTCACCTTCAGCAGTGTATTAAAAAAAGACAATAAATTTAAAGCAAAGTCAAGGGGCAGTCTTACCTGATGGACAATAAAATACTCTAATGCAAACAGGATGAAGTACATGTAAGGGTGAAAGTTACACTCTGCTTCTAAGTATTTATTCCCTTCCAAGTTGTAATGTTATGTCAAGGTTTATCCTTATTTTAAGGACAATGCTGCAGTACATCATGGGTCCATACATCATTATACACTCCAAAACTACTGAAAGCATATCCAGTGTACCAAGGCCCTTAGAGTAGACTCTTCTCATAGTTCAGCCAGCAAAATTGTATTTATTGTCACCACCTGCTTTGAATATTAATTAACTTCACAGTCTGATACTAAGTGCCTAAATTTCCTCTCTCCTTTGTAAGTTTTTCTGCTTATTCTACTTTAAAATGCTGAGCACATTACACATTCTCAAAAGGTGAGGTAAGAATACCTGTTGAGAATATTAAGCATGCATGAACAAGGTTGGTAAGTCATAGAAATAAAATCATTGTAAGGAAATGTTTGCTTTATGCAAGTATTATGCTGCATCAGACATGTGCCCTAAAGTAGCACTTCAGAAAGCAAAAGTCAATTACAACTAAAACACACATAAATTTAATGGAGACACCTGTAGTAAAGCTTTTATTATTCTTAAGCATTATGCAGAAACTTAGCTTGAGCTGTTGATTTGGCCAATTCAGATCATCCTGATCTCTATTTCCTCTGGGCTTCTAGTCCCAGGTTTTGTGTTCTCCTTTGCTATTGGCAAATAATTTCTCTTCCTTCCTATGTAATAAGTGACAGTCATGGATTCGCCTTTGGTGAAAGTCTCTGTGCCATTGAGGTTCTTTGTGTGATCTTTGGAGCACACTGACTGTCTCCCAAACTGGGAGATAGGCTCTCTATTTCTGTCAAAATCTGAAGGCAGATAGGTATCTCAGAACATTAGTGAGTCATGAAAATATGCCCTCATTTCCACATTTTTTTTTTTACACATGAATTAGTCTGATAAAATCAGAGGGCTGATGTTGCTTTGCTATGGTTTTGTGGTAAATTACACACATTCTCAAAGCAATTGTCCCAAACCCGATTCTTGCACAGAATGAGAGACAACAAAATATTCCATAACATGTAAGAGATTTTTCTGGTGTAAGATGGCAGACAATCTTGCCTAAAAACATAATTAACTCTCTAATGTAGCCAAAGCTTTCACACAACAATATTCCCTATCACAAAAGCACTTTGGTTCAATTCCCATTCTTCCCAATCTCTAGTTTCTTTTGCCATTACAGCCAATTGCAACAAGGCTCTTTTAGGTAAAGAAGTTTGTTATAATATTAAATGGGTAATATTTTCTTTCTCTATATTTCCAGCCAGAAGTACTATTTGTGTTCAGCACAGATAAGCATACTATCTGGAAGATCCTCTTATTCCTAAAATATTTTATTCATTGATTTTTTAAGATGAAAATGTACAGTCCTTCATACATGGTACCTCTGTGGCAGTGCAGACCCCCAGCTCACTGAGCTACACTGCAATGTGAACACCAGCAGACATCTATATTGCTTTAGTTACAAGGGCAGTGGGCTCAACATTGTTCTTGTTTTGATAGCACATGCAGTGGGCTGAGATGGTCCAGCCATGGTCCAAGGCTCTGGCCTTGCTCGCTGAAGTGGTGAGTTAAAACAATTGGGTACATTCTAGTCCTAGCATAGGCACAGTGATTTGGGGGTGATTTGGCACTCCCTAACTGCACCTGGAGTTCTCTTGTTTGCAAAACACACTGGGACCCCTCCTGCTTGGAACACAGGCTCACTCTGAAAGTTACCAAAGATTGCCTAATCCAAATCATGGCCATCATGGAAAAATACTGACCAAAGTCAGTAATTTTGAGACCCTATAAATATTGGCCCTGAGAGGGAGGTGCTTTGGAGCTCCCCAAGACCACATTGAGCTGCATTTCTGCAGCTCACGCATCTCACAAAGGAAGCTGACTCATATGATTGGTAAGAGTAAGTAGCTGGCCACGTCTCTTAAATATAGGGGGAAAAGATCAAGTTATATTATATTGTTATAATTTGACTCTGTGGGGTAATCGGGGGTATATTGCAACTTTTTTCATGAAATTAGGTACCAAAATTTAACATCTTAACAAGATAACCTCTATATCTCTGTGTCTGTGTATGCACACACAGTTTAGAATAGAATTTTTGTTAGACATTTAAGGGAACCTCTGTATTGATTATAACAGATTTTTTATTATTGTTTAAGTTATTAGAAAACCATATAATATAATTTTGTGGTTTGTTATAATGGTGTTAATCTTAATTTACTGCTATTTCAAATCACACCAGATCCATAATTACGTGTTAAAGCACTACACTGAAATCCCTCCACTTAAACCCCTTAGTTGTGAACCATTGACTAAGTCTGAGACTATGAGTGGATTCAGCTGCACCTAGACTTTACTCTGAGAAGGAGTTTAGAAAGCAAGGGGGTCCACTCTGAACCTCATGACTGAGCTGGAGGGTCTTCCTCATTCTTTTGCCTGATTCCTGTGCAAATTGCTCTAGCACAATCCTGACTCAGTCTCCCCTATACCTGTATAAATAATCTCCCCAGATCCATGTGTAAGCCATTCCCATCCATTTCCATCCCTTCCACATAGTAAGTAATAGGGTCAACCTTGCCATCGAAATCTGTTAAGTTTCACTTTCATAAATCTATATTAAAATCAGCTTATTTTGACATCCTTGTCAGTGATTCTTTAAGAGGCCTTAAGACCTTCCACTGTCATCTGCAACAACTGACATAGTCAGCAAGATGGCAAGTGATAATCACTGATTACTTACAAGAAAATGGTATCAATCCAAACCCCAGTTCTTCAAAACAATGGGTCTGCAATAGTTAGTGTGATTGCAAAGCAGTAGAAAAACAGCTCAATGCTGCCAGAGGTTCAGCTAAAGATGGACGAGATAAGAGTAGAATTTGCAAAATATTAGAAACATGTTTAGGAGCAGCATGCTGAGAAAGGAAGGAGACAATGGATAAAATAAAAGACTTGCAGGCTGAAATAGAGGGGCGTGAAACTGCTAAGCTGATACTATCCTTAAGGAATTAGTAACAGCAAAAAAAAAACTTCAGGAAGCGATTAAAAATTGGAGAAATTAAGAGAATGTGTTGAAATAACATTAATGAAATCTCCAGAATCATTAGACGTAGTTAAAATTAGAAAACTAATAACAACCCCTGAAGACTGGGATGGTAAAATTTGGACTGTTCAGATGAAAGTAACTCCCTCCATTCATCTGAAACTCCTCAATACCTTGCTAGACCAATTATTAAAATGGAATAAACTACTGGACCATGGGGTGGAGTGAGAGACTGCACCAAAAAAATTACACCATACGATCTGATCCAAATAGCTTATTTGCAGGAACATTATAGTAGCAAACCAGAAGATGATTCTGTTTCCCTCAGAGTCCTCTGAATATGAGGCTAGACCCATCATTAAAGCAGAATACATTCTGATTCCATTTGAACCTTGACAACAACTGGTAAAAATAAAATTAACAAATAAAAAAATAGATACAAGAGCACAAATTTAAAAACTAAGGCAAAAAGATGCTGAGAAGCTGGGTGTATGACCCAGACGGCAAAGAGTTTAATTCACCAGAGTAAATGGAACAAGTGTTACTTGCCAAACTGCAAAAGTTAATTTATGGCTCCTGGGCAAGAAGTGTATATTGTCTACTTGCTTTGTAATTAAAGAACGTAATGAAAATATTTTAGGTTTCCATGTTCTGAATGGCCAGATCTGGTGCCTGGATGGTAGTGCATGGTCCTTTGGCTCAAACATCAGCCTTAATCCTAACATAAATCTGGAGGCCACAGTGCCTTTACACCATGCAGCCCCCACACTCCCCAATTTAAAAGTTGCCACAGTCCCACAGTATCCAGTTTCTGCCACAGCACAAACTGGGATTTCTGAAGTAATAACAGATTTAGGAAAACAAAAAATCATCTCCAGAACTCACTCCCCATACAATTCACCTGTCTGGCCAGTCTGAAAAACAGACAAGAAGTAGGGTTTAACAACTGATTATTGGTGGCTAAATGCTAACACAGCTCCTCTGACTACTACTGTGCCAAATATTGCAAATTTAACAGCTACTTTGCAAGTAGGAGGACACCCATGGATGGCAGCGTTAGATGTAAAAGATATGTACAAGATATACAAGAAAAAATAAAGAAAAATTTGCTTTTACTTGTAAAGGTATACAAGATAGATTTAACAGACTTCCACAGGGTTATAAACATTCTCCCATGATTGCTCATGCTGATTTTTTATGAAGTCTTGTGAACAGCCAGTCTCCCACAAGATATGAAACTATATCAATACATCAATGATATTCTAATTGGAGGACCTTCCCCTGAAACAGTGGGGTAAGCAGCAGCAGCAGCAATCCTATTGCAGGGGAATGGAGTTTTGTAGAATGTGGTACTTACTGCAGTCTAAGCTCAAGGGCAGCCTTGGCTGTAGTGACCATGAAATGGTGGATTTCAAGATCCTTAGGGCAGCAAGGAGGGCTCACAGTAAGCTTACTACCCTTGACTTCAGGAGGGCAGATTTCAGCCTCTTCAGGGATCTGCTCGAGAGTGTCACAGGATAACATCCTGGAGAGAAGAGGGGCCTACTTGGTCAATAAGTAATTGGCTGGATGGCCGCACCCAGAGATCAATGGTTAATGGTTCAGTGTCCAAGTGGAGGCAAGTGACGAGTGATGTTCCTCAGGGGTCAGTATTGGGACCAGTACTGTTTAACATCTTTGTTGGAGACCTGGACAGTGGGATTGAGTGTACCCTCAGCAAGTTTGCTGACAATTAAAAGTTTGCTGTGTGGAGTAGTTGACACCCTAGAGGGAAGGGATGCAATCCAGAGGAACCATGACAGGCTGGAGAGGTGAGCCAATGCCAACCTCATGAAGTTCTACAAGGCCAAGTGCAAGGTCCTGCACCTGGGTAAGCGCAACTCCAGGCACAAATACAGGCTGTGGGGAAAATGGCTAGAGAGCAGTCCTGAGGAGAAGGACTGGGGGGTGGTCATAGATGAGAAGGTCGACATGAGTTACCAGTGTGTGCTCACAGCCCAGATGGCCAACCACATCCTGGGCTGCATCAAAAGAAGTGTGGCCAGCAGGGTGAGGGTGGTGATTCTCCCCCTCTACTCTGCTGTTGTGAGACCGCACCTGGAGTACTTTGTACAGCTCTGGAGACCTCAGCACAGGAAAGACATGGAGCTGTTGGAGAGGGTCCAGAGAAGGCCCATGAAGATGATCAAAGGTCTGAGAAAGGTGGGGCTGTTCAGCCTGGAGAAGAGAAGGCTGCAGGGAGACCTTATAGCGGCCTTCCAAAACCTGAAGGAGGCCTACAGAAAACCTGGGAAGGGGCTTTTCACCAGAGAGGGCAGTGATAGGACAAGTGGTAATAGTTTTGAACTGAAAGAGGGGAGATTTAGGTTAGACATCAGGAATACATTCTTCACCATGAGGGTAGTAAGGTGCTAGAATAGGTTGCCCAGGGAGGTTGTTGATGCCTGGTCCCTGGAGGTGTTTAAGGCCAGGGTGGATGAGGCTTTGTGCAGCCTGATCTAGTGGGAGGTGTCCCTGCCCATGGCTGGGAGATTGGAACTAGGTGATGTTTAAGGTCCTTTCCAACCTTAAACATTCTATGATTCTATGATCTGGACAAGTATTGAAAACTTTTCAAATGTAGCAAGCAGTGTAGCACCAAATGAGCAACAGTTAGTATGTGCAAAGAGAGACTAGCTAGATTATTCATGATACAGAAATTACAATGATATGTTTTTTGGAGATATTACGTTGTATAATTAAGACAATTTTTTCAGTTTTGTACCTTCCAGTCTTTCCAGTCTGACTCAGCTCTCAGCACAGGTGGCTCACTGACTTGACCATTTGACAGATAGCTTCTAAAAAAAAGAAACAACATTTGTGACGCACAGTATACCCATGGTGCACTTTATGGGTTTTTTTTCTATTCTATAAAAACTAGTCCTAGTCCTAGATGTGGGGACAAAAACAATACCTCTACGACGGTTTTGCAATCCTCAAGTTAGAGGTGAGGTTAATCAAAACTTAACAAGGCCATGCCAAAATTAACAAGCCGCTTAGCATATTGTCTTACTAAACAATATTAATTTTATCTAGTGGCAGTTCAGTCATATTAAGTATTCCATGTAACTTGTATGGGGCACATAAATCAAATGAGAAGCCTTTAGATGTTCTTTGCCTTGTAAATTATAATAAATAAATGGCATTCTGACTTGTTATTTATCTACCTTCAAACTTTAATGAATATTTCTAGTGCTAATTGCTGATTTTCTATATTTAGAGAGAACAGGCACATATGGAGATAATAGCACAATGTGATATTTATGAGGTGCCAGTTCCCTTATAAATATAGAAATTGAGTAATTAGCCCTAGAAATATTCATTGAAATTTCAATGCACACTTTGGGATTTGAAATTAAATTGAGCTAAAGTTGATGATCCTTGTCATAAATGAATATTTGGGGATTTGGAATTTAACTCACTAGAGGTATGCCTTCAACTACTGAATAATTTCAGTAAAAGAAACATTGGACATAGCAAGAACATTTGGTGAAAGGAAAGGCATCACAGGTCAATCACGGCTATTTGACAGTGCAGGGTTGTTATTACAGTTTGCTATAGCATTTGCTATTTCCCATTATGTCAGTGTATTTCACTCTTTCACTGTCTCTGGTAGAAGATGGATGATTGACAATAGTCACATGTTTTCCAGGTCAAGCCAGTACCTACAGAGGTATGAATCCATGATAACAGAATTATAAATTGCACTATATATACTAAATGCTTAATTGACATAGATTGATTTTAAACTATTCTTT
This sequence comes from Hemiprocne comata, assembly GCA_020745705.1. Lineage (NCBI taxonomy): Eukaryota > Metazoa > Chordata > Aves > Apodiformes > Apodidae > Hemiprocne > Hemiprocne comata. The sequence continues at coordinate 77,810,602 of CM036587.1, read as the reverse complement.
AAAACCACTAAAAATCTTTAAGGTAATAATAATATCAAAATAAAGTTGCTTATGAAGACTTAAAGTTGCTTTTGGGAACTTGTGCCTTCTGAAAGCATCATATGCAATAAACCCTAAATTTTTAAAAATTCAACAATAGTAAGCTACTTCAGACTCAAATGACTGAGAATGAGGAAAAAGGTTTGTACAATATTGATTGATTGATTTTGGCACAAAGCACAGACAATAGCAAGCCTTTTAGATGCTCCATTTGGGTATTGACATCCCAAAGCAAATTCAGTGAAGGACCATGAAGTTGTTAGTAGGGTTTGAGCATCTGATACATGGGTGTGGGTAACGGACCATTTTCTCTTCCCCCCACATAAGATAAGACAAAGTGCCTTTCAAGGATAAGAGAACTGGAACTGTTTAGTCTCAAGAAGAAGAGTTTCTGGGGCATCTCATTAATGCATTTATATCAGTGGAAGAGGAGCAAAGAAAACAGAGACAGGCTCTTCTCCACGATGTATAGTGAAAGAGCAAGAGGCAATGGGCACAAAATGAAATAAAGAAAATTCCAACACAAGAAAATATTTGCACTATGGTAAAACACTGGAATAGGTATCCAGAGGGATTTGGAGTCTTCATCATTGGAGATGCTAAAAACACAACAGAGCATGCTCCTGAGTAACCTACTCCTTAGCTGGACCTACTTTGAGCAAGGGGTTGGACTGGATGATCTCCAGAGTTTCCTTCTAAACTCAGCAACCATTCTATGACTGAAATATCTAGGGAAGAATTTGTACTAAGCTTTCAAATTTTCATAAGATGCCTCTATGAAATGTGAAGTTGCTATAGGTAGGAGAAGGAAATAAAGAAACCTGTTCAGCTAAAATAAGCATGGTTTTCTGTAGGAGCTGGCTGTTTCACATGTTTTAAGATGCCTATTAATGTATCGCACATCCATGAGAGCAAGTTACTTGGGCAGGTTTCTTACTCTTGTGCTCCAGGTGCTAGCATAGCTTCTCTAAATGGATGCGACTGTTTCTGTTTTTTTTCATAACATCCATTATGCCAATGTAGTTATCTGCTTTTATCTACTGAAGTAATGTATTTTAAAGGCCAAGATAGAAGACTGGTTGGAGTTCGTTACTGCATTATAAAAAATAATTACAACAATCAATGTAAGAATGCACTGATTCTTTTTAATGTGAAAATATTTACTTTGCAAAAAAATTAAAGTACATAAATGAATCACTTCTTGAGTTGCTTCCTTAACAATGCTAAAGTGCAATAAATCATGTGATTATTTATGCTAAGCAGCTTGGGTTTTATAAGCTCATTAAGTGATTCCTTATCTAAGTTAAATGTTTAAGAGCTTCACTTTCATTAAATGTTACCTACATTCACATAAACCAATTCATACATATATTCTTATTAATCAGTTTAAAATCGATTTTTAGAAAAACACTAAACAATCTGAATGAGCAAATGGTTTTAATATATACAGTAGACTTTTAACTGATTAATATTGCTGCCCCTAAATGATAATGGATTAATAATTTTTAAAACTAAATTAATTTGACAACTGAATAAGTAGAACTAAATGAGTTGAAGCTTTGAAGGCTTGGAATTAAAACTTGACCAGGACATTAAGGTGATTTTCTAATTAAAGTGCAATTAACAGCCTGTAATTCAAGCGTGATAGTTTGGGATCTAAGTACGGGGCTTAAAAAATCATGTGATTCTGGAGGAGAATCATGTTCTTCTAAGATAATTTGGAAAACTTCATTAAGAGAAATGCATGTCATACTCTTAATTGCAGAGATACTGACTGCACTTCAAAGCAGCAGCACGTGCTCACAGAATGGAGATCTCCAAACCTGACACATTTGTATGCCCTCCATCTCATGGTTACCTTACATATTTACAACCCTTCTATAGTAATTGAGCATGTGGCAACACTATCCAAAATGTGAAGACATGAAGTCTGACTCTTTAGTAGCATTATGTAGTGCTTCCTGATTTCACAGTTATGGGAGAAGAGCTCATCTATATGTAATTCAACGTGAACACAGAAATACATCACACCATTTAAAACTGCAATGAAATTCCTCAGCTACAAACTGTGACAAAGGCTAATACAATTAGAGGAGTTGACTTAATTCTATTACCAATTCTGCTGTAATATGCTGTTAAACAGATAAATGGCTCCCAGACACTTGTTAGATTTCTAAAGAAGTTGAAAATTATTTTACATCTCTTCAATGTTTTTTAGCAGACAATGATGTAAAACAAAACCCAACAAAAACCAAAAAAGCAAAAAAAACCACCCCAACAAAATTTAAAGACCCCAAGGAGGTCTTGTGCAAAACAGATACATTTACCAAATATTATTTTCCAAGCAATGGAAAAAGTAGCAACTGCCAGAACGATATGGTCACAGATAATCCTTCAATTAATATTATTTGTGTGTGTGTGTATATATATATATATTTTTATATATATATATATAGAGAGAGAGAGATGTAATAGAGACTCCCAAATCAGCTTCTGAATTTAATCTGGCTGTTGCTTCCTCCGTATAAATTAAAAGCAATTTAATCCATCCAAAGCATTTGATAGTCAACTGTTAAATACACCATAAAACACCAGGAATAAATGAATACTTCATTATTGAGAGCTTGGTCTGAACAATGTGCACTATTGACTCTCAGGAAGAATTGATCATCATGAAGCTAAGAACAGAGAACATTCAGATACTCAGAACTTAATCCCCTGAGGAAACAGGGTAGGTAATCATTATGGAAGAGACAGTTTACATGAGTTACACAATACATGGAAACTGGAAACATTTTCCAGTAACTATTACACTATTTCTGATACCAAGGAAATGCTGAGACACTGGCATAAGCACTTCTTATGCCTTCTTCAGTATCCCTTTGCTCCAGCCTGTCCTTGTGTCTAGCCTTTACATCCCATTTACACCTCATTTTTTCCCTTCCAGCATCTCATATCCATTGCTATTCCATCACTCACTCTCCTCCCAGCTCCTCTCAGACTGTAGTTTCATGGCCACAATCAGTAGATCTAAGCCATGCAGCATCAAAAGCAGCAATCTTAACACCTTATTCATTCTTCTTGGCTCACATTTCTACTCCCACTATGTCTTCTGCTGAGTTAAAATGAAACATGTTTTTGGCAAGTGAATGGACTGCAGAGCAGAAAGAGTGAGTGAAGGCTAGCAGCCAATGATGGAAGTAGAGAATTTTTTTCAGCAACAGCACCAATTTATGCCCATTTTAAAATTACTCCTTGCTTTCATAAAGTCCTAGTATTTCTCCCAGCAGTACAGATCTCTCTCCTAGATCCATTTTCCTGAGCTATCTCCCTCCCTTGTTCCTTAAGCTCATCTGTTGCTTCAAGTGCCTCTGTCCTCTCAGCTGCAGTTACCCTGTTTCCCTCCCTTCTCCTCACAGGGCTTTTTGAGGACAGCAGGGAGAAAGCAGCACTGCCTCTGCCCTAATTTCTGTAACACCTTGTCACTTTTACTTCTGTCGTGCCATTAGCAGCTGTCACTAGCCACCAGCCTGTTTCCTTTAAATCCTACTCACATCCTCAGTCCAAGCTTCTGGCCAACACAGACTGAAATTTCAAAATACTTGATAACCAACTTTAACTGCTTGTGTGCAGAAGGCTTTCATAGGCTTACATATTAAATAAATTTTACTATATTTTCATTTAAAAAAGAAGGAAAGCAGAAAAAAGTCCAAGTTGACACCAGGATGGCTATATTTGATGTCTTTGTTTCCAGGCCTAATTTTTTTTTTTTAATAAGAGATGTGCAGGTATAATTTCTAGGCAGAGCCTCTCCTATCCTTCACTTTCCCTTTGTAGAAAACAAAGGTCACCCTGGTAAGGCCATCTTATCCAAGCAGCTCCATGCCAAACAAATACAGCAAATATACACAAGAAAAAGAAGATTCACAGTGCTATTTTTGGCAATTTTAGACATTGCTGACAGTTATTCCTTAAAAAAAAAAAGCGTAATTGCATAATAAACACAGAACTCTGGAATATAATACTGTCAACACGCTATACTTTTTTTAGATAGAAGTGCCAATATCAAAGACCTATGCAAAACTAAACTGAGTGTAACAAAAAATTAAGGATTTGTCACGTCCCTGAGAGCACTACTAGCCTTGACTGTCCCTGCCTAGCCCCCTGGGGCTCCCCCACACTGCCCACAGCACAGGACCCCATGTCTGCCCCCTGGGGCTGCCAGCTCCTGCTGCGACAATGCCACATCAAGGCCAGTCTCCAGCTTCACAGAGCCGTGCCCTGCTTGGCCGTGGGCCTCTCTGAGCTGGGGTTATCCACAGGCCTGTGTCCTGGCCTGACCTCAGCCCTTTCACACCACCAGGGAGGTGCCAAATGCCCAGGGCTCGGACTGTCCCCAGCTGCTCTGCTCCTTGCTGGGGCACTGGGATGGGCCCTGGCTACCAGACCCTGCCATCACCCACCTAGTGGAGCCCCTGACACTTAAGGCCTTAGGGTGCCACTGGCCCCCCTGGTGCCCTAACAGAATTTTAGCGTCTGGCCACATGCAAATGAATTCACCATAATTTCCATTTCACTATTAATTAAACAAAAATAGTTTTAATTTCATTACCAGCAATGATGAAGCCACACCTGGAGTCCTGTGTCCAGCTCTGGGCTTCCCAGTTCAAGAGAGACATGGACATACTGGAGACAGTCCAGTGAAAGGACACAAAGATGATGGAGGTTCTGAAGCATCTTTTCTATAAGTAAAGGCTGAGAGAGCTGGGATTGTTCAGCTAAGGGAAGAGAAGACTCCAAGGAGATCTCATCAACGTGTACTAATACCTGCAGGAAGGTTGCAAAGACAGAGCAAGGCTCTTCTCAGTGGTTCTCAGTGATAGGAGCAGTAGGCACAAACTGAAACATGGGAGGTTCCTCCAGAAATCAGGGAACATTTTTTTCCTGAGAGGATGACTGAACACTGACTGGCACAGGCTGCCCGGAGAGGCTTTGGTGTGTTATTCTCTGGAGACGTTCAAAAGTCATCTGATCATGGTCTTAGGCAACCAGCTTTAGGTGGCCATGCTTGAGCAGGGGTGCTGGACAAGATGACCCCCAGCGGTCCCTTCTAACCTCAATCATGCTGTGATACAAAATAATTATGCTACCAAAACTAATCTTATCTTACTGTATGCCCCGTTTGTCCATACTTCTCCAGCAGGTTCTATACTGGAAAAAATCTCAGAAAAAAGGAACATCCTCCATCCCCTCTACTGACAAAAAAGAGTTAAAGCTCCTTGTATTAACTGTCAGAACTATCTAACAAGACCACATAGTTTTAAGTTCTGTCTGGCAGATAGTTAGACTTCCTGCATGCTCTATGAAAAGCCAGCTTCACAAAAAAAGAAAAGAAACAAAAAGGAGCATAATCCCAAACCATGCACCATATCAGGCTGAGTCCACCAAAGAGGGCAGGAAGTTGCTGCAACCATGAACATCTTCAGTTTTGGTCACTACTGAAAAGTATTTCAACATCTAAGTAAACTGCTGTCATTGTGTCTTTCCTGGTGAATGGAGAAACATATGAAAAAATCATTAGGTCATGCTGTGTACCTCTGCAAGGCAAGCTGAGAAATTTAAGTGGTGAAAGCTCTCTAATAGGTATCATGAGATACCTGCAGAGGCTACTCAAGACTTTCCTGATGGCCTGGAGCAGGTGGACCTCAGGAGAATTCCTCTCCTGTTAAGAAAAATTTGCATTGCTTCTACTTACCTATTCTTCAAACAGAGTCAACTGAAAACCTAAAATATTAACCCAGTGGTCAAACCTAATTCAAGGTCATAAGATCTACTCCACTCACCAGGAAACATAAGGGCAGCAGCTCCTGATATGTTTTGCACAAGAAAGCAACTTTAATCTTCATGCTTCACAAATTAAAAGCAGTCAGTATATAGGAAGTCTTAATGTAACTCTCAATTTCTTGTTTGAGCTAGGAGAAAAACAAATCACCTCTACACACAAGACTGACTTTAGCAGAAATTGATTCTCACCTAAAGGACTAAGGCTTGCTGAGAGATTCTCAGAGGGATTCACCTAACCTCAATCAAGACCAAATTAATGAAGAGGCAGACATCCCCTGGTGTATCTTGGCATATCACCTCAACAGGAATCGCTGTGTCTCAACATTTTCACTGAAATTAATTTAATTAACTCATCCATTAATAATGAATGATCTACAAGCTTGAAAATAACCATAGATAATTGGTTTTGACTAGAATTTTCCAGTAAGCTGCTGCAAAAATGGGTATTTTCACTCCAGGGCAGCTTTATTATATTAAAACAATATTAGCTGGAGCATACATAGTCTGCTGGAGTTCATAAACATCTCAGGTATTAAAAAACGAAGTAGGAAAATATCTGTTTGTTCTTCCAGGCATGAACAGAGGAACTGATGTTATAGTGCAGCTACTGGGTCATTAAATCATAACTTTCAAATTACCTTGTCACAGTCTGTTCTTTCGTCTAGTCTGAAGGATTATGAAACTGTTAGATCTACTACAAATTATCAGTATTGAAGCACCTCTCATTATAACCAGATCAAAAACTCAAATCTCTTCCTTGACCTAAATTTAATCCCAGTGACCCTGAGAGATGTTAATGGAAATAAATATTTTAAAAAGCATTTATGAGTAAATCTGAAAGGAAGGTTAACAATCAAATTCATGCAACTCTTGAATGGAAAGCTATAATATTTATGACTAATTTTTCATAAGAGATAAGTCAACAATCTCATTCCATATCAAAGCAACAAAAAAATTTAATGACACTTTAAATGTGAAAATAAATATTTTAATTACTAATTTACTGCCAATTCATCTCCCTCACATTACTGGTGTCAAGCTAATTTACTCTTCATTGTTAAAGCCTATTCTGAGTATTGCCAGGCATTGATTTAATTTTTCCTCTTTTAGGAATTCTCCTGGAAGTTGACTAAGTAATTAAGACTGGCTTTGCGTCTGGCTGCCATTAATTATTGTGGCAGATTGTGATCAGCCTGTATCACACTGGGAACTTAATTTTGTCCTAAAACCATCCATTTTGAACTTCAGGCTGAAAACATATTGAAATGTAAACAATATGGATTTATGTTCCTTTTTTATTGTTGATAACCCCTTCTACACTGGGAAAATGCCAACTGATCTAGTGCCTTAGCAGTTTCTCTTCACTACAAACACAGTCACATGGCACTGTGGATAGTCTGCCTTTTTCAAAGACTGAAAAAAAGAACAGTGAAAGACTCAAATATCCAGGGCAGGGAGAAGATAAGGAAACAGTGCTTGAAAGTAAAGACAGCTGCCATCATATAGAAACAGCACACTGCTGATTTATTGACATGAATTGCATATTGGAAGCTCAACAAGTTTATCCAAATAAGTGAAATTCTCCAAGTAAATACTTTCAAATTATTCTGAAAGTGTGAATTATATAATGCATCAAATGACCACAGAGTAGAAATACAAAGACAAACAATATTACAGATTTAATAGAAATAAAGGATTCTTAATGCTAAGTTTTGAAAACCACAAACTGATGATTTCTTTCTAAAGTCTTACCCAAGATTTAGATGTTACCATGCAAAACATGAAGGGTATCATCACCCCTTCAGGTGGAAAGCTTTGAGTGAATATGTAGAACATTATGTCAGTCATTCTTTTATTATCAAATGACTAAAATAAGACAGCTTTAATATTAAATGGAAAATTGATACGTCTAACTTGTTTTATGTCTTTGGGAAGATTAGATCCAATATTTAGTCTAATTTTGTAACCAGGCTGTTTTCTAAAGTAGTCTGATGTTTTGTCTGTGATTAGTTCAAGCTATTCCAGTCAAAAGAATGCTCCTTTTACATATTCTCAGTTTTTTTTTCCTTTCATTCTCATTTCCTGAATATTTTTGGGCTGCCTTTCAAGTAAAACGTTTCATGTATCATCTCCAAAGTATAAAATGTATGCTCCTACACAAAGCACCCAAAACCAAGTCTACAGAAGTCTTTTAGCAGTTTATCTCCTTTTTTTTTTTTTTTTTTTTGCGGGGGGGAGGAGGGGTTAGAAATAATCATTTGGATCTGTGTTTTTACAGCGCCTTGCTCAACAGAGCTGTGATTCATGGCTTGAGTTGTTGGGTGGTGCAGCAGAAGTCTGTATCATGCAGGGAAGTGAATACCAGGCTTTGTCTGAAGTGAAATGCTGAGAAGATTGAATGAGTGTCTTCATTTAGTGGTCAGGGCAAACCAAAACCCAAAGAACAGAATTGCTCTCTATTACTACCCACACCCTACCAGGGGAGACTTCAAGGCTGGGATTTTAGAACTGAAACAGGCTTAACAGAATAGGGAAGGGTACTAACACATGGGATGATAATGAAAATTATACAAATATATACAAAGCCTGATTTCAGTGGTTGCTGATATAAACATTCAAAAGTCCCTTAAGGCAGAGCCAACTTAGGAAAAGGGTCCAGGGTTCTTCCAAGCAACCAATGGAGTTGGATCCTGCAGAACACATGGCAAGCTGAAGACAGAGAGCTCTAGCTTCTCAAAGATGTTGTGAGAGACGGACTCTATTATGGGAAGCAAATTTATTTTAAAATCTAGTCAATATTGGCCTGAGATCTGAGATATGCATTCCCAGTGTTCTTGAACCAGACATAAAAATGCCAACGTCTTCATTATGCCCTATAGCATTTTCTGTGAGGCATAAAGATTGTTCAGTGCTTTTCTTGTTAGTTTACTTTTTGAGAAAATTGGAAAAGTGCACACAGATGTACATAGCATGAGCTGCTATCCAGGCCATAAAAGGTATAATGGAAATTAACAAGTGAACATATAAATCAGAAGGTATTAATACCATTGCTGTTATAGTTCAGGTGTTTGGTACACTATTTTGGCACAAAATTTAAAAAACCCTAACAAAACCACTAAGAATCACATTTTAATTATCTGCTTTTTGCTTGTTTCTTGCAAACTACAGCAATAGTAGAATTATAATTAATTACAAGTATATACTCTTTTTACTTTCATCCTCTTTTTCTCTGTCAATTTTCTTTTTTTCTCATTTATGTTCAATGTATGACTTTCTGGAAGCTCAAAGTGGCCTTGCCTTGATTTTAATAAAGCCAGTTTGACCAAGGAAGCTGGGAAGCTGTATTTTAAGAACTTGAAACTTTTGCTTATTACTTGCATTAAAAACATCCTTCAAAGGGGAATGAAAGGAGAATAGGCTTTGTTCATAATTCATAATGCTGTCAAGTAGTAGAATTATTCGTATCTTAAAATTTTATGACATTTGCAAAAGGACATTATAATAATACTTAGAAAATCTGGCTTTATTGCATTTCACAAACTCATCTTACATTTGGACTTAAGTAATAATTAGCATTTTTACCAGCATTGAGCTACAGGAATTATATATCAGATAAAGTAATTTCAAAAGTTCAGCAGCAGTCAAAATTCTAATTTAAACTTTAGGAAAGTATTAAAGCTGGAATCACATGCAAGCCAGTGGAGCAGTATGCCTAAAGCATAAGCCTGTTAACTAAATTAAACCAGTTACCCACTGCATTGAAAAGACATAACCTGGGCAGATACAATTGCCCCAGGAGAGTATTTGCATACTAGAGGGTCCAAATTTATCCTGTTCCAAGTTTTTAATTCAACAGTAATCCAGGCAAGACTGCAGGTAGACTCTCTCTATAAAAAATTGCTAATTTTGCAATAAACACTTTATGTCCTCCCTGCCCTTTATTTTTCTTTTATTACTTGTCGTAATATTGGATAAATTTTTATTTGCATCTTTTTAGGGGCATACAAATAATTTCAGTTGTTGGGGAGATTTCCTAAACTTACTTCAGAGTTTCTTTACTGGTTACTTATATGGGGAAAACCAGGTCTTTAGAGTATTTTGGTGATTTTATGTAAGATTTTTTAAGACAAATTTTGCTACGAATTGTAACAGAGGCACCCACAAACACAGGGGTTTACTAGGCCAATCAACACTATTTAGCACTCCAACAAATCAAAAAGAATATCACAGATTTGGATGTCATTTGGGAATACACTACAGCATAACTGCTTAAGGATTCCTAAGCTTTTTCTATTTTTTTTTTACTAGCCTTAACATGGATAATAATAATCTCACATGGGCACATTCACTCAGACAAAGGAAAAGCCTCCCCCTCAAGTACCTAGAATCACTTGCCCAACAGGGGCAAGGCTCACTCAAAGATATATCTAGAAGAATTATCCCTCACCAAAGATCAGGTCACTCAATCTTGAGAAGTCTCCTAAGGGGTAGGCTTCCTCAACGCTCCAAGGGAAAACCTAACGAAGGACTTTCTGGCAGGAACTCCATTTTTATGGACTCAGTCAGGTCTGACCTATGGTCATTCATTCATTCGCCTACCTGGGCCAGGACATCCCATTGGCTGGGGACCCTGTTGGTTGACAGAGGGTACCACCCTGGCAACCCCCAAATTGCCCGTGAAAACCAGGTGCCCCTGTGTCTGCTGACAGTTCTGCAGCCCAGCAGGGAGTAAGACCAGAAATCTGTCACAGGCCACAAAGTTTAACCCAAGAAAGTGACACAATACCTGGCCCATCAGGTTTATCTGCTTCTGCCAACTCCAGAGAGCTTAACAGAAAATATTACAGCCCTGGGGTGTAGGGCACCTGTGGTCTGCCACAGGAATTTATATGCCTAAGGACCCAAATAAACATCAGGGAGATTTTAAAATGCTCTCACCTCTCCTTCATTTTGGTAGAACTTATGTAACTAGGTCGGGATCATAGGATTTCTCTGCAAGTCTACCCATTGTCCCAAAATCTCTAAAGGGAGCAGGATTCAACAGCAGTTTTAACAAGAACTAAAGAGTTTAGCAATTTACAGAAGATCCATTACTCATCTCTCAGACCTATACTGGCTGCAGATTCACCCAAGTTTAAAAGAAAAGTCTGCTGACAAAACAGTGGCTTGAATCTTCACCCAGAAGCTGACGAAAATTTAAGCTGAACCTGCTAGTCCTTTGTGAGCTAATTTTTTCAATTCACAAATTCTAAGAAATTAGTTTACCTACAGCATGTTACTAAGGGAGAAAAGGGGTGATTTCTTGGTCAGGTAGTTGCATCCCTCTTCTTCCAGCTACTCCTCACATAACAGTTACAGATTTTTAAGTCTCTAGCAGCAAGGCTGTTTTTCAAGCTGCTGCTCAGCCTGCAGTACAAGTTGTGCCTGCTCCACTTCTCAGTCCTCTGTCTGCATGCTTTGCTCCACACTCAAACTCTAGCTTTCCCGTCTCCCCAAGGCTGGGCTCCAGCTCTCTTAAAAAAGTGATTCAAAGATAGACAGCCCAGAGAGGTCTCACTGGAGCCATAGGTATCCTGGGGACTATGACGCTGTGTTTCAGCACTACTAACTTGTATCCCTCTCCTCTGTGAAAGGGGTTCAAACTACCAATTTTCTTGCACAGATGTGCAACATTATGTGATGTTGCTGTGCTGTAAATATGGGATTTAGAAGTGTGGTAATGGTAAATGCCACCATGAATTAGCTAGAAAATAGGAAATTTTCTGTCAGAGATCTGTGTGTTAGATATGCCAGAGCCATCTTTTTGTTTTCTTTAAAAGTCCATGAAAACAAAACCATTCAGCAACATGTTTTGACTTATATCAATTAGACTTTTTTCATTTTTTGGGGAACGGACCACTTTTCCTTCTCCCCCCAACATAAGATTAGGCGGAATGCCTTTCAAGCCAGCGAAGTGCCTTTTGCTGATTTAGCCAAGGACAAACTGAAACAGACTTGGCAGAAATACAGATAGCAGGCTGGAAAGACTGGGCACCTGGCCACAAGTTGAACAGAGAATGTTATCAAAAAGGAGGCGGGCTGTGCCGGTGAACCAGAGAACTTCCCTTCATCTGCTGGACGGGGTGATCACCTAAGCTGCCTGCAAGTACTGCAGGTGCTCTGCGTGGGGGGACTTGTGCTCGCCCGTGGGGGATTGCTGCTTGCCGCTTGTCAGAGCCTGTTTTTTTTGTGGGGAGTCGCTGCCCGGACCAGAGCCGTGCCTGCCCTGCCTGCCTGCCCTGCCTGCCTGCCCTGCCTGCCTGCCCTGCCTGCCCTGCCTGCTGTGCCTGCTGGAGGGGTTGCCCTGCCACCGAGTCGTCGGGACGCTGGTCACATCCTCGCTGTGGAAGGAGGGTAACACGTGTATACACAGACACGCACACATCCACATCCACATATCTACTGGGATTAACTCCTACCCTTCTCCTCCATTAATCCTACATCTCTCTCTTGGGGAGTGCACTTACTAATACCATAGAACCCTGATTTTCCTTTCTGATATATGCCTAGATTACCTTCCCTGAACCTTGGTCCCTAAATTTTTGTTAACCCTTAATAAACCAATTAATTTGTTAATTCAACATTGGTCTCAGTAACAATTAGTGAGCGTGGTGAGGGAGCATTCCAATCTACACTCTGAGATATGGTCACTCAGTGGCCACGTGTGCAGTCTCATTCACAAACCTCTCTATTGGCAGGGGGATGTCGTGGAAGCATCCTGATGGCCAGTAGCTTTTGATATCAGCCTGCGACACATTTAAAAATGCTTTTTGAGAAAATTGTTGGTGTTTAGAATAGTTTCTGTACATTACTTGTATGTGTGTAAAAAACATCAAATAATGTATTTTTTAAGATATGTCTGGCAAGTTTGTGAAAGGCAGTATATGCTCTAGTCTTTGACATTCTTTTACTCTTAATACAGATTCATAGAATTGTTAGGGTTGGAAGGGACCTTAAAGATCATCTAGTTCCAACCCCCCTGCCATGGGGCAGGGACCCCTCCTGCTAGATCAGGTTGCTCTCTATCAGAGGCTCAAATCTATCCCATTAAACTTTGGGCATTCATGAAATCACTGTTGAGGTTGGCAGTCACCACTGAAGATCATCTAGTCCAACTTCCATGCTCAAAGCAGGACCAACTAGAAAGGGTTATTCAGGACCATGTCCAGTCAGATTTTTAATATCTGAGAATAAAAATTTCACAACCTCTCTGGGCAGCATGTTCCTGTGTTTGAACATCCTCACCGTAAAAAACAAACAATCAAAAAAACAACCAACAAACAAAAACAAACAAAAAAACCCTAAAAAAACCCAAAACAAAACCAAAACAAAGAAAACCCAAACAAACAAACAAAAACAAACAAACACCCCCCTCACACACACATTTTTTCTTACATTTAAATTAAATTGATTGTATGTCAATTTGTTTCTATTGCCTCCTCTCCTGTTACTGGGCATCAGATACCAGAAGTATCTGACTCCATTTTTCCTACTGCCCCCATCAGGTATTTGTATATATTCTTAAGATCCCCTGGAACCTTCTCCAGAATGAACAGTCCCAGATGTCTCAGCCTCCCATAATTTGTCAGATGCTCCAGACCCTTAATGATCTTTGTAGCCATTCACTGGATTCATTCCAGAAGTCCATATCTGTCTTGTATTCAAGAGTCCAGGCCTGGACCCAGCACTCTAGATGTATCTCACCCGGGTAAAGCAGATGAGTAAGATCATGCTCTTCTGCTTGTTGGCAACATTATTCCTAATGCAGCCCAGTATGCTGTTGGCTTTCTTTGCTGTGAAAGCCAGGAACTCTTGAGCTGGGGCATATTCAACACTGTTTCAGTGGTTATGAGGCCTGTCTTCTCCGCCATCGCACTGCACACCTAGTTTATCACTTTCTCACTTGACTGTGGATCATCTCCCTCCTCCACTGTTCCTTATTTAAAGTTCTTAAGAGTCTGGCCTGCCAGTTAGCAGAAATATTTCTTCCCTGCCTAGACAGGCAGATCCTGTCATTTTCCAGCAGTCCTTGATCCTGAAAGAATAAGGATCTACAGTCATAAAACCCCAAATCTCTTCTGTTGACACCACCTGTGCAAAAAGCTGCTGATCCACAAGCATCCGCCCATTTTTCTCTTCTCTGTCACTGCCAGGATCAAGAAGAAAACTTTCGGGGCCCCTCATACCCTTTATCCTCAACCTCAGTGCCCTGTAGTCACATTTGATGTGTTCCAGGTCTCCCCTGACACTTTCATTGGTACCCACATGGAAGAGCAGCAGAGCTAAGTAGTCTGAGGGCCACAGAAGCCTCAGCAGTCATTTCCCAACACCTCAGATTCAAGGCCCTAGCAAGAAGCAAAATCCCCTAGACAAGAAGTCAAGTTAGTAGATGGGGGCCTTTATCCCCTGTAGCAGAGAATGCCCCACTCATTCACTTTCCTTCCTCCTGCAAAGTCTGCTGACTTCTCCCTTCAGCTGCATTACTTGGTGATATATATCCTATACAACACATACCTCCTTCAGGCAAGACCGTATCTTGCTGCCCCAGGCACCACTGCAGGCCCAGACCTGCAAAGTTCACACAGGAGCTCAGTTTGAGCCAAGGCCTCTGGTGTTACAGGGTAAGTTGCTCCAGCTGGTGCTGGAGACTGTGCCATGGCACATCCCCTCCTTGTGGGTGCATGAGCACAAATCCTGTGTCTTGGAAGCATCCTTTTAATTGTTCAAAATGGAGCTCTGATAGCCAAAACCATCTTTTACACCCCCTTACTTATGTGATGGCAACTTGTATTAGCAGTCTTGACGTGTATATCTGAAATTGGAATTATTTGCACACAAATCATGTATTGTGCCCACAGATAGACATATATAGCTACACTCCAGAACACTCATTTCTCTGAGATAGATAATATTTTATATAGAGATTTCATATATATATGTCATAAATACAGAGTAAATTAAATCTATCTGCCTGCTCTGACGTATGCTTCTTTAAACTCCCATAAATACTGTCTGTGATCTTAAATTAATCCCATAATTTGTTATTACTTTGAAATGTTAGAGCAGCTTCACAATTGGTTGGGACTGTTACTGTTCTCTGCAGCTCCCACTGTAATTTTTCTGAACTAAATAACCAACCTGACAGTTTTGAAACAATCTTTTTTAAACTCATCTGTACACTGATGATATAGCAGGATTCCTCGCTGTTCAGAGCAACAATAAACTGATTACTTGTAAACCAAGAATGCATAAAGAGCCAGCAGGATGAAAATAGTCTCTTAAAATATACCTAGATTATATTTTCCCTTCTATGTAAAACAAGAAATTAATGTTAAATATAGAAATGCTAATATAAAACTGAGATAAAATTTGATTCCTTCTAGTGCTTTTAGAAGTGAACAATGAAGTTGCTAAGCAGCTTCACCTCAGAATTAGCCAGTTTCGACTTGTTTTTAAGTACCACAATTCATTTTAGTCTCAGATATACTGGTGTTATACAGGAACAGGGAGCATCTTAACTTTTAATCACTGAAATACATGTGAACCTCTCCATCTCCCCCTAAACCTCCTAAATCCATCACTCTGAGGATGGTTTACCTAACAAGAGTGATCTACATACAATTAATTTAAACAGATTTGGTTTAATATGAATGGGTTACTTATTTCTATATTTTTTTTCAGGTTCTGGTACAAATTGCCTTCGACATATGGATCCTGGAAGCAAGCTCAGAAGTTACAGCAAACTCAGATGAAAATCAAAATAGCCTAAAGGTAGGACAGAGAGCAAGTAATCTGGAAAGACAGTTTTATTCTGTGCTATTATAACATGTACTACACAAGTCTAGCTGTTGTAAGGAATAGTTGAGTATTTCCCCTCACTGATGGTAAACAGAACAGCTAACCAAGCAGAGTTATATTAGTAGTCAAGAAATGGCATTGTATGGTACATTTTATGAAATTAACTACAAACCCTAATGCATTGTATTGGTTTCAAGACTTAACTAGAGTTATTCATTCCTTTAATTATTATCCTTTGACATAAACCCATGATGCATTTCTGTAAAATTTAAGTTTTTAAACAAATTCTTCTATTAAGATATTATTTCTAAGTTTTTTAGTATTTTTAGAGTAGTCATAGACTTGACGTTTGAGTACTGAATTACAGAGACTGAAATACTCAGTAAAATTAAGCATGATGTCCCAAACTTGTACTAACCCAAATTAATATACCCATTTTGCACAGGTCTGGAGCACAGATGATTTGTCACGGTTTAATGCTGTGCTGGCAATTAAACAAATAACAGATGCCCTCTATTAACTCCTCTCCTCTCCCCTATAGGGAAAGGAGAGAGAATAAGGGAGAGAGACTTACAAGTTGGAAACTAAACTACACAACTTTAAGGAAACAGTAGTGATGAAAAGGAAAATAATGAAATATGTACAAATACATACAAAACCACTACTGCGCCACCCTCACACACCCAATAATGCTCACATCACCACCAGGGCTGCAGGCAGGCCCTGGAAATGTCCAAGACTCAACTCCTGGAGTCAGCAGCAGACAGAAGCTGGGTCCAGGAATGCACAGATCTGGATCAAAGGCAGATGAACAGATGGAATCCTCCCAGGACTCGGGCCATGGACAAAGAGGGCTTGACCCTTGTGATCCTGTAAATTTATACAGAGTATGACATGTCTGGGATAGAATACTGTGTCTGGTCAATTCTGGTCACCTGTCTGCTCCGCTCCTCCCCCCAAGAGGGTTGCAGGTGTGTCCCCTTTACTCCCTTCTGGTTCTGGAGCATACAATGTTTTTTCAGAACCAAGGAGTGCCCTTGGTTCCACACACCATTCTCTAGCTGTACCTATAAAAATTGAGAATTATCAGTCCTAGAAGCAGACACTGTCTGAGAAACATGCTGTTAATTTTAACAAGTGCAGCTATTTAGAAGGGACTTAACTGAGAAGTAAAATGACTAGAAATAAATTTGGTTCTATCCTGGCTCAAACCAGGACACCTGTACACTGATTCTATATGCTGTCATCTAAATTTATCTCCTGGGCTTCTAGTTTCAGGATTAATCTGCAGTGAGCTCAAGATTCACAGTGGAATTTACATAAGTTGTTCTTTATTTTGTATAGTTTGAAAACAACAGACTTTTGATCACTACTGGGTAAAAAAGATATTCTAAACAGTAATTGAATGAGAATTGGTTAAAAAAATTATGATCACTCTGCTACTTTTCTGTGGTTTTTACAAGAACAGAGAAAAAAATCTAGATTTTAGAGACCAAAATATTGAGAGGGATCATAGCTAAAGTACAGCCCTTGAAAGCTGACCACCAAACCAGGAGTATGTCTCGTCAAACCTGTAAATCTCACTTCATCTAGTATTCTTATAAATATGTGCAATTCTTCAGATTAAGTATCACAGAAGTCTTGCAAGGCCCAACTGTTCTGCTTCTCTGGAAATCTCTTTATGTAGCCTTTCAACAAAGCTATGAAGAAACTCAACAGCTACAGTGCTCTGGGTTTCTTGGGCTTCTTTGTTGTTTTCTGGAAGTTCATGGAAGTTCCCATTTTTGTGGTATACTATACACCCCAAATAGTCAATGAAAAGCTCTTTTGGCAAATTCCATGTTGGAGAGAGAGTGAATCTTCGAGTACTGTGTCACTAACATCTTTTTTCAATTCCTTTTTAGCTTAAAGCATCAACTTTTTATATCCAAAATTCACTAACAATCTTTACTTCTGGCATGAAAAATCCTAAAGCATAAAATGGTTTTACAAGCGTAAGAGGCAGAAACAACATTGCTGGCACTACTGGATCTTTCATTCTAAATCTTTTAAATTCAGTGCATTTTTTAAATCTCAAATTCTTGCAACTGTATGAAACTTTACTCCAAAATTTCTCTCTCAAAATTGCTTATAAAAATCTGAAACAATGTGGCCTAGAGCTCAAAAATAGTTTTAAAAATCCATTTCAGAATTATGGGGTTTGATATAAAAATAATTTAAAATTCTTTAATCTTTTAACACCATCCATTCTTACCCCACTATACTGGAATATTAACACTCACACTAATAAAAACTGTTGTGTTGTGGTTTTTTTTTAATTGAAAATTGCACTTTCATTTAGTCCTCATCCTTTCATTTAATCCTCATAATTTTTACTTCATTTTTAAAGTTAAAATGTAGAGCTGACATATACTTGGTTGATTTATTTTAAATAAAATACGAACGGGTACCGTAGGAGCGTATCTTCATATATTAACTATTTAATAAGTAAATGTATTTTAAAAAAAAAACCAAACCCTGAATAACAAAGACAAAACATTCACCAGACTACATCTTATTCAATGGCACTTAAATAAAGTTTTTCTTAACTTGTTTTCTATTTTAACTACAAATTGAAGATGAGCAGCTCAAGGATTTCTAGGATAGAATCACAGAATCACTTAGGTTGGAAAAGACCTTTGAGATCATCTAGTCCAACCATTAACCCTACTCTACCAAGTCCAGCACTAAGCCACATTCCCAAGTGTGGGGATTTATTAATTTTAGATATTCTGTGAACCAAAAAAAGTGAAGCAGCTGAAAGTGAAGAGCTGATCAGCCCTGCAGAAAATGTTAGGTACTGGAGTGCACAAGGCCAAGAATCTAAGTTAGTTTCTTTGGAATAACCAGCTGGATTTAGCAAAATATCATAACACCAAAAATGTTTCTGAGTATTTCTGAGCTCATTGACACTGACTTTTTGCTGAAAAGATGTTGTGCAGCAAATTTCACACTGAAGTTTAAAGCCTAGAGAAAAGCCAGGAAATTTAAAATTACACAGAGGGGTTATCTTTTTGTTCCTTTCTTTGCCTGCAACAGCACAAAAACCTGACAAAATAGAGCAGGTTTCAGTTAAAAGAGGATCAAGTTCCAGTTACATATACTTAAGCAGTGTATCAGAATCAGATAGTCATGACATTTTAACCATAATATCTTTTTATAATACACTCCTATAAGTGACACTGTAGTAACAAAAAGAAAAGTGTACTTCATAGCAAGTGGCTTAATCACTCCATCAGTTTTCTGGAAAAGCTCTTTATTTTCAGTAAACTAAATAATTTAAATGACCAACTCAATTTCTAATGCATTGAAGAAGAGCAAAATCTGGAAAGGATACTCCAAAGGAGCAGTTAATAAACCATTTAACAAAGATTAACGATGAAAAATGCCTTACGAGCCAATACAATTTAATAAAAAATATACTTTAATTAATTAATTAAATCACTTGCACTGTCAAATTAGAAAATAAATTAGAAAAGGTAAAAAGTGTAATCAAAGATCCCAAATATCTTCTTTTGAAGAGAGTAAGCCAGTTAAAATTCAGCTATATGACCCAGAAAAAAGTAACATCTACACATTACAACATTCCCAAACTTTTCTACAAAAGATCTGCAATACACATATTTATGATTTATTCTTAAATTTTTATTATATCTGTATTACCTCATCTTAATACAGACACAGGATGCCAGTGTATTGCATATACCAAGAAGCTCCCTTTGTTTTAAATAGGGACACATGAACAATAGGTACTGTTGCGGTCCGAGTTCGACCCGGGCTGGAAAACTCAAGTTGAGTCATGGATTGCCCCTTCTCTTCTCCTCAATTAGAGAGGAGGAATAGCCCCAATTGGCTGGTTTTAATTTCCCAGTGTGTCCGTCCCTAGGTTGGGACTGGCTGGCTACACCGGGTGTTTCTATAGAACACAAACCCTGCCCAGATGCGCGCGCACCGGTACAAACACAGAGACTGTGTGCTTAAAGTACCACTTTCCTCTAACAGCTTTGGAGCAGAGGGACTGTGGGGGTTGGGGGGGAGAGGATATGCAAATGTGGTTACAGGAGACAAACTTGGGGTGTGTAATGCTGGTTCTTTTGATAGGTAAAGAGAAAGAAAGAAAAACTATTATAGTTGGGGGTAGAGTGCCCGGCGAGTTTCCCGTATAGGGTAGACAAGGTGCGTGTGTGAACGTGGCCGATTACATTTGCCTGGGGAAAAGAACATGAAGAAAGGAAAGATTTCTCGGTCAGTGGGTCTCTCTTATAGTATCTGGCTAAGAAGCACTGACAGGTTTGGTGGCATCTGTGGCTTTAACAGTGGGCTTTTGGCGAGGGCGGTTTTCAGCAAGCGTAGCTTGGGCAGGCGGCTTGGGCAGGCAGCTTTGGGAGCACGAGACAAAGAAAGTACAAGCTAAAAAGAAACAGGCCTGATTGACTGCTGTGAAAATTTTTAAACATTTAAGCCTGACATAGAATAAAATTACTGAAGCTCAATCTCATGTCACTGAATCACTGGAAACATGCCACTGCTTTCACTGAAGGTTATTTGCTGATGTCCTACCAGATACAAATGTGATGCAGTCATTAGTGAAAATAAAAGCATAACTTACTATTTTTAATATGATAACTGCAAATACAGGTAGATTTCAAGATAAGTATGTCCACATGAAAAGGAATTACATGGATTTTTTTGATAATCATGGTAAACAGACTTTTCACTAACACTGCACTGGGAAGCAACATTTAAAGCTGTGGGTATGACATTCCCCAAGAGGTTAATTTCCTTTAAAACACTTAAACAGCAGGAGCTTCCTTATCTGTGTCAAAGTGAGCATAGATATAGTTTAAAGTGACAGGTTTAATAATTTCTAAACACAGACTTAACTTCCTTGGCTAAATGTTCCTCTCAGAACTGAACAGAACATTTATGCAATCCCTATATCCTAGTTTTGTGACTGTCATTATTTCAAGTAGCCAAATAATCACAAATTCTCTGAAAAACTGGGAGCATAGGAGAGAACGGATTAAAAAAATGGGAAAAAAATTAACTGGCCACAGCTTTAAGTTATCTATAATAATACCAGTACTCTGTCATTGACTTTCAAAAAAAAAATGGGGGTGAGGTTTCTCCAGCTTTTTGAATGACATGCATTTTCAGAATGTAATAGTGTATGTTTCCATTTAATAAGTTTGATTACTTGCAACTTACTGCAATGAGAGAGCTAGATCTGCAGCTTCTGCCCAAACCAGGAATCTCACTGAAGACAAAAAGCATCTTGTGAGAGAAGCTGCTAGACTAAGAAAGAGTGAGGAGTTAGACTACAGTTGCTTGGGACAGGGGGCAAAAGAAGTAAAATGGTGAAAGGAATAAACCTGGACTCATGATGGAGAAAGAAAATATTAGATATCTGCTGTAAAACTGCTGTATGAAACAACCATTGTGTGACCTGTTAGAGGAAGAAAGAATAGTCTAGGAAGTACTAACAAAAGGGGACGTCAGTTTGGAGAGTGAAGTGGTGACACTGGAGTTGTGGCCTATGCTGTTAAAGGAGAAAGGACAGATTTACCTCTGGGATAGCAGACACTATTGGAACACAAGAGACTTTTCTGCAAAGCCCAAGATGTTCAATCCCTCCTCCTTCTTCCAAGGACCTCTCAAACAACCTGAGCAAATGCAACTTCCAATAAGCAACATGAAGTTCATGAAGAACCCTGTGAAGCATCACAGACTGTGGAAGATGATGTGTCAAAGATGACTCCTGAGAGAGCTAGTCAAAAGTAGCCAAAGATGGATCTTTAGGATGCTTTGGATGAATGCGACCTAAAGATTAAATGCCTGTTCCTAAATGCAATTCCTTTTACAAGGATTACTTTCTAGGGGTGCAATTACTACTATTTTCCAAACCACACTTTTGACTGACGTGACAGTGACACTTTCAAAAGCAGAGGGTCAGTTACTCATTATCTATATAAACGTACATGCAATAGAAAATAATAATTTTAAAAAAATATAACATCAAACGTTACAATGGAAAGCTTTTTGTATGCAGCATTTGTGTGAAACAACCAAAGAGTTTATTTGCCAAAGGTCTCATCTCTGGTAAGATTTTCTATAGCAGCAGAGAGCTGATTTTATAGCCTAGCACAGTATGTGAATAGTCAGTTGAGATGACAGCTGAATGGTAAATTCTTCTGGTTGAAACTTATGCAATAAAATCTGACTCCAAATTTTTTTTTTATTATTTTTTTATTTTTTTTTTTAAATGGAGCAATGTATACCTTATACCTGAAATGGCAGCCTTCCTGTATGTTTTTACCTCATCAACATTTCATTTTATATCCTGTCTGAAAGTGCTTTTTTCCTTTGTAACTTGTGCTTCTTAATTTCTGTCTCCCTTTGCTATCTTTTCCCATTGAACTTGGTAATTGTACCATGTAGGATTTGGTTTGTCTGCAAAATTCTATATAGAACATTTTATTTAATCTATTCCTACCATTATAAAAGCCCTAAACTCACTTTTAAAATAGAGTAAATACAAGGGAGTAAACATTCTGGGTATGAAAATCCCCTAATTTAGGAAAGTTCTGAAAGCTTTCCACTACAGCTGGTTGATCAGCTGATATTAGGCTTTATCCACCTTACTTGTCTAAAACTGTCACAAACTTTAGGCCAGACTTGATGCGCATGAAAAAACAAAAAAAAACCCCTCTGACTAAATGTATCTGCAAGTTTTGAGAAGCAGAAAAAAATAGATACAACTTGCCACTTGGGGACCTGTCTTTTAGTAAAGCTAACTGGTGAAGCACAGGAACTAAAATCCTGTTCAGTCCTTCTAACTACATGAGAATCTACTGCTGCTGCAAAATTTCTGTGTTGCTGAAGTCTCATTAGCCAATTATAAATGCCAGTATTTCCTGCTCTCTATTGTTTTTCTTTGAATTCTCAGCTCAGCTTTGTACAAACTTGATTCAAGCCACTATATAATCCTGTTATAAATGCATTGCCTTTTCATTTAAAGCCTTTAGCTTAATTCTTTTCCTGATGGATGTGTCAACTTGTTCACACTGAATAGCAAGAAAAGGCTTTACTTCTGGCTTTTTAATGTGCCAGTCACGGACTGACATGAGATCCCACTGCAGTATCTCAAGTGAGCTTCTACAGTACAAATGTCCATACAACTGCAAGAGACAAACTTCGTTTCATCTGTTGAAGCTTTGGTTGACACTAAGATTAAGAGCTTAACAAATGCAATGGTCTGTTCTCTTACCATTTGAGAGTTTCAAGCTTCACTGTCCTAAGAAAGACAAATGAAGGGCTGTCTGACTGTCTAACATTTTCTCATCTCTTGAGTGTTGTATGTGATTAAAAGGCAGGTGGAGTGAGAAGATGTGGGATCAGTCATAAAAAATATCTAAAATATATAAATCTATACCCATAAGAACCTTGTTCTTTGGCCACCCAAGCATCTTCCTTTCAGACTGCAGCTAAAAATCATCCATTTAATCTGAACCTGACAGAAAAAAACCTAACAAAATCCTAACTAATGTAGGAGTAAATGAGCGCATTTGAGTATTCTCAAAACAGTTCTGCTTTCTTGTCACAGCAAATCCTTGTGTCATCAATTTTTTTCTTTCTTGTTCTAGGTTTGAACACCCTTCTAGCTGATTTTATTCTTTTTTCACCTTTTGGGACAACTTTCATTTTTACATTTACCATCTTTCATCTGAAAAAATAGTATCTTCCCATTTTTTTCTTTCTCTTCGGGGAAAGAGACAAAGCAATTTGTTTTTAAGTTGCTGATAAAGCTAGAAATATCCTACGACACTGTCAGTGAATTGCAATAATTTAAGGGACTGGAGACAATGTCTTTGGTAGAAGATGAAAACAGCAGCTTCATAGGGTAAAAGAAAAATTCTAGTCTTATACAGCTGTGATTATGATGATTATTATTAAACTGTCACATCACATCAATGGATAAACAAGTTGCTAAGCCTAGATCATATTAACTATTGTGACAGCTGTAAATACTGTGGTAATGACTCTTCTGCGGGCAATAGAACAGATGAGAAAATGATTGAAGCTTCATGAGTGTACGACACTTTTACAGGTGATTCTGCAACAAGTTAGACAATCTCTTAAGTAGGAACAGCCTGCTTGCCTTAGAGGTAATGCAGTGCCTAAACAGCAGTCTGAGCTGTATGCTATTTACTTTCATCAGTAATATAATCCTTGATTTTAATGCTATTTTACAAAAAATGCAAATGAAGTCATCAAAATGAAAGTGGTTCTTCAAAGGTGATCTGTAAAGGGAGAAAAACACCTGTTTATGTCTCTGCTTTGTTTTTGATGTATAGTTGGAGGGGTTTTTTACAAGGTGGGAGGTGGTTTTTATTGTTTAAGACAAGGTTGCCTGCATCTAAAAATATCAGGAATACCAAATGCAGTTTTCCTCCCCTGCATATGCCAGTAGAGAGAATAAGTAGAAAGATGTGTCCCTGTGCAATTAGTATTTATTCACTGGCCTTCTCAGTTCTGTGTCTTTTGGCTTGCTAGCTCAGCAAACCCCATGGAAGGAGGAAATAATGGTATGTGCCCTATATTCAAGTTACTAGGGATGATGATTTCTGAGAATGCAATTAAAAGTCATGCCCTGCAAGCCTCAAGTAGATGAGAAGACAACTTTTTATGCTTGCTGACCAATATTGCAAAAAAGAAAAGGTCAACAATATTTGAGCCTTAGAATCTTAATTAGCTAATTATGGTTCCTGTTTCCTTCAAGCAAAGATCCATAAAAAAAGAAAAAACACAAAGAAACAAAATTAAATTGTGTTGTGAAACAATGAAATTAATTCCATTTTTGAGGGGATATTTTTTAGTTTTATTCTTTTAACTACACTTTTGATGTGTTTTGGATATCTACTTCTGAACTCAGTGGGATGCATTTAAATAATTTAACACAAATTTTAAGATTTCAGTATCCCTATCTTTAAAGCTTTAGATTAAACAAAATAAATACCTGAATGTATCCTTTTTTATTGGAAAACATCAGGAAGAGATTGCTTAAGTGCTATGATTAGACATATGGCTGCTGTTGAAGTGCCCTTTACTATCTTCTGATAATTACCTAGAGGACTAGGCTATAGATTTTATAGTCACAGTTATTTAAGGATGAATAGAAGGATATTAGTATCTAGAGCAGTTCACAGAGGCATTTTGACTGAGAGAAAAAGGGAACTTTCTGATTTTTCTGCATTCAATCTCAATATGTAGTATATCACAAAGGGGTATTTTTTAATGAATGCAGATTCTTGAGATCATTCTCATAAGAAGTTTAAGACTTTTGCACAACTTCATATTGCATATTACTAAAAGGGATTACAAGTAACTATCTCTTCTTGAAGGATCAAAAGTTGTAAGGGCAAAGAAATGTCTGCAAGGTACTATTTTGTGGAAATAATGTGATTTCCACACTATTGAAAGGTTTTGTGGGAGAAAGGGGCAAAAAATGTATTTTTTTCATTGAAAGTATCTAAATGTTGTATTCTGACTTAGCTATATCTGTATTACTTACGATATTTTTCATTAATATGAAATACGCATTTATTAAAGTATGTCACGACATGAGTAGGGCAACCCAGGGAGATTCAGATTGGACCCCCTTGCTTTCTAAACTCCTTCTCAGAGAGGAGCCCAGGTGCAGCTGGATCCAACCTTTGTCTCAGACCTGGCCCTTCCAGGGAGAGTGATTAAAATGTCACGGTCCGAGGAAATGCTCGACCGTCCGATACCCCTTGATCAGATTAAGGTGAAACGATGCTCAAGGTCTGTATTTGAATTAGGTTTAATTAAAACTACAGAAGAAATACGGATACTTCAATTATCATCTCAGGCTGCACGATCATAAAAGCTGACAATTAGATCACAAGAGTACAATACATATATGTTTAAACTGCACAACCTGAGAAAAAATCGTGGTTAGGCCTTGCGTTACTTAATTATGTCAGGAAAGAAGAGAGAGAGACAGTAGGAGAAGACAAGTTTAGAGAGATAGATAATAGAAAATCACCAGTCCTGGATCCAGCGTTGGGCCAGCCAACGGGGGAGAGCTGGTGTCAGTGAGGCTCCCTGAGCCCACCATTGCAGCCCCCCTGTTTTATAGGCCTAGTTTCCTTGTTTTGCAAGAATGAGCAAGCGTGTTTGAGTCATAAGACTGAGCAGATGGAATGCACCTCCGCCCCTCCATCCTTATCTCAATCCTTATCTCAATCGCTGTATATGCAGGCCGCAGGCATATGCAGCTATCAGCGTTGTCTTCATCTTCTCATCCCCTTTGGGATGCAAACAAGACTTTTTTTAGGGGTTACAATGGGGTTTCAACACCAATTCCAGCAAGTATAGGTCCTGAGGGCTGGTCCCTCACAAAGTACTGAATTGCTGCATAAACATGCTTTCAGCAGCATAGTACAAAAGGCCACCTGAAGCACTTAAACTATCATGAAACATAATATTTTGGAATTTCAATACCAAAAAATGTTCAGTACAAAATTGAGAATTGTTGTATAAAAACAAAAACGACACTTAAAATAATAAGAATGCGTGTTACACTTTTTAGATTATCAGGTAAAACACAGTTGTATGCAGCTGCATATACTTTATCTCTCCATAGATTTACAGAGGAAGGTATTTTACATTTTACAATAGTTTCACAATATCACGTGACCTGGAGAAGTTACTGTTTCTGGAACCAAGGACCTGTTTCCATATGCCTTGTGGTAAGTTGTCGCGGACCGAGATAGGTAAAGCCGCGACCCCCACCCCCACCTCGGGGGATCGAGGGCTGAGGACCGCTCCCCGTCACACTCACAAACAACGCTTAGGAATCCATAGGTTTATTAAAGGCACTGAGGGTTTGGCAAGTCTGATATCAACCAACACACAAGGACTATCTATATACCTATATCCACACCTATATAAATGCTATTCTTTCTTTGACATTCCTCGGATATTATTCTGCCAGTTCATACAAATTGTCAACATTGCTACATACAGACATATCTCTCCCCTACTCCTCTCAAACTCTGCCTACAATAGGTGTATCAAGCTTTCTTCTGCAGCACTCAACCCATCATATTCATCCTCTTTCCTCCAGATTTCCTCTCACACAGCAGCAGCTCCTGCCACTCAATTAATTTTCCTCTGCTGCTACAGAGCTATTTTTTTCCTCAGTTAAGAAGTAAAGCATTAAATCACCTGTACTATATTAATCATTCTTATGGGAGTAATGATGTACAAGGAAGAGGAATAAAAAAACTGAGGCCAAAGAAAGCCTCTGAACTGACCATAACCTATGTAAGAAACACAAACCAGCGGCACAATTTTTTGCCACTGTTGCCATTTTGTAATTAATCTCTAAAGCTTTCATTTTTTTATTTGATAGATTTGAACATACCAGTGCAGTGACATCTGTAAATTGGAAACTCTGAGTTAGCATGTTTTACCCCTGCATCTTTTCACCTCCATTGCGATGCCCCAGCAGAATGCATATAAATCAATAGAGGAGCAACACTTCACAGCTCAAGGGTATAAGCAATTGTGATGCTCACTCCTAGGACTCCAAAGCCTCCCAAAGGCCAACCACAGACTCTCAGCATTCAAGAGGATTTCAGTGCCGTCACTGCTTAGAAATCCAATGATGGATAGGACCATCAAGCAGTTTAATTTAGTTTAGATAAGCTGATACTACTGAAACACTGTATCTTCTCAGGTCCCTGTTCAAATGTAACCTACCCTGCCCTTGTAAGGTTCCTTTCTAGCATTTTCCTGTACCTGGTGTTACTGAAGCAGAATCCAATCATCTGTATTTGACACAAGCTAGGACACTTCCTTCCATTGACAGGATAGGAACTAGGCTAGGTGACCTCACTTGAGGATGTCTCTGTTTATGTAAAAGCTTCTTGGCCAGTCTTCTTACAGACTGGTTCTCTAATTGAAGCCACTTTAGTGCTCCCATCCCTTTGCTCAGGTCTAACACTCAGGCCAGAAGGACTCCTAGCACACTGTGGTGGCAGTATCAATGCTGGAGGCCCTTAGGGTGAGGAGGGTGACAGAGAGGCCCAGGGGTCCATGAAGGGCTGGGTGCTTCCCAGACATTACTGCTGTGCTAGGCCCATCCCCAGGTGGCAAATTCTCACACAGGCCCTGAGTGACACCAGCCCAGGAGCTGCCTTGACACCATCCCTCTGGGCACTGCAAACAAGTCCTGGCAGTCAAGGGGGTTCTCACCAGTTGTGGGGACCAGGGAACTGCTGCTGCAAGCAGCCAAGAGGAATGTAGGCCTTGGTGTGGGCACTGGCACCAGCACCCCAGAAAAGGCTGGGGGCTCCCATACCCTCCTGAGGCATTGTATGTGACTGCTCCTTGACTAGTTCCTCTTCCTCTTCCTGCTCCTGTGGGGATGTTTCTTCACTGATGCTCTGAACACACTGCACCACCTCTGGGTATGCTTGTGTGCCTGTGGTAGGGGCAAGGGATCAACATTTCCTCTCCTGAAATCCTCTCATCTGTGTTTATTCCTGCCTCTGTTGGTTTTTGAGGATGAAAATGCACAAAAATATTAATCCGGATCCTACCCAACTCTCCCAAACTGGTTGCCAACAGGATTTTTCCTTGACACATGGCTGTAAGAGGACACCTCTTGAAAATTTGACATGACTAGTAGAAAGACTTTACCCCAGCCTGGCTTAAGTCTCTGCCCAAGATGCCTACATCAAGCAAATAGTTTTCTGACTTTGAAGAAGGTGATCAGGCCCAGGACTGGTCATAGCTAACCTGTGTTTGGGATCGCTTCATGCTGACAGATTACAGAAGAGAAAAGTGATTGGCAGCTGAATGGGATGCAGTGCAGGGCGCTTAGAAAAGGAGCTGTCAGAGCTGCTGCAAGGTTGTGGGCTGCAAGGAGTGCTGTGCCAAAAGCTAGCTTGGTTGTGAGGTGTTGAGCAAGAAAAGAAGAGCTCCAAAGCTCAGATTAATCTGAAGTGGTGACATTCACAAGAATATACAATAGATAGAGGTCCTTCAGTAGTGCTTTACCAGCATGTTTAAAACTGTCAGAAAGTGTCTGAAAAAGCAGGAATGTATTTCTCAACTGTATCAGTCAAGCAAGGGAGTAACTTGGACCAATCTTGCAGCTATGTAGATGGCAATGCTCTTATACAAAAGCAGTGACACACCTCAAAGGCACTCAGAGGCACTTTTCATGCCTGAGGATTTAGATGGAAAAGCAGCACTCTCTGCATACCATCTCTGCCTTCTGAAGAGATGAAAGGAAGCTCATGAAGCTGATAAAGCTGACACAACAGAAGTACATTATTCATTCTTTTCTAAGCTAACATTAAGAAAGACAGGCAAAATTCATGCTACTGGAAAGATATAGAGAAAGATAATTCTGTATCATTATGGCTGTGACACTCACCTATGTATAGGTGCTTATTTTCTATTAAAACATTACTAGGCTAAAGCAACAATAGTTCAGGGAGGCCACGATTTATCTACTAGATGTCATAGTTACTGAAATGCAAGATAGACCTCCTAAGCTATATGATTTCTCCACTACCAAAGTTATGTACTGTCTTCATTTGAAAAAATAAAGTTACTTTAATGCATTTTCAGGGAGTCCTATCTGAATAGTCTGTACTGAGTACGCTTTGAATGTGTTCATTAGATGCTCTCAGGAGACTGAGGCTTCATTCCACCTGGTTCCTGGATTTCAACATCAGAAAAAGCATCTCATTGCTCACAGCAAGGCAGTTCAGGGCAAGCCAAGAAAATTGCTAGCTTCCAGAGAATATACATAAAGTAAAAATAAGATGCCTACACATTTTTGATACTCGCAGGGGTGTAGGAAAGGAGACTTTTTTTAGATGGCTTTTTGGATGTACACCCTTAAAGCAAACCTATGTTCTGTTTAAGACATCCACATCATTATTTTGATTGGGGCTTCTCATTTCTGAAGCCATCTATAATTCTGTGCATTAAACATCATATTCACTGATTCTCCATTACATATACATGGAAAAATACATTAAGAAGTGTGACTTCTGAATCTGTTTTTATAGACCTAATATATTGTCAAGAAAGCTTACAAATACAATGATGTAATGCTTGCTAGAAGCGATGACAATACCATACAGGAAATAAGTGTAATTTGAATAATTCAGAAGGCAGAAAACTACTTACATTCCCATCCGTAAATGACAGATTTTGATGTGTGTAATTTTCTATTACATAAATATTATATTATTAGAGTAAATATCACAATTCAGTTACTGTTAACATTTTATTGATAATAAATAATTTAATGAAGTATTCATTATTTTTATCTTGTATCATTCCATGACTGAACTTTGCATTTTAGTCCTGATCTATTTATACTTTCTATGTGCAGGTCTTGATCAGAAGAAGATACTAGTTACTAGCACTGCTATCCAGATACATCTCAGTCAGATTGCTTATTATCTTCCCAGCTGTCCTTTTCAGGGTGATCCAGACCAAATATTATCTGAATACAGATAGATGCTACTACATGTTCACCATGCTATGTGCACTACTTGTACTGCTAAGGAATCAGAAAATTCTTGAATGGTTTGGGTTGGAAGGAACCTTTAAAGGTCATGTGGTTCCACACCCCCCTGTATGGGCAGGAGCACCTTCCACTAGACCAAGTTGCTCAAAGGCCCATACAGCCTGGCCTTGAATACTTCCAGGAATGTGGCATCCACAACTCCCTTGGGCAACCTGTCTCTCACCACCCTTACACTAAAGAATTTCTTCCTAATAGTCAATCTAAATCTACCCTCTTTCAGCTTAAAACTGTTCCCCCTTATCCTATCACTACATGGCCTTGTAAAAAGTCCCTCCCTAGCTCTCCAATAGGCCCCTTCAGGTACTGGAAGGTCACTATAAAGTCTCCCCAGAGCCTTCTCTTCTCCAGGCTGACAACCCCAGCTCTCTCACTAATGGATTATTCTGACTTGTGATTTGAGGATCCTCAAGTGTAGGCTTGAAGGTGTATCGATATATGCAGGAGATGCATCAAGTATCATGCTGAGGTTTCTGACTATGTTTTACATTTAGAAAATGGTAGATCATCTTTACGTAGGCTTCAGTTACATAGACTGTTATGTCATCCTGTATGCACTCTTTCTACTTTATTCACAGATGGAATTAGTCCCCTTTGCTTATGAAGATTCCATAATAAAACCAGATATGATTCTGTCACAGTAAGGCCAAGAGCAATTTGACTGGATCTTTTGTAATATTTAATAGCTTAGTGCTGAAACTATAACCTTGACTGAATCTATAAGGTTGGTTTTAAATGTTTTTAAATTTGTCTGTAAAAGTTGTGATTGTTTCAGTTCTGCATCAGAAACTGCCATTGAAATATATGGCATATCTCCCAGCCACATCAAGTCAGCTCACTTACCTAAGGTTTTCTAGATGACACTGTGTAGTTACTCTTACACTGTATAGCTGAGCTGGAAAAACATAATCATTTTTAGACCACCAAAGCATAAATATAAAGATCAAATTAAAACAAAGGTACTTTTAACCTTCTCTCAGAAATGCTACTGATAGTGAATTAAAAACCTTTTCATTTGAATTTTGGTTTGTATCTTTCTTCGTATTAGTTTCTGCCTTCTGTGATTCTCAGCATGATTCAGAGTAAGAAGAGTTACTCATGAAGTTGTAATGTATTGCTGTCTTCACTCTCACACTATTACTATCAGCTTTGAAGTGCAGAATCAGACACGAAAATTCAAACTTCTTGTTAGTCATAACAAGGATAAACTATTTCAAATCAAGAAGCCAGCATACAGAAGGTAGAAGAACCACATTACCACATTAACTTCAGCTTGGTACAGACTAGGTCTATAAAATGAAACAGAAGTTGCCTCAAGTATTCTTATTTATAGGTAGTTACTATTTGTAACTATTCTAGATAAAAACATCTGCAATGTCCTGTTCATTCATGAGAACTACTGAAGGTATAAGAACTCCTCATTTGTATGAGGTGATCAGTAGTTGACTCTGGAAATTACTTTGTTATACACCTATATAATACATATTTTATTTAGCTAATACATAATACATAGTCTTAGTTTTATTTACTATTTTATGCATGAGTTAATAAAAAATTCACATAAAGCAAGACGCAGCTACTCTTGTCTATAATGACAACACACAGCAAGTAATAAGTAATCTGTATTCCTACAGTAATGAGTCCTGAAAGTTGTCTTAAGACTGCTAATAAGATGACATAACTAAATGTGGCAAGTCAAAAATGTAAAGCTGTAAAGCTACAAGTTCAGACAATTTTCTGAAAGCACAGAATCACAGAATCCTAGGGGATGGAAGGGACCTCGAAAGATCATCTAGACCAACCCCCCCTGCCAGAGCAGGGTCACCTAGAGCACATCACACAGGAACTGTCCAGGTGGGTTTTGAATGTCTCCAGTGAAGGAGACTCCACAACCTCTCTGGGCAGCCTGTTCCAGTGCTCTGTCACTCTCACAAAAATGCTGTCTCTGAATCCCTCTATCACCTCTATATTGGATTGGAGACCCTGAAATGTTCCTCTGATCTTGGAGTTATAACAAGTACGCTAGTACAGAGGGTTATAGCAGGATGATAGATTGATGCACTTATCCTGTATATTATATTTGCTGATTATCTATGATCCAGTATTTTTCAGCTTCTGACCATCTGTTAGAAAAAGCTTGGAAGGTTCATTATTAGGTAATTGTTTCATAATTATGCTGAGAAACTGTCTAATATAAATTTTCTCATTTAGATTATATTATAATTTATTGAAGAAGTTTTTAATCTACTTGCTTTTTGCCTAATTGTTTTCAGCCAACATCTGCCACATATGGAAAGCTAAAAAAATACATATAAAGCCTCAGATGCATCAAGGTTCCTACCAGTATTCACTAACAGTTGGTATCCACACAGAAAAAGACACTAACCATATTGAATACCCTCTTCCAGCTGTTGATGCAGAGATTTAGCCTAGGGAGCTGTTTACAAACGTATTTGGCTATTTTACCATCTGGTATTTACTGACTCTGGGTGCAGTCCTGCTTGCAGTCATACGATTCATCCAAATCAAGACTACAGGAACTAATTCAAGAGGCATAGCTGGGATCAGTTATGTTAGTCAAATTGTGAGAATTTGAGGGTCTTTAAAGAAACTTACAGGTACAAAATGTTCAGACTTAGCAGAAAAAGTTGACTTGTGAGCATTTTCTGAAGTAAACCTTTTTCTTCCTCCCTGTAGAGGTCTTCCTGCTCCAAATGAAAACTTATTGCATAAAGCTTTGTCTTTGGCTAAACATTTGCTCTGTAAATGGAATCATTCACCACTTATTTAAAAGAAGTTTAAAAATTTCTCCTAATAAAATCTTCCTGTCAAAACATTCAGAAGTTAGGAGGAGAACTGCTGAAGAATGTGAAGAAGGGATGCATATTTAACCTAACTTGACTACACATGTGATGTTTTAGAAACCCCCTTCAGTATTCCTCTAAAACAGATAGTGGCTTCAACTACTCAGAAAAAAAAGTAAAACATTAAAAAAATTAATTAAAATAATAAGAATTACATAAGGGTATGGGAAATATTTTTTGTTTTTTTTCCCCCTAAGTATAACAGGTACCTGAGTACTCCAACATTCTTACATGCTGGAAATATGTCACTTTTAGTGTGTTATACAAGATGTAGCAAGCAGCACATGGAGGAAACAGATGAATACTCGGGTAAAATAAGAAAGGCTAATATATTCCTGTAAGCAATATGAGATGAATATAAGGAGTTGACTTTGGAGTGCAAACGATAGTTATAAATAAAATATGCTATGACGTGGAAGTTAAAAAAGAAGTTAATTCAAAGCAATAATTCTGGTTGTTTTTCCGAAACCCTCCAAGATAGTGAGTTGGCATGTCCATATGTGTGTTGGAAGTGTTGGACAGATAGTTTGTTAGATAGGTGATAGAAAGTTGATGAATACTGGAAGGAAGACTTGAAACTACAAGTTTTATAATGTGGCAGATAGAAAAGGTATACCAATTCTTGTTGTAGAACGGGGAAATGGGACTATTTGTAAGGAATTAATGGCACTGTTTTTAAACATAATTTGGCTAACGCTAATATTTTTTCTTGTCATACTGTTATGTTCAGAGTCTCCTAAGAACAGAAGGAATGAATTACTACTCTGATTTTCTGTAAAAAATGGATTAAGATTTACCAATCTATAAGACCACTGTCAAACCCAAAAATGACTGGGAGAAAAATTCTGAGAACCTCTCAAGACAACTTGGAGCTGGGAACTGTGCTATCTTTAGGTTGCAAGCATAGTTTAAGATATTGTCACTCCGATTTTCACCCTTGATTTAGCAAGATTTGCATGGCAGGTTTAGACTTACTAAATTTTAGAACACATAAGCTGTCAAAAATCTTTCCTCCATTAGAAGTGCTTATGGGCTGTAATCAAGACATAGATCTTGGTAATTTCTCTGTATTAAACTAAGGAAGCTGAATCTCTTAAATAGTGTGCATAAAGGTATTTTTCCCACAACTACGGTTACTCTAAAGTTGCTTTGGATTCTGAAGCCTGAACATTGAGTTCACTCCCTAATTCAGTGTCCCAACAATGGTAGCTATATTTTCTTGGGCAGAAATCCCTGCCACTATCCTGCATCTAGTATTTTCCTGCTTCCAGTATTGCACTATTTGAATGAGAGCAAACAGCTTAAAAAGCAAACTGATGCAATAAATTGTGCCTAGTAGACTCTCTCAGATGTACCAGTGGAATGTTTGTGAGTGTGTTTATTAGTCTCTTTGGTAAAGCTTTCCCTAACAAAAAATGTTAAGCTTTCTACAGTAATTCTGGGTGTCTTGACTCCTCTGGAAATATAAGTATGCAGTCTTTAGTAGATTTGAAATATATGTTGAATCGGTTTCTAAAGTAAAGTTAAATTTCCTTGAAGATAAAAGATTAATACAAATAATCTTTATTTTTATAAGGGCTTGTAACAAAAACAGTTTGGAAAGAATTACAAGTAAGTGCCCTCTATACATCTATAAGCAACTTCAAAACAATATCCCATTTGGAAAGCAAAATCCATTTGGTTGAAGACAGGAAAGAGTTAGTCTTCAACTAGTAAATTTCCTACAGATGAAATAAATTTCATTCAGATATCTAGCAATCTTGCAGGTTCCTCCTGAGGGACTTTTATGCCCGTAGAAAAGTTAGAGTTAGAATTAAATTAGAATTAGGACTATATGATTAGTTAGGACAAAACCAAAAGTGTTAGATTTCATGAGAAAACTTCCCACATGGATCATTAATACAACCTCAAGGCGAGGTTCATACTAGAACTGACAATGGCCTTTCTAATTGCAGAGCTTCTATACATGCCCAATTAAAACCTCTTTTCTACCACACTATCTGACACATCTGTTATTAATAAGGCATGAAGGGAATATTGCAAGTTTACCAGTGTGGTAACTCTCATACAACTCCTGTCTTGGTAAAAACTGAGAAGAAAAGATGTGCTAATAGTTAAAGTATTGGTTTTAGGATCATGCACACAATTAGTTCAAATTCAGCTGACGTATTTGGTAAACATGACAAGCTCTCTTTAATAAATAATGTTATTTCGCCTTGTAATTTGGAAGTCTTACATGGTCCCAATAATGCTTTAAGGATAAAGTCAAAGTATGTGCTAAAGTGTTGATTTTATTTCAGACCAGTTGGAGGACTACAGCTTTTTGGCCAGTGAAACAGATCTTTTTTTAATGTGAGGAAAAAGTTGGGAAGGACAAACTATTGTAGTGTTGCTTAAAGATGAAAGATTGAATATCAGATGGATTAAAAGCCAAATTTTGTAAAGAACACAGGCCTACGCTTAAGAAAAATATTTTGAACGTGGCCCAAATTACTTTCTGACACTTGTGATGAGGCTGTAAAGAGAACCTGGGCTTGCTCCAGTCCAGACTCTTTTCTACAGAAACACATGAAGCAAGGACTACAGTCATCTAATAATTGTTTAAATTATTGAACGTGTGTTAAGACAGCTTTTCAAGTCTCTTGTATTTTGTAGTCTAAGTTAATTTATAGGACATACTAAATTTAGACACTAAATAGCACCTGTTTGTTCCATCATGCACCACTCATTCCCTGCTTTCTCACTTTGGAGTGTTTTACTCATCCCAAGCTCAGTCTGACAAAAACTCCTTCGTGCAAACATACAAATTCTGTCTCCCATTTTAAGATAACTTCACCTTTTCATCCACGGATTTAAAAATAACCAGCACGTATATTGGTCAGGCACACTGAAAACCAATGCAGCAGCTTCCCCTGCTGGCTATTGCGATGAACTAGCAGACATTCCTCACCTTGCCTGGTACCGGCCCTGCCGCTGCTACACAAATGCACAGAGCTATGTCAGAGGTACATGAGGTTACTCAAACGACAACATTTTTCACAGGGTAACAGTTCATCAGTGAATACTGAGATGCTTAGTACCTGTCAGAAGAAAAGAAATACGTATACCGTTTGAAATGCTGTTTAGAAGTGCTCTGAGGAATTCTGTACAGTTGCAGCCATTTTAATATAATGGCTACACCTGCATTAATATTTTAGTCTGTAAGCACATGCCAGTGTATTTTGGCCTTGTGACTACTTAGAATGGGCCTGTTTTGTTCTTTTAGGATCAAAGACATTGTGTGAAAGCAACTAAAAATGTCTGTATGTTTATGCTTTATTTAATCAATAACATAATTCTAACTCCTTTTCAGAGTCGTTCTTAAGTTATGTACTTCCTAAAAAAATCAATGAAATTCATACAACGTTTTCTACTGTATAACTTGGAATGTATCACTGTACCAGTACATGGATAAGCTTTGACATTGCTGTCTGCAGGAAAATACCCTGTCAACTATTCTGTCTTCTGCAATAAGGCACACAGCAAATCACCTGTAGGGCAAAAGATAATGGACCCAATGGTGCAAACTGTGATGGTCAAGACTTTCTCATTTAGTTTAATGGAAAACCGCAGGACCTTAGCAGCCCACAGGAATGGCACTGCATAATATCTCACACAAGGTCAAGCCAAACATTTCAGATAGACTGGGGATTCAGCTGCTATGAAATTTTTGAAGCTTTCTGTAATCATATAATCAGCTGTTTATTCCTAGTCAGTAGGCTAGTAATTGATCAGTATTATTCTACAGTGTCCACTTTGATCGGATGATTACCAGAAAGCTTTTACTATTAAATGTTATGTTTATTAGTCTATCTTTATTACTCTATTCATTTAAAGCTGTAGATGATGAGGAGGGAAATGACAAAGCCAGTTACCTGAGTTTTCTGCTGATAAAGTAAAAGTAAGGAGAAAATTGCATTTTTCTATTTTTTTAAAATACAATTTTTCCTTTACAGTGCTGAACTCCTCTGATGCCTTGTTGCTGGTAATGCTATTTCAAAGCCACTTTGAAAGCAGGAAGGTCCTTGTATTTCCTTCTATCAGCCAAAAGCAATGAAGCATTGCAATTCTTTGCCCATTCTATTAATAGACTTGCAACTGAAGCAGAAGAAATTCAAGGACTTTTCTTTCATGACACATTTTACAGTATCTCTAAGCAACATAGCACAAATTAAGGTGCAAAGCTTACATGTCTTTTCTGATGAACTAGGGCATTTGTTTAAGAAGCTGAAAATTAATTACACATATTTCTTAATTCTTTTCCTAATGTCTAAGAGTAACACGGTCCCAAGCATTGCAGCACTTCCATAGTGCACTCAGTATCCTATCCAGCATTCAGTGCCAGAAAAAATACTGCAAAAATTATTTTCCACAAAGCTAATGTGGTCATGTTCACATCTAAGTGAAGGGATTTTCTTCTGCAACAACAGAGTCACATGAAAAGGTATGGGTATGATCACAGAATATAGCCTGAGAAAGTAGAAATAATGGTGGCTAGCCAACAAAAAATCTAGTGAAATAAACAACCTGGTTTTGTTAAGATATCTTTTCTTAGATATTGTAAGGTCTGTATTTCCTATCTGTATGCTAGATACATTTATCCATGCTTGTGACACTGATTATGACTTTTATATTATAGTATTTCCTGTGACATGAAGAAGCTCCATCCAGGACCTCAACATAATCTTGTCTACAACTCAAAATAGCCCTGACACATTTTGGCCTGTTTTGCCTTTTGCTACATTTATTTTTCCTATGAGTGAAGTCTGTATGTGCATTTCCTCACAGGAACTGAGCAAATGAGTATGCTTTACTATGCCAGACAGATTTAGGAGTTTCTTCCATTTTTCCTTCTAGTTAGACGTACATTAGTTACAGATAGATTAGGGGCAACATTTCGGATGATTCCGGAGAAACTCACTCATTTCCAGTATTCCAAAGGTTTGAAAAGCTGTGTTGTTTTGTTATTGATGCTATTTATAACGTGTCAGGTGAATATCTGATTTTGAAACTGGAGTAAGTAAATACATTTTTATTTAGCTCAGTTGATTCATGTTTCTGTGAAGATACTGATTTTAGCAATCTGAATGAAATTTGTAGGAATGAATACAGTTGCTGGTGGAAATAACTTGGAGAAGGTATTTAAAGACCAGTTTATAAACATGCT
Source organism: Hemiprocne comata (assembly GCA_020745705.1). Lineage (NCBI taxonomy): Eukaryota > Metazoa > Chordata > Aves > Apodiformes > Apodidae > Hemiprocne > Hemiprocne comata. The sequence continues at coordinate 77,772,135 of CM036587.1, read as the reverse complement.
TAAATCCCAGCTAATATTTCAGTATCTCTGTAAATATTTCTTCTTAACGAGCCATTTTAATTACATAAAAAAGCAGTCCTACAGTGCTACTGAATATATGACAAGGTGACATTTACTTGAATTCAAACCAAAACTTGCTTAATTTGTTTTCCTTAAGCATATAGGAAAAGGTAGACATTTAAGATAAATTAAGTTCTGCATGGTCCCTAGAAAGTGTCTGAACTAAATCCAAGTCACAGCAACATCATTACAGTGACGGCATAGGCAGGTTTGTACTTTTTACATTTTGGAAAATTATCCCTCTGCTTTTGTTCAGAAAAGAAAGAACAGAGGATGTTAACTTTTTATTTATTTATTTCCTAAACAGCAACACCTTATAAATACTTTAACTTGGGTCTCTGTTTTCAGTTAAGCAAGTTTACCTTTGTCAGTAAACTAAAGATATTACACAGTAATATCATTTTTCCTTTACAGTGCTTCCTTCACTTGCACTTAGGGAGCCTTGTCAGTTACAGTCAGTCTTTAAACAGAAATCTGGCCCTGGATACACAATTCTTTCCACTTGACAATATATTAAGAACTTGACAGTGACACTGTATGGATGTAATTGAAGACAAAATTTAACCCCAAAGAGCTAGGATGAGTTTATAGGAGTTAACTCCCACTAAAATTAGTTAATGTTGTGAGGCTAAATCACCAGTTCAGGTATGAAGAGTTCCATCACAATGCAATTATCTGATAGGAAAGCAGCAAATTTATCCTCCACTAAATCAGAGAATGGTCATGGCCTGTTTGTTCTTAGTATTTGGACAAAAAGGCCTACTAAACCTACCTCTTCACAAACCAATCAATCCCTATTTCATCTCCATATTCCCTTTTTTATAGCTTTGCTTTCAGCAAGCACGGCTGCCAAGACTCCTGCTCTTATCTCAATTGTTAGAGATAAAAAAGCTGGATAGTAGTGAATATCAAATCTCTGGAATAGTTGGGACAGACAAATGACATATGCAAAGTAGGGCTAAGCAAAATTGTTAGAGCCTTCTAATGTCTGAGTCACAGATGAGAATTTAAAATTTAATGAAGTAATTTTTTTTTTAAAAAAAGAACCAAACAGACAAAAAAAAAACAACAAAGAACAAAACAAAACCAAAACAAAAAAAACCCCAAACGAACAAAAACCAAACAAACAAAAAAAAAAAAAAAACACAAACAAAAAAAAGCAAAACCAAAAAACCAACCAACCAACAAAAAAACCCCAACAAAACAAACGAAAAAAGCTAAAGATCCATTCCAGTGAATTGTATTCAGGCTGGCTGACACTTTCTTACTTATTACATGAGGCAACTTGTCTGACTGAGAGGGGCAAACAAATAGCAAAAACAGGCAGAAAACTCCAGAACCCAAGCCAGAGCAGGAAACAGCCACCTCTGGAAGGGGAAAGTAAACCAGAAAATATCTTAGAGTACAACAACCTAATCATCACCTGAACCCACTAAATGCTAGGAGAGTTCTGGTGACAAATGGGGATCATGGGCAAATATTACTGGACATCAGATTAAATCACAGACTCGCAGAACAGTTGAAGTTGGAAGGGATCTCTGGAGGCCATCTTGTCCAACCCCTCTGTTCAAGCAGGTCCACCTATAGGACTATGTCCAGGCAGCAAATGACAATAAAAAACATAACAAAGAGTAAAGAGAAAGGAAAGTTGGAGTAATAGTTGCATTTCTTTAGGCATGACTTTTAGCTGCAATCTCAATAACTTACCAGGCTGCATTTAATTCTGAGCAGACTATTTTCTGAAGGTCCTCCTTCATTTTAGTCATTTTGGACCTCATCAGAAATAAGCAACTTTCTTTACAAGACTTCAAGTTGCTCAAGTATTTGCAAGTCCATTGAATTTTAAGAGACTCAGAATTTAAAACCCTCCATCCCTTAGAACTAAGTGAAGTTATCCACATCCCAAACAAATTCTCTCTCCTGTCTTGCCCTGCTTTCACCTCACTGTTCTTTTCATAGCAACTCCTTTATCTCTCTATCCTGGAAAATTAGTAGAAGTGACTATACAAAGACAAGTACTGTGTTAAATATAAAATCTTTCCTATACCAGCTGTGGAAGGCTAGACATTTTCCCCCTTGCTTTTTCATGCCTATAAAGGAGCTCAAAGGTAGTAATTTCCTTTGGTAATTGATTTTTTTTTTTTTTTAATGTTTAATTCTCAGTTTAATGACTATAAACAAATGAAGAACTACATTAAAAGGCAACAACTATAATGTCAGCCTAATATCAGAGAAATATTTATTTGCTAGTCCTGCCAGAAGAACAAATTATTCTTTCTTTTTTAAAATTTCTCTCATTCTTTTCTTCCCTCTAGTAGGCGCAAACAATACTGCTCAAAGATTTTCTCATACTTAGATGGGATGTCAGGTTCTGGTCAAAAAAGTATCTTTGTCTTTCTGTATCTCTATCTCCTTATTTTTTCTTACCCCTGGAAAATTTTACTCATATCACACTCCTAAGCATTGTCCTTTTTATGCAGAAGTCAGATTATCTGGGTAGCACGATATACTTTTCATGTGAAACAGCTGTATTGTTATGAAGGAAAACATGGCATAGAACACAGCTCTTCCTTTTTGCCTTTATTTCATCTTGTGTAAGTAGACATAAGGAATAATTATATATACAAAAAGGATTTGGACAGGCTGGAGAGGGCCTAGAGAATGGCCACAAGGATGATCAGAGGACTTGAGGACCTGCCATATGAGGACAGGCTGAGAAAACTGGGTTTGTTTAGCCTTGAGAAGAGAAGGCTTTGGGGAGACTTAATTACCATGTTCCAGCACTTAAAGGGTGGCTACCAAGAAGATGGAGTCTCCTTATTTACAAGGAGTCACATGGAAAAGACAAGGGGTAGTGGGCACAAGTTGCTCCTGGGCAGATTCCAATTGGACACAAGAGGTAAATTTTTCACCATGAGAATAGTCAAACATTGGAATAGTCTCCCAAGGGGAGTGGTAGATTCCCCCCATTGGACAGTTTTAAGTCTCAGCTTGACAGGGTACTGAGCCGTCTCATATAAACTATAGTAGTACCTAGAAAGGTTGGACCAGATGATTCTTGAGGTCCCTTCCAACCTGGCATTCTATGATTCTATGAAGCTTTACCCGACCATGGTCTAGATTTCTGGCAGCCTCAGTAAGACCAGGTAAACTCTAAATATTTGTACCACAATACTCTGATACATCTAAACATGCAGGGCTGCTGAGTCATGGCTCCATCTTCTCACTCACCTCACTAATAAATATCAAAGAATATGTTCATATTTCAAAAAGAGAAGAAGACTTGAGAAATTTCAGAAATGAGCTTAAAATTCCATGGAAATTTCAGTTCCATAAAGCTTACAGTGGAATCAATAATTAAGATACTGTAAAATAATGATCTATGACAAATCTAAAAAAAAGTGCATAAACATATGCAATCATGAAAGACCTACCTCTTGGACTAGCCTAGGAACTAGTTTCTGAATTAAATAACAGAATCATTCATTAGAGGAGGAGAAAAAAAGCAACTGTTGACAGACTTCAGGGAAATTAAAATTAGATCAACTAATTTTTTAAATGTTTTGATTTAAAGGCAGAGCTGTTTATGAGCTACCAAGAGCTATAATTATCTATGTGTCCAATCTGAGCAACAAAATCAAAATCCTGCAATAAATTAGAAAGAAAGAAAAAAAACACGCAAAAACTTTACACATCAAAATATTGGCATTTTCTCAGATGTTGGAAGGTTGTTTTTTGGGGGAAGAAGGATTCTTTTATTGTTTTGCTGTTGTTAATTTACCAGCTGTACAACAAAAGACAAGGATGTTCAAAAGTTAAGAGGCAGTTCCTCAGAAATGAGATACAGGATCACGCTGCTAGGTCTAGTCATATATGATCGTGAGGTAGAGAACTAGTGGAAAATTTTCTTGCATAGGTCACCTGTAGATTTAACGGAATAGCAGAGAGAAAAAGACAATTTCAAGATTACAAGAATGCACTGTGTCCCAAAAAGGATATTATCCAGTTACTAGCTCAAATATCTTGCTACATGCAAGAATGAGGAGTAAAATGTGACAGGGATATAGTAGTGATATGCTCATTAAGTTGCCTGTACTTCTTGTAAATTCATTGCCCCTTATTGTAAGCAACCACAATGGTACAATCTAATTGTCAGAAAGACAGGATTTTGTGAGCTAATTGCAAGTAGTGCAGCTGAAGATCTAACTATTAAAAGAGCAAATAATTGAACTAGAGCAAATAAAAGAGAAGCCCAAGTGATTAAATTAACAGTTTCAAAGGTACATCTCATCATGGTACTAGTAATAGCTCATATACTTACGTCACTATAACACTGTAAATTTAGATGCCCATGACACCAATTATTAGGTGCAATACTAGCACTGTGCCTTGCTCTGCAGTCCAGTGCATTTCAACTTAGTCTTCTCATCTCCAGTTTAGTTTGACATGCTCTAGTATCCATAACCTCTGTCCAAAACAGCAGCAATGATACTGATACTTGCTTTGCCTTGCTGCTGGGGAGGGGAAATAGTTGGAAGCAGACGGCATGTTAGCCCCACAAAGCCTGTGGTGCTCCTGCCTCGCAGGAAAATGCCAGAACAGAGCTCCTGTGGATCTCAGAAGAGTAACATACAAAGAGAAGGTTGGCTGAAGGTAGCAGCACTTGAAATCACAATGAATTCTGAGCATGCTCAGTGTTGGTTTTGCTACAGCCTCTTCCAGGGAACAATGTTTGACACACGCCAAGGCTCTTGCAAGATGGATATTAATAAGAGCAGAAAAAGAGACTCTTGCCCTCAGCAACAGTATTATGATATCCCTCAGATGCCTTGTCAAAAAGGTTTAATAGCATTGCAGTTCAGGTGATACTGTAATAATTTACTTTTTGGTGGTAGTAGTAGTAACTCAAAAAACTCAAAGGATCTGAACTCTAACCTGAGGGGACCATATCCAAAGCTAATAGATTGATATACCATTAAATGCTTTGGCCTTTTCTCCAGTGACTCTTTCTCCTCAGGGATGAACTGTTTGATACAGCTGTTCAAAAGTATATTCTGTAAGATTAGGGAGGAAGAAAGAATTTCACCCAAAAAATTTGCCTAAAGCAACTAGACCTACATTGCCCAAATTATGTTAGACAGCACACGTGTAGATCAGCTACAGAGCTGTAGTGACATTTTAACAAAGACATAGACACAACTTCCTTTACTGTTTTTCTTTGAGAAATAAGAAGACAGATGAAGGCAAAAGAACAAACTCAAAACACTCCACAACTAGTCAGCCTGATTGTTAGATCTCAGTATGTTGGGAAAGACTGTTGAACAGCTGAGTTGTTCTCAGGGAAACTAACTTACAAACCATTAATTCATTATGAGCCTGTCCACTCAGTGCTCTTGAAGTTAAACCATCTGACTGGGATTGTTTGTATTTTGGGAGATTTTGTAGGTTGTTGGGTTTTTTTTGTTGTTTTGGTCTGGTTTGTTTGTTTGGGTTTTTTTGTTGCCTTTTCTTTTTTTTTTTTTTTTTTTTTTTTTTAATTCTATATGCATCCAAAAGATAGTTCCTAATACAGGGTATTTCTTACTCTTACCTTGCGGTGCAGTCCTGTTCTCTTGAAATTACTTCTGTTTCTTGTAAATTCTTTGCATGCTCTAGATCTTGCAAAATTTCTCTTAAATTACAAATTCTGGATAGGCCTTTTCCAAAAATCTCATGTTAGTTCAAAATGGATTTTTCATCAGCAAATTTAACATTGGCATGGACATGATAAACAGAGCCAGTCAGACAGTAAAAAATGCTGTTACACTGAAGCTGGAACACTCTGACACATCAGTTTTGATAAAGTTTTTGTCAGAAGGAAGCAGAAAAGAAAACATTAATAATTGCATTCATAAGCACAGGTACAATAACCTGGTTTGAGGAGTCCTGCAGAGACCTAGCATTGTGTTCCCTCTATGACTGATTAACAGTCATCTGAAATGAGGAATTCTGCTCAGTAGGAAAATAACTACTGCATCAGAATCCTCTATACCTTATTGTCAGTGGAAGATTGTGCCCCACAAATTTTCCTTTGACATAGTTTTTTTTTATACTTCTTTTTTTTAGAGCTATTGTTTTTTATTAACTTTGCATGAAAGCTGACACAACTGGCCCTCCATCCCATCTGAAGTTCCAAAACACTTCTATGAATGAACTTTTAATAGTATCACTTCACCCATAGGCTCAGTTTAGCTCTAAGTTATATGTGAAACTATGGTAATACATTTAAACATCTCTAGCACACCAGCTGAGCCACTGGCTAGCTTACTCCATTTTCCTCAAAGTTCAAAAGTTTTCTTCTGAAAATCAGAAATTTCCAACACCATAGACTTTATATATATACACACACACACACACATATAGTCTTTAGTCTTAAATCAGCAAAAAGCAGTGAGAACTTAAAGTTCATGTTGTTTATTAAAAGATGTCACTAGAATTGAGCATCTTGTCATTGCTCTGGACTTCTCTAACATCAACCAAAGAAGTTTCTAACATCCAAAATACAGTTTCGTGCATTCTGAAACAATGATGATATATCCAACCATTTTTATCCACCATTCCTATCTTTGTTCTTCTTACCTGTATTGGAGAACTAAACAATCAATGTAAACTAGATGCTGAGCTTTTATACACTTGAAAATCAACAAGAGGAGCTCTATTATCTCATTCCAATTGTTGCCTAATTTTAAAAGAAATTTACTTCATGGGATGTTAATCTAATTTCCACTTGAGTAGTACTAACTTGCTCATTGCAAATGTATCTACATGAGCACAGCTGTTCAGATCACGGATGCTTCTGAATCAAAGTTTCTGCTAAACCCTGTTTACTAATCTTTAATTTATTTTAGGTTTCTTTATACCAGAAAGTGTTTGAAGAGTGCATTTAATGCCACTTAATGGAACCAGTCTAGAACTCATTCAAAGCTTGAAAAACTCAAAAAAGTGTTTGAAATGTGTGTAGCGTGCAATTCAGATCCTCACCATCAGGTTTTGCACTCTGTAGTGGACAGCTACAACACGCACATCACTTTCTCAGCATCAGCATTTGTACTACAGATCAGCTCCTGCTTGTCCAAACTGCTAATGTAGTCATAGTGAGAGACGTGCTGGACACAAAAGCTTTTGTCATTTCAAGATCATGTTTGTGCCCTGCTTGCACCCTGGTATTTATAAAGAAGAAATCTTAGCAAATAAGTTAAAAGGATGACATAGTGTGGTCTGGGCTAGTCACAGATATGTGGAGTATCCCCTGATCAACCAAAAATGTATCTGATGTTGTAATACACATCTGCTATTCAGTTTGCATACAAACATAGGCATTTGTGGGCTTAGTTTTTCACACCATCACTTCTGCAAGTGATACAAAACATATGTCACAAATAATGTGTTTGATTTACAGAAACCAAAATAGATGGCTTCGTATGACATACTCACTTACACATAAAAAGGGATTTCCATAAGTTTGTTCACAGAAAACCAAAAGCCTGCAAGTTGTGAATATTGATTCAATGTGTGGTAATGCCCATGGCACATATTTCCCACTTGCCTCCTTCTACAATACAATGTTGTCTTTTCCGTTTCTGGTCGTGTTAAGTCTAGTCTCAGGCCACAGAACTAAAAAGGAGTATTCCTTGCATTATATCTTATAACCGATATGCTGAATCATTTTTACAATCATAATTAAATTTCTCCCACTTCCCGTTGTAAGTTGGAGTGGTAAAACAAGGCAGTTTCTATGCACTTTACCAAATATATGAAAAGAATTTGAAATTTTAAAGTGTGAATTTTTAAAAAACTTTTTATTTTTAAAACATATATGAACTGCCCCTTTTCCTATCAATCAAATACAACACAATAGACTTTGTGCATTAATGATACAAAGAAATTATTAAGCAGCTCTAATTCAATTTTTTTTTAATCAAGGAAAAAAAGAATGAAACCAAAACTGCTTTGAAGTATTCTACCTCATCTATTATTTTACAGGTTAAACGTTTATTACATTTGCAAATTATTTACTGCAGAAGTTTTCCCTAAGGTGTTTGCAAATTTGATGTCACTATGAAAGATTAATGTCTGTTTAAGCAGACTGGAGTAGCCTAATTTAATTACTTAGGACAATTCTTAAATAATGCTTTACTGACTGCTCAGCAATTAGATGGATTGCCTTAAGAAAGATAAACTAACATGGTGTTGTGGATCTCATCTGACAAGAAGACATTTATTTTCATTCCCTTGTCATTTGCTTTTAAAAGCTTCAGGTCTATATTATAGTTATTTTGAGCAAGATTTAGCAGGGGTGGGAGATGAAACACGGGTGTATCTCTGATGTGAAAAATTACTGAAATGAGAACACAGAATATTGAGACTCTGTGGGGGCTGGTAGGAATGATGGTAAATGGATTTGCATGTGGCCAGACACTGAAATCCCATCAGGCCACTGTGGGGACAGCAGCTCCCTGGGGCCATGAGCATCAGGGACTCCATTGGGTTGATTAGGGCAAGGCCTGGCAGCCAGGGCCCAACTCACTTCCCCAGCCAGCAGCAGGGCACCCGAGGGGCACAGGGGCAGCCCCAGCCCGAGCATCGGTGACCTCCCTGGGAAACAGGACAGGCAGAAGACAGGCCAGGACAAGGGCCAGCTAGATGGAGCCATAGTCAGGCAGGGAAAGGCTGTGGGGAGCTGAAGACCAGCCCTGCTGTGGCATGGCTGGCCCTGAGCCATGGGTCGGGGGGGGGGAGGGAGGGGGGACATTGAAGCTGCAGGCACTGCGCAGGGACAGTCAGAGCTGGTGGTACCTCAGGGCTAAGACACTGAATTCAAAAACAAACTTTAATAATCTGGTGAAAAGCCTATTGATTTTAATATGATGACCACTAAAACTAATTATCAATATCTTTCAAGTTAGTTCTAATATGGAACAAAACTGCAGCTGTGGCCAAAACCACTGGTAATATTTTGTTGTTTTTTATTTCGCGTTATGCCAAAAAAAAAGGCTTCTCCTGTAGTCACTAGAAAACAAAATGCAAACTCAGTTCCTGACACTGATGATATTCCTTTTGAATTGTCCCAGCTATTGTGGCTGTAGGAACTGAGCTCAACATATCCCAACAGTGTTCTCTTGAGCAATCACTCTCTACTTACTTGCCTGCTCACTAATCCACAGAAAAATTCCCCAGGTATGGTGGCCAGCTTTTAGCCTGTACATTGTTCTTGTCTTCTTTGCTACATAGCACACTCTTGGTTACACCTGTAAGACTTTCAGACACAGTGAAATTTTCTTATCTAACTTCCCACACGTGCACTGTGGATGGAAATTGTCACCCTAGCTGTCCCTGTATAGACAGCAGAAACAAGATGTATTGAGAGGATGTGTTACATATTCGTTAAACTATTCTGACCATTAAGCAGTGTGTGGTTTAAGCCAAAATGCACAATAAAAAGGGCTAGATAAATATTTAATTAAAACAATATTTTTCAACTGCTAATGCCATTTTGATTATTGCTTTATCTCCTCCTCAAAGAACACATATTGTTAGATCTATGCATCTATCAATTAATATACATTAATACAATGCTGCTAACAGTTTTCTAAGAATGAAGTAGTTTCACCATACTTTCCAATTAAAAAAAAAAATAAATCAAGCTTCATTTATTATTTCCGTTAAATTTTTTTAGCCACATCTACTTATTTATATCTGGAAATTTTACATCTTTTATGTTCAAATATTTTTGAAGTGTTGTGTCGAGAGCTTTCTGTTCTATCTGAACCCAGTTGTGAATGGATTACTGATTTCATCTGCACAAAATCTTGCCTATTGTTTATTCAGGAGGTACTTTTTTTTCCAACGACATTATATGAGGCCCAGAGAAGCTGTAACATTCATTTTGATTTAATCAAAAGTTGAGGAATTTGTTAAATTCAAATGGTGCAGGCAAGCTAAAGCCCTAAACAGTAGCAGAATACAAAGAATACCGGAGTGACTAGGAATCGAAGCAATAATTTCCCAAGGCATCTGAGGTATTTGTCGGGCAAAAAAGTATTAAGAGGATCAGAAAGTGATTTTAGCCAATTGTTACTATCTTCTGGGACACAGAAACAACTGCAGAAGAGTTACAATATAGTATTAGCTGTATTTGGGGGTTTTGTTTGTTTTTTTTGAAGATATAGAGTAAGATCATGCAATTCACGTGCATGTGAAAATCTGATCTATGCATTCAGGCTGCTTTGTTGGTTCTTTCTGCATTTCCACATCTGATTTATTTGAATGCTTTTGTAATGAAAATTTTAATATATTGATTGTATCAAAGCTCAATCTCATTGCCTACTCTTTCAAATATTCACCATACAGAAAGACACAGCTGTTCACTGGTCTGACACACATCAAAATGTCCAGGTGAGCAAGAGAGGTACTGATGAGTTGTTGATAGAAAATACTAAGTGAAAAAAGCAGGGAGACAATTTGATTTGCAAAACCTCACAATATACCAAATTTTATATATACATTTTCAGGATACTCCATTCTTTGGCAAACCCTTCTACTCCAGCCATGTTGTAGAAAGAACACTGTAAGAAAAAAAAAAAAAGCCATATCAATACTTTTACTAACTATATCTTTCTTCAGCTTTCAATCTACTAATTCAAGCGGAATATATCAATGTACTTCCAGAGCAGTGTTGACTGGTGTAACTTCTAAAACAACACCAATATTCTGTGTCACTTTGGAAGGGTAAGGAAGGAGGGACTACCAAAAACTACAGAAAAAATGCTCTGTGTTATGGATACACAAATGATATTAACTTAGGACTGGGCAATTAAAAAAAAAAAAAAAAAGCATGAGGATTTCCTTTGAACTAGTTATCCAGATTTTTTTGTCTAGAAATACTGATTAAAATTGTAAAATAACCAATTCCTCCTGTAAGGTTTCTGATATAGTACTCAACAAAATCTACCTTTTATTTCTGCCTTCTCTAGTAATACAAAAAGACAAAAATTCCTCTATTTGTCTGATTTTTCTTCCTGAACAGAAGTGCAGAGTTTGTAATAAATTGGCACTGGACAATTCTAACTGTTTCACAAGCATTTACAGGAATCTTAACACTGAAGATACGGGCTCACAACATGAATCAGTAATTTCTTTAAAAGATACGGAGCCATTTTTCATCCAAACAGTTTTGGTATATCCAGATAATTAACAGCTTCACCAGCCTGGGTCACAGTTTTATGCTGACAATACTTGTTTTCAGTTAGCAACAGTGACAAAAACTCAGTCCCAAAGAGCTCTGAGTCAGAACAGACCCATCTAATAAAAATACAGAAATCTGGTGTCTGGAGCAGCAGTCCACTCCTCATCATGCTGGAAGAAACTATTTAGAGGGCACATAAAATATGCGTTTGAGATTAATCAGCATTTCTTTAGCAAAGGACAGATGACCAAGAAACACCTTGCAAATTTTGTTGACTCAAAATTGTCTGAGTGATGAAACAGATGTCAGTCAAACCTAAAAAATACGGAAATTTTGTAGAGCATTTTGGCATACTGTGTTAGTTGCAAAGAACCAATGGATATTCAAAGAGACCGAAGTTTTGTCAGAGCTGTATTTGTTCTGTGATTCCTGAGTTCTTGGCACAAATTCTTAGGAAAATACACTGGAGATCTTGACTTTGGCAGAAAATCATATATATGTGTTCTGCTTCAATAAACTAAGAAACAGATCATGAAATGGTTGAGACACATTAATAGAGGTTGGCATAATGTATCCAGAGATGTAGACTAGAACACAGTTGGTATCCATACACTCCAGTACCTGAGAGTGTATGGAAAAAGACTTTAAAAACAAACCTGTCTATACGCTGTTATTCAAGGATGTGTATTTCTCTGCAGTTACTCTGTCTTAAATGCTATTTTGCATTTCTATGCAGAGGATAATAATGCAGGTACTGTATGGTACTCGAGATTGTTAATATTGAACATAGTGGTCTGAAAGAAAATCACAGCCTTAAACCATGATTGCAGGAAAGGGGAAGATGAGTTAGCTTGAGTTCTGAGCTTATTTCCAAACTGTGAAATACTTCTGTCCAAAGAACAAAGAATAATACTTGTTCTCCATCCCTTTCTTCAGTGGTCAGTTTCCCCAGAAGTAATATTTTGTCAGTACTATGAAATAATCTGTAAACTTGACTCTGTTGTTACTTATGTTTGTAATTAATAGGCTTAGCTGTGGAGGTCTGCACTTGATTGGAAAGTCTGATTGGGGCATGTAATGTTCGATTCAGAAAAATGCTTTATTTAGAAAAAAATCCTGCCTTCACCTTGTGAGAGCTTTACAAGAGTCACTTTTAGTTGCATAATGCCTGTATTTCAGAAAACTTAATTTTGGTTTTGACTGTCTTATTCTTCCGTAGTATCTTCCTACTGCCTTTTTGCTGTTCTGATTGTTAACAAAATTTAGGTTGGCTGTAACTAGCAGTAACTTGAGCTAGGACTAGGCTACATTCTTTATCAGGAAAGTATGTAAAAGTAGTTATCCAAGTAGTATTTTGTAAAAATTATGAATGAAAAGGAAAATGTTATATCATTTTAGAGGCATACATTTTACTGAGCAATTTATATGAAAAGAAATGCTTGTATTGTGATAACTCTAGTCATTACTGTCCCAGCCAGAAACAAGTACACATAAAGCTAACACTACTGTGAGACAAAACGTCTGCAGATACTATTACATAGTATCATGATTCAGCTGATTTTTAACTTCACAGGAGATTAAAAACCTCCTGTGTATATTTATATGCAGGAAGCTAAGTAGGGGACATACTCAAAAAGAAGACCTTTACCTATTGTCATCGTCTGTTCAAGAACACTGCAGTCCTGAGGTGCTGACCTGACCCTTAAGGTAGTGGCTCAGAGGAAATGTCTTTCTTAAACAGTTTGTGGAAAACAGTATCTAGTAAATGCCTTTACGAAGCCTTGTAGCTGAGGTGACTTTTCAATCTGCAAATTAAATGGCAAACAGAAAACAGACTTGGAACTGCACACGGTGCCAGCAGCAGCAGCAGCAGCAGCAGCACTGGGGGCGGCTGCCGGGGGGGCCCCTGTGAGGAGCGGCCGGGGCTGCCCCGCGCCGGACACAGCCGGTTCCAGGCGGCTCCAACGGCCCCAGCGCAGGGCACAGCTGAGCCCCTCAGCCACGGGCGGGCGCCTCGGGGAAACCTGTGTCAGAAAGGGCAAAACGCTGCCCGGCAGCCAGGGCTGAGGGAAACGGGGAGAAACAGCCCTGCCAGCCCCGACGGGACAGCAGCAGGAGGGGCTGCAGGGGCCCCAGCAGAGATGTCCCTGCGGCCCCAGGACAGACCCGGTGGCCAGGTGGACATGTCCTGAAGAAACTATGGCCAGTGGAGAACCCACGCTGGAGAAAGTTTATCTTGAAGGACTGCAGCCCCAGGGAAGGCCTCACTCAGGAGCAGGGAAAAGTATTCGGAGGAAGGATCGGCAGAGAGAAGCTGTTGTGGACTGACAACAGCCCCCCATTCCCCATCCCCCCGTGCTGCTCAAAGGGGAGGAGGTAGAGGAGTCAGGAGTAAAGCAATGAAGTTCAGCCTGGGAAAGGGGGAACGGGAGGAGAAGGTATTTTAGTTTTTGGCTTTTGTTTCTTACCATCCAACTCAATTGGTAATAAATTAATCTTTCCCCAAGCTTTGTCTGTTTTGTATGTGATGATAACTGATAAGTGATCTCTCTCTCTGTATCTCTACCCATGACCTTTTTTATTTTGTTTTTGCCCCCTGTTCTATGAAGAAGGGCAGGAAGAGAGCAGCAGGTTGAGTGTCTGGCAGCCAGTCAAGGCAAAGCCACCACAGAAATTACATCAAAGTAACCAAATAAAAATCAAATTACAGTATTTCCTTAAACTCTGTACCAGGTTCAAAATCTAGTGCATAAAATCTACCCAAGAGCATGTTTTCTATTAACAGAGGCTTTATCTTTTTGTTCTGTAGAATTCTGGAGTAACTCCTCTCTAGTATTAATTGCCATTTCATATTGGATTCACAAATACTCAGTGTCAGTTTTGCAGGTAAATAAAAGCAGGTAATCCAGTATAATTCATAAGTAGCAGATTTGATGGACATCTTCAAATTATCTTGTAGTAATCACAATACCCTAGGTATGAGAGAGGAATCTTTTAGCCTAAACCTTTATTTCAAAAAGCATAACAAAACAGGAGCCTGACATGCTGTGCTGGAAGTACATTAAACTCTTCAGAGCAAGTTTAAATAAATTTTTTGAACAGAATTATAGTTACTTTTATCTATTGTACAAGCATTAACAATTGTATTTTTACTATGCATTGGGTAGCACTACCAGGAGCAGCACAAATGTGTTTTTTATCTCAGTAGTTTCTTACATTAGTTCATGTGTAATTTCTGTAATCTGGTTTGTTCGGCTGATTCAAAGCAGCATCAGGCACCCAGGTTTTACACATGTCCAACAGAAGGTCCAAAAAGAAGGCTCAGTATTGTTAGCAGCTGTAGTGAAGCCAGCACTGCAGTTCATTAATTCAGTTAAGGAATAGCCTGGGGTTTTGCAGGCATGCTTTGTTAGCTTTAATGAACTGGGGTAAATATCTCAATGATTTTGGTGGGGTTTTGTACTCTCTTATTCTGGGTTTGCGTATATTGCTGAGATAGTCTGATAGACTGAAGCCAATTCTAACAGTCATAACTCTAGGGAAAGCCCTGAATTTCTAAAAAATGCCTCTGGTTAAGTCCAGTAAAAGTATCTCATTACAAATGGTGTATCTGATGAAGATGGTCCTGGAGTTTTTTGCAGGTTAAAGTGCCACTTAGAATGAGTCCTTTCAAAAGGTGATTATTAGACCACTAATAGCTCATGGTTTCTGCTGGAGGGCTTTCAAATTGCTGTCATGTTCACTAAAGTGAATTTTTACATGCTCCTCATGTTATCTACTACCAGTGACTTTGTTCTTATAATGCTTGCAGGTTTTCTTTCCTGACATGTTCCTTGGGCAGATGATTCAGTGAGGAGCAGCCTCTAGTGTAGTGTAAGTATTTAGCCACAGTTACTTAGTTGCATTCCAGTTGGCAAATATCTTCAGCTACTTTCTAATACACTGCATTTTAGAGCTAAGACTGTCCAATTAAAGCTATACTGAAGTATTGATGCTGTACTAGTTTGGAAGTACTGTTCTATGATTTTTCTTCTAGACTAACATGCATTTTTGACTGATGTTTCTCTTTTCTACTTTATTGAGGAAACTCTTCTCACTGATTATCAGTCCATTTACTAAACTGCCCTGTATTCCACATATAAAGCATTATACTTAACAGCAGTGTTCATACTCCTAGCATGATTTTTTGCTGATAGCTTGATTTTACAACATCTTGGCAGGTTTTCTATGTTTTCAGAAACATCTGGATATCTCTTTTTTCGTCTCATTTGCTGTAAAATGTTATTTTTTGGCACTATCTGACATTATTTTTTTCCCCCCAAATTTAAAGTTTTTACGAATTTCATACTTACTATTAGTTTCAAGTAGAAATTTAGATTTTTCATTGTTCCTACACTTAATATGGTGTTTCCTCTGCCTGTCAGAATGGTTGGCCCTTCTGTTTTCCCATCTCACGCACAAAAATAGTATTGTTTCAATGCCATGTGTAGGACTTATTTTGTCTGTTCACACTACAACATCAATTTCTGTATTAATAATTCCTCTGGACTCATTTACTCACATAGGCAAACTGAAAATTTTCTCG
Organism: Hemiprocne comata; assembly: GCA_020745705.1. Lineage (NCBI taxonomy): Eukaryota > Metazoa > Chordata > Aves > Apodiformes > Apodidae > Hemiprocne > Hemiprocne comata. The sequence goes on along the minus strand of CM036587.1, from coordinate 77,756,266 downwards.
TTAAACTTACTCTTCAAAGCATTTTTGAGGTTCTGGCACCATAAGTCCTTTTCTCTTGGGGAGGAGGGATGAAGAAAAAGGTACAGCACTTGTCTCCAGACTTGTAAATCGTTGCTTTTAGGATATCTCTCTAACTGTTCTAAAGTCTAGAGGCTAGACAGATTTTGTTGTTGTTTTACCCTACCATTAAACTGTTTTCTGATAGTATTTTTGAGGGGGTCTTTCAAACGTGATGTCTTTAAATTCCTGTCCTGTAAAAGCAGTTTCTCAATATCAGCAGTAACTGCATACCCTTCATCATTTGCTTCAGTGGGTTTCAGGCTTCTCTCAGATATTTTTTTTTCTTTTTGTTAACAGCTTATTCCTCAGAAAAAAATACCACTCAAATGCCTTGAACAGCAAAACTATACTTTTCTGCTTAAATAAGCTTGCCACTTTTACTTATATCCTCATCTTTTCTCACTCTGTATATTACAAAATTAGCTGCCTTCTAGGCTGCAGGTCATTTATCTATCTCAGGTTCTGCAAAGTTTAAGCCCCATTAGCTTCTGCCTATTCAAGGTTTCTCAGATTTGCACATTGATTTGAAAGTCCATGAGGTCATCTTTCTTTTTTAAAAATTCTGACCCCATAGTATGAGTTCACTTAAGCTGCTAAAAGAACTGAATATCCTATTATTAATAATTTTAAAACACATTCTCAGCAGCTCAACTGCAAGAGCAAGAAGAATTCTTGAGTCACTTCTTTTTATCTTGGAAAAAAAGAGGTGATAATAAAACAGTGGAAAAAGCTGCAGTTGGCACTGTAGAGTTTTACAGACAAAATAGCATACCTGTATAAGACACAGGGTGTATTTAATATTTTGCTAATCAGTTTGGGCCGACTCTTCAACTGATGTTGGTCACCCTTACACTGCTGAATTTCGTTTACAATGTCAACATTAGCTGCAGCCCCTTGATAAAGGTAACTAGATTAACACAAGAAAATACTGTAGTACAGTTTATTTTTCTGGGTAAAAAGACTTGTTAAAGAGTATTTTTGATGAAACAATTTTATATGGCCAAATCTTCTGAAACTAATGGCTCCAATTTGGTTATTACTATCTTTATTGTAAAGTATGAACACATTTGTATTTAAAGTTTACATTAGTTTGGAATATAAAAACAAGATTATTGGAGCATCCTCACAGAACTTGATTTGGATTAAGTACTTTGCTCAATCAGAAGAATTCTGAATGCTAGCCACAATTATTATTTTTTCTGCAAGACTGTATTAGGATATTCACAACTTCTTAATCAGTTGGGTACTATTTTGCCTAACTCAGTGTAGTACAGAGTAATTTTAAATTGTTTTATTTATTATTTTCTTAATTCAATCAAATACTGAAACACTAAAATGCATATAAACAAATACCTAATATACAGTTTGGTTTTTTTTTTAGTATTAGAACTCCCACATAGATATGATCTGCTTCAAGAGTTGTAGTCATGTATGAAGGAAACCAGGTTAGAATTTTAGGGTTAGAAGTTGTTTACAGTCCATTCCCTTTCGTTCCATTTGTATCCACAGTGAAGGGATATTGGCATCTTTTCTAGGATGAGGCATTCCAGGGCAAATCCTCTCTGACGTCCTTAACTATTTTAGAGGGAAGTCTCAGATCTGCTTTAAATACAATGGAAGTACTACATGACTATGCATTCTAGCAAGGTTCTAGGGGAGAGATTTGGGCCTTGAGGCATGTCGATAGGGCCTGTAGGCTAGAACTGAACACAAGCAATTATCATTATAGAATCATAGAATCATTAAGGTTGGAAAAGACCTTCAAGATCACCAAGTCCAACCATATTCCAACTACCACAACCACTAAACTATATCTTGAAGCCCCACATCCAAATGCTTCTTGAACACCTCCAGGGATGGTGACTCTACCACCTTCCTGGGCAGCCTGTTCCAATGCCTCATCACTCTTGCAGTGAAGAATTTTTTCATAATATCCAACCTAAACCTCCCCTGGCACAACTTAAACCCATTTCTTCTCATCCTATTGCTAGTTGCTTGGGAGAAAAGATCAACACTAGCTTCTCTACAACCTACCTCCCTTCAGGTAGTTGTAGAGAGCTATAATATCTCCCCTGAGCCTTCTCTTCTTCAGACTAAACAGTATAACAGGTTTTTTTGTCTGTTTTTGTTTAATTATCTCACTGTTTCATTGCACTGCTTTTGCTATATATAGTTTTTTTTTTTTTCATTTCTCTATTGCATTGTTCTGTATGTAAAACCATATATAATCCAAAACTATTTGGGTTTCAACTATACTTGAATCTAGCCATCAGATACAAACCCATTTGTTTCTTCTTTTCTCTCAGTTCCTCTATTCCTTAGCTCCCTCCCATCAAAGAAGTGGCTGTAGTTTGGATGTGGCCAAACTAATAAGAATCAGACACAGGAGAAATCCAGGATGGCAACCTATGGTTAGTCTGTGTAACCAGTAGTGCCTGACTGCAAGTTGTGTTTCTGGACATCTTTAGTATTTCCCCAAATGTACTAATAACGAGGAGTTCTTCAGTGTGTTCAGTTTAGCTTTTGATTACTCAATATATCAGATGTACTTCTCCAGAAATAGCCTGTTATCCCTTTCACTTTATCTCTCTCACAGCACACTAGAAAAAGCCTCAGGTGAATCCCCAGACTAGTTTTCTGAACAGCATCGAGTTCTAATAGAGCTCTTAACTTGGCCAGCACTGTTTTCAGGCAGTCATCCTTCAACTGATAAGCTCCTTAATTTCCTTTTTTAGTATCCAGGAGTAGCTAACTGAGGAAGTCCCTTCCTGGATCCTTCCCTGTTTGCCCCTGACTAAAGATCTGATTCTTCATGCTGAATAGTTCCTCATACTCTGCACTGTCCACTAATTAACTTTTGATTGACTCCTACCTCTGCCAGCCACTCTTCAGTTCAGACTTTCAGAACTTAACTTCAGCTCGTATCAAACTCTTCTTCATTAACAACTGTCACTGTCTCACTGCAGATAGCTTTCTCAAAGCTTTTAACTTTTCAGACTAGATCACATGAACATGTCTCAAATGAATTTCATTTCCCATTTGAGATCTTGCCAAGAGGATACAGCACATTTCTGTGAGTTACTGTGGCCACGAGCCATTATTTCAAATGCAAACAGTCATTTGCTTTACTATAGCCCTTAATTAGTATGCAATTAACCTGGATCTGTCATCCCTACATAGCTATTATTATTAATTATTCTATGCTAGCCAGGGTAGCTAGCTGGATTTGTCTTATGTTTCCTCAGATAGCACTAACAGTAGATTTCCAAGCACTTCAAAAAGTCAGACTGTGCCCAGATTGTTAATGTTCTCTGACCTTTGGAGAAGCCTAATTAGAATAGTTGGAGAATTTCAGAAAGAAAGAAAGGGGGTAACAGTTTATAATTAAGCACAAACATTTAGCTCCAGAAAGAGTTCAAAAGATGCTATAGATTTCCTTGGCAGTTTACCACACACTTCACCAAAATGTTTCATACATTGAACCTGTTAGAATATGTAAGATAGAAAATGGGAATCACAACCATGAAGAGGCATCCTGACAGCAGATACTGTAGCGTACCAATATACCACCAGCTCTTTTTTTTTCCTTTTCATATTAGGTACTTCAGTTTCAGAGGCAAAGGGTTCAGAAGCAAGAGGGAGCCAAAAATGCTTTGGTTCCCTCTTGGATCCATATCTTGTCTGGAGGAGTTAGGGAAGTTGTTTTTTGTCTACATATTTAAATAATCTCAGTAAGATCTAAGCAGGAGATAACCACAAAGAATCCCAAATCTGTATTTTGATCTAGACCTTTGGTCTGGAATTATCATTATGGAAAGTACAAATACTATCCCTACTTCCCTAGATATGTTTAATAGGAAAAATGACCCATTGCCTATTCAGAATATTTCCTTACACAGTATGTAATGACAACAGGAAAACAGCAGAAGTATGGACCTGAGAGGGAAGAGAGTGGGGAGAAAAAAAGGTTCTAATGTTGTCCCTATCATTCTCATCCGCAGGAAAGGATCTGTGACTCAGACCTTTGGCTTTGAGATTTAGAGTTTCTAGTGAGAAAAAGCAGGTTGAGATTGTGAGATTAAGGCAACACTGTGAACACAGCATTGTGCAGCAATACCTTGACTTAGCTTTATCTGGTAGCTCCTGAGCTGAAAGCATTGCAGCCATATTAGGCTCACACTCTACCCACACTCGCTAGTTCTTCTCACAAGCAGGTGCAATTAACCCAGCTTTAACCTCATTCCTTAGAGTCCTGCCTCTGCACTGCACCACACTGTGGATTTGTGCCCCCTCTTCAGTAGCCAGTTCATATATCCCTGACACAGCATCTCCTGAGTGAGGAGACATACTTAGCTGCCATTAGTTACCATTTCCTACATGCCATTCATTTTTTTGCTCATTGGCCATGTCAGTTAACAGTCTGCAGAGGTTCTTTCATTGGTAACGTTGCTCCTTAGTGTAGTCTCCAGAACAGAGGTAAGGAGAATGAAATAATAAAATGAGTGTGAGTTGAAGCAATGTAACAGTGGCTCCCCTTCCCACACTTTGAAGGATGTATTCATCCAAGCTCTTACCTTAGATTAAGAGAGTGAGAAGAAGTGAATTAGGACTGGACTGGTTTTAAACCAAACATCTCAGTGAATCACTGTATAATGATACTCAAGGTTTAAGGAAACAAAAACCATGAGAACTAGTGACTAAGCTTCAAAAAAGCTATTACCACTGCAGCAGCATTGATGCTGTGCAGATGGGATGTATACCTAACCTCTTAATTACACTTAGAAACAATTGTTTAGACATTCAGTTGTTTTATTAAAAACTTGCAGGCACTATATTAGCTTATTGTATTATAAATTTTAGCTTGAAGCTGTAGACTTTTTTTTTTTAAATAGCAGGAAATGAAGCAAGAGTCAGACAATACACTAGGAAAATGTTCTGTACTGAAGATGTGTGTTCTGGAAAGCAGTTTCAGTTAATGCCACTGTCTGTGTTGGCTGAGGACACAGGTAGCTTAAGATGAGCCTCTTAGACTTCACACAATGCTGTGAGCATGTGTTTCATTTTGACCTTTTATCAGCACAAGAATATAGGAAAGGGAGAAAAAATAACAGTTAATGCAGTGCCATCTTAAACTATCAGAACTGCATGCTAAGTAAATGTAAGTTAAAGCCATAAGACATTTTCATTTGTTAGCTCAGAAAACCAAGTATTTTGTATGGAAGAAATGTACAAAAAACCTGACACATTATGATAACCTGTATGTATCCTGGTCTCTTTTTTTGTTCACATTGTTCTACTAGCCTATTTTCTAAGGAATTATTACTGCTTTTCAAATAAGTTCGTGGATATGGTTAAACAAAATAAGATGGTTGTAACAGGTTTGTTTGTTTTTTTCTGGATGACTGTATGCTATGAGAAACATTTTTTAATTAGTTGTTTGGGGTTTTTTTTCAGAGTCTCTAATTTATCTTAATCTTTAAACAAAGCTTTCATGCAAAACTTGGAAAAAGAATTAAGAAGGAGTAAAAGAATGTGCTTTCAGATAGTCTTTTAGTGTGAATATGAAGGAAAGAAAATATTTAAAAGTTAAAAATAAAGTCTTTTACTGCTCAAAATACCTTTCCCCCAGAATCTGTACAGCTTTTTCCAATTATATTCCAAGGTCATGTTCAGCCTTCAAGATCTGATTTCACATTTTCATGGACATGTTTCTTATAGCAAATTCATAAAAAAAGCTTAAAAAAGTGTGGGAGAGGAGACATCCAGAAAAAGTACACTCATGTATAGTGAGGAGTGTAAGTTCACCCACACTCATTTGCTCGTTGTGGAGCATAAAATGTGTTCATGATGGCCACAGATTCACCTTCAAAAAGCCTAATATGGCAAGAGACTTGAGATGCCTCTTGGGATCCATTTCTTGTTTTGATTTTACCAGCTCTCTCCTTAATTGTTCTTACCAGTGTAGTTCCCTACAAAATTTGTGGTCAAGTCCATAAAACAGCGATGTTTTTACCTTAAATGTGACCTGTCTTTAACCCATTCCATCTGTCCCTTTTGGAGCATGAATTCCAGACCCAGGAATCGTTTCCTAATCTCTTTTCTTCCTTCACAGCATCTTTTTGACTAACAGCAATAGAAAGGAATGGTAGGTGGCTCTCACTGAGTCAGTCCACACTAGAAACAAAGTTTCTGTGGCCTCCTGCCCCATAGCTGTGCTACTGATCCTTGGGGAAGGATTGACTTTCTCAGAGTAACTGTCTTTGAAAAAGTTGGTAGTACTTGTTGAAGAGTTGTTTCATTTTTAGATGGGTAGTCGGAAAAGCATCTGACTCTGTGGGCATCCAAGAGTCAGTATAAATCTAAAATAACTGTACATGCTTAGTCTTTAATTTCTGTATTTCCTATTTATTCATAATTCTAATGAAGCTTCATCTCTAACCACAACATGGAAAGGATCTCAGCCTGGTATTGATAACCTTCACAGATTGGAAATATATCCTTTGAAACCTATCCCAGGTACAACTCCATTCTCCACCTTGGACCTAAAATTTAAAGCCATCTCAAAAAACTCTTAATTTGAAGATATTATTCAGCACTTATTTATGAGCCACAGAATCAGTAGTTTCATAAAAGCTATCTTTTTAAAAAAGGGAAAACAAAATAATATTTTCGAATTCTGGTTTAGGCTTTAATAAAGTAGTTTATATACTTATATTTTCCTCGCTGGCTGTCTTATTTCTAGTTCAACCTCTTTATGATTTAGCTATGTGAGGATAATGAACTTTTCTTGATTCAAGCCACAATATTAGTAACACAGTTGGAAATATTATTCCATAAATATGCATGCAGTCTCTTCCCCACGTATCTTAGAATAACATCCACGAAAATTGCAGAAAGATTCTGATGTTATGCTAATTGAAACCAGAAATGCTATCAAAATTTATTTAAAATATATTTGACTGACAAGTAATACATTCTAAATGGCTGCTGATATTTTTGACAGACACAGCTAATTAGTACTAATTAGTTCAGAATTAGTTATAAAATTGCATGTTTTTATTGATTATTATTCATCAAAGTGTAAATGGTCATTCTGAGGGCATAATTTATAGTTCCACAAAAAGGAAAACACAAAGGCAAATACATGCAGGCAAATCTGGTCTTGAAAAAGAAAAATCCACGAGCAGAAGTATTTCTGCATCTAATGATATGCTCCACACGGCTTGCTGAAATAGGGCAGTGTTTACAACATTCTAGAAGGAAACAAAACACCAGTAATTGCAGTTCTTTTGCTATAAGACTGAGCAGTTTTATTGGTCTGCTGGCATTAGCCTACATAATTAAGATTTTAATATTTTCTTTGGGAAATTAGTACCAAACTTTCAGTTTATCTGTTTTTTTTTTAGAACAACATGAAGCTTTCCTTTAGACTCGTGCAAAGTAGGGATACTTCAGAAAGGATAAAATAAACTAATACCTGAGACTGTGTAGCTGCATATACTCAGATAAATTAGAAAGATATATGAGGCAGTATATTCAGCTATATTGGACAGCTGTAATACATGAAAAAAAAGTTCCCTTTATACACATTTGTTCTTCTGCTTGTGTTTACAGAAGAGGTCATGCCAAGGATTGAGCAAACCACCAGCATGCTTCCTGTCTGTGATGTCCATGTCCCATTTCAAGGTTCAGAACTGTGTGATACACCCACCATGCTGTAAGAATTGTTCAAGCTTCAGTTGCCTTTGAGCATGACTGGCCTGGCAACAGATAGTTGAGAAGAAGCCTTGCAACCAGCATGACTCCCCACGGCTGTGTACAAAGGATTGAATAAATGTTCATCAATTACAAGTAACTGTTTATTTGATTTTGCATTTTTACCCCTCCAAGCATATTCTGGTGCTCATCTCAAGCTTCTAAATGAACATACACCAATATTCATGCAGCACATCCTTGAACCCAGTTCAGTCTACCCAGAAGTCTGGTTTTGGGCTGCATTCAAAACATTAGGAATGTATCCTTCGACTTAGTGGCATATTATGAAAATGCAGCATGGAATGCCATTGGATATATCACAGTAACATGCAATTTCTTTTAAAAGGTGCATATATTTCTCTATCTTGCTGCAAACATTGCCCCACACTTGGATACACAAAATTAAATCATTTAATTGCGGTTCAGCTGATTAAGGTCCCTGAATCTTTCTGCACTCCTGGCAGCCATCTTATTTGGTCTGTTACTGTCATTCACTGTCATTTCCACTTGGCTGGTGCCTGCAACAGGTCAGATTACTGGATGTGCTCAAAATTTGCTATGAAAGAGAGGACTGTGATTCTGATACTGATGGGTAGTGCTCTGCTTGCTAAAGCTATCTGAGGAGATCTTGGTAAATGCAGTTTCCTCAGGCTGTTTGGGGAATTAGTGGAATAAATGATCGTAAATAGAAGGGCCATCTGTCTACATTTGCTACTAAGTCTATGCTTTCTGAAACCTGTTTTTGCTATATGGGTACTGTTAAGGCAAGGAGATGGTTTACTGACACAGGATTATTTTAATATAATTAACATTTTTAAACCTAGACCAAGCTGTGCACCTGTTAATCTATATGTTGTATATTCACTTTTATTCTGTTCTGTTAATCTAAACAATTTCAGGTTTTGTTTAAATGTGAGCTCTTCTCTACTTCCCCTCCCAGAACTGCCCCATTTTCTCACACAATAGCTGCATTATTTAGAGAAAATGCCAAGATTTGTTTCTTGGTTTTTGTTATTTGGTTTTTTTCAGAACAGCTTAGCTCAAAATATTTAATATATGTGCTACTGAAGAACTTGACAGCTTGTAGAAGATGTTGGAACAGTTCAGGGCTAGCAGCTCAGAAACACATACCACAGCAACTTCAGCAACTGCATTCAGTGTTCTGCTTTGTCTGTAAACTTACTTATAAAGGTAAAAGATGTTGGTATACTAATAATAAAAGAAGAAACAATCTGCATGAAACTAGAATTGTAAATAAAAGCGGTGACATCTTAAGGGATCGGTGCTGATCTGCTTTTATTTTTTTTTAGTAGAACTTCAGGAAAAATTGTAATAAAATAAAATATATATTTCTGTAAAAACGGTCTCTAAGCCTCTGGGACTTCGTGGCTTATTTTATCCAAAGTCTGGAGCCAAATTTATTAGCAATGCAGCACACAATGAGAATTGGGATGAAGTTGGCCAATCTGCTTTTGCTGTCAGAGTAAAGATAATAAATATTATGTAAAGATTTAAGGAGACTAATGTAGATGACATAGAACAGACAATGGTAAAAATTATTATATATATGTAGCAGGAAGTCTTCCACAAGTAGACAAACAGGACTCCTGTAAGTTCTATGTTCTCCCATCCTAGCAATTTTTGTTGTAATCCAGAACAACTGCTTAGTATGTCATAAGGAAGTATTTTATTATCTTCAGTTTTGTAAGGAGGATGATGTCTGTATACCCCTTCCTTTCTTAAGAACTTAATGTGGATACTCCTGATCATAAAGGTTACCTTCATGTCAAGAAGGAAGATGGTTAAAAATAAAGTGTCCTTTCTTTTACATCCACATATGGTTATAGTGCTAATATGATGTCTAAAACCATTTTTATGCTGTTCTTGCACAATTATAATGTAGAAGATATCAAAATGTCATTCCATTAAGCAGCTAAATTTCTCCTGCTAAAATAATTCTTTGAGAAAGTCAGATAAGCACTGTAGAGTACATGCAGAGACTCATTTTCCATTATAAACAGCAGATTCTTTCTAAGAGATGTTTCAGAGAAACTGCAGCTTATTTTATTTCATCACTTCAAGTGCTGGAGAAAAAAAGGTAGATTGTGGCAGTGAAGCCTAACTGAAGTCGAGCAAAAGACCTCGCCTCTGATGCAGTTTTTTACTATCTGATGGTTTGGGCTCAGAAAGATAATGAAAGACCTATGAAACAAAAAATAACTTGATGTGGCTGATAACTAACAAGAAAAGATGAGAATAATATATGAATGCTAAAATAGTTGTGAAGAAAACAATTTTGAAGGAATTCGTGAAGACTAATTTGAAACAATAATAAAAGTGGTATTACTTCTTATGACCTAATATGAAGAACATCTTTCTATTCAGAAAGTTTCTCAGTATTTCTTATACATGATGTTTCTCCTCTTGAGCACATTACTATACATATCTTTTCCTTGTCACAGAAGCCAATAGCTTCTTTTCTTCATTCAGATCATGTCTTGCCTAGCCTCAAAGGCTCATCCTGGGCTCTGGAGAATATAAATGTCCTAGCTGATGCTTCTGGCTTAGAGAAGAGTTGCCAATGAGTATCTCTCAGATTCTATTAATAGATACCTTCTGTCAGCCATGACCTGAGAGTGTGAAGAGAATTTAAAGGAGCTGAGCTGGTTCCATTGACATGCTTCTTCCACATCCCACTGACCTCCTCTTGCCCATACCATCAAAATTCAGAACAGGCGACTGACAGACCCTAATGGTGAACCTGTGGTATATGCAGTTCTCTCAGGTATGTACTGGAGACCTTGACCTGTCACGTAACTTCATCTCAAAAGGCCCACCACAGCCTCTTTGCTCAACTTAAAAATAGAGGGCTTTAGAGAAATGAAGTGTGGTGTCTTTACATGGCATCTTCACCCCTCCAAGATCTTTTTACATCTAGCAGGAGAGGCACAATAGCATTTGGGAAGATTTTGGAAGCAGGCAGGATGGGAAGAGATTCTTCACAGACTGAAACAGAGATCATTCTTTTAGGTACTGGGTATGAATTAATGAATTTTTCAGAGCAAATAGATTTGGGTAGATGCTGTTATTATTAGTGTCATGTCATCTGCCTACATGAAGCTTTTCACCTGCATTTCATGTAATATAACATGATGACTTGCAGCAGAAATTCAAATTACAATCATATTTGCTCCCTTCTGGTATGGTACATCATAGAAGTCTGAAATAATGTGTTAGCACATTACTAAACAGCAAATTGATACTTGCAAGAAGACAGTAATTTAATTATTAATAATGTCTTTTCTAAGGGAAAATAGTCACTTTCCACTTCTCTACCTTGTATTAAAGATGAAACAGAATTGTCTTTTTACAATTATTGTACTGAGAAAAAATTAATAAGAGCCATCACTACTGAAAAACTAAAACCTTGTATTTTTTCTCTTTCAAATCTTGAAAGAATATTTCACCAATAACTTCAAAGAAAGTAAAAAAAAGTTCTTATAATAGGACAAGTTATGCTACCTGAATTCTCAAAACTGAAAAAAAAAAATCTAAGTTAATTATTTAGTTACTTTAGATCTAACAGAAGCAAGCCTCTTTACTACACTGCATAATTTATAGTTTAGTAGGAAAACACACTCTATAGGCTTCCTAAAGCTGTGATTGTCTCCTGCAAATGCAAGTTTAAATTACCAATCCCACTGCAAGCCTTACTCTGTCCCTCTATGTATAGGCCTTCTAGGCTCTAATCCAAAAAGGCACTTGTTTAAATTGAAAGAATACTCTTTTTCCTGGTGTTTATGTCCTTGCTAAGTGCTTTGAAAGATCATGTCCTACAGAAGGGTTTAGTCATTTTAGGATTAGCACTGCAAATTTTAGGAGGCTGTTGTGGTTTTAACCAGTGGATCACTAACTATCATGCAGCTGCTCCTGGGAAGTGGGGGAGAGACTTGAAAAGGTAAAGAGTTTTGTGGTTGAGATTAAAAAAAAAATAAATATTGAAATAAAATAGCATAGTAATGGTAATGGTAATAATGATAGAATATACAAACAAGTGATGCACAGGGCAGCTGCTCACCACCCACCAACCAAGGTCCAGCCCATCCCTGGCTAGTGATCCCAGAGGAGAGAAAATCCTGAAACTGCAATCCAGGCGTAGTGAGAACTTCCTGCCCAACCCTCATCTATATCCTGTACACAACATAGAATCATAGAATCATTTTGGTTGGAAAAGACCTTTGAGATCATCAAGTCCAACCATTAACCTAACTACACTTCCATCATATTGCATGATACGGGATATTCCATTGGCTGGTTTTGATCTGTTGCTCTGGCTATGCTCCCTCCCAGTTTTTTTTTGCATCTGCACACTACTAAAGCAGAGGAAGTTTAGAAGTCCTTGATTTCTTAGCAACAACTAAAATCATCAGTGTATTACCAACATTTTTCTCATACCAAATCCCATGATGAATCCCATACACAATCCTATTCTAGCTACTAAGAAGAAAATTAGCTCTATCACAGCAGAAACAAGGACATCAGGCCTCACAATCATCCAGTTTACTTGACAAAAACCTGCCAGGTTCTACTGGAAATTCTACTTGGTGAGAGGCAGATTTTTATTCAAGGGAATGTTATCGTCACTGACACCCCTATGCAAGTCACTCCATTAGATACGTAGTAAGAAAAAGTGTTTGCTCTGTTCCCCTTAACAACAGTTGGAAGATGGGGTGGGGTGCTGGTGGAGAGAGGAACTTTGCACCTGTCTGCATTAAGTAATAAAACAGATCCCAGTGCTGTGACTTGACTGTGTGCGTTGGGAAGCTGCTACAACTGTGCCTGGGAGTGCTGCAGCCCAACAGGCGAGCACTCTTCCAGACTGGCACCGCTCAGGAGTCAGCATGGCTGAGTGACTGTCCTCACCAGACACTTTGCATCGAGCCATCTGTTTTCCATGCTGAGACAGCTAATGGCATGTGTGCATAGTGTTTTGTGCCAATTATTCTCAATGCTGAGGAATGGTCCCAGGCACATTACTTGGATGGATGTTGCTTCCAATCCTCATATGTAATATGGCTAGATTTAGTTTCATGTTTTATTTCCACATTTAGAGAAAGCTGCTTGCAAGTTTCTAGGACTTATCAAGTATTGTTACATATGTTAGAGATATGATACAGAAAAGTATAAACAGAACAGTTCAGTTGCTAACCAATCACATTTGATATGTAGTGTTCTTTAGTTTTGTTCATGTATTTGGTATTTTCTAGTATTTCTTATAATTTTCTGCAGGCTGTAAAAAAAAAAAAAGTGTGCAAACTGTAGAATTAAAAAAAAAAAAAATATGCATTTTTCTTACTGAATCACAAATTCAATGCAAGAACACCACTATAATACCTCAAGTCGTATAGAACTTCATAGTAACACAGAATTACTTAGTGAGTAATATGACTTTCCCATAATTTAGCCCTGGATGTCCTCTTGCTAACTGTCCAGAGTCACTTCACATTAGATTTGCTGGTGAGAGATAAATGAGATTAAGCTTTCTGCTTTCTGACTATGCAGAGATCGGATACATATGGAAGCAGTTTACATGGGTTTGAAGCATCGTAAGTATACAGACATGAGTTTAGCTTAAGTAAAACTCATACTGAATTATTTTCCCCCCTAGCATATTATGAAGATGTGGATCAAGGGGAAAAATTTGTAAACATCTCTACACATCAGCCTCCAAGTTCCCTTTAATTATTGTAAGCTGTGGTGACAAGGCACAGAGCTTGCACAGTGCTGTGGTAATGATGTCTCCAGCCTCTTTCCAGACAACACACCTAAACCTTTCTGACAATCTTAAGCTTTTGTTTTTCCCCCTCTTTCTCTGTCACTGTTTGGTATTCAGCTGGCTTCCCCATCTTCCAGTCTTGTATGTTTGCTGCAATCCTAGATTTTTTTCTTTCCTTTTTCTTCGAAATAGGCAGTGTCTGCCCTTCCTTGTACCATTTCCAGTTTAAAGCCTTTAATAAACATGTATTGCCCTTTAAGTTTATCAATAGCAATTTATCAGATGAGAAAAAAAAAACATTTCTTGCAGTTCTTTTACCCAATTTTCCTTTGGTTGTATAAGTAGTTATAAGCAGTACTCATGGTTCTTTGAGACTGTTCAATGCACCTGACATAATAACATTTGCTTGACTTTTTAGTACCCAATTATATTTTCTCTTCTGACAATATTTCATAGACTATCTAGTACATTTCTCTTAATATGGCAGCTGGTAGAACATGGAACAAACCCTATAGCCTTTGTTTCCATGACTATAGCAAATTTTCTTTTTCTATCTAGGAAAAAGAATTTCCTTAGTTCTGCTTTTATGCATTTGTGTTAGTAGACAACATCTTGTACAAAAACAGCTACAAAATTGTTCTTGACCAGTGATACTTAGGAATGTATGTTCATTTTTTTGGGGAAAAAAAAAAGTTTGCAGTACAATGACCAGTAAAAAAATGAAGTTTTGCCAGAAAGATGTTTTTGTTTTATTACAAGCATGGAATGTTTCCAAAATTATTGTTTAGATGCATCATCAGTTAGATGCGCACACCTCAGAATTCCTTGAAGTAGAAGGGGAGCTCTTTGACAAGTCCACTCATATGCCTATTTCCTGGGTTGAGCCAGGACTAAGCTAATTTTCCTTTTACTGATTGTTTTTTTTTCCTTCAGTAAGCTCTCTTTTAACTAGCAGCAAGTGTTCCAGCTAGTGGACTGATAATACTGGAATGTTCATGTTTCTGCTGAGACACGAAGGTCAGTTTATTCTACTCAGTGAATCTGCCACTGCAGATGCTACTGAGGGCAGGAGAATTGTATCTGTGACCCCCCCGGAGGGGAGCTGGACTAGACAGACAGCAGAACTGACCAAAGGTATTCCATTCCGTATATCTACGTAAGCTCTGAGGAAGGTCAGAGACCACAGAAGACAACTTCCTTCCTGCTTCTTCTTCCCTTCTCTTCTGTCCATGTCTGGTGTCTGGGGAGGACTCCATCCATCACTGTCGACCCTAGGCTCAGGCATCTCTGACCTCATAACCCTCCTAACCCAGCCCCTGTCAGCTCTGCCTTATCTCCTGCCTGTGGGCTGAGACATTTCAGGACTGCTCACAGCTAAGGAGAGTGCCGGGAGAGCTGCTGGGGGTGGGGGAGGTAAGAGGCTTTTGCACATTCCTGAACATACTTGTATATAATTGTACATATAATTAAAGCTGTCTAATTTAGTTTTCAATCCAGCTAAGTCTTTCTCCTAATTCTCCCTCTCCTTCCCTACCTGGGTGGGAGGGGGAGGGGAGCCAGAGCATTGTTGTCTCTGGTTTATTTTTCGATTCTGAGTCAAACCTTGACAGCATACAATGTCTGTTACCACATGTCTTCATGAAGCCTGGAAAGGCTTCATGAAAATGCTGGAAATGTTTCATTCTTTCAGTATATCCATGCATCATATGAAAACGGAGCTAAAAAGATATAACCATTCTATTAGTGTCTTATTATGGTTACTTTAAATCCTGGATCTACAAAACAATTTATGCAAGTGAACATCTTTATATTTGTAAATATACTGCCTGAATTCAATGAACCTAGTCATTTTTAGAGGCCTTAAAATGAATCTAGCATAGCAAATCACACAATCCAAATTCTCGGATGAAATTTAGTAGATGAGGTAGCTCACAATCTGTCCCACTTGCTATCCCAATTTTTAGACACTGCAAAGTAGGTTGGGCCATCAGAAAATCCTTCTCTATTTCCTCATTCAGCAGAGTCATAATCGGTGGTGCTAGTAATGATTGACAGTATCAGCTCTGTCCTATGACTAATAGCGTAGAACATAAAAATTCATCTGTCACCCATTCCTTGATCTATTTTCCATGTGAGCTGATGCTTAGTTTTATTCTAGTAAAACTGAAAATTGTGAACAAAGGCATAAAAACACTGAGCCAAGTAAAATTCTGTAAAAGTCCATCTCATTCATAGCATTTCAAACCAATGGCTTGAAACAGAAGACTGTCATCAGTCTAGGATTTTTTTTTCTTAGGCTTACCATGAGTAAAATTTAAAAGTTAGAAAAACCCAAAAAATATAATAACAAAAAAAAAATTTGCCATTTTTTTGTGTGTCAGAAATCTTTTTCTTCTGTTTTATTTTTCAAACAACCAAGAACTAAATTACGAACAGAGAAAAAAATCCTAAAGGTCTATGGAACAGTTGCATTGCACATTTCCAGTATTCAAGTACTTATTCCAAGTAAGGGGATAAAATGGTTCACCTTTTTGATCCTCCTCTGTAACAGATCGTTCTGCTTGCAGCCACCAATACCTTCAATTACTGCAACACTGTATTTTGCAATTAGGTTGTTAGTGAAAATATTACATCAGTCTCTAGAATGACCTGTAAATAATTTTACCAATAATGCCCTTCAGCGGGTATTTCTCTTTCTATGCATTGTTTTCTTCCAAGTCACTATTTATAAATCTCGTATTAAACACCACCTTTTCCACCTTAAATCATTTTTGTATGCCGCTGTAACAGGTAGATCTGCTTTGTTTTCCTTTGAAAACTTTATCTTAGTGAAATCAGAGTAATCTAAAAGGTTTCAGTTGTGGAACATCTATATTGCATTCTGTCCTATTTTCCTTTTACTTTCTGATCTTTATTAATTCCATCAGAATGTATTCCACCTTGTGTAATGCTGTGATTATATTTACAAGCTTACACTCACCTGGGTTTTTTCCCTTCTTTTTAAGTATCTGTAAAGTATCTGTAGATATTTTTGTTTCTGGTCATAGGAAGCTATCAGTGATCGGCCAAGACTAACCTGGGGGGCAAAACAAAGCACCATAGCCAGACAAATCTTTCTTTCACTTGGGCATGTCAGAATTCAAATACATCCTCTATTAGTGAATACTTCACTTTCAGCTAGGGACATTTTCATACTCAGAAGTAAGGATGTGAGACAAATCCAACAAGGTCTATTAAGTATATATACACATCTGCCATCATAAAACTGATAGAAATAAAGCCATATAAGCACTTAAAAATTAATGTTGCCACATTTTCATATTCACAGTACAATGTGTTTCATGCTGTCTTGTGCTCACTTTTTGGAACTATAACATTTGTTTTTCACTCTAGCCTTATGTTCCTTTTTTTCTCTGCTACTATTTCTGAGAAGCTGAGGAGTACTTTAATTTTCACAATAATTTCTGAAAGATGAAATCCCAAACCTCACCTCTCATGTAACTTAATTTAGAGCAATGGATTGAGCCACCTCACAAAAACAGGGGTGATACCTTCTCTAAGGAGTCCAACAACCATTAGTTCTTAGCCTTCTCAGCTAACTAGTTTCAAATCTCAAGCAGATACGCAGAGTTTTCCAAATGTTACTATTACTGTTATGTACCTGACAGGATAAATCAGAAGTCTTTGAATACTAAGTGCATAGACACTAGTTTTATACTAGCAATATTCAAATACACACTTGCTGAAATCTTTACTGAGTGCTTCCACTCTGATAAAAATCTCAATTAATTTCTACAGTTAAAAGATAATAGCTAGCAAGCACAGGGGAAAGAACCTATTTTTACTTATCTAAAAAGCAGCAAGTAACATATTAGGAAATTTCAAGCAAATCAGGGAAAGTGGACATTGAAGTGGGAAACAGCTTGTTTTAGAATCTATATCTGGAGACAGATTCATCTGTCCTCCTTTGCCAAAATATCCATGGACATTGACAAGTGTGAGTAATTAGACCTCTCCTGTCCATTTTCGTGGCCAGTGATGCTGTAATACGAGCCTCTTACAATGAAGTGAAGACACAACTTTGGATTTGTAAATTTCTTTGGTGTACTTGTTCATATTTCATACACTTGGTGTGTCATAGAAATGTAATCTGTAAACTACTTTCTAGTCTATTTCCTGACTCAGAGACATTTCATCTTCTCTTTCAAACTTCTAGTAAACAGAATTCTTAATTCCTTATATGCCAGTGCTAATCTTAATATTGGGTGGTATTTTTATGGTGTACATTTATCAATCTGATAGCAATAAGTACAATACTCATGTAAGTTTATGCTTGCATAAATATACACAGAGGTCAATGTATTCAGTGTGTAAGATATTGTATATAAAATCATAAATGTTTAAAAATGTACAAGAGGATTAATGGGTTTTTTTCCTGCCATTTCCACTGTAAAATACTTTCAGCACTCATACTCTGCAACTCAAATTTAGGATTAAAGTCATTTAGCAAGACATAGCAGATTTGCTAAAAGTTCGCAGATCTACCAGCATGTTTTACTATTTTTATTATTCAAACCAGAATTCTCAAAACAAAACACACACACACACAAAGTTGCCTATCTCTAATATTTTTCATATTTATTCCCTGCCATTTTATTTCTGCTTCAGTATTGCAACAGAAATACCATGTTACACAAAACGCTAGCCTGAATCCTCTTAATTCCCTTGACAAAATTGTGCTAAATAATCAATTTATTTCAAGCATTTAAGTGACATCCTAAATCCTAATTAAAGCACAGATGCTTTTTTGTACTGAAAAATACAGACCCAAATGTTCACAAAAGGATATAATTTATCTTAATGATGGCATACTTGATGCATTGCTGTATAGCACATGGGGGGCAGCAGTCCCACTGCTAGCTGATATATAACTTCAGAGTCATAGGGAACGCAGACTCTGAAAGCTAGGGAACAACAGACAGATAACAGGATAGGAAATATTTCACAGGTCAGTGTCAATAAACTGGCACTGGCCTGTGGTCTGAATTGCGTATCTGCAGGTAGGATCGTAACAAAGAGCACATAAAGCTTTCCTTTTTCCTGAGCACACAAAAGGGGAAACTAAAGAAATGTCAGATAGATGGATTAAGTGAATAACTGTCTTTTAATTACATTTTTACCAAAGGTAGTGTGGTACCTATCTCGGTCTGTGACAGGTAGAGATGCTGGTTTTGAAAAAAATGTGAAACTACAGCACATGGAAGGAGGAAGAGAAGAATAAGATACACCCAGCTGGCATAAATGAACATAAATGGAATTAAGTTGCCTGAACAGCAGGAAATACAATTTGTGCCAGAAACTGTCAGACTGATCTCATCCATCTCTCAAACAAGGCTATCAATCACTGTCTCATCCTTGTCTTCAGCATGTTTTTTCTTACCTCCAGCTGGCTGTACTTCAGCAGTGGAGTCATGTCAGCTGAAATTCATTACTGCTCTTTGAGCATATACTATTCTTTAGAATTTCAGGTATTTCTGCCAACAATGAAAAGGTTTTATTCTGCCCATATAATTAAGCACTACACAGATCATGAGCATGAATGAAGGCTGCAGTGTAATCTGGAACTCATGTAATCTGGATTTTTTCCCTGCCTCTGCAGTAGTCATTGAAAGTCTCTCCTTCTATGCTTAACTTTCTTCTATCTGCAAGATCTCCACTTGTGTACTGAATCCTTCTTTATTATTTATTAAATTCTCTCTCGTGATTTACATATTTCAAATGTATTCATACACGTCATCCTTATAGTAGTCAAAATCTTAATCTTCCATGCCACGTATTTTAGGTTTCTGTCATCTGGGAAGAGGCAAAGGATACTTCTTTAGAGACAAGATGTTTCATTACTGTGCATATGCATACAATATGCAATTGTGTGCATCTCCGCTGTTCAGGATCTTAAATTATTAGAATATAATACAGGAGTTAGGATGAGGGAGCACTGACAGCTTTCTGCTACTTAAGGGAAGGCAAACTGGTAGCCAAGGATGACAGCAAGCCAGGAAGGGCAGTGGCCTCACTCACAAGGGCACAGCACCAAAGTACCCAAACAAGAGTGGAGCAGAGCAGAAGCAGAGCAGAGCAGTAGTCACAGTCAGCTAACTGGGCAGGGATTGTTAGGCAAATTCACAGTGGTGCTGTACATCTGAAGTCAAGCCAGAGGGTTGCAGGTCAGCATCCTGGTCGAGATCAACAAGGTACATGGTAAGCACAGGCACAGATGCAATGTAGCTCAGGCAGGGACCACAAGTCCTGAATGTGAGGGGGTCAGCCCAAGAAAGGGCTTCTCGAACAGCCCTGTATCAAACTGCATCAAGGCAGCTGAGCCCTCACTGCCAGGTGCCCAAGATGATGGCAGAATTCACTCAAGGCTTGGACATTTAGTGGGTAAGTAATGTACTTATAGCCTACCTGAATTTATCTCTGGAATGCATTTCATTGCACAGGTATATGATAAAATGTATTGAACAGTGTGCACTTAAATAATTGGAACAACTCGCATAGTGAGCCTTACATAAAAGTTACTCAAGTTACTCCTGAAGAATGGCAGTCTCTGACTTCTTTTCTGTTTCAAATACTTTTACACCTGTTTTATTTTAATGGAGTTCTTTGTGAAAAAGTGGCAAACACCAAGTCCTCACAATATTTCTTTGTCAGATAGGCTATATAGATTGATACACCTATAGATTGATAACTAATGATGACTGAGCCCCAGAATCATTAATAAATCAATTCAGGAAGATTACCTTTTGACTCTAATAGTAATTCCATGCATGAGTGGTCTAAATAATTAGTCTGGCAAGATAGCATGTTTGCTTGCTATTTAGAAATTTCTACATACCTAATCTATGAAATAGCTCCAGAAGCTTTCTGCCAATATGTCTAATACTTTCATTGTTCTGATTAGATCAAATCAATTTCTGGATTCCAAATGTATATGCATTTTGCTATGATTGAGAACTTTCAAAGTTAATGACCTTAAATTCAGAGCACAGATAATATTGACGCATCATTTTTCAAATTGGTAGATTTTCTTAAAACTGCACTTCAACAGAGACCTGGAACAGCAGGACATCAATAAGAGCAATGCTGTATAAAAGACATATTGCTTACAGAAAGCACTTCCACTGTGCTTTGTTAGGTGAAAACATTTGAGCTGAGGTAGGAATATTGTGAAATTGTATGTTTTGTATGCATAGTAACTACTTCCCAATATAATTTTACCATCACTATGCAATGTCAGTAACCCCTTTTACAAAGTTGAAACTACCCACTAGAGCTTTCTTTCAGGCCTCAGATACAAGAGCAATGACACCATTGCAATGCATATCAAGCAAAATAGTACAACTGAATGTATCTTGCAGACTGATAGTCAGAAATGGATGAATTAAGAAACATGCAATATTAATGATGTGACATCTCAAACTAAGAGCATGGAAACTGTTCCTATCTGATGACAGAAACTTATGATGACTATTGACTTATCTTTTTGATTTAAGAAAGACTACACCCCTAACACATTTTTCAGAACCTTTTACATATTTTATCAAGGACAAAGTAGATTATGCATCACACTTACTTGCAAGAGGCAGCAAGACGCAAATGCAGAACAGAAAGTTGGTGAAAATTTTGATTGCTGTTAAAATGAAGGTTGCAATTGTAATGATCCATCAGATTTCCACTATGATTCAGAAAAAACATACTACATGTATATCTGTATGGGACTCTAATTAAGATATCATCAGTTATGAATAGACAGAAGATGTTAAAACTGCACCCTATTGTCTCCTCACTTACTTTGTGACCTGCCAGGACTGCAAAGAAAGTGGACAGCTTTGAATACAGGATTTAAGTTTATAGCAGGCAGGAGCAAAATATTTAAATAACTTTTAAATACATATTTAACGGTTGAGGGTGCATTGTAGGATCACATTAGTATTATGTGTTTGGTATGGCTTCTTGTCAGGGAAGAGAATAGCTTTCACCAGCTTGAACAACTGTGAAAAAATGTATCAGCAATGGTTTCACCTACATTGTTTTTTAGGTAAAAGGTATCCCATAGGTGTGAACTGGTGTTGATATGGCCATGTGAGATAGCAGAATTGGATTTATTCTCAGTAAATGCTTTTCCTCATACCCACTGATTTCACAAGTACTGCAAGATTAAGTCTCAGTTTTACAGCCTTTGTCTTTTAAATTTGCTGCTTTGCATGCAGTAGACAAGCAAGAAGCATTCGTTCATGATTGTAGAGCTTTAATTACCTTTTTTTTCAGGTACAGGAGCCTAACTTAACCAGTGCATGTATATTTGTTTAGATGCAAATCACTGTGGTTTTTAAACTTCAAGTAAACCACATGATTTTCAAAGGTATCAACCAATCTTGTTATACAATAAAGTATCTTGAAAGATGTTCATGGCTCCTGCTAAATACAACTAACACACATTTTTCTGTATTTTGCGCTATTTTCTGTACTTAGTGTTTTATCCAAAGTCTTAATTTGGTCATGATAAAATCAAGAGAGTTTCTTGTTTCTCCCTTAAACACCACAATTTTTCTGTTGTTACTGTTTGCATGATAACGATGTAGGTCTATGACAGGACTGCATCAGGAACCTCACTGACAACTCAAAATGGAAGTGTTATTGTACCCATTAAATACAAAGAATTAAAACATTGAATGATAAAATAAATTTCCAAAGAGATCACCAATGGTGAAGATGTTAATTTTTATGCAATGTTAAAAATCACTGAGTTGCCCATATTACAATGATTTAAGTTACTGGATTGTTATATTTCTTAAGAGGAATGCAATGTTAAACTAAGCATGTAAAATAATGCTGCCTAAAAAATACTGTAACTCACTAACTCACTCTTAAAGTAGAAAAAAAGAAAATTTAAGCCTCTCAAATTTCTTCTATCATTTATACATGAGAACATGTGACTTGTATTTAAGCCAAGGTAACAGATTGTTGGTCTGAACTTAGTTGAAAAAGGGGCTTTACAATGCCATATTTTCACACTATGATCCCTCTTGTCCATAAAAGTTGATGAAGCCTAATCCTGAAAATAACAAAGTCAGTGTGAGCTCTTCCACTGTATTATTCAGAGATCTGTCTCATACAGCATATTATTTGTCCTTCATGCTTCTTCCTTGATCATCTACTCAGAGAAGGTAAGATGCCCATCTTGCTTTTGGAATAGGAGTCAAATTTGGTCATAATTTTCAAGCCCCATCAGTTTGGATGGGGTGTCATTTGAGGGGGTTTAATTTTTTAAATTTTAGAGGATTTCTGCTACTTTTAAATTTCAATAGTTCCTACCTGCAGCACTGAATATCTTTTACAAAACATTTTAGAAAGTTTAATCAGAGTAAAAACATTAAAAATAATTAAAGAAAATTCCTCCTTATGAAGCTTGTTAAACTTCAACTTGAAAGCTTCTGAGCTTTAGAAAACACTTTTTTCCCTTCTTCATTCATATCTATGTATAACTGAAGTGCACGCTTATGGTTTCATTTTACATATTTAAAAAACTTACTTAGAACTTTTAATTAATCCCTGCTAAGCTTTCTGGTTACAGATAGAAAAGCTTGAAAAGACTGAAGGAAGGTGCTCTTCTCTGCAGCCCCCAAAATGCAGGCGTGACAGGTAAATGCTACCAGTCTCCCAGACACCACAACAGTGGTGACTAGCGACTAGCCTGGCTGAGGAGTTGATTCCTAGTATTAATCACATTTTACTGAAGACATTATGGTTTTAATTATCTTTTTTCAAGCAACGGTCTGTAGTGGAGGCACCCACAAACACACAGGGTTTTAATAGGAATGAATATTTATTCCAATTAACACTATTTTGCACTCCAGTAAATCAAAGCTATACCACATATTCAGATGTCAGTCAGGAATACACTACAGCACAACTACTTAAGAATTCATAAGCTTTTTTTTTTGTTAGTCTTAGCATGGATACTAATAATCCCAGGTGTGAACATTCACTCAGACAAAGGAAAAGCCTCTCCCTCAGATACCTGCAATCACTTGCCCAACAGGGGCAAGGCTCTCTCAAAGATATATCTAAAAGAATTATCACTCACCAAACATGAGGTCACTCAGTCTTGAGAGGTCTCCTTAGGTGGTGTCCCAACCTAAGGGGTAGGCTCCCTCACAGAAACACTGCTCCAAGGGAAAACCTAACCGAGGACTTTGAATCAGGAAATACACTTTTATGGACTCAGTCAGGTCTGACCTGTGGTCATTCATTTATTCATCTATTGGGCCAAAGACACCCCATTGGCAGGGAACCCTGTTTGTTGACAGCGGGTCCCACCCCAGCAACGCCCAAATTGCCCGTGAAAACCAGGTGCCCCTGTGTCTGCTGACAGTTCTGCAGCCCAGCAGGGGGTAAGACTGGAAATCTGTCACAGTCCACCGAGTCTAACCCAAGAAGGTGACACAATACCTGGCCCATCAGGGGTTAAGGTGTAGCTGCTTCTGCCAGCTCCAGACAGCTTAACAGATAATGTAACAGCCCCCAGCATTAGGAGGAGGTGGACTGGGGAGAGAGAGGCACGAGTGCTCTGCCACACAGTCTATAAAAAAAAAAGACATAATAGAAAAAATACTTATTATATATAACCTGTGTCAGAGATTTACAGCAGATTAATCTATTTGTATCTTCAGAAAACAGAGAAATTCCCCTCTACCTGGAGATTCAGTAGCTACAGAAAAGTAGTTAACTATGGAATTTTTAACATAATTTTCTACAGCACAGGTATTAACTGAAGCTCTGTAAGTGAAAGGATTCACAGCCCTTTGAGAATAGGTAGGGGAGTACCTTCATAAAACTTTTCTCCATTTCATTAATCCCGTCATAAACCATGAGTTAAGCCTGCACTACATAGTCACAGTAAATCTCTAAATCCTGGGAAACTTGCCCACTTTTGAATATAAAACACAGAATAATAAAGCCTTGCTACAGGATAATTCCTAAAAGACAACATAAAATAAATAATTAAAATATAATTACTTCAAATTAATTTCAAATAGTTCTCCCATCAGTAAACCAAACCCTTTTTCTCACCATCATACTAGTATTTTCTTTTTGTGATGTTCTGTTTTTAAGGACTGAGCTGCTGCTGTCTGGAAATATTTTTCCTGCTTAAATGTAGTTTTTTAATTGTCTTTATTCTTTTTTCTAGTAAATTGCATTTTTTAGCATTTAGTTGAATTTTAGTTGAATTAGGAGTTCACCAAAAGTATTACATTATTGATATTTGCATTTTCGGATATGTTGTGTCTACCATCTGAGTCAAATTTCATTGGTCCCTTTTTTTCATTCAGAATAAGGCTTGAATAAACCCTTACAGTTTGAAAATACGTGGAAGAAACAGTACTGAATAAACTACAAGATCCACAGAAATCTGAATATATGTTTTAGAAAACTCTAAACTCCTCATATTTACTAAAGCCACTGGTTTAACATCACATGATACCAGTACAACCTCAAACAATAACAGAAAGCTGCAAAAATCTCCCTTTCTATAACTGATTAGTCATTAATGCAAAAAAAAAAAAGATAGAGGATTGAATATTTTCCTTCTATTTTTTTTTTTTTTCAGTATTAGCATATAATTCCTTTTAATTGAAGCAATCTCATTGCTTCAAACATGAACCAGAAAAACATTTTCTTAATGAGACTAATGTGGCAGAAGAATGTGAATTCGGCAAGATCATGTGTAACTCAAAATTATTTTATGTTTCAAAAAATGCTGTTCTCAATTTTGGTATCTTCTCTATATTGTCTTTGTATGTGCAACATTTTACAGAAAACAAGGGTGCGCTATCTTTTATGATTGAATAATTAAATTAATGAAGACCAAATAGTTTCACGGTTTGGACATAAGTATCCTTATTTTGTCCTGTATTAAGGGTTCAGTGAGGTGTTTTCATTCCTCTGTTTCCTCACTCTGTCAGGATGACATCATCCTATACACAGTATTATCTTGATGTGTACTATGGTG
Organism: Hemiprocne comata; assembly: GCA_020745705.1. NCBI lineage: Eukaryota > Metazoa > Chordata > Aves > Apodiformes > Apodidae > Hemiprocne > Hemiprocne comata. The sequence continues at coordinate 77,730,602 of CM036587.1, read as the reverse complement.
CCCATGTTCAGATTTTCCTGTGCATGCAGTTTGTTGTGCACCCATGTCATCGCATAGTTACCTTCTCAAAAGATATGAATGCAAATATGACTAATTTTCCTCATTGTTCAAGATTTAATCACAAATACAATGAATCAAGTTGTCTTTTCAAGTAGATATTGTCCAAATTTATTGCTGTACTCTTTTACTTCTGGTGAAAACATTTCTGAGCCAAAGCCTACCAGTATGGATGAAAGTACATATTGAAATTTAACTAGAAAATTTTCTCTGAAGTTAGAATTTTTCATCCATTAAAATGCAGCTGGGTACCCTATAGTAAAAAAACAGAAAGTAAACTCAACAAGGTTGCAAACGTCGCATGGAATTGTTTGACAATGTCACAATTAACATTGTCATCATTATTTATATGTGCATCTTTGTCCTTCCTCCTTTTCTGAGTAATGGTTCAACATCATCTGTGAAGTACTTGTCTTTACAACACACATGGATTTTGCTCATCCCCACAGCCTCCACCTTAGGTGTCCAGGCATCAACGGACTTCATGTGGACCTCCTTTTCTCTACCAATGTGAGACTGCACCTCTTCAGCCTCTTTGTTGTTCATATCTAAGGTCCTCTCTTTTCTTAGCCAAACACCACTGAAGGAAAGGACAAGAACATAGAAAATCCTCCTGTTTCCTACTTCAGTGTCCTTGTGGCCGCTTCCATACCAGATTCCACTTCTACAATTTCCTGAGGAGAGTTACCTGCTATGCAAATTGTGGTTTGTTCCCATTTTTAGGCATGGGGCATACTCAGGCTTATCTCCTCACAGGGAATCTATGGGACCTGCATACAGAGCACATGCCCCTACTTGGGCAGATACAAACTGAAGTCTTCAGAGGTAGAGACTTAAGTACAAGTTTCATAGACTAGCAGAATTCACCCCTTAGTCTGAAATGAGAGAGCTTGCTGATTTTCGTGTCCATGCCAAAAAGCTGTGTGCATTTCTTTAAAATGGAACTGAATATTCTTGGCCTTCTTTCAGATGAAAACCAATAGGATTTCCTTAAACTAATTAGATGAAACCTTTTGATCATTTTACTGTAACTTTCCAAAAAGCTAGCCTGAAGAAGAAAATCAGCCTTCCAGTTCCTCCCAAACAATAAATTTTGGCAGACTTATAAAAGCTTATAAACAACTGAAACACTTTTCTAATAAAGCAACATTGTTTTGTCTTGCTTACAGGCAATTGCTATAATTTTAATTAGATATATGTGTGCATGATTTATGTATCATATATGCTGTATGTGTGTGCTTTTTAAAACAAGACTAAGTAATCCTGTAATATCTAAGGAACACTAGAGTTTTTCTTTGATCTTTCTTTTCAGTTGAATTCCTTCAAACCCTGTATCATCATCATAACTTTATTCTTAACAATTATGTAAAACTTTAAATCTTCAAAACAACATAAAGAAAACGAATGTGGGTTTTTTTCTGTATATTAAGAGACAAGTCTGTGGTCATCTATTCTTTGATCAAGAACAATAGAAAGAAAAGTATTTTAAAAGTTACCTACACTATCACTACTGAAGCTCTGAGCCAGTTTTTGCCAAAAGTTCAGGAAGTGTTAATCAGCTCTGAAAACAAAACAGCTGTTCCTAGTCCCTTCAGAAGGACAGACTGCTTGAAGTTATCAAGGTATGTTATTGATTGTAGAGGGGGGAAAAAAAGGAACTATTTTACTATTTTCAAATCTTTTTATTATGTGAATGAATATGCATTCAGTTTCTGAATCTTGTTCTAATGTGGGAAAATATCTGAATAAAATAAAGATTAGAACATCACCTGGAGGAGGAGGCAATTTCTTGAGAAATTGGAAATGCAAATTTAATGACATGGTAAGATCGCAGATTAAAATGACACAGGAAAAAATATGAAATAGCTTTTAAAAATATAGTTGATTTACCCTATATTCTTTACTGTCTAAGCAAGAGAAAATAAAAAACACACTTTACCAAAAGATACCATATTTGCTTTATGCCGTGTATTTGCCACCATTTATGAATCTCACATTTTGGAAGGGATATTGGCCAATTGAACATGAAAATGTTCCTGTTCTCTCACCAGAGCTTTTAGTGCCTTCAGTAAATAGTCACTCTTTTGGAAATATATTGATCCATGTTGTGAAGCTCATTGTAGATCCTTTGAAAAAGTTAATGTCAAATCACTTTCTATGTTTATTATTTAATCCTAATAATATTGACAAACCCATTAGGTGCTGACAGTTCTACAGTTTTTCAGATGAGAAATCTTAGCCCTTTCTCATTGTAGAAAAAGATTACATGGCCCTTTTAATGAGAGTCTTTGATTTCTAATTAGTAACAAATGCAAAACTCCATTACATTTGACAAAAAAGAAATAGTAATTAACTCGGTCATCGGTATGTTAAAAAAAAAACCACAAAAATCAAGCTGAAGACTCGAAAGATCAAACAACATGGAAACAGAATGCAAGGTAGACTTAAGTTTTTGGAAGAGCTCCATTAAAGGGAAGTAATTTCAATACAACACTGAGTAAGAACATAAGAAAAAAATACTTCTTTTTAGTTATTTATCCTTAAAAGCTGGCATTATATTCCTACAAAATGCAGGCCAATTTTACAAGGCATCCCAAGGTATCCCATTTAAAATTTTAATACTGTGTTTGGAAATAATTAGTGAATTAAAGTGTTGATTCCTAGGAATAAGAAACAGGGAATGTGTTCTCAGATAAAAAAATATAAGATACTGTCTCTTGTTTTTGCTAACTAAAAAACACTGGTACTTGAGGCTTAGTTCTGAGGCTTTGATTCTATCACTGCTTTTTTTGGTTTTTTTTAAGCAGCAAATATTTTTTCATTTTGTCTGAGGGACTGAAGTAAAAAATCACTCCTTTCCCACCTAATTTTTTTTTTTTAGAATGGAATCACAGAGAACATTACTACATTTTGAAACCTTTCATAAGGACAAGAGTGAATCCCACAAAAACGTCTGAGCAGCTTTATTTACAGGATTAGTCACAGTGACAGCAACAGAAAAAATCACCTGAATACTATGATTCAATGTATAGCTGCACTCATACAACAAATAAGAAACAGAAACAAAGTAAACAAATATATTTAAATGTATAATTACCCTTTGAAAATAAACTTTGAAAAAAGTAAGAGGTAGAATTATATTTAGAAGGCATATTGAAGCACGTTTCTTTCTGGGGAGGAGAAAAAAATAAAAAGATCAAGTATTTGTTGAGTTTTGATTTTAACAATCCCTCTGGGTCCAGGCTTGCTTATTTTAACAGGAAGAAAGATTTTCAAGATTATCTGTGGTATATCTCCACACTGATACATGGTAAGTATGATTTTTAGATCTACATCACAGACAACACTAGTATAAACAGCTTACTTCTAGAAAAGAAATTCTTAATCTACAGTGTAAATATATTGAAAATGTGCAATATGGGTGTAATTTTATTTGTTTTGCTAGTGACATCAATAAGAAACAGGAATAAACAGATATATATATATTTTGCTCTATATACTCTAAATTTTAAATTAGATTATGGAAACAGAATCTGCAAATACAGTTTTAAATATAAAACAAAACTGAAAGGCATATAATGTAGTCCTACTATGTCCTGGTTTGAGCCCTGATGAAGTCAATTTTCTTTTTACTGATTTTTTATTTCTTCAGTGAACTCTCATTTAACTAGCAGCTAGTGGACTGATAATGTTGGAATGTTTATGTTACTACGGAGACGTCAAGGACGCTTCGCTTTGCTTATTGAATCTGCGGCCTCAGATGCTAAGGGAGCAGAAGAGTCATATCTGCAGCCCTCCTGTAGGGACGAGTGGACTAGATGGACAGCAAAATCGACCAAAGTATTCCATTCCATATATCTACATAAGCTTGGTATAAGGGATCGTTCCTTTTTTTTCTTCTTCTCTTCTCTTCCGTCCATGGCCAGCATCCAGGGAGGACTCCATCCACCCATCACTGTTGATCCCCAGGCTCGTGCATTCCTGACCCCCCATAACTCCCCCCTCAGCTCCTGTCTGCTCTGCCACTCTCTCCAGCAGCGCTCTGGGACATTTTGGAACTGCTCACAGCTCAGGAGATGCCAGGGGAGCTGCTGGGGGTGGGGGAAGGCAATAGGGTTTTGCACATTCCTGGACATACTTGTATGTAATTGTACATATTTTCTTATCATCAGTATTTAATTGAAGCTGCCTAGTTTACTTTTCAATCTGGAAAGTCTCTCTCTATTATCTCTCTCCTTTCCCTACCTGGGGGAGGGGGGAAGGGATCGAGAACATTATTGTCACTGGTTTAGTTGCCAATCCTGAGTCAAACCATGACATAGTAGTTGTATAATTTACTGGTAGTTAACATACAGTCATTATTGGCGTTAATTTAAATTCTTATCTTAGTCACTTACTTTAATATGTGAACATAAAAGCTCTTCTGCTTGTTGTGTCATACTACAATTCTCTCATGAATATACAGAAAGTTATGGAATACAAAAATTGCTATCTTATTGTCTTTACATATTCATACATTGAATAGTATCAAAGCAGTAATATAGCTCACTAAGGTCCACAGTGAATGCACATGACTTTATCATCCCTTAGTGAACAATAAAGGCCCAAGAATAACAATGCAAATCAGTTTTCCATGTACACAATGCACAGCGAGACCATAATATTACAGGAACAGTTTTGTCTGCTTACAAAAATAGATTCAGATAATGAAAGTGTCACCATACGATATTGCAGGGGACTCCACAACACGCTTCACCAGGTGGAATTCAGAAGAACTTATGATCCATAGTTGCTCTCAGCAGATTTAAAAATGCAAATTGACTTACTATGTTTCTTTAAGGCAGCCAGAAAAAAAACAGCATAATACATTTGCTCTCCCATGAGATGCTTATTTTTATACTCAACTGGAGGCAGAGCACATAGTCACGCAGATAAGCAAACATCTCTTAATTCTACAATAGGCATAGCACCTTTATGCATTATGCTTCATAATTCTTATTTTATTATCATCTTGAGATTCACAAAAACTGGTGAGAATATTTCAAGAAAATTTCTCTGAAGACAGAATAAAGGTGGTTGGTTATCCATATCAGGAAAAATTTAGCCCTGTACAATGTTTTATTGCAGCCAATATAATGGGACTTAAGTGGTTCATATGGATTTGCCTTTCATGTTCAACCCCAAAGAAAAATGTCCATTTAAGACACAGTATATATTTGTCTAGAAAGCTGCCCAGGTCACTTAGAAAACCAGTGATATAGTAACTGCTTGCTGGGAAAGAAAAAGATAATCAAAGTTGCTGTCCTGAAGAACTGGGACAATTGCTATTTGATTTGGGATGGGGAGAAGAAATAAGTTAAATGAATGCTGCAAGCTGTACTGCAGTCAGGTCTTGTCCTTTCTTTCTCAATGATACCTAATCTTGTTTGATCCTGACTGTTCTAGTTTGAAAACAAAGTGCAATTAATTCATGGCCTAAACTTCTTCCATAGGGTGCAGCTGGGAAATAGCAATCCCATTATAAATTATCCTGGGCCATTGCAGTTAAGAAGTTAGAGGAAAACACAAGAATATAAAGCTGGAAGTTTTGGTGTGAAGAAATAGATATTGGGGCTTTGTTTGGTCTGTTGCCACACCTGGGTCCTGCTCCAAAACTCCTTCAGAAAATTACTTTACAACTCTCAAAAAATATAATTCTCAATTGGCATTTCTGCTAAGGATAGCTTAAATCTTCCAAATAATACTTAATTTAAGCCATGAGAGAGGTCCAAAATGAAATCTTATGTTTAGAGAATTATGTATATCCAGCAGAACAGTCATGTGCCTTAGCTGTACAAAAGTAGAAGATTGGAGTCTGGATACAAATAGACCTTTGTGCAAATGCCAGACAACACTTCTTCTGTTTCTAGTACCACCCTAAAACAATCTTTGAGGTTACAGCCCAGTCTCTACTGGGCTACTTTCAGTCTTTCTGTTCTGCATAGTCATGCCATTTGGGCTGAAAGAGTGCAGAAAAATATTCAGGTAGAATGATACTGACATCTAGGTCAGATATAGGTAACAATGTATGTTTTGTCTTTGACAGAAATGAAGAATAACGGATGAGCTAACCTTCAAGATCTGGGGTGCCTGAATCTGTTTGTAACCCATTTTTTTTCATTGCTTTTGTTTTCCATGTAATTCACAGATAGAAGCAACTACATGAAGGGCTGCCATTAGTAGGAATGCAATCAGCTGTCATAAGAATATTGCTTTGAGAATTCAGCAGCTGAATCTACATTTTATTGAATTCAGCCCTTTAGAAGACTTGAAGAACAGGAACAATCACAACTGTGGAAGCAGAATAAGAACTGGAGAAACTTTCATCTTTGTTGTTCATTAACTCTGAGAGGAGGAAGTATCATGATTGGTCATAAAGGTGCTTCAGAGAATCTAAACCTGCAAGAAAGCAACTATAATTAGTTTCCTCTTTTGCTTCAGGGAAACATGCCAGGGAGATTATGTTCAAAATGGTAAATGCGTCTAAATTACAAATACAGCATTAGAATATTTGTAACTTTTTTCACTTATTTGAAACATAATGTTAATTTTAACTAAGTGCTGCATTATTCTATTCTGTTATTTTTATATGTATAAATAAAATGTTCAGGCATCATTTTTGCCAGGTCTGAATACAAAAGAACATCTTGAAGTGTGACTGGAGCCATCTACACCAGGACAGGGGAGAGCTGAATTATTCCACAGAGTTGTTTTGAATAGAGAAGCCATAAAATTCCCTGTTCTGATACAGGGACTTGTAGTACCTAACCCTGATCCAAGATTTAACTAAGATTTTATACTGGGATAATAAACCTCAAAAGTAAGTAGTCACTATTACTCATTTTTTAGGTGAACTGCTCATATTATTTTGGGGAACTCGGACGGTCTTTCTGGTCTGCATTACAAAGCTCTGTGTGCCATGGTATCTGACAACTATATGTACATGCAGAGGATTGATGACAACCCTATATCACGGAATCACGGAATTGTCAGAGTTGGAAGGGACCTCTAGAGATCATCTAGTCCAACTCCTCTGCTGAAGCAGGATTCCCTAGAGCGCATCACTCGGGACTGCATCCAGGTGGGTCTTGAAAGTCTGCAGAGAAGGAGACTTCACAACCCCCCTGGGCAGCCTGTTCCAGTGCTCTGTCACCCTCACCATAAAGTTTTTTCTTATTTTTAAATGGAACTTCCTGTGCTTCAGCTTGTGCCTGTTGCCCATTGAGATTGTAGCTATTTCACTTAGTTTCCAAATACAGTATAATCAGTATCATTCAAAGTACTTAGGAAACCTAGTCAGAATCTTTCAAGGGAACCTTCCTTTTGTGTCCAACTTACCAGAGGTAAAAATCCTTTCCCTTTCCTAAGTGCTTTGTGCTTCTGTTTCCGGCCTTAAAAACCAATTGTTGCTGGCAGTGAGTAATTAAACCAACTAATGAGATGCTATTTTAAATTACTATCCTATTTTCTTTGAGCTGTTTTTGCACTAAACCTTAACTATTATATCTGCTTTATTCTGATCCCTTTATATCTTCACAAGCTTGTTTTCCTGTGGGTTGCTTTCAGTGAAATATCACCTGCAGTCATACTAAGAAATAATTAAGTATTTTTAATTGCAGGTTTCCAAAATCCAAACTGAAACAAAACAAATAAAATGTAAATCCATTCCATAAAATCTAATATCTAATAATCATAATAATCTAAATCTACTAATAATAATCTAAAATCTAATAATCATAATATCTAATGTTACTGCACCACAAAAATACAGTTAGCTATAGTATGCAGATTCCTGTCATGTAACAAAATGCCTAGTGCAGTTAACTTTATCAGTCAGTTTAATTGTATCTCTTTTGTCTAAGTACGCTGTTGAGTGTGCTGTAAAATAATTTAAATGGGTTGCTTGCTCTTACAGAAGATCCAGAAAGACCCTCTTGTCAAGTTGCGAGGTTCAGACTGGACCTCCTCGCTTTCTAAACTCCTTCTTAGAGGGCAGCCTAGGTGTGGTTGGATCCAGTCTTAGCCTCTGCCTCTAAAGAATAGTTTCAATCCTAGGTTCTGACAGATTCAGTTTATTTGCAGCTCAAGCTGGGTACTTCCAAAGAGGGGGCCACACCCATAACCACCTTTTAAGGCCTCAGTCTGTCCACATGACATGCATATGAGCTGTTACCTCATCAGTCCTTTTAAGGTACATCTTCTCCCAAGGTGATTAGTCTCTTGTCTCTTCTGCCTGCACCTTTGACTTAAACTTTTGTTCCATCTGCACCTAAAATTCATCAGTCTTCTGCTATCTCCAGGTAGAATGGTCTCTTTCTTCATTATGAATCAGAGTCCCTCTAATTCCTGTTGTGTGGTATTGTCTTACTGTCATGGGGGAGCTTGCTTCAGTGCTTTTTCACTATGTTAATCCATCCTTAGTACTTTTCCAGGTAACAGTTCAACTAGAGTTCAACAGTAGTTCAGTGCAGCCTTGGGTTCCAGTATCTCAGCCACTTAAGCCAAGCAAAAAGCAAACCAGAGCCTAGTCTGGCTGAACTCTAAATACCTTGCTGCAAGAAAACCCAATATTAATTTTAATCCCCATTATTGAGGCGTTTCTGCATTTTCCTTTCCAGATGTTGGTAATAAAATGATATTGTCTGAATTACATGCACCATTTGGGTTAGATTTTCTGTTGTGTGGTTTGCTATATTGTTTTGAAAATGTCTAAATGTTTTACATTCAACAAAGTAACAGAGAAGATTTATGCAAAGCGAGAATGTGAACAATAAATATGTCACATGCTTTCTAAGCAATTACATTTCTGCTGTTTTATGAGTTAATAATAGGAATAAATAGTTCCTTTAACATCCAGCTCTCCTTTCTACTTGTCCTTTACATCTTGCAATGCTTTTTTTGCAAACAGGACATTTGTTAACATCATCTGCTTTGCATATACTCTCTTCTTCAACAGATGTTAAGCTAGATTGTTGAAACCATCATACCCCATTCAGCAATATGGCATGAATAGCCACTCTCCTCCCATCACTACCATTGAGTATCTAGTGTTGGAGAATCCTGAGCAAAGCCTTTTACACAGACACTTTTATGACTATTGCTACTTAGTCTGCCCTCTGGTCTCACCTTAACCTCCATCATGTCATGCTAAAATCCCCCTACTCTGAACTGGTAGGAGACAGCTGAACTCCACAGCATACAAAATAGTGTTTCTGAGCAGCTTTCCCACCTTTTCATTTTCCTTTTCATTCAGCAGAGCCTTAGGAGCCCATTCTTGCACTCTGGAGTACAACTAGCCCCTATTCTTCCTCATAGAGCTGTTCTTTCTCTGATTTGAAAGCAGCGGCCTGAGGGACCCCTGAAGGCTTGTACAGAATTTCCAGTTCCAACTAACAGGTCCAGCTCTCTTTTCTTTCTAGCCTGCATGTTTCTCTGCAAACTTCAAAGCCATCTAGTCTGTCGATTCTGCCAACACTCTGATACAAAGGGCCACAGAGGAACAGGAATTAGAGAGGAGAGGGCTCATGTCTGCTTGGCATGAACATCTGTACCTTTATCACTGACCTCTAGAGACTCCAAAACAGAGAGCATTGCCTTCAGTCTCCCTGACTTTCTTTGCTGAACCTTATCCTTATGTGGTCCACTGTGTCCTGTGACTGCCAGTTCCAACAGTGCCAGAAAAAGGAAAACTCTTGGCAGCATCATCCCCTAGCCTCCACCAGGGAGGAACTCCGCAAGCACAGCTTTCCTCTGTGTATGCCTGGCTTCTCACAGAGAACAGAAACCCACAGGGGATTCTGTTTTCTCAAGGTATTAGTCTGCCATGCAGGAATCTATTGAAACTTGGTTTTCCATCAACACAGTGACAGCTGTCTATGGAGAAAACAAAGGCTAGGAAGAGGAAAAGAAAAGACAGTCAAAAGAGTGACAGTTTTCTCTAAAGAAAGGAAGAATAGCTTTCTGGGATGGAAGCGGTATCTTTAAGGATCAGGAGAAATTCCTGTTTCTTGAGGGGGGAATTAGATGTCCAAGGAAAATTAGGAACAAAAAAAGGGACATTAAAGGCAGTAATGATCAGATTAAAAGTAATGCAAATACAATCATGTTCGTGAAATGGAATCCTATAGAAAATCTGCATTTTTAATGCTTTTTAAAATCTGGATCAGTTCTGTGCTCCAGGGTGAAAACACACTGCTTGCAAGGGTATGAAATGTTCACAAGAAACTTGGGGGAGAGGGGCAAAATCAGAGATATTTTGTCATTATTTACTGAAATCACTCATTAATTCTCCCATCTTCAAATGGGATGTTTCCCACCTCCTCTTGGCTTCCAGCCTGTAAATAGGCAATAAATGGCTTAAAAGCCAGAAACAGGTTAAGACACATCTATGCTGTTAGGCAAAGACAATCTGAAATTCACTTTGGTGATCTGAATTGGACTGAATCTGTTTCACAAGATTCAAAGGCACACTACATCCAAGGCTATACCTTCTGCCTCTCTCCAATGTTCAACAGCAAATCTGGGTTGTTAATGAGGTTCTCAAGATCTGTCCTGGGAGCACTTTCTGAACAAAACTGACTGAAAACTTGACTGATAGATGCAGAAATCCTATGGAACCCAGGATTTAATGCAATTAGACTTCTAATTGGATATAGTGCTATTCCAAAAGTACCAGATTTCAGAGATACTAATTCAATATTGATGCAAAATTATAGCAGCCACATAAACCATATTCTTTTTCACTGCTTTTTCGTTTTAAATCATTTACAAAGCAAGCACCACCTCTAAAAACCTAACTTTTACTTTTCACAGATCACAGCCACAGTCCACTGAGTTCTTGTCACTCCTAATGAACTCTGGTTTTGCTTAAGAGGTGTTTAATACCTACCAAAATCTAAATCTGACTGACATGGACACTTGACAAAAGGTCTTTGGCCTTATGCATTTCCCAGGTGGAATTCTGTTAATACAGGCTGAGATGTAGGCATCAAGAGCTGAATCAAGCATCAAGTATCAAGAGCTGAATCCAAAATATTGCAAAGGGAATTATTTAATATGCCCCTAGAATACAAGTAAGAAGGTGCAAAAACCTCCTTCCCTTGGTTTGCAAAACCTGGCTTTTTAGAAAGATTTATTTCTCCTCCAAGTAAGCTTTCTCCCACAGTGCTACTATTAAAGCCTTCTGGAAAAAAAGGCTATATTTAACAACAGGGTAAATGTCTTCCTTCATCAAAACTAAAGGCTGGTTCACACACCATTCTATAGTAGAGATAAGGACATGTTACCATATTCTCAAAAATATGAATGTCAAATTGTAGTTGTATTTCATAAAAATTTCATTGACGTAACCTCTTTTCTCTCCTCAGTATCTCTTCAGCAGAAAAGAAGGCTAATTAATGCCATGCAGAGTTTTTCTAACTTACATTCAACTTGGGATTCATTATGTCTTTCTGAAATATCCAGAAATATAATTTGGTGCTCTTTGGTACTAAAATCTGCAGAAATGAATAAGAATTACTGCTTATCCTTGGAATGTATAAATCTATATATAAAACAAAATAATAAAATTAAAATAAACCAAAACAGAGGGGAAACTATACTAATGTCCATTTATGTAGTATTTTGTAATGAAATATGCTTTTTTTTTTTTTCATTATTAGCTGCCTAAAAAGGTTATAACAGTAGGTAACAAGTACTTTTAAAAACAGCTTAAGCTTTTTAATCATGCTACTGCCTTAGCTGTCTTTGATATAATCTCTGCTGCAATTTTTATATTTTGGACTGCATCTTAACAGCTATGCTACAGTTAAATTTACTCCGAAGGAATGAAACATTTTAGAGGTATGAAGCTCCATCTGCTGGATATTCAGCTGCATATTCTAACTTTTTCTGTGATTCTGAAAATTGTATTACTTCTATCTTATTAACTCCCTCTAATGGAAATCTCATTCTTTTCCATTATGGAAAGTAAATAATTTCCCAATAATATTATTTATCCAACAAAATACAGCAGAATATATTAACAATATTTATTGATAGGTAACTTAATATGGAACATCTGGTTTGCTGCCTCACTTAACTTTACTCTTCACTTTACTTCTATATCCAGGCAACTATATTTCACAGAAACAATTTAATAAAGTCCTGAAATTCTTTTCGATCACAAGCGAAGTTAATGCTTAGAAGTGTGATGGTGTCCTGATACACAACCCTAGCTTCTGTTACAGGTCCAAGAGAAAAAAAACAACAAACAAACAAACAAACAAAGAAACAAACACAAAAAACCCAGAAACAATGACCAAAACACCACCAAACCATGAAGAACATTTATATAGGTTTTGCACAACATGCCCCATTTTTCAATATCATGATCATGACACATGGTTTAGATGTTACTCCTTTCATTATTAAGTATGTTCTAACCATTTTTCAGAAAGGAAGTTATTTTAATTAAATGCAGGTGGGCGTCAATCTTTTTAGCTACAGTTGTGTTATGAACAGCAGCTGCCAGAAGTCCATGATGGAAGAATGGTGCAAGCACCAATGCCAAATGATGACAGTTTTGACACAATATGTGTAATATTGCTGTTCTTTGCTCTACCTCACTTTTCTTTCATCCGTGCTGCTATACCTCAGGTACAAATATGCAGATCACTGCAAAATATATTTACAAATCATGCCATACATCATCTATCAAAGAGATGATCACGATGAGAAACATTTTTCTTTAAATTAAAATTGAAGCTTTAAGGAAAAAAATGTTCACAGAGATTTACTTTAGTCTGACAAATAATTTATGTCCCTAAAAGTTTAACTCGGCTCCACTTAGCATTCCAGTTAATTAATAAATTAACTAATACTTTTTTTGCACCTTGTCTTCTTTGTTACAGACTTTTATGTTTGGGTTGTTTGTGCCGTTGTTAGTTTTTGGGGTTTTGGGTCGTTTTTTTGTTATGATAAGAAATGGAAATCACAGTATTTGAAGGTGTTAATGTGCTATTGAGTCGTACATTATTCTATTGTTGACTGATTAAGATTAAGCAGCAAGGCTGCCTTTCATCCTACACCTGGCACACACGTATTTGCAAAGATGCATTTCCAGGGTATTTTAGAAACGATCTGCGTCTTTAATTCATTGAGTTTACACTATTTTTAAAAAAATGTTTTAAAGATGTATAGTTTTCTGGACTGGCCAACAAAGACACCTTAAATTTTAAAATCAGCAAAATATTCCACGCTGGATCCAGATAAAAACGATCCCTCTTTCCACAGGGAAAAAAAAAAAAAAAAAAAAAAAAAAGTCTTGCGCTAAAAACAAAAGGAGCCAGGCGGGGAAGAGAGGATTTCTCTTAGCAGTTTCCACAGTCCCGTGACAAGGGATTTGCAAAACTTAAGGGGTGGAAGCACTTCATTGTTATCGTGACTGCTCTTTCCTGTTGAGTGCACTTCAGCAAACACCACAGATGAGCCTAGCAGAAAGATAAGGCCTTGGCACACTTTGCTGGCTCTGTCTGTTGGCTGTACTGTAGACACAATGGTCCTAAAGTCAAGAAAGTGTTACGAGTGGGGGGATGCACGTTTTTTGCTTTGTCCTCTACATGTATTTCCTTGCTGAAAAAGACAGTGAGAAAGAAAGCCACCAACCTCGACACACATACACTATTACATAGCCCCCAAATCCTGTGAGATATGAGGTAATTTTCCCAAAATGATGCTTTAAAGTGACTGCTACCATTTCTAGAGCCTTTGCGGGGAAGAAAGCATGATTCCTGTCCTTTAGAAGTTTTAAATAAGTCTTCTAGATAAAACGTGTTATATGTCAATAAATTTTATTATCTAGGAACTGGCTTCTTTTTCTAAATTATCTATCTATATGTAGCAGAGAAAAAAAATACAGAATTTGTCTGTATTCCAATAAGTATTGTTATTAATATCGTAGGTCTAAATGCCCCAGCCCAGAGTCCTTTGAAGCTCTTTTTGAGCTGAACATGCATTTTGCCTGAACACACAGTTGCACAGACCAACCAATACGTGGACAATACATAGTGATTTGCAACCAATATGAAGTATCAGCCAAAGCACAATTTTCCCTTTTTTAGAATACTTTTTCTCGGTTCCTCACAACACAACCATTCAACATTCAGACACAGCTCATAAGTTCTTGTTATAACTAGAATTCTTTATGAAACAGAAGTTAAAAGGGTTCCCTAATAGAGGGCTAATTCATCTGGTTATATATCATGTAAGAGAAAAATCATCCAGGCTAGAATGTAAAGCACAGAAATATGAAGAGAAAGAGAAAGCAATTACTGGAAACTAAAGAGTGAAAAAAAGGGTAACAAGGAGGTAATCAGAATGCAATAAAAAGCTTTCAAATAAAAAGAAAATTAGTATCTGAATATACACTATGTTTTTGGAAATCCTAAAAAACCCCTTTTAACGTAGCTAAAAGTACTTAAGGATAAATAATATTTTTTACCCTTTCTTCTTTTTAGTCAGTTGGGAAGAAATACCAGGAAAAAGGGAGAAACAAGCCAAGAGAAGTGCAAATGGACAAGAAACTGGAAAGACCAGGAACATATTTCAGTCCATGCCAGACACAGCAATAGGTATCGGGAGAAGGACTGAGATTGTAACTGCATATAATGGAAAAAATTTGAAACAGTTTGGGGTTAGTTTACCAAAGGCAGAGCAGATTCCTTTTTGGTGATTTAGCAAAATGTCTTTGGACTGTACTTCGAGCCTCTCTCATATTCAGTATTCTTAAGTCAGTGTAAGTATCACATTTTTAAAGAATGGCAAGATCTACAATAAGAAATTGTGTCATATTTTTGTCCAAATTATAACCTAATTGTTTTTTTCTTAAAGTTATTTTAATCTCTACAGCTTTGCCTGTGTGCAGCTCTAGTTGACAAATACACAATGAAAGAAGATCAGAGATGTTCTTCTTAAAACAGCAACAATGGTAATTTGAAACTATAAGTGAAATAAATTTGAGTGTGGTCACATGCAAAGTCTGAACCCCACACATATAAATATAAATATGAAATGTCTGTAACTGAGGTAAAGACAAGACAATTATGTGTGTATACTTTTAGAACTGTAAGTTTAACCTTTTTGATTGTACATATCAACCTAGATATTAAAAATATATAGTGTGTATCTAATGGAATGTATCTTGAGATTATAAGAGAATGCCCTAAAGAGAGACTCAGAAGAGAGGCCTCCCCCTTCTGTTTGGAGGTGTGTAAAAGCAGTAGTCATTTAGAAAATTGTGGTCATACATCACACAAGTTAATCCTTAAATCAAATGTCACATTTCTAATTAGTAGCTAATACAAGTTCAACATGTTATACTATTGCCAAGATAATTAATGTTCTTTCAGAAACATTAGAGCTCTTCCCTTAATCTTTTTCTGTGATGAAAAGTACAGATTATGTACAATTAAAATATTTTTATGCAGATCTTGCTTTTAATGATATTTTCAGTTGAGAAAATTGGTCATTTTTGCTTTGGCTCAACATAAAATCCATTTTGCAACAATACCATTTTAAAGACTTTTTTTTTTTTAATGTAACGTGTCACAAAGTCAAATAAATGCACAAGTTGTAAATTTGCTCAGTTCTAAGTTTTACACCTGATTTTGAACATATCTTTACTCATGCTTAAGTTGCATGAGCATTTTCTGTGCCAATAGTTTCACCGAAATCAATCTTATTGAGTTCACCCCTATAGAGTTAATGAGAAGTTGAAATACATTAATTGGCAGCTCAGGTGAAAGTCTGGAAAGATGTCACATAAGATGCTAAGCAATGGACAAAACTAGTGCATTGGACAGCCTTTTTTGACACTTTGTTTCAGCTGATGAAGAGATTTGGATTTATTATTTATTATCTATTATTCAAAAAGCTATCTTGATACTGAAGTGGACATATATAAAGAAAAAGAAGGCCTCCTGGCCAACACAATAAACCCAACAACAGGCCTTCCCAGGTCAAAGTCATGCTGTACCTTCAGATTATTTAAGAGACTACTTACAATTTATTTAAAGCATGTGTTCATGGGAATTATATTATTAAATGGATTTTAAATTAAGTCAAAAGATTTTGTGGACCTTAGGCTTTAGGAGTAAGAGTGGCTTATTAGGTTTAGGTAAATCTGTTCCCAAATGACTTCCACTAAGCTGAAATAAGTGAATTATTTTAGTACATCTGTTCACAGAGATTTTATACTGGTTATTGCTTAAGCTATCTCAATGTAAATTTCTACTTTAAATCATAGCGGTAAAACTTTATCAGGAAAAAAAACCTAACAAAACCCAACAGACCTAAAACTACTCTGTGCCACAGTTTTCCATTTGTGAAATTTGGTGAATTAATTCTTGATTTCTGCTAGCCTTTGTCAGTCTTACCTACTGAGCCTGCAGGCTCCTAAGGGGAAGAACCATCTTTTGTATGTTCATACCATGCTTCGCACAGTAAGGCAATCATCTCAGAAAGGGCCTCCGGGTGCTACTGTAATACAAATTCGTATTACTAATACATCATTGTTGCAGTATAACCATCCATATAAGCAATGAAGTGCCTTCACTTTCTCACCTGCTTTCAGTGTGTCTCTGAAAGTGAACTGGAGTCATATAATTCTAAAGAACATGTTAATACTCTTGATAAGGAAAGAAGAAAATTCCAGCAGGGTTAAATCATCTTCCTTTCTACAGAATGAGCACGATAAAATATGCTGTTTCTACAGGAACAGGGAGGTAGACTAATGCTGAAAATCCTCAAATCCTTCTGAATCCTGAGTTAATTAAAACGCTTAATGAAACTTTCTTGATCATGCTAGCAAAGCTTTAGCTAAACTTATAAGAAAATGTATCAGCTACTCATAGTTACAGCACGTGCTTTCAGATTTCCACTGGAAAACATAATTCTAATGCCGAGGCTTACCTGCATCAAACCAGAGGAACATTTTCCAGTTTTCTGTGTAATTAATGTATTTTAAAACAAAAGTGTCTCTCTCCCCAGTACTAGTGCAGCTGGTCTTATTCCAGACAACTCCTCTTAGATTTTCATAATTCCCTTATTTCATATTTTTACAATTCAGTTGAACTAAAGAAAGAGGGAAAGAAACACCAAGAAACACCTTAGATGTGTTTTTAAAATTCTGCTTATTAGTAAAATTGTAATAATTTTACTGTCTGAAATTATTCCTATCATGACTGCTTCATTGATGTGGTTAGTGTTCAAAAATAAAGGAAAAAATGTCTTTATGATTTTTAGTGATAAGACTGTGGTGCTGGTCTAAGGTCTAGCCACAGAAATATGATTCCAGCTTCAGATGCAACTACAAAATACTTCGGGCCTCCTTTTGTATAGATGTGTACGACATGGCTTTCTGTGACATAATGCTTTTAATGTCCTTCACATGACTTCTTTGCAACTAAACATGGCCTTTCAAAACTTGAAATTGATTTCCAGGAAAGGAAAGGAAAAAAAATCTGGTTTATTTGGGTTTTTTTTAATTCCAATGGAGATTTTCAGTAAAATTTAACTCAACTTTCAGTCTGCTTCAAAATGCTCACATTCCAAAATAATCTCCAGAATTTGTATTAATATTTTTTCTAAAATGATTAGTATTTTTCAACTTTTGGAAATCTAGTTTGTTTGGTTTTTTTCACTAGTTCAACATTAGTACCAGTCTTTGCTGAATCTCTGATCCACTCCAAGTAGTTATGTTAGTGTCGTGACATAACATGTTTGATAAGCTTAAGCAAAGACTTCTTACAACCCATTCAAAACCATACCTGCAACTCTGACTAAACTGGTATTTTAAATATATGGTAAAAAAAAGATTTGAGAATTTGGGTGAAATGTAGTGCATTTAGGTACAACGCTATGTAAGCTGCTAACTTGGAGATATATACTACACTGTTTTTTTATATGCTGTTCAATCAATAAGAAAGTCATTCTGGGTAGTACTTGTCAGATTCACACATTATCCCCAGGATGACCTTCATTAACGTCTACAAAATCAGGAGGGGAAAAATCTTCCAGTTTTTGCATTATGTTTATAGGATAATGCCTCAATCTGTTTCACGGACGCAAAGTGACAGCCACTGTATTAATTATGCTTGTTTGACAGGATGACAGAATCCAAGCAAATTTCTATTTTGTAACTTAACTATGATGAAATTTAATTTCTTCACAGAGTTCATTGGACAGCTGATCACATTTATTTCAGCAACAGATTGTTCCACATAGATAGAAATGTGCTTTGACCACAAAATGAAGTAAGAGGTCTGACAGAAGACACTTCAGCCAGGAAAACTGACTGGCTCTCATTTGCTACTGCCTAGATGGCTGTTTTTCAAAACCAGCATGTTACGAGAGTTTTGGAAATCATCACCTGGACATTGTCTTGACCATGGCTAGTAAAGACTCATTGACAACTCCTCACATGTTGGAGAACAAGGCTGGCCAGGGCCCAGGGGAGATGTAATCAACCACTCATAGCCCAAGACTCATGAAAAGATGAAGGTGGATGAGGTACTCAAAATAAGCCAATTAGCAGCTTCTTCTATGACCTATGTAAACTACTGATACATATTTGAGGCTCTCCCTCTTTCATCACAGTCCTACAATCAAAAAGTTGCAGACACTTTTTTGTGGAGTTGGCAAATAATTATTTGTATAAAGTAAAAACCTTTCAACCTTTGAGCCCTGTATCAATCTCCCCATAAAGGATGAACCTCAGTCACCTATTAACTACTCAGCAGGACTGGGAGGACTTGTGAAACTGACACTGATCTCTGTGTTATTGCACTTAAATTGCTAAATGGTAGCCTTAAATAAGCTTGTATATGCTTACCTGGGCTGTGATTAGTGATGATTTCCAAAGAAGAGGAAGAACTCAAACTCAGCTTTAAGGAGAGAAACAGAAGGCTCATGCTGTTTTACTAAGAGAGAAATAAAATATTATCAAGCACTTTGAAGAAAGACCTTCTATCACTCAGCATTAGAGATGTTTTCCAGTAATTCAATACTTTTACTTTTTATTTTAGATTTTTAATTTAAATAATTCATTCTACTTAACTCCTCACAGCAAATTTCATGTATCTCTAGTAGTTCCCTGTATGTTTGCTATCAGCTGAACTAGATACAAAAGTATGTTGATTTCCGAATTTTCCTCAAGTATTGACAGTCAAGTAACAACATTTGTTAATTCTGATATTAAAGTCCAGCAAAATATACAAGCATTTAGCATATTTCCATGCAGTGATACTTTTTGGGCAGAAGGCTGCAGTAGAAGATCAGGTTGAAATGCCCCAGATATGTAGCGGGATATGTAGGGGATTTTTTTTGAAATTTTTTTCCTTACTTCATCTATACCAGTTAGATTAACAGCTACCCCAAAAGATTCATAAATTTGGTAGCACAGAAGCTATTCTCACAGACTCCTATCATTAATTGCAGCTAGGCTGATAAGCTGCAAAAGATGCAGTGTAAAGAAAAACACACCCATTCATTAGAAATTCTGTTTGATTTGATGCCTGGCAAAAATTAGTCATGCATGTTGTCTATATCAAACAATATTCATACATACAAAATGTGTAAAATAAATGTATATTAATAACGTTAAAATAAAAACTCATAAAGTTGATTATTAACATACCATAAATTTACTCCATAACAGGATTTACCAAGTTATGTGCATGTATAAATGAATGAGAATCAAAAATGCATAGACTATTGACATTTTTAAGATCAATTAGTCAATATCTTCATAGTTTGGCAACAATTATCTCAGAGTAAAGAACTGCAGGATGGGGTTAACTTTTATTAAAAGTCTTTGCAAAAAAATATTTAGAAAAACAGTCTTAGGAGGTGACATTTTGGTAATCAACTGGTGTTTGTGAAAGTGAGTATTTTTGCAAAATAACATCTAGATCATGTTTATTGTGTTTCCTCTGTTCATTTGATCAAATGCACACAATTGTCACAGACCAGAATAGTTGCACTTCATTTGTATCTGTGTGGAATTGCAACTCCTACTAAAAGAACAATTTAAAGCTCTCTTTCATAGCAATGGTACTGAACTAATTGCAACATTACTGCCAATAATATAAATCCTTTCCTCTTCAGTTTCACTTTTCATCAGATTATCTCAAAGAGAATCTAATCCACTAACTGTGAGGGGCAGTCATTTTTATGCTCTTTATATAGGAAATTATGCAGATGAGGGGGAAAAACAAAGGCTTTAATGGGCACACAGTAGGTAAGTAGCAGCAACAGTTGTATTAATTGCAAAATGCTGCTCTGTTCCCTGGAAATTTCCTCAGTGCTAGGTGCTATACAGACATAAAAGCTTAATCTTCTTTTTTACATTAGTTATGCTTACAACTAAACAAATAAATGAAAGTTACACAAAAGCAAAAAAACCTTCCTTGATTACATAGGAGACCAAAGAACTGAATGCACGAGGGCAATAAAACCAAGGCGAAGACAAGCAGTTAAATGAATGTAGTAGTACATGTTCTTAGCTGAAGTTCAAAATGATACAATGGATCATGATGTGGCCCGGTGTAGAGATCCTCAGCTAGTCTTTAGCTAGCTGCACAGATACCAGTTACCACCTTATGGTAGATATAGGTCAGGATGACATATGGGTAACATAACTGATTATTGCTTGCTGAACCAGCTCTTCTGGTATTAGCTTAAGTGTTTCCTGTATTGCATGAGAGGGGCAAGGTCTTTGGGTTTTTTGGATTTTAGGCCCTAATCCCTAACTCAGTATTATGTTTTTAGCAGTGACATGTATTTAGTGTTGATGCAGCCTCACCATGAGTATTGCGTCCATTTCTGGACACCACAGTTTAAAAAGGGCGTTAAAGTATTTGAATGTGTCCAGAGGAGGGCAACAAAAATGTTGAAAGGGCTGGAAGGAATATCCTGCAAGGAATGGCTGAGGGCTCTGGGTTTGTCTAGTTTGGAAAGAAGAAGGCTGAGGGGCAACCTTATTACTGTCAGCAGCTTCATGAGGAGAGGAAGTGGAGAGACAGGCACCCATCTCTTCTCCCTGGTATCCAGTGACACGATGCATGGGAATGGTTCAAAGCTGCACCAAGGGAAATTCAGACTTGGTATTAGGAAGCAATTCTTCACCAACAGGATGGTCAAACACTGGAACAGGTTTCTGAGAAAGGTGGTCAATACCCCAAGCCTGTCATTGTTTAAAGAGGCTTTTGGGCAATGCTCTTAACAGCATGCTTTAACTTCTGGTCAGCCCTGCTATGGTGTGATAATTGTAGTAGGTGATCATTGCAGGTCCCTTCAAACTCAAGTGTTTTTTTCTGTTTTGTTCTATTCTCTATTATACTTTATTGGGATGTTTCATTTAGAAAACAGAGCATTGGAAAATGTACTTAAATACTTCTACGGTGACCAGTAAAAAATCCAAAAAACCTAGCATAGTATTTTCCCTGCAGTATTTTTCTTTTTAGAAAATAATGTTAAAAGGGAAGTGCTTTACCAGAACAAACCAATTTGACTGGAGGATTCTATTGCTTGGTAATCTGACTTGCTATCCTTTTCATGCTCTGAAAATTTGCCTGGTCCAAGCTACAGGCTTGTGTCTAGTTCACCTCAGTAACTATGCAGGAGGATGGATGAGATATTCTGGAAAAAAATGGATGTTTTAGAATTTCTCTTTCTTAGGAAATTAACCTATATCCTTTGTAGTTCTAACTTAGAAAAACCCCATTTATTTTTCTCAATGAAAAAACTCCAAACCCTACGTAGCTTTTCAGGAAAAAAAAGAAAAAAAAAAAGAGGAAAAAAAAAATATATCAGCTGTTCAAAGAATCACAAATGTTTTTCAATGACAAAAGAATCCAAAAACCTGAGGCAGGAGTGGCTTTCTTGTTTCCTTGCCTGTATCTCCCCTATTTGCATTATTTGAGAAAAAAGCAGACAGACTAATAGAGAATATTAGGAAAGAAATGGAGCATAAACCAGAGTAAACTAACAATATAAACCTATAATATGGCCATATTGTGCATACTGAATGCAGTTCTGATCTCCCTGTCTCAAGAAGGATATGACTGGGCTGAAGCAGGAACAGAGAAGAGCAATAGTAATGGCTTATGTACAATTATAAGAAGTCTTGCTGGAGAAGAGGCAACCAAGGAGGCATATTATTGATATTCATAGAATTATAACTGACTTAGAAAAGGTTAATAAGAAAGTATTGTTCACAGTATTTTCCAGAGCAAGAACTAGTGAGTATTATGTAAAACTATATAGTTGTCCTGGTTGCAGCTGTATAAAAAAAGCTCATTTTCTTCTTAGTTGTTATAATAGTGCTGTGTTTTGAATTTAGTATGGGAACTGGTATGAGAAGAATGTTGATAATACACTGATGCTTTTAGTTGTTGCTATGAAATCAAGGGCTTTTCAATTTCCCCTGCTTTGCTAGTGTGCAGGTGCACAAAAAGCTGGGAGGGAGCATATCCAGAGCAAGAGATCCAAATTGGACAATGGAATACTCTATATCATGCAACATCATGCTCAGTATATAGATGAGGGTTGGCTGGGAAGTTCACTCTCTTTTCCTCCAGGAATGCAGTTTTTGGGATTTCTCTTCTCCAGGATCGTCAGCCAGGGAGAGGTTGGGCATTGATCAGCAGGTGGTGAGCACTTGCACTGTGCATCACTTGTTTGTAGATTCTATTTTTTTTTTTTGTTATTATATTCTAATTATTAAATTGTTTTCCTCTCAACTAACAATTTTCTTTACCTTTCCAGTTCTCTTCCCCATTTCCCAGCATCAGAGAAGAGTGAGTGAGTGGCTGTGTGGTATTTAGCTGCTTGCTGGGTTAAAGCCACAACACTTGTCCCAAATAGAAATGGACATATAAATTTGTATTTCCTCTCTAAAGGATATTTCAAAGGGTCAAAGGTTGATTAGACTACCTTTTGGAAGAAAACTTCACTGAGTAGTGTCATGTACAAAGACAGCTTCTGTAGCTCAAAACCACAAATACCACAATACAATTGGTCCAGTTCAGCCATTTTTATGTTTGTATTAATTAGAAGCACAAGAAAAATAACAATGGACAAATGGCTGGGGCAGCAGTGTTAAGAACCAGAGTCTCCTGAGTGTGTCCCTTACTGGACATCCAGATTTCCTCTGACACTGAGCAGCCCATTTGTCTGCTGTCCATATTTGTTCTACATCCATAAAATGGAGAATTTTGTTGTATCGCAGGGCTTTAAAAACAAATATATTTATAGTTGTGTATTGCTGTCATGATACAGATCAGTACAGGTCTACAAATATCCCAACTGAGGAGGAAAAAAATCTCTATGCAATCTTAAATTCTCCATCTTCCTATAATACATAAACATTGGACAGAGAAAACAACAAAAGAGTAGCATGTGCATTCATCAGCCATGTAGGTTTAGAATCTGTCTTTCTCACTGAAGAACAAAGCAAAGCACTTTGTGACTATTTACTGCACATTCTTCTTTAAAAGGGACAAAAGAAATGAAAAAATGAATTTTCTCTTGCATTGCTGCTTCTACCTCTTGTGTTTCCAATGGAATATTGTTAGCACTAGCACACATGGGAAGAAGTACATTTAGCAGAACAGCTGCTTAAACTCATTCCAGCACATAAGCTGTCATTTATCTCAGAATTTAAATAAGTCTAGCGGTACAAAAAACATGCTCTTGCTGTGGTTTCTTTCATCTTCCCTCTATTCCTGTTTCTGTCTGTTATATTTATGATTCTGACTTGTCTTTCCTTAATAAGGTTGAGAGTTCACAAAGAAACCTTTTCACAATACCCACAAAATGGTGGTCCAATACTGATCTGGCATATGGGGAATATAAAGGATAAATATGGTAAAGACTGGCTATTCTCAGCAGTCAAAATACAACTTTAACAACTGTAAATCCTGTCCTTTCCTTGAAATAGCCTCCCTCAACCGAACACTCAATTTCTAGAAACAGAGGGCTGTCAGGCTGAAGTCTTGGTCTACTTTCTGCTTATTTATTAAATTTACTATCAGACTATATGCTTCAGGATGTGAAATCCATGTCACCTCATGAGCACATTTGCTTCATAGAGTATTGCTTCCTGTTTTCATAGTTTATGGTCTAAATGGGTAGCAGAGACCCAGCAGTGGCTACTGAAGGCAGTTGGCCTCTAAATGTTTCTTGACAGTGAAGTGGCATGCCTGCCCAGAGTACAGAATAGTGTGAGGAACTGTGTAGGCTTTGATGAACACTTGGTCTCAGAGTGTCACACAGAGATGTAAAGACAACCTTGTTACTGAAAAGCACTGAACTGTTAAACAAGATTCAGGGTTTTGAATACAGGTCTCAGCTAGCTAGGCTCTTGTTAGAGGTACAGATAGGAAAAACAGTTGAACCTTGAAATACAAATTATTTTGTCTTTTGCTCTCTTTCCCTCATTACTTCAGAGAAACTGCAGAGGGAAAGACAGTTTGGCAGTGTCTTAGAGCTAAAGATGAAAACAATTGTCCTTTTTGAGGCAAAGAAATAAGGTGAGATGAGCTGGATTTGTGCTGAAAAATTATCCTGCTGCTTTGAAGAAAAATGAACAGGAAAGGGCAGAAAACAAAATAAAGTTAGAAGCAAGACTCCATTTGTGTCTGTGATGCTTACTACTGTTTGTAACCTTGCTGCTTCTGAGACACAGCCACTAACCTCACTTCAAAATCCATAAGCAAAATTGTATCTGTGTCAAGTTATTTGTGACAGTGCATGTAGTTGTTCTTCTGGGCACATTTCACAATAGTTTTGGCTGATTATCCTATTAAACAGAAAACAAAGAAACTCAAAAGAAGGGAAATATGGTAATGTTGTGAAAAGGCAGTAACAAGACAGGAGTTCGGCAGGAGAGGTTATGTGTTCAGCACGAAGCCATAAGCTTCAGCCAACAGCCCTTCAATGTGTCAGCCAGACCCTTCTTTGTGGGTTGCTTTTCTCATGATATCTTCCTGGAATGGTATAGAGAAGGTGACATTTCTCATGTGAGGCCCCCCAGAGTGATGGATGTGACTGCTGTGACTTGAAAGCTTATTTACTATTGTCCATAAGATACTAGTTTTTAATGGCAGCAGTTTCAAGTTAGGGACACCCAAACTGACAGAAAATGTTTTGCTTAACTACTTAAGTCTATATCCAGGACATAAGGCTTGGACCATCTTCACATTTATTTTGTTTTTTAGAATTATACGTTTAGGTATTTTTGCTTGGATTAATCTATTTTCAACTTTTAACATTTTGTTTGTTTTCAATGTAATGTGTTAGAAATTAAGTTGTGCTTTTGTCGTTTTGGAGATCTTGTAATATAGGCATAAGTACACTATGGCAATGGGTAGCAAGAATGGAATAAAAAAAGGAAGAAAGAAAGAAACACAAAGTTTATAGAGTAGAATGATAGGGGCTGATAACTGCCTGTTTATATATTCATTTGACACATCTAGAAAACACTGAACTACTGCTGTAATGTAAAATGCCTCCCTTGATCCTTTTCAAGTATCAGAAGACTGAAAGATAGCTAATGCAACACATTTTTCCAACTAGTTCTTTGGAAATATTGACCATTGACTCTGGAACCTGCAGCAGGAAAATTGTTAGCAACTATAATAAGGAACAGAATTTAGTGGATAGATATGATACACCGAGAAAGAGTCAATATGTTGTTTGTAATACACATCAAAGACATCAAAGACCTGAGAAAGTTCCTTGAAAAAGTCAGTACATGAATAAGGGAAATAAACTTTTTAGAGTCTACTTGGATTTCTAATGAGTTTTCAACATGATTTATCATCAATAAAGAAGCTAAATGGCCAAGGAATAACAAGCTTTCACAAGGTTTAAGCAACACTTGAAATATAGAAGTCACAGAAAAAAATTATAATTTTCCATGACACAGGAAAGGCAACAGTGGAATCACCACGAGGTGTGCTCTTCGTTATGTTCATAATAGATATGGAAATATAACATAGGTAGCAAAGGCTGTTAGCAATACAAATCAATCATGATAGAAAAGACAAAACCTGACTGCAAAGAAATGCAGGAATAACATTAATGATACTAACTGGCCAAAATAGGAAGCCAAAATTCAGTGTAAATGAATGTAAATGCAGGCGCACTGAAAAAAAACCCTACTACAGTTTTGTCTGTGCAATGATGTGCATGGAGCTTCTGAAATATCATGCAAGCAAGAGTTCTTTGAGTTATAATATGAAGTCAAATGACAAGAAAACCTAAGCTCAGTAGAGGGAAAGATATGGAATGTTTAAAGCTATTATAAAAATAATAGGAAAAAAGAAGATTAAATATCATTGTATCCCTGTGTAGATCCATAGTACATCAAATCTTGAATACTATGTGTATTTCCAGCCCTTCTCTCTTAGAGGGTAAAGGTCAGCCTGTAGTGATGAGAAAAGATACAAACAGTTCATATAAAGAGACACTGAACAGATGGGGTTTCTCGAGCCTACAAGATATATAACTGAGTTGAAAATAATAAAAGGATACAAAATGATGAGTGGAGAGTTTAAATATGAATGTGGTGTTCACTGTGTTTTCCATTCCATGTATTAAAAGTCACCACACATACTAACAGGCACACAGTCCAAAACAAAGGGAAGATAATACAGAATTAAGATGTGGAACTCCATGCCAGGTCACATAGTAGAAGCTTAGTGTGGGTTCAAAATAGGACTAGGCAAACTAACACAGATGAAACTCGTACAGAACTATTGAATACAGAGGCAGGACATCTGGAAGCATCTGAGACACACATCACTAGAATATGACAGATTACTCAAAAGAAATACATTTGCATAAGCTTAAATCCTTTGTTATGAATTTGCTAATGACCAGTGCTGTAAGCAGGATACTGGAGCACATGAAGCTCTGCTCTGCTCTGCCCTGCCTCAGCACGGCCCATCATTTTCTGAATCTTTGCCTGCACTAGCAAGTGAAGATTAATAGGGGTGCTCAGAAAGACTCCAAGGATGGTAATACACCCTAAACAAGATTGCAGCTTGCACTTGTTAATGTAAGGGTAATTTAATATAGTTTGACAAGAATATGTCCTCTCTTAACTATGTTGTTAAAGGCCACAAAATGATGACTGAAAGAAAAACAAGAAGACAACAGAAGTCTGTGAAACAATTTCAAAATATTTATCCAGCACATCCAGTCCTTGATGATTTTGCAGTCATTCACTTTTTGCTGGGCATAATATGATCATGAATAATGATGTATGGATGTTATTATTACCCCAAGAAGTATACCTATCACAAACATCCCAAAGAGTTTTCTCTAGATTCATTTAAAATTTGTAGCATGTTGGTTCAGTTCTTATAATGTTCTGAATATGTTCATGATACCCAGCATCCCCCCATTCTTACAGTTTTCCCTCCGTGGCAAGCCAAGACATATAACTGAAAGAAACTTACTATTTTTCCCATTAATACTTTTCCCCCTTTAAACTGTGTCTTTGAATCCACTCAGACTCCCACCTGAGAGGGGTGAATATAACTTTCTGTCCCTGCTGACTCAACAAATAGAAAGGATTTTGAATCAAACAACCCAGAGCACAGTAGAACTCCTGCACTATCTGTAGTTCTAGCACTGCAATTCAAGGTAATTTTAGAAGTGTAGCTTATATAAATAAATCCCTTAGATGATAAACATTGCATTAGGGTTATTAGGGAAGTTTCTACAGAAAACATTTTATATGCTTACAAAACAATTTATAATACCTTCAACTTACATGGACCATATTTCTCTTTATCACGTCATAAGTAGTGGTTCAATGCACATGGTTGATTGTGTAGAGCTATCTTTTATTGTCACTTGTGGTATAGCAAGTGTACCAAAAAATCAACTTACTGAGCTGTAAACGTGGCACTGTAGCTATATTTATAAAGCCCCATTCTAGAAAAAAAAGTTGCAACTGATTTTATAGTGTTCTGCTATTTGTATTTCTTGTTTGTTTTTAAAGCAAAATCATTTATCACAGATTGGGAGGCTGAAAAAATAAATTATTTAGTATATAATTTTTCCTACCAATCTATTCACTGTGCAGAATTGTAAATGTTTTTCTAAGTAATCACCAATACAGCAATTACTCAGGAGACAAATAGTCAAGATTTTTAAAATGAAGGGACACAGAGTTATTAAGTTAATTTATCCTTGCTCTAAAATGTCCACAAAAAGATAACATGTTGAGAAATATATAAAGAACTTTGTAGAACATATGCATAATGTCTTTTAAAACTCTTTGAGACAATGCTTAACATATTGTTGGAAATAAATGTGTGCTACTGTTTTACTTTTAATATAAATAATTCTGCCTTTTTATAGGTATAATGCCATTAGAGTGCAAATAAAATTGGTATAGAAAAGATCAGGTACATAGTGCACTTGATCTGTAGAGAGCTACAAATAACTTTAATCTTTTAAGTGTCAGAAAATCCCTGAACATTGTATATAAAAAAAAATAAAATGCTTGGTTTTAGTCGATACATATTCATTTTTAACTCAGATACCTAGCAGTAATAAAACTAGACTAACTGACTTTCAGGAAACTCTGCAGCCATTTGAGCATAATTTTATTACTTTGAACATAGCTCAAAACTCAAGAATGGCTTTGCCCATATCTTAGGCTGCCAATGTTTAAATGACTCCATAAAGTAAAGCTACTGTGCAGGTAGATTTACATGTAGCATTTAATTCTAGCAATTCCTTAGTAATTTTTGTAGCAATTTGCCCTTGGAGTATTAGGATGAATTTTTTTTTTTTTCAGTTAAATATATATAACCAATAGGCAAACTGAACAACACTGAAATATTCATCAGATAAGGTATGAGACTTTTGTTTGCAGCACTGTTTCACCACTGATTTCCCAAGTCAGGACTTGAAACTGCTCTTGTGTTTTGCTGATACAGCAAAAAAGCTGTGACAAACTGGTGTTCAGAAATTCCAATAATCCAATAAGACCTGTTAGCAACTCTCGCTTTGCAAAAGTTCGTAAAATAAGGAAATAAATGAAAAGCAATCCTCACTCCATTGCAAAACAGTAATAAAACTGAGTATTCATTCTTTCACGTGGAACTGGAAAAAACCTGAAGAGGTACAGATTGAAATACTCAAGTTTCAGTAACTCAATTTGAGAAAGAAAATAAATATTTAAAAAGCAGATGAAACAACGATACTTGTAATTTTTTTGAAGGAAACTGAACACGAATATCATGTCTGCATACTTTCCAGATAAATTAAGGCAAGACCAAGATATCGTGATGTGCAAAATCCAGGATGGAGTGTGACAGTTTTATCTCTTGGACAGACACAAAGGACACACAGTGAAGTCTCAAAACTTTTCTTTTCTGCAGGAAATAAAAAGGAAGTTCTTACATCCCTCTTACTGAAGGGAAACTGATCAAATTTGTTATAATAACAGCCCTGATAAAAGCTCCAAAAACAGACAAGCACCCAAAATCTGATTATATTAATATTTGAGTTAATAAATAAATAAATAAATAAATTACTGCTTCTTTTTCTTGGTAACAATCCACTGGACACCTTAATGCATATGTTGCAAGGAAGAACTACTAGGTTCATAATCCAAATAATAATTTTCACCAGATTTTCCGTTAACTAAAGAAGAAAAATAATAATAATACATTCTTCCTCTCATCACTGAGCAAATTACAGTAAATGGAAAATTATGTCAGATTAATAGTAATTTTTAAGGAATAAATTCCTGCTTCAGATCTGCACTTTTTCTCACTATTTAATATTCTTTTCCTCTCAGAAGAAAAAGAAAAAGAAAAAAGACAGTAATACATGAGAGTATAGCCATAATGAGTTTGTCATCCTTATAAATTGAGGCTTGTTCAGGAATGTATAGGTTCAATTAGAACAAAGCAACCTGCTTTGCTGAAAGCTGTACATGTTCCCAATATAAATCTTGCACTTCACAAGGTGAATATAAAAGGTATGAGTTCTACAAGGCCTATGTTTGTGTAAAAAATGTACTATCACCACCCATCACACTTGTTTAAGAATGTCCAAGCCATAAAAAAAAAAAAAAATAAAAAAAAAATAAAATTGTACTTGAATCCAACATGGTTAAATTGTTGTAGTGATCCTGATGAGAAGACCATTGTACCTTGAGAGTTAAGAGATCCACATAATAGTTCACATGAGCAGGCCTCCAGGCCTGTGCTGTGCTCTACAAATCCCTTGTCTGTGGAATAAATTCAACTATCTCAGAAAAAACAGAATCACAGAGTGGTTGAGGTTGGAAGGGATCTCTGGAGGTCTTCTGGTCCGACACCCCTTCCCAAGCAGGGCCACTTAGAGCATGGTACCCAGGACCACGTCCAGACAGCTTTTGAGTATCTAGAAGTATAGAGACTCCACAACCTGTCTGGGTAACTTGATAAGGTTCCCGTGAGCCTTCTTGTCTCCAGGCTGAACAGTCTCAGCCCTCTCAGTCTTTCCTCATAGGAGAGATACCCCAGTTTCTTCATCAACTTTGTGGCCCTTTGCTGGACTCTCTCCAGTATGTCTATGTCTCTCTTGAACTTGGGACTCCGGAACTGGACACAAGTTTCCAGGTATGGTCTCACCAGTGTGGAGCAGGGAGGAAGTATCACTTCCCACAAGCTGCTGGCTATACTTTGCTTAATGCAGCCAGGACAACACTAGCGTGATTTGCCTCAAGGCCACATTACTGGCTCATGTTCAACTTGGTATTCACTAGGACTTCCTAGGTCTTTTTCTGCAAAGCTGCTTTCCAGTAGGGTGGTCTTGGGTGGCCCCGAGCAGGTACTTGTGCATGGGGTTGTTCCTCCCCAGATATAGGATGTTGTATTTCTCCTTGTTGAACTTCATGAGGTTCCTGTCAGCATATTTCTGTAGTCTGTAAAGGTCCCTCTGGCATATCAGCCATTCTTCACAGTTTTTTGTCATCTGCAGACTTGCTGGGGATATACTCTGCCTCATTATCCAGATCATTAATGAGATGTTAAACAGAACTGGACCAAGTATTGATCCCTGGAGTACACGTCTAGTTACTGGCCTCCAAGTTGACTTTGTGCCATTGAGCAGCTACCCTCTGGTTCTGGTCATTCAGCCAATTTTCCATCCACCCCTCACTGTCTGCTCATGCAGCCCATACATCAAAAACCTCTTTATGAGGATCTTACATGAGACAATGCCAAAGGCCTTACTAAAGTCTAGGTAGTCAATTGTAGTCTAGGCTACTCACTGGAATATACAAGCCTGTTGGCAGCTCCCACTTGGTACTGGTGACTATACCACCTTCAGCACAGCAAGAAGTTCTCATGCAAACATCCTTTTTTGTTTTGACAGCTGAAATACTTAATAGCATCATTTTCTTGCAAGAAAAAACCTATAGTAGCTCAAATGACTAAAACAGGAGAAAACACTTCTGTCCTGGTTTCAGCTGGGATAGAGCTAATTCTCTCTTAGTAGATAGAATAGCACCATGTTTTTGAATTTTGGTGTGAGAGGAATGTAGATAATACACTGATGTGTTTTGTTCTTCCTAGGAAATCAAGGCCTTTTCAACTTCCCATGCTTTGCTAATGTGCAGGTAAACAAGAAGCTGGGAGGGAGCATATCCAGAACAGCTGTCCCAGACTGATCAAAGGGATATTCCATACTATATGATGTCATGCTCAGTATATAAAGCTGGGAGAGGAAGAAGGAAAGGGGAGATGTTCAGAGTGATGGCGTTTGTCTCCCCAAGTAACTGTTACGCATGGTGGATCCTCATTTTCCTGGAGATGGCTGAACACCTGCCTGCCAATGGGAAGCAGCAAGTGAATTCCTTGTTTTGCTTTGGTTGTGTGTGTGGCTTTTGTTTTACCTATTAAACTGTCTTTATCTCAACCCATGAGCTGTCACATTTTTATTCTTCTGATTCTCTCCCCCATTCCGCCTTGGGGGAGTGAGCAAGCAGCTGTGTGGGGCTTAGTTGCCAGCTGGGCTCAAACCATGACACTTTCTATGGACAGGGTCTGCACAGCTTGCTGCCTGTTGATTGGAGGCCCACTAGATGCTGCATACCTGGGGTTACCCAGCATGTGAAGGGACATGAAATTATCTCTACTTTCTCTCTAACTTTACAGTGTTACCTCTAACAAACACCATTTTAAAGGACACTTTACAGTCTAAGTGCCTTTCAAACTAGGATCATAAAGAAACGGCACCTCCTAGCAAAGAAAATTTCTGAACATCAGAGAAGCCCTTTGTTTCAGAGGTAGTTTTTTTCAACACCATAACATGTTTGCAAATTAATATTCTTTAACAACTCTATGGTCCTAATTTTTTCAATTTTAATCCTTCAATAATATATGGAGTAACCATCAGCAGCAATTTTCCAAAGCAAATACATTAAAAAAAACACAACCCAAAAAACCTAAAAAACCTGCTTTTCTTTATCAGTGATTGAGTAACTTATTTTTAACTCGTTCTTCAAAGGAAAGGAACTAAAAGGCAACTCAAAGACAGTACATAATGAGTAAGAATGTTCACTGGTATTTCTTAGATGTGATGATAAATATATAATAGCTCATTACATCTTTCTGCATACTCTCTGGGTGTTTGGTGTAAAATGGCAGTTGTGATTATATCCTGCTGCTGACAACTCCAACTGTTTTAGCATTACAGACTAACGTATACAGCACTTGAAAGAATCCTGGGGAGAAACAGCTGTCTTGGGAAGACTGTTGTCCACAGGATTCTTGATTCTCTCTTCTACAGGTGGCTGATTTCACTTGCACTAACAAGAAAACCCCTTTTACTTCCTCTCTGTGGGATAGAATCTTGAGGTCTAGAACAGAGATGATTGTTACGGCCTTGCTGGTCTTTCCTTAAGTAGAGAAACTAATCAACCGAAGATCCAGGATGAGAGGAAAGTTACTTCATTAGCTTAAATCCAGGAGCCTTTACCAGTGGGGAAAGAAGGAAAGTGACTTTGTTTAGTGTGAAGCTGAAGTGTGTTGCATTTGCAAGTAAAGAATGTGGTCACAAATAAAGTACCATCTGTTAGGTGCGTTAACATTTTCTGTGTAGCCCAAACCTAGGCAACACTCTGTGAATCTGTTGTTGTGGACTCCTGCAAACACAAACATGCAAAAATGAATGGTCAGAAACTTCAGAAACCATAAATCTTGTCTAACAGTAATGTTGGGCAAAACCCAGGTGATTCAATGTGTCTTCCTTCTGAGCACTTTTAGGATTTTCTTGTTTCCAGTATAAGTTGACCATACATCTCAAGCTATGGACATAGGGAGAAAGCCACACACACACACACACACAAAACCTCAACCCAAAACAAAACCAGCCTCTCAAAATTATGTATGTCTGCCACTATAATAACAAGCAGTCTGTCTTTGAAAAGCAGGCATTTGACAACACAACAAATTTATCTCTGAGTCATTCACTGACATTTACCATTATGAGGATGAG
Organism: Hemiprocne comata; assembly: GCA_020745705.1. NCBI lineage: Eukaryota > Metazoa > Chordata > Aves > Apodiformes > Apodidae > Hemiprocne > Hemiprocne comata. The sequence goes on along the minus strand of CM036587.1, from coordinate 77,696,954 downwards.
TTTGTAACATTTTTAGGAGCTGTATAAAAGTCAAGACAGCCTGAGAAGGCTTCAGCTAAAGCTAGTCACCCCACTCAGCCATATTTTCATAAAGAAGCAAACCTCTCATAAAGGAGAATATCTCCTTCTCTAATCAAACCTGCAGTTTGGTGCTCCTGGTATTGCTGAGCAGATCCGAACACATTATTCTTACACTTACACATCCTCCTGTGTTTGAAAGGAGGGGACTTGGCAACACCTGTGTCTTACTTACTTTCTTCTGCTTCATTTGTTATTTGATCTTAAATTCCTCAGACCATGGCAATTAGTGTAACTGTATTATTTCAAAGGAACTCCCAACCACTCTGCAAACAAAGCTTTTCCTAAGACAGAAAGTTGCTTCTTCTTTTCAAGATTGATTTTATTTCATTATTGTGTTTGCTCATGTTCTGCCTGTATATCTATCTGCAAACTTATCAGCAAAAGCTATTTTTATCCCTAAAATGCACACTCTCAAAGCATACACTCACTCATCCTGACTTTGGCATCTCAATAGGGAAAGCAGAAACATGAACTCATATAACCCATTCTTTACTGAATTTGGCTGAAGAATTCTAGTAAGACAGCTGCATAGGTTGTTGCCTTTTTCATTATACATCTCTAGAATGGTTTATTTTTTTATTATTTGGCACAGAGAAGAATGAAAAGAAACAATACTTTGTATCTATCATAAAAATTTCAGAATCTTGTTTTCCTGCAGTCCACTTTTTTGTTCTAAATAAGAAGCCATGATACTGAAGAGGGCACTAGACTGCTTAGCAGGAATAGGTTTAAATTTAATCTAAATCCAAATAATATTTTTTTTTTCAGTAAGTATTTAATCTGGCCTTTGGCAGGGACAAAACCACTAGGAGACATCTTCTGCCCTTTAGATACTTGACATTAAGATGCAGAGGAAATAAAAAGTAAGGCATGATAGTGATGGGGAAAAGATTTGATTTGGAGACTGCTAAGAATAATTCAAGTTTAACTAAAACCAAAATGTCAAGATGCCTTATTTCTTACCATTATGAAAAAACTACAAGAAGAATACTTCAAGTCAAAAACAATATTTTGTTTAATTTTGACTTAATGAGGAAAAAAATGTAATGGTGTAACCTGAGAAGAAAGCTGCTGATGTCCCCCTCTCCCCAGATCCTCTGTCACTTAAAGTGGCTAACTTTATGTAAGGATTGCTCAATGTCAGGAGCCAGTAAACAGTTAATTATCCTATTCTAAGCAGGTTCTTTGATTTACAGTTTGTCCAAAGCACAGGTATTTCACAAAGAATTATACACAATGAAGCTGCTGTATCACAGCAACTTGAACCAATATAACTACTGTCTTTTGCAATCAAACCTCCTGTAACCTTGTTTGAGAGGTCCCCTCTCTTCACTCTGATCATCTTTGTGGCCCTTCTCTGGACCTTCTCCAACAGCTCCATGTCTTTCCTGTGCTGAGGGCTCCAGTGCTGTACACAGTACTCCAGGTGGGGTCTCAACAGAGCAGAGGGGCAGAATCCCCTCCCTGGCCCTGCTGGCCACACTTCTTTTGATGCAGCCCAGGATGCAGTTGGCCCTCTGGGCTGCGAGCACACACTGGCAGCTCATGTTGAGCTTCTCATCTACTACCACCCCCGAGTCTTTTTCCTCAGGGCTGCTCTCTAGCCGTTCTCCCCACAGCCTGTATTTGTGCCTGGGGTTGTGGCGACGCAGGTGCAGGACCTTGCACTTGGCCTTCTTGAACTTCATGAGGTTGACATTGGCCCATCTCTCCAGCCTGTCAAGGTCCCTCTGGATGGCATCCCTTCCCTCTAGGGTGTCAGCTACTCCACACATCTTGGTATCATCAGCAAACTTGCTGAGGATACACTCAATCCCTCTGTCCATGTCTCCAACAAAGATGTTGAACAGCACTGGTCCCAATACTGACCCCTGAGGGACACCACTAATCACTTGCCTCCACTGGGACACTGAACCATTGACCACAACTCTCTGGGTGTGGTCATCCAGCCAATTACTTATCCACTGAGTGGTCCACCTGTCAAATCTATGTCTTGTCAGTTTGCAGACCAGAATGTCATGTGGGGCAGTGTCAGAAGACTTGCACAAATCCAGGTAGATGACATCAGTTGCTCTGCCATTATCCACCATCTCTGTAGCTTTGTCATAGAAGGCCACCAAATTGGTCAGGCATGATTTGCCCTTAGTGAAGCCATGCTGGCTGTCAGCAATCATCTCTTTATTTTCCATGTGCCTTAGAAGATTTTCCAGGAGGATCTGCTCCATGATCTTGCCAGGCACAGAGGTGAGACTGACTGGCCTGTAGTTCCCTAGGCTTTCCTTTTTCCCCTTTTTAAAAATAGGGCTATGTTCCTTTTTTTCCAATCAGCGGGAACCTCACCAGACCTCCACTACCTCTCAAATCTGATGGACAGAGGCTTAGCAACTGCAACCGCCAGCTCCCTCAGGGCCCGTGGATGGACCCCATCAGGTCCCATAGACTTATGCACCTTCAGGTTCTTTAGATGGTCACAAACCTGTTCCTCTCCTACAGTGGGGGGTACCTCCTTCTCCCAGTCCCTGGTTTCACTTGCTGTGTCCTTTGCGATGAGGCTGGAGCACTTGCCAGAGAAGACTGATGCAAAGAAGTCACTGAGAATCTCAGCCTTCTCAATATCCTGTGTAGCTAGGTCTCCCATTTCCTTCAGGAGAGGGCCTACATTTTTCTTGGTTGTCCTTTTATCCCCAGTACACCTATAGAAGCTTTTCTTATTGCTCTTTACATCCCTGGTGAGGTTTAATTCTATCTGGGATTTGGTTCTCCTGACCTGATCCCTAGCTGTTGGACAACTCTCTGTAATCCTCCCAGGGTACCTTCCCTAGCTTCCACTCTCTGTATACTTCCTTTTTAAGTTTGAGCTTTTCTAGGAGCTGCTTGCTCGTGCATGCTGGCCTCCTGGAGTTTTTACTGGACTTTCTCATAGGTGGAATGCATCCCTCTTGGACCTGGAGAAGGTGATTCTTAAATATCAGCCAGCTTTAATGGGTCGCTCTTCCTTCCAGGATGTTATCCCATGACACTCTGGAGCAGATCCCTGAGGAGGCTGAAATCTGCCCTCCTAAAGTCAAGGCTAGTAAGCTTACTGTGAGCCCTCCTTGCTGCCCTAAGGATCTTGAACTCCACCATTTCATGGTCACTACACCTAAGGCTGCCCTTGAGCTTAGCATCCCTCACCAGCTCTTCCTTGTTGGTGAGGACAAAGTCCAGCATAGCACCTCTCCTTGTTGGTTCCTCGATTACTTGGAAAAGGAAATTGTCATCCATGCACTTTAGTAACCTCCTGGATAGTGCTTTGCAGAGTTATCCCTCAGATATCAGGTTGGCTGAAGTCCCCCATGAGTACCATGGTTTGTGAACATGAAGCTGTTCTTATCTGTCTGTAGAGTGCCTTGTCTATACTGTCCTCCTGGTCAAGCAGCCTGTAGTAGACCCCCACTGTAATGTCACCTCTCCCTGACTTCCTTTTAATCTTAATCCATAAACTCTCTGTTGACTCATCCATCCTCAGGGAGAGCAACACCCCCATCTCACCTTCCTTGTCTGTCTTTCCTAAAGAGTTTATAACCCTCCAATCTGATGCTTCAGTCATAGGAGCCATCCCACCAGGTCTCTGTGATACCAATGAGATCATAGCCCTGCAGGCTTGCACTCATCTCTAACTCCTCCTGTTTATTCCCCATGCTGCATGTATTTGCATAGAGGCATTTAAGCTGGGCCTTCAGTGAAGATAACTGACTAGCTGGAGGGTCTGGCATTTCATTATGCCACACTCCAGGTGCTCCCCTGCTGACCTGGATCCCTTCTATAGGCTCTGGGCATCTATTAGTGATGCCAGCATCACATTGAAATCGATCGGCGTGGGATGAATGGAGGTTCCATCCCCTCTGCCACATCAGTTTAAAGCCCTCTTCACCAGTTTGGCTGGCAGATGTCCTAGGATGCTCTTCCCCTTTTCTGACAGGTGGATCCCATCAGCCCCCAGCAGACCAGGTTTGTCAGAGCTGGTCCCATGATCCAGATAGTCAAATCCCTGGCTGTAGCACCAGTCATGTAGCCAACTGTTGATCTGCTGGATCCGTTTGGTCCCGTCTATCCCATTCCCGTTTACTGGCAGCATTGATGAAAATACTACCTGTGCCCCAGAGCTCTTAACTGCTGCTCCCAGGTCCCTGTAATCCTTTTTAATATTCTTAACACTGCTGGTAGCTGCATCAGTGGTACCCACATGAAACACCAGGAGCAGGTAATAATCATTTGGGTGTACGAGGCTAGGGAGCCTTTAAATAACATCCCTGATATGAGCACCTAGTAGACAGCACACCTCTCTAGAGAGCTGATCTGGTCTGCAAACAGGTGCTTCTGTGCCCTGAGAAGAGAATCTGACTGGAGTGATTGAAAGAATGATAACGTCCATGTTAAAAAAGCCTGATATGTAAAGAATTCTAAAAATTACATCTCTCAGTGTAATACAAGTCACACTGGATCTTCCTTCCGGGCCTACTGGTGGCAGCACATTGTCATTTGTACACGTTTCTCAGATATATCTTATTCTAATAGTATTTACAAGTAGCACTTGTTAGGAAACTAGTTTACAAATAAGTAAAACTATTTCACAAAAGAATGAATCTCAGTAATGAAATCCTATATTTATATAATCCATTTTTCATTTAAGAAAGTGAATGGATTTTGAAGCACTTAAAATCTAGACAGATGCAGGGGAATAGAGACTGTAATAATTCCTTCATTTTGAATAAATATTTGAGTTACAATATTGAAAAATATATTGCATTTTGTCTGCTTGGCATTGTAATTGTAATTGATTGATTTTATTTCCGTAGATCACAAGCTCATTGCATTTACTTCTACAAAGTCCCACATGGATGCATCAGTACTTTTTTTTTGCATTTTAATATTTCTGTCCCTCACAACATGGAGATACATAAGATGAATTGACAGAAAGGGTAGAAAGGAATAAAAAGGAGAAAAAGTCTAGCTGGTAATAAAAAATGCAGAGAACTAAGAGCAGAAATAGGAAAAAAGGGTAGACAGAATATGGAATGAAGAAATAACGTGGTATAATCATCATCATCATCATCACCACACATTGAAAGAAGATACGGAACAAAGTTATTGGGAAAAAAGATAGATGAAAGACATTCCAATGTCATGACAGATTTCTAAAATTTAAAAAGGAGTTTTTGTTCTGTAGTGGTGTGAATGTATAAAAAAGATGTGATTTTTTTTCTGTCCTGCCCCTACACCTGGGGCTCCTGACAAAAGCACAAAAGCAACCTAAGCAAGAAAAGGCCAACTGACCTGCACATTATGGCACTTGCCTGGCAGAAAATTCTTTATTTTCACCTCTATCCAGTTAGAATGGGACAATGTATGTACTAGATTACAGAACAAACCTCTTTGCAAGCATTTTCCCTTTTGCCCTTTGGAGCAGTTATCATTAAATAGCTTTACCGGAAGCTCAAACTCAAAAGAGCTGGGAGCTTAAGAAAACTCTCACAGAACTCCTGTGAGAGTTTTAGATTTCACTATGCTGTGTTAGTTCTCCTTAGTGCCTGCCTTCCTTCCTTTCTCCCTGCCTGTCCTTCCCCTCTCCTTTCTCTCTCTGAGAAACATTCTCTATTCATACTTCATTAAAACTGGCAAGTTGCTCTTAGCAACCTGAAACTACAGGTTTTCAACGGGGAAAAAAAATAAAAATAAAAAATTACTTGGAAATGTTTTGAATAACCTCTTCTGAGGCCATGTTTTCACATAACAGAGTGAACCAAACTAATAGGCCAGTGCTGCTGAAAAAAAAAGAATGCTCCAGAGATCCAGGGCCATCATGACAATTCTGGTATTTGAAGGCCCCCTGAGGGCCACAGATCCTGGAGTCCCAGTGACACTGGTCTTCTTGTGAAGTTGACAAATACAGTCTGTAGTGACCAGGCATCTCAGTTTTGGTTACCTGGTTGCAAGTAGTAATAGCAATTTATCGTTGCAGAAGCAACATATTCTTAAAAAGGAATTTCTTTGTGTATTGTCAACTGATATTCCTAGTTTATGAAATCTGGAAGCTTTTGATTGTGGCAGTGATAGGATTCAAACAAGGGAAAACAGGCTCAGCTCTATCGCTATTTTCAGACCCCTTGTCAAGGCCGTAATGGGTCAGTTTCTCCAGGAGGAGACTGTTGGGGATCCTATCAAAAGCCTTGGGGAAGTCCAGGCAGACAATGTCCACCGCTCATCCTGCATCAACTGAGCAGGTTACTGTGTCATAGAAGGTGATCAGGTTTACCCCTGGTAAATCCATGTTGGCTTTTCCCAGTCATGTGCTTCAATTGACTTGTGAATTTTATAATCCTCAGTTTGCAAGAAATAAGGACAGAAGGGACTAACTATCCTTCTGTCTTTCAGAAGTGGTAGGATACGAATATTTATACACGCACAGATTCTCTGAAAAACTCACCTGAATGCAATTGAAATATTAAGCATAACCAATTTTCTGCTTTCCTTATGTCTGGAACAGATTTGATTATTCCATGCATAATTCCAAACAGATCTTCACATGGTGATGCACTCTGCATATCATGTACAAACCTAATATTCTAGCCACCTTCACAGAGCTCCTTACTTTACTGTGCCTAATGCTAGCAAATATTAGAAGTATGCAAATGAGTGCATAACTAATGCTGAACATGAAATGTAGTACCTTCCTGAAAGCTTAATTTAAGTGTGTTGCTATCTCACTGTGTTCCATCTTCACTGAAAGCTGACTGATTCTATTGAAAAATGTCAGGCATTACTTTCAGCCTGACAATTTCTTGACAATGAAAATTTGTAAGACTTGGCCCAGGAAAGGAAGGACTGGGAGAAATGCTAACCAGCAGAAGTTCAGATCCTTTCCCTAGTGACACCAGCTGAATGTTCCTTTAAAAAAAAAAAAAAAAAAAAGAGAGCAAGAGTAGGAGAGTAGGACAGGAAAACTTTAGATCCATCAGAACAGTTGTTCTGTTTCAGAAAGTTAAAATGGAATAATCTGAAAGCAGTTGCCCATGTAGAGTCACTACAGTTTTTTTTGCCAAGAATGGACTGAAGGAAACATTAATCAGCGAGTCACATGGTGTAAATTTGGATTAATTCCAATATAAACATAAAAAAAGAAGCACTCTTTCACTTTGATTAAACAACTCAGTTTTCACAATGCAATGGAAGAGTTTTTTCTCACAGAGATAATAAATGAAAAAATATATTTATATAATGTTTATAGATGTGTGCTTTTTTATTATAAATATACATATGTATACATATGTATATGTACACAGAACTATTAAAAAAACTAGAATCTACAAGCAAACCTTTAAGGAAGGGAGGGAGGGAGACCTATGACATGGATGATTTGTCAATATTCCTTTTAAAATTCTTTGTATGCACAGAGGTCATGCCCTAGTAAGGGCTGTTCTACACAAACTCTTCCAAATGTCATACCTGCAGTTGAGTATTAAAGCATGTAATAATTTTATTTTCTATCCTGATTTCATTTGGTTTTAAAACTGTGGTAAGCAAACTAGAATTCACAATTTCACAATAAACTGAATATAAAACAACATTATTAAGAGACTTCAGCATACTAAGACCATCAGTGTAATAAAATAAACATCAGAAAGCTAAAGAGGATTATTTTCAGTTCATAATGTTGCTAAATAGGTGAGGATTCATTACTGGACACTTAATGATTTTTTTTTTCCTGTATGGTCTATTAGTATTAAAAAATTTCTGAGACAGATGAAAAATTATGCATTTTGGTTCCACAGCACATCTCAGAGGAACAGGTCTCTCAATGTTTATTGACATGATTTCTTGCCTATCAAGCCAATTCTTGCTTATGTATATAGTGCTCCACCATCTCACTTTACCTTTAATTGTACTCACGGGAAAGTATTAGTGTCACTAAGTTTAACAAGGGACCTCTGAGACCCACTGGTTGCCTTTTCTTCTGCCAGTGCTTCCTCTGTTTTTCAGTCAGGCAGGATAAAACCAGTTTAATTGAGATTAGTATTTTAAACAGAGAGTAAAATCACATTAGCCTAACACAGAGGCACAAGCATGTAGGTAAATTATTGCACTGCACAGGTTAGACACAGCTAAATAGGAAGGAATACTGTTGTTTTCTGAACGATCCCTTTGCTCTACAGAATTTTATGGCCTCTTCCCTGCAGGATTATTTTAAGTTTGGAGAATAAATGAACATATACTGAGGTATTATCTTACAGTAAACCATTTTCTTATAAACTCCAGTCCTGTTTATTTAAATAAGTGAAAAGGAAATACATGGATTAAAGACCATGAATCTACCAATGCTCATAACTGCAGTAGCTAACTCTTACATACCTTGCCACTAAAACAGAGGCAGGAAACCTCAATTTAACATCATGAATTTCTTGACAAAAAAACTCAGAACAGTTACATATCAGAGAACTAGATTCTCTAGAGTATTTTTAGCTCACTGACAGCAGTGGGATACAAAGAGGTGTATTTTAAATCTTTCTTTTCTCCAGAAGTGAAAAAGAAACTTTTTTCTTAACTGCAAAAAGTTATTTCTGCTTCTGTAAGATCACATCTCCAGTCTTTCTCCTGAAGCTAAGCCTTAAACACCTACAAAAGAGTGTAGAGGAGTAGAGGCTGTCAGAGATCTGAACTCATCTTCCCCATTCCTGGGGATCTGTCTCCCTGGATTAGGGCTAATTTAGAGAGAGCTCAGATGGTGATCATGAATAAAGGCTACTCCTAATAAATCTAGAAGACTTTGTAAAAGCTACCCTGCCTTCTCTTGGAAGCTAAGGCTCTTGCCTTCTCCCCCTGCCTGTGCTACATTTTTGGCTGCATCAGAGTCAGTCCCACACCTGGCTATGCACTTCCAGATCCTCACTTGCAAATGGAGGACCTCATCACTATGCTCTCACCAGCTGATCACTGGACTATGGTTGACCCTGGTTACTGTTTCCAGACCTGATCCTGACTTGCTGACTCAACTTTCTGGTTTGATTTTGGACCCACCTTATCACTGTAGACCTTTCTGATGATCAGAACTCTCATTTGAGGCTAGCTACCATCAGCTGGTTGCCTGGCTTAGGTGCTACTGGATGAGACCCTTGCTGGTGAGGCCACTGCCTCTGCTGCTGATGTTACCACACTTGGCTCCTGGCTCCCATTCCCTTAGGGAGCTACCTGGCTCTTGTTGTTGCCAACAGAGACTATATTCTATTTGAGATTACACACATTTCAAAAATTAAAAAAAACCCACACATCCCCTAAACCCCTCAAAAAAGAACTTATGCATCAAGCTATACAATTCCTTTGCAACAAATTCGTTTCAGTGTATTTTTCAGGAGGATTTAAATTAAGGTGCTTGATTTACATTTCAGGCCCAAACCCCAAGCCTTCCTAGAAGTAACTAGAGTTACTAACCTTCCAGGTGAAAGGTATGGAAAACCATGCTAAAAGGGGGAGAAAGCTGGAAGTCTTTAAAGGAAATAACATCTTTCTTTCATATATATAGATATAGAGATATATATGTAGTCAGTGATGTGTCCATCTGAACTGCCCATGCAACTCCATAAATTTAAGGCTGATAGAATGAAATATCTTCTGAAACTCCTCTCTCAAATGGAAAAGTGTTTGAGAACTATAATTAAGCAATCTTCTATACAAAATGGCAACTCCTCTGCAGTGTACTTACAGAAACTGATATTTGGATAGTTTGAAATGGAAATTACATTGAGTATAGAACTGGAACAAAATATTGTAGTTTTCACTAATTTCTAGATGGAATTGTACCTCCCAAGGTCAATATTAGCTGTTGCACGTATTGAACAATTACCTACATTCAAAGCAGCAGTTTCATTGGTGCCTTGAAAATAGTCAGCAAACAATGTGTTATTTCTCTTTCAACTGCATAATAAAGAGTCTCCCTCAGAAACATAGTAATTATGTGGTTCAAGGCATCACTGACTTTTGAGAGAAAAGCTGGACATTTCAACTAATTTTTAATTGTTTTCTCAACATTAATATACTAAATGTTTAGATGTGGGGAGATGGGACTTAACCTTTAAGAAAGAAAACACCTACAGCCTTTGCTGAGACAGTAATGATCCACATGAATTAGTATGAGCAATAGTATGACATACTTCTGATACCTCTGCATCAGTCACTCTGCTGTTTCATGTAACTTCACAGTCTTTACTAACAACAAAAAAAAAATCAAAACTTTATGCCTATGATTTATGATAGAATTAGTTTCTGATCTTTTCCAATTTACATGCTCACTTACTTCAAACAGTCACGAACAACAGAAAACCTGTGAAAACTACAGTAAACTTCACTGCTTACTGTTACCCTTCATAACCCAGTAAAAATTATTTTTCTACTCATAGAAATCCAAAGCTTTTTTTGGGTCTGTACTTTGGCCTCATGATTGAATGTGTCTGTCACAGATACTGTCACAGCCATGATCCACCTTAAAGATCTAAATTCGTATGTCTAAAAATTGCACGAGCACTACTTAGGTTCAATATTAGACCATGATAGGCTGTGATTGTGCAGTCTCAGCAAATTTGGACAACAGATACTGGATTATATTTAGCCATAAATCAGCCTCTTGAAAAATGTATTGTTTAAAGTGATCTTTAGAATTCAAAGGACATTATATATATATACATCTATACATGCGTCTGTGTGTCTATATAAAAAAAATAAAAAATATATATATATACTCTAGCATGAGGTAGGCAAGTAGACTAGGATATTCTGCAAGTAAATATAAGAATATATTAAAATAATTTTATAGCATTTCAGTGACAATTGAAACAATTTATATCTAAAGCCTAGAAGGAAATTTAGATATTTTTTTTAAAGGCATTGCATAAATGTAAACTATATTTGTCTGGGCAGAAGCATGCAGGACTTGGTCTGAAAAAAGCAGTATGTCTGAGCTCTTTCCTGAAGGTAATTAGCTTTACCCATCTATTTAATTTTAGCTACCTAGGAGTCCTCTGGAGGAGCAGAGACCTAAAGTACATCCAAATTATTTTTTCCAAATCTATACCATGTGTTGTGGAATTCCTTCTATATTTTCCTCAACAACTCATTACTTATACCAGCAGTACAAAAAGGCCTTATCAGAGTCTGGACTTAAAACTTTGAAATCTATCTGGTAAATATATCCACAGACAATTTCAAGACCTCCAAGAAAGAGCTGGCTTTATAACAAGTTCCACAGCCTAGGAACACACACTGAATTCTTCCAATAAACTTTACTAGTATTCATACATTACAAACATAAACAATTTATGCAACCATTATTAAATATTTCAAAAGATTTTTATTCCTCTCAGGACTTTTTCTTAGCAGAATAACAAGTGTAAAAGCAGAGGACTGAGATAGTATAATGTGTTAATAGGCAAAATTACAAGCAGTTACATGTCAGTTTTCAGTTCAGGTGTGCAATGCAGTACATTCTCTCAGCATTGCAGAAAATATTATTTCTCCCTTGCGTTCCATTTTTTTTATGTTAAAGAACAGGGTTTCTTTGGGTAAACTCTACACTCAAAGTTTGATCAAATCTTACATTAATGACTGCTCTGAAAAGACTTGATTCATTCAATGTCTTTCCTTTATTTGTGAAATGTATGAATTAAATAGGAAGCACTGCCTTCCACAATGAGTCAGGAAATCACCCTAAACCTGAGCAATTCTGAATACTACCAATTGTCTCTTAGCTCACTAAAAATTGAAGTTACTTGGCTTCTTTAAAAGGGAGCAGTATTTCAAGAATTGTCTCTGGCAGGTGTTACAGTTTAAGGGCACATCTACCACAATTCTAAGGATTTTAAAGGAAAAAGACAAGCCAGACTGGAAAACTCAAGAAGTAGTGTTGTATTTGTTCAGATTTTTTTCTTCCATTAAGGGAAATTTTAAATATTTGTTAATTAACAAAAACATTTTTTTGCCTTGAAATGGAATATTTTGTTTGCTAACCTTAATAAGTCTTTTTAATTTTTATCTAAGTTTTAAAATTACTTTGCTTGAAGGATGATGACTCTAAACACATATGTACTCCTATATTCTAAAGGAAAAGTTATGAAAAGTCAAGAAGAAAAAAATTCAGGATTTTAGCTACTTTCTGAGACTGCTGACTTTAAGTGAGCATGTGTATTTTTGTAGTCCCCTATCATTTTTTCAGTTTCCTTACTGTTTGTTACAGAAAAAAAAAAAAAAATTAATCTTACTTGTCATCAGGAAAAAAAAATAAAAGAAAAACGTTTTTTCAGCTTGATCAGCTCCTTTCTTCTTTTCCTACAGCTATGCAAAGTATGTGTTTTGGCAACATAGAGGACAGAATGGGGACAAGGACTGAGGATCAGTGGGTTTACACAGTTTAAGAAGTATTCAGGGAGGAAATTCTGCCTGATTCAGTCATACCCCTCCTTCCCCATGTAAAGGTATTTAATTTCCTCTCCATCCACCGGAGTCACATTTTGGGACCTGCTTTCTGCCACGGCACATCTCTGTTCCTCACTGGCTGCACTTTCTAGCCTTTACCACCCAGACACATGAACATTGTCTTGTTCACTGTACATCCAGGCACACAGCCTGTTTCCTGAGCACACACACAGTGAACTATTCAGCCATTCTCTCCATGTTCATCCTCATTCTCTGTGTTCTTCCAGGAAATACAATGGCCCTGATGGTTTGGATCCATTCTGCACCACACTGAATGGCCTGTTGTGTAAGAACCTTATTACAGCCTCATTTTAAAATTTTTCTAGTGCTTTAATTCTTTTCCACAGGAAAATAATGACTGCCCTCTAATGAACCATAAAAAGTCTCTCCATTCTAAAATTAGTTGTATCACTTCAGTTGTATTAACAGCATCAATAAATATAATTTGTACAATTCTAGAGAAGAAGACCCTAAGGAAATAACATAAACTGTGGTTCCTTTTTAGAGTTTTAAACATGCAGGAAACTTCAAGGTGAATAGTATTGAAATAATATACAAATATCCCAAACAACACAGTAAAGTCTTTGCCACTTCAGTACTGAAGAAATAAATTGCCCTGGGAGGGGATTGAGAGCTTGTCTCTGGTTTAGTTGCCAATCCTGAGTCAAACCTTAACATAAATGTATGCTCATTGACCCAGAGAAGTTCTGAAAATGTCAGAAATATTTAACAAGCCCACAATAATGACTATTATCAATTCCATCACTGAATTATGGGGATCTGGATCTGACTGGCAGAAACTTGTGTTTTAAAAAAAATGTTGATTTTCTTTTTCTCCCTAGATGTGTGCTTTTCATTTAACAGCACTGTTTCATGCATCATTGTAATTGAAATCGTAAGTGAAAAAAATGGCAAAGTAATTTATGAAAACAGAAGTAAATAATAAAAATCAGGAGTTCAAGCGAAAATATTAGATTCTACAATTCTAATAGACAGAATATAGACAGAATAGAGCACGCGGCAGCGCGGAGCAGAGAGCGGCAGCGGTGTGAGCTGTTCCTTTAAACTGCTGAGGATTTGAGAGAGAGCCGGGCTTCCCGGAGACGGTGAAGCCGGGGCAGAGCCAGGAGACCCGAGTCTGAGCGGGAAGCCTGCGAGGGAGAGGAAGGCTGACGTGCCAGGGGGAGTGGCTGTGAACGGCGGCAAGGTTTAAAAAGCGGCCATTTGGCAGCCTCCTCTGAGCACGCGGCAGCGCAGAGCAGAGAGCGGCAACTGCCTCCAGAGGGCAGGCAGGGAGGGAGCAGCGGGTGCCTTCTCACGAGAAAAGCAAACTAGTAGCTGGATAGATCATGGTCACAACGCGGCCAAAAACCGTAGTGAAAAAGAATGTGGGGACTCAGACAGAGCTCCCAAGCAGGCACGCAGCAGTGCAGGTCTCTGGCTGCAGTGAATGCCTGAGCCTGGCACTGGTACCAGAGGGAACCAGTGACACCGCATGTGTGCGGTGTGAGCAAGTAAATGATCTCCTCAGGCAGGTGGTTAATCTGACAGAGGAGGTTGCAAGACTGAGAGCCATTAGAGATTGTGAGAGTGAAATAGATTGGTGGAGTCATACCCTGAGGCAGGGGCAGATCGAGGAGGTTGAGAAAGTGCCGGATCCCCTCCCCTCCTGTCACCAGACAGATGGAGAGGACTTAGGAGATATGAAGGAATGGAAGGAAGTCCGACCTCGGAAAGGCAAGAAAAAATCCTCCCAACCCCTTCCACCCTCCCAATTGCCCTTGAATAACAGATATGAGGCCTTGGAAATTCAGGGACAGGAAAATGAAGTTGGAGGGGTAGACTTAGCTAGTGAAGCACAGAGGACTCGTCAGTCACCCCGAGTCCTTAGGACTTCTTCAATCAAGAAGGAAAGGAGAGTAATTGTGGTGGGTGACTCCCTTCTGAGGGGAACAGAAGGGCCCATCTGTCGACCGGACCCATCCCACAGGGAGGTCTGTTGCCTCCCTGGGGCTCGGATTAGAGATGTTAAAAGGAAACTCCCTAATCTTGTGGGTTCCTCTGATTAGTATCCACTGCTGATTTTTCAGGTTGGCAGTGATGAAATTATCACAAGAAATGTAAGGGCAATGAAGAGTGACTTCAGGGCCCTGGGACGGCTAGTTAGGGGGTCTGGAGCGCAAGTAGTGTTTGCCTCCATCCCTCCTGCAAGAATGGGTGGGGAGGTATATAGGAAGAGTCTACAGATCAATGAATGGCTAAGAGATTGGTGTCAAAGACAGGGTTTTGGTTTTTTTGATCATGGGATGCTATATGAGACACCTGGCCTGGTGGTGGCAGGTGGGATGCACCTGTCCCAGAGGGGGAAGAGGCTTTTGGGGCAGGACTTAGCAGGGCTCATTGAGAGAGCTTTAAACTAGATATGAAGGGGGAAGGGGAGAAAACTGGGTCTGTTAGGGACAAGAACAAGAGGAACGTGCCAGGGCCTGAAAGCAGGTGGTCTAAGGAGGATTTAGTCCCACCAGTGGGCTCTGTTTGTTTCCTGAAATGCCTGTATGCTAATGCACGCAGCATGGGGAATAAGCAGGAAGAGTTAGAGGTCAGTGTGCGGGCTAAGGGTTATGATCTGGTAGCAATAACAGAGACGTGGTGGGACAGGTCACATGACTGGAATGTGGCCATGGATGGTTATGTGCTTTTTAGGAAAGATAGGGCAGGGAAGCGAGGTGGTGGAGTTGCTCTTTATGTGAGAGAGCAACTAGAATGTATTGAGTTTTGTGCAGGGGCTGATGAGGGGCAAGTTGAAAGTCTGTGGGTAAGAATTAAGGGGCAGGCTGGTGTGGGTGATACAGTCGTGGGGGTCTACCACAGACCTCCTGATCAAGGCGAGGAAGTTGATGAGGCTTTCTACAGGCAGCTGAAAGTAGCCTCACAACTGCAGTCCCTAGTCCTCATGGGAGACTTTAACTACCCCGATATCTGCTGGAAGACTCACACAGCCAGCCTTTCACAGTCTAGGAGGTTCCTCCAGTGCATTGATGATAACTTCTTAATGCAAATGGTGGACAAGCCGACTAGAAGAGGAGCGCTGCTGGATCTTGTACTAACCAACAAGGAGGGCCTTGTTGAAGCAGTGGTGGTCAGTGGCAGCCTTGGCTGCAGTGATCACGAGATGGTGGAGTTCAGGATCCTGTGTGGAAGGAACAGAATACCCAGTAGGACCAGAACCCTGGACTTCCACAGGGCAAACTTTGGCCTCCTCAATCAACTGTTAAGGGAAGTCCCATGAGACAGGGTGCTAGAAGGTAAAGGGGCTCAAGATAGCTGGTCAACATTCAAGGACCACTTCTTGCAAGCACAGGAGAAGAGCATCCCAATGGTTAGGAAATCTAGTAAGGGAGCTAGGAGACCAGCATGGTTAAAAAAGGAACTGCTGGGCAAACTTAAGTGGAAAAGGAAAATCTACAGATCATGGAAGGAGGGGCTGGTCACTTGGGAGGAATATAGGACTGTTGTCAGAGGATGTAGGGAGGCAATTAGGAAAGCTAAGGCTTCCTTGGAACTTAACCTTGCAAGTCAGGTTAAGGATAACAGAAGGGCTTTTTCAAATACATAGCTAACAAAGCTAACACTAGAGGCAATATTGGCCCACTGTTGAATGAGGTGGGAGCCCTGGTGACAGAGGATATAAAGAAGGCTGAGGTGCTGAACGCCTTCTTTGCCTCTGTCTTTACTCCTGCAGGATTTCCCCATGAGCCCCAGACTCATATAGCCCCAGAAGTAGTCAAGATAGATGAGGAGTTTGACATAGCAGATGAGGATTGGGTTAGGGATCAGTTGAGTAATCTGGACATCCATAAATCGATGGGTCCAGATGGAATGCATCCAAGGGTGCTGAGGGAGCTGGCGGAGGTCATTGCTAGGCCACTCTCCATCATCTTCGGTAAGTCATGGGTAACGGGAGAGGTGCCTGAGGACTGGAGGACAGCAAATGTCACACCAGTCTACAAGAAGGGCAAGAAGGAGGACCCGGGTAACTATAGACCGGTCAGCCTCACCTCCATCCCTGGAAAGGTGATGGAACAACTTCTTCTTGTCTCTATCTCTAGGCATATCAAGGACATGGGGGTCATCAAGAGCAGTCAGCATGGTTTTATCAAGGGTAAATCATGTTTGACTAACCTCATAGCCTTCTATGAGGAGATTACTAGGTGGATAGATGATGGTAGAGCGGTAGATGTGGTTTATCTGGATTTCAGTAAGGCATTTGACACCGTCTCCCACAGCATCCTTGTAGATCAGTTGATCAGGTATGGGTTTGGTGATCAGGTAGTGAGGTGGATCAGGAACTGGTTGATGGGAAGGAGTCAGAGAGTTGTAGTCAATGGGGCAGAATCTGGTTGGAAGTGTGTGACTAGTGGAGTCCCTCAGGGGTCGGTACTGGGACCGATGTTGTTCAACATCTTCATCAACGACCTGGATGAGGGTATAGAATGTACCCTCAGCACGTTTGCTGATGACACTAAGCTGGGAGGAGTGGCTGACACACCAGAAGGCTGTGCTGCCATTCAGAGAGACTTAGACAGGCTGGAGAGTTGGGCGGGGAGAAACATGATGAAATTCAACAAGGGGAAGTGTAGAGTTTTGCATTTGGGGAAGAACAACACGATGTCCCAGTATAGGTTGGGGGCTGACCTGCTGGAGAGTAGTGTAGGTGAAAGAGACCTGGGGGTCCTGGTAGACAGGAGGATGACCATGAGCCAGCAATGTGCCCTTGTGGCCAAGAAGGCCAATGGCATCCTGGGGTGCATTAGAAAGGGTGTGGTTAGTAGGTCAAGAGAGGTTCTCCTCCCCCTCTATTCTGCATTGGTGAGGCCGCATCTGGAGTATTGTGTCCAGTTCTGGGCCCCTCAGTTCAAGAAGGACAGGGATCTGCTTGAAAGAGTCCAGCGCAGAGCCACAAAGATGATTAAGGGAGTGGAACATCTCCCTTATGAGGAAAGGCTGAGGGAGCTGGGTCTCTTTAGCTTGGAAAAAAGGAGGCTGAGGGGTGACCTCATCAATGTTTACAAATATGTAAGGGGTGAGTGTCAGGGAGATGGAGTTAGGCTCTTCTCAGTGATGACCAGTGATAGGACAAGGGGTAATGGGTGTAAATTGGAGCATAGGAGGTTCAAGGTGAATATCAGAAAAAACTTCTTTACTGTGAGAGTGACAGAGCACTGGAACAGGCTGCCCAGAGAAGTTGTGGAGTCTCCTTCACTGGAGACATTCAAAACCCGCCTGGATGCGTTCCTATGTGATGTGCTCTAGGTGACCCTGCTCTGGCAGGGGGGGTTGGACTAGATGATCTTTCGAGGTCCCTTCCAACCCCTAGGATTCTATGATTCTATGATTCTATGATACCCCAGAGGTTACACACAGTAAGCATCTATGTTACAGCAGCCTATTCAAAAGTCTATAAAACCAGCCCATAGCCATTCGGCCTAGTCCTCTGAAATCCCTTTTCATCGCCCTGGGACTTGTCTTGGCAACCTCATCAGTGCCCACCTGCATGACCACTAGTGGATAGTAATCAGAGGGCTGCACCAGGCCTGGGAGTTTCTCAGTAACATCGCTAACCCAGGCCCCAGGGAGGCAACAGACCTCCCTGTGGGATGGGTCTGGACAGCATATGAGGCCTTCAGTTCCCCTCAAAAGAGAATCTCCTACAACAACGACCTTTCTTTTATTCTTAACAGAGGCAGTCCTAATGCATGGGGCCAACTGCCTTGGCAAATCGCTGGAAGGACCTCTTTCAGTAACCTCAGTATCCTGGTTTTCCAGATCCAAGGCCTCATACCTGTTCTGTAAGGGCACACGTGAAGGCGAGGGAGGCTGAGAGTGGGTTCACCTGTTGCCTTGAGCAGGGACCCACTTCCAGTTCCCCTCTTCTCTCTGGTCTCCTACCTCTGCCAGGTGACAGGAGGGCAGAGGATCCTCTACTTCTCGTGAGGTCTCCACCTCGAGGTTTTGTCTCAAGGATGGTAGGGCATTACTCCACCAATCTATTTCTCTTTCACAATTACTGATACTCCTTAATCTTTCCACCTCCTCTTTCAGCTCAGCTATTGGGCTGAGTAAGTAATTCACCTGGTCACAGTGTACACTGGTGTTCTCTCCGCTGTCCTCTGATATGACTGACAGGCTAAGGCACTCTCTGCAGCTAGAGACCTGGACAACCGCATTCTTAAGAGGAACCTCCGTCTGGGCGGCCACTGTGCTCCTGGCAATGGTTTTCGCCGGAGTGGATTCCATGGCTAGGTCCTCTTTGGGGTGCAAGACCACTAGCCGAATTCTTATCTTGAGCCAAGAGCGGGCCGGCGCCCTGCCCCGCTCGCCCTACCCGCGGGAACTGCCCTGCAAACTGCCGCGCCACGCCCTGTTTGCCTACTCCTGGTAGCCTGCGCTCCCTAGGGGCTGCTCTTCTACCTGAGGGGGGTCGGGCCGCTGTCCCTTTGCCCCCGCGCACGGTGAGTCAGAGCTGCTGCTTGCCAGAAAGCTCTCACGCCCCGCTCAAGGAGACGGGCTGGGACTCCCTCTCTCTTCCTCTCTCCCTTTCTCCCCCCCTCTCTCCCTTTCCCCCCCCCTCCCTCTCCCTCTCCCCCTCCCTCTCCCCCTCCCCCTCCCCCTCCCTCTCCCTCTCTCGACTTCTCCTCGGTTTTGTCGAGGGTTTCCTAGCAGTTTAGCCGCAGCAGAAAGGGTCTACCGGCACGATCCTTTGCTTTGGTGTCCCTCACCTCAGTGGTTTCACCTCAGTATCTCAGTACCTGCCTCTGTGAGGCTTATTGAAAAGTCCAAACTCTCCAAGATAGCAGGACTGCAAACAGCCCCTGGATTGTTCTATATCTCATCAGAGTCCAATGTTGCCTACAGGGCAGAGGAGGCCAAGCTGACCGCCATTGCCCTGCATTCTGCCAGGTACATTGTGTGCATTGGCACAGTAGCCCAGATGAGAGGCTAAACTCCCAAGTTATTTGTTGGATTTAAAATAAAATCTGATCTTACAAGATGGCTTGTTTGCCTATTTCTTTTTGAAGGACAGAAGGTCTTATTCTGGGGAGGAGCAGAGGAAAAGTCACATTCCCAAACTCACAGCTACACTTACAGAATCAAAGAATCCTAGAACCACAGAATGTTAGAGGTTAGAAGGGACCTCTGGAGATCATGGAGTCCAGACCCCTGCCAGAGCAGGACCACCTAGGGCAGGTCACACAGAAATGCATCCAGATGGGTCTTGAAAGTCTCCAGAGAAGGCGACTCCACAACCTGTCTGGGCAGCCTGTTCCAGTGCTCTCTTACCCTCACAGTGAAGAAGATTTTCCTCATCTTGAGGTGGAACTTCCTGTATTCTAGTTTGCATCCATTGCCCCTCGTCCTATCAGAGGGCATGATTGCAAAGAGATTGGCCCCTCCTTCTTGACACCCACCCTTCAGATATGTATATACATTAATAAGATCCCCTCTCAGTCTTCTCTAAACAGCCTCAGGTCTCTCAGCCTTTCCTCTTAAGACAGTTGTTCCAGTCCCTTAATCATCTTTGCAGCCCACTGTTGGACTCTCTCAAGTAGATCCCTGTCCCTCTTGAACTGGGGAGCCCAGAACTGGACACAATACTCCAAATGTGGTCTCACTACAGCAGAGTAGAGGGGGAGGAGAACCTCCCTTGACGTGCTGAACGCACTCTTCTTAATGCACCCCAGGATACCATTGGCCTCTTGGCCACAAGGGCACATTGCTGCCCCATGGATGACTTGTCCACCAGGACTCCAAGGTCCTTCTCCACAGAGCTGCTTTCTAGCAGGTCAATTCCTAATATGCACTGGTGCATGATGTTATTCCTCCCCGGGTGCAAGACTCTACACTTACATTACATTACACTCTACATCTACATTCTTGTTGAACCTCTTTGCTCAGCTCTCCAGTCTGTCCAAATCTTGCTGAATGACCGCATAGCCTTCCGGTGAATCACCTATTCACCAGCCAAAGGATGACTACATGGAGCATGTCATCACACCATCTGTAACACTGGGCATAATCCACCAGGTGGGAGGAGCTTCCAGGCACCCAGCCACCCACAGTCTCCATCACCCAGAAGCACCCCAACAGTGGGCTGCAGAAGGGGTATCCAGGCATCCTAGTGGTGGCCTCCAGCCCCCAAACTGGATAAACCATTTCCAGAAAGACCCAGAGCACCTCCAGACCCCACAGTCCTGGGTCCATCAGGATCTGGAGAAGATCTTCACAGGTACAGAGCTGCCAGGCCAAATGCTGGGGGTCTCCATCCAAAACTGCAGGGATACATTTGTGCAGGTGTTACCATGCAATGGTGCAGGGGGGGAGGCTCACCATCTGCTGGGCCTGGGGGACACCCATGCTGGTGGGGGGTGGGAGGGCAGCCCCGTGGGCGCTCCCAGTCCTGCTGCCTCCCAAACAGTGTCTCTCACCCCCAGCCCAGCCCCCTCCAGCAGCCCTGCGAGATCCAGCATGGATGAGCTTCCTGGCACCTCTGCCACTGCTGCTGATGGGAATCCTGGCAGCGAACTCTCTGCTCCTGCTGCCATCCCCATCGAGCAAGAAGAGCCCCAGGTGGAGACAGGAGAGGCTGTGCTCAAGCCCTGCTCTTCCAGCCAGCGCAGTGAATGCTCCCCTGGGGAGTCACAGCAACCCCCAAAGAGGAAGACTGGCAGCTCCAGCCAACAAGAGGCCAGCACCACACTGGTGACCCTGGGAGGTGCCCTGTGGATGGCCAAACCAGGACTGGGCCATCAGCTGGGGCATGTGCCAGCCCTCAAGGGCTCCAAGCCCCCCAGATCCAAATATCCAAATAAATGCATGAAAACTACAGAAGTCTCACTGTTCTTAACAGTGCAGGTGGCTTTCCCATCCTAGCCTTTTCCTGTATTTTTGCTGGGAGGGGTGGGGTGTTAATGCTGACAGGTCCTTCTACATGTGCCAGGGACTATTTTGCTGTTCCCGCAAAGACAAGTGCTGTCCAGGGGGATGCTGCAGGTGCAGCCAGACAGGGGGACACAACTCCCAGCTGGACTCTCCCCAGCCCTGCAGGAGGCTGTGCCTTGCAGCCATCCTCAGCCCCAGCACCTCCCAGGGGGTAACTCCCATCCCCAGCCCACAAGATTTTAATGAGCAGACCCTTGCGGCCAACTGACACAGAACTCTTTTACTCACACGGTCACACTGAAAATAACTGCCAGTGCTCTTCTGAAATAAAAAATAAGTGCTTGGACTAATGACTCTAAACGATTGTAAAAGCTAGAGGCAGGAACGGATGATGGGACAGCACAGCCCACAGGGTGATGGATCCTGGGCTCCCCAGACGTGTGATCAGGGTGCCTGAGGCCCTTCTACTGTACTCCGCAGGGACAGCAACTAGAGCTCCTTCCTGCGGATACAGGAGCAGACTCCATTGCTGGTGCTTTTGAGGACCACCAAGGCAAGAGCAGGACAGGAGCACCTACCGGCCAGGAGCACCAGCAAACCTGGTAAGTGCCAGCAGGGGGAGGCGTCATCCAGCCACGGGCAGTCCCGGCTGACTGGTCCCACCACGCTTCCCCTCGCAGGAGACTTCTGCAAGGCACCAGGAGTAGGGACGAACACCCAGTCACAGACGTGCGTTGCAGGGGACCAAGCTAGAGCAGCAGGGAAATGTAGAAACTGAACACAAGAAACTGTATTTTTTTCTCTCCTGGTGCCATGTGCCTGCAGGAAAGGCTTCCAGAGACTTGGAGGGTGAAGTCACAAAGCGGTGATCGTGATGTCAGCAGGTGATGGATTGTGACCTTGCGTCCCTCGCTGCTTATATTCACGTGCCAGCAGCTCTGGCTCAGTCTGCCTCTGCTCGGCCTCCAGCTGAGCGTGCCTGAGAGGTTTGGAGGATCGAGCAAGGCTTTTCCTGGTGCTGGGTGGTGCTTTGGGGGCTGCTGTTGGCAGCTCTTGGTGCCCATCCCGGAGCCAAACCCTGTTTCCCCGGCCCTGGCTGGTTCAGGCCGCCAGGCACTGCAGAGCATACTTGCAGGAGCAGAGGTGAGCTGAGGGGCAAACGTTCCCTGGTGCTGCCACGGGCTCAAGGAGCTGGGATTGTGCCTTTGTGAGAAGCCTGGGCTTTTCTTTCTCCTCTCCCTTCCCCCGTACAGCGAGTGACTGTGGCCTCTCTCCGATCTGCAGCACAGGACTGCGACACCAGTGATGGGAACCAGCTTCTCATCCTCAGCATGCCCAAGCTTAATGCAGGGCCTAAAGAGCATGGCCGCCGAGGGCAACTGGAGCTGCCCCATCTGCCACGACACTCAAAAGGATGCTGCCTACATGTTACCCTGCCTCCACAAATGTTGCTTTGGCTGTGCAGTGCGCTGTATGTTGCAGAAGCGTAACTGTCCCCTGTGCAGCTCGTGGACAACGTGCATCTTGTTCTCCGTGCGGTCGGACAACGATTACATTCTGTTCGACCTGCCAGGCCTTGCACAGCCACCAGCTGAAGACCACCGGGAGCAGCAGGGGGCAGCAGGGCCAGGGCCCAGGGCTCTGGTGGGCGGCTTCCCTCCCGAGGCCTGGGCAGACTTTTTCACGGGCCACCCAAATAACATCAGGCCTCTGGTGCGGTGGATGCGACAGGAGCTCGACGTGCTCTTCGAGGGGCAGTGGTGGAAGGTGGCTGCATGTGTGGGGAGACTTGTAGGCCACCTGTACCTCCGTGGGCTGGACGCAGAGGTGTTGGCACGGGAGCTGCAGACCTGCCTGCCAGAACAGCCGTGGCCCTTCATCCATCGGCTCTTCAGCGCCGCTGTGCGCCTGTGCGGCACGAAGATCCGCCAGCACCTGAGCCAGAAGGACGCCGGCGCTGCCAAGGAGGAGGACGACAGCCCTGCATCCCACCGCAGCACCTCCTCGACGCTGGCTCCCAACTCCAGCAACCCTGAAGACTCCACCGTGGAGAAGCGAGCAGGCACCCCCTGCGGGGGTCCCGGTCGCCCCCCATTTGTGTCTCACCCTGCAGAGCAGGAGCAGCCTCGGGAGGAGCCGGGAGAGGTTTCGGCAGCAGGTCCCTCAGCTCCTGGCCGGGGCAGGGACAGCTTGCCCGGGGAGCCCCGGTGTCCCCCAAAGAGGAGGGCTGCCAGCCCCCTGGACTGTCCCCAGCCCTGCAAGAGGCCCCCAAAGAGGAGGGCTGCCAGCCCCCTGGACTGTCCCCAGCCCTGCAAGAGGCCGCGCCTTGCAGCCAGCCCCAACCCCAGCCTCAGCCCCAGCTGCAGCCTCAGCCCTGCCCCCTCCAGCAGCCTCAGCCCCACCCCCTCCAGCAGCCTCAGCCCCAGCCTCATCCCCAGCCCCTCCAGCAGCCTCAGCCCCAGCCTCAACCCCAGCCCCTCCAGCAGCCTCAGCCCCAGCCTCATCCCCAGCCCCTCCAGCAGCCTCAGCCCCAGCCTCATCCCCAGCCCCTCCAGCAGCCTCAGCCCCAGCCTCATCCCCAGCCCCTCCAGCAGCCTCAGCCCCAGCCTCAACCCCAGCCCCTCCAGCAGCTGTGCGGGCTCCCAGGTGACAGCAGCAGCAGGTCCCTTTCTTGGATGGCGCAGGGACCACTCACACGGGGGACTCTGGCGATAGAAATTAATGACTTTGCTGTACTGAGTGAACTAAAGGGTTACTTTTAAAACAATGTGCTTTGTGAAACTGTCAATTAATTATGCCAAGCATCCTGCAGGTTGTGATAAACATCAAGTCTTCTAAGACCTGTGGCCCTGCAGACAACACTTATGTTGATTCTGACCCACCTGGGCAATCTACCAGCAGGAGACTGGAGACAGGACCAGGATGGGAGACTGGACAAAGATGACAAAGGACTAGAATCAACAAAGACCCCAGGAGGCTCTCAAGCATGCATAATTACAAAGATAGCCAATTCCAGGAAATAAAATGGCTATGTAAAGGAATTCTGGGAACTCATTGACATGAAACTGAATATGCATGTTTTTGGTGTATATTAGTTGGGGTGTTTCACTGACTTGGGGGAGCACTTATGGTGGAGAATCCCCAGTGCTGCCCAGCGCTGCAATAAAGAATGCCTGCCTAATAACAGCTTGTTTGTTGTTACTGGGTCTTCCTCTCGGAATCCTTACCCAGCCGCACCTCGCCTCCCTCTTCGGTGAGGAGTGTTAGAAAGCAAGGGGGCTTGGAAGCTCCGATTTTTGTTTCACTGGCGCCCCCTGAAGAGGAAGGCCCTCGGTCTCCCGCGCTGTCTCCAGCCCTGCAAGACACGGCGCATCCAGAGGCACGAGCAGGGCTGCAGCAACCCTTTGTTCAGAAAAAGTTAAATAAATTCCTCTTTCCCTGACACAGTCTCTGGATGCTGCATTCAAGCCCCTTCTCCAGGCGACTTTCCCTGCCCCCTGCTCCCCGCGGGTGGCACCAGCCTGCTGGGGGGCACAGCCAGGAGCCGCAGGGCCTGTCCCAAGGAGCGGTTCAGCAGGCGACACAAACGCCCGTGTGCCTCACCACAGTTTCATGATCGGGTGTGGGGGTTGTCCAAGGAATGTTGGACAAAGAGACGTGTGTGTAAACACACCTCTAGGATGCAGTTAAGTGAGTCTGAAGCAATTGCTTATCCTCAAGTGCCTCGAGGAAATGCAGAAATCTGAGCTAACTTCTTAGTCTCAGATAAACAGGAAATGATGTAGTTGCAGATCTAGCCAGCATCCTTTGGTGGTGTTAAAGCAGAACACATGCTTCTTCCCATTTGAGATACATAATTTGATGACAGCCTTCATTTCACTATGGGTAGGGCATAGTTAATATGCAACAAATCCACCCGTGTAACTAACAGAAAGCCTTAAACAGAAGGTGTCTTCAGCTTTACTCATACTAATGTGTCCTTTGATTATGCAAACAATGAGAGGAAAAGCTTCCAAAGAAGCAGAACTCAGCTGCAAATCTTACTCTGGGTGCAATCTATAACACCTTAGCCAGATTTGTTAGCATCTCTTAGCAACCTTTATGTAAGGGCACACAAGGCTCAGTCCCGGGTCTTGCACTGGAGTCACAATAACCCCATGCAACATTACAGGCTTGGGGAAGAGTGGCTAGAATGCTGCTCCACAACTCTGCAAAGAGGTGTGGGTGTTTCCTCTCTGTGGATGACCCTTCTCAGGGTGCTTGAGTGTAACACCCCTACCTGTGTGTTCCACCTGCAGGAGCACAAAGGTCTAAAGTACTTTCCCATCACATCCTGTGCTTTGTCTTCCGAAGGGTCTGTACCTCTTTCGGGTTGCTGCTATAGGGCAAGCACATGCAGACTACATGAAGCTCCTGGCAATACTCAGCAGAAAAAGATTAACACGACCACTGTTGCTTTATGATGATTTATTTTTCACTCACTTCCTGGGGGTAAGTTGCTTTAAAACTACTCCCATACTGAAGATATTACATAAGAGTGCATTTTGGCACACACTCCTTAATGCACTTGGTGCAGCCCAGGATATGGTTGGCTTCCTGGGCTGCAAGTGCTCCTTGCTGGCTCATATGCACCTTTTCATTCAGCGGTATGCCCACATCTTTCTCCATAGGGCTGCTCTCAATTTATTTATCTGCCAGTCTGTATTGATGCTTGGGATTGCTCCAACACAGGTGCAGGGTCTTCTACTTGTTCCTATTGACCATCACAATGTTCACAGTAGCCCAGTCCTCAACCCTGTCCAGGTACCTCTGGATAGCAACCCTTCCCTCAAGTCCATCAACTGCACCACTCAGCTTGGTGTCATCCATAAATTTGCTGAGGTTGCACTTAATCCCACTATCTGTGTCATCAATAAAAATATTGAACAGTACCAGTCCCTGTACAGACACCTGATGGACACCACTTGATCCTGATCTCCATTTGGACCTTGAGCCATTGACTGTAACTCTTATCCATAATATCACTGTTTTCAACACTGGACCACAGTAAGAACCCTGAAAATCCTACCACTCAACTGATTCTGGCAGACCATTTGGAGATATGGAAATCTAGACTCAAATTTGGTGTTGGTTTTTTTGGCAGAATTAGTTATGATGTTGGAAGAAGAAAGCACTCTTGGTCTGCAAGAAAACTTGCATCAGTGTCAGATGTTCTTGTAGTGATTGTTCTGACTCAAACCCATAAGGTCTGGATTCACCCAAAGTGAAAATAAGTCTACAATAGCTTTCTGATAATTGCAGTATTTCAAGTTTGTAAACTTTAAAACAAAAATCAAAGCCACAACAGAGAAAAAGAAATTAAAAAATCACTTGTTGTACGTTTTCCCTGGATCTGTTTGATGTAAACCGTGAACAAGTTTAACTCTAGACATTTGTCGATATGTTTCTGTTTAGAAAAATGAGTTAAGATACCAGTCGTTTTAAATGTGCAGACCTTAAGCAGACCTGAAGATGGCTTTCAGTACACTGCCAAAAGCTTGTCTCTTTTCCAAATGTGGTAATTACCCTAATAAAATATTAGGCTAAAGGTACTACCTCTTCTTGTTCCATTTAATTTAAAAGACACTTGGAAAAAAATCTGGGCATAGCTCTTATAATGTTTAATTTAAATTTAGAACCAACAGAAAAATGGAAAACTCCAGCTCCAGAAGTAAGTGCAATGCACCAGAACTGTCAGGGTACGTGTCTGCAAGACTGCTGAGCCATACTGCACAGAAACAGCCTGCCTGAACTGCCAGACAGCATGCAGTCTGGAGTGCATGTTAGTCTCCTCTTCCTGGTATCCAGTGACAGGATGCATGGCAATGGTTCAAAGCTGCATCAGAGAAGCTTTGGACTTGACATTGCGAAACATTCTGTACCAATAGGGTGGTCAAACACTGGAACAGGCTTCCTAGAGAGTGGCTGATGCCCCAAGACTGTCAGTGTTGAAGAGGCATTTGAACAATGCCCTTAATAACATTCTTCAACTTTTGTTCAGCTCTGGTCACCAGTTGGACTAGGAGATCATTGTAGGTCCCTTCCTATTGAAGTGTTCTGTTCTGATTTCAGGGGAAAATCTTCCAGTGCTTTCACTCACCTCTAGAGAACCTTTGATGTTGGCACAAATTAATTTTTGTCTCTAGCAGAGAGTTCTCCATTGTCCATGTAATGGAGCTATCTATGCTGGATTTTTTTATTTTTTTTTTTTAAAGATCCTGTTATCACAGGACATGCTATGCCTTGAAAATAAGTCTCCTGAGAATGTTACCAAAGGAGTGGAGAACTGGATAGACTTCCATAGTCTATTTGACTGAAGTGACCTGCTGGTCTCTGTAGAAAAAGATGAACTTCTACTCAAATTTACTCTACTGCTGTTATTGAGACACCTGCACAGGACATGAGCAGAGCAAATAACTTGTCAATAAATGAATGGTGAGAGCTCTCTTAGCCCATCTTAAGCTACCCTAAATGTATAACTTCAATAATACCAGTTTTTCTATTGTCCACTGCCTGAGTGCTGCAAGACTCCTCCATTGCAGGGAGATAAATTGTGCAATATAATCAGAGTCACCAGAGTTGGAAGGGACCTCTAGAGATCATCTAGTCCAACTCTCCTACTGAAGCAGGATAACTTAGAGCACTTTAAACAGGACTGCATCCAGGCAGGTTTTGAATATCTCCAGAGATGGAGACTCCACAACCTCCCTGGGCAGCCTGTTCCAGTGCTCTGTCACCCTCACTGTAAAGAAGTTTTTTCTCATATTTAAATGGAACTTCCTATGTTCCAACTTGCACCCATTGCCCCTCGTTCTGATACTGGGAACTACTGAGAAGAGCCTGTCACCAACTTCCTTGCACCCACCCTTTAGATACTTGTATACATGGATAAGGTCTCCCCTCAGCCTTCTCATCTCCAGGCTAAAGAGCCCCAGCTCTCTCAGCCTCTCTTCATAAGAGAGATGCTCCAATCCCCAGTCATCTTTGTCGCTCTCCACTGGACTCTCTCCAGTAGTTCCCTCTTTCTCTTGAACTGTGGAGCCCAGAACTGGATGCAGTATTCCAGATGTGGACCCACCAGGGCAGGGTAGAGGGGGAGAATGACCTCCCTCGACCTACTGGCCACACTTTTCTTTATGCACCCCAGGATTCCATTTGCCTTCTTGGCAGCAAGGGAACGCTGCTGGCTCACTACTGTCCACCAGGACCCCAAGATCCTTCTCCTCTGAACTACTATCCAGCAGTTCCACCCCTAACCTATATTGGTGCTTGGGGTTCTTTCTTCCCAGGTGCAGGATCCTACACTTGCTCTTATTGAACCTCATGAGGTTCTTCTCTGCCCAGCTCTCCAGCCTGTCAAGGTCACACTGGATGGCAGCACAGCTGTCTGGAGTGTCACCACCCCTCCCAGTTTGGTATCATCAGCAAACTTGCTGAGGATACACTCTGTCCCCTTGTGCAGGTCATTGATGAACACGTTGAACAAGACCTGACTGAGTATTGATCCCTGGGGGACACCACTGGTTACAGGCCTCCAATTCGACCCTGAGCACCACCCTTTGAGTTCTGTCACTCAGCCAGCTCTCAATCCACCTCACTGTCCACTCATCAAGCCCACTCTTCCTGAGTTTCCTAATGAGGATGTTATGGGAGACAATATCAAAAGCCTTGCTGAAGTCCAGGTAAACAACATCCACTGCTCTCCCCTCACCTAGCCAGCCATAGAAGGCAATCAGGTTGGTCAAGCATCATTTCCCTTGGGTGAATCCATGCTGACTTCTCCCAGTGACCTTCTTTGCTTTCACATGTTTTGTGATGACATCCAGAATGATTTTTTCTAACACCTTCCCAGGAACAGAGGTGAGACTAACCGGCCTGTAGTTTCCTGGGTCCTCCTTCTTGCCCTTTTTGAAGACTGGATTGACATTAGTCCTCCTCCAGTCCTCAGGCACCTCTCCTGTTCTCCATGACCTCTCAAAGCTGATGGAGGGTGGCCCAGCAATAACATCTGCCAGCTCCCTCAGAACTTGTGGATGCATCCCATCAGGGCCCATGGATTTATGGATGTCCAGTTTGGCTAAGTGGCCTCTAACCTGGTCCTCCTCTAGCGAGGGAAAGTCTTCCTTTCTCCAGACCTTAACTCTTATCTCCGGGGTCTGGGATTGAAGAGGGCTGGCTTTTGCAGTGAAGACTGAAGCAAAGAAGGTATTCAATAACTCCACCTTCCTTGTGTCATCAGTCAGAAGGGCACTCGCCTCATGCACCAGTGCGACTACATTTCCCCTGTTCTTCCTTTTTTTATTGACGTACTGGAAGAAACTTTTCGTGTTGTCCCTGATGCTCCTTGCCAGCTTTAGTTCCAGGAGGGCCTTAGCTTTCCTCATTGCATCCCTGCATTCTCTCACAGCATTCCTGTATTCCTCCCAAGTGGCCAGACCTGTTTTCCACATTCTGTAAATTTCCTTCTTTCCTTTAATTTTTTTCAGAAGACCCCTACTCACCCATGCAGGTCTCCTACCTCCTCTACTTGATTTCATTCTCATTGGGATGCATTGGTTTTGAGCTTGGAGCAAGGGGTGTCTGAAAGCTGCCCAGCTTTCATGGACATCCGTACCTTCCAGAGCCTTGACCCATGGTATTCCAGCAAGTAGATCTTTGAAGAGGTTAAATGTTGCATTCTTGAAGTCTAGGGTTGTAGTCTTGCTCTTTTCCCTCCTACTTCCACCCAAAATAGTAAATTCCACCATTTTGTGGTCACTACAGCCAAGTATACCCCCAACATTCACATCCCCCCAACAAGACCCTCTTTGTTTTTTAGTACCAGGTCTAGGTCTAGCAGCGCACTGCCCCTCGTGGGTTCCTCAACCACCTGCATCAGAAAGTTGTCATCAACTCTCTGCAGGAACCTTCTGGACTGTGCGTGCCTGGTTGTGTTGTCTTTCCAGCAAATATCTGGGTGATTGAAATCCCCCATGAGAACCAAGGCCTGTGATCGTGAGGCTACTTTCAGCTGCCTGAAAAAGGCCTCATCAACTTCCTCATCCTGATCAGGTGGCCTATAGTAGACACCCACAACAGTGTCATTCATGCTGGCCTGCCCCTTAATTCTCACCCATAACTCTCAACACAATTCTTCCTTCTCCCCTGGCCAGATTTCGGTACACTCCAGGTGCTCTTTCACATAAAGAGCCACTCCGCCACCTCACTTTGATGACCTATCTCTCCTGAACAGTACATAGCCATCCGTGACAGCACTCCAATCATCTGTGCTATCCCACCATGTCTCTGTGATTGCAATGAGGTCATAGCCATGCGATCGCATACGGATCTCTAGTTCTTCCTGTTTATTCCCCATACTGCGTGCATTAGTGTATAAGCATTTCAAAGAGGGAAAAACACTAGCATGCCATCCCACAAGTGTTGATCCATAACCCACAGGCAGCTCTCTAGCAAGCCCAGCTGTATCTCCATCCTCCTTCAAATCTGGTTTAAAGCTCTCTGCATGAGTCTTGGCAACACTTGTCCTCATGTTGCCCCCAAGCTCACTTCCAGGGGTTTTATCCCCTACCCCCTTCAAGCCTAGTTTAAAGCTCTCTCAATGAGTCCCACTAACTCCTGGCCAAGAATCCTTTTCCCACTTGTTGATAGTTCTATGCCATTGTTTGCTAGCAGACCTGGTGCCCTGTAAGCATCTCCATGATCAAAAAGGTACCAGCCTCTAAGCCAATCATTAATCAGTCGTGTTTTCCTAGTCCTTTCAGCTTTTCCTGCCCTTGAAGGAACTGAGGAAAAGATCACCTGTGCTCCCGATTCTGCAAGCATTCGGCCTAGTCCTCTGAAATCCCTTTTCATCGCCCTGGGACTTGTCTTGGCAACCTCATCAGTGCCCACCTGCATGACCACTAGTGGATAGTAATCAGAGGGCTGCACCAGGCCTGGGAGTTTCTCAGTAACATCGCTAACCCAGGCCCCAGGGAGGCAACAGACCTCCCTGTGGGATGGGTCTGGACAGCATATGAGGCCTTCAGTTCCCCTCAAAAGAGAATCTCCTACAACAACGACCTTTCTTTTATTCTTAACAGAGGCAGTCCTAATGCATGGGGCCAACTGCCTTGGCAAATCGCTGGAAGGACCTCTTTCAGTAACCTCAGTATCCTGGTTTTCCAGATCCAAGGCCTCATACCTGTTCTGTAAGGGCACACGTGAAGGCGAGGGAGGCTGAGAGTGGGTTCACCTGTTGCCTTGAGCAGGGACCCACTTCCAGTTCCCCTCTTCTCTCTGGTCTCCTACCTCTGCCAGGTGACAGGAGGGCAGAGGATCCTCTACTTCTCGTGAGGTCTCCACCTCGAGGTTTTGTCTCAAGGATGGTAGGGCATTACTCCACCAATCTATTTCTCTTTCACAATTACTGATACTCCTTAATCTTTCCACCTCCTCTTTCAGCTCAGCTATTGGGCTGAGTAAGTAATTCACCTGGTCACAGTGTACACTGGTGTTCTCTCCGCTGTCCTCTGATATGACTGACAGGCTAAGGCACTCTCTGCAGCTAGAGACCTGGACAACCGCATTCTTAAGAGGAACCTCCGTCTGGGCGGCCACTGTGCTCCTGGCAATGGTTTTCGCCGGAGTGGATTCCATGGCTAGGTCCTCTTTGGGGTGCAAGACCACTAGCCGAATTCTTATCTTGAGCCAAGAGCGGGCCGGCGCCCTGCCCCGCTCGCCCTACCCGCGGGAACTGCCCTGCAAACTGCCGCGCCACGCCCTGTTTGCCTACTCCTGGTAGCCTGCGCTCCCTAGGGGCTGCTCTTCTACCTGAGGGGGGTCGGGCCGCTGTCCCTTTGCCCCCGCGCACGGTGAGTCAGAGCTGCTGCTTGCCAGAAAGCTCTCACGCCCCGCTCAAGGAGACGGGCTGGGACTCCCTCTCTCTTCCTCTCTCCCTTTCTCCCCCCCTCTCTCCCTTTCCCCCCCCCTCCCTCTCCCTCTCCCCCTCCCTCTCCCCCTCCCCCTCCCCCTCCCTCTCCCTCTCTCGACTTCTCCTCGGTTTTGTCGAGGGTTTCCTAGCAGTTTAGCCGCAGCAGAAAGGGTCTACCGGCACGATCCTTTGCTTTGGTGTCCCTCACCTCAGTGGTTTCACCTCAGTATCTCAGTACCTGCCTCTGTGAGGCTTATTGAAAAGTCCAAACTCTCCAAGATAGCAGGACTGCAAACAGCCCCTGGATTGTTCTATATCTCATCAGAGTCCAATGTTGCCTACAGGGCAGAGGAGGCCAAGCTGACCGCCATTGCCCTGCATTCTGCCAGGTACATTGTGTGCATTGGCACAGTAGCCCAGATGAGAGGCTAAACTCCCAAGTTATTTGTTGGATTTAAAATAAAATCTGATCTTACAAGATGGCTTGTTTGCCTATTTCTTTTTGAAGGACAGAAGGTCTTATTCTGGGGAGGAGCAGAGGAAAAGTCACATTCCCAAACTCACAGCTACACTTACAGAATCAAAGAATCCTAGAACCACAGAATGTTAGAGGTTAGAAGGGACCTCTGGAGATCATGGAGTCCAGACCCCTGCCAGAGCAGGACCACCTAGGGCAGGTCACACAGAAATGCATCCAGATGGGTCTTGAAAGTCTCCAGAGAAGGCGACTCCACAACCTGTCTGGGCAGCCTGTTCCAGTGCTCTCTTACCCTCACAGTGAAGAAGATTTTCCTCATCTTGAGGTGGAACTTCCTGTATTCTAGTTTGCATCCATTGCCCCTCGTCCTATCAGAGGGCATGATTGCAAAGAGATTGGCCCCTCCTTCTTGACACCCACCCTTCAGATATGTATATACATTAATAAGATCCCCTCTCAGTCTTCTCTAAACAGCCTCAGGTCTCTCAGCCTTTCCTCTTAAGACAGTTGTTCCAGTCCCTTAATCATCTTTGCAGCCCACTGTTGGACTCTCTCAAGTAGATCCCTGTCCCTCTTGAACTGGGGAGCCCAGAACTGGACACAATACTCCAAATGTGGTCTCACTACAGCAGAGTAGAGGGGGAGGAGAACCTCCCTTGACGTGCTGAACGCACTCTTCTTAATGCACCCCAGGATACCATTGGCCTCTTGGCCACAAGGGCACATTGCTGCCCCATGGATGACTTGTCCACCAGGACTCCAAGGTCCTTCTCCACAGAGCTGCTTTCTAGCAGGTCAATTCCTAATATGCACTGGTGCATGATGTTATTCCTCCCCGGGTGCAAGACTCTACACTTACATTACATTACACTCTACATCTACATTCTTGTTGAACCTCTTTGCTCAGCTCTCCAGTCTGTCCAAATCTTGCTGAATGACCGCATAGCCTTCCGGTGAATCACCTATTCACCAGCCAAAGGATGACTACATGGAGCATGTCATCACACCATCTGTAACACTGGGCATAATCCACCAGGTGGGAGGAGCTTCCAGGCACCCAGCCACCCACAGTCTCCATCACCCAGAAGCACCCCAACAGTGGGCTGCAGAAGGGGTATCCAGGCATCCTAGTGGTGGCCTCCAGCCCCCAAACTGGATAAACCATTTCCAGAAAGACCCAGAGCACCTCCAGACCCCACAGTCCTGGGTCCATCAGGATCTGGAGAAGATCTTCACAGGTACAGAGCTGCCAGGCCAAATGCTGGGGGTCTCCATCCAAAACTGCAGGGATACATTTGTGCAGGTGTTACCATGCAATGGTGCAGGGGGGGAGGCTCACCATCTGCTGGGCCTGGGGGACACCCATGCTGGTGGGGGGTGGGAGGGCAGCCCCGTGGGCGCTCCCAGTCCTGCTGCCTCCCAAACAGTGTCTCTCACCCCCAGCCCAGCCCCCTCCAGCAGCCCTGCGAGATCCAGCATGGATGAGCTTCCTGGCACCTCTGCCACTGCTGCTGATGGGAATCCTGGCAGCGAACTCTCTGCTCCTGCTGCCATCCCCATCGAGCAAGAAGAGCCCCAGGTGGAGACAGGAGAGGCTGTGCTCAAGCCCTGCTCTTCCAGCCAGCGCAGTGAATGCTCCCCTGGGGAGTCACAGCAACCCCCAAAGAGGAAGACTGGCAGCTCCAGCCAACAAGAGGCCAGCACCACACTGGTGACCCTGGGAGGTGCCCTGTGGATGGCCAAACCAGGACTGGGCCATCAGCTGGGGCATGTGCCAGCCCTCAAGGGCTCCAAGCCCCCCAGATCCAAATATCCAAATAAATGCATGAAAACTACAGAAGTCTCACTGTTCTTAACAGTGCAGGTGGCTTTCCCATCCTAGCCTTTTCCTGTATTTTTGCTGGGAGGGGTGGGGTGTTAATGCTGACAGGTCCTTCTACATGTGCCAGGGACTATTTTGCTGTTCCCGCAAAGACAAGTGCTGTCCAGGGGGATGCTGCAGGTGCAGCCAGACAGGGGGACACAACTCCCAGCTGGACTCTCCCCAGCCCTGCAGGAGGCTGTGCCTTGCAGCCATCCTCAGCCCCAGCACCTCCCAGGGGGTAACTCCCATCCCCAGCCCACAAGATTTTAATGAGCAGACCCTTGCGGCCAACTGACACAGAACTCTTTTACTCACACGGTCACACTGAAAATAACTGCCAGTGCTCTTCTGAAATAAAAAATAAGTGCTTGGACTAATGACTCTAAACGATTGTAAAAGCTAGAGGCAGGAACGGATGATGGGACAGCCCAGCCCACAGGGTGATGGATCCTGGGCTCCCCAGACGTGTGATCAGGGTGCCTGAGGCCCTTCTACTGTACTCCGCAGGGACAGCAACTAGAGCTCCTTCCTGCGGATACAGGAGCAGACTCCATTGCTGGTGCTTTTGAGGACCACCAAGGCAAGAGCAGGACAGGAGCACCTACCGGCCAGGAGCACCAGCAAACCTGGTAAGTGCCAGCAGGGGGAGGCGTCATCCAGCCACGGGCAGTCCCGGCTGACTGGTCCCACCACGCTTCCCCTCGCAGGAGACTTCTGCAAGGCACCAGGAGTAGGGACGAACACCCAGTCACAGACGTGCGTTGCAGGGGACCAAGCTAGAGCAGCAGGGAAATGTAGAAACTGAACACAAGAAACTGTATTTTTTTCTCTCCTGGTGCCATGTGCCTGCAGGAAAGGCTTCCAGAGACTTGGAGGGTGAAGTCACAAAGCGGTGATCGTGATGTCAGCAGGTGATGGATTGTGACCTTGCGTCCCTCGCTGCTTCTATTCACGTGCCAGCAGCTCTGGCTCAGTCTGCCTCTGCTCGGCCTCCAGCTGAGCGTGCCTGAGAGGTTTGGAGGATCGAGCAAGGCTTTTCCTGGTGCTGGGTGGTGCTTTGGGGGCTGCTGTTGGCAGCTCTTGGTGCCCATCCCGGAGCCAAACCCTGTTTCCCCGGCCCTGGCTGGTTCAGGCCGCCAGGCACTGCAGAGCATACTTGCAGGAGCAGAGGTGAGCTGAGGGGCAAACGTTCCCTGGTGCTGCCACGGGCTCAAGGAGCTGGGATTGTGCCTTTGTGAGAAGCCTGGGCTTTTCTTTCTCCTCTCCCTTCCCCCGTACAGCGAGTGACTGTGGCCTCTCTCCGATCTGCAGCACAGGACTGCGACACCAGTGATGGGAACCAGCTTCTCATCCTCAGCATGCCCAAGCTTAATGCAGGGCCTAAAGAGCATGGCCGCCGAGGGCAACTGGAGCTGCCCCATCTGCCACGACACTCAAAAGGATGCTGCCTACATGTTACCCTGCCTCCACAAATGTTGCTTTGGCTGTGCAGTGCGCTGTATGTTGCAGAAGCGTAACTGTCCCCTGTGCAGCTCGTGGACAACGTGCATCTTGTTCTCCGTGCGGTCGGACAACGATTACATTCTGTTCGACCTGCCAGGCCTTGCACAGCCACCAGCTGAAGACCACCGGGAGCAGCAGGGGGCAGCAGGGCCAGGGCCCAGGGCTCTGGTGGGCAGCTTCCCTCCCGAGGCCTGGGCAGACTTTTTCACGGGCCACCCAAATAACATCAGGCCTCTGGTGCGGTGGATGCGACAGGAGCTCGACGTGCTCTTCGAGGGGCAGTGGTGGAAGGTGGCTGCATGTGTGGGGAGACTTGTAGGCCACCTGTACCTCCGTGGGCTGGACGCAGAGGTGTTGGCACGGGAGCTGCAGACCTGCCTGCCAGAACAGCCGTGGCCCTTCATCCATCGGCTCTTCAGCGCCGCTGTGCGCCTGTGCGGCACGAAGATCCGCCAGCACCTGAGCCAGAAGGACGCCGGCGCTGCCAAGGAGGAGGACGACAGCCCTGCATCCCACCGCAGCACCTCCTCGACGCTGGCTCCCAACTCCAGCAACCCTGAAGACTCCACCGTGGAGAAGCGAGCAGGCACCCCCTGCGGGGGTCCCGGTCGCCCCCCATTTGTGTCTCACCCTGCAGAGCAGGAGCAGCCTCGGGAGGAGCCGGGAGAGGTTTCGGCAGCAGGTTCCTCAGCTCCTGGCCGGGGCAGGGACAGCTTGCCCGGGGAGCCCCGGTGTCCCCCAAAGAGGAGGGCTGCCAGCCCCCTGGGCTGTCCCCAGCCCTGCAAGAGGCCGCGCCTTGCAGCCAGCCCCAACCCCAGCCTCAGCCCCAGCTGCAGCCTCAGCCCTGCCCCCTCCAGCAGCCTCAGCCCCACCCCCTCCAGCAGCCTCAGCCCCAGCCTCATCCCCAGCCCCTCCAGCAGCCTCAGCCCCAGCCTCAACCCCAGCCCCTCCAGCAGCCTCAGCCCCAGCCTCAGCCCCAGCCCCTCCAGCAGCTGTGCGGGCTCCCAGGTGACAGCAGCAGCAGGTCCCTTTCTTGGATGGCGCAGGGACCACTCACACGGGGGACTCTGGCGATAGAAATTAATGACTTTGCTGTACTGAGTGAACTAAAGGGTTACTTTTAAAACAATGTGCTTTGTGAAACTGTCAATTAATTATGCCAAGCATCCTGCAGGTTGTGATAAACATCAAGTCTTCTAAGACCTGTGGCCCTACATCTACAAGGATGCTGTGGGAGACGGTGTCAAATGCCTTACTGAAATCAAGATAAACCACATCTACCGCTCTACCATCATCTATCCACCTAGTAATCTCCTCATAGAAGGCTATGAGGTTAGTCAAACATGATTTACCCTTGATAAAACCATGCTGACTGCTCTTGATGACCCCCATGTCCTTGATATGCCTAGAGATAGAGACAAGAACAAGTTGTTCCATCACCTTTCCAGAGATGGAGGTGAGGCTGACCGGTCTATAGTTACCCGGGTCCTCCTTCTTGCCCTTCTTGTAGACTGGTGTGACATTTGCTGTCCTCCAGTCCTCAGGCACCTCTCCCGTTACCCATGACTTACCGAAGATGATGGAGAGTGGCCTAGCAATGACCTCCGCCAGCTCCCTCAGCACCCTTGGATGCATTCCATCTGGACCCATCGATTTATGGATGTCCAGATTACTCAACTGATCCCTAACCCAATCCTCATCTACTATGTCAAACTCCTCATCTATCTTGACTACTTCTGGGGCTATATGAGTCTGGAGCTCATGGGGAAATCCTGCAGGAGTAAAGACAGAGGCAAAGAAGGAGTTCAGCACCTCTGCCTTCTTTATATCCTCTGTCACCAGGGCTCCCACCTCATTCCTCAGTGGGCCAATATTGCCTCTGGTGCAAAATTGCCTCTAGTGTAAATTTCCCTGCACTTCTGTTTCTTCTGAAATGCTTGGGTACAGCTGCCTTTTGTACTAAGGGCAACTACATTAAGATTTTGTTTGTGGTTTGCTGATATGAAATCTCATGGAATAAATGTTTTCTTTTCCTCTTGTCCTAACAGTTTTTTCTAATAGGGTTCTAGTGCAGGACCTGACATTTGGCCTTACTGACACTCATACAATTGGCCATGGCCCATCGATCAAGCCTGTCTAGAACCCTCTGCAGAGCTTCTCTACCCTCAAGAAGATCAACACTCCCACCCAACCTAGTGTCATCTGCAAACTTACTGAGGCAGCACTCTATCCCCTCATCCAAATCATCAAGAAAGATGTTAAACAGCAGTGGCCCCAGCACTGAGCCCTGAGGAACACCACTCATGACTGGTATGGTTACTTCATACAATAAAGTCTTTTCTTGCATTTATCTGATGGAATAATTTTGTGTGCCCAAACCAGCACTTCAGAGCATCGTGAACATTTTCCTCTCTCTAGGCCTAATTAATTTTTCATTCTTTTCTGCCTAGTTACACAGCCTCAGCAGGGCTGAACAGTTAGTAAGGTAACTGTCTTTCCTGGGAAATAACAGAATGTGTTTGAAATTCCTTAGGCAGGCAGGAAATTAAAGCTGGATCTCCTACTGTCTGGCCAAGTCTCTGACCAATACACTGTTAAAAGAAAAAAAAAAAAAAAAAAAAAAAAGGAAGGGAAGGGAAAACTTCCCTTGTCATATTTGAAGAAGGATTAGCCCAGGCATGCTCTTTGTAAGAAATTAAAATAGCAGACAACTCCTAGGCCATGCGTCCCACATGACAGATACATCCCCATGGTGTCTAGCGAGGCATAAGAGATGAAAAATTTGAAATGAATCCTGATAAATCTTCAGAATTTTTGTATTAACTAACTACAGACAGCTGAACAATGATTACTCAGGGAATGTTCTGATACCAGCTGACTCTTGCTTCTGGTAAAATCCATGCTGAGACATCTATCTCTATGTTAACACATGCTTCTGTTTCCCATCCTGGATGCTGGTACCTAAGACTCAGATGTTGCTGTAGCCTAGGGATTCTTCACTTCTGCAAGCTTTCTTTCCTACCTATCAAAAAGAAAGAAACAAGAAGAAAAGAAATATGACAGTATGTCCCTACTACACTGATGTGCTGTCATTTTAAATGCATCAAAAATTTTAGAAATACTTGAATAGGTACATGACTGCACATGAGACATAAGTATTATTTATGTAGTGAAAGAAAGGGACATTCATCAAAGGACTAATGTTGCAGATGAACAAATTTTCAGGTGAAATCCCCCAAAACATGTGCTTTCTTACTGCTGCTTTCAGAGGAAAAGTTCTGTGCAAGAACTTTGTAAGTGCTAAGCCCATCATGTTAGAATACAAAATCTATTTCATGCCATACTTGAACTTATATACACCGTGAATACATAATTTATTCATAGTTTAATTAAACTGAACATAATTAGGATGATTCTGTAACTTAGAGTTTGCTGTCCTGAACACTGGCATTTTTCTATGTTTCTTTGAGCAGCTTTCTATGAGTACATTAGTACATTATTAGTAAGATACTGAGTTTTGCCCAATAAATATGACAAAATGAGCTGTTGATATATAAGAAAAAGATGCCATTAGTCACAAACATAATATTTAATGGAAGACAACATAACTATAAAAATATATTCAAATGCTGTGTGATTAAATAATATAATCACAAATTTCAGCAGATGGCTGCTTTAAATGGAAGACAAAGTATATAAGGGAGATGAAGGGAAACATAGAAGAGATAATATCATTAGGTATAGAAATTAAGACAAGTTAGGTTTGAAATGGTTTCCATTACCATAGTACTGAAATTCCAGCCAAATGCTGTTCCATAACTGAATAAAACCTCCTAAATTATGTGTTTGCTCTTGTTTCTACAGTAGCAATTTCCATATGTATTAGTGCCTTTTAGAAGACAATCTTAGAATTTCATGGCAATGACTTCGTGATCTCATGTTCGGGAAAGTATCATTACCCTCTAGCACCTAGAATAAGAATTATGCTGTTACATGCTAGTAAATTTCCTTCAAATTAAGGTATATTGCCTTTGCTTGTCCTGTGGAATGATACGAATTCTCATTCTGTAACTTTAAATATTTCCTTTAGAAAACACTGTATAATTAAATTTAAATACAAGGTATTTCTCCATAAATATTTTTGTCAATGATCTCCTCATCCTTATTATAGCCCTGATTCTTACTGGATAGTTTGGGTCCCAGTTCCTCATTAGGGCTATTAAAAACCTAAATACTTATGTTGTACTTAAGGGTTCAGCATTTTACAATGTCTTACAATTTCAAACAGACAGTATCCAATAAACCTGTGGGTTTCTTGCAGTAATGGCCATTCCAGCCTAAACATTCTGTTAAATCTGAATAAAAAGAAACAATTGTAATTCTTTCCACAGATATTAACAGAAATTTTGCACTATGAAGGCACCTATTTGGGCTATTTCAAAACAAAATAATTTTAAGGGAGTTCTAAATTCTCAGATGCTGTTCAGATAACTCATCTTATACCAGAACCTTCAAGTTAGTGTCAGGACACTAAGAAAGAAATACTCCCTCTGGCAGTGAAATAAGAATTTGATTGTACTGTGGGTACATATCTTCCTTTCTAGCACTAGCACAGACCTCACCCTGAGGTAGTTAGGAAATATCCATGGTCTAGGAAACATCAGTAAAGCCCAAGTTAAAATCTATTTTACCCAGCTTTAGTGTTATTTTTTATATATGCTTGTTGGATACACAGGGACTATAGAAGAATGTGTACTACAGACATTGTTTTTTTCCTATGATTGATAAACAAGATTTAGGATAATATTTTTTTTATTTCTCATAATATACTTTGGCTCAGTAGAAGTTCCAAAAAAGGAGGGCATATGTTTTTGATAGGGTGTGGCAGAAAATACATGAAGACATGTTAGAGAGCAACCGAGTGGAAAAGGACTTGGGGGTACTAGTGGATCAAAAGCCAGACATGAGCCACCAATGTGCAATTACAGCCCAAAAGGCCAGCCGTATCCTGGGCTGCATCAAAAGAAGCGTAGCCAGCAGATGGAGAGAGGTGATTCTGCCACTCTTCTCTGCCCTGGTGAGACCTCACCTGGAGTAGTGCCTCCAGCTCTGGAGCTCCCAACACAAGAAGGATGTGGACCTGTTGGAGCATGTCCAGAGGAGGGCAACAAGTCTGATCAGAGGGCTGGAGCACTTTGTAGAGTCCCTAAATGAACATTTGTCTCAAAACAGCCACCCTGAAAAAATGGACATTGTGCTCAGGTGGGGGACCTCATTGGATAACCACCTGGACCCTGTTCTCTCAAGAAGAGACCCTCATTTGGTAACCACCCTGATAAACTGGGCCCTGGTCTCACAAGAAGAGCTACTCCTTTGGTGGCCACCCTGATAGGCAGGACACTGTCCTTATTTGATAAGGAACAGTGGCATGCAAGCGGCACCCTGCAGAGGCAGAGTGCCATCCTGTGTAAGCCCCCTGTAAGACCACCAAACAGGGCGCATGTGCAGAACTAAGGGGTATTGCTCAGTCAACCCAGTTGGGAGGCCCAAGTGATCACCGGGACCCCAATGCCCCACCCACTCATTTCTAGATCACTCTAAAATTCCACACTCAGTTTGCGCAAGATATGGCCCCACTGAAAAGGTGGGGCCAGGTGGCATAAAAGATGCAGGCTTGAGATGCTTGGGGCACACCTGCCATCCAAGGACCACAACTTCCTACTAAGATCGTTGCTGGATCCAAGGGTCATGACATCTTTTCTATCCCTCTTCATCTCTCTCTCCTGTTTTTTTCCTTATTTCTCTCTCTCTTTCATTCTTTCTCTCTCTCTGCTTTTAACCTTATCTCGGCACATAAGGGTAACATAGTCTCTAACTTTGTTGACTTTTTATAGCCTGTTGCTTTGACAAGTTTTGCTAATTGTAGCCTGTTGCTTTGATAACCTTGTTAAGCTTTGTTAGTTGTAACCTGTTGTTTTGACAATTTCCTTAGGTTTTGCTAAGTTGAAATCCATTGCTTTGAAAGTACCTTTTTGCTAAGTTCCCCTATTTGTAATCTGTTGCTTTTGAGGGTATAGTGTGGTGTGTTTTTTGACAAGCTTTATGATCTTACTCAATTTTAAGTAAACATGTGTTTTATGAAAGCCTCCTGGCTAATATCCTTACTCTTAGAGTACCACGCAGAGAATTGCTGAGCTTAATCTTGCCGAATGGGTTGTTGATATTTAGTTTCAGCCCCCACCTCTGGGCAGCCATACCCACCTCGCGGGATGTGACAGTGCCATACCCACCTTGTGGAACGGGACACACCTGTCTTATGAAGACAGGCTGAGGGAGTTGGGATTGTTCAGCCTGAAGAAGAGAAGACTCCAGGGGGATCTTATAGTGACCTTCCAATACCTGCAAAGAGCCTATAAGAAGGCTGAGGAAGACCTGTTCACAAGAGGAGGTAATAATATGACAAATGGCAGTGGTTTCAAGCTAGAGAAGGGTAGATTTAGGTTGGACATAAGGAAAAAGTTCTTTAATATGATGTGGGTTTATAGAAAATCAGCATGCCTGAATTAAAAGAAGGCAGCAGTGTTGCAGGTGC
This sequence comes from Hemiprocne comata, assembly GCA_020745705.1. Classification (NCBI taxonomy): domain Eukaryota; kingdom Metazoa; phylum Chordata; class Aves; order Apodiformes; family Apodidae; genus Hemiprocne; species Hemiprocne comata. The sequence goes on along the minus strand of CM036587.1, from coordinate 77,654,047 downwards.
TGCTGACCTAATCGCCTCATCCTGAGGCAAACCGTGGGATCAGTAAATAAGCTGGTGTCCCACGGCCATTATCTCAAGAAGCAGCGGGAAAACAGAATGTTGTAGCAAGAATTGAGAGGCACTGGCTGGGGATTCAGAGAAGTGTTCCAGACTGAAGATAGATGTGCATGAACAGTAGGTCAACGAATAGCATTTTTGTACAATCTGAGTGACACAGTATAAATGTAGAGAGACAAGAAATAAAGCAGCTTCTGCTCCTGCTTTCTAATGGACCTGATGACTGCGTGATTTATGCCCACCATAACCTTCTGACCATCACAATATGAGGGTGGTGGATCACAGGAACAGGCTGCCTAGAGACATGGCGGGGGCCCCATCCCTAAAGACAGTCAAGGTCAGGCTTGATGGGGCTCTGAGAAATCTGTTCTAGTGTGAGATGTCCCTACTTATTGTAGGGGGGGTTGGACTAGATGACCTGTAGAGGTCCCTTCCAACCCAAGACATTCTATAATTCTATGATTCTAAGGCAAATTAGAGGTGAGTTTTGCAAAATCACTCATACAGCTTTCTTAAATTTCTGAAGAATATAATTTCTTGTGTATCCTTGAGTACACAAAAACTCTTCAAAGTTTTGAGTCTCTTTCACTATGCCAAAGCGTGGTCTATCAGTGGAAGTCCACTGAAAGTGTATTTGACTTACACAAATTTGCTTTTACTTCAGCAGTCTGGTTGGTGTGCAGCACCTTCAGTCTCTCAGTAAAAAGTGTCTGTTTTAGGATGACAGGACTCTGTGCAGGTATTTTTCCCCCATTTACAATTCAGTAGTTTTGTTATTTGTTGTTTTTTTTTAAAAGTACCTCACTGTTTCCACAATTGAGCCAATATTGATCTTAAAAATTTATGTCAAATGGTTTGGGAAGCAATGAGACAAAAAGCTGAGGAAGCTTTAAAGTGACTCTTAGAACAAATTATTGTGTAGTATAGGTAAACTAGAAAAGATATTTCAAAGTTTGCAACAGAGCGGATTAAAAACTCCTGCTATATCTCTTAGAGGATGGCATGACCAGCAGAAATGCAAGGCAGACCTAGGCAAACCTCATGTGAAGCTGAGTAAAGTTAAGGAAAAGAACCCCATCAATAACAAATATATTTGAATATGGCCTAGCAATTCTAGGAACAAAGTTAAAAAACGGAGTTCTTGCAAGCTCTCCACCTGCTCCAATACCATTGGAATATACTTTTTTTATATTTTAAAATTCCATCTTGGTATCTGGCCTTTCCATCTTCATTAATATTTTCATATGTCTTTTAATACTTCACATTTGTTACCTTTGTCTACTTGGCATGTCACTTCCACACACAACATTTCCATTTGAATACCGAGAAGTGCACTTACTATGTCAGCGTCCAGTGAGTGTGAAGCACAACTGCCAGATAGATAGTAATTTTTAAAGCTTCTTCTTTCCATGTACATTATGGAATGGTAATATATAGTATTGGTTTACTTGTGTTATCATGTCCTCCTAGCAATAATTCCCTCATTTAATCTGGTTAGCAAATACCATCTCAGAGTGTAAGATTGTTGTCATTGCTAATCAAGGTGTAAGGTAAGGTGTGCAGAATTTAGGCGGTTGTCTTACAGAACTATTATTAAATTTTTCAGAAGAACCTTATACTGTATAGGATTCTGAAAGTAGGGGAAAGGGGAAGGACGACCCACACAAAACCAAGCATTCAATCTGTGAAGCATTTCAATAGCAGACCTTATGCTTTCAACTTCAGGTTTTGGTGTGAAAGTTCAACAAAGCTGACAGTTCTGAAATTCCTTTCCAATTCTCTAGTTAGTCTCACAGTTGACATCTCCATGCCTCTGGAATAACGACTTTTCAGAAAGTTACTCCTGCTAATTTAAACCTGAGATCTGCTCCCAGGTGTCCAGCCATTCTTTCTTGACAAGTTCAAGCTTTTCATAGCACCTTCCTTAAGAGTCTGACATACAACAACAGCCTCACATTCGAAGTCTGCTGTAATGCACAATAATCAGGATGAACTGTAATCAGGATCTATAACCACTAACAGGAATTTAAATGCACCTAAAGCGTGCAGAACATTTTGGAATGACTGTAGAAGCATTTTAGGGATAGCGCAATATCCTGAGCTATTACCACTGAGTATGAGACTCTTGCCCAGACACACTAATTTGCCTCAGACAAGCACTCCCAAAGCACCTGTCATGGGCAGAACAGCCTAATGTCAGGGAATTTTACTTCAGTACTGCTACCCAACACAAACTTCCCCGCACTCATTACATTGCTGAGGAAAAAAAAAACCACAAATAATTACTGAAAAACTTACTCTTTCCTCTCCCCAGTCTGAATGTCCCTAATTTTCACAGCAGGGAACACTGTTAAGTTTGCTCCCAGGAGGCCACCAGCGGTACTGGTGGGCAGGGTGGCCAGCCTAACCACTACAGCTCCTGCCATCCTCCTTCTCCAGCTGACTGTACACCAGCAGGGCCTCAGCTCCCGATTGCAACTCCTCGAGGAGCTCTGGTGCCTCTCTGGAAGCGTGTGCCCCCTTCTCAGGCCAGATGAAGTTCATGGCATCTGGCATGTTATCTCCAGCAGTGGTGCCATTGCCTCAGGGCTGGGAACCAGTTTCCACTGGCACAGGGAGGCTTGCTGTGCATGTGTGCCCCTCACCACTGGGCACACTCTGATATCCCTTACAAATTCAAACCCTCAGTGCTGCAAAACACATTTTTAAGGCTACAGTGCTTATAGTAGTCTCAACTTACGCTGATTACAGTGCCCTGCTACAACTCCTGGCAGTGTGACCAAAATACAGGCAGAAGATGGCCTTCTTTTATCTCCTTTTAGTGACATATTACAAAGAGGATTTTTTTCCCCAGGGAATATATAGTTTAATTGTACTGTAAGTAGGTTTTTCATTCAGACCAGTATTTTGAGCTAAAGACTATGATGAAATTTTATTATTTCTTAGTATGTGCCAGCACAACCAGAAGCATATACAAGCAGGCCTTGTCTTACAGAGGTCTTACACCTCAAAACCATATTCAAATTCCACATTACAATTTAACAATTGTAAACAAGCTCCCTTCATGGAAATGCAGGCAGCCAGGACTGTACAGGGCTCTACCTTGGCATTGCAGGGTGGCTGTGTGGGATGTAGGAGGGTGGGAGGAGCTGAAGTGAAAAGAAGCTAACACAAATCATCATCTTCCTTCAGGCAGGCCCAAAGCACAGAAAAATAAATACGTGTTCACCTTGGACATAACAGGTGAATAAAAGGAATCTGTTAAAGACAAGCAAATGCAGCTTCAGTGAGGGGATGGGGTAAAAATAAGATGAAGGAATCTTGTGGTTTCCATCCACATCCGGCTGATAGTAAAATGCTATCACACCTCTGTAACTAAGATGTGTGGGAAGCTTTACAACGTGACTGTAAAATGTCTCTATGTATTTTGAAAATGAATATAAGAATTTCTGGCATGGACAGTAAAATAAACTGGATATTCATAAAGCAAAAAAATTAGAGACGGCTAAGAAGAAAGCAATAATTATTAGTTACATTCACAAAATCTACACTTAGCTCTCATTTGGTGGTGGAAGTAGCTGAGTAAAACTGGAGATTAAACTTTAATCAGACAGCAGAGGACAATCTGTGTGAGTTATTCAAGAGCAATCTACTATAAGCAAAAGCTATGCTTTTAAAAATGACATTAACACTACTTCTGGATTTGTAACAGAAACAATAAGGGGGGGGCGGGCAAGGGGGAATAACATTTTCTTACTGTCCTCCTAATCATTTGGCATAGGAAATATTGCCTATCTCTTGCAGATGAAGAAGACCCTTCAATGTTCTCTGCAGAGGACAAGAATAACCAATATGTTCAAAATTTTGCCAGTAAGGTGCTTCTGGCCATAGCTGCATTGGAAGGTTTCTACTCTGAGACCTATACCTTCACTGTCAGTTCACTGTCAGAAGGAAGTTCACACTGCCTGTGCTAGTAGCATGTCAGTAAGCATGTTTATAATTTACTTACCCAGTTCATACTGTAGTAATGTTACAGGACAGTAAGGGAACAGAGTGAAAACAACTAATTCTTCCAGGTAAACTTTTTCTCCGAGTAAGCAAGCCCAAGTTCTATTAAAATGTCCCACACCTAACTTTTCAATATCGATCTCCAAATCTTCCAGGCTTAGCATTATTTTTAGAGGTTCATCCTGCCCCTCCATCTTTTTTTTTAGACCAAAAAGAAATAGTAGTTCAGACTGAGAAGTAGACAGAAAACATCTTGAAGTATCCAGCCAAATTAAGTTCAACGAAAAATTACACTAGCAAAGGAATACATCTGAGATGAAAGCTGCACTGCATTGTTATATTCTAGGCAATGAGTTTGTATTGAGTGAGTTCAAGATGAGGACATTCTGACCTCTTTGCTTATAAAATAAAATGCTCATGAAAATAACTTTCTGTCTTCCCTGCCAAGGCCTGTAAATATAATTGCAGCAAATATACCAAGGGAGAAAAAGAAGGTAATATATCTTAGACTAACACCGAGTTCTCCAGGCTGAGACAGATTATTTAAAAATAGACATTGAAAGCTGTTTGGTCTCCTAGTTTCCCTTTGAATTCCAGAACGCTCTCAACATTTTCCCAATGGCGCGCTTTTAATAAGGTATAAGCATACTGAGTGGATTTTAATGGCAGGTAAATGAAGCAAATTAAACGAAATTTTAAGAGATCAAGCTAATGAAACATTAAAAAGAGTCAATTTTTAGATGCCATAGCTTTCTGAAACTTTGATCTGCAGCACGCTTCTTGTTTCACAAATAGATTCTGTATTGAGTGCAGGTGCCCCGGTGCCAGCAGCAGCAGCAGCAGCACTGGGGGCGGCTGCCTGGGGGCCCCTGTGAGGAGCGGCCGGGGCTGCCCCGCGCCGGACACAGCCGGTTCCAGGCGGCTCCAACGGCCCCAGCGCAGGGCACAGCTGAGCCCCTCAGCCACGGGCGGGCGCCTCGGGGAAACCTGTGTCAGAAAGGGCAAAACGCTGCCCGGCAGCCAGGGCTGAGGGAAACGGGGAGAAACAGCCCTGCCAGCCCCGACGGGACAGCAGCAGGAGGGGCTGCAGAGGCCCCGGCAGAGATGCCCCTGCGGCCCCGGGAGAAACCCCCCTGGGGCAGGTGTTTCCCTGCAGCCCCTGGGAAGGCCCTGGGGCTGAAGCAGGGAAAAGTGTGAGAAGGAAGGGGTGGCAGAGAGGAGCTGTTATGGGCAGACCACAGCCCACCATTCCCCATCGCCCTGGACCTCTTGGTACCTTGGTACCTTGGCAGAGGTAGAAAAATCAGAGATGATGGAGTGAAGTTGAGCCTGGAAAGTAGATGGATGTGGGGGAGAATGTGTTGGTTTTACATTGGTCTTTTTTTTTTTCCTCACCATCCAACTCTGTTTTTAATTGGCAATAAATTGAAAGAAGTTTCCCCAGGTCCAGTATGTTTTGCTCAACACGGTAACTGATAATGGATCTCCCTCTGTCTATCTTGACCCATGCGCTTTTTTACCTTATTTTCTCCTCTTGTCCTGTTGAGGAAGGGGAATGAGAGTGGTTGGGTGGGCATCTGGCAGCCAGCTAAGGTCAATCTCCATGCGTTCAAATTAATATTCTTAAAGCTTCTAGTCTTCAACTTGATCTCCATCTAAACTGACTTTTCCTCATAAGTGCTAGTATCTTAAGATTCATGCATGATCTCATTTGTCAGTAAAGAGCTTGGGGACCTAATAGTGAGAAGTCAAAAGAATAAAAGTTTAGAGGGGAGGGGAGTGGATGAGGAAACACATCTAGAGTTGAGAAATAAACCTGAAGATACCACTCTATTAAGGAACAAAATCAATTTACATGTGCACCATTTACATTATTTTGTTTGAAACTTAAACTGATGTCTTTATATTGAATTTTGGGAAAAACTACTGAAGTAGGAGTTGAAGGATTAATGTAGTTCAGGAAACTCACATAAACAAGTGCAAAAACTTCATTTACGGAAAAAAACTATATCTATCAACTTTGATAGAACTCAACATACAAAAGGAAATAACCAGGCTGTGTTACTTAGTTTGTTCTGGGCCAGCAGCAGAAAAGTAGCTTCCTTAACACCCTTAGGAGGACACCAGACTCTTTATGTTATGTCTTTCCAATCATATGTCATGTAACTTGTAACATATAACATGTAAGAATGTCATAAACTCCTTAAATACACTGAGAAATAAATTTATTTCTTGAACTCTTATTTCTGAACTCAACTTTCCTTAAAAATGGGACTCCTTAGTAAAAAAATATACCTAACAAGAAAAGGAAGAACTGGGTTTCCCTCACCTTTCAACAGGGATTCCTTGCCTGGAATTATGTAGAACTGGAGTTTTTAAGATTAACAGTTCTATGTCCAAATTAATCAGAGATGTTTATTATCCCTAAAAATGCTTATTTTTTTCTGTTGACTGTAAACCAAGCCTGGAATAATACACTAAGATGTAGAGGCCTATGCTATTTGCATATACTTTTCTTCCTTTTGTCCATATTTATACATTGTTTGCTTAGGCTTTTTCTTTTTTTCTAAAACTGTTCCCCTCTTAAATCTTTCTTCTGAGTCTTTTCTTAGCTGTTCCTGTCTGACATAAGCTAACTCCTCTGTTTTTTGGCCTATAATACAAGGACTGAATGAATTCTAAAATGTTTGGCAGCGGACACAGACTTTTTTCTCACAATATTAGAAACAGGGTTTGATAATTTTATCATACTGTATTTGCTTCACAGTTGTACCATAGGAAAGAGGAAGAAGATATTTTAATTAGTGGAGACAAAATACCAGACCTCATTCATTTAATTAATCTGTTAATTTAGTTTCCATTATTGAAGTATAAACATTGTACACATGGAAGTCTTTCTTTACAAAAAAATTAATTCCAGGCATTATGCCAGAGTAAGAATAAGAAATGAAATTATCTAATGCACAGCTAAGCTGGTGTAGCATCCTTGTTAATCTCTCAAGTTAAGAGGAGTTATTTTTTTCCCCACACCTTGAAATGTGATCTATGTGACCTTTAAAAGCAGTGACAGATGCTTTATAAGGGGGAAAATAGTGGGCGCAGTGTGTAAAGCTTGTTTTGCTGATATAATTGCTTTTTATATTGTGCAATCTGTCACAATCATGTTAACATGGTTGAAAGAAATCAGTGCAATATTTTTGGTGGACAATGCTGTTTTGCCAGTATTTGTCAGCATGTAACAAAAAAGGAAAAGAAACTTAATGAGTATTTTTTAATTCTTATGTCATTCTAATAAAACTATCACTTTATCAAATCAGCATTTTGACATTGCTGAAATTAAGCATTTAGTGTTATTTCTTTAAAAAAAGACCCTTGAATTTTAGTTCTATATTAAATTTAACCATATTTTAGATTATATTTTCATTTATTTCCTTTCACCAGTTTTACATAGGAAAAATTCAGCAAAGTGACTGTGTGGAAAACAGCATCCTCTTGCTCACAAAATAACATGGCTTTATGGGAGCAGTGAGCCAAATATGGAGCATGGAACTCAAAATGGCCTCTCCAGTGTTCCTTATGCCTCTGTCTGCTGTCCTTGAAGGACTGAGCCTCAAGGACAAACACCAAAGTTGATGGACAGCAGACTAGGCGGGAAGAAAGATACGCTGTTTCCATGTGCACTTGGACTGCTTAAACCCATCAGCCACTGCAAGAAAAGTAGCCACGGGGTTAGACTAAAGCCCTGCTACATATTCAGATCAGACACTAAGCCTGACAATACCCGAACTGCCTGACACATAAAAGGCAGACGTTGACAGCCCCTCATGCTGGACCTTTGTGGGCTGACAGGTTGGTTGGTTGTTGGACAGCAGTCGGCTGACTGTGGGTAGAGACTGCTGCTTGCTGGAGCTGTTGATGGTCTGTGGTCAGAAGAGGAGGAAGTGCTGCTTACTGGAGTTTCTCTGGTGCATTGGGAGCTGCTTGCTGCCACCGAATCCTTTACCATCTCTGGATTTACCACTGCAAGAGTGGGAAGATTGACAGCTCGCTGCGAGTGGAAGTAAGGAGACCAAACCAGAATTCGCCAGGTGCGGGACATCTCTCTCACTACACGTGAATATAACAACTGTTCTAGTGAGGCGAGTCGCTCGTGACAATCATCAGTCCTCAGACCGTCTCAAGGACAAGCAGGTCCTACACCCTGTTTTCTTCCACTGCTCCCATTCCCCCAAACAAGCACTCACAGCACGACCCTTTAAGGGATCTTGGTGACGGGCTCCAATCATTCTCCTCCTCTCCCCCCTCCCATTCCTTTTACTCTAGTGTGTCATAGATATATTATCATTGCTATAGTTTGTGGTTCCGTTCTTTGTTTACTCCTCCGGAACCCTTATACCCTGGTTATGATTGGCTTTCGCCAAATAAACCATTTAATTCGAGAACCTTAAATCCGTGCGCAAGGTGTGGTTCTTGTGGGCGTGGGGGGAAGCGACACCTACGAGTTCACTCCAAGATTCGGAGCCGCAGTGTCCGATCCTCTGAGAGAGGCGGACTCTGCGCGCAACCCTCAGTCCCTTGAAATTCTTAAAACTTCCGGGAAGGAAGGCGCGAGTTTTATTCATCCTGACTAAAGCAGTGGGACGGTTTGTCTTACGGCCTCCACATTGGCCACGACAGACTGATAACTAGGGCTGCTTAGAACAGAGACAACCAAGGTGTAATGTGAGTATTTCCATTGTGTGAAATGATTACAAATGACAATAATAGATTTGTCTGCCAAAAGATAAATAATAAGTGTTGAAATAGATCTTAAAAAATTCTCAAAATACTGTGTGCATTACTGTAGCAGAAATATTTTTGAATGCAGGAAACCCTTGTAGTTTCATCTTTCCACTCTCTGGGCTTGTTCTAGTCTGATCCTGCTACCATCATCTCTTTTGTTTGGTGGTGGCAGCAAGAGAAACAGGTCAGGCAGGGCATGGTTGCTATTAAAGTCAATACCTGAAGGGAACTGTGGACAAGCACCCATCTTGATGAATCCTTTTGTTGTTTCTTTTACTGAGAGAGATTTTTAATTTAGTTCCTAGGCTGTATGTACTTCACAATTCATCTTCCTGAGATGTTGAGTTGTTATAATCTGAACTAGAAGTTCTGCTCTTTGACACTTCTCTAGGAATTCTTCACTGTCTGTTTCAAGAAACAAGTTTTAAATGAGCTGCAAGCCTGTGTAAGTGTTTCTGAAGTTCAGTTGAAGTGAGTGGACTGAGCTGCTACTTCAGTTCACCAAGTTTTTAGGATCTCAGTTTCACCTAATTTCATGACAGGAGGAAAACATCATTTTCTGTCTTAGCTGGATGCTAAACCAGCTGTTAACCCTTTTGCTTGGTCAGGACCTCTGTCAGTCATCTCTATAGGCAGTTGACAAATGTATAATCTACTGATAGATGCACATGCACTGCTACATCTGTTTTTTTCATCTACTTACAGTTATTTCCTTAACAAAATATTCTTGAATTTTAGTTCTGTATTAAATTTAACCATATTTAAATTATATTTTTATTTATTTTATTTCTCCAGTTATTCATAGAAAGAATCCAGCAAAGTGACTGGTAACTGGGGCTGTTCAGAAAAAAGACAACCAAGGTGTAATGTGAGTATTTCTATTGTGTGCAATTGTTACAAATGATAATAACAGATTTCTCTTGTCTGCCAGAAGATAAATCATAAGTGGCTTAATTTGTGCTAAAGGAGATTTAGTTTGTCCATTACGAAAACAACATTACAAGACTGTCAAACCATAAAAAAAATTACAAGTTTCCCTGACTTTTACTGGAGCAGGAAGTTTTAAATCTCATCAGTCTGCATTTAGTTTCACTGGGGATCTACCTAGAGTTAAAAAGTCTATTTTCAACTAATATAAACTATTATAATACTTTTCAAAAAATGACTGAAATTTAATTTATTATATGTCCTTAAAATATTCTTAGAATCTTTCACATATAATTGAGAAAACATTGTCTTTTTCTTAAGGATTTCTGAGGAAGTAAGGCCTCTTTTCCTGAAATTGTTTAATTGATTCAATAAATATTCACAGAATCATAGAATCATATAATCAGAGAATCACAGAATGTTAGGGGTTGGAAGGGGCCTCGGAAGATCATCCAGTCCAACCCCCCGTCAGAGCAGGATCCCCTAGAGTAGGTCATACAGGAATGCGTTTAGACAGGTTTTGAATGTCTCCAGCGAAGGAGACTCCACAGCCTCTCTGGGCAGCCTGTTCCAGTGTTCTGTCACTCTCACAGTGGAAAAGGTTTTCCTCATGTTTATGTGGAACCTCCTGTGCTCCAGCTTGCACCCATTGCCTTTTGTCCTGTCATTGGACATCACTGACAAGAGTCTGGCTGCATCCTCCTGACACTTGCTCCTTGCATATTTGTAAACATTGATGAGGTCACCCCTCAGTCTCCTCCAAGCGAAAGAGACCCAGCTCCCTCCGCCTTTCCTCATGAGGGAGATGTTCCACTCCCTTAATCATCTTTGTGGCTCTGCACTGGACTCTTTCAAGCAGTTCCCTGTCCTTCTTGAATTGAGGGGCCCAGAACTGGACACAATATTCTAGATGTGGCCTCACCAGGGCAGAGTAGAGGGGAAGGACAACCTCTCTTGACCTACTCACCGCACCCCTTCTAATACATCCCAGGATGCATTGCTGGCTCCTGGTCATCCTGTTGTCCACCAGGACCCCCAGGTCCCTTTCCCCTACGCTGCCTTCCAACAGGTCAGTCCTCAACCTATGCTGGTACATGGGGTTGTTCTTTCCCAGATGCAAGACTCTACACTTGCCGTTGTTGTATTTAATTACATTTCTCCCCATCCAACTCTCTAGCCTGTCTAGGTCTCACTGAGTGGCAGCACAGCCTTCTGGTGTGTCAGCCACTCCTCCCAGTTTAGTGTCATCAGCAAACTTGCTGACAGTGCACTCTGTTCCCTCATCCAGGGTGCTGATGAAAATATTGAATAGTACTGGTCCCAGTACTGACCCCTGAGGGACCCACTAGATACAGGCCTCTGACTAGACTCTGTCCCATTGACCACAACTCTCTGACTTCTTTCCTTCAACCAGTTCACAATCCACCTCATTACCCAGTCATTCAAACCAGACTTCCTCAGTTCAGCTGCAAGGATGCTGTGGGAGAACGTGTCAAATGCTTTACTGAAATCAAGGTAAACCACATCTACTGTACTCCCATCACCTATCCACCTGGTCATGTCCTCATAAAAGGTTATCAGGTTGGTTAAACATGACTTCCCTTTAGTAAAACCATGTTGACTGCTCCTAATGACCCTCTTTCCCTTGATATGCCTAGAGACAGCACTGAGGATAAGTTGTTCCATCAGCTTTCTGGGGATGGAGGTGAGGCTGACCAGTCTATAGTTACCCAGCTCCTCCTTCTTACCCTTTGTGAAGTCCGGAGTGACATTTGCTTTCCTCCAGTCCTCATTTGATTCCAATAAAAGACAGAGGTATGAATCTGAAGAGGAGACAAGTGACTTGCTAGTTTAACATGTAAAGTTATCTTTGACATAGTGGCTACTTTTATATAACTTTTAAAGGAAAACTAAAGTGGTTTGTTTATACTTTAAAATAATCAAGGATTACCTTAAAATCACTTAAATTAATCATAGAATCATTCTTGTTGGAAAGGACCTTGAAGATAATCAAGTCCAACCATAACCTAAATCCACCTACTATAACCTTAATCTACCCGGTTCAGTGCTTAAATCATGTCCCTAAGCACTGTATCTGTATTTCTTTTAAACACTTCCAGGGATGGCGACTCCACCACCTCCCTGGGCAGCCTGTTCCAGTGTACAACCACTCTTTCAGTAAAAAAATTCTTTCTAATATCTAGACTAAACCTCCCCTGGTGCAACTTCAGGCCGTTCCCTCTCATCCTGTCATTATTCACTTGAGAGAAGAGGACAACTCACACTTCCCTACAACCTCCTTTCAGGTAGTCGTAGAGAGCAATGGGGTCTTCCCTCAGTCTCCTCTACTTCAAACTAAACAATCCCAGTTCCCCCAGCCTCTCCTCATAGGACTTGTTCTCCAGACCTTTCACCACCGTGGTAGCTCTTCTCTGGACACGCTCCAGCAACTCGACATCTTTCTTGTAATGAGGGGCCCAGAACTGGACACAGTACTCGAGGGATCTGCAGTGTTTGAAGGTGATTACATCAGCAGATGACATAACCATGATATGAAAACTGTATTTATTAACTTTTTTTTTGTATGTGTTGTGGGTTGATCCCGGCTGGCAGGTAAGCCCCCACTCAATTGCTTGCTCGCACCTTCTGAGCAGGAAGGGGGAGAGAATGGGAAGGCAAAAGCAAGATAAAACTCATGGATCAAGATAAAAACAGTTTAATGATTGAAAATAGAAATAAAAAGGTGAGGCTAGAGCAGTCACTCACCACCAACAGACCAATGCTCAGCCTGTCCCTGAGCAATGGCTCCTTTGGAAAAACTCCCACCTCAGTTTTGTTGCTGAGAATTATGTTTTATGGTATGGAATATCTTTTTGATTAGTTTGGATCAGCTGTCCTGGTGGTGTCCTGTCCCAAAATCTTGCCCACCACCAGCTTACTAGAGTGGGAAATGGAAGTGACCTTGGTGGTGTGCAAACACTGCTTAGCAATAGCTAAAACACTGGTGTGTTATCAACACTGTTCTTCATCACCAGTCTAAAACCCAGCACCATGTGGACTGCCATGAAGAAAATTAACTCCCTCCCAGTCAGACTGATCTTCATGAAATACAAACACTGAAAACTTATGCTGACAGATCTGTCTCCTAGCCCTGTAAAATATTGTGCAAGATTTTTAAAGTTGTCATTTGAGTTGTCATGATAACACAGCTAAGTTGTGTCTTACCCAAACAGTCTACTTCACATGGCTTCTAATTTCCTTTGTTGTTCTGTGGACACTACATTTATACAAATAAATCTGTACCACCCAGGTTGACATAAAGTAGTTAAGAGTAATATTTGAATAAAATCTGAATACAAAAAATAAGTAGGCAAGTGTCCTGCTTGAAATGTAGTCAGAAAGGTGTACTAAGTAAGTGAGAATTTTTTGCATTTTTTACACAGATACAATAGAGTGGAAAAGATAGAGAGGTAAGGGTTACAGCTTAGGTAATTTTCCTATGCCTTTGTTTCCATTAACAATATATCCTTCTTTTTAAAAATAGCAAAAGGAATGCTCCAAAACATGAATTTTAGAAAAAGAATAATTACCTTATGTAAGTTTTGGTATCACAAGAATGTCAATGCTTGTCAATCACGTAGCAATTTCGAATTCATTATTATAAATACGCATACTACGGTGATGTATTATTTTAGCACAATATGTGGCCCTCAGTCAACTTTTATCTACCCTTACTTGCTTATACTTTTATCTGTTTTCAGTTTTCAGGATTTCTTAGATATCCTGGCTCCCTTTCTTAGCATAAGAATAGACAAGCAAAAATTGTGATGCTCCAAAGCACCTTTTATCAATGTTTTTCTTTTAAAGAAGACAGATAGTTGGAACCAATTCTAACCCAAGTTAGACGAACACAACATGCACCTTTAATAAAAGATTTTCCAAAATTAAATTTGTCTCTTACTTGAAAAAGGCTTAGAATATTCGTAGAAGGAATTTTAATAAAAGTGTTTCTAGTGTGTTAATCTAAAGCAGACATCTATGAGGGCAAGTACAGAAGGCCTTCTTTTGTCATACTGTTTTTCTCCTCTGATAAGTGGTCCTCAGTATCTTTACTTTTTCATCATGAATTGAGTGATTTTTTACGATCTGAAAACAAATGCCTTATAAATTGGCTTGGGAGATATGATTATACCTGTACCAAACTGTTTTCTGGTTCTTGAAAATGAAAGCTGTATGGCTTTTCTATTTTTATATGAAAATTGTCTTTGAATTTGTGACCTGCCTCCTGCACTTTTATTTGTAACAAGCAACTAGGGGATTAATTGTGCCCTACAAAACACAAATAAAAAAAGCTAGTGCTAATGCTACATGTTTAAAACCACAATCTATAGGAATTAAGAGCAAAAAAGGAAGGGATTATAAAAGCTGCATTATGAAGTTTGTGCACATCTGGGTAATAAACATGCGTTTTCATTCAGAAAGATTCTCTTTCCTGACATGTTGCTGTTCCCTTAGGAAAAAAGCAGAAGAGTATTGGAAGATCTTTAATAAGCTTGTTCATCTTGCTTACTAAAGGAAGCAATACAAAATGTAGATACACGTGTGCTTTTTTCCTAACACCATGCATGAAAACAGCTGTTTCAATTCACTGAAGGCACAGATAGAATAGCTAACAACCAATGTACGTTGACCAGTTTTACCCCCTTCGAAGTCCCATCCACTGAGCCATATGATCTCAGGGAAGTGAATGATATACTTGTGTTTTATACATACGGAATTTTAAGATGACTTCTTTTAATTCTATTAATTATATTAAAATGAAACCCAAAGTGTGTCCTTTTTTTTCAGCAAGAAGTAGTATGAAGCAATAGTAAAAGTAATTTTCCACATCACAGCTGCTTCATGTAATTTCTAACCAGCACTGTGTTTTTTGGGTACATTTGATGGAGAAAAGTTGACAAGACACTGAGTGTACCTGAGCTCTTAAAGCCCAGACCTGACAGTATTGCCTGAGGCCTCCGTTGATATACCTCTGACTGTTGCTCCAGAGGCTCTATTTAGGGTCAGGCTGGGCCTTCAGTCTCAGCTTGAGCTGTGTTGTATAGCTTCTTCTGGCCCTGTGTCCTAGAGGCAGCTCAGACTTATATTACAGGAAGCCTGATTTCAGCTTTGTCTCCCAGATGGACCCTGGCTCTACACTGTATGTCTGTCTCAGCCTTGCCCTCTCCTGATCCTTATTTCCTCATTCGTCTTTCTAGATTAACCTCAAACCTGAGGCATGACTTCACCCTGTCTTATGATCACCTGATGGCTCATGGATCCCATCACCAGCCTGGCCCTCCCTGGCTGCTGTAGGACCATGCCTGGTTGGTGAGGGTACTGCCCTACCTGCAGTGGGATCACTCTTGACTTGTGGCTTGTCCTCCCTCAGGGAGTGACTCCTGCTCCTAACAGAGGACCCAGGCAATGGCTGGGATCCTAAACCTGAGCTGAAACAAAGCTTCTGAAGCAAATGGCAGTTGGGACCAGCTCCCTGACTCGTAGCCACCATCTTGTACACAATTGTGCACCATCTTGTGGGGTGGAGAGCCACTGGCCACATATACACTTAGCCTTTAAAGAGGGGCCAGGTGCCTTGGCCCATCAGAATGACACACGTTGCGGAACAGAGAAGCGTAGGGCCACGTGATGCCTTGCCTATAAAATGTCCAGCAGCAAGTCCCAGTCAGATTTGGCTAAGTTGTGGGATGGCAGGAATAGAATCTCCCAGTGGTCAGGAATGCTCTCATTGCTGCTTCTTCTGAAGACTAAGTTTTGTATATGTACTTTGAGCTCAAGTTATGGTTCATGTGTAAAAACAACCTGATCTGTATCAGATTTTGGATAGTAATGAAAATTACCAGATGTGCAGAGGATTTCTGATGCTATTTCTGCAAAAGGACCCCATCTGCAGAGGGTTTAAGTGAAAATAAAGTTTTTATTATAATAGCCTTGTTGTGTCACTGTTCTACCAAGGATCCCTAAGCAATCTGCCTGCCCCCATAGTGCTGGGTGACAGCAGTATGTGTGTAGAGGAAGGCCCCAAAAGAGGCTGGTCATGACAAATAAGGCCCAGTGGGGCATTCAATACCCTGACAAGGACTCAGATTTCATTTTAGGCACTGTAGCATTGCAACGCCTGTGAATGTGAAATGTTTACATATGAAGGGGCTATTTCATTCTCCGAAGTAGTACATCTGCTGATTTGGACATGTATCTGATCATACATGTTGTAACTGATAATGCATAATAAATTAGTAATTTGAGTCCTCTGGTCTTTCAGGAAGCTAAACTAAACTTCAGAGCACAACTTCTTGGTTTCAGTTTGACAGCATTGTAAAAACTACTGTTATCACCAAACAAAATAATAAAATATGATGCTAAACACTATTTTTCAGTCCCCAACAAGTCATAATTTGAAGAGTTGATTTAAAATGTCCTTATAAAATTCTTAGATCCTAAAAAAGGCGGGAATATTACTTTTGTTATGCTGATTTCTCAAGAATTCTGTGCAGTTGTTTCCCCAGAGAATCACAGTTTAATATGTCAATCAAGTGATAAGCTAAGTACTCTATTAATCACTGAGTTGTCATTTTGTCTTGTTTTCAGTGGATCACCTTTACAGTTTCTATCATTAAGATCTTTCCTTTCACATTTAGAATAAGACAAAATGCTTTTCAGTATAGGTTAATTATCACAGAACGATGGAATGGTTTGGGTTGGAAGGGACCTTAAAGATCATCTGGTTCCAAATCCCCTGCATGGGCAGGAACACCTCCCATTAAACCAGGTTGCTCAAAGCCCCATCCAGCCTGGCCTTGAATGCTTCCTGGTACGGGCCATCCACTTCCCTGGGCAACCTCTTCCACTGTCTCACAACCTTCATAGTAAAGAATTTATTCACTTGCTGCACTTGAAGTTAAAAGCTTGGGCAATTTGTTATTGTTTTCTGTTGAATCATTGTTAGTCACTAGTGTCATACCTGTTTTTCAGAATTAGAAACTTTTTATGCTACTCAGAATATGGTTGCTGTCTTTATGCTTGGGAATAACGAACGCTCTTGCAAAGATGAAGGCATCTCAAAATCCACATGCTACTGGAAAGCAATAATCAGTACTCGCATAAAGGAAATGAAGGAGGTACCAAAACTAAGGTTTTTACAGAAAGTTCTGCCCCTATATTTCAAGTACAAATCTAGGTTTGCATTTATGTTTTGGAATTGCCTGTCTTCAACTTTCTAATAGCACATAGGCATAGTTCACTGTCAGGAGACCTTCAGATTAGCAACTCGCTTGAATAAACAGTCCTGTTTGTATTGCCTGTGGATTTACTTTCCACTGGACTCCAGCCTAAGTAAACTGTCTCAGGTTTATGATATTCTCAACATATGTAAGCCAAGATCAAACAAAAAGGATATAGAGAAGAGGCTCTACCTACCCATACTGAATGTTGGGTTATTTAAAGTGGGATTTGATCCTATTTAGTTTGTGCTACTATTTGCAGAATTTGATCCCTTAGGTTGCTGCATGCTGACAACATTCTTAAAGATATAATTTTTCCTTTACTCTTCCAAAGCTTATAGTATCTCAACCTTCATAAGTGTCTCAGCTCACTGGCCTCTTACTCTTCACTGCATATTAGCTATCCTGCTAATCCGTTTGCCCTTCTGCAGGGCCTTGTTTTTTATTTCTACCAGCAAGATACAGAACTTGAATGACAAAGGCACTTTTGACATATTGACCTTTTTGTCTCTACTGTTCCCTATATTACTACTGTGCTTCAAGCTTCATTTCCTGCTTGTTTCAGAAATGCTTTTACTGCTCCATTTGATTCTATAAATATTCCAAATTCACAGAGTGGTTGTGCGTTGTCTCTAATTTTTATAGAATTTCTCCAGTCTGTTTCTGCTGTACTAAATGTTCACAGTATCTGTCCCCACTTCTGAATTTCCTTTTTGTATTTGTGCATTGTCAGAAAAAGAGTGCAGATTAGCTTTCTAACACAATATTGTGTTCTTACATATTGCTTCAGTTTCCTCTAACTCTTAGTAGAAAAATAAACAACATTCCCTTCCAAGAGTGGTAGACTGCCTATTTGATGCAACCGTACTTCATTACTTCAGAGGCTACTATAATGCTCTCATCCCAGAATCTCATTTTATCTTCCTTTCTTCCACTGTTCCTGAGGTTTCTTGTTCATCCATTTGTGTTTGATCTAGTACCTGAATGTATTAAACTGATCTATGCACTGGGAATCCAGAGGAACAGGGTGTTAAGCTGTAACTTTCAGCAGTTTCCTTTTGCAAACTCAAACTTCTCCATTTATTAATGGATTCCTTTACTTGACTTATGCTGAGGCTGAAATGGTAGCTTTTCTACCATCATTCCTATCTTTTGTCATTTTCCCACTGTTTGAGTATTTCTTTCAGGTTTTTAAGAGCATTTATAATAAACCACTGCTCAAGCACCACTGGAAAGCATCGTTTACTGACACCTGTGTGAATTAACACCAATAGCTACCACTAACCAGAAGGTGGTAAAAATTTCTTAGCTGCCAATTTTGAAAGCAGATACATCTCTGAAAAAAACCTTTTACCTCAGTAACATGTCTGCTTTTTTGAAAATCCCTACAGATTAAATAAATTTCAGACCATGTTTGGAATATCATAAAATGTGAGGTACTTCAAATAAGCTGAGGAACAGCCCAACATCTACCTATTGAACTTCTTTGAAGACCTTTCTCTTATTAGGATATATTTTTTTTTTTCTCCCTAACCATGTCTGTTACAATTATTGAGAATTAGCTGTCAGAAGTAATTGCATGGCTTCTGGCCTCACTAGGTGAGAGGGGGTTTTTCATGCCTGCCTCTGTTTTAGTGGTCAGGGCAAACCAAAACACAGAGAACAGAATTGCTCTCTGTTACTCCCCCAACCTTGCAGGGAAAGATAAAAGGGAGTAAGGAAGAGAGACTTCAAGGTTGGAAGTTAAAACTAGAACAGGTTTAATAGAACAGGAAAGGGATAATAACGTGGGATAATAATGAAAGATATACAAATTTATGCAACACACGATCTCAATGGTTGCTGATACAGGTGTCCAAAAGTCCCTCCTGGCAGAGCTGACTTGGGAAAAGGGGTCAGGGCTCTTCCCAGTAACTGATGGATTTGGATCCTGCAGAGAACATGGTGAGCTGAAGACAAAGGGCAAGAGCATCCCTTCTAGATGTCCACTAGATGAGCAAAAGGAGGAAGGAAGGAGGAAGGAAGGAATTTACAGGTGTTCCCACCTTTCTGGCTTGTACAAGTTAGGCAGGAAATGGGAGGCAATACTGACCCTGATCCTAAACTAATGCCCTCTCTCTAAGGCGTCTAGGAAAATTGTCTGCTGACAGCAACTTTCCACCAGACACTTGTACACTGCCTACTCTCTGCTGGGAGAACTGCACGCCAATTAACACGTGGGGCTCCTTCAGTACTGTGAACAGAACCTTGGGGAGCAGGCAGCTCTGCTTATGGTGCTCTGATTTTTTCAAGGAAACTCTATATACAGGGGAGTTCAAAAGTGTGAATCACTGTGCTGGTTTTGTTTGGCAGATTTTTTGGAAGTGGGGGAAGGGCCCTAGGGGTGGCTCTGGTAAGAAGCTACAAAAAAGCTTCCCCAGCTCCAAGTCAGGTGGCCAAGGCCAAGCCATTAGAGACAATAGATGGGCCTCTGTGATTAACATATGAAAGAACTGATATAAGACCTGAAAGCAGGGAGAGCAAGTAGAAGACCTAAGCAGGAGGGGAGGGGGGCGCAGGGGAGAGAAGGGGGAATGCTGGAGTGAAGATCCCAAGGTTGGTAAGGAAGAAGGGGAAGGAGGTGCCCGAGCAGAAGTTTGCCTGCTTCCTGTGGTGAGATGGCAGGCTGTCCCCCGGTACGCCATGAAGGAGAAGGTTCATGGAGGACTCTCTTCCATGGGAGGGACCCCATGGGGAAGCAGGGGAGGACTGTCAGGAATACTTCTCCCTGAGGAGGGAGGAGAGACAGGAACCACCAGACTGTGAACTGACTCTAAACCCCATCCCCTGTCCCCCTGTGCCACTCTGGGGAAGGAGGCAGGGAAATCAGGAGCAAAGTAATTTGGGCCCGTAAAGAAGGGAAGGGTGGGGTAATGTATTCAAGTACTGCTGTTTGTATTGTCTGTGTCCTGTTTGCATTTGAATAGTGATAATTAAATTATTATTTTTTCCCCAAGTTGGGTCTGTTTTGCCCAAGACTGTAATCGGGGAGTGAAACCCTCCTTGTCCTTTATCTTGACCCACAAGTTTCTAGTTGGCCTTTGTCCTCCCCATCCCACAGTGTGTATGTGTGTGTGGGGCAGTGAGTGAACGGCCACGTGCCCTGTTCTTTGTTGATGGGTTAGGCCCAAAACCACAACAGTCACACAATTTGTAACATGAAAAATTAACTATGAGGTAAAGGTGACTCAGTCAAGTCTATTATGAACAGCTTGTTTCAGGTCACAGTCCTGAACATCACTTCTTAAAACTGTGGTTTGATGTTTTATAATTGCATTTGTTTAACATTACTTTTAGAAAATATCTCATGTGTGATTGAGTTTCCTTGCAAAAAGTACCATGAGCAGAGCTGCCTGCTCCCTAAGGTTGTGTTCACAGTGCTGAACAAGCCCCACCTGCCAATCAGTGTGCGTTTGTCCCAGTGGAGAGTCAGTGGTGTAGAATTTTCCAATGTGCAGTCGACTGCCTGCAATCGTCCCTTTCCATAAATTTAGCCTGTGTCCCTTCAAACCATAATAATATCATGATCTTATTGGTTGTCAGAATACCTTGTTGACAGCATCAGATTCCTCATGCTTCGGTGGCCAATCTTTGAATGTTTTCTTCTTTGCCAGGCAGGCTGGCATAGGCCTGGTCACTTTGAGCTTATCAGATATTAGCTCCCAACTGGTCTTTAAAATTGGTTTTCATGTTTGTCTTGGCAAGGTTTTGATTTATTAATGACTTCATTCTGCATCCTGAGAGAGACATTTTGGTGATGAGAATTTTCAGAAAAACTTATAAATTTTGAGTGTTATATAAGGTACAAAATGATCGATTCATGACACATACTGTCACCTGTATTCACTTCACTGTGTGTCTATTTGTCTTTGAGCCACTGATGGCTCAAATGGCACTGATCCATATGGCCATGTCTAAATTTCATGTTTACACATCAGATTTTTGTTCAGTGGGAATCTGAATTATACAATATTTCCTTTCTGTAGAGATGTGACCATTTAAATGGCACTTCCATTGATCTGGATTGGAGGGAATTGCATTATCCTATTAAAAGCTATATTTGTACAAGCTGAAAACTTTCACCAAGCTTTATTTGATAGCTATTCATTTTATTCTTGCAAAACTTCATGTAATGATCTTTTTTCATTTCTGATTTAATTTTCAGCATAGCAAACTTCACACTCAAAGCATAAGTTTCTTGTTCTAATCTATACCTTTCATGATTCAATCAGGAAAATAAATATGTAAATTTCAATTACAGTGATATTACTTGCTAGACTATGTGACCTATTATATCTATTCCCAAAGGAATAGGACAAAATAGACGTATTCCTCTAATTATGCAGAAAACTTTCAAGACTTTCAAGTCTGCCGTATGTTGGAGGATAGGACTGGAAATTCTGAAGAAATGTTCTTCTCCACTACTGCTTTTGTTGGAGTAGGGTACCTGGTTGGTGACCAAGCTAATAACAAATGTTATTACTCAATTTTGACTGAGAGAGAAGCCTCAGATGGCTCTCCTGGGTCACTTCCACCTAGGCCTACAAACAAGATTCCTTCTTCCTCAGAGGGATCCTGTTGTGTTAGTACTATATTAAAGAGAGAACGAGTGCTGAAATTACTTTCTGCTAAGGTGTTTGGTATGAATGGAATTAGCATCTAGACAGCATTTTCATCTTACTCTCAGTTCATCATGTGTCAGCTGCAGGGCCAAAATTGTTTATAAAGACACCTGGATCACTGCTACTGCTCACTTCTGTAATTTTTATTTTATAAATATGCTGAGGCAAATTGGAACTGGACAGATAAGGGTAAAATTGCACAACAGAGATCATGTTATGTTATGCAGTGAGGGTTTTGTATAAAGGAAATGGGCAAGGAGAGGACTCAAAAATATGGTAAGGTTTTTTTCTCATAACCTTTTCCCAGGAACCAACCACTTTACAGGTTTTCGTTCTTTTTCTTGGCTATCTAAATTTAGTTTGAGTTTGATGTGGGATTGCAGTAGATGGCTAGGAGCTGAACTACTTTATCATAGCTGTTGTTTGTTTTTTTCTCCTCAGATTGTGTTTCCTTCTCTTATTTACAGTGTTTTTTTACATCCACATTTGACTGCTTGGCATATCTTTTGGCTGCTTTATAGCAGAAAACAGAGAGAAGTAGTGGATCATTACTACTGAGAATGCTCATGACTGACAGTTACTTGGCTTCTTTGGCATTGTGTTATTTGAGACTTGTTTGTTCTGTCTGAATGATTCTTTTAGCCCTTATACTTGAACAAGGTGTTTCACTGAAATACTGTTTTCTATCAATTGATACTGTGTCAATGGAGAGACTCAGAAAGAGATAGTGATGATATTTTCCTTAGGCAAATGATGCTTGTCTTCTGTTTTTTGTATAAGTAGTATCAATTTCTTGGTTGCCAACAAGTATATGCTACAATCTTAAATTTCAAATGCTTTTTCTTTGTGTCAGTTTTTGGAAGAGATATAAAAGCAAGTCATTTCAGGCTGCAAAAACAGAACCAGTAATATAGAGACATCAGTCATATACAGGTGTTTTTGTTCAAGAACCAAGCAAGAGATGCACTTCTGGGAGAAAAATGTTTAATGGGCTTAAATCCACACATATAATATTGATACTACATTTATAAAAAGCACGTGTCCATTTTCTCACAATACATGAATTTCAAATCAGTATGGTTTGTTCATGTTTCCTCTGGCAGCCCATGTTACTTGAAGTCTGTTACCAAAGACCATTGTCACTTCGTTTTTTTTTTCTTGAGAGTACTCTAATGTCATTGTATGATTGGACCACAGCTTGGCCAGAATCTGGAAGTGCATGAGTTCTAGCCTTTCCTAAATTGAAAATTCCACAAATCTTCGAACATGTTCTAAACTGAAAAGCTGACGGGTTGCTGTTTTTTTTAAACTAGATTAAACTAATAAATTTATATAAAACATTTTCAAACAGATACCTTCATTGTTTGTTTTGTAATTTTATAAGTTCTTTTCCTGATCTCATGGCTTAGGTCCAGCTGGCAACAAAGAACCATGCTTCAGCTTGCTCAGTCCTCCCCCCACTGTGAGATGGGCAAGAGAAAATCCAACTAGAAGTTTGTGGGTTGAAAAAAGAACAGGGAGGGTCCACTCAGCTGTTATGGTCATGGGCAAAACAACTTGGGCAAGAAATCAGTTTTGTTTATCACCAATCAAATCTGAGCAGGACAAAAAACCAGAACCAGATCTTATACCACCCCTCCCTTCCTCCCGAGCCCAAATTAGTTTGCTCCCCATTTCTCTACCTCCTCCCCCATAGCAGCTCCAGGGGATGAGGAATGGGGTTTATGGTCGATTTGTCACATGTATTTTTCTGCTGCTCCTTCCTCCTCAGGGGGAGGACTCCATACTCTTCCCCTGCTCCAATGTGGAATCCCTCCCGTGGTAAAGAGTCCTTCACGAACTCCTCAGACATGAGTCCCTCCCATGCTTGCAGTCCTTCAGGAACAGACTGCTCCATTGTGGGCTTCCAAAAGAGTCACGGGCTGCTTCATGAACAGTCACTTCCCCTTGCACAGGGTCCTCCACAGCTGCAGCTCCGTATCTGCTTCACTGTGGTCCTTCATGGACTGTTCCACCGTGCTCCTCCATGGGCTGCAGGGGACAGCTCCCATCTCACCACAGGCTGCAGGGGAACCTCTGCTCAAGCACCACCTCCCTTTCTTCCTCACTGACCTTGGTAACTCTGCTCAGGTATTGCTCTCACCTCTCCCTCTCCTCACCCCTGCAGGTATTATTGCAGTTTCATTTTCCTCTTCTTGAATATGTTAATTGCAGAGGCCTATCCACTGTAGCTGGTGGGCTTGGCCTTGGCCAGAGGCAGGTCAGGATTTTGGAGCCAGGGGAGCTCCTTAGAGGAGCCACCTCTGTGGTCCTTTCCCTGCTACCAAAACCATGCCACACCAACCCAAAACACCTGTATCTTTTGCTCAGTTCAGTATATGTTAGTAGCTTCCCTCTTTGAAACATACTTGGCAGAACACCTTTAAAAATCTTTAGGGAATTTCTCTCTATTCTCAGAAGTTCAGGTATCTTGATAGAGGATCCCATACCTGTGGGAAGCCATGAATTATGCATTTGAAAATGCCTAAGCATAATATTTATTGGAAAGAAAGCTAGTAAACTTTCAATTTTCTTGCAGTCTAAGAGTTCAGCAGGATGGAATGATTAGTTTGATTGTATTCTTTTACTGAGAATAGAAACAGAAGAGGTGTACACTGTGACCTTCAAGGGTGTTCATTTGTCATTCTCCTTTTAAGAATGTATACTAACCAAATTGGCAAGACAGTTGGCTTGATGAAGAGTGAAGAAACAACTTCAGAGACCAGACTACTACTGGTGGGACAACCACATAAAAAGCAAAAGGGAGTAATGGTCAAGGACTGAAAAAAATGAATAATAAGGATTCTGGAGAAGAGCACCAAGCAGAACATGCCTGACAGCATCCACAGCTTTTAGAAGGGGAACAGGCAGCTGGTGGAGCTCCACAGCACAGTGGGAGAGGTAGATTGGGTAAATTCAAACCCCCACAGGAACAATCACTGGACAAATAGAAAAAATTATCAGTTCCAAGTTAACCTGAACACCTTCCTACAGTATGGGAAACAGCAAAAGGGGGAGGTGAGTACAGGGTGAGTTTTGCTGAACAGTGACTAAGGCTCATAGGGAAAAGGAGAAGCTCCACCAAGACATTTTGAAAATAAAGCACTGTCTGAAGTTGAAAAGAAAGGGGTTTAGCCTAAGCATGGGAAAGCTGATCCCTGACAACTATAAACAAGGCAGCACATAAAGTAAAGCTATGTTCTAAACTATGGGGGGAAATGGAGAAAAAAACTTCTATTTCCCCTTCTTTCAAACCATGAATTTGAGGAACTTTGCCTAGATGAAGGAAAAACAAATAAACCTGGTTACGGGAAATCAGTCAGACATGCTGAAGACTTACGAAGTAGAAAAACAAATGCAGTGTTAGAGGGGCACAAAAACTGAGAAAAACCTTATGTATCCTCCAATGACAGACCCGAAGAAGACTAGGGAGCTAACCAAGGTCTTTTACCTCTAGGAAGACTCCTCACCCCAAAAAGTTGCTGTGTCAGCAGTCCATCAATCTGAATTATATAACTGACAAAAGCAGTACTCAACAGGACTCAATTTTCTGGATATCATGGAAGACATAATATACTTAGATAAGAATAGTGTGAAGCAAGAAGGAAAAAGGTGAACAATTATAATGAAGGGCACCCAGGTGGGAAAAAACAAGTGCCAGGTTATTTTGTAGAGACAAATCAGTCCTAGCAGTGTGAGTTAAATGTGTCTTTGTTCTCACTAGGACTGAATGCTGGAGATGTCACAGTAGAGACTGCTCTCTACTTCAATCTGCAGCAGGAGAGACAGGGAGAGAAAGATGACTGAGGTGAAAGAACTTCAAGCCGTTTCTGCATTTCAGGAGTATGAAAGTTAACAAGGTTCAGAGAAGATGAAAACTTAGCACTGTGCAAAGAATATCGTCCAATAAAGGAAGACAGTCCCATGTGTGGGGACTGTGGCATACTTTGTGCAGAAGTCTTCATTGCATGTGTTATAGGAAGTAAGCAACTAGATTATCTTTTTGAGAGAACTATTTTGGCAACTTTGCCTATGTTGCATCGCTACATAGCTCTGCAACATGATTTCTTGCAGAGACAACATAGAAGATGCATGGTATAATTATATTATGTATTTGTGCACAGTTTACCTATGTATTGTGTGTCGTGTTTTATTAAAAGTTGGAGGCTGAACAATTGGAAGAAAAGCTGCCTCTTTATTTGTCCAAAGGTGCCCACCTGGGGTGGAATGAAATTCTCTGGGGAAAGTCTGTCCTTTGGAGCCACTGAGCATACTGGGATGGGTGTCACTTCTGGTGAACTCCTAAGAAGAGCAGTAGTAAGAAGCAAAGAGTACCAGGTATTGGGGATAGTGGTGATGTCAAAATATTTATGGATGTAATTCTTAATTATCTTAAGAAACAAAAATAAGTAACTGATGTAAATCACCTCCTGACAAGACAATGGGATAGAAGGAACATACAGATTTAAAACAAGTTACTAAAAACTTTAGCAGGCTAGCTGCCCAAGAAGCTTGCCTGTACTGCATGAATCAGCTAAAAATATGTCCTTTAGGTGAACTTGACTAATTATAGTATGAAAACCACACCTCCAGAAGTTAAGATACCTCTTAACAAGCCTCTGCTTGAAGACTCTCACCCACTGATCTTGCATAATAAAATTAAGACACTGTACCTTTACATGAATACAAGGATAACCTACACCAATCAGCTTTGAGGTGAGGGATTGTGAGCACCAGTAAAAACCTAGTGAACAATTAATATGCTAAATATGGTAATTTACAGTGTGTAAACGTATGACTGTTCCAATGTTGTATGTGCTAGCTTTGTGGAAATACCCCCAAGCACCCCTTTCTGCAAAGAACTGCTAATAAATTGCTAATACCTCGACTCCTGTGTTATTGGCTTGCACACCAGGTAAATGAACCCTCTTTTGGGACAACAGTAGGACAGCGAGACCTTACTTGAAAAGCCAAAGGTGTGACTGTGATGTCAGTTGCAAGCCAGGAAGTCCTAGGAAGATTTTTTACTACCTGCAAGACTGGAGGAAAGTACTGTGGTGTGTCAACTGTTTTCAACATTTTTTGTTGTAATCTATGACATACCAGAGCTAAATTTCATTCATGGTATTGATCTGTGCTTGTGTGGAAGCTGATAAACCTACCTGTAGGGATTTTGTACTTCTCAGTGGTCTTTTTTTTACAAAGCAAAGAAAACAGTTACTCTAAATGAGAGACCTGGAGTCACAATGCGTGTCATTCAATCCACAAGTACACTAACCTTTATCCCACATGTGGGCTGGAAAACTGAGAACTTTTGTACCTTTTGTGAAAAAGTCTTGCCTGTGCTGAGTCCAATACTCCCTGACCAAGTTCTTTTAGATACTGCACACATGCAGGGTGTAATGTTTAATATAAAATGTACTTCTCTGAAGGAATTTAATATACAGGATTTCTGACTTGGCACAGCTATACAAAATACACTGAAAACAATGTAAATGGCAAATGTAAGTTATGCTTAGCAAAATATAGCAATTGCAATATACTATTCAATCACGATGCCAATGCAATTCCAATGTAATTGGCTTCTATAATATGCTCTCCATCACACTACTGGGCATCCACAGTTGCTGGGAAGGAATACATGGGTTGAAGCCAGCTCAAGCCCATTGTTCTCTTCAAAATACTTCTGCTAGTTGTCTAGCATTTATAGTCTATGTTGGGATGAATCATGTGTTCACCCCACCTCCATGATAGCTTGGCTAATTTAGGGGAGAAATTCACACCCTTTTAATGACCTCAAGGAATTAATCAGTTGATCAACTCAATTGTTGATAGGTGTTTACCTAAAATAAAGGCTCCCCCCCTCGTCTCCGTTGTGTGGATGTAAAGTCAGCTTATTTGCAAAAGCTGTGGTCAGTCACATCTTGCATTATTCCCTGAGCTTCATAGGCATGCTGGCCTTTCCCATCCCCTCTGAGCCTTCTTACATTTATAGGATTTTATTGGTCATTCACATGTGTTGGGGCACAAAACTGAAACAGGAGGTATTTGTGAACTGTAAAGCAACAAAATGCTTTGAGTCATTAGAAATTCTTAATTTGGAGAATTTTTGCAATGGTTCATTTTAATGCTGACCTTTCTTTGATTGCTTTTAATATAAATACTGTGAAACTTACAGGAAAAGAGGTCACATTGAAATGATTCAATTTTATTTTATTTTTACTTTAAGAAATGTCAAAATAAGTCACCTGGGTTATTGCCAGATATGATGCTCTGATGGTATACTTTAAGACAGAGATGTAGTCCTTTCTAAAAAATTATTTTGCTTTTTTCCAATCAGAAATTTATTACTAGCTGTGCTATCCTCCAGACAGGTGGAAAAACTCCTACCCAGCTGAATTTAGAGTCAAAACAGTTGGAGAAAATGTGCTACTGTTGCACATGAGAAAGAGTCATTTTGGTCCAGTTACTTAATGAAAAGTAATCAAATGCTATTTTTTGCTGTTCAAGAAGTTAATGGTAATAATCATTCTTCTTTGAGATAATTTATGTATTATGTTACCAATACATATTTTTTTTAAGTCAAAAACCCTGATGCAATTGACTGATCAATAGCGTAATAAACTAATTGAAACTGGCTTACTGGTGTGTATCCTGATTCCAATAAAGTTACCAGGTTCTTAAGTCTTATGCTCTTACACATGACTAAATAATATTTTCCAGTGTTAAAGAGTTTGCACGATGGTGAAATGCTCTTCATCTAGCATGAAACATAGGCAGGTCTTTCCTGCTTCAGATTTGTCAGATGGCACACAAATAACATTTATGCTGTCACTATGCCTGTCTCATTTCCTGGGAACCTTTCCATTTGTATGTAGGCATTCCTGTGAAAGCTGGACACTTTGGATTGAAAAGCATGCTGCTTTTCAGACATCCTTCTGATGAGAGCAGCTATGAAGTGTCTGTAGAGAAAGTCATTAAATGCCCCAAAGAAAACACAGATATTGATGTAGATAAGCAATTACAGATTTTTTTCTCATAAGCAATTATAGAAAATGTCAGACTCCTGATAACATCAAGGGAGTTGGCTGCTGTTACAATGTGTGATAAGCAGCATACATGATAAATGGCAGTTTAATTTATATACTGGAAATATTCCTCAATTAATCTGAAGTATATAAATCACATTAATCAAGAAGGAGTCTTTCTACTAAGTTTAATTTTATAGGCGTTATACTGTCAGAAGATTTTATTAATGGGTAAATGCATCGTTGATTATCACAAATGCTCTCAAAGCCAAACTGGAAAGCTAATAGATTCTTTCTCCTTCATCTTAGATCTTTGATTGTACTGGGAGTAATATGAACTTCAAGAGGACTTTGAGAGTAAAGTACATGGTGTCACTGAAAGAATGGGTTAAAATTTACCTGTGGTGTCAACTGGTTCTTAAGTAGCACTCTGTTGCGTTGAGCTGCTCTGTAATATGCTAGCTGACTAAATGATTGTTGTGGAGATGTATAGAATTTTCCTGTAAATGCTTTTACTCTCTAACAGTACATAGAAGTTCTGTAGGAATTTGTCTCATGTATAATGACCAAGAATAGTTGGGCTTTTTTGCTTTGGAAAGTAGAATTTTTCTAGATATTTCATATACTTATAACCCAGTATCACTGTTTCAAACTAAAAGAGTTATGTAATGTTATGTACGCCCTGTTTGTGCAAATACTTAACTAAGCACTATTTTCAGTTCTAGTTTTTATTAGTGGACATTGTGTTAATTACAGTATTGTAGAAAAATCTGTGCATAAAATGGATGTCTCCTTTTTGCTGTTTTAATTGTAAGAATAATGGTTGAAGATTCGCTGCTGTGTCTCTTAAAAGATAGGTGTCAGTTTAGTTGCTCAAATGCTAAATGAGTTTTAAATCTCTACTGTGTCTAGTGATTATAGTTTTCATTAGTATCTGAAATGATACAATACAGACATTTGGACCATTTTCCAAGGATTACATTTGACACAGCTGTATTCGCCATAGCATAGGCACTGTGGGATATATTCAGCAGATCCAAGTGCCACTGAGGTGCCTGGGCCTCGTGTGCTAGTCCCTATGTTTTGTTCATCTCCTTTGAGGGCACAGGAACTTAGCTGACACAGCTTGAGTCCAACAGCTTCATTAGTGGAACTGCACTCTACTTTTCTACTAGTACTCACAGAATGTTTTGTGCCAGCGTAAACTTCATTCACTACTTTATAACATGAAAACTTTTGAAAGTGGAACATGGAGTTTTCATAGGTCTTTATCTTAGGTGGAGGAATCAGTAAAATTCAAAATCAAATCTGAAGGTAGGCAGCCTTTTCACAGCTGAGTCTAATTCTCAAAAATATTTTAGATGTTGCATTTTCCCAGACTGAATATTTTTAAAACTTTACAATTTAGTCTTGAACATTGAACGTGAATTTTACATTTCCCTCTTAAGATTTACAGCTCTTCCATATTGTCTTGTTTGTCACTGTCATCCATTTAAAGAAGCCATATGTGACTTTCATAATTAAAAAATCAGTCAGATAACAACTAATCATAATGCTCATCAGAGATCTCCATACGAAAATCCACTTTTTCACATACAACATGGTGTAGTCCAAGAAGACAACCTGAAAAGCATGTGTTTTATTTTCCTAAAGCATTTTATTTTTAGTACACTTGCCTCAAAACTGAGACACCTTATGACATTATGATTTGAAGCCTTACTGTCACAGTTTGACTCGGATCAGCAATTAAACCAGTGAAAACAGTGCTCTCGATCCCCTCTCCCTTCCACCCAGGTAGGGAAAAGAGAGAGAGAATGAGGAGAGAGGCGCACTTCCGGATTGAAAACTGAACTAGACTGCTTTAATTAAATACTAATGATAAAAGAAAACATGTACAAATGTCAGGAATGTGCAAAACACCTATCACTTCACCCCCCCCTCAGCAACTCCCATGGCACTCTCCTTAGCTGTGAGAAGTTCTG
The DNA here is from genome assembly GCA_020745705.1 of Hemiprocne comata. Lineage (NCBI taxonomy): Eukaryota > Metazoa > Chordata > Aves > Apodiformes > Apodidae > Hemiprocne > Hemiprocne comata. The sequence goes on along the minus strand of CM036587.1, from coordinate 77,623,283 downwards.
AAATGTCCCAGACTGCTACCAGAGATAGTGGCAGAGCAGACAGGAGCTGAAGGTAGAGTTTGTGAAGTTCAGGAATGCACAAGCCTAGAGATCAACAGTGATGGATAGATGGAGTCCTCCCTGGATGCTGGCCAGGAATGAAAGAAAAGGGAAGAAGAAGAAAAAGTGGCTTGACTTGTGTGATCCCTGACTTTATGCCAAGTCCTACATATATATATGGATGGGATACTTTGATTGATCAGTTTTGTCATCTGTCTAGTCTGCTCCTCCTTATGGGAGGGTTGCAGATATTAATCTCCTCCTTTAGTATCCAAAGCAGCAGATTCAACAAGCAGAGCAAAGTGTCCTTGGTCTCTCAGCACTAACTACAAACATCCAGGCATTATCAGTCCACTAGCTGGAAAACTTGTGTGCTGCTTAAAAGAATTCACTGAAGAAAAAAAATCATTAAAAAGAAAATTGGTTTATCCTGGCTCAAACCAGGACACGTGCAAGCTCTTTCTAGTTTCTCAAAATCGATCAGTAGTATTAAAAAACTTTAAAAAAAAATTATCTGAGAAGTCTTTTGTGAAAAAAACCCCAAACAAACAACTGCCAAAACAAACAAAACAACACCCTGTAATCTCTTTTCTGCAGTGTTTCCACAGTAGTGAAGAAACTAAAGACAGAGGCACAGTGCAGATGTTTTACCATGTTTTAGCATTTTGAAAGATCTTTTATTCTGTTAAATCTTATTTTAGAAAAAGCGAAATTCATAAAAAGAAAAGTCTGGATCCCAGCGCACAGAATATAGCATTTAAATCACCTTATCTTTTATCCCCTTACTGGTAGTTCTTTAGAAGCAACTTTGGTATGGGTAAAAGCACTGCAGCTTTTAAGGTGAATACTAGAGAAGCTTAAAGCAAAAGAGCCTTAAGCATGTCTGCAGGGAGATTCATTTTAGCACAGAGATTGAGACCTTCCACAGTGATATATTACAGCTCATAGTGCTGTTATATCATAGGGGACCAAACCAGAAGTGGTTTCATTGAAGTCAGCAAGAACAATTCTAAGTGACATTTGAAGAGGGTCCTTCATTTGGTCCCAGGATTTGGTTTGATGCATGTATACACATGCTTATTTTTAAACTAGCATCTTGCTTCTTTTCTGGAGCTCACCAGGTAAACAGGGGTTTTTTTGCTGACCTTAAAAAGGTTACAGCTAGGTAGCGTAACCTCTCAAGTGTAATGGACGCTTCAGGTGAATAGAAGCAACAACTGCTGTGTGCCCTCAGAAGGCAGAGATGATATGTTGAACCAGGACACCAAAAGATTTGTTCACATATGCTGTTGCCCAGAGGCAAGTAGGAGAAATGAAAGTAGGCCAGTTCTTCAAAAGTTACCTTCAATGATTTTCAGTTTTGTCCATTTAATTTCTTCTGAGCACCATTTCAACACAAGGGAGGTGAGTATCACCCTCTCTTCTGATGTAAAAAATATTGAGGAGCTACAGAAACTTGTTTCATGTAATTGTTCTAACACAATAAACTGAATTTTCATTCATTCAGGCATAACACCTTTCAAAAGGAACGAAACAAATGTGTAGTCTGGATCCCCTCCCTTTCTCTCTCTTTGTAAAAACTTCCTCGTACCATAGAAATGCTCTTACTTGATCCCTTCCCTCATGGATGAAAGGAGCCTTAACCTCATATCATACAGGACAAAGTTACAGGACTTAAATATAGACACATATGTTCCTTAGGGCCCACACTTAAGGAAACATGTTTTCTGTTTTTCTGCTTATATTTATTCTGACTTGATAGATGATGTTAAGGCACTCAAGACAGTCTTATATGAACTAATTTATTGAGTGAAATGACTTTTCAATAATTGGCAGAGGTATCTCAGATTTCAGACTGACTGCATCTTTCAACATTTTTATCAGACTAGTTCATTTGAAAATCACAGCTCTTGATCTTGAATGGCAATAAATAAACAACCCACAAACAAACTTTCCCTAAGGTGTGATTGTCCATCTGGCTGTCACCCATTATTTCAAGCTGGTTTTACAGTCCATTTCCATTGCATTTAAAATATATATATACACACACATATATAAAATAGAATCATCTTAGTGATACCCTTTAGGGAAGTGTTTTAGTAAGAAATAATTATTTTTTTTCACCATAAAAATGAAACTGAAAGTACATACTATGTTTTACTCTTGAACTTGTTTATGCCAGTTATTCATGGCTCATGTAATTGTTCTGCTAGTTGCTATGTCCCCATGGCCACTGGAGAGCATGGTTTCTCTCAGCCCTGACAACACTGGATTCACTGTGCAGACTGCATAATTAGGACAGTGGTAAATTATCATCTGGAGCAGATCAAAACAGTGGTCTCATCGTCCAGCAGCTTTGTTCTAAAAAAAAAGTGTTAATACTCCTTTACAAGAGTTTACTAAGTTCTTATACATCATTCCTCATGTGCCTTTGCTGGTTTTCATCTTTTTTAATACATATAACCGTAAAAAGAGTGTTACAACTATTACCATCAACTCACCAAGTCCTCACAGTCCAGTCATTAAGAAAGATCTCATGTTCAGTTCCTGCTTTATTTATATTTCCATCAGTCCTTTCATGGACCACATATATATCTCCTCACCAGTCTGTCAATTTACAGTCATTGTACCTTGGTACAGTATCTTTGTACAGGCACATTCTAGAGATTTACTTTTGTTGTACAGCTACAATAATTTAAATATCATATACTGGACTTCAGGACATCTTTATAACATTTTCTTTCTTTGCATAAGCTGTAGTGCAAAGAAATGAAATTTTGGGGAATTTTGTGTTATAATAATGCTAATAAAATTTTATTATAGTGATGGTTTTTAAATGATAACATTTTACAAGGGCATGGAGTGATACAACAAGGGGTAATGGCTTTAAAGTGGAAGAGGGTAGATTTAGATTAGACATTAGGAAGAAATTCTTCACTATGAGTGTGGTGAGACACTGGAACAAGTTGCCCAGAGAAGTGGTGGATGGCTCCCCCCCGACAGTGTCCAAGGCCAGGTTGGATGGGGCTTGAAGCAACCTGGTCTAGTGGAAGGTGTGGCAGGGGGGGTTGGAACTAGGTGATCTTTAAGGTCCCTTCCAACCCAAATAATTCTATGATTCTATTACTATTATTTAACAGTGAATAAGGTGTCTTTAAGCAGATACACCAATTGGCTACATTTCCATGTCCTCAGGAGGCATCTAAACCTACTGTGTTTACATGTGTCAGCTAAAACTGATGTCTTTGTTCAGTGTCCATTAATTAGTTAATAGTAAAGAAAATCAGACCAAAAATGTATATTCTTCAAAAAGTGCTAGTATTTTTGCTGTTATCAGTACACTGTAGGAAGGTGTATTAGTGTTTGAGAAAATGCCTGTACCTGATAAAATGCCCCAAGCTACAGCAAATAGCCTACTACTTATCACAGGAAAGTTGTTTTTCTGAGTATTTAAATGCATATTTATTTAAAAACCAAAACCTCAGTTCATTACAGTATTCTGAGACAAAGTTTCTTGTTTGTATTTAAACAAATATATTTGGTACCTGACACTTTCACTTTCATTGTTCTTATTGGTATTCAACACACTTGAGAAACCTAAGATAGGAAATAGACACTTTCCTTAAGACTGTATTCTTAATAAGTACATTTTCCACATTTTACATTTAATAATCACATTTTCCAGATTTCCTTTCAAGAAACATGCCTTCTGATAGGAAAAGTTTTTCTTATAATCTCTTTCACTTACCTGATTCTGTAAAAGAAGCTAGGCTTTTCTTTTTTCTTTTTTTTTTCTTTTTCCTTTTTTTCTTTTTTCTTTTTTTCTTTTTTCTTTTTTCTTTTTTTTTTTTTTCTTTTTCCTTTAACAGTAGATACTTTCCCCCCTGATGTTCTCTCAGATTCTAGTATTGGACATATCTCTCCCTTTAATAGAAGATCTAACTTCGGTTAAAAGACATGAGGTAGATTTGTAAACAAAACAGAATTTGTCACTGAATGCATATATTTTCTAGGCTGCTGGTGCAATATACCTTATTCTGATTTTCTGCTTTTTCTCTCCTGAAATACACTGTGGCTTATTATGTGGGTGATTGAAAATTGTATAAATGCCTCCTTTTGTTCCCATCTTTCTTCCTCCCCCAGTGAACACATTAAAATAACTCATTATCAGAAAGTTACTGTGCTCACTTAAGGAATAGAATTTATGTCCTGGAAATCTATCCCAGAAATGAAAATGATAATTTTATCCATTGTGTACAAATTTACAAAATGCTTGTTCTACTAGTAGTGAATGGCTATTGGAAGGAAAAAAATAAGTTCAAATACACTTAAGAACTTTTTTTGGGGGGAAGGAATATTAAAATGTAATAAATTAAAAGTTCAACTAATAAAGGGAATTATTAAAAAACTTTACCTCTTTATTGACACCTTCTGTGTAGCAGAAGAGAGTTAAAGGTAACAATGTATCTCCAGTGGATATTTCAGTCTCTTAAATTTTTAGTACAATTCTCAGCTGCTTCTTCTGTAACATGCCCTTTACACAGGAAACTCTTGACAGCTAATGAAGTAGGCTACACATACTCAAAAGACACCTTTCTGCTCAAGAAGTTGAAGTGGCCTGAAACGAGAAAGTGAGAAACTATGTATCAGTCTGAGAGTCGTCGTTATAGCTGTGGTTTTCACTGAGAGCAGATTCAGTTTTCTGAGTTTTGCTGCCCCACACTGGGATTACAAGAAACTACATCACAAAAATCTAACTTGAAAGGCAAAAAGCCGTGAGAAAAACAAAGAGAAGATATATGAAAGCCATGCACTTTGTAACAGTTTCATGTAGCCTCTATAATTCAACCATATTTCCTCTATCCTTAATTGTAGTACAGCTACTTCAATAGTTTTGCACTTGTGAATTTTTGCTTTTAACTGTTTATCAGATCTTTAGTTCCTAGCGTCTCTTCTTTCTTTGCCATTCATGTTTTCTCTTATACAAGCAACACTCAATTGTGTTTGTCTCAGTTTTAAACAATTGTATTTTCTGAATGACTCAGTCCTGTAGTTCTGTATTCATTAAATAGGTCCAGCACTACTAATCTCATTTTGTATTTCTTAACACTGTGATTATCCAAACATTTTTACATAAGATTGATGGCTTGAAGAACACTGGGTTCTTCTGAAAATCTGGGAAGGAAAGGATTGAATAAAACTGATGTCTGTTTCTGTATAATCCAGCTCATTCCTTCTTGTGAGATCATACTTTATTTCTATTTCAAATTTTCCGGCCTTTTATGTACCAGACTGTGGCAAGAGATTACTTTTGTTAATGGGCAGATGCTACTATAAAACTAGTTGTCCTCTTGAAAGTAGAGATTTTGAATTGGTCAAAGTATTGACAGTGTTTTCTCAGTGAGGTACTACTAGCTAGGCATTTCTCAAGAGACATGCACTTAGGTGCCTGACTATTTGTGTGTTTCAGGGGCTCACAGGAGACATTATGCTGTTGACAGATCTGTTTAAACCTTAAGAACTTTTCCGCAGGAAAATAACAGTGCTTGTGCTATTGATAGATACACCTCAGTCTAGGTTCCACTCACTCTGATATGTCTCAGTTCTAGGCCCACGTCTGATGTGGCCTGAATTGTAGCTCAGTCCTTGAATTACGGGGATGATGGGCAAATCTCTTGATTATTTATGAAAGGGCAAAATTGGGAGCTGGAGTTCCAGAAGACTGTTCTCTTTAGTCAAAGCGAGTATAGTAGAGGCAGTAACAGCATAATGCTGAGCTGTGGGGCTGGATGTTTTCCTGAACAGCTCTCACAGACTATTTAATAAACTGTCATTATTCAGAATTCAGAGTTATGGCCCAAAACACCCTGCTCAAGTGTTCAATCTGAACAGTTCGTTTCATCTGATTAAATCACAAGTTGGGCTAATGATGAAGGCTAATTGTCTGAAGCGAAATCCAGACAGGACTGATGGACTGATGCTAATAGAATAAAGAAATTAAATGCTTGAAAATTAAGGGAAGGATTGCATCTTTTCCTACAAGAGATAATTTCTTAACTAGAAGGCTGCAAAATTCTTTCCACTTAGAATTTTGTATGTTATTGATATATTTATCTTTGGGATTACAACATGAATGTCCTTTATGTAGATTTTATGTTTAAATCAACGTGCAGATGAAAAGTAGTGTAGATGTGGTGGTTTCCTTATTACACAAATGTCTCACCCTGAATGCCTATTAGTCTTCTGTGATCCTTCTACCAAATGGTGAAATAGAATGGGTAAGAACCTGCTTATTTGTGATAATGTCTTTTAGGTTCTATTAATTTTAGTCTTAAACTGTTGGTTAAAATGAGAGGAAAAATGTACCTGTTTGTACATGTATTTTTATGTAAGCCTTCTGTTCTCCATTTTCAGTTTAGAAACTGTCTGATGGGATGGCTTTTATGAATGTATGGATATACTGACTACTTTATGCACTGACATTGCAGAGATAGCAGTGATTTCAATTGTTAACTTAAGTCTTTGCAACAAGACAACTTGATAATCATGCTTCTAATGTCTACATCAATTAAATAAAATATATGCTTCTCTTGCATTACTTAGGTAATGTATTCAGTTTTATCTGAGTCAAAAACCTTTTTCCTTGTCCTGTTCATCTCACTGGTTGAAATTATTCTAATGGCAAGTAATGAAAGGATATATTTATACCAAGCTGCAGCCTTAATGACACACCTTATAACTACTGCTCTTTGCAAGAGTGAACCAAGAAGCAAGAGTGAAGGCAACCCCAAAATATGGACTTTTCACATTTCGGTGATTTTATATGGGTCAAAAGAATAAGAGATGTGTTTGTTGTCAGCACAGTATAAAAACATGTAAACAAAATGCTGCTCTTCTCTTAAATTCAGTTGATATCTCACACCACTGTAAAAATAAACATGAAAAGTGAAAACAAAACAAAACAAAACAAAACAAAACAATAATTATCTAAAGAAACTTCTTATTTACTGCAGGATTGAATATCTGCATTAAAAAGCTGTTCCAGTCAAGACCTCAGTCTGGTGTCTGGGGAAGTATATGTTTAAGTACATTGGTTGCATTAGTCAACATTTTGTGTTTTGATATTCTCAAGAATATAAAATCAGATACCAACAGTGAAATTGAAATGATTTTTTAAATATAGACTTCGACCGTCCTCAGCATTGCATAGGCTTTGAGATTTACTGATGGCTCTATACTATATGAACCCTCAGTACTGAAATAATACAAAATTATAAATATTTCAAACTCACTGTTTATAGTGGTCTATCAGTGCTTTGCCAGTAGTTACGATTGAAATAATATATTTAAATATTTTAAACTTTTTTATCATTATTTTTGAATGTTACTCTTGACTGAGAATTTTAAAAATAATTTCAAAATTAGGGAAGACCTTGATAAATCTAAGTATAACAAACTCCAGTATGGGAAAGAGCTTGGGTTGAACTTAATCATAACCTTTATTGCTTGTGAAATCCTACTAAGCATCTTTGGATTTTTCTGCCATCAGTTCCATTGCTGTTCTCCAGTACATGCGGATTCCTTTTCTTGCCAGATGCAGGTGTCTGACCATGCTAACTGAGCATTTTGAACTTTCCACTCCATAGGTGGGGCTTGACTTTCATTCATAGACTTGCTGGTCAGTTTCTCTTGCTTGGGTTGTGAAATGACAAGTCCTCAGAGAAGAAGATACTTGTCTTCTCTGGGCATTCCTGCAGACAGACAGTTACCTGTGCAGCACATTCTCTGTAGAGTCTGCCTGAAACCTAGTGATTTCCAAGAAGCCCTTTCAAATTTAGCTTCTTTCATCCTCCTCTTGTTTCAAACATATCAGAATGAGCATGTCTTCAATCTTTGTTTTCACTAGTTTCTTTTAACAATGTGAAACTCTAGTTTCTTAGATGGTTGTCTTCTAAAAATATATTTTTAAATAAAACTTTTAAAAGATATGTCTTTATTATCAGGTTCATAACATTATGGGAGTGAACTTGAACAGTCTTAAGGAATCTTTTTTTAACCTTTTAGCACATTTCCTTTTACTTTGGTCTTTTTTGTGCTCTGGATAAACGAAAATAATTGGGTACTGCACACGAGTTTTTGAGGTAAGTTCATTCAGTCCGAAAAATTATGTGATTTTTTTAAAAAATTAATATTGCATTTAATAAGCCTGTGTATTAACTTCTCATACATTTGTTAAGAATTTAATTTCTCTACTAACTGAACAGGGGAGGGAGCAAAAGTACTGTTATGATTTTATTGATCATTAATTCACAATGACCTAATTCATACGGAAAGTCAACTCAGAAGTGCTATTTAGACCCCCTTAGAAAAGAAACCAAATTGTCCTTACTCTTCCCTTTTAACAACCCCATTTCTCATCCCAGTGTCTATTTCTCATAGAACTTAAGCTTTGTCTTTCCCAGCAAGCTAAGATAGTTTCAATTTAAAGAACTAACAATTCATTTGTATTTATACCTCACTTTTTATCACAGGGATAAGCTTCACAATTTGACTATATCATGCCAGTGGTCCAAATCTTTGTCCCCATGACTCATAGTGAACTTTTAAATGCTCAGCCTTTCCAATGAAATTCAAACTTTCACAGATTGATAAACATTTACGTTTTTCGGTCACTTGCACAAAGTGTTCGTTGTATTTGATATTTGGAGTATAATAGTCTAGCCAGGGAAGGGCTACTTCTTGATTGCTGCTCAGAAGACAGTTGTTTAGCTAATTATGAACTTGACTGGGCTAATTGTGCCTGCCCTGAACTGTACATATCAGGGAGAATAGTTTCTTAGGGATTTTTGACTTCTCACAAATTGGTATCCCAAAAAGAATTAGTATAAGACTTCCCATAAATAATTTGGGGAACAAAGTTGAGAGCTTGTAATGTCAGATACAGTGACATAAGTGTACTGATGTATAAGCATTTTATGTAAGTATGAGCAACATGACCTAGAAAGGGGCAAAGAAAATCTTATGTAGTTGCACCTGAATGCAAGTAAAATGCAGCAAACAAGTAAAAATTCAGAAGATATGGAACAAAATAAGCACAAGTGAAATAGGAAGAATATTTTGCTGAATACAAAAGAAGAATGGTTGGCAAAACTGTAAACAAGATCAGGGGCATGAAAAGCAGGCTTTGGAGGTGGGTAGGTATATAGATAAAAAACTTGAATGAGGATGGAGAAGAAAGAAGACAAGCCTGCTTCAGTTCAGACTTCTCTTGATCAAGAGCTCTTCAGTTTGATCACCTCAATCTCTGCAGCTAAGGCCATGAAGGACAGTATCCATCATTGCTAACTACATAGCATCAGCTCTGTGGTTTTTTTATCCTCACAATTAACTTATATTCTAGGTGTTAAAGAGAAAGAGTTTTGTACAGAGAGTATGTATTCATAATGTATAAGAAGCAAACATCAGCATGAGGTGAGTTGGCAATGAATTAATATAGTGAATTTTTGTTTTAAAATCTAAAACTGGCATGATATATCAGTCTTTTAAGAACTCCCATCATACACCTCTGTAATTCCCTTCCTGATAAACATATACATACCCACAAAGATATTGTTGCAGAAGATTTTTAAACAAGCATGAGATGTCACTAAGCTAAACTTTTTACATCTTGTGGTTTTTTAGTGCATTTTTTTTTCTTAAAGGCTTCTAAGAAGTGAGCTGGACAATAGATTACTCTAGTAACTAAATTATAACTAAATTATGAAGTTTATAAGCGGAGAAAATGCTTGCATCTTTTGCTTCTGGAATTATGCTAGCCATTTAAGTACCTTTTCTAACCTGACAAAATACTGAAGATCATAAGTTTTCAGTGTTTGCACTGTCTCAAAAATCACACTGAAATGTTCCATAGCAAGACAGTTCTGAGACATCAAGCTGTCACTATCATAGCAGTTTTCAACTATGTGTAGTTGCCTATTACTAGCAAGTTGAAACAATGCAAAGTTAACAGTCTACAGTGTTTCCAGAAACTTTTTTGGAAGACAGAAATAAAAATTCAACTACAAGTTTGTCATTATTTCTTTTTTTTTTTTTTTCCTGGGAGAAAAGAACTTTCTGGGAGAAGCCAACTTCATTCTGTCATTGGTGTAAAATAAAAGTCTGTCTTCCTCACATCTGTGCACTACTTTGAAACTGTTTCTAAAATCATTTAGGTGTATTGGCTTGAAACTGTGAACAGGAAGCACTAGATGAGTGTTTATTCTGCAGTGGTGGTGATGAGAGAGCAAGAGAGCTGGTGCAGGACTCTTTCTGGATTTCTATAAGGAAAGCCTAACAACAAATGGCTTAATAAAATAATGGCTTTCTTTAATATGATGGCATGAGAGGAGAAATACAGATAGTGATTGAGTCTTGCATCTCTTCAGATGCTGGGCACCCCACATTCATGCAGCATCAGTCAGCGCCTGGATGGATTTTACACACAGTGCTGTGGAGAGCAGATGCTGTCTGTGGAGAGAACCTCTCCCTTTTGGTCATCTGAGCTGTGTAAAATCCTTGCCAGAAACCAGCTTTGCTTCTAAAGGGTGTTCCCATGAGAACTTCTAGCTGCATAGTTAGATAAAGGTGAGGCCAGGCAGGGGGTGTAATCGCAGGTACCAAAGGGGAGATGCCTGCAGGCTCTTGGTTACAACGAGCTGGCTGAATTTGTCCTGCAGCCAAGAAGTTGTGCAGCACAGCCCAGCCTGAAGCCATGCTGGACATGCTGGACAGGCAGTGCAGCACAGGCCTGAGCCTGCTCAATTAACTGTCCTGTGGATCACCAGCTGCTAGAAGTGCAAAAATTTCTCAGTCAGGATCAACACACTGTTAGAGTGGAATAATACAAAAGATTGAGTTCCATGAATATACATCGAAACTTATCAAAGGGTCAAGTTAAGAATACATTAGTATCTTATGCAAAATTTAAGCAGAAAATACAAAATACTCAGTGCATATATTTTCCCTATAAATCTGAAATCGCTTTGGGCAGAAAACAGGTATTAAAATATCTTGGCCTCGTTGGGGACAGTTCTGGGCATGATCAGTAGAAGGACTTAAGGTACTTTTGTTTTTCCTATTTTGTAGTAAGAAGCGTCAAGCTGTCTAAGGGGCCCAGTCTTGTAAGCATACTAACAACATTCATAGCACTGGCTTCAGCACGTTGCTGGCTCTAGAACTTCTCATCCTGGTCATGCTAGACTTGGGCATAGAAGGTATGATTTACTATCTATTCTATAAAACTACCAATGACTGAAGCTTTCTCCTTGTCTCCAGAGCCTGACAGATTGATCCATTTAAAGTGACACGAAGATCAGCACGTTTTTCACCCTCACTCTATTAATCCATGCTTCACTTGTCTCAACATCTTGAAACCTATACTGAGTTCTCAGAATGTCTCAATCAGGCCCTGCTGAAATTGAGAACAGCTGCCACCACGGATCTTAGGAATTCATACAGTGTGATTTATTGTCTTTTGCAGATGCTAAAGGTCCCATAGCACTTAATGGGACCACTCACTGAGTTGTCTCACAGTCCTTGGCCATAACTCCCTCATGTGTCTAACTGTGTATACTTTTCAATGCATGAACTGATGCCCAGCCTGTTTAGAGGTAGCTGAATGTCACTGATGATGTATTGGTTTATGTATAGCTAGCAAGGACTTACAGCCCCTTTCAGTACTAGGGAGCTTTATAAATATAAAATATTACTGGTGACTGTTGCTTTCAGTCTGCATACAGATAAGACTAACTGCTTTCAATAGATCTGTAAATGTAGCCATTTTAGTACATACCTTTTAATTGAAAGAAAAAGAGAGGTGGGGTAATCTTGGTAAATCAGTTTACAGAATACAGAAATAAGCAATTATTTTGTAATTATGTGGTACTTGGTAGATGCAAAAAGGTCCTTTTTATAATTTCTCCAATGCAATTTTCATGTAATTTTCAGAAAGTAAATAACCATATCATTAAAATAATTATCTTGCTATTGACAAAATAAACATTAAAACTTTTTTCCCTGAGTACTCCAAGACCTCTTCTGAAAGGACTAAAGCAAAAGAAATTATAATAGAAAAGACCCACTATAAAAACCTGAAGTAAATTACACAGAAAAAATGGGCAACTTAAAAAACAAAGGTGACAAAAATGAATTGGTTCATATTTGTGTACTCATGTAATATAGAGTCAGAATATATTTGTGAAGTGCATTATAATCTGAAAGTATTTTTCTGTTCCAGTGTGTGGAATGTAAGTCATTCATCTGAGTGTCTTCTTGCAGGAAGATTCTTACTTACATTCACTGAGTAGTTATGTTTTCATTATTTAGTGGTTGCAGAGTTGCTCTCTTTCTGGTCTGTGTAGAACTTCTCTGAGATCTGCAGAAATGGCAAGGATACTTAATGAGCTTAGATGGTGTAGATGTGGATCTTCTATAATTACAGAAAAATTTTAAAAACCTATATATTGAAATGCAGTATTTAGACAAATAGGAGCCTGACCGTTTTTATTTAGCTGAGCTGGGTGAATAATATCCAGATGATTTCGTCACGTCTGACTATCAAATCAGAGATCCCTTTTAGTTTGTGAAGACCCATCCTGCTATAAAGCAGATATAAAATGGGTGCATGTATAGTGAGGGGGTCATATTATGAAAGGTTTCTAAAGGACTTGACTTTTCATGACCATTATTTGCAATGAAAAACTATTTGACGTATTTCACTGTTAGGTTACAGGGTTGGATATCTCCTAATTTAGCAGACACCATAACTCAAAATGATGATATCAAAGCATTGACTAACAGAATAAACAGCTTCCCTTCTGTGACTGTTGCATTTGAGAAGTTATCTTTTTGAATACTGTTTAAAGACTCCCTGAGCTTAAAGACTGTTTCTGATCATCCAAACACCAGGAAAGAATAATGCCATGACCTATACCATTAGAAACAGATAGATGGATTTGCCTCAACTGGTTTTAAAAATAAATCAGAAAGGTAATTTCTTCTGTGGCTTTCTCTCATACTTAAAAAATTAAAATATATATTTTAAGAAATTTGCATAGATATTGTGCTTTGTAATTACCTTGCCATTCCTGTTGCTGCATTATGTCTCTTTATCCACATTAGGTCTTTCCCAAAATCAGATTTTTTATTAGCCTTGCAGTGTTCCCATTGCTATTTTATTACTCTGACTCCCTGGTGGCTCTTAGGACAAATTTCCTGTTTCCTCTCCTGACAGGAGGCTGCCCTGTTTCACTTTCTGCCAGTGGAAGCATCTTGTGCTGTCACAGTCCAACTACCAAGCTTTCTGCTGCATGACATTCTCAAGGTTTGAATCTGTCACTCGAGCCTCAGTAGGGTATGCTACTAATTTTAAAACTTGCTGCTTTCTTTTTAGGCAAATAAATGCTCAAGTAGCTCTTTTAAAGCTCTTTTGGGTTGTCACTGCACACAGTGGTAAGTGTAATATTAGTAATTATCCTTTAGGAATTAGTCTAGTAAAACAGGGAAAAATCTATACTTTTGTCTGTCCTCACTGGAGGCTTTAAATATACAGAAGACTATCTTCATTTTCCTTTTCTGAAGATTTAGTGATTAGGTTTGATTAATCTTTGAATGTGAAACTAAAATGAACTCTGAGACTTCTCAGTTCAAACTTCTGTGCTTGAATTTTTGAGGAATAGTGGCAGACTAACAGGAAAGCTGAGACACTATACTGTTTAGGTAATTGCAGAGCATGAAAGCTCATCTGTGGAATAAAATGTTCTTAAGGTTATTTCTTAAGAAAGTGAAGCTTAGAAAAAATCATATAATGATATATTTCCTCCCTATACATTTTGAATATCTTAGGCTAATTTCAAAGGAATTTGATGGAAGAATAGTAGGTGAAATTAACTGGGTTCCTGCAGATTTTCTAAAAATAGCAGCTAGAAGGAAAAGGAAATAATTAAATGCCACCAGTGCAATCTAGCAGATAACCAGCCACACAGCTGGCTAAAACCTATCATCGTAGAAACACTTGTCTGATACTGGTATGGAATTCAGCCCCAGAGCTGGCTGCTGCTTGCTCAGCCAGTAGATGGGAGTTTTGAGTGACAGAAAAGTCTATGAGGGTCTGGAAGGCACAGGGCAACTGAAGGAAGAACCTGGGAATGTTACACATAGATGAATAAGAATCCAAATTTTGCCAGGCTTTATTTTGTTCTGCACTCCATGGAGTGGCAATATGCGTTACAAATTTGCAGGGAAGTTACTGGATTTCAAGAATAATTACTGTGTTTTGGGTTGTTGGGTTTGTTGGGGTTTTTTTTCAGTAACAGTGTGTGGTATTCTGATGCTATGATCCTCTATTGACTCTACAGTGAACTCAATTTCTCACTCTCATTTTGCATAGACACTTCAGAACCATTTCAGCTGAAAATAGGCTCCTCTTCATATAAGAAGAGTATCCAAAGTGTCTTACTGCTGCTGCATGCCATATCTAAAGACACACTGATTCTCAACTTAAATTCTGCCTTTTTTTTTTAGAACAAAGAAGGTTTTGGCCATATTTATCAAAAAAGAGAGAAAAGGTAGTAAATAATTTATGAACTAACACCTAAAAAACCAGGTTGGAAATTACTCTGTTCTGTAAACACTCTTTCCTTGAAACAAGTTTTTCAAACACTGTTAAGTTAGAGGAAAAATTACTCTTTGAAAGTGGAGCAAAGGATTAAACTACACATTTCTCTCACCAGGAGAGGTAATATTTATTATGTTCGTGCATACTGAATATAATCAGATTGAAACAATTTTGTTGGTTTTCATTTTCTGTTGTTCAGAAGCTGGGGAAGAAATAACATTGTGCAACCAGGTAGAAGACAGAAGACATATTATTTTCCTGATTCTCTCTAGATTTGCTATGTATTTTTAGCCAATTCCCTTAATTACTCAAGCAACTAAGTATGACTTTGTCCACACTGCTTGCATGATTGGCAGACTCATGTGACTAGAGTATGAATTGGAAACTTGTTTACTAAATCATGACTGTGCCACATTTACTTAAATTTTCTGTGCAAGTAGCCAGCCTGAAATGAAGTATGACTTCCCTTAATCAGAAAGGATTCTAGGTCTAAAGAATTTACCCTCTCATGTAAGTGCAAATAACAATGGGCACTTTGCCTGCATGTGCTTTCAAAGTGCATTTTTGAGAAAAGCAGATAAATGTTTCTGCTGTTGTAGAAATTAGTCATAGTTCTCTTAGCCAGGTAGATTTCCTTATAAACACACTGTTATTTTCCTATGGAAACTGATAAACACCCTTAAGGAGTTAATTTATTTTAGATGGAGGAGGAAGAAAATAAATTTATTACTCCTGACATTAAGCACTATCTTACTATGATAGGCCTAGAGCAAATATGAGCTTTTGATTGGTTTATTTATGTAATATATATGAATATATTGGATAACAGAGGGCTGTAAGACATAGATTGCATTTAAAATATTTTTAAAATATTATACTCTCTACTTAGCTTGCAGAATATAATTATTTGCTGTGATTCACTGTAAATGAATTAAAATGCTTGGGTACCTGATATATTGCTGAATAGCTAACCTACCATGATCTTATAAAAAAAGTCATTAAACATTGCAGTGAATTACATCTGAGCAACCTGACAAATCCTGAATTATTGATGCTTTCTGTCTGAAGAATACAATTACTAATCCGGCTGTCTGTATACGTAGAAACCAGGATCAGATAAGTAGTAGGGCTGGGCAGAAGCATAGCTAGAGATGCTTGTTTCTTCCATGCAGTGAAGGTGGCAAGACAGGGAGCCAGGAAGCTTGGGGTATAACTCCTGAAAAGCCAGATAGGGTGATATTATTTAACAGCTGTTTCAGGATAATAGGAAAATGTCTCAGGCACTGTAGCAGTTTCCTACAGAAACTAGTTAGCAATATCACAGAATCCTAGAATGGTTTGGGTTGGAAGAGACCTTAAAACTCATCTAGTTCCAACTCCCCTGCATGGGCAAGGACACCTCCCACTAGATCAGGTTGCTCCAACCTCCATCCAGCCTGGCCTTGAACACTTCCAGGGCTGGGGCATCCACAGCTTCCCTGGACAACCTGTTCCAGTACTGTTAATGTTGTTTAAAAAAATTAAAACCAGTAGATCTGTAATGAATAAAATGTAATTTCACCTTTTAAAATCAGATTAAAAAAACAAAGTACGGTAGATAAGTAATGAGAATTTGTAAGAAGGAACTAATCTTTCCAAAGTAAATCTGAGAAATAAATTACATTAAAGACTTTGAGTTAATTTCTTGTACTCTGCCTGTAATCACAGGAACATGATAATATTTAATGTTTTACCGAATACTACTATCATTTGCTGATTATCTGGACAAAAAATGTCCTAATTTACACAAGTACTTAAGTATGTTCCTAAGCTTCTGCTACTTAATATAAAAGTAGGAATTCAGACATTTGAGCCATCAAGCATGCCATGTAATAATTAGACTACATGCCTCAGAAGTGCTGCTTTGTAGATAAGTATTTCTTTGAAATAGGGATGGAATAAATGTTTGGCATTAAAATATTTAAATAAGGCAAGCTTTCTGGAAAGATGTGACTGAACAAAGATTCAATAAAATATCAGTTGCTGTTTCTTCACTTTCTCCTAAGTATTCTTGCTCATAAGGTTTTTTGTTTGGAAAACTTTCCTGGTTTGCAGAAATGTCTCCCATATTTTTAGTGGTAGAAGTACACTTAATTTCTGCTTTTGTAATAATTAGGAATTCTTTTCAGCATCGTATGCAGTATACATCTAACTTGCTTTTGTTTGTGATTATATAAAGATGACTGTCATTAGTATAAGTAGCTTCATCTTCTCCTTTTCTTCATGGAGCTCGGACAATAAACAATTACAGCAGTTACTGGGCAGGAGTATGAAAGGAACTTGGGAAGGAGGAGCATTCAGGGAAAGATGAGGGAATGGAAAAAAAACATTTAGTTCATAGAGGAATTAAGCAATTTAGTATTGTGTAGGGAATGGTTCAGAGAGAAGTGGAAGACTAAAAAGCAAGAGCAAGTGTGGAGAAAAACACTTCATTTACACAGAAGAAAGAGTGGCAAGGTGCAGCAAGATGGTGGTGGTAGAGAATCAAGAAAGAGGGAAGCCACTTCCATTTGTGCGTTGAATTCATTGGAAGTGACATTTTAAAACATAAGCTGATGAACTGCAAATTGAAGATGAATATTGCATGAGTTGGGAAAACATTTTAAAAGAACGTAATACATTTGTACGCTATTAAATTAGTCACGATAAAGGTGATATATTGGTGTCTAGCAGAAAATAAATTCACTCAAAAAAAAAAAAAAGAAGAAAAAAGAAGAAAAAAAATCAGAGACCGGTGGATTCCCACAGTATGTCTTTTACTTTTCAAGCTAACCATGTAGAATATTTCACCTATAATGACTGTTGAAATTATTTTTAATGCTTATACAAAAAATGACATGCTTTTAGGGTCCAGGGACTTTGAATTAAATGATAGTTGTAAAGATCTGTTGCTCAGCTACCACTTTTATGTATAATGAACCTGTAATTCTAGGCACTCTTACCATCTTTTATCTGAGATGTGTATAACAAGAAGTGAAAAAAACTTCTAAAAACTTATTTGGAGTTTATAGTTACCTACAAATATGTGAAGTATTGTTTAATTTGCTTTAATATATTCCTAAGCTTGTTAATGTTTCTGGAAAAGAAAAAGTAAGTTTGTGGTAATATAGTTCCCTAAAATTAATCGTGTTCCTATTTCCAGTTAAAAAAAAAAAAAAAAGAGTTAAAAAATAGATATTTTAATTTGAGATTTGTATGGGGAATGAATTGTTTAAAAACAAAGAGAAATATAATTAGTGTGGATAGTAAAAAAATGTTCATCACATTATGAATATATTTTATACTTTCCTCCTCCTGTCATTTAAAATGTTATATTTTTGAGGGATTTTCACTCTTCCACCTCCTTCCCTCCCTTCCTCATTTCTACCTCTCTCCTTTCCTCCCTCCTTTCCTTCTTTCCAATTGTTGAACTTCAAGAATTCCTTGGATCCCACATTATATTTTTCCTCCATACCTTTGCTCCAGGATGTGACACTAATGGAAGCATACCAATTACCATGAAATACTTTAGAGAGTCCCTAGGATTGACAGCTCTAATGCCAGGTAGTACTGGAGTGTTTCTGTACATAACAATAAAATGTTATTTTGGGAGATATTGTCAATTGCTTCCACCACAACATTTGTGCTTTTTCATTTTTATTGTGTTTGAATAGCCTCTCCAGTGCCTGTGAGTACTGCATCAGGGCATTCTGTTAGAAAATGAGTGTAGTGACTGAAATTGGAAAGGAAACTCTCAATAAAGCAGTGCAGTTTCTTCAGCCACAGGGAGTGACATATAAAAGGCTGAATACAAAACTCGAAAAATGTTTATTTTCTGTCTTTTCTAGGAGCTGAAGGAGCAAAGCTGTCATAATATTTAGAATTACTAACTTAAATAAGATGTGACCATTTAAATAAAGGAACATAGGCATTGCTACTGAATATTAAAGTTAATACAGCTAATTGCTCAAAAAAGGAGTAGCTGAACAACAGAAAGAGCTTCAAATGCTTACCAACAACATGGTTACTAAAACATAAATTCTCTAAGATTCATGTCAGTTTTCTTAACTTCTGCTATGTCTGTGGACTTTAGTGATCTGGTGCAGTTCCGTGCTGAGGTGAATGGTACATCATAGAATGGTACTACACAGTTTTTTCAATAAATGTTGATGCAAAGTGACCTGCAAAAAATGTTCAGGATTGGGAATGTTCCTTTAGGGCAAAAGGCTTGGAATCATTGACTATGAATGAATATAATCTGCAAAAGACCGCATCATTAGCACCCAGTTGTGCTGCTGATTTCAAACACGCCATGCTTTGCTGCTTTGCTTTTCTACCACATGACTTAGCTGTGCTTGACTGACCTTGCTATAACATGAGTGTTGTGAAGATTTTTTTTCCTGTTTTTTTTTTGGTTTATCGTTTTTTTGAGAGGACAGTGATTTTATGGTTCTATGGGTTTTACCTAAACAGCTTTAAACAGGTGAACTAGGTGCCATGTCTTTCCAGCCAGCTGCATTAATGCCGGCCAGCGTAGTAATAAGGGTTATGTAATAAATTCCTCCCCATTTTAAAATCAGTACTAGCTAGTATAGTGAAAGCTTTGCTTTCTGTAACATTTAGTTGTGGGATTTTTTAAAATGGGATGTTGTTTTGGACAATGGAGCAGGACAATGGGCTGCTTCTCTATTTTTTACGTTCCTCCTTTCTTTAAATGAAAAAAAAGAAAGCAGATGTATAGCAATTGCATTTCACATCCACCTTCTGTTAAGAAGGGTGTTTTTGTGCATCTAATGTGCAGGACAATTTTGTGAAGTCAATAACTTCTGAAATGTACAGTCACTTGAGTTAACATTTATACATGTAAATGTGATGTTTTAACAACAGTGCATAAACCACTGATGGATCACACACTGTATCAAGTGCTGCAGTGCCTCTTCAATCCGTTGCCCTAAAGGCAAATTATTGCCGCAGGAGCACAGAAGCACTTAATTGTTTCAGATGGCATCGTATGTCTGACATGTCAAACAGTGGTAATGTACCAGACTGAGAGAAGAGCACAATGTCAAAAGAAACAGGAGATTCAGAAAGAGAGGAGAAAATACTATTTTTGAAACTTAACGGTAGAAAACAACACAGTCCAGAGTTAAAATGAAAAGTCAGTCAAGGTGTGCTGGGTCTGGCTGAGATGGAGTTAATTTTCCCTGTAGCAATCCTCACAGTGCTGTGCTTTGTACTGGCAGCTAGAAGGGTGTTGCTAACACACCAGTGTTGTGGCAGCATCAGGGTTGTCTCTCCAGCATCCCCCCTCACCAGTAGGCTGGGGGTGGGTAAGATCTTGGGAGGGCACACAGCCAGAAGACCTGTCCCAAAGTGACCAAAGGGATATTCCATGCCATGTGATGTCTGTTCAGCAATAAAAGCTAAGAAAAGGAGAAGGAGCAGCAGGTATTTGTTATTACGATATTGTCTCTGGAGCAACTGCCACACACACTGAAGCCCTGCTTCCCAGTAGGTGGCTGGACATCAACTGCTGATGGGAAGTAGAGAAAAAATCTTTTGTTTTCCTTTGCTTCTGTGTGTCTTTCCTTTGTGTTTGCTTTATTAAACTGCCTAAATCTTGACCCACAAGGTTTTTTCCATCTTATTTTCTCCCCCTCCTGTCCTGCTGAGAAGGGGAGCAGTAGAGCGGCTTGGTGGGCACCTAACATCCAGTCTGGGTCAACCCATCACACCTAACATCCAGTAAGGGTCAACCCATCACAAAGGCTGTGAAGCTGCAAATTGGAAAGAAAACTGAATTATAAGAGCCTCTGAGTTAAATTTGTATAAAGATCTTAATCATAGCCTAGTATGTTTACTTGAGTACAACATGAAAAATGTGCATGTGTATAATGCTGAAATGTTTCATGCTTTATCTCTGCTCATGTATGCTTCTTACACCTCTGAGGAAAACAGGTTGAGATTTTTTGTTTCTAAGAAGGCTTGATACAAGTATGCTTGTTAGCACATTGGCTCACTCTCATTTAGAAACAGAGTAGTTGTAGATTTTTTACATACAGTGTGCTTGTAGGGCATGCTACTCAGTACATGCACATGCATAGTGAGTGTGTGAAAAATCTTTTTGGGCTTATTTTGCAAAAGGTTGCAGGATTTGTGAAGTAGTTCTTCCACACTGCTAAGCAAGGTTAAAGCCTCAGATGGAATACTCCATTGGTTTTAGATACTGCACTTTGAGGAAGATACAGATCAACTGTAAAAAGTCCTAGGGAAATCAGAGAATAATCAGAGGTCCACATAATATGGCATAATTACAACGTCTGAAATAACTGGGGATAGAGAAGCCCAGGCATAAGGATGGAAGAGAGGTCAGGGTTATGAATGGGGAGCTAAATTTAGTGACAGTTTTTGGATGCATTTAGAACTGCTACCAGCAAGCAGAAAAAGGAAATTAAACAGGTTATCTATACTTATGTACAAGGACTAGTGAAATTATCACCACCAAGGAAGTTTCACATCTGACATTAATAGAATTTTCTAATGTCAGTGATATAGATACACTGACCTTTACTACTTTGGGAGGTTTTAGAATATCCATCACTGTAAGCTGTTTTCTCTTAGACAGACCCATATTGGTTGGAGATAATTTTGAATAGTAGATGGTCCTTTGGTGAGGGGGAGGAAGAATAAGATAGACTATATTGAGCTTATAGATGACCTCATGGTTAGAATCTGACAGTTGCTAATGTAACGTTGAAGGCAGGAAAAAATGCTTTGTGACTGCTTAAAGTGTGTGTTTTCTAGATCACTGATAGTTAAGAAGAAAACCATAAAATAAAACTGTGTATTTATGACTTTCTTTCAATATATATTTTTAAAATTAATTATCAAAACATTGAGACTCATGGCTTGTAAAAGAAATTTCTCTTGTCTGTTCCTAAGTTCTCTAGGCCTCCTTGCTAAAACAGGTTGAGTGGATGATTTCTCATAAAAAGCCAGTCATATAATTGTGTTGAAGTAGGGGGTGGGAAAAGTATAATTCCTTTCAATACATTTTTAATTAAATTGCATCACATAGACTTGGGTTTATGATCCAGTAATATCTTGTTGTTTTGGTGTTTTTTTTAAGTTGATGTGGTTGGTTGTTTTTTTTTCTTTTCTAGAGGAAGACAACAGATAAGGAGTACATAGTAAAGTTAACTAAAGCTAATGCAGTTTTGGGTACCTGAATTTATGCTGAGGGCTATTTCATGTATCAACTTGCCCACAAATATTCTGCAGATTTTGAACCTTAGTTTTTATTTATTTTTTTATACTACTACTACATGTAAAATACAGATAAAAATTGTATTGATTAAAAGTTTTTATCCTTTATTTATTATGTCTTTTTCATCCTTTACATACTTCATTATGGAGAAAGGGAAATAAGCTGAAGTTCTTTGAAACTGAGTCCCATTTATGTTTCTTATGCAACATTTTTATAAATGAACAGACTCATTCTACCACCTGAGTCTACTCTCCTGTGACTCATTCCACATAAACAAGCACACAAAGTTTCTTACCAGTTTGTCATACATTACTGGTGAAAGAGGCCCATAAATATGTGTGATATTTTTTAATAATTGCAGGGAAAATGTTGAGTAAATTTATGTTTGTTTGCTATAGGTATGAAAATACTTTGAGTTGCCTCACTGAGCACATATTCAATGAAGATTTAATTGAGATAACATCCTTTGGCTATGAGCATCCATTGTGATCTGGATACTTATGCATGTGATAGGATCCTAATAAAATCTTAGTGAGACTCTTAAAACTCTTTTTTATGTTTTACCTGATGTCTAGAAAGATTTTGCTTTTTTTTTTTTGCTTTTTTTTTAGGGGGGGAAGGCAGTGGGATTCATCTGCATTTCCTTATTCTGTCAAAATATCATTTTATTTTCTTTTTTGGTCTTTTGGAAAGTATCTTAATGGGACAGCCAACTGGCTTTCTCCACAGGAACCCAGAAGTACCTTTTGCAAAAATTTCCAACAGTAAAGTCCTGCAAACTCACAAGAGAAAAAAGAAAACAATTAGAAAACATATTTCCTTCTCCTTCCCCATGCCCAAGTTTAGTCCAACACCTCTACTTCCACCTTCATAGTATCACTTTCCCTTTTTTTGCCATGCATCATACTCATGCTTCCCAATCCCTTCAGGGAGGTGACAGGCAGCTCAAGAAGGCTGGGCTCATGAGTGTAATACTTGCCTGATGCTCCCTGCTTCTTGTTTTTCACTACTATTTCTTCCTGCTGCTTTTTTCCCTCTGTTCCACCACAGGTCCTCCATGGGCTGCAATCTCTCAGGGGTGTCCTAGCCCTACCAAGGGCCACCTGCAGGCTGCAGTCCTTCCCAGTGTCCCTGTTCTAGTGTGAGTCACCTGCGGGCCACACCTCCTACGTCACTGAAAGCCTCCTCCCACGAGAACATCTCCAGCTGTGCCCTCAACAACGTCCCCTTTCATGCATCTTCTCTGTTTTTCCTTCCACATCTCCTCCATCTCTTCTACACTTCCTAAATGCCTGTCTCTCTCAACGATGCCTGTGCAGAGGTGCCACATGCCCTGACCACAGTTTTGGCAGGAGGTGGGTTCTTCACTGTGGTGCTGAGGCTGGCTGGAAGAGGGTGGTGACCAGCTTGAACAGCTCTCAGCCCACTGCTACACTGCTGATGTGCCCAGTGCACTCCTCCTCAAGCTGCTATGAAACACAATTAAGAACTGTTTGAACATACATCTATTATAAACCTTACTTTTAACATCATCACAATCTTAACAGCGAGGCTTTATAGATTCTGCCTTTCCTCCCAGGCAGTGTGGATTTGGCACTGTAACTGTGTGTACACACACTTGGAGAAGATGTCACCCCTGACCCCTGGGAACCAGGCCTCAGGCATTCACATCATTCTGATCTCTTACTGTGTATTCAATACACACTTTAGACCTTGCCCTTGCAAAACATGGAATTGAGAACATCATTGCCTCACCTGGGGCCTCCCACCCACATGCCCTCCCTATGGACCCAGGAGTCCTATTTATGCTCAGCTGTGTTGCAGTTCTGATTCCATCTTGGTCACATCTATGCTTATGTCCAGCTAGAGACTGCTGATTGTAACCCTGATCTGTAGACTGGTGTCCCAACTTGACTTCAGCCCTATCTCGCTACATGGACTTGCTGAGTGATCTCTGGGCTGCATCTGATCCCAGTTACCCTCACCAGACCTGATTCTGAATGTGACCCCCTCAGATTGACATACTACTTTACTGCTGTGAACTCACTTAACCACTGGGGCTCTTGGTTGAAACTGGATACCATCTCTGGCTCTGCCTTCCTCATCTCACTCAGGTAGTATGGGATAGGGCCCTCTTCTCTGCATGGAATTCCTTCCTTTAGCATGTTCTTCTTCCTCCAAATGGGTATCATGTGCAAATGCAACAGGAATGCACTACATTACCTTCTCCCAGAACAGACCTCTGTGGTACTCCACTTCTTGCTGATCTCCAGGTACAGTATAAGCCATTAATGACTATCCTCTAGCCTGATTGTCCAAACACATTTTTACTGAGCAAGTTGTCCACCTAGCCAGGTCATAATGTCCTAACTTGTGTTTACTGTCCCTAAATCACCTGTTACAGACCCACATTTTCCTTGTTCAGCTTTAGATCACTGATGTAGTGGTAGGAGCTCCTCTTGTTGCCCCTGATGTCCTCAATTCCTTCTTTGTTAGTGAGGAATAAAATACTAATGGTTTAGAAATTTGGTTCAATGAGTTGCACAGGATCCTATACATGGATACACATGGGAGGAAAGAATATGTTAGAGTTGGAGTCATTGGGAAAAGCTATTCAACAGTAACGATATGACTGTTCCTGAAACTGTGGTCATAATATTGATAATGACATCTGTTGTCATCATTTAAGTGCTGCAAGCAATACCTTTTCCTCTCCTAAAACTTTATGGGAGTAATTACAGTTTTTTCATTAACCCATTAGTATTACATAGAATCATAGAATCATAGAATCCTAGGGGTTGGAAGGGACCTCGAAAGATCATCTAGTCCAAACCCCCCTGCCAGAGCAGGGTCACCTAGAGCACATCACATAGGATGAGATCACATGGGTGAGAAAAAACAGGTTTTCTGCTAAATTCCACATAAAAACTGTGATGAGTATATTCCTTTTTATTCAAAATTTTTCTAGAGACAAAAGTTACTGAGAAAAATTATTTCTGTACAGTTAGTTTTTGATATAATCTTCTACAGCTGAGTGAAAACTTACCAATAAGATAGGAATAGACAGAAAATCCAAGTTATTATAAGTAAGCCCCCTTGTCAAAATTTGACTTTTTAACCAAGTTTTCAGTCATTATTTTGTTCTTCAGCATTACTGAGTTGGCATTACCTCCTTCTCCATCTTCTTCCTTCTCCTAATGCCCCCTTCCTTTCACCCTTTTGGGTGAAAAGCCCCAGGCTGTCATTTCTTGTCCATTTTCAAGAAAAACTCATAAGTTTTTGTTCTGCCTCCACCTCTTTCGCTCTTCTGCCTTTTGCAACTATTGCGCTTCAATCTGTTGCTATTTTACTTTATTTTTTGAAGGATTCACGTGCTGTGCAAATATAAACAAGAAAGTGCTTTAGTGAAGGTTTTGTATTTCTTCCTTAAGGCAATATTCTTAAGACTGCCTGATTAATATATTTGAAGATTACTATATTGGATATGCTAAGGGACTATTTTTATTTACTTTTTTTTTTTTTTAATAGATACAGCTTTGGCTTTGGAAACAGTTGGGAAATCTTCAATTCTTACTGAAAATGCCCTAGAACTGTAAGCACTAATCTCTCAGTTTATAAAGTATCCTTCAAAGTAATCGCTCTATCTGATGAAGTGACAGAAATACTTCAGCTATTCATGGTTGTATCAATAAAAATTGTCTGTATGTCTTCTGATATATGTATTTTATTTTGTCTTCATTTATGTTTATTTGCTTTAAGACTTTGAGAATATTATGGAAAATTGAGGGAATTATCTCTTTACAGGATTTTTTTTTTTTTAATAGGAAGCAGTCCATTACATTTAGAAATGAATTGGAACAACTGCAAAATCAGCTGCTTCCCCTCCATTCCAGATATTGGCAAGTAAAAGAAACTCTAGTGCATCTACATAAAAATTATTCTAGAAGTGCAGTAAATGAATCTTCATGCAGTAGAAATTCCTTAATGCAAATAACACCAGAAAACAAATCTACAGGGCAGAGTAATAGTTTTGATCAATTTTTTTCCTGTTGCCTCCATTGTGTTCAGTTGACAATGCTTTTGTTTATAAAAACCTTTTCCTACGGTCTCTTGTCTTTGTTTTAGCAGTTATATTTTTTTACCTTCAAATGCTATGAAAGCTACGATCCTTGCTTTTAAAAAATAAATCAATATTTAATCAAAAGGTAAAATTATGACATATTTTGGAAATAAGGAGAAAAAGTAATTCTGACACTAAAATCCAAGAGGTTATTAGGTTTCCTTCCCTGTCAATAGGAGAGAACTTTGAGGATCTTTCTACGGGGATAGTCTGGGGGTGGTGGGAAGTGCAGAAATGGCACTGGGAAGTGATTGTTGCTCTGTACTTGGCACTGGTGAGGCCACACCTTGAGTACTTTTCTGGGCCCCTCTCTACAAGAAGAATGTCGAGTTGCTGGAGCATGTCCAGAGAAGAGCTACCAAGCTGCTGAAAGGTCTGGAGAACAAGCCCTATGAGGAGGCTGGGGGAACTGGGATTGTTTAGCTTGAAGTAGAGGAGACTGAGGGGAGACCTCACTGCTTTCTACCACTACCTGAAAAGAGGTTGCAGGGAGGTAGGAGATGGCTGCTTCTCTCAAGTGAATAATGACAGGATGAGAGGAAATGGCCTGAAATTGCTCCAGGGCAGGTTTAGACTAGATATTAGAAAGAATTCCTTCAGCAAAAGAGTGGTTGTACACAGGCTGCCCAGGGAGGTGGTGGAGTCACTATCCCTGGGAGTGTTTAAAAGAAATACAGATATAGTGCTTAGGGACATGATTTAAACATTGAATGGGTACATTAGGTTATGGTAGGTGGATTTAGGTTACGGTTGGACTTTATGATCTTCAAGTTCTTTTCCAACCAGGATGATTCTGTGATTCTGAAATCTGAACTGGCTTATATCATGGCAAAAAGGGAATTTAGGCTGCATGTTGTTAGCTGCAGTTAGCTGCACAAGAGCCTGTTTCAGATCCTGCTTTTCCAGGAGCCATATTATGTTTACCCCAAAGTAATGCTCAACTCAGAACAGGTTTGATCAGCTAGGTTCTTACAGTCAGCTGTTAATCAGGTAATAATCAGCCTATCCCAATATTTTGCTCACTCAGCTTACAGCATGGATACTGTGCTGTGTTTCTCTTTCTGTTCACTTGTTTTCTGGCATTAAATTGCATCATAGTTGACAGCCAATACAAAAACTACTGTATGTTACAGAAGAGTTTTAATATTTCATCATGCTAAGCCTGCAAATGTTACTGATGATTGATTATGCACTCAGGTCCTGCTTAATGCTGTATTTGTGTGTTTTCTGCTGCATATATTTGTTTCTCATTAATTTTTACACAGCTGAAAAAAAATGGATGGCAGTTATGCTTAAACTCAGCGACTTGCCTATGTTATTGTAAATGCTATTAATGTCATGCATTCAGTTCACGTTTTTTCCTTTAATTGATATTACCTGGTCTGCAAGCATTTATTTTTCAGTAGCATCTATTTGACTGAAAAAGACTGGACTGCATATATCCTGTCTCTCTCTCTCTAAAGTAACTTGAATGCAGGTAAACTCTTTTCTAGATACCAGTTTCTGAGCTGCACACCTTATCAACTATCCCACATTCGCTTTACAGCTGAGATAGCTGGGCAGTTTTTCTAGCTTTTGAGCTGATTCACCACCCTAAATAACAGCTTTGTTATAATACTGTTTGTATCTGTCTACATAGAATTACCAAACATGAAAACATATGGCTATCCACAGAGAAACATAGGAGACTACTTTGCCTCAGAGGCAAAAGGTTTTGCATAACTTTTATTGATAATAATCTTAATTCCTAAGGGTTTATTGGGATTTTTTCAATTATTGAAGTTTCAGAAGCTTCTTTTTCAATAGATGTGAATACTTGTCAAATGAAAGATAGAAGTTCTCCATGTATGATTAGTGTACCAGGAAAAAAAAAAAATCCTTCAGCAAGATACTTAAGGCACAGTGTATATAGAATGTGCTGTTCTGTATATGCCTGTTGCAGGGTCAGGGGATGAATGAATGAGACTTGTCAGCTGTGTGATATGATTTTCACAGATATGATTCATCAGTGTTCATCTGTCTCATTCATCATTCAGTCCTATTTATTTATCCATCAGATATTATAGGCATGAACCTCAGACCAGAGGAGAACAGGGTCTGGGTGCTGCCTGTTATATAAAATAGGTACTTTGGGATTTCCTGGATGTGCAGATTGAATTATCTAGATGCAACTTTTTTGCATAAATTGAAAGATCTAGAACATAATTCCAGCAATTCATTCAGATAGTCATCAAGTGTCAGGCAGACAAGATAAGGAGAAACAGCGAATTCAGGTCCAGTTCAAGACTCCACCTGAATAATGCAGAATCTGTGTGATTTTTGGTAGGTCCCATAGGATTGTAACCACAAAAAGAGTCCTGAAAACTGCCATCTGAGTGAATATATCCTGAATATTGAATGCTCCTAAAATATTGAAACTGCTATGATTTTGTGTAAAATATGTTAGCATGGCAAGACACTGTCTAATTTGGAGCCTGCCCAGAACTGCTTCCAAGCCCGAACAGGTGAGCAACCCAGTGAAGTTTACAAGCTAACAAGAAGATGGAGACTCCCTTTTTACAGGGAGTCACATGGAAAAGATGAAGGGTAATGGCTGCAAATTACTCCCGGGGAGATCCCAATTGGACATCAGAAGAAAATTTTTCATTATGAGAACAGTTGGACATTGAAATAATCTCCCCAGAAAGTGATGGATTCCCCAACACTGGACACTTTAAGACTCAGCTTTACAAGATGCTAGGCCACCTCACCTAGAGTGTGTTCCTACTTAGAAAGGCTGAACCAGATGATCCTTGATGTCTCTTCTAACCCAGCATTCTATGATTCTATGAACTGGCCATTACTCCAGGGACTCTGTGTCCCTGCACAGAATACCTTAAAAACACTGAGCTGAGATGTAGGATTTCAGAGCTCCAAAGAGTAGCCCAGCTGAAATGAATTTACATCAAGTACTTCTTAAGTCATTAACAGAACCCCTTGTCTCTCTATTCCCACTTTTTATACACTAGTTGAAAATACAGGGTGTCATGCTCAGTTTCTAGCTTAATATATATTTAACAATGCATAGCAAAACAAATTCATCACTAGAAACCAGAGAAACTACACTGATTTCATATAATCATAACCCAGTTGTTGAGCATACTTCTGTGGAAGATGAGTTTCAAATTCTCATCAAATAGAGAAATGGAATCCCAGCCTTCCATAATCTGTGCCCAGTACATTACAAGCCTTGATGGTGGTAGAGTGCTCATTAAATTTTCTGGAGTTGCAGCTAGGAGGATGCATGGGGAATGAATGGGGATTTCAAAAAATGTTTTTAGTTAAAAATACTGTGTCTGGAGTCTGAACATTGAATTTGAGGGGCTGTACTTCTAACTACTAAGTATTATTTAAGAACATAAATAGAACATGAATGTCTGCTTTTCATAAGACAGCTTCTAAAATTGATTTCCTATAGTACAAAGTTAAGGAAACTTTTCAAAACCAGTAGGTTTTTATGACCCACAAATATACATTCTTCTGTAAATAACCACATCAGCTGCCTTCATGTGCCATCTTGGGGTGTGTTGGCTTAATCTCAAGTATATAGACATGCACATACATAATTTATTGTATTTTATAAAATTTTCCTGCCTCATATAATTAGCAGAGTGATACAAACTGATTTTAATTTTGTGAGATGATGCGTACAGTAAACGAATTTTCAAGAACTATTTTCTCTTTAATATTAGAAAAGAAAGACAGAACAATCAGTAAATTGCAAATTAATTATAGTTGAACATACTTCTGTCTTACTGGAAATCATATGTTAGAAAAGCTTTTTGGACTTCAAATTATGTTCACATTTCAATAAATTAACAATTTTCAATTCAAGAAAAAAAAAAAAAAAGGTTTCAGAAACAGTTACTGGTAAAACCAGCAGAAGAACATTGTGAACACATGTAAGCTTAAAAGTATGTTCTTCTCACTCTCTGAATTGTTTATAAGATCCAGGCACATTTATAGAAAGAGAATTTATTTAGTAATATCATTGCAGTGACTCTGATATATTAATGTATTTGTTAATATCTGTCTAACTTACTATCATAGTCTCAATACTAGAAGTTTCACAGGAAAGGACATGGCAACTTCTGCTGGAAAACCAGGATGGCATAAGCTGTCACATGAAATAAGAATTTTTTTTTCTAAATTTCTTTAGTATTTAGCCTCTGATAAATTTTGAGATATGTTTATGTAAAAAAAAATAAATGCAGAGGTATTTAAAAATTTAGTTGATTTTGCTAAAGAATAATATAAGATAGTTTCAAATAGAAGGATGAAGGGGAAGATGTAAAAGCTCATTTAAAACTTACCTAATTAAGAGAGCCTTGATCCTGTAGTTGGTTTCAGGCTGAATTCTGTTAATGTAATTAAAATTAAATGGTATTTATATAGATTGCTTATTTGGATTTATCGAAGCAATTCACCTAGTCTAGCTTATCAGATCTAACTGTGCTTTCCTGGATCTGCCACATATATTGGTATATAGGACACAGAAACTACACTGAAAAAGCACTACATGTTTTTTATTCAGTTTCTTAGGCAAATTTGAAAATACTACTTAAAAGCATAACATTGGAAGTTCTGTCTTTTCCCAGTTTGGAAAAATACAAAAAGTTCTAACATTTATTAAGCAGTTTGGCTAAGTATAAAACATTATTACAATGCAACTTTTCAGATATTAGCACTGCCACTTAAAAATTAAATCTACGTACTAGCTGTGAAAATACAGTGGAATTTAATTGAAAGGTTTTTTTTAAGCCTATTCTGGTCTGTAGTCATACTGTTAAGTCTCCTGCTTTCTCGACAAGGTGATATACACAAGATTAGCTATGTTTGATAGGTCTCCAAAAAGCAGTTTGGCTGACAAAGCCCTAAACCTAAGCATATGCTTTCCCAAAATGTGGTCAAGCCAACAGTGTAAGGCAACATGACTTGCATTTTTAAAAGCCTATATTTTATAAATATATTATAAAGCATGCAAAATCTCAATTATTAATTTTCAGGAATGAGATGCTTTATTCCCAGAAGAGAGAAAAAAAGGAATTTTGAGGATTTTCGTTTCCAGCTACTTTAGCTATTCAAGTTAGCAGTACATTTTTATAAGTATTTGACAAAGGTCAATTCTGACACTAGTAACAATAAGATTTAGTATCTGGCACAGACTGGGAAATCCAAAATTTACTGATTTGGCTGCTCGGTGTAGCTTGAGATCCAGGAGTTAACCCTTGTTAAACAACTATCTTTTTTCTAAATAGTAGTAAAACTCAAAATTATTTGCCTTTGAAAATTCTGCCAATGTTTTTCCAAAATAAAAAAGAAACATTAGACTTCTTACTATTTCCATGTTTACAGGTCACCACTCCTTGGCTCTAACCCCAGTGACCAACTCCATTCTCACATGGATGTGAAGCCAATGGCAGGACTCCATTTGCCTCCAGAAAACCAAGGATTTTGTGTCTGACCTCTCTCTTCTATGGAACAGGTGAAAAGTAGTCACATGATTGGTTTGTGTTTAACCACACATGTTTATTGGCTGGTAATGACTAATTTAAGGTCATTTTACCTGTTTATGTTACAATGGGAAGATAAAACCATCCCAGGTACTATTCAGGCCCAGGTGTATGAACTGTTCCCTGTCTGATATGCAAGATAAAGAAAATTGTCACAGCAATGCTATTCAAATGACCCTGAGTAAAAGTAAAAGAAAGATCAGGTGGTTATGGCTCTGTGACTTATTCACTCTGCTGTTGTGAAAGAATGTTTCTAGAAGTTACCCTTCCACTATGTAATAGACAAGATATTTCTACTTGTAGGGTTTGTGATAGCTATGTAAAAATGTAAGAACTCAACAAAAATGGTGATGGCCACAAAAATGTACTAATGTAAAACTCCCTTATTATACTTCTGGTTTTTTTAAGGTAAATTAATATTAAACACCTATGTAAAACATATTTGGGCAATTTTCCACATTTCCTAATTAGAAAGTTATTCTTTAATACATTTGCAGTATTCAGATGATTCAGAGATCCTACTTTTACTGCTATAAATAAGTGATTTGAAATAATAAGTTACTACTAACTGAACATTGTCAAAGAAGTCTTAGTATTCAGTTATTCATTGGGTATGGAGAGATAAGGGGAATATGGTTTAGTCATAATGGTGAGTCTATTACAAATTTTATATAAAAATTTTTCTTTGATATTATTTAGAAAGGACATTGAATCTGCTAGGTGAATGAACTACAAAATTGCAATGATTTGTAGGGCCTGAGGGATTCATTTAGTTTTGTTTTGTGTCTCCCTCTAGTATTACAAAATTTCAAACAGCAACCACCTTAAGAGAGATGATATAAAGTACTTTTATAGAAAAATGTTTTAAAATTGACAGAGCTGCTTTTAAAGTTGCTAAAGTTGGATAGAATTTGTCAAACGCAGTCATGGACAAGACTTTTCTTGAACATATGTTGAATATTTTAAATCCATTAAATGATGCAGTATTTTACGTTCTATGGTTTGCTCAGGTAAACTAGGGTAAAGAGGCTTTCCAGAAAAATTAAATCACAAGTAAATGAATATCGTCTGTGAGTCCTTTTTACAATTTGATTTTCAATTTACTGAAGATACAAATGTATTTGAGTAGTTTCAGCATAATGTTAAAAATGCTTCAAAGCCTGTGCCCAGAAGGGAAAGTACACTACAATCTTTCTGATACATTTAATACGGCAAAGGGCTTAAGAGAAGAAAAATCTGTAAGCAACCATTTAAAAAACCGGCAACAAAAAGTCCAAACTGTACTAGTTCTGCAGTCAAGTTAATCTAAAAATTAAAAAAGAAAAAGAAATGAAAAAAAATAGTGAGACTTCATCTACTTTTTTGTTCTATGATTAAAGAAAATGTCAGTATTTTATGAAGATAATGAAAGAATGATGCTCTGGATTGAAACTTATGTAGAAGCTAAAACGGACTAGTTTACCTGTTTTGTGTTTGGCCAGGAAAAAAACCAACCAACTAACCAAAAAAAACCCCAACAAAACCCAAAATACTCAAACCATTTTTTTGGTTTTCATTTTATTGGAAGTTCCATTTGAACTCTAACTTGAAATGTTAATGAACTTCTGATAGTCCATACTTGTAGCATAGTTTCTATTAAACAAGTTCAAAGATTTAGTATTGGTTCACAAGAAAAAGTGTCTGCAACAACATTTTATATTTTATTTGTATGCCCTTTAATGATTCTCAGTCATATGGTACCTCAGTATAGCATGAGTTATCTGTGAAAGTTTCCTTAGAATCTAGGAACTTGTAGCTTTAGATTGAATTTAATTTTTCTGCAGAAATATACTAAATGAAAGTTGCATCATCTGAAAATCTGAGGTCCTAGGGAATTATAACAGTTCAGGAACCAACATCTATCTAGGACGAAGAAGTATTTTGAAGGCAGGAGAATTTGTGAGAAGCTGTGTAACTTCCAATTTACAAAACAATGTGTTTACTTGCTATAATCCTCAACTGTACCTAAAATCAAGATTTGATTTCTTTTTATTTTGGGCTTTTCAAAGGAAGCCATGGATTCCTGTAATGACTGTTCTTCTTTCCCAATTAAAATACTATCAAATTTCACTAAAACAAACAAACACTACTCCAAAACCCAACAATCTAAAAAAAACCTACTAAAATGTCTATGTATTGTGATTGCATATTTCTGTATCAGGTGTACAGTATCACTGTATCATGACTTAATTAGGTGAGTCAAAACAATGTTATTGAGAATCTGAAGAATCATGTGGAGTGATTTCTAACTTCCTATTTGCTCTCCAAATTTGTGGAGCGTTGTTATGAATCTCTTGACAGTAAGTAACAATCATGGTAGTTTTCCAAGGCAAGGTGGAGTAGTTATGAACTTGTCACACTTCCAGGGTATTGGAAGGTAGCAACTCAACTGTGATTCACTGCTGATTGCTTTTGCTATCACAGAATCCTTTAAGGTTTCAAGCCTTCAGGGGAATCTCACAGATTATGCTTGGCAAGATGTAAAGTGTCAACTAATGCATCATGTAACAGAGTAGATCATAATTTGGTAAAAGCCAAGTTGCTTGGTTGTTGTTTTTTGTTCTTAACCATTATTGTTCTTTTTTTTTTTTACTAAAGCAATTAAGGGGGTGGTTGTAATAAAACACCTTGAACAGTTTGTTTTCTGATTAATAAACAACATGCACATTCTAAATACTACATTATTCCTCCCCGCCGCCCCCACCCCTTTCCCTCTAGGAAATTGCTAATAGTTCATATTAATTAAGTTGGCTGTCTGAAAAGCTGGGACTCTACTGGGACCAAAATAATTTAAGAAAATTCTTTGGGCAAAACACCAGGATCTTGAGGGAGTTTATTGGTTGCTGAAAACTTGTTTATTGGAGCTTATTTAGACAAACTGACCAAGATTTTTGTCCATAGTATAGTGATACAAACCAGAAGCCACACAGTTGCCTTAATTACTTTGGATCAATAGTTGCACAGCTGAGAAAATAGTTTACTGCTGTATGCGAATAGCCTAAGAGTGGGAAAAAAAAGTGCATGATTATAACAAAAAAATTCCAGTCAACTACCGGGCTAAGTTTGGTTACCGAAGTTGATAGTAACTTCCTAAACACTTTTAACCTATGCCTTAATATGAAACATGCCTTCATTTGAAGTTATCAGGTTCCATAATCTGTGAGAATGATTTAAGATTATTAAAAGGATAATTTTTTATTCTGTACTAGTCATTGTGGAATACTTTTCTGTGTACAAGGATGTAACAAAGCAAATGGTAAATAGTTAGTTTTAAATATTTTTATTAATAATTTATTAATCAGAAGTGAGATAAAGTAATTGGCAATTTTACAATCTATTTGGCATTTTATAAAGATAGATAAATTTTTGTTGTTCTGTTGCCCAGTACTGACTGACATTAAGCAGTTACTAGACATTGCACAAGCTTTGAGAGACAAATATTACAGAAGATCTGATATTGTTTCTATCTATCTTCCTATATGTCACATGCTTGTGTTTAAAACCCACAAATCTTTTATCTTGGCACAAGAGACAGGTGATTTAGCATCACCAACTGCAATAGTATTTAAAATAAATATCTAAAGGGAGACATGAACGTGTCTGGGCATGACTGGGGCACCTCTACTTTGTCGGTTCTAATAAAAAAACCTCCAAATCTATAGATACTGTATATCTTTTCTGGCATTAAGGCTTTCTCCCATACTTTGTAAGTTCCCACAGTAAAAATTCCTACATAGGCATTTATGTGATAATCATATGTTCATGATAAAGTGACTGTGCTACTGTTGGAAGGCCTTCTGCACTTCAAGGCATATGATCACAGCTGATAAAACTTTAGGATTGGCCTGAAAAAAATCCAACAATATTTGTTACATAAAATAACTCTTAAGAAGATCAGATAAAAAACAGGAAATAATGATGCTCTCTACGAATACCTTAAAGGAGGTTCTAAAGAGGTGGGGATTAGTCTGTGCAATGAAGCTACAAGTGATGGGACAAGAAGTAATGGCTCAAGTCGGGTTAGGGGAGGTTTAGACTGGCTGTTAGGAAGAACTTCTTCACCAAAAGGGTTATCAGGCATTGGAACAAGCTACCCAGGGCAGTGGTAGAGTCATGATCCCCTGAGGTATTTAAGAGTTGTATAGACGTAGTACTTAGGGATATGGTTTAGTTAAGGAGTTGTCACTGTTAGGTTGGTTGTTGGACTCGATGATCTTAAAGGTCTTTTCCTACCAAAGTAATTCTGTGATTCTGTAACCTGAAGAAATAGGTTAGTTGTCTGGATGACCCGATTATCATCTCTGCCTGAAGGGACAATCTAATACTCTGAAATGAAGGCTGTTTAGCTAGGAAAGTCAAATACCTACTCTCTGAATTTGGAGTTCTCATTCCTCTAGAAGGAATAAGCAACCTTCTATTCCTGAGGTCAAATGTGGATTTTTTTTCTTTAAGTCATGACCTGTGGACATAGGAAGGATTGAGAAATATGGACTGTGCCAGCAGAGGAAGACTGTGAACTAGACAGTGAGAAGAAAATGCATCTTAGTTAAAATCTTGTCAGATAGATGTAAGAATGAACATGTTATCCATAAAAGTGAACAAGAGAATATTCTGCATTGTTTGTTAAGATGATTTTGTTATAAATTGATATAGAGAAGTCACGAATGGTTCAGAAGAAGTTGAAGGAAAAGTCAATAATCTTGTTATAAAAACCTATTGCTTTTCATCAAGGTGTAAAATGTATAGCAGCATAACTTGGCCTTTAATCCATTTCTTCAGTGCTGTACATAGGTTAGTGGCAGAGCACTTGCCTCCCTCTCCCGCCAACTGGCCCCCATCCGTGTCCCTGTCCATGGGCCCCCCCTTAACCCTCCTCGGTGCTTGGGGCTGTTATCTGTTAAGCTGTCTGGAGCTGGCAGAAGCAACTAAACAACTGACAAACTTAACCTCTGATGGGCCAGGTATTATGTCACCCTCTTGGGTTAGACTTGGTGGCCTGAGATAGATTTCTGGTCTTACCCCCTGCTGGGCTGTGGCACTGTCAGCAGACACAGAGGCACCTGGTTTTCACGGGCAATTTGGGCATTGCTGGGTGGGACCTGCTCTCAGGGAACAGGGTCCTCAGCCAATGGGGTGTCTTGGCCCAGGTAGGCAAGCAAATGAATGACCACAGGTGAGACCTGACTGAGTCCATAGAAAGGGAACTCCTGCTGAGAAGTCCTTGGTTAAGTTTTCCCTTGGAGCAGTGGGTCTGTGAAGGAGCCTACCCCTTAGGTCAGGATGCCACCTAAGGAGACCTCTTGAGATTTCACATGTGGGATTATTATTATCCATGTTAAGACTAGCCAAAAAAAAGCTTAGGAATTCTGAAGTAGTTGTGCTATAGTGTATTAACCATTGAGTAGTTGTGCTGTAGTGTATTCCCACCCAACATCAGAATCTGTGATATAATTTTTGTTTATCGGAGTGCTAAATAGTGTTAATTGGAATAAATATTCATTCCTATTAAACCCCTGTGTGTTTGTGGGTACCTTGAAAGCTCTTCCTTTATAAATCCTCCTCTTCTGTCTTAAAAATACTACCGTGTGTTGAAAGAAACAGTATTTTTTTCCAAACTAAGGAGAAAAAGGTTATGACTGAGGGCATTGATGGATTAGCATGTCATGTTTTCATGTTTTATGACTGATCTGAACTTGATCAGCAATGTGATGCTTCATGTCAATTGTGAAAGAATCAGATATGCATTTAGAATCTGCTTTTGAACTAAAATTTAAGTTGGTATTAACAGGGACATCTAGAGATAAATTAGTCCTAAACTCTGAAGCAGATACTTGGCTCATTAACAGCAGACAGAGGCCTTAGCCATGTGATCAAACTTTGACCTTAACCTTTTACATTACTCTGCTGGTTTTGGCTGGGATGGAGTTAATTTTCTTCCTAGTAGCTGGTATGGGCCTGTATTTTGGATTTGTGCTGGAAACAGTGTTGATAACACAGGGATGTTTTTGTTTTTGCTGAGCAGTGCTGACACAGAGCCAAGGACTTTTTTGCTTCTCACCCCACCAGTGAGTAGGCTGGAGATGGACAAAGAGTCACGAGGGGACACAGTTGGGACAGCTGACCCCAACTGACCAAAGGGCTATTCCATACCATATGATGTCATGCTGAGCATATAAAGCTGCAGGAAGAAGAAGGAAGGGGGAGATAGTCGGAGTGATGGTGTTTGTCTTCCCAAGTAGCTGTTGTCAGTGATGAAGCCCTGCTCTTCTGGAGATGTCTGAACACCTACCTGCCAATGGGAAGTTTCATAGGCTGCAGTTAGTTGCTGTGTAAATAGGGATCGCTTGGCATAATGTAGTTCTCTATTCTGCAGCTAGGATTACCCTATAAACTCAGGTTAGACATGTGGTTCAACTATAGAACAGCGTTGCTGAAACATAGATGGACTCCAAAACAAGTAGACGAAAAGAAAGAGTTAAAACAAGCTGAAGATCTTCAGCAGCACGAGTGATTTGTTTATATTAGCAGATGATGCTGGTAGGTGTCCTTGACTTCTTGGTAATACAAGTCTTCATACCAAAGATGACTATAAGATATATATGGCTTGAATTGAGGGCATCATTTGAACTAGCTTTTGGGTTGGTGTTGAAACCTCCTTCCAGGATGGGCTCACTTTTACGCTTTGTGGGCATGACTGGAATAAAACTGTCTTTCAGGCCTATTCCTTTCAGGCTACTCCTTTCAGACCTAGTTTTTGTAGAGATTGGTTAGAAAGTCTAGGGCCCAGACTAAGATGTCTGTTATGTGAGGTAGTCTGTTATGGCTGCATCATGATGGGCCTGCCTCACACCTGTCTTCAGCCTGAGACTGCAGATGTCTTTGTTAAGACTT
Source organism: Hemiprocne comata (assembly GCA_020745705.1). Lineage (NCBI taxonomy): Eukaryota > Metazoa > Chordata > Aves > Apodiformes > Apodidae > Hemiprocne > Hemiprocne comata. The sequence continues at coordinate 77,584,704 of CM036587.1, read as the reverse complement.
AAATCTTAAGTAAATCTGAGGTTGTGGCTGAGGTCAATAGGAAGGAGGAAGGACAATGATGTTAATGGGAATTGCCAGTGTGTAATATTGACTAATATTCTGAACCTTTCGATATACAATATAAAAAAGTAGCTATCGCTAACCTAAGGTAAAGATTTTTAGTTACTGTATTTGTTGCTTTTACTCAATGTAACACTTTCCACTATTACACTGTTTATTTCATTTATAGAACAAGATGAATATGACAGAAAATTTTTCAGGTAGTCTAACAGAGACTGCCTGTCCATTTTGGGGACTCAGAGTAAGAAGTCTGGGGTTTTAATATTGTCTACATTTTTATTGCTTATAAGCGTCTTTGTCTACGAATGCCTCCTTCTTCTTGAGGTAGGTTGATACCTCAAAACATCAGTTATAGTGACTGAATTTTCTGAAGCAAGTTCTAAAATGAATTTTTGTCATCTGAAGACATAAGGGCCAAGGAAGGAAAAAAAATTCCAACCTTGACAGATGATGATTGTTATGCAACAAAATGGATCTTGTCTGAAAAGAATGAGGTTTGATAAAAAATATACTTTAAATACGCTATAGTCAACACAATGATTTACAGCTACAGAAGTGTGTCAGTTCAGTGGTGAACAGTTCCATATCTATGCAGAGCTAATCACCATTCATCAAAATAATACTTTTGCAGCCTCACTGAAAATGCTGTACTAAAAGCTCAGTCAGCATTCCCACTACAACATCACTTTCCAAGAGCTTGGTGGCTCACTATAAAAGTTTCTGTCTGGGATTTATGTCAATAAATAATCTCAGACTAGTGGCCTGAAGTAAATGGCTGTCACTTTATTGAATTATTTGCTGACATTTTCTGTGTCTGAAAACAGGTTCAAATTTGTTGGCCTCTATTTTTTTCTGAAGTTGATATAGACAGTGATAATGGTGAGTGTGGTGTAGATGATGGTGTCTTTCTCAATATTTTATAAAGGGGGACTTTTTGAAGGGAAGAGACAAAATTAGACTTTACCTTTCTTAAGAAACCTTAACTTTCAAACTAAGTTTGTGTGAGTTGCGACGTCTTACTAAAATTAATTCTGAATTAATTTAAATGAATTATCACATTTACATCATATTCAGTTCTAAAGTTTCTTATTGTAGACCTTCTCATGCAGCTCACCTTAACCAGGCTTAAGGTTAGCTTTGGTCAAGATATTTTGAGCTTCTAAAATATTTCTACTTAAATTATTACATTAGATCCAATGGAACTTGGTAATGGAGTCACCTGGCTTTTGGGAAGTTTTATTCATGCAACTTTACACTATTTACAATAATACTAATTTTTAATGGAGACAATAGTTGTCATTTTTATATCATTTTCCATCTTAAGGGAGCTAAACTAGTTAATATACTTAATCTTATAAATGGCATGTTTTATCCAGTAATAAAGTTCAGTCTTACAATAGAGAACTAATAAAGACATGGTTCCCCCCTCCTTTTCAGGTTTTATGCTGCCAGACATATTTTTTAACAGCAGAATTAAGATTTTTCTGGAGGCCTGTATATCTCTCTGTGTAGCATGGCACTGATATTAACAGGAATATGTGAGAATTGCACAAATGAGCGGGATACTGATTACCATAGAAGAATCTAAGAGCACAAAGTATAAAAAAGTCTTGAAATAATTTTGGGGAAGTAGAGTGAGTTTGGGAGGGCTGAAGGATTTTTGGAAGGGATGGATAAAGGAATGACTGTTGAAAATGGAAAAATCCTCTAGACAACTGAGATAATGTTCACACAAGGAATGTGAAGGAACTAGTACAAACATTTTCACTGATGTGATCTGTTTTAAAAGTCCAACAAACAAAAGGTTATTTTATTAGTTGTAGGGGCTGAGAAAAAAAAAAATAATTAAGTTCTTCTGTTGTGTTTCTCACCCTTCATAATGTTTCCTTTTTTGCTTTGTCTCTGTTAAGAATTGTTTTCATTGTTTCCCCATCTCTCTTGGCCAATATTTTGCAAGTTAACTAATGAATTTGAATGTTCTTGTTTTGACACACCAAATGGAAGATTTCTGTATAGTGATTGATATGAGCATGGCAACTACATTCTATTCGTGTTTCTTTCTGACCTGTAATCAACATGTACTTGCAGATGAAGAATTAGAAGCCACAGGCTAGTTACCTGTGAGACTACAGTTGCAGAAGACCCAAAATATGCCTGAGGTATGAGTTTTTAATGTTTATGCAAACAAGTCCTAGTTTGGAGGAAAGGCCCAAGAACTTCTTACAGGAAACATTCTTAAATGAATATTTTAGCATAAGTGTTCTGTGATTTGGCAATGGAAGATATACTGCACTAGACCTAACTTTTTCCCTTCTCAGATATTACTGTATTTAACACTTGCTTAAGTGTAATCCAGTCATGATCTCACTGTTTTTCAATTATGAAGAACATTTAAATATTTAATTTAAAGGGATTATTAGTAATTTTCTGGAGTTGGAAAGATGACTTGCAACTAAGGTATTTTTAAGCCATGCAATCAAGTATTGTTCGCCTATTTATACATCCTTCTATTGCATACTGGATATTTTGACATGTGGCAGTACTGTATCATCACATTTAATGCATGTATTTTTTCTTTGTCTATTTTCTGCTGTAGTATAAGAAACTGTCAGGAATCAAAAGCATTACAAAACTCTATGCATGAACTGCACGTTTTTGAAGGGAGAAATAAATCCTAGTCATCTTGACAATGACTGTGATAAAACATAGCATAGTGGTATGTCAGTACTTGCTAAAAGCATTAAAAATTTAAAAAGATATTAACCACTCTTCCTCAAACTTTTGAGTTATAAACTCATGCATTCCTTCTTCTCAGACTATTTCTAGAAAGGGAGGGGCTCACATATAATAATGGTTGTTAGAATATAGTATGAAAGCTATATATCTCATATCTAAAGGTTATTATGGGATACCTAGGATAAATCAGTGATCTTGGCAATATACATCATGCAAACATACATGTGTACATATGTATTCAGAGTCATATCTAAAAATACTAGAGGAATTTAGCAAGTAAACTAAAACCTAAGGAATTCAGATCAAATATTGCCCTTACCAATAGTGAGCCATAACCACAGAAATCAGGAGTGTTGTTTAGTATTATCATGACAGCTGATGCATATAATTTAATGCATGATAAGGAAAGTCCTTATTTCTGTGCTTGCATGAATTTTAAAGGTCACTACAGACTCCTTCCTTACCAACTTTATCTGTTTCTACAATGCTAAGTGGTCAAGAGATGATCTCAAGTTTGTAAGGTATAATTTAGTTCTTTTCATATAAAATGGGATGTTACTGGAAATACAGGCAGCCTTTGTATGAATTTGTAGTGTTTGTACTTCTTTTTGAGGCAAGACTCTTGCAGATTCCAAGTGTAGGCATAGTTTAAACTGTATAAATAAACGGGTTTTTTGTACACGGTAAAAAATTATCTGCTTTAAGTAGCACCAGTGGCTGTTCCAAATGCACAATAAAATTTCCAGCAATGTATGTGCACTGAGTTGTTGTGGAAAGCTACAAATAGAACTGTATATTATATGTTTGCTGAAAGCTATTGAAGCTTTCTGTTGCCAAAGATACAGTAATTTAGTCACTGCATTGCATAAAACGTTCTTTGGGGGGAGAAGGTTCCAGGATTTTCAAATGTGCATGTGATAAACACAATGAACTAGAATACTTGGCATAAGATGAAATGTGTATTTGGGCTTTGGTAACTCTCACATTACTAGATTTTAATATTTTCAGTTTTGTTTATGTATATAATAGTTTTGTTTTTAATGCTTCCCTTTCATTAACAGATTTACACCATATATAATCATTTGCCAAAAAATACTTCTGGAAACTTTTTCTGATATTGACTGCAGGAGATTTCTTCTTTCTCTTCTCTGCCCCCCCCCCCCCTTCCCATAACTAAAACAGAAATAAAAATTTTTCATGTAGATTTTCCAAATGCAGCCATAGTTTTTCTCCTCACTGTAATACCTTTGGGGCAGATTATTAATATATTTATGATGAAAGGTGAAACACTTCCTCTTTATGGCCTTGATTTCATGACTACATAATTTCAGAATATAAAGCACCATATCTTTAGAAAGTTTTTTGGTGGTGGGTTGGGGGTTTTTGAGCTCTTCCAGAAGACGTGAGCCTTCTAGTCTGTGGATGTCCATATGGCAGAAGAATGAGATAGCTACTGCTCTACCATGGAAAAGCATTGAGAACTAAATACACATCTTGACTGCTTTTTCCCCTATTGCAAATTAATTGTTGCTTCCTCTTATAAAATAACTCTTGTGCAATACTGAGACAGTTTTGTGGCCCTTATTGATATAAATTAAATTAAACTGAGCGGGACTGACTGCATTTATAAGGTTTTGCAAGCTAACCCTGATAAATGTTTAATTCCTAGAATTCAGCTAAGAAAAAAATATAAATTATTAAGAACTTTTTTCTCAGAGCCCATAACTGAAAATGTGATAACATAGTTGGCCAACAGCAGCAGAACATGCAAGTCTAGGAGGGATTTTCAAACACATTCTTTTGGGACTCAGTGTCACAATATAATTTGCTTCAATCACATTTATGGAAAAGGGATTAGGTAGTATGTAAATTTCCTGGGTACATGAAACAGAACAGATATACCTAGGCTATTTTCATTTATATGTTAGTTTCTCTAGTTTAGGTAGAGCTCATCAAATGGCTACGGTCTGTTGTTTAAACATCTCTGCTATCTCACTGTTGCACAGAGGCAACACATTTTTGGGACCATAGCAAGTGTATGCAATTTAGAAATTCCAGCAATAGTTATGGGGCTCAGTGTAGCAGTTCCTTGGAAGTTTCCTGGGTTTCTAGAAAGAAGTGTCATACAAAAGTTAATGAAAGACAGATGCATGTAGCAATATTTTTATGTATATTCTTTAACAAGCTTAATACTTCAGTGAGATAAATAATGCTCTGAACAATTGCCATCCTTCTTAAACAAAATTTTAGAATAGTAGGTTTGCCTGTGATTTTTTTTGTCTTATCATCAATGTTTTTTTGTTCCACTTTGTGCTGGTTTTGGCTGGGATAAAATTAATTTACTTCATAGTAGCTAGTATGGGGCTATGTTTTGGATTTGTGCTGTAAACAGTGTTGATTGATAAAACAGGGATGTATTTCCTGTAAACACTACAGGGAAGTAGTGAATTAATTCCTTGTTTTGTTTTGTTTTTCTTGCATGCGTGGCTTTTGCTTTACCTATTAAACTGTCTTTATCTCAACCCACACTTTTTCTCACTTTTACCTTTCCGATTCTCTCCCCCATTCCACTGGGTGAGAGCGTGTATGTGGCTGTGTAGTGCTTAGTTAGCTGGGGTTAAATCTTGACACGTGCACTTCTCTTCCCAGACTTTCTTCCAAAAGTATTGAAGTTCCTATTCAACAGTTCCAGTATGACTGAGCTGTTAGTTTTGCAGTTAAAAATCACTTTAGGTGTAGTAAGTGTTGTAATTGTTTTGTGCTTACTCTAAGTAATTAGTATTTGAGTCCATCTTATTCAATTGAAATACTGCTGTGAATATTCTCAAGGGATTTTTCCTGCCTCCTGCATGTTACCATTTTTAATTCAAAATTTGTAATTTAAAGGAAATACATAGGTGAAGAAAATCTGAACAGTGGAATAAAGAGAAAGAATGAAGTTAGCTATTTTAGGAATGAAAGGCTAGGGGTTTTAAGTAAAAAATTAACATGCTGCAACTTTGATACTACTCAACAATTTAACTGTCTTCATTGGACCATAGTGGTAATTTGTAACTAGGTGAGACCATTAAGCACTCAGTGTGAACTAAGGAGACAGTGTTTGGAATAAGGATGACGTCTTAAGTCTATCAGGTTTAGTTCTGATAGCCTGTTTGGCTTTCTGCACATATAATTGTCTGTGTACTGCCTGTCAAAGTGACAGAGCTAATATTGTTAGTTTCTTCATCTAACGCATATGAGGCAGAAAGGCAATTTTAGTTGTGGGAAGAAACTGCCTAGGATGTCTCTTTTTTTCCTGCCCTTGACTTTTGAGATAATCTTTTGCTCTTTAACAGCATTAAGTGCCAAGTGGGAGAGCGTAGGCTGGACAAAGCACATGGATGGGTTTCTGCAGTGTGTGGGCCATGACCCTGTCTAATGATGTGGGAAGTTGTTTATGCAATTATGTAATGCTGATCAGGTTGGCTGATGAAAACAGTAAGCAATGCACAAAGCTGAGACTGGACTACAAACCAAAAGAATACTCTTTGCTAGTCATGTAAAAGCCAGGTAGGAACTAGGGAGACTTGGCTTACCCTCCTAACTCTCTGAACTGCATTAGGAAACTTAGGCGAAGATTCTACCTTTATTTTTTAAATATATATGTGCTGCAGGGGACATATGTGTGATTCAGGCACAGATTCATCTAGCTGAACTGAGGCATTCAAGATGCCTCAAGATTAGTCACCCCAGGTCTTCCTCTGGTCAGTGAAGAGTTCCAGATTCTGCCAGATGGAGATCTGTGGTGGGTTAATTGCTTTCTGTAGGTGTTCTCTTGGCTGGTTCTAAAGTTCTAGATTAAAAGCAGATATTTGACAAAGGTTTTAGATTTTAGAAGAGCTAACTTCAGTTCACTCAGGGCTCAGTTGGAAGGGATCGCATGGCAAGTTTCCATGGAGGGTAAAGGAGCTAGTGAGTGCTGGGAGCTTTTCAAGAACACTCTTCTAGATAAGCAAAACCAGTTCATCCCCTCTGAAGGCAAGGGAAGTAGGTGGAGCAAGAGGCCCCTTTGGCTTAACTGAGAACTTATGGGTCTGCTCAAGACCAAAAGGAAACTGTACCAGAGGTGGAAAAGTGGAACATTACCTGTTGGAAATTACAAGGGCATTGCCATGGTATGCAGAGATGCAGTTAGGAAAGCAAAAGCTCAGCTTGAGCTGACATTGGCTGGAGATGTCAAAAACTTGAAGGGTTCTTCAAATACATTAACAACAAGCAGAAACAGAGGAATAATATTGGCTCACTATTAAACTGGAGAGGTGAACCAGTCACCAACAATGCAGAAAAGGCAGAAGTCCTCAACACCTTCTTCACCTCTGTCTACCAATGCTGTTGGGTCCCAGGCCACAGGAACAAAAGTCCAAGCTGATGCAGACACTGACCTGCCATCAGTGAAGGAAGAGTTAGTGTGTTGACTCTTACAGGATCTTCACCTCTACAAATCAATGGATCCAGATGCCATCCATCCTAGGGTGCTGACAGCACTGGCTGGTGTCTTTGCAAAACCGCTCTCCATAATCTTTATAATCTTTGAGAAGTCGTGGAGATCATGAGATGGCCCTGAGGACTGGAGGAAGGCTAATGTCACCCCCGTCTATAAGAAGGGTACAAAGGAGGACCCAGGTAATTATAGACCCATTAGCCTCACTTCAGTCCTGGGAAAGTCATGAAGCAAATCCTGCTGGGGACTGTCACAAGTCAGTTGAAGCATGTGATTTTGAAAAACCCACATGGATTTACCAGGGGCAAATCATGCCTGACAAACCTGATCACCTTCTATGACAAAGTAACCCGCTCAGTTGATGGAGGGCGAGTTGTGGACATCATCTACCTGGACTTCTCCAAGGCTTTTGATAGGGTCCTCAACAGCCTCCTCCTGGAGAAACTGACTCATTACAGCCTTGACAAGCGGTCTGTGAAGTAGGTGGGGAACTGGCTGACAGACCGTACCCAGAGGGTGATAGTCAATAGTTCCTCCTCAAACTGGCAACCAGTCACAAGTGGGGTCCCCCAGGGATTGATGTGGGGCCCAGTGCTGTTTAACATCTTCATAAGGGACCTGGATGTTGGGATCAAGAGCACCCTGATGAAGTTTGCTGATGACACCAAGATGAGTGGAGAGGCTGACACTCCGGAAGTGAGAGCCACCCTCCAGGATGACCTGGACATACTGGAGGAGTGGGCTAGCAGGAACCTTATGAAGTTCAATGGGGAGAAGTGTAAGGTCTTGCACCTCAGAACACATAAACCAGTTCAGACTGGGATCCACCTGGCTGGAGAGGTGGAAAGGGACCTGGGGGTCTTGGTGGATAACAGACTCAACATGAGTCAACAGTGTGCTGCAGCAACAAAGAAAGCCAACAGGATGCTGGGCTGCATCAACAAGGGCATCACCAGCAGAGACTAAGAAGTCATCACCCCACTCTACTCGGCGCTTGTCAGACCACACCTGGAGTATTAGATTCAATTTTGGTCCCCACTCCACAAAAAGGATGTGGACAGGCTGGAGAGTGTCTAGAGAAGGGCCACAAGGATGATCAGAGGACTGGAGAACCTGCCATATGAGGAGAGGCTGAGAAAACTGGGTTTGTTCAACCTTGAGAATAGAAGGCTTAGGGGAGATCTTATTACCATGTTCCAGTACCTAAATGGTGGCTATAAAGAAGATGGAGATTCCCTTATCATGGTTTAACTCAGGATTGGCAATTAAACCAGCAACAATAATGCTCTCAATCCCCTCCCCCTCCCACCGCCCGGTACACAAAGGAGAGATATAACGAAGGAGAGAGACTTTCCAGATTGAAAACTAAACTAGACAGCTTTAATTAAATACTAATGATAAAATGAATATGTGCAATTATATACAAATATTCTCAGGAGTGTGCAAAACCCTATTGCCTGTCCCCCAGCAACTCCCACATCACTCCCCTGAGCTGTGAGCTGTTCCAAGATGTCCAGGACCACTACCAGAAATAGCAGCAGAGCAAAACAGGAGCTGAAGGTAGAGTTATGAGGGTCAAGAATGCACGGGCCTAGGGATCAAAAGAGATGGATAGGTGGAGTGCTCCCCGGACACCGGCCATGGACGGAAGAGAAGGAAAGAACAAGCAAGAAGCGGCTTGACTTCCATAATCCCTGACTTTATACCAAGAGCTACGTAGATATTATGGGATGGAATACTCTCTTTGGCCAGCTTTGCCGTCTGTCTAGTCCACTCCTCCTTATGGGAGAGTTGCAGATACGACTCTTCTGCTCCTTTAGTATCCAAAGCAGAGCAAAGTGTCTTTGGTGTCTTGGCAGTAACATAAACGTTCCAGCCTTATCAGTCCACTTGCTGTAAAACTTGTGTGCTTAAAAGAGAGTTCACTGAAGACAAAAAAAAATTGGTAAAAGGAAAATTAGCTTAATCCTGGCTCAAACCAGGACATCCTATTTACACGGAGTCACATGGAAGAGACAAGGGGTAATGGGCACAAGTTGATCCTGAGGAGATCCCAATTGGACACAAGAGGTAAATTTTTTACCATGAGAACAGTCAAACATTGAAATAGTCTCCCAAGGGAAGTGGTAGATTCCCCCATATTGGACTGTTTTAAGTCTCAGCTTGACAGGGTGCTGAGCCATCTCATATAGACTATAGTAGTACCTAGAAAGGTTGGACCAGATGATCCTTGAGGTCCCTTCCAACCTGGCATTCTATGACTCTTTTGTGGGTTGTTTGTTTTTAAGTAGTAACATTTTTAATAGGTTATCCCAAGTGTTATGTGTTTATGCGCAGTTTAGCATAGCTAGATTTAGGTAACTTTGTGTGTCACCTCTACAGCTGCTCTGAAGCTGTAGGGTGCAAACACTTTTTTTTTTTTTTTTTTTTTTTTGCATGGGAGCTATATAGAGGCAGAACTACATGCATGTCTCAGAAAAAAAAAAATATTGTATTTTGTATTGCACAGCTTACAGGAATAAATGTATTGCTGTGGTTCAACTCTTGCAAAGGTATGCCATTAATATGAATACACACTGATGGTAATGTATTATTGTATTTGCAACATCAATTCTATTACAGTATTCAATATTACTTTTAAAACTAGTTTTTATTTACATTTACAATGTAAATTTACATTTATTTGCATTTACAATGTAAATTTAATTTAGCTTTTTAAAAAAAATATTATTTTCTTGAGAAATTCCTCAAAATATTCATAAAACCTTTCAGAGCTCTTTCTTCCTTTCACAACTATCACTACATGCACTTTTGAAGGTCAAAGATACTTTCAGTACTTTTAGAGACCAGATGGTAATGCTTTCCCATTTGTACCTCAGACTTTCACGCTGTGCCTCATTCCCATTGAAATTAGAAGGCACTGGGCATATTGGCATGAGTTCATAGTGTGTTAGTAAGGCACATATTAGAGAACAGAGATTGTTCTCTTCACATTAGTAATATCATTCCTATTTGTTTTGGGTGCCTGTGCCAAAATACTGTGTTTCCCTTGCAAAGAGTAGATTCCATGCAGCTGTCTTTTGCCTTTTCAAACTGGGCAGTAAGACGACCATGGTGAGAGAGTCTGGTACCACTCTTTTAGTTTTATGTCACATTGAAAACTTGGTTTCAAAGTGATTTTATTACTCAAATATTTAGGCTCAGACATCTTTGGACTAAGTTCAAATAATTAAATTATGTCCTAACTTTTGGCATTTCTGAGACTTTTTCATATTCTTATTCTTATGGTAGAATGTATATTTCCAAGTTGCATTAAAATGAAAAAAAATGCTAACATTTGAGTGGATTTTATTTATTTATTTATTTTGCAACTTCTTAGGTGCATTTGCTATGAGGCATACCTGTAATACCAATGGTAATTTTAATCTTTTCCAGCTTTCAGTCCTTGAGACATAACAAAGCCAGGAGTGCAAAATTTACTATGGTGAAAGCATCTCAGATATACACAGATAAAATGCCTTAAAATTAACAACTGCTGAAAAGCAGTTCATAATTGATCACTAATATTTCCAGTCTCCTTTGACTGCATTTTAGAATATATTTTAAACAGACATTATTTTATTATAGATTTAAATTTTGTGAAGATACAAGGGTTTGAAATATCTGGTTTTACTAAGCCTTGTTTTACCATTAGCATTCCATATTTCATGGGACTTTTCTATCAAGTACTTTCAAAATCAGTCTTGTTTATCCACTTTTCAACTGCTGAGGCTCTTCATAAATCAATAGTTCTACTGGTATTTTCTTGGAAATCAGCATGATTCCAAGTATGATTCAGACCCAGCATTGATATTTATTGGTCCAGGTGCCTTCTCCTGCCTCCAGGTTCCAGGTGTCCTCTTCCCTAGCTGAGACCACCATGCAATACCATATGATTTCCTCCATGCTTAGTGACTCAGAGAAGGAGACCTTGTTCAGCTGATAAGTCAAACTAGGCAGCGTCCTTCTTTGCCTGCCACTCTCACTGTTCTTGCCAAAATGCACATTAACTGAACAAAGAAAACTCATTGTTCTGCCCACTCTGCAGGAACTTTTTAGAGGTTCCTAACTTTAGCTGTTTTGCCTCAAAACAACAACAGAGAATGAATGAGAGTGAAGATTCCCATATCTTCCTGGATAGGAAATCATGGCTGAACTTGTTATGTGTTAAGAAAAAGTCTGAAACAGGTCCAAGTCAAACCACTGTCTAACATAGTTTCCCGTTGCACATGAAATGTCATTTTAAAAAGCTCTAATTCTACTTTACCTGGGACTTCACTTATTTTTATTGCAGTACCTATTTGCTCATTCATACAGACATTTACTTGTGGTTAGTTTGTCTTGTTTTGTTTACTGGATCTTTAGAAAGTAACGATCATGTACCTTTTAATAAATATGGTTGTTATAGTTGCAACCATAGTTGTAAAAGTTCTACCTACAGGTTGATGTGCTGTGATACAGAATTGCTAATATTAGTTGAGGTCTACCTCATGCTGTTATTTGGTATTATCTGTGCTAGGATGGACTTACAGGACTTGTGCAAGCTAAAGTTCTGGGAGTCTGCAAATACTGTACCTTTTGGGGAAAATATTTTCAGATGTGCTTGCTATATTTTAACTTTAAAAAAATGTTTATTGAAAATTTGTGTCACCATGTGTTCAAGACATATTTTAACTGAATCTTAAGTTTCTTCACTAAGACCTAGGAACATAATGGATTGATTAATAGGTGTGTTTCACTATTAATGCTAGGTTATCCAACTATCCAAGAATCCTAAAAGAGTTAACTACTAGGGCCATGAATCCTCTGAAAAGCCTATGCCTTTCTGTATCTAAATCCAAAATCGCAGTCTGACACTGAGAAGGATTTGACTTAAAATTCCTTACTGAATACACTAGAAAGTAACCCAAATTGGATCCATCTGTAGCCATATCTATTTTTATTCTAATTGTCCTAATAGGTGTTTTTACCTCCAGAGAAAATATAGTTTAAAAAGATTTCATATTCAGGGATTGAGAAGCTATATTTTAAATACTTTGAGTCTGCTGCCAATGTAATAACAGACAATATTCTAATGATTCACTGCTCTTGTTATCTAAGGCAACAACTTGCATATAAAACTTATGAAATTACTGATGCTTTTAATGTAATGTCCTTAAAAATATATTAAAGTATATTAGCCCTTCTTTAAATGCTTAATTCTGTGGGTAATGAAATTACATTTCAAAACTACAAAATACTCCAACAAACAGAATTTTTACTTTCCAAGTGAGGCCTCAGTTAAAGGTCAAAACCGATTGATACATAAGAAGGCCTGGCTTTTATGTCAAACATTTCTCTAATGGAAGTGCTCATTATGAAGGCAGTAATGGTTTATGTACAAGCTTGTGTGTGCCTATGTGTGAAAATACATTCATTGCAAACTTTTCTATTTTATTATTGTTCTTCCACAGCTGTTACTATATAAATTTCTACTACGGTAATGAAAGAGAAGTCACTGCCAAGTCAGCCTGGATCTGAAATGGTAAATTAGGCCCCTGAGGAATCACAGAATCACCGCTTTAATTTCCAGACTTTCTACAAAAACATAACAGCATTCCTAGATTATATCCAAGTGCTTTGTAATGCCACAGTGATCAGCTAGAGATAGCCATTCCATGACATATAAAACCACTTAATCTTGTTTGACTTCCAAAGTGTTTGAAACTACAATTGCGATCAAAATTACAAAAAGAAATGTTTGTGGTTGTGTTTGGGATCATGCTGGCTAGCCACCTGCTACCCAGTCTATCCCTATTTAGTTGAAATATTTTCTTCTCTAGTAAAGTATGTGTTAAGCCTGAGGGCCTATGCGTATTTACCTTTGTTAGGTTGTAACTTTACTATATGCTGTACTCAGCTGTGGGAAAGAAACTGCTCTGCAGTGCACTCTCTCTGCCCTTGCAGTAACTTCTGGACTATGTAAGAGCCATCTAGGGAGTAGCAACTATTCATTTATTTTTATAATGGTATTTTATTGACACCCTTCCCTTTCTTAAATGTTCACATTTTGAAAGTTAGCTAAGGTTTTTCTCTTCTTCATGTCATACATTTAATGTTCTGTTTATAGAATTCGAGGTTGACATAACCAGCCTCAGAAGTTTCATATTTTCATAAAGCCAAGTGGTTTAGTATATCCTTTTTGTATATCCTTCAAATTAAAAACATAGCATCAATTCTGTCAACATAAAACACTTAATGGCTGCCTATGACATATGCAATTATGTAATCACAAATGTCTTGTGCAAAGAATAGATGCAAAAAAACCTTGTGATTGTGATTGTCATGTTACTACTTTTTTTTTTTTTTTTTTTAGCATCACATAAACGTAGGTCTTTATTGCTCGGATTAATATCTCTCTGTTTCTGAGTTATTTTAACTTTTTTGTCTCTCCAGTACTAGGTGAGTAGCTTATTCATAGTGAAATGTTTGATTTCTTTCATCACAGCAAGGGTACAGCAAATGCTTAATAAATATTTAAAAGCTCCATCTGCCAGAATAAACCAACACAGGCAAAGCTTCCATGTCCTCTGGAGGTATTTAGCCTAGCATATTCCACTTTAAGTTACTCTTCTAGTAAGGCATATGCTGGCTCTATATGGGAATAAACAGTTTTGTAAGGCAATCACTTATTAATTACATGTTTCTTTGGCAATAAAACCTTCATAAAGAACACCTTTTCTTGGTGGTATAGGTAAAGTAGAAAAGAAGAAGAAAATTAGTATTTTTTTCCTCTGATTCTATTGGTGTAAAAAAATACTGCCTGTGTAGCTAGCAGAGCAGATTATGGTGGTGGGGTTAATTCCACCCAGGAAAGAAACCTAAGTTTTCTAGAGAATGTTAAGTATGTGAGGTTAATAATGTGGCAAAACAGCTTCCTGAGAAATCTCTTATTGTGATACAGCTAGATCTGACATATGATGTCTATATTTGTCACTTTACATTCTTGTTCAAGCAGTATCTTTTATTCTTCATTTCAGATTGCTGACGTGTGTAAAATCTTGAGTCTCTTTGGAAGGATTAGACTATCTAAGGGTGAAGTTATCATTTGTATGAATGTCATTCTTCATAGGATATATAAACTGGAATATATCATGTGGCCCAGAGTGGAAACACTCTGCAGAGATGCTTTTTCCATCAGCAAAGGATGGTTGTTTTTCTTTCCAGGATGCCAGTGATTGCATCAGTAGTTGCTAAACTATTAGGTGTTTTTTTTTTTTAAAAAAAAACCACAACAAAAAAACAGGGGGATGATGGGAGGACCTTTTCTTTGTAGACTATTAAGTGCCATAATAAAAACATGCTTGTTTCACAGTTTCACATTTACTGCACTTCACATTCAAACTGGATATAGAAATAGTTAAGCTAAACTGCCAATACTCTTACATTAAAATCATATTTCTATAATCAGCTGAACTAAATCTGAAGACCAGACTGACCTAGAGTGAAAAAAGAAATTGCCTCTGAGTTGTAAAATCTTAGTTTAAGATTAGAGAACATGGAGATTTTTTTAAACTCTAATTTACTGCATTCTTTGAGATGGCGTGGAGTTGGATGAAAAATTTACTGACTGCATGATTTTCCCTCTTTTAAAGTACTACATTCAATCAGCAATTTTTGTCTGTCCTATCAATTTAAGCAGAAGTGATAAATGGGGTAGATGGTGCATCCTTTAATCCAGTTAACGATCTGAGGAAAGAAATATGTTAATAACTTGGAAATGTTTTCACAGAATCTCAGAATGGTTTGGGTTGGAAGGGACTTTAAAGAGCATTTAGTTCCAACCCCCTGGCATTGGCACTCACACCTTCCACTAGAGCAGGTTGCTCAAAGCCCCATCCAACCTTGAACCCTTCCATGGATGAGGCATTCACAGCTTCACTGGGCAACCTCTCTGAGTGTCTCACCACCCTTCAAGGAAAGAACTTATTCCTAATAGCTAACCTATATTTCCCTTCTTTCAGTTTAAAACTGTTCCCCTGTTGTGGTCTGAGTTCGACCCGGGCTGGAAAACTCGAGTCAAGACACAGATCGCCCCTTCTCTTCTCCTCAATTAGAGGAGGAACAGCCCCAATTGGCTGGTTTTTATTTCCCAGTGTGTCTGTCCCTAGGTTGGGACTGGCTGGCTACACCGGGTATTTCTATAGAACACAAACCCTGCCCAGATGTGTGTGCACTGGTACAAACACAGAGACTGTGTGCTTAAAGTACCACTTTCCTCTAACAGCTTTGGAGCAGAGGGAGTATGTGGGGGGGAGAGGATATGCAAATGTAGTTATAGGAGACAAACGTGGGGTGTGTAACTTGTGATAGGTAAAGAGAAAGAAAGAAACAGTATTATAGTTGGGGGTAGGGTGCCTGGCGAGTTTCCCGTATAGGGTAGACAAGGGGTGTGTGTGTGAATGTGGCCGATTACTTTTGCCAGGGGAAAAGTACGCAAAGGAAAGATTCTTACAGACTCAGAAGCACTGACGGGTTTGGCGGCATCTGTGGTTTAAGAGCAGGTTTTTGGTGAGGGCAGTTTTTGGCTAGCGTGGCTCGGGTAGATAGCTCGGGCGGCGAGCGCGGCTTTAGCTGCAGTGGGACATGGCAACAAGCGGCCACACGCTGGAGCTCCAGCGTCAGGAGGCTCTGGCACGTGCTGAAGATGGCCCGTGGTGGCTGCCTCGGCCTGGGCAGGCAGTGGCTGTGGCAAATGGCTACAACCGGCTGGAGCTGCACCCACTGGCCTGGGAGCACTTATAATGGAGGGTTTGGGGAGCGAGCAGTGATTCCCGCTCTTTTAGCTTTCTTAGTGTGCTCTAGCTCTCTTGTCTGTTTCTTCAGCTCCTTTCATGCAGCTCCTCAGCAAGCAGGAAGCAGGGAATAGCAGCAGTCCCGGAGTACAGGGAGTATAGCAGGAGTCCCACCCCAGCTACTGAAGGCTTTTTGTGATTCCCTGTCCTACTCCTTTTCCTTTTATCTTCTTCTCTGTCTTTTCTTCCACCAGCAAAGAACAATGGATGCCAGTGACTGATAATGATCCATAATGGTCGTCCTATTTACATGCTCATGCAGGCTGGTCTGGCCTTTTGTCTGCTCAGTCCTCAGCTCCTACCTGTGGCTCCTGTAACAATTTTGCCATGCTCCAGCCAAAGGCTGGGTCCTGGCTGCACATATAGCAAGGGGGGCAGGGGTCTCTGCCCTTCCTTGTGTAAGTCCCAGCCGCACCCCCACCCCAGGGTTGTCACCGCTTCAGGTTTTTTCTTTCCTTCGACTTTTACGTCTCTCTATTGCCATCAATTTGTGTGAGAGACATACCTTTTGTGGAGGCCAGTCCTTCACATCCCCCCACTCCATTCCCTTGGAAAAAAGTCCCTCTCCAGCTTTTCTGTAGCCTTATCAGGTACTGGAAGGTGCCCTAAGGTCTCCTCGGGCCATTCTCTAAGTGGGCCAACCTTTTCAAAGCTGAACTGCCTTAACACTGGACACTTCAGGACTAAGATGGACTGCCACAGTCTGCCTCTGGTAAATAGTGATTATGGTGCCAAGCATGAGGCCTTCGTTCAAACACAAGCAGTAATATTTCTGAGTAATTTCCACAGGACTAGATGGCTTGTAAGGACAAGACTTGACTTCTTTCTGACTCTGAAGTGACAGGATGTAACATCCGAACAGAAGTAGCTGACGGGCGCTTTTCCACCCTCTGGCAAGAAAGTCCATATGCTTCAAATATTAAGGTCACTCTATTTTTTTCCTAGAGCGGGAAATTAGCAGCACATCCTTTCTAGATAGCCTTGTGCAGCTGGGAGAAAGCATCCCAGGAAAGCAAAGGCCTGTATAGATTTCTGATTTAGGGCAGTCACCCACATCAATCAATGCAGAGAGGTGGTGGTGGTATTGACATACGCAACAGTTGATGGTGGCAAAGCTCTGTGAAGACCACGGTGTTGCTTCACACTTTCCAGGAAGGCTCTGATGCCCATGAAGAGGAGCCTGCTCAGGCTGTCCCTGAGTGGAAAGAGACAACTGGCTGCTGTGTGTTAGTGCCAGGGCAATGCATGGTGATGCACAGGGGCAGCTTCTCTCTGTTCTATGGGTACTGGTGCATTGGAAGCATCTTGAAATCCAGGAATAGGGAGGAAGAAGGGCTGTGGTTCAGCGTCTGCCCTGGAATATTCTCAACAGCTGCAGCTCTGACAAGGTATCAGTGCCCAAGCTTGGTCTTCTCAGAGATTGGCATCATTTAAAAAAAGAAAAAAAATTAATCAATCAAATGAAACATGTGGCACTTCCTTTCTTGCCCAGCAGAACAGCTGAGTTTGAGAGTAGAAGCATCTCCAATATATCTTCGGAGTAAACCTGGCAATTGCTTTGGTCCATCATAAATTACATTCATGTTGCTACAGCTGAAGGATTAAAACCCACACCTGAACACCTCTGAGAAATTTTTCTGTCAATGTCCAGACAGGTTCTAAGTTTTTCAAAAGATGCAAATGCAGCTCTACAGCAAATCCATCTGAGTTCTTGGCTGTTGCTGTTCCTCCTTGTTCTGACATCACTTCATTGTGAAATGGTATCACGACTATGACTGTTTCAGGTGGAGACCTGACTGCATTTTGTCATGCTGAGTCAGGATCCCCCTAGGTCTGGAAAAGGCTGTTACCACAGCCTGCCCTTGGGATATTCCAGTCTACACAGCAATTGCATGGTTTCTTTTTGTACATCCAATCACTGCGTGCATTTGGAAACACTTATTTGTCTCTGTGTTTCCATGACTGAAAGCATGGAGTGAAATCTGAGTAAGGAATACAATACATTGTCCAAAATCATTTATTGTTAACATGGGCATCATAAATTTGATTTATGTATAGGATTAAGCAGTGGTTTATGAGAGTCACATTCAATCCTACAAGTTCCATGAGAAATCTTTTAACGCAAACTCCAGAGCTTACTCCAGCTGGCGTATTTTGCAGCCTCACTGTAATTGATGAAAGTAATCTGGTAATGCTCTGAAAACTGCACAAGAATCACTAAAAAATCACCTGCCAAGATATCTTATTGTGCATATTTTTTCAAAGCAATTATAGCTAACTCCTCCCTAAGCAATTCTGACAGATACATTGAGAAAGCATAAGCTTAATTCTTACTCTTTCTGCACTGATCTTTGTGAAAGTTTTTCAAATACCTTAAACAAAACTCTGAGTCAGAAACACTTGAACTGCAGTCAAAAATCAGGGTTAGAGAAAATGTTAACCCTTTAGTGGGATGTTTCCCTCATCCTACACTGTTCCTCTATCACACGTTGAGCAGCAGAATAAAGATATTTTAATCCCGCTGTCAGTTCTGCTTCACCAAGAGATCCTTGCCTGGTCAGCATCCTCAAAGGACCTGTTAGACCCTGTCCAGAATACTTTTTAATGACTGAGGTTTCATTACAGCAATTTAACATTGGTTAAAAATGTGCAATTTATGTTATACTAAAGTATTTATGGTCTCTTCAACATTTGTGGTTTTTTTAAACTAAATGTTTTGTTTATCTGGAAGAAATATGGACAGTCTTTTATGAAAATAGTCATATAAAGATATTTTCATTTAAAAGTTGTGACTCTTTCATCTAGTTAAGATAAAATAATTTTTATACTGCTGAGGGTTTTTTCAGTTCCAGGCACTTGTATTTATTTTCTGCTCTGGAATTAAGGCCTTACAGAATGAAAGTTGTGCTGAAGAAATCAAGATGTTTGCAAAAGTTGCCATGTAAAGATAGCAGGGGGCAGTGAATGCTTTTTTTTGGTGTATCACCCATACTCACAGAAGTTCAAGTGATTGATTTGGCTCCTTTGCCACATATCAAGGGAGATAGCTTGCTCTTTCTAAATAAGTAAAAAGGTTCAGAGTTTCAATATTTTCTCAAACACTTGGTCATTTGAGACATCTATGGAAAAGGTGGTAGAAAAATCCATATCTGTCATAACCTAGGTGGGAGAAATCAAATTACATTGGATTTAAAAGTTGCATTTAATAAACTACCAGAGAATGATGTCATAAACTGGAGGCACTTGGGAATCAGTTTAGGGCCCACAACTCTGAAAAGCCTCAATGATAAAGAATGAGGGTGTTTATTTCATTGACAAAGTATATGAAGACCAGAGTGAACAATTCAAGCTTAATAAGTGTATTTAGAAGGGAGTTATAACAGATTTATTCAAGAGATTATTGAAAGGAAGGTACAGATATTTATTTGATATGCCACAAAGAATTTTTTTAAATCACAGGAATGCTTCTCAGTGGGCCTGGAACTAAAGAATCTCTTGCTATGGATTTTGGTTTTATTGAAGTTACTGCAATATTTTGTAGCTATTAAAGTGATTAAACAGATACAGTCTTAGTTTGATTCTTTTTATATATACACACACACACACATACACACATATATAAATCTACTTCCCCTAGGAAATTAACTTCCTTTCTGGTGTCAATATCAGGAAATAGCTATGCAAGTGATTTCAGTTGATTCAGGCTGTTAAAAAGTATGATTTCTGTTTTGCTGGAAGATATATGGGTTAAGTTGTACCAGGCAAACTTACTTTTTTCTCACTATAGGTGACACTAGAGGTATTACATATAGGTCATTATGTATAGATCTACATATATATA
Source organism: Hemiprocne comata (assembly GCA_020745705.1). Classification (NCBI taxonomy): domain Eukaryota; kingdom Metazoa; phylum Chordata; class Aves; order Apodiformes; family Apodidae; genus Hemiprocne; species Hemiprocne comata. The sequence continues at coordinate 77,564,714 of CM036587.1, read as the reverse complement.
CACATATATGTATTCAGTTCCACTTCCCTGGAACAAAGTTTAGTGTATTGAAATACCTGGATTGGCAACATGAATGTTTCTGATGCAATATACCAGTAAAATGCTGTTCATGTATATGAGGTACTTACTAGAACTGTTACACAGATATGGCTGCATTTGCATTGGAGCAATCATATTGCACTATTAGGGTAGGATGGCCAGCTCATCTGCTTAGTATGTGATACCACTAATTTTATAGCTGTGGCTATAAGCTCACAAGCTAATTATAACCTGTTCTCCACTGCCATCTCTGTTCACCACTGCCATCTCTGTTCAGCAAACACCTAGCTATTGTTCAGCTGAGTACAGAGGTAATCTCTAGAAATGTTTCTGGTTTTGATGAGATGTTTTAAATTCTTCCTTATAGGCATGGATTTGTGACTTGATATAACATTTTAAAATTTTTAAGATCAGACGGTTTTAAAAATTATTTGTAATTATTTTTTGTTTTGGACATAAAATCCTTTGCACTTCTATAGGTTTCAGACATCAAAAATTCAGTGCATGTATTATATGATACTGTCTGTTAACAGTGATATTTCATAATCTACAGGAATTAATAAATCCTTTTTAGTAGTTGGATGAGCCAACTAACTGTTCTTTTAATATACTTTCTGAAGCTCACATCAAGGGATCATACATCTGAGGAATTTATTAATATTACATGCAGGAGTGAAAGCTCTTCTCACTCTTTAATTAACAAAGTACGAATTCAAAGTTTTAGACATTAGATTTGTGGTGGTTTTGTTTTCCATACACAGTTTTTAAAATCTAACTGCAAATCTGCTGCAGGCCAAAGTTCATCTCTGTAGCTCATCTTGATGAATTGCAACTGGAAATGCCAAGGAAAACCACAAAAGAAGCAGTTAATGCAAGGACTACATAGGTCTGGTAATCAGCAGTTTATCAGCCGATTCCTAAGTTATACATTCAATGTGAGCTATTATTCTCAATATTCATTTTTGATCTGTTTTGTGTCTTTACCTAATCCCTTTGTGATATTCTTTATCTTGGTAGGCTTTGTGAGAAATACATGGAAGGATATCAACACAGCTAATCTCTTTTTACTGTGAAAGTTGTTCATTTGTTCCAGTGCTTTGCTTTGTATCTTTTAAATCAGTATTCATTTAGAAGTTGACTTGCTTTCATATCTTACAACACTTTATTCACTTTCTTTGTCTTGGTGAGGCATCTATCAAAATCTTTCAGAAAGACCAAGCATGTTATATGAGCTCCATAACTTAGATGAAAAAGCTTGTTGGAACTCTGGAAGAAACCCACTTAGAAGTGTTGAATCCCTACATCACATCCATCTACTATGATAGAACTCTGTTGGTTACCTAGGATGTCTTTACTAGTTTTATATAACTCCTATCAGATAGGTTGGTCTGGAAATAAGGTTTTCATACCTGCACTTGCCGGGTTCCCCTTTGAAACTATGCTTAAATATGAATGTGGTTTTGCCATCTTTCATTCTTCTGACACTGAGTTTGGTTTACACATGGGAATTGAACACAGATACCAAATTGCTGAAGAACTGTCTGATTCTATTGATTGACAGTTCAATTTCTTGATTTTTGGTTTGTGTTTTGTATGGGTTTTAGTTGTTTAAAGATCTGAGTCTTTCCTCTGACAGTGGATTGTACCCAGGTGTCCTGTGAGAAATGTCTTTCCACCACTAGGAATACCAACACCAAAATAAATAACTACTTTAGCCTTTCTGCAATAGTCTTAGTCTCAGTGAGGGGTCCTGTTATCTTGACCATCTATCAGCTCTCCTGGCTTTATGCTTTATAGGTTCCAATACAGAAGACTTTTATTATTAAAGGCATAAAACCTGGTAAGAGTCTCCTTAGCCATTTGGCCTATTCTGTTGTGATATTATATGTAACTTGTTGGAAAACAGCTAGCAACTTAATCTCTTTTCCTGTATTTCGTTGAATATATCTTTCTGACATCTAGTACCATTGTCTTCAACTTTTTTTTTTCTTTTTTTTCTTTTTTTCTGGGGAACAGAAGAAGGGGAAGAAGTGAAAGTAAAGTGGAAGCATGAGTCTGTCTAGGTATTATGTCTTTAAATTATCTCGATGTCATCTGCAAGCATTTTACATATTTAACTGCTCATTTCTTTATTTCTTAGTAATGCTTTTGTGTACTTCTCGTTTTTAGGCGTTAAGGACTCACTGAGTGCTTTGTGAATTTTGTCATTTCACATAGCAAGTAAGCAAATCTCTGTGTAGTTCTTGATGACACCTTTCAAGTCTGTATTCTTAAAAACTAGACTCCCAGTAGTGTCTGTGTCTCATCTACTAATTGGTATGCTTGTCTTCAGAGGAGTATGCCCGGAGCAAGAGGCTGTAGGTTATATCTATATCCTGTTATCGAACCCTGTTTTACCTTTTTAGATCTCATGTTAACCTCAGTCAGACTGGACTTAAATTTAGTGTCAATGCTGAACATTTCAAAATTCATATGCATAACATTTAATATCTAGAACATACTGTACCATTTTGGTTTCAAAGGTCATGCTGTTCACTCTCATGTCTCTAACAGATAAGGGTGAATGAACTTTGTAGTAAGGACAAGAGGGATACTTCACTGCCAATGTTTGAATATAATTTGATTTCTAAAGGCATAGGGTACAGATTAAATGTTTTCAGACAAATAAACGACCAGCTTCTAGAGAAGACTATGATTGAGCTGTTAGCCTGTGATAAACTCAAAATAAAGTGGGTTTATTGAACCAATATCAGTTGGTCACAGCTGGTCTGGGCTACAGAGTGCATATGCTCAAATATTGTTTTTCAAGGCATAGACAGGGTCAAAACTGCAGTAATGTTGCAGTGTTCCATCATTTGCTCATAGCTGCAAAGCTAGAGATTTTCTAAAGCCCCAAAGCAGCAGATTTACAACTGTGATGTTTAGGATTGCTTTTTTCAACAACTTTCTTTGTCAAAGGGTTCCTCAATTTAATCTAAATATGAAAATAATATACTTTTATCGGTGGACCATTTGTAATCTTTTAATATAGTTGAACATTTACTTGTCTTAGACAGAGGGAACACAAACTCTTGCTCTAAATTGCTTAACCATTCTTCATTCTATTTACACTCACTAAGTCACCTCTTTAATCATTTTCTTTAGCATAACACAGTTTTTGTATTTTTCAAACCATTTCTGTCATTTTTCACTGAATATTTTACATTTTCATTCTTTTTAAAGAGCTGTATAAACACTGTATGATTAAATCTTAATAATCTACTGCAAGTTAATTAAGGGAAAGCTATCATCATCTGATGGAGAAACCACAACAAAAATGAGGAAAGAAACATGTGAGTAGAGAAAGGTTCAGGTTCAAAAATACCAAATCCTGTGTGGTACCTTCCAGATATCCCTTACTTTTGTGGGATTTAGTCTAGATGCCTTGATTAGTCAAAAACTCCTTTTTTGGGAATCTGCCTTTTTCCAGTGCCTATATAAACTCATAGATTAGGAACCTCACATCCTTAAACTAAAGGCCTAAAGTCACATGACCTGAATCTCTTTCCAGAGACACTAGTAAAAGGTTTTTTTAGGTACTCAAATCCGTAGTTAAATACCTTTTAAAATTCTAGCTTTGATTTGCTTAAGATTAAATAGAACACAAACACCTAAAGCCAATTAGGTAATCAAATCTAGATCGTCTTTGTTCAAAGCTGGCATAGGAATAACTATTCTGTTTCTCCATCCCATAAAATATGTAAATTCAAGGATTCTTACTCTGGCTTTCATTTTTGCTGTATTATTTGATTATGTAGAGAGAAATATAAACAACAGAAACTTCCAGAAATTTCCTTTTTTTTCCTTTTATTCACACAAGTACAGGTAGATAATGCTCACAGTTTCTTGTCCTAAATTCCCTATTCATTGAAAATATTTTAAAATCTGTTTACATAGTAATTATTATGGATTTTTTTTCCTTTTCTCTCTTTGTGTACACAACTTCTCTTCCTCTCATGTAATGTTTTTCATTTTGGGACCCCCCACTTCTGTGAAATCTTTTTATAAAGAATGGTTTCCACAGAGGAAGGAAAATAAACCAAGAACATTTGTACTTATCACAATATTCATACAAGCTTATTTGATTTTCTCCCCAAATCTATTTTTGGGCCTCATTAAAGTTGTAATGTCCCCCATAGCTATTAAATTCCTTACAGTCTCTTTTTGTCCTGATGTGCCATTTCATTGACATTTTGGAATTAGTTCAGAGATCGTGCCTGCCAAAGCCCTTTGATCACACAGAGCTGCCCTCCCGCTGCTGTTGCTGTTGAGAGCATTCAGAGCTACAGCTGCTCAAAATGAGATCAGCCAGCTTACTCTCTAGGCTCTCCACAAGCTTGCTCTTGTAGCTGCTCTGCTTCCACCTGCTCTACCCTGAGTAAAGCATTTGTATTGCATGAATACACAAGGACCAAAAGAGTACCTAATAAGATGCTGTGGCTCTTGTCTTCAGCCCAGTTGCAGCTCTAGTGACTGATTGAGCACCCAAGCACCCAGTCAGCAGCATCACATAACTGTCAGTTTCTGAGTTCTCTTTCCATCTGGGAGCTGGGCACAGGGGAGAATCTGTTCCATTACTGATTTACTGCTATACATTTATGAAAAAAGATACTGCTTTGTGTCCATTCTACTGCTTTGTTTTCCTGTCTAACCTAATAAGACCTTTTTTCATGGACTGTAACTTATTATTAGCTTACATATGATAAATAATTAATTGATGTCCTAAGCCTGCTTTGCATTTGAGTTGTATTTATTTATGGAGTGGTATTTGTCACTGATGGTCATTAATTAATTAGCAAATGCTTGTTAAATGATGTTCATGCATAAGTGTATGAAACATAGTATCTCCTGAATTTAACTAAACAACTGGTTCTTGAACAATCTAGCAACCATATGTAAAGTATTTTTTAAAAACTCCTTAATATAAAACCAAATGTTACATTGAAAAATTTATAGTGAATTTCTCTAGTTAGATCTTTATGGTGTGATTTGCATTTCATACACTCACATATTTTTTTTCCAAATGAATCCTTCTAAATTTCAAGTTCTGTAATAGTTTTAAAAGAAACTAACAGCAGAACAGAGTTGGGAGCAAAATTGTGCAAAATATGGTACATCATGTGGGTATATTTGAAACATCTTTGTATTAATGGTTCCTCTCCTTGAAAAGCAGTTACTCCCATCCCTGGACATAGCCTAATATCATCCAGTACTGACACTTAACCCACAACAATTATTGATTTATTTTATGTTAGTGCTAGTTAATTGGAGGGTTTTTTTGTTGTTTTGGGGGGGTTTTGTTTTGTTTGTTTGTGTATTTTTTTTTATTTTTTTTTAATATGAATTTAATTCTATGGGCTACGAATAATAGCAGGGGCACAGCAGTGTTAGTGTGCAATTCATGAAAGGGTCTCTAACCACTATCTCAGGAACTGTAAAACTCTGTATGTGCTATTTTTAATCTTCTCTCATTCAAATATCTGTGTTAACATCAGTTAATAATTTCAACTCACATTTGGTAACAACTTGTTTTTTTGTTTAGGTATTTTGAACTCATCACATCAGAACCTATAACCTCATTTACCAAAACTCAGTAGTTGTAAGAGAAGGACATGTACCCACCAAAGCATTAAATAACAAGTTGTTCCAGCCACTTTTTCTAACGGATCTGACAAAAATCTCAGTCATAGAAGGAATTTCTCTTCAGTCTCATGTCTTATCTGGCAACTCCTCTGTCTAGTTAGCTAAACACACCTATCAGCTCAAACCAATTCCTTAGATGCCACTGACTAGATCTGACTAGACTGATGCTGCAGCAAGACTTTCCGTAAGTCGTAACACAGGCTTTTAGAGCCACAGCCCAAAGTAATAGTTTTATTTGTATAGTATTTTATTGCAACGTCCAGCTGTTATTTTACTCTTGTGGCTGTCTTTGGAAAGAACTGAATAAAGCTCTTTAGGCTTAATAAAATTTACACCAATAACATGGCTGTATACAGCTCAACATAGGATATATAAATGTATCCAGTCATGGAGGAAAAGAAAGTCTTTCTCTTAACTTGACATTTAATTCTGGATTTAAGTTTGGGTAGTAATATCATCCATATTGGTTTCATTTTGGTCCAAATTTGCCCTGACATGCATCCTCATACAAAGATGGATTTGTGGGAAGGATTTTACCAGTACTTGCCCAACTGACATAAAAGCTCTCCACATCGTTCAGAGATGACAGAACAAAATGAAGCCCAGAGAAGCAAGTATACCATTTGAAATACTGTGACACCACTTTGAGTCTAGAAGCATTTTAAGAACACTGTTGAGGAATTGTTTATAAAGAGGAAAGCAGGTGAACTACTCATCTGTGGCATAACATCAACCTCTTCCTCTTAGGTGCAAAGAGAAGAGTATCAGCCAAGAGATCCTAAGCATTTTACTTGGAAAACATCAAGCTTTGTTAACTCGGTAGTCTACCTTGGTGGGTTTAATTTTCTCAGCTTTCACCTGACTTGAGTAAACTGCATACATTTCAACTTGTGAAAATCATTTATTAAGTTGATTACTTATGTGGACATTGTTCTTAACTCTCCATACAGCAGGAAGAGACAATGAGCTATACTGCCTACATTTATACAAAGATAAACCTGTAACGTGCACATGTGTGGATACACACGTCAAAGTGTAGTGTCTTCTCAGATACTGGAAGTATAAACTAAGCAGCCCCTAACATTTACATTGAAAAATTTGATTTCATTTTTTCTTCCAATAATTTTCAGAGTAATTTGCAATTAAAGCTGGGCAAATTTTCCTCTATATCAGCATTTCAGAATGGAAAACCTTTCAGCCAGTTGACCAGAAAGCACTGTAGTTGTCTTGCCTTAATGACCTCACCCCAAAATGTGTTTAAGATCAAATGATGCCTCATTTTGATGGGAAAGATGTTTTAATTGTATTTATATCACCACCAACAACCAAAATCTATTTTACGATTCTCACCACTTTATTTTCTCAAAACTGTTTAAGAATGCAGCAAGTACACATCCTGCAATTGTTTCCAGCATACAGTATGAAAATATCTCCATCTATGAGATATATTTCATATGTCTGATGATTCTGCAGGTCCTTATATTTTTTTTTCAGAGTTTTGCATTTGGGGAAGAACAACACGATGTCCCAGTATAGGTTGGGGGCTGACCTGCTGGAGAGTAGTGTAGGTGAAAGAGACCTGGGGGTCCTGGTAGACAGGAGGATGACCATGAGCCAGCAATGTGCCCTTGTGGCCAAGAAGGCCAATGGCATCCTGGGGTGCATTAGAAAGGGTGTGGTTAGTAGGTCAAGAGAGGTTCTCCTCCCCCTCTATTCTGCATTGGTGAGGCCGCATCTGGAGTATTGTGTCCAGTTCTGGGCCCCTCAGCTCAAGAAGGACAGGGAACTGCTTGAAAGAGTCCAGCGCAGAGCCACAAAGATGATTAAGGGAGTGGAACATCTCCCTTATGAGGAAAGGCTGAGGGAGCTGGGTCTCTTTAGCTTGGAAAAAAGGAGGCTGAGGGGTGACCTCATCAATGTTTACAAATATGTAAGGGGTGAGTGTCAGGGAGATGGAGTTAGGCTCTTCTCAGTGATGACCAGTGATAGGACAAGGGGTAATGGGTGTAAATTGGAGCATAGGAGGTTCAAGGTAAATATCAGAAAAAACTTTTTTACTGTGAGAGTGACAGAGCACTGGAACAGGCTGCCCAGGGAGGTTGTGGAGTCTCCTTCGCTGGAGACATTCAAAACCCGCCTGGATGCGTTCCTATGTGATGTGCTCTAGGTGACCCTGCTCTGGCAGGGGGGGTTGGACTAGATGATCTTTCGAGGTCCCTTCCAACCCCTAGGATTCTATGATTCTATGATTCTATGATTATTTTCCTGTTTTACCTTTGCTCTCCTAGCCGCTTTTTTTTTGGTTTTTTGTGGGTTTTTTGTGTTTTGTTTTGTATTTTTTTCCCTTCTAAATCTTTTTACACTCTTTAAATGTGCTCAAAGTTAAGACTAGTCCATGTTTAACTCATTTTTGTGTTTGACGTGTCTTAGTTTCTCTGTACATGCATTACTTCAGAGCAGTAACAAATCCACTGGCAGGCCTCAATGGTGGTCAGTGAGAAGCTCCTTTGGCATAATTTATTTCAAAGAACAAAGACAATTCCTAAATTTATTATTAGAATCAGGTTTTCAGAGTGAAGCTATCTAAGGGATGGCCTTTTTGCTATCTTAAGTCTTCACTATTTTAACAATTTCATCTGAAGAGATAAAATGGGAAATAAAGAAATAAAAGTTTTTAGGAATAAATTGGTCAAATAATAAAAATATGTTTGATAGATATATATATAAGTACTGGAATTTCTCCTTTACACGTAATAAGCCACCTTTGTATTTCACCTTTTGATATGTCCTTCAAAAGAAAAGCACAGATTCTTACCTCTGATGTAGGTTAGGACTTCAGGGTTGCATTTTAATTTGCATGATTCCATGTTCACTGTGTATTTCCATTATTAGGATTTTTAGGTACTTTGTTTGGTACACTCTATATCTAAATAACATGACATATTAGGAAGCTAAGGCATCTTAAGGAAGTAACCAAAGTAAACAACCAAAATCTCAGAAGATGGAGTATATATCAAAAAATATTTCTGTATGCAGAGGTCCTCTCTGTTTTGCTTGCTATTTGACTGGTTGAGTGGGTTTGGGTGTTTTGTTACGTTTTGGGAGCAGTGACAAAGTAAATGAAGAACAGTTTCTTAAAATCAGAGAATGAAAGCTGCAAAGTGTGCAGAAGGTGTGTTTCTCACCATGTAGATTGCCTGCTTACTCATATCTGCAATTCTCAGCTTCCAGTAGCAGCTGCTGAAGAAGAAGGTTGTTTTGCAAGGGGGACAGCTGAGCCCATAGCCTTGTGGCAAAGGAAACTAAAGCAAGGGACTGTTACTATGCAGAGGTTTCCTCCACAAAGCTACATCTTGCTTTATGCAATGGATGGATGGTTTAAAAGTTCGTCAGCTGTGAGGGAAGGAGCAACTTCATTTCTTGCAATAAAAATAAGAAGAAATTAAATGGGATGAAAGGACTGTGCTGGGAAATAGTTCATCATTAATGGCGAAGAGAAAGGAAAAAAATACTTAATACACTGAATGAAGGAACCTTTTTAGCAGTGAAATAAGGACACCTCAGCTTTGACTCAAAAGGTCGTCCATAAGAATATAATTATGTAAATGTCAAGAAGGCTAGAAGTGGTTCTAATGTTGTACATTAAGATATATATTAATAATATGATGGAATTAAGAACAGAAAAGCCTATAGTAAATATAATGAAAAACGTTCTGACAGGAAGATACATTAGGCTGTGGAATAGTTTTCCACAGGGAAGCCATCACTTAAGGGCTTTTTCTTCCATCAGTAAGTTCTCCAATTCTATGATGATTCATATTCAGCTCTTCATGTCCAAATGGCAAATTAAACAAGAGAGATAATTTAAGCAGGTCCCGAAGTCCCTCAGTAATTTTAAGGAAATTCAGTTGCATCCTTTTATCAAAATATCCCTTGCTGGGGTTAAGAATAGACCCATCTATATATATATTTTATCAAGTTATGTTTAAAATATAATATTATTTAATTAAAAAGTGCAGATATTTCTCTGAGTTTTGATCTCAGTCTTTTTGTGATTTTTCTATCACACTCTTTGTTCTGCAAAATTCAGGGGCTTTTGGTTGTATCTGGGGTGAAGAATGGAAGCACCCAAAATGTTTAAAGATTTAAATACTGTGTAAAGTGCACAGACTTTGGGGTTTAAAGGAAAAGCTACCCGTTTCATTGCAGATGCACAGCTACATTTGCAGGTTGAACATATTAGTGATCTGTGTGAGGAAGAGGGCAAATTGAGCCTCAAGTCTGATCTGACATCAAGTCTCAGAGACAAGGTGTCTGTTTCTGTTATTTTGATTAAAACATTGGCCCTTCGAAAAGCATTTAAGATTTTTGAACATCCACTCTATCTTTTGATTTTCCTTCTTTTTTTCCTTCCTTTTATTTTCCTTTTTTTTTTTGTTGGCCTCCCCTTCTTGATTAATCGTTTTTACTCGCTTCAGTTTTCAAATAAAGCAGGGGGAATATTTTCATTTTTATATGTTACTTTTATTATCATTGTGGTTTGGGTTTTAGAGCAAGACAATTGTTAATATAAGTTATTCTTTTCACTGCATATATGACAGAAGGGTTATTCTAGTGTGAGGGCCTTGGTCTGGAAAATAAGGATTTAATTCACTTCTTTGTCCTAAGTTATCTATATAGGATTAGGCAATTTGAGATACAAAGAGGTTTTTCAGTAATATGCACAAATCCTGAAAGGTGTAACCCAGCACTTTAAGAGAAAGACCTTCTCAAGCAAAAAGAGGACTATAACATGGTATCATTTTTTGGATGTTCATCCCATGTTCTATGAAATCTTGAGTAACTTACTCAAATCTCACTTTATTTATATAATAAAGATAACTAATCACTATTTTCATCCATCTAACTGGTACTGTACAACTATTTTACATGCCACTGTAGCAAGTAAAATATAGAAAAAAGTATATTGGCCTATGTTTTTTCTGTAATTAGAGAACTGCAAAAATGCTTATGTTTAGCTGAAGAGGAATGCTGTATTTCATACCATTTGTGAGTTTTGTGGGTTTTGTACAACAGTATTTTGTTACCGCAGCAGACAGACTGTTGTTTTTTTCTGTTGATGCTGTGTATTTTAATTATTTTTTGTTCAGTTTATTATAAAAAATATAGGTCTCATCTTTTAGGTTATTTTGAGTGCACTACGTTTTCTGCTAAAAAGATGTTAGTTTCCAAACTATCGATTAAGCAGCTCAACAAAGTCTCAGATTAAAGCATTATATATATATATGGGGGGCTGGGGGGGGGGGTGGGGGGTGTTTCCTTTAATTGCCTTGTTTATCTTATTTTGCATTGGCAATCCAGAAGGTACTTTATATGTTCCTATGTGTCCATATACAGTTTTCATTGCATAATATGTATTACCACTTCAGTAAGTTGATAAATATTAAGTAAAATAAACAAGTTTAACTTCTCTGAGTGACTCAATTGCAATGAACTGCAGGCCTTGTGAGAGTTTTAACTGAACTTTTTCTCATCAATAAGTCTGCAATCCTCTGCTAAGAAGCTTTGCCTCTGAAGTCCTCTTGGGTTTTACTAAATGAATTTAAAGCAATAGAGATACCTTCCAAATCCCATAACAGAACTCAGAAGTAAGCCAAATAAGCTGGAAAAAAATCTTTAAGTAGGGAAAGGCACTTCTTGTTGAATTAATGAAACCTGAAAAAACCTGAATTCCCTGGTTGCCTTTAGCCTGACTTGATAACAGTCTCTAAAAAAGTAACTTAAAAAATACAATAGAAAGTGGGTTGGCCAACTGTAAAACATTGGCCAACTGCAATAAATCAAGCAATACAATTACTTAAAAAAAATTTCAGGTAGCAAGGTGTGAAATGTGGTGCTTCAATGGAGAAGCAAAACATGAAGTCCAACAAAACACAAGTATATATATATAAAAAAATTAAGATGCATAAATGCATGTGATTCTTTTACTGAAAACTATGTCACCATTTTCCTTACTGCACTGCATATAAACTATAAAGGAAAGATGTGAACTAAACTTCAAAACTTAATGTTCTAAAATGTAGGGTGGGACACAGAATCCAAAGCTGTGTTTGAATCAGGGATGTACAATTCGGCCTTTTTTATTTAGTAGTACATAAAAATAGATTGAAAAAGTTTTATTCTGGAGTTCTGGACAACAAAGATCCTCAAAAAAACCTTGAGAATGTCAGTCTATTTGTGCTGCATCTGGGAAAGATTTATTATTTTTTTTTAAACAAATGGTATCTTTAAAATCTCTGGTGAAAAAAATTAAAGGAAGTTTACTGATACTAATATAATCTTAAAACTTACAGTGAATTCTCTGTCCATCTATTGACTGCATCTAATTGTCCACTTTGATACATACATACATACCTCGGTTGTATGTACATACTTTGGTTACCCTGACCAGATATTTTAAAAACCTGGGGAAAGTGAATTCAAAGTTTAAAGTAACAGAATTGTTAGAAACAAATAGGTTCAATAAAGATACCCTGTGTTTGATGAACTATCCCATCAGTATCAGAAACTTTAGTTACATGTATTCTAGCAAAGTAATGCAGTAGTACACAAATAGTATACATTCTCCCACTTGCTTTTTGTTCATCATACATTTCAGAGTAGGAAGAATACCTTTTATTAATGATGTCGTACTTGAAAGGATGGATTAATGTAAATCTAAATGTTGTAAGCTTTAATGTTTCTTCTAGGAATATTGCTGAGAATTTTTCATCTGGCACACTTCTTGATTGGGTCTGTTTCTTTGTGATGTTTTTATAGTGCTTAACAGAATTGTTTAATTTTTGCTGAGGACAGAGAAAAAAAACCCACAATGATCACGTTGGCTATACCTATAGTAGACCTCATTCTACAGAGTAGGAGTTCCTCTTAAACATGAATCATAAATACCTGAAACTTAAGAAGTTATATTAATTCTCATTGTAACCTTCTCCCCTTGTTTGTTGTTGTTTTTAATTTTGATTTTAAACCTAAGTTGTTCATGTTGAATTCTAATCAGTGATTGTCATTCTTTGGGCCTGACATGACAACACAGAAACAGCCATGTGGTCGCTCACTCAACTCCTCACCCCCACACGCAAGCACGCACTGGCATGAGGAGGACAAAGGCCAACTAGAAGGTCAAGGGTCAAGGCAAAGGGCAAGGAGGGTTCACTCACCATTTATGGTCACATCCTCCTGGTGCCTTCAGAGAATGTTCCACCATGTTCCTCCATGAATGCAGGGGGACAGCCTGCCATCTCGCCATAGGTTGCAGGGTAACTTCTGCACCTTCTTCCCTCTTCTTCCTCACCAGTCTTGGGATCTCCACCCTGGAACTGCTTCCACCTCTCCAGCACAGCTCTTTCTCCTCTGCTTGCTCTCTGCTCAGGTCTTCTATCAGTCCTTTCATATGTTAATCACAGAGTCGCATCCATTGTATCTCTCTAACTGGCTCTCTCTAATTGACTCTCTCTAATTGGCTCTTTCTAATGGCTTTCAGAGCTGAGGGAGCTTCTCAGCTTCTTACCAGAGCCACCCATGTGGCCCCTCCCCCACTACCAAAAACCCCACCAAACCAGCACAGTGATGAACCAAATAGTAGTTACATAGATTACCAAACATACCTCTGATTTCTCTGAGTTTCAAATGTTCTCCCTTTATACCTCCTTTGCTTTGATGATATTTTCCAGCAAGCCAAGCATTTACAGAATGATCAGCATTGTTATGGACATATTTAATATTTATTGGATGAAATTAACTGCCTTCCCAAAGACAATGTTTTAATCACTGAAATAGAAGCATTCCTGAAAAAATAAACCATTCTGTTCTTTTAAGACTTTTAAGGAAGATAAAGTATTTGTGCTTGCTGTTGGTCTAGACTTAGTTTGAAAGGTTTTTGTGCAAAAGCAAGATTGTATCATAATTTAAAATGGCATCTTTAAGAAAATTACTACTGTTGCCAATCCTGTACTAAGTTGTGTTTATGCAGTTATTTAAACGGTTTTGACCTTTACAAATTGGATTACGAGTAATTTCTTGGTTTACTTTTTCTTGCAAATTAAGATGTATTACTGTTTAATTCCCAAAGTGTCCAAAACCATTATTCCCAGATTTATTTCTCTATTAATATGAGTTGCATACTTTTTGCCTTTTGGAGTGTCCCTGTTATAAGTTGGATTCACGAATTGACGTGAGTCAGAAACAATTAAAAAATTTAAAGATTTATTAAGCAAGTGATAGCAAGCAAAACAGCGCTGGGTGGCTAGGGAGTCTCTGCTCCACCAAGGGCTGGCAACCCCCCTTCCCAAAGTCACTGCTTTTATACCCTTCGTCTTCCGGGTTACGTGTCTCTGTTAGTGGTGTACTCTGCGCTTGCGCAACTCGTTGCTAGGGGGTCGTTCCTTGTCTTCCTCTGTCTTCTGGTGGTCGTGGGGATGAAAGGCTTCTTGTCTTCCTCACGTCAAGTATTCCTCGTCTTCATGTACCCCCCCCCCCCTTCTCCCAAATCCTTTTACAATACACATTGCTGACACATCACAATCCACCTTGTAATCCGGCCCCGCATAATTTATGTAGCTTTCTGTTATCTGGTTAGCCTTGCATACTATATGTAACTTTCTGTTATCTTGCAAATACCTTAGCTGCACAAACAGCCTTTATGACTTAAAAAAAGCAAGTTAAAATCCTTAAAAGGCAAGTTAAAATCTTTAAAAAAACAAGTTAAAATCTTTAAAAAGTAAGTTAAAATCTTCGATATCCCTGTGGCCGAATTCTACTGAAACAAAATACATTTGGTGTTGTTATTAGAGCAAATAATTAAGAAATTGGTTTATTTGTTCCTTTTAATAAAGTTTGATGAACAAACCATTTTCAGTTTATCACACCCCTGCTAAATACTTTCTTTTCTGTGTTCAAAGGAACATTTAAAATCCCCTGAAAAACTTGTCTTTTTGCTGTTAATCCTGATCCAAATATTTGAGCAGTTCTACTATGAAACCATGTAACTGACTACAAAGTTTTTGTTGTGGTTTTTTGTGTTTGTTTTTTTTTTCTTCTGTTCGGGGGAGGTTCCCCACAACCAAGTTCTTATATTTTTTTCTCTTTCTCTACTCTCTAAAATTAGTTTAGAAAAAGATAATAGTTTTCTTGGTTTGCTGATGCACATGGATTTATTCTGTCTCCTGCGATGCTGAAGAGCCTTAAGGTAAGACTTGCATTTTTCTTGTGTTTGTTTTTGGATAGATGACCTTATTATTAATAGTATTTCAGTATAATTTCAAATAATAAAAGTAATGGAATTGATCTTTAGAGTTCTTAATTATAGGAACCTTATAAACTTGGCATTTTATTTAACATAATATTAATCGCTGTTCTCCTGTCTTGTGATTAGTTCGCTAACAACCATAGAGCAATGTAAAAACAACCTGTTCTGTCAATTATTTGGCAGTTACAGTTTAAATTCTCAGAAGACTAAAAGAATTATAATTTAAAATTATTTCAACAGCCCTTTTTGCGGATAACATTATATATCTCCTTCAATTAAACACTATTCAATGTAAAGAATAAACAAAATCCTAAACACAGCATTTATTCATTTATATATATCCTCTATTTGTAGTGAGCAAAAGCCTTGTGTAGCATGAACACAGGCCTTAAGTGAATTAGCAGTGCTCTGAAAGGTGGAAGGAGGCTGATAGGAAGAGCTGACAAGTATGAAAGTAAGATGGAAGAGCTGGAGAGATTTAATTTCCAAGCAAATAATCATCCTCAAGCTGTGTAAACCTGCTTAAATGAATATTTAAAAATACCAAACCAACAAACAAAAAAACCAGATTTATCACTTGAGCATAAAGTGACAATAACTGAAGTCCATATATTTACACAGGCCAGCAGCCTCCACAGGAAGGTGTCTCTGAACGGCCTTGCTCTCATCAGCACCAACACCAGTAAACATCTCTGGTTTTATCAACTTGTATATTTTATGAAAACAAATACATTAAGGGAATATACAGAATAAAAGTTTAGACTTCATGTAATGTCTTCTATTTTGGAGACTCTAACTCCAAGTTCACAATTCTGAGCCTGAAAAAAGATTCCCTCTGGTCCATTGCTTGCAATGTTGGTTGTAGAGGAGTGCCTATGGAAGACACCTGTGTTTTTTTAATAACAAAAGTTTGCTTCTATCATAGATGTAATGTCAACCAGTTAGACGAACTAGTAACAAACATACTTTACATTTACTTTGAGATATTTCCCTTGCATCTTCAGGCCTTGTCAAATAGATTTCCGTTTTCTCTTTGTAATTTAGGGTTTTACATGTACATGCATATGCTTTTTAATAAAGAGGTAGTATGTATAGACAATGCATAATTTGATAAATATAAATTTCACTACATATATTATAAACTGATTGTTGCTTGACGGAAAACAAAAAATACAGAAAGAGGTGGTTATAGCTACAATATACAATAATATTATTTAATAATTATATTTGAGGTTTTTCAACAGATCAGTGTTGGGAGGAAGTTCCTTAACATCCCTGGCTGTACAGATCACCAATTGCTGCCTTGAAGGCAACAGCATTTCTTCATAAAAACTCCATCAAGACGTATGTTGAAATGCAGTGGGGGATTGCCCTCTGATTTAATGTCAGAAGGGCTTACTATGCGACATACATTTGCAAATGTTGACAAATGCAACCGATTAAATTATCTCTTTTTAAATAAGATTCTATAAAGAAGAAATGAGTAGAATAAATTTTATATTAGTCTTTTTTAATCATATCCATTAAAAAATGCAATATAAGACTCGAGCTTTTTTTTTTTGTCTAAAAAATAAAAGCAATTTTTCTAAAGGCCTTGGGGTTAAGCTGGTTAGATAGAAAACATTGTACAGGTAGAAAGCCTTCACAGCTGATACTTGAAATCAGTAGATTTATTCTCTTAGATAGCTAGAATAATGAGAAGATAAGTTAGACCATTGCTTGCAATGTTTTTGTGCCTAAAAAAGCTGTATAAAACATCTGTATTTTGTATGAGAAAAGGTTTATTTAGTATCTAACATAGAAATGCTAAATTAATTTTTTTAACAAGTCACCTTGTTATAAGAGCAGTGAATCACATTTTGTTTTCAGTTACTCTGTTAGTTCCCTTCCTCTTTAACATTTCCTGGCTTTAACATGAAATGATTTTTTTTTTGTGTGTAGCATAAACTTATTTCTGCTGAGAGAAAAATAAAATAAAATACAGGAAGTGAGAGAAATTTTGCGCTTCAATTTGTGCAAGTTTGGAAGGTACTAGAGAAATAATTGGGACACAAATCATCACACTGTGTTCTGCTGCTTAGCACTGCAGCTGCTTTTTTTTTTTTCTCTTTTAGTGAAATATTGAGTCTTGCCTTGTTGCGATGCTGTAGATAGTTTCAAAATCCCTGTGAAATCCAGCTTTCTTCAGTTTAATTAGTCATTACTAGTAGATTAAGTTGTCTGGTTTTGGTTTTTAGCTACCAGCTCTTGGTTTTTTGTGATTGTATGTCCATGAAAGCCTGTGGTTAAGTTATTCAATCACCTAATCAGTCTGGCATATGAAGATGATGGTTGGTGGTGCCAAATTGCTCAGCTCCTAGAGGCTTACACTGGCAACAGTTTTTGTTCCTTTTGTGTTTTCAGCACTTCAATTTCACTTTTCTTTCTTTCTGCACCCCCCAAGAGCCCCCCTGCCTGCAGTTACTCTTAATATTCAGCAGTGTGACTGAAAGGAGAATGAAATCTACATTGAAAGTAGAATAATGAGCCTGTATCTGATAGAATCAAAGCAATGTCTGGACACATTTTCATCACATTCTGTTATAAATAAAAAACCCCACTGTATGTGTTTCATACATATTAAAGTCTGCTCATGTAATTTAGTAGATCTCCTAAAAAAAAAATTAGTAATTGAAGATTAAAGATATCATATATTTTAATAGTCCGGGTTGTGATACATTGGGAAGAATACATGGGGTATGGTGCTTTAGAGAAGTACACACAAAAATTAATGCAAGAAGCAAAATAATAAATTCTCTCTCCCTGAAGGTTATGAAGTGGATACCTTTCGGTAAGTGTGTTATCTGCAGGGGTATCACACTGGTCTAGAGAAAACTTTTTAAGTGTATGGAGAGTGGTCCATTCAAAATAAATGTGAAAAAAAGTACTTTTCAGTCAAATAACTGTATAGTACAACATAAATGCTACATATGTTTTAGCAACAACAAAAAAAAAGCTTTAACCTAACACATCATAAAAGGTTAAATAGTTAGATTTTGGTTGTTGTTGGTGATATAAATACAATTAAAACATCATGTCAGAGGATGTAGGGAGGCAATTAGGAAAGCTAAGGCCTACTTGGAACTTAACCTTGCAAGTCAGGTTAAGGATAATAGAAAGGGCTTTTTCAAATACATAGCTAACAAAGCTAACACTAGAGGCAATATTGGCCCACTGTTGAATGAGGTGGGAGCCCTGGTGACAGAGGATATAAAGAAGGCAGAGGTGCTGAACGCCTTCTTTGCCTCTGTCTTTACTCCTGCAGGATTTCCCCATGAGCTCCAGACTCATATAGCCCCAGAAGTAGTCAAGATAGATGAGGAGTTTGACATAGTAGATGAGGATTGGGTTAGGGATCAGTTGAGTAATCTGGACATCCATAAATCGATGGGTCCAGATGGAATGCATCCAAGGGTGCTGAGGGAGCTGGCGGAGGTCATTGCTAGGCCACTCTCCATCATCTTCGGTAAGTCATGGGTAACGGGAGAGGTGCCTGAGGACTGGAGGACAGCAAATGTCACACCAGTCTACAAGAAGGGCAAGAAGGAGGACCCGGGTAACTATAGACCGGTCAGCCTCACCTCCATCCCTGGAAAGGTGATGGAACAACTTGTTCTTGTCTCTATCTCTAGGCATATCAAGGACATGGGGGTCATCAAGAGCAGTCAGCATGGTTTTATCAAGGGTAAATCATGTTTGACTAACCTTATAGCCTTCTATGAGGAAATTACTAGGTGGATAGATGATGGTAGAGCGGTAGATGTGGTTTATCTGGATTTCAGTAAGGCATTTGACACCGTCTCCCACAGCATCCTTGTAGATAAGTTGATCAGGTATGGGTTTGGTGATCAGGTAGTGAGGTGGATCAGGAACTGGTTGATGGGAAGGAGTCAGAGAGTTGTACTCAATGGGGCAGAATCTGGTTGGAAGTGTGTGACTAGTGGAGTCCCTCAGGGGTCGGTACTGGGACCGATGTTGTTCAACATCTTCATCAACGACCTGGATGAGGGTATAGAATGTACCCTCAGCAAGTTTGCTGATGACACTAAGCTGGGAGGAGTGGCTGACACACCAGAAGGCTGTGCTGCCATTCAGAGAGACTTAGACAGGCTGGAGAGTTGGGCGGGGAGAAACATGATGAAATTCAACAAGGGCAAGTGTAGAGTTTTGCATTTGGGGAAGAACAACACGATGTCCCAGTATAGGTTGGGGGCTGACCTGCTGGAGAGTAGTGTAGGTGAAAGAGACCTGGGGGTCCTGGTAGACAGGAGGATGACCATGAGCCAGCAATGTGCCCTTGTGGCCAAGAAGGCCAATGGCATTCTGGGGTGCATTAGAAAGGGTGTGGTTAGTAGGTCAAGAGAGGTTCTCCTCCCCCTCTATTCTGCATTGGTGAGGCCGCATCTGGAGTATTGTGTCCAGTTCTGGGCCCCTCAGTTCAAGAAGGACAGGGAACTGCTTGAAAGAGTCCAGCGCAGAGCCACAAAGATGATTAAGGGAGTGGAACATCTCCCTTATGAGGAAAGGCTGAGGGGGCTGGGTCTCTTTAGCTTGGAAAAAAGGAGGCTGAGGGGTGACCTCATCAATGTTTATAAATATGTAAGGGGTGAGTGTCAGGGAGATGGAGTTAGGCTCTTCTCAGTGATGACCAGTGACAGGACAAGGGGTAATGGGTGCAAATTGGAGCATAGGAGGTTCAAGGTGAATATCCGAAAGAATTTTTTTACTGTGAGAGTGACAGAGCACTGGAACAGGCTGCCCAGGGAGGTTGTGGAGTCTCCTTCGCTGGAGACATTCAAAACCCACCTGGATGCGTTCCTATGTGATGTGCTCTAGGTGACCCTGCTCTGGCAGGGGGGGTTGGACTAGATGATCTTTCGAGGTCCCTTCCAACCCCTAGGATTCTATGATTCTATGATTCTATGATCATTCCAATCAAAATGAGGCATCATTTGATCTTAAACACATTTTGGGGTGAGGTCATTAAGGCAAGACAACTACAGTGCTTTCTGGTCAACTGGCTGAAAGGTTTTCCATTCTGAAATGCTGATATAGAGGAAAATTTGCCCAGCTTTAATTGCAAATTACTCTGAAAATGATCAGAAGAAAAAATGAAATTAAATTTTTCAATGTAAATGTTACGGGCTGCTTAGTTTATACTTCCAGTATCTGAGAAGACACTACACTTGGACGTGTGTATCCACACATGTGCACGTTACAGGTTTATCTTTGTATAAATGTAGGCAGTATAGATCATTGTCTCTTCCTGCTGTATGGAGAGTTAAGAACAATGTCCACATAAGTAATCAACTTAATAAATGATTTTCACAAGTTGAAATGTATGCAGTTTACTCAAGTCAGGTGAAAGCTGAGAAAATTAAACCCACCAAGGTAGACTACCGAGTTAACAAAGCTTGATGTTTTCCAAGTAAAATGCTTAGGATCTCTTGGCTGATACTCTTCTCTTTGCACCTAAGAGGAAGAGGTTGATGTTATGCCACAGATGAGTAGTTCACCTGCTTTCCTCTTTATAAACAATTCCTCAACAGTGTTCTTAAAATGCTTCTAGACTCAAAGTGGTGTCACAGTATTTCAAATGGTATACTTGCTTCTCTGGGCTTCATTTTGTTCTGTCATCTCTGAACGACATGGAGAGCTTTTATGTCAGTTGGGCAAGTACTGGTAAAATCCTTCCCACAAATCCATCTTTGTATGAGGATGCATGTCAGGGCAAATTTGGACCGAAATGAAACCAATATGGATGATATTACTGCCCAAACTTAAATCCAGAATTAAATGTCAAGTTAAGAGAAAGACTTTCTTTTCCTCCATGACTGGATACATTTATATATCCTATGTTGAGCTGTATACAGCCATGTTATTGGTGTAAATTTTATTAAGCCTAAAGAGCTTTATTCAGTTCTTTCCAAAGACAGCCACAAGAGTAAAATAACAGCTGGACATTGCAATAAAATACTGTACAAATAAAACTATTACTTTGGGCTGTGGCTCTAAAAGCCTGTGTTACGACTTACGGAAAGTCTTGCTGCAGCATCAGTCTAGTCAGATCTAGTCAGTGGCACCTAAGGAATTGGTTTGAGCTGATAGGTGTGTTTAACTAACTAGACAGAGGAGTTGCCAGATAAGATGTGAGACTGAAGAGAAATTCCTTCTATGACTGAGATTTTTGGCAGATCCGTTAGAAAAAGTGGCTGGAACAACTTGTTATTTAATGCTTTGGTGGGTACATGTCCTTCTCTTACAACTACTGAGTTTTGGTAAATAAGGTTATAGGTTTTGATGTGATCTAGTAGCACATTAGAAAGTTTTGGCTTTCATCATTGAGTGTTGCAGTAGTAAAACAAAACCAATAGATCTGTAATTGTTTGCTATAGAAAAGTATATTTTTAAGAGATATATGAAATACATTAAATGTTGCTCATTGTTCCTTCTAATATATATATTCTAATATATAGAATATATGTTCCTTCTAATATATATTATTTTTCTAACATACAATGAGGATTGTACCATACTTTCAAGGGCAACTGAGCAGAAAAGAATTTTTACGGCTCAAGTAAAGAATACTTTCCAATCCCTTCATTTTGACAGCCAAGGTATTCTAGAATAAATTGATAAAGTACTTGAATCATTCGGATAATTCTCAACTAAATTTAAAGTTCAAGTGATTAATCAATAATGTAGTAATAGAATTTTAGATGTAAGCTAGACCAATATAGATTTTGCAGCATTAATGTCATTATGTCTAAGAGTGAATGCTCACCATAGCCTGTGAATTAATGCATTTTTCTTTTTAATATATGTATATCCCAGTAAGTCTTGTTACTTCTGCAATCTTATCCATAGGAAGACAAATGCTCTAAAGCAGTGAGTGATTGGTGAGGGTTAGTTAATCTCTACAGCATGATTTATAATCCCATCTAGAATAGTCAGATACAATATCCCCAGGTCCTGTGCAAGGAAGAAATGCAGTGATAATTCACTTTTAACTCTTTTCATTTCATGAGTTGGTGTAGAGTCTGCTTACAGCCTCATGTAAATTTTTCCTTGTATGACCTGAAGTACAAGGCAATGAACTCTGCTATAGTGGAACAGGTTTTCAACAACAAGGTCACTTAACAAGTCTTCCACCAACTGTTGAGAAGAACAGTTGGCTATGTATCTGCTTGCTGAACATTTCATACTCTCATCTCACAATTAGTTTGCAAGTCAGATTGTTTTCTTTGTAGCTAGAAAATGGTGTCTCTATTCCTAAACTGAAATAATCAAGACTAAACTGTACTGTCATGAGTAAAATTCACTCAACCAGTGGAAAATTAATTTATTACCAATTAAAATAGTGTAGAATGGTGAGACTGTCAGAGTCAAATACTCTGACCAGGTCCTTTTAGATATTCCACTTGCGGAAAGTATAATATTGTCCTGGTTTCACGCGAACAGAATCCTGGGCCAGCCATGGAGGACAGGCCATTAGTAGCCCTGAGTCAGCTAGGAGGTTAAGTCAGAGTAGCTGACCCAAGCTGACTGACAGGTGTATCCCACAACACTTCCGTCACACTCATTATAAAAGGGGTAAGTATAGTCAAGGTGGGGAGTTCTTCCTGGGCCTTCTGGTTTTTGGCCTCATGCTTACTCTGCTGCTCCCAAGGTCTAGGCTGAGTATAAACTTGTATATGTGATGTTGGTATTTGTATTACTTCTGTTATTTCAGTATATCAGTTTTCATTACCACACTAGGGGCTTCTCTCTTCCTGATTCCCCTTCTCAGCTGGGGAGGGGACAGCAGGTGATAGAGCACTTGCTACAGTTTAGCCCTGGATACAGGCAAAATGTAGACAAATACTTAATATCAAATATACTTATTTGAAGATAGTTGATGTTACACGGGATTTCTGATATAGCAGAGTTGTATAAAAGATAGTGAAAACATAATATATGTGTAAATTACATGTAGCAAAATATAGCAATTGCAATATACAGTTCAAACACAAAACCAATGTATTTCCCATTACCAGTCTCTGCAATACACTCACCATCAGGACACTGAGCATCTCCATAAACCTGGAGGGAACACGTGGGTTAAATCCAGTTCAAGCGCATTGCTCACTTCACAGTTCTTTTGCTGGTTGTCTGGTTTTTGTGCTCTATGCTGGGAAGAAGCAGTGTTTGTTCCCCCCATACTGGTCTGGTTAACTCAGGGAGGCGTTTGCACTTCCAGTTAATGCACTCAACTGTTGATAACAGTTCAGTTCCAACTGTTCATCTAAAGTGAAGGCTCTCGTTTCCCTTTTTGCTGAGGCAGAAGTCTGATGCTTTCCATTATTCTCTGGGCTTCATGGGCACATGACCCTTGCCCTTTCTGACACAGGTTTCCCCGAGGCGCCCGCCCGTGGCTGAGGGGCTCAGCTGTGCCCTGCGCTGGGGCCGTTGGAGCCGCCTGGAACCGGCTGTGTCCGGCGCGGGGCAGCCCCGGCCGCTCCTCACAGGGGCCCCCAGGCAGCCGCCCCCAGTGCTGCTGCTGCTGCTGCCACCAGCACTGGGGCACCTGCAGCCAGCAGAGTCCCCAAAAGGTATAAATTTCCTGTTCAGGATAATTCCTATGTTTAAGGTTTACCTAAGCATACACTTAAGTCCTATTTGTCTTAATAGGATTTTAACTGTCGTTTGAACTAATCTGCCAAACAGCAATTGCAACTGGAAAACATCAACTGGATGTGAAGGTGCAGATTTTTCTCTTCAGTTTTGTAATAAATACAGCCCAATATTCTTAAGAGTTAAAATGAGTACATAAATTACTTAAAAACTGTGTATGACTATGTAAAATTCTGAATGTTCTCAGTTATATCATGCACCATGGAGTAGTGTAAGTAGGTAGTTACTTCTTTTACTTTAGTTTTACTATGGCAATTATTTGAAATTATGGAACCAGTGAATTGTATTTGGTTTCAGACAACTGTGTATTTAAATTTATCATTCACTAGGTTGGACCTTACTCTGCATGCTCACATCTTCCCACTTGCGCGAGGTGCTTGGTATTCTTAAACCATATCGTTCAGGTGCAGGGATATGTGTGAAAGATAGTGCAGCAATATTCTACTTAAAGAAGTAGCTGCTCAACTGTTTGGTAGAAGGTGTGTGATTTGACAGCCACATAAACATGATTTGTTGATCTGTTTTACTTCTTGTGCCTGATTCCCTTATCCATTTGTTTTCCTCTCAAGCAGTCTGTCTATACCAGAATTGAGATGCTCCCAAATAGGGAACATCGCTTATCTGATGTTGTAACTATATCTTGAAGTAGAAATGTATCAAATACAACTGTACTTATAGTTACAATTAACACCAGCAATATTTAAAAGCCTTAAGGGAGAATAACGGTTTTCCAGTGTGCTCAGCATCTTTCATAACAAGGCAACAGGGGGACACACTACTTCTGAGCACATTATCATCAAGCTGTGACTCGTGCTTAGTTTTAAACAGCTGCATCACTGCAGAGGGGTGAAATAGCTTTCAGCTGTCTCTAATACGGCAATGCAGGGCAGCTTTGTTCTGGCAGAGAGGCCTGGGTTGCTCTTGCTCAAGCCGGCTCAGGAGCTGGAAAAGCAAGGTCATATCAACTCAGCTCTGTCACAGTGTTAATCATGGTTAAAGCTACCGCAGTTGGTGTGAGGAAGGTATGAACTGCAATTGTATGATTTCTAATGCTTTGTGTGACTCAAAGAATGCTAAAGCATTCTCATTAGATACACATATAAGCTAACAGACACAATGTGCTCTGCCTGCAAACAATGCTGTGCTTTAAAGTTCAGTCTTTAATTCAGGTCAGCACGAGTTCAAGCACCATTTTCTATTGCTTGGTAGGTATGTGTTTGCATGTTGTTTCGTATGAAGTTTATTGTGTAAGGTAATGCAATGCCTATTCATGAATTCAGTTGATTCTGCATCCCTAAAAATTTGCATAAACCTTTGTTGGAGTGTTATCAGATGTGTGGCAGTGTATTTTTATTCCACTTGAGATAGAGACAAAAATCTGGGAAGTTTCCATACTAAATGTGTATATGTGATTGTTTGCCTTCCATAACCATAACTCACTCCAGTCATCTATGGAAATTAAATGTCAAAATAGATACTTGGTCATAGGCAGGTAACATGAAACTCATATTCTTTCCTTTTTTGTCACATTTATATAGTTGTATGAATTTTATGCTAAACTGTGTTATTGAATGTTCACAGGGTAATGAAGTAATTCATGTGGGTGAAAAGCTTGACTAGGTAGCCTTCTGTATGTAATTTGTTTACAAATATCTATGTATTTCTTCATATGAATGACTTCCATTACAGTTATGGACAACAGACTTTTTTACAGAACCCACTGAAATGTGATAAATTGCGACATCAAAGTATATGTTTTGTTATTGTTTTATTTATTATTGCTATTGTTCTTGAGGTTAATATTTTCCAGTTGGATTGCTTATATTAAGGTTGTGGTACATTACAAATATATTGTTTAACAACCTCCTTTTAAGGTTTTTCAATGTTGCTGGATAAAAATCAAGAAAAAAGAAAAAAAACCCACAGTAAAACCCTCTCAGACTTATATAACCATGATGTCTCATATAAGTGAAGGGTATGCTGTTGACATCTACAAAACCTTGATGAGATTGGAATATTCAAAGCATTTTAAGAAGTTTTTTTCTTAAAAAGAACCCTCTGAAAATAAGGCAGTTTAAGGAAATTTTGCTGATCCCTCAACTTAAAGTAGTCATAGGGATTATTGCAAGGTTATCAAGTTTCAGGCTTACAGTGATATATAACCTAAAAATTATTCATAATGAGGGATGTTAATGAAACAAAAGCCTTTTATAATTTGTAATGTTGAACTTGTGATGAACTTTTCATGGATTCTGTATGTAACGTACACAGACAACAAAGAGTGACCTGAAGGTAAGGTTGCCAAGACTAAGAAGTATGATATTTGATTTCTGATCTGACAATAATATATGACATCAGTAAAAAGAACTGCTTTTAGTCTCTGTGTCATGGAAGTAAAATTACTTCCTTTGGCCTATGCCTGATCCTTGTAGCAAGCAGTGTAACGAGAATGATTTTGATAGCTTGAGCTTCCACTATGATTTGTTACCTAAGTGAAATTCTAGTCACTAATCACTGAACCATTCACTGTGCAGGTTGCATATGGCTTTGTTAGCAATTACATTTATTTTAAATGGAGAGAATTACCTGGAAACACTGCTCACTGAAGATTCAAACAGACCAGAGCAATTAAGCGTTGGTTGCCAAAGGCTTTCAGTTAAAATTATCGGATGGTACTTTCACTATAAATGTTCATCTGCCTGATCTCTGGAGACTCCTCACTGTTTTCTACTAAGCATTCACATTTCCTCACTAATAGCAGTATAAGCATTTAATAACTAAAAAAAAAAAAAGAAAAGAAGAATAGGGGTTAAGTGCTACTAAGCTTTGTTCTGATGACAAGAGAATGAAGAGTGTTCAATTGTTTCTTCCTGGCACTCTAGTAGTAGAGACCCCATGTGATCTTACAATATTTCCATCTGATGGAGTCCCTAAGCAAGGTCAAGTAGCTCTAGTATCTGCTATTACTAATTGTCACTCCCTCAGCAGAAGTACAAGACAACTTTAATTACCTTAAGTTACTCCTACAGATTTACTGAATCACTCCTAATATATTTATAAACAGACATTATGGATTTGGAGATCTCTTGGTTAGGTGTCCCTTGGTGGTCCCCCATAAAACATCTATTTTCTAAAACCATGAGAAAAAATATAAAAGCAGGCAAAACTTACGGGTGTGGGAAGGAAGTAACGAGAATATTTAAACAATTATTATTTTTATCAATAACACCCACTACAGCTTCCAGTGTAACCCTTGTTAACTTCCAATTCAAGTATTTTGGTCCAAAAAAATGTTGTTCCTCAACATTTGTTTGTCAGTAGCGACATTGCATTTTTGCACAATCATTGCAGAATTCTTTTTCGTTTTACCTCCAGTAATTCTGTGTGTGTTTTGGAGCCCCAGACTTAAGATGGGAGGTGTCATCTTTGGCTAGAAAGCATGAAGAACTAACACTATCATATTTGTAGAATATACCAGATTTACTGCAACAAATTTTATCTTTTGTTTCTAATTGCCACTTGGATTGGTGGTTTCAATGTAATTCTAATAAATGAAAATGAAAGAAGTTTAATGTATTTTCTATTTAAGAATTCCTCTAGAATGATGTAGGAGAAGGCATGACTATAATTGCATTTTTAAAATGTAGATTAGCCATAAAACCTGAAATACAGTAGATTGAAGAATTTGTTTTTATTGGCAGCTATAGGATGAAGAAAAGCTTGAGATACGTACTTCCGGGGGGGGGGGAAGTATAAATTAGAAAGCTATCTATTTAGAAATTACTGGCCAAAAGTACATTAGCAGTGCAATGACTAGCGTTCTGAGAGATTATACAGTCAGGAATTGAAACACAAATTATGCATGTGTATTATTTATAAAATTTTAAGTATCGCTTTTCATCAGAAAATGTAAATAGCATTTTAAACAATTAATTATTCAGACTGGTGAAAATGGAAAAGCTGGCAAAGCACTTTACCATCCCTGAAGTGTAGCTAAATAAATTGAGAAGACTCTAATTTCTTATGCTCTTCAGGCTTAATGTAGCAGCTTAAGCTATTGGGTTGAAAAACCAAATGAAATTCTAAAGTGTGAAAAGTATGCTGCTAATGTGTGTTTATGACAAAGAATTCTTAAAAAGAATTTTTAAAGTGTATTTGTATTGTATCACCAAGATATTTTATCCCTTTGCCTTCCCTTAGAAGAAGGGGCTTTGTTTTAGGAAAGTGTGTTATAAAATAAGGGATGGAGGGAATATAACTGGCTTTGAAAGAAATTTATTTTTTGGTCTCTTTTCCTCTTCCCCTTCTTCCACTCCTAAGAGAGAGACCTACTAGAGTGGATGTGAAGTTAGAAAAATAAATAGCATTTGACAGCTTCTGGTAACATGTACCTTCAAATAGATGTTAATACCAAGATAGTGGGGTGTGTCATATAGTTTTAGGGTTCTTTTGCCTTGAATCTATACTATCTTTTTTTCTTTAATTTTTTTTTTCTTTTCTTTTCTCCTCAGGGCATGTAAAATATCTGTAGAGTTCAGAAAAGTCAGGGAAATGATCTTAGTAAGTCATCAGAGGATTTAATGTAATATCGCGTAGACACTGACATGAGGATAGCCCAAGAGTTAATCAGATTTTCCAGATTTATAAATGGGGAAATTAGGAGGATAATGAACTGATAAATCAGTAATAAACCTATTCTAAAGAGTAAGACATTTTTGGCTCCCTTCATTAAGATTTGTATCTCCTAAAGGAAAAGTGATTTCTTAATGCTAAGCCTTCTAGAAGTCACTGTGACCTATTTCTGAGAATAAAATTAAAAAGATAAACTTTCCTTTGAAATTCATAGGTAGAACAGAGAAGTCACAAAGGGAATGTAAACTTATATTTTGCAGATAGGTCTCATGCTAAATGTTTCACAAAAGGCAAATGGACTAGAGCAGCCATTGATTCAAATATCAGAAATCCCACTGTAACTCGTATTCTTGCACTTCCTGTGACTCAATAAAAGATTAATTTTAAGGAAAAGGTTTATTTCTGTAGTTTGAATTAATAAGCTGAGCAACGTGTATGCTGATGCAAACTCATTGCCCAGTTCTTCTGGGCTCAAAACATATATTTGTTATTTGCACCCTATTACTTTCTGCAGAAACTGTCAAAGGTGTATGGAATCTTTATTAAAAAGCATAACCAAAATCGCTCAATTTTTCTGGAAGGACAGAGTGTGCTTTACCACCATTTAATTTAGTATACAAACTGGATCCCTCTGCAGTAAGTGAAAAATTCCTGGGGACTTCAGTGGGCAGGATTAATTTGAAAATACCAGCCTTCTTATTTGCAAGTCTAACTTAAGGATTATTTTTGGTTTTAAGTTTAATGGTTGAACACTCATAACTCTGTGTAATGTATGTGTGATAATCAGTTTTATTTTTGAGCAGTTTTTGCGAATAATAACGGAACTGTGGAAATAATGACCCAGCAAATCACCTACAGTGCTATCTTCCTTATCTTTCTGTAATCACCTACTGATCTAAGTACTCAAGGTACTGGTAATTTAAAACTGACTGGAAAAAAATAAGGCCTAGATATTTATACAGTATTAGACAATGTGTGTCAAAAAAGAGGAAAAAAGCTAGATGTCAGATTTCTCTTGAGTTTAGAAAAAGGTCAGTGGCTGTGTTGAAAACAACATAAAAAAATAGATTATAATTCATTATACACTGTATTATATTGTTAAAATAAGTTATGGAATGACAATAGACTTGTCAACTATTTTTTTCTGGTTGATATTCAGACCACTTAGGGGCCTGAACTCTAGCTTGCTGATGTAAGCCAACATTAACAGTAACTAGGTTGTATTCAATATAAAAAACTAAACAGAAAATCTACTGGAATACAAAGATGTGTGCAGTTTTATAACATAGTGGTAATGTATGTTAAGTACATTTTTTCAGTGGAGTAAATAAAAAAAAAAGGTAAGAGTTCTTAAAATGCCCCAGACAGATTTTGTATCTAAATAAAAGGCTTTCAAAACAGCCTTTATTTTGACCCTGGATTAATGTCAGTAATCCAGATCTGGAGTAAAAGGACAAATCACTTTCTCTGTGGCTACAGAAAGATGTTATTTATATTTGAATGCAAAGGAAATGTCCTTTGTTTTCTAGTTTTTCAAGAAGAGTTATTTTTTTTAAAATGAAAATGAGATAAATTTTGATCATTCATCACTACTTCATTTTTTTGTCCTCCATCATTATTGTGTATTTTCTAATTGAAATTTTCCTAACAGCAAAAAAAAAATATTCTACATATTTATCAAAATATGTTGCTATTTTGTTCTCCTTGATGTTCAATAATATGGTTATTTCATCCATTAAAACATATATGGGATTTGTTTTGTTTTGTTTTCAGTACTGTCTTTTGTCCCCCTTATCTGTAAGTTTCTTTTCCCTCCCCCACAATTCTTCAAGTGAAAAATTCTGTAATTCTGTTAGTTTACTGTAAAAACATCTTGGTTACTGGAAAAAAAATACTTATCTCTTAACATAGCCTAAGTAGAGATTTATGAGATATGTGACTAAATGATGTAGCCAAAATTACAGACAAATTCACTTGGAAAATGCAGTTACATCAGGGCTATATCTGAATGTTGATGAGGTTTCTTAATAAACTTGTCTGGGGCTATTTAAAAGATTCTTATTTTCTGCTAGCACACCCTCATCCCTCAGCCTTTAACGCTTGAGTACTTGAACCCAAGTGATCCTACAGGCAACTTCCAACAAAACAGAACAACAACACAAGATGGGCAGGCAACATGAGGTGGTGTTGCTGTGGATGGACATTCAACCTCATATGATGCTAAAGGCGGGGGGAATGATTTTGTGTCTCCTTTCAGTTCTGCACCTCCTTTCATCTGTAATGCTGACCTAGGTTAGGTTTACAGCAAGTTAGTTAGAATAGAAAAGCATGAAAATAAAAAAAGCATGAAGAAATCCAACACAGAGGAAATAAGTATATTCTGTATAATAGTCTTTTCTTGTCATATACCTAGATCCACCCCCCAAACTGTGTATGTACCATGCAGAATTGATGACTTCCATGATAAAAACACAGCTTCTTTTGATGAGTTACAGCTTTTCCAGACTGTACATTTATGCAATAGAATGATGTACGTTACATATGACTTTACATCCAGGATGTCAGTGTTCATGCTGTTGGAATAGTAGCTTTGCTCCTAGAGAGCAGAACAATTAACTCTCAGTATCAGCACAGAAAGATGAGAGGCACCTGGTGAACACCTCGAGAATATGCATCACTATTTCCATATGAGTAGATTATAATCGTCCAAATCTGGCTATTAGTTGATCTCAGGTGCAGGTGACATTGTGAATGTAAAATGACTTAAAATGCTGTGGGTCTCATTTCCTCTTGTAACAAAGAGATAATGTTCATCTTAACAACAGTGTTGATGTTTATTTTGTTGATTGCATATAGCTTTTACATATTCTCCAACAGAAGCTGTTCCTGAAATTGGTACAGTTAGAGTAATGGGTGCAGCGGAAGCATAGGGGTTTGGGAACTCAAAGTGCTTCTGGGCAGTACTGAACCTTAGTTTTGGTACAGCTCAAATTTTCTGTGTTTTTCTACCTTTACTTGAATAAAGGCTGAGATAAATTTCCTGATATTAGTTGTAATAGAG
This sequence comes from Hemiprocne comata, assembly GCA_020745705.1. Classification (NCBI taxonomy): domain Eukaryota; kingdom Metazoa; phylum Chordata; class Aves; order Apodiformes; family Apodidae; genus Hemiprocne; species Hemiprocne comata. The sequence goes on along the minus strand of CM036587.1, from coordinate 77,533,284 downwards.
ACCATTCACTGTTCAATTGTGTAAACATCAACATACCTCTCATTCAGTGGAGTCTAAGCTACATCAAGTGATTTGGAAAAGCACTTTTCTTTTTGGGGTTCTTTGCAAAATTAGATCCATGGAGTGAATTATTAAATCTCTTTCTGTCAAATTAGTGCCTAGCAAGGAGACTGCAGGGCCTGCTTATATATTTATCTTGGAAGATGTGAACTAGAATTTATCAAAGTTTTCCCACTGTCTGAAGAGATAGGATCACCAGATCTTCAAATAATCAAAGAGCAGGTGTTACTTATTCTGCAGTCCACTTAAGAGCATAAAGAGTTGTACTGTGGGAAAGATGTTAATCTTCTACCATGTATTGAATAAATTAAGTTTTTTTAAACCTGAAGCATTTTGTTGCATATCCCAAATAGAATTCACTTCTCACAGACCTTAGAGTCTCATGGTATTATTTTTAATTTAATAAATCCATAAGGGTTATAGCAGACATCTCATAATCTGCCAGGTACCTCACTTTTTCTGCCAGGGAATTCACATAGCTTTTTTTATTCCTTATGTGATTACACCTGGCACTGGAAAGGTGTTGGGAATGTGAGAGCTTAGCTAATAAAAATGCTCACCAGCCTTATGGATAATTTTTTGTTGGGCTGAGGTTCATCGAGATCTCTACAGTACAAGAGTTCAGTACTATACAAGCAACAAGTGGATTTGAATCAGGGAGAGAAGTGCTAAATAATTGTAATCCTTTGGGGTGGCAACTGTTGTTGAAATTGCCTGTTTGCCTTTAAAGGTTAGGCTGAAATTGGCTATCTTGAGTTCTTATCCAGGACATGATTAACCAAAATGGAATTACTGCAACAACATTCTGCAGCGTACTGGCAATGAGTCGTATTTATTAAAAAGATAATTGTACCCCTAGGTTTTTATGTTTCCATTTCATACCAATAATGTACTTCCTTAAGAAACATTTTATTGTGAAGATAAATGGAAAAAAAATAAAAGGAAAAAAATAACTGAAAGGAAAACTTGAAAAATATAATGGAAATGATCCTGACTCAGAGGAAATCTAAAATACATGCACTGTATAATCTCATTGTATTTGTTGTTTCAAATTATGTAAATTCTGGATTCTCTGACTTCAGATATATTTACATACTTAAATTACTCATTTTTCACTCTTCACCTTAGGGGAATTAGAAATTGCAATTGAGGAAGCATGAAGCAAAATACATACCCCCACACCCCCAAAAAACAAATAATCCAAACTCAAATCTGCAGTAGACTCTGGAAATATAAACATCTCAGGCATATAGATCACTACATCTGAAGCTGATTATTTTTGTAGTAGTTCTTCAAAAAGTGCACCATTTGACAATATAAGCCTCTTCTTAAAACATAATAATTGTTACCAGTGTATTTGATGTTTAGCAGTGAAGCTAATTTGAGGTTGTTTGTGAAATGCTCTGGATGAAGATAAAAATTAATTCCTTTACTGATGTTATTACTAAAAAATCCGATTTTAATGCCAACAGTGTTATTCACTAAGATACAATAATTTGTGTATTGAAGAAAGAGAGTTTTTTTACAACACACAAATCTGTACATTTACCAAACAACAAAACAAAACCACAACCACCTCAAATATGTGTTAATAAAATTAACAAAAACCAATAGCGTATATTTAAAATATTCATTAACCTTAAATACTAGAACCTGTAATTCACAGTTAGGGGAACCCTCCTGGTGTGCTCACATGCTTTCAGACAGCAGAGAACCTTATTCTGGAGTTTACAACATAAAACTTCACCAATACATGGTAAGTCATTGCTTAGGAGTGTGAACAGTGGTGCATTTCCAGCCCCTGACAGAGCTTAGTAGCTAAAAAGATTATGTAAGTACTCCACAGCAAAGCTGACGCCTTATTGCAAACCAGATTCATATTCTCTTTAAAGATATACACGCAAATGACCAAAAAGCATAATTGGAAGGGTTTGTGCCATTCTTTTTGTTTGCAGGATTGTGCTGGTGCAAGTAGCTGAAGTAAGGAATGGAGAAAAGACATCAGTAGTTTGTTGAAAGGATCTCTTAAAATGTGGGAGCTCAGCCCCAGTATAAAGTATCCTGAAGAGAAAATTCACCTCAGGGCCCTGGCAGACCAGGCAAGCATAAAGTGAACTTCATAGTGCCATTTCCAGCATAGAATAAGAAAAACCTTATTTAGTGAGGCTCTTATTTCTATATTAACTATGACTTTTTCTTTCCTTTTTTATTTTTTTGAGAAAATGGCACTAACAGCTTCAGTATTCTTAATCTGTATTTTTCAGGCTTCAGAATGTGCTGAACTTAAAATGTTTGTTTTGCTTGTTTGTTTTTTTTTTTTTTTTACAATTTTTTAAAAGAAAATTTTCCTAATAACACCAAAACATTCACGTGTTAGACCTAGAGTAGAAAACATTATTAGAAATAAAGTTAACATTTGAAATGCTGTGTAGAAAAGAGCTGGAGTAGCATCTGATTTGGCAGATTTGAAGTCAGCATTTACAACCAGCAAATGGAGTAGCTCACTATTGAAGAAACTACATAATGGAGTTTGCTTCTGATTGAAGAGGGCTGGATTAAATGTGGGAAATTTCATGCTTCCAAACCAGAAGATGGAGACTTTCCTTTCTGATATTACTAATATTGTTTTCTATGGAAGGCCTGAAAATGAAGAAAACAGTAGGGGCAGAAAATAGAAATATGAATGGGATACAAACAGTATGGGTGAGTGAAACATAGTGTATATTCTAATGAAAACAAACCTCAAAATTACTCATATTGATTCCTCTCCCTTTTATTCCCCAGTTATTATTGACAGGCATTAAAATAATGCTCTAAGTCATCATATATTGGATATTTCCAGTACCTATCTTTGCTATCTAGAAATCTTCCATTAAAAAATACCATGTTTCCCAAGGACAATGCATAGAGACCTGTCTTTAGTGAGCTGTCTTGCAATTAATTTTTTTTTAAGACATCTATTAAAACTTGACCACATAAGAAAGCACATCCCAAGGAAACTGAGTTGGTAAAGTCAATAAATCCTTCTGCAGCACCCATATTAAGATGTATAACAAAATTATTTAAGTAACTTAATCCTCTCACATGTACTGTAACAGTAATAAAATACACAAGTTCTCTACAGAGAGCATACATTTTCTGTACAACAAATTGTAAGAAATAAAAGCTAGTGCTTTGCAGTAGGAACTACGTTCTTTTTACTCCAGTGCAACCAACATAATAAAGATAATAGTTTAAAATCAACTAAAGTGATAATAGCAACTGGATGATTTCTGGAAGTACTGCTTTTCTCTTTGTTCCTTCTTGTGTTAAGTTAAACATCACAAAAATATAGAATTTAATTTCCCTACTAATTTATTTGGAAACTTTCTTTCTAGTTAGTTATAAGTACATAAAAATTTTTATTTATTTCTAAGCCTTTCTTTCACATCTACCTATTAACAATTTATTGATTTATCACTTGCCTATATTAATTTATTAAAAATTGTGCAAACTAAATGTACTGTTGGTGCAAAAGGATTCCAGTCCTTCATAGAACAGTGCAGCAGAACTTCAGAGGGGTTTTTGCTTGTGATTTTGTTAGGTCAGAACGTAATTTTACATGTGGTTTCTGTATAGGATTTAGAGAAAAGCACCGTGTTCTCTGAAAGTAGCTTCAGAATATAATATAATATTGCTAACCTTTTGATATGTACTTCCATATGCTTGGGAAGGATAAAACAGTCTTTGTATTATTCAAAGCATATGGAATTATTTGTATTATTCTTTCATGTCATGGAGAAGGGGACAAAAATTAGAGGGAAATAAGGTGATTCTTGGGGAAATATGTTGGTGCCGGATTTGATTCTGCTGAATCCACATGATTTTACTTGCAAAGTGGCAGGGTCAGTAATCCGTAAATCTAAATTCAGCCTAAACCAGTGATGTTATCCTGATTAAACAGAAACTGCTTGAAAACAAATAAAGCCGAATTTCTCACTGATGTTTTATGCAAATGACATTATGGTAAAGTACACGTTACCTGAGAAAAAAGCAGAGATTTAGTGCAAGGACTGTTAAAATGGAAAAAGATAAATTTAAAGTGCTACTCAAACTGTACTTGGAAGCAAAATATTTGGAGCCCATGTTTCTAGGACATGACTGCATAGTTTTCTTGAGCAAATCTTTTCTGAGGTACATCTATGAGATGCCTTTCATGGTGCACTGCATGTAAATTGACCTTGCAATTTATAGTCAGATTTTATATGAAAACTTATGTTTAGTAGCTCCTAAATCATGATGGTAGCAAGGTTACTTACCTTACCTTACCAGGTAATCAGCAAAGCTCTAGAAGCTCTGACACAGGTCTCTATGCAAGCCTTAGTGTGGTGAGGACAGTTGTCTTTTTTGGTCTGCAAAATATGCAACATTACTTCTCAGGGAGGTTTATGTGGATCTTAATCTCACATAAAGGAGAGAATGCAGAAATAGAAGCATGTAGACAGTGTTCAGTATAAGGCTTTGGCAGTATTTGGGACTCTAAAGCAAGTGCTTCTTGGGCATGTCTACAGTACTGTATAAATTTTATATAGCTTGAAAGCAATGCCTCAGGCAGGCCTAGATATCACATTTTTTTCAAAGGCAGGTTTTCAGCATTGGATTTTTAAATCTGAAAGTTTAAATGGGTGCAAAAATATCCGAGTTTTCTACCATCTGGTAGAATTTACCTCATCCACATATATACTAAACTGGTTTACTAATTCAACCCTTACTTTATCCCACAGGCTACTTTCATACATAACATGGTACAGTTTGATGATATACTCTTACAGAAAGCTGTTTAATGTTACTCTTGCCTCCAGTGTACCTAAATTTGTGAGTCTAGAGAAGGGCAATGAAGCTGGTGAAGGTTCTAGAGCACGGGCATTATGAGGAGTGTCTGAGGGAACTGGAGTAGTTCCATCTGGGGAAAAGGTGGCTGGGGGGAGACCTTATTGCTTTCTACAACTACTGAAAAGGAGGTTGTAGCGAGGTGGGGGTTGGCCTCTTCTCTCGAGTAACAAGTGATAGGATGAGAGGAAATGGCCTCAAGTTGCACCAGGGGAGGTTTAGATTGGATATTAGAAGAAACTTCTTCACTGAAAGGGTTATTAAGCAATGTAACAGGCTGCTCAGGGAGGTGGTTGAATCACCATCCATGGAGGTATTTAAAAGACATGTAGATGTGGTACTTAGGGACACTGTCTAGCACTGGACTTGGAAAAGTTAGGTTAATGGTTGCACTTGATCTTTAAGGTCTTCTTCAACTAAATTATTCTATGGTACTAAATTTTTGAACTCGCAGTGCACATTCATGGAGTATATTTCCTATTTGTTCCTGGACACAGGTGATAAAGAGGAAAGCCACAGAGAGGGAATTCAAGCAACATTAAAACTAGTGCCACTTGCACTAAGTCATCATATTTGACAGTAATGGGTATTTCTATATAAATGTACACTCCAATTCATGCCACGGGATGACATCTCAAACTATCTCTGTTGGTGGTGTCTCAAAGGCTTCATCTGCAGAAATCTGATGAGAATATTTGGGTTTTTTTTTAATTTGAGGGGACAGGATAGAGGAGGAATTCTCATATTTAGGTGTAGAGAACATATGCACCATTTTAACAAGGAAACTCAAACAGATCACTAATGTGCAAACCTGAGTGGTCATCTACATTCAAAGATGTTAAAGGGAAACTTCTGCAGATTTTTGAGATGGGTCATGTGCACCTTTATTTCTTGCTGGATTTCAGACATACAGCACAAAGCTCTTGCAGGCTAAAAAAGACTTTATATTTCCACTTCCCAGTGAAAAAGGTGTTGTATCAGACATGCCAAAATTGAGTAAGTGACAGTCATGGAGATTTATAAGATTTTTTGTTAGCTAATGTAATTGCAGCTTTATAGTAATTCCCCAGACGTCAACCAGGACACGTGAATACATTCCTCTATTTAGCATCCAAATAAGATTCAGAAAAGAGGAAAAAAGAAGCATGAAAAATTAATTATGCATGCAAAGTTAGTTTCAGCAAAAGTAGCTTGTCAGGTAGTGCTAATGCAAGAGATGCTTGACCTAGGGATGTTCTAATCTATTTCAGGAAAACTGAAACCAATTTTAATGCACGTTTTTTCATTTACCTTTCTTTTTCAACTCATCAGAGATTCCTCTGAAACAACTGTAAAAAAAACCCAAACAAACAAAAACCCCACCATAATTGTGTACATGAAATGGAACTGTGGACTTTATCTTCAGTCTTACCCTTCAGCAAGTCAAAGAGAGGCTAGTTTTTCAGCCAACTGAAACATTGATTTTCATTTAAATCTTAATCTCAGCAGTGTTTTGCTATGTCATTGGCATTTGTGTTCCACATCAGGGGATTAATGGCCACAGAATAAAAGAGAGAGTTTAGATATATTTTGTGTCAGAAAATGTTAAATAATGCAAAACACCAGATTAGAATACAGATATTTTTGATAATTGATATATTGCCCTCACCATCTTGCTAAGTAATAATTCTTTTGATGAAGTATTAATCAACATGCAGAACTGTAGTTGACACACAGTACTGACTTCTCTTACTAGTTAAACATAATGAATTGTGCCAGGCTGCTTATCCTGGTTATTTAAATGTTCTGGATAAGAAATGGAAAGTATACTTTTTTAGCTTAAGTTTCATGAAAAGCAGGAGGAAATTTGACTGTATCTGCAGTATCTGTGCGTTTGGGGAGACAGAATTATTCAAATATTTTTTCAACTAGTGTATGGGAAGCAATTCATGGTAATGAGTACTGTTTTACTGAATAACATGAAGAGTCTGATTTGAATGTGTTTTCTGTCTGAGTTAAATTAATATGGGCCTTTCCTCAAACTGTCCTCCTTTCTAAAGGAACTATTTATGGAGAGGTGGACTAAAGGGGTCTAGAAAAGTGAAGAATTAAATTCTAAGGGAGGCAAAAAGACAGGGTACTTTTAAATATAAATAAACAAATAAAAGGTTTCCCAGACAACAGCAACACAGAGAATTTGCATTGCTCATTTTTTGCACAAGGGTTACTTTTTATGTCATATCATTTGAATGTCATTAGTTGAAATCTCGAGGAATTATGGTGTATAGTCTTAAAGCAACAGAAGTATCCATTGATTTTCCCAAGGGTAATATCTCACAGGTTAGAACCATCCTATGTATGGGCTGGACAATGTGCTTTTAAAATCTGTTTACAAACAGAATAAATAATTCTTTAGATTGATGCATAGTGAAGATATGCTTTTCTAGCTGTATCCTGCCTAGTTAGGTGTAGAAGGTAGCTTTTATGAAAAATTTACTGTGTGTAAATTTCCAAATGGTAGAAGAGATAAAATGCATTAAGGAATCTGGTTAGTGAGTTACTTTTCTGTTCTTCTCCAGACAGGAATTCCTTCAAAATGCATAGAACCTTTCCATTTCTACCTGTGTAGTTTTTCTCTTACAAGCCAATACAAGTATGTACAATATGTTCAATTGTCTTGTATAAATAAAGCTAATCTCTACTTCAATAGATATTAACACCTCTATAGAAAGTTACTCTTTTTTGTTGTAGTTCCATGAGGATACAATTACAGTCTTATAGAATATGTGGTAAAAATTTCTTAAGAAATACTGCTAGGATACAAAAAAAAGAAACGAAGCGTCTTCCCCCTCCAAAGAAAAAAAACCCAACAGAGAAACAAAAAACAAAAAAACCCCAAAGTTAAAAACAATGTACTGAGAAAACTGATTAAATTAAATATTAAGAAGATTGACATACATAGTTTGAGGATGCATGAACTAGATCATTTTATATTAAATTAAATGTTAAAATAACACTTTGATTTTTTGAGTACAATTTTTCAGAGCTTATAAGGCAAAGTTAGGTTTCCACAAACAGTAAAGTATAAACTGCAAATTTCTGATGGTTGTAGTAAAAAGAAACTTGACCACATGGAGAGAATTCTCTGTATATGTTGCCTGGGATTTAATTTCAGGTCACATTTAGAGTGTTTGGCATCTATATATTCATGAATATTGCTCTCTGTGCTCATAGATTTTGTTCTGAATGACTGTCTGAAGTATCATTGTAGGTATCTCCTAAAGCTCATAACTGTTGGACAAGGTGTAAAAATTTCATAGGTAATAAAATCCTAATTTTCTGAAATAGATCTATGTGCATCATATTTCTCTGCTCTGGCTGAACAAATGGGAACTTATGAGTGGCATTTTTATCCACTTGGTATTAAAAGAAAAAAAAAACACAACAAAAAACAAACTGTAAAAGATAATAGCCTGTGACCTGTAGCTGCTGCATATCTTGTGATCAGTGTACTTACAGCAAGTTTCCCAAGTCCAACTTGTGCCACTTCTGTAATTGCCTGCTTTTTTACTGTCTTAGTCTAAGAAGTCTCAAGTTGTCTTTTGCCCTCGATAGCTTGGGATGAAATGTTTATTTTAGAGACTTTTTATCTCTTTCTGGCAAATCCTGTGAAAGAGTTGTGTTGTTTACAAAACTGAAAACTGTTGGCAATACAGTGCATCACAAAGAGTGAGGAAATAACTGAAACAAGGGTTGTAATTTCATTGTTTCACTTGTGGTGCTATTATTGGGTCTTTCTTTAGCTTTTACTAAAAACTTCCTGTGATAAAAAGTGTGTTGAAACCCTTCCTGTGAAATCTGGAAGGAAGGCAAGGTCATTAACTGGGTTCATCTCTTCAAACATAGCTACTCTTCCATGATTCATAGGTTACTGATGCATAAAATTGGTCACTTAGGTCTCCTGCACCCTTTTTCAGACTTAATACATGGCCCACCTGTGTTTTATTCTTTTCTCAGACTTTTAAAACTTTGTGGCCTTGATATTTATCATCTTTATTAAGACTTCAAGTCTAGTGGGTATTTGGTTTAATTAAGCCATTGTAGCAGAGCTGTGTGGTGATATTATAGCTGCTATGAGTTGAAGACTAATTACTTTCACCTAATACCTAAAGATCTAATGATGTGATATTATTTTCATTTGCATTCCTTTTCATAATCTTTATTGCTTGGGATTGCTATGTCCCTAAATTCACTACAGAGTTTAAAAGTGTAACAGCTGATTTCACTTTTCTGTTTTAGTTAAATCAAGAAACTGCCACTTGTATCATCAGGGCTTAATACTGAGAGTGTTCGGCTCTAACTCCTCTCATAGTTTTATTCAGCTGTGGAAGAAAAAACCAAATAAACCAGTAGGAACCAGATCCTCAGCTGACAATAAGCTCTTTAAACAGTACCAACTGAAAGTGTGTTGCAAAGGTTATAAAAGTTATCATATTGGTAAATTGATATTTCCAGCTATCTGCTTGGGGCTTAGTACTTTCAGTAAGGTAAATCTTACTAGAAATAGTAATTTCCAATCTTTTCCAATCATAAGCAGGAAAAAAGAACCTTATGAGGTGTGTTTATTGAATACCTAATTGGAGAAGCATCACAGTCAGATGTCTCAGAGGGGAGGAGAAATGCTCCTTTTCTTAATTATAATAATCCGCCTTCCAGACAGTTTAGGAGTAGTAATATTTTACAAACCAAAAAAGTATTAAGATAATTTGTTTCAAAGAAAAAATAAACAACTCACTATGCATTTCTACAGAAGTTTAGTGGTTACCACTAGTGGTGTTAACAGAGGGTGAAATGATAACTTGCTTACATTGACATCCAGCTGAATTCATTCACCTTCTGCAACCTAAGTAGGTGTAACTGAGGCAAAAGAGGCTTGACATACCAGTGCTTGGTACTGTGTTAGTGGTTATTACTTATTTAAATTGCAGAGTTGCCTAGCTTTTCTAGCCTGGAGATTGCAGTCCCACTGTGCTAAACAGCATGCAAACTGTCTGAAAGATCATCCTTGCTAAGAGAACCAGTGGCATTTGAAAGTCTGACACAGACACAAGGAAATGAAAAGAGTATTTCTCCAAATGATTATCGAGAGACACAGCTACCACCTGTTTAGCCATTGCTAAGGTTTTTTGAAGCTTTACATTAATAAAAGGTTTCATGGAGAGATTCGAAGGAGGACTGAGAAGTAGCTTTATGGAAAGGTCTTTCAAGGGTGAGAACACAGGTAAAGGTAGAAATCACATTAAAAAATGAAATTAATGGATAATGATGGCTGAAATAATTGATTAGAAGTGGAAGTCACTGCTATGAGGCAATATATAAGCACATAGTTCTCAGAGGGAGCAGCCTTTTTTAGTACAATGCTTTTATTCATCTGTCCTGTACTTTTACAGTCAGCATCAACCTCTGGGAATATAGTGGGGTGTTAGATTATTCCTTCTCCCCTTTTCCCTATTTGACACTTACTACTTTTTTCCCCTTCTCTTTTTTCATAGCCTGTCATTGAAGGTTCTTGGGCAATATTCCTTAGGGACTCTGAAGGGGATTAATCTCTGGTATGAATAATATCTGCAATATTTCATATGATGTGGGTTGATGGCTTGTACCTGTCTATTTATTCTCAGTTAGAGAACTGCTTTTCCTTTTAAAAAGGAGTGTCTGAGTCAGGTGAAACCCTGGTAGGAGGGAGAGACTCCATAGTGCCTTTGGAGCAGCTGAGTTTCCCTGGGTGGAGACTAGGTTTTGGCGTGAGGAGGTGCTGGTGAGATGTGGGAAGAGTCACAGTTATGAACTCCAATCCTGCAATGTGATTAGAATCATAGAAGGGTTTGGGTCAGAAGGGACCTTTAAAGGTCATCTAGTCCTACTGCCATAGGCAAGAGACATCTTCAACTAGATCAGGTTGCTCAGAACCCCATCCAACCTGACTTCGAATGTTTCTAGGGATGGGGCATCTACCACGTCACTGGGCAACCTGTTCCAGTGTCTCACCATCTTCATAATAAAAAAGTTTCTTCTTTAAATATAGTTTGAATCTACCCTCTTTTGGTTTAAAAACATTACCCCCTGTCCTATCACTCCAGGCCCTTGTAAAAAGTATTGAAAGGCTGCTATAAGGTTTCCCTGAGAGTTCTCTTATCCAGGCTAAAAAACTCCACCTCTCTCAGCCGGTCCTCAAGAGGTGTTCCATCTCTCAAATAAGATTTGTGGCTCTCCTCTGGAACCACTCCTTCTTTCACTGAAGACTATGGAGCTGTATACAGTATGCCAGGTGGGGTCTCACCAGAGGCTGCTGGTCATGCTTCTTTGGATGCAGCCCAGGATACAGTTGACTCTCAGGGTTGCAAGCACCCATTGCTGGCTCATGTCCAGCTTTTCATCCTCCAGTACCCCCAGGTCCTTCTCAGCTGGACTGCTCTCAATCTCTTCATCCCCTAGCTTGTAATGATACTGGGGGTTGCCTCGACCCATGTGCAGGACCTTGCACTTGGCCTTGTTGAACATTAGGAAGGTTCAATTACTGGTGCTGTACTACTTGGCCTAAGAGGTTACCCTTAATGCACTCCAGGGGTCTCCTGGATTGCCTAAAAAGTCTCAGAGAGTGTTCCAGGGGGTCCAAAGAGAAAAAGTTAGAAGAAAGCAGCAGGAACTGGGTGGAGAAATCTTCAAGGTAGCGGAAATGAGAGGCAGCATGTCCACGTGGTGCAACAGAGTCAACAGAGTCAGTAGTTTTAATCCAAACCAGTCTTAATGTGTGCACAGTGCCATGTGTTGCAGCTACGCTGGATGAGCTTTGGCTGGCTAGCTGGTAAGGGGCTAGCTCTGGTGTCTCTATGTATTTTCCTTGTTTCTTCTTCTACAGCGTGGGTGGATGCAAGTAAGCCAAGCTTCTTCAAGTGTTTGCCTTTCTGGTCCTGGATTGTAAATTAATTCCTTGACAATCACTGTAACCCTAGAATTTTCAAATATTTGGACTGTAGCCTGCTGCTGCCTCTAAATCCTTTTTAGTCAAGTTCTCTTTCATAGTTCCCTGTTTTTAAAAGCTGAAAGGACTGCATGGCTCTGTGCCAAGAGCTAACACAGTACTTGTTAATGAATCAGAAGATAGTATTACATGGGAATGCAATATAATATAGAAATTATTTTTCTTAAAATTCATTGAAGCGAGAATGTAATTAGGGGGTCATAGGAATCCTATGAAGAGGAATACTCTAACATAACCTTAACTGTTCCTAATTATGTGCCACATTATTGAGCCTGACCTACTAAGTCTGCCTCCTGAATACAGTACACTTTTTCAATGCTTGTTAAAAATGTATCTAGTATCACCAGGGACTGATAGAGACACTATGTGGTAGAATGCCTTCCTGCTATATACACTCCATTTCCCAGCAACCAATCCCCTTTCTAGCTTCAGTCCCTACTGGTAGCAGGAGAAGCTGGTTATCTTGAATACGAAGGAGAGTATGTCATGGTGTCTTTTTAGACTTGTGTAGTGGGCTGATCCTGGCTGGGCACCAGGTGCCCACCAAATCTGCTTTACCACTCTACTCCTCAGCTGGACAGGGGAGAGAAAATGTAATTAAAGGTTCATGGGTCAAGATAAGGACAAGGAGACATAACTCACCAGTTACTGTCACAGGCAAAACAGACTCAACTCAGGGAAAAATTAATTTAATTTATTACCAATCAGAGGAGGACAATGAGAAATAAAATGAGATCTCAGAGACACCTTTCCCCTACCCCTCCCCTCTTTCCAAGCTCAACTTCGCTTCTGATTTCTCTATCTCCTCTCCCCCCCAGCAGCACAGGGGGACAGGGAATGGAGGTTGTAGTCAGTTCATCACATGTTTTCTCTACTGCTCCTTCCTCCTCAGGGGGAGGATTCCTCACTCTCTTCCCCTTTCACAGGTTACAGTCCTTCTGGAACAGACTGCTCCAGTGTGGGTCCCCCACAGGGTCACAAGTCCTGTCAGCACACCTGCTCCAGCACGGGCTTCTCTGTCCATGGGTCCACAGGTCCTGCTAGAAGCCTGGTCCAGCGCAGCCTCTCCACAGGTTCACAGCCTCCTTCAGGCAGCCACGTCCTCCAGCATGGGGTTCTCCACAGACTGCAGGTGGGTATCTTCTCCACTGTGGACCTCCATGGGCTGCAGGTGGACAGAGTGTCTCATCATGGTCTTCACCACAGGCTGCAGGCGAACTTCTGCTTCAGCACCTAGACAACCTCCTCCCCCTCCTTCTTCAAGAAGGACCTGACCTTGGTGTCTGCATGAGTTGTTACTCTTGCATGTTCTCACTCCTCTCCTCTGGTCTCTGTTTTGCAGTTTTTTTCTTCCCCCTTTCTTAAATATGTTATCCTGGAGGTGCTACTACCACTGCTGATGGGCTTGCCTTGACCAGCAGTGGGTGTGTCTTTTGAGCCAGCTGGTATCGCGTTCTGTGGGTCATGGGGGAAGTTTCTGGCAGTTTTCTCACAGAAGCCACCTCTGTAGTCCCCACGTGTCCCGGTTTGAGGGTACCAGGATAAACATTGCCTACAGCCAATACTGACCTGAGACTCGTTGGGACCCCCCCAGCTCCTGCCGGTCTGTGGATGTGGCAGTTCCAACGGGCAGAGAAGCTATGAGTTGGACTCCCTGAGCAGGACTGGTGCGGCTACTCCAAAGTCTTTTGTGGACTGTCACCAGGACCCTGAACTCAGGTACCCTGGTCTGCTGCCAAGTCCAGTTTGGGAATTTTATGGTTGGGAAGTAATTACCAGCGGAGGAGCGTGGGCTCCATATTTATATATTTGTATATATTTTTAATTAATCATAATTATTATTACTACTTCCTTAAACCTTTTTAAAGTTTTTTCTCAACCTTAAAGTCTCTCTCCTGTATTGCCCCTTTTATCTTCCCCTGGGAGGTTAGTGGGGGGATAACAGAGAGCATCTGTCACATGGTTAGTGACTAAAACTGTGAAACCCCACTACCAAAACCATGCCATGCAAACCCAATACAACTTATCAGGAAAATGTGTAAAGAGGATCTTGGGAAGTGAAGTTTGCCCAGGGCTGACTATGTTCCAGCATAAATTTTGTGTTATTAGCCACTTTAACTTTGGACTTTGCACCATCTGCCACAGTCAGTGAAGTGATTAGATCCAGAAGGAGCAATGCCATCTCTCTTTCAAAGACATTAAGACATCATCTCCTCCCTAGTTGATACAGAAGGCTCAACCTAACATCATAGCACTTGTTTCTCAGCTATGCATTTATAAGTTCATTGGAATAAATGGAGTCAGAGTGTTCTTGAGAATTTGGCCAAGCAGAAAGCGGTGAGATGGAGAGCAATATACCTAAGTGGTGGCAGCCTTTTCATATACATGATTGCTAGGGGAGGAGAAAAGGTAGAGAGCGCTTTAATGTCTGAAATGTGAAGTCTGTTGAAGTGAGATGCTTTGAAAAAACTTCAAAAGAAGCCCCACATAAGTTTTTCTGCAAATGAGTAGTGGTTTAAGGTTTTCCACTTGACACTGAACTGAAAAGCTTATGCCTGTAGATATGTTGGGAAGCTCTGAATGTTCCTTGCCTACAAAACAAAAGATTGAAACATCGTCCTCTTTTCTATCTTGTCCTTTCAAATCCTACGTTTTCCTTCTAGGGGTCTTTATGTGCTGTGAGGTAGCGATCCTCCTCAGGAAATTTTCTTATGCTCTAGTCTCTGAAGCTCTGTACAGTGTTTTATGGACATGGGAGAGGCTGTTCAGGTGCTTGTAACAGAGCTTTAGCACTTAACTGTAAGTAAAGCTAGATTTTATACTTCTTTGCTGTTGTTGGTTTCCCCTCTACCAATAATATTCAGTTAAATATTTTTTTTTCTAGCTTAAATTTTTAAAACCTGTGACTTTCTTATGTGGTCTCCTTTTTTTTCCTATCTGGTTTTATGGCAATAAAATAAAACAGACTGCTCTTGACTTTTCAGACATAGATATGGATGTTTTTCTCATTATGAACAGAAACAAGCATGTGCAAAAAACTTTCGGTGATGTCTCATACATTTCTAGGGGCCAATATGCATTCCTCATTCCTTTAGTATTTGAATGTATTCTGTAAGTGACAAGCAATTATCAAATGGCATTTTCTATTTCCTCTTGACTCTGCATGCTTTTCTCTCAGAGTCTAACACTGCTGCTTTGCAGGGCCTTTTAAGAGTAACCGTGTACTTTTTACAGAGATGTTGATATTCTTGGGTGGGGGAGAGGAACAGAGCCCTGGTGATATCTTTTCCCACGTCTCCCTTCCCTTTCATTTGGATTACACCATCCAAGACAAAAATCTTTATTCTTTTCAATAAGATTTTTAATGCTAAATGTTTGTGGCCACATACTAAATATTTTGAAGTAACTTTTCTTTCTTTCTTGTCTTTTTGTTTTTGAAAAGGATGATTATCCGTTTGCTAGAGAGAGTATCTTTTAATTGTGTTGCAGATTAGGAAGTAAAATCATTAATAGGTTTGGACTCTTCTACATTTTTAGTGCAAGTCTAGTGATCTTTAAATAGAGCAGTTTTTTCTTTATGTCTAATGACAATAGTGTTAGCATGATAATTGCTGTGGGTTCTAGAAGCATGAAGTGAGTTAAGGGTCAGGGGTTGGTATCTTCTGTTTTTTTAATCTTCTCTGGTTTGTTCGTATGCATTTCCATTATGCTCAGTATCCACTGGGTATTTTTATTGGTGAACAGCTAAGGCAGAAGTAAGAAACAGTTAAGGAGAAAAAAAAAGGTGACAACAAAATCCTGCTACCCTTTAGCTTTCCCTTTTCCATAATGGTCAGTTTTTCTGTTCTGTGTAGATTTTGATACAGCTAAGAACGCCATGGGGTAAATTGTGAGGAAACATATGCAGAATGGACGTGCACTGCTGGCTCTGTAACAAATGCACGAGTTTTTATTAGAGGGTTGGTACTTATTAGGAAATGTGAATAAGCAGCATTGGACCCTGAGGGTATGTCTACACTGTGCAGCAGAGCACAGCACAAGCAGTCCCCAGCTAGCTCCAAGTAGGCTGAGGCATCAGCATGGCACAGTGCAGCAGCATATGAATGCCGATGGCAAAATGGCTGTGCTGGCATGGCAGTTCTCAGCAGTACTAATGAGCACCAGTGACACAATTAGACTATTTTGTTTAAAACTTTTACTGTCTTTGCCCATTTTTATTTTTTTTTTACATTGTAGGCTCAATGCTTGTGTAGGCCTCATATATACAAGCTTATGTTGTGTTGCAGGACAACACACTTGTGTATATATATTTAACATGTACATGTATTTAGTGATGAATGATAAATATCAAGTGATGCAGACTTTATTCCCTGCAAAAGCTCATCTTCAAAGCTATATAGTGTATAAAGTATGGGGGGAAAAGCATTTTTAATGCAGAGTGTGAACATGTGACTGCAAACAGCCAGCTTGGTTACACGTAGTAGTTCCTAATGCAACATACAACTTTCCTGTGATTTTTTCTTTCATGCAAGACTTCAGTAGCCACTGGTGATACATAAGCAGTTGTTTATTGTTGTTGTGCATTGATTTGTATTTTGGTGGTTTGGACCCTTTGCGCTATCCATGAGTGATGAATTTTATCTGGTGCACATACATCAAGGTCTCTGACATTCATGCAAACTGTTCACCAGTTGTGGCTCTGGCTGCATGCTGTGCACATTACATCAGCCTGCGGAGCTGAGCAGAGACATTCACCATCCCCTGTTTCTTAGCACTCCTGCATAGCAGGGTGCCAGGAGGGGAACATAAGGGTGTCTTGGCAGAAAGAGGAGTTGCCCGCATCATGCTCACCCTGGAGAAAAAATGAAGGAAAAGAAATACCCAAGAAAGATGTTGGTATTGATGCAATGTGCACCAAATAAATGTTTCACAAAGGAGCAAATGCAGTAATCAGGTATCCAAGATAAAAAAGTGAGCAAAACATCTAAAAATACTGATGTTTAAACACCTATTCATACATATTTAGGGACATTTTTTAATGTATTTTTTAGTTAATGTGGAGGGTTTACCTTGGCTGGCTGCTAGATGCCCACCCAGGTGCTCTCTCTCCCCATTTTCTCAACAGCAGCAGGTGGGAAATAACTTGCGGGTAGCGATAAAGCCAGGGAAATGCCTTACCAATTATTGTCATGAGAGAACAGTCTTGACCTGGGGAAAATTCATGTAATTTTTTGCCATGTAAAATGGAGTTGGATAGTAAGAAACAAAGACAACAATTAAAAGAACACTTTCCCCCAGCCCTCTCCTTTTTCCCAGGCTTATCTGGGAAGTATGTGTTATTTTTCTGTTGAAAAACTAAGACACAAGTCAAATAATATTTTCAGGCCTGCATGTGGTGACAAGTAGGGATTGATGACTTTTATTTCAGTTGCCTTACTATCAAATTCTGTGAAACGTCTCATGGGAAGGAGCTACTGATGAGGAGGCAGAAGAGAATCTCAGGTCAGACACAGAAAGCTCAGGTAATCATGGCTCTGTTTTGCAGGTTCTTTTCATGTCACAGACCAACATTCCCATTTGCTTTCAAAGGGCATGCCTATGTGGCACAACTGCTGATGTGCTACACTTGCGTCTGCGCTTGGCATTTTAGTGTGCACCAATCTTATCTCTGGTGGTGTAGTTGGATGCAGCACTCCAGCATGCAGTGCCAGCTGCCATTTAAAAGGAATAGTGTGTGCAGTGGCGCATGACCCTTTTCATGTTCTGGTCAAAGTGGAAAAGATTATTTGGAAGCACTGATGTTAATTGTCTGCTTTTAGGCAGATAAAGAGTTTTGTTATGCTGCCTTGTAAGTGCCTGGCGTGGGAACAAAATTCAGTAGTGTTTAGCATTTTGCACAAAAGTAGGTGATGACATGCCCGATATATTTCTTGGCAGTTATCCTCAAGCTATTGTGTGTTATTACATTTCTTAGTATTCTGGGTGCAATGCTGACTCCTCCATAATCAATTGCTAAATGCCTTACCTGTTCCAGAGGGCTGGAATTATAACAACCAGTTTCTGTTAGTACTGATGGCTGCAGCCTCACTCTCTTTTCAATAAACGATCAAGAAAAGGAAATTGGGTGGAGGAAGACAGGTGATGCGAGGGGCTGACAACATTTCTTTTAGAAGGATGTTAAAGGCTCGGTTTGAGATATTTAGAAATTAATAATTGCACAATGGTTTTGTCTCTCTCTTTTCCCATTGTCATCTTTGTCCTTATTTTTCCTCATGACAGTCATTAATTAAAATGTGTCTAGGTAAAAACAAAAAAATGTTATAGCATGTGTGTATACGTAGGCACAAACGCAGGAGGTCTAAAACACATAGCTAAAGCATTGAGTGTAAAATGATGCCCTACAGAGAATTAATCGTGGGTTTTGTACAAGTACTTTTAACTTATGAGAATTACTTCAACTTTGATTTTCTAAAATGACAAAAATACAGTGCAGTCTGCCAAATAATTTCAAAATGAAAGTATTAACCAGAAATTCTGAGATGACATAGATTATTATTGTTCTAAATTATCTGAGAAATTCAGAGTTTCAAAAAGCTATTCATTCAGCAGCAACACCCTTTCTTCACAGGTATTGGAATTACCACACACTTGCTTCTGTTCAGCAATAGAAATATTATCTGCCATTACATTTTACTCACTGCATCCTGATTTGGCCAAGCTTTGCATGCAACTCCATAAAGGCTCACTGCTTAAAAAAATCTTTCCCCAGATAAGCTTCTGGTGTGCAGTCTACTGCCACTTGCTATTGGGTAATCAGCACTGCTGTCAAAGTTAGTGCTGGAGAAATGCAAAAGATTCTGCTGTTCCTCAAGTCCAAAAAATTTTATGATGATGTGTTAAAAAAAAGAGACAAGCTTTATCAAATTATTTGCTTTGGGATCTAAACTGTAACTTGTAAGTGAGAAAAAATAAGTGTGCAGGCAGCCCATATATTCAGAAATCCATACACAGTGGAGCTTGGAGGGTTTTTTGGTTTCTTTTTAGATTCAAATTTGTCCTGGCTATGGTCATATTACACTCTTTCATTTAGACCTGGAAGCTGTCTCCTCACGTTTTTCTCCATTTGTTTAGATTTTGCTTATGTTCCTACGGGCTTTTCTGCCATTTTGTGTTTTATACAAACTGCTATCTGTATCTGTAATGAGATAATTCACATACTAGATGTATATATTTCTGATAGCTGTAAATACACTTCTTTAAAATATGCATGTGTGCATACATTGAATATTCATGGATTCTTTTTACCATCCATTCCTTTTCAATACAAAGTCACAGATTTTCATGCAATTTTTGTTTACTGATAGGTCAGCTTAATCTTAGCTTGTGTTCCAGAAATGTTTGTAACTTAAATACTTGTTTTGTTGTCATTAGTGGTTCACTGGATCTCGATTATGAAATAACAGATTAGTTACTCTGTTACAGAACTAATTTTCAAATAACATTAGTAGAACTTTGTCATCTTGGTATTTTGTTATACCACTGTGTGCAGAACCAGATGGGAAGGGAAATGAGGAAACTCCCTTGGTACAAATACCATCTGACAAGAAGAAATAAAACCACCTGTTATGCTGTGTAAAGGCAGAGTTAAGGCTTCTTAAGATAAATTAAGTTTTTTACTTTTTTAATTCTTCTTCTTCTTTCTGGACTATATGGACCTATGATTTCTTTCTTACATTTTTCTTGGGATTATTAATTGTACTCCTAAAGCCAAAGCCCAAAATGCCATTTATTCAGTGTTGAAGTCTTGCCTCTTTTTGAGTAATTAACAGTTCTTGCACCTCTTTTATGGTCTCCTTCCTTCCCTATGAATACTCATTATCATGGTTTGTCAATTATCTTCCAAACTGTATTAAAAAAAGATAACTCTCTAACATTAGCAATTGCTCAGAAGTTGCTAATAGCTCTCATGAGAGCACTTGTCTCACCCCATATCTCCCACCTTATCAAAAGGTCACATTAATTACAGGACCCTTGCTGGGAATAAATCAATGTGTCAATCAGAGACCAACAATTGTGCTGCAGTTGGAAAGCAAAAATTCCAGAACAAGGTTATATTTAGGGCCTAACTTTTTATTTTTTTTAAATACTGTATCTGTGAGTTGACCAAAGAACAAAGAATAATGGCAACATGTTGAAGATCATGTACATTTTTAAATGTACATTTTTATTTTTATCTTTATTATAAATTATTCGTCCAGTTCTTAGAATTATAATACATTATTCTTACTTGTAAGACCATTCAAGATTCATTGCCTTCAGTTAAAAAGAAGACTTAAATAAGGAAACCTATTGAATTCAAGAGTTGTTCAGTTTCTCTGAAGAACATTTTTTTATTTCTATCTTTAGTCATACATCTGCATGTTTTAGTGGTGGATCATAAAAAACCCCTCACAGCTGTAAGAAAGGTTTAGGTTTAGGTCTGTTCACGGTCTACAGGACTGTTTAGGATATTGTTATTATTAACACTGTTTATTTTCTTGTAGTTTTTTGTGAAACAAAGCAGATAGTTTCTAACTGAAATGGCAATAGGGCAAAAACTGTGGGAACAAATAAGAAAAACAAAATATGTAGTTTATCCAGTGGCTCACTCTTTTTTCTTCCTGATCTGGTTTTATTATATTAAGCTGGTTTCCAGTGATGATAGACTGCATAAAAACTCAGTCACAGACTGCTGTTAAATCACAAGATTTAGATCAAATTCTCATATAGCATTATTACCGCCAGCGTAATTCTTCAAGATCTTAATTGTCTGCTAACTACTCAAGCAGGTTATAATAAAATTTAATTTGTGCTCATCAGCTTGAGGCTACAGAAGTAATAAACTTGATTTATAAACTTCTAATTTTGATGGCCATTAAATAAAAGAAAAAAGTGTGTGTGCTTATGTTAATATTGGAGAGGAAGCAGTCTAATAACTTTCTAAATACATTTGGATTGGTTATGTAACATCAATTTAACATAGTATATGAGTCATTGTCTTATATCAAGATAACTTTGGGTCTGATTCTGGTAGTGGTAGGCAAAAATGGAAAGCTTCCAGCTTCAAATTATCAATGTTGAGACTGCAGGTAAGAGGAATAATGAACCAAAAAAAAAAATAATAAAAAAAAAAATGAACAGAATAGTAGAACATCCTTAGGACACCAAGTCAAACGGAGGAAATAGCAGATTCCTTTTTTTTCCTTTTTTTATTTTTGACTTTTTATTTTTTTAATACAGAAGCAGAATATTATTTCTAGTGAAAGTCAGTTATTGCTATCTCACTCTTATTGCTCAAACAGAAGAAAAAGTTATGCTTGTGAAGAAAACCTGGAGTGAAACATTATTATTAAAGCAGTACATCTCTAATTTAGTCTTTGTCACAGTTTGACCCAGGATTGGCAATTAAACCAGTGAGAACAATAGTCTCAATGCCCTCCCCCTCCCACCCAGGTAGGGAAAGGAGAGAGACTTTCTGGATTGAAAACTAAACTGGACAGCTTTAATGAAATACTAACGATAAAAGAATATATGTACAAATATATACAAGTATGTGCAGGAATGTGCAAAACCCTATTGCCTCCCCCCACCCCCAGCAACTCCCACATCCCTCTCCTGAGCTGTGAGCAGTTCTAAAATATCCAGCACTGCTTCCAAAAATAGCAGCAGAGCAAAACAGGAGCTGAAGGTAGAGTTATGAGGGTCAGGAATGCACAGGCCTAGGGATCAAAAGAGTCGGATAGATAGAGTCCTGCCTGGATGCCAGGCATGAACAGAAGAGAAGGGAAGAAGAAGAAAAAGGAGGGCTTGATTTCCATGATCCCTGACTTTATACCAAGTATGATGTGTAGATATATATGTATGGAAAATCTCTGGCCAATTTTGCTGTCTGTTTAGTCCACTCCTTCCTGTGGGAGGGTTGCAGATACGACTCTTCTGCTCCTTTAGTATCCAAAGCAGTAGATTCAACAAGCAGAGCAAAGTGTCCTTGGTCTCTTGGCAGTAACATAAATATTTATGTGTTATCAGTCCACTAGCTGGAAAACTTGCTGCTAGTTAAAACAGAGTTCATAGAAAAAAAAACAAAAAACAACAGTAAAAAGATAATTGGCTTCATCTTGGCTCGAACCAGGACGTTCCACCCCTCATTCCATAGCATATATATTACATGTAGGCTCTGTATTTTACCAACTGTCAAATTAAGGATTCTCCCCCAGAGTTAGTTTTCCTTGAGGTACATATTGTGCTTTGCCATTTTCCATTATCACACAGCAGGTCTGTCCAGGTCCCTGAGCAAAAGCAACTCCCCGGACAGATTTTCATTTACCCAAAGCAGGAAAAGCCCAAACACTTTTCCCCAACGGATTCCTTTCACATACCACTGGGACTTTATCCCCATCTACTGTATGTTGAAGATCTTCACTGAACAGGAACAGCCCTTTTGATGAATTCCCTGGTGTTAACTAACCAGGTGGCCTGAGCTAAATGTTTGTCCCAAATTTTGAAAGTTCCACCAGCTATTGCCTTCAGGGTAGCTTTCAACAGACCATTGTACTGTTCAGGTTTCCCTGAGGCTTTTGCATGGTATGGCA
Source organism: Hemiprocne comata (assembly GCA_020745705.1). NCBI lineage: Eukaryota > Metazoa > Chordata > Aves > Apodiformes > Apodidae > Hemiprocne > Hemiprocne comata. Next base: position 77,510,703 of record CM036587.1, on the reverse strand, counting down.
TATGGTACATCCACTCAATACCATGTTCTTTGGCCCACTCAGTCACAAGACTGCTTTTGAAATGTGTCCCATTGTCTGACTCAGTTCTTTCTGGAGTACTGTTCTCCACAAGACCTGCTTCTCAAGGCCCAGGATGGTGTTCCAGGCTGTGGCATGAGGCACAGGATATGTTTCCAACCATCCTGTACTTGTTTCCACCATTGTAAGCACATAGCGCTTACCCTGGCGGGTCTGAGGCAGTGTGATATAGTCAGTTTTCCAGGCCTCCCCATACCTGTACTTTGACCATCTCCCCTCATACCACAAAGATTTCAACCATTTTGCCTGCTTAATTGCAGCGCACCTTTCACAGTCACGGATCACCTGCGCAATAGCGTCCATGGTTATGTCAACCCCATGGTCACGAGCCCATCTGTATGTTGTCCATTGAGCTAAAAAGAGTTCACCCTTATGTTCCCAGTCTAAGTCTATTTGGAACACCTGAGCAGCCTCATCTGCTCGTTGGTTGTTCCTCAGTGGCTCAACTCAGAGGTACATGAGCCAATCAGCTGGCGCAGGCTTAAAACAAATGCTGTTGATATTTGTTCACATTTATAGGAATTCGAGAGTTGATTAAAAAAATAATATTTTTTTTTTTATCTGCCAAGGCTTTTGATGATGCCATCCTGATGCAGAAATTGGACTAACATGAATAGACTGCAAAAATGTAAAATTACCTGTCTTCTGTGATCTATCATGACAAGCGAGCCTGAATGGACATTGAGGATTAGTTGTAAGGACAGGGTGTTTTGATTCTAAAACCTCTGGAGGTTACCCTTCTGGTCAGTTTGCTTCTCCAACCTGTGAAGAATACTGCATCACACCAGTGGCGCCTTGAGCCTAAGAGCAGCTAATGTTTTATTTGTCCAGTGCTTTATTTACGTTGAAGTCACTGTGGAAGAGGGAAAAAAAATCCTTGCTACTTTTGTTTCATGTAGAAATATTGACATCAATAGAACAGCTGACATAGTGTAGCTAGTGACTATAGAATGAAACATCCTTGCTCATCTTTCTGATGTTGGCAGGTTTATTAGCTGAGGTGATATTTTATATGTATTTGTATTTTCAAAAATCCCAAATTCCTTGATGCTCTACAATGTATAGATAAATAATGTCTCTCTTTTTCTGTCAAGGAGAAATCAAGTTTCAGTATTTCTGGTGAAAAAACTTTGTAGGCATCTCTAAATCTCATACCAACCTCTGAATTACCTAATTCTGTTTTATTCTTTGTAAACTTGTCCTGGGTTGAGCCAGGATTAAGCTAATTTTCCTTTTACTGATTTTTTTTTTCCTTCAGTAAGCTCTCTTTTAACTAGCAGCAAATGTTCCAGCTAGTGGACTGGTAACACTGGAATGTTTATGTTTCTGCTGAGACATGAAGGTCAGTTTGTTCTACTCAGTGAATCTGCCACTGCAGATGCTACTGAGGGCAGGAGAATTTTATCTGTGAACCCCCCCCGTAGGGGAGCTGGACTAGACAGACAGCAGAACTGACCAAAGGTATTCTATTCCATATATCTACGTAAGCTCCAAGGAAGGCCAGAGATCACAGAAGACAACTTCCTTCCTGCTTCTTCTTCCCTTCTCTTCTGTCCATGGCTGGCATCTGGGGAGGACTCCATCCATCCATCACCGTTGACCCCAGGCTCAGCCCTGACCCTCATAACTCTCCCCACAGCCCTGTCTGCTCTGCTGTTACCTCCTGCCTGTGGGCTGAAACTTTTTGGGGCTGCTCACAGCTAAGGAGAGTGCTGGAGGAGTTGCTGGGGGTGGGGGGAGGCAAGAGGCTTTTTGCACATTCCTTATATATAATTGTACATAAAATTAAAGCTGTCTAATTTAGTTTTCAATGCAGCTAAGTCTTTCTCCTAATTCTCTCTCTCCTTTCCTACCTGGGTGGGAGGGGAAGGGGATCAAGAGCATTGTTTGTCTCTGGTTTGTTTTTTCGATTCTGAGTCAAACTGTGACAAAACTGCAATACACAAACACACTTATTATACATATATTTTTATGTTAAACCAAATGAGGATGAGGGTGCTAGGATGTTTTAGACTGCCTTTTTGCAATTTTGTCCATGCTTAGAAGTCTTTGGACTTTTTTTACAATTTTAGTTTGAAAGTATGCAAAATACAATAACAAAATGCTTCATGTATATAACTAATTGGATAGAAAAAAAAAAAGGTTTTAGGAATTAACTAAATTTTTTTATAAAATCGGACCAGTTTTGATCAAAACCCAACTGGTCCAGCTATGTGATGTTATTTCTGAAACTTCTTCCTCTGAAGGATTTTTTCAGTTTTCCCTTGTAGTGCTGAACATGACAGTAATTAGTGGTTTAATTTTTGAGTTTGTGTGATGCTCTGTCCTAATCAAAGGTAAATCTGCAGTACAAATGTTGTGGTCCAGAGGCTGATTAGTTTAATAAAAATTTTACCTGTAGGCATAGAAGTAAACTCTAGATCTCAGTTTCTGTATTGTGTTTGACAAACTAGTCCATCAGAAGAGAGGAATGAATCTGAGTTGCAAGATTACATCTGTTTTGTTTGTTGTTTTGTTGTGTTTTTTTTTAATTTTTAAGTATTGGGAGTCTTTTGTGTGTGAAAATGGTTTAAGACTAGTGTTGCAACTCAGACTTCATCCATTTCTGATCACAACAGAACACTGTTGCTAGCTCCTTTTCACCTCTTGAATTTTTTTTCCATTATTTCATGTAGATGAGGGGAATAACAAATAACCAGAAGACAGAACCTAGGTACTGTAATTAAGAAATAGTTGCATCAATAGTCTCATTCCCCGTCCATCCCTGGAAGTGCTTTGCAAGAAGATGTGACTGGAGCTGGTATTACTAATTAGTAGTATGCTCTTACAATTTCCAAAATATGTGTTGTAATAGTTGTAACTCAGATTACAGGGCATATGCAGTACTGTCTGAAACAAGAATTAAGTCTCATGGATAATTTCTAATATTATTTCTAATATTAGAATTAGTATTTGCTAACAGCAAAGAATGTACGTCTTGATTTTATTAGGCAAGAGTAACATGTTTGCTGAGATATCTAAGAATGGCTCTCACAAGTGTGTTCCATCATAGATGGCCACTAGATTGATCAGTCATGCATGAATTGCCTGTGGTGAATTGATGCTGGCTGTTGATATATTACACTTCATCTGGAAACAGCTGTATTTAGAGCTTCTCCCAACAGGTCTCCTTTCTTGTTTGGAAGCTCTGCTCAGAAGTATTCAAGAAAATTCTGAGATTTTTGCATAAACTGCACAGTTGTACAGTGCATGGAAAACTGGAGGCATTCAGGATGCATTGAACATATTACTCATAAGCAAAGTAACATGTGAAGTGCTGCAAAGCATGAGGCCTATAGAAGGCATAGTGTGTCATTATGACTCTCAATTTATTACAGAAAGTAAGGTGTTTCCCTGATGTACTTGGTTTATTCAGCAAGGATAAAGGGTATGTTTATGCACAAGCTGTCAATTTGGAGTGCCAGGCTCACTTCTTGTGTTAGGGAAGTCTTAGGTGGAAGTATGACAACTTTGTATAAATCTGGAAAAAATGTAGTATTGTGTTAATATGTACTAAATGCTCATATGCAGTGATGATAAGCTATATATTAGTAGAAAAGCTTTTGAATTATCCACGTAGTGTTCATTCTGAGGCCACGAGGTGTTGTTTGGTTTTTTTATTTAATTAAATCAGCATTTAAGGATTTGATCACAAACGGGAAGGTCAGATACTCTTTGACATGCTGAAATATTATGCTCGATCAGGCATCAGAGCCATTCTGATCTTATTTTCTTTCTCTTTTTTTTTTTTCTTTTATTCTTATAATCACAATAACATAAGAACAAAACCAAAATATTCAGCTTGCCTACATTACAATTTGAAACCTATGCTGACTATTCAGTCTTGAAAAGTACAAAATGTTCTGGATTCTGTTCCCCAAGACACTCTGGCAGCTCTCTGAGTACAGCCCACAACAAACTTCTGCTTCTCAGTAGCATGACTTGCATGTTTAAAAAGAAAGATAGGTTTAAGTGCTTTGTTGAATGTTAGCATTACACTCAGCATCCTGTTGGTAAAACATAATCTAAGGCTTGTAAAACTGGACTATAGTTGTGTGCGATTTGTAGAGGATGATGGGTTGTGTTCTGTTGCAGTCCAATGAGTAGTCTTCTTCCATACCTCTGACTGATGCCACGAACAAAGCAGAAGTCGTCGTGCAGAGAGAGGGACAAAAAAGGAAACGGGCAACTACATTTATAAAGAATGTATTCACTTGTTAAAACACTGAAAGATTGTGCTGGTATGCAAATGGCTGCAAATCTACTTGAAACTTACATGCCTTAGGAAAATGCTACTAACCCTTATTATCAGAAGCATTATAATCACACATCATTTGAAAACTGGGCTGCATGGTAACACTTTAATATTATTGCTCAATTACAAGTTTGAAAGAAAGATAGCTACTCCCTCCTAACATTTTTCAAGCAATATTTTCCTTGTTGCTTATCCTTGAGATGATGAAGGAAAGGTTAGTGTCTGTTTCAGTGCAGTGATCGTTCTCTTCTGGTTTAACATTTCAAGGTATGATGCTGGTATGTCATGCCATACAAAATCTTACAGTTTATTTATTTCAAGCAGTATTTAAAACAATATTCATTTGTGTTCCTCTGGATAACATTATTTGCTTTTTAAATTTTTACAGTAGTTTTTTGTAAAGTGTAAACTTTTTGGCAATAGCACATTAATAGCCATGCTTTTTTCTACAATTAAGGAACAAAGGACAGCATAAAAAAACCTTCTTATAATTTTTCCCTTTGCAGAGTTGATTGATTGACTGGTTTTATTCATTGACCAGAAAACTCATTTACATATGAACAGTACTTCATTTCTTAGGAAATAATAACCATTATTAAAGAATACCTCATTAGCTACATTGATTGTTTTTTGACAATAACTAGTAAAGAATCAACTAAAATATAGAAAAATAATACCTTAATGTTCTATAGCATATGTTATTTTCACCCATCTCCACTGACTTTGGTAATGGTCTTTCAAATGCAAATCTTTAAACATTTCAGGTAATCAAAGCCAAGTTCTCTATGTAGATTGTTGTAAAATACTACAAGTTTAAGGAAAGACTTCTGGTTTACATTGATAGTTTCCTTTCCTATGTCACTTTGAGCTGTCATCTGGTTAAAGGAAGCAGAGGGAAAAGGCACAGACCCTTAGACTTTCTGCTCTTGGAAATTGGTAAGATTCTGCTTTTTCCTGTTTGTCTGACAAAAGGCCGTATTAAGCTAGTGAATGGTGCTGCTGGTCACTAGGAAAAGTGTTGTAAATCTTGTTTCCTGACTTAACAGCTTTGGACCTTATGAACAAGTTACAATTTTCTATCTTGCTGATAATAACTTTTCAGTGAAAGAATGCAGAATTTTTAGCCTTACTTTTTTTTTTTTTTTTAAGTAATTTGTATTTTTCAAAATACTTTTAAATAAATACTTTTAGGTCTTTCTTCCAAACGAAGAAGCAAACTGGACTTTTTTGGAATGCTTGTAGAAAGTATGAGCTCTTAATTTTTATGCCAGACTGTTTTAAAAGACAGGGACCATTAAAGTAGTTTCATGTTCTGCCAAGGTATTTCTAATGCAAGTAAAAAGAAAAAAAAGACTATCATAAAATAGAAGTGTCCATCAAAGTTTCATGAGAATATTTGACAGGCAATTTAGCTGTCTAGCAGTATTTATTGCAGGTAGATAGGATATGTGTCTAATTAAATGTAACAGTGGTGTTGTATTGTAATATAATTTTATAGAATGATATATAGAGGTAACTTTAAAACTTCCTCTATGTAGTATTTAAAAATATTTAGATATTCCTGCAATAAAGTTAGCTTGAATTGGTAGTTTTAACAGGGATATATTAATCACATTGAATAAGATAAGAACTGAACTAAGGTTACAGATCTAATATTAAAGGGTTGTGGGATTTTCCATTGGGTTTTGTTTTTATTAAGCTTTTCTCAAAAAGCTGGAAAATTATTTTTCATAGCCTTTCAGCTTTCTATCTCTGTATCTTGTGTTTGCTGGTCAGAAGCCGTATGAAGGGCTACTGTTACTGTATTGTTGGCCCAGCTCTGAAACAGTAATGTTTCCATGAAGAATTATTTTTGTGCAATTTTGTAATTCTTCACTGTTAGACATGTGTGTTTTAGACATAGGGAAAGTTTTATTACTAAAATACCAGAACTGTCAGAGGAAAGCTGCCTGTTATTATTTTCTCGATGCATCCCATTTGAAAATGCCGATTTTTAAAGTAAACAATGAAGCCATTCATTTATTAATAGTTACTAAAATATGTTTATGTAATTTAACCTCAGACTACCTGTATACAATCAGAATATTTTATACATCTCTTAAAATTATGTTCATGTACTGTGACAGAAAAATGACTGGTATTGTGGATTACCATGTTATTTCTATTCTATTTTCCTTTTAAAAATTATTTTTATATATATATTACTTCTTTTTTTTTTCCCCAAAGTAAAACTAAATATCTGCCTCACTTTTGGGACCTACGGCTGGCTGTAGTGACTTGTTCAAGAAGATAATTTGGCTTCCTGTTCATTAGGAAATAAACTACTGACTTCCTTCAAATGTTCTGGAGAAATTCCTCCTCTCCTACATTATGACTCCCCTCAGTTCTGGATCAGCCAGTGAATCCAGAATTCAATGAAATCAGCAGAGAGATGAGCAGCAGTGGGGGGCTTAAGTCTGTAGCCACAGGAATGAAAAATGCACCCTGACTCTGAAAGCTCCTAATGCAAAGGATTAAGGCCCCTGTCTTCAGGGCCTTACAGAAAGCAACACACAGATGTATTGCAGTGTGTATTTGCAGAGGTCACTTTGAGGCTACCTTTGCAAAAACAGACATATTTGGGACCTCGCTGTTCGGAAGGGTTAAATGACATGAATTAATGCAACTTTTAGCCAGTCTTGCAATGGCTTCCTACATGTGTATCTTTTCTCAGTGTAATAGCAATCAGCTTATATATTTATTTCAGAAAAAAAAAAGGGAAAAAGGAACCTGATTTTCCCCATTATATTTCATAGCTTATATATGGTGAAAAATTTGTAAAGCAGAGGGAAATACAGTAGTGCTAACAAAGCAAACACTGAGACAAACAATTTTTCCTGTAAAATCTATATACTCCATATTCCACAGCTCACAATTAGTGGTTGTTTACAGTTTATTGTATTTACCATTAAATACATCACAACTGCATAATGTATTTACAAATGTGCTTCATGTAATTTAATTTGTGGTTGATGCAATGTCATACATTTTATAAACAAAGCAGGGATACACAACAGTGCTACCTAAAAGTTCTTTAAAATATAGTTCATGCAAGGGTCAAAAGAATGTTTAATTCTCTTAGTTCTGGAAACAATTTTTAATCTGAGATGGCTAATCCAAAAATAATTAAATCCATCTTAGATTGCCTGCAGGTAACTCTATTATTTGACTTTATTACTTTTGTAACTGCATGGATTCTAAAACCAGCATGATAGATCTGTAATTGTTTTTGTTTCTTTATCTGCCACATTTAGGTTTTCCCCTCCCCTCTCTCTACAGCAGGTGTTGTCTTCATTTTTCTTTTTCCTTCAAGCATGCTGTTGGTACACAACAAATAATGAATATTAATCACAGTCACTAGCCACATTTTATAATCCTTAGGGCTTGATATAAAACCTGCTAGAGCTGAGAGGTATCTTTCACACATGGCATGATAGAGCTGTGCAGTCAGATTTAGGATGCTGTGATGCTTACCTAGGTCCTAAGATTGACCTACTGCATGAATTTGTGCAGATCTCTTTACCTTTCTGTATTGTGATAGGTACATGTACAATTTTGCTTATTCCAATGGCAAGCTCTCCAAGGTGAGCGCTGTCATTCAGATTAATTTTATCATGTCTAGAGTTCAGCTGCAAGAGAGGTGTTTGGTGACTGTGTGTCTTACCAGGATGTTATTGTGACATAGTGAAGAAATACCTTGTGTTCAGTCCCCAATCTACTGGAACTGAGTTAAAGAGGCCTTGTGATGTCAAAGTGTTATGCAATTAGCAATCAATGACATATACACTCATACCAGCTGTGTTATATGTTTAGTTATAGAAGATGCAGAAATGGTCACAGTTGTATTCCCACATGATGAACCTAGGCAAGCTGCAGTATAATGCTGCATCAATAATAAAGCTAAATATGCAACGACTTGCTCACTGCTCCCCCCCAGTGGGATAGTGAGGGGAAAATATAGCTAAAACGTCCGGGATGAGGTAAGGCCAGTTTTTTAGGATAACAGAAGAAGAGAAGAAATAATAATAACAGTAATATTAATAAAATAAAATACAGAGTGATTGATGCACAATGCAGTTGCTCACCATCTGGGACTTCATAACCACCACACTTCTGAGCCATGATTCCCCTCCCCAAGACAAACCCCCCAGTTGATATACTGAGCATGATGTTACATGGTACTGAATACCCCCTTGGCTAGTTCGGATCATCTATCCCGACTGTCTTCCCTCCCAGCTCCTTGTGAAAATCAGGAACTAGCTGAACTCAGTTCACTTGTTCTGTTATTTACAGTTGACATATTTGGATTTACTGTTCTGTCATTTTAAGCATGATTTTAACAAAAAATGCAGTATGTTTTATTTTATTAAATTATGTGCCTTTATTTTAGGGACATTTCTTTCCATACACACTGGATTGGTACCTGTTCTCTTGAGAAATCTCTGCCCTATTTTTTTCAGCTGTCCTCCTATTAAACACCCATGGCCAGATTTTGAAAGTCTGGCTATGAGTTCAAATCTCACAATGTCATTCTGCAGCTAGAGATTAGAAAAGAATATGGAACAATCTGACACAAGCCTCTTTCTGCCTCACACTTACAGCATATTTTTCCTATTTCTCTCTGGGTCTAGGAAAGAAGAGTGCTCTTCATTGTAAAAGTCAGATACCATCCAGAAGTGGGTATCGGAAAGCAGCCAATGTTATTAAATAACTCTTGATCCAATCAAACTGGTATCTTTATTCCTTAGAAATATATATTTATTATGGTCATGGTATAACACACATTCAAGTAAGGGGGGCAGTGTGCAAACAGAAAATCGGCAGCAATTAGTAGTAGTATAAATATACATTCAGCTTTATTATTGGTGTGGATTGATATTTCAACTCGCCTAGGGTTAACATTTGGGAATACAACTGTCTGTTACCGTTCTTCTTTAGGTAAAGTCTTGCTCCAAACACTGTGTTGACTCAACGCTTGAAATGGCAGTGGGGGGAAAGCACCATTATTTTCCTGCTTGAAAAAGCCATCAGATGTGTGTATGTAGCAAAACCAACTTGACTTTTTTATCAGGAGGCATAGTATTATTGTGGGAATTCAAGGAAGTGTGTAGCGAGCTTTCTGTAATCTTGAGGCTTTAATTTGGTTGTTAGCATCTCCCTCAGAAAAATAGCCTAAATGAATTGGATTTCTCCTCTTAGTACAGAGCAGTTTACTGTCCCTGTATCATGTAGAGATCAGTACCAGATCCCAAAAGACCTCCTTCAGGTCCCAGACAGTTTTCCAGAGTGCTGGAGGCTTCCAAGGAATGGCCCCCAGATGCCACCTACATTGTGTGGACCCACTGTTTCCAACTGTCATCTCTGGAGCTGATGAAACAGCCCTATATTTGAGCAGCAGCAGTAATGGGAAAGTTGACACAGAGTGAAAGGATACCTAGGCTTCTGGCAGAACTGCCAGGTGGCCTCACAGGAGGTGGGCACAGGATTTCAGCTCTGCAGCTCAGAGATAATCTGTTTTACCGCAGCAACAACTCTTCAGTTGCTGTAATCACTTTGCTTTTAATAAAGGTTTGGCTCCTGTTGACAACTAGCATAGAAGCCTGGAGGACACAGCTGGACAATTTTCTAGATAGCACTCACATGAAACTGAAATCAGCCTGTAATCTGAAATAGTGCAGGGTCCTTTCTAAACCTATGGTCCCATTATGGGCAATGTTCCAATATATATTTACTCCAGAAACACCTATTTCATTTACCTTGTCTCAAAAAGTTTCCAAACTGCCTACATTAACGTAGGGGTAGAATGAAAGAACAAACTCTTAAAAATTAGATATTTTGCATAGAAGAAAATAAGGGTAGCCAATATACTCTTATATATATGTTTGGAAATCTGATAGGCAAATTTCTCTACTGAAACTCCAGGAAGTTCCTAAACAGCTTGGTTATGGAGTCCAGTTTAGTTCCCAGAGGCATTTGAAGTGAGAAAGGGATGTTCATCAATAGGGAGGCCAAATATATTGGAGCTGTTTTGTTTCATTGTGGCAATATAGCTTTAATGGTTACATACTTCTTCCTTTTAAAAGCAACCTATTACCATTGAAAAAGAGTGGCATTTGAAAGAGATTTTGGGAGCAAAACAATTCAACAGGAAAATTCATTGCAATTTCACTGAAAGACTGGAGAGAGAATTCTCTTAGCATGTGTACAAGATAGCTTGTAGGCTTATTTAGGTGTTAACTGAGTCTAATGCTGCTACTTTTTATGTTTTTATAGGTCATGTAATGGAAATGTTTGTTAACAGAATGAGGACACAAGAAATGGCAGAAAAGGAAAGATTCAGTCATCTTTGGCGTGCTTGGTACTTATTTTTGATAAGTCAACTTTTGTGCTTTTCCATTCATATGATAGCTGGGTCACCACATGTCCTGTCACATATTTTGTTCCCTTGGTTTCATCTACCATGCAAATATTCCACTTGTTAATATAGAAACAATAACCACTTCTCACTGCCCCCAAAATCTTAAGTCGTAAAATGCTTTAAGATGTTGTGCAAAAAACAGAGAATTTTTATTTGAAAGTGCAAAGAGAAGCGGATTGGGGCAAGGAGGAAGCAAAATGAAGTGTTCTGAGGGATTTTTAGCTCAAATTTTCTATTTGAAAAATATTTCTCCATACATACCAAAATTTATCAAAACTGTGTATGAAGTTTCAGAAAACTTCCACACCTCTTTGAAATTATTTTTTGTCTGTCCTCGTTTGACAGGGTATTACTAGAAAGAGGGAAATCTTGCATAGTCTTTCTTTGTAGACTATTATGCAAGAAATTATTTTCTACTTCTATTTGATATCAGAACCTCTTTACATTTCTAAAGCTATCCATACTTCAGTTCCCAGAAACACTGTTGCCACAAACTAGAACATCACCAGTTTTATATACAGGTTGTCTTGAGGTAAAAATATTAAAAATAATTATTACATGTGCAAGCTAGGATTACTGAATTCAGTCCTGCCACTTGGAATGGTTTCAAGAGAAATATATATTTATAAATATATATAATGCATTGAGTAATTCCAAGAATTCCTGTGTAATTCCAAGAATCAACATGAACAGATTATTCTTGTATTATATGTTTTCATAAGTCATGGATGCTTTGTTGTTTCAGGGGTTTTTATTTGGCTGGTTGGTTTTGGATTGTTTTGGGGATTTTTTAGCAGAAATTTAGATAAAGCCAAAAAACCATGTTTAGAGCCTTGGTAACAATAGTGAATCACATGATTCAAGATTATGAAAGACATTGGGACTTATTCTTAGCAGAAGCCTGTGTATCTGTACTTAAATATAATGCACACTGAAATGATAGGTGGGTATAAACTATATACTTATACTTTGGCTTTATACCTGGTGAAATTCATGAAATCAGGATGTTAATTCTCTCCACCACCTCTTCCCTGTTTTGTCAGCTAAAGGAGGCTTCTCGATGTGCCTGAAGTGATGAAAGTGTTAAAAAATGAAATGAAAATTGAGAAAATATGAAGTATTTAAATTTCTTATACTTTTTTTTTTTTTTAAAGATAAGAGCAGATAGAAGCATATTTGCTCACAAATCCACAACATTATTTACAGGAATGAAAATCTAAATACATTATTTCCTTCAGAGAATAGCTCTAGGGAGGCACTTTAGAGAAGCTTATATAAATAGAAGGAAGAAGCTCTCCAATAATGTCTGACAAAACCTGCTGAAGGAATATAAAGAGTTTCTTGAAGCCTGTAGTTTACACAACTCCTAACAAATATTAATCTACTGCAGTTTTCAACTGAGTGCTGTAGAAGGTACAAATTTGTTCAAGCTTTCAAAATTGTTTAATGTCAAAAAAAGTGATAAATCTATGCTGATTTTCCTCATGGAATAGTTCAAGTTTTTTATAAATATTTTGTTTTTGAGAAGTACCCAACTCAGGTCTGTGAACATTTGACTACAAACACGGGGCAAATGCTTTTTCAACTTCTCTTGAGATTTTGACAAAGGCAGGATGATATCTATGAGATACTAATTAATGTTCTGTGAAAAAAAAATACAAGGAGTACAATCTGCATTTTTCCTTCATGCCAGCTTAGTGTCAAACTTGATTTGATCAAAAGAAAAATGAGAAATACATGCAGAGCTCTATTGTGGTTATTGTTTTTAGTGAGAAGGAAACCAGGAATGCAAAACTGAGAATGAACTTTAAAGATTTCACTTCAGACTTTGAGAAGATAATATAAGGAGGTACACACTCCTTATTGAGTTCATGACTCTGTTGACTTGAAGAAACAATTTTCTCCTCATCCTCATTTCATCCTTTTCACCTGCATTTTTCTGAGGGGGAAAAAAACACAACTGGACTCCTGCTTGCATTTGGGCTGGTGGAGAGCTTCAGTCTGTGCAGAGACTAAAATATTCTGCACTTCCTTTTGCAACAGTAACACCACTAGATCATGAAATGAACTCCCTGGACCTCTTTTTGAGTGGCTGGCAAATTTAACTATTGGTTTATGCATTGTACAATATGGATACCTTGAAAATGAGATACTGTGAGTGATGGCTTCCATTAAGTCTATAGATTTTGTATATTCTTTACTATACTTCTATTTTATATGAAATAAAATTGTTTGACTAAATGAGGTATAACCATGTCTGGAAATTTTCCTTTGGGAGGGACAGTAGTGCTTTGCCCCAAAGCTATGTTTTCCTGCCACTTACTGGGTTTTTTTCTCCCAGAGAGAAGCTTTGAGTAAAGCTTACCATCATTTCCATTTCGTTGTGAATTGAAGTGAATTATAGTTGCATCCACAATTCCATATAATAATGACTATCTTCAGATATAAACCAAGAAGAAAGATGGGTTTTTTTTCTTATTTTGAGGGGATTTTTTTTTCTCTTCTGAATTGTATTGTTTTTAGTTAGAAATACTCTTAAGATATTTTAATGGTGTTATTGTTTTACTGTGGATTACTTACTTATATTCTGAATTACCACTGCCCATCTGTACTTCGTATTATTTTGGTAACCTGCTACAGTGACACTGAAATACTTTAATTTTTTTTCTCTTCTCTTAACAAAAGTACATTTTCTAGAATCTTCCCAAACATATTAGTTGTACTTTTATGATACAGCTTACTATCTTAAGAACACTTCAGTTGCTCTGCAGTATCAAAGAGCATCCAATTAAATTAAGTTGGCATCAAGAAATATGTTGTGCTCCGGCAAAAGGAAACACTCTCACAACTTATGGAGAAATCTTAATGTCAATGATCACTTTGCTTATGTATTTATCCTAATTATAAAACTTTTTTTTTAAGTGAATCTTACATAATATTCAGTGTCTATTTTACATATCAAATTGAAAGCTTTTCTTCAATGCAGTTCTCAATCTCTAATATGGAAAAACATAAAAGGATTCTACTTATGGAATTGTAGAATAAATGTATATATATTTTTAATTTCCTTTTGTTTCCTTTACATATTTGTTCTTACTTTATATCGAGATGTATTCTCTTGCCTCAGGGTTGTTTGTCGTAATTAGTGGGTGCAACTTCTAATGTTCTGTCTTTATTCCCTCTGTTTCTGCTGTAGTTTACAAGGAGATTGAAAGTTTAGGACATTAGTGTACGGAGAGTTTAGAGCATTTGCTTAATCAAGCTGTGCTAATTGACAGGAGAGATGAAGTAGTAAATATAGTTATTCTAAAAATATGAATAAGATGAGCTAGATTAGTAAACTGCATTTAAGAGAATAATGGAATTTTAAAAAAAGAAAAACAGCAACTGTTTTTCACTTGCCGAACTAGAGTATTTTAATTTTAGATGTAAAATATAAACCACTATTCACTAAATGGCATTCCATCTTACTAAAATTACGTCTTATGCATTAGAATGTTTATTAAGAGTATGTCTTTCTTAATTTTGCGGCGTTGTACAAGTTTCACATTACGTTTTCTGAATCCCACAGGAAAACACTGATTCTGAAGTTCAAAAGATCACACTAGCATGAACCATTTCTTCTATTAATATGAAAGCCTGGATAACTAAATTGCTCAAAGCAGTAGGCCTTAAAAGAAGTGAGTAACAATACTCTTCTTTATTCCACAAAATCTGCAGTAGTTAATGGGAGTGAAGTTCATCCACCTTTTTTAGAACAAAGACATATTTCATTTAAAGAAGAGCTGCCCTGTTTTAAAATGAACCCTATAAAGCTATAGCCTTTGGGTCACAGAGAGAAATTTAGGCAGCAGTCAAAGGATTTGATGATCTAGCATTTGTAACATTTTATCTTTAGCAGCCCTTCTGTGGGGCAAAGCCTTTGTGCCCAGTTTGTCACTGTCTAGGCTGGTCTAACATCAGATCCTTTCTGACCTCTCTAGTCCCAGAGCCTCAAAAGAGTATAGGACCTGATACATTCATAATAATCCTACAGATTTTTGTTTTACCAGCTTTGCATGTAGTGTTCAGCGTCACAGCACTGGAAATTCTATTGTGTCTAAATGCCTCTGGGTTATCTGAAGCATGCACTCATGGAGAGCTGATGTGAACAGGGCCCTAGGAAGTAATTTAATTCGTTCTCTTCCCCTAACTCTTCACAAAAGGAATGGAAGTCCACTCTTGTTTTCTTTTCTTTTCTTTTCTTTTCTTTTCTTTTCTTTTCTTTTCTTTTCTTTTCTTTTCTTTTCTTTTCTTTTCTTTTCTTTTCTTTTCTTTTCTTTTCTTTTCTTTTCTTTTCTTTTCTTTTCTTTTCTTTTCTTTTCTTTTCTTTTCTTTTCTTTTCTTTTCTTTTCTTTTCTTTTCTTTTTTTCCCCATAAATGGTTGCTATTTAAACTAGTATAGACTTTGACATATTTCTAGTTTTGAAATTACTTGACTACATTATTCTGAATGATGAAGGTAATGGCTGTATCAACTAAAAATCTGAAGGAATTCTATCTTGGAACCAATAGCATTAAGTAATTCTGTTAAGGAACGGAACGATGGAATAGATGCACGTTTATTAAAATCAAGGCAACAGAAAGATGTTTGTAACCATCAGGTATGTTGAAATCTGGACTAAAATTCAAAATAAACTTGTAATTTATTTTTTTTTATGTTGTCTTCCCTAATTTGTCAGTTCCATAAGTAGGAACACTTTTAAGAAAAAATGGAATAGTTAAAAAGGATCACAAGGCGGACATGACCTGATAACGTCATATCAATGTTTGTTTATATGCAAAAGGCAATACTTCTGTCTGTGAAAAAAATGGAGTCATTCTTTCACTTGAGTCAGTACTGGTCAGGCTATGTGTGTTCTAGTAAATTAAATATTCCAGGGACTCTGTAATGCAAAACAACTGGTAGAGAATGGCTCAAATCACTCAGTTATATCAATTCCTACTTTTCAGAAAAGGATGATTGCATTTGGAACACCTGCTTGGAATTGTTCGTTTGGTATCCTTGAGAATCGTTTTGGAAAATGACAAAGAGCCATTCTAACAATGTAGCTTTGTAAGAAATTAGTTTCACAGCCTGAAGGTGTTCCTTGGAGTTGTTTATTTTACTAATGCAAACATAGGTGTGGGCTCCTATTTACAGCCACAGGCATCTCAAGAAAGATATGTAGCACTGAATAGTCTTGGACAGAACCAAACATATAATTATCTAATCAAATGGCTTGTAAGAAGAGATCTTAATAAATTGCTATTATTTATCCTAAAGAAGAGTTGATTGTCCTTCCATCTCTCTCCCCTCCATCTTTCTTCCCATTGCCTAAATGTTTTTCAAATAAATAAAAATTGCTCTGTTTTGGTCAAAAAGATGACAACATTTGGAAAAAAAAAAAAAAAAAAAAAAAGGAACCATTTCTGTTATTACTGTGACAAGAGGACAAGAGGTATTGAGTCTAAATTTTAATTAAGAATTGTTGGATAAGACATGCAGAAAGCATTCTATTATTAAAGAACAGAATGTTGAAATAGATTGCTGAAGGACATTATAGAGACCCAGGCCTTGAAAGGCTTAGAATATCCTTGGTATAGTAATAGAAGAATTCCTTTAAGAGTGGTACTGGTGTAGGCCTTGGGAATTAAGTAGGGTTATTGAATGAGCCTTGTTTTTCTATGATGGTCTTGAAACAATCACACATTGCTGAATGAATATATGAAAAAATCATCATATTCCCTTATATTTTGCTCTACTCTAGCATAAGGGGAAATCAGTCTCTATTTTTGGTGTTCTTTTATTTGTGATTAAAATTTATATTAGATGCACCCATATCTGATTTTTGCATAGGTAACTAAAGTAATGTGTCTCTAGTTTGTGATCTTCCCAGTTGTTTTTCATCTAACACTTACCATTTTAACAAATATTTAACAAGCATAATCAAGTGCTTGATATTGCATTTTCTTAGTTTGTTGTTTTTTTCCCACAAAAACCTATTGTATGAACTCTGTATTACTGTGTGTGCTAATGTGTGTTCTTTAAATTTCCTATGTAGGGAAATAAAAATTTTGCAGGTTTCCTTGGATTATTTATTGTTTATCGCTTTATTTCAAGGTTTCTTTTCTAAGGGTAGAAATTCATACTCAGTGTAGAAAATGGAAGATCCAAACTCTGTTACTTGTAACTTTGTTTTCCAAGGCTTGTTTGCATGTTTTATATATTTGTAAATGTATGTATATGTATGTCTACTAAGTTTAATGTACTTGAGTCTCTGAACTAATATAAGTGAAAGTATTGTATTTGTATTCATCACTAATATTTTTATATTAATACTGAGCTTCAATCTCATTTGAATTTTGATATATGTTCAATTTCTAGAGTTGTCAATCTTGAAGTTTCAGCTTCTGCTCTTCTAGAATTACTTACAGGTGAATTTTACTTTCCAGTTAACTTAATACCCTTTTGGATAAGTCAAGCAAAATTTATTTGAGAAAAACAAGTTAAATTTTACCATAGTTTCTATTATTAGTTCCCCTGATTTTGCATTATTTTTAAAATTACTTGTTTGTCCCCTCAATAGTTGGCTATGACATAAACAAAAGAATGACTTAAGGCTGTAGTATATTTTATATATATATATATCGAAATAAATAAGTTAAAACTCAAAATTCATACTTATAAAAAAATTAGTATGTGTAGCCATTGGACATTCAAATAGCCATATTGATAGAGTGGAAAAAATAGAATACACAAGCTGGTTTTACTTCACTAAACACGCAGAAACTTCTTGGTTTATAATGGTGTTACTCATGTTAATGAAGTGATTTTTTTACTTTAATTTTGTTTATTTATTTATTTCAATTCAGTCATTTTATAGTCCTTAGGCTGGAGGACTTCCAGTGATTCAGTTTTGCTATTCTTTTTTTTTTTCCCAATTACTCACGAATCACAATAATCAGATATTCCACTGAGATATATACTTTAATGCAGCAGAATACCATAAGATGACCCCAACTGAAAGCTCACTATTGGCAGATATCTTTCCTGCTAAACCCTCTATATTACTGGACCTGGAATTTAAGGACATAAGTGTAATATGGATATCTGTAATAGTTCAACACAAATTGTTTGGAAAATATGTCAAAGCACAGGCGAGTTTCGATGCATGGGAATGAAAAAAAATATAGGATATCACCTTTTAACAAATGAAATCTTTTCAATTTCAGAAAAGGAAATTTTTAAGAACTCTACAGCTTGAAGACTTTTATGTTTAACCTCCAGGGACCAACTCTAGCATATCATATTTGTGCTGTTATACATAATTTTGTATGTGTTTTGATTGAAATAGAATGAGCTGTAGATACTTACGTGTAGCAGTAAGCTTTTGGACAAATTGAAGTACAAGAAGGCCATAAATAAGCTTCTTTAATAACTTTGTTATATTTACTTTTAACTGATTTCTCTGAATGTTTATGTATGCTATATACCACGAAAAAAATCAGCTGTGTAGGGAAAAAGCAAATGAACAGCCCTTTATGTATTTGTGTGTCTCTGTGTGTAAACAATACTATAAAACAAAACTTTATGTATTACATTTTAAAGACACAACATTCTGCATGCAATGAAAACATGAACAAAATGTGCAAGAAGGTTGATGGGGAGCACTCAAAAGGCAGTTGATTACCTTGGAAGTGATGTACTGA
The DNA here is from genome assembly GCA_020745705.1 of Hemiprocne comata. Taxonomy (NCBI): domain Eukaryota; kingdom Metazoa; phylum Chordata; class Aves; order Apodiformes; family Apodidae; genus Hemiprocne; species Hemiprocne comata. The sequence goes on along the minus strand of CM036587.1, from coordinate 77,492,143 downwards.
GAATGGAACACTTCTAGATAAGGAAAACGAGTTCATCCCCTCTAAAGGCAATGGAAGTAGGTGGAGCAAGAGACCCCCTTGGCTCAACTGTGAGCATCTGGGTCTGCTCAGAAGCAAAAGAGAAACGTGCTAGAGGTGGAAAAGTGGAACATTGCATGTTGAAAATTACAAGGGCATTGCCAGTGTATGCCAAGATGCAGTTAGGAAGGAAAAAGCTCAGCTTGAACTGACATTGGCCAGAGATGTCAAAAACTTGAAGAAAGGGTTCTTCAAATACATTAACAACAAGCAGAAACAGAGGAATAATATTGGCTCACTATTAAACTGGAGAGGTGAACCAGTCACCAACAATGCAGAAAAGGCAGAAGTCCTCAACACTTTCTTCACCTCTGTCTTTACCAGTGCTGTTGGGTCCCAGGCCATAGGAACAAAAGTCCAAGCTGATGCAGACACTGACCTGCCATCAGTGAAGGAAGAGTTAGTGTGTTGACTCTTACAGGATCTTCACCTCTACAAATCGATGGGTCCAGATGCCATCCATCCTAGGGTGCTGACAGCACTGGCTGGTGTCTTTGCAAAACCGCTCTCCATAATCTTTATAATCTTTGAGAAGTTGTGGAGATCATGAGATGGCCCTGAGGACTGGAGGAAGGCTAATGTCACTCCCGTCTATAAGAAGGGTACAAAGGAGGACCCAGGTAATTATAGACCCATTAGCCTCACTTCAGTCCTGGGAAAGTCATGGAGCAAATCCTGCTGGGGACTGTCACAAGTCAGTTGAAGCATGTGATTTTGAAAAACCCACATGGATTTACCAGGGGCAAATCATGCCTGACAAACCTGATCACCTTCTATGACAAAGTAACCCGCTCAGTTGATGGAGGGCGAGTTGTGGACATCATCTACCTGGACTTCTCCAAGGCTTTTGATAGGGTCCTCAACAGCCTCCTCCTGGAGAAACTGACTCATTACAGCCTTGACAAGCGGTCTGTGAAGTAGGTGGGGAACTGGCTGTCAGACCGTACCCAGAGGGTGATAGTCAATAGTTCCTCCTCAAACTGGCAACCAGTCACAAGTGGGGTCCCCCAGGGATTGATGTGGGGCCCAGTGCTGTTTAACATCTTCATAAGGGACCTGGATGTTGGGATCAAGAGCACCCTGATGAAGTTTGCTGATGACACCAAAATGAGTGGAGAGATTGACACTCCGGAAGAGAGAGCATCTCTCTTAATCTCTGGATTAAGATTAATTAATTAACATCCAGAAGGATGACCTGGACAGACTGAAGTAGTGGACTAGCAGAAACCTTATGAAGTTCAATGGGGAGAAGTGAAAGGCCTTGCACCTGGGAACACATAACCCAGGAGTGCAGTTCAGCCTGAGATCCACATGGCTGGAGAGCAGCCCTATGGAAAGGAACCTGAGGGTGTTGGTGGATAAGAGGCTCAACATGAGTGAACAGTGTGCTGCAGCAGCAAAGAAAGCCAACAGGATGCTGGGCTGCATCAACAAGGGCATCAGCAGCAGAGATTAAGAAGTCATCACCCCACTCTACTCGGCACTTGTCAGGCCACACCTGGAGTATTAGATTCAGTTTTGGTCCCCGCTTTACAAAAAGGATGCAGACAGACCAGAGAGTGTCCAGAGAAGGGCCAAAAGGATGATCAGAGGACTGGAGGACCTGCCATATGAGGAGAGGCTGAGAAAACTGGTTTTTTTCAGCCTTGAGAAGAGAAGGCTTAGGGGAGACTTCATTACCATGTTCCAGTACTTAAAGGCTGGCTACAAAGAAGGTGGAGAATCTCTATTTACAGGGAGTCACATGGAAAAGACAAGGGATAATGGGAAGAAGTTGCTCCTGGGGAGATTCTAATTGAACACAAGAGGTAAATTTTTCACCATGAGGACAATCAAACATTGGAATAGTCTCCCAAGGGAAGTGGGAGATTCCCTCACATTGAACAGTTTTAGGTCTCAGCTTGACAGGGTGCTGAGCCACCTCATATAAACTATAGTAGTACCTAGAAAGGTTGGACCAGATGATCCTTGAGGTCCCTTCCAATCTTGCATTCTATAATTCTCTGATTCTCTGATATTTAGCAGTGCCATTTTCTGAGGCCTGTTTATTTGGCTACACAGTGCTGCAGAATCCCCTCTACCCTTTCAAGTGGAACACGTGCTGGCTATTGCGAGCGTGAATGATAAACAACCCAGTGTGTTTCCAAAAGTGGATCAATGAGCACCCAGTATGAAATCAACATGTAGAAGAAGGAAAACAAGCAAGGTAGACTTTCAAGCCAGAGTAAAATGCACCCCTTTTTGAGATGATTTTAAATGTTGTCAGGAAAAAAAAACAAGGCGAGCAGGGAGTTTAAGAATTCTTAGTATAATTTCATATCTAATTCAGAATGCAACAATTCTATCTTTTTAATTATCAGTCCTGATAATACTACCTATATGCACAAGGATTTCTGAAGCCCATGGAAAAGCTGTGAAAGGTATGCAGCACAGAAAAGAAACTTTTGCAAAGGGAGCCAAATATGAAAGATATGTGTATTAAAACAAATTTTAAAAGTTCAGGAGGGGTTTTGAATTTGTTAATGTCCATGTAATCTTAATCCACCCCTTGAGTGCTTCTATCCTGCAACCTCAGTGAAGTGGAGCTCTGTTTGCAAGAGCATAGGGGAAATGAAGTGAGTAAATGTATATGTAAGTAGGAAGGTGGTGATGCTATGATGGGACTGTGTAGTTTAAGACCATTTTGTCCTGAGCATTAGGAAGTCAAGTTAGTGATCAGTGGTAAAATGGCATCTGCTTAATTGCCTGCAACATAAGTAGCAAACTGTGTTCTATAACTACAGAACTATTTTTACAATTAAAAATATGCCTTTGAACGACTCCTTTTTGGCATTTCCCAGAAAAGGTTCATTTCTATCCTGAAGCATATTTGCTTACCAGATTTTGAAGTCCTGCCATGGACTGTGGAACTCTGAATTTTTTGTTAAACTACAGAAGAATGTAAATAATGATCCTATTACCTTTTTTTCCTGAATTACATTCTATCACATGTGACTTTGAACGAAATAAAAGTATTTGAAAGCCCGTATCCATCAAATAACTTACTGCGTTATGGCAGTATTAATCCTGTGGAAAGGGCAGTCACTAGAAGAACAATGAGGTACCATGGAAATACAAGCTGTTCTCCAAATTATTATACAGTTGTATTAAAAGGAGAAAATTGCAAAAAGCAAACTGGGAATTTATCTTCTTGAGCTTTGAAATGCACTTTGCTCTTATGTTGGCAGGTGTTACCAGGCATTAGTCCAAGGTTCATGCCACCAGCTTGGCTTTTTGGAGCTACGTGTCAAAGGTCTTAAGAGATGTTTCACAAGTTTTCAAATATTATTTAGTGATTTCTTTAATGAAGGAGCTTATTCTTCACTTTTCCACAAAGAATTAATCCCAGGGTTTTTTTTTATTGACAAATTTATTTCTTTATTTTTAGCAGAGGTGTGTTTAGTTATTTCTCACTGATGATGTTGCTAGGTATAAATCGGCAAGCATCTCTTCAGGAGATCTGTATGCAGTTGTTCTATATATAGACATGATAAGAACTTCATTTTGCTGATAATTGTATTAATCTTTGTAAAAATATAAAATATGCAAGACGTGACCAATCAGAAGCTTTCTCTTCAAGTGGGAGAGCTTTTGAGAAAGTGTCGAATAATGCCTTTCATTTTCCCCATATTCCCTGGCACTCATTCCACCCCACACACACACTTCAGATGACACCTTAATTCTAAATAATGGGTTGCTGGTGTGGTATTTCCTAATGCTGCCCTCACAGATGCAGAACTGTGCCAAGATTTAAATAATTCTCACTTCCTGGAAGTGATTAACATAAGTCAACTGATTTACTTCCATCTGTCAGGTGGCAAAAGATTAACCAACAGTGCTAAAGCATGTAATTTGTGGTGGTTCACTGTCATTAGGAGACAAACAAGTCTCCTAATTGGAAACTGACAGCTCTGGCACTCATTTGAGCTAAGGTTTTGCTTGCATTAGTTCTTGAGTCACTTTGGTCAATCTATAGCTAGTCATTAAAACACCATGCAAGTTCTTTCTGCAGGTACATAAAGCCAGATCCTTGCCTGTGGCAGACTCACTTAAGGTAACAGCTGGATATTCAATATACACATAAAAAGAGGAAAATGCAAGTGACTTTAGTGCTTCTCAAAGCACAGTGAAAAGAAAGGACTGCATGAGCAGGGAATGATCTTGTCATGATGGTGTTATCAAATAAATAGTAGAAAAGAAAATGTAAATTTTAGAAGGGGGAAAAAGATTCGGTTTTGTCAGACATCAACTCAAACAATGAGTGAACTATAACAACATATGTAAACAGATCACACTATATGGGCAAATGGCTTCATTTCAAAGCTAAACATCTGCGAGCCTGAAGTGCTAGGATGTGGTTCTGAATTTAAATGAGCTAAGGATTTTTGTAATGTAATTTCCTTCTAGGAAATATTTATTTATGGAGATTCTTCTCTGAAAACAGAAGTGCAAAGAACAAAACTACAACTTGTGAAAGATCCACTGTGTATGTACGATCTATATCCTACAATTTTTGCCATAATATGTTTTAGAAAACTGTATGGATCTGTAATAAAGACAGATTCCTTGAAGTGGGAGGAGAAAGGTATAGACAATTTCAATTTATATTGTACTTATTATTTCTTGTACAATAATTTAGTATAATTTATTTTCTGTTCAAGTGGCCTTAAAATGATACTATTTGGGGCTTATTTAGGGTTGGTTGTCCATACTACGGAGATTGGTCTTGCAACCATGGCTCATAAACCTTTCCCCTAAATTATCAAGTTCTGTTTCTGAATTGGTGGGAGAGCTGTTTATTTTTCCTTGCTATTGGAAGGTTTTGGAAGCACAGCTTTCAACAGGATCTCCCACAGCATCCTCATAGGCAAGCTTACGAAGTGTGGACTAGATGAATAGACAGGGGGGTGCATTGAAAACTGGCTGAAAGATATTGCTCAGAGGGTTGTGATTAGTGGCAGGGAGTCTAGTTGGAGGTCTTTAACAAGAGGTTGTTCCCCAAGGGTCAGTACTGGGTCCAGTCCTGTTCAGTATATTCATCAATCTCCTGGATGAAGGGATGGAGTGTACCCTCAGAAAGTTTGCTGATGACACAGAACTGGGACACACCAGAAGGCTGTGCTGCCATCCAGCATGACCTGGACAGGCTGGAGAGTTGGGCAGAGAGAAACCTAACGAAATTCAACAAGGCAAGTGTAGGGTCCTGCACCTAGGGAGGAATAACCCCATGTATCAATACAGGTTAGGGGCTGAGCTGCTGGAAAGCAGCTCTGTGGAAAAAAAGCTGGGAGTCCTGGTGTCCAGTTCTGAGGTCCCCAGTTCAAGAAGGACAGGAAACTTCTGGAAAGGGTACAGCAAAGGGCTACAAAGATGATTAGGAGAATAGAACATCTCTCTTACAAGGAGAGGCTGAGGGACTTGGGTCTTTTTAGTCTGAAGAAGACTGAGGGGGGATCTTATCAGTGCTTATAAATACTTGGTGGATGTCAGGGGGATGGGGCCAGTCTTTTTTCAGTGGTACCCAGTGATAGGACAAGAGGTAATGGGCACAGATTTGAACACAGTAAGTTCCATCTAAACATGAGGAGGAACTTCTTTACTTTGAGGTTGGCAGAGCACTGGATCAGGCTGCCCAGAGCAGTTGTGGAGTCTCCATCTCTTGAAGACATTAAAAACCCACCTGGATGCATTCCTGTGCAACCTGCTCTAGGTGAACTTGCTCTGTCAGGGATGATCTCCAGAGGTCCCTTCTAACCTCTAACATTCTGTGATTCTGTAATTCTTTGTATTTGCTGGCTGGAAACTTCCTTTTCATTGTCAGCCTAAACAGAAAGCTGGAATAGAGAACAGAAACTTTTGTACTTTTGCTTCATTTACATTGATCATTTTCAGTTGTACATGGAATACTGTTTTAAATTTTAGTAACCTTGTTACCAAAATTTTATTTCACAGATTCTGGGGAGACAGAAACAAGGCAAAAGAGTTTTTAATTAATGTATAAAATATAAATTGCTTCACTTACTTAGCTACTTAAACATAGCAGCAAAGGTGAAAAAGAAACTACTAAATTCTAGGCAGCAGTGTGAGTTGTCAGTTTGGGGATGATGTGTGCTGAAGCAGTGTTTTGTGGATGGCTCACTGGTAGATTCCCATAAGGACTCCTCTTTCAGGGCTGACAGTCACAGTAGGCAAAATATAATGACACCTTTAAAAAACCCAAATATTTAACAAGCAATAAATGTGGGTTCTTACTGTTACAATAGCTGAGCCTCTGTTATAACTTCACTGAAGTTAATAAAGCTGCAGTAAAGATAAAGCTGTCCTAATCTCTGTCAGTCTTAAATATACATTTTTCAAATCCATGTCATCAGCTTTTCTTCAGTCTTTACTTTGGTTTTACATGTTGTAATCTTTTATTGCATCCCCCTCAGTGCCATAAAGGGACTTTTTATCATCCTTATTAGGCTTACTTATTCAGGATTCTCATAGCAGCTCTTCTACTTGCATGAAAACACTGGGAAAGATGTGAAAAAATATACAGATGGAAGTATGGGGAGTGAGGTAAATGAAGTGTGTTAGATTTTACAGCTGGCCATCAGTAAAGGAAGTGGACGGGTGCTGTAAGGCATATTGCTTAAGTTAGTTAGCAAGAAAAACAGGTAACAAGAAGGATGCATTGAAATCCTAACAGAACATTCTACATTCAGGTGTACAGCTTGGAAGAAGCAATATTATGACTTTCTCAGAAAACTATTAGCTCAGAGAGCTATAGAATGAAAATTTCTCAGTATTGGTGGACTGGAATTGTACAGCATAAAGTTTTACTTTCTGCTTTCTTAGTAATGGTGCTAATGTATAATCAAAACTGCAAGGAATGAAAATATTAAATCTATGTTCATTTAATACTCTCCAAACTTTTTTTCATGAAATGCATCTCAGTTAACCTCTAATGTTTGGCTAGTTAATATTTCAAATAGTTCAATGTTCCTTTTTCTAAGACTTTTAAAAAATATATCTTTATGAAGATTAAAAAAAAATATGACACTCAGATGCTGGTTTCTAGTGACAAACTTCTGAGGCATCTGAATAAACTGACAGACAAACAGTTTGCACCATTCTGGAAGAACTGATGGCCATGTGGTTATTCTTAAGTGGTGCTAGACATTTGTATTCAGGCAACTGAATTTCACACAATCTTATTTCCTTCTGTGTTTAAAAAGAAAAAAAAAAAAAGATGTTTCTTCTTGAAAATACAGTTCTTGTCCATCCATTTTCATATATTAAATTACTTTAGGGTTTTTAAAAAGGCACTTGGGTACTAATGTTCAAACAACTTAATCCCAGCAATGTTACCTCAAAACAGTGTGTCACCTTCAGCAGGTGCTGAAAAAACTCTTAAATTAATTGGGGTGACCGTTTTTGTGGTGGTGGTGATTTTTGTTGTTTTTTTAAAAACCAAAAGATCATACAGGTAACATTAATGGTGTACTTCTGTTTGTCCAGATCTTGTCTCAAACTCCATGATATCTATAGCCACAGAAGGAAGAGCAAGAAAGTTTACATAATACAGTCCTAGAACTTGGACATTGGCTCTTACCTTGAAACATGAATGATATCTAACCTATTTTTATAGTAAATTTTATTATTAGTGGAAGTTGCCTTAAATTTTCATGAGCAACAGGCCCTTTATAAGAACAATAAATCCACAAAATGTTTTCGTTTTGCAAGGACTATAAAGACTGCAATTACCAAAACAGTTGAAGGAGTGTCCAACGTAGTCGATGTACCTTTAACTGAACCTTATTAATTGTATTATTTACAACTTTAGAATATATATTAAGTATCTGGAACTCTTGGGTCAAATTCCTTAAATTATATTTACCAAATAGATTTGGTTCCAAATCGTATGTGGAGCAGCAAATTGTTGATTAAATAATTTTTGAGATATTTGTTTCAGAAGAACATCCAGAAATTTTCTCTTATTTTTTAAACCATTTATACCTTATGAACAATTTTGGGGTGCATTTTTTTACTTTTTGGTCTTTTCAGTAGGTACTGCATTTACACACAAACACTTGGAAAAATGAATTATGAAAAAAGAGGCCCTATCTGTGTGTGTGTAATTGTTTCTTTACCTGCAGCCTACTCAAGACATGGAAAATGGGAGAGTAGCGCCAGTCTCACAGATCCCTTCCTAATGTATGAGATTTTTCATTAAACAGAATAACATGAATATAACATGAGAAGATCTTGTTTCTCATTATGTTAGTTGGGACTGTTAATGTTTCAACATTTTGTCTAGCTTCATCCATGTTAAATGAAGGCTGGAAACTGTTCAGCTATCCAACTCTCTAGTGATTCAAGGACCTCGCTTATTAAATGTGTTTTCTCTGTTTAAAGATTTCTAAATTATAGAATCATTTGCATTGCTTCTCATGAGCAGATATTTTTTTAGCTGTCCAGGGTCAATAGTTGCATATATTTTGTATTTGTAAGGACAGTGATCAAAGTAAGTCAATGATTGATTCTGGTGAGCAAAAGCACAGTGGGGAAAAAGCTTTCATTAGTACAAGATAATAATATTTTCTATGTTCAGTATTGCTGTCTGTGTGTAATGAAGATCTGGTGAAAATATTGCTTTATTGGTGTTCTTGAAGAAAACACTGAATCTTCAAAAATAATTATATAGCAATTAATTATATTGATGATTGATTAAGTTAAAAACATGGAAAGCTCTATTTTAACATCCACTGAAAAATCATTCTACCTGATGGTATTTTGACATTGTGTTTGCTGTATGCTCTGAGCATGATAACACTGGAAAAGGAAAAACAAAATGTGATGGAGATTATTTTTGTTTGGACTAGGAGAAAGGAAAGAGAAAACTGATGCCAATAGATGGAAGCAAGGAAAAACAATCTTCAAATAGCTTGGAACCTATTGGCCTGACACTTTTACGCTACAACATTGTGTTTGACACCTGAAATAATTGCCAGATAAACAATAGTCCATCTGCTGTATGTGACCAGGGAATACTGCTTGAGCAAGCCCTTGGGAATATGCATTTGCAATTTACTTGTTTTTCAAGGCTGGAGAAGATGAGTTTTGTCCCAAGTTCTCAGGGTCATTACCTCAGATAAGAATTTTCAGGCAAATGAAAAGACACTTTGTATAGAGCCCTTTTTGACAAAGTTTAAAGAATATTCTGACAGTGTGGTATGTCACATCCTTTCGTTGTGTTGAACGTTACAAATTTCTTTGATTTCAAGTTGTAGCCTGTTTATTAGTTATGATGTGTTATGTGTAGTTGAGTATACAAAGATTATATCCATCAGTGCAAAAAGGGAAAATTATTAAATGCAGTATGACTGATATGAGACCTTAGAAAAAACTCCAGAACGGGAGCTGGGTTTCATTATACAAATTACGTCACACCTTGCTAAAAAGAAAGAAAATATATTTTCTACTGGTAATTAAAAGAACAGTAATTTTCAAGAAAATACACAGTCATTAATTTTTTCTGTGGAAGCAATTTTGCTCTAGTTGCCTTATGGGCCGTATTCTTTCATAGAAACATAGAACGGTTTGGGTTGCAAGAGACCTTACAGATCATCTAGTTCCAAACCCCCTACCATGGGCAGGGGCACCTCCCACTAGACCAGGTTTCTCAAAGCCCCATCCAAGCTGCTCTTGAACACTTTCAGGGAGGGGGTATCCACAACATCCCTGGGCAACCTGTTGCAGTGTCTCATCACCCTCACACTGAAGAATTTATTCCTAATGTCTAACCTAAATCTACCCTCTTCCGATTTAAAGCCATTACCCAAATTCTATCACTACAATATCCTTGTAATAAGTCACTCCCCAGCTTTCCTCTAGGCCCCCTTCAAGTACTGGGAGGCTGCTATAAGGTCTCCCCAGAGCCTTCTCCAGGCTGAACAACCCCAACTCCTTCTTCTCAGGGCTGTTCCCAGTCCATTCTTTGCCCAACCTGTATCTGTGCTTGGGGTTGCCCTGACTCAAGTGCAGAACCTTGCACTTGGCCTTGTTGAACTTCATGAGGTTGGTATGAGCCCACCTCTCAAGCCTGTCAAGGTCCCTCTGAGTGGCCTCCCTTTCCTCCAGCTTGTCAACCACACTATACACTTTTGCTGAGATAGTTGCATGGAATACATAGGGACTATTTCTGATGTATTAATATGGGAATTTCAAGAGTATACCAGTATGCTTTTTTTTACAGAAATCTCAGTTGAAACAGCTTTTAAAGTAGTAGTATTGGTGCTGCAGACCACACTGCAGAAGAGAGGTATTGACAAGCTACAGCTTTGAGCTTTTGCTGTAAGGTAACAAAGATAGATAATTCGGGTGGATTTTGGGTTTTTTTAATTATTATTAGCCCTTCTTTCCACCTACTTGAAAAGACCTTTTTTTAGGTGTGTTTTTTTTGGGTTTTGTTTTTGTTCTTTTTTTTCCCCCTCTTTTGATTATAATTGCCTTAGGATTTTGACTTATTACAACAATCTTAGAAGAGAAGCGTAACAGTCAGCTGGGAATGGTTAGCCTGATTTGATCTGCAGCTATTGCTCTGATTGAAACTTCTGTTGTGTATACACCATAGGCTTCAGTAGTAATAATATACTACTTGTATATTCTGCTTAGTCATAATTTGCAATAGGAAGTTATTCTCCCACCTACCGTTAATGATTTTTTTGGAGGAAAATATTTTCTGTTATCCAGGAATATTGTCAGGTTTCACTCAAATTTGTATCAACTTGCATCAAATATTTATCAGTTTTCAGGAATGGACCCCAAAGTATTTATGTCACCACAGGACAAGCTATGTGCCGAGACAGAGATGTAATCGATAATTTTTCTCAAGATAAGCTGCAAGAATGTTCTCCTAGTGGATGACAAACTTTTATGGGTTACCAGTTTGATAAACATACTGCAAATAATATCTAATGGCTGTCTACATTTTTTAAAATGGGCTTTTTAAATACTTGTCACATTTTAAAAGGATTTCTTTAAATTGTCCGTAAACAAGAATATTATTTATATAATAGAAGCAGGTTTTGTTAGATTACAAAAGCAAGAAATGAAGAACTGTTGTGTAGGTTTATTTTTTACATTGGGAATAATAGGAATAATCAGTGTAATTTTTGACTACTTTTCTTGTCTCCTGTCAGTTAAACTCAGATCTTCAATCTTATTTAAATGTCTGTTTTGTGCTGTTTCCATTTCTAATCTGTAGTAAAATTAGTAGATATATCCCTATGTTGCTCTTGAGTAAGGAAAAACCTCAACATTTTTGAACACTGTAAGCCGATATTATTTTCTCCATGGAAGAGACAGTGATTGACGACATTACTATGTGTACTTAGAGGAATTTCTGTATTATGGAAGGAAAATATGTTTCAATTAACTGTTTCATTTTCTAATTAGGATGCTAACATCAGTGTGTCCCTTGTGTGTTGTGTTTTCTCTTTGCACTGTTCAATCTAGGTCATACTTTCTGTACCTTTATTCTTGGCACAGTAAAAATTAGACAAGGTTAGAATTAGTGAGGGGCTAACATAGCTAGAAATTATTTGAATATTGAGCTTAAAGCTATGAATATCCTGCAAGGATTTACATTTAGAATCTGATTTCAGACTCAGTCCTACAGCCCAGTAACTCATTTGCAGCCTTTAGTATAAATGCAGCATTTCTGTCCTGAGCTTGCTAACACTGCATTGGATAATGTTTACATATATGAATGATCACGAGCTGTCGGGTTGGTTTTTTTTCACTTATTCCTTATCACAAGTGTCAAGAAGAATGGAAAAGAAAAAAAAATTGTTACAGGTTATTTAAGAGATCACAATTTTAAACCAGAACTGAATTAATCTTTCATTACCATTTCCCTTTGTTTTCCTATCATTACAAATTTCAAATTTATTTCAAAATCCAGAGCATTCATAAACCAGCTTTGACTGCCTACAATGTAAGCAAATAAAACTAACAAGCAAATTCTGGTACAAGAAAATATTGCTTTGCAAGGTTCTGACATAAAAGTCAAAAGGGTGAGTTAGCAAAGAAATCCAATTATTGTGTCGAAAAATTAATAAATTTTATGACTGAATTCCATGGTACTTATGTGCTCAATTCCCAGAGATTTCAATCAAGGGGTGGGGTAGGGAGAGGAAAGCACGAAGCACCAAGTCTTTTGTCATAGCTAGCTCCATAGAGAGAATTGTGAGCTTTTCTATTTTAAACATCTAGGTCCAGCACCCATCAGGGAAGGCAGAATGAAGGGGTTACTCTAGTTTGAAGAAGAGATAGAGGGAGATTTTATTTAAGAAAAATAAAAGAATAATTATGGCCATCATTGACTGGAAAAGAAGAATCGGATTAAACTGCAGTGAGACAGCTTTTAAGGAATATAACAATACAAGGAATATAGGAGCTTCCTTATAATAATAGCTGTAAGACATTGGTCAAGTAAGGTTTTTAAGATTAAGCCATGATGCTTCCAGTCGTCAGTATGAGAAGAGATACAGATGATTCTGCCTTAAAACAGGTTTACTTTCTAGATTACGCTTCAAGTTCCTTGTTACCATGGTAGTTTAGCCACTATTGAAACATCAATAGAGAATCCATCGCCACAAAGAAATTAAGTAACCTGGATGATAGAAAATGTTGCCTCTCTTGTTATCATAAGGAGGTTTAGGTTGGAAGGGACCTCTGGAGGTATCTAGTATATCCTTCTGTTGAAAGCAGGACCTCAGATTAGGTTATCCAGGAACCTGTCAAGCCAAGACTTTAATATTTCAGCAGGGGAGATTGCATCAGTCCTCTGGGATACAGATCTCAATGGTTAATTGCTCTCATGGTGGTTTTTTAAAAATTTTCTTATATGCAAACACAATTTTGCCTGAATCAACTTGTGCTCATGGCCTCTTGTCCTGTCACTCTCCATTCTTGTGGAAGGGGAGTTTCCATCTTCTCTGTAACTATTTTTCACGTTGTGGAAGTGGAGTGGTAAGATTGCCTCAGTTGCCAAAGTCTGCATTTCTGCTGAAGATACATGCCATAACTTTGTTTTTATATCTGACTTTCCCCTTAGATCTCTTGCTAGTTTTACCTTATTCTCAAAACAAAAAGAAACCCAGAAAATTAAAACCACTTTGGAGCATATGGGCCACACATACAGGTGTGTCTGTTCCTGTCTTTTTCCACAGGCCAGGAGACTAATCTGCAAAACTGGAAGATCTGTTTTGAGGTTTCTCAGAAGAGTCAGAGCCTTGACTCAAGACTTCTCTAACAGAACATCTCTGAATAACTGAACATCCTTTGGTAAAGCAGTTCTCAAGATGCTACTGTTACTAATGAGAAGGAGGTATTATAGCCTACAGTCAGGACTCAGAGAAAGCTTTCAAAGGAGTGTGGTGGAGATTTGACTACTTTTAATAATTAAATAGGAGTTTTTCAAATGGGGCAATACTATTCGAAGGATAGTATTGGCCTTTGATACTAATTTTTGTTATATTCTGTATTATCTCTTATGAATACAAGAAAACAAGAGTGCAGAGAAAGAAATCCTTAAACATTATTATTATTCGCAAATAAAATTGAATACACTAGAGCAATCCAAAGTACCTTTAAGATTTCCTAAAGCTCAGCTGTAGTTCTAAACTGGCTTTACAATAGTGTAGTCACAATTTCAACTGAGTAAATTGCATCTTATGCCATTATGAGAGGAACTCATGAAAAAACCTTTTGGTGGTAGTATTCACTTACATGTTTTGCTTTTTTTTAGAGACTTTAAAAAAACCTTAACAGGCTACGTCCATCAAATCATTTAAAACACCCAAAAATAGTTGGTTGTTCCTAATATTGTTTTTTGTAATATATCACTTAAGTAGTTAAGAACTGAGTTTCTCTCAGATCTATTGTTACCTTATGTTGCAGATATATAATTAAATTCTACAAAACGAGTATGTTTAAGAATAATTCCTAGCCTTCAGTATTGAGGAATCAGTGAACACAAGTGACCTGAAATCTGTTTTCATAAACTGTTGTAGTTGTTTCTGACTTCTTGAAGTCTATTCTAAACTATACTTAGGTGTGAGCAACTAGCTAAAATCTCTTCTCTAGCTGGAAAACCCAACTTTCCTCCATCTCACTTTAACTCTAGCTGAACTGCCACAACCCTTGACATTTCAAATGCATTAAATATTTTATTATTCCATTCCTATGGATATGTTTTGTTTAGACATAATCCAAAGTAGCATATCCAGAAATAGAAGACTTTTGTTTTATTTTAAAGTTGACTTGCCATGTCACGCTTCATTTATCATGCCATTCTGTGTCTTGTAAACAACCAAACACAATGATATGCTCCATATAATACGACTTATGTCTCCAAGACTCTATCCCAGTTGTTTCCATTTCTAATGGCAATACATGTACATGTCCTTCTTTATATTCACCTGGTGGATATTTGCTTATCATTTCTGGGAATAGGTAAATTGTGAACAGCAATTAATATTTGTGATATTTATTCTGTCTCTTTCAGAAATATGTAGTAACTTGTCAGACTGTAGTATTGACAGTGCTTTGTTGGTGGTTGGTTGATTTGTTTGGGGTTTTTTGGTGACTAAATTGTAAGTAATTGTCACAGTTTGACTCAGAATTGAAAAATAAACCAGAGACAGCAATGCTCTCGATCCCCTCCCCCTCCCACCCAGGTAAGGAAGGAGAGAGAGAATTAGGAGAGAGACTTAGCTGGATAGAAAACTAAACTAGACAGCTTTAATTATATGTACAATTATATACAAGTATGTTCAGGAATGTGCAAAAGCCTCTTGCCCCAGCAACTCTCCTGGCACTCTCCTTAGCTGTGAGCAGTCCTGAAATGTCTCAGCCCACAGGCAGGAGATAAGGCAGAGCAGGCAGGGGCTGAGGGTAGAGTTATGAGGTCAGAGCCTAGGGGTCGACGGTGATGGATGGATGGAGTCCTCCCCGGACGCCGGCCATGGACGGAAGAGAAGGGAAGAAGAAGCAGGAAGGAAGTTGTCTTCTGTGGTCTCTGAGCTTCCTCGGAGCTTACGTAGATCTATGGAATGGAATACCTTTGGTCAGTTCTGCTGTCTGTCTAGTCCAGCTCCCCTGTGTGTGTGTGGGGGGGGGGGGTCACAGATACAATTCTCCTGCCCTCAGTAGCATCTCCAGTGGCAGATTCACTGAGTAGAACAAACTGACATTCGCATCTCAGCAGAAACATAAACATTCCAGTGTTACCAGTCCACTAGCTGGAACACTTGCTGCTAGTTAAAAGAAAGCTTACTGAAGGGAAAACAATCAGTAAAAGGAAAATTAGCTTAATCCTGGCTCAACCCAGAACAGTAATTTTAAAATTACTATGATTTTCAGAAGGTATGTGCTTGGCATTTCTAAAAGGCAAGGTATTGTGTCACAAAACACTTTACTCAGATTTGTCAGTTCCTTAAGATAATCTGGGGCACTTAAGGAGGATACAGAACTTTAGCAGGAAAGCCATCGTGCAACACACTGGTCTGTTAAAAAAAAATAATTTATTTGCAAGCAAATAGATGATCTACAGCAGAAATACAGTTCATGCACTCTACTTTCACTTGCATCAGGAATTAGTATAATCTCATGATTTCAGAAATGCTGTCAGCTGCTTACTTTTTATGCTGACAGTGTGAATAATTGGAACCTATGAAGGAAGGACCTTACTGCTTTGAATAATAAAAAGTACTTTATGAGATACCTGAGCAGACAAACAAATAAACAGTCTGAACTTAATTCAAAGTTCATTGACATAAATGAATTTCTTTCCCTTGACTTCTGTAAATTCTGACCAAAGTCCTAAGGGAACAGGGCATTACCATTAACCTTACTTAAATACTATAAATTACATTATTTTCTGACATTCAAGCCATAATTACATAAATCACCAAGAATTTGCTGTCATTTTCATAGATGTTTCATTCACTTAGAAAACAAACAAACCCGCAACGTTCTGTTTACTTTAGTGTGCAAAAGATTTGAGTGGATAGGAAGTGTATTTACATTCATTGTTGCCTGTAAAGATGCCATTTTTGTGCAAACTTAGTGAGGGGTATGGTAAAGCCAACTCTCCAGTTCTCAGATGATAAGAAAATATACTTCCTAAGCTAATAAAAAAACAACCAAACAAACAAAAAAACAAACCTGAGAAAGAAGGACGTTGAGGATGCTAGATTGCAGATTCCCAGAGGCAAAGTGGACTGTGCAAAGCCATAGGGAAGATAATCCCAATCAGACAGTTATAATGAGATAAGCCAGATGGATATGATCAAAACACAGTTTTAGCTTTAGGAAATTAAAAAGAAAAAAGCAGGAAATTACGAAAGTGTCAGAAGTATATAATTTAAAGTCCTTATAATGAAAAAAGATTAATTAGAAATAGAGATAGCAATATTTGGAGGGTTAAGAAAAAGCAGTGTTGCCTGTACCTTTATTTCAGCAATCTATTTGACTCCTCAAAGAGGTGTTTTTTTTTGTTTAAAACTGCCCTTTTTTTTTAAAGGCAGTTACAGCTAATCTAGAAAATACAGTTCTCAATCCCGCCAGGTTTCTAAGGATTCGGAGTGCATTTTGATTTGATTGCTTCCTTTTCTGAGTGCTGCATATGACAATTTGGCTCTGTGATGAAAAATAAATGTTTTTAAAGGGCAGGTGGAAAAGGAGGGAGGAGGAAAGATACCAATTATTTTTCTCTGGAACAAACACAAAATGCAGAAAAAAAACAAATACAAGTTTTGTGGTGTTTGACAATTTTCTACTCATAAGGGATGTTTTCTATGGATAAGATACATTGTGATTCTCATTGAGAATTTATTGATGTGAAAAACAGGTTGAGGATCCTTCCTACCATCTGTAAGTATACCTTATTCAAGGCAAATTATAAACTTGTAAAGAGGAATTCCTCGTAACTGCAACTTGCTAGATTTTAGACCACTGTTCCCTTGTTTCAAAATCTAACTCTGAAATCAAGACTTAAATGCACATAATACGAAAGTTCAGAATAAATCTTGCTCGTAACACTCATGTTTCCTCCCTAGCATTTCTGACGATGGAGCTGCGTTACAACAGTACGGATGAAATTACAGCTTCAGAAATCCTTCAAACAAACAAACAAACAAAACCCCAAACAAATCTAGTGATGTATATTGACCCGAAAGATCCAGTTTCTGCAAAACCATATTGCAGCATCCATACTTCACCGAAGGCCACAATCCCTCCCTTGAGTATTAGGGCCATCTGAATGCTGTGATGTGCCTGCATTTGCTCTTCCTCTCATCCAGCTGCAGGAGCTCAGGTGCTAGAACTAGACCGTTTGCAGGAGGTAACTTTTCAACATTTAAATACCATAGACAACTTAAACATCTACTGTTTGCCTTTCCTGAAGAGAAATTGTTGGGATTTATGGAAAATTAGCATGGGATTTGTGGAAAATTAATATGGGATTTATGGAAAATTAATATGCCTGAATTAAAACCGCAGTGTTGCAGGTGCTGCTGACCAAATTGTCAGGCACCCTGAAGCAAACCGTGGGATCAGTAAACAAGCTGGTGTCTCACAGGCTGGTGTCTCACAGGCTGGTACCCCACGGGACCAGTAAACAGCAGGTGTCCTACAAGTAGATATCCCACGGTTGTTATCTCATGAAGTAGTGAGAAAAGAATGTTGTAGCAAGAACTGAGAGGCACCGGCTGGGAAGCAAAAAGCCCTGGGTCATCGTGACATGGACAGCAAATTACAAAACACGTAGCCAATCATATATGAACTGTGTATGTATGTAACCAACGAGGTTTGTACTGGGGTGGAACATCTGGAGTCAGAGGGGTATAAACTGCCACCATTTTTAACAATAAACGGCTTTCGCTTGATCACATTGATCGTGGTGCGTTAGTCTGTGCTCCCGCTGCAAGAAATGAGTATGCTGACTGGAGAAGCTTTGTGTGTCCAGATTTGATCTAAATTGTGCCTACGATTTGTCTACTAATTGTGCCCCCTGAACACTGTGGATTCCTAAAACAAGCATAGATTACATAGTGAACATTTCTTTGGTCTTTAAGGGAACATACACATTGAATCCTTCAATTCTTCACTATGCGTTTGCATAGTTTTCTTTTCCAATTTTAATGTGATTCGCAAATTTTCATTTGCTTTTAATGAGAAAGGGGGTTTTTTGCCCTTTTTTTTTTTTTTTTTTTCTTCTTCCCTGGCTTTTGGAAGTATATGCAGCTCAAGAAACCTTTTCTGTGTTTTTTGGGTTTAGGGTTGTTGGAGTTTTTTCATGTCTTTTTGCAGGGTGTTGTCTAGATAAATCTCCAACTTCCCAGAAATTGTTCTGGTAGATCTCCTAACAGAATGCACTACTCTTTAAATTCAGTAATGAAATGTTTTGACAACATTCTTACTGCATTTCTGGTCAAAAAGTTGTACCGCAAGTCCCTACTAAAAACTTTGGCACTGGATCATTTCTTTGAACATTTAATTTATAATTCCAAAAACTACAGCATAAATTTATCCTCTAGTTTTGTAGTTCAAAAGACCGTGAGATTAACATTGCAAATGTAAATAAAAATTGACTTTATTTTTTCCTTTTTCCCTAGTTAAACTTCAAATAAGAAAGAGATTTGTATAAAAATTGTATGTGGAGGTGGTTTTATAGGGTGAACTTTGTTAAGCTTTACTCCAAATTACCTGTGTGCTATATTTTTTTTAAAGGATATTAATAAAATACTCTGAATGAAATAATCATTTAGCTGTAGCTAAAATGTGATTAAACACAGGATTATGCTCTATATTTTAATGGTCATATTAACCTTCTGGGCAAAAAATAATATTTATATTAAGGCTGATAAAACATAATCACCTTATCAGTATGACTGATTTGTAAAATGAGCTGAGCAAAATTCACAACCTAAGCGTGTATATCATTACAAGTTAAATCTACAACTAACTTTGCAAAATGAAGATCATCAGTAGCTGCTCATATTAGTTGCTATCTTTAGGTTTTGGATTAACCTGCACAAGAAAAGAAGTAGGCCTTAAAAGTGCTAAATTACAGTGATTACAACTTCATTTCCAGTGGCAGTTAGAGATGACCTGTGCCCTTTGGATAGGCAAACAATGTTAAATTTTTGATCAGTGACCATCCCCAAGACAAATGTTTGTACTTTTGTTTGACTCTACACTGACCAGCATCTTCTACCCCAAGCCTAAGTCTGCAAGTTGCAAACAGTAAAGGTTTTGAGAAATTCAACTAGGGTACCAAAATGATAGAACAAGATTAGATCTCAGCTAGTTAGAATCAGAGAATCATAGAATGGTCAGGGCTGGAAGGGACCTCAGGAGATTACCTAGTTCCTAGCTAAAACAGGTTCACCTAGAGCAGGTGGCACAGGATCACGTCCAGACAGCTTTTACATATTTCCCGAGAAGATGACTATACAACCTCTCTGGGCAACCTGTTCCTGTGCTCTGGAAAGCAAATAAACAAGTTTTTCCTCATGTTCAGATAGAGCTTCCTGTGTTCCAGTTTGTGCCTGTTGCCCCTTGTTCTGTCACTGGGCACCACTGAAAAGAGTCTGGTCCTATCCTTCCAACACCAGCCCTTTATATAAGTGTTGATAAGATACCAGCTCAGCCAGGCAACATTCACCAAGGTCTCTCAGCCTTTCCTCATAAGAGTGATACTCCAGACCCCTAATCATCCTCATAGCCCTCCACTGGACTCTTTCCAGTAATTCCTTGTCTTTCTTATACTGGGGAGCCCAGAACAGGATACAGTACTCCAGATGTGGCCTTACTAAAGCAGAGTAGTAAGGGGCAGGACAAGGGGAAATGGGTGTGGTAATCTCCCTCAACTTGCTGGCCACAATCTTTATGCATCCCAGGATGCCATTGGCCTTTTTGGCCACAAGGGTACATTAACTTGTCCACCAGGGCTCCTCAATCCTTCTCCATGAAGCAGGTCAATCCCTAAGCTATACTGGCACGTGGAGTTATTGCTCCCTAGGTACAGGATCCTACACTTGCCTTTGTTGAACTCCATTAGGTACCTCTCCATTCAACTCTCTAGCCTGTCCAGGCATCACTGAATGGCAGCACAGCCTTCTGGTGTATCAATGCTACTATGTCTCCTCTTACTGCTTTTAAAGACATCCCTCATTCCTAATCTGTCACAGTAGACTAGCCCATCTCATCAAACATTTCTCTGATGTCTAGAAAAACCTGTGAAATTACTTATACCACTAGAAAAAGTGGCCAAAACTTGTCTTGCCAGTCATTATTATTCTACTGTTTCTGTGTATTTTGCTGTCATTTCATATGCTCACATTGTCTCTTGCCTTATGTTTAAATGGCAAATTTTCTGGGACATGGACCTTTCTTTTGGCCTTGGTACATACAGAATTTTATACAAAGGGGTCTGTGGCTGAAACTTCCTAGCAGTAATGGAAATGTGTATAATCTACGGAAAGCATAGTTGAAATAGAGAATTTATGTATAGGATAACCTTCTCAAGTATTTTCAGAAGAGCTGAAGATAAGCTTTTTATGTCATTAAACAGAGATTAGAGTTGTCACATATGTACCTCTGACTAGGAAAATCACTCTAATTGGTTCAATCCTAGCTTGGAGATTGAACATAATATATATGAAAGTTACAGAACTTAACTTTTCTTATGTTTATGAAAGCATAATAGAAGTGGCACATTAAGATTTGCTTCTGCTTCAATCTCAAAAGCTTACAAAATATAAGGACACTTGGATGAGAGAGAGCTGGACTGCATAAAGTGATCTCTAGGTATAATTGATGTGCATAAAGAGAATTGGTATTACACCAGTTCTCAAGTTTATACTTAATTATAGGCATAGAAGCTCCTGTGTATTAAAAGGTCTGTTTCAACTCTTGTTCACACATACAGTACAACTGAATTTGGAGGGCCTTATAATCGTAAAATATGACACTAATTCAGAGAGTGTTAGGGGACCAATTCCTGCAGCCTTTATTACATGAATATAGTACAATTCTTCCATGTGTAGTAAACTTTTCTGTTAATAGAAGAAAAAATACTGCTTATGCTGTTCCAAATAACAAATTAAACTTAATATTTAGTTATATGAAAAGCCATATAGTGAAACACTTGGCATTAAATACTTTGGTCTTGTTAACAATCGTATATGTTACATTTGCTAAAATGTGGCAACATGTGTGTCATTACTATACAATTTAAAGAGCTGAGATTTCTCATCTTAGCCATGTAAAGGAGAGCATTCCTTAAGAGCTAAGAAATGACCAAATATCAATTTGTAAGTGGAATCAGAGAAAAAAAGAAAATAATTTTTGCAGATTGCTTTATTATAACACCTGACATCTGCCATTTCTGGCAAAGGATAAAAGGGACATTGGGAAGAAAACAGAAATATAAGAGCCCAGTGTTAAAGGCTGTATGGAGACTTGTGGCAGTGGATGTAGGAAAAAAAATCCAACAAACCTTGTTTTAGAAAAATACATCTGGCACTTTTACAGATCTAACTTCTTGCACAAAAAATCTGACAATAGCGTGAGAAACACTTACAGCAAAATTGTACTGAAACCTCCACTATCAGTATGAAACATCTGAAAAGGAATGGCAATATGCATTAGGGGGAAAAAAAAAAGCCATTTCAGCAGAATTTTAGGAATGTGGAATAGAAAGCCCTTGGAGAGGACAACTGCTTAAATTATATAGCCTTTATTATGTGAATTACCTGATATGAATGCACTCTTTGTCATTTGTGATTTTTTTTTAAGGTATAGAAATGTTATTTCAGCACAGGCTATTGGAGAACAAACTGCCTGCTATAGTTAAGTTTTTTAATTTGTGATAGCTCACCTGATTGGACACATACAAGACAATGTAAGACAGGAATTTGTGAGGTAAGTCTGACAGAATGTTTTAACTGAGAATACCATTAGTGGAATTTTCAATATTTCTTTCTAAAATGATAAAGTCACACAAATGTAGTTTGTTTCAAAATTATATTTTTTTCCACCAGTGCTAGGTTTGCCCTTCTGTAATTCCTTTTCTTTCCATGCTCTGGACATACTTCTTGCAGCATAAAAAAAACCCTGCATCCTTACCATCCATTCTAAAATAGTTAACTAAAATAGTTTATGATATTTATGAAAGATATTACCTTGTAATTAAAAAAAAAAATGGTACTTCCCTTCTGAAAGGGCCACTAACTGAGTCCATACATTGTATGTGTTTATTTATAATTTTGCAATGCAGCTATTAACTTGGGTACATGGAAAAAGCTGTTGTTTTGTG
Organism: Hemiprocne comata; assembly: GCA_020745705.1. NCBI lineage: Eukaryota > Metazoa > Chordata > Aves > Apodiformes > Apodidae > Hemiprocne > Hemiprocne comata. The sequence continues at coordinate 77,469,651 of CM036587.1, read as the reverse complement.
ATACTATTTTCTGAAGACTTTGTGGGTTCTGATAATGCTCTTTCCGTTTTCCTTCCTTTACTCCAAGCTATGTACTTTTGGGAGGTTGATCTATGTTCTGCAGTACAGAGATCACTAGGGAAATTCAGTGTTTGAAGATTTCCTTTTGTCCAGAATCCAGCCAAGCAGTTAAAATATTAACAAAATAGAAACAGTAACAAAAGATTCAATTAAGATACGTCAAAAGGCCAGCACCGGAAAGTTAATTTTTTACAAGATTGCTGCCCATTTTATTGATGACAAAATATCTAATAATCCTATGTAATAAAATCACTAACATTAACTATTTTATTCACATAAATATTTGACTTGAAAGTGAAGTCAGAATTTAGTGGAGTTAAAAAGGTAACATAAATATTTCCTTTAGCTCTTGAAACACTGAAAAATTGCAGGGTTTTTTTTCAGTATTGTCTGTTTTGATGAAAAGTTGAGCATTTTGGCCATCTTTTAGTTATCCCTACTTGTAGGCTCATCCCCACTTGTAGGCTTATTCAGTAAAGAAGTGGTGCAAACAGATGTTGCTAGCAGACATGGTGGCTTGCACAGAAGTTTGTGGGCTCTGCTTCCATGTCTTCTAAGGAATTCTGGGGGATTCAGGGTGTGTGCTGGTGCTGCTGGTGTGTACTGGTGCAGCTGGTGGTGCTGCTTCATTAGTCCTAAAGGCTTTTGCTTCTATTAGCAAAGTTGCAGTTTCTAATAGTGTCTATCAGCTGTTGCTGATCAGAGGGTACTTCAACCTTGTCTTCAGCTGACTTCTGAAGAGACAGTGATAAGCCCCATCCAGCTGGTGCTAGGGAGAAACCAGTACTGCCTCCCAGCCTGCAGGGCAACTCCCAGGAGCAGTGAACAGATGCAGTAGTTTCTGCAGGAGCGGGCATGGAAAAGGGTCAGAAACTGCTATCTTTGGCATAGAAGTGCTGATAGACCACAGCAGACTGCTATCCTCAGCATTTACAGGAGCAGCACATGGGACCTCTGGGCCCAGAGTGGGACTGGAGAGAGGATGTGGCTCCCAGGGCCTGTGCAGCCAGAGAGTGTCCATGCAGATGGAAAAGGTGTCATAGACTTGTTTTGGTTGAAAAAGACCTTAAAGATCATCAAGTCCAACTGTTAACCTAGCACTGCCAAATCCACCATTAAACCATGTCCCTAAGTGCCACATCTACATCCCTTTTAAATACCTCCACGGATGGTGACTCAACCACTTCCCTGGGCAGCCTGTTGCAGTGTTTGACAACCTTTTCAGTAAATAATTTTTTCCTAATATCCAATCTAAACCTCCCCTAGTGCAATTTGAGGCCATTTCACCTTGTTCTGTCACTTGTTACTTGGGAGAAGAGGCCAACAATCACATCACTACAACCCCCTTTCAGGTAGTTGTAGAGACCAATAAGGTCTCCATTGAATTCCTCTTCTCCAGGCTAAACAACCCCACTTCTCTCAGCTGCTCCTCATAGGATTTATGCTCTAGACCCTTCACCAGCTTCAATGCCCTTCTTTGGATACACTCCAGCACCTCAATGTCCTTCTCATAGTGAGGGGCCCAAACCTGAACACAGCGTTCGAGGTGCAGCCTCACCAGTGCCAAGTACAGGGGGACAATCACTTTCCTACTCCTGCTGGCCACATGATTTCTGATACAAGCCAGGATGCCGTTGGCCTTCTGGACCCCCTGGGCACACTGCTGGCTGGTGTTCAGCTGGCTGTCAACCAACACCCCGAGGTCCTTTTCTGCTGGGCAACTTTCCAGTCACTCTTCCGCAAACCTGTAGCATTGCTTGGGGTTTTTGTGACCCAAGTGCAGGACCCAACACTTGGCCTTATTGAACCTCATACAATTGGCCTTGGCCCATGGATATGGCCTGTCCAGGACCCTCTGTAGAGCCTTTCTACCCTGAAACAGATCAACACTCCCACCTAACTTGTTGTCATCTGCAAACTTATTGATGGTGCACTTGGTCCCCTCATCCAGATCATTGATAAAGATATTAAGGTGAACTGGCTCCAGTAGTGAGCCCTGAAGAATACCACTTGTGACCCCACTGCCAACTGGATTTAACTCCACTCACCACAACTCTTTGGGCCTAGCCATCCAGCCAATTCTTTACCCAGTGATTATTATGCCCATCCAAGCCAGGAGCCAGTTTCTCCAGGAGAATGCTGTGGGAAACAGTGTCAAAGGCTTGACGAAAGTCCAAGTAGACAATACCCACAGCCTCTCCCTCATCCACTACATGGATCATCCTATCATAGGAGATCAGGTTAGTGTCCTTGCTTGCAGGAGGTATGAGCAGGCTGAGAGGCTGTCACTAGGTTAAGGATCTGCAGAAGTATAGGAACTTCTTGAGCAGCTCCAGTGAAGGTGAAAATTACATTGATGACATCTTCACAGAGGGCCTGCAGAGACTGAGCCCCCAGCTGCAAGAAGAGGGTCAGCTAGAGACTATATTTGGTTGTGGGCCAACAGAGAGTAACTGACACTGCAGGCTGTGACGTACAGGTAGCAGCTCAGTAGGAGAAACAGGCAGGGCAGAAGAGGGGGGAGCTGCCTTCTGTGTAAAGGAGCAGCTCAGATGCATAGAGGTTTTTTTAAAGAATGATGGTCCAGTGAGAACTTGTGGGTCAAGATCTAAGAAGAGGCCAGTGTGTACAATAGCATGGGGGGAGATTGTTACAGACTACTGGTCAGGATGAAGAAGTGTGAAAAGCCTTCTTATCATGACTCAAGGAAGTCTTAGGGTCACAGACGCTGGTGCTCATATAAGATTCAGGCCTCCCTGATACCTGCTTGCAAGGCACCATGATGGGATGTGAGCAGTCAAGGAGATTTTTGGAGGCTAACAGGGATAACATTGATACATATAGTGGTTCACCCAACCAGGGATGATACACAGCTGGATCTGCTGTACACGGGGAAAGAGTTGCTGACTGGGGATGTGGCAATTAATAGCAGCCTGAGCTGCAGTAGCCAGGAAAGATCTGAAGAAGCTGAGGGAGGAAGGAGAGTCACCAAATCCAGACCCTTGGTGACAGGCAAGCAGACTGCAGCTTGATCAGGGAGCTGGTAGGTGGAATCACTTGGGGTGGAGCTCTAAAGGGAAAAACAGATGAAAGAACCTGTCAGGGCTTTGAGGGTAGCATCCTACAGGCACATATATGGTCCATACCAGTACTCAGAAACACAAGCAGAGATATCAAAATACTCTTCAGTAATCAGGGAACTTCTGGCAGAGATCCAATGCAACTAAAAACCCCACAAAAAAACCCCAATCATCCCACCCTACCCCCAAACCAGCATACATTAAGTGGAAGCAAGGACAGATTAGAAATGAGGAATTCAGAACTTGGCACAGGAATGCAGGGTTGGTGTCAGGAAACCCAAAGTTTACATTGAGCTGAGGCTTGAGATCCTCAGTGATTTGAGGAATGTTGCACCTCTTCTCAAAAAAAAAAAACAAACAAACAAAAAGAAACCAGCAAAAAAAAAAGGAAAATAAAGATAAAGGAAACCTAAAGAACAGTCTGGGAAACTACAGGTCTTCACTTTGGTTGACAGAGTCAGCACAGATCTAGCAAGTATCCTTGTATCCAGTTTAGGATGTTATAGTATAGACTGGACAGGCAGAAAAAGATAGATAGGTAGATAGACAGACAGACAGACAGATTAAACAAACTGGTTGCTTAGTTGGTCTCAGAGGGTCATACTCTGCCTGGAGATCGGTAGTAAATGGCATTCCACAGGGATCTGGGCTGGCACTTCAGTTTATGTCTTCAATGAGGAAGAACACTAAAATGACCAAGGGATTGCAACATCTGACTTGTGAAGAGAGACTAAGAGAGCTGGGATGGTTCAGCCTGCAGAAAAGAAGGTCAAGGGGACCTTATCAACGTGTATAAACACCTAATGGGAAGAGTAAAGAAGACAGAGCCACACTCTTCGCAGTGGTGCTCGGTGACAGGACAAGAAGTAATAGCTACAAACTGAAATACAGGAAATAGTATTCAAATATAAGAAAAACCTTCTTTATGGGGAGGGTGGTCAAACACTGCAGTGGGTTGCCCAGAGAAGTAACAGAATTTGAATCCTTGTAGATGTTAAAAAACCCAACTGCATGTAATCCTGGGCAAACTGCCCTAGCTGACCGTGCTTTTATCTAGGGGGTTGGATTGGATAATCTCTAGAGGTGTTTTCCAACCTCAGTGATCCTGTGACCTGGAGAAGGTTATAAGGAAAAGCTTTTTTCCACAAGGACAATCAGCAGTGAAGAAGGCTGCATGAGAAGTTTGTGCAATCTCCATTCCTTAACATGCTCAAGACCAGACTTGCTAAAGACTTGATAAATTAGTCTGATCTAATCTTGCAGTTTAAATGCTTTGAGTATGAGTTTAGTATAGAGGCCTCCTAAGGACTCTTCCAACCTGAATTATCCTGTGAACCTTTGCAGTTATACTATACATCATCATCTGAATGGCCTGTTGAAAGAGGAGAGATGGAAGCTGATGCTTGCATACGGACAAGGTTTTAAACATTGTCTGCATCAGCACTATTTCCTTTTTCTAGGCTGTAAGACTGATTCATCATCTGACTCTTTGCTTATATGGCTTTAGTTTAGCCACTTGTGAGATGAGGGTGTTTTAGTGTTTATTTACTGATTTTCTGCTCCTAATTTTGTTTTCTCCTGAAGACAGTAAAGGATTTGAGAACAGAGAATATTTATGAGGGAAAAAGACACAACTTCTCAGTTGCTATCTGCAGAGGTGAGGTATCTGTTATTCAACACGACAGTAAATCTACGTCTAAGCCTCAGAATTCCGAGTTAAAAAAAAATCTGATGCCATATAGTCTGAATGCTAGCTCCACACGAAATGATCCCTCTGGTTTAAGTATGTTTAGAAATATTAATGGATTACTTTTTCACTACTGTCAGTCTTCTTGCAGAATCAGGACAGCATCACATAAACTCTTAATTTCATATTCAGGTTGTTCTAACACAAATGGTGAAAATGCTGGCTGTCGTGGACCAAGATGGGTAAAGCTGCGACTCACGCCCCTCCAAAGGGCACTGAGGGCTGAGGACCACTCCCCGTCACACTCACAAACAATTTTTTAATTTATCGTCATGTATGAGATCGAGTTGAGAATCTCTTTTTGGCCTCTCTTAGGTCTTGTCTATCATCAGTTTCTATGGAGATTTTAATTTTAAAATCATCCTTTGCTTGCAGCCATAAATCACTTAGCAGAGAACAGTGCTGAAATTGATTTTTTTCAAGTAGAGATTCACCACTGATACATAGTACTAATGCTGACCTCATATGCTTACATCAACAGATTGGCACCTCTGACTGTCACACATGCTAGGTCGTTGGGAATTTATTCTACTATGACATTGCTAACATTGCTATTAAGGCTGAGAAATTGAGTTTGGAAGTTTGAGACTATTACTTTTTGAAATGGAATGGAAAAGCTTGGGATATCTTGGTGTTCATTATTATTGAAGCAGTTTACCGCAAAAGAACAGGGAAGAATACACGGGCTTTTTCCTTGAAGCTGTTTCAGGCTTGAGTTTGTGAGAGCTTGAGACTGCTTTCACCAAGCTAAATGTTTCTAGATAGTTTTAAACTGTAGATGCTTAAGTTACAGTATGCTTTTCAGTAGTTGTCTCTCATGATGGTCTATTTCCATATAAATGCTACAACTATAACCCTGTATCATCCATTCCATGATAGGTGGAAAAGATAATAGGGGTAGTAATAAGGCAGTAAGGAAGAGATGCACCAAGTAGCAACCAGATGCTACTTCAGAAATGCAGCTTCATATCTCTGCCAAGTTCAAAGGGAAGCTTTTGTGAAGGAAAAAGTAGGAACAGAAACTTTCACACAATAATACAACAGTTTGTATATTCAGCATCCTACAGAGATGGAGAGATTTTTTCAGCTTTCAGTGTAAGTGTCCAAAAATGTATTTGTGATGATTAATGGGACAACTCAAAAATTCAGTTTTGCAGCAGTAACAGTAAAACAACAACAGCAACAAAACAAAAAACAAACAATCAAAAACCCAAACAAACAAAACAAAACAAAAAAACCCCAGACATTGGAATGTGTGGAATAATTGCTGGGGGTGACTTAGAAATTAAACATTTGTTCACATTTTAAGGAAAAGTACAGCACTGAAGCAGAGTGGAATGCAGTTAATGTGCAATGAGGTTGTGCCATGGTAATTCCCTAGGCAATCCTAGATGTTGGCACCATCAGGGGAACTTGGTGTGCTAACTCTAGGAGAAATTGCACGGAGGGTAGAGTGGAGTGGAGACAGCACAGCCACACTCTGTGATAAGAAGGGGATACACAATATGTCATAAAATTGATAAGCTGCACATTTGATGCCCTGGGCCAACAGTCTGTCAACTTTTGATGAAATGTCCTCACAGCGAACTTTGTTCATTATAATCTCATTATAATACCAAAACATACCTCCATCCCAAAAGTTACCTGCCTCTCAAGGTGTGACCACCCCTCACTGAGCTTGCACACTGAATTTTATCTAGTCTATACCTTGAAACACGAAGCGAGATAATTTTGCACCAATCACAATAAAGGTGTGTATGACTAGAGTCAAGCTCCAAGCTTACCTTCCCCCCATAGGGATGCTTTTGGGTAAGATTTGAACAGTCAGCTATCCCAAGTGCATCCCTGGGAAATTCAGGAATCTCTATAGAGTTGCTTTATTACAGGATGCATGTGTAACCCGGCCATATTCATCAATTTGCACGTGCTTTGCAGACAGTGAATTTATAACTGGCAATCTAAAAGAATTTGTGCGTACGTTGCTTCAATAAATTACACTGTTCATTAATCTGGCTGTGGGAGTTCATGAATGTGACGAAATGCCTGAGTGTGGCCATGAGAGTTCACAGAACACAACTGGACAGACCATGTAGCGTTAGTAGTGCATCCGTAATCATGAGAGTCCAATGGAGATATTGGGTGCGAACGACCTATTAATGTTAAATTGGGCATTAATCAGAATCTAAGCCCAGCTGCCTCCAGCTCCCCTAACATCTGAGGATAAGCTGGAATGCAAGAGGATTTATTTTCTGCCAAATTACTTTGCCCCTTAATGCAGCAGGAATGGGAAAGCTGCAAAAATATTTAAGTTTTAGAAAGACAAGCTGAAAGACTTTGATGACTCTTAAAAGTAATATCCTGTAATGTCCCAGAATTTTTAGGAATAAAACCAGTTTTAAAAAAAACTAAGGAAAGGATGAAAGAATTTAGCAGGTAAAAGGAGAATTTAAGTAAGAAACAGAATGGCAGCAATTCTTTGGCTGATCAACTTCTGGTTTACTTCAAGACAGTAAAGAAATGTTCAAGCTTGATAACCAAGTCAGGACTACTTTGTATCCCAGCAGCATTATATGGACTCTTAAGACTCTTCAAAACCAAAGGCTTTGGATTGGATTGAAGTGTACAATAACTAAATCCTTTCATTTACATGGCTTTTAAGATTGTTTAAGCCATGTTTTGCAGTTGGGGAACTGTTTAAACTGCTTCTTTCCTCTGTTCTTACCAGACTTAGACAGTGATTCCTACATTCCCTGATATACTGAGTTTCTTCTGTTGTGTAAGCTATGTCCTGTGTTTGTCCAGTGCCATACCAGTGTTACTCTACCAGCAGCATCAACTAGCATAAGTTGTAGTGTAAGCCATGATATAAAGCCAGCTCAGTCCAGATGGAAACTTCAGAGACAAATGACCAAAACCAAGACTGCATAGGTAAGTGCAGCTACATTTAGGGTTTGTTTAATATTTCTCAGAACCTTTTATTTTCAACACTTGAGGCAAATTTTTGTGGGAATCACAATGTGAATTTTCTGTTTTATGTTTAAAGTCCTGGAATGTAAGACCCTCTTTGTTGAAAGGGGCAACTTTTCAATAGCGTCGGGGATTTTCTTAACATGAACAAAAATGTGTATCTTGCACTAAACTTCTTTGCTGAGAAATTGCATTAAGTTGAGGTCTTACTCTTCTGTGTTTTTTTGAATCCTTAAGTGGAGAAAAGGTAACATTTTTTCCTGTAAGATAGCACATATATAATAATTTTAATGTTCCTAAATGCTTGGATTGAAGAAGTTAATGTGCCTAGCACTTTAAGACAAAGTTAATATGAACTTTCAGTGACACAAAATTATATAACCACTCACATCAGATCAGGGAAGTGAGTTTTAACTGCATTTTTAAATACTGTTAGAACATCGGTTAAAAGCAGCAGAAGCTGTGTTCCTTTTTTCCTGCATCATGTATTCTGCAATGCACTCTAAAGATTTACAGTGGCTTTGTAGACATAGAAAAAACTTACAAAGAGGCAAGGTAACAGAGCTATTGGCAAAGCACATTTGTGTGTATGTGTGATATTTGATACAGATTATTCATGTAAAGGCTAGTTTTGTTTTCAGAGTAATTTCAAATGCATATTATAATTGCCATGGTTATTTGATTAAAGCCAGCAATTGAATGGTACACTATAGAAAAACAATAAAGCATAGAACAATCCATTCCATTTCACTGATTTTACAGACTGTTCCAATGCTATTTTTTTTAGGAGAATGGAAGTAGAACACAACGTGTTATCTGCTGCAGATAAAACCACAAAAATAGAGTCTGAGGTAAGTCTCCTGACAATAATGCTATACAGGAAAAATGGATCCTCTTCAAGAAATACTACAGAAGTTAGTAAGCTTAAATCAGATGTTGGTTAGCACATACCGGGCTCATTGCCAAAAGAAAAACTTAAGTAAAGGACAGCAGCATTTCTCATTATTTAGCAAGGAAAGAAAAGGAACAAACAAGCTATTCAACATATGCTCAAAGTATTGTGCAGAGACATCTGGATTGTATTTGGATATGTAATTGGATAAAGATTTCAAAAATAAACAAGGAGTCTCCCTTTTTATTCATTAGACTGAAGTAATATGGACAAACTATTCAGTGAAAACAAATGACACTTTCATTCATTTATTTTCTATAAGGTGAATATGTTTTAATTAAATTCTCTGTCAATTGAAATAGCAAGAATATGGTGAACAAATACCATCATATGAATAGTTTATTATAGACAATTGATTTCAAGTGTTTGCATTATTGTTTCTCATATGAAAAGTCTCATTAAATTACCTGGCTTACTGAATATGAAGTACTTTGTATTTTTATCATGTGATGAAATAATGACTGATAAGGAGGTCTCAATATATTCCTTACATTCAGTCATGAGATAGTGTGAAATACATTGTATTGTGAGCAGCATCTGACTTAAAATGTCTGCCTTAGGTGATTAATCTCAAGTGACTTTTTGTGATCAACTAAGTTGCATTGCAAATACCACCAAAAATAGACAATGGAAGCAAATCCATTTTACTTTGAATCTGCAGTAGATTAAAAAAAAAAAAAAAAAAAAAAAGCAGCTTGTGGTCAGCTTCTGTGTTTTACTGAGCATTTTCTTTAGATGCAGCAGCACTGAGGATTGCAAATATGGTGTTTCTAGGCTGAGATCAATAATTTGCCATAGGCGTGTATTTACCATAATCTTTCCTGGCTTGCTTTTGATAAGAAAGAACATTTTATTCATTGGTGTGTATATCCCTTAGATTAGGAAATACAGATTTTTCCTCTTGTCAGACAGAAAGAAGAAATACTAGTCTGGAAATTTAATCTATTTTATTGCAGTTCTATCAAGAACTGACAATATTTCACAGAAAAGGATCACTCAAACTTTTGATGGCCTATAGAAAGTGCAATAAGCCAATTGTGCTGATATATCACACACTTTACCTTTTGGTTTTTATGCTGAAGCTGACTGCAAGTGGGTCCTAAATGTAGAAAACTGTCCAATGCACTCCCATCAGCTGGTAAGTACAGAGGTGTAGTACTGTTGGAAGCTGTACAAAAGGACAGTCAGGTTGGAGCTTAGTTAATATTTTTCAATGAGGTGCTGTATAACTGTGGTGCTTTCCTTGTGTAGAAGTTTAGCTAACATGAGCCTGGTGTGTTTGGCTGTAAGCTGGAAGTGACCAAGTTCCATCCCCATCTGTGCCAGAACCTGCTCTGCTGATCTGCTAGAGATCACTTAGTCTTTGTTTACCTTTTTATACTATAGACTTTTTTCTTAATATTTATTGTACAGTTCCTAAGGTTACAGGATCTCGCCCTTGATACAGCTTCTTCTACACTACTGTAAAGAGCACCTAGTGACTGACAGAGCATTAAAATATTCATCTGCCTTGCAAAGATATCCTAAGAGTTCACCAACCCAACACCAAGCATGCAGTTGTCTGCCTTACACTGAAGTGTAGGTATTTTACCTGGGGTATTATTTTAATGACTATTATTTTAATGACTATGTATAATTTTAGAAGGCTAGCACAAAACTCTTCTGCTTGATCACAGTAATTAACGTTACACATGATTTTCTAAGTTAAACAGCTTTTGCATTGTCGCATTCAGAGGAAGTGAATACCAGAGTTAATTTTAAGAAGATACTCAAGCTATAAATTTCTCATGCTATTTTATGCCACCAAGCAAAGGAGGAAAAGCAAAAAAATAAAGCAACAGAACTTTAAGTTGTTTATTAACAGCTGTATACGGAAAACATGTTTTTTCTCACAAAATACTTAAGGAAATGTAAAACTTGTCAGGAAATTCAATAGTCAATGCTCCCATTTACATTCACTGCTAATACATGCATTTGCTATTTTAGGAAAAAAGATACATTTATTCCTTTTTTGTCTAAAATATTGCCTGTTTTTATGTACCCATTAAGTGCAGTATGGAGACAGGCGCAAAGAAACAATGAATTACAGTAATTTCAATCACCAGGATATTATCCCTTCAACTTGAACCTACCAAAAATGCCTTTTGTGTTCTCAAACTCCAATTTCCATTTAAAAACTTGAAACAATGAATGCACAGTATGGATTGAATTTTCTTTATGTGAACTCATATGTTAGATCTGTGAAACTGCATGAGCACAGTGATAAGAGAGTTTGGCTTACCTTTTACCTAAAAAGTCACAATAAATGTGCTTCCCAGTTTGCTTTCTTTCTCTTACCCCTGTAAGACTGGTCTTCCAATTCTCTACATCAAGGGACCTTTTGGAGCATGACTACTGTATAGATTAGTATTTATGTATTTTTAACAGAATGTACATTTTTATACAGATATATTGGTCATGTGCATTTGAAATTGTGGCTGAAAGTTTTCATACTTAATGCTGTCTTAAAAATACCAATTTAAGAAGTCTACATGCACTTTTTGGCAAATGAAGTTATGACAATATATATAAGATACAATATTGGTATCTAGTTGTGAGGTAAAAGCCTTAGCACATTACAAAGTAAAGAACAGAAATCGCTTCATTAGAAGTGGCATTCATAAAATATGTAAATTTCAAAGGGCACATTTTCATAAATGCTTGGTCAGGAAGCATCACCCATCCTTTCTGACCATGAGGTTTGGGATCTTAGGCACTTGAAGGCCTAGGTCTTGCCATTAGGAGATTAAACAGTGTGAAGGAGCCAGAAAAGGACAACCTGTTGGAAAGCATCTGGAGAAGGGCCACAAAGATGATCAAAGGGCAGGAGCACCTGTGCTGCAAACACAGGCTGAGAGAGCTGAGTTTGTTCATCCTGGAGAAGAGAAGGCTCTGGGAAGAATTTATAGCGGCCTTCCAGTACCTGAAGGGGGCCTACAGGAAAGCTGGGGAGGGGCTTTTCACCAGAGAGAGTAGTGATAGGACAAGTGGTAATGGTTTTAAACTGGAAGAGGGGAGATTTAGGTCATACATGAGAAAGAAATTCTTCACCATGAAGGTAGTAAGGCACTGGAATACGCTGTCCACAGAGGTTGTGTATGCCCCCTCCCTAGAGGAGAGGCCTTGTGCAGCCTGGTCTAGTATGAGGTGTCCCTGCTTATAGCAGAGAGGTTGGAACCTGATGATCTTTAAGGTCCCTTCCAACCTTAACTATTCTATGATTCTATGATTCTATAACTGTCTACCACCATTGCAGCTAACTCTCTGCTGCCAGTTCTCCCCCACCAACTCTTCACCGGATGCTTCTACAGCACTGACTCTCTGCTGTGACATCCTAAGTGGATCATCAAATGGCATACAGTTCTGCTCTGGTCCTCTCTACCATGCTGTAGCTCTGCATGCACTCCTCCCCACTTCTCATCACCATGAAGGTCCTCCCTGTGACAGGGCACTGTGCCAGTCCTCCCTGCCACCCAGCACCATACTGCTTCTCCCTGCTGCCCAGCACCACGTTGGTCCTCTCCACCTTGCAGCACCATGCCACCTGCCACCTGTCCTTCCCACACATGGTGAATTCTGCAAAGCCATTGAACATTGGCAGGGCCTCTGTGGGGTGCCAGAGGGAGCCCCGAGTGCCTGGCTCTCATGCGAGGTGGAAGGGGGACCACCAGCGAGCCAGTTCCTGCCCTGCCTGCAGTACACATGGTATTAGGGGGAGGAGGAGGAGGCATGCAGGCAGGGGAGCAAGACACCTTCGAGGTGACAGTGTGGGGGGAAGCTGGACACCTGAGTGCTGCCTGGTGGGAGAGCCTACCTCTTTGTCATGCAAGCCTTGCCATTTTAAAATACAAAAATTAAAATTTTGGCCAGCATAAGCACCACCAGCTAACGTGCAGGTGGGACAGAAGATAGGTGCGGAGAACTACAGAAGGGTTTTGCTAGGGATGTCAGGGAGCAGGTGGCTGCAATGCAGCAGGGAAGACTGGCATGCTGCCAGGCAGAAAGGAGGACGGGCACAGGGAGGACGGGCACAGGGAGGACCAGGGCAGTGCCGTGTCATCTGCTGATCCACATAGAGTTGTCCCTGCAGAGAGTCAGTGGTGTAAAAGCACCTGGAGGAGAGTTGGCAGGGAAAAGATTTGGTGGCAGAGAGCTGGCAGTGGACAGTTGTCCTGGACCTTGAAGGAGGCCCTTATGAGTGTGTGTTTCACCAAGATTGCTCTCCTTATTGCTATACTGAATAGTCAGTGAATCAGACTGCAAGCAGAAGTAGAAATCTTCTTATGCTATATGGTATTCATTCAGTTTTTCCCATGCAAAACAAACACGTCAATGATATTTTAAACATTCTTCCTATTTTCTGTTTCCAGAGTGGAATTAATATACATCTTCAGTTCATGTAGTATTGTGTAACCTTGAGTAGGAATAATAAGAAAACTAATTTGAGACTAATGCTGAATGTTTGATAAAATGGCAGCCTTTATACTCAAAGTATGCTTGAAACAGAGCAGGGTAAATACCAATTTGAAAACATCTGTCCCATTAGATTTTAAGTTAACAAAGTTAAGGGCTTCTTGGTTGGGTCCCATTTTAGGCATATACCACAAGCATATTAGGTCTCTACAGTGCAACAAATATACTATGTTTAGTTGGAAGCATAAAAATATGGTGTACAAGGTGGTTTGATATGCAATCTCTAAATAACTGCCAGGGAAGTACTCATAATCATACATACAGTAGTTAGGAAAAGGTATTGTATTTGTTGACTTTTGGAGTGCAGCTTAAAGCATTTATGCTCAGACAGGCTCCCAGCTGAATATTTGATGGCTGTGCTAACTAATACAGCCAGCATTTCAAAGTGATGGTCTCTGGATTATTTTATTTTGGGAACAAGTGAAGGGGGAATGTGTTTTGTTTAATTGCATGTTTTTATTTCACAGGACATAACATGTTCTTTGGTGAGGAATGTCAAACAGAAGTAGTTATTTTTTAAATTATGCTCCAAGGCCCTACATTTGTTCTCTTGGACAGCTTTATAGAAAGCTTATGCCTTCTGGCTCCTGGAGTTCCCAGTATTCAGAGAGAGTAAGAACATTGCTATATCCTTTGCTACCTCAGAGGCTGCAGGTTTTGTCTCACTGCTCTGTAAAGCTAACTTTATCCTGTGAGAGACTAACATTCACAATACACCCAAAGATCATAGTACAGGCTTTAAAACAATTCAGTTTGATTTGTATTTATTTCTGCAGTATAGGATTTGTTGGTTGTTTGTTTTTTACAATTTAGTTGTCAGGCCTGAAGATATTGAACCTTTTTTTCCATGACAATGAGACCAAGCCCCACATCTAGTACCTAAATCTACATTTTATTTTAGAAACTCAAACCTCCAAAAATGACACATTCATAAATGCATTCAGTGCATGAGGTCGTAATTAATAGCACTGAGGGATTGACTGAAGGTGTTTCATAAGCCTGAAATAACAATCATAATTCAGCTTGAAGAATGGGATGAGCTCTTCTGTCTGATGACTACATCTGACCAAAGGGATGAGACACATGCATACCTTCAGGGGTGCCAGAAACCTCCTTTGAGTTATATACCACTGTGTACCTTCTGTTGGGTGGTGAGTGAGAAAGTTAGTGTGCCCCTTTACCAGACTTGTCCAGGGACAAATGTGCCAGTTGTTTGCAGTAAACCAGAAGAAACACACATGAAAGTGTTACCATAAAATTCTGTCACTGAAAGAACCCTCTAACACTTGTCTTTAAGTTTTAGAAGGCAGGCATTCTTTATTGCAGTGCTGGATTCACAAGAGATAGCTCTCAGTCATGCATGCCGTAAGTGATCACAGGCAGGAGTTATATTGTCCCACAAGACACATACACATCAGATTTCGTGGAACTCATTGTAATATTTGCATTCTTATTATGCATGCACTTTAAGCCTCTTAGGTGGGGGTCTTTAGTGGTCTTCTGGAGAGTTGGGGAGTCAGGGAGTCGTTCTGAGGAGTCCTTTGGTTAATCCCTTCTCCCACACATGCATAATGTTGGGCAGCGAGTCTAGCTGGTCTCAGCCAATTTCCAGCTGCAAGGCCTTGAATTTGTTCTCTATTTACATGCAAAAGGCCTGGAGACTGCTCAGGTAAACGTCAATCAACATGACCATAAAAGGGATGGTTGTTTAAGGTATCAGAAGCTCCTATACCACAATTCAGCCTAATATGTAGGTTTGTGGTTTTGCTTGATCTAGCAGTAAAATGATGACTGCATTTAGCAACACTGATATATGTTCTCTTCTGTCCTGGGATGGAGTGTAACCTCACAGAAAAAGACAATTTTATTGATAAGTTCCTAAACATTGTGTTTTGGGAGTTGTGTTTTTTGTTTTCTTATTATTTTTGCAGAGTAGGCTGTGTATTAGAACCAGTAGCTCCCTTCAAAGACAGAATGACTGGCTGTGCCCAGCGGGACTGAGTTATCACAAGATCTGCATATTATAGGTGTATTTCTTGTCTTTCATGAATTGTGATTTTTAAGGACTTTTAAAATAGCAAATTGAATTCCTTTGAGCTTGGGGGAGGGAGGAGATTGTTGGGTTTTGTTTAAGAGGCAAGTAATATTTTGGGATCACAGGATTTTCTGTGTTTGGTTAAGTTCACTTGTAGTCCTTGGTAAGTATGATTCTTAACAATCATTTGTCTGTAAAGCAGACAGCTCTCATTAGTATGATTTTGAATTGAGTTCCCAGTATGCTTTGCTAAAGTTAAAAGATGTCGAGCAGTTCTAAATGATAATGCCTAGAAATACTTTGATTCAAAGTTGCTGAAAATCTTTTGGGGAAAAAATAATGCATATATTGCCTATTGTTTATTTCCAGAAGTCCTGGAAATGTGACTATATTTAACATTGCCATAACCATCCCTGAGAGAGAACTATATTCTTCTCCTGAAGATTTCTCCTTTTATTATTCTGTGGAACTCCTGTGAACATGTCCCTAAGTGTCACATCTACACATCTTTTATAAACACCTCCAGGGATAGTGACTCAACCACTTCCCTGGGCAGCCCGTTCCAGTGCCTGACAACCCATTCAGTGAAGAAATTTTTCCTGATATCCAGTCTAAACCTCCCCTGTCACACCTTGAGGCCATTTCTCCTTTTTCTATCACTTGTTACTTGGGAGAAGAAACCAACACCCACCTCCCTACAACCTCCTTTCTGGTAAATGTGGAGAGTCATATGCTCTCCATTGAGCCTCCTTTTCTCTAGACTAAATAACCCCATTGTCACCATCATTAAGCTCTAGACAATCAAAACACTGCCTAACATACAGGACCACCCCATCTCCTCTCCTGCCTTGCCTATCCTTACTGAAGAGTTTATACTCATCCATTGCAGCACTCCAGCTGTGTGGGTCATCCCACCATGTTTCTGTGATGGCAACTAAATCATAGTTTTCCTGCTGCACAAGGGCTCCCAATTCCTTCTGTTTGTTGCCCATGCTGCATGCATTGGTGTAGATGCACTTCAGCTGGGCTGTTGATCCTGCCACCGTTTTGGGGGGAGAAGCCCTAAGTTCTACTCAACCATTCTCAGGTGCTTCCATGGTTTCTAACCCACCAGTAACACTTGTGCCTTTGGTGTTGCTTGGTTCTCCTACTCTACCTCCGCTGAGATGGCAGAACAAAGGACTTCACTAGCACACCATACCAAAAACATTTGCATATCATCTCCAGGCTTATCTTTAGTAACCCTTGTTTTATCCATTTCCCCCTTCAAATTTAGTTGAAAGCTCTTTCGATGAGCCCTGATAGCTCCTGTGCAAAAATAATTTTCCCCCTGCATCATTCAAAGCTATGGCCTTCTGCTGGGTGGATACCATTACCCCCTGATCAAGCTAGCAGAGCTTCAGCATCCTTTCTGCACACCCTACTGTGCAAACTGCTGCACTGAGCCCTGGCTGATGCACCACACCCTGGTTTGCCCACTCTGAGACATCAGTGATATCAGAACAATTAAAAATTAAGCTCAGGATATGTGGGATAAAAGAATGGACAGTGAGATGGATTAAGAACTGGCTACACAATAAAGCCCAAAGAGTGGTGATCAGTGGTGCAGAGTCCAGCTGGAGACCTGTAACTAGTGGAGTCCCCCAGGGATCAGTGCTGGGTCCAGTCCTGTTCAACATCTTCATCAACAACCTTGATGACAAGACAGAGTGTCTTCTCAGCAAGTTTGCTGATGACATGAAGCTGGGAGGACTGGCTGATTCACCTGAAGGCTGTGCAGCCATTCAGCAAGATTTGGACAGGCTGGAGAGCTGGGCAGAGATAAACCTAATGAGGTTCAACAAGAGCAAATGCCGAGTCCTGCACCTGGGAAGGAACAACAAAATCATCAATACAGGTTAGGAGGTGATCTGCTAGAGAGCAGCTCTGTGGAGAAGGATCTTGGAGTCTTGGTAGACAAGAAGTTATCCATGGGACAACAATGTGCACTTGTGGCCAAGAAGGCCAATGGTATCTTGGGGTGCATTAGGAGGAGTGTGTCCAGCAGATTGAGGGGGGGTTCTCCTCCACCTCTACCCGGCCCTGGTGAGACCTCACTTGGAGTATTGTGTCCAGTTCTGGGCTCTCCAGTTCAAGAGGGACAGGGATTTACTTGAGAGAGTCCAACAGTGGGCTACAAGGATGATTAAGGGACTGGAACACCTGCCTTACGAGGAAAGGCTGAGAGACCTGGGGCTTTTCAGTCTAGAGAGAAGACTGAGGGGGGATCTAATTAATGTCTATAAATACATGAGGGCTGGGCATCAAGAAGGTGGGGACAACCTCTTTTCACTTGTGCCCTGTGATAGGACAAGGGGCAATGGATTCAAACTCAAGCACAGGAAGTTCCACCTCAACATGAGGAAGAACTTCTTTACTGGGAGGGTTAAAGAGCACTGGAACAGGCTCCCCAGAGAGGTTGTGGAGTCTCTTTCCCAGAGAAAGACTTTCAAGACCTGTCTGGATGCCTTTCTGAGTGATCTGCTCTAGATTTTGGTCCTGCTCTGGCAGGGGGGTTGGACTCAATGATCGTAGGATGTCCCTTGCAACCCCTAACATTCTGTGATTCTGTGATTGTTTTCTCTGCTTCTGCCTTGCCCAGTCATCTTGGTCCACCATTGGGTGCAGCTTTCAACTTACTGGTGTTAAAGGTGGTGCAAGGAGAAGAACTTGGAACAAATTAGGAAGCTTAATAGAAGCATGTAGGAAGAGAGAAGAGATGCTATCTCTGTAAAATAGCAAAGGATTTTGGCTAAGAATTGTGGCAGCAAGATAAACTTAGATTTCTGACCCCAAGTTATTAGGCTTGTGCCTAATGTGCACCCAGTTTCTGAGCAACAGACTTAGCTCTGAATAGTATGCTTGGTGTTGCTTGCCCAGTGATAACACTCAAGATATTGAGAGGCTAAGATTCCATTTTTTGAATCCTTGCTGTGAGTATAAATGACTTTTGTGTTGTTAAAAGGAGGGAAGAAGGCAGGTGTGATATTAAAGAACTGCTTACTCAGATAATCCCACATTTGGTTCACTTACTGAAGTATCACCAGGTATATTATTCTTTCAAGAACACCTTCAGGCTCTACTAGATGCACTCAGGTACATCTCAGATTGGTGAAGCACCTTTGCCCTTATCGGTGTGCCTCCCCTTATGCTGGAGCAGGGACTGGAGAGGAGCACCATTGCTGGTTTGCACTGGGTGGAGGTGAGCAGTGTCTGATCACACAGTTCTGCCTGCTACTTCTCTGTTTTCAGGGGAGTAAGAGAAATTTGGAGAGGGGAGCCTGAATGATAAGCTGTGAGGTGTGTGACTGTCTGACTGTTTCCCCATCTTTGCTCTTCTCATTGCCTGTATTTGGAAACCTGAACAGGAAAGTTTTTTGGTTTAAGAAATATGAGAAAGTTTCTTTCATATGCTCTTCTGCTATCCTCAGCTGGGCTTGTGTCATGTAGGCAAAGCCAGCTTTATGCTTGAGACCTGATACTATGAAATGATTAGTTTAATTAAGAACAACTTCTAAAGTATTCTACATGTCATTTCTTTCCTATGCTGCTTTGTTATTTGCTGAGATACTCTATGTTATTTAGATTGCATGTATCAAAACATGCATAGTTAAAACTACTCTTTTAAACTGCTACAGGCTGAGCCAGTTTTACATACTCTGCCACTGTCGCCTCTTTTATACCCTACAGGGGTGAGCTACATGCCTTCCTGACAATAGCACAGTGAAATGCACGTGACCTTTTTTCAAACATTAGTCAACAACTAAATGATACAGGTAAATACAGCCAAGCTGTTACATGAAGCTTTTAATGACAAATGTATTTGTAGTTCATTGTATAAATTAAAACCATAGTATTCATAACGTGGCCTATTAAAAATCTACACCATACAGCTTTGCATGAATAACATTTTTAGCCACTACATTTCAGAGTATCAGAACTGCTTACATAAAAAAGATAAGGATATCAGTTGACAGATGTGTCCATGAATGTTTAACAATTTGTGTTGAGTGTCTGAATCTTACTGTTTAACAACTTAAGGCTTTATCTGTTGGGATATGCACATCATGTGTACATAATTTGAACATAGATCTGGTAGCACATCACTGTATATGTTACAAAAACCCCAAATACTGTCTGAACAGAATTTATTATTTCTTGAAAACTCTGTTAGAATATGAGGGTGCAAGTTCAGTGGAGCAAAGGGAGCTTGTAGTGTCTATGTGGAAGTTTTCCAATGGCTACTGTTGTATTTGTTTATGAGTTTAATATTTAGAAACATTGCAAAATCTCGTACGAACCTGATATTACTCAACCTTTCAATCTTTTATTTGGAAACATCACTCAAATTAGTCAACCTTCTCTGCCAAAGTGTCTACTGACTGTTTTCAGAGGCTATTTTGCAGCACAGATATTTCTCTCATTTAAAAGAAGCTAACCTCATCAGCAGAACGTCAGTGAAGATTTATCTGTACTCTCTGGATTCCCAAATGTGTTGGAAGTCTTTAACTCTGCTCATGCCAATGGTATCTACTGGAGATAATGAAATAACCTATGGGAACAGATTGAGCATGAAGATGCATACACCACTGCCACAATATTATGAAAAATTTCCGATTTATGTACACTTGTTCAAAAGATAATGCTTATACTATTATTATTTTCCTGGAACTCAATTATCTCCTGAAACTCTGATCACAAATTAAGGTTGTTAGGTAAGTGATAGAAATTTATTTTGTGGGTTCAGGTCACGGAAAAATAAAGGTAAAGCATAGAGCCATTATCTAGAAGTGTGAATGATCTAAACAAAGTACAGATGAAATTTGCTTAGTAATGGTGACTCAAGCCTTATCTTTGGTATCTCAGATCCTGGCACTGCTCTGTGGACATCTAATCCTCATTGCATGTTCTCAAAATGACAATTTGAAATATCTTCTTGGAGCTGAAAAACCCCATCAGATATGGCTTGATAGAAAGCATCTCAGTGATGCTGTTTTAATAAGGCTGTATGCAACTTCGTGGGCAAGTGATGTGAAAGTTTATGGTTTGGAGTTTTTTAGTATGATTCTGTAGAGAATCTCCTTTCACACCATTTTGCCCTGGCTAGAGTGGCCCCACCTAAATAGCTGAAGTCTGCTGGCAGGGTACAGCCCTAAGCAGATGTAGCAAATAAAAGAATACATCTCAAAAGCATATTTTCTCTATGCCAATAGGTTCATACACATGGACATATATTCTGCAGCCCTGAAAGACCAGAATTCAGGACTTGCCGTGGTAGAAATGACTTAGTGGTTTTCACTGCCTGCAGAATGCCTAATGTTGTACAATTGGAGCAAGTTGAGGGTGAATGAAAAGTAGCTTATATAGGCTCTCAGATGCAAAACTAAGCAGAAAAAGCTAATGAGAAGGGCATAAACCAGTCTCTGTCTTCCAGTCTTTTACCTTGATGGTCAACTAGAGTCTGCAAAGTATCAACATTTTTTGTACACAGGTACCCAGTGCAGGGAACCTTTTTTTCATGTGCTTTTTTTTAGATTACTTAATCATCACAATCAACTCCAGAATTACAAAGAAAAAGAAATTAATGGCTGAAAATTAAGTAACTATTCCTATAGTGGAAAACTAAATAACCATTCCTATATTGTTTAAGCACATGATCTGAATTATCATCTTGACATTTAAAGTGAGACACATTAAACTGGTTAATGTTCAGAATGATAACTAAACATCTGACCACCTGGTTGCCTGGCATTTAGAGAGGAATTGTACAGTTGAGAAATAGAAACCAATTACAGACCTTAAAAAAGACTACAAAAGTCACATATCTTGTAAATATGAATCTGAGGAACTTAATAAAAATACATTTTTGCCAGCTGTTTCCAGATTTGCTAAATCAAAGTAAATGGGTTTTAAAAACCATCTAGCAGATGGAAGGAAAATGTTCACATTTCCTAAAGTGTTAATGAAATTTAGTTATAGGAAAATTGGAAGAAACAAAGAATAGATACACAGGTTTTAATGGTTATATGAAACCAACAGCTGTCACAGTAAGGTACTGAAATGTAAAAATAAAATAAGGAGAAAGCATGTTACCTCTCCCATTTTCTTAACAAAAAAGTGGCAAAAGAAGAAATGAAAGTGTGAAAAATTATTATTTTCCTTTTTCAGATCTGTGTTAATTAGTGCCATTTTTTATTAGGCAGTGGTTATAATGCAGTACAACTGACTCATAAATGCAGTACTGCTGAGACTGGTAATGATTTAAATGATAGACATAAATCCAGTTAAATTGACACTTAGGGCATTGATAAAGAACACCAACAGCCTGAAACATTTTAAGTGTTCATTTCAGAAGTTTTTGCACAAATAGCTTTATTTCCCTATGGTAATCTTCATGCAGTTCTTAGAGGGTTTATGTGCTTACCTTTAAGATTCAGACAATGAGGCAGAGAGACAACAGTGCTCGCGAAGCATAGTAGAATTGAAGTAGTAGTTGAGCTACTTATTAAAGGACTAAAGACTTAATTCTCCTCATTGTCCACAGAAATAAACATCCTAAAGATAAAATTGTTTCATTTTGCTAGGCAGGAGAAAAGTGGAATACTGAAAAAACTTCCGTATTGGCATGAGAGCACATTCAAGAGTCTCCACTCTGTGTTGGGAAAAAAAAAAACAACAACCAAAAGAAAAAAACGGTAGCATTAAATTTAAATGAAATTAAGGCCATACATCCTACAGGATAGTAAGAGCCGTTTGGAATGGTTTTATTTAAACATTTTTTAATAAGTGAAAAATTAGAAATTTTTGATAATTTTATCATTTATTCTTGCTCACTTTGTTTAAGCACCATTAGTGCAACATACGACAAGGAATTTCTTATCTTTGTTTTCTCATCTCCTGCTTTATGAGTCCTTTGCCTTCCTTTCTGACTTTCTACTTCAAAACAGCTGATCTGATTACGCTGGTGCTTTTGACTTCTTGTGCACGGATTTCTTGTGATGTCACCAAATCTACCCAGTAAAGAGCAATTACTATCTCCTAAGAACACTCATCATTATATCTTACCTATATTTGTAGGGAAAAGTGCAAGGATGAAATATAAATAGATAGATATGACAAGACTATTTTAAAGCCTTGGTGAAAAATAAAAAAATGCAGGTAATAAATTACAATACACAGACATCTAGCAAGCCTCCTTTGCACTTTCCTCTCATTGCATCTCTTCTTAAATACTGACTGTAAATTTTCTGAGTTGGGATTTTGCTGCCATGTAATTTGTAAGGTACCACACGTGTTTTTCTATGATGCTAAAAACTTGACAACTGCTGAAAAAAATCTGGCACAGCTTTATTTGTTTTTTTTTTGTTTTAAAAAACCTTCCAATTAAAAAAATATAACAGAGAAAAATATTTATTCTACCTAAAAATTTAATTTAAATTGTCAAAACGCATTGCTTGACTACTTTCAATATTGCTGAAATTTTTCATTTTAATAAAAAATATTTTGGTTTTACTTTATTGTTCTAATTTCTTTTCAATTCTACAGTATGCTAGCATAAATAAAAGTGAATGGAATGGTGAGGGTGGTGAGATACTGGAATAGGTTGCCCAGGGAAGCTGTGGATATCCCCACACTGGCAATGTTCAAGGCCAGATTGGATGGGGCTTTGAGCAACCTGGTCTAGTGGGAGGTATCCCTCCCCATGCAGGGGGGTTGGATCTAGGTGATCTTTAAGGTCCCTTCCAAGACAAACCATTCCATGGTTCTATGATCTGATTAATGTTTTTTTTTTTATACTTACTGATACAGTTTTAATGCAAATATTTGAAGTTCCAATTGTTTTCTTTGAAATCCTAATGGAAACTGCTTTTAAAATAGTTCAATTTCCTTTTGAATGAGAACTCTGGTTTCTGATATCTTTTGTATGTTAACCTCTGTTACTTCAAAGGAAGCTTAACATTATTTGAGAAGTATTCATTGGGAATCTTCAACAAAATACATTACTTGATGGCAAACAAACTTGATTCTGAGGAAACTGTCTTTAGGCAAGTTTCTTGGATTCTTGGAAAAAAAAAAAAATCAGTATTATCACTAGCATACTGCACAGTGCATTCATATGAATTTGTAGGTTCAATTTCCAGAAACTTGAACTTAGCCATCTGTCACTTCAAAGATGTTCTGTAAGGACCAGTGTGTAAGATGTTGGTATGTATTTCTCTTTTGTGCTGAAAAAAACTTTGTATGTTAGTTACATGGCAAAGAGGCAAGCAGAGAAGCTTTTGAAATCACAGACACTTCTGCCAGATGGATATTAAAAGATTTTTCCTGGCTCCAGTTCTGAAGTAAGGACCTGTGATCTATCATTACCACTATAAATAAACTTATATCAGTCATGGGCTACTTATACTTGTATTATTATTATTATTATTATTATTATTATTATTATTATTATTATTATTATTGTGTTAGTTTTGAATTTTGAGAGGTCATGGGGCTTATTATTTAACTTTATTGGTTTTTATTTTAATTCATTAATGCTAAGAAAAAGTACCAATGGCTTACTATATGGATATAAAATAGTGCTTCATTCCTCTGTTTATTATATTTTTTTCCCCTCAAGTTTATGAAGGTTGGAGTATTCCCCTGATATGGTTGCCAACTACAATATCCCTGCACTAGAAGAGAACCTGAAGCATTAACAGAAAGTGTTATTCTTCTTGTGTTTATTTTGGTACCCACAGTCCCAAAAGAATAAACTATTTTAGTACAACTTGCAATCCATACTCAGCCCAATATCCACACAAACTTTGGAAAAGGAGACATTGTATAGCAGGAGTTACTGATTCATGTTACCCAGGGAGAGTTTATCTTTATTATCAATTCAGATTTGAATGAAACATTCTATACTACTATTTCTATTGACTTTTAATTCTGCCTTACTGTCAAAGTGTCCACAATACTAAGATAATAAAGGGTGCGATACCTTGTTCCTACTCTTCTACAATTACGTTTTGAATACTTCCCTTTCATCATACTTGCAGAAATGGTTGGATTTCCTTCAGTCTTAAGGTAGAGTTATGTAAAAATTTTTATGCTAATGACACGTTAACACCCTCATCCCCACTTGTCCCTCCTCCCTACTTTCTTAAATAACATTTTTTTTAAAACACAAAATATCAGCTTCACATTCAGGTTTCCTTTCAGCTAGGCTAGAATTAGATTAGAACAAGTGTTAATCTAGTTCTTCTAGTTAATCTAGTGCAAATTAATGATAAAGTTAATGAGCTCCTGAGTCTTGCCCTACACACTGGTACTGTGAAGGTATAATGCAAATATTAGCTTTCAAGAGCAGTTCTTTAATGATAAAAGTTTCAGAGTATTTTATTCATTCCAATCTAGATCCAGGAAAGTTAATGAAATCAGTTCATTCTGATGCTTTTAGTGCCATATAATGACAGGCATGTATTGTGAACATAATGTATGTGACCCTGGGGCAAGATTACTGCATTTATTACTCTCACAAACCAATTTCATATCGAGTGCTTGTCTGTCAGCCAAAAAACAGCTTTCTTCCACAGAAGACCTCAGAGCTGGACACTGCCTTTGGGAAGGAGCTGAGCAATTTGTTGATTACAGCACTTTGCAGCTATATATGTATTTCAATTAAATCAAAACCAAAAACCATTATGTAAAGATTTAGGTCTCCGTGGGTCAGGGAAGACTGAAACAAACTCACTTATAAGTGTGCATAGCGTACTTTGTAATAAAATCTGCAGTGTATTTCTCTATCAGGGGATGATGAATAAAGTATATATGGACAGGTGGTAGGTAGGATGGGAAGTACTGTACTGAATGCTGTAGCAGTATATCCAGCCTCAGTTTGAACAGAGCTGGGAGTAAGTGGATGTGTAACCACTATGGTATCACTTTACCAGTGCCTGTGTTTCTCTCAAAAAAACAAAATAACAAAGAAGTCAGGACAAGCTATTAATTCTGGCCAGGAAAAACTATTTCTTCTTCTAGTCTTTTAGTTCACAGAATCACAGAATCACAGAATCACCAAGGCTGGAAAAGACCTTTAAGATCATCAAGTCCAGCCTATGACCAACACCACCACACCATCTAGACCATGGCACTAAGTGCCACATCCAGCCTTTCCTTGAACACATCCAGGGACGGTGCCTCCACCACTTCCCTGGGAAGTCTATTCCAATGTCTAATCACCCTCTCCATGAGGAAGTGCTTCCTAATATCCAACCTAAACCTCCCTTGGAGCAACTTCAGGCTATGCCCTCTTGTCCTGTCACTGGTTGCCTGGGAGAAGAGCCCAGCCCCCACCTGACTACAACCTCCCTTCAGGTAGTTGAAGAGAGTGATAAGGTCCCCTCTGAGTCTCCTCTTCTCCAGGCTAAACAACCCCAACATCCTCAACCTCTCCCTATAAGACTTTCCCTCTAGTCCTTTCACCAGCCTTGCAGTTCAGCTGCAAAAACATGACTTCCGTTATTAATGTATGGCCACCCATACTAAAAACATTTTTAGAAGAGGAGCTGCACTTTCTGTGCTTTTCAATTGAATTGAATGCTCTCAAAAATGGAATCAATGGAGACATATAGAAAAAGAAGTGCAAAAAGCATATTTTGTTTTCTATAGGAGACATAGAAGTACTGTGATAAGCCCAGAGTCCTTTATAGTTGGCTCTCTTTTGTTTCCTAGTAGCCACTGTTTCCCTGTTAAGCAGTTACTCATTTTGCTGGTATGTTTATATGAATGGCAGCATATAGAAATGGTAGCAGCACATGTCATTTTGTGCAGGCAGGCAAAAGACTTTGGTAAGACACATAATGTAGTACCTTAAAAATCTTGTGCTTAGGTGATGTGGAGAACAGACCGTCTTCTCCCCCCACATAAGACTAAATAAAATGCCTTTTAAGCCAGCAGAGGAGACTTCTGCTGATTACTCTAGGTCGGACAAGAACAGGCCTGCCTGTTCTGCTGACAGGGCCAAAGGCAAGAAAAGGAATACAAAGGTTGTGATAAAGGCAGTAAAATGGACAAAAGTTTATGGACTGCCCCTACAATGCCCACCTTGGCTTTGGACCCATGAATGCTAATTGGCTTTGGGTTCTAGAAATTTCTACAAACTTTTTCCAACTCCGTTGCAGGAACCTGCCACTTTTCAGCTGATGGCAGGAAATATGCTTCAGGTAGAGCCTCTTGACAGGACATCAGGGTAGACTGAAGTTAGATATCAAGCTCATCAAAGGAAAAATAACAAAAGCAGTTAAAAAAAAAAATAAAGAGAAAGCAGGTCCATTCTGTGGATATATGAAGTCAGGAAGCACATTGAAATGAATACAGTACCAAAACTGAGTAACAATGACATGAACAAGGAATGAAATATTTCCAAGATAAAGCTAGCATTTCTCAAACCAGCATGTCTTTGAAATTAAAGGAAGTTATGGAAAAATGTTTATATGACTTTCTAGGAGGACATATGCTTTTTCTGCTCCAGAGAAAGCACAATTTATGCCGTGGCTTTCTTTCCTGGTCTTCAGATGTGTGTCACTGACAGGTCAAGAGTTGATCAGGAATAATTTGGTCATTACAAAATAATGTTTGACTCTCTGTTGCTGTAGATGCTGTCTTTGAAATACAGGAAATATTTGTTCTTTCTAATGTGGTCTGCTTGTATAAATTGACTTGCCTTTTGCCAAGATGCTGTAGCTCAGCAGGATGTTCAACGCCAACCTCTTCATCAGTGCAGGTGGATATTCTTTGGCCATGTTAAAAATTTTTTGCATACATCTAAAGAAAAGAAAAATAATAAAAATATGGTAAGTTCTTATAAGTTACACAGTTAAGTTCCAGAAAGCTTATCTTTAACCTATATCCAAATTTCCATTCTTGCAAGTCCTGTTTTAAAAAAGATCTTAATGACTGTCTTACTTATTGTCCCAATTTTTTTTTAATGTGATGATGAAATTATTGTAAAAACTACTTTCACTTGAGTTTTTAATAGGCTTATCCTATAGATTAAACTAATGGTTAACTGACAAGTAATTGTTTTTTGTATCTTTTGGTTTCTTTTTCTGAAAGAGCTGTGGAGTTGTAATTTCTACGATGAGTATTTTCTACTAATTCCAGTGCTGTTGCAGTTTGGATGTCTGTATAGAACAGACTAACTTGGATTTAACTTGTTTTGTGCAAAAGGAGACCCCAAAAGAGCCAACATAATGAACTTGTATTTTTCTTCTGTGTTTTTATATTTGGATAGTACTCGAATTCACAAAAAATGCAAGGCAAAAAATGGAAACTCTAACTGAACTTTGGAAAGAAAATATAATAATGCATAAATTTTACTGCATTTATTGGAATTCTTTGGTGCTTATAGTTTATTCCATTCACACTGTTCCCATCTGCAGCACCAGCTTGCTTTTCTTCCCTTAGGACTGCAGGGTGTTTCAATAATAGGCCTTCAAGACCCCCATAGCAACAAGAAGTCTGATAAAATAAAGAGAAAAAAGGAGCTGAAGTGATCCCTGGAGAAGGAAAACATATTTTCCACTTTTCATTTCCATTTCACACAGAATGATGGGCTGAACTAATAAAAGCCCATTGGCATTCCAACAAACCCAAACAGAGTTTGCCTGTTGGGTAGTAATTAGATGTTTCAAGTATTCACATATATAATTATATAGTGCTCTGTTTCTTTAATTACACATAGTCACACAGAAGCCAAAATAGTCAAATGGCCTCCTCATTCTTATTTGGACGAGAGAATAACAAGAAAAGTTTTTCAGTAAGATTTTCTTTCTCTGCCTGTTCTCATTTCTAAGCTCAGTTGACATACAGAAATTAATTCAGTTGACATCAGAAATCCTAAGATATTACTCACTTCCATAACACTTTGTTAACATTTGGCCAGAGCTGAAAATCACATCAGGTCCTACTAGCAGCCCATATTCTAAACCTAACTAGCTCTCCTGAGTTTGGCTATAACATGTTTAAGTTTTGTTTGCCAATAAGTGCATCCATGTCAAAAGGACAGACATGCAGTTACGGACCTGTAAGAAATGTCCTGCTTAATGCTCTGTTTCCCATCTGCCAGCTGTCCCAGGATTTTGAAATGCTTTCCCTTTCCTGAGTGAGGTTTCTATGCCAGCCAACCTTGTGTTGCTCTTCTAGGTCACCTTCAAGTGCCTTGCCTTTTCCATGGCAATGTGTTGGATGGAGAGGAGACTGAGTGAATTATAGAATGAATCATAGAATGAAGCACAGAATGGTTTGCATTGGAAGGGACCCTAAAGAGCATCTAGATTCAACCCCACTGCATTGGTAGGGACACCTCCCACTAGACCATGTTGCTCAGAGCCTCATCTAACCTGGTCTTGAACACTGCCAGGGATGGGGCATCCACAACTTTTCTGGGCAACCTGTTCCTGTGTCTCACCACCCTCACAGCAAAGAATTTCCTCCTCATGTCTAACCTAAATCTCCCCTCTTCAAGTTTTAAGCCATCAAGCCAGAGTGCCTCTGGCTGAACTGGTCCTGATGGTAAACTACACCGCAACAGCTGCCGGACAGTGACTTCATACCGACCAGGGAGGGCACAAGAGAAATAGCTCTGTAAACATTCCTGGCACACACGAGAGCAAGTTTTCTGATTTCACAAAATTAGCCAATACATTTTTAATATTTGTGTCATTAACCTTGTAGTTTCAGGAAGGAGATACAAGGTAATTGTTTCATCAAGTGAGGATATGTGCAAACATAATGTTATGTAGACTTCTGGCTACAAGTACATGGAGAAGACCAGGAATGTCTCAGATGCTGCTATTGATTAATTGTACTGGAGCAGCATCTCTGATGCCTGACCACATAGGTTAAATGCCGTGTTGTATGCTAGTTGCATATTTGAATACTCCCAGCATTCCTCCTTCTTACAGGCCTACTTCTTTAGATAGTTTTTAATGCAGGTAGAAAACAGTAAAAAAATTCCCCCCCCATCAGTAATTCTGTGTTCCAAGCATATCAGCAATCTAATCACTGTCATTGTTCTTCTTGTACATCATGGCAAAGGTGGGTTTACCAGTACATGCAGGAAGCTCGTTCTGGTGCAGCATAAGAAAATCCTGTTGGGTTTGGAAAGTGTCTGCTTAGAATATGATCACTTGGAAGCTGTAGCATGGATACTAACTGGGTGATAATACAGTTGCCAAGACACACACATTTATGGCTCTGCATACATATGTGCAGGGCTAATTTTATTTGTCAAAGCTCTAGGAAAGGAAAAATACCTGAACTGAAACATGGTGTCACCATGATCTGTAAAGAACTCTGCTGTGGTGGATAGGCAGTAGAGAGACATTATATCTCTAAGAGTTTTATGCAGAAAGATTTTTTGTTTCTACTCAGCATGTCTGCAGTGGTATAACTTCACACATGTTAATATGGGGGGCTGGCTTAGAATTTGAAGAGCCCTTCAGATTAACTCGAGTGTGAGAAAATCCCATTAGTGATATAGAAGATAAAATAATTTGATGTCAGTGTTCCTGTGTGAATCCAGAGAGCTGTATGCTAGCTTTTGTTTTGTTTTGTGGATAAATCCTATCATTAAAAACTATTCAAAAGCAGCATTGGGCCATGTTTTTAGCTTAGGAATTGTCATCAGACAGACTTTTAAAATGATCATAATTTTTACTCAGTGTACTTTGAGACGCTATTAATATTACTCTATTTCAGAAAAGGTGTTGGTTTTGAGCAGTTCATTAATGAGATTGTGATATCAGGATTATTTCAAAGTTCTAATTGATCATCTTGAATTGATCACGAAGACAATATAATACCATGTCTTTCCTTGGCTATATCCCTTAAATAAGGAAGAATAAAATGAAAAATTCAAGACAGTCAATCGGAAAGTGTGCTGCATGTCTTTATGCAGATCTGTAGTTATTATCCCCAAGGGCTTTGTTTTGTGTTCTGAAAATACTATCAGGACAGTAGGAATCTTGTAAACAATTTTTGTTAATAGAAACAGAATTTAAAGATACATTTTGAAAATAAAATACATTTCAGGTTTTCTATTTGATTTGAACAAGTGGCTAAATACACTGTTCACGCTTCTCAATAAATTCTATTCTAGTAACCTCTAGAGTGACAGCAGTTCTGAAAATTTACAATTAACATTAACACAAATGAGACAACATGTAATAAATACTCTTCTCCCTTTACTTTCTGCAGAGGCTGTGTCTTTATCACTACCCATTTTGATCAAGAGAGTGTCAGTAGATACCCTTTCAGGAAATTGAAGGTCAATTCAGATTTGTCTTTTGTTTTTTCTTTCACAGTTGAAAATATAACACAGGTAACATGGAAAAGGACGGAAGAAAGTTGGTTGCTTTCTTCAAAGGACTGTTCATTTTTTTTGTGTATGTTATTAGTGGTTGTGGGAAACTAAACTTGTGCTTTTTAAAAAAACCAACCACCATGTTTGTCAGCATTGCATGACAGTCACATTAAACACTATTTGCCTGAGGGAGTATAAAGGAGAACAGTGCTTTGTATTGAGTACCTCAGTTACCTGTTTTCCATCAACTCATAATGCTCAACATTTTTTTGCCATGGCTCCTTGTAGCTTCAAAATTTTTACTTGAAATTATTTTTTAAAAAGTGGCAGGAACAATTCCAGCTGACAGCTCTGGCTAGAACACTTCTAAGTCCATGATGAGAGTAGTGATGTCATGACAAACGCTTTACTAGTAGCATAAAGGAATATAATTTGGCACATCCAACACTGAGTCCTGCATATGACTCCTTGTCTTTAAGATACTGTGTCAATATCTTAATTCTTAAGAATTTCAATCTCACTTCTTAGGAAAATTAATCTAGGCAGGGGTGAAGACATCTTCTGGTCACTATTTGAGGGAATTGCTGTTGCACAGGTGAACTTCAAGAATCAGTGACATTAAGTTCATTATTATAATTTATTTGGGTAACATGCTTGAAAAACGAAATAAAACTGAAATTCTGAAACACTACTCTTGGTACCTTGGTGAAAGGAGAGGATTAATATTAGACCTTGGAAAAGTTCCAAGTCAGGTAATTACATTTTACCTCTCTAGAAATTGTAGGAAATTCTATCAGATACATTACTTCAATTTTTAGAACACAGCTGTTGTGTTGTATTCCTGCAGAACATAAATGCAGCTATTTGTAGAGATTTGGGGGAAAAAAATAAAAGGATTTTTTTCAGGGAAGGAAGTAGCTTTTTTCTGAGGAGGTGAAATTAGTTATTAATAATACTTATGTTCCACTTGACCTAAGTTAAAACTTCAAGATTAAGCCTTGCCAAAATTAATAAATTTGGGGTTGATGTCATGTGAAACCTGTAAGAATTTGTACTTCTCTTACTGAACAAGACCAGAGTCTAAAGAGCAAAAGCCATTACAGGAGAACTATTAACATTATTGTGATTATTTCATTTAATAGTAAGGATAATATATATAATTAGCTATTTTTGTGTATCTTCTGTTCTTTTTTTTTTTATTCCAAAGCAGAAATACTAATACTATAATTGCAATTCTATTTTGCAGACCAAGGAGATGCCAAGAGAAATCAAATACTTATCTAACCTATTGGCTGATTATCTGGACTGTCACTATTATGTGTAAGTACTCATAGCTTGGGGTGGAAGGAGCTCTATACCATCCTGGATATACAGAAACAGAAGAATTTAAATAGGAATTGCTAGGCTTTTAATTTCCTTCTCTACACAGCAACTGCTTGTAAACAATGAAGTGGAAACCATAGTTCAGGAATAAATGACCCATTCACTCCCTTGAATAGACCAGTGGTTAGAGCATGAAGCTGAAAGTTAAGAGACTTGGCTGCTGCTTCCTGTTGTGCCATTTACTTGCTCATTGAAGCTGCATGGAAGATGGACTTTTCTGTTTCATAGGATCACAGAATGTTAGGGGCTGGAAGGGACTTCTGGAGATCACTGAGTCCAACAACCCTGCCAGAGCAGGACCATCTAGGGCAGGTCACACAGAAAAAAGTTTCAGTTTTCTCATTGTCATAATGGGGCTAATGAAATTTGCTCTCCTCTCAGATATGCAATGAAACTTAAAAATAGTGAAACGCACTGTGTACAAGCCTCAGCACAAATGCAAAGCATGATTCTAAGATGATTTGGTTTTATAGCTGTGTACCTATATAGTTACTCTTTTATCATTACCCTGATTACTCTTTCAGTGCTTCTGAGAATATATGAAGATGCTGACAATCTGCTGAGTTGTTATGACAGTGCTTGGTGCTTCCTTCTAAATAGCATCCTACTCTTATTTGGCTCTGTAATACATAGTGGGGACAAACACCTCAAGCTTATTAAGCTGGAGCATTTGAACTGGTATCCAGGAGGAGCATACAAAACCAGACAGCTGTTGCTGAAATATCTGCTGTTGCAGTTGGCGCTGCTTCTGTTGTTGCTGCTCCCAATCTGTGGCCCCCAAGGTCTGACATACACTGATCAGAGTTTGCCTAAGCCAAGAAGACGAAGCCAAATTTTGTAATGAGAAAATTGAAGTGCTAGCACAGGAGATTAGTACCCCCCTGCTGCTTACTGTAGGATGGTGAAGGAAAGATTGGTACTGCAACACAGTGCCAGTAAATGCAGCAGCTTCTGACTGTAAACAAAAACAATATTTTGGCATCTTGGCTCAGTGGCACCAGAATACTTCGATCATCTAATTAGATTACAGTTTAAATGCACACACATTGAATGTATGATGTTATTAATCCAGCATTAGAAAATATAAGCAAACGTGACCAGCTGTTTCACTTTGACAGATTAATTTATTTTTTTTTTCTCCTCCCTAATAAAATGTCCAGCTTCCTTGGTGATTTTGCTGGCTGAAATGTGATATGCTCCAATAACTGTTTATGTAAGAGGAGAAACTATGATCTACAGTTCTACTGTCCCAAGACAGCTGTACGTCCGTCCGTTTGCCTAAAGAGTAATATTATTTCATGATCTAGCTTTGTCTCTCTCTTTCCCTCCAAACATCTAATTATTCCACAGAATGTGGAACAGCTTCAATAGAAAAAAATAAATTACTTCTTGCCATCTTTTGTCCCAAACAGCACAGTCTATACTGTTGATTCAGGAACTTTCTCGAAAAGCAGGAAATGAGGATTTAAATCCCTGTTCCAGGAAATGGAAACTGTGACTTCTAGCACCACACATCTTGGTGGAGTATTGTAATCACTAAACTGTGAAATATAGGAGGGCAGCTACTCTTACCGTATTCTGTTTCAGATATATTTTGAAAGAAAAAGAAAGTCTTCCTCACTTTTATAAGGAAAGACCTAGTTGTCTAATTTTCCATGAGGATTCAGGATGTTTCCAGTACTAGAAGAAAGAGGCACTCTGCAGCCCTGGTAAGTGTTCTTGAGTTAAAGAAGGGATAGGATTAATTTATTTCAGGTCTGTCTGACATGTTTCCTGCCCCCTGCTTTATCCACCTTTTTATTTCAGTATTTGGGATGCTGTGAATCCCCATTCTGAAGCCTCTAAAATCTTTCTGACACTCTTGACAGAATCTCTGCATTTTGCTGAAAACTGTCACACATGGTGTGGTGCCCAGATGCCCAAAAGCTTACCAGTGTGGGGCTTGAGTTTTAAGGCATCTACATTAAGATTACAACTGCTGTAATCTCTGTCTTTAGTTGATGATTTGAGCTGTGTTCTGGGAGCTCTCGTTTCTCTTTGCTGGCACTAACAGCTGCCCTTAGCTACAGAATCTCGAAGTTAGCAACCCAAAATTCAACATGAATATGGACCTTTGCTACTGTACAAGCTCTCTTAGGAAGTTTGTAGCTCAAATGGAATGCAGTCTCTGGTGTCCAGTTTTCTGTTTTCTGTCAACGAATTTCATGTACAAACTTTTCACAGTTTCATTGTGGGATGCATATGCTGTTGCAGCAAGACTTATTTACTGTGTAAATGCTTTGTAGATGTCTTCCCCTCTTCCCTTTCTGCCCTTTTCAAGCTCTGCTGATAACACACTGGCTTTTTACAATGTTATTCAATCTGTCAAAATCCTATTTCCCCCTGTATTTCATGTTGCTAAAAGCAGAAATAAAGAAAATAATCTAAACAAAGATGAGGAGTTAGTATGAAAGAAGGGGTATGCTAAATACTGTCTGGTAGTTGTCTAAGTTCTGGTGACATGTGGTCCCTTTTGCATTACCGAGGATAACACACCCTTTGTCAAGTAAAAGATGAAAACAACTCTATCAAGTATGCACTTTGACAGAGGAAGGCTTGTATGTCTGCCACATAGGTGAAGAGTACTCCACTATTTAAAGAACATGAAAGTATAATTTGATAGAAAAACTGCTGCTACTGATCTGAAGTATCAATTGGTGAGCAGTCATTCTTCATCAATAGAAAATTATCAAAGCCCATTTTCTACAGGTATTACAGTTTTATCTTTTAATCACTCAGCTGTAAAGTGGTTGTTTTGTAAATCACCTCTCGGATGACACTAAGCCAGAAGTCTAAGGTGTGTACAATAATTTGAAAATGTACAAAGCAAAGAAAACTGACTCAGCTTCCAGCATTTTGCATGCTCAGGGATGTGACCATCCAGTGAACGTTTGTCTTGATGTAACACTTTCAACTTTGTGTTGACTAGCTGAAAAGGTTGTCCTGTGGTGAAGATTCATTCACCACGAACAATAAGTCAAACAACTGCTCACATTTGATAGGTCTACAAGTGTATTTCAGATACTATAAAGGCTGAATCTCTAATGGTATTAAAAAAAAAAAAAAAGAAAAAAAAAGAAAAAGGCCTGAGGTAGTTCATGAAGATAGCATTTCACATTTCTTCTTACTCCACATACCTCTAATTTTATAATCATCTAATGAAGGGAGGGACATAGTCTATCCTATATACTGCCTTCTTATAAAACACATGCATTAGAATTACAGAACAGTTTGGGTTGGAAGGGACCTTAAAAGATCATCGACTTCCAACCCCCTGCCATGGGCAGGGACACTTTCCACTAGATCAAGTTGCTCAAAGCTCCATCCAACCTGGCCTTGAACACTTCCAGGGATGAAGCATCCACAACATCCGTGGGCAACCTGTTCCAGTGTCTCACCACCCTCACAGTGAAGAAAATCCTCCTAATGTCTAATGTAAATCTACCCTCTTCCATTTTAAAAACATTACCCCCTCTCCTGTCACTACACGCCCTTGTAAAAAATCCCTCCTCAGCTTTTCTGTAGGCCCCCTTTAGGTACTGGAAAGCTGCTACAAGGTCTCCCTGAAGCTGTCTCTTCTTCAGGCTGAAGAACCCTAACTCTCTCAGTCTGTCTTTATAGGAGAAGCGCTGAAGTGCTCCAGCCCTTGGATCATCTTTGTGGCTCTCCTCTGGACTTGCTCCAACAGCTCCATGTCCTTCTTGTGCTGGGGGCTCCAGGACTGGACACAATACTCCAGGTGGGGCCTCACAAGAGCAGAGTAGAGGGACAGAATCACCTCCCTTGACCTGCTGGCCACGCTTCTTTTGATGCAGCCCAGGACACGGTTGGCTTTCTGGGCTGTAAGTGCACATTGCTGGTTCATGTTGAGCTTCTTATCAACTACAACTTTCTGGTTATACTGTTACACTAGCCCTTTAACCTTTTCTTTCAGTAAGAATATTAGTAAACTGTCATTTTCCATTTCAAGTAAGCATCATAGAAATCTGTCAATTTTATATGTTTATTATACCCTTTGCATTTTATTTTCTCTTTAACTATAAAGTCCTTGACCCAGTAAAACACAGAGGATGGATATTTGGCCTCCTGTTTCATAATATTTTTTTTAAAATGGGCTTTCTTCAATGCAGCATGTGTCCTTGTTGACATATGCACTTTTTAATGTTTTCTTTAAAATGGTTAACAATAGTAAAGGGGGTAAATATTTTTACTCTAAAACAAAATTGAAAAAAAGCCCACATTATTTTAATTGTCTAACATGTATTCATTTTTTTGTCAAGTAATGAAATACAATTTTTACACAGATTTTGCAGTCAGGAAAATGTGGTGAAACTACTCAGGAATTCAGTCATCTTCAGTTCATATAAGGACAGGGAGATGCAAAATGAAACGGTCAAGGCTGTTGGGCCAAAATTCAGTAGTTCAGGTCTTTGAGTCCTTGATTTTTTTCCTGAAACATCACTGCTTTACTCTTTATTAAAGCAGAGTTTCCTCAGAAATGAGGTTTCTGGGCAGAATAGATGCCAGAAAGTAGCAATCTACAGCGTGTTCTATGGCTTAACTGAAGGCTTCCTCATGTAGAAGCACACTATGGAATGAAAGCAGAGTTCAGAAATACTGCCTTCCTAGTGCAGGCTTTCTTCTGATGCACATTACCTGAGATAACCTCAGAGGGTAACACTGCATTTAGCAGTTTAGTGAAGGCACTTCATTGTATGCCACCATTTGCAAATATCACATATGAAATAACCCTTGGACTGTGTGCAGACCCTCAGAAAGTTTGATTTTGTGTGGAAATTTTCAGATTTGCAACATCTGGCTTTTTTTTGTTGTTGTTGTTGGGGGAAAGCACTTTATCAGCCGAAGTTACATAATAGTTTTGCTTTAACACCAATACTATGGCTTTTGCACTATGAACTGACCAGCTTTGCCTTCTTTAGACATTTTGATATATATTTTTTTCCTCACTGTCAAAACCAGGGCATTAACATCTGCAAAGCAGAGATTAGAGTCATACATCATATTGATTTTAGGGGTTTTTTTGAGTGCTGGTATTGCTTCAAAAATCTCTCCCTTGTGACACACTGCATGAAGAAACTAACAAGTCTGCAGGCAGCAAACAACCTTGAAGCACTTCCACTGCTGTTCAGAAGTAATTAATGATAATGTCTTCTGCTCTTACCCTGTACTTTCCACAGATACACATTTTTGCTCTTGTGCTATGAAGACATGAAGTACTTGCTCTACGATCATCCAGAAAGACATTTTCATTGATAAGTATTTACCTAAGCCTTACAGTCCTTGTTGATCAAGACTGACACGTTCATCAAATAAATAAGGCAATAACACTTTTGCTATAGTAATTGAAATACTCGTGTGTTCTGAACCATCTTGAGCAAATCTGTTTTGTGGTGATTAGCTAGAACCAGAATTTAGCTTGACCTGCTGCAGTCTTATTCCAAACACTGGTAATTGTTTTGCTTCCTATATTTTAAATATTTTACTGATACAATGTATTGATATTTTTCTGAAGAGTATTGTTTTTATTGAACATCATAACTTATTTGATTCTTTGAAAATGAGTTGTCTGGTTTTTATTAGTACTTTATACTTTTGATGTATAATTAAAAGATTACACAGAAAAAAATTATAGTTTAGCAAAATATGCTATGCTAAATGTATGACAACGACTATTTTCAGTGATATTTCAATATGTAGATGAAAAATATGTAGGTGTGATTTCAGAAAACTGTACAAAAACAGCCTCTACATAAATTGTTTGAAAAAGATTTAATCACTCAATTATATAGGACATGAACCAAAGCTAATGAAGATACAAAGTACAGACAGTGTTTGTGTATCCTTTAAAAATATCTATCATTAAATGCTGACTGTCCTAAACAAAAAAGTCCTAAGGCTAAGCTCCAATATTTGTGGGTAAATCTAGTAGTTTCTGCATATGAATTAGATATTAAAGAGGGAGAAAAATGCTAGCTTCAAAATCCTGGGAGCAAAATTATTTGGACTAGTTCATTATTTTGTTGCTCTCTGAGAAGAATTAGCTTTGCTTATTGATTGGCTGATGTTGTAAGGAAATGGCTTGCTTACTCATGTGCCATAAATCTCAATTTTGAATCATATTTTGATAATATTCTGTAAAGCTGGGATGGACAAATGAGAGTCTGTGCTTTGCATAATGCTAGACACTGTATTATTTCCCAGATCCCACTCCCATCCAGTGGTGGCTTTTTTTTTTTTTTTTTCTTTTGGGAATGTTATTATTCTGCAGGAGGCATGGCTGAATTTAATCCAGTTAGTTAGAGTGAATTTAATCAAGTTAGTTTGTATATTAACAACAGTGAAGGCACAACAGTCTTAAATCCAGTACTGTGTGCACATACCCATTTGGGACACTCAGAACATAATGGATGAATTTCTTAACAGATCTGTTTCATCTCTTGGTAAACCAAGTAGCTAGATGAAAGCAGGGTTAAGGAATACCTACAAAAATATAACTGTGTTGCAGAAGTACTCTGAGTGGTGGTGACATTGCTCAAAAAGTTATTAGATACCTTAATCTCATTCCCTGCTAATGACTTTCACAAGTAGTGCTGGAGATCTCCTAGTCAAATACTCTGTAGACACTAGAAGTTTTTGTTGATCCAAAGGGAGGCTGGAGCACCTAACAGAAAAGAAATACAGTAAGAGCTGCAGAAAAGCAAAGATGGCTTGGGAGTCCCTGAGACAAGGCTGGAGCATGGGAGCATGCTAGGAGGAAGTATCATATAAGCTCATGATGTTCTTGTCTTTTTCCCTTGACACCCATTCTCAGCCACATCAGGAGAGAAAGTATAAGGTGAGAGTGTCCTGGTCTCATCGAGTATAACTGCTCCATGATTCCTGTGCCATTACACCAAAAATTAATATATCCTGAGTAAAGTTACAAGAAGCTAATGACCAAATCCGAATTTATGTATCTTCCTAGGTGGGGGCCAGAGAATAATGTCAGTTTGGTCCCGCTTCTTAAAATACACAGTTCTGAACATTTTCTGGTAAATTCACTATTATGACTGAGATTTATATTCCCAGGGGTGGAGCCCTAAACCAGAAAGATGGGTATCTCTTTTCTTGTGTTGCAATAGTGGTTATATAACTCGGACCTTGACAGAAATTGGAAGCCTTGAAGTGTCATTAAATTGAAGAATAAGAGTGATTGGTAATATGAATCTGATAAAATACTTTCTCTGGTTTCTTTTCAAAGGGCTTGTACACAAGAAATTTGAGGACATTTTTCATACTTATTGGGTGTTGACAATGGATGAAGTAATTGGAATACTCAGCTGTTGGCCAAGTCCAAAGTGAGTATGACCATGCTAAACACCATGGATTTTCTATGGACATTTTTCAGATGAATGAGAAGTTGAAAAATGCCAAAGAATAGGTCATGATAGAGAGCCGTGTTAGAGTACATGGTCGCAAGGAGGACTGGAAAGAAAAGAGCCTAGGAACACTATCAGTGCTGATGAAAATAAAAGGCTTTCTGGATCATGGAGGAAAGCAGAGACATGGCTGCCTAAGTATTTGTTTTTATCCTGCAGAGCTATTATACACAACTATGCTACATCTCATAGTAATGTGTGAAAAAAAAATTCCTTTAGAAGAACTGGATATTACTTTTTTAGCTTTCAAAAATCCCGTGTACCAAACAAATTCACTGTGTCCATAAATTCAGATAAATTCTCAAAAGACTTGTGAAAGATAGGAGGCAATGAATGGCTAATTTGACACTCAAGGCAGGAAACCAAATATCAAGGCCTCATAGTTAACTGCCTGTCCTCCCTCAGATATGGGCCTCGAAGCCCAGGGGATAAGATAGTAACAAAACACAAGCTCTAATAATAGAAATCCATAAGAATCTAAGGTCTGGAGGCAGGGAAACATGTGTAGTGCATTTTCAGAAAAGGAATCTTTGCTACTCAATTATATCACCTTATTTGATATAATCTTTTTTGGGGAGCTGTGTTCAGGAAAATGGGAGGTGGTAACATTGTCTTCATAGCAAAGTTCTAGTAAGAAGTTAAGCCTCTGAAGTCACAACTAATAGTAAGAAATTGCTAATATTGTTTATCTGCTATGCGAGTGTCTCCAGGAAACTGTGTATTAAACAAACCAAATAATGGTTGTGATGATAAGAAATAAAAATATTTTTTCTTCAGTCTTGATTCTGTCTTAAAAATTACATTGGATATTTCAATTTATATGAAAATTTGAGGCTGTCCCTCCCCGAAACAAGAAGGTGAAAGATCAACACTTGTTTCCTTCTAAAGAACCCAGTGAAGAGAACAGTGGTGAATGCAATCATTTTCCGCCATGTATCTACCTATCACCAATTGCTTTGAATGCTTTTTATAGTTCATACGACCTGCACATACTCCCTAGGTCATATACTGTAAGAACTTCTAAAAAGTATCTTAAGAAACTACTATCTTCCACTACTAGAACCTAGCTGCCTGTCCCGTGCAATTTGTATGTAGAGTATCTCCCAAGTGAAAATTAACTTTTTCCTCCATTTAGAGAGGAAGCACTGCATAGTACTTAGTGGAGCTCTTTGGAAAGATAAAGTACAATGTAAGTGCAAAGGATCATTATCAAGGGAAAGTGAATTAAGTACTTAATAAGATAGGCATATGTCTTTGGTGATGATCCAGACCATGTCAATTCACAGGAGTAAATCACTTTGTATACTTTACTAATTTGGAAAGAATGGCAGCTAGAAATGCCTCATGGATATTTGGAGCTGAAGGTCAAGTCATCTGTTACTGTAAAGACATATTCCCCAAGATTTGCAATGAGTTTTGATGTATGGCTTTGATTCTGTTTTAATATACCTGTTTCTTTAATTACTACCTCTATTCATTTGCTTTATGAGAGGAAGAAATATACTCCAAGCCGTTTTGATGTGCTAATACTTAATCCTGCTAAACTGCCTTCAGCCTTGGTCTGTATTAAATGTGTGGCTTTTTTGCTCAGTGATGCCAAGAAATTCTTGGATGTAAAACTGGCAACCTCCTATGCAGAGAAAGGTGAAAGAGTACTTATCAATGGATGATGCTATAAAAACCACACTTTTGGTGCCAGGTCTCTAATTAAATTACCTTTTATTGCCTTTTTTTGGATTTATTTCTCT
This sequence comes from Hemiprocne comata, assembly GCA_020745705.1. NCBI lineage: Eukaryota > Metazoa > Chordata > Aves > Apodiformes > Apodidae > Hemiprocne > Hemiprocne comata. The sequence continues at coordinate 77,428,301 of CM036587.1, read as the reverse complement.
TCTTTAAAGCTTTATTTTGCCTCATAAGCAAGATTTAAGATCTAAATGTAGTTGTCCTTCAACTGTTCTCCAGCTAAACACTCCTCACAATCACCACTCTTCTAAAGTTTGGAAAAATAAAATGTTGCTTAAATAGAATACCAAATTGCCATGAAATAAAATGAATGACACCATAGAGTAGGATTTTCAAAATTACATTGCCTAGAAGCTCAAATTCCCTCAAAAATTATTTTTCAGGACAGATACAAAGGCTATTGATGTCTAAAGTATTACTTACATGCAAGCGTCCCAGTGACACATAATGCTAACTCAAAATCTGCCTCACAGCTTAGTCTTCAGATAATCTATAAACATGAATACTTTAATCTTTTTAATTCCCTAGGCTTTTATAATTCTTATGGAGTACTTGTCCAGGTTGCTTGATCTGAGAAACAGAGTGTCTGACACAGCAGCTTGTGTGCAAAGCACTTGTTATGCCTCTTACCCAGCTGCATTTTCTGTGAAGCTCAATCTGTTGTATGTTCATACCACATTTTATACAACCCAGCAACATTCAGATTAACAGAATACTTAGTTGCCATTATTGCTTTCATTTAAAATTAAGGGGTGGGATCAGGCATGCTTTTTATCAACAGCCGATGCACAATTACAGCACTTTTCCATTGAGCAAAACACTTGTATTCAAAAGCCTTTCTCATTTTATGAAGCTTCTGCTTTCCACGTCCAACCTGCTGAGGCCTGCCACATGAGCAAACTAGCATCCATATTGGGTGAAAATATGGAGAACCACGAATATTCATAAACCTGAAGAGAGAGAAAGCAGTAAGAAAACATTTGCCAAAAAGATCAGGTAGGTGCTTCCTATTAAAATGTTAACATCTTTTAAACAGAATTGATGTACAGTAGCTGAAAATGTCTAATAGGGGTAGTTTTTAAAGGCAAATATTGCCAGAATTAATATGGGAGGATAAGTTTAAACACTGCATAATGGAATAAGGAAAACATTTTAAATTGTATTGAAGACCTGAGCAGTTTCTGAGAAGCAAAGGAAAACTCCTGAAATAAGCTTAGCATGTTTTGTACTTGCTTGACAGAGAGGTTCATTTTGTTTTATTATTTTCAACATCTCCCTGCACACCACGAGGGCTCTACCATTATTGATGTTTTAATAATGTGAAGGTGGCACCAAGTATAGTCTATCCAAAGAGGTACTTCGACATCTGTTTGTATACGCTCTAATCACAGGCTGCCATGTGGGAGGATGGCAACATGGGCAGTATTGTCAGCCTTGTGTAATGTCAAGACAAGAAGAAATTCCAAAATATACCAAATTCCTTCAAGGAAAATGGCTGAGGACAAAGGCAGCAATGGAATACATTCTGGCAGCTCAGGTTCACTGTTCACAGGCTAAACAAAATGCGTTGGATTCAAGTATCAGAAGCAGAAACATGTAGCATGTAAACATGCCCATTAAAAGATGACAAGTTTCATCTTTTTCTCTGTTTTCTATAAAGTAGTTGACAGATTTAGGGTTTTAACGGAACACTGAAAATAATTGGTTTCTACACTTTGTATTACCATACTTTCTAGTGATCAGAAAGAGTTGTGTTCATGACATCACAGGTGTGGTGCTAAGACATTCACTAAGATATTCCTGTGTTGCCTTAATTGTTGCACTGTGCCAGTGTTTGGGGTCATTAAACACTAAGGCTGCTGAAGTAAAAATCAGTGCAGGAGATAATAATGCCTTAATTTAATTCAAAAAATATTACTTAGTTCAGACCATTAGAGTAATCGGTTGCAAGCAATATTTTGTACAATGCAAGTAAGAGCTTCATGTGGACTAATTAATACTTTTTGGCATAGTCAGACTAATTTTAGAGGGTTGAACATTATAGTAAAGAAGTAAAATGCCTCTCAAAGTTAAAGCTATTTCTTCTTTTGATATAAAATACAGAGACTTAGTGAACATGAGCCTTTACAATAAAATACCATAACACAGCAAAGAATAGCCAAATACTGTGACACCTGGCTTATTAGCTTTAAAACATACATTCATCTGTTGCAAAATTAGGAACATATTATGGGACATACGAGGGATTGCAAAGCCCCAGAAGTTCCAAATAGAAATCTAAAACCTTCCATGCTGGTGTGCTCCTAACCTCAATAAATCAGGAAAAATGAGTTTTATGAACAATCTACCAGATGGAAAAATGTTCAAATACCACAAAATGTGTATCAGATTTATTTGAAAAGCAATCTGTAACCATATGCATATGAGAGGAAGTAAAACAGATTTTCAGATATGCAGTGACTGCTGTCAAGCTTGCAGCTGTATGAATGTAATGCTACATTGCCGTTTCTTTGGTAGACTTCCTTGATTTCACTTACCTATTTGCCAGCGAGTATGATTGATTCAGTTTTACAAGCAATTAAACTGGAAAACATAAACAATATTTTACTGGCTTTTCACCAGTTACTACCACATTTCTGAATTTTTGACAGGAGAGGTCACTGAGATTTATTATTATTGCAGCATCCAGAATCTTTGTGAACAAACAGATCACACAGATATCACGGTATCATTACGACTCTGGGATTTCTCATTTATAGATCTTCCCAGATTACAGTGATTTACATGTATTTTACTGCACTGACTTCATCTGCTGGAGTCAGAAGAGGGTATATAAATAGTTATAGCTGCTTGATAATGGGTGTAACTTTCAATTTTAACTTTCTAAATGTTTTATTTGTTGAATTAGAAATGAAATTGAAATTAATCTGAAAGAGATATGAAAGGGATTTGAATGTGTGCTTCACTCCTATTGAAACCAGTTACATCTAAATGATACATTTTAATTTTTTTTCACAGACAATTTTGTCTTTACATCAAGTCATCAGAGGCAATGTAATTTTTATTTTTAATATTTTGTAATTTTTTTAGTTGTAAATTTTTGAAAGGCACTGTTGATTTTAGGTTAGTTGATTGAGAGTCCCTTTCATAATGTATTTTTAAATGGTACCAATTCAGTCTACTCAAGAGATCACGTTTAAAAATACGTCTAATTGGGACCAAAGTTGCCAGCCACTGAGGAAAAGCTGGATATCAAATAACATTTGTTTACCATCTGGCAGCTCTCAGAGCTTTGCCTGCTCTCTTTGAAGGATGGTTGTATTAGGTCTAGAGAGTAGAGAGTACAAAATAATTTTCCTGAACTATTAGACTACTAGATTTCTGTGTTTTATTATTATCAAGTTGCTACTATCATGGTGACAGCCCTAGCCAATGTTGAGGTATTTTCATTTTCAGTTAGAAAGAAGTTTATTACATTTTTAGAAGTTTCCTACATGCCTGACTTTGTTGAATCAAGGTTGTGTTATTGCACTACGCTGAACTGGGTTCTTAAATACCACCAAGTTGTATATGGTGTTTTTTAAAAATAATGGTCCCTTGTAGGAAGCTCTTCTACATTGAATCTGCATTGGTTGTCTGCCAATTTGTCTGTGAGATTTCAATGCTGACTTCATGCATTCTTGACTCCTTCAGCAGCAACCTCAGACGTCAGGTAAGGCTGTGTCGTAGCTGGTAGCAACTCCTTTGCGTTACACAAGATAGAAGGTAACTGAACATTTTAAGTTCTCATCCATCATCAGACATACAACACACACTGCAACAACTAAATTCCTCCTCCAGCTTACTAGTAGGGAAGTGGGTTTGATTAGTGGCTTGAAACAGATACAAAAAAGAAATATAAAAAAAGACCAAGTAGACATGTATGGGTTCTTGTGTTGGTTTTTTTTTTTTTAATTCTTTCTCACCTTCTTCTAACTTTTTTATTTCTAGTTCTTGTTCTAGCTCTAGTTCTACTTCTGCTTCTAGTTCTAGTTCTTCTGTAGAAATAAGTTCCTTGGAAAATGACTGTTGTTAAATACTGTGAAGTGTGTAACAGAGGTAATATTTCAATTGGTTGGAATATTTTGGAGTTGTCAAAATAAACTTTAACTACTACCAGGCTAGATGGAAGAGATCCTGGTGTTGTATTAATTGGGTTTTGATCTGAAATTTTCAAATAATGACTGGATGTTGGGAATATTCTTTTTTATGATTAAAAATATATAGATTTTAATCAACCCCAGAACCAAAGGAACAAATCAAAGAAAGAAGTGTCAGCTATGTCATTGGTATCTCTGTGATGTGCAAAAAAAATTTCAGGTGATCTAGTAAAATATAGGACATGATAAATTTTGCTTTACCTTAAAATGGATCAGGTGTGAACCAGAGATTTTTAAATGAATGACTGTACTACATGCCAAGATAATAGTAAATTAAATTTCTTATGTTCAGTTGGAAGACCTAATTACTCAACTTCATCCCTCTCATGGTTGAGAAGCCTCTTTTCAGCTCTCTCTCCTCTGATTAATTTCCTCACCTTCACACAGGAGGGGGTGCTAGGACAGATTTTCCCCTCTCTTGCAGTAATGGGAAGGATTATTCCCAGCCCACTTCCCTCTCTCCCTAGACAAGTGATCTACACCAGGGTATAGAAACATGCCCTTGAAATGTAAAATCAGATTTCTCTGTCTTTCTTGGCCCATGCTGACAGCCTTGTCAAACAGCAAGAACTGACCAGTTTTGCACATTTTCACTAATTCACAGCACTCTCTATGCAGACCCTGCTCCAATTACCAATCAGTTGATGAGAGTAACATGACTGGCCATTTGCTTATAAGGAATATTGACTCCAGAGCACAACAAAAACTCTGCCATAAAACTAGAAGACGTTCAAGGTGATTAACTTCCTTTTAGACTACCATCTGGTTTCAGATTTATGCTGATGAGTTATCAAAGAGTACCGGAGGTTCTTGGGAAAGCTTTGCTTTATTTGGTGTCAGTTTCTCACTCACTGTTCATGAACAAGAGGTGTTGCTGCTCTGCTCTGCTCAGACTCTGCTAAGAGAGTTGACTTATTAAAAGTACATTTCATTTTACAAAGAGCACACAAATCCAGGATGCAATAGTCTACACTTCAGGGTTTCAGAACAGTTTTACTCTGTCAAGACTGATTTTTACAATTTTATTTAAAGGATTAGCATATTTTCATGTTTTTTATTTTTTTCAAAACTCCAAAATAATATTTTTAAGGAGTATTTTTTTTAGAATTAATTTTAAATAAGAATATATTGATTAGAGAGAAAAAGTTGAAAGATATACCTTGAACTTACAAAATCTGAGGAGGAAAAATGCCTTTCCATCTCCACATTGTTTGTATCTTTTCTTTAAGATGTAAAGATCTTCAGAATACTATATCTAGTATCTTTTTTTTTTTTTTTTTTTTTAAAGAGGGGTTTTAAACTCAGAAGGCATAAATAGAATTGATCTATTTCTGTGGACTTCATTGAATGTTTCAATGCCATGAGGTGGCATTTATCCTGCATTTATCCTGCAGAGCCAACCATGCTGTTAGTGTACACTGATGAACACAATGCAGAGGGATGATAGTGTAAGCTTTCAAGGCAAATTCTCCCAAAATGGGAAGATTTGCAGGGAGAGGGAGAGTTTATCTAAGATTAGAGTGAGCAGGAAGAATTTAAATGGATCTCTGATATGTTTTCTTTCACCACCAGATTGAAGCCAGATTTCCATACTGACTCATACCTATTTGGCCTTCTAGAGCCCCTGCAAGATTTTCTTTAGCATTAAGGAGGTTACAGATACTAAGATCACTGTAGAAAATGGGCCTCTGACTGTGGAGTCAGTGTCTCCTATGCAGTTTCTCCTGCTTGATTCTTCTTTATATTACACACCTGGGGCATAGGACAGAATTTTTACAGCGTATGTGAAATAGAAGGGTTAAATATGAGAACCCAACAGTCCAGATTATGCTCTGACTGCTTTTTGTGTCACTGTTAAGTAAAGAAGAGGGACTACTGTCATTCTCTAGGTAGAAATGAACACAGCCTGTGACATGGACTTATCAGTATTGATGTATATGTGAAACCTTTCTGGGATTTTTTGGAAGGACACAGGCATATGATGCTCTCTGGTCATACTGCCAGAAGCCAGAGATATTGAGACACTTCTTTTTTTTTTTTTTCTTTTAAACTTCTTCCTGTAAGGTTGATCCTCCTAAGATTGCTCTTCCATCTGGTTCTATATGTCTGCCTCATTCCCAGGCTCTGCACTAAGTCAGGTGTTGGCAACTCGAACGTGACAAAAACCCTCTGAAGTCATCAAAACCCCAAACTTGCCTTCTGGTGCACATAAAAAAGCAGAAACCAGTGGCAGCACCAGCTTCTGTTTTCCAAAGAGGAAAGTAGGTTGACAACAAAGCTCATTCATGTCTGCCTTTAAAGGTTCAGATATTCTTTGCCTTATTAAGTAATCACCATTTCAAGCCTCTGAAACCCCAGGTTGAAAGACCGATTAGACATTACCCTGACTGTGCTGTTTACTCTAATTTAGATTTATGACTATGTCAGTTTAAGGAATGAATCTTTGATATCAGACACAGAAGTATTAGTTTCATTTTTTCCTATGGAATACAATGTTTCATTCACTGGCAAAATTCCCAGACCTTCAGTATGATGGGAATAAATTATGTACATTTACATGGCAGTTTTGTGAATTCTTAATTAAGGAGTGGTAACCGTGATCTGAAAAGAAACACTTTATGCGGTGAGAAAAATAATAAATCGATCGGCCTGTATAATTTGCTATGCTTAGCAGGAATGATAGATTTATGTTTGCTTTTAATTTTCTTCCATTGTTTTAAAAAGCCCTTTAACCTTTAGGTATTGATTAGGACCAGAGTGAATAAATTCTGCTTGCTTTAGAGGTAAACTTTTAATTTTGACAATTTCAGAGCAGCATATCTAAGCTTGTTAAAAAAAAACAAACCCAAGCAAACAAAAAAAACCAAAACCCCAAACCAACCAACCCAACAAACATACAAACCAAACCAATAAAATGTAGCATTTCTTTACAATACCAGAGTATAGTTCCAGTCAGAGCAAAGGTTAAATGTTTTGTGGCTGTTTACAACACAGAGAATTAATATACCAAACTCTATTTGTACTTCTCATGGGTGTTATTTCTGATGTTCCAGAGACAGAAGAAAAATATTCCACTCTACTCTGCTAGTACTACAGAGCACCACATAATCCTCTTAAAATTCCTCTTATATTTACCACCATCAAAAGAAAAAAGTGCTTCTTAGTTGCAGCTCAGTGAAAGCAGCTGGTCCTAAGTATGGAAAAAAATTAAATACCTACTAAGCAGTTGTAATTTTAATGCCTCTTAGCTGGTGCGTATCTTGACAGAAAATTTGGCACTAGATATGTGTGCATTCGTGTGCATATTTACACCTATATTATAAAGGAGATAGAAGAGAATATAAAGACCAAGAAGAATAGAAGTTGTTCATTATCAGGATACTGCAAACAAGATGAAACTACCCAGTCAGCATATGCTGAAAGCTTAAAATAAGAATAAAAGCTATTAACTTTTGAAGGGCGTTGTCACTGTCATCTTGTGGCCCCTTTTCATGGTCAGCCCACGGTGCCACATAACTGAATCTGAGAGATTGAACACACCTAGTAAAATCCAGGCTGAGAGCTACAATGCAAGTGCACATGAGATGTCTGCAATGTGTTTACAAAAAAAAGTATGTAAGTGGAAAGTTGTTATACTTTCCACCTTTTGTTTACAGCTTGTGTACCAAGCTGTAACATGCACTGCATTACCAGTTGCTGTCATTTCATTGTGTGGTCGCTGCATGTCACTGTTGGGAGAGAGTCACAAGGAAAGATATCAACAAGTTAATAACATTTCTGGTGGGGATCGATCCCTTGATCCCCAAGGCAAAAGCCAAATCTGGAATCGATCTCTCTCAGCACTGAATCTTAGATTACTTTGGAAGACTCTTGCCCCTCCCACCATAGCTCCAGGCTCTCCATCTCAGCCCTAGCCATATAAAGCTTGTTTGAGACTCAGGCCAGGGACCCCACTCTCTCCAGAGATTAAATATTCCTTGGAGGAGAACATGGATATCAGTCTTGGCTGGCCATGGAACATACTTCCCAGACCCTCTATGATGACAGTTGTGAACATTGTATTTCTTTCAGTCTTCAAACACTTGGTGAACTCACAGGCAAGGCACCCCAGTGCTTCACCACTAAAAATCCTCAATACTGAGAGATTTTATACCCTCTGATTTCCCTTGACAGTCCATTTCCAGCTCTACTCCAGCTTTTGCCCTGGGCTTTCTTTATCTCTCAAAGCTAATCCTAGTCAAATCCATGGACTGTGGACTATGTAGGAGTTACATTTTGAAAAACAGATTAAATGGCCTCTTGAGGACTTTGTCTGTACCTTCCCCTTCTGTCCTCATCCTAAATTACAGCACAGCTTTTTTTTTCTTCAAGACTGAGATTATTCAGTGAAAAACCCACTGCACGCTACTCTGCATGACACAAATACACCACAAATCTAGAAGTTTTTTGTGTTTGAAAAAATATGTACACATAGAAACTTGTTACTCGTAAAGATTTTCTGAATTTAATGATGTTGCACTGCACCCTATTGTTAAGGTAGATCATTATATGTCTTTATTAAGATGGAATAGAAAAGGTTTTTTCAAAATGTAAACGGTGGAGATGAAGCCCACTGTCCCCAAGGGACAAGCAAGATTTGTTGCTTGATATTTCAGTTTACAAACATGTTGGACTGTTACTTAGTAGGAAAAAGTGAGAACTCTGAGAAGATGTGTATGTAACACGGTGTGTGTAAAAACTTGCTTTGTCTTTTAAAGTTCCCGTTATACTTTAGAATTCTAGTTATTATCCTAAAATTAATGGAGTGAAGGGGAATGACAAGCAAACTATATGGAGAAAAATATGTGCAATTCAATCCTGTTCATGTAAATTGCAGGGAAATTAAAGAACACAAAAAAATTATTAAGATGTTGTAAGGACAGACAATTCAGGTGCTGTAAGGGCAGACAGGTGAAGAAATGCTATGCAAAAATACATCTAAAGCTTTGCAAAATGGTGATTTAGACTGAAATATCATATTTGTTTATGTATTAGAAGGGTGTAAATATCAAAAGGAAGCACAGATTTGTTTTAAGAATCACAAAAAAAAAAAGCATAATTAAGTGCTAGAACAGAAGTGATTATAAGTGAAGAACTAAGTGATAGAACAGAAGTAAAACTATGCTTAACATTCAAAGAAAATATACAGAGAAAACACAGTGCTCTAAAAGAGGTAGTGAATCTTGTTCTTTAAGTTTTAAATTATAGGTAAGAATGAAAGTTAAATTTAGGGAACTCTGTTCTGTTGCAGGGGGCTGGGCTAGACTGAGGTTAATGGTCTAGATTTTTTTAACTAAAAAGTCTTTTCAGAAATCTAAAGCAAAATTAAAACTGGAAATAAAAGAGGAATGGAAAAAAAAAAATTAAAAGACTAAGGCAATGTTCATTTTCAAACCCGTGTGTTCAATAATGTGGCATGTAGTAGAAAAAGCACAGAAAACAAAATAAGCTGTCCTGTCAGCTTTCAGCTATATTGATGAAATAGATGGTTCTCACTACATTAACACAGAAGTTTAATCTATTGGGAGATTATGGTGTGCAGGATAAATGCATGCTGGACTTGCTGTTAGCTCTGCATTGTGATGTTTCATCTTGCACTGTGCTTGGTTAAGGAAGGAGGTTCATACAATGCCACATCCAGTGCCAGAGATGTTCTCACTTGCAAAACATAAAGCCTACTCCCTCCTCTTTCTATTTATCCCTTGAATCCACCTTACAGAGACACATACCTCCTCAAAGCTGATACACTTGCACAAACACATGACCAATAGCTCACTTTTTAGGCATACAACCAACTTCTCATCTTTCAAAAATATTATAAAAATTCTTTTTCTTTTTATATTCAGGTAAAGGGGACAAGACTGAACAATATTTAGCAACTATCTAGATGTGACTTTGCAAAGGTAATCAAGCTAAGCAGTCACACGACTGAAAATGCTGCAACCTTGTAACAGAACACCTCAGGGTGTTATTAACTTAGTGACTCATGCATTAAGTACCAGGAAAAAGAAATCACATTCATAAAATGATTGTTTCAATAGTCAGTCGTCTTTCTGGTACTCAAAAGTATGGTAAATGTCTGAAAGGAAGGTGAAGAACTGGAAATGTTTTCCTTTTTGGAATGTTGGCTCACATGTGCCAAACTTTCACAGGCATTTCTTTTTCTCTGTTTTAGGTCAGCTGTGGCTGCTGCTTCTGCAAACAGAAGTGGGGCAGAGTTGAGAAGTGCAAAGAAAGGCCACAAGCTACCTTACATTGGAGGTCCTGAGCACAGCTTATGCTCATGGATGATGACCTTGGTCTCACAGCTTATAAATTACTGTCCTCTGTGCATGCACAAGTCCAGTGATTCAGATGTTTCGTGTGACACCGTAGGTAAGAACCTACAGTACTGATGAGTTGTCCGTACTTGTTGGGGTTCTTTCAGGCTGTGAACTAGGTCATGTATCCTGTAGAAGCACTCTTTAAGATAACACTGGTCAGAAACCAAGATATGTGGTAGCCAGTGGAAAACAGGCTAACCGTTTAAAAATCTACAATATACATGCACAAAGAATTTACTGCAATAATTAGGAATCAAGCTGAGTGGAAACAACTGCCAAGAGATCTGCTGATTCTCTTGCATCTTAAGATCTTGTGATTAATTTCTAGACCATCAACACTCTTTCTACAGCCCTCTTAGATTCTTTTTTTTTAGCAGAAAAATGAACACGCTGATATTCATCATTAATCTATTTGGTGCATGATTTTAATAATAATTGAATTACTTGACACTCTTTGTCTATATTTCTTTACAGCAGATAATTTTCCAGCTACAAATGGGAAATCTCAAATGATGGCATACTACAAGTGTTTTCAAAGGTATCTGGTAAAAGTTGGCACATTTTAGTATTTGTAATTTTCTGGGACTAATAACTTTGTATCCTTGCAGTAGTCATTAGGAATGGGAAGGCTCATTTCATTGATTGAGCTGGGGGAAGTTTTTTCAGGTTCAGAAAGGTTAGTGGAATATTGGTTAAATGCTTCACATGAAATGTGACAAATCTCCAGTCATGCTCCTATCAGAGTTGATGAATTTAATTTTTAAAAGGTGTTAAAACAGAGCACATCCTCATTCTTTCCAAGTCTGTAGAGTAATTGAATATACCAAAAAAATGGTAATTTAGATAATAGCAATCTTCTTGCTTTTATATGGAAATTAACATTATGTAGAATGAGTCAGTGAAAAATTCCCCAGTTGTCCCGCCAAAATGTTTATTATCAAGATATTTTTATTGTCAAGATATTTTTCTTTGGTTTAATGGATGAAACTCTGCCAATAAACTTTTCTGTGTATATTTTGGGCTGTGGTAGCCATGTAAGTGGGTATCATAAAATGATAAATTAACATATGGAAATAAGGTACCAGCTGTGAAACTATGGATGGGAATGCCTGGTCATTTTTATTTCAAATATTTGCACAATTGTTTTAAATTTACATATCTTTTCACCATATATTAGCATTATTATCTTCACTGGATTTCAGGAAACAGCTCTTCATTTGCTAGTACCGGTTTTACTCATTTTTACCTCTATGCAGAATTTTTCCTTCACATCTTGTTCCAATGAAAAAAAAGCTTTTAGAATGCTTCTTTTGGTTTTGTCAGAAATTACAACAGGAAAATGAGCCTATAAGTAGTTGAAAGTAACTAGATTAAAAAATCTGGAACTGATATTTGGAAAAAGCATTTCTATAGCGTTCCCTTCTTCATGTGAGGGAGTATAACCAGTCATAGGCCCCTAACAGCAAAAAAAAACCCATCAATTAAACAAACCCCAAAACAAAACAGGAAGGGTCAAATTTACTGCATTTTAGTAAATATTAAAGCCATATCATAAACTATTGCTTCTGACTGCCTGAATTCATAGCCTGTTCTCCTCCCCCTCTATTCTGCCTTGGTGAGGCCGCATCTGGAGTATTGTGTCCAGTTCTGGGCCCCTCAGTTCAAGAAGGACAGGGAACTGCTTGAAAGAGTCCAGTGCAGAGCCACAAAGATGATTAAGGGAGTGGAACATCTCCCTTATGAGGAAAGGCTGAGGGAGCTGGGTCTCTTTAGCTTGGAAAAAAGGAGGCTGAGGGGTGACCTCATCAATGTTTACAAATATGTAAGGGGTGAGTGTCAGGGAGATGGAGTTAGGCTCTTCTCAGTGATGACCAGTGATAGGACAAGGGGTAATGGGTGCAAATTGGAGCATAGGAGGTTCAAGGTGAATATCCGAAAAAAATTTTTTACTGTAAGAGTGACAGAGCACTGGAACAGACTGCCCAGGGAGGTTGTGGAGTCTCCTTCACTGGAGACATTCAAAACCCACCTGGATGCGTTCCTGTGTGATGTGCTCTAGGTGACCCTGCTCTGGCAGGGGGGGTTGGACTAGATGATCTTTCAAGGTCCCTTCCAACCCCTAGGATTCTATGATTCTATGATTCTATGATTCTGTTCTGTTGCCTCCAGTTAGATTTGGGACAAGTCAAATAAGACAAACTGAAAACTGGGCAAGAAATAGGCTTTCTGATTTGCTACCATGTGCCATATCTTAGGGAAGGGAATATTTAAAAATTGTTTCAGGTTGCAGGCAAACAAAATGCATCAAACATTTGCATTGTTTGTCTTTTAAAGTTGAAATAATTTGATGAAATATGAAATAGTTTTGTTGCTGCATTTTAATTAAAAGTTACATCAGTATAGTGACTCACTGACTAAATAAACAAAGAAAAGTAATTGTAGTATATAGAACTGAGGTTTTGAGGTTAGTTTTTATTTGATTGAGGTATAAAAATGAACAAATCATTGGATGTAAACCAATTTATAAAATTGGCAATTGTTTGAAAACACTGTAATTGGTGGGTTTGCCTGCATTAATGAAATATTTTCACCCAGATCTAGTTCTGGCTGTAACTTTCATCCCTAAGGGACTGAATTTTCAAAATCCCTTAAATATCCAGCTGTAATTTGTATTATACAGTGGATTTTCATTTAGCAGTGAGGAGAGAATTTAAGTATAATGTAAATCACAAATGTATTTCACTAATCCTATTGCACCTATGAAAGGAAATCAGCTTTGTAAGCTTTGTGAAGTATTTTGTTTCTTTAAATGGCAGCAGTAAGTAGGTCATTACAGGAGTGTACTCTCAGTCTTAAGGTAATCTCAAAGCATTATTTACAAGTACAAAAGAGAGAAAAATCTACAGAGCTTCTGCATTTTTAGACCAATTAAAGTGCATTTATCTTTAACATCCTACCAACAAAGTATAAGTTTCTTTTATGCAAAGATTTGAATGCACCTCTGAAATCAATGTGAACAAGCATAAAGGGAGGTTTGGAGATGATATTTTATGTCTGTAAGCAACATTCATGTCAATGAAACTATGCAAAATTACAGAAACTAGTGATCTCCATGGCCTGTATAAAGGTATGCACCATGAACTAAAATGGTAATTGGAGATTTTCTATCCAAAGTATTCCTGTTTTTTTCAGCCTTTCACTACTTTCAAAATCCTCAGACATGTAATAAGAGATGTGACTAAAACTTAACATCAGTCTTTGTTTGTGTACCCCTCCATATTAGAAAACAGTGCAAACAAAACTCTGTTGACTCACCTAAGAAAGCACAAGTATCTGCTTGGATGCAATATTAGTCATGGCTAAAATGTTATAATTGTTTCATTTCTAATAGCTTTTACAACACTGTAGTTTTTTAACCTCAGAAATCTTTAATTTTGAAGGAACATTTTTAATGTTGCATAGAAGACAACATATGATGGGAATGTTCTCTACTGCATTTTATACAACATTAAGTTCTATGAGGTGTGATGAGCTATCATGAAGCCTTTGGACTGGGTACTGGCATTGTATTATTGAAGGCAAATCAACAAAAACTCAAACATTCAATTAAACAGGCAATTGACATTTTATGAAAGTTCAAACATGTGTTTGCTGATGCCATCAACAGGCTACAGTTCAATAATGTGCTAAAAAGTATTTTGAGTGAGATGGATGGCACTTCATAGCAAAAATCTTTACTGAATCATGCAAATTTAGTTTAATCAAAGCACACCCTAAGCAGCTTAATCTTATGTAAAGCACATATTTCTGAATGAGAGGGATGACATCAGAGCGGCCTGGTTTCTTGGACATCTGCTTTTGCTTAAATCTGGATTCCTCTTCCCAATTCAAGGATTATTTAGAAAAGCAGTGAATAGATGTCAAGGCAATCTATGTTGTTCCTTTTAGTGAAAGTTCCAGGAAATTGTTATTTAATCAAAATGTTTGACTTAAGCCAGTTGTGATTGCTTAGTTGTTTGTATTTCTTACTTTCTGCCAAACATTATTTTTTTGATACACACTAATGATGATTAAAGGACAAAGCTGGCCTGGCAATTTTCAATAATGTCTCTAAATAAACTTTAATTTTGCATTTTAACTTGCCTTTAAAACTGTGGAATTCATAGTTGAAGAATTATTTTCTATGCTAAAAATGAGTGTAGGGAACCAGTAGAAGAGGCTTGGGACATATTCAAATGAAAAATACATACAGACATGATGGTGGCTGATTGGCTACGGTGGTTTTTTCACTATGAAAATCTTATCTGAACAAAGAAGTAAATTAATTCACAGTCATTCAAATTCATGCTGGTTTTCAAGAAGCTGAGTTTTAAAAGTCAAAATATTGACTAAGACTCTTAATATAGAGGAAAGATGAAATACATAATTTGAACTGATTTTCTGTTCACATACAGTGTCTGATACATAATCAGGAAATAACACGTTGAAAAGGAAAATAAGCTAATTCTTTTAAAATTAAACAAAAACTTCCAAAACATTTTATTATGTATTCTTAAGAAAAAGACAAAATATCTGGAGGTAATCTAATACATATAACAGAAATAACGTAGGTTTTCCAATTTTCTATCCTTTTATATTTCTCCATAGAATTCCAAAATAACATTAAATACTGAATCATAAAAGGGTAAGAAATGTGAATTCTGTACCCCTATTTTCCTAAACTGTGCATACAACTTTTTGCATACTCAACACAAGCGAAAACATGGGTCTGCAAAGTAACTTGGGCTATAAAAAGGATTGGTAACATTTTATTTTTCTGTCTTTCCTGTGATTTTCATAGACTCCTCCACAAGTATTCAGCAAGACAGAGATGGGATCAAAAAGATCTTCATCTGCTGAGAGCAATTAATATAAATTTGATCGATAATTAATGTCTGTATTCATTTGATTTTTTTTTTTTTGTAAATTATAAATCTAAAGCTAGAAAAAAAGATTTTAAAAGAAACCATAGAAACTCAAAGTGCAACACAATTTCCTGTAGCAGGAGATAAGAAATATTTTTTCTGTTCAATAATGTCGAGTTTTTAAAGGTGTAATTTTGCTTTTCTTAAAATTGGGCACTGGGCATGGCTATTCAATCACGTCTTCGTCACATAGAAAAACAAATTGCACTTGCCACCCTCTCCCTCCCCATTTCCACATTTCCAACTTTACAGAAGCAATAATAATAAAATTAACTCTGAATTGTGAAATTCGCCTTGTGTAAAAAACACACAGCTTTTGCAACCCTTATTATCCCATAAGCAATATTTTAAAAGATATTTACATTGCCCAATAAAGCAGCCTAGCATGAAAAAGAATTTCTGAAAGTTTCAGTATGGGTTATGTATATTGAATATCCTACCTGGTATCTAACTTGCATCAGTAGTTGAGTAAATACCTTTGAAAACCTGTCCCACTTCCTTTACAGAACTGTATTCTCAGCATGGAATTTAAATGAAAACTAATGCATTTTTCTGGTGGTCCTTGTTCCTACAGAATTTATTTTCATTTAAATTATTAAAATAGAAAAAAAGTTAGTTAGTAATAAAGTCTTTTCTGTTCACTATGTTTAGTATAAATCTGGTGTGACTTTCATATTTGTGTTTTGAATGAGTTTGACTACATCTCTTAACATTTAAATGCACGTGATTTATTTTTTAAAAATTGATGAAGACATGGAGGGATCTTAATCACCCTTTCTGTATGTACTGGAGGCAGATTTGCAAATAGGACCATTATGGCATATTTCTGCAGCTGGCACTGCAGAAAGGTAGTCTTATAAAGGTCTGGGACAATACGCAAAGGCAGAAATATCCAAGTTAATGGTTATCAAAAGTGTTTGAATCTCTTCATGTACTGAAATGGTTGGACACTTGTGGCTGGTGGGGTTTTCTTTTTCTTACGTATAGTGTCTCTCTACCCTTTGCTACATCTTTGCTTTCTTTTGTTAAATTTCATGTCTGTGTCTGCCAGTTAGGGAAATTCTAGAATCATAGAATGGTTAACAGTTGGAAGGGACCTTAAAGATCATCGAGTTCCAACTCTCCTGCATAAGCAGGGACACCTCCCACTAGACCAGGTTGCCCAGAGACCCATCCAACCTGGGCTTGAATGCCCCCAGAGATGGAGCCTCCACAACTTCTCTGGGCAACCTGTTCCAGTGTCTCACTACCCTGACACTAAAGAATTTCCTTCTGATTTTTAACCTAAATCTCTGCTCCTTCAGTTTCAAACCAATATCACTATGTGATCTTGTAAAAATCCCCTCCCCAGATTTTCTGTAGGCCCCCTTCAGGTACTGGAAGGCTGCTATGACGTCCCCCTGGAGCCTTCTCTTCTTCAGGCTGAACAACCTCAACTCCTTCAGCCTTTCTTCGTAAGAGAGGTGCTCCAGCCCTTGGATCATTTTTGTGGCCCTCCTCTGGATGCGCTCCAGCAGGTTCACGTCTTTCTTGTGTTGAGGTCTCCAGAGCTAGACACAGTATTCCAGGTGAAGTCTCACCAGGGCAGAGTGGAGGGGCAGAATCACCTCTCTTGATCTGCTGGCCACACTTCTTTTGATACAGCCCAGGATGCGGTTGGCCCTCTGGGCTGCAGTTGCACATTGGTGGCTCATGTCCAGCTTTGGATGCACTAGTACCCCCAGGTCTTTTTCCACAGAGCTGCTCTCTAGCATGTCTTCCCCCAGCCTGTTTCATTCCCCCCAGATGTTTCTGGTTGCCCTGGCCCAGGTGCAGAACTCTGCACTTGGCCTTGTGAGGTTCACTTGGGCCTCATGAGGTTCACTTGGGCCCACTTCTCCAGCTTGTCCAGGTCCCTCTGGATGGCATGTTGACTGCACCACCCAGCTTAGTATCATCAGCAAACTTGCTGAGGGTGCTCTCAATGCCACTGTCAATATCATTGATGAAGATATTAAACAACACTGGTCCCAGTACGGCCCCCTGAGGGACACCACTTGTCACTGTTCTCCATCTGGACACTGAGCCATTGACCACTACCCTCTGGATGTGACCATCCAGCCAGTTCCTTATCCACTGAACAGTCCACCCATCAAACCCATATCTCTCCAATTTAGAGAGAAGGATGCTGTGGGGGACGGTGTCAGGGGCCTTCCAGAAAACCAAACAGATGACATCCACTGCTTTTCCCATGTCGACAGATGTAGTTACACCATTGTAGAAAGCCACTGGGTTGGTTAAGCAGGACTTACCTATGGTAAATGCTGGCTGTCCTGAATCACCTTCCTGTTCTCTATGTGCCTTAGCATGTCTTCTAGGAGGATCTGTTCCATGATCTTCCCAGGCACAGAGGTGAGGCTGACAGGTCGGTAGTTCTCAGGGTCACACTTTCTACCCTTTTTACAGATGGGCGTGACATGTCCTTTCTTCCAGTCACTGGGGACTTCACCTGACTGCCATGACTTTTCAAATATCATGGAGAGTGGTTTGATTCATTTTTTTTTTCCTTTAAGAAAATCAAAAGCTCCCCAGATTTTAAGAAGAAACAGATTAAGCCCACACTATTCAGAAGCCATGTTTCATTCATACACACAAAAAGACAGTAACACATGAAATAGTAGGAACTATGTCACTTGAGGGTTTTTGTTACTGTCAAAATTCTGAATTTATTACAATTCCTTTGAATATAATTTTGGTGTGTGTTGTATGTCCTACAAATTAAATATTGAATGGGGTATTTCCATGCACTAGATCATAAGCAAGTATCTCAAAATAGCTTGCTTCTGTCAGAGACTGTAAGAGTCAAGTTCTCATTTGTGAAGTATTGTATACAAGTATACCCCGGAGGAAATAAATGCTGCAACATCTGTGGGAAAGCTGTAAGTTACTGGAAAATGTCCATCTAAGCACACATGAGAGAATAAAAACCACATTGCTTCTTCTTCATGTTGAATAACTGTAGCTCATTTGAACACTAAACATCTATACATGTGTGATGGTTGACAATACAATGCAGTCATTCTGTCAGGGACAAATCCATCCCTCTCAGAGGGCCAGAATGTAGCCAGTACTTTGTACAAACTTTCAGTGGTTTACAGGCATAATGTGCACAGACAAGCATTTGCTGCTGTACAGTACACTGTTGATACCAGTGATGCTAGAGGAAAACCTTCTCATTTGGAAGGATAAATACTGGTGTACATATTTTTTTTCTTTTGACTCAGGAAAGAGTTTGACTACCTGTGTTCCAAGCTGATGGATAAGGTACATGGCTGTGACAAAGAAAGAAGCTGCTGAGTGCTACTGAGTTGCCACCAGCCCTTTTTCAAGGTTTAGGTTGACCAGACATTTGCAGGTTGATCAGATCTACATCAGCTGGGAAGCCATTGAAGACCTCAGTTGACACAATAAAGTTGTAAGAAAATTTAACTTCTAAGGGCCCAAATTCAATCTGCTGTAACCATTTTGTATGTATTCAATATGTCATATTTCTAAATATTTGTAAAGTCCCATAG
Organism: Hemiprocne comata; assembly: GCA_020745705.1. Taxonomy (NCBI): domain Eukaryota; kingdom Metazoa; phylum Chordata; class Aves; order Apodiformes; family Apodidae; genus Hemiprocne; species Hemiprocne comata. The sequence continues at coordinate 77,409,368 of CM036587.1, read as the reverse complement.
AAGTAGAAAGCATTAAGGTTAGGCTGGCGTATGTAGAGAAACAGTGCAAAAACCTTGATCCTTATGGACGTGTAATTAGGTCACAGGATAATGAACTTTGCAAAATGTGATGATACACTGAACAGTTACATCCTTTTATTATAACATGACCAGTTCAAATAGAATTGCAGCCAGAATCTGGTACTAAGTGCATTCTGTATCCATTCTCCAAAATGTTGCTTTTGACAACTGCACTACATTTTTAGATTTAGCTATTGGTCTTTGACCTTTGATCCTATTGTAACCATATGAAAATCATAAGAACTTCATGTATTTTATAGTGCTACAGAATAGACAGGAGACATCACTGCTTTCTGACATGTAAATATGAATTTGTAAGGAATGCATTTATTAGGAAAACACCATTTCCTGATTTTCTTCTGCTAAGATTGCAATATCACAGCTATCATACATTTTTTGTTATAGTTTTCTGTCTTTTAAGGGCTTCACAGGTTGAGATTCGGCAAAGCACTCTATCATCTTTTCACTGTCTTCCAGAAGTTTACGATTTTATTTGGAAGTCTTCTTTTCAAGTAGCACTTTGTCCCTGCCTACTCTGCATTATAAAAGCTGACATTATCCGAGCCTAAGGTTGTATGATTGCAGGCAGCAGCTGATTTATGCTGCAGTCTGAAAGCAAAAATGCCTTTAGATCTCATATTGCCTCATATGTGACCAGGGATAAGATATTTTTTAGCAGGGATTTGCATTAATAAAAATTAAAGCTTTAGGATTTCACTTCAAAGGGAAATGTCAATGAAAGCATATCCTCTCTTAGTTGCATTGATAGCAGAATATTAACATCACTAATGTAAAAGTTTATATAGCTAGAGGCTGCAGTCTCTGTCTCTCAGCAGAGAAAAAATAATTCTTAGACCACATCAGAAGATTGCTACACTTAAAACATAAAGATAAAGAAATTAGGAGTGTCTTTTTTTTTTTTTTCAGAAGCAGTAAGCATGCAGAGCACACTAATTTTCAAATTGGGAGATCTATTATTAAAAAGGTTAATTTTTAATGTATGAATTCTAGACATCCATTGACATAGAAATAAATATATTAGTCATTATGTACTAGCTTTTGCAAGCTTTACTGGTGCTAAGTATTACCTGTGCTACAAATAGAGTCATTGATTTCAGCTAAACAACTCTACAATGTGAGTTGCTGCTTGAGGGACAGAAAAATCTGTGTGAAGTATAACTTATCAAATACAATTACACAGTAAAATGGATTATTTCATTGATACTAGGGCCATAGGAACATCCAAATAGTGAAGAGATCCTTCAATGCAGAAAGCACTTTTTCACTGAAAGGAGAAAAAAGGGATTGTCAGATTTTTGGAACAAAGAACAGGGAGGAGTGGTGTGTATTTGTTTTCGTACTGTCCCAAATACTAAGGGATTTTAATTATTTTATTGCAAGTGCTACAAGCAAATATAATAATATAATATATAATTCACATACTCAACGGGAAATTCAGCAATATAATTCTCAGCCAGGCATCACCTAAACATTTAAAACATTCAAAACATTCAAAACATTCATCAGTCCTGATGAATCCGAATACATTTCAAATCTTGATAATTATTGTTATTAAAAAGTCTGATGTTTAAGATATAAATGTCTCTTGACCTCTCATAAATCTTACAAAAAGATTTCCTGGATCCGCAAGCCATTAATAGTTGACCAGTCTCCCTGGCAAACAAAGAGTAGCTTTTTTACAACAAACGTTCTGACAAAGCAGTCTTGAGAGACTATTGAAGACACTTTTCATTATAAATGCAGATCTTTCTACACGATTCCTGTAGTTTTATGGAAAGTATGTTTGGAGGTGTTTTTATGATTTTTTTAGTGAACAAACAAACATTGTAAAGAAGGCAAGTAGTCATGCCTGTTCAGTAGGACGCAATGGTGTGCTTTCAGTACTGGCTGGGTTCTGTGCCTGGGTAGATTTTGCTGTGATTAAGGGTTGCATGAAAAATGAAGAGAGAAAGCATAGTTTTCCGAAAGACTTTATATATGTGAACCTTTCTAGCCTTTTAAGTGACTTTAAAGAATCATTCCTATGGTTATATTTAAATGAACCAGAAAATGCTGTTGCCTGATATTTTTTTTTACAGAGTTTTGTGGAAAGGCCCAAGAAAAGAACAAAGCCTAAGGAGGATTTTTAGAATAATTTAGTTCCTTGTGTCCAAAATTAGGATTAAAAGGCCTTGCCCAATAACCATTGGGAAAGATCTATATTTTGTTTCATTTTTATCACCAAAGTTTCCCAGGCTTCTATGATTGTTTAGACTCCTGTTACCTTCCAGAATACTCTTGCATTGACTGGCTCTGTTACCTCATGCTTCAAGTACGTCAGTGTTTAAATATTTCTGCAAACAAATGAGGAAAGATGACAAAGATACATTTGTGAATTCCCTTACCCTCTTCTATGTGGTGATTCAATCACTTACTCAGCTATTAGGAAAATCTGACTCAGTTCCTTTTCTTCCCTGAGAGTATTTGGTCTAGTAATGAAAGAGCATGTGCAAGACAAGAAGTGGAGTGAGGAGAGTGACTGACATCCAAGACTCACATCTTCGAGGAAGGTTTCTTTACCAGCATGACAGAGATTGAGAGCCCCTTTTGGCACTAGATCTTATTTATTTATTTATTTATTTTGCACAACTTCATCAGGAGAAATCCTGACTTCTGAGTAGATCACTAAGATTTTTTATTTATTATAAAATTAACAGATTTTCTCTAGCATAGATGACACCTACTTTATTATGAATAAAATGTCATTCTGTTTTTATTTGAGAGAATGTATGTGGGAGACTTGTGTCTTTTCCTTCTGTGAGTGTATAATTCAATGCTGATTCTCGGTGTAATAACTAATTGTAACAGCTCTAGGTATAACCATAATGGCATAAAAACTGCTTCTCAATAAACCCACTCTTCGTCGTGTGGTTCAGCTGTAAGCATTGATCAATGGAGGCTGATGCTTAGACCTCCCATGTGCCACTGTTTTAATGGTATCGAGTTAAAGGAATAAATTCACAGACACTGCAAAATCTGAATGTGCTGGTTCCACAAGTACAATACAGTAGATACCACGTACCCAATTGTGGATGTGGAATAAGTTTATTGATTGACAGTCTGCATTTCAGTTAATTACAAATGTATAAGGCAATGCTTTTTTGAGTTATACATTGAGAGGGTTTGATTCTACACATTAGAATTATTGTTACTAGTGGAGAAATTATGATTGGGAAACAGAAAAGCTGTAATTTTCTCAATTACACATGCAGAATCCTGGTTTGAGAGTACCAGTCAAAAAACTGTCTACAGCCACACTGACCTGTAACTGCCTGGGACTCCCTCCGTTACTGCCGGCCTGTGGATGTAGCAGTTACAATGGAAGGAGCAGTTGTGCCAGTGGGGAGGAAAGGGTGGGTCAAGTGACCCCATTGGACCAATCACAGTGCTCCTTCCCATGGTGCTCAGTATAAATTGTCTCCTAAGAGAGCCTTCTGCTGGCCTCTCTGGCTGCTGTGCTGGCTTGATTGGGGTTTGCTTGTTTGTTGGAGCTACTGCATTCTGTTTTCTAGATGGAGAAGAACATTATTCATCAAGACAGGTTGCCTGCCCCTGCCTTTCTGAATGGGACCAGCCTGGCTGCTCCAAGGCTTTTGCTGACTGTCACTGGGAACCCTGTCTGCTGCTGAGTCATGTTAGGCACTTCTCTGGTTGGGGAGTAATTACCAACTGAGGACCATGTGTTCCATATTCACATATTTGTATATATTTGTATGTAATTTAGCATCATTATTACTATTTGTTATTTCATAAAACATATTTATTTTTTTTTCAACCTTAAAGTCTCTCTCCCTTATTCCCCATTTATGTTCTCCTGGAAGGGTAGTTGGGGGGGATAACAGAGCATCTGTCACCTGGTTATTGGCTAAAACTGTGAAAAGGTTTTATTAATGTATTTCAGCTCAATACCTGAAGTATAGGTCATTAAAAAAAAGTCAGTGAATGTTTCATTTTTGCTACCCCATTAAAGAAAAGTGTGATTTACCAAAATTGAACTTTCCGGTTCCACTTAGGTTTTCACAGAATCAGAGAATAGTCATGGTTGGAAAGGACCTCTGAGATCACCAAATCCAACAAAAAAACCCCCAAACAAACAACAAAAATCTACAAAACTCCACAAAACCACACCTCAAAAAAACCTCCAACACACAACCACTAGAACATGCACTGAAGTTCCTCATTTACATGTTTCTTGAATACATCCAACAATGGTGACTCCACCACATCCCTGGGCAGCTTGTTCCAATGCCTCACCACTCTTTCTGTGAATAAATTTTTCCTAATATCCAATCTAAACCTCCCCTGCAGCAACTTCAGACCTTTTCCTCTGGTTCTGTCATTATTCACCTGGGAGAAGAGGCCAACACCCACCTCCCTACAACCTCCTTTCAGGTAGTTCTAGAGGGCAATGAGGTCTCCCCTCAGCCTCCTCTTCTCCAACCTAAACAAACCCCCTTCCCCCAGCCGCTCCTCATATGACTTGTTCTCTTGACCCTTCAACAGCTTGGTGGCTCTTCTCTGGACATGCTCCAGCACCTCAATGTCCTTCTTGTAGTAAGGGGCCCAGAACTGAACACAGTACTCAAGCTGCAGCCGCACCAGTGCCGAGTACAGATGCACGATCACCTTTCTTAGGACTCCCTTTTCCATTGCCTTGAATGCTTTTGATGTTCTAAATTCATGCTGTTTAGGAAGTATTTTTCAGTCCCAGATTTCTCAAAAATTCTGTACCGCAAATCTTTTAATTTGCTTTGTGATTCAGAAAGAAATGTAATTTAAGGATCAAGAATTCTTTCACAATTTGCTATTCCACTCACCTTCATTTTCAATCATTTAAAGTAATGCCACAAAGTACTACCATATATTGACAAATTCTCACTGAACAGCATTATTAGTCAGGACATTTCCTCTGTTTTTGTGATCATTCCTGATGTTTAATTATGCATAAAAGAGTTTGGATGCCAATTTTCAAATTACAGGTAAATTGTAAATATAATTGATAATTCGATGCATGTGAAAGGATAGGTAATAATGTTTCTGTTGCTCAGATACATGACATTATTTTTTACTAATGACTAATAATAGAATGCTAATGTGAATTTATGACACTTTAAAAGTTACTGATATTTCATGAATACTAGCAGCTGTTGAAATATTCCTAATTAAAAATATCACTTATCAAGAGTAGCATATTGAGGTCAAGTGGTTTGTATGTAAGCACATTTGAAAAGCTGCTGTGTTTTATTTTTCTCTTCACCAGAGGTAGGTTTACTTTTTCGTAAGGCACATGATACTGGACTTGAAATAGTTTGAGCTAAAGTTAATACACAATAATATATTTTTTAATTATTATTCAAGAGATAAAGAGCAAAGAAGCTGTAGGATTAATTTTTTGTCTTATTAAATTAGACATATTGTCTGTCACAGTATGTCATGTATTATATGGGAGATACTGGATCAAATAAATTACTTACTACATCAAATAAATCATTTGGTAAAACATACTATCTTAATATTAAACTTGTTTAAGAACTCTGCAGCCTACAGGTAGTTAGAAAGATATTCTTTTTTAAGTCTTTATTTAAATTCAATTCACTAAACATGCAAGGTATGAACCATCTGGTAAAATGCAGAAATATTCCTTTGACAGTTTTCTTGTTCTTCACTATATTAGACTGCTGTATGGACTCTGATACTAAAATAGCCAAATGGTGGTATATTCAGTACTAGTAAGTTGTCTTATACTTTTTAATTGTGGATGAAAAAGCTTTGTTAATGAGAAGTATTAAGAGACAAACATTTGTATGATGACTATGATGTGGATTGTTGCCGTGCCTGCTTATAACTCTTAATGAAAGGCATCTTCGTATTACATATGCATGGAAGTCTCCTTTTTACTGTCACTGACAATTTTCTTTAAGCTGCATAATATCTGCTTAGAATTTATGCCATTACACAGACATAATGTCCAAATCTCAGCAGTCCTAGTCTTTTGCTGGCTGTGGTGTGTTTTAAAAATTGTTTTAATTTGCTTATTCATTTAAAAAACTGATGAACTGATGTTTCTATTTTTTTTTTCTGTTGTTTTGTTTAGCCTTTTGACAAGCTATAATATTTTCTGGACAATTATCTTCAAGAAACTCACATATTATGTGTATGGAAGCTATTTAGCTATTATATAGCTATTTAGCAATAGATCTTACTGGAATTCTGGTCTGAATATGACACAGTGCTGTGTCTAATTGTATTAATGGAGCTTTTGCACCTGGTTCATCCTCTGATATATTAAGTGAGTTTTTAATGGCTCCCAGAACAAGAAAATGTGGCATTAAGATCTGAGAATACGGTAGTTCTGAGAAGACTAGACTGGGCTTGAGACCAAGGTCCACTTGGCTGGTTTTCACACATTTTTTTCATCCATTAGTAGCCAGCTTTCTTCCCATTCCATCTTGGGTATAGATACTAGTATAGTCAATGGAGTTGCAGTGAGGCTTTGTTCTACCAAGTTTGATACCACAGACCTCAAGTGTAACGTCTACTGTGATTTTAGGATTCAGACTGATATCTTGATAAACATAACAGGCCATGTGAGAAGCAATGACAGAACTGTGGAAAGCAAATTTAAAATGTGGATTTTAAAAATAACCCAATACAGTTTATATTATTTTGCTACAGAGAGCACAAGGCTTGTAAAATTATTTCATTTTCATTTCTGATTGTCTTTTACTTGACTTGAAGTCCATTACAGTTAGTGTTGTACTAAATCTTCATCCCAAAAGTCCACCTACATAGATGGTAGGCAGTTTCTATCATTAAGTGTTGACAAGACATCCACCATGTTATATGGCACACCTAATATCCCATTTAGGAATCGAGAAGAGAAATTGCTTAGCCAGATATGCACCCTATTGCTTCTGTTTATAATTTTTAAATGGTCCAGAGTTTAGAACAGAACTGTTTATCCTCTGTCATTTACTTACTTGTGCTTTACCACTATCTCTTCAGATCGTAGCTGTTGTAGAGCTGACAGAGAACCATTTGATTAAAGGGTGTTGACATGTACATAGCAAAACAGAAACGGTATTCAAATAAGTAACATTTTTAGATGGTTATCCCATTTAGGTTTTGTCTTGCTAAAAAGTTACATAAAAGTATCTTAAGATACATTTTAAATAAACTTAGTGACTTTTTTCAGTGAATATCCTTTGATGAGAATGAAAATTTTACAATTCAGCTGTGGAGAATTCTGTGAAATTGTATTTTTTTCTGCAATCATAAGAAATTTTGAAGCTATGACGGGGTAACTTACTCATGACATTTCTGGGCTAAACCCTTTTCTTCTCCTACATGAATGAGAGTCAAAAGAGAACCTCTGTATTGATACTGAAGTCAGTCAGACCCCTCTGGCACAAGAAGAGTTTACTGCCTAGCTGTGAGAGGTAAGCAGAGAAATGAGTGACCCCACTCACACATGATTTTTTTTCAGTATGTCAAAGAGGGTCATTTAACTGGGAGCTGTACAGCCATCTCAAGTCGGGAGGAAGGGGGAGAGTCCTTTTAAAGTAACGGTTCAGCAGAAAATATGGGAATAAGTATTTAGGTAGTTTCTGCTTTTGGCAGAGTAAGAAGTACCAGGTGCCAGAAGTAATTAGGGCCTCCAACAGCACTGGCAGCATCTATATGTACAGAACTGCTGCTGCCCAATTTATGGAGGGAGATTTGGCTTCTGGATGACATCTTCAGGTTATTTAATACCATACGATAGTACAGGTAACTGAAGAGTTTTCAAGGTCAGTTCTGCATTAACCAGGATGCCTTTATCAGCTATCTTTAACATCTGGCACTACTTTTTCTTTCAGATGATAGTTTTCAACTTCATTTGGCTTTGGAACATGATGTACCTACTCTTGTAGAGCATTAGAAAGTACTTACAATACACTGATCTATACAGCTGCAGTGTTTGTTTTGTCCCTTGCTACGCTGTCTCTCACAAAGCATCCAAGCAACATAATGAAAATCAAAATATAAACCACTTCATGTCAGACAACAGAATAAACTAGTCTGGCATACAGCAGGCAGTACCTGAACAGCAAATGTAAGGCAATGTCTGACAGATATTATGGCAAGTCAACCTTACAAAAATAGGAACAATGCTCTGCTCGTCTGAATGTCAAGTTAGATAAAGAACAGCAAAAGTAAAGTACATTTTACAGCAACCTTGAACAGTTTCTTCTCTTGGAACAGGTTTTTTTAAAAAAGTTTTTGCTTGTTTTGACTTGGTTCATTTTAGATTTAAATATTTTTACAAGTTCTTAGAGACACTGTGAAAAACAGAAGATGTATCATTTTATTACCTGCTCTGTAAAATGTAAAAATGTACTTCTCCATGATAAATTGTTCCACTGAATTATGCTTATGGAGATATATTGCTAATAGCATATGAGGATACTTCTTTATCTTAAATTCAAGTGGCAGCAAGTTGATTTTTCATTCCCTTTCTCAGCCACTGACACAGAGACAAATCAGTATCACTTGAATTTATTTTTGTTGAAGAAGGGGAGCAAGGAAGAGAAAGGCTTGATCTCTTAAGACCAAAATTCAAATATAATATCATCTTACAAATATAGCAGAACACCATGAAGAACAAAGACTAATCTGAGAACAGGATTTGACAAAACCTTCATGTGAATCAAATATTAGAATGGTTGGTACAAGTGTTAGCTCATTGTTAAGCAGGTACTGGCAGCAAATAAACTGGAATATTTATAAACTGTGATACAAGAGATTTGTAGTAGGTCAGGGTTTCACTAATTTCAAATGTAATCAGTCCCAGGCATACTGAACATATGTCTTACATTCTTTTAAGAGCACCCCTCTAAAACAGTTTTTAATTTTTTTCATATTTTAGAATAATGGTGACTAATGGTTAACATTCATAGCATGATATGAAAACAATCTCATACTTTTTCATAGAAAATAGGAAATTAATATATTCAAAGAGCATCTCTTTCTGAACTTCCCTGTGCTAGACCACTGGCAAAATCAGTAAATACTTCCTGTCCAAAATTTGAAACATTTCTCTTCAGTTTTTCTCCCTAAGTGCAGTTGCATACAGAGTGGCATACAATATCCACATGTAGTGATTAGTGTAATCCTGAAAATTATTTTATTTGTTGAGTCCAAAATAAGTCATCATCATTTTCTTTGTGGTACAGACATCATGGTGATGGTCACAATGTAAAGCCTGAACTAAAACAGATGCAAGAAATAGGCACTCAGTGATAAGCAGATATTTAGCCTCACTCACTTGACAGTTTGCCACAATGTTTGTGATGCAGTTCTGCTTTTTAGGGCCTGATGCATACTCTCTTTTTTTTCCCATTTCCTGCAAAAAAAGGTGTTTCAAGCTATTGTGACTTCACAATATTTCAAAATTGCTGACCAATGAATAGCAAATGGAAAATTAACCAAATAGGAAAAAAATAATAACGTAAAGCCACTCCTGAGTTATAACCTGAAGTCCAACCTATAGAAACTTATTTTGTACCTGGATGAAAGAAGTTCTTCCAGGAATGATCTTCTCTCTAAATTAAGCAGGAGAGAAATCTGACCCTTAGCCTTCAATGTTCCAGATGGATGTCCTCCCTGCAGTGCTAAAAGAAGGAGATAAATAACATTGCCACAGCCATAGTTTATACACTCGAGTCTAATCAAAGAGACCCCAAATAATTAATTTGAGGTCAAATTTTTCAAGAGACCCAAAATAACAATTCTCATTTTTTGGGGGGGATGGGGGTAAAATGGAATGTGTATTTGCTTGGGGTTTTTTAAATTTAACTAGCTGAGTTGCAACACCAGCTTTTGAGTGGCTAAAAGTTTGTCAGGCAAATACCATCCTAACTAGCATATATTTGCCAAAGGCAAATTTGAGAAATACTCTATTGAGATTTTTAAAACCTGACCATTTTAGGGACTCCCAGGTCTGAAAAGCTCCTCATGTCAAGAAAGGATTTCAATTTTAAGAATTTGACTTTTGAAACAAAACAATTTGATATATCAAAAATAGACATGGATCAGACCTTCAATGGTTATGATGTAGCTACTTAATTTTCAGTAGCATTATAGAAATCTGCTGGGTAATTAACCTATCATTTTTCCAACAAACACTCTCTTTCAGTCATGGATAATAAGTGGTGTAATTACTCTATGATATTAACATTGAAGATGTTGAAAACTTTCTGTATCTTTTGCATCCTGAACACTCCTTTAGCAATGACTTAAAATGAAAAATTCCTAAATCTGTCAGACCATGTTAAGTACTCTGGTGTACTGGATTTTTTATGTGTGTAAATTCATTTACAGGCATTTTCATTTGTTTCACTGATATTAGCTTTTATAAATATTGGTCTGAGGGATTTAGCATGACCCAATGGCTTTATCTGTTATCTTCATATTATGTTCAAAGAATTAAATTAAATGTCTTTGATGATGAAATATACTCTAAGATTGTGGCACTTGTTGTTTTTAGTTTAATCAATCCCAGCAGACATCTCTTACTATACTAGATCAAACAAATTGCACTTTTGATTTAGTTTGAATCTAGTGAGGCTGAACAAACTACATTTTTTCCCCTCACTGTATGGCTGATAATGAGCAAATGGATAACCAGATGGCATAATTTTTGAGAAATTTCCAAGACACATACTGTAGCATATAAAAAGATGCATTCATAAAGTATCCTATCTTCTGGCAAGTATCTCAGTTCATTGAAGTAAAAATTGGCACAGGAACTACTGTTTTTCCACATAACTGTTGACTCTTAAAATGTATAAATGCCAAATCTCAGAATGAGAAACGACACCTTTTAACTATAAATGCAACAACTTTTGTCACTATTTTCTCTGTTCTTGCTAATTATTTTATAGCATAATGTTCTTGAGAAGACATAACAGAAATTAAACGCTTTAAGATATTTAAGTTTATAAATGGATTTTGTTCTTCAGTCAAAATAAATTAATTCTAAAACAAATGCTAATTTCAAAAGGAAATTGAAGCTTTCACAGTAGGCCAGGACAAGACATCTGAATGATTTAAATCCTTCATTAGGGAAGGCAGTAGTCAGCATTCAACAAAAACTTACCTACACAGATGAATCTCTGGTTTTGCTTACACATATCCTATATAATTCTTGTAGTATCAGAAACTTTTATTCTTTGTATTGGAAAAGTTGTTTGTTTTTTTGGTGTTGTGTTTTGTGGGGGGTCTTGGTGAAGATACCCATGGTATTTGTTGCTGTTGTTGTCACTAAAAAGGATTAATTTATTGGAACCTTCGACATTTGCAAAGATCTTCTGAACAGGATGGTCTGTCTCTGTCCAGATGATGATGGGAGTTTCTCCCTTGCAAGAGTCCTTGGAACAGTATCTTCGGCTGGATCTGATGAGACACCCTGAACTGCCATTCTAGTAATTTTTCATATTTCAGCTGACTCATAGTCTTACATGACTACTTCAGTACACGTATGATTTGTTTGCTATTGATTATCGATGTACAGAAGACCCACTGCCTTGTGGTAATTTTTTCACCTGTAGGTAAATTTTCTTTTGAGTGTTTACAAGTACCTCACCTATGTAAACTCTGTGTGAAGAAGTGCCTAAGGGAGTCTCTGGGCTGGGCAGATTCTCCACCCAGGCTCATAGTTGAAGCGCATGTTGAATCACATAGGTTATGCCTAACATTTGGTTTAGACAGAGCACAAGCTGCATGGAGGAATCTCTGGGGCTGTCTGAAATTTCCACCTGGAGAACTCCTCTAAAAATTTGTCAAATGCTTTTCTGCAATATTCTGCCTGAAGGCATCTGGACGTTCAGTCAGTCACACAAGGAATTAATGACTAAATATGCTGCACCTGAACACAAGCAAGACAATATGTTTTCTCATACAATGACCAATCATATCAACTCAGGGTACCCAGAAGTCCAGGTCACGCCAGGTCTAAGGAGTGTGGGTGTATGTGCGTACTTTTACTGTGCAATTTAAATGAGAGGTGAGTAACAGAATATTTTATAACTGCCTTTCAGACATTTGCAGTTTCCGCTCAGTTTATATTGGCATTGTCAAATGGGGGAGCACAGGTGAAGTGAAAATACTTATTTTCATTGAATTCTTCATTCTTGAACTTTGATCTGATGACCTTTTCCATATCTGGGCTCCCACATCCACTGAGCTCTTGTTATCAAATGGTGTTACAAATATCAAGACTTGTAATTAGAAGAAAAATTTCTTACTTGCTCTGCTTCAGCATCAGCTGAGCAGCAGGCTGACACTAAAACCAAGGAACAGCAGGGAGAAAAGGAACTTTTTTATAAGCCAGAGGATTCAATAAACAGCTGAAAGTTCCATCTCACTGTGACCCACAGTGCAAGGCTATCTCTTCCAGAGAAGCAGTGAGGTAAAAGCACGGAATCTGTAATGTAGTCTCTGGCAATAAAATCTCCTATGTATGCTGAATTACTAGATAGCAAGGCTAGAGTAGCTCATTATGAGTACGATTCAATGGGATGCACACAGATGTCTGCTTTTCTCTCCACATTCAAGGGCAGATGGACACAGGTCAGTGCCACTGTATTAGCCAGCATTTCCTGCTCTTTATCTGGGAGCTGTGCCTGCAAATACAGTTATATTTCTGCTTTGGAACTTGACTGATCCAGGCAGGAATCTGGAGCAAGCTGTGTCAATCTGAACTGGTTCATATACACTGAGTGCACTCATCAGGTGGGCTTTAGTTCCTCAAAAACATGCTTAGATGTAGGAAACTAACCAACAATAACAGCCATTGGAGGCCTAGTAAATAGTGTTAGAGAAGTTTGGGGAGATACTCAGTTAATCTCAAAATAGTCATCTATGTTTGGCCAGCTGCCTTGTTTTCTAGATTTCTGCTGACTGCATTGGTTTTATCTCTATTGACTTAGATATCTGCCGCAAAAGAGACATGTACTTTTAGGTGGATAGAGCTGGAACAAAATAACATTCATGTTCCTTCATTTTCAGCAATTTTCTACAACATTTTTTGAAAATAAAATAATCAGTGTACATGTTCAACAATCAATAGTCATTGCTTCTACTCTCTAATCACAATACAGAGTTTTGGAAGGTATATCTACACAAAACCTCATCAATTTAGGTGGTTTTCTTCTCAAAATTACCTGGAAGAAATGTAGATATTTGACTAAATACAGAAGAGGACAATTCTGTATCACTTTCTTTACAAACCATTTTTTTCAAGCAGAAAAAACTCTGTAATAAAAATATTTTACTTCCTATTGCAATGGCTGCTGCAATGCCTTCTCTTTTTCCCAGCAGAGGGTGGGCAAATAAAATGTTATTAATTCCTTATGGTCATTTTTCATTTAAACTACAAGCTTTTCATTACACAAAAATCTTTTTCCTTATGGAAAGGTCACCACAATCCAGTAGCTATGAACTATAAAGTTTCAGGTGTATGTAAAGGCTAAAAATAGATTTTAAGCTTTGATTGAACTGTTGATATTTATACTTTAGTTTTTTAATCCGTACTGCACAGTCTCTATGAAAACTACTTTATGATCCAGCATTCTGCAAAATGACAAGAGTGGTTTGGTCACCTTTAAAATGTATACTTTTATTATTATTTTTTTAATTTTCTCTGACCTGCACTATTGTTAATGAGCAAAAAAGTGGCACTTCCCTGTACCAAAGCTGGCTGATTCAGAATATGATTACCAAATCCATTGGTAGCATATAGTGGGAAAACAGAGGATACAAGATTCCCTTTATTTTTTTTTGCCTACAAAAATCTATTTTCACATCTGTCAAATTTCAGCATTATGCACAATTCACTCATGTGTGTTTCTCTTATACTGCCCATCTTTAGGGTTTGCAGGTAATGCTTTTCCAGTTTAGTTATAATCTCTCTCCCACTCCAGACATAGCAGATTGACCTACAGAGAAATTTAATCTAATGCATAGAGGAGGAACAGTGTACAGCATTTACAGGAGAATGTAGTCTCCAGAGAGAAAGAACCTGGGTTCATGCCATGTCATGATTCACGTTTCCTACCATGTGCTTGACCTGTGGGAACCTCTGCATCATGCAGTCTGAGCCGTTAATCCCTCTTGTCACATGATCCAATGTGCAGCATCTCTTGCACTTGATCAGAATGTAAAACAACTGACTGATTTATTAGACAATTTTCCAGTATAAAAGGTACAAAAATTTTCTGCACCCATGGTAACATTTTTTCACTGCACTTGGTTGATCTCTCAGATGCTGAAAACTTTTCTGTCAGAAAGTAAAACTGTAATGTAATCTTTGAATTTGAGTTTCACTTATCTACTCCTGTTATTGCCAGAACTCAAATTCCTTATCTGGTAAAACCAGAAACATTTTAAAAGAGTAGCAATTATAGTACTATAAATATTTTTATTTCATATCTGATACTGACACTCTTTCCTTGCTAGTTCAACTTACTTTCTTGCTGAATAAAGTGAGGTCATCAAAAGCAGATGGGTTTCCTCATAAACCAGCTATCTATAGGATGCAATCTAATATTTCTTAACTTTCCTTTTGAATAACTATGTCAACTGAAATTCTTCAACTTCTCATGGTAGCGTAGTCTTTTTTTAATTTCTGAATCCATTTTGGACCTTTCTTGAATATTCTGTTTTTAAGATAGCATTTAGTACTGAATGCCAAATTAATCTAGACTTGTGTTTCAGTAAGATATAGATGTGATGATAATGTTACTTCTAGTTGATTGCCACCACATGTATCTCCAAAGATTCATGTCAGCATGGATATCCATGATGGAATCCTCAATGATCCGTTTGTTATGATAAGGTTCCCACTGTGGTTGTTCCTTAGATTGATTCTCCTGAATCCCACAATACCACTTTTAGGGGAAATCTGCGTATGCCTCAGGACTGCTTTTGGCCTCTGTGGCCAAAGATATATCCTACAAAGAGAATATATCTCTGTTACTCTGTCATGAAAAATCCGACCTTGTGGCCAAAGCAGTCTAATGGCCTTGCCTCAGTTTTGTCCTCTGGTGATAACTAAGAAAGAATTAAGAAAGCACTAAGAAAGCACTAAGAAGGCAAATATAATTTGTGAACCAATAATCTCATTTCTTTAGGCTCCTTCTCTTCATTTCAATTTAAATTTTGTATTACAGTCACATTTGGGTAGATACTAAAATAATAACTATAGCAATCAATTTGTAGATACTGGTAGCAAAAAACTTTAGATCCTTATACAGTAAACGGCTGAATGTTTTACCTAATGTTGAGGATGTTATTCAATTGCAAGTGCTATATTCAGGAGAAAGTTAACTACTGACTGAAAGGACAAGGATATAGCTTCCACCATAAGTAAGTTGTGTATCTGTGACAAGGTTTTTCGTATCATCCCTGGAGAACCTGATTCTAGTGCCTCAATGGGCAATATTGGGCGAAGTCAGTAGTAACATCTACATTCTTACCACAGAACAGAGAAAAGAAAAAAAAAAAAAAAGAAAGAATTTATAGACTAGCCAAACACAATTTCTTATACTATGAAAAGTATTTCTTGTTTTTGTGATACTATTGGGCAATATTAAGGCTGGAGGTTTATTAGTAAGTGCTCTGTCCCATACTCATTTCTTATCTCTCCCTCTCTTATGTAACCTAACGACTTAATATCTGGGGGGATTAAATTTCTGACTAAATTCCATGGACCAGAGCTTTTGCTTTTTAAAGATGTTTCGTGAAGTCATATGTAAACTTTCAGTATAGCTTGCAAATCATTACACTGTAACCAAACAGTGCTCATTTTACAACACAATGTGTGCTGCCCTACTTAAATTTCAATGCTGGTAGCTGAGGCCAGGTCTACTTGTCCTTTGCTGGCTATTTGACTGTTTTTCAGGGATGTAAGAAGTTGGACTTCTTTAATAAAATCTATTACAAGTACTGTTAGGAGCAGAGGAATCTGTCATAGTCAATGCTGGAAAAAGTAAAGTGCTACTCCATAAAATCCCATGAGCTGAATATCTAGTACAAAGTAGTGTAGGTATGACAGAAGAGACTGTGTTTGTAAGACATACTGGCTCAGCAGCTAGATTTTATTTTTTTTTTAAATATTGCTTACACTACTCCTAGAATTAACATCATAAATTCTATTACCATGGTATCCTGAGACAATAATTTTCAGAGAGTTGTCTAGACATTTTCAGCAGTATAACCTTTCCCAGGCAGTCTACTTATACCAGCACTACAGATGTGTAACAGCTAAAAGAGAGACAGAATTGAGGTAGTCAAGGTTGGATTCGAGTTACAGCTGCTTCCAGTCTCCTGGAGGAGTCTAGGGCATTTCTCTATTTTTAATTCTGAAGACTGTTTTTTATTAGCCCTTATTCAGTAAAGCAGTTGTTCATGAAGTTCCTTTTGAACAAGGTCTGCTTTTAGCTTGTAGAGGCAAAGCCATTATATCTTTCATCTAGCTAGCCTAGGTGTCAGGAGCAGCCAATATGTGGCTCAGAGATTCCTGCGTGAAATGTTTAAAATCATCGGTCTGTACCCAGAGACAAGGGCAAATTTATTAGTACTATTACTTAAGCAGATCATGTCCTTGCTATAGCTATCATTGTGAAAGCTTTTAAATATAAATCAGCAGGACTTGAGCAGATGGTGATTGTCAAGTTTAACTTAACTGTTTTGCTAGTCTAGGGTGTGGAGTCAGAACACAGAGCTGAACAGTGTCAGAATAAGCTCCATAGCTCAGAACATCTGCCGAGGAAAGCGGCTGCTTCAGGCACCATTTGTCATGATGTTCCAGCATTAGCATATTACATCAAGGCTTTAACTTAAAAATAGTTATAAGAAAAAAACCTCACAAAATACCTTAAAATTATTAAGAGACTATCCTACAGGGTAGGATAGTCAAATTCCATTCAACTTGAACTATGATTACATTTCTGCAGTAGTGTAGGGCTGGCAGTCTCACTCAACGCAGGATTGAAAAATAGGGGTTTTCTCCAATCAGGGAAGGGTACTGAAAAAGTGGATTTCAAATATACTCTCAGATAGCTGCAGAATGCTTTCTCCAGTAGTCTTTTTGTTACTCTTCTTGGGTGGTTTGTTTTGATCTTTTTGTTGTGTTTCGGTTTTGGTTTTAGTTTCGTTTGTTTGGGGGTTTTGGGGTTTCTTTTTGTCTTTTTTTTTTTTTATTTAATGGAGATTACAATAAATATATATTCCTTTTTGGTCATGGGAAATAACTTAGCTTTTCTGTAAATGCATTATGGAAACCAACTTTTCTGAGACTCCATCAAATGAGACTCTTGTTTTAGATTGAAGACATCTGTCCCCATGATTGTCTTTTCTTCTCTAGCTACAGAAAATGTCTCTTATCTGTTTGCTCTGTCTCTTTCTGAGAAATAATGCTTAAGGGGAGACCTTACAACAGAGGGAAAATTCGGAAGGGTGAACAAGGAAAGAAAGACTGCAAGTCAGGCTGCAAGAACAGGTATTAATGAATCTGTTCAATTTCATGCCATTATAATGTTTTTTCTTCAGCCAAGCACAACGACCTCCAGTAGTTTGATTAGTTAGTATTCATCATAGTAAGTTATTTTATTCCAGTGTTAAACCTCGAATCAGTCAAGCAAAAAAAAAAAAAAAAAAAAAAAAAAGCTGGATCCAGGTGTTGGATCTGAGTAGAATTTAGGAAGGGTGTGATCAGAAATCAGTTTTAAAAAGTGATTTTTTAAACACATTATAATTTCATAGTGAAACTTTCCTGACAAATTGGAACCTGATGATAGTGGGTTAACCTTGGCTGGTTGCCAGATGCCCACCCAGCCACTCTCTCACTTCGCCTGCTCAACAGGACAGGGGAAGAAAATAAGACGGAAAAGCTTGTGGTCAAGACAAAGACAGGGACATCACTTACCGATTACCATTATGGGCAAAACAGAGCCGAAAATTTATTACCTCCTCCCCTCCTGCTGCTGTCCCCTCGGGGCTGGCAGGGCTGTTTCTCCCCGTTTCCCTCAGCCCTGGCTGCCGGGCAGCGTTTTGCCCTTTCTGACACAGGTTTCCCCGAGGCGCCCGCCCGTGGCTGAGGGGCTCAGCTGTGCCCTGCGCTGGGGCCGTTGGAGCCGCCTGGAACCGGCTGTGTCCGGCGCGGGGCAGCCCCGGCCGCTCCTCACAGGGGCCCCCCGGCAGCCGCCCCCAGTGCTGCTGCTGCTGCTGCTGCTGGCACCGGCACCAGCACAGGGGCACCTGCACCCAGTACACCAACAAAGTTGGTGTATTCGTAAACATATTTTATAGGTTTTCTTTAAATGTAGCAAAACCTACTTGCCACCCAAATTAAAGTACAAATGCAAAATACAAAAACTGCACAGAACATGTTCCCCCAGCTAGCTACATTCAAAACCACATCTGAATAAAGAAATAATAATCATCACCTTTAGAATAGAGGTTTTATGTTGTTTTCCTTCTCTTCAAAATGCTGAATTAGGTTGCTGAGACTCATCTTCCTCTGCTGTGCTGCATCTTTTCACATGAGGGATCATAAACAAGGTAATGTTACTAAAAATTCCATCACTGTGTTAAAGTACACCGCAAACAAGTATTTCAAATTACGTATCTGAATATAAGCATAGGTCCCTTCCCACAAAGGTCTAATACTTACTGGCTCACTGACTTCTGGGAAGATAATAGTTTGGACTTCCCTCAAGAAATTTTCTGTTTTCTTTAGATAGGCTGCTTCTAAATCACTCCTCACACATCCATGGTTTTAAGAGTCTACAGAGATGTTATTCAGTCTTTCTATTCTGTATAGTATTCTGTGGGGTTTTGTTGCCTCTTACTCAGTTTGTTGATTGCTGGGGTGGAAAAGTCAAAAGTCTTGACTGCTGGTGAATAGGCTTACTTAGCAGCCTATACACAATAGGTAGAAATCACACTGGAACTTCTGCTATCCCTGTTACAGCAATGATCATTGTCACAAGAATAAAATAAAGTCTCTATTGTGCATACCACTGGAGTTCAATCATCATGTGGTTGTACAGAAAGGAGTAATCCTTTGCAACTACATTTGACATGTAGGTAGTTATCTTTATGACAAAGCTTTAAAAAAACTGGCATATCCCAGGTTTCATGATAATGAAAATCATATTGACTATTTCATGAGTTATACTAGTAAAATTCTACTTTTCTGGGAAGAACCCAGGACTATGTATCTACTTCATTTGAAGGGCAATTAGGGCCATTTTCAATAATGCAGTAAAAATGTGTTAGTTTGCAGGCTGCTACAGAATGTTTTGCATAAAACAAATGACCTTTGATTTTTAAAATTAAAAAAATTTAAACATACTTTTAAACATACTTGATTGTAGTAGTTTGATGAGAATTTATGCAGTCTCAAATGCTGTGCTGAGTCTGATCGAAGAGTTAATTTTCTTTGTAAAGCCTGTCTGGTGCAATGTTTTGGATATGTGACTAAAGCAGTGTTGATAATGTGCCAATATTTTAGCTGTTGCTGAAAAGCATTTGTACAGCACCAAGGCCTTTTTCCTACACTGCCCCACTAGTACATAGGCTTGGGGTGCACGAGAATTTGGAAGGGGACACAGCCAGGTCAAGTGACCTGATCTGACCAAAAGGATATTCCACATGATACTTGTATGGGTACAAGTTACTCCTGGGGAGATTCCGATTGGAAACAGAGGAAGATTTTTCACAATTAGAACAATCGGCCATTGGAATAAACTCCTGTCTCCTGGTTTAACACTGGGCTAGCTATTAAATGAAGGACAGATGTTCTCTGTTAGCACCTCTCCCTTCCTGGAAAGAGAATAAGGGAGAGAGACTTATGGATTGGAAACTAAACTAAACAGCTTTAAGGAAACAATAATGATGAAAAACAAAAAAATGAAATATATACAAATATATACAAAACCAGTATTTTGCTTCCCCCTAATAATGCTCATATCATCACTGAGATTGCAGGGCAGGCCCTGTGAAAATCCTAGACTAGAATCCTGGACTCAGTGGCAGATGGCAACTGGATTCAAAAATGCATGGATCAGGATCGAAGGCAGAAGAATCGATGGAGTTCTCCCAGTTCACCTGCCATGGGTGAAGAAATATTGACCGTTTTGCTCCCTCAGCTTTGTACTAAGTATGACACATATGGGATGTAATACTTCATTTGGTCAACTTTGGGTTGCCTTTCTGGTCTGCTCCTCCCCACAAGAGGGCCACAGTGTGACCCCTTTTCCTCCTTTTTGTTTCTGGTGAATAAGATGTTTACCATAACCAAGCAATGACTTTGGTTTCTATAGGAATAAGTATAAGCAAGATCCTTTCTGCATACCATTCTCCAGCAATAACTATAAACATTGAGCTTTATCACACCTAGAAGTAGAAACTGACTAAAAAACATGATGCTAATTTTAGAAAATACAGATACTTAGAAGAGATTTAAATGAAAACCAACATTTCTAAAAATAAAATTCCCCATGGAATTGGTGGATTTCCCAACACTGGTACATTTTTAAGATTCAGCTAGACAGGGTGCTGGGCCATCTTGTCTAATCCATGCATTTGCCAAGAAAGGATGAACAAGATGATCCTTGAGATGCCTTCAAACCTAGTATTCCATGATTCTATGATATCATGCTCAGCAATAATCAGGAAATGGAGAAGGAAGGTGGGACACTTGCAGTTATGTTAGTCTTCCCAACTAGGAAGTGACTGAACATCTGCCTGCTGATGGGAAGTAGTGAATGAATTCTTTGTTTTGCTTTGCATTTATCTCTTTTTATCTCCACCCACAAGTTTTTCTTGGTTTTGCCCTTCAGATTCTCTCGCCCATCCTATTGAGTATGAGTGAGTGAGCGAGTGAGCAAGCTATTGGGTGGGGACTTACTTGCTGAACAGAGTCAACCCAGTACAAACACAGAGAGCCCTGCTGTGGAATGGGCATCAGGAAGGTTGGAAGCTTATGTATCATGATCAGCTGGGAGGCTGAAAAGGGGTAATTGCAGTGGGCATTTGCTAAAGATTTCCAGGCAGGAAGAACAGGGGAAGATGCCTCCTTTAAACAGCCTCACAATAACAGGTCCTGGGTCTCGTGAAGGACATCAGCAACCTGACATTTGCTGAAAGGACAACTCGGAAAGGCTCAGATTTCTGGAGTCTGTCAGGGCCAATTTTTCATGCAAGTGTTGGATGGCCAAACTAGAAGAGGTGCTTTGCTGCATCTATTCTTCAAGAATAAGGAAAATGGTCTAGAGTTGAAGATCGATGACAGCCTTGGTTGTTGTGACCATGAAATGGTGCATTTTTAAATATGGAGGGGAACAGGAAAGGTAAGTAACAGAATAAAGACCCTTCAAGGAAGTAGACTTGGAATTGCACAGGGAACTGGCCAGCGGCTTTCCCTGCGAATCATAGAATCATAGAATGTTTTTGGTTGGAAGGGACCCTTAAGATCATCGGGAAGGGTGCTATAAGGTCTCCTCGGAGCCTTCTCTTCTCCAGAATGAACAGCCCCAACTCTCTCAGCCTGCCTTCATAGCAGAGGTGCTCCAGCCCTCGGATAAGCCCTCAGGTCATCTTCATGGCCCTCCTCTGGACTCGCTCCAAGAGCTCTGTGTCCTTCACTAACATGCTTTTCTTCATATTTTATGGTTGTAGTGTGGATTTAAGCATGAGTCAAGTGTCATACTCTGAAGTTGATGGCACAGAGAAGCCAGAGGTACTTTCGGCACCATTGAATATTGAAGTAATGAAAAAGGCCTTCAGTAGTCTTTGAATATGTCATTAACACTGCAGAATTATGAGGCATTAAAAGGATACAAGGCACTAAGTGTCCACTAAATGTTGTCAGTCATAAGTATTTTAAGTGTCTTTCCTGCGCTAATAGGAATGTTCAGCTATATTTTTCCCCATATGTGAGAAAAGTCTTAAAAGTAGCACTTAAAATTAGTGTAATTTAGATAATACCTTCTATTTAAATGATCAGTGTTAACCATGGAAACAAAAATAATTCACGAACATCCTGAAGCTCTCTGTAAAAATAACATATAAATTAATATGAATAATAACAAAAGTATATAATTTCCTGCAAAATGCAAAGTGAAAGAAAAGCACTTTCATCTCCCACTCTAGAACTGAGCTGGATAATTATATACTTTCCAAATTAAGCCAAAGAAAAAAAAAATTGCCAAAGTGCAAGTCTGTTCTTGAAGTTAAAAAACAAATTTTAAAAGTATCAAAACTCTAAGTTACCTTGGTTGTACCTTTTTTTTTAACCTTGTTACCTAAATTTACCTGAATTACTCATTGCAGTCCTTCATTCCTCAAACATTAAAGCCTGCTCCTTCTAAAATTTATGTGTATGCCTCTTTTAATCAAATGCATGCATATCTCCTGGCACTGAGATTATTATTTCCCAATTGGTATTGCACATGGAAAATGCCATTCAAACAGTCACTTTTCTAGCACTGTATAAGTCAAGCTGTAACTGATCTTACAGGTGGAAGGAGAGAGCTTGCATTTTTTCACTCCTTTTGAAATTACTTTTGTTCATTTTGCAAATGCAGCTGCAATGACTGAGAAGAAGGAAACTTGTAAACATCTCTTAAAAAAAAAACCACAACAATATCTTGGTCTTAGAAAGTGTTCTTCAAACTGAATGATTCTGAAATGTTTTACATACTCTATACAAGTTCAGATAATGACCCTTACTGAACACTTCATGGAAAAATTAAGGCGCTTATCTGTATCTCCTTGAAAAAGAGGAGGAAGCTTCTGTTGTTTTTTAAAACCATTTTTATGTTTAAGAGAGGGAGAAAGCAAGTTTCAGTTTATTTCTTCCATGGAGCGTGTAGCATGTAAGGGACATATTGCCTCTGTTTCTGGTTCCTAGTTTTCCTTTGATCTCCAGGGACATTACTACTGCTTACTGTCCACTCTTCACATCCACTTGCATGCTTATAGCCTAGTTCATTATAATATATTCAATGTATCTATTTCTCAGCCTGAATACCACTACAATAATTTCTATGTATGTAAAGGATTTAGAACATACATCTATAGTATTGTATGATATTATTTTATACAGGACCTACACAATATTATATCTTAGCAAAATTCTTCTATGGCTTTATTGGACCATCTAGATAAGGAGCATTTACAATAACATAAATAACCAAGGAGTTTGGCCACAAAATGTTATGTAAATAAGTGCTCAAAAGGTCACAGGTAGCTAAGGCCCGGTGTAAGGTCTACCTCAACTGAAAACCATAACTTCCAGTCAATAGAATACAAAAATTTAAAGTAGTCATTCTTATAAAGATTATTCTGATTCAGAAAATATGTCTGTTTTAGCACAGTGCAAAGATTATTTCTGTGAATAGATGAAGCTGGAATTAACATAATTTCAATCATGACGGAAGATATGAGATTTCAGAAACAGGCTATGTAGTCTTGATTTATTTGGGAAAAAAGAAAACTCCAATACTTTCCTGAATTTAAACTATTATTTTATTCATGTACATTTTATTGATATTATTATATAAATATTAGTTATAGAGTTATATGAACTTAGTGTTTATAGTAGCGATAAAAAAAAATATTATACATCACTCAAACCAACATATTTTCAATACATGAGGACTATTCTAAGAGTTACAGTATGCATAAAATTGAACTACTATTCATATTTGTGTGTCCTATGGACAGTGGCTGACCTATACTGGGTCAGTTTTTAATGACAATGCTGAATGCCTTCATAAGGCAGATGGTGATAGTCATTGCAAATCAGTCTGAGTGGATCTCACCTGAAGCTTGGGTTTTTTGCTGTTTTTTTTGTTTGCTTGCTTTTTGTTTGTTTTTTGTTGTTGTTGTTGCTGTTGGTTTTTTTACTCTTGTGAAAAGAAAGCTTTATAGATAAGGTGAAAATGGTGAATAAGGAATATTTTTAAACAGTTAAGTGTTCTTAATTAGAAAAAGACTTGTGAAGCATGTTGAAATATGCTCACTGATATTTTGAGCGTTATTGTGATTTGACTGTAGAAACTAGTGTGTACATATTAAAGCATATAGAATTTTGAGGTTAAACATTTCATACTGCCTTCTTCCTAGGCCTCAGAGAGCTAGAAATCCTCTACCTCATAAGCTGTACAGTCAAAAGAGCCCTGCAAGTGGTTGTTAGCCTGTTGATTTTAGACCAGATAGGATGCATTGTTCATTAGCACATTCCAAACACCCAGTGAGGTAGCTAGATGATGGAAAATACTTAGTGACTTAGAGTGAAACTTGGGAGCTAAAAAATTTAGTTTTCAGTGGCATGTAGGAGAAAGAAGCAATTATACTTTAAAAATCTGAGAGTAGAAACCTGGTGAAGTCAGGTGAGGTAACATTGCCCCATGCCCTTCCTTGTTAGTTCAGGAGGTCACCTGAGCTGCCAGGCTAGTGGCAGCAGACACAGCAGAAATACAGCAGACACAGCCTTGTCAGAAGCACAGAGTAACAGGATTTAGAAGCTGGACCTGGAAATGCTGGCTCTGAGCTGAGTTAAGGAAAAACAGATTGAGGGTTAAATTACTGGTGTTAAAAAATTAGATGATGCATTGTTGATAACATATGTTTCTAAAATTATGTATGTCTGAGTTATATTGGTGTTCTGAAATGATGCCAGGTGTTTGAGCCCCTGGGGGACACTGATACTGTAGGTATTCATTGGACTGCTAGGGTAATTAGTCTAAGCATCACAGAAAAAAACCCTGAAACATTTTATCAAGCAATTCCTGCTTTGATCCTGGAAGTTCTGACTTAAAATATTATTTTGGGGTAAAGAAAAATCCATTCCTGTGTAAATTGCATCAAACAAGCTATTGTGTCCTCGGGTAGATTCCATTATTTTTTTAACACCTCGTTTATTTTCTTTAAGAAGTCCTGGCTAAAATATAGTTGAAGGTATGTATAAAGTCTATGAGCAACAAACAGTTGCTTATTTACAGTTACAAACTATAAAACTACTGCTTGACATCAATATAGAAATAATTTTTCATTTTGTTCTTCTTAATGCATTGCATAGGCTGTGATTGAGTGGTCCTTTTATTGTCTCATTTTTTTCATTTATTAAATTGGTTTTACCTGTGTTATACATACCTTCACATCCCTAAACTCTAGTTTCATACAATTACTTTATAGTTTTATTAATTTTGACAAGTTCTGACCACTAAGCTTTCCTTCTGTATATCTTTTCCATCATTTTATGTAGGCTTTATATTGCTGACTACAGTATCTAATAACATGACAGGAATAAATAATGAAAGCTGAGGTGGTAGGATGGCATGGTGCATTAATGAAGTGATAAATTGTAAAGAAATAAAATCAGATGCATTGGAGCAAACAGAAACTTATTTTGATCAAAGTTACTTTAGGGAAAGGTGACAGAAGCAGTTTTATTTTTGTGGTCTTATGAGAGTTCTCTGCAAACCTCAAGGGTTGAAGATAAATATAGTCTATACTTTACTAGAGAGATTAATGCTACTAGAAATTGCAACATTATTGGTAATTATTTTCCCACTATATTGGTGACAAAAAAGTGTGAGAAATAGTGGTGTCTGGATACTCTTGGTCATTATAACTAATCAAGTTATTTGTGATAACTTTAACATAACAGTGAGTGGTGGTAATGTATCAGGCAAGGGAAAGTTTATAAAACAACTATACAAGCAGATCACATAGAAGAATAAGAAGAAGTGGGTTGTAATTCAAATTCTTGATTTAAAAAAGCTGTCTTTTCAGGAAATAAGATAATTATTTATGGTATGCTTACAAATACCCTATCCTACAGATTCAAGTTTACTCTGCTGACATTATTTATGTGTATAACTATTGTGAAATCAGCTCGACTGAGATACTAACAACTTAACTGTAAAAGATGCCTGGACTTCCCCAAATCAGAACTCCTAAAACTCAGAGGAATTTGTATTTCAATGAAGGTGGGAAAACATCTGACAGAGCTGGTGAGTGAGCCAGCTAGGGCAGAAGCCCCACTGGACCTGCTGGTCATGAACAGAGGACTTGTGGGTGATGTGAGCATTGGAGGCCATCTTGGGTATGCAGATCGCAAAATGACAGTTTTCACTTCCTGCAAATGCAAGGAAGGAGGTCAGCAAACTACTACCTTGGAGTTCCAGAGCACAGACTTTGGCCTGTTTAGGGCCAAGAAGTGGCTGAGGGAACTGGTGGTGTTTACTCTGAAGAAAAGGAGGCTGAGGGCAGACCAAATCATTCTCTAGAACTACCTGAAAGGAGGTTGTAGCATGGTGGGTGTCGGTCTCTACTCTTAAGTAACAAGTGATAGAACAAGAAGAAACTGCCACAAGTTGTGCCAGGGGATGTTTAGATTGGATATTAGGAAAAAATGCTTTACTGCAAGGATTATTAGGCACTGGAACTGGTTGGCCAGGGAAGTGGTTGAGTCACCATCCCTGGCGGTATTTAAAAGATATGTAGATGTGGTGCTTAGGGACATGGTTTAGTGGTGGATTTGGCAGTGCTAGGCTAATCGTTAGACTTAATGATCTTAAAGGTCTTTTCCAACCTAAATTATTCTATTCTATTCTATCTTGTAGGGAATAGTGCTAATTTTTTATATAATGACTTAAATAATAATGGAACAAATGGAGGCTTGGGGAAAAAAAAAAAAGTGATATTCAGTAATCGTATGGGTTGAATGGAAAGGAAAGGAAATGACTGAGGCAGCTACAGGACTTTCAGAGTGACCTTGGCTATGCAATTAGAATAAATCCAAAAGGAAATAATTATTACAGGAATTGAGTCAAATGAAAAAAGCCTTGATGTATGCGTGATACACATTAGCAAAATAGTATGAAATTGACCTTACAGCTTCCTTAGAGAAGATGGACTGTTTCACAGTCATCTGTTAGAGCTTCCATAAAGTATTCAACATGATGCTGAATAAGACATTATTTTTTTAAACAAGAGGGATAGGAGAAGTTTTTAAAATAGACAGATATAAAATGAAGATAGCAACAGATTTTACTGAACATAAGCATCAGCTCAGAGTTATGTTAATGGAACAACTTGAAGAGGAAAGTAATAGAAAAGATGAAATTCAACTGTAGAAATGCAACATCATGTACTTAACTGAGGAATAATGTTTGTATTAAAATCTAACTATTCTCAGTTAATATAAAGCATGAGAACT
This sequence comes from Hemiprocne comata, assembly GCA_020745705.1. Classification (NCBI taxonomy): domain Eukaryota; kingdom Metazoa; phylum Chordata; class Aves; order Apodiformes; family Apodidae; genus Hemiprocne; species Hemiprocne comata. Next base: position 77,381,971 of record CM036587.1, on the reverse strand, counting down.
GGATTTATTAATTGACCCTAGGATGGTTATATGAAAATCCCATGAAAAAGTAAGATATGAATCAATAAAATCTTAGTGTATTTGTTCTTTTAGAACAAGAAGAAAAAGTTCTACTTTAGAAGTCACTAAATTGTTCTACCCTATAATGTGTGATTTTTCTCATATGCATGCTTCTACAAGTTAAACTTGAAAAATCAATGTGAGACATTATCTGCATAGGGTAATCATAAGACCCCACAAACATAATAAACACACTACCCAGCAGGCTTGAGTCTAGCAGAATCAGAACAGAATGGTTCTGACTGTTCTTAATTAAAATAGCTTATTTTCTTACTTCATGCTTATCATTTCACCTTCTTTACCAGTATACAATGTTGAGCAATATATCAAATGGGTAAAAATCTGACTGTGAATTAAATAAGAATGAGAAATAAAATACGGTTTCTAACAAAAAAAAGCTGTGATAGTTTTGAGCAAAATAGCAATAGCAGGATCAAGAGGCCTAAATACTTCTAAAATGGTGTTTGATAAGTTTATGAAAGGGATTATATGACATGGTTGTCTGTGATGGCAGGTGCTGCATCCAGGCTGTTCATCACAGGAACAAAGGAAACAGGATTAGGAATTATTGCAATAATCTTATCTGTACTTCTCAGATATGTGTCGTATGGTTAGGAGGTATGGAGCACTGAAGCAGTCTGATCAGTCTAGTGGCAAGTAGAAATCAGCTGTAGTCAGCTTCATTCCTTTTGTTATTATCCATAGCTCTGCTGACTTGAATTGATGATCTGTTTGGATTTTGTCTACCTTTAAGGGCAAGGTTGAAAAAACAATTATTTGGAGAGTATTTAAGAAAAATATCAATAAATTAGCAAATGCAGAGAACTAAGGGGTCAATATAACTGAAGCAGAAACAGTAAAGTGCTGATGATGTTTGCCTGCAGGAAGAAAAAAGGACAAAGTGTGAGGCAAATTATACTATAAGAAACAGTAAATCTTCAGAGATCTTATGTACCCTTAGGTTCCAAACTGAATTTTCTGTGACTTGAGGAGAAATAATCTCTGTGGTCCCATGCTGTCAAAATTTTATGTTTGATTACTGCTGCTGTTGATGTATCCTCTTTGCTGTAGTATTTAAAAGATGCTTCTGGGCTGCAATACCAATCAGCAGTATTCTTTAGAAATGTCAATAGCTGGCATACTAGCACTTCAAATCCATACCCCTTATAAATGGGGAGCACTTGACATTCATTCTGTACCACACAGCAATACGTCGATGGTGATACTATAGAAGAGAGTAATGAGAGAACAAATACAAACTTCGAATTTTAGAAAGTGCAGAAGGACTTCTGGACTTGATAGTTTCCAAAACTAATGGGAAAATAATGTCAGAACAAAGTTCTGAACGCACTGAAATCTGGAGGAGCTTTACTACTGAATTCAAAGGGAAAAAACTTTTGTAATTAACAGGTATAGTTAAGAAAGTTCTTGTTCTAGAGAATGTACTTCAGGAATACGAATTTTACTGCAGCCTTGTTATTTAAAGTAGGAATGAAAAGGATAATATCTTTTCTTAACTATTTAGACTGTAAATTCTGTGCATTTAAGATTTGTTATTGTTTGTTCTCTTAAACAGATTCCATCTTTTATTAGTAGCTTAAGTGTTGTTGTATACTGTAAACTCTTGATTGAGAATGCCAGTAATTCATAGAATCATAGAATGGTTTGATTTGGAAGGGACCTTAAAGACCATCTACTTCCAACCCCCTGCCATGGTCAGGGACACCTCCCACTTGATCAGGTTGCACAAAGACCCATCCAACCTGGCCTTGAACAGTTCCAGGGAAGGGGCAGCCACAATTTCCCTGGGCAACCTGTTCCAGTGTCTCACCATCCTCATAATTAAAGAATTGCTCCCTATAGTTAGTGTCATATGGAGATTGGTCAAGGCAATGTTGGTCCAACTTAGTAATAATAAATAAATAAATATTAATGTCATATAATAAAGCATAATTTCTTGTCTCAAACTAAGCACATTGCTTAAAATAACATAACATTCCCCTGCCTCTGTCTGTCATAGGAATCAATCTCTTTTTGGCAGGTTAATATCTAACATCCATTCAACATCTTCTAATTATATCAAAGCCACTCAGTCACACATTCTTAAAGAAAACCACATCAAAATACCAATAAACTGTAGAATGAAGAAACCCCACAAGAAAATCACCTCTCATTTCTCATAACAAAATTTTCTTCAGTAGTAGGATTGTGCAAGTAACTTTAAAAATACAACACACCTACTAATACCATTACCAGTAGATAAATTAGGGTATGTCCGGAATACAGTCAAAGGTTTAATAAATATGGAAACAGCTAAACTATGTTTATGCTAGCTAGATTATATCTTGATTAGTTTGCCCATGTCAGTGCTGGAAGCAGTCCCATCAGGTTTGGTAGATCCAGTTCATCAAGTAGCATCTCAAGTAAGATATTTTTCCAAATAGAGCTGTGTTGCTCTCAGAAGCTCTGCCCTCTGTGCTTACCTCTGAAGTGACTACGCCTTCTGTCACTCAGTATGTGGAAGGAGGGAGACATTGCTTGATGACTTCATCCCACACTCAGTCTTTCTGGCTCTGTGCAGTGTGGCTGCATGCACTTGGTATAACTGTAGTTTAGCTACACAATTTTTAGTCTGTTGCTTCAATGGCTTTGTGGTCTATCCTGAGCTGAGACACAGAGCTATTTTCATTGGTATCTAAGCTACCTAAAGGCAATTTTCACAATGTCTGCATAAACTAGAGGCCAGATTACAGCAAGTTAAAAAACAATTATTAGATTATCTCAGCACAGTGGTATAACATGACCATTTAAGACCAGTGGTCTTAAAACAGTCTCACTGCTTAAATTAACCTTTCATGTCAACTTTTATCTTACTCTTATTTCTTCAGCAGCTTTTGTAATCAGTTTTGATTTGCCTATCTTACATATTTTCACCTATTTGACATCCTTAGCAAGATATTTGAATGAACTGCATTTTAATGAACCGTGCGGGAAAATCCATTTGTCATCAGTTCTGCCATTTTTGCTCAAATCTATAATCAGCTAATATAATTAAAAGGACTAGCCCAAGAATGAAGTGCTGCCTAATGTAATGGTTACTGTGACGGTCCCTAAGGGATGAAGCTGAAACTACTACAGTGATTCCACAACATGACCATCACTAGAGTTCAGGGAACCTGCCCCTCCATGTGATTCAGACAAATAGAGTTGGCTGTAGGACAAGCTGAAATGGGTGGATTCATCAATGGTTTCATCAGTGTACTGATGAAAATAAAGAGCTTACTGCTGACTTCTTGTTAAAGGTTTTGGGTAAATGCATCTTTGTTAAAACATCACAATCAATTTGGTAAACTCCCTCATGACTTTGATTACAGCTCCTGTTCTCAGATGTTACCCTTTAATCCACAAGAAAAAAGAATTAATGTTCAATGGTCTTAAATGTATTTTTAAGTTTCTCTGAAACCTATGCATCAGCTTGTGGAAACAGCTCATACAAAACAGTAAATGCAGATTTAATGAAGGACATAAGGAGCAGCAAATCCAGGGAGACACTCAGGCAGTCTAAGAAAAAAACCAAAAAATGTTAATGGAATGGAACTCAGTAGGTCATGGAAGTAGGTCAAGAATAATTATCTATATTTGGTAAGTTGTGGGGAACAGGAATGGTGTCTGAGGACTGGAGGAGAGCAAATATCACTCCAGTCTTCAAAAAGGGTACGAAGGAGGACCTGGGTAGCAATAGACTGGTCAGCCTCACCTCCATCCCTGAAAAGGTGATGGAACAACTTATCCTCAGTGCTGTCTGTAGGCATATCAAAGATAACATGGTCGTTAGGAGCAGCCAACACAATTTTACCAAGGTGGTCATGCTTAACTGACCTGATAGCCTTTTATGAGGACATAACCAGGTGGATAGGTTATGGTAGAGCAGTGGATGTTTTTTTTCTTGATTTCAGTAAAGCGTTTGACACCACAGCATCCTTGCAGCTAAACTGAGGAAGTGTGGTCTGGATGATGGGGTAGTGAGGTGGATTGTGAACTGGTTGAAGGAAAGAAGTCAGAGAGTTGTGGTCAATGGGACAGAGTTTAGTCGGAGGCCTGTATCTAGTGGAGTCCCTCAGGGGTCAGTACGGGGACCAGTACTATTCAATATATTCACCAGCGCCCTGGATGAGGGAACAGAGTGCACTGTCAGCAAGTTTGCTGATGACACTAAACTGGGAGGAGTGGCTGACACACCAGAAGGCTGTGCTGCCACTCAGTGAGACCTAGACTGGCTAGAGAGTTGGGTGGGGAAAAATTTAATGAAATACACCAAGGGCAAGTGTAGAGTCTTGCATCTGGGAAAGAACAACCGCATGTACCAGGATAGGTTGAGGACTGACCTGTTGGAGAGCAGCGTAGGGGAAAGAGACCTGGGGGTCCTGGTGGACAACAGGATGAGCAGGAGCCAGCCATGTGCCCTTGTGGCCAAGAAGGCCAATGGCATCCTGGGATGTATTACAAGGGGTGTGGTGAGTAGGTCAAGAGAGGTACTCCTCGCCCTCTACTCTGCCCTGGTGAGGCCGCATCTGGAATATTGTGTCCAGTTCTGGGCCCCTCAATTCAAGAAGGACAGGGAACTGCTTGAAAGAGTCCAGTGCAGAGCCACAAAGATAATTAAGGGAGTGGAACATCTCCCTTATGAGGAAAGGCTGAGGGAGCTGGGCCTCTTTAGCTCGGAGAAGAGGAGACTGAGGGGCGACCTCATTAACGTTTACAAATACGTAAAGGGCGAGCGTCAGGAGGATACAGCCAGGCTCTTCTCAGTGATGTCCAATGATAGGACAAGGGGCAATGGGTGCAAGCTGGAGCACAGGAGGTTCCACATAAACATGAGGAAAACCTTTTCACTGTGAGGGTGACAGAACACTGGAACAGGCTGCCCAGAAAGGCTGTGGAGTCTCCTCCTCTGAAGACATTCAAAAACCACCTGGATGCGTTCCTGTGTAACCAACTCTAGGGGATCCTGCTCTGACAGGGGGCTTGGACTAGATGATCTTTTGAGGTCTCTTCCAACCCCTAACATTCTGTGATTCTGTGATTCTGTGAAATGCTGCAAGCAATATAGTGGACTCAAGAGGGTAGAATCTCATGTCAGTGACACAAAATTTTGAGCATTAATTCCTGTGACTATTAGTGGAAATATGTGCCAATTTTCTCACAGCATGCATATGAGCTACTGCTGATCAGTTCAAAGCACAAGTTCAGTTGAATGTTGCTAGCCCTTTGAATAAGAGATAGGGCTGTTAATTCAGAAGCTGAGCACCCTTCTAATAAAGCATGCCTGATAATCAAACTTATTAAGAAATTATATTTTGAAATATTAGTTTAGGGCTACTGACTCAGACAAAATATGCATATTTTAAAGGGCCTAATTTACTAAATTAACATTAAAAACAAATCACTTATTCATAATTTTATTTTAATGATGTGATTTATTCTTTTGAGTTCCATTAAGATAAGTGAACTAGTGGACCTGGGCATAGATTGTAGGTCCTCTGGAATACTGCATCTGTCTGGTATGGTGTGTTTTTTCAAACCACCTGCAATCTTAGCTTTGCTGGAGGGCTGAAGCCAGTACCTCAAATTATCAAAACAAGCTTCCAGAGTACTCCTTTACCATAATTTTTGCCCAAATGTTGTTTCTGACATTTTCAGGACCCTTCAAGGGGAAGGTGTTACAAGGTCTTCTTGAATTTCCTCTGTAGCATAGCATTTTTCGCAGATTCCAGGTGAAGGAACTGGCTGCCACCACTCCCAGGAGTGGTAACTTACTTGGTTACTTATTGAACTAGATAGTAGCTAGCTAGAAATACAGATTGCCAATGTCTAAAAAATCTGGTTAAGGTACCTTCTGCCATAGGTGGTGGTGGTGTGTCTAGGTCTATAGTCAGTAGATTAAGAAAGTGTTCATGTGACAAGGGTTCTGTGTCTGGTTCAGTGCTGGAAGTAAGAAGGGGCTTATTGAGGACCTACAGACATCACAGGCGTGAATGTATGGTACCTGTATTCTGTGCTGAGATGAGAAGAGACTGGTTCCTGTTATCAAACACATTCATTTGTTGGAAGTTCTGCCAATTAAAGACTGGCAATGGCATTACATATTTGAAATACCCAGAAACATTATGAATCTTGCCTAAGGTGACATATTTTTCCGCTTTTAAAACTGGACAAAAGCATTTCCATCGTTGAGAAATTTCAGTCTTCCAGGATTTCTCTGAACTTTACATAAATAATTGTCCTAGGTCAACTGAATATAAACAACTCATTTATCAGTAAAATAGCCTTCCCATGCTTTTTAACTATCTCCATTGCTTCCACCAACATATCACATTAGTTACAGCCAACAATAATCAGCCTATCTCCTTTGACTTTTCCAGAGAAATGTCTGTCTTCATTATGCCAGTACTAAAACTCAGGCTTCCTGTTCTCCTCAAAAACAGCAGGAGGCTCCGGGTGCAGGTACATCAGCAGCATTGGAGGCAGCTGCCTGGGGGCCCCTGTGAGGAGCGGCCGGGGCTGCCCCGCGCCGGACACAGCCGGTTCCAGGCGGCTCCAACGGCCCCAGCGCAGGGCACAGCTGAGCCCCTCAGCCACGGGCGGGCGCCTCGGGGAAACCTGTGTCAGAAAGGGCAAAACGCTGCCCGGCAGCCAGGGCTGAGGGAAACGGGGAGAAACAGCCCTGCCAGCCCCGAGGGGACAGCAGCAGGAGGGGCTGCAGAGGCCCCGGCAGAGATGCCCCTGCGGCCCCGGGAGAGACCCCGGTGGGGCAGGTGTTTCGCTGGGAAGGCCCCAGGGAAAATGTGAGGAGGAAGGAGTGCTAGCTAGGAAGTGTTTTGGACTGACTGCAGCCCCCTATTCCCCATTCCCCCTGCCCCTGCTCCCTCAGTGGGAAGAGGTAGAGGAGTCACAGATGGAGGACTGAGGTTGAACCTGTGAAAAAAAAAGAGGGTATGGGGAAGAAGGTGTTTCGTTTTTTGTCCTTTTATTCTTACCATCTGATTCTATTTTGCTTTGCAATGGATTTAGATTTTCCCATGTTCAGTCTTGGTTTGCCTGTCACTGTAACTAGTAAGTGTCCTTGTCTTTATCTTGACCCACAAGCTTTTCCATCTTATTTTCTCCCCGTCTTGTTGAGCAGGGAGACTGAAAGAGCAGCTGGGTGGGCATCTGGGAGCCAGCTAAGGTCAACTCACCAAAAGGTGTTATTTTATTATGCCTTGCTACATTGTGTAAGGTGCAGGCTGATGGGAAACTTTTTATCTGTAAAGTGGTTTTGGTCATAAACTAAATAAATTTGTGGGTATATTTTTCCACAGCAGTGCCCTTCTTTTCCTTCTTTACCAAACTCTAAAATTAGCACTGTTTAAACTGGGGTCTAGCAGACACAACTGAAGTCCTCCAAATGTATGTTTGATGCTACACTGAAATCATGGAGTAATGTACAGTTTCTCCTTTAAAAAAAAAAAAAGGTAGCTGCACGAGATGCTGCAATTCTTTGTGCGCTGAATTTCAGGCTGGAATATAATCTTCTTCCATTACCTGTACATTGTACCTGTATGACTGGATATTTCATGTAGACTCTGTTGCTTTAAAGTTGTTGCAATCAGCTAGCCATGACCTTGTAAAGAGACAGCTGGGCTTGCCTTGGCCAAAGTGATAAATTCAAGGACCTTGAATATTTTACCTCTCTACCTCATCTTTCAAACCATACGTTAAAGAGATCAGAATTGAGTTTGTGAATTTGTGTCATATTAGCCGATCTAAAGGTGAATCTGCAAGCTAAGCCAAATCAAACTTAATTAACCTTAGCTTTTGTACTGCCTTTCCTGAGAGGCAAGTTCTGTGATCCAGCAACTAATTTGCTACAGAGCTGAAAGGAACTTTTCTGTGTAGGTACTTATGCACTCTATTAGGACAGGGTAATAAACCTTGCTGCTGGAATTAATTGAAGGTGGGTATCTGGATATGCACACATCTCTGAAGAAGGTTTCTGATTTTATCTGTCAGGAATTACCCAGCTCATCTGAGAGCAGAATAACAATTTCCTCTTGGCTGATGAATAAATACTCTATAAAATGACTAATGGTCTATTTAATTGGCCTATCGAAAAGAGCATGGTTGTGACTAATGTGCAAAATAAACCACCTTTGGAAACGTCATACAGTACTTACTATCCTTAAAGTAATGAAGCATGATGAGATCTCTACTTGATCCTAATTACTCACTGTCATTCCTGTCAAAGTTTTCTTCTCAAGAAATTAAATGTTCTTGCAAGAATGTTCAGAACATGAATGAGCTTGATTCTTTCAGTACAAATCACTAATTTTGCCCTGAATCATTAAGTTATTTATTTGAGTCTTAAATACCATGATTTCCCAATGTGTCAGCAGTGAGGGAAGTGTACTTGCAGAATGGCATATTTAATGCTAACATTAGAAAGCCTAAGGTAAATAATAATTCTTTGTTTGTGTTTCAATGGTGCATAAAATTCCACAGTTCAAATGTTTTTAGTTTCCTTTTCTTGTACATGTATCTGTTAAAATCAGCTTCAGCCAATGGAGAAATACATAGTGTAGCTGTCACTTCAAATCCAGCCTATTGACTGGAAACTGTTTAATGCACAAAGTAAGCACATTACTGGTAGTATATGTGAGAGTGCAGAATCAGGCTACAGGGCAAAATAAACTGAAAATTATTGCTGCCTGCTGTCTGTCTGGCATCCTAAGAGTGTGTGAATTGAGAAGCAGTTTTCAGGGACTACATTGCTGAAATTAAAATTAATTGATGGTTTTATTAGTAGCCTTGTTAGTAAGACTAAGTTCTTTTAGGCCCTAATTTAACAAAACTTTAAAAGGTATGTTTAAATTATTTCCAAGACAATTTATAATTGAGTAAGATGTTAGCATTTAGTTGGCTACTCACTGCTTTTCTCTATACTAAATTCAGGAACAGGACCTGCACTACAGGGAAGACACATGATACTGAAATCCATGCTCTGCGTGTTCTGTGAGCAAAAGTTAATGTGCAAGGTTTTAGAGCTCTTAGGTAGCCTGAATTAAAATGAAACACTTGAAGGGGAAAGAAGAAAGAAATCCAGTATCAAGAAATATGGTCATTAATATAAGTTACTGTACTATTAAAAAATACTATTTAATCTAAAAAAAATATATATATAAAAAAAATAATTGCACATGGTTGTTTAAAAAAACCCAACAAACACAAAAACCCCAAACACAACAAACAACGAAGAGCATAAATCATGAATGTGCTTACAGTACAATTTTAGATATTGGGAAACATCAAGTGAAAACATAATTTTTAGTTAAACATCTAATTGAGTTATTTCTTGCACACATATTAAAATTGTTTGAGCTGTTTTTTTTCCCTAATAATCAGCAAATAGAAGAATAAACAGAAATTAATTCTAATCAAATTGTTGTAGTCTCTTTTATCAAGTATGGTATTCTGAATACACTTCCCAACATGCTCTTCAGGTATCAAAGTACTTAAGTGATTTGGATGCTGTCCTGTCACCCCTGAGGAATGTGTTTAAAGTTCACAATGTATGGCAGCTAACAAGGCCATACCTGTCGTGTGCAATATTAGCAGACTGATAGCTCCAGTGACATTAATCTGTCACTTTTCAGAAGTGTGAAGTTGACTGAAAATTATTTTCAAAAAAGTAGCAAATATCAATAAGTTTTATTATAAACAAAATTCAAACATTTGCATATTTCTGTTGCTATGCAGTGCCATCAATGTCACTGCTAACTGCAGAATATCAATCACTCTCCCTTACAAAGTGCCATATACTGTAGTAGATCAGAATATTTTGCTCATGGTTTGTGGTGTCTGAAGAGAAGACTAAATTATAGCTGAGAACAGATCACAGTTTTCATGGAAGGGCTCCAGTAATCCAGTTCTGCTGAAGTAATGATCTATCATTTCTTGCTTTCTGGTATGGACTCCGTAAGCTTCTGACACTGGTTCCAGAATTTTATTTATTTTCTATTTATCTCTGCTTCTTTTTGTGATATATAGAAAACTTCATTCAAACAGGTGGCATACACTTTTCAATCTCTTTCCCTCCCACCTCCACCTACCTGCAGCCATTGTTCCCATCAGATTTACTGGTTAGACCTTTAAACTTTCATGTGACATTTTTCCAGTACTGACAGCTTTGTGTAAATGCTCACAGAATATTAGTATACAGCCACAGCAGTCAGAAATCCAGTGCAACCATCACACAACAGTTTCTTGCTTGACATTGCTAGCAAAATGTATGTTTTGGCAATGGGCATCATAAGTCTCATTTAGGCAGCATGATTGCTGATCTACCTTCAAACAACAAGGAAGTAGTCACTCTTCAGAGAGCTTAGATCAAGGAGATGAGGACAGGGGAGATCCTAAGCCCCATAAACAGAGTGGAAGAGGAGACAGGGAGGAATTTAGAGAGACTGTTCCATAAGGTAGGGCACATTACTGTATTAATGGTCACAGGAAAGGCATTGCAGTAGGGATATCTCATCTGTCCTGTTTCTTTTGCCAGATATATTTCCTCAAGGCTTCCAAATGCATTACAGTTGCACAGAAAGCTTGACCAATGTATTCATCATAATTGATCAAACTGACTTTGAGGGTGTCCTTCAGGTGCTTCTGACAGTGATTTGAAAAAAGTTCCACTTTCTGGCTGCCTTGTGGTTTTTATGGCTCCTAGTGAACATCAATAATAAGAATTTAATTTTAATTTTTCTGTAAGGGATCTTATTTATAGAGCAATTTCATGTGCAGTGTCTTGTCTTTATGAAATGATTGCCAACTCAGGCAGCTGTTAAGGTTTACTGCTTAGGCCTTCCTTCAAGGTACAATATGAATATTACCTTCAAAAGTAATTTAGACTACAAGGTACTGAGAATATAGCAAGCTGCCCATCCTGTACTGGAATGCTGGTTGATTTTATAAACTGACTTTTCTGGTTTCTCTGGCATAGAATCATAGGCCAACCATGATATGCAGGCCCTTAGTAGTTTCAAGTCAGCCAGGAGCCTGAGCTTAAACTAGGAGAGACAAAAGCCAGGGCAGCTGACTCAAGCTGGATAACAGGTGTAGCCCATACCATAAACATCACGCTCATTATAAAGGGCAATGTTTACTGAGGATTGGGCCTCCTGCTTTCACGTTTAGTGATACTGCTGTATATTTGTTGGGCCGAGTATGACTTTGTATACTTTATATTGGCATTAATATTAGCTTTGCTGGTTTTACTTCAACCCAGGAGTCTCCTCTTCTTTTCCCAATTCCCCTTCTTGGCTGGGTAGAGGTCATTGGATGATAGAGCACTTGGTATTGTTTAGCTGCACATGTGGGCTAAATGTAGACACTGATCTACCTTAATTCAGCAGTTCAGCTTTTACATTCTCCTTCATCTTCAAATATGTGGCTGACAACTCTGATCATTAAAAAAGTGTCAAGTACAATTTACCATTAACATTTTTGTGGCTTTAACTATGGTGTTATGTTTTCTCAGTATGTTATTCTTTATGCGTGCTTGGACAATGATCAGCTGTTTATTTACTTCTCCCATTTCCAAAGTAAGATCTTAGTAAAAAAAAAAAAGCACAACATCAAAACAACTCAATTTTTGAAACTTCAGGAGCAATCCAAATAGATAATAATGTAGAAAATAGGTTACAATACTTAATGTTTCAGTAAAGAGAATTAAGAACTCCACTAACACACTGTTTCTAGATTAATCTATTTCAGCATTTCATGGTAGAAGAATTTTTTTCCATACCTACAGGTATGTTTGTGCACAAAATTATGGGCCCTATAGCTCTTCTATTCATGGAATATTTTGCATTTGCCAACCTTTTTCTGGATCAGAGAAAATCAGAATTTTAAATACAATTAAAATTATTTATGCAGGCATGTAAATTAAAGTAGGGGGATCTTGCTGCTGCTTACATGTGAATGTACATTTGTCCCTGATTGCAGTATGCATTGAGGGTTGTGGACAGGAAGCAAGTAGGCCTGGAACCTTTTATTGGCAAATGTCATGTGAAAGGCAGGAATGCATTAAAAGGATGTTACCTCATGGAGAAACATTCTGATGTTCTCTGGGACAATTGAAAATGATGTCACATGCTTAGGAGCAAGGTCCAAATTTAACACGTTTGCACATTATTGGTTCACAGACAATACTAGATGGCTGATGTTTGCATTTTAATAGTAAAAAATGCCATCTATATAAGATCTTGAAACATCTGCATGCTGCCTTCCTAGTGTGTCTACTTCAAACCTTCTTACCTAAACAAGTGAAGGATTCTTTTCTGCTCATTTTACTTGTATTTCCTTATATCTTTGTGTATACTTTACAAAACAGACAGTGGGTGATGGATACTGATCCTGTGTTTTCAGGATTCTTGAGTAGTGGCTTATAATCTGCCTTGTATCTCTTGTAGACCTCATAGTGAACTACTTTCATTTTAAATCCCCTGTGTGCTGCCAGTGTGGTATAAAGAAAGATGTCTAAACAGTTTCTTGAAAAGTAACATGCTAGAGGGAAAGTTCTGATCAACTGTATAAAACAATTTTCAAAACAATGAAAGCTTCTCAAAGCCAGTGGGATTTTTTAAGTCACAAATGGTTCCAATAACTCAATTTCAAATTCAGTCCCCAGACAAACTCACAGAAATCTGTAGTATTTTGTTAATTTCTTTCCTTTTACTGTTAGATTTGAAAGCAAAAAACATTCACAATTTTTTCCTTTTTTTTTCTTTTCCAGTTTTTTTTTTTTTTTTTTCCCCACTATAATTAATTCAAACAGTTAAGTAATGGAGAGGTGTAAAATATTTTAGACTCATTGTATTCAGTACCTAGTATCAACAAGATGCACTTAGGAAATCTCTAATACTTTCCAAAGTAAATCTCTTTCTATGGAATAGACTAACTGTCTTTTCATTGCTTATTGCTACTGTTCTGGGTAAAAGCCAAGAGTACAGTTCTATTTTTATTTTTATTTTTTTCTATTGTCAAATAGCTTATTTTACAATGGTGAACCTCTGGGTCAGCTAGCTACCACTCTGCCACTTTGTGACTTTCTTCCCTCCTGCTGCTTGAAAAGTGAGATTTAGGTAGTTTCTACTGTGCATATAAACAAGTGATTTGCATTGATTTACATATAATTTCTGTGTTTGTAAACATTACATAAAAGTGTAGAAATTAATCCTTTAAGATTGATTTTTACATAATTTGAAGGAAAAAAAACAACCAAAAAACCAAAAACAGGCTAAAAAGGGAACTGATTAACGCAAGTACTCCAAGTGCAATTGGGCCGAGCTAGCATGTTATAATGGAGTATTTGGCAGAACATGAAAATGCTACCACAGTAGGGATTAAGTTCTCATTTTCACTCAAAAAAAGAGCAGATTTTGCCACCTTCCTCTTGGAGAGAACATTAGTCTGCACTAAAGTTGTTGAAACTGCCCATAGTGCAAAATATTGCTTAATATGAACTCTAAAATTAGAAGAAGTGGTTTGTGTAACCCAACAAATTATGTTTAAAGACCAGTCGCAGAGATGTACACACAAGAACTTCATGTGATTTTATGTGATTTGGGCATTTCATTTAGCAAGGTTTTTAAGTCAAGTAATGAATAGACCAATACAAGTTATTTTTGTTGGGAATGTAGTATATGATTTTTGGTTAGGGCACTTTCAGAGTACCTGGGGTAGGATGGCTTTATAATAGTAGATCTGAAACCACAGTGTAGCATCGTTCCACCCTCTGCCATCAAGACAATCTGAGAGGCAGTTTTCCTGCACAGAATTTAATGGGAGTTTTGCCATTTGCTGTGTTCTTTGTTGAGTTAGGGTTTTCATCAAAATAAGACCTATAGTCTTCAATAGATCACTGTGTTGAATTGTTCAGTTATTCAGAAATACGTATTTGTCTGAAAACATAATACTTTTCCTGAAATTACCTGGTTAACTAGAGAATAGAGTAATAGTTTGTGTAAGGTTCTATAAAGTGAGAGACATCTGTATTAGTAAAGAACTACTGATTAAAGAATACTAAAATAGGTAATTATTTAAGTTACAGGAAAGATGGAATTATAAACTTGAAAAGCTGTAATAAAAAAAAAATAATTATGGAAAATGGAGCTCAAAAACCTTCTAAATTATTGTGATCTATTTCCTTTTAACGACATCACTTTATAATAAATTTGGGAGGTGAGTGCATCTCCAAGACATCCTATTTTTAATGCATTCTCTAATTTTCTAATTGTTTGTTTGTGGGGAAAATAATATAAATACATACACCTTATCCATAGCGCTCATTAAATATTTTACTATCATTCTAGAGAATATGCTGATAAACATGTTTAAAGATTGTATTATGTTTCCACAGCAAGGTTTGGGGCGGGGGGGAGGGTGGAGGGGGTTGCAGGAAGTCTTCAAAGAGAACATACCAGAAGCTTCCACTGTGTCTGACAGTCAGTGCTAGCCAGCTCCAAGACAGACTCACCGCTGGCCAAAGTTGAGCCAATCAGTGATGGTGGTAGAGCTTCTGTGGCAGCAGAAGGGGGAAAAATAAGAATTATAAGAATATGTGAGATAAACAGCTATACAGACACCAAGGTCAGTGAAGAAGGAGGGGAAAGAGGTGCTCCAGGCACCAGAGCAGAGATTCCCCTGCAGCCTGTGGAGAAGGTAGATGTACCTGAAGGAGGCTTTGACCCTATGGAGAGGGACCTACACTGGAGCAGATCTTCTGGAAGGAGTTGTGACCCCAGGGGGGACTCACTCTGGAACAGTTTGCTCCTGAAGGGCTGCACTTTGTGAAAAGGACCTGTGGGACAACAGGACAGACCCTTTTGTTAAATCTAATAAAAGGAATGTAGCCCTGCCAGTCTGCCTGCGCCCTACAGAGGGACTGTCTTGCAAAAGAGCAGGCTAAATCACTGTGATTCTTACCTTGGATAAGGAGAAGAGGCAGAAGGAATAGACCATTGTGTTAGCCAAGGAATTGGCCAAGATAAAACTCTGGTGCCTGGCCTTGGCATCTTGACTGCAAATTACGTGACAAGACCCACACTGGAGAAGTTCATGGAGGACTGTCTCCCATGAGTGTGATCTTCTGCAGGAGCAGGGGAAGAGTGCAGGGAGGAAGGAGAGGCAGAGACAACATGTAGTGATGTTTTTAGTTTGAGCAAGCTCTTTGCTGATTTTTTTTTCTTTCAGTGAACTTTTTAGCAGCGCCAGTGGACTGATAATAACCAAGGTCACTTCTGACTGTCTGCAGCCTCCCCCCCTACGGGGGAGCAGGTTAGACCGAAGGCAGGATCAGCAAATCAGAATATTCCCTTCTCATAATATTTTCTCTATTTGGCTTTCAGTATAGGTTAAGATATCACAGAAGTCATGCCTCTCTTTTTCCTTTTCCACCCACTTTTCTGCTTACTGTCGCTTCTATCGCCCTCTCTTTGTCTCTCTCTCTTTTTTTTCCGTTTTTCTTTACAGCCGACACCCGAGGGCCCCGTCCGTGCGCCCGGACACTCCCCCCTTCAGCTGGGAGTCACCAGGGAGAAGAGTTGCTGTGAGAGTTGCTGGGGGAGGAGGGAGGGGATCGGGTGTTGCACATCCCTTTACAAATATAGATATATTCCCTTATCACTAATAATTAAAATCAATCTGTTTCACTTTTCAACCCAGAGAGCCTCTCTTTCTCATTTTTCTCCCCTTTCCCTACCTTGGGGGAGGAGTGGGAGGAGGGGTGAATCAAGAGACTGCCAAACCGATACAAATGAACTGACCGCGGCCTCCATTCCCTGTCCCCCTGTGCTGCTTGATGAAAGGAAGTAGAGAATTCGGGAGTGAAGCTGAGCCAGGAAAGAAGGGAGGGGTGGATGGAAGGTGTTTTAAGATTTGGTTTTATTTGTCATTACCCTACTCTGACTTTTAATTGGCAATAAATGAAATCAATTTCCCCAAAACAAGTCTGTTTTGCCCATGATGCTAATTGCTGAGTGATCTTTCTGTCCTTATCTTGACCCATGAGCCTTCCGTAGTGTTTTCTCTCCTCTGTCCTGCTGGGAAGAGGAGTGATAGAGCAGCTTGGTGGTTACCTGGAGGCCATCCAAGGTCAACCCATCAAAGTAATTGTTTCCATTCTTTTCTAAAGCAAAGTGAAATACCAGAGAGTCACAGGCAGGTCTGAACTTTGGCCTTTTTGAAATAATCAGAGTGAAAAGTAAGACTGAGAAAAATACAGCATGAAAGTTTAGAGAGAATTTTACTACTGATTCTAGGAAAATTTGTATGTTTAATTAAAATATACATCATCTTCTAAATCAAATGCTTTTGTACTGTATATTTTAATGTAGAGTTGAATTGCAATTCAAGCTAATTGGAGAAAGGTGGTTTTTTTTTTTAGTAAATTCACAGTTTTTAGGATACTGTAACATTCTACATCCCAAAATGGTTGTTTGGAAGTATACAAGTCTTTGCAGCCTAGTGGTGCTTTCTTTGCATTTCTCTTACCTCATTTCTTCCACATATTTCTCCAGAGAAGTATTCTATACACCATGAGTATAAAACAAATACTGCTATTATCTTCTAATGGAAACTTTATGCTTATTGCAAGAACCTGACATTTTCAGAAGCAAAGCATATCTTTCTGATATGAAGTCTGAATTACAGTAATGTGGTCATTGCACCTAGCAATGGAGTAACTTAAGGATGATCCACCCTAATGTTCTCCCTTTGTAGAGGAAATTAAAAAGGATGATGTATTGCAGTTCTACTCCTCCTTGCAAATATCATGTCCATTTTGACCTCCACCAAAAGATGGCAATCCAAGTCCACAAAAGACTTGGTTTCTGAATTGATGGTACATCCATTATATACGTGGATGTATACATACTTCTCCTTTAATTATTTCATTGCATTGATCTCTTTTTGGCCAGGCTTTATTTGATGGACAGTTGATTAAAATATTGGTGCATTTGATATAAAAAAATGGTAGTAATTAATTAGTTCTGCTTTCACTTCAGTACCACTTGTCACTACCAGAGAAATTACTATAAGTATGAACAGGAGACTCCTTACCTTCTTGCCAAAGTCAGGTATGACTCCGCTCTTAACAAATTTCCTCAGTCTCTCTCTCCCTCTTTGATAGTCACATCTGCTTTTTCCTTTAATCACGTCTTATGAAGTCTCTGGAGGAGATGCTCTGGGTGGAGGAGGAGGGAGTTGTTTAGGCAGACACATAAATATTGATTAGCCTCAGCTAAAGCAAGAGGTGCATGCTGAACAAGGACCTCAGTCTGGTTCCTCTAAATTACAGTGCTCTAGATTGCTCATATTTTTTCTCTCTTTGGAGATTTGTCCATTAGGAACCATTTCTGATCTGCATTACTGATGACCATGGTGCTGTCTGTGTCCCCTTTCTCCCACTCTCATCTAGGCTTGACTATTTTTTCTAGTTATTGACTGCTACAGTAAATATTTTCTTTGAAACAATTTTTCCTCATATCACTAGCACTGGCCAACAAAACACCAGTTTTAATCTCCTGTGTCATAACAATTGAACAAATATTGAACAAATATTGAATGTTGTTGCAGTCATGTTCTATGCCTCTAGTCTTCAAGCCTAATTCTCATTCCTTCTCCTTTTTTTGGCTTTACCTAGTTATTATTAAATCAGGTATCTGGGAACATTCTGGCCAAGTGTATGACAATTGACACCCACCCTAAAGGTGTAAGTTGAGTTTATCTCAATTGCAATAAATGACTAAAAACAGACACCAACATACTCCTTTCCAAAACTCATTGTCATGCTGCTGTTCTCAACTATTTATGTCTTATCTACTCCCCACTAACTCTCTGAAATACCCATACAACAATAGGGTGTAGAATTTTTCTGTGGCATTAATTACTGCATTGAGAATTTAGCTTCAAATACTTTTTTCTAAAATACAGTAGCATGTACTTTCTTTTCTCATTGAGTGAATGTTTTATTTATGCATAAAAAATCCTACATATGTGAAAATATATAATACATCGAACTTGCGTTCATTTTTTCATTACTGAATCCTACTTCGTAGAGTGAAATAATATGCAGACATTTTACATATTGTCTGAAGTACAAATAATGAACATTACTGGTTGTATTTTAATTCAAAAAGAGAAAAGGTGTATTTTTTTATAAAATTGTCATCTAATATATATTTAATAAAAATCTTTCTTCACTGATGTTTTAGTGAAGATTTAAAATTAATGAACTCCGTTTTTTTACTACATTATGTTCCTATTGTAAATTTTAGTATTTTTCTTTTCTTTACTAAGTTCATCCTTTAACAGTCTGAAGTGTTTAATATGTGGTCCAATTTTGAGTTAGGTAAATGAGAGCCACAGTGTTGACCTGCTTTAATGTGCTTTAATTCACAGTGAATACACAGTCCTTTGTATTGTTGAATATCATATCTTTAACTAGCTAGTCCTAATCCTGCTTAGCAAATCATTATCATAAAAAAGAGTGACTGTTTTTTCTGCTCACTACATGGTTTAATATTAAGCCTAGAATAGATTTCAGAGTACATGGACTCTAAAGCATCTAAAACTGTGGGAATGAAACTTTATATGGCCTACCAACAGCCCTGAGTTAACCTTCGTAAGTTCTTCTCAACAAAAGAGAATTGTCACCAGTTCAATAGGATTCTTGCAAAATACTTAGCAGTAACCACCCTTCATTTCCATTGCCTATCTGTGCACTAGGTAAACTCTGACTCTTTATTAAGTATGTCCTGAGTTTACAGTTCAGCAATATTTTCCTTTTCACATTGCAACTGCTGTTCTGCATGTACAAACCCATCCTCCTATGACCATCAGTTGTTTGATAAGGTCAGTGTGAGTTAAACAGTTTCATGATCACAGCTTTACTTCTTTGAGGCTTGGCAAACAACCCATTTACACAAGCATTTTGGCTTTGGTAACAGGGAGATGTCACAGGTTCAGTCCTTTCACAGGTGCCACATCCTCCTCAAGTAATAACTCCAAGGTCCATTTCTCTATCCTGGCATTTATACTGAATGTCACATATATATGGGATGGAATAATCTCTTAGGCCAATTTTGCCATCTGTCTAGTTTGCTCCTCCCTACAGAAGGGTCGCAGATACGACTCTTCTAGTCCTTTAGTGTCCAGAGCAGCAGATTCAACAAGCAGAGCAACGTGTCCTTGGTCTCTCAGCAGTAATTATAAACATTCGGGCCTTATCAGTCCACTGGCTGGAAAACTTGCTGCTACTTTCAGCAAGTGTGCTGCTTAGAAGAGAGTTCACTGAAGAAAAAAAAAAATCAGTCAAAAGAAAATTGGCTTCATCCTGGCTCAAATCAGGACAGTTTAGAAGAGAAGCATTAGGAGACTGACAAGGCAGCAGATAGATAATTTATTTTCATTTATTCAGGGATATTTTTTTTTCTTTGAAAGAAGGAATGAAGACTCATGTCATTACTAGACTAAGGCTCCATCCACCAGCTGAGCAACTTGGAACTTGAATTGAATGAATAAAGGAGCTGAAGGATATTGAAGGAAGAAGCAAAGGAGAAGGAGGAAAGACTGCTTAACCTTTAAAGTTAGCCTCAGGGCTTTTTTGGGTTTTGTTTAAATGGACCAGTTTCACATCTCTAAAATCTGCACTACCATGAATTGCAGATGACCTAGATAAAGGTAAGATTTGGTCTGTTTCTCAGGTCCAGTCAATTTAATAGATGTTCAGCATTCAGTGAAGAAACTGTGAAGGCACAATGTTCACAAGTTCATCCAGAGTGAATCTTCTTGGTATTTCCTCTCTATCCTCCTCTAAAATAGTTTCAAATTTCTCCAAAAATTTTAAATATGATTTTAAGAAATCTGAGTTGAGTTAAAATATTCTTTCAAAATAGTCCCTCCACTGAGCTTTGTGTCTAAGATGGAATTCAGAAAAGTCCAAAAAAGAGTGGGAAGAAAAAAACATACCTTTAGCTTGTGCACTAATTTTCAGGATTGACACACCAGGTTTAGATACTTCTTCTCTTAGGTACAACAAACAATGGCAATAACAATGATGATTACATATGCAGGTTTTGAAATTCCACACCAACGTATTTGTGAAAGCTGCAAGGCAGAAATATTTATCATTTCACTACAAATGGGAAGAGAATAAAAATGAAAACCCTTGACACTCTGAAAAAAAATCTTATCTTCTGATTACTTGCTGTAGCACTTCTCATTTATGGTTTTTCTTCTCAGGGTATTTATAAAACCAATTTGGGTCATTTCAAGTTGAAGCTCTGACAATTGTCTAGTAAGAAGCATAGGTTTGCATAAAGGAACCATACATAAAACATCATATCACAAAGGTAATGTGGCACTGGTACAGTGGGAAACTTATGTTGACAATTTTTCCCCCAGTATAGAGTCATAAAAGCCACAGCTTTCAGGTAAGTTACTAGCAAAATTCAGCCAGCAAATGCCTAGATAGAATAATCTGACCAAATAAACAGAGCTAGCAGAAACTTTAACATAAAGTTATAGTAAGTTAACTGAAAATGATGATAAGGAAGGTCACAAGATCTCTCATTCACAGTGTCAGCATTTGAATAATCCTTTATTAGTACTGTAATTAGAACATTCATAGCATGGCTAGCTTTCAATATTTTCTCTCATGCTCCTTCTCCACAGTTTCCCTTCATCTTTTCTTCTGGAAGTATGAAATTTACAGAACAAAATAAGCATAAGTTATACACTTAGAGAAGAAAAAACAGAAAATATTATAAAATGTTATAAAATTAGATACTGTCTAAATTATAAAAATGGATATAACCCTTTTTTAATAACCTCTGTAGTTCATCGGTATACTACAAATGGAAACAAGAAGGAGTTAATTTATTGAAGCTTTTTTTTTTTTGAAGCAGCGCAATGAACATTTTTCTCTTAACTTTGATTGTGTTCAGTACTAATTAAAATGTTTTACATAGTTTCTCTTAGTAGTGTCACTTAGAAAATTGGACAAAAGGCACAGTGTACGATAATGAATAATATCTTTGCAATCATCAAGGTGAGACAAAAGCAATATCAACTATAAGTCATCATAATTAAATAAATTAACATGGAGAGACAATGTTTTGTTAAAACAACTCCTACTTCCTAACTAGGGAGCTTATTCTCAGCCTAAAGCAGATTCAGTCTTCATAGCTGTCCTGGAATCCATTTTCCTCTTGGTAGAAACACAGAATATAAATTTAAATCTACTTTGTGTAGGGTCGAAGTATTGACATCCCATAAAAGGGTATCTTTCTCTGAGCTAGCTGCCCACAGTGTTATTGAAATTATATGTGAAATTATATGTGAAATAATACAATTTTTAAAGTTAATTGCATCTCCTTCCAGAAGCAGAACCAGTGTACTAGTGCTGTACTAGTAGCTGAACCAAAGCAGAAATAGCAAACAATCTATTACATGGCAGTCGTATGAGCAGCTTATGGAAATAGAGATGACACTGAATCCAGATATAAACTTGACAGCATGTTAGGCTGTTGGATGTGGGGGTTTTGACTCAGCTGGAGTAGAATACATGTTCTGCACAAAATCAAATTTAATTTTTTTCCTTTCAAAATTGAAGTTTTAAAATTCTCACAAAGGGGAAGAATTAGAATGCAAATACATACTGTGTGTGTATGTATGCCCCAAAACATGTATGAATATTAAAGTTAGAAATGTAATTCTCCTTTTTTGCCTTATGTCTGTCAAGAATGCATGCCTGGTGGTGGAGAATAATGAGTTATACATAACAAAATACAAATTCTTGAGGTATCTCCAACTCCAGATCAGAATACTGAGTCTGTAGCCAGTCTTTACCTTTACTTATTTCACAACAAAACAATCAAACAAATAAACTCTAGGTATAATAAAATACATTTTTACTTATTAATTTTAGCAGGGTATTTGTGCATAGCAAGTAATAGAAAAAATTCAGTGTTAAGGACTTGTATACATTCACATCAAAAGACTTTTCATTTGTGACTGTGTCTTTGAAGCATGTGTTTCTGTTCCAGATTAAAAAGGTGAAATATTTATTAGTGTACAAGATTATAACAAATTGATTCTATTCCACTTTGCAACAAGACTTCCAAATGCTGTAATTCTTTGAGAAGAAGAATTAATCACACTGTATTGCTTTTTCACAGGAGCCAAGGTTTCTCGTAATCTCTGGAAACCCAGACAGCTGAGAAACTGCAAGGCAGGTAGGGAGGGAGACAATGGAGACTTCAGGCTTCCAGGACAGTCAGCCTCCTGAGTAGCTTGCAGTGGAGCCAGCAGCCCAGGACCTTACATTGGCACATTGACAGGCAGCTGCACCAATGTCCAGCATAAACTATTCTATTGGGGTCTGTTTTCCAGCAAAAGGCTACTAAGAGAGATGTGACCCCACAGAAAGCTTTCATTTTCACAAAGTAGGACATTCAGGGAAACAACTGTTTCATATAATGTATTCATTTCTGCTTAGTTTCGGGTCTTCCCAGTACATCCAGTACTCTCTTGGAGTACATATGTGTATTCTCACTGCTCCAGATAATTTCTGCTAAATTCAGCAATTATGTAACCTTGGAGATAACTATGTGACTTTGGGGGTAACTATAAGTATGATAAATTTTATATTTAATTGTAAAATTATAAATAAAAAATCTACTGAAAGATATAAAGAGTTTTAATAATTTTATTTCAAAATGTGCAACAGGCCAGGATTTTGCCTAGCATTGTTTAAACATGCTTGAAATCTCAAGTGAAATTAAGTCATTAAGGATTTCCTAGCATTTTAGTAATACGAATATTGCTTTGATTGCTTAACGTTGTTATAGATTTTATTAATAATCACTGAAGATAGAGAAAAATATTCCTGTAATTTTAATTGTAACACAAAATCCAGTCTTGCACTGAAAGCCTTCTGTCTGCTCTGCTTTTCTGCATACTGGGAAAAAGTAGTCTATCAAAGCTTGTACAAAGTGAAAGCAAAACTCTTCTCTTGTCTTCAAGAGACAGGAGAGAGGCTGTGAAGTAGTTAGCTTTCTCATGGCAAGCACAGAAGATAGAATGAGAATGACCTGTGCTGTGGGTGAGAGTGTGCTGCTCTTCTGTATCAAAGTTCTTGGATCAAAATCTGAGATATAGATATCTTGTACTTCTGAAGAGAAAGTCATGGAACAACCCGTAAGAGAAAAATGGACTAAACTGACATGCTGCAGAACTGCTATCCTCATATTAGTGTTCCACATTTGCAACTGGTGTCATTGTAAACAGGTAGGCCCTGGTCTCTTCTCACAAGTAACTGGTGATAGAACAAGAGGAAATGGCCTCAAGGTGCACGAGATGAGGTCTAGATTAGACATTAGGAAGAACTTTTTCACTGAAAGGGTTGTCAGACATTGGAACATGCTGCCCAGGGAGGTGGTTGAGTCACCATCCCTGGTTGTGTTTAAAAGTCATCTAGATGTAGTACTTGGGAATGTGGCTTAGTGCTGGGCTTGGTAGAGTAGGGTTAATGGTTGGACTAGATGATCTCAAAGGTCTTTTCTAGCCTACGTGATTCTATGATCCCACAGAATTGCAAATAAGAAGCGAAGTCCATGTGGCCCTGCATAAGAAAAGATGTCAGTTCATAAAGTTATTTCCTGTATAATGTGGCCTACTATTCCAAAATGTTGTAGATTTTTTAATGCAGAATTTTCATAAAGCAAGTTATATTGTTAAGATGTTTTACTGAGCTCTAGTGGCAAATGAATTTTGCTTGAAGTGATTTTACCTGACTTCCTGCATTGCAAAGACTATTGTATGGAAAGGCCAATAAGCAGAACATTGATCTCAGAAGTATGTCAAAGGCAGATGTTTAAATTAATGTGCAATTCATTTTACTGCATATCTAATTTCTTACAAATCATGAAAAATTCCTTCTCTATGTAGGCATTTATACAGACTATTAGAGCTAGTTCTAAGTCATTAACCCCTCCAAGTTGCAGTTATTCATGATGTAAAATGCAGCTTCCTTCTACATTTCCCTTTCATGGTGGGTTCATAAAAGCTCATTTTACTTTTTAAAAATTCAGTAAAATAAAACAGAAGTCATTAGTACACACAAAACCTGAACTCATGCATTTACATGTGCAGGGAAACTTGTCTCTTAGTGTTCCTACCTCTTACAAAAGTCTTTTTCAGAGCTTTTTTAGTGTAAGATTAACAAAATCAGGAAAATCTCTATTGCCTTTTCTAAGTCAATCAATGCCTTTTTGCAGAGCAACTATTTTTCTATGTATGCAACTTACTCTTACAGATAAATTAAAACTTGCCTTTTACCTGAAAGGGTGTTCTGTGTTATTGCTACCACCTGTGAAGCATCATGCAGTATAAAGTTGAAGATGAGATATGAAATATTGCATATATTTTCTATATGTGTATTTACACATAGTTGGCATTTGTCAAACAACGATATTAATATATTTTTTTAATTGTAAAAGAACCCAATTATTTTGATTTCCTTAAGAAAAGGGATCACTTAAGTAAGTCTTATATTATGTCTCCTCTCTGAAATGTAAATAGCATGCACTGCTGTTGCAAACCAATGTATTGATTCCACAGACCTTTCCAAGAAACATCTTCTGCACCTCCCCTCACAAGAGAGCCGTGCCTCCATTTTGAGAAATCCCGAAGTGCAAAAGCTTTGTATTCAGTATGGTTGCAGCCTTAAGCACAACTCCGAGAATGAAACACATTGTAACACTCTAGTTGGGAAAATCCTGTCACTGATTTTCTTCAGATCTTTGCGATAAAGAGCACATTAGGGAAGGATACTCAAGTTCAGAATCTTGCTGTTTTTCTTGTTTATTTCCATACCAAGCTAGAAAGAAAGGAAACTTATTCAGAAATCCTACTGTGTCAGACACATAATCCTTCCGTTCACGTCAGTGAAGCTCCAGAAGTACAGCTCCAGCTGTATGCCATGACATTTCTGGGCTGTTACCATGTACAGGGAGACTCACATGGCTGTGTTGTATGTTGGATGCCATTATAGCTTAACACAAATATCACTCTAGGTTAATGCAATAGCATATTGTGACACTAATGTGTGCAAGAAAATATTTCTGTTTTACCTAGGGAATTAATAGGAATTATTCACAGAACTGAAGTATTTTAAGAACCTTGTCAGTGAAGCTGTAGACTTTTAGTTGTTCTTATTAACATTTTGCACCCTAAAATTTTTATGGCATGTTTCTCTAAAGGAGGTGGATGAGGAGCTGTTGTGTGGTGTGCCACAGACAGCAAGGTTTTAGTAATTCCTCTCTTTCACCAAAATGGAGAGGCCTGAGAAAATAAAAGAGAAAAGACTCATTTTGCTCCAAGGACAAAAAAATGAGAATGATCTCATTATTACATCATACATCTAAACAATGAGAAATATTGGCTTAGTGGGAGCTCTGCCCTGGATTTTTCTTTACAACTTTATTATAGTTATAACCTACTTCTTTTTACTTAATTTTTATTTAAAGTGCTTTAGGACACTGAATGAAATATAAATCTTCTTAGGAATTCCTTCGTTTGTCTCTCAGTAATACTTAATAAACAAAACCTATTTCTTTCTCTAATTTTATAAATTTTCCTATGCTTTTTCCAGATCTGCTGAAGCTAACTCCTCTTTTCATTTTTTTTCCTCTACCCCTCTTTTATCTGCATTGGTTGAAACTTTATACAAAGGCTATAGCCTCCTGAAATCTCTTCAGAGTACATAGATTTTTCTAAGTGCATTAACAAGCTTCACTGGCCAGTGCCTGTCCCACCACCTCACCCAGAAGCAAGGCAGCCAGGGGGCACCAAAGGAGCATCGGGCATCTCTGTGGAGACTGGCTGAGACATCGGCCCACATGTGAGTGTCAAGACAGTCTAATATTAGGAGCATGTCACACAGAGACATCCCAATGGCTCACTGAAGGGAGAAGAGAAACTTCACACTTCATTGGGATGAGGAGCAGTTTGTCAAGTAGGTGAAAGAACATCCTTGTTAAGTTTAAGAAAGAGGTGGCTGTGGGATCACTCTTTTTGTTTCTCACTGAACTGTGAGTTAGACTAAGCTATAAGTAACGTGAAACAGCACCCTTAGGATGCAATTCCTCTCTAAAGGTTGAGGGGAATTAGAGCTGCCCCCACTGCCCACCTTGAGCAGCAGCCATCATGAACTGCAGCTTTAATTCATTTCTTTAGCAAGAAAGTCATATGTGGCCAGGGAGTAAGCTACTTGCCTTCTTACGGAGTGGCCTGTTATGTTGCTTATTTAGTTGCAGAACAAGGTCCCAGCCTACTGTCAAAGAGCATGTTTTTGCTTTCATTACTAGATGAACATCGTATTTTGAATTGCAGGAATACTATAATACTATAGTATTATATATACTATTTAATACTATAAGATTGCCAAAGTCACGAAGTCCAAATACTGCCTGAGCAAACGTGAAGCCTATCAGCTGAATCAAACCACACTGGGAATTTTATCTCAAGGTAAATAACATGCAAAGCTTAAATAAGCTGTAATTGGCTAATTAAATAATATGAAAAACATTTCAAAGGCTAAGGCTACATTATTTAATTTTACCTACTGAAACTAAATTCTCCCTGCAGTATCAAATAGTGTCACTCTAATTAAATTCCCTCCCTGAACTCATAGAAATCCTTAAAAATTATGATAAAAACAGTTAGCTAATTAGAACTAGCAAATATAATTAAAAAAAATTAATAAACTAAAAATGCCCCTGCTTAATATTAATGATGGAATCTTTCTTTTGATACATAAACTAAAATGGCCTGCTCAAAATAAATAACTACATAAGATTTCATTATCAGCTTTCTTGAGTAGCATATTACAGTAATTGGCTCTATGCAGATGATTGCTGCAGTACAATCCTAACTGTGAATGCATGCAGAGACACAGATTAATGGTTATCATTCAAATGCTCAATGGGCAGTCAAAGAAACAGACACATTTTGTATGTGGAGAAGGATGTGAGGCTCCTGGTGACTGAGGAAAAATACCAAAAGCAAAATATCATCAGAAGTTAATTTGAGTCACTGATAAATTGATTGCTTTGCAATAAGGAAGTGTATCTATCACTTTCTGCCTTCCTTTTTTTAAAAAAAAATTAGACTCTTTTTTATTCTTTGTATGGAAGGAAGGGTCCTCACAAAACAGAGGTGGTACAAACATAAACCTATATAACTATATTGACTCTCTACCTGGAGTCTTCAAAAGCAGACAGTGCATAGCCTGTTTTGTTTTAGGTACAAGCATAGGCAAGCCATCCAACTCAGAGGCAAACAATCTTTTTAGCTAAGAACAGTTAGGAGTCAACCCAGTGCTCACTGAAATAAATTAAAACGTTCCTAGTATCAGTGGCTAAGACTGAAAATATTACTGATTGTCAAAGCTGAGTGTTGGTGATCTAGTTCTTTCTCCCAGCTGAATAAATAATTCTGGACACAAAAGAGTCAAGTTCAGTCTCACCATTTGCTGCTTATCTTCTCAAGGAGAAGGTTAAGCCAGTATGTAGCCAGATCTGGCTCTAGATGTTTCTGCACTAAACACAAAATTGAATTGTCACTACTGCAAATGTGAAGGGTGCAGATTGGGTTGTCCTGATATCAGAAAGGTGGAGAAACAAAAGGGGGTGAAAGTGAGTCAGGGATAATTTTGAAGAAATGGCTTTGTCTTAACCCAGCAGTAGCATCTCCTACTTCAGGATGATCCCAAACTCTCCTCCTTCCTCTAACAAAAGGTTTTTCTAATTTTTCCCCCATGGTCCCTGGTTTCTGCCTGTGTGGTAAAAGCAAGCCTAGCTTTATTGACCTCTGTTATATACAAACCAGACAGCAGGACCAGAGCATCTCGTTGCTTGGTTCAATCTATTGTTTGGGACCCTTCAGTGAAAAAGCTATTAACCCTCTTCCCTGCCTCCTGGCTTTTTCATATGATGTGACAGTTACTCTGCCAGAGCTGATCTGAAGGCAGTTCTGCTTATGTCTGTAGACCCTGCCCCAGGCAGTCCAACAAAAACTTGTGCCTGTGTGCTTGAGTAAGTATTTAGTCTAAACTACATGTTGGTTGGTACCATATCTTGGCTGTTTACCTTGAAAGCAGGAAAGAGAAGAGTTTTTTACTGTCTTTGGTGGAAACTGAACAATTTTGGTGAACTCACAGATAGAGATTTTATTTTTGGTCTGTGCATAATTTAAAATTAATGATCATTTTATATATATTTTGTGTTGTACCTTAATTTGACTGGCACTTGTCCTTCAGTTTCAGTCCTGTATTATTTCAGTATACTTCAGTGTGAGATGATAAAGTGAAATCTGCTCTGAACTGGGAGTGCCTTATATTTTTCTGTTTATTCTGTCTGTGTATGAAGTTTTCAATTCAGAAGATGTTAGTTTAAATATCTGTAGCCCTGCATTTACAGTCTGAGAATGTCAGAAGGTACGAGGTCACTGAAAAATAAAATATTTCTAGGAATGGATCACAGAATCACAGAATCACAGAACTATTGAGGCCGGAAAAGACCTCTGAGATCATCAAGTCCAGCCTATGACCAACACCACCACACCATCTAGACCATGGCACTAAGTGCCACATCCAGCCTTTCCTTAAACACATCCAGGGATGGTGCTTCCACCACTTCCCTGGGAAGTCTATTCCAATGTCTAATCACCCTCTCCGTGAGGAAGTTCTTCCTAATATCCAACCTTAACCTCCCTTGGAGCAGCTTCAGGCTGTGTCCTCTCGTCCTGTCACTAGTTGCCTGGGAGAAGAGCCTGACCCCCACCTTACGACAACCTCCCCTCAGGTAGTTGTAGAGAGTGATAAGGTCCAACCCAAGTCTCCTCTTCTAAACAACCCCAGCTCCCTCAGCCTCTCCTCATAAGACTTTCCCTCTAGCCCCTCCACCAGCCTCCTTGCTCTCCTCTGGGGCTGTTCCAGCACATCAACGTCCTCCTTGAAGTGAGGGGCCCAGAACTGTACACAGTACTTGAGGGGAGGCTTCACCAGTTCTGAGTACAGGGGGAGAATTACATCCCTACTCCTGTTGGCCACACTATTCCTGATATAAGCCAGGATGCCATTGGCCTTCTGGGCCCCCTGGGCACACTGCTGGCTCATGTTTAACTGGTTGTTAACCAGTACTCCCAGGTCCCTCTCTGCCAGGCCGCTCTCCAGCCACTCTTTCCCCAGCCTTTAACACTGCATGAGGTTATTGTGGCCAAAGAGTAGGACCCTGCACTTGGTCTTGTTGAACCTCATACCGTTGGTCTCAGCCCATCAATCCAGCCTGTCCAGGTCCCTCTGCAGCATTTTCCTACTCTCCAGCAGATCAACACTCACCCTCAACTCCGTGTCATCTTCGAATTTACTGAGGGTGGACTCAATCCCCACATCCAGGTCATCAATAAAGATATTGAATAGGACCGGGCCCAGCACTGATCCCTGGGGGACACCACTGGTAACTGTATGCCAACTGGCTGCAGCACCATTCACCACCACTCTCCTGGTGGGGCCAGTCATCCAACCAGTTTTTAACCCAGCAAAGGGTGCACCTGTCCAATCCATGGGCTGCCAGCTTTTCCAGGAGGATGCTGTGGGAGACTGTGTTAAAGGCTTTGCTGAAGTCAAGGTAGACCACATCCACAGCCTTCCCCTCATCCACTAGGTGGGTCACCCAGTCATAGAAGGAGATTGGTCAGGCAGGACCTTCCCTTCCTAAACCATGTTGGCTGGGCCTGATTTCATGGTTGTCTTGTACATGCTGCTTTATGAAGTTTGAAGGGACAACATATAAAAATGAAAAAGAAAAAAAGTAAAAGTAATTACAGGCCAATACTGTAAAGTTTAGATGGACCTAGCTTAGAATGTTTTTGGAAGCTAAGATTGTTCTAAAATTGAAAACTATTTTTCAACTGGTTATAGAGTGTTTTTTTTTCATTTTATACACTGTCACATTACAGTGTTAGTTGTGAATCCAACTTTGCTCTTAACCATTTGTGTTTGAAACTGTAAACATCTACTGTACTGATTCTGAATATGTATGATACGACTTATGAATCTAACAAATAATTTCTATCATCTCCTGAATAAAATATAACCTTAGGTTGAAAGTGAATTGTGTTCAGTGTGCAACAATGAAAAATAAAATACATTTACTTTAAAAAATGCACATAACTCCACATGAACAAAGGAATATATGTGTTTTGACCAAGAAGTAATTTTCCACAGACGACTTATCTTTTACAAGATAATAAATAATTGTGGGTGATTATAGAAAACAATATTTTACAAACCGTAAAATTCCAAGGCAAAGTATCATTGAGGAATTCAATTATGACAATTTTTTTCATAGCTGGCAATACAAACTTTTTTTACAATTATGTAAACCTGACTATTTCAGAACAATGTCTGGACATGGTATTTTACCATTTGAAGGGTAACTTTCTTTAAATTATATGGATTTCTTCACATTTAGTAAAATTACTTAACAGTTTATCCACATCAGTTTGAAGTAACTTCAGCAAAATAATCCTACATTGAAAGCAAAATTCTGAAATATATGTTCATCCTTTTTCAGAGCTTATTTATTATAGTTTATGTGAATTGAGTATGAATGCAAGATGGGCAAAAACTTAACAAATTGTGTTGGTTCCATAAAATAACCAAGACTGATAGAACATTCTTCTTCAATTTTTAACAGACTGTGAAAGCAGATTGGAAAAAAACTAAGGAATAAGCACAATTATTTGTTTAATAAACATCACAAAAACCCATTATCAGGAATAAACATGAAAAATCAACAGGGTTTAGGAGGTCTTTAGACTCCAAGGCCAGAGGCAGCCAGTGGAGATGATACATTTATGCCCATTTGGTGGACCTGGTGCTCTCTCAAAGGAGTTTTTAAATCAGTTACCCATACAGGTAATCCCTAATAGTTTTGCAAAGAATTAAAATTCAAAACTGCTGATTTGCCTTGCTCACTGCCATAGTTTGGCTTTTCAATTTAGTAGAAATTCTTTTCAAATGTTCATATAAAAATTGTGAGTTCCACAAAAGTGTTTTTTTTCTCAGCTCTTAATAAGTCTCCTGTTTCCCTCAAGAAAACCAGCTGCTGGAATGTGGATATAATATAAATAACTGAACTAATAAGTATGACAATTCTTCAGACAAAATGACTGATTTTTTTAAGGCCAGAAAGCACCATCTTATCAAATTTGCTTGTATGAGGGGCTGCTGTGTGAACCTCCCTGCTTAATTAACAGGCACTGATTTGGATGGGATGGCTAATACTTCAAATGTCAGTATTAATATTCACCAGTTAATTGAAGTATGAAAGAAGGAAGAATCCTATACAAGCATTGACTGGAGTAACAGTAGTGATGAGGAAGGATGAACGCAGAAGGGATAAATGCAGAAGGACAGGTCTTTATAGAGACAGAATGATGACATGATTGATATAACTCCCCTCCGGAGGTTGGGCTCAGCCTTTAAAAGTTTGAGACACTTGTCTAGACTGTACATCACCAGTGAAGTTCACCAGGGCTATGACTGAATTCTGCCGTCAAACAGCACTGATATTTGTTGTTAGGTCTAAGGGCATTTTACAGTTCCCTGCTTTAACATTTACCCAGCGAACATGCAGTTGAACATCTATATTACTAAACTTTACTCCATGTCCAGATGAAACAAAGAATCACACGGTCATTTCTTCGGGCATGTGAAATCCCACTGAAGCATATTTTGTCATTAAGACAACACTCCATTCTGCTCTGGAGAATTTTGAAGACACATCAGTTAAGAAACTTGCCAAAGCATTATTACTTCGAAAGGCTCTCTGAGTGAGATAAGTAACACTGTGTATTTGTGTGTTTAAAAAAAAAAACACACCTCCAAAATGAAAAAAATTCTAGTTGATCCACATTACCACAGATCCTTTTCTAGACTTCAAAGTGAGAAAGGTCTGCTTATAAACTTATTTCTTGTGTAATGAATCATTCTTGTTAGTGTTATGGTTTGAGTGAGCCCAAGCTAATTTTACGGTATTAATACAAGAACCTAGAGGGAGTTGTTTGGGACTCCAAGGGATCCAGAGGGCAGAACAGAGAGGGGTCAGTATTTCCTCCCATTTCCTGCCATACCCTATAAAAGCCAGAAGACTTGCAAAATCTGCCCCTTCCTTCTTCCTTTTTCCTTTCACTTATCTGGTCAATTTCTTGGGAAGAGGCTTTTGCTCTTTGTCTTCAGCTCACCACTTGCTCTGCATCACAGTTGCTGGGTAGAGTCCTGGACCCTTTTCCTGAGTCGGCCCTGTCACGAGGGACTTTCTGACACTTATGTCATCAACCATTGAAATAGGGCTCTGTGTATATTTGTATATTTTTCATTTTTATCTCTTGTGTTACTGTGCCTTCCCTGTTCTATTAAACCCATACAAGTTTTCCAGCTTCTAAGCTTTAAGTCTCCCTTACTACCTTTTGTCTTCCCCTGGTGGGGGCACTAACAGAGAGCAATTCTATTCTCTGGGGTTTGGTTCACCCTGACCACTAAATGGAGACAGTCAACAAAATGTATTTGTTGGAAATATTTTATGTGTAGCTATGAAGCTGTCAGTTTTGCTCTCAAAAGCTGCAGTGGTTACTTCCATGGTATTTAAGATGGTAGATTATGGCACAGAGTAATTTCATTGCTACAGCTTTTATTTCTAGAAGTTTGGGAAATACTTTCTTTTTGTCAGGAGCTGCAGTCTGGAGGTCTGCTTAGTGAGATCATGTTCCCCGTTGCATGTCAGATGTCTCCAGGAAATCATTATGAGCAAAATTCATGGCTGTACTTCCCACTTCTCAATGGTTGCCTTTGCTATTTTAATTGTTCAGCATTTGTTTAACAAATTTGTTTGGTTACACTTACACTTACTGGCTCATGAAAAGTGTCACTGGCATTGAGACAATATGCTGAAGAGTAAAGATGAAAGGTTTTAAAGAGAGTAGTTTGGGTTCTTTATGTTTCTACCCCTTTTGCTTGCCCCATTTGTCTCTTTCTTTCCCTTATTCTCAACTTTCTTTTTGTTTTCTGTCAAGAAGAATTAAAATAATGGTACAAGGTTATAGTTAATAATAATATGCTTAATAGAAAGTAAATTTTAAAGCAAAGTTAATTTTACATTGCTACAATAATAAGGAGTATGTAATAATCTGTAAAGTAGCTACATTTAATTAGGGTGTGATTAGGTTTTACACCATTAAAGATGCTAATGGCAAAACATTTCAGAACATTTAAAGAAACAAAAAACGCTATTTAAGCCACAGTTTACAGGACAGGTTCACCTAATTTGAACAGGCTTTTACCAGTTCTTCCTTGAGGGAGTAGGAAGGGCATAAATGGAAATATTTTATTCCTGTGTAGTAATAGCCACATTAAAATTTTTTGCAAGAAACCACCCAAGTCTGAACAAAGTGAAAGAAGGATCTTACTTGATTTAATGATCACCAAGTAGATCAAGACACTGACTTATTTGGACAGTAGATGCTGCATAAATCTCTGGCTGCATTAATATCTAGAGGTAGCTAGGTATATGACAATGTCCCAAGCATTTATCCCAAGCAGTAAATAGAGAAGGCCCAATCTGAGCAGTGGTAGTTTAATAATTTTGCTGGCTGGCTTATGATGATGCCAGCACTGTCCCTCTATGGACTTAAAAGGCAGGTTTGTATGGAAAAGGAGAAAATATGTATACTGGAAAATCAGAGGTCTTTAACTAGTTGACTATATGGCAAAAGAGAAAAAGAGACACAGAGGGCTTTTTTAGGATTAAATTTGGTGGAACCAGTATGAATTATGCTGACAGTTCCTGCGCGATAATCTTCACAAAACAATTAGTATTTCATTTAGCTGGGAAATAGTTGGGTGAGTTCTGTTTGTAAACTGAGAATGGTACTTCATCAAAAGCAGAGAGGTAGTTTTTAAAAGAGGCAGAACATAAAAGGTAGAAGCTATTAGTCCTGTCATTGCAGTCATGGAAGTACTCAAGCCTGCAGAAAAGGTCTGATTTGAAACATAGACCAGTCAGTCTCACCTCTGTGCCCAGCAAGATCATGGAGCAAATCCTTCTGAAGGCTCTGTTAAGTCACGTGGAAAACAAAGGGGTCATTGGTGACAGCCAACATGGCTTCACCAAGGGCAAATCCTGCATGACTAATTTGATGGCCTTCTACAATGGGGTCATGGCATCGGTGGACAAAGGAAGAGCAACCGACGTCATCTACCTGGACCTGTGCAAAGCTTTCGACACTGTCCCACACGACATCCTGGTATCAAAACTGGAAAGGTATGGATTTGATGGATGGACCACTCATTGGGTAAGGAACAGGCCAAATGGTCACACTCAAAGAGTTGTGATCAATGGCTCCAAGTCCAGATCAAGACCTGTGATGAGTGGTGTTCCCTAAGGGTGGGTACTTGCACCGGTGCTATTTAACATCTTTGTCAGTGACATGAACAGTGGCATTGAGTGCAGCCTCAGCAAGTTTGCTGATGACAATGAAGTGTGTGGTGAGGTTGACTAACTGGAGTGAAGGGATGCCATCCAAAGGGACCTTGACAGGCTTGAGAGGTGGGCTTGTGCAAACTGCATGAAGTTCCACCAGGCCAAGTCCAAGGTCCTGCACCTGGGTCAAGGCAATTCCAATCACAAATACAGGCTGGGTGGAGAATGGATTGAAAATAGTTTGGAGGAGAAGGACTCAGGGGTGATGGTGGATAAGAAACTCAACGTGAGCTGACAATATGCACTTGCAGCCCAGAAAGCCAACTGTGTTCTGGGCTGCATCAAAAGAACATGGCCAGAAGGTCAAGGGAGGTGCTTCTGCCCCTTTACTCAGCTCTCGTGAGACGCCACATGGAGAACTGCATCCAGGCCTGGAGACCCCAATATAAGAAGGACATGGCATTCCTGGAGAGCGTCCAGAGGTGGGCCACAAAGATGATCAAAGGGCTGAAGCACCTCTCCTATGAAGACAGGCTGAGAGAGTTGGGACTCTTCAGCCCGGAGAAGAGAAGGCTCTGGGGAGACCTTAGGGGCAGCCTTCCAGTACCTGAAGGGGCTACAGGAAAGCTGGGGAGGGAATTTTTACAAGGGCTTGTAGTGAGAGGACAAGAGGTGATGGATCAAAACTGGAAGAGGGGAGATTTAGGTTAGATATTAGGAGGAAATCCTTTAGCGTGAGAGTGGTGAGACACTGGAACAGATTTCCCAGGGATGTTGTGGAAGACCCATCCCTGGAAGTGTTCAAGGCCAGGTTGGATGGGGCTTTGAGCAACCTGGTTTAATGGGAGGTGTCCCTGCCCGTGCAAGGGGGTTGGAACTAGATAATCTTTAAACTCCCTTCCAACTCAAACCATTCTGTGATTCTATGATTCTATGACATCTGTGTTTTAGGAATTTTTTCCTTACGTGTGTGGCATTGTAGGGAAAACTAGACACAGTTTAAATGTGACTGACACCCTGGGTGACTTTGCAAAAATAATTTTAGTCAATGTTTTCAAAAGTATCTACATCCCTGTCCTGGTTTAAGCCAAAGCCAATAAAAATTCAGTCTCCTAAATGACATCGATACTTTGTATATAATTGCTGTGGTAATTTTATCCATAATATTTTCTTTATTCTGAGAATAAAATAATATTAAAGCACTGAAAATAGAAAGCTTTTTTCCAGAAATTTCAGGATGTTTAAGCTGGCTGAAAGAAATGCTACAGTAGCCCTGATACATGAAGGTAATTTTAGAACATTTGGATCCTTGAGGGAATATCTAGAAGTGGGACAACTATTGTCATTATTTTTGAACTTTGGAAAAGTTCTTGTTTTGTTGTAGAACCTCATTCATTTTTTGTATCTGTCTGGTAGTTTACATAGTTGGTAGCAACATGAATTGCTACATATGGTAGTAGTAATCTACTTTATTACTCATAAAGTAGTAAACTTTACAAGAGAGGGATAAATAAGTGCTTTATTTGTATGCTAGGAAATAAACTCAAATACCCTACTAACCTTTTTCCCAGAGGGATTGTACTTTGAAGGCAAGTTGGCAGGTAGAAGAGCTACTCTTCCGTGCCCTCACAGAAGAGTAAAGTGACAATAGTGCCTTGCCTCTCCAAACCACAATCTTTCATCTTGCATAAATTCAGGTGTTGTGGAAAACAGCCACCTGGCTGAGATCATGAAATGTGCATGGTAATAATTAAAATGTGTACAAATATGAACTGTA
This sequence comes from Hemiprocne comata, assembly GCA_020745705.1. Classification (NCBI taxonomy): domain Eukaryota; kingdom Metazoa; phylum Chordata; class Aves; order Apodiformes; family Apodidae; genus Hemiprocne; species Hemiprocne comata. The sequence continues at coordinate 77,345,494 of CM036587.1, read as the reverse complement.
ACTTCTTGTTTCTATAAGCATTGTTTAGCTCTGTTATTAAAAAAAGTGGAAAAATGAATGAAATTTAATGTTCCTTATATGGCAACAGGAAGTAATGATGTGTGCAGCATGGCAATGCCTCAAGAGAAGCATGCTTTGCAAATTTCTGGTTTAAAAGGAATATTTTAGTTCTTGGACAAGCAAAATCAGTGTTGTAGGTGTAAAATAAAGTGTAATATAGTGTTAGAGGTAGTACAGGTCCACAGTACTGGCTACTGTGACAGAAGGAGGAAAATTGCCACCAAAAAGGATGTCTGTAATCCCAGGACAAGACAGCACAAATCTATCTAAGCTTCTGTAATTGTTTTAATCAGTGATGTAATTCAGGACCATATGTAGTCAAACACAGTTTGCCTGTTTGTTATACACAGGCAGGTGAGTTTACTCGTTATTCATCAAGGTTGCTCTCATTTTTTTGTTGTTGTTGTTGTGTTTTTTTTTTTATTTCTGAATGAGTTAAAGTATTCTAAATATTTTAAACCCATTTTCTCTTAAGGTGCTGCAGTGTAGATTTTGAACACATAATATAGTTGTTGTTAATTTAAAAAAAAAAAAGAAGTTTTATTAGGAAAATAGATAAGTAAAGGGAACACTTTTTTTTTTCACAGTGCCTAGGGCAGTAAAGCCTTGATCCTTTATTCCTATTATAGGTTTAATCACAGTAAAATCACCAATACCCAAACCCACTATCCATTTTTAAAATATTTTAGGTCACAGTGCAGTGTAGATGATCTACAATTCTAACCACCTGATGGAAGTAAAATACACCATTTGAAGTAAATGTATGATTTTTACAGCAAGGACAGCTGTAACTAAGATCCCACTCCTGATCACGTGGCCACCTTGTGTGTCCAAGGAGCAGAGCTGTCATGTCACAGAGAGTATTTAGCTTCTTACTGTCAGTAGGAAGACATGAGGAAAGACAGGGTCATGGCTGAACCCTGCCTCCAAGCCAGGCAGCCCAGTGAATGTGTCCTGCATACATTCACAGGCTACCAGGTTGGCTGTATGGGCTTTTACATTCAGTAGAGACATTCTCTCTTAAAAAGTGAGAACCTTTCCAGCTCTAATTGCCACACAACCTTCCTCACTTCTTTGCGTTACACTGAAATTCTGCAGCTTTGGCAGGTTGAAGATGCAAATCTGTTCTGTTATGTTCTTGTGACGTAGCAGCCAAATTTCTAATTATCATAATGCAGAGATTTAAGGCTGAAAATAGAAATAATTGTGGATACAAAATTTGAATTTTACTGTATGTAGTCTATTGATTTAACTGCCTAAATATTCTCATTATCCAAAGCAAAACATCATGATTTGAAATTTCTGCTCACTATCCTCCTGCTACAATGTTTTTTTTTTTTTTTTGTTTTTTTGTTTTTTTCTATAAATTGTAGCAGGAATGGGGAGGCAGACTAGTTTCTGGGATGAATGGTCAATCACTTAAGTTCATACATCAGTCAAAAAAATCAGGTAAGCCCATGCAAAGATACAGAAGCAGCTGCAGTAAAAATTTTGGGAAAATGGCCACACTCAGCTAATTTTTCACATCAAGAGCATATAAGTTGAATATCTGTTGAACATCTGTGACCTAATAAGTACAACAACATTAATTTACATACAAACACATTAATTGGTCTCTGACAGCTCGCAATGAAGATGCTCTCCAAAACACACCTGTTTCTCCCATTATCCCCTGAAGTACTTCTTCAGTACTTTTATATATTTATGTTACATATTGTGCTCTGTTTTGGCCAAAAAACAGGTATAATAGAGAATCAATTAGAAAAAGCATATGAAAATTAAGATAGATGGTCAAATTCATTTCCTATAAAAGTTCTCTAGAAGTATTTATTGAGCAAGGCGTCTAGATAACTCCAAAAAAAAGAAAAAAATTATATAATTGTATAAAGTATTTTATTTTATTTACAGCTGTTATATATGTAAACTTTTACCTATTAATTGTATTTATATTTTATAAATATTAAGTTGTCAGTCCAATGTTACCAGAACAATTAAGATCTGTTACAATTATTACAATTTTTTAGAACACAGCAATGAACTAACTTTCTCATTCCTCAGTTAAAAGTTTTGTAGCTTTCATGTAATGGAACCTTTTTGAATGAGAAACATACAGCTGTTTTTCTTTTCCTTGAAAGCCAAAGCTTATATTTCTCTCTTTCTTAAACTCTCTTTCAATAAAAAATTAACATAGGATTTTTAATGAGAAATTCTTCTTGTGGTTCTGTTTCGTTACGATCCTTTACTTTGGTTGAGGGAACTACTTAGGTATAGGTATGGAAATTGTAAGGTTACAGTGCCATGGTATTGTTACAGGCTTCATGTGCTGCACTTTCTGCTTCAGAGAATTTCAAGATAACATTTGCACAGAAGTAAAATTGCAAACACATCACAAACCAGAGTGGAATTAATGCAAAACTGAAGGAGACCCTAATATCCCAGAGAGCAACACACTGTCACAGTATCAGAGGAAATGAGATGGTACTGTCAAAAACATCAGGAAAGAAATATCAAACGTGTTTTCCTGGCTTGGCAAATGCTGTTCAGGTGATTAAATTGTCTGAGTGAACTGAATTTTCAGAAATGTGCAGGTAACCTTCAGTTTTAGGTATGTTTTCTTTAGTTCCCACAAACCCCACAATATTCTAAAACGTCTTTTTGTTTTCTGCTTTGCAATTTCTGTTCTGGACATCCTAGGTTGAATGGTCTCTTGTCACTGCCAGGTAGATAAAAACTAAATTTGTGTGTCTCATATGTAACATTAGCTGAAGCCTGAGTGAAAAGCTTTGTGAAAACAGAAGGTCAAGTTGGTATTGCTGATATGACATGATGTTTTAGATCTTATGCTAAAACTGACAGAAAGGAAATACCTGCTCAGAAGAAAATTCAGAGCCTGTAGTTTTTCTTTTCTTCCTTTAGCACGTGTATTGTTTAAGTCAGTTCAAAGATACTAAGCTTCTACTGTCTTCAGCTCTCCCAGTTTTTCTAGAAGCTTCCTGATGTGGTATGTCTATTTTAAACTCCTGAATACTGTGATGTGGAACAACCTTACCTTTTTTCCTTTTAATTTACTTTTTTTTTTCTTTAATGCTTAAAGCTTTTAGACCTCATGTCTACACAGCAAAATTTTACGTCTATGTTCACTAAATGCTGAGAATGAGAAACCATCATGGAAAGGAAGGAAAAAAATAGTAGAATAAAACCCAGAAGTATATTACCATATTAGAATCACTAGGGTTGTAAGGGAAGAGCAACTGATGTCATCTATCTGGACTTGTGCAAAGCATTTGGCACTGTACCACATGACATCCTTGTCTCTAAATTGAAAAGACATGGACTTGATGGACCACTCAGTGGATAAGGAATTGGCTGGATGGTCGCATTCAGACTGTTTCAGACAATGGCTTGGTGTCCAAGTGGAGATCAGTGATTAGTGGCATTCCTCCAGGGTTGGTAGTGGGACAGATGCTGTTTAACATTTTTTAAGCAACATGGACAGTGGGATGGAGTACACCTTCAGAAAGTTTGCTGATGACACCAAGCTGTTTGGTGTTGTCACGATCCGACAATCAGATACGTGGAGATTCTCGTGGGATCCCACAGAGACAAAGCACAATATTGGGTGCTAAAAGACAAACAACCACCAGGGCTGGTGTACAGCTTATGGAAGATCGGGCAGAATCCCCTTGCTTTCTAAGCTCCCTCAGACTCATGTGGAGCCTGAGGGACCCTGTCAAGAAGATCTAAAGGTGATCCCAAATGGTAAAGTTAAGACACAAATGAGGTCATATGTCACGTACACACCAAACTTTATTGGAGTTGCACAATAAAAATTCAAAATCCCTAGAGTGGATAGGACGGAAAGAAAAGTACATGAAACTGAGAAGAAAGCAGAAATACGGAGAATAGCAAGTGATAGGATAGTTACCCCATGCTCCAGTGACGTCATTGGGTGGGGAAGCACTTCACTGTATTAGTACTGTCACAGTTTTTATAGTTACAGTTCTTGACATCAGCCCCTCCTCTGTGTATATGCATGATGTGTCTCCGAGGTGGTCTTCAGGGGGGGTCTCACATGGTGACTTCCTCTCCACAAGTCTTCCTCAAACCTTGGGCTGCAGGCTTAGAAGGAAGGGGGTGGGTATCGAGCTGTGCCCTGCCTTTGTGATTTCAGCACCTTCTGGCTAATTTCCATGTCGACGAGATAAACTGTCATTTGGCGACAAGGTTAATTTCCATGTCTAAAGCCACAAGCTTGCATTTCAATAATTTTGGGACATCTTAACGACACAAGGTTAGTTTCTCACAGGTGTGGCCAACATGCTGGCGGCAAGAGATGCCATTCAGAGACAGACACTGACAGGCTTGAGAGGTGGTCCTGCACAAATCTCATGAAGTTCAACATGAAAAACTGCAAGGTCCTTCACTTGGGGTGGGGCAATCCCAAGCACAAATACAGGCTGTGCAGCGAATGGATTGAGAACGAACTTGAGGAAAAGGACTTGGGGGTGTTGTTTGATGAGAAACTCAACATGAGCTGGTGTGACGATCCAGGGGTCTAAGCAGCAAGACGTCCCTCCACCTTGTCAGGATGAAAATATGTCACGACTCCCTTTCCAGGAGATTTTAAAATTTAAATGGACCGAGGGCACACGCAGTGATCGCCTCTTACAGAGGATCAGTGAAACTGCTGCACCAAATCTTCGAGTGAATACTTGAACCCACCCCCTTACCACGCCTCCAAGTTTTAAGTTTACGAATTAAACGGTTTATTGGGGGGACCAATTGACAATTAGGGGACAAGGATTCAGGAGGAGTAAAACGGGAGTATAGGGATATAAAAACAGGGAACCACAACCACTATGATTAATAATATAAAACACTAGAGTAAAGAAATAAAGGAGGAGGGGAGAGAGAGAGAGTTGCAAGCCTGACACTCTGTCCCTTTAAAGGGTCGCGACGTGATTGCGTGTTAGGGAAGCTGGAAGCGGGAAGAGAAAGGAGGGTTTAGCACCTGGCAATCCGAGAGATGGTCCGGGGGATTGGTATTTTCTGCGGGCAACTCCCTCCACTAGCACGGATACTTTTTCCGTGTGCTGTAGTAGGGAGACACTCCGCAGTTGGTGGAGTCTGGAGATGAAATTTCAATCTTCCCGCTCTTGTAGCAGTAATCTGAAATGGAAGGACGCAGACACAGTTGCAGTCGCCGCCAGCCGCTCTCAGTGACAGGATCTCGAGGCAGCTCTGGCACGACACACTCTCTAACAACAGTCTGGTGATTAGCAGGTGAAAAGCCCCACAAGCAGCTTCTTCCCTGGTTTTAGCTCTGCCCATAGACCCAACTCTAGCACTCCGACAAACTCCCAGCAAAACTCCAGCAAACTCCCGACACAAGAAGCTGCCAGTGACTGCCTTTTATAGTTCAAGCAGTTCGGGTGCAATCACTGGGAGTGCCTGATCTGCATATGCACCAGGGCTGCAGTCCAATCCAGTGACTGATTTTATAGCAAGGGCTCATGGGCTTTTGCACAGCCAGGGTGCTCTGCAACAGTGTTTCTTTTTTCCCACCTGACCTGCTGTCACTCATTTTCTCGGTTTGTCTTTGAAACTTCAAGGACAACAGGCAGAGGCACAGGAATACAGGGAACAGCCATTTTTAGTTCTTTAGTCCGTATGTGGCTCACTGCTCCCACAGAGCAGACGGCAATGTGCGTCACAGGCCAGAAAGCCAACTGTATCCTGGCCTGCATCAAAAGAACCATGGCTGGCAGGTCAAGGGAGGTGATTCTCCCCCTCTGCTCTTGCAAGACCCCACCTGAGTATTGTGTCCAGTTCTGGAGTTCCCAGCATAAAAAAGACAGGGAGCTGTTGAAGCTACTCCAGAGGATGGCCACAAAGAAGATCAGAGGGCTGGAGCAGCTCTCCTATGAAGACAGGCTGAGTGAATTGGGGTTTTCAGCCCGAGGAAGAGAATTATCCAGGGAAAATCTGCATCAGCCTTCCAGTACCTGAAGGGGGCCTATAGGAAAGCTGGGATGGGACTATTTACAAGAGTGTATAGCGACAGCAGAAGGGGTAATGTTTTTAAACTGGAAGAGGGTAGAGTTACACTAGACATTAGGAGGAAATTCTTTGCTGTGAGGGTGATGAGACACTGGAATAGGTTGCCCAGAGAAGTTGTGGATGCTCCATCCCTGGAAGTGTTCATAGGCCAGGCTGGATGGGGCCCTGAGCAACCTGATCTAGTGGAAGGTGTGGATGCCCATGGCAGGGGGGTTTGAACTAGATGATCTTTAAGGTTCCTTCCAACTGAAAACATTCTATGACACTATGATAAAACTACTTCTGAGGCAAATTCCACTAGTAGTGTTTGAATATCAGTCTGACTTCTTGCAACTTCAGTTTGAATTTACACTTGTAAAGTTCAGGATTTAAGAGACAAACGTGGATCCTACATGTACCCTGCTGTCATTTTATAATGTCCCTGTAATCGAATTTGCCAGCCCTATACATTTTGTGCCTAATCACATGTGTTCTGTTCAATACATTATTTCTGGTTGGGCAAAAAAATTGCATTTACATATTGATTGCAGGTGGTAGTATTGTTGTTCCTAATATAGCTATTGTTTTTGTTGATGATTGTATTTCGTTTTCAAGCAGAGATATTTTCCCCACAACATTGTTTTATTTACAGAGTTTATGATGAGTCTGTTTTATTGATCTCCTCTTTCATGTGGTCTCTTTATTGCCTTTGTTATTTTACAGTGAAAATAGTGTAATATAATGAAATAATAGTAATAAATAATATAAATTATTACCTGTAAAAGAAACAAGGAATTAGTACAGCTTTGTAATTCTGGATGCAGCAAGATTGTTCAAAAGTTTTATCAATAGCCCTAAGATGTTGCTGCCTCTGAGAATCTGGATACTGGTGTTCATCTAACTGTGTACTGAAATATCCGCTTCCTGCAGACGAGAATAATAAATGTGTCCTTATTTCTCGCTTTTGTATCTGTACCAGGTGCAGGTGCCCCAGTGCGGGCGGTGCCGGCAGTGCCGGCGGCAGCAGCAACACCAGCAGCAGCAGCCGCCTTGGGGGCGGCTGCCGGGGGGCCCCTGTGAGGAGCGGCCGGGGCTGCCCCGCGCCGGACACAGCCGGTTCCAGGCGGCTCCAACGGCCCCAGCGCAGGGCACAGCTGAGCCCCTCAGCCACGGGCGGGCGCCTCGGGGAAACCTGTGTCAGAAAGGGCAAAACGCTGCCCGGCAGCCAGGGCTGAGGGAAACGGGGAGAAACAGCCCTGCCAGCCCCGAGGGGACAGCAGCAGGAGGGGCTGCAGGGGCCCCGGCAGAGATGCCCCTGCGGCCCCGGGAGAGACCCCGGTGGGGCAGGTGTTGTCCTGCAGCCCCTGGGAAGACCCCGGGCTGGAGCAGAGGAAAGTGTGAGGAGGAAGGGGTGGCAGAGAGGAGCTGTTTTGGACTGACTGCAGCCCCCTATTCCCCATTCCCCCTGCCCCTGCTCCCTCAGTGGGAAGAGGTAGATGAGTCATGGGTGGGGAGGACTGAGGTTGAACCTGTGAGAAAAAAACGGGTGCGAGGAAGAAGGTGGTTTAGGTTTTTTTCCCCCTCAACATCTGACTCTATTTTAATTTGCAACAGATCAAATTAATTTTCCCCACATTGGGTCTTTTGTTTTCCCTTGTGACTGTAACTGGTAATTGTCCCAGTTTTTATCTTGACCCATGAGCTTTTCCATCTTTTGTCCTCCTGTTCAGTTGAGGTGGATGACAGCCACAGTCAGCCTACCTGAACCACAGTGGATTTTTCACGATGATGGTGAGGATTCCTCTTGTGAGAACACAGGCAAGACAGGAATAGGGTTTGAAATGACATAATGACTTAAAGATTACACCTCTTTAATAATTTAAATACTTTTAAAATTCATGGTGAAAATACATTTTCTTTCAGGTGTGTTGAGTGTTGCCAGTTTGCTGTTCATGAATTAGCAGTTAATATTTTAAGGACTGAAAGAAGACTATGGTATATAAATGCTCCTGAAATTTTCTCTTTGAAGAGGAAAAACACTCTTTTTGAGATATACGACATAGCAACAGGAAACAGGCACAAAAGTATCAGGAATGTAAAAACCATCCTGTGAAAAGTGACCATACCTTCTAGACTACTGGGCTCCTACATATTAATTTTTCTCTGTGTAATATTGCCTTCAACTTGTTCTTCCCCTCAGCTATACTGATTTAAGACAAAACAGAGAGGTTGTGACACTTGCTATTTGCAAGCTGGTACCATTATTCTGTGCTTCCCTACCCCTCCCATACCATGGTTTTCAGACCAAAACTTTCAGAGCAATCCTGCAGGTTCCCCTGGGAGACTCAGGCTTCCTTCCTGTGTGTAGGCATCATCCTCCTGCTGTCAGAAAAGGACCCCAAGTGACATTTTCTAGATTTTTTTAATCCTTTCATGGGTTCTTCTGAAGCGTCCAACTCACATTAGTTCAATACTGCTTCTATATTTCATTCAAAATCTCCATTTAACCTTGAATTCTCTGCCCTGTAAGTTATATTTTGTTTACATTCTGCTGAGTATTTTATCATATTTTCTGCTAACAGTGCACATATAATAGCAAGGTATCCTGATAGGTGCTATCTCTCTGCATACACACTTCCGTGCAATACTCTACAATCATGTGGTTGAACATGTCCTTCAAAAACTGTCTAGTTGCTTACAGAAAGACCTGCCACTCCAGGGAAACCTCTTGTGGACTAAGGAACTATCAATCTCATCCCAGGGCTTAGAGAGTAAAATCTGCGAGGACAGGTTAACACATTTTTTCTCTTGCTTTGTATTCATATAACCACTATATACTTTCTTAATTTGTTTCTTAATTGACAAGAGGTTGTCTGGCTCTGTTTTGAGAATTAATTTCAGCAGAACTGCTGATTTTCTTTGATTTAAAAATAAGAAGAAAAAAGATCCCACAAAAAAACTTTCTATATGAATTACACTAAATCATTAAACAAGTTTCTTGGGGTATCTGAAACATGGAAATCCAAGCTTCTAAGGGAAAATGAAGATTATTTATAATAGAAGAGAAATTATGCAGAGGTTTTCATGTCAATTACCTGCTTTTTTTCTTGTTGTTTTGTTTCTTTTAAACATTAAAAAAAAAAAGAATATAAAAAAGTTTTTTAGTTCTTCTGTGGGCTGAAATTACCACTGTGGGTGAGAATTGTCCAGAGGTTTAATTCAGGTTGCTGCTTCATCCACTTACTAAGGTTTTGCACAGTTAAAATGAAAACTCTGTTGAACATGATCACTAACACTCTCTATTCCTACAGTCTTTTCAGAGTGAGAAATTTACTGCATTGTTTTTCTGTACAAATCCTGTTTCTCTGCCCTCTCATGTGACCTCCTCCTAAAGGAAAACAACCTGCTTCGTATCTTCCTTGATGATATTTTAATTAAATTATCAAATCTTTGAAGAACTTTATTTTACCTTATTTTATATTTTCCATTTTAGGATGCAAACATGCCATTGAACAATCTACAGCACTGTAGTAATTTTTGAAAAGAAGTAAGCATTTCATGAAAATTTAGTTGCCCTTGTAGGGGAATTGTAACAAGGATTTTCCACAGCCTCTCTGGGCAACCTATTCTGGCACCTTACTACCCTCAGGGTGAAGAATTTCTTCCTGATGTCTAACCTACATCTCCCCTCTTTCAGTTTAAAACCATTACCCCTTGTCCTATCACTGCCCTCTCTGGTGAAAAGCCCCTCCCCAGCTTTCCTGTAGCCTCTTCAGGTACTGGAAGGCTGCTATAAGGTCTTCACAGAGCCTTCTCTTCTTCAGGCTTAACAGGCCCAACTTTCTCAGCCTGTCTTCATAGCAGAAATGCTCCAGCCCTTTGATCATCTTCATGGTCCTTCTCTGGACCTTCTCTAAGAGCTGTATGTCTTTTCTGTGCAGAGGGCTACAGAGCTGTACGCAGTACTCTAGGTGCAGCCCCACCAGAGCAGAGTAGAGGGGCCAAATCACCTCCCTGGACCTGCTGGCCACACTTCTTTTGATGCAGCCCAGGATGCAGTTGGCCCTCTGGGCTCCAGTGCACACTGGCGGCTCATGTTGAGCTTCTCATCTGCTACCACCTAAGTCCTTCTCATCAGGACTGCTGTCTAGCCGTTCTCCCCCCAGCCTGTATTTGTGCCTGGGTTTGCACCGACCCACGTGCAGGACCTCGCATTTGGCCTTGTTGACCTTCATGAGGTTGGCATTGGCCCACCTCTCCAGCTTGTCAAGGTCCCTCTGGATGGCATCTCTTCCCTCTAGGGTGTCAGCTACTCCACACAGCTTGGTATCGTCAGCAAATTTGCTGAGGATCTGCTCAATCCCACTGTCTATGTCTCCAACAAACATGTTAAACAGCACTGGTCCCAGTACTGACGCTTGAGGAACACCACTCATCACTTGCTTCCACTTGGACCATTGACCATTGACCTGGTCTCTGGGTGAGGCCATCCAGCCAATTCCTTTTCCATCGAGTGGTCCATCTGTCAAATCCATGTCTTGTCAGTTTGGAGACCAGGATGTCATCTGGAACAGTGTCAAATGCCATGCACAAATCCAGGTAGATTATGTCAATTGCTCTGCTGCTATGCACCATCTCTGTAGCCTTGTCATAGAAGGCCACCAAATTGGTCAGGCATGATTTGCCCGTAGCGAAACCTTGTTGGCTGCCACCTATCACCTCCTTATTTTCCATGTACCTTAGCAGATTTTCCAGGAGGATCTGTCTTACTTAGCTTAACTTACTTATCTTAATGTCTTACTGCTCCCAGTTACCTTTTTTACAGATCTTCAAATTAACCTGTTGAGAGGGAAAAACAACATTTTTGTTTCATATTTGTTAGAGGAAACAAGTAGGATTTCATCTGGAAAAGAGACTGAGAGGGAAAACAAGTAAAAGACTGGAAATGATGAGACCTCTGATGTTGTTGAGACCCCTGAGCTTTGAGTAAAACAGCCTAGACTTTCCTAGCATGCTCTTTGCAAAATCAACAAAGAGGCTTTCAAACAATAGAGAAGAAGAAAGCATTGGAATCTAAACTGGAATATTTGCATTCTAAATAGCAAAATCTCAAAGTGACCAGGTCAGAATAGAAATACAAAGAGTTTTTGCTAACTCTTTCTTTGTCCACTGTGTCCATGCTCTTTAACTTGGGTTCAGCTAGCTCAGTGGCTCCTTGAGCTGCAGCCAACTGTGCTCACTCTGGCCTCAGGAAATTTTATTTTCTGACTCCTATGAAGGCAAACAGTCTGTTTCTGCACCTTTCTGTGGTCTTTCAATCTCTTTTTAAGCTGCAGGTTCCCAGCACTGGGTCATGGCTCTCTCTCTTCCTCTCCCCCCAACCTCCCCAGTATGAATGTTGTGCAAGCAAGAAGGGAGTAGAAAGGTAGACCTCCGTCAAAGCAGTCTGTGCCACCTTACCTAAACCATGCCTTTCCTCTTTAGGGACATAATATCTTTAGTTGTAATCACATAAAAGTACAAATGTTGTCTCAGTGTGGAGAATGAGAAGGAATCAAAGCAAGGTACTCTTTGGTGAAAGAGGAAAACACTTGAATGAGGAAAGTAAATTTTTTGGCTGATCACCTGGAAACTTTTTTTTGCCTCCTCAACATGGAATATCACTTTGGTATAACAAAAAAGAACCAGGGAAGAGGGTATTGTTTTGGTTTGGGGTTTGTGTGCTTGTTTCTTCTTCCCTCTGAAGCACTGGTGACTACTGTGGATACAGATAGGGTGTTGTGCTTAGATGGACACCTCTAGATTTCTTTTTATTATCTTTGCTTTCCATGCATACCATTACAACTTCTGGCATGCCATGATAAATATGGCTGTTTCACTGCCACTCATCCCTTCAAATCAGACCTGAGACTGTTCTTAGAAAGACGAAGAATGTACGTTACTACTATGTGTCCTGGTTTGAGCAGTCAAACTGTGACACCATGTTTGGCACTATTTGTAGAAAACATGTATCCTTTTATTAAATGCTAGGGATAATTTCAAGTGCAGAAACTTTTGTTTAATAGGGTTAAAATTCTGCCATGTTAGTAAATGTGATTAATAGAAGTGAAGTGGAGAAAACCTAGTCTTGTAGCTATAATAGAGCTTTTCCTCTTCCACATGAGTTTTAAAAATTAAATATTAAGAAATTTTTTTTCCTTTTCCAGTCTTGGAAATATTAGATGCTGTGTTACTAACCTGAGGAGATTAAAAACAGCCATCACTTTTTTGTTTAATTTTTCTTTTATGTAGGTCATCATGCACATTATATGGAAAGTCTCAGTTCTTTGCCCATCAATATGAAGAATTAAAGTAGTTCTCTCCCAGTTTTGCTCTAAGAATCTCAAGCTCATCTAAGTCTGCAAACTTACACCCAGATTCTTTTCTTGACTTTTAGTATCTTCTGCCTGATTACTTTGTTATTGATTAAAAATCTACTAAATGGTTGAATGAGTGATGGTGTTAGGGGAAAAAATAAGACATACTTTAGCAACGTATCTTTTGGAATTGCAAGGAATTCTAAACTAAGAGTGAAACAATTTCTAATGAAATTATGGTATCTATCTCATAAGTCACACATAAGCTCTCCTTGACATTATATCCACAGGAATTTATGCAGGAAAACTAAAGAGAGTTCCTTTAAAATCTGGGCAAAATGTGTCATGTTAACTGCATTTCAGTGTCACATTTTTTGATATCTACTGAGGGCAAATGTTCATATACTTCACTGCAAGGGACCTAAAGTTTTTTTTTTACTGTTGTTATTATTATTAATAGTAGTACTACTAATATTACTACTATTGCTACTACTATTACTGCTACTATTATTATTATTCCAAGTTCTTATTTTAGTTATGACTTATGGCACTCTCTTTTTTTTTTGTCTTTTCTTCAGTGGTAAGGAGGACATATATAATATAGGAGGCTATTACTAGAATTTTTTACTGACAGCATATAATGAATGGCAGGTGTAACACTGGCAGAGAAGTAGCATTGCTAATATGTTCCATATTTTGGTATTGTGGAGATGAACATTCAAGTTACTTTACATTATACTCTTAATCTTTTAACAAATATCCAACACTTACTTTTTCAAATAAAAGATATGTTTTGGCTGATCTAATTATTTAGGTTCGCATATGGCTAGACATTCTTGCTTTTTTGGGGGTAGATTGTATAGAATATATTATAATTTATTTGACATAGAGTCTCAAGATACACTCACCAGAAAACACCACTGCTGGGTTTCTATCTCATAAAAAGTTGTTTCTTTTTAGTGATATACACTAAAGGGGACTTCAGGAATTATCTTCTCTACTATTAACCATTGTGGAATAGCTTCAAAATCCAAGTTTGCACTGCATCCATCTTCATTAGTTATTATGTTGACATTGTTTCACAAATCTCTAGGGAGCTACTCCTGGTCTGCCTCAGAATGCTTGAAGAAAAATAAGCCAGTTATTTCATGCACATTTTTATTTAAAGAAGTATCTGATAAGCCTAGGATAATCATGCTTATTTCTTATTTCTGACTATAAGGTGATTTTAGTCTGCAGTATACAAACAGAAATGGACAAATAAAATCCTTAATTTGTACAACACTATAAAAATGGCAGGTCCTAGGAAACTGCACTAAAAGGTGAAGTAAGAGTCCAGTTGCCTTTAAAATGTGTTTGTAGGAGGAAGCCAACATGAATAAAATGTATCTAGAGTTCAGCTATAGAAGGGATGTCAAAGGCATTCCCAGAAACATATCAAGAAGCCTACTGAAATAATTGTTTTTATTGGAAATAGGTTGCCAGAAAGAAGTGGTCCTACAGTAACAGAAAATCCTGTTTAATTGAGGCTTAAAATTGCCCTGAAAGCAAATGTACAACAACTGATTAATAAAAGCAAATGCGATTCAAAGAGCTGTTTATGTGGTTTGTTGTCAGCTGTTGTCAGTCCTGAAGAATGCAAGTACATTTTCTGGAAAGTTTTCCACAAGTCAGGGTGATACAGTTAAGATGCCTGTTTATTATAGAACTATAGAATGGTTTGGGTTGCAAGGAACCTCAAAGATCATCTAATTCCAAAGCTCCTTCATGGACAGGGACACCTTCCACTAGACCAAGTTCCTCAGAGCCCTATCCAACCTGGCCTTGAACAACTCCAGGGAGTGGGCATCCACAACTTTTCTGGGCAGCCTGTGTCTGTGTCTCACCACCCTCATTGTAAAAATACGTTTCCTAATATCTAATCTAAATCTACCCTCTTCCATTTTAAAACTGTTATTGTCTTATTGCTTGTTCTTCCACAGTTGTACTGAGCAGCAGATCAGAGATATTTGCCATAGCCATGTCAGTTTACGTGACAGTAGTAGAAATTTAAAATCTCAACAAAGTATATTCCTGTTTTCAGGATTTCTTATGTGTGTTCAGCACCTGCTGATGTATCTAGCAGAAGTAAGCCAGTGGCCCTTTGTAAGCAAAGAAGGGATATGAAGGTGGTGACCACTGCCATAACTGGTGCTGTTCTTGCCTCTCCTACTGAGCAGTGATGTCACACTCAGTATCCTGTTTGCATGTTTTTAAAATTAGTATATTTCTGTTACATTGATTTGCCTAGATAAAAGGTCATCCAGACTCTGGACTTTTCAACTTGTCATTAAACTCCTACTCAGGTTTAACTAATTCCATGTGGTCGACAAGCATGCCCCAATGTTCTCTTTTTAGTTTTAGAATATTGTACAGTGTAAACCTATGTCAGCTAAAATGGATTTATCTGCTAAACTCCTGTTGGATGCACAGCCTAATGAAGTATAGTTGACTTATTGTCACTTCAGTGCTTTGTGGCTCAGGTTATATGAAACAAGAAAAATTATAGTGATGTTATAAAACATGTAAGAACCGATTGTCATTATTTTCTCTAAGGCCCCAGATCACATAACATGATATGTGATCATGTTCCTTTAACCTTCTCCTCCTCACTGTTCCATTTATTTTTTGCTCACTGTACCCCATTCAACTTACACTTTGGAAGACCAGGATCAACCTGCATGGCACAATATTTAATGACAAGTAGGCAATGACCAACATTTGTATTACTGCTTCCATTGCTCAGTGTCTGCTGTCATAATCTTTGTATGACTTAACAAAGCAAGCACATTTAAGTTATGCTATTTTGCACATATATAGCAAGTTTGTTTATTTCTTATATAGACTGAATATAAGCTGTGTGCCATCAATAAAGTTTTTTTGCAAACACTCTGAATTCCCTTTTTATTTGCACTACCCAAGCTGCTTACTAGAGTTTTAACCAGCCAGCAGATGGAGAGATGACAAACCAAGTCATACAATGCCTCTACATACAAAGAGTTTGCTGATTCACAGGCTCAATTGATTTCATCTCAATCAGGTGCAAGAACAGCTGAAATGTTTTCATTGCAGAAAGTTTCAGTCTTGCAACATTTTATCTGGAAGCAATGATTTTTATTTTTTTTTTCTGGGTATTGGATTTTTTTGTTTTAAAAATAGAGTTGCTGACAGTTTTTTATGTCCACAGAATGGTATAAGGAGAAAAAAAGAAACTCAAACCCCTCTACCTGTCTTAATCCATGGTAATCTGACTATCTAACACCACTGGGAGAAAATTAAAAAATAAACAAGCAAACAGATAAAATGTACTACCTCACCTTTTTCCTATATGTATGTACTTTCATGCTTTTAAGAATCCAATCAAGAATCTATTGATGGAGTTTAGGGAGTCTGCCATTTACTCAGGTAATTTTCCTGATAGGACTTATTGCCTGCATCCTTAATCAGGTAGAAATAGAAATATATTATTTGTCTATTACACCAGACTTCAATCCATCAAGAATACAATTTAATTTCTGACAGGAATTAGTGCTGGATAATCCTGAAGGCTTCTTCACTTTTGGTCAATACCTCTTTTTGTAAATCAATAGTACATGAATTAATAACCTAAAATAATTCTGAAACTAGAGCTTGGGGTGAAGTCTAACCTAACTCTTGAGTGTGTGAGATTGGTGTACATTTGGAAACAGGTAAATGACTTCTTTTATTTCCAGAATGGCAGTTATAAACCAATAAGAAAACCTTCATTGTCGTTGAAACCCAAATGAGAATGTTGTCATGTATTTTAGTATAGAAGCCAAGTCAAGTAAAAAGCTAGTTGTCAAAAGTATATTTGATAATCCCTGTTCTCTAAAATGCAGACAAAAAATAGTGTACATTGGTATAGCAGAATGGAGAATTACTCAGTGTTCTCTAGAAGGCTGACTGGTCTAGGGGCCTAGATAGACACTAATCACACTAGCAACATGTCTAATATAAGTGAGCATTTTACATGCTCACAGCCACAGGCTGTCATGCTGGGGCTTACAGAAATAAAAAACTGGAAAGGTCTTTAGTCCTGCAGTGTTCTGAAAATGGCAGGTACTTGTAGCCCGGTAATAAAAAAGTGGAGACAGGAGCATTTAGCTCTTAAAAATGTTTTATTTATAGGAAACTGGAAAGCACAAGCTAAGTGCCTCTCGACTTGGCTGTAAAGAGCACATCAGAGCTTACTGTTGGAGATGTCTGCTGAGCAGCCAGCAGCAACGGTGGCTTTTAATGAAACTAAAGCAATTTAAGTTACTGGCATCTGAAAATAAGTGACATTTCCACATAAGTGTTCCCTAAGACAACATACAGGAATGAATAATGGTGATAATAAATCTGTTTCAGAGGAGAGGCAGAGGCAGCAGCAGTTATTTCTGGCAAAGTAAGCAGCATTTCATTTTTTTTCCAAGACAAACCATCTTCAATTCATATGTATGACCAACCCTCTATTCTAAGTAGCACATTATTGAAAATTATTAATTCAGGGAAGTATTTTTTAAAAAGAAGTAGAGGCCTGGCTATGAGAAATGTCTGTGAAGTATTTGGAAATTATTAGTATCAAAACAATTTATTTTCTGCTTAGAATGAATTCTTTATCAACTTATAAATATATGCTACTGGGAAGCTTATGTCCAACCCCATTTTGTTTTATTGTTTGTTCCATCATAATCTATGTAGAAGTTGTCTGAAGAAAGTGGAGAATTAAAGCACAAAAGATTTTGTTTTCCTTTTCAGAGCACCAAAACAACCTGTTCTTAACTTCAAGCTCTCCCTGCAAACTATCTTTGCTAGCATGTTCTCCACTGTGTGAATTTATTGAGTTCTGTAGAAAGGGAGCAGGTAGCTATTTTCCAAGATGCATTAGCTGAGGAAGGGGTTAGAACTAGCTTCAAGTAAAAAAAAAACAAACAACAAAGAAAATCTGTCACATAGGGAAATGCATTTAATGTATGGTTTACAATATTTTTATTTATTAGGGAGGACTTAACAAATATTTTGAAACATATATGAAGACTCAACAGCATCCGTCAGAAATATGTAACTGTTGTTAACCCTGCTTTGGGGATGGAGGGGTGATTTTTCAGTCCCTCCCACCCTATATCTCTCTAATTTTAGGAACCTGGAATCAAGCTCCAAGGATCGTTAGGAGCATTGTGGCACTTTCTCCATTATTTGCCTTTCTAAGTTTTGTGGAACTAGTAGGTGATGCTTATGTGTCCTTGTGTCTGTATAAAGACAGAAAATAGACAGGAAGAGTTATAGCAGGTCATAAAAATACTGCAATAACCTATCTTAATAATCCAAAATGCTGCAGGTTGCAGGGAAATAAGAGCAACATTTTAAACTACTCTGGTAGAATAGTGCATGCTTTCTAAATAAAGTGATATAAAGCACAACTAATATCTTTCCCTAGAGTAGATTTTCCAGTACTTTGCACAGTCTTGTTTTAATGAGTAATGTTAATGAGAATACCAAAGGGAAATGGTAGACTTGGCAGGAAAGATTCATTATTCAGAACTGACAAAGCAAGATGAGCACTTACAAGAAACACCATTACTGGCTTATCACTATTAAACCAGCAATTCAAAAAACTTTGGATGAGTTTTCACCACAACAGGAAACCAAAGTAATTCCAAATTTTCTTTCCTGAGAATAATGTTTGGAAGTAAATAATTTGGGATTTTTATGGCAGTATTTTTTTGGGAAAACTGGCATGAAAACTCATCTTGTATACATATGAAGATTCAGAAGCTGCCATTTAGAAGGGGTTTTTTAACCAAAAAAAAATCTCATCTACCAAAATATCAAAAGAGAGACACAGAGATATGAGGAAGTTCAAATGATCTACATTTGATAAAACTTTTATCAAGGAAGGGTTTTAAACCATGCCCATAATATGGCAATAAAAGAAATAAAAATGGAATAATCTGAGAGAATTGCATCTTTTAAGTCTAGTTTTGTGTGTATTTTTGCTTAACTGGAAAGATGAAGTGACATTTTTAGGAGGAACTTATTAATTTCATGCTAACAAGTCACATTTCTGAATCCTCATGTTCATAATTGAAGCCAATAGTTTAATGGCCATATGTTGATTTACACACATCAAAGCTAGTTGTTGCATGGTATAGCAGTGGTTCTGGGATACAGCAGAAAGCTGAAGAAAAAATTGATGCTAAGCAACCAACATTTCCCTAGATAGACAACCAAATGGCAGGGTGATGCAGATGTAATTATAATAAATGAGCCCTATTCACACAGTCATGTGCAAGTCGTGTCCCTCCTTCTACTTTTGCAATTACGTAAGTGGAGATCTACAAAACAAAATCAGTAAACTGGGATGAAAATATAATGTAATGCCTACATACAGAATTCTGACATCCTTCTCCAGCTTCTTAAATCCCCATTCACTTACTCGGAAATCCCTTGGATGTGTGAAAACAATGAACACCTCTTTGGTTTTTTATATCAAATAACTTCCAACATCAGCATTTCTGCTCCTATACGTGTCCTGGGTTGCCTCAATCCTTGACAGTATTATGTCTTCCTACCTATTTTATTTCCAGACAATATCAAGGCCTGAAAACAATGTATTCTTCTATCTATCTCCCTTGAAACATTTGATTTGGTACTTGCAAAACATAAAAAAGGTACCTGATACAGACCTCTGTGTACTTTTCCAAAGTACCTGTGTGGGTCAAAGTTTCAGACTTCTGGTCAGGTCTTTTATTTTTTCATTTAGATGTGGGCTTTTCAGTCAACAGTAATTTTAGATGGAGCTGAGGAGCATGACTATGCTTTGGTGAATATTTCTGGTACAACTCGATTCTCACTTTTCAGCTTTTGCAGAGCTTAGCTTTTATGAATCCAAATAGATTCTAGAGTTCTGACCTCTGCTGAGATCTGCTATGATCCTGTTGCTTATGATTTCCTTCCTTCATGTAACTGTAACCAGTTGCCTGAGAGAACGGATAAGAAAATGTAGGGAATAGGACTGTTTTCTGTGGCCTTTCTTGCCATTTCTGTGGCCACTGACTACTTACAAATCAATATATTTTATTATTGTTCTAATAAACAACACAAAGAATAATTTAGCTAGAGTAAAATCCTTTGAGAAATTATAATTATTATGAAATAATAATTTTATCTTGTTTGTTCACATAGACACCAATGGCTGCAAACTTGTAAAAAAAATGAACAGACTAGGACATTTCCCTCAGGACTGATCCTGATGCTTTTCCAGTATATGAAATTGTGTAGTCCAGGCTCTTCTTGTCCCTGTATTCAGTTTGTGCACTGTTCACCCCGTCTGTCTAAAATGTTTTGGGTTTGAAGTATATATTTCACACAGGCATGGCTTTGATTCAGGACAATAGCCTTTTTCACAATTTTACTGTTTCCCTCTTCCCTTCCAGTGCCCAACCCATCTTTGTCTCTTGATGTATGTAGAAAAGAAATAGGAAATGCAGAGATACAAGAAAATTTTCTGTCTTCAATGACAAAATCAGATTTGAAAAAAATAATAATTCAATTTGCGTGTGGTTAAGTTTTGAGTAAGCACTCAATATCTCGTTTTTATCCAAATGAGTTCCTCTATGTAGTTTTTATTCTTACTGCATTTCCTATTGCTGAAGTGTGTGAGTACTAAGTTATGGGAAATACACAATGTTTTGCTATGAGTACTTGGCCTTGTAATTGATATAGAGGTTACAGTTATATTTATGGAGGGACAGGCTGGATTGATGGGCAGAGGCCAATTTCATGAAATTCAAGAAGGTCAAGTGTTAGGGTCACTTGGGTCACCACAACCCCATGCAACACTACAAGCCTGGGGAAGAGTGGCTGGAAAGCTGCCCAGAGGAAAAGAACCTGGGGATGCTGGTTGACAGCAAGCTGAATACGAGGCAGCAGTGTACCTAGGTGGCCATGAACGTCAGTAGCATCCTGGCTTGTATCAGAAATAGCGTGGCCAGAAGCACCTTGAATACTGTGTTCAGTTCTGGGCCCCCCACTACAGGAAGGACACTGAAATGCTGGAGCCTGCCCAAGGAAGGGCAAGAAAGCTGGTGAAAGGTCTGGAGAACAAATATTGTGAGGAGCAGCGGAGTGAACTGGGGTTATTTAGCCTGGAGAAAATGAGGCTGAGGGGAAACCTCATCACTCTCTGCAACTACCTGAAAGGAGGTTGTAGGGAGGTGGGTGTTGGCCTCTCCTCTCAAGTAAGAGGTGATAGAGCAAGAGGAAACTGCCTCAAGTTGCACTAGGGGAGGTTTAGATTGGAGGGTTACCAGGCATGGGAATAGGCTGCCCAGGGAAGTGGTTGTCACCATCCATGGAGGTATTTAAAAGACATGTAGATCACAGAATCACAGAATCACCAAGGCTGGAAAAGACCTTTAAGATCATCAAGTCCAGCCTATGACCAACACCACCACACCATCTAGACCATGGCACTAAGTGCCACATCTAGCCTTGCCTTGAACACATCCAGGGACAGTGCCTCCACCACTTCCCTGGGAAGTCTATTCCAATGTCTAATCACCCTCTCCGTGAGGAAGCGCTTCCTAATATCCAACCTAAACCTCCCTTGGAGCAACTTCAGACTGTGCCCTCTTGTCCTGTCACTAGTTGCCTGGGAGAAGAGCCCAGCCCCCACCTGACTACAACCTCCCTTCAGGTAGTTGAAGACAGTGATAAGGTCCCCCCTGAGTCTCCTCTTCTCCAGGCTAAACAAGCCCAGCTCCCTCAGCGTATCCCTATAAGACTTTCCCTCTAGTCCCATCACCAGCCTTGTTGGTCTCCTCTGGACCCGCTCCAGCACCTCAATGTCCTTCTTGAAGTGAGGGGCCCAGAACTGGACACAGTACTTGAGGTGAGGCCTCACCAGTGCTGAGTACAGGGGGAGAATTGCATCCCTACTCCTGCTGGCCACACTATTCCTGAGACAAGCCAGGATGCCATTGGCCTTCCAGGCCACCTGGGCACCCTGATGGCTCATGTTCAACCGGCTGTCCACCAGCACTCCCAGGTCCCTCTCTGCCAGGCTGCTCTCCAGCCACTCTTCCCCCAGCCTGTAGCGCTGCCTGGGGTTATTGTGGCCAAAGTGCTGGACCGTGATGTGATGCTTAGAGACATGGTTTAGTGGTGGATTTGGATTTAACAGCATGCTAGGTTAAGATTTGGAGTTGATGATCTTAAAGGTCTCTTCCTACCTAAATGATTCTATTTTTCTTTTATTCTGTTTAATATTACCTATTCTATCTTTTGTTAATAAGAGGCTGAACCCAATGACAGTTTTCTAAGAATTGTTTGACAACATAACATAAACTTTTTTTTCTTCCTTTTTAAAAGTGTGTTTCAGCATAGGGTCATTACAAGTCTGATTTATTTCTTCTCTGATGGACTAAAACTTTGCTTCCTTTCTTAAAACCTTTCCTCACCACCTGCTGTGATGGATGGGTGAAAGAAATTTGATCACTTTCTGGGCAAAGAATAATGCTTTGCTCAAGTCTGCAGAGACTCATTTATATGAATCTAATTGTTTTGTTATAGCCTTGTCCTTATGCTTTGCCATGTGAATGCTTCAAAATGTAATCTCATTGTCTGGAAACCCAAAATCAATATAAAAGGAAGTGAAGCAGCTAAGATGTGAAAGGAAGAATTTTTCAAGTTAGAAATTAGCATGTCATCTTTCCATTTACCACATTAGAACTAAATGATTTTTATGTAAAATATATTTAGCATCTCTTTAGTCCATTAATATCCATTTAATAATAAATAAAAGTAATATTCATTGCAGTAATTCAGTAGGATTTTTTAATCTCTCCTACCTGAGGGTTCTTAAATAATGTAATGTTTAGAACGATGCACAGATTACCCATACAAATGTCTTAGAGTTATTTATATTTTAAAGTTAGACCTATCTTCACAAAGAGACAGAAGACCCTAGTCTGCTATCCTCTCGATCAAAATGCTTCCTGTATTAGATGATTCAATATAGGAAATCTCACGGTGGACTCTTACCGTGTAATCTGTCCCTAAAGGACTGATGAAAGTTGTTGATTTTGTGTGTAAGGAATCTGGAATGCTGGAGTGCCAGCCTTAGATTTAGGAAGCATGCACTTATATTCCTGTTAAGACAGAGAATTTTAGACTTCGCACAAAAAAAACCCAGGTAAAACCATCTGATCATATAGCATAATCTTCTCTCTTGATTAAGTGGAAGCAACAACAGAAGAGGTTTCAGGAAGGTGATGTGCTGTGTATGGTGTGGCACACAGGCAGCTGGAAATGCCACACTGGTGTGTTCTTACTCAGGGTACCTTTCCTAGACTCTGGTGCCTCATCCCACACAGGATGCCTGGCCCTCAGCTGTTTCAGATATGGGCACCCACACATTGCTTTTCTCACAAAATATGCCTCATCCTTCTGCATTATGCATCAGTTCAGTAGCTGATCTTTTAGTGGCATTTGAGGTGAAGAAGGGAGCTGTTTTTCCTCTGCTCGGTCATGCAGGTGCATGATATAATTAATCGATCTGATGAATGAATTCCTGCACTACCCACAGTGCTCCTCACCCCTTTTAGCAAGAGGTGCACTCACCAGCACTGTGTCTGTTCCTGTACCATCCACCAGACCACAAAAGAAAGGGAGAGCTAAAGTAGAACACGTTCTTTATCCTACAGTCCATGTGTCCATTGCTGGCTGTAGGATGCCTTCAGCTGAAATGAGGCTGTCCCCTGACAAAGGCCACAGTCAGGTGCAGAAATAATAGAATGGTTAGAGTTGGAAGGGACTTGAAGATGATCGAGTTCCAACTCCCCTGCATGGGCAGACACACCTCCCATTAGATCAGGTTGCTCAGAGCCCCATCCAACCTGGCCTTGAACGCTTCCACGGGTGGAGCCTCCACAACTTCTCTGGGCAACCTGTTCCAGTGTCTCACCACCCTCACACTAAAGAATTTCCTCCTCATCTCTAATCTAAATCTCTCCTCTTGCAGTTTAGAACCATTGCCCCTTGTTCTCTCACTACAAGCCCTTGTAAAAAGTCCCTCCCCAGCTTTCCTAGAGGCCCCCTTCAGGTACTGGAAGACCACTATAAGGTCCCCCTCGACTCTTCTCTTCTTCAGGCTGAACAATCCTGGCTCCCTCAGTCTGTCTTCATAAGAGGGTTGCTCCAGCGCTTGGATCATTTTAATGGCCCTCCTCTGGACACGTTCCAACAGATACACATCTTTTTTCTGTTGGGGGCTCCAGAACTGGACACAGTACTCCAGGTGAGATCTCACTAGGGCAGAGTAGAGGGGCAGAATCACCTCTCTTGACCTGATAGCCACACTTCTTTTGATGAAGCCCAGGATGCAGTTGGCCCTCTGGGCTGCAATTGAACAGTCATGGCTCATGTCCAGCTTTTGGTCCATTAGTACTCCCAGGTCTTTTTCCACAGGGCTGCTCTCAAGTGTGTCATCCCCCAGCCTGTATTCAAATCTCCAGTTGCCTCAACCCAGGTGCAGGACCTCCCACTTGTCCTTGTGGGACCTCATGAGATAAACCTGGGCCCACTTTTCTAGCTTGTCCAGGTCCCTCTGGATGGTATCCCATCCCTCTGGCATATTGACTGCACCACCCAGCTTGGTATCATCAGCAAACTTGCTGAGGGTGTTCTCAATGCCACTGTCAATATCATTAATGAAGATACTAAACAACACTGGTCCTGTTACAGACCCCTGAGTGACACCACTTGTCAACATTTTCCATCTGGACTTAGAGCCATTGACCACTATCCTCTGGATGTGACCATCCAGCCATTTCCTTATCCACTGAACAGTCCACCCATCAAACCCATATCTCTCCAATGTAGAGAGAAGGATGCTGTGGGGGACCATGTCAAAGGCCTTTCAGAAATCCAGATAGATGACATCCACTGCTTTTCCCTTTTCCACTGATGCAGTCACTCCATTGTAGAAAGCCACTAGGTTGGTCAGGCAGGATTTGCCCATAGTAAAGCCATGCTGGCTGTCCTGAATTACCTCCCTGTTGTCCATGTGCCTTAGCATGTCTTCTAGGAGGATCTGTTCCATGGTCTTCCCAGGCACAGAGGTGAGGCTGACAGGTCAGTACTTCCCACTTTCTACCCTTTTTCAAAATAGGCATAATGTTTCCTTTCTTCCAGTCACCAGGGGCTTCACCTGACTGCCATGACTTTTCAAATATAATGGAGAGTGGCTTGGCAACCACATCCGCCAATTCCTTCAGGACTCTGGGATGCATCTCATCAGGTCCTATGGACTTGTATATCTACAGGTTCCTCAGACGGTCATGAACCTTGTCTTCACTTACAGTGGGGGGGACTTTGTCTCTCTGGTCTCCATCTTGTGGGCCATCAACATGAGAGTCATGAGGAGAAGGGTTGCCAGTGAAGACTGAGGCAAAAATATTGTTGAGAATCTCAGCCTTCTCCTCATCTGTTGTTACCATTTCACCATTGTGGCTCATCAGGGATGGGTACGCTTTCTTTAACCTTCCTTTCTGGTTTATGTACCTGTAGAAGACCTTCTTGTTTTTCTTTACATCTCTTGACAAGTTCAGCTCCAGCTGCACCTTGGCCTTCCTGACCTTGGCCCTACACAACCGGGCAGTGTCCCTATACTCTTCCCAGGAAACAAGTCCCCTCTTCCACTGCCTGTGTAGTTCCATCTTGCCTTTTAGTTTGAACAGCAGGTCTTAACTCAGCCATGCTGGTCTCTTGCCTTCCTTGCCCAATTTCCTACACCTGGGGATTGAGACTTCTTGTGCCCTATGGAAAGCATTCTTAAAGATCTGCCAGCTCTCTTCTGCTCCCTTGTCCCTGAGAGCCGTTTCCCATGGGGTCCTATCTACTGACTCCTTGAAGAGCTGGAAGTTTGCTTTCCTAAAATTCAGAGTGCTGACTAAGCTTCTCATTTGCCTCATACCCCTTAGAACAGTGAACTGCACTAGTGCGTGATCACTGCAACCCAGGCTGCCTTCAACTTTGATGTCCCTGATGAGTTCACTTGCATTTGTGACCATCAGGTCCAATAATTCACCCCCCCGGGTAGGACTGTCAATTTATTGACTTAAGAAGTTGTCATCGAGGCACTCCGGGAATCTTCTGGATTGCCTACAGCTTGCCGTGCTACTTTTCCAGCAGATGTCAGGGTGGTTGAAATACCCCATCAGGATGAGAGCCTGTGATCATGGTGTCTCCTCAAGCTGGAGTATGAAGTCTTCGTCGATAGGCTCCACTTGATTGGGCAGCCTGTAGTAGACAACAACTAGTCTCTCTTTGCTGTCTTGATCCCTAATTCCCACCCATAAACTAGCAATCTGCTCATGGCTATTCTTTAGGGATAGCTCTTCACTCTCTATCCAATTCTTTACGTAGAGGGCAACACCTCCACCACTTCTTCCTCTCTTGTCCCTTCTGAAGAGCTTGTAGCCTTCGATAGCAACACTCCAGTTGTAGGATTCATCCCACCTTGGGATACCCCCAAATCCTTGGGGTATCTAGTTTTGTGGCTCTGCACATGAGTCCTCACCCACAGAATAGGAAATACCAGCTCTACCTTACCCCATGAGGTGTTGTATAGATAAACATGATGCTCCAGCTCCACAAGAGATATTTAGCCTATGTAAATTTAGTAACGGAACTTCAAAAAATTTACGCTCCCACCCCCCTTACTAGGTTTTGTGTATCTAGATACACAAAGTGGACTTAGTATCTAACACTTTTAAGCATTTTTGTCTTTTTGATATCTACGAGTGGTGAGTGAGTTCTTTGCCATTTTTATTTTTAGTAACTCTAACAACATTAATAATCTGTGGTTTTTGTATTCACTCCACTGTACATCCATCTATTTTCATACTAAGGCAGAAGGTAAGTAGTATAATTCAGAATGGCTTGTCTGTATCACTGATTATTTTTATAACTGTACCATGTCTTGCTTACAGCAATGAAAAACCTAAATCTAAATATAATTTTTACTTGTGTTGAAATTTCTTAATACATCTAAATATTAATATCATTGTACCACATATGCTTTTTATTACAGCCATCTAACATTGTGGCTTACTGTTTTACTACAGATGAGGAAAGAACAGTTTTGTGCTATGTAAAGGCTACTCTGTACTGTCCAAGGCAATTGTCCTCAAAGACAATATGAGTTTAAGCCCAAGGGAGAGAGAGCAGTTGCTTTCCTTCTATTGATTCACAGCTGTATCAGCCTTGTAATAAGCAAAACCTTGCAACTGGCAACTTTAAGTATGTGCTTCTTGAAATTTTATGGTACGAGAAAAGATAAAGCACAATCTTTCAACCCCAGTTGCTAAAAGTACTGATTTCTAGTTGTTATGAAAGCTTGATTTGCATTACATTTAAGGCTTTTATACATCACTCTAGAAGTGTTGAGGGGAATTAAATATTATTACATTTCTGCATACTTGAAGGTATCTTTACAGTGCTAGTGAGTCTGTAAAGTGGTCTAGCGTAAACTCAGATGGTGAAATCCTGATTCCAGCCGGTGATAAAATTCCCATTGCTTTTAATAGAACTAAATTTCTCTAAACTTTTAGAGCTGGAAGGGGATATAATAATAATCTAGTCAGAACTATGCCATAATACAAGACAGAAATTCTTTAAGTATTTTTTACATAAAGTCTATAATTTCTGCTTGAGCTATTG
Source organism: Hemiprocne comata (assembly GCA_020745705.1). NCBI lineage: Eukaryota > Metazoa > Chordata > Aves > Apodiformes > Apodidae > Hemiprocne > Hemiprocne comata. Next base: position 77,318,273 of record CM036587.1, on the reverse strand, counting down.
CATATCTTCAGAAACACACAATTTTCATTTAAAGTTCTCAGTAGTAAAGAGCCAAGTATTTCCTTAGGTAAATAGTCCGAACAGTTGATTAGATTCACTGATAAAAATATGCACCTAATCTAATATCAATCATCTGGCTTCCACCTTGAAATATAGGATCTCGTTACGCTTCATTTGTTAAATTGAAGGGCTATTTGCAATCAGAAATCTTCTCATTGTAAGTAATTGTAGGCTGTAACCAAGTCACCTCTTACCCTTTCCCTGGATATGCTAGAAACTCTGCAAATCACCTTTTCAAACCTTGGGTTATTAATTTTTTATGTAGCTTTTTTAAGGCGTGGAAGCAAACAAAGGCTGTATCATTCTGAAAGATGATCTTTAATGCCAGGATATGGGGGGGGGGGGGGGGAAAAGTAAGTATAGCAATTTTTTTACAAATACAGTAGTCTCTAAATTTATCTGTTTTATATTAATTTGACTGACAGGAGTTAAACCAAAGGTGGCTGTCCAGGGATAAGGAGCAAACAATAGCAAAGACACGATGTATGGAGTAAAGAATTGCAAATTACTCAAGGTAAGAGTGTCTATGCCAATAGCATGGAAAATACTTATATGGAGCTTGGCATATTTTACATTTGACTATTTCTAAAGTTTAGATTCCAAAATCAAATTTTACTTTAATGTTAAAAATGTTTGAGAAAGGTAGTATTTTGTCATCACACTGTGAGTAAAGTACGGACCAAGCAGGAGACCCAAGGTCTGCAGCCATTATTCTCATTCCCTACATGGAGAGAGGGAAACAGCCGTAGCTAAGTTATATGAGATAAAGGTATGAAATATGCAGCTGGGACTCTGTAGTGTGCAGCATGTACACTATGTAGTGTGCTGTGTACCCTTTGATCACAGAAAGCTGGTATCCAATATGCAGTTTCTGCATCACTTGTTACAGCTGCTTTTGGAGATGTTGTGGTACAAGGATGCATTTGTTGCCAACAGTGGGTTCTGCTGGTTGTCTGACATTCAATTTCTTGGAGTAGCGGTAAGGGCAGGGGAGGAGCTCTGTTACACACATGCAGCCAAAGCACTCTCAGGAGCCACAAAATGTGTCCTATGTGCTTGTCCTCTGTGACCTTTGTGACAAGTCTAGTCCTCATTTTCACTGAGTTTCCGTCTTTATACAAATCTGTGTTTTCACAGCACTCTTTGCTACCTTAACTTTATACTAAACCAGGAGTTCCTCAAAGCTGGGAGGACTGGCTGATACACCTGAAGGCTGTGCGGCCATTCAGCAAGATTTGGACAGGCTGGAGAGCTGGGCAGAGATAAACCTAATGAGGTTCAACAAGAGCAAATGCCGAGTCCTGCACCTGGGAAGGAACAACAAAATGCACCAGTACAGGTTAGGACATGATCTTCTAGAGAGCAGTTCTGTGGAGAAATACCTTGGAGTCCTGGTAGACAACAAGTTATCCATGGGACAACAATATGCCCTTGTGGCCAAGAAGGCCAGTGGTATCTTGGGATGCATTAAGAGGACTGTGTCCAGCAGATTGATGGAGGTTCTCCTCCCCCTCCACTTGACACTGGTGAGACCTCACTTGGAGTATTTTGTCCAGTTCTGGGCTCCCCAGTTCAAGAGGGACAGGGATCTACTCAAAAGAGTCCAACGGAGGGCTACAAGGATGATTAATGGACTGGAACACCTGCCTTATGAGGAAAGGCTAAGAGACCTGGGGCTTTTCAGTCTAGAGAGGAGAAGACTGAAAGGGGATCTGCTTAATGTCTATAAATACATGAGGGCTGGGCGTCAAGAAGTTGGGGACAACCTCTTTTCACTTGTGCCCTGTGATAAGAAGAGGGGCAATGGATTCCAACTTGAGTACAGCAAGTTTCACCTCAACATGAGGAACTTCTTTACTGTGAGGGTTACAGAGCACTGGAACAGGCTCCCCAGAGAGGTTGTGGAGTCTCCTTCTCTGGAGACTTTCAAGACCTGTCTGGATGCCTTTCTGAGTGATCTGCTCTAGTTTTTGGTCCTGCTCCAGCAGGGGGGTTGGACTCGATGATCTTCGGAGGTCCCTTGCAACCCCTAACGTTCTGTGATTGCATCCATTTTAAATAATTTTCCCAAAGACCTTTTCAGACTTTCTGCTTTCCAAAATACAGGTTAACCTAGCTACTGAGTTTAATCTTTGTTCTTAGTTTTCAAACATGGTTTTATATGTACCTGCACACATAAGATCAATTGAGGCTCTGTTACCCAGGAAGGCATATTCTCTACAAACATCACAAGACTGCTTTTTTGTTAGATCTTCAAAATTTAATGGCATTGCTGTTCTATGTCATTTATCCGGATATCAATAAGTATTGGGACTGATTTTTTCCTGTTTTATAAAAGGCTCCTTATGCAGCTCTTCAACCTTCTAGTTATTCATGTCTGTCACTTTTTTTTTTTTTTTTAAAGATGGCTAAGCATGTACAGAATACTTTAAAGATCTTTTAGTTCCTGACTCACTGGTAGGACCATATCTGTAATGTTAGTTAAAATATAAGACAGCCTTATCATTCTCATGACTGCATTACACTTTTGGGTCATTCTGTAATCAGCCACATTAATTCCCATTTTGGTGGTCTTCATATGTTAGCATCAACTCGGTCAATCCTAGTAATACTTTTAAAGAAATAAACCTCATATACGTTTCACTCATTTATTTGCAGAATTCTGGTTGATTCTACAGGAACCTGCTGTGAGGGCCTGCTGTAAGAGAAAGCATACAGATGTGAGTGTAGTGTCTTTTCTGAGCACCCATGCACAGCCGCGCTGCCTTTCATGCTTGGGGTGGTCAGTCACATGTCCTTTTGCTTTGTACCTTCTCCAGCCATTTCCCTCGCGGGAGGACAGAACAGTGGCTGGGGGACTCCGCACTCACTTAGCAGAATTTTCTGTGTCTCAATCACTCACACACACATACTGATTTATGTGTTAAGGCTCCCAGGGATCGTCTGCAGGGACTGAGCAGTCTAAGGTCCCATGTTGAACTCTCTTTTATCCCCCCCCACTACAGGTATTTAAATGGTAGTCACTGCCCACAGAAAAGGCAATACAGAGACACATAAAGAAATTTAAACTATGTGCTTTTACTTTATAATTAGTATAAAATAATATATGGAACAATATCTGGAACAATAATTTTGGCACACCCACACTAACCAAGGGGGAATAACCCGAAGGAGGGTAGGGAACCTAGCACACCCAGGAAATAGGGATGAGAGATGCTGAGGACCAAGGAGGGCTAGGCCACATAGAAGAGTTCACAAGCTTACGTCTCCTGAAGGTTGGAGTTGGAGACCAGCTCCAACTCTTGGGGTCCGGTGTCTCTGCAGAGTGAGGATCCTCCTCTTCTTTTCCCTTTAGAGCAAGCACACAGACACCTCTCTTTAGCTCTTAGCCTTTAAATAGGCTGTGTCTGGCTCCAGCTCTATGTGGCTAGCACAGCGGTGTAGTGATGGTTATCACGGCGGGTGCGCAGTGGGGTCTCCCTTGGTGCTGGGGTTGGAGCAGCAGTGGCGACAAAGATACGGAAGAATGGTGAAGAGTCTCTCTCTCTATCTGCGCACCTCACCTCCGGCTTTGTGTAGGTCTTTCTTTTATGCCAAAGTTCCCCCTGCACCCTTGTGCCGGATTGATGGGTTTCTTCACCAATCAGTGCTCACCTCAGTTCCGTTTGCGACATTGTAATGTTTTATCTCGGTTTCCCGCCTCTGAGGTTCTGTGCAGTCCTCACCAGGGTCCATTTTTACTGTCTCTTTTATGCCAGTGGCCATCTTAGTGAATTTATCTAGTAATCATTTATAGTTTTGTGGGGAAAAGTTTTGTCCGACTTCCACAGTATTTGAGCTGAAATACAATTACAGGTAGAACTCCTACATGCTCAGTAGGTGCTCTCACCCACAGGCTTCCTAGCTCCTCTGAAGTTCTTTGTAATGATTTATAAAAGATCAAGTCTAGTGTTGGATCCTGCTCCTGACACAATTACTAATCTCAAGTACAACTAATAAAGTTTTTTGCAGTTGTTGTTCAAGCAGGATCTACTTTATTATTAATGATCTATCTTAGCTGCATGATTTAGATCTCCTCTTGCATCCAACACTTTATACTTGTCAGACCATAAGTTACTATAATGTTTCTTCGAGCTATGTTCAGGAAGAATTATAAACATCAAGCCTAAGTTTTTGTGCATGTGTGTTGTTGGTGCTGAGGTAGGAAAGACTTGGACAGAATGCTGGAAAGCTGGCACCGCTGTAAGATCAGAGCTACCTTTAAGAGTTACAGTGCTTTTTCTAAAATGGTTTATGCTAACTGCAAGGGCATATAAGCTGGGTACAGAAAGAAAAATCTTATAAAATACCTACTTACAGTTAATTTTTTAAAGTATTATTAGGTGTAAACTGAGTTTAACTGTCACAAGTTATAGTTTACATATATATACAACAAGATAACATTGTAAGTAAGTTGCAGTAAGTGCAATAAGGTAGTAAATGGAGTTAATAGATTTAAATTTGTCTTTTGAAGATTTCAGACAAAATTCTTTTAGAAGGTAGGTCTTTCTCTTCAATTCTGTGGATCATTGACTTCTTGATGTTAGAAGATAACATTCCATAACACAGATTGAATATTTAAATTATAAGCTCCCTTCCTAAGTGAAAGAAATGCAAGCCTGCATATAGTGTTAGTTTTGTGTGTCCATCTTTGGTTTTCGTTATCTGTGTCAGACAATCATAGATTTTCTGAGCTAGAGGAGGGATTTTGTGAGGCTGTCACTTTGTATTCTGCTCATCGCTGGGTCAACACTGAATTCAGCCCAGATTGCTCAGGGTTCCAGCTGGGTCTTAGAAACCTCCAAGGATGGAGACTGCACAGTCTCTTTGCATTCTGTTCCACTGCTTGACTGTATACATGGTGAATTTTTTGTCCCTTTTACCTGTCAGAACCTGTATACATTTCCAAACACATATTTAATCTTAATGGATTTTTCTGTGAACATGATAGCTCAGTACTCTCAGTGGATCCATGAAACACTCCAGGTGCTTTTCTGTAGCTGGATACAACAGGATGCATTTAATTTCAAGAAAACTTATTGTTACATCTGAAGTGTCTGGTTGTGTGGCTTTGGGGTTTTGTTTGTTTGTTTGTTTTGGGGGCTTTTTTAGGTTTTTTGGTTTGTTTTTTTTGTGTGTGTGTGTGTGTGTTTTTGTTTCATTTTGGTTTGTTTTTTAAAATCTGATTCCATAAGAAAATGTACACTCTAGAACATTTGCTCTGGAAAAGAAGAAATATCAGTGTGTGAAACACTTGGCTTTTTGCTAATAGTAGTTTTCCATTTGGATTTTCACTACTGTTTTGACATCCTTGCTAGAAATTGAGAATTTTGCCATAACTAGTTTCTTTTCCAAATCTTTTAAATATAAACATCTTCCTAAGAGATCGTAAAGATACGCCATAGTTAAGGAGGCAGAGTAGATTTCTATCAACAGGTGCTTGAAGAAGAATAATATTTCAATGGGTATAATGTGCTAAAAAACATTGCTATAAAAAAAACATGGAATAAAATAAAACACGAGAGTGTCAGGAAAGAAAGATCTTCTATCTTGAGCATGTCTGTGGGATTATCAAGTGTCATTCAAAGTAATGCTAAAAACAGCATCATCTCACACAGCTGCAACATCCTTTTAACATCCTACTGTATTTCTACCCCAACTAGCACAGACGTTTATGTGTAAAAAAGAAAGAAAAACAGAAGTACAGTACAGCTAGCCAACTCAACATGAATATACAGTAAGATTTACTAAAGCCTTGGGGATTATTCCCATATTCACAATGCAATACGTGCAAAGAATTCGTAAAAGCAAGATTGACTTTATGTAGACCACCATCAATGGTTTTGAGTGAAAATATAAGATAACTTCATTCCATGTAATTATAATAATACCAGCAATACATGAATGAGTAAGGAGGTGCTTTGAAATGAAAGTCAATCTTGTAGTCAGACATACATCTGATAACATGGATTGTTGCCAACATGTTTGCTTTTATATTTGTTCTGTCACATTTGATATACTCATATTCCCCTAAATCCTTGAGCTGAATTACAAATCATGTCTTTATCTGGAATCAAATATACCCACAAAGGCATCGTACCTTCTTGTGTGTAGTGGCTGTTGTTACTGACCAGAGATAGAGTAAAATGCTTTGGACATTTCTCCTGCTAGTCAAATAATTGCATGCGATGGTTTCAACAGAGTTGCCATTGGAAAACCATGACATTCACCGACTGTACTTAGATTGTCATAAAGGAATACGAGTCAAATTCCTTCTGGGAGAAGAAAAGAGAGAGTGCATGTATGTATATACATATTCTATGTATGCTACATAGATTATTCAAATATTTTCAGCCTATAGTCAGTACTGATATATTTCTAAAAACTGATAAATAATTCATAGCATGCGATTTATTACAATATTTCTTCTACTCCTTAACGCTTTAAAACCGAGGTAAAGGTTGCAAAAAAGGGACTTCTTTTTCTCATATTTTTTTTTGTAAAATTTGAAATGAAAGCTGAAGGTCATTCCCACTTTTATTTTGAATATATTTGTCTATTTGAAGTTAGTTGAAAATAATACTCATGTGATGTACATGAGCACATAGTTGTGACTATGGGATACTCGCTGATTTACATGGCAAGGTATGGTTTCTCAAAAGAGCTTTGAGATGGGTCAAATAATACTTAACCTCATGGATCTTTCTGTAATAAGAATCTAGGTCATAAGCAGTAAAAAAACGTGATTCAGAGGTTTGTGTAGTGAAACTGGAAAAATCCTGTGAAATGATAGCACATTCATTCTCTGGTTATCTCACATGCACATCACTGACATTGTCATTGAGAAGCCCAGTGATTGATTTGTACTGACTTGTACTGGTTTTACTAGCTATGTTTTCTGTTCTGTTGTTTTGGTTTTTTTAATTGACATTTCATAAAAATACTGAGAGAGAATTCACTGTTTCATCAAGCATTCCTATCTGAACATATTCAGTAAAAAAAAAAAATAAATAGAAGGTAATTTCCCTTTAGATAATAATCCTACTTGGACAACATTTTTGTCAAGCCCTACATACTACCTTGAGAAACTTACTCAACTTCCCCCACCTACTAATTCCAAAAATGAAAGGAAAACTTTTTCCTTAGTGTAATAATTTAATTTTTGTCTCACTTTCAAAAGTTACAATTCAAAACTTAACATTACCATATATCACTGCTAAGACTGCATTTGAGAGCATGAATAGTGAATATCTATTGTTTGAAACTAAGAAGCATACTCTGATGTCAGTTATTAATTGAAATAAGTAAAATTTGGGGAAAAATCATATTTGGGAAAAAATCACATAAAAGAGAACATAAGGGACACAGAATATAAACAGGGCCTAGATAACAGTGAAACAGTGGGAACTGGACAAAACCAGATTCTAGTTAGAGAAAAACACAACCCAAGTAGTCAACAGCCTGGCCTTGAGACAGGCCTGCAAGACACCTGCTAGATAGATGAAAGGGATAGAAAAGAGCACTGCCCACAGCTTATCTTGGTTACAGCCTTGAGCATTCGGGAAAAACACACTGAGTAATTGAAATAATCATATTAATATATTAATGATCCATTAGCATACTAAAATTCATACCCACAGGCTAGAGGGACCCCTACTAACAACAAGCCCCTTACTCTTTGAGCATGCACAGTGAAATTCTTGAACATTGCCACTTTAAATGGAAGTGAGGAGTTAGTTTGACCAATCACGTGTGCAAATGATAGAATAAGATTAGAGATAAAGTTCTTTCTCACATTTTTGGGTATAAAAGTAACACTTTTGGAAAACTGAGCTTGCTTTGTGGAATACCACCCTGCTCCCTTTTCTGCGCAGAACTGGATAGTAAAGCAAGTATCTCGAGTGTGTGTGTGGATCAGCTCCTTGCACACTGGGTAACGGACCCCGCTTTCGGGACAGCGCTCAATACATTTTGAAGCAGGCAGATACAGCACAAATAGCAGAAATGCTGGTCCCTTTGTCATTTGAGGTTTTCTTCCAATGCTCAGCAGCTAGCTATTTTTTCCTAAATAGGAAGTTATTATTCCAGCCCATTCTGCCTTTAGGTCATGCTCTTGTGATTTCATCCTGCATCAGGCATAATATACCAGTTTGCACTGCACTCAACCCTCTGAAACACTTTTGACTCATTATTCTTCCTCTTGCTAAATGAAAATAATCTGCCATTTAATCACTTACTTGCAAGCAATCACTCTTTAACCTGATATCCTTGGCAAATTTCCTTTTTAGAGCTGTTAGGTGTACCCACAACAGGAATTTGCCATGTTCTCTGCTAGATCATGTAGGGGGTCAGTAGCCAGGACACGGTTAAACTGCTGCTGATGTATGTGTTGGCTGAAATTATTTCTAAGTCAGGATCAGGTCTTTCTTTCTGGATGTCCATAAAATAATTACAACAGATGGTTACAAATACACTAGATTACAGAGGAAAATTCTGTATCCAGTCCTAGTCTCTCTAACAGCTACTGTTATTAGTCATTATTAAACCTACCTAGTTCCTTGTACTACCAGATACAAATTTAAATTGCACATGCTGCAACTGAGATCAAGTGACTCCTCTGATGTCTCTGTATTTTTGACCGCTTGTCTGATAATTTACTGACAGTTGTATCTAAATTCAGCAAATTAGGTATGCATCTTTTTTCTCTTTTTCCTAATAACAGTAGCAGTACTCCAGGCGTGTTCAAAAAGTAAAATCAAGATCAACTTCATTTTGTAGTAGACACTGTGTTTATGCACTTCCACCACAAAGGGAGTAACACAAGAGGTTTTTGTGAATCTGATTGTGAGGATTTATGGAAAATTAGCATGGGATTTGTGGAAAATTAATATGGGATTTATGGAAAATTAATATGCCTGAATTAAAACAGCAGTGTTGCAGGTGCTGCTGACCAAATTGTCAGGCACCCTGAAGCAAACCGTGGGATCAGTAAACAAGCTGGTGTCTCACAGGCTGGTGTCTTACAGGCTGGTACCCCACGGGACCAGTAAACAGCAGGTGTCCTACAAGTAGGTATCCCACGGTTGTTATCTCATGAAGTAGTGAGAAAAGAATGTTGTAGCAAGAACTGAGAGGCACCGGCTGGGAAGCGAAAAGCCCTGGGTCATCGTGACACGGGCAGCAAATGACAAGACACGTAGCCAATCATATATGAACTGTGTATGTATGTAACCAACGGGGTTTGTACTGGGGTGGAACATCTGGAGTCAGAGGGGTATAAATTGCTGCCATTTTTAATAATAAAGGTCTTCAGTTATAACTCTTATAGAGTGTGTGAAGTCCATACGCCGCCTCGACATCTGGTAACCTTTTAATCTTCCTTCCCTGTCTTATTTGGTGAGCTTTAAAAAAGCTTGCACATTCTAAAAATAATAAAAATCCTCTCCAACCAATAAAAGAAATAATGTATATGTGGTTTATCAGCTGTATGCTTAACACCAAAATAACAGTAGAGACTGCTGCAGGTTAATCCCAGTAGGCAGCTAAGCATCACACAGCCATTTGCTCACTTCCCTTTCAGTGAGATTGGGGAATGAATTGGAAGTGCAAAAGTGAGAAAACTCTTGAGTCAAGACAAAAACAGTTAAATAAAAGAGGGAAAGGCAAGTGCTGTAATAGCAATCACTTGCAAGCTGTTGGTGGCTTCCCAGCCAGTCACTGAGCAATGGCAATCCCTAATAAGATCCACCCCCTGGTTTTATTGTGGAGGATGGATTATCCCTTTAGTCAATATGGATCAGCTGTCCCAGCTGTGTTCCCTCTCAGCCTCGTTCTTTTCTGCCGCCAGCCTACTCACGGTGGGGGGCAGAGTGAGAAATGGGGAAAGCCTTGGTGCTGCCTAAGCAGTGCTCAGCAATTGCTAAAACATTGGTATGTTATCAACACTATTTTGGTCACAAACCCAAAACTTAGCACTCTAGGGGCTGCTATGAAGAAAATAAACTCTGTCCCAGCCAAAAGCAGTACAGGAGGTATGTATGCATTATATCAAACACTAGTGTATGCACACTATTTTTTATCCCTCTTGTTTTACAGGTCAAACCGCTCAATTCTTCATTTCTTCTTCACTGCTAGAAGACTTACATTTTCTTACATGTTTTTGTTAATCAAGATCTTGGAGCTACTTTCTGCTGCTGTGCTGCTTGAATGTTTATGCACCAGAATATGTTCTAACAATCTTAGAGTAGACATATTAAGTATCCTTAGGAAAGAAAATATATTAAAAAAAAGTGTGATAGAAAATGAATTACTGTGAGGTGACTGCAATTCTGCATCTCTGCTACAATATAATTACATGTTGTTGCACTATCATACATGAGAACATCTTAAAGATGTCAGGATTTATAACAGATCGTAAAACTGACAGTACTCTGATACAAGAGAGTATGTTCTTAGAGAGGCAAGTCTTTTGATTCAGACTTAAATCAGAGTTTTCTTTTGAAATTATATAATTGGAAAGAGCACTTAGAGGACAACTGTTCTTCCCCCCCCCCCCCCCTTTTGTTTTATTATAAATGTTTTAAACCATCACAGAATACTGTTATTCATGTAGGCATGAGTACAGATTTCAAAAGGAGGACTGCTGATCTGTATTGCTGTGGTCTGGCCACGTACTCTTCTCTCCTGAAAGACATAGTTGTTAGAGGGAAACAATCTATCAGCTCTACATTTTTAACACTGTATATTCCAATGAGGTGCTGGCACACAGAATTCTTATAGCTGCTACTCTAGCTCTGAGCATTGCAGTTGTAACAGCATGGCCTCATTCATCATTAGTGTTTTGCAGAGATGTATATATGAAAGCAGTATATAAATCCCCATTTCATAAGTTCAGAAGCTTTTCCAGACCTCTGAATCCTCTGTCAGGCATGGGACATGGAAAAAAAAAAAACAAAACCAACAACCCAACATCATCCTTACATATCCAATCAATATTTTAGAGAATACATTGTCTAGTCTAGTGCTAAGCCATATCCGCAAGCACCACATCTAGATGACTTTTAAACACATCCAGGGACAGTGGCTCAACCACCTCCCTGGGTAGCTTATTCCAATGTCTGACAAACCTGTCAATGAAAAAGTTCTTCTTAATGTCTAGTCTAAATCTCCCCTGGCACAGCTGGAGGCCATTCCCTCATGTTCTATCACCAGTTAATTATAAGAAGAGACCAGCACCTACCTGGTCACAATCTCCTCCCCTCAGCCTCCTTCAGACTAAATAGCCCCAGTTCCCTCAGCTGCTCCTCATAAGACTTGTTCTCAAGGCCGTTCACCAGCTTGGTTACCCTTCTTTGGACACACTCCAGCACCTCGATGTCTTTCTGGTATTGAGGTGCCCAAAACTGGACACAGTATTCAAGGTGGGGCCTCGCCAATGCCGAGTACAGTGGGATGATCACTTCTCTGGTCCTTCTTGCCACACTATTTCTAATAAAGGCCAGGATGCCATTGGCCTTCTTGGCCACCTGGGCACACTGCTGCCTCATATTCAGCCACCTGTCAATCAGAACCCCCAGGTCTCTTTCTGCTGGGCAGCCTTCCAGCCACTCATCCCCCAGCCTGTAGCATTGCATGAGGTTATTGTGGCCCAAGTGCAGGACCTGGCCCTTGTTGAACTTCATACAATTGACCTTGGCCCATTCGTCTAGTCTGTCCAAGTCTCTGGAGAGCCTCCCTACCCTCAGGCAGATATCTTATTTGATTTTAGGGGGCTTGGTGTAAGTTTAAGGTGAGCAAAGGATGGCTCATGTCTCTTTATTTTGTCTGTTGTGTTTTCTGGGTTTTTTTGTGCCTTGGATCTGTACATGGACTCCTACTGCTAAAATATTTCAGCTAAAGAATGCTTTTGGCTAGTTCTGCCATGTCAGTTAGATAATAAAAGAATCACTGGCTAATAATTTCTTGGTAGGTTTCTCCTGAATAAGGCCCATTTTCATTGTATGAAAAATAAATTAAATGTCTACTTAAGTATTTTCTAATAATTTGCATACTACATATTAATTTTCAAAATCAAATCTCTAATTTTACACTGTCTTTATTTTATACTTGTTTGCATAAGAAATACAAGAAGTCAGAAAAACAGAAAATGGTAAGATGCACCCATAAAATAGACCCTTTTTCCACATAAAACTGATGGTATTATTCAGAAATGAAAGAGGTAGAGCTCCTACAGTATCCAAAAAGGTTGATTTAGATGTTAGATTTTTAATCAAAACCAAATTATATTACATTTACTAATTAAGATTTTATTACATGCATTTGTTTCTTCCTAATTAGATAAGTGGAACTCTTTGTTTATGGTTAGATAAATTTGCTTGGAGGGTGAACTGCAGCTAGTGTATAAACCTCTGTGTCATCTTTCAAGTTCTACTCTCCTGAAAGGATCACATTTTCCTCTTCTTTTCTCTATCTCATACATGGAAACACACTATAAAACCATTAAATTACCACATTTGGAAAGAGATAGGCTCCAATTTCCCTTAACATGGGTTCATTTGTTAACTTCTAAACTTTCCCTCAGTAATTTTCAGACATAATATATACTGCCAACCTCTCACTACTTTCAGCACTCAAAGTTTCTCTCACTCTGAGGCTGTTGTTTATGTGTTCACTCCCTAGTTGTTCAGAGTACTATAGACTTTGTTTAAATTATTATTGCTATCATTTGTGTTGCTTACACTCACTATACCTCGTATTGCAAAGGAATTTTGGACATCTAGTCTTAACCCTACAGGGTGAGAGACCAATTAGAAGATGCATTTTTATACCTATTTAGCTTTCTATACATTGTGTGCAAAAGTATGCCTGAATTGAGTTTCAGCAAGGCTAGATTTCAGTTAGAGAAATGCAGAAACAGGAGTCCAAACCTTGAAAGTTACCCTAAAAATAGCTGTTTATTTAATGTTTAAGTCTTTCTTGGATTTGACCAAGCAAGGTTACAGAGATATTTCTTTCTGAAGATTGCCTACATGGATACAGTTTTTTTTGCATCTGCAAATTTACATTAAATATTTATCTCTCTTCATTTTGCCTAATATTTGGGGACACAGATCCTCATTACTTTTACTGATTTGAGCTTGCAATACAGAGTTTTATTATATTTTAGAAATAGTGCATAAAGGTCAGGAATTAACTGGGCTATATTGTGTTGTATGAAAGCCAGGTGTTTAATTTAAACCACATCTATGAGATGTCTCCAAAGCTAATGCAGATAACCTAGCATTTCTGGAGTGACTTATCCTGTCTATCATCTACAAGATAATTTTAAAAGAGGCAGGCTATTTAAATAATCTTCATATACATTACTTGTTACTGAGAGAGTTTCAATGACTACCTACAACAATAAAATTAAATTTATGTACCCAAATTCAGAAAATGATAATGCTTCCCTGCAAAACTGATGGCCAAACATCCCTGTCTTATCAACAGTGTTTTTGTCACAAATCCAAAACATAGCAACATACAAGCTGCTATTAAGAAAATTAATTCCATCTTAGCTAAGACCAGTACAATAAGAAAAATATTTGATATGTTTTTGCAATGTTTGCACTTTTTCATTTGGATATTTATCCAGCTGCTGACAGAAAAGCCACTATAGGACAGCACGACATCCTCAGACATCAGGTTTTTTTTCTTCTGTTTCAGAAAAACAAAATAGTGAGTCATTACATGTTGTCCATTCATCTGAACTTCCCCAGAGGTTCTTCCCCTGTCCTACAGACCTTGAACACCCAAGGGGTGTAGGTCAACTTTCTGCCATCAGCTGCTGCAACCAACTCCCTGTCAGACAATTCTCTGCCTGACATTTCTACATGGCCAACTCTCCACTGGGCTATCTGTACACAAATCAGCAGATGGAGCTCGTTCAGTGTCGTGAACAGAACTTTGCTCAGCTCCATAAGCAGACAGAACCTTGGGAAGCAGGCAGCTCTGCTCATGGAACTCTAATTTTTGCAGGGAATCTGTCTATATGTAAGGGAGTTCAAGTGTATGAGACATAATTTGTAACACATGCTAGCCAATTATTCAAATGTGAGAAATTAAAAATTCACAATAAGATAAAGACAACTCAATCAAACTTATTATGAACAGCTCATGAACAGCAACATTTCAGTTGCAGCCCTGAACATCACTTTTAAAAATTGTGTTTTGATGTTTTCTTAATTGCATTTGTGTAACATCACTTTTAAGAAATACCTCAAGTTTGACTGAGTCACCTTTATCTCATTGTTAATTTTATTCATTTCTCATGTTTGATTGAGTTGCCTTTGTCTACTCATGAGATAACTGAAAAGAGTTGCAGAGCAATGTGGACAGCTCTGATGGCCGAGCACAGTGAAGGTGTGAGATTGATTGGCTAGCACACTTTATGAATTGTGTGACTCAAACACTTGAACACCCCTATATATGCAATTTCCTTGCGAAAATCAGAGCACCGTGAGCAGAGTCACCTACTCCCTGATGTTCTGCTCATGGAGCTGAATAAAGTTGTTCCAAGGTACTGACTGAGGTTCTGTTCCAAGCTACTTAACTAGGTTCTGTTCACAGTGCTGAATTATCACCATCTGCTGAGTGGCCTACAGTTGTCCTGGTGGAGAGTCATCAGCATAGAAGTGTCAGGCATTCAGTTGGTGGTGGAGAGTTGGTAGCATACAATTGTCCCTTTCTGCACCCAAGTTGTCCTGTCTTTTAATTTCACTTCTGTTTAATTTGCAGTATGGTAGGTCATACTTAACCATTATGTTTTCTGTCCATCTGAGTACTTAGATTCAATGGAATCTAAATATATGTTTAAGCATGCTGTATGATAAGCTGTGCGCCAGTGTAAATAGAACTGCAAATAGAATATCTTGTCACCAATACTGAAGTAAATATCTGCCATTGAGAAATTTGACTATATTTGCTTAAATACACTTGTTGGGTAACATCTTATGCTAGAATCTAACACATGAAGAATGCTGTGTGCCATCAAATGCAGTGAGCTTTACAGGATCTCCATTTGCCCTGCACAAAGCTACACTGCAGCGAGTAATTGCAATGCCTAAGAGCAGTTAGAGGTCATGACTCCTGGTGAAACCCCAAAATTATATTTGTACTGTACTTAGGAAAAGATTTGTTAGCACAAGTGACAGAAGGAAGAATATCAGATAGAAGAGAGAAAGATATAAACTCATAGTTATTGTTTCGGGTATAAACCTTACAGCTGTTTCCTTATCAGCTTTCCAAGTAATAAAACTAGAAAAAGCAGCACAACTTTTGGAGCTCATGAAAACAGAAACTGTAGCACAAACATATATAACAGTGAGATAAGTACAGTGAGAACAATAACATAAGACTCTTTTTTTCATGCCTTTCTTGATAATCTCTTAATTCAAGAGAGCTTGTTTTCCACTATTGTTTTTTATTCCAAGTCTAAAGGATAGCAGAGTTTAAAAATTATTTTATCACAAGCAGAAAATATCCACTATTTCTGTGCTGATGACCAGCATGTCCATGTAATAAATGGTGCATTTCAAAATTCTTCAGATTTCTGTTTTCATGTTATTTCATAAGAAACTCTTACTGATCTTTAACTTTCCTTATTTGTCCTTCATACCTTCCCATTTTTATTGCTCTTCTTTACCTCTGATGTAACTTCTTCCCCACCCCAATTTTATTTGCATGCATTTGAATAATTACCTTCAATATCTGCATATGTAGAAATGCTCATATATATGCACAAATCTACTGAAAGCCTTCACTTTCTAAAATTAACACTTCAACAAAAGTACAAATTTTGTATTTGGGCACATTAATGATGTTGCTTACTCTGTTTTCCACAATGTTTTTTGTTCTTTAGAGGCAGAGATGCCTTCAACTAACTTTCTAACTTTCAGAGTTGACACTTGTTGACAGATTTTCTCCTTGAAATGTAAGCTCCAGAAAGTAAAACATCAAGTACTCTGATGTGTTGAAACTGTCTCACAATAAAGCAGTTGGTTATGGACCAAAAAGGCCACTTTCTTTAGACTATGGAAAACGAGTAAATGCAAGATTTTCAGCAAAGGTACCATATCAATTTGAGAATATTACTAATTGAGAAAGTGCTATTTACTTCTCTGTATTATAATTATATGGGTTTGCCTGGTGCTTATCCTGAAGGGCTGCTGTAGCATTTCCTTAGCCTGAATGACATTGTCAGAGTCTGCTTCAGGAAAGGCATAACACCACCTTTAGAGTTTGGGATCTTTTTATGTTAGGGTATCCAACAGCTATCAGCATTAAATCCTCTAATTGGTCTACATAGTTTTGTCAACTGGCCCAGGGAGAAGGCCAGTCTTACCCATGGAACACGTACATACACATAGTACAGACAGAATAGGTTCAGCTTGAATTTAGCAAAAACATTTATGCTTGTGTAGGCAAGAACAGCCACAGATTTTTTACAAATATATACTGGTTTCCCCTGTCCCTGCAATTTAGTTTCTTTTGTGCAACTTGTTGGGGAGAAAGACTATATGCATGAAAATTTATAGTATAGCCAAAAAAAAAAAAAAAATAAACAAATTGAACAGGATATCCATGCAAAAGGTAATTCACTATAACAGTGCTGACCTAATATTTTTTTCTATTAAAATTCCTGTTATCTTCATCAGCATCCATAAAGATTCTAACAGTTGAGATTTTTCTTTTCTTTTTTGGAAGTAGTGTTCATAGGAATAATTAATCACTGGCAAGAATGTAGACAAACAAATAAGCAGCCACTAAGTTTTGTGTTTAATATGCTTTATGGGTTACATTGTTAATTGTAAGGTCTTCTGGGACCTAGAACAATGAGATTCTGCTCCTGCTCAGGTACTTTGGCAATAGCATAATATAAACAGAAAAAAAATATAGACAAGACAATAAATAAAAATAAGATTAGGTTTTTCTAACGTTAAACATTTTATCTTACTATATTCCAGTGAAACAAAACTAATTTCATTCAAATAAGTTTCTCATATGAAAACAGGAAAGGAGCTGGCAAACAAAAGGAAACGGGTTGGTAAAATGGTATAATTTGTGACTTAAAAGACTCCTGTTTCCATAGGCTACAATTTCATGTACACAATATATCTGGAAATATTATAACTTTTCTTTTTAAAAAAAGGTCATCTGAGTGTCTGCATAAAAGAGAACAAATTGTCTGAAGTTCATAGTTTATGAGTTATATTTTGTCTTGATCCAGTAACTTCAAATAATGACAAATATTGTAATTTGTGTAGGCAATTTTTAGTAGTTAATTATTTCTACTGTTAAAAATATGTCCTTTTTCCTAGTCTGACCGTGTTCAGTCTCCAGGTATTTGCTACATTTTTTTCCTGCATCCAAATTAAAGAGTCATTTACTTTCAGAAATGTGCTCACATTACTTGCATATAAACTTTTGCTTTTGATCTTCCAGTGGGATAATGAAGCCAAAGAAATAGCTAGCAGAAGGACAGCTCACAGATATGCATAAAAAAAAAAATAAAATCTGCTCTAGCTGGTGCACAATATGAAGCAACACCTTCAGCTAAAATAAATAATGACTAAACGAACAAGTAACCTAATAAAAAATGATCTCTTGTGATTTGATCTTTGTGGGCAGAGTTGAACAAGAAGTGCAGTGGGGTAAAAAGCAGAGACAAAATTATAAAAAAAGCAAAATAAAATATGGTTTTCATCTGGTATATCTGTGCCATTCCCTAAAACAGAGGAACTGGAAATCACTTGAAAATGGCAGGCTACTTAATGCATGAGAGACTACACTGTTAGGAATGTAATATTCTAAGTGTAGAAGACAGATGAAACATTTGAAGAGTAAAAAAATATATTTTTTTTATTCTAGGATATTTTCAATTGTATTTAACATCAGACAGTGTCTTTCTAATTACATCAAAACTCCTGAATAAATAAAATCAGTTTTCTAAATTAATCTCTGACATGGACACACTCCACAACTTTACAGAAAAAATTCCTTTCCTATCTGTTTTTCTAGTTGTCAACAGTTATGTGTATAAACAAAAACAATGGCATATTATTGGGTGTGTTTTAGTTTAGTGAATATTTTAAAGGTCAAAAACACCATCTAAATGCTATGTTTTAGTTTTGTTGCAACTCATTAACTTCTGCTGGGATTCCTAGACTTCTTGTACAAGCTCCAAAAAAATTTGTGCACATCTTATTCATAACTGAATCTGAAAAAAAACCCAACAACTGAGAACCTGTAAATATTAAATTAATAAAGAATATTTTAGAAATTATAGTTCATCATGTCAGCATTTTACTGAATAAACCCTTATGGGTATCTATGACCTGATTTTGAGTGGGAACCATCCTGTGGATGCATAATTTCAGGAATCCTTTGACACTGTTAAGTATTTTGGCAATCATTTTAAAAGCAAACAAGCTAAAAAAACAGAATCCCTGTTAAGTCAGTTTTGGTTTCTTCAGTATAATAAACACACTAGAAAGGACCAAACTGAAAACCTGAACTTCATGTGTGAGAAACAACGCTGAACTCCTTGTCATATGGAATGAGAAGACTGTGCTACACCAAGGCTATTGTGAGGCATCTGTCAAACTGATTAGAAAAAAAATCCCTTTAATAAATTACTACTCTTCTAATGTTCATGTTTTTCTCTCCTTTATGTCATGAATACATCCTCTAGATATGGAATTAAATTAGCCCACTGATGGTACCCTAATACTGTCCTTAATTCTTAGACAGTAGAAGCTACTTAAATAATTATTAATAATAATAAAAAAAAAATCTACACTGTTTAACCTTTATATAAAATCGAGTACAGGCACTCAGGAAGAGAAATCTCAACAATGAAAGAAATTTGGGTTTGCATTTTTTTATAAGAAAATCAGCTTTCTTCTTGTATTGGCAGGCTTTTTTCTTTATTTAGTCTATTCTCTCATGTAAAAGCCTGTGATGATGGAAACCCTCCCATTTGCCATTAAGAAAGACAACAGCTTTTTCACTACTGCTTTAATCTCAGTAAAAACTATTCTATTTATTTGCAAAAACCATTATACTCTCCAGTTTTAATGCATAAAATAGAGAAAAATATTTAAACCACCATTTTGTGTTGTAATCTACAAAGTTAACTTTATAGTTATCTATCAAGCCCAGCACTATCAATTTACATACTAAAGGTGTCAAAGTATTTTTTTGACTAATGGCATTTCCCACAAGCACTCACCTTCAGGATTGTTGTATTTTTCTACATGTGCTCTTGGTAAAGGAGTTTTGTCTCAACTGGTAAATTCAGTCCCACACCAGCATGTACTCAACACTTGTTTGCTTTTATTTCCTTTTCAGGGGTGGATAAAGGTGAACAAGACTTTTGCTTAGAGACAGAGTGAGTCATCATAACTACTGCAGCAAAATCTTTTTCTCTCTGAAATTGAAGCCAGAAACTGCCTTGATTGACAATCATTCCACATTTTTAAAACTTTCTTCTTACTCTTCCACTGTGTGTTTAGATACAGGGAATTAGTGCATGCCCACTCTAGTCTAGCCAGTTAGTATTATTATCAACATACGTATTTCTTCCTTAGAGTAATGAATCAGTGTTAAACTAGAAAACCTTCCTAGCAATACAACTCCAATGTATTTTTTCTGCATTCAATCCATATGCTGTATGTTATCAGCTGTGGTCTTCCTCCCTGTAGGTGAGATACCACTC
Organism: Hemiprocne comata; assembly: GCA_020745705.1. Taxonomy (NCBI): domain Eukaryota; kingdom Metazoa; phylum Chordata; class Aves; order Apodiformes; family Apodidae; genus Hemiprocne; species Hemiprocne comata. The sequence continues at coordinate 77,298,418 of CM036587.1, read as the reverse complement.
ATGTTAAACACTATGGTGTTCTTTGACAAGACAAACCTGGGATTATGCTCACAATCCAGCATGTCTCTTGGCTCTGTGTCTCCTCTGCAGCTGCCAGGATTCGGACTGCCTACAAATCCCATCTGCTCTGCTAGTACATGATCTAGCATGGTCATGCTGGGAACGATATGGACTTGTCCTAGTTGCCCCTCTTTGCAAGGCCATATAGGGTAGCCTAGAGCTGACAGCAGAGTCCAGAGCTGCTTTGCTGCTTGTACATGCTCCAAGGGGCAGATTACGCAAAAAAAAGCATTCCCAAAGAGTAGAACAGATACGTTAAATGGACAGGCAGAAAATATAAATGCAAGCTGGTCTTTGAGGCTGGTCCTTTATGCTTTGTAGGCATATGCAATAAAACTTTGTGTGAGTACATCCACATCTAAGAATAAGACTGCTTTGCTTACAGAGGGTCTTAGACACTATTTGGATAGAAGGTTGTTTTACAGGAGAAACTGGTTTTCTTGTGACATACTAGTGGTCAGTAGTTAACAAAACTTTGTAAGTTTCTCAGTACTGACAAGCCTCAGAAGTGATGTCAGTTACTCACTCACCTTTAAGCACATTAAAGAAAATTATGGTCTTCCTACAATTAATTAAAATAGGGGGGTGGTAGGTAAAACGGATTCTGCAGCCAAGGAGCTAGGGATCACAACCTAGTAAGTAATGGCTGTATTTAATGAGCAGTCTGTAAGTAGTTTATTTATGAATAATCATAAGGTTTTGGGCTATGTTTATAGATTTTTTTTCACCTTTGCATAAAAATGGAGGTCAGGAAATTTTTGAGTATTGGTTCTCTTTGCAAGACAAGTAATGGAATTTAAGCTATTAAAAGTACAAAAGGTTTTTTACCATTATGCTACTGGATTAATACTCTAAACACAGCTCGCCATCTGGCCAGCTTACACAACTACAGATTCCAGTCAGAAACCTTTGCAACCAATAGATGTCCAAAGATACATATTTGATCACAACATATATAAAGTGTAACACTCTTTTGCTGTAAGAAATGTTATGTATATATATTTATGATAATTATTATGAGATATCTGTACTTATATCTACAAGATATGGGTATGAATATTTACTTTTCATAAACTGAAGAAACAAAGGCCAACAAATGAAAGGCAATGCTTTATATTATAAGGCAAACTTATATGTGACTGTTCTCTACTATGCAAAAGGAGATCTCACCATTAATGTTATTGTGCCAGGTTTTCAGGTAATAACCTATGGTTCAGGAGACCAACAATCAGAAGAATATGAGTGGGTACTTTGCACCCTTCCTTAGCTGCTTTTTCTGTTTCTTACAGAGCAAAATAGTTCTCTATTTTTCTTCCAGGGAAAGCTTGGAAGTGGAAGATGATTATCCCAAAATTGAAAATTGTTGTCCTTACACTTTGGCTAAAAAGAATACTAAAAAAAATACTGTTCAGGAAATTATTTCACTGTTCTTCATAGAAATTCTGGGTGAGTGCTTAATTTTCTCCCTCTATTCCTCCTTTATTTTTGTTTCCCATCGTGCTTTCCATTTTGCAGTAAGAATAATTTTTTGTTTATCTTTTCTCTGTGTCTTGAAAAACTATGGGAGATAAATATTGGACAAAAACCTCAGTTTACATGGAAGAATGAAATAAATAATCCCCAAAGCATGCTGGATTATTTTATTATTTTTTTTTAAGTTTAATGTATTCAATTAAAAATAATAGTACTTCCCATTAAAAATCTTTTTTTTTTTCCAAAAACAACAACTTTGCTGGTTTGCAGGTGGAGTGAGTATTTGACTACACTAATTTTGGCTAGGATTTGTTTTTAGTAGTAAGGGGGTTGGGGAAGACAGGACATACCAAACTAAAAAATTCTGTCATTCTGTCAAGAAATGGTTTGAAATTATGCAAAGGGAAAATATTTATAAGCACAAAGTATTAGCTGTGCCATTACTCAACACAACACTTTATAAGACGTTTTACATTGTGAATACAAGCATGGAGGGCAGGGAGGGGAACCAGGTTATGCTTTTAGGGTTTGCCAAACTGGAGATTTGGACAAGTTATAAGTATTTTCTTGGCTTAATCACTGCTGACCTGGGGATAGAATTGAGATATGGTAAGTAAAAATATCAGGACTCCAAAGAGAGATAAAATGGCTAGAAATCTGAAACAGTTTATCCATAGCTTGGGCTCAGGAGTTGGGAACAGAGAATCTCCATCAAAAGAAGATCCACTGGCCACAGGGCAGTGTGGAGTGATCTGCAGCTTTAAACCACAATGGGTCTTCTACCTGTCTCCAAAACTTCCTCTTATTCCTCAGTCTTGGATCTGAATGAACTTCATGGAAACCAAGCTACCTTGCAAGAAGCTTCTGGAAAGCAAATGCTTTTCTTACACTGTTTTATAAAGCACAGAAAGTCCTCTTTCACTCCACTCCAACAGGATGTTCAAGTGCACTCCCACTATCTAAACATAAATTCAAAGTCATGAAAAAAAAATTACTTCACCTTTTGTGTGTGTTTTGTTCTGGTTTTTTTGTTTTGTTTTGTTTTGTTTTTTTTCTAAATAAATATGAATATTCTATATTTTCACAGGCTCATCTATCAGACTCAAAATTTCTTAATATGCTTGGATAATCAGCTCTGCTTTAGATTATAGACAAAACAGCTCACCTAAACCACATACAACCTTCTATTATTTCATTTATTCTTTTCTTCCAATTTCAAGGTCCTCTTGAAGACTGTTTAACCTCATGAGCACATGTAACAACACTATTTAAGAACAACATCTACTCCAGTAATGCAGGCTGAATACTTGATACATGCAGATAAGAAGCATAGTTGGTATCTTCGCAGGAAAGAATGTTGAGGGTCAGAACTGAAGATCTGTGTTAAGACCAAGCTACAAAGGAGGGCCAAACAAGCTTCTGATATGTGTGATGACTTTTAATGGAAGGTTAATAAATTGAATTCTAAATTACTGAATTAATTTTTAAAAACCACTCCAAATATTTTCTGTCAGCTTTTGCAAGAGTTACTCTAAGGCGTACAGATGCATTTATGTTAACACAAATATGAACAAACATATATATATATTTTTTAAGAAACTCCAGAAATTCTTACTGCTTTTGATTCACGTAACAAATCAGAAATTAGTTCCATTGTGAATTTGTCGGACCCTGGAGGATCTTTGAATTGTCACAGTTTAACTTGTGTCTTCAACATCACAGAATGAACTCTCTCTAGAGCTTTCAGAAATCAAAGAGATAATTTTAGGGGCCTGAATGTTCTATAAAACAAGAAAGCTTCTCTTCAATTGTTTTTCTTTGCATCTGTTAAGGATTGTGTTATTGTTGTTTGTGTTTGGGTTTTGTTTGTTTGGTTTGTTTTTTTTGTTTGTTTGTTTTTTAGTGGTTTTGGTTTCTGTTTTCTTGGAGGGTTTGTTTTTTGGTTTTGGGGTTTTTTTTCTAATCACAGACAAATACTGCAAGAGCGAGAGATGCATATGTATTTTTTGAATATTCTTTCATATTTTATCTTCACTCTGATGTTTCTCTGGGATGATATATCTAAGGACCTTTGCTGCCAAGCTGAGTTTTTTAACAGGACAAAATCAAGAGAATATGTTAATTAAATTTTTTTGAATTTTTCATCCTCTACTGTTTTACAGGCTCTTCAAAAATGCTGGCACAGTTGTACAGCTAAGAAATAAAACAGATAAAGAGTTGTAGGCCACTGATTTTTATAGCATTCAAAAGGCAATTAAAACCCGTAATTAAAATGCATGATGAGGGTTAGCCATATTGTGCTCTTTCTCTCTCAGGTAATTATTTATCGGTCAGCTGTGGCCAATTTTGCCAACATCATCTTCACTCTCATTTATGACACATACTTCCCAATCAAACCAATTTTATGGCCTGAAATAGACAGGTCCTTCCCTATAATTATTTTGAGGAAAACTCCTATAGGAAGACTTCTTGAAGTCCATTTAGATGATGTTAAATAAAAGCTGACCATTTCACACCAATACCCCTCCAAAAACCCCCAAAACCTATCAAAAACCACACTCAAATTATATCTTTTTCCTAACTTCCCAGCATGTTGTCAAGATCCAGACTGAGGAACCCAGAGAGATTCATATTGGATCCCCTTGCTTTCTGGATCCAATCTTAGTCTCAGACTAGACCTCCCAGGTAAAGTGGTTAAAATGTAAAGGTCTGAGGAAATGCTTGACCATCAGATCGAGACCCCTTGCTTGGATTAAGGTGAAATGACACTCAAGGTCTATATTTGAACATTAGCTTTAATTGAACTATAGAACTAATACTGATACTTCGATTATTATAAATGCTCAGGCAGTGCAAACATAAAGGGGGATATTTGGATCACAAAAATCACAATACATATATGTTCAAGCTGCATGACCTGGTTATGCCCTGCATTACTTAATGATTTTAGGAAGGAAAAGAGAAAGAGAGAGAGAATAGAAGAAAAGTTAGAGAGATAGATAACTAAAAATCACCAGTCCTGGATCCATCATTGGTCCGGCCAACAGGAGAGGGTTGGTATCAGTGAAGCTCCCAAAGTTCACCATCACAGATCCTCATTTTGTGCACCTGTTTTGCTTATGATGAGTAAGCGTGGTTGAGACACATCACAATTGAGCAACTAGAATGGACCTCTGCCTTCTTTGCTCCTCCATCGTGTGGCAGAGCACTCATGCCCCACCTTCCCCCCCTCAGTGCTGGGGGCTAGTATCAGTTAAGCTCTCTAGACCTGGCAGAAGCAGCTACACCTTAACCCCTGATGGGCCAGATATTGTGTCACCTTTGTTGGGTTAGACTTGGTGGCCTGCAACCGATTTCCAGTCTTACTGCCTGCTGGGCTGTGGAACTGTCAGCAGACATAGTGGCACCTGGTTTTCAAGGGCAATTTGGGGGTTGCCATGGTGGGACCATCTGTCAACAAACAAGGTTCCCTGCCAATGGGGTGCCTTGGCCCAGGTGGAAAAATGAATGAACACAGGTCTGATCTGACCTACTCCATAACAGTGGAGTTCCCACCAGAAAGTCTTTGGTTAGGTTTTCCCTTGAAGCAATGGGTCTGTGAGGGAGCCTGCCCCTTAGGTTGGGATGCCATACAAGGAGACTTATCAAGATTGAGTGACCTCATCTTTGGTGAGTGATAATTCTTCTAGATATATCTTTGAGTGAGCCTTGCCCCTATTGGGCAAGTGATTCCAGTTACCTGAGGGGGATGCTTTTCCTTTGAGGGAACATGCACATGTGGTATTTTCATTATCAATGCTAAGACTAGGAAAAAAAAAAAAAAGCTCAGTTAAAAAAAAAAAAAAAGCTGTAGTGTATTCGCAGTCAACCTCTGAATTATTTTTTGATTTATGAGAGTGCTATAGTGTTGATTTGAGTAAATATTCATTTCTAGTAAACCCCCTTGTGTTTGTGGGTGCCTCTATTACACATTTTTATCTCTATAGACAGGCCGTTATTTCTCTAGGTGTTGTCTCTATATTCAGACAGTCCTTCAGAATGCAAAAAATGTTTTGTTCAAGGGCTTACAATGGTGTTTCGATACCGATTCCCACAATTGGTCCTGAGGGTCAGCCCCTCACACATGTAAGCTCACTTTTATGGTCTGATAGCTCAACTAGGATTTATTCTTTCTGTCAAATGTATCACTACAACTATCTGAGTCTCACACAGTCAGTAAAGAATTTTAGCTTCACAATACTTGAGCAAAAGACAAGTGAATGCTAAGGACACATCTTTCCTACTCTGATACTGGATCTACAAGGCTAAAATATAATATAGATTCAAATAATATGCCCTAAATTGCACAGAAAATTAGCGAGTTATCAAATTTTACCCTTTTATTAACTTCTTAGCTATTCTTTGTACAATGCATTGGCAAAAAAGTACACAAAGGCATCCTCACAAACAGCTGTGCAGTCTTTTACTACTGTAACTTTTTATTCTGATGCATACACAAGTGAATTATCTTGGTGATATACACTGAGACAAGCAGTCTCTGGTGCCACAGACCTAGAGATGACATTGTGAAAATACGACAGTTCTTCTGCTATCTCTTGATAAAGAAATTAAAAAAAAAAGCTACAAACAGGTTTCCCCATGAGTCCATTGCAAACTTCTCACTTTGCAGACTACCTTATGGTTTCTCCAGGATACCAGACTCCATTAACATTTAGAGCATGCTGAAAGACATATTTGGTCAGACTTATTCTGAAAAGGGTAGAGATTGTAAAATTGGCTCAGTACTTGTTCACTCTCTGGTTTTCAGAAAAGAAGTTACAAGTTACTGTTGTCCTCTTCTGTGTAGTTGTATCTTCATTAGCTGAGTAAAGTGTTTCAACACCATGACTTTGTTGTACCTTGAATCAAACAGATTATCAACATAATGAAATCTAGCTTGTATCAGATTGAGTCTCTGACCAGGCTCTTTTTCCTCTGCTTTTTTAATTAGTATTTTTATTCAAACTACTCTTTTACTTGCTTATGTGATACAGAGCTCAATGAAACCTCTAGGGAAAGGTCAAAGTTATCTACAGTTGGAAGCACTCCTCCCAGCTCCTAGCCAAATAATTGAAGCAGCAGCTGCTGCCATATTAGTGGAAGTTAGTTTATGCATAGAGAATAAATTTATCCAGCAAAGACAGCAGCTTGTACCCAATAAGCCTTAATCTGAAGAATAACACCAAACACTGGCCCTAACACAATCTTTTGTATCTCCACCTGATGATAAAAGATTCAGCTTATAATATCCAATGCTTATGTCATAATTTAAATTGCCACATCTAGAAATAGAAACCATCTCTCCTACAACTGACTTTTTAAGGTGATTAATCAACGAAATAGGAGACATAGTATTGAAAAAAATTCAGCAGTGGGGCAGGCTGACTGTTTTCTCTGTCTGGTGGGTCACAAAATAGATATATCATGCTTTACTTAAACCTATTTATTAAAGAAGAAAAATTATGAATTACATTGGCTTAGCAAGTTTGTTAAATACTCTTTTCTATTTGTAAAAGATGCAAGGTTTTCACAGAGTTCCAACAGGAGGGTAAAATTGCAAAAAAAAAGCCTCCTTTGAAAGAAGCTTCATGATCCCAGGATTGAGTGCTTTAAACCACCCTAATGTTTCCTAGAAGGGCAACATTACAGTGTGCAAACAGGCTTGGAAATTTTGGGAGGCATTTTGTTGCAGATCATAGAATCATAGAAACAGCCCCAATTCTCTTAGCCTGTCTTCATAGCAGGGGAGATCCAGGCCTTTGATCATCTTGGTGACCCTTCTCTGGACCCTCTCCAACAGGTCCATATCTTTCTTGTGCTGAGGGCACCAGAACTGTATGCAGTACTCCAGGTGTGGTCTCACCAGAGCAAAGTAGAGGGGCAGAATCACCTCCCTGGCCCTGCTGGCCACACTTCTTTTGATGCAGCCCAGGATGCAGTTGGCCCTCTGGGCTGCAAGCACACACTGGCAGCTCATGTCGAGCTTCTCATCTACTACCACCCCGAAGTCCTTCTCATCAGGACTGCTCTCTAGCCATTCTCCCCCCAGCCTGTATTTGTGCCTGGGGTTGCGCCGACCCACATGCAGGACCTTGCACTTGGCCTTGTAGAACTTCATGGGGTTGGCATTCGCGCACCTCTCCAGACTGTCAAGGTCCCTCTGGATGGCATCCCTTCCCTCTAGGGTGTCAACCACACCACACAGTTTGGTATCCTCAGCAAGTTTGCTGAGGATACACTCAATCCCACTGTCCATGTCTCCAACAATGATGTTAAACAGCACTGGTCCCAGTACTGACCCCTAAGGGACACCACTCATCACCTGCCTCCATTTGGACATTGAGCCATTGACCACAACTCTCTGGGTGTGGCCATGCAGCCAATTACTTATCCACCGAGTGGTCCATTCGTCAAATCCATGACTTGTCAGTTCAGAGACCAGGATGTCATGTTGGAAAGTGCCAAATGCCTTGCACTAATCCAGGTAGATGACATCAGTTGCTCTGCCACCATCCACCATCTCTGTTATCTTGTTGTATAAGGCCACCAGACTTGCCTGTAGTGAAGCCATGTTGGCTGTCACCAGTCACCTGTTTATTTTCCATGTGCTGGGCACAGAGGTGAGGCTGACTGGCCTGTAGTTCCCTGGGTCTTCCTTTTTCACCTTTTTAAAAATAGGGGCTATGTTCCCTTTTTTCCAAGCAGTGGGAACCTCACCAGACCTCCATGACCTCTCAAATATGATGGAAAGAGGCTTAGCAATTGCATCCACCCTCAGGACCCATGGGTGAATCCCATCAGGTCCCATAGATTTATGCACCTTCAGGTTCTTTAGGTGGTGCATGGGCATACTGAAGCAGGTGCCCTAATGGATCTGCTATTCATAAATAAGAATTTGGTTTGTGGAAGTCAAGAGCAGGTTTGACTGCAGTGACCACAAGATGGTGGAGTTTAAGATGTTAAAGGAAAAGAGAAAGGCATGTAGTAGAACAAAGATCCTGAACTTCAGGAGAAGACTTCACAGAGTTCAGGGAATGGGTAGGCAAGATCTATGGTGAGCTCTAAGCAATCCAGGAGACTCCTTGAGTGCCTTGAAGACAACTTCTTAAGCCAGGAAATAGATGGCTCCACCTGAGGGGATATGACACTAAACCTGATGGTCATCAATGCAGGTGAGCTCATTAGGGATGTTCAGATTGGAGGCAGCCTGGGCTGCAGTGTACACACACTGGTGGATTTCACAGTCCGCAGGGATATGAGTCAGATGAGGAGTGTGGTCAGGACCCTACATTTTAGGAAAGCAAATTTCCAGCTTTTCAGGGAGTTAGTAGGATCCCCTGGGAAACAATATTCGGGGAAAAGAGAGCAGAACAGAGCTGTCAGATCTTTAGAATCATAGAATGCCAGGTTGGAAGGGAACTCAAGGATCATCTGGTCCAACCTTTCTAGGTACTACTATAGTTTATATGAGATGGCTCAGCACCCTGTCAAGTTGAGACTTAAAACTGTCCGGTGTGGGGGGATCTACCACTTCCCTTGGGAGACTATTCCAGTGTTTAATTGTCCTCATGGTGAAAAAGTTACTTCTTGTGGACAATCAGAATCTCCCCAGGATCAACTTGTGCCCTTTACCCCTTGTCTTTTCTATGTGACTCCTTGTAAATAGGGAATATCCATCTTCTTTGTAGCCACCCTTTAAGTACTGGAACATGATAATAAGGTCTTCCCAAAGCCTTCTCTTCTCAAGGCTGAACAAACCCAGTTTTCGACTGGGAGCAACATAAAGCTAGCACAACCTGGGCCAGAAGACTTCTAAGCCACCTGAATGACAGCTTTATGGAACAAGTCATACGGGAGCCAACTCACAAGAATGCCTTCCTTGATCTGCTGATTGTCAACAGAGAGGATCTCATGAGTGAAATGGAGATTGGATGTCATCTCAACCACAATGACCATGAGGTGATTGAGTTCAAAATCTCTGTTGGCAAGAGGAAAACTGCCAACAAAACTTCAACACAGGACATGAGGAGAGCAGAATTCAGGCTGCTCATAAGCTGCTTGCTTTTGAGTCAAGTCCCCTGGGAGAATCTTTTTGCAGGTGCTGGGGTTCACAAGTGCTGGTCACTCTTTAAACATCACCTCATAAGAGCACAGGAGCAGGAAATCCCAAAATGTCAGAAGTCAAGCAGAGGAGGCAGAAGACCCTCTTGGCTGAAAAGGGCTCTGCTCTTGCAGATTAGGCAAAAAAGAAAGGTGTATGCCCAGTTGAAGCTAGGTCAGGTAAGGTGGGAAGAATACAGAGATGCTGGTAAGTGCTGTAGGGAGAAAATTCGAGAGACCAAAGCTCAACTGAAGCTGAAACTGGCCAGAACTTTGGGGGACAATAAAAAGAGTTTCTTCAAATACATTAACAGCAAAGGGCAGCATAGAAACATCAGTCCTTTGCAGGATAAGGAAGATCACCTCACCAACAGGGATATAGACAAAGCAGAGGCATTTTTATTGCATTCTTTGCTTCTGTCTTCAACACTGATGGTGGGCTAAGGGGGCCTCAATGCCCAGAACTGGAGGACCATGACTGCAACAAGGATCAACTCTTAGCTTACCCTGAATTTGTGAGGGATCTGCTGCTACAGTCAGATCCCTACAAGTCCATGGGGCCTGATGGGATCCATCCAAGAATCCTCAAAGAGCTGGCTGGTGTCATTGGTAGGCCTTTCTCAATATTTTTGGGAGGTCCTGGGAATCTGGAGAGATCCCAGTTGACTGAAAGCTGGCTAATATTGTTCCAATATTCAAGAAGGACAAGAAGGAGGACCCTGGAAACTACAGGCCAGTCAGTCTAACTTTAGTGCCTGGTAAAATTATGGAAAAGATTATTCTGGGAGGTATTGAAAAACACCTGGAGGACAACACAGTCATTGGTCACAGCCAGCACAGCTTCATGAGGGCAAAATCCTGCTTGTCAAACTTGATCTCCTTTTATAACAGGGTAACCCACCTAGTTGATGAAGGGAAGCCAGTGGATGTAATATTTCTGGACTTCAGCAAGGCTTTTGAAACTGTCTCTCACAGTATCTTCCTGGACAAAATACAGGTGGACAAGGGTACCATACGATGGGTGAGCAACTGGCTCATGGCTTGAGCACAGAGAGTGACAATGAATGGGGTAACATCAGGCTGGTGACCAGTCACTAGTGGAGTTCTTCAAGGCTCCATCCTAGGCTCAGGCCTCTTCAACAACTTCATCCACGACTTCAATGCAGACTCAAAGGAATTCTAAGCAAGTTTGCTAATGATACAGAAATGGGAGGAGCTATTGACTCCCTCAAGAGCAGGCAGGCCTTGCAGAGAGACCTCGAGAAGTTTAGAGAGATGGGCAATCACCAACCACATGAAGTTTAACAAGGGCAAGTGCCAAATTCTGCACCTGGGATGGGGCAACTGTGGTGGTAAATAGAGTGTCTGGAGAGCAGAGCAGCTGAGAGGGACCTGGGGGTCCTGGTTGATGGCAAACTGAATATGAGCCAGCAGTGTACCCTGGCATCCAGAAGGGCCAACCATGTCCTGGGGTACATCAAGCACAGAGTTGCCAGCCAGTCAAGGGAGGTGATTTCCCTGCTCTACTCTGCAATGGTGCAGCCTCACCTTGAGTACTGCATTCAGATTTGGGCACCATAATATAAAAAAGACATCAAGCTATTGGAAAGTGTCCAAAGGAGAGCCACAAGGATGCTGAAGGGTCTGGAAGGGATGACTTATGAGGAGTGGCTGAGGTTACTCAGATTATTCAGCTTGGAGAAGAGGAGGGGCAGGTACTTCCTCATGAGGGGAAGAGATGGGACAGGTACTGATCTCTTCACTCCTGTGACCAATGACAGGACTCAAGGAAATGGCAGGAAGCTGAATCAGGGGAGGTTTAGGTTAGATATCAGGAAAAGGTTTTTCACCCAGAGAGTGGTCGAGCACTGGGACAAGCTCCCCAGGGAAGTGGTCACAGCACCAAGCCTGCCTGAGTTCAAGAAATAATTGGCACATGGTGTGAGTCTTAGGGCGCCCTACACAGGGACAGGAGTTGGACTCGATGATCCTGATGGCTACCTTCCAACTCAGCAAAATCTATGATTCTATGATTCTTTGATTCTCAGTCTCTACTCGTATGGCAGGTTCTCCAGTCCTCTGATCATTCTCGTGGTCCTTCCCTGGACCCTCTCCAGCCTGTCCACATCCTTTTTGTAGAACGGGGACCAAAATGGAATGCAATACTCCAGTTGTGGTCTGACAAGCACCGAGTAGAGTGGGATGATGATTTGTTTATCTCTTCTGGTGATGCCCTTGTTGATGCTGCCCAGTATCCTGTTGGCTTTTGTTGCTGCTGCAGCACACTGTTCACTCATGTTGAGCCTGTTATCCACCAAGACACACAGGTCCCTTTCCACAGGGCTGATTTCCAGCCAGGTGGATCCCAGTCTGAACTGTGCTCCTGGGTTATGTGCTCCTTACGCTCCTTATTACACTTCTCCCTGTTGAACTTCATAAGATTCCTGCTAGCCCACTTCTCCAGTCTGTCCAGGTCATCCTGGAGGGTGGCTCTCCCTTCTGGAGTGTCAACCTCTCCATTCATCTTGGTGTCATCAGCAGACTTCATCAGGGTGCTCTTGATCCCAACATCCAGGTCCCTTATGAAGATGTTAAACAGCATTGGGCCCAATATCAATTCCTGGGGGACCCCACTTGTGAGTGGTTGCCAGTTTGAGGAGGAACTATTTACTATCACCCTCTGGGTACGGTCTGTCAGCCAGTTCCCCACCTACTTCACAGACCACTTGTCAAGGCTGTAATGAGTCACTTTCTCCAGGAGGAGACTGTGGGGGACCCTATCAAAAGCCTTGGAGAAGTTCAAGTAGATGATGTCCACCGCTTGCCCTGCATCAACTGAGAGGGTTATTTTGTCGTAGAAGGCGATCAGGTTTGTCAACCACAATTTGCCCCTGGTAAATTGTGGAGAACGGTCCATCTTCTCTGCCCCACATAAGACTAAATAAAATGCCTTTTGCTGATTACTCAAGGATGGACAAGCACAGGCCTGACTGTTCTACTGATAGGGCCAAAGGCAAGAAAAGGAATACAAAGGTTGTGATAAAGGCAGTAAAATGGACAAAAGGTTATGGACTGCCCCTGACAATGCCCGCCTTGGCTTTGGACCCATGAATGCTAATTGGCTTTGGGCCTTATTAATATGTTAATAAGAAGAATGCATTGTGGCACTAACTTGAACAGTGACACTAAGTAAATGGGGGTCCCTGGAATATAAAAGGCAACAACTTTTGCTGGTCCCATGCGGCCTACTCTGGATACCACCTGCGGAGGACCTGCCTGCCCCCGTGCCAGGGAGCTGCCTGCCTGCTGTGCTGCTGGGACACCGCCACCACTACTGCCTGACCAGAACCTGCCCGCTGCCGGGACACCGCTGCAGCTACTGGGAAGCTGCCGCTACTGGGAAGCCACCACTGCCGGGGAAGCCACCACCAGAGAGGCTGGACTCTGCTGGGGACACCGCTGCTACGACTACCTGCGCTGTTGGAGCGCCTGCTGCCAGGAAGCCGCCCCCCCCAACCACGAGCCTGCTCGCCGAAAAAGGAGCTGCAAACTCACACTGGGACCTCATAGAAGGGTAACAAATCCTTGCATCCTATCCCTTAAATCCCTGGCCTCACCGCGGTCCCTGTCCTCATACTCACACACATATCACAACCTCTGAAAGAGGATTTTCGTGGGGCTCGTCCTCCTCCCTTTTACTCCATTGATCCTTGCACCCCTCCTTTGAAGTGTGCATTTAATAAGGGCATATTACTTTCGAATTATTTCCCTGATATATCCATCAGTCTACCTTTCCTGAACCCTTTTCCCTTAGTTTGGCTTTTCCCTTAATAAACCGGTAAATTTGTAAATTTAATTTGGTGTCAGTAACAATTTGTGGGCGTGGTGAAGGTGGCATCTTTCTTTCTGCTCTAAAATACAGTCCTGAAGTGGCTGTTCCTCTGTGCGAGGCGAACGCTGCGTGCAGCCCCTGGTCTCTCAATAAGAGAGGAAGTCGCGGAAGCATCCTGACTGCCAGCAGCCCACTACTGCAGCCGTCGGACCATGACATAAATCCATGTTGGCTTTTCCCAATCACGTGCTTCAGCTGACTTGTGACAGTCCCCAGGAGGATTTGCTCCATGATTTTCCCAGGGACTGAAGTGAGACTAATGCTTTCCATAGAGCACAAGAACTCTCAATCCCCAGTTACAAGAAATCAAGTACAGAAGGGAAGACACCAGCAAGGCTGAGTCAAGACCTGCTGGCCAAACTAAAAGGCAAGAAGGAACTACACAAGCAGTTGAAGCAGGGAGTGGTATCTTGGAAGAGTACAGGGACATTGCTGGATCATGCAGGTATGGGGTCAGGAAGACCAGTGTGCTGTTGGAGCTGAACTTGACAAGAGATGCAAAGAATAACAAAAAGGGCTTCTACAGGTGTATCAATCAGAAAAATAAGGTTATAGAAAGTGTGTCCCCCCATGAGCAAAGATGGCAAACTAGTAACAACAGATGAGGAGAAGGCTGAGGTTCTTAATTACTTTTTTGCCCCAATCTTCACTGGCAACCCCTCTCCTCACACCTCCTGAGCTGAAGGACCTCAAGATGGGGACCAGGGTGACGAAGTACCTCCCATTCTAAGTGAAGACAAGGCTTGAGATCACCTGATGAATCTGAACATGCAGAAGTCTATGGGACCTGATGAGATGCATCTCAGAGTCCTGAGGGAACTGGCTGATGTAATTGCCAATTCACTCCCCATGATATTTGAAAAGTCATGGCAGTCAGGTGAGGTGACTAGAAAAAGGGAAAGATTACACCCATTTTTTAAAAGGGTAGAAAGGAGGACCCTGGGAAATACTGACCTGTCAGCCTCACCTCTGTGCCTGGGAATATTGTAGAACAGATCTTCCTAGAAGCTCTGACAAGGCACATAGAAGACAGGGAGGTCACTTGAGATAGCCAGTGTGGCTTTACTAAGGGAAAGTCCTGCCTAACCAACCTAGTGGCTTTCTACAATGGAGTGATTACATCAGTGGACAAGGGAAAAGCAATGGATGTCATCTATTGGACTTCTGCGATGCCTTTGACACAGTCCCCACAACATCCTTCTCACTAAATTGGAGACACATGGGTTTGATGGGTCGACTGTTCAGTGGATAAAGAATTGGCTGGATGGTCACATCCAGAGCGTAGTAGTCAATGGTTTGATGTCCAGATGGAAAATGGTGGCAAGTGGTGTCACTCAGGGGTCTTTAATGGGACCAGTGTTGTTTAGTATCGTCATTAACTATATTGACAGTGGCATTGAGAACACCCTCAGCAAGTTTGCCGATGACACCAAGCTGGGTGGTGCGGTTGATATGCCAGAGGGATGGGATGCCATCCAGAAGGACCTGGACAAGCTTCACAAGTGGGCCTGGGTGAACCTCATGAGGTTCAATAAGGCCAAGTGAAGGGTCCTGCACCTGGGTAGGAGCAATCCTTGCTATCAAAACAGTCGGGGGGATGATGTGATAGAGATCAGCACCACAAAAGGAGATGCAGGGGTACTAGAAGACGAAAATTTGGACATGAGCAAACATTCTGCACTCACAGCTCAGAGGGCAAATCACATCCTGGGCAGCATCAAAAGAAGTGTGGCCAGCAGGTCAAGGGAGATGAGTCTCCCCTTCTACTCAGGAGACCCCACCTGGAATACTGTGTCCAGCTCTGGTGTCCTCGACACAAGAGGACATGGATCTGTTGGAACAAGTCCAGAGAAGGGCAGCGAAGTGATCAGAGGACTGGAGCACCTCTCTTACAAAGACAGGCTGAGAGAGCTGGGATTGTTCAGCCTGGAGAGGAGAAGGTTCTGGGGACACCTTATAGTGGCCTTCCGATATCTGAAGGGGGAAAGCTGTGGAGGGGCTGTTTACAAGGATGTGCAGTGATAGGACAAGGGGCAATGGTCTTAAACTAGAACAGGGTAGATTTAGATTAGACATTAGGAAGAAGTTCTTTAGTGTGACGGTGGTGAGATGCTGGAACAGGTTGCCCAAAGAGGTTGTGGAGGCCCCATGCCTGGAAACGTTCAAGGTCAGGCTCGACCAGGCTCTGAGCAACCTGATCTAGTCAAAAAAAGGTCCCTGTGCACTGCAGGGGGGCTGGACAAGATGATCTTTAAAGGTCTCTTCCAACCCCATACGTTCTATAATTCAATGGTTGAGTGGCTGTCCTGGGGACAGGAGAGCAGGTCAGTTTTGAAGGACAGCCTTCTCAAGCCAAGACAGTGGATAGGCAGAGCTTGGCACAGTAGCTGAATAGGAAATTCCTGACTGTGCTGAAACACAAAAATATAAGGAATTGGAGCTGGGAACAGGAACAGCCTCTGAAGAGTAATATACCATTGTCACCCAGCCATAGAAAGATTGAATTAGGAGGGCCAAAGCAATTGCATATTGATGCACTGGCAAATGTATAGTTGGCAGGTAAAGTGAAGTGAATATTCATCTCTATTTTGTATTGGTAAGGCCACATCTCTAATATTATGCCCAATTTTCAGTTTCCATGCTCCGTCCCTGCACAAGAGACACTGACAAACAGGAGAGAGTGCAGCAAATGGGCACTAAAAGGTTTTTCTATCTTAAGCACATAACATACAAGGAGAGACTGAAAAAAATGGGGTTTTTAAGACTAGTGAAGAGAATGCCAACTCTAGAATGGTCATAAATTACTTTCTTCAACTATTTGAAGGGTGGGCATTGATAGAAAAAACAAGAAAAGAAAAAAAAGGCCTGATTAGTCTCACACATGCTTAATGAAAGGACAATTAATAGTCAGCTGCAAGTTGCAACTGGGATAATTCTGACTGGACATAAGGAAAAACAAATTTACTGTGAAGATGGTGAAGTACTAAAGCAAGTTTCCCAGAGACATTTTTATCTTAATTCTGAAATATTGTCAAAACTTAACTGGACAAGGGCCTGAATTGATTTAACCTCCTAGTTTTGGCCTACTATGAGCAGACAGATTGGACTAGGTGACCTCCAGAGGTCTCTTCCAACCCAAACTTTTCTATGATATATCTAATTTTTCTATGATTCTTGCAGTATGATGTATCACTAGAGAATGATGTAGAAAATATCAATATTAGGCTTACAGCACACATGCTGCAAAGTTCTTTGAGATTTCCTGGGAAGTGTGGGATCCATTTAAACTGAGGACCAAATCAAACATTCTAGAAAAGCAAAACGATGCACATAACCTAAAACTGAACAAGTGCACTATTAAAGTTTGGGTAGAATCCTGGTTTGGGACTGTGTACAAGCAGTCAAATGTTGTCTTGCTTGTGTCACTAGAGAGAACATTTATGAGAGATCATTTGTGGCTGAGCACTTTTGATCACAGGCATAGTGCTGGAAGTACAACAGTTGTTTTACTTATCTCACCTGTTTTGCTCTTGATGTTGTTGGTACTTGCTCTTGAGCCAGGCAACCATGTACTCTGTTTTCTATCCCACCTGTTGTGGTACTCGCTTAAATAATGGCAGCCTGAAAAAAGTATTTCTATTGCCACTGCTACAAGGCAGATCTTGACACCTGTTTTCTATATATACACTTTGTTGGTTTTATTCACTCATACACACACACATGCACTCACATGTAAACACATACAGGCATGTGCATATACACATATGGTTTGAATATTGACTTGAATTCATATTAGGGGAGCTCTGGGGGTGTTTAAATCTTATCCCACAAAAGACAGAGAGAGTAAGAAAATAGGGAACAGTGGGTGTCTTTTTTATGGGGAGCAGTAGATTCTGAAAAGCTTTAACACTTCCAAGGTCTGATATTTTGTCATTTCCAGTACAGTATGAAAGCATATTACTGTGAGCCTTGGTATGTCTTTACTCACCAATGCCTCTATTCTGAAAAAAAAAAAAAAGAAATCTAAGCTTTGGTCTGAAAGGTACTACTAATGCTAAAGATGCTGAGGCATCTAAACAACTGTATTTATGCTGAAATAAATATATTGTTAATTTTCTTTTATATAAGTAAACCCCAACTTTCTGAACTTATAGATTCACCGCTGTATGTAGAGGAGCAGACTGCATTCAGTAGCATCCAGTATGCCCCATTTAAGTGAAATGGGTACTTAAATATCAGATTGAGCCAGTAAATGTGGAGTTGCCATTGCAAGTGACCAGCTATGGACTTAAGCTAACAACACTGGACTATCAGATTCTCTCTGCAATTCTTGTGGCCTGCCTGAAGGGCCTTTTTTTTTTTTTTCTTACCTCCCCCCCAAAAAAAATAGCAATTATCTAATTACCTACTATGTACACAGTGTAGCAAAAACTAAACCAGTATCATGGTGTAACTGTTATTGATACTAATTTCTGTAGGTGAAACAAGCAACACAAAACCAAATATCCAATAAATGTAACACACACCTTATATTGTAAACTGGGATCTAAGGTGCAACTACAAACCAATGAAGAAAGAGTAAGGTATGTCAAATGTTACATAAATGAACCAAAGCCAAAAGTAGACTGAGGAAGAAAACATCAACATTGTGCTCCCCCTGCAAAGAGCTTCAGGAAACAGAAACCAATCCATCTTTTGGTTTTCCAGTTGTCAACATGTCAACACCTGGGAAGGTCACAAATTATAAACAGTAATTACCACCACAATATATGCATATATATATATGTCTATCAGATGTTTTCCAGTTTGTTTGTTCATGGTTTTTTAGAGTGAAGTCATTGTAAGCAGACAACTACTTTTGAGAAAACAGATTGATGTGTAGTTTAATCCAGATTGCTTTTATGCCTTCTCTATGTTAGATCATCCTGTTACCTCAACACTTAAAAAATTGTTGCAAATCCATACCTCTGATTATACTGTTATACCACATTCAAACCTTTAGTGCAGAACAGAGTATGGCAGAAAATAATTTTGTGAAATATTCTTTTTAAGTGCCGACAATGTCACTTTTTGAAATGAAATGCCCTGCTTTTGGTGTCTCTTCCTCTGATAAGCGATGGCTGACATTAGTTTCTCTCTCCACCAGGCTGGCTTTCAACTGAGCTAGTCATCTTTTAATCTCTGACTATTATTTCTTCCTACTTGAATTTTTTCATTACTTTGAAATTCATCAAATTCTTAATTGATTGTAATTCATCTTAGATGAGGGTCTGGGTTTTTTTTTTTGTTTTGTTTTGTTTTTCCCAGACTTTAAGAGTAGTTTCTTGAGTCTTTTCTTTCACTTTGGTAGAAATAGGTCAAGTGTTATTACCTCCCTGCAAACAATAAAGTTTCTTATGCCTCCTTGACTATCTACACAGAATCTTAATTTGAATGCTGCTGTAATAATGTGAAAACAGCTCAGAAATTAGGCAGAAATGACCTTACCAGCCTTTCAAGTTGTTATTCATTCACATCTTCCAATCTTTTCTCATTAAGGACTAGTAGACACATCATGTGGATAACAGATCTTTTCTCATCATGTCCAGAATAATACTCTTACTTTCTTTGCTTGCAGATTTAACATGGAAATAAAACAGCTGACAAAAATGTCACTTTAACTAATATACTCTTTAGCAGCTAAATGTAAATAAAGAGTAAGTATCCAGAATTCCATACACAGTGAATGACACTTGAAAGCTCTGGTACCTTCTGAGGGACATACTTGAAAGAAAATAGATTTTCAGTATGACTTTTAGCATATTAGAAATACATCCCAATCACTGCCATTTTCAGAAATTTATTTCAAAAATAGTATTAATACTTTAGTTAAATATAATTCTTTCCCTTATCCTATCCTTTCTCTGAAAAGGTAGAAAACAAAACAAAACAAAAAACCAAACCAAAACAACAAAACAAAACAAACACCAAAAAAACAATCCAAAAATACTTTGCCTTAATGAGTCTATGAATGGATTTTTAACATTTCAGCATTGGAGACTTATTTGAGATAATGATAATGCTAAACTATGCTTATGATTTCACTAATGGTTATGAAGGAGTGGGATCTTTCGTTAAAACAAATGCAACATGTAAAGAGCAGAAACAGTGTACTTTTTCTAAAATATCATACAAGCTTGGGGAAGGGAAGAACAAAAGAAACATAAAAGTAAAACCAAACAAACTAACACCTTTTCAGCAATATGATATATATGGTATTACTAACTGATCAAAATTACAGACATCAGGGGAAGGTTGAGGGTGGGAGGAGAGGGATATATAGATATATATATTTATATATAAATACAAAATGCAGAGGGAACTTCTGCAGCAACTGTTTGTCCACTTGGATTCTCAAGGTTGTTTTTTGCTTTGTTTGTTTTTTCCCACCAGTTCCAAGAGCCCTTCATTTAGATATGCTTAGCCACTTTTTCAGAAAGGAGTCAGAACCTTAGCTACTACCAAAGATGCTGAATCCAATATGAATGGCAAATTAATTCATTTGTGAAGGAGAAACATTTGCAATGTTAAGATATTTACATGTATCCTGAATTGTAAAAATCTGCCCAGCTTTAATACAAAAGTATGACAGACCACTGCATAACAATTGGACAGCGAATTGAAACTTACAAAGTTGTTATCTGTATTTTGTGTTGTTTGCATATTTAAACACATATGGGACTCTGTAAATAGTGCAACCAGGGATGTCTCTTACCATAAATTAGTGGGTCAACATTCGTCAGAACTCTCTAATCCTCAGAGAAATCGAAATCTTATTTCCCTCACACACCAAGCAAGGATGAAGCACATGCTAGCACTGAGCACAGCTCCATAACATGCCAGCACAAACCATATGCCACCAGCAGAAGTATACTGGACGTGCTTATGGGTATTTCCCACCACCTAGAAAGTGTTAGAGGTAAAACCGATCACATACATAATTTTAAGTATGTCAAAACTCTAGTTGTTTGTCATACACTTAAAGACAAGCAGAATCATCTTTGCAAAAACTAAATAGGATCATCTGGAGCTGAAAAACAGAGGGAATATTCACCTTTGATAAAGCATAGGGCCATTCCAGAGCCACTAGAAAGGGCTGAGATTATTTTTCCTGCTTCAAATTAATATTATTTCTGTAAGAGTGCCCATGGCTTGCACAATTTCTCTTTCTGCAAGACTGCAATAGCAGATATGGAAATACACTTCAGCAGTTTTGGGTTCTGGCTTCTAATAATTCCTCAAATTCATTATATATAAACAAGAACAGAAAAATATCTGGTTGCACCATCCTCCAGTCATTCTGAACTGCATGTCAGAGATTTGTGTGATGTAATATTTTTCTATTATATATTTTTTCTGCTTTGTCTCTTTCCCACCAAGATGCTTAGGTTAATAAATGTGTTCCTTTTAAAATGGGCTCTGTTGGTAAGCCAGAAATTTGAGGAACACTGTCTTTTGCATGTCACCTTTTAACACATAATTTCCCACTTTTCTATTCCTCTTATCACCTTAGCAAATGCAAATTAAATAATTATCTAGTTAAATTCTGAACAGGCATTATTCATTTGAGAAATCGTTACTTTGTAGTGCTAAGGAAGCATTTTTCCCCCACCTTTGATACTTTACAATAAACTTATTCTGATCTAAATTGATTGCTCTGGGATTATCGTCGAGTCGTTAAAATAATGCTGTATTGACATTCAGTTATGTCTTTAATTAGCAATTTCAAAATTGAATATTTTTAATTAAACATGCACAGGTATAGCTTATTTTAGAGGTGTTTAGTTTTTATATGTCTTTTGAGTCAAATTTTACTCTGAATATCATATAATTGGGGATGAGCACCTCAAACTGATGAGATATAGAAACAAACTCCACAAAGAGGTCAAAATGGCCAGTCTCCCAAGACTGACTTATCTACAAAAGCATTGTCAGTTATAACTCGAAAATATTCATTAACCTCTTCATGATCTATCATAGATTTCAGTCTGATTTTCCAGCCAGTTTATACAAATAGCAACTGCAGGGAAGAATACCCTTTTTCTCTACAACCAGAAAGAAGGTTTGATGTTTTAAGTGGAGATCTTGTAAAAATTTACATGAAGATCTACTTTCAACTACAGTTAGTATTAAAATTGTTGTGTGTGATTTCAGGTTATTAGACTGATCTAGGAAATATTTTTATGGTTTGAAACTTATTTTGTTAACCTAACAGATGAGAACAAATCTAAAATCTTTTTTGCTGGCTTTCTCGTAATCGTTAATGTGCAGATAGATTTAAACATACCAAACTCAGATTTTCCCCTCCTTGTCTATTTCTATAAAACTTTAATTATGTAATATTGATGTGAGAATATAAAGTATGACACAAAGACATCACATTATCATAGAATCATAGAATCATAGAATCATAGAATCATAGAATGTCTTGGTTTGGAAGGCACCTCTAATTGTCATCTAATCCAACCCCCCTACAGTAAGCAGGGACATCTCACACATCATACAAAGGGACATCATACACATTATGCCATGATGTCTTCACATCCTTGGCAACACCCACATTTCATGGGTTTTTCTGCTACCTTGGACACTACAAGTGTTCTATATTTTCTCTGAACTGCAAAAGCTATCTGGACATGGTTCTGGGCAACCAGCACTAGGTGGCCTTGCTATAGCAGGGAATTTGGACCAGATGGTTTCCAGAGGTCAATTTTAACCTCAACCATTCTGTCATTTGTAAACTCAGCAGTGAATGAGGAAAGTTATGAAGGCAACTGCTACGACTGTTTCAGTCTGTCCTTGGTTTCAAGAGGCACTTCGCTAGCTTGAAAGGCATTCCATTGTGTGGGGGGAGAACTAGTCTGTTCCCCACAGCAACCTTATTGCTGGTAGATGTAATTAGCATAGTTTAGCTACTGTTAAGTAATTTTTGTTTGGTTTTGCTTTTTTTTGTTACAGAAATTTCTCATGTGTTGACAAGTGAATAAATAACAAGATTACACCAGTATACTTGACTAAAACATGTTGAGCTGAGAGAACTGTTTTATAGAGCTTTCCTTCAATTAAGTGTTTTGGTCATGTGACATGAATGGTAGTCTCCTGCTTTCTTAGGCCATCAGCAACACAAGTTCCATTTAATAAATATTCTTTTACTTAGTGAAAACAGTTTACCAGAAGTTAAATAGGTGTCAAAGACTATGCTTTGTTTTTTTAGAGTGGAGGCTGTTGAGGCTAAAGATGACTGAGAGTGCAAGATATTGTAGAGGTTACATGGCCCCAGTCACCTCTGTGAAGCGTAGTTGGGCTGTTTGTTGGCATTAAGTCAAATGTATTCAAAATTTTCTGAGTCAAAAACTTTGTTGGCAATTTTGGATCTTTCTTTATAATAATGCAATCAAGGAAATCACATTTTCTAAAATAGTGCCACTACTGCCATGTGAAGAATGAAAAATCAAGAACTTGCACAGTTCAAATGTGTCATAGTTAGTACAAAAGTTCACAGTTAAAAAAAAAACAACACAAGAAAACAACAAAAATCCCTAAAACTTTTTCCTCAGACTATTGCTATTATTAAATGTAACGAACATTACTGAGTAAGATTCATTGAACAACAAAATACATCTCTACTCCCTCCCCCTTTTGGCATGTAACTGCTTAATGGCTTCTCTAATGGCTAAGCCTCTACTTTGTGTATAAACTACCAAAAAGTGGCTTGAAAGTAGGCTCGCTTGAATAGTTAAATATCCAGTATCATTAGTTATTTGAATAAGCCGATATTGATAAAATTAATATTTTATTGTTTTGTTTTGTTTTCTTGGTAACACCCACAAGAAACTGAATACATCAGTTTAGTGTTCTGAGATAATCAGTTCGTAATCCCTAACTTAGTTTGGAAATAATTTGTTAATGCTACTGCACTTTCAAAAGTGCAGGGTAAAAAAGTGTATCTGTTCATCATAAGGCTTTGTATAACCTGTATACATGCATTTGTGTAATTTGAGACCTTGACAGAGGTTCACTTGGAAGAGGAAGTGCACATAAAGGATAGGAGAGCAAGCTGTATTCTTCCCCTCACATATACTAAAAGTTTCAATGACTAATGCTTCTTAGCTGCTTCATTAATGGCTTTTCATCACGCCTTATAAACTTCCATCTCTACATTGAGAGACAATTGGTTAAAGATCAGGTTAGCAAAGGTCATGTTAGTAGAGAAATGAGAAAGAAACAGGCCTACCCATTTTACTATTGCTGTGAAATTACAATACAGAAGAAATGTTCAATATTTGAATGTTCTCAGAAGCTGAGGGATCCTGGAGTACAAGAGAGATCTGGAGACCAGGGAAGTCCAGTCTTCCACTGTCTCAGGTTTTATGGGGGCTGCTTATTCATTTTTAAAAAAGGGGGAGGGAAATACAATATAGTTCATACTTTTCTCCACATTGCTGCCTTTACTCCTTGGATTTGCTAGCATTGCATAATGGACTGGAAAATAAATGAAATAATGTAGGTAGCTCTGTTTCATGAGATGTGTTTCCCATAGAACTAAACAGGAATTCTAGGGGGAAAGAAAGTACTTTCTTTCACTTCTTCTGTTGTGTTCAGAAGTGTGAACACATCTGAGGAGCAAAGTTTTAAAGTGAGAATGGGGACGTGAAACATAGCTTTGGCACGATTTGTATGAGTGAAACATTATGGATACTAACAGTCTGAGCAATGATAATCAAAAGTGTTTAGTATTTGAAATTTCAAAATTGAATGCATCAGAATTTTGAATTTACAGGTAAAAGTAGGTTAAAAAAGTTTATCCATATTGCGAACTTATTTTTCTGAAATTTCAAATACCCTAACCTTAATGGGCAAATAAATAAAAACATTGAACTTAATTAAGACAGAGGATTAAACTGACTTTTTATTTCAATAGATTAATGGGACAGAAGACATTATTTCAGAAAAAAACTGAAAAGTTCCAATCTTCATTCAGGCTTTACAATATTAGCAGAAGTCCTCAGTTTCTTTCAAAGAAAACTAGTTGGAGGATGTTCTCAAGATTGTTGACAGTACTCTTTGTCATTTATGTTAAGAAAACAGCAGAAAATACCAGTTCAGGATCAATAATTCAGTGGATTATTACTTTAAATTTCTGCCATGACCATAAAACACAATAAATGTTGCCTTCAAGAATATAATTTAATTCAGAAAATAGGGAATTGCCACAATCATGCTTTTTAATTGAAAAGAATAATAGTTCTGAGAACATGAACCCATTGGGGAGCTGCATTTGACTGCTGTTCACCTTTGATTGATATCATGGACATAGTTTCATTGAAGGTAGTTAAGAATATTTACATAATTTAAAATTATTACTTTTTCTTGAAATGAAATAGGTGCTATTGAGTCCAGGGGTATCATTCTTCCTCCCAAGTCCAGGCTCCCTAACATTTTTTATTGTATTTTCCAGTACCTGCATTATTTTTTTTTTATTTTTTATTTTCTTCATAGAAGACAAAGGCTGAAATCAAGGGTGATGCCAACAAGGACATTTCACATAGTCTCTTTAGCACCCCAGCATCAGTCTGTTCCACTCTCCCTTGTCCGCTCACTCTCTCACTAGTTTCTG
The DNA here is from genome assembly GCA_020745705.1 of Hemiprocne comata. NCBI lineage: Eukaryota > Metazoa > Chordata > Aves > Apodiformes > Apodidae > Hemiprocne > Hemiprocne comata. The sequence goes on along the minus strand of CM036587.1, from coordinate 77,273,198 downwards.
AGGGAACGGTTACTTATTCAGTCCAAGACTCTCACTGTTAATTGCTAGCAGTGCCAATTGATCAGTTCCAACATTGACAATGACTCTGATGGTTTTTAGCTATGTTTTTAATTTAAAAGTAAGATCAACTTATTTAATATAAATAACTAACCAACTATCAAATGGAAATAGGATTTTGGAAACCAACACCACATCTTAAAATTCTAAAATCTAAATACTTGAATATGCATTAATGAACTTTATTTTCAATGTTAAATTTGATTGATAGTAAGGTTCTGATGTCTAAATCACATTGTTCATTTTTAATTCATTGCCTATCTGAGGATGAGGAACTCTCAAATCTACTTCAAATGTTACAGGTAGAACTGCCCACTCTCTGAGCTCAGAAAAACCTGGCAATACTTACTGAGTTCCTTTGGAATGGAACAGCAGAAATTAGAAGCACTTCAGATGAGTCTCAAAGTCTTAATTAAAAAGAAAAAAAAACAAAATAAACAACAACTTAATTCTAGATGTATTCAGTGAAGGCTTGGTTAACTACAAAAAATGACAATTTATTTCTCTGTTTCTCTAGAGAGGGATTCTTCCCTCCCTCCCTGCAACAACATCAGCTTCCCATAATAAATTCCATCTCCAGAGAGCAGTGTTTCTTGTTTATAAAATACAGCTCTGGGAGACAGCTATTCACTGACACATTAGAATCAGCCTGCAAAATAACAGTTTCTAAAGGTGATTCCTGCAAGAATGGCATCTAATCATAATCAGTCACCATCTAGTGTCAATGAGTCACTGGATGTCACCAGGTATATGCAAGCAGTGTGTATAAAAATATCTGCTCTGAATGGCATGTCTGAATGATGATCCCTTATGTCCATTGTTGCTCTTTGAACTCTGATTTCTCCATCTCTTCTCAACTGCTTTTCCCTTTTAACTTATTTCTTAATTTGAAAGAATGTAAACATAGAAACAATTTTAACACAGACATTAAATTATACTATTTCCTGATACTTTAATGATGAAATTAATAGAACATATTGGTTCAAGTGCTTCTCTGGTTTCCAATTCTGTGGAAGAAGCAGGAACACTTATTCTGTAAGTTTATCTGTGTCTTTTTTTCTTTCATGAATCTAAGTTACTGGAAATAATAATTGAAAAATCTGTTATAAATCATCTCTGCACTCCTGCCCTATCTGTGGTTTAGATCCTCAGTGTTCTGTAGTCCTTAGTAATGCTCAGGAATGCTCATAAGGTAAATGACCAGATGCTACTTTGGCATTAAGACAGAAAAAACTTTTAGAAGAAAAAAACCCAAACAAGGATATTCACAGTAGGTGTGTGATCACCACAAGTCAGTTTCCAGGTTCTCTGCTCTGCTGAGACTGCACCTGGAATACTGTGTACAGCTCTGGGGCCATCAGCACAAGAAAAATGTAGACCTGTTGGAGCGGGGTCCAGAGAAGGGTCACCAAGACGATCAAAGGGCTGGAGCACCTCTGCTACAAAAACAGGCTGAGAGAGTTGGGGCTGTTCAACCTGGAGAAGAGAAGGCTCCGGGAAGATCTTATAGCAGCCTTCCAGTACTTGAAAGGGGCCTACAGGAAAGCTCGAGAGGGGCTTTTCATCAGAGAAGATAGTGATAGGACAAGGGGTAATGGTTTTAAACTGAGAGAGGGGTGATTTAGGTTAGATATTAGGAAGAAATTCTTCACTATGAGGGTGGTGAGGAAATGGAATGGGTTGCCCAGGGAGGTTGTTGATGCCCCATCCCTGGAGATTTTTAAGGACAGGTTGGATGAGGTTTTGTGCAACCTGGTCTCGTGGGAGGAGTCCCTGCTCATAGCAGGGGGATTGGAACTAGAGGATCTTTAAGGTCCCTTCCAACCTTAACCATTCTATGATTCTGTGATTCTATGTTAAGGTAGCAATGATGCCAAAGGTGAGAAATCTTAAGAGTGCATTTTACATTTGCATTTTTACCTCAAGCTATTTACTTGCACTTCTATGATTACCTCAGGTGGTCTTATAATAAAAAAATAATTATTATTTTCTTAGACAGGTAGATTCTATGAGATCCATGACAGGCTTTTGTTGTTGATACAATGTTTGCATAGAGAATATGGATATAAAGCGTTACCTTAAAATGTGATTTCTCTCCCTTTCCCTTGTTTTGTTTTGTTTTGTTTTTTTATCAAGAAGGGACTTGCACAGTTTATCCATCCTTCCCCTCTGGAATGATTTGCTGGCACTTCAGGATAAATTCTACACACAGCTCAACACATCACTTGGGTTGGTTATGGCTCATCCATATAAATTGAACACTTCAAAGATTTTTCTCATTTTGACCTGCATCTCAAAATCCCTACAGAAAACTACACCATACAAAAAAGTAGAGTGATGAGACTGAATAATCTGGGACAATACAAGGAACTGAAAGGCTCAGAACTCTTGTCTCATTGTTGCTATTTGCTTATCTATAATTGCTAGCTCCCATGTGGGCCAATTACTGCAGAAGAAGTACATTTCTGCCCATTTTCGTGTAAGATGCAGGCTTTAAAATATCTTAGATAAAACTTAAGATTAAATTGATGCTGCAGATGTGCTACTTCCATCGGACTCTATGGATTTGACATATACCTCCTATGAAGCAGTCTTGTATGAACATGGAGAAGTAAATATAGCTATATATCATACAGATTTTAATGGTCTTGCTGTATGGAAAGAGTTTTTGAAGTTGTTTATACGTTTACTGATGCTTGAAATATGTTTTTTAAAAAGTCCCTTGGAAACTACTAGTTTGAGTAAGAATTTTGCAAGAACCAGTTTCATCTAAATGCATCTGTAAAATTGCTGGAATGATATCTCTGCAATAACACTTGGAATTATAAAGGTAAAAAGTAAAATATTTCCACTAGCTTGAAATGGAATGTGTTAAAAATATTTAGTGTAACAGGAAAAATCCTAAATTTGGCTTTCATTCCAATTCAACATGAAAATAAAATTTAAGGCTTTGTTGTTTTTCACTGAATGAAGTTTCACTTCTTCAGTGACTACTTATATTTATTTGCCAACGGCTAAAATACTGTTTTTCTCCAGGTTATATGAGAAGGATTTTATGCAAATGATGAAATATACTAAAATCCTTCTAATATAGCATTTTTTTTTAATTATGCTATTAAAATTATTAATATATGTATAAATGTCTTTTAAGACATCATTGGATTTTGTCCCTCAGCAGTACACACTGGTAATCTACCTGTTGCTGCCTCGGTCCTGATGCAGAATTCATAGAATTAAGCAGGAAATTTTCTTCATTTACATCCTCAAAATGACAGCACTTCTGGTCTATGTTTTAGGGCTTAGTTTTAAGTCAAACTCTTGATGTAATTATTTCAGCAGGGATATTCTCTAGGCCGTGAATTACAGGTTTACACATAGAAAAATATGTTCTACACTAAGTTTTATTTGAGGATATTCACAGAAATTTATTAATTTCCATAAAATGAAAAACAGTTCCAATATCAAATGGGCTTTATGAGAGGCATTCAGCCGTCTCAACTTACTGTAATTTCACTGCAACTTATTGTTTGAAGTGACACACTTCCATTAGCACAGAACTGGTAGTGTAGAATTTGGGATTAAATAATCTTCAGTGAAAAAATTGTGATTTTTATTGACACAGCTTTAATGAAACCACTTTGAAAAATATCATGTTCAGTCACCTGTCAACATTTTTCTGAGTCTTTACTTACTAATAAAAATCAGTGTATCCTTCTAGGAGTATGTTTTAAAATAGGAAAAACTACCATTCTGAGTTCTTGGTCTGAAATAAGTTTTGTTTATTTGAATATATTAAGAAAAGCTCTTTCTAGGAAGGAGATGCTTTATCAGAGGCTATACTACTGGCCAGGAGGTAACAATTAGCTTCATTTGTTGCAGTACTTTCTCAATTTGTTTTTCCGCTTACCTGATTTAGGGGAAGAAAGAACATGGGTGAGGCAAATACAAGTATGTGAGTGCTTTGAAGGTCGTTCCTGTGGTGCTGGAAAAGTCCATTGGAATCATACAGTTCTTTGGTGTTTTCTGAAATCGTCATGCTGGATTTGTTTAATAAGCTCTAGAAAGGCACAGCATAGCTAGATCTCTTCCTGCCCGCTGAGATTTCTTTTCCCAGATTTCAAGTTCTTCCTGAGTTTTATAATCTTTATTGTCATAAAGGACTTCAACTGTCTTACTGGTTCAAAGACTTCTATGTTATCTTTAATGTAGGTAGGTCTTGAACCATTAATAGAAATATTTTTAGGGCACAGCAAGAAATACATGGGTAGAAACAACAAAGTCACAATGACATTAGCTTTGAGACTGCAAACTTGGAAATATCATTATTAAAATTATTTCTTCTAAAATTTTAACTCTCCCTCCTGTCTGTATGAAAATTAGTATCTTCCTCTGCAGGTAAATCCTATTCACATGACTCTGGAATTATTCTCAAAATCAGTGGCATGATTGTGTGTGCATGAGTGAAAGCTGATAACTCAGCAGTTTACTCAGTGGGTTCTTTAGAGATAGAACCATCCTTCTCAAAAAACCTGTGTGCTTTTAGACATGATTTTAGAATCTAAAAAATGTAATCTAAATTTATTTGTTTTCCACAAGGAGGATTCAAAATCCTAATTTTCTTTTTTTAAGATTGGAGAATATTACTTCTTTTTTTTTCAACTACTTGAAAATGTCTATTCATGTAAGTATAATTTGGGTGTCTGGCTGAAGTTTACACACTTCTGTCAGGGATGAATTTGTCAATATTTTGAATTTTGTAGTTCTACCCATCTGGAAACCTATATGCCTGTTTCTGTCAAGAATTTATCATAGCTGTCATAGTAAAACTATTTGAAAATCAACTGACTGTAAAGAAACCTATTCAGGATCTTATAACTGTTAAAAGAGGAGAACATAATTTATAAAACTGCAAAAACACAGTACTGGGCCCTGTACTCTTCCTTTCTCTCTCTTTCTTCCTTCTACTCCCCTTCCTATTTCCTTCACACAAAGCCAGGTAATTACTCAAGATAGTGAGTTTTCTGGCAAGGGAGCACTTTTTTTGTTCAATGTTTGTATAGTGTCCTGTGCAGTGCTTAGGTCATGATGAGCACAACCAAATACTAGTGAGATACAATCAAGAAAGGAATTCCGTCCTGAGCAGAAGATATGAAGCTTGATTCCTTAAATATTGATGTCCTGTGGCTAGATTCACTGTGGTGTATAACATGTTGTGAACTTCTATTGAAATTTTCCTGTGGTTTGAGCACTTGTAATAGCTTTCTCCTATGTTGATCTCCAATGTTTAAAAAGACTTCAGCTCATCCTTGTTCCTTTCTGTGACGGTTTTAATAAAGTGGGTCTCTCTGTATATACAATTTCCTAATTTTATAACACTTACATGATCTTCAAATTGCTGAGAACTCTGTCAGAATTTACCAACCATTTCCAAGGATTTCAGGGACAATCTGACAGTGTTATTTTCTCCAGAAACAAGGCTACAGACATAGTAAAATAATGGTATAAAAAATACCCTGCTTCCTATGCATGCAGAGAGATAGGGTTTGGTTTTCTCCCTGTCACCAGGAAAATAAGCATCTTTAAGTAAGAAAGGACCATATTAATTCATCTAGATCCCACTTCACTGGATAGTGACAAAACCTGGGACATGAAGGGTAAACAAGAGGTAAACAATTTTGAAGCAAATCAATATTATCCTTTTGATAGCAGGATTTCCTGTAATGAGCTTCTCTGAAACCTCTCCTGCCAAAAAGCAGACCCTGAAACACATAAAGCCAGAGGCAATATGATGTGACAGACGTGTTGGTTTCTCCTCTTGGCTGGCCTTTGGTCAGCCCTGCCAATTCCATTTGACCTCAGTACCAGTTGCCCCCGTGAGGGACTATGCAGACCTCCCTTTATACATACTATCTTTTAGCATAAATTTTCAGTTTGTCTATCGTAGTAACACAGTGTTGACCACTGACATTTTTAATGCCTCATATTTTCTCCCTGTTTTACAGGTGATGAAAATAAGCAGACTTAATCCTAACTAATTTATTTCACAGGCAAGTAAGTGTATGAATGCTTTTGAGAGGCTAGGTGTAAGTGTTCAGTTTAAGCCCGTTTCTAATATGCTGTCCTCTCTATAGTTAGGCAGGGTTTAAGTAATAGGGAAGGTTGTGTTGTCAATTTACTCTGTCAAGTCGTTCTATTTAGAAAACTGACCTCCAAAGCAAACCTAACTCCTGGTTCTGCTTCCCTTGTTTCTCTCCTCTCTGCCTCTCTGCTATTATTCCCTTCATCCTGTTCAGTCATTCAGGCTATGCTTCTTTCCTCCTTTTGTACAAAATGTTTTCTATAGTCCACAATTGTTTATCCTACCATTACATACACCACAAGCTTTTACACACAGTGAAATGGCTGTTCTGGGTATAAAAGGAACTGTAAAAAGAAATGTAAAAACTTGTGATGTATGACAGTAGAGTAAAAGGCATATAGATTTTATGTCTCTAAATGCTTATGAAAGGATAGGAAGAGGAGGAAAGTGACTGACTCATTTCTAGAAATTAATTTGAGGACTAGATAAGAAACCATCAAGCCTGCAATTTGGTCAACCCATAGTAAAATTCAACACTCACAAATGTAACTGCTTCTTTTTTGAAATTACATGAATGAGTATGAAGGCAGAACTTGGTCTGTAACGTCTAAGGTTTCCATATGTCCATGAAGTTTCTTCATTTGTATGAAAACTTCGGTACAAAACCTTGTGTCAGATTTTATTGACCACTGAAATTCAGCAAACACCTAGCAAACTGAGATTCTAATGAAAGCAAACCACAAGTAGTTTCAAGTAAAACTACTCATGCATGACCTCTGAGAAAACTAGGGCCAGCAGGTCAGCCAGCCAGCTGGTTCCCAAAGGAGCCCTTTCCTCAGGACAGCAACTGAGGTTGTTCTCCCAGGCTGTTGACCCACGGGGGGCTGCACCCATGTCTTCCTTGAGTAATCTGACCCCCTCCTACAGCTGTGCTGCCTCCCCCTCCTTGCTGCTACCCTCTTCCCTGTGGTGGGGAAGTCCAAGCAACCCCCTGCTGTGGTTCTCCAGCTGGTGCTCTGCTACCTTATGGTGGATACACTGGTGGCCATGGGTACTTCTGGGCCCTTACAGGTCTCTTGTTCAGCTGCAGCACAGAGGAGACCCTTGCTGCTGCAGAGAAGAATGCCCCACACACCCAGCTGTACAGACAACACCAGTCCTGCTCAGCTAGAGGCCACCTGGGTCTCACCCGTTTGTGCTTGCAGACAAATCAGATTTTATCATTTCTCCTGATTAAAACAAGATTCCCTTCTGAAACTCATAGATGTCTCAGGTGATCCACTGGGTTTAGTCTTACCACTCTCCCTAAATTCACCATCACATCGTCTATCAAGACTGACAATAAAAATCAAATGTTTATCCACACTAAATTGTGAAGTTGCCAGTTTTATTGTTATTCTATGCAAAGCATTCGTGTTCCTTTTTTTTTTTTTTTGACTAACCTATAATTTCTGATGTTTTTGAACATATGCTGCTGGTATTTTGGGGGGTTCTCTGAACAATGCTGCAAGTAAAAATACTTTCCTGTCTTACTCCCCCCCCAGTAACTGTAACTTAATATTCACGTTTCCCTTGAGTCCAGATGCTGGTATTAAAAAGAAAAATTACATTACTGTGGGATTTGTGATAATATTGAAAGAGTTGGCAATGTGCAACACAAGGAGGATACTATATGAAAGGACGCATTAAGAATGACATCTCCAAGAAATTATTAATTGATGGAAAAGCTCTCATAAGGAACTCAGACAGGCTTTTTCCCTATTTATGCAACATGCATTGAGGAGTATAGATTTGTACTAATTATTCAGTCTTAGGTGTTCATAAACCAGCTGTTTAATAGTCATTGAAACTTTATTGAGCCAATAGCTTATGTGAATATATAAAACTCTAACATGAACTATGCTTTAGTGATTTTTGCTTTCTGGAATCAAGTTAAACTTCTTTCTTAGGAAGTAGCTTGAATAACTAGGTCTGCAAATGTGTCATTGATTATGCCAATTAAAGAAAATTGCTTTCCATGCCATCTTTATTATATATTTATAGTCAATGTTTTTGCTCTGTGGAGATTAATCACAAATACTGATTAAAATTACTTCCACACTGGGTTCTTAGTCCTATGTAAAATCTCCAAACCTATGCAAAATTACAGATTCAAGGTCTTTCTGTCATTCAGTCATCTGGTTTCTTTTAAGAGAACAAAGGTCCATTCCAGATTAAATGAAGACCAAATCTGAACCATCTGTAAAGGTATTGTTATTTTGGAAGAGTTATCCAAATAATTATTTTTTTTTCCCCAGATCTTAGCCTGAAAAAACAGTGACTAGCACCAGCAAGGAAATTACATGTCTATCATTACATGAAAGATAAATGTGTTTAAAAGTAACATACCAAAGATACACATATAATTAAAAAAAAATACACTATTAACACTAGCTTAAATACATGTCAATGTGGGATAAAGTAAAGTTTGAGTTTTAGTAATTCATTAATTTAGTATATGCTATAATCATTGAAGCAGTTACATAAAAGTTAATTGTGGGGGAGTAGTTGTTAGGACTTTCTCTAGGGGTTTAAAACTTCAGAAAAACTATTCTCACAGGAGTAAATAGCTCAGTCTTTGAATTACTAATTTGGTTTCTGAGTGATGTACAGATCCAGAGCAAGGCTGAAGAAAAAACCTAGGTTATGTGCTTGTTTCTCTATCTGAAATGATTTTGAAAGAGCAAATAGGAAGCAAGCAATTGAAGAATCAAGACATTTCAAAAATACTACTGCACAGGGTTTGGGTTTGGTTTTATTGGTTGGTTGGTTGGTGGGGGTTTTTTTGGAAGAGCTATGGGAGACTTGGTCAGATTTATTTATATCATGAGAAAGAAAATGCCTGTACTATTTGTTTTGTCAAGAATCTCAGTAGGAGGAAAAATTCTTTCTTCCCCTATGGGTTTCCTGTTAAGATTACATTACACAGAGAACATACATTACTATTTCAACCTCCTATAGGTGAGGGAAAAGATTCCCCAGGGACTCTAAGCCTCCTGTAGCTTCTGTTGTGACCAAGCTGTCTGAATAACACTGCAAATACTATTTGTTCCTCAGACTGTTTCCTTGCTTAGTGTAAGTTTTTTGCAAAAGGGGACATGTTTATATGTTGCAAGAACCTTCAACAAGGATTTGGAGCTTATAATTCTCATAAAAATGTAATTTCACACATTGTCATCACTGCCCTGTACAAGGTGCAGAATGCTGCCATTTTGGATGGTATGCCTCTACATTAATTTGAAGGTAGTGTAAATTTGACAGTAACGATTGTCCAGATGTAAAGCCAGAAACACATTTATTTTATTCTTACAAAGCAGTGGGCTACATTTCTGTCTTTCATAGTATATATATTTCTATATATTAGACTTGAACTACGTTAGAAGGTAATTTTATAGTTCCAAATAAATAATCTGCAAATTAAAAACTCTGTGAGTCGATGAACAGATTTATAGCAAATATTTGAATGTCTTTGCTCCATTTCAACAAATACTTACTGTTTGGTAAAACCTTTTTTCCTTCCCCACTAAACTTTGCAAAATCTTGATCAGTTTGCAATTAATACGGATTCTTATCCCAGAATTTGACTTGCTTAGAGAAGTGAAATATTATTAAAATTTATGTATTTTAACATTCTTGTCTTCCATTTTGTTCCGTTCACTCTGGTGATTTGTAATATCAACTATAAACCATTGCACATGTAGAATTCACTCTCATGTGCCTGCATTTACTTCCCTTGCATTGTTTGTAGGATTTTCCTTCATGTCGTTACTAAAACATCTCATTAGAGTTTACCATTATGTCAGGTTTTGTTTCATTAAGGTAATAGGACAAAATTACTTTCTGTGCAGTTAGGCACAGAAAAGAGACAATTTTCACCTGGACATTCTTTGTTTTCACTTTTAAAAATATACTACCTGATTTATATAAATGATAAGTGTTTTCTTTACATCACTGAAAAGTCCAGTAATAAATTAATCCTGCTTTCTCATTTTTCTAATAACTGTAAGATTTTATTCTTGCTTGTTTTCATTGCAATCAGAAAAGGCCACAACAGAATCAGTCTGATGGCATTCCTTATCCATTAGTAATGCCTATTTAACATATAGCTAATTTCCTAAGAAGGTCTTAAAACAGCTTACAAAGGACATGGTAGCCTTTTCATAGTTTTACAGAGAAAGAAGCCCAAAATAGCAGAATGACTGTATAGGCTCCTCTAGAGTTGATATTTCTTGGTAGGCCTCTTGAGGCTCAGTTAGGTGCTTTGTCTATTTCTAAAAAAGATATCAGGAAGTTGGGGATGTGATATATCTGATTTCTTGGAGTTTTGAAAGTCTGAAGCCCTAATGTGATTATTCAGCTGTTTTAATTGTCATTTTGTTTAAAATGAGGTGCTCTACATAAGATTTTAAAATCCTACTTATTTTTAGCTCTGTAAAGAAAGAAATAAATACTATTGATAGGCAGAAATAAAGACATCTTTACAAAAAGTTGATAAAGTTAATATTTTATTAGAAATTTAAATAAATATATAATGGCAAAAATCTTTAACTTTAGGGAGTGGCAGTCCTTTTCTATTATGCCAAATTATTTATCTGTAAGTAAGATTTATTTTAATGCCTAATAAATGGGTTTCTTTTTCAGCAATCACTGAATTGGAAATAAAAGACCTGTTGTCACTACTAGACAAAACTTTAAGAGATGGTAGTATTTCCAAGAGATCAGACACTCAAGTGCAGTTAAATCATGGTCCACTTCTGCTGTTAAGTGGAACAGAGAACTGCAAAAAGAACGTTTATGTGACGAATGAGCCTGTTCGGATGCTGCTGCTTCTTGTTTTGAAAGAATAAAGCTCAGCTTTGAATATAAATAATGTGTGAAATCCTACTTAACTGCCCAGTAAATTCAGGCATTTCTAATTCTAAGCACAAGCCCACAAAATACTGAGTGGTCCTGGAGATGCTGGGAAAAAAAAGAAAGCTTTGCATACTGATTACATAGGATATGCAATTATATATATTTTTTTTTAATCTCCATCTTTAATTTAAACAATTCCTTGTAAATATTTTATACAACTGCCTTCCAAAGATTTGAGTCTTCTGTTTAATATTCTAAGGGATTATTTTTCTGACAGGCTAACTGTATTTTCCCTCCTGCATTAAGAAGTATGGTGATGATTTTTTTGTTGGTTAACTTTTCATTTAAGTAATGTGCAAGATCAGAGCTGAACTCAAATGATTTAAAAGAGAGTTCTAGAAGGCCTGTAAAGGTCTGATTAGCACTCATGGGGCTCCAGTGAGGTTTATTTTCTCCAAATTTTATATTACTGCTTCTAGAAATTGCTTGAAGTTTTTCAGTGATTGATAAACACTCCCCTAGCCTGCAGAGAACTGCTAGAAATTTTGCTTTCTGTAATTATATTAAAAAAATAAATAGCTTGTAATTGGTAACTCCATCACATGTAATTTGGGATCCACCCTGTCACTTGGTTTGGATATCTCAAATTAATATTGGTAGGAAGCACAAGTAACAGTATTTATGGGGCTCTGCAGAAGTCAGAAATAACTGAAATACAAAGAGACAAAGATTATATTAGAACATATTAGAACATTTAGAAACTGTACAGCAAAGGTTATCTCTAAAAATATATACTTGTATTGTCTACAGATGTATTGATTTTGAGCATATAAATAGATGTGGTTGTTTTATAGTTTGACATAATTTGTCATTTCAGTGCCAGATATCTGTGTGAACATGATTTCAGAAAGGTTCTGTATATTCATCTACAGTATCTGTATAGTCCTCCATGGGGTTTCCAGTAACACGTCTGGATTAAAGTTCATAGTCTCACATTCTATTTTATACTTTCATTGATCTACTAATCCATCACAAAAGACATTCTCAGTGCTGGTATTTTCTGAGCCCAATCACATTTGCTCAACTATCAAACAATGTTGAATGTATTTAGTGCCTACCAAATATTTGACCTGAGATTCTAAGAAAAAACTGGTTTACTATTGGGCAGCGTCCTATTTCTTATGCAACCACATTTCAAATACCTGCTAACAAATGGATTACAAAGTTTTTTGGTATTTATTTCTAACCGTTTCTGTTGGCAAAGGACTATTTTTTTTTTGTCATTTAATCCATGGAAAGCTTTTTTTAAGTGATTGTGACAGTTATTTCCATTTCAACTAATCAGGGTGAATGATCATACCTCCAAGTGTTTGTAAATCTTCTATTATTACTGGACTTAGAAAGCAACCATTAGAAAAATGTTGCAGAAGAAACAAATAAATCCAACAGATTAATTAACTTTCTGATTTAGTGTCTGGAAAGTTTATATCCATTCAGATCTGCTAAATGATCAGACTTACGTCTTTAGTTTGATTTTTTTCAGGAATTAATCTTGTGAATGTCTCAGATTATTAAAAAGCTTGTTTCTTCCTATTTCTGAGTATTAATTTGTGTGCAGAGACTGCACCACAGTTTCCAAGTCAAGCAGCTTTAAATCTAGGTAGCTCCCAGGCTTTTTGTCTTACTTTCAGTGTTTCGAGTTTGGTGGTTTTTTCTTTCATTTCCCAAAACTTTTTTTGATCTGTAGCTGAAATAATTCTTGCTCTGCTAAAAAGGACAAAAAAGTGACAGCTCTTCAGAAGTCATAGACTGTCTTGTTCCGTATTCAGTACACCAGCTTTTTCTGCTCAGTCAGTTACTAGCTACTTAGGAACAGATATGGAAGAATAGTCATTTTTAGCTTCCAGTGAAAACATTTTTAGCTTCTTTGTGTTCCTTCACATTACAGAAGTGACATGCAAGTTCGGTGCTCATTAGTTCAAGTTCTGTTGCAAGCTTCTATTTATGTGGAAGCTTCAGCTCAAAACAGTCCAACTTCACAAGAGAAAAGAACTGACACTTGTAAATATCTGTGCAATGACAAAATTGTGTAGTGAGGAAGATGGATAAATGCAGAATGAAAAAAACCCCAACGATCTGCATTTGACTAGTAAATGCAAAGCTGAAACCAGGTTTAGTATTCATATGTTTCAAAATAAATATCAGAAAAATATAGAAATAAAAATAAACTTTTAAGGCACTTAACCACTTTACCTGCCCCCCCCCAGCCCCCCCCAATAAGATGCCATGGTTATCTATGGCTTGGACCAATGTGGAGAATAAAATAAAGTTATTTTCATCTTGCTGGTAGGCCAAAATCTGAGTCTTGGCTTAGTAAGCATCTGGAACCACTACTCTTCCTATACTCAAATCAGAGAACAGCAGGCTCAAACCTACTTAGTTTTATGCTTCAACAGCTTGCAAAAGAAAACTCTCCAGCATTTGTCTCTTGGTACTTGGGAAGCAATGACTACACACCTCATGTGGGCTGTTAGTTGCCAGAGTTTCTTCATGGTTCACCCTCGGTGGCAGATGTTGGAGCAAGGGAAGGTTTTCCTGAATCTTGTTTGACACATTTCTCCTAAAAAGTTTTGCAGACCTGGTGAAAGGGGTTCAGATCAAGGCCAGGAAACTTTTCTTTTTGAATAGCCCCACATGTAAGATCAATCTCACTTAAAACATAAGTCTGTCAACACTGATATAACAGAACTGTCTTTGAAATGTTTATTTCAAAATATACTTCAGGAGTGCCTTTTCATTTTAGCACAGTAAGACCACTGTGCATAGCTTTTTCTCCTGTTACTCACTGCAATCCAGTATTTCACTTGTAATCATGTTCCATATGTCAATCTCAATAAATTTAAAACAGAGTAGTTCATACCTTTATCCCATTTAAAGTGATAGTCCTTGCAGATATCCAGTTATAATTATGTCCTATTAACAAGTAACCAGATATCTTTCTGTCTGCTGGTAGTAATTAAACAAGTGTCAATCTGACAAGAGCTCTTAGCATTCTTGAAAGGCTGTAAAGGCCTGTACTTCAAAATGCTCCTTGAAGGAAGACAGGACTTTTTATCATCACACTCAGGCAGGACATGCAAAAGTCCCTTCTGATTATCTGTGGCAATTACAGTTGTTGCATGCAGCAGATGTAAATAAGTAACTGTTTTTGAACACAGCAAGTGTTCTTGAGATTAAAAAAGTAAAACAGGTTGAAAAGTGATTTTTTTATAAGGGTTATATATGCCTTTTAGCTACCATCCTCTCCTCAGGAGCAACATACATTTTAAAGAAGAGGTATTTCGTCTCTCCAGGTTCAAATTCTTACTCTAAGTAAAGGTCAAAATGAGTAATTTTAATAACTTTGAAGTCTTCTTTTCCCATGTTCTGAAACCAAATAAATTTATTGCCCCCTAAAAAAGAGATAAACTGTTTCCACAAGTCGTTTCAATTAACTATTTCTACCAAATATAACTTAGTGAGAATTCTCTCTCTAACCTAAATGTTAATTGACAAGTCAGCTGTATGATTTCTCATTTTCCTTTCCCTCAGAACATTAGATTTCTGTTTTAAACATATCACTGATTTTTTGAAGTCCCGTCCATTTTTTTTTAATAGAGTATGCAACTTGAATATTATCAATACAGCGTGTCTCCTTGATGTGTCACTAGTATGTGAGAACATTTTCAGCTCAAACTAATTGTCATGCATCCCTTTTGATAGACTTTTTTAAGCCCCATTTCAAGGAATCATGGAGTTTTTTATTTCAATTTAAAGAAAAAAAACTTGACTCTTCTGACTGCTGTGGCAAGTGTGTCTGTCTGGCTAAACAATTAAAAGGCAATTTAAACCACTTGCTTTTTCATCAATTGGACTTTAAATGTCAGGATCTTTGGAGCTGAAGTCATTATTTTCAAATACACATATTTACTGAATAAATGATGCAAGAATCCAGTGATGTAGTAATGAATATCAAATATTGTGGGAACCCAATTTTACTTAAAATCACAGAAATGGAAGTGGCTTCAGAAGATCAGCCCATATTCAAACTGAAATGAGCTATACCTCTGTCACTGCTGACTGATGTTTGTCTAGTTTGTTCTTAAAGCATCCAATGATTGTTTACGAGAACGTCTCTGAGACAGTGTCAAAAACTTTATTAAAGTCAAGATATATGACATCTTTACTGTCTACAAAACTCCTCGAGTTATGATATTGTAAAAAGAAGGTAAATTGGTCTGCCTTGATTTGTTTTTGACATCCATATTGACTTTGACTAGTCTCCATGTTATCTAACATCTATTTACAGAAATATATTATGCTTCTATTTTTCTATGAATTGAAATTTGGTTCTCTGGACTGTACGTCCACAGAATCTTTCTTCCTCTCTTTGCAACTCCCTTACTCATTTTAAAATAAGGGTATTATTTTTTTCTTCTCTAGTATTTTGGAAATCATTCATCCTCCTTGCAGTTTCAGAAATAAGCTGCCACAGTAAACTGTTTTTCACTTTGTGCTCATCTGTTTGGATTTTGCCTTTCTGTGTTCATGGTATTATTTTTCTGTATGTCATTAGTAACCTCAACTAATTTTCCATTTCCTATATGCCAGCTTATGCTTAAACTCAAGGATGAGCTCACATTTCTCTAATCAATAGGGAGGTAGTGACTGAATTGTATTTCAAAGACTGTCGCTTTGTGAATATCATGTAAGGGAACCTACTCCAAACACATTCCAGAGAATTGCTGGACATCCTTTGTATTCATCTATTTGCTTCTCTTGTTGCTACCAATGTATGGGCACTGGCTGATTCTGCTAGTTACTTTTGGAAAGCCTTATCTACCTTCTTCATCCTGGTGTAGCAGTGAGCAGTCAATCCTGCTGTGAAAACTGTCACATTTCTTCCCCTCAATGAAATTGGAAGTTTTTGGATGTCAGTCACATACTGCAAAATGTACTTCAAATTGTATCTTTAATGTGCTATCTTTTCATTTTTCAAAATCGATCTTTTAGGCTTTCAAAAAATATTATATGAATTTAAAGTTAAACAATCCAAAAAAGAAACAAAACATTTTATTTTAAATAAGTTTAATTTGACTCAGTTGCAATTTTGACAAAGGCACACACAGAAGAAGATTTACTTAAAGAAGAGCCTGAAAAAATAAGCAAGTTTTCCTTTTGACCCTATTCTTTATAAATGTTGAATGTTCTGGATTTGCTCATAATATCATGTGGTCCTTATCATTCCTGTTTATAGTGCTGTTTAATATGTACAGGTATGTGCAAAATCAAGAAGGTAGGACAGAATGGTTGATTGGAATTTGTTTTCCCCATCTGTTTTAAATAAGTTAAATTATCAGAAGATACCTCTGTAATGTTAATGGAATTTCAAATGTAGTGACTAATGGAGGATTTGCCCAACTTCACTCTCTCCTTCATTTAAATCTTGATACACTACACAAATAAAAGGTTGCTATCCAGTTATATCTGAAGAAATTGATGGCCTACAATCTTTGAACAAAATATTGAATTTTGAAGCCATACTGTTCAACTATGAAAGGTAAGTTGAGTAAGTATGTTCAGTCTGATCACCTTCATCTGAGCAAGGACAGAAGGAAAACAATTAAGTGAGCGTTGCAGTAGAAGTCACTTATCTTGTGGCTATGGTTAGTGATCTGACACCCTGACTAAGAAGTATGGATCCTCAGTGAGGCATGTAAGGGATAAATATGGACGTATCATCAGTCAAAGTATGAAATCAAAAGGACTCTGGATACTTTGATACATGCTAATTAGAGAAAAAATAGAGTGTAATCTTGTCATCAAGTACTGTAATTCTGTCAGATCTCACAAGTGAAGTGTAATTGGGCCATGATAGCATTGGATGATCTGCATGAAGGAGAAAATAAGGTCAGGAGGATTGGTTTTGCTAGTGACAGTCTTCCTTTGGTTTGAAGTTAAGACTTCACCACTCTTTCACTCAGAAAGGTAAAAACATGCTCATTTTAAAAGCCTACCAAATCATAAAGAGGAGCCTGTTGTCTCCTTTGAAGATGAAAATAAATTTACTTTCCAAGACTGTATGTGTTTTGAAGAAAATAAAAAGCCTTATATACCTGTAAGGCAAAAATCATACACCCCTTTGGGAACTTTGTGGTTTATAGGAATGCTCTGCACTGCCTTGAAGCATGTGAGAGAGCATTCTGGGTTATCCTGACAGTGGAAGACATTTCATCCCCTTGAGCCTGCAGCAACAGCTCCCTTTCAGCTCATACAGCCTGTATCATGGCTTACAACACAATGAATCAGGGGATTTGTTAAAATGCCTCAGTACCCTGTTTTTAGATTCCTCTGCTTTTGTAAGGTAATGATTATACAGTTGTGTATATGCACCAATAAAAGTATATGTATCTATGTGATATATGTATATAATATTTAATAGTTTTTTCTGTGTATAAATGTTCATTAGAAAAGGTATGGGTGAGGAAAAAAGGATATCAACACTTGCACTGCTTACACTAAAATCAATAATTCTTTTTCTCATTAGCTGATTCACTTCTGAGTGTTTCCTGACCAGTCTGCTCAGGACCTTCAGCTTCATTCACTTCACTTTTCAAAGAACACCTTGTGGAGATGGTGGAAAATTGTTGTATCCTATTTCTTTCTTGAAGTCCTCCAGGTTTCCTTTAAAATTCAGTTTTTCTCCATCAAAACCTCTTCATGAAAATGCCTTTTTGGGAATGGGGTTGTCATCACTTCTACTTGACTGGCCTATTATCAATTCCCAGATTAGATAAGCGATAGGAACCCACACTCCCTGGTGAATCACTGCAGATGTATCACACAAAAAACATTCTCAATAGCTAAGTAAGATTAATGGAGTCAGCCCACTACTATGAGATAAGAAAGAAACACACAGAGTTGGTCAGACATAATTTTAAACACCTTTGAGCACTATGATACCTTTGTGGTAAACACAGACGCAGACCTGGATGGCTGGATGGCTGGATAGATGGATGGATGGATGGATGGATGGATGGATGGATGGATGGATGGATCAATAGCTAGATAGATTGATAGATCGATAGTTCAATAGATAGCTATCTATTTAGCTAGCTAGCTAGCTAGCTAGATGGATAGATAGATAGATAAGACATGGTTTTGATATTTGCCAGGTCATAAGACGTGATGGCTTTTTGGTATTATCTTTGCCTTGGAGAAAATTCAATTATATGAAACTGTCTATTTTCATAGTGTAATATATTTTCTTTAATTATATAGGCAGAGACAAAAGCAATGTAGAAACAGAATTCTATTTCATGCATTGTAATCAGTATCAAGTTCCAATGAACTAGAGTTTTTTGACAAATAGGATTGGTTGGCTAAGGCAGACAGCAAATCCTCTTGTTTACAGCAGCACTTCCAAAGAGAAAATGGATCAAGAACTGATGGAACACTTAAAAAACACACTGCTGCATTCCAGAAACAAACAAACAAAAAAATAATACAATGATGCTTATAGGGGTAAGAGACCCACAGTGGATTTCTTGGGGATGCAGCAACAGGTATGTTATATGCAGTCTGAAAAACTATTTGTTACCTCTATTTAGTCCCTCCTAAAAAGGTAGTTGAATGAAATATTTGTTATTTTCCATGTTCTGTCTACAGATCCTCATTGTTACTCATTGTTTATTTATTTTGTTATTTGATAAATTATGGCACATTTCATTGGAGAGGAAATGAGTGCTTTATGTTGTTCATACACAATTAGACTCAAGTGCAAAAAGTACCAGGTTTATGATTTAGTTAAGTTTTTCTTTAATGTATGTTACTGACATTATTCAGTAGGCTTCTCTATAGCACTGGATTTTTTGCTGATTATCATTCCATCTTCAAACTATGAAAGATTTAACATTATGTTCTCATGGAAGCGTGTTGTGAAGAATGCTTTTCTGTGATATGTGTGGAGTAGTTGTGGAAGAATCTGAAGACACTTGGTTCTTCCTGAGCTGCATTTTAACAGAAAAGATCTTCCCAGATTGATTTTAGATTTATCAAAACACTTTCTTCAACTTTAAAAGGATGTTTCTCGCCATTCCTGATGTAATCATTTTAACTAGTAAAACAAATCCTATAATTAAAAATCAGTTTAAAATTTTTATTATAATCATGATAGAAAAAAATAAATTTCTCTTTTCTATTCTAACTTTTCAGTGCTTTATTTTGTTGTCATTAAAATGAACAGATATAATCCCAGAAATAGTGAATTGAATAAGAAGATGTAATTTTTAAACAGTAAGTTTTATAATTACCACATTTCTCATTATTACTACATTTAAAGGATAAACGTAGATTTGAAGACTCTGAGCACAGGAGAAAACACTGAACACTTTAGCATTTTTATGCAATTTAATATGATCTAATCTCTACCCTTGGTGTCTAGAAATAAGAAGTGTGATATCTTTAAAATCATGCCCTTGTAATCTGAATTTTAACAAAATGATTATTTTGGTTCATAAGACATTCCCTATTTTATCCTGAAAACAGTTTATTTTTATGTTAATTAGGTTTTCAATGCATTTACTCTGGAAAAGGAATTTGAATTTTTATAGTCTTGTTTTCAATTTAATTAAAGTAGACCTTAATTCATCTCTTCAGACAATATGACACAATTAGGAGACCAGGAACGCAACAGTACTAAAAAATAAAATCTAAGAAAGACCCCCAAAAAAGACACAAAAAATGTAAATAAAAAAAACCCATGAATAATCCTAGAATCATCAAGTCTGGAGAAGACCTTCAAGATCATCAAAACCAACCATAATTCAAAATGAATAGACTGAGGTAGTTTCTACATCCTGTAAAGATTTTTAGTACTGAAAGTGTGAGTAGGACATTATTCAAATACGACCTCACAAACTCTGTTCCAGTACAATTCTGTACACACTTGGATGTCATAGCTAAATTCTTTTTTTAGCTTAACAATGTTTCAGAAACATGCTCAGAAAAGCCACAGGCTCAATAATATTAAGAATCTTGATGTCCACATCGGTTTTGCACTTCATTGACATCCAAAACTAGCATTATTTTGATTTTGTCCTCTGTTTTTGGCCTCAGTCTGTGGTAGGTGATAATAAGTCATCTCTAACACAGACTGAAAGCATTTATTTCCTCATTAAAAATGTATCAAATCTGTGTTAACTTTTAGGGACTAGCAGAGAAGGGTGTGATTCTGAACTTTTACATCATAGCCTAGTTGTAAGAGATTTTTTCTAGGAAATAAAAGCAACATTTAAATGTTAATTTCTTCAAGTGTATGACCAGGACCAGGTCATAACCATGAGGTTCTAGTGGAGAATTAAGAGAAGGGTCCAGTAAAGTTATTAATGTTCCCTTCAAATGAGGAAAGAGTTGGATCAACAAGTGAGGAAAAAACTGGGCGTGAAGCTGTTAAATTAAAAATTCTAGAACTGATATGAAAGAAAAATCAGTCTGGTAGTCGCCATTAACTACAGTTATACAAATGTAATTGCCCATGTTGTGAAAAGGATAAAGAATTCCTTTGGTTTCCATGCTTACTGAAAACCATCTTTTCTTTCCAACTTAAGTGCAGATATGAATTTTTTCTTAGTCAAATTGGAAAAGCTCTCTAACTAGGGGCTTGATACAAGTCCAGCTGAAATTATTTCCAGCTCAGTTTTCTCAGGAAGAGGCCATAGACAATGCCTAGACTCACCAAGGTACTTAAACAAATAAGTTGTCTCATATAAATCACGTGGTTTCAGCCATTTCATGACAGAATATATATTTTAAATGAAAGGGTGTTAATACACTGAAGAGAGTTAAATTCTCAACACTTCATTAAACAGATGAGTTTTAGCGCAGTAACACTTCAGTTACATATTTCAGATACTGTTCTCAAAGACTATTTTTCAACCAATAACCTTAATATTCTAAGCAACTTCCAAAGACATCACTATAGAATGGATAAGGGATAATAAAGATAACTCTATACATTTGCATAAGGAATATATTTGCTCTTCATCGTCATATTAGTGTTAGCAAACAACTCAAAGTGTACTAATCCCAGAATCCCAAGGAATTCTCTGTATGAATGTAAAGGAAATGCTTAAAAAGTGGTTACTCATAGCAACTAATGGCTTCTTAAAATTTATGTTAGATACGCAGCTTGGCAGTTATGCTTACGTGTATATTAGTTGTAGCAAAGACCTTCACAGTGCACATTTCTCTTTGTAATGAAGTTTTAAATGTTCCAAGATTTTCATTTTAGGAGAATGTTTTGCAATATTATCTGGGGTTTGGGAGTTTGGGTTTATTTTGGAGGAGGATGAACCATTTTGTTTAAATAAGCTGTTTCTAACTTTACTGTAGTTTTCTTGATACAGCATCTTGCTCTGTAAAGCTCTGAAGAATATCTTGTTTCACGTTTACAACCTTTAAATATTTAAGAATTTTGTTAAAGACTATTTACTCCCTCTTTCAGACCAGTTGAGCCTGAGACTCCACTCTTTCAAATCAGTGCAAGTAGAGAGTAATTAATTTGAAATTAAGAGTTATGGAGTACAAAAGGAGGCTTTCTAATAGTGACCATAGAGGCTGTGATTATAGGTGAGGACATCAGAAAAGGAATTTAAATTTGGAAGAACCATTATATCTACAGTCTAAATAGAACAGTTGCATGTGGGAAAAGGATGAGTGAGAAGGCTATTTTTTGAGATGGTAAAGATCTCCTAACAAAAAATACTGTAAATTCAGCCTTCTTATCTCCTGAAATAAAACAAGTAACTTTGTCAAGAATCAGACTAAATAAAATAAATCTTTTGTAATCTCTGCATCACTCTAGCAATTCACAAGAAATTCACAGCTACATTCTCTGAGATGTAACAGGCTGTTTGATTTGGTGATAGTTTCTCTCTTCACTTGGGTTTAGTACTGTTGAAGAAAGATCTGAATTCTTTCATTATCATATTTCTAATATTTCTAGAAAGGGCTCTGCAATTTATGATTGCAAAGTGTTTTAGAATTGATCAGAAGTCATGTAGCTACTTCTAAAGAACTGGTGGCCAAATGCTTACCCAAGCTGATGAAAAAAGACTTTTTCTGTAAGCTGTTGGAAACTATCAATAGAAAAAAATAGGAATGTTATGGCAATGACTATGAATTTTTATTTTACATTCTGACCAGGCATGATCTTTCTTGGCTGGAAGTTGATTGTGGTTCTGGTTTTGAACACTTTTAGTTGTGCAGACCTGTTTGATTGTTTTAAGATACACTTTAATGGAGCAGTGAAACAGGAGTTCAGCTGTTTTTTAATGTTTACACTTTATCAGCAACAGGTAATGAATCCTGACAGTTAATCATATGGGGTTTTGCATCTCTGAATATCTCTACATTTTTATTTCTATACAGAGAGAGAATATAATATCTATTGCATGGTAATAATACAGTACAGTATAGTGCTGCCTACAACTACAATGTTTGGATAAAAGATAATTTAAAAGATAAAATATTCATAAAAAGTTATAAGCCTTTTTCACATGTTGATGTATTGAGCAACAAAAATGTTAATAGTGTCAAATGCTGCTGCTGTCCATGGTACTTCCTTCATAAAATATTCTGATAGTGAAAAACTAGTCCTCTAATTCAATGCATAGGCATAATGCTGGTTTTTGTAAAGGAAAGAAATGTCACCTTTGACCTATTAACTCTAAATATAATTCTGGACATTTTCCAGAAAGTTTTCCTGGAAACCAGTTGGCCAGAGGCACTTTGGTTTTACTACTTTGATGTGAAAAATTAGTGCACAGTCAATATTTTATAAAAATGCCGTGGCCAGACACAGAGCTTCCTTGCAATAATTTTTTATTTTATTTTTCAACAAGGAGAATCACCTCTGAGATGGAAGGAAGTTATGCCTGGCCACACTATGCTTTTGATTTTCTTGATCTAAGCGAACCAAAGTTTAGAAAACTGCTGAGAGAAATGTTCACTCTACAGTTGGTAAAAATCCCTGGAGTATGAGTTTATAGAGGTGACTGAGCACTTTTCAAGTTCTACAGTAATAAGCTCTTTTAAAATACGTTCTCTGAATCAGTAAGGTCTGTGCAGATCTAGATTTGGTGCACTGGGCGTATCCATTAGTTAGAAAACCAAGAATAATGAAAAATGGATCAATTATTTCTGTCATTTTTGACATATTCTGCATTTTCTCTGCCCAAAAAGTATGAAGGAAGAAAGTAAATATAATTTCTCTTTATTGCATCCCACAGAAGAGGCCAGTGTAACAACAGAAAGCAACAGTTCAGAAAGTTAATTGACATTAACATAGGCGTGCTCAACTGAAGAATTTAACAAAATCTTACTGTTGTGAAACCAAAAATAATAAAATAACAATATTTGGATGAGCAATGGGCAACTGATATTAGAATGCCATATGAGATTTTAAAACATAGCTTCTTCTCTTTCAAAGGAAAAAACTTTCTTACAAAAGACTATGCAACTTTAAAATCTATTATAAAGAAATACCATGCAAACAGCTGTGTACTCTCCAAAACATATAGGTTCCCTTCTGTAGCTTTTTGTTTCTGATAATTTTCTTTATGTGGTGAGCTTGTAATTGCATCAAAGAAACACCTTATCCTGGAAAAAAACAAACATTTTTCTTTCCCCATCTTCTATATTACCTTGCACTCCAGCTTTTCTTCATCTCAGTAGTATTGTCCCAGAACTAGAAAAAGTAATTAATTGGAATAAATTGTTAAATGTAACAATAGAAATTAAATTTAACACAAAACCAAAATGAAAAACGAAACAAATAAGGTTTTGAAAGTTCAATTAATTAATGACGTACCCATATTGTGTATCATTGTGTATGACTTCACTGCATTGTTACATTACAAAGCATTTAAGCTGTTTGCACCCTAAACAGTAGCAGCTCTTACTGTATTCATTAAAAAAAAAAAAAAGATACTTTTAAATTAAACATATTCCTTCTACTTAGCACAATATTCCACATCTTATTCTTAAACAAAAACAACTATGGAGCTTAAGATTCCACACACATACTTTCAGGATATGTTTATAAATGTGATGATGTACTTGCTGTAAGACCAAGTAGGAAGCTATGATAACAAAAACTTCTAATATTAACAAAGTGAGAAAGGACAAATTGATAATGGATGTGACATTTCTATTATTATTATACTGTCTGCAGATTTTTAAATACTCAAGGTGATAAAAGACTATATGTTTAATTAATGATTGTACAGTGAATAACTCTTTAGTGTTGCAACATCAAAAATCAGTGCAGTGGGATTGGAAATATGCAAAAGCAAATGGGTGAGGAATAGGCCAGGTGGGTCCCTGTACATTTACATTTGCAAAGAAAGTGTGAATCCTTGAACTTGTGTTTGCCAAAGCTAAATTTTCATTACTTAAAAATGGGATGCAATTTTTAAAAAGAGAGGCATGTGGTAAAAAAAGTGAGACTTTGAAAGGTCATAAGGTCATTCAGGCAAGCAGCTCTAATTTTTGGTGTTAGGTTGCTAGCTTTTCCATTTTTTTTTAGTAACTCCCAAAAGAAACTGTAAGTTGCCTTCAACATTTTCCACAGTAGAGTTCAACTTCCAAGATATTCCTCAAATTTCTCCTCTAAAAGGCAGCACTTTGGAGCTGAGCACTGCACAATCCTCTATGAAATACCTCAGAGACCTGTAAGTGACAGTGAAAAGGGACTGAGTGCAAGTATACCCTTTTTCTGCATTCTTTTTTGTTTGTTGTGACTTTATTTTGCCACTTAGCTTTCAATTTAGTAAACAAGAGTTTAACTTCTGCTTTGCCAGTGTGAGAGACAGACAGAGAGAGACAGTGAGAGAGCGACAGCCAGAATCAATTAAGTGTTTTTATTTTTAGGCCTCTTTAGCATTCAAAGCACTGCAATTCAAACTGGCAAACTGGAGATGTTTTCGTTTCTGCAGAAATAGTCAATCAAAAAAAAAAACCACAACACTTTGGATGTCTGCAATCAGAGATAAAATTGAGAATCTCAGAGGCAAGTTTGATATCTGGATTAAAATTTCTCTTTGACATCTGGCAGCCAGGTTAGTGAGAGAAATCTTCAAAGATTAGCTCCTAGTTCCTGGTAGGAACCAGCATTTGAAATTGTGACTCTACAAAACTCATAGGAACTGAGAAGCTCTAGCTGGTTCATGTCCAATGTCAACACAGATATAAATCTGTCACAGTTTTAACTAATAAACCAGGTGACAGATGCTCTCTGTTATCCTCCCACTATGCTCCCAGGGGAAGATAAAAGGGGATTAAGTGAGAGAGACTAAGACTGGAAAAAAACTAGCATGAGTTTAATGAAATAATTATGGTGACTTACATACAAATATATAAAGATATTAAAATATATAAATGACTATGCAAAAACAGAAACCATACTCCGCAGTTAGTAATTAATTCCTGGCCAGAAAGTCCCAAAGTGGGCTCAGCAACAGATGGGATGCCTGGGTCCAGGGTCCCAGTGAGAGTCCATAAAAAAGCTTTGTAGCAGCCAAGAAGGTCCTACTCTGGGAGGCAGAGGAATGTGACCTGTCTCAATGAGCAACCCCCTTCTCCAGAAAAAAAAAAAGCATGCAAGAACACCAGCAGCACAGGAAGAGATAACAAACAAGTGAAGCCCAATCCAGACAGCACACCAGCCAGAGAGACCAGCAGAGAGAGCTCTTAGGAGCCATTTTATGCTGAGTACCATGGGAAGGAACACTGGTCCATTTGGGTCAGCTGACCCATCCTCTCCTGCCCACAGGAACAGCTGTTCCCCCCATTGTAGCTGCACCATCCACAGGCCGGCAGAAGCTGGGGGGGTCCTGGGCAGTCTCAGGTCATTGTGGCTACAGGAAATTCTTATCCTGATACTTTCAAACCAGGACAAACCCAAAAGAAAGCCCTTAGATGATGTTTAGAATAAATGTTTTCTTTGCATCAGTTCTTTCCCTGAAAATATAAAGATTGAGTCTATACGTTACCCATAATCAGGAAGAGAAAAGAAAATACTTCCAAATTTCTCTGTTATTATTAAATGATGGGTGAATTTCTATCACTCAGAAATTAGTTCAGTTTAATTGACAATGTTTGCCTTGACAGGAGATTTATCATCTGCATCAAGCCGTTAGAGTTGGTTTGGTTTGATTTTTATTGCTTTGGTTTGATTTTTTTTCCAAATGTACTTACCTGCAACTTGATTTCACATCTTTTTGCTGTACATATTCTGTGCCAGTGATGTGGAATGTAGAATTGTGTTAAAAGCATAGGTGGGTGAGCAAGGCCTTTCTGCTTGGCCTACTGTCCCAAAATGTTACTATGGAAACCATCAAATTCTGTCTTTCTACCAAGTGTATAAGTACATTTTAGAAGAAGTAAGAAAAAAAACCACAACCCAAACCATGGTTCTATTCACTAGTCTATTTTTATGTCTGTACGAATTAAGTTTATGCTACAGAAAATTCTTTCACTTGGCATAAATGAAATTCAATCAACAGTTCACAGTGAATACTGGTAGATAAAGGTGGTCAATGGATAAATTATACTTGCTATAGCCAATTGTCCTATATTCAGTCTTACATATTTGGGTCAAGAGAATGTTTAATCATAGATGAAGTAAACTTTGAAAACAAGACAAGGTCTTTACATGACTTCTGGGGACTGAGGAATTGTTACTCTGGACACAGAACAGAACAAAAGCATAAAAACATTTTAAACATTAAATGACATTATTTTTAAATGTTAATCAGATTTTTATATCTTCATATTTCTAAACTTGCACTTTCTTAATTTCTCTCAATCCAATAATTTGCTCCCCACATTTCAAGAAGTCACTCTGCAAGGTATGTATTATACCCCCATTTTATGATATTCACCAGATATTTACTAGCTATTTTTGTATTATGGCCTCTTTCTGAAGTTGTTTTTTATTAAAAAAGTGAAAAAAGTTTTAGTAAATCATCTTGTTCTTTTATGAGATGAGAAAAACTCATTGGGGAGATGAGTTTTATTGAACTATTGAAAATTATTTAAGGAACTTCGAGGTTTTTTCCATTCATTTACCCATTTTTTAAGTTCACCATTTTTGCTGGAGGTGACTATCCCCAAACTAGACATCCTCTTCAACTTCTCTGGTGTAAAGTCTCTCATCTTTCCGCAAACTTCCCCCACTGATGGATTAGACTAAGACTAAAACATCAGCTCTGTTCTGGGGCAGAGCTACAGATGGACTTTCTCCGAGGTGCCCGCCCGTGGCTGAGGGGCTGTGCCCTGTGGTGGGGCCATTGGAGCCGGCTGGAACCGGCTGTGTCCAGTGTGAGGCATCCCAGGCCGCTCCTCACAGGGGCCTCCCCTGAAGACACAGACACCACCAGCCCCTTGACACATATACGTGATACAGGGGATAGCTGTATCAAGTACATTGTAAGTAAATAATGGTCAGTATCTAAAAAAACTAATTTCCGTGAGAAAACACAAAGGGAAAAAAACACCCAAATACTGTAATGTGTTCTTTTTGCTTTTCGTATCATACAAAGTGTTGGGAAAGAGGAAACAAACCTTCATCTGATGCTTCCTGAGGATTATAATATCATTTTCATTATTACAGACATGCCTAGGATTACTTTAGTACCAGATTTTCATTGACAACTTTCAGAACAGTCAGAATGGTAGTTCTTACATAAAATATTTTATCCTTTCTTCTTTTGGCACTTTTTTCCAAATAACTATAAACAGACTTGTTTTTGAATCAGTTTAGATGTTGAAGGCATGAGCTGAGAAGATTAAGACTATACAATAAAATAATAAAATTAATTACACAAACCACTTTTTGGTTCACGAAACCAGACAAAAATCACCAACACCTGCAGTCTTGAAGCTTCAACCTATATCTAATCTTTGCAACTCCACTGAGTCAGAAGATGGTTGAAGTTGGAAGGCTTCTCTGGAGATCTTTTAGTGCAATTCTGCCCAAAGCGGAGTGAACTAGAGCAGGTTGTTCTAGTTGTTTTTGTAGTATGTCCAAGGACAGAGACAGCTAGCATTTCTGGCTAATCTGTTCCAGTGTTTGATGTGCTCCCCTCTAATCTATTTATACATATTATTGAGATTCCCCTTGATTCTTCTCTTCTCTAGCCTACAAAATTCTAACCTTTTCAGCCACTCCTCAGATGACAGATAGTTAAAACTCTTAATCACCTTCATGGACCTTCCCTGGACTCATTCAAGTATGACCATTTATTTTGTGCACTGAGGAACTCAGAATTGGACATACTGCTGGTCTCAGTAGTGCTGAATAGATAGGAAGGATCAACTCCCTCCAAATGCTTGTGACACTGTTTTTCCCAATGCAGCTCAGGATGCTGTTGGCCTTCTTTAATAAAAAGACATATTTCTAGCACATGGTCACATTGGTGTCTACTGTGACCTCAAGTTCTTCCCTTCAGATCTGCTATCCATCTATAGGGTTATTTCACCTTGGTATAGGACTTTGCATTTCCCTTTGTTGAACTTGATAAGGCTGTCTGCCCATTCCTTCCAACTGTCGATGTCCTGCATAGCAGCATAACTATGTGGCAACAGCAACTACTCCTCCCAGTTTTCTGTTTTCTGCAGACTTGCTAAGGGTACACTATCCTATCGTCCTGGTTGTAAATGAAGATGTTAAACAGTACTGGTGCCAGTATCAACCTCTGGTACAACTCACTAATGACTAGCTTTCAGCTGGCCTTTGTGCCACTGCTCACAAGGTTTTGAGGTTGGCAGTTGAGCCAGATTTCATTCCACCTCATCGTCCATTTATCTAGTCTGTGTTTTTCAGATAGTTAATGAAGATGTTATGGGAGACAGTGACAAGTTGGTCACCAGTCTATTTCTGTAGAGAAGTGACATTTAGAGATCCTAGTGCTGAAGCGACAGCTGAATGGAATTGATATGAGGGATGGGTAAAAGTCTTGAGTTTACAATATGACTCCAAAGTTATTAGTCTAGCACCTTAAAAATTTTGCCCATGTGACTGAGAAACCAAAATTAATATACATATCAGTTTATATTTATATCTTATAATTATCATATGTTCACAGATCAGTTATAGTTATTATTGGAATCATATTAAAAATACTCTCTTACTGAAAAGCTCAAGGCATTGTAGCAGTTCATAAAAACACAATTAATGCAAAATAAATGTATAATTAAAAAGATCTACCTCAATAAAATTTCAACAACTTACATATTTATATTTAACATGTAACATTTAATATAATTTATTTTATAATGATATAAAATTATTGTACGGTACACAATATATATTTTGATAAATAACGGGGAGCATCCTGGACTAGTGGGAGGTGTCCCTGCCCATGGCAGGTGTGTTGGAACTCACCAGTTTGTAATGTCCTTTCCAACACAAACCGTTCTGTAATTCTATGATATAATAAAAAACCTCCAGTGTAAATGACAATGTGAAGACTAGTGAACAGTATATTCAAAGTCACAAACCAAATCACTGTAGCTTGGGCCTGTCACCCACATAAAGTATTCAATCCATTACAGGAGTGCTTTCAATTTCTGTTCTGAAGTCTTTTCACCTGCACTGCCACTGAGTAACTTGAAATTGCATTAGTAAACTTGCTAATGTTATATAAAGGCCACAGTAGAGCATCCACACCAGGATGAACCATTTTAGGAGCCCAATCCGAAATCCGGTGCAATCAGCAGAACGATTCCTGAAATTTTTAGATTAGATTAATTTGAGGTACTTTGTCGTTAATATGTGATATCATGTTTGTGGTGATAGAGAAATTAGTGTTTCCTTTGAACAGTTTTTTTCACTGTAGGTGGCATCACATGGCATTTTTAATTTGAGGCAGGGATTGACTTCAGCAGTTTTATTATTATGGTGTACAGAATTTTTCCATAGAACTGCAATACCTTTACAATAAAAGAAAATTATATGTCCCACAACAGGTTAGAGCTGTGTAAAGCTCAGTATTTTCTATTCAGACAATAGTGCCAAATCTTTCATATACTTAAACACACAACCATGAGATTTTCCTAGTATTTTAAGTTCTTGGTTAAATATAATTTAAAAAATAACCCCAGAAGCCCAAGAGAAAAGACCTATGGATTTACTACAATTTTTTTCTCCAAATTATGAATCAGATATTTAGGCATATTGTTAGCTAAATATAGTCCACATTTAAGATTAATTTAACAATTAAAACTTTGGAGAGTTTTATTGCTGGGTTTGTTCTTCAACCAAATACGGAACAGTACTGCTTTGGCATTTCTGTATCTAATTTTCCGAGAGTAAGAAAATCTACAGCCTTACTGGTAGTACACTAGATCAAACTGAAAATTATTATTGGTGTAAGATGAAACACTATGTTCACCAAGTGTTAACCTAGGAAATCTAATACTTTTGAAACTGTGGCAAATTATTTTGAACTAGTAACAAAAATCTGCATAGAGTTGCCACACCTTACTTTGAAAAGTCTCTCCTCCTTTCAAATACATGCACAAAGCGCATCTGTCCTCTCTTTCCCCTCTTTGTCCATCTTTTTAACAAGCAAGTGTTAATAAACACGTTCTTTCTTAGAATATATTGTCTCTCACACCTTGTCTCATACCAAAAGTTTCATACTGGTGGGAAGGCTTTCATACTGAACGTACAGCTCTGCTCTAACCCAATGTGGCTGTGCCTTACGGGGCCCAGTAGCCATTTTGGTATTTTAAAGATTATTTCCCAAATGTGATCAGATTTGATGAGGAGATAAAAGGATCAGTTTTGTATTTAGGCAATAAGGTTGTGGAACAGGGCTATAGCATGAGGTTATGTGAGGAATCAGAAAACCTCAAACAGTAGCTGCTGTATAGGAAGGCCCAAGCTGTCATTGATGAGAGCTGAGATACTGCTGTTGACTCTGCTTTTCTGCAGTGACTTAAGCTATATAAATGTGCAGTTTGATTGAGCTCCTGGTAAGGTAGTACAGTTAAAAACTCAGCTAAGATACCCATTATAAATCAGCTAAAATGCTGGTCAAAATGCTGTTAACTTATGAAAATGAACACAAAAGCAACTCAGCTTAGGCCATACAAAACAGGATACACCATAGTTTTCAGCTTCATTCCCCAAGGCTAAAGGATTAATAGCTTAAGTATAATGGAAAAAAATATTTCTTATCATATTTGATAACACAAATTATTCTTTCCTGCTGATTTATCTAGCATTTCAGATCTTTCCTGATAGTTTATTTTTCTTTTTAAAAGAGTATAATATATAAATGCTTTAATATCAGTTTTCTTTAATATGTCTTACCTTCATTTTCCAAAAAAAATCTCTACTTTGCTTCTGCCAAATGGGTATCACCACTTGTTTTTCAATAGCTACCTTTAATATCACTCTACAGTGCATCTTGATGCATTTAATTTTTGCATTAATGGCAAAAACCTCGGATTAAGTGTATTATTTTATGCTTTTTTGATTCCAAATCAACCCATTTTTTTTGCATGTCCTGGCAGGAGAAGAAACATTACCTGTTGTGTCTGCCAAGGAGTTAACAAGATTGAATTCCATTTTTAAGTGGTTCAAATGATTTGATGCTTTGATACTTAGTGGGGTGTCTAGTACAAAGCAAATGTTTACCAATTTCTACTTTGAAGCTTCATTAGATTCACTAATTCACTGCCATGATCTGCAGGAATCAGTGCAGGTTTTAATTTCAGTTTGGCTCTTGTCTGTTTTAGTCACACAGTCTAGCTACATTTTAGAGGACTGCACCTTCTGAATGAACAACAACAAAAAAGGACATAAAAATCAACATAAATAAGAAGACTGGTAAGAATTTTTGTGCACATAAACATAGTTCAGCATTTCAATATTTCAAAGTAATATGTGTGAAAATGAGGAAAGTGTTAGAGTTAAGCATTGACAAGAATAATTCATTAAAATAATTAATTTGTGAAAATATTTTGTTAACTTCTGTAAAGAAAGTAAGTTCTACCTGTACAGTTACTCAAAAATAGACTGTAGATCACTTTCCTGAAACCAGATTCAGTGGTACTTAATCCCTTGCATAGTTTCGAGCTCATTATTGGTTCCACTGTAGTTTAATAATTGAAGAATCATATAACTGAAGTTTAAACACACGATTATGGGTATTTTTTGTGAAACAAAATTAATCTTTCTGATATTTGGGTTTTTTTGTTATTATTCTTTTGTTTGTTTGTTTGTTTGTTTGTTTTAAATAATACTCAAGTAAGACTTTAAACTTACTCTTTCTTTTTTACCAAATTAGGAAAACTTTATTAATATTTTTTCCTAAGAATTACAGCTCTTCTAAAGCTAAACACCCTAAAATATATTCTCTTTTCTTATGAACTATGAAACCCATCGTTTATCCTGACACTGTAGAATATAGTTGTGTTTTCTAACATAAAGTTCGTAAGTAAGTGCACAAATACTCAGATAATTTGTGGGACTGGTAGAAAGCTACTTTTCATAAACAGAAGTATACTCCAAAAGATTTTCTTAATAAACCATTCTAAACAAGTAACTGCAAAAACTATGACAGTTTGGAAAGTAAGAAAAATATATAGTCTTTCATCCTATTTTCTTTTTTAAAAAATACTCTTCTTCCAGACATCTTGTTACGGAATTTATAAAATTATCTTTCTTATTTTTAAACAGGTAGGCATCAAGTAGATAGTGAAATTTCTTCTGAAGTTTCTTTTTATTTAAGAGTAAAACTTAGAAATTAAATTAATACTTCTTTTTTTTTTAAAAAAAAGAAACTTAGATTCTGCAGGCTTTAGTTATTTTAATGAAGATTTATCCACTACTATCTGGATTGCATTTTGTTTATAATTTTCCTTCATTTATCTTGCAACAGAGATTTCTTACCTGTTATTGCACTTGTAGTAGCTAATAAACTTGTTAATCCATAGCCTTTGGATTATTTATTGGGAATGGTCAACGTGGATTTACTGAGGGTAAATCGTGCTTGACCAATCTGCTAGCCTTATATGATGACATAACTGGTCGGCAAGGTAAGAGGAGAGAAGCAGATGGCATCTACCTTGATTTCAACAAGGCTTTTGACACTGTCTCCAATAGCATCCTCATTAGAAAACTGAGGGGGTGTGGGCTAGATGAGTGGACAGTGAGGTGGACTGAGAGCTGGCTGTGTGACCGAACTCAGAGGGTTGTGATCAATGGAGCAGGGTCAAGTTTGCTGCTGGTACCAAACTGGGAGGGGTGACTGACACTCCAGAGGGCTGTGCTGATATCCAGTGTGACCTGGACATGCTGGAGAGCTGGGCAGAGAAGAACCTCATGAGGTTCAACAAGGGCAAGTGTAGGGTCCTGCACTGGAGGAGGAAGAACCGCATGCACCAATATAGGTTAAGGGTGGACCAGCTGGAAAGCAACTTTGAGGAGAAGAATCTGTGAGTCCTAGTAGATTGTAGATTATCCATGAGCCAGCAATGTGGCCTTGTTGCCAGGAAGGCCAAAGGAATCCTGGCCACAAGAAAATGTGGCTAGTAGGTCGAGAAGTCATTTTCCCCCTCTATTCTGCCCTGTTGAGGCCACATCTGGAATACTGTGTCCAGTTCAGGGCTCCCCAGTTCAAGAGAGACAGGGAACTACTAGGGAGAGTCCAGCAGAGGGCAACAAAGATGACTGGAGGATTGGAGCATCTCCCTTATGTGGAAAGGCTGAGAGAGCTGGGACTCTTTAGCCCGGAGAAAAGAAGGTTGAGGAGAGACCTTTTTAATGCCTACAAGTATCTAAAGGGTGGGTGCAAGGAGGATGGAGCCAGACTCTTTTCAGTAGCTCCCAGTGACAGGACAAGGGGCAACGAGCACAAGCTGGAACACAGGAAGTTCCATTTAAATATGAGAAAAACTTTATTTATGGTGGGGGTAACAGAGCACTGGAACAGGCTGCCCGTGGAGGTTGTGGAGTCTCCTTCTCTGGAGATATTCAAGACCTGCTTGGATGCAGTCCTGAGTAATGTGCTCTAGGGGATCCTGCTTTAGCAGGGGAGTTGGACTAGATGGTCTCTAGAGGTCCCTTCCAACTCTGAAAATTCTGTGATTCCGTGATTTTCTAATTCACTGATTTTGTATAAAGTTATAAAACTATACACATATGTCTCATTTGGATTCAGCAGTTTTCTGAGGCTTGGCTGTTTGCATCTTCCAGGCAAAGCCACTATTTCCACAAATATAAGAAACTTCTTTTAAAATTGACATCCCCCCAAAAAAGTCACAGTGGATTTGTATTTAAAATGTGAGTAAAGAAAAAAGCAGCCCAAATCAAGGATCCTGTTTCTATCGTAGTTTGCACATTTTACATTAAAAAAAAACCAAACCAAAAGATAAAATTATCCTGAAAGTAGTCCTGTGTTTTTCACTTCCTTAAGAGAAGTTAAATTGAAAAACAAGAAATATGGCTTTGAACCTTCTCTGGCTGAAAGCAGCCTAGATCTTGTACTTTCAACTTCCTGTGTAGGTTCAAAACTTCGGAACTACTATATGAAATGTAGGTGGTACCATGAACATTGACATAGTGGTTCTTTCAGCAGCCAGATTTTGGAATGGATTAAACACAAGCTCAAGCTATGTTTCATTCCTTGAAATCCTAATTTGAAAAAAAGATGTCTCTGCAGTCCTGTATTAGGCAACTAAACTTTTGGAGACTTTCCAGTTTGCTGTTTGGCTGCTTTCTGCTCAGTGTGAATGTGGTTTTACGACTGTTCTGCAAAGTTTCCTGGTTCTTTACACACACTGTGCAGCAATGTACCCAGGCCTGTAGCTTCAGGTTTTGCATTGTTCATTATGGACCTCGTAGACAGTAAGGTGCCTGCAAGTGCCTAAGCTTTTTATTGACTCGAATTGCTGATGACCTTTTGAGGATGCTTGTTTGTACCAAAAAACTTGTATTGTATCCCTCAGTATTTTACAAGGATTTTTTCTCCAGAATTCAGGTCTCTTTCAGTTCTGCATGGGAATATTTTTCTATCAATCTGACAAAAGCTTGTTTTGCTTATTGAGAAAGCTCTTGCTTCACCCCTCATCCCAGTATCATAGGTTATTAATTGTGAGCTCTTCCCATGGCTACAGTTTAGAACAGTAGTAGTCACTAGTGCTTTTTCTCTCAACCTTCAGAAAGCATTTTCCTCGCCCTTGGAAACAATATAGAGACACAGAAAACTTTTAATGACATCTTCTTTTGAAAAGAAACCCAGGCAACACATGGTTGGAGTATGTCGTGTAAGCAGCTTCACTCTGTCTTGAGAGGCACCTGCAGGACCACTAACAAGAGATGCCATTAAGCACGCCACAGAATTCATGAGTATTCAGATTCCATTTAAAGAAGTTGACAATGCTGAATGCAAAGCCCAGCCCAACATTAGTATTTTTATTTGTGTCCTGGTTTGCATCAGGATGAAGCAATTTTTTCTTTTGCTGGTATTTTTTTTCTTCAGTAACTCTCTTTTAACTAGCAGCTAGTGTTCCAGCCAGTGGACTGATAACACTGGAATGTTTATGTTACTGCTGAGACTCCAAGGTCACTACTTAGGTCTGCTGCTACAGAGGCTACTGGGGCAGGAGAGTCCTATCTATGATGATGCCGCCCCTCCCCGTGTGGGGCTGGACTAGACAGACAGCAGAACCGACCAAAGGTATTCCATTCCATATATCTACCTAAGCTCAGAGGAAGAAGACAACTTCCTTCCTGCTTTTTCTTTCCTTCTCTTCCATCCATGGCTGGCATCGGGGGAAGACTCCATCCATCCATCACTGTTGACCCCTAGGCTCATCCATCCCTGACCCTCATAACTCTACCTGTATAACTCTACCTGCAGTGTTCTGGGACTTTTCGGGACTGTTCACAGCTCAGGAGATGCTGTGGGAGTAACTGGGGGTCGTGGCAGGCAATAGGGTTTTGCACATTTTTTACCATACTTGTATATAATTATACATATTTTCTTATATCATTAGCGTTTAATTAAAGCTATCTAGTTTAGTTTTCAATCCAGAAAAGTCTCTCTTCTTGTTACCTCTCTCCTTTCCCTACCTGGGGGTTGGGGAAGGGGATCGAGGGCATTGTTGTCACTGGTTCAATTGCTGATCCTGAGTCAAACCATGACAGTTTGTAATCCCAAACATGGGAATTTTTTATGACCAATTCACTGTGATGTCTAGTGCTTGGAATAATGAAATGCTGAAGGCTGAGAGTCTAAATAACCAAAGTGCTTTCTTTTCTTTCTCCCAATGTTGCTGTTGTTAACTTGCAGATTTTCAGTGACAATCTAAAAGATGTTTGTTGTTCCTTTTTGTCTGTACAGCTATGCTTTTAGTCTGAAACTTAAACTTATGTTGAAAAACATGGCTTTTTAAAAACTACTTTTATAGGAAGTGAGAGTAGAACCTCAAAACAAAAATAGTTTCACTTATTTATTATATATGTTTTGTTCAAAAGAGGTTGAATTCGTTATACAAGCAAAATAAATGTCTTCAGGTAAGGTGCTCCTACACAAATTTTACTGTATAGCTGATGAGAGACAAACCTGGACAAGTTCAAATAATGCTAGAAGCTAGTTTAGGAGAATGTGAAGTTTAGTGTGGACTAGCAAATTAAACAGCTCTTAGAAAGTTCTCTGCTATGTCCATTTTGCTATAAAGCGTCTTAGAACCAATTGAATAATAACCTATTTTCATCTATGCAACACAGTTATCATAGTAGGGGAACTGTGGGAAAACTGATTTATACTATAAAGATGTTTCCATTTTGAGACCTGCATAGGACTGCTTACAGAGTAAATCAACTTTAATGTTGATGTGCTAATTAAATGACTGCTAATAATGTATGTGACTATTCATGCTTTCTGACAGGCACTCTCACTTCCACTACTATAGAAATCTGGATGAATATAAAATAATAATAATAAAAAAAAAGACAGGCAATGATCTGTTTCACATTTTAGTCCAATTTTTTAGCTAATGTTGCTTAATTCACCTTATTCCCAATGAATACTACTGCAAGTGGTCTTAAAGGAAGAAAAATTCTTTGAGAAATACAGTATTTTAAGGAAATGTTACAACGCGTGATTAAAAGTGAGGCCCTAGAATTGAAAGCTATTCTTTGCAGGCAGTTTCCAGAATAGCTGCAATGATTCACCTGGTGTTTGCAATATATATATTCTTTCACAGAATACAGGTCTACAGACATAAATTATTATCTCTCATAATTCCAGTCAGATTTTGAAAGATGTACTAATACAAACAGAAACATGACATTTAACCTCTGTGTCCAACTAGAAAAATAACGCGGATCTAATAATGAACCCAAAATACAGTAGGTGACCATTATCTTAAGAACTGTATTAGAGGAAACAGCATAGGAATTAGTAAGCAATGATGTATATTTTCCTTTCCTAGGTGTAGGAAATAATGTGCAAAGCAGAGCATTAATACATTTAAAAGCAAATTGCAATATGTTTGGTAATTTCACTGTTTGAAGTGTATAGTCTAAGTTGATTTCTGAACATTGTAATGCAAGTAAAATTTTAGTAGATGTTGAAGCTACTAATATAGAAATAGACATTTATTATATGCACATTCAGTGCTTAGTGGAATGTGGCCATCTGTAAAAGTTTCTCAGTCACAGTCAGTAGGTTTTGTCAATTATTCTTTTGACTATGGGTGTCTACGCACACACTTACACAAAAAAAAAATTATGTTCGTCCATAAGGGTACCTCATGTGCTTATCTATTTGTAACAGTTAATTATGGTTTTATTCTCAGGCTGAGAGACTGAGACTTTTAAAAGAACCCATGACAGGTATTTAATTCCCCTTAAATTCGCTGAAGTTTGATGTTTTCATTTTCACATATTGTAGGAAACTCTGGTAGTTCGCACTTTCAGGCCTGTACATCTTTAAATAACCTCTCCTTCCTGATATGCCAACCCAGCTGGCTTGGTGGCCTTAATAGAAATGAAACACCTTTATCTCAGACCTCTTCATCTGTTATTTTCTTGCACAATTTCTGTAACAGACACATCATGCTATGAGCTAAATACTCCTAAGTCATAACACAATCATTACCTTTTCTTCTTGAACAACAGCACAGAGGAGCAACACAAAGATGTACAAAAAAAGCTGGATTCTGATTTTATCGGTGTGGCTTCTTCAATTTGTGCTTGTGTTCTTGTTGGTATAATGGGTTTCTGAGCTTCTATTAGAATCTGTTTGTATTATTGTTTTTTATAAACATGAAAATGTCAAAAAGAGATAGGTATGTCTTTGCACAGAATCACACTCTAGAACTGATTCCAGGGAACACTGCACACAACACCTTGTAGGTGTTTTCTAGTATTTATATAGGGGATGACAAAGATTTATTTCACTTGCACAAAACAGATTTTTAGCTGGGCTTCTGAGAAGGGATACAAGTTTAAACTAAACTGTGTTGAAAAAAATTATTCACAGGTTTATTTGAAATTTTCTTTCATTTCCTATTAGATAATCATTCACTGTATTTAATATTCTGCAGTCTCACTTCTCTTATCCAGTTCTTTGTAGTGGGCTTTGCTTTTGGGGGTTAGTTTATTTGTGTTTTTTGATTGTTTCTTTGTTTGTTTGTTGGGGTTTTTTTTGTTTGGTTTTTATCTTCTTTGACTCCAACTCTTCTCAATTTATCTCCCAGCAAACATTATTTTTTTGGCTATCACTGTTCCTTTTTAACTATTTTTACTATTCCAAATGGATATCTCTCTTTTTTTCAGATTTCTCTATCCCTAATCTATTTTCTAGTATTTGCTTTTTGAAAGCCTGTCATAATTTTTCTGTTGCTCCTCTTTCCTCTCACTTTTAAATATTGCTACATTATTTCTTTTTCAAGATGTTTTCTCCAATATTTTCTTCTTGAAATATTTTTGTTAAAGATAATATTTAAATATATTTGTTGTATCTGTGTGGTTGGGACAAACTTTATTCTTTCTACTGCTTGATGTATCTCAGCATTTAGAAAACTAATATTATTAAGTAGAAAAGACACATATATGATGGAAGAAGGTACAAAATCTACTTACTGTAAAATGTATTTACTGTAAGGCTTAATAATCTTCCTGTAACAAATGTTATGGGAATGCACATGCATTGGCTAATTTTTAATTGTGGATTTAATATTTTTATTTCTCCTCCCCCTTATCTTTTTTTTTCTTGATGAAAACAATAGTATTTTTCAACGAATTTTCCTATGAAAGTTATTACTTTCTACATTTTTTTTAAACTTTTATTCCTTAAAAGATATTTTGACAAGCCATATTCTTTAAAATAACTTACAGATTACTACTGTGTCCACATGGCTCTTGTATACTGTGCTGCTTTTTTGACCTGAGTATTTTGAAGATTGAATCTTTTTGGACATGGCAAGATCTAAGGAGTATTTTGTTTTGTTATGAGAGTTGCACCAAAACCTACCTAAATAACGTGGGCTTTATATTCTACTGATGGAAGGCACTTGAACCTAACAAAGCTGTCACTGAATAGTTCACTATCCATGCTCTTTTCTTAAGCTTTCACACAGGGAAGATTTAATTTTTAACTTTCTGGCTATTGTTGAGTTTTTACAATAAATTTTAATGTCCATGACTCCTTTCTACACAAACATTAGAAAGAGTACCATCAGGTACAGCATAGTAATAACATCTTCCTCAGGAACTGAGATCCACAGCATCACAGCAATATATTGGTTGTACAAAGCATACCATTCTTCATAACAAATGCTCAGACAAAATGCTCAGAAACATGATTACCTGTTTTATTTTCACGGATACCAAAAATTAAGGTCAAGGGTCTATATATTGATCCTTTGGCTTAGCTTTATGAAGTACAAGACGTCTAGTAATTAACTTAGTTATGACCCAGATGCTAATTACTTCTGGAATTTAATTAGGAATTAATGCTCCAACTTTGCCATTTCTTAAAATCTGAGAAGGTGTTTATATTCATATTTTGGCATCTAAATATCTTTGCAAAGGCAGTGCTCAGGCACACACTTAGAACTTTATGCTCAAATTTATTTACTCCTTTGGTAATTAATGTGTATTTAAATACTTTGCTGAATATTGATTTTAGCATATACTAAACTGCTTTGTTGAACTGGGGTTGATTTGAAGCATTTTAGCTATATGCTAAATTGAGTGGGCTTATTAACTTAGCTTCTACACTTGAAAATTTGTAAAAATGCAGCTTCTACCTATATATAAGTCCAGAGAAAAGTCATTTGATTCGCTACTGATGTCAGCAAGTAAAAGAATAATAAAAAAACCCACTGTGATTTTTAAACATTTTTTTCCCCTAATTTTGTTGTGAACACGCTTAGAACCAAAGTAACTAAACTCCCAGAAAGTTTCAGAGAAGCACTGGAAAATATTGAGTTGGAAGTAAAAAAACATATGAGTTATCTCAGATTAAAGTGGTGTATCTGCATGGATAGAGGTTTGAATCTAAGTATCATTCTATCATTCTTTTTTTTTGCAGTTTAGCAATTTCTGATTTTTTTTTGGCATAGCTTATGCTATGCGAGTTTTGTATCCTTACTAAATAATCTTTTCTAAATTATTAGCTGGCTGTAAGCATTTTACAATTACATTTGTTATGAAATATGTCTTTATTATTCTACATTAACATTGTCAGCAGCAGAAACATGAAAAGTTTGCAATATTCTATGTTGCTTGCATCCCAGAATCATAATTATGGTATAATGTAGAAGGCTTGCCACTTGTGTGGTCAGGTAATTAAAGCACCTTTTTCTGCAATACAAAAGCTAATTCTGTTCTGTATTTAAAAGAAAAATAATTCAGAAGCTTCATGTTCTTACTAGCTTTTCTGAATAAATATTAGTCATACTGTTATTTAAGGCAAGTAATTATTTTATTGAAAAGGTAATATCTGTCTCTTTGGTCAGTGATAATAAATAACACGTAATAAACACATTGTTTGGTGTTTTTTTAGTGCTTTTTATAGATGCAACTGAGGATTTTAGCAATCAAGTAGCAGAATAAACAGAATGAGCTCAAACCTACCAAACAAAGAAAATAGTAATAATGCTGCTCCTCATGTAGCATTTCTTTCTAAAGTTTTCCAAACCACTGTGTGGTTTGCCAGTAACACTGGAATTAGGATGGGAACAACCACATCTGGTTTGCTGGAATCTAAGTATGCTAATGAATAGCATCTCTGATACTAACTTACTTTTTATGTATCACAGCAGCAGTGGCTTAGTTGGTATTTATTTGTGGAAGAATGTGGGAAACATTTCTAATATTTCCTTCTGTGTTTAAATGTTATTTCTTGCCATTAAGAAAACTTCTAACATTTCTGACTACCAGCTCCTCTAACCTGAGGTCAGAACTGATGAGTCTACTTTCGAGATACAGTGAAACTTTAAGTGCAGTGCCTACTCACATTGTAAATGAATTGCAAAATCAGTCCATGTGTGTTAGAGAAGCCCATGGCTGCATTTCATAAGGTCTATGCAAAATACTGTGTGCTTTTTGTACTTCTCTAGCACACTGGCTTTTTCCACTTCTGTAAGGTTTCTAGAACTTGCAAGTGTTCAAGCTCCTTCCTTCCCAAATCCCTGAGCTAGGAAAATCAGTAGAAACAGCTGGCTTAAAAGCTCTGTCTGAACTGAAAATACAGAGAATTTTTCCAAACGACCAGGCTCAGAAATGTTTCCTGGCCATATCTTGAACTTATGTCAGGGTAAAGCAGAGGGCAACACCAGACTTCCCCTATTTCTTCTCTCCTTGTTTGCCATCACTTCTTTGCAAAGTAAATCCATGAGTGCATGTCAGCAGATGGTTTCATTTCCAAGCAGCCACAGTCTTGTGCAGTACTGGGCCTGAGAGAACAAACTCACTCTCTGATTTTCAGTAAGTGGAAATACTGAAAAAATACCATTTTCTGAAGTTCTGATCCCAAATTATCATCCTCAATTGTACAAGAAGTGTAACTTTGGTACCTGTTAGCAATAATTTTGTGTGAATTATGTGAAGAACACACAGATACTTAACTAGCATTATTAATATCGATGTTAAATTAAAACCTTCATCTCTGTTTCCTTTACTTTTGAGGCAGGAGTGTTTGTAGGTGAAGGATTTTGGTTCACTCACTCAATTGTGATTATTGACTATACTGTTTATTTTATGGAATGAAACTTATGCGATACTTAACATTAGACTCTCAGTGGGCTTTCAATTTACTGGACAGTGTTTGATTAATTACAACACAGCTGTAGAAAACCCTAAAATAGTTTGGAATTAAGATATTTGTTTTAATGAAAGACTAGGTAATGCATTTAACTTGAGCTTTTCTATTGTGTGTGCTTCTGTGTTTTCTAAGATTTTTACTGTGTGGCCATGCTAAATGGAACAGAAATTTGAAGTGAGGACAAAATGTCGACACAAAAAGATTATACCAAATCCCCCCTCTAACTATTCAGATATGGGTAAGTGCCTTTGATTTATTTCTTGGAAATACGTCTTCAGTTTTTACAAATTTTCATGAAAATATGCTGTTTATAGAAAACCACTTAGAGTAGCCTGAATTACACAGTCCTGTGTAATGTGCTCTAGGGAATCCTGCTTTAGTAGGGGAGTTGGACTAGATGATCTCTAGAGGTCCCTTCCGACTCTGACAATTCTGAAGCCACAAACACGAAGGTTTCAGATGTAGACTTAAACTCCTCTCTGAACTGTTCTGCCCTGTAAGGAATAGTCCTGCATCTTCTCTCTCTGATCTCTGTCTCTCTTCATTTCTCTAGCAATAGTGAGTGTGGCTGCTTAGTAACAGAATCATAGAAGCATAGAATGGTTTGGGCTGGAAGGGACCTTACAGATCATCTAGTTCCAACCACCCTGCATGGGCAGGGACATTTCCCACTAGATCAGGTTACTCAAAGCACAATCCAGCCTGGCCTTGAACAGTTACAGGGATGGGGCTTCCCCAACTTGCCTGGGCAACCTGTGTCAGTGTCTCACCAACCTCACAGGAAAGAATTTCCTCCTAATGTCTAACCTAAATCTCGCCTCTTCCGGTTTTGATCCATTACCCCTTGTCCTTTAACTACAAGCCCTTGAAACAAGTCCCCCAGGTGGGGTCTCATGAGAGCAGAGTAGAGGGGCAGAATCACCTCCCTTGACCTGCTGGCCACACTTCTTTTGAAGCAGCCCAGTATACGGTTGGCTTTCTGGGCTGCAAGTGCACATTGCCAGCCCATGTTGAGCTTCTCATCAACCACCACCCCCAAGTCCTTTTCCTCAGGATTGTTCTCATTCCATTCTCCACCCAATGTGTAATTGTGCTTGGGATTCCCCAACTCAGGTGCAGGACCTTGCACTTGGCCTTATTAAAATTCATAGGATAGGATGGGCCCATAAAACCAAATCTGACTGGAAATATTCGTATGAGTATGAGGTTTGGTTTCCTTTTTAAGGAGAACATGGTGAATCTTTCAGCAGCAGCATGGATTTAGACCACCTGCAAGCTATTATACACAAACATTTTCTTATGGGTAAAAGGGAACATGCTGTATATGTAGAAATAAGGATTTTATGTTTGTTTAATTGTTTTTAACAGCCTAATAAAAAAGATAACAAATTCTTTATTGTTACAGTAATTGTCATGCTTCTATAAGTTTAAAGGCCTCATACCAGGGAACATTATCATACCAAAATTCTTTCTGGTATCTATTGCTTTTCTCTGGTGTTATGCTAACTCTTTTTGGGTCCAAAGGTCTATAGTGTCTGTCTTTGTCAAGCAGAAAGGAGGAGGTGGTGCAGCAAATCATCAGACTTCCAGGCTTTTCATCAAGAGGAGTTCAGTGCTAGTGGTGTCAGTCTGGGGTTATACTTATTTTTTTTGTACCAAAGTCTGTTTTCAGTTCATTAGTTCCCAGCTGAAGTTTGAGAGCTAAACTGCAGCTTTCTCCACTCACAGAACAGACTACTGTTTGTTACACAGTGACTCACTAAGTTTCTTAGATCTTAACCATGTATGATATCCACAGGGTAAAGCTGGAAAGGTTAGGCAGTAGTTCTGTGACCCTTAGATGGTTGTTATCACATCTAACACCAGCTCATGGCAGGCCAAGTGCTGATAAATCCTGATGCCCTGGATTGTCAGGTTAACATAAAGCCTGTAGATTTTCAGCACTAACAACAAAAAT
Organism: Hemiprocne comata; assembly: GCA_020745705.1. Classification (NCBI taxonomy): domain Eukaryota; kingdom Metazoa; phylum Chordata; class Aves; order Apodiformes; family Apodidae; genus Hemiprocne; species Hemiprocne comata. The sequence continues at coordinate 77,228,818 of CM036587.1, read as the reverse complement.
CGTATTTATTTCAGACACAAAGCTGATGTTGAAATCACATCCTAAATCTAAGTTAATGTTGAAGATATCCTTATGGAAAAGTAAAATTTATTATGAAATGCACACATTTGCACAGCATACCAGATAATAATTGATTAGGAGAAATAAAACAGTTCATCCTGTTACAGGTAACCAATAATGTTGCTTTAAATGTTTTCAATCAAAAATGCATAAGTGCATCAGGAAAATTAGAGTACTGTAGTGGAAAGGACACTGAATAAAACAATGAAGTAATTTAAGAAAAAAAAAGTGTTTTGAAGACACTGGAGAAGTTACTAGAAGTGAGAGAAGATTTTATGTCCTTTATCTGTAGTTGCTAGTAAAGTTAACTAATTTTATTTTAATCAAGAACGGTCATTGCTTTCTCTGACTCTAAAGAAGCCTATGTTGGTCTCTGCACCTAGTCTCACCAAAGTTAACAGCTCCTACTCAGAGAAGTCTTTGCAGGACTTAAGACTTCTCTTCAGCCAACGAGCCAATACCTTATTACTCACAATAAAGTAATTTTGTGTGCATATATCTAACACTACTATGCCAGAAAATAAATGGAACACTTTTTGTGTCACACACTAGTTACTTTTTACGTCTTCAGCATCATTGAGCTTCACTGTGTGACTAGGGCTGTAACAGACAGAATTGCATGTAATTACACTCTGTTGTTCCCTGAAGAAACGGGGGTGAAAAAAATAGTCTGAGTTAGGTGAGCATTGGGAGAATCAAAAAAGTGTCAGAGACTGAAATTATTCATACAGTTGTCACTGTCTTTTTTTATTAGAATGCAGAGTAATCTGGTTTATTAGTTGCTTGCATGCATGATTTATGCACTTGCTGTAGACCTTAGTTTGTGTTGTCTAACAATGTTTCTCATTGCTTACCTGACAACTTTTTAAGAACATTGATCTTTGGGCTGATAGCTAAAGCCATTGGCCAGTATCCATTTAACTAGTTAGAACTATACTTGCACTAAACATTCTGGCAAATGACCAGATGAGATAAAAATCTAATACTCTACAAAAAAGTTTAATATCTCAAAACGCTCTGGGACAAAGAAAACATTTCTATTTCAGGTAAACAGGGTTGAATGAAGATGGGGTGTGTCGCAGGGACATCAGGAGAAAAGTCGAGAATAAACATTTCATTTTCAGCAACTTCTGAAATACTTTTTGTTGTGACTGTTTTAAGCTTATCCACAGTAATAAAATCTATTCATTTAGAATCTCTCTCTTTAGAATATCATCTCTACAGACAAAGATTTATGACATTTAATATATTTTAAAGCTATCCCAGAAAAAGCAATCCATCTTTCTAAACAGATGTTTATGTAAAAATTATAGCTAGATAAACAATTTGCCACACTTTTAGTACAGAGTCATCTCTGTCCCATTTAACAAAACCAGCTTATTTATATGGACCAAAAGAAACAACCTCAGGGGATTCTATGAAGTCCATTTCTAATAAAATATTAGCAAAAGAGAAAAATAATTCAGGCAGCAATTAAGGAACAACTACATATTTATCAGCAAAGTAGCTATTGGTGAAAATGCAATCTTTGCTTAACCAGGACCTTTAAAATCTACTAGACTTTTCAAAACAGTATTAGATATTTATGAGACATAAGCTCATTATCAGCTTGTCACCTGAATTTCTCTAACTCAGAAATACAACTAATTTTGGTATGTTTTAAGTGCTCCCTTTAAGCAAGTAAGAAGAGGGGGAATGCTGATGAAACAAATTTCGGCTTTGCCAACATCTCTGCCTAGCTAGAGCACCAGGCTTTTTCTAGTTCCTAATAAACTTAATGCAGTCAGGGAAGCACCACAGCATGTCATGGAATCTCCTGAGTGTCAAGTAACCAGGGACTGGAGAGGTAATTCCTTTCACATAAACTGCATTTGTAGCCTCCATTCTAGCATCATTTGATTTCCAGATACTCATTCAAACCACAATTTGACCTCCTCAACTATCATATCCAATATTTGAGCACATAGCTTCAAGTATTTGGGTGTTAATCCCTGTAATGTGTGGTTCTCTTTGATCCTAGATGCTAAATTTATCCCTGCATTCCTTGGAAATTAGCCACCCTTCCATAAATCAGAAAGCCATCCCAGAGGCCGGGCAGCAGGAGGCAGCAAAAGCCTGTAGACCAGGAGAGGCAAGTCCAGCTACAGCCATCTGAGCACCTTTTTCCTGGAGGATCCCCTTCAAGTCAGGAGGAGGTTTCCTGTATGCCCAAGCGCTCTTGATACTGTGATATGACTGTTGCAGTTCCTTCCACCTAACAGTAGGGAGGAAAGCTAGAAGTAGGAAGGTATAGAAAAGTTTCCATACATAAAATGTTCCTTCTGTCACGTGGTCTTCCAAAATCTCTTCCTTTGTCAAAACAATTCTGACGTCTTTGTGAAAGGGCTATAATTCTGTCCTGTCAAAGCCCTTAAGGAAAAACAAAGATACTTCAGACAAGGTGACAGATATATATGGATGCTGCTTCCTGCTTTGGGTGTGCTCTCAGATTTTATTTGTCCCTGTTTTTCTGTCCTGTCTCCCTGTTTTCCTATTTCTTCATCAGCTGATGCGCCACCCTTTCCTCCCCATCTCTAAAAGTTCAAAGCAGAGGAAGGGGCTGGAAGCAGTCACCTGTTAATTACTGTTCTCTGTCATAGTGGTTTGCTGACATGCTTTCTGTTCATTATCAGAAGCTGCAGGGTAAGAATGCAAATTGAGGAGCTAAGAGGGCAGAAAGCTGCTAGACCTTTAGCTGGTTGTGTGCCAGTGGCACAAGACCGTATCTCTCCTGATCACCTGAATAAGCATCTAATCACTTCGGCATGGAACTTAGTGGAATGGGTTAAGTCCAAAATGGGGTAATTAACAGGTGCATACAAGATAAACTGTATTCAGTCTCTAACTATTACCTTTATGCTGTTCTCAGCCTCTAGGTAAACCAAATTAACAATATAGTAGAAGGTAAACTCGGATGGCTGTGCTTAACAATTTAAAGCTTTTCTTCATTCTTTTGTTGCTATCAAAAATTCTTTTTAGCTGATGTGGCCGTAAAAGCATCACTTTTTATCCATTAAATAAATAAAAAACACCCAGTAATACTGGCCTGGCAATACACTGGCAATAATCCTGAACTCAAATCTTAATTTCTGAGGCTGACAGGGTCACTGATTGCCTGTTATGTCCGTTCCTAAGATTTTTCTGGCTCAGAAAAAGCTTTAAATTAAGTGTTTTAACTGAAAACATGTGCTGCTCATTAGCTCTGCTACTGGCACACCTGTGCTGTTCTCCTGTTCTAACAGGCATTTGCTCAGATCAGGCTCCTGGAAATCATCATATTTGCTGTTGCTAGAGTGACTAGGGTATTTCTATCCTGTTATTGGTATTTCACTCCTTTAGTCTAAGGAGGCTATTGGGGACTGACTTGATGAGTAGAAGAAAAGGTTTGTTAACCTTAAAGGGGGCAAGGGAATTAATTCCTTGTGACTAGGTTAATGTTCAGGAACAGCTGTTCTTTTAAAATGGGTGTCTTCTATGAAAGCTTTATAAAAACTTAATGAGGGGCTGTTAGGTTTTTCTCCAGTTGCCTGGATTAAAGAAGGCTGCTTCATTTTATGGTTCTGAGTATGTCTGTATTTTCAGCTAGACTTTTGGCTTCAAATATAGTTTCTAATAATTCAGGCTTGTTAGTGGTCTGATTGCTTTTGCTTTGCAAATAAGTTGGTATGTTCATCTCTCAGTGTTCTGAGTTAAATGTGAATCTTAGATAGCTAGGCTGTGTAGTCAATGAGTATGTGGTACTAGATGCTGACTTATCCTGTCCTGAAGAAGGTGTTTGAGTCTGACATCTCTTGATTATGTACAGTCTAGACAATTAAATGAAGTGAAATACTTTCTTTACAGACAGTGAGGTCCAATAAACTGAGTGTCAGGTGCATGAACTGCAACTGAAGAACTAAAAGTAGCTGTAAAAAGAAGGGAGAGGAGAAGTTAGTGAAAGAATCTATCAGGTGACATCTTTGGCTTCTATCTATTCACTAAATCAGTCATATACTCGATGTAACTTGCCTCTTCTCAAACATGCTTTCTTTTAGGAATGTACGGTGGGGAAGGAAGAATGTTTTGATATTGAATTGTCTTTGGTTATTCCTTTTGGAAAAAAAAAAGGAATCTTTTAGTAACAGTAATAAATGGTGGCTCTGTGTGTTGTTTCTGTCTGCTATTCAGCAGGAGTGCTTAGTTTCTTCTGAATTATTGTTATGCTATATTTAGCTTCCCTCTTTTATGGCCCCTGTTCTTCAAGGGGCTGAGATGAACTGCTTGAAAGAGTCCAGCGCAGAGCTACTAAGATGATTCAGGGAGTGGAACATCTCCCTTATGAGGAAAGGCTAAGGGAGCTGGGTCTCTTTAGCTTGGAAAAAAGGAGGCTGAGGGGTGACCTCATCAATGTTTACAAATATGTAAGGGGTGAGTGTCAGGGAGATGGAGTTAGGCTCTTCTCAGTGATGACCAGTGATAGGACAAGGGGTAATGGGTGCAAATTGGAGCATAGGAGGTTCAAGGTGAATATCCGAAAAATTTTTTACTGTAAGAGTGACAGAGCACTGGAACAGGCTGCCCAGGGAGGTCGTGGAGTCTCCTTCACTGGAGGCATTCAAAACCCACCTGGATGTGTTCCTATGTGATGTACTCTAGGTGACCCTGCTCTGGCAGGGGGGGTTGGACTAGATGATCTTTCGAGGTCCCTTCCAACCCCTAGGATTCTATGATTCTATGATTCTATGGAAGGGCGAATACTTCACATTAATAAAGTGGCTTTCTTTTTCTTCCTTAAGGCACTTCTTGAATTTTTAAAATTCAGTTTCTTAAAACGGGAAAAAGTTTACCATCAGCAAAACTTGCTTTCAGAATAGATCTCTTAGGGCTCACAGGGCCTGTGGAAGTAAGCGGTCGGTACCGTTTAGGAATCATAAACCATGCTTCCAGTGAGAGGGTATATAATAAAGTCAGATATTTTATTAATTACTGGAGGACCTACAGAGAGAATAACTGTAAGAATCAGATGTGATCTGGTGCAAAAGATTTGTTGTACAGGAAGTCTATTAGAATAATAAAGCTGATCTTCAAGTGATTGTAGAGTAGATGCAAGAGCTGGAGATAAGACTTTTTAATGTAGCTGGATGGAGAGACAAGACATATTGATATGAGTACTTACCTGAAACCAGTTACTCGGAAACATTTAGTTCAGGTGTCTGTAGTACCACGTCTTACATTTTCTTTTTTTCAATTCCATGTCTGTAAAATGGAATAAGTACGGTTTTGTTTCATGAGGCTTTGTGGGCATTATTATTTTTTTGTGTAGCACTTAGATGCAAGAATAATGAGAGATATAGAAAAATCTATTAACTGAATTAATAATACTGTCTTCATAGCAGAGTCTGAACAGCAGGTAATAAATAAAGTTTGAGGTCACAAAATGAGTGATGAATAAGAAGCAAAATATTGACTGAATTTTTAATTTAAGTAGGGATCTTGTGGAAAATAAGTAGTTTGAAATTAAAAATTGAGTCATAGCAAACATACAGAAGGGAATGAAATTGGATTAAAAACTGCCTGGTGTTGTTGAAGTTCTGAACATTTCTCTCTGTGATCCTATTTCCTGAATGGAAAGTGTGTGGAACTATATATAATAACAGACTTCTGCATTTCAGTATTTTGGTAATGTGTTGCAGTAGGAAAATATAAATTTTTTTAAAATGACATCTCCTGGGAAGGTGGGGAAAAACAGGTATTGCAAATGGCTTGAAGTACAAATCTGTTTACATAAAGCAAATAATATTTGCAAAGAATACCCGCATTGCTGCAGTTCCACATTGCCCTATTACATAGCACTCGGATCTGAAAGCAACCAGAAAAGCATAGTTTGACAGAGTGGAACAATGCTGTGACAACAACAAGATCAGGTACCTTTGTTCAAACTCATGGAAAGTGACTGATTGATGGGTAACATAGGTAATCTGCTGCTAGGAGTTCACTCACGTCTGTCTGTGGCAACAAAAACAGCTGTTCAGCTCTAGCTAGGGTAGTGGTTTCTTGGCAAAGCTTGCTTGTATAGTTCTTTCACAGCTTTTGAAATATTTTACATAGATTTGTATAGATATGCATTTTAGTGTGGACTTTGTTATTATTCTCTTGCCAAATACTTCCATAGATACATGTACTAAGTAATTTACTTGGTTGCTATAATTGACCTTATAAGAAATGCAGGGAGCTAAAATCTCATTTGCTCTTCCTCTACAGATCTGTGCAAATCATGACTTTGTGTTCTAAAAGTAATAATATTGTCCTTAGTCTTCTGTTCTGTTCCTGCATATCTAAGGTTATGTATGTTTCTATCCCTCTTTCCCTCTCTGCTGTTTTTTTCTCTTCCCTTATTCTCACTGTGCTCCTTCTGTATTTTTTCACCCTCTATGTTATAGTTAAAATTTCCAGAAAAATTTGTGCTATGGTTGAACCTTATGTGATGTTCAGCCTGCTTGTCTGCATCCACAGGATTCATAAGCTGTGTCAGGAAGAAAGTCTGAGTTGATTCTGTTTCACAACATGGCTTTGGATCACTCTGTAGGTAGGTTAGGTACAGAAGTATGTGCTCTGCCAAGTCTACAAGGTATGGTATCTTGTAGAGGCATTATGTAGAAGATGTAGTTGAGACATGTTGGCTGATAGATACTTTTTAGGGGATCCGATGTCATAGAATTATAGAATGTTAGGGGTTGGAAGGGATCTCTGGAGATCATGGAGTCCAACCACCCTGCCAGGGCAGGACCACCTGGGGCAGGTCACACAGACACACAACCAGATGGGTCTTGAAAGTCTCCAGAGAAGGAGACTCCACAACCTCTCTGGGCAGCCTGTTCCAGTGTTTCTTAACCCTTACAGTAAAGCTTTTCTTTGTGTTGAGGTGGAACTTCCTGTGCTCTGGTTTGAGTCCATTGCCAATTGTCTTATCACAGGACAAAACTGAAAAGAAACTGGTCCCTCCTTCTTGATACTCACCCTTCAGATATTTGTATACATTAATAAGATCCCCTCCCATTCTTCTCTTCTCTAGACTAAACAGTGCCAGGTCTCTCAGCCTTTCCTCATAAGGCAAGTGTTTTAGTCCCTTAATCATCCTTGTAGCCTGCTGTTGGACTCTTTTAAGTAAATATGTGTCCCTCTTGAACTGGGGAGCCCAGAACTGGACAAAATACTCCAGATGTGGTCTTACTAGGGCAGAGTAGAGGGGGAGGAGAACCTCCCTTGACCTGCTGGACACACTCTTCATAATGCACCCCAAGATACCATTGGCCTTCTTGGCCACAAGGGCACATTGCTGTCCCATGGATAACTTCTTGTCTACCAGGACTCCAAGGTCCTCCTCCATGGAGCTGCTCTCTAGCTGATCACCTCCTAACCTGTACTGCATGTTGTTACTCCTCTCCAGGTGGCAGGACTCTACACTTATTCTTGTTGAACCTTATTAGGTTTATCTCTGCCCAGCTCTCCAGTTGGTCCAAATCTTGCTGAATGGCCGCTCAGATTTCCAGTGAATCAGCCAATCCTCCCAGTTTTGTATTATCAGCAAACTTGCTGAGGATACACTCTGTCCTCTCATCCAAGTCATTGATGAAGATGTTGAACAAGACTGGACCCAGCACTGATCCCTGGGAAGCTCCACTAGTTACAGGTCTCCAGATGGACTCTGCACCATTGACTACTACCCTCTGGGTTCTGTTGTTTAGCCATTTCCCAATCCATAATCAACAACATAGCAAGGGTGCCTAAGGTGCATAAGTTCCACCTGCCTTGAGATCAGGTGGTCATGCAGCAATGAAGCACAGATGACTCATGGGCAGAAATATATATGTAGTATATATGTGGAGTGGGACCTACAAAATACCATTCTTGAGTCTTCTTCTATGCCTATAGTCTGCCAAACTGTACAGACATTGTTACTGGGAACTAACAGGGAAAAACAACATGGAGAAGTGATTATGTTTTTATAACCCAACTAGTTAGGTGATAAGAGGGTTAGGAAACAAAAAGCTTGTTAACACGGTAGCCTTAATTGTGAGCCTTCATTCACTGTTCCTTTTGTATGGAAGAGTGATGTCTAAGCTTGCTATGAGAGGCTCTCAAGAATCCCAGGTCTATCCTGCTCGCTAGCAGTCAGAAGTGTTTCTGGCCTTGGTTCCCAATGATGAGTTTTCATTTAGGACTTTAGATTAAACATGTGATCCTTCTGCAGTAAATACACACCTGGCAATGCTACAAAGATTATAAAATAAAATATTAGAGCAATATAAAAAAAGACACATTTTCTTTCAATGAATTGTTTAATTGAGTATTTGTCTAGCTATGTGATTTATCAGGAAAACTAGATTTTTTTAAGTAGAAGAAGTGTTACTTTCCATTTTGTTCTTTGAACAGGAGAATTAACTGAACTTAACAAACTGTAACTTGTTGCTAAATCTCGTTTCTGCTTTCTAAAGTACTTATTCGGTTCTCATTTTTCCCTTAAAAATGCATTTTATACTAGGTATAAACATTATTCTTCTCCTTGCTGCCAACTGAGACAGTAAAATATATTTTCTTGTTAATCTTAATGTAAGCCTCCCACAAAGGTGAGAGCACATAACACCTGAGAAACCTTTCTAGATTTATAATGAGTCTTTCTGGATCTTTCCCTGCTCCAACTCACTGCATTCTAAAGTTCCAAAACTGTGTTGTCATTAGTACTATAAGAAAGACTTTGAAGGCTATTGAGTGCAGACAAGCTTTTTCAAAACAACAGGTTACTTTCAAGAATCAGTCTGATATATTGTAAAATACCGTATTTTCAAAATGGACTGCTTATGAGTCCAGTGAAAATTCATGCATTTTCAGCTAAACACCTTAGAATTACCAGCTGGATTTTAAATTGCTTACATAAAATTTTCTACAAAAATGTAGATCTTACAAATGTAAGATCTCTAAATTATGAATTCCCAGTTTTGGGAACTGGGTGCATACATAGCATAAAGGGACAAAAGAATGATTTCTCATTGTAATGAACTTTCTGGAAGATGAAAGAGAATAGAGGATTATGGGTTTATATTCTTTAAAGAAACAGAGAAGAAGAGGCAGAAAACTGTGTACCTAACTGAAGGAGAAACAAGCTGACACAGGAGCCTTGTGAAGTGTATTCATTCAGTATTACTATACTGCTGTTGAGAGAAATAAGACTAAGTATATGTCAGTAAATAAATCAATTTAACCTAAGAATAGCACTGTTAAATTTTTTCTGACAGTTTCTCAATCCAAATGGAACTAACCCAAAAGCCTAACATTTTTATAGCCAGGGATAATTACTAGAAAGAAACAGTATGCAAAAGAATAGTAAACTTGCTAAACCAAGCAATAAAAGGCCAGAAAAATCTAAAAAATGATGTTGCATTATGCAACTAATCATAATTCTCTCTTGTTTATATATATACTTTATGTTATATTCTATGATAATATAAGAGCTAGTGTTGTTGCATTATTTTTATTTTTCCTTTGGGTGGATTTTTATTTGCTGCACAGATGTGTTGAGATGGTAAAGACTATCAGCTGCACACTTGAACAGACTTTTATTTCTAAATGACAAAAATAAATAGTTGCACTTCTTTTTATTCTTAGACAGGTCTGAGTGATTTTTTGGCTTAAGCAACCTAAAACACCTGTTTTGAGGCATATTGCCAACATGAAAAATTTCACCAGAACAATGGAAACATTAGCACAGTTAAAAAACAAACTGAAAACAAGATACAAATATTGCCTTCTGAACCTCATTAAGGGACAGATAACATGCTAGCTGTGTTTATTTGAAACAGAAATGCAGATATTGGCACCTTAATGAAACTAACTGTAGAAGCCAAAGGTTATGTAGTAAGCAGTTTCTAACTAGGTTGGACTAAACAGAAATAACAAGCAGACTGTTTCAGTGAAGATTTTAGGTGATGCTACCTATCCAGTGTTCTTACTAGAAAGTACCACCACATCTAAGTGGTGGATATATAAAGACTTAATGGTTTCCTTGTAAGGTGTTCTTGTTTGAGAAGCTGCCCTCCTTTTTATTCATTCTGTGTAGTTTTCTAAACTTTAACTGATAGCAGCTCAGTTACCCTTCTCAGACATCCAAGAAAGAGATTAGTGAAGCAGCTTCTTTTATGTGAAAACAACCAAGCAACTGAAATATGGAGTTGCAATAAGGAGCTTCCTGACCATACTATATCAAAGAAATAACCTATCAATGCAGGTTGACTAACAGTTGGTCACTTGGTTCCATATCACCCACAATATTAAATATTCTTAGAGACAAGGAAGAAAAGAAGTTTAATCTGAATCCAGATACAGTTTAATTCTAAATACCATGTAATCCATCATTGTTTGGACTTGGGTCCATGAAAAAAAGATAAGTGCTTGGAACAGACAGTGTCAGGCTCTGCTTGCTGGATAGCAAAAGATGATATTTGGCATATGTTGTCTTTGTTTCTCCTAGACAAGACCTGGAGCAAGGAAGATATCCTCATAGCGTTTTGAAAACAATTCCCTTACTATCAGTGAGAATATCCATTTTGTCAATGTACCTATATGTTTTTGAGCAGTTTTGGTAGGACATGATTTTCAGTTAGCCTCTGCTACTTTTGAATAATTCTTAATCATTATTTTTTTCCTTTTATGCACTGCCTTGGATTTTTCCCTATGCTAAAAAAAATTTTTGTGCTTGATATTTTAGATTTTTTTTCTATTAATGTTAATCCAAAGGTAAAATGATAAATTAATCTCTATGTTAAGATTATAATTCTGAGGGAGCTTTGCTTTTTCTTTTCATTTTTCTTTCTTTGTTTCTTTTTTCTTTCTGTGCTTGTTAAAACTTCAGCTTTGAACACCAACCTCACATTCCGTAATGGATACTTGCTATACCAGATTTGAAACAAAAAACACAGGAGTCATTGAGGAAGCTGATACAATTTTGAAGGGCACTCAGATTCCTTTGTCTGAAAGTTTTCCAGGATTCTCCAGTTATTTTAAAAGCTATAATAATCTGAGGCTGGGTTGAAGACTATCTTTAAAGGATGAAGCTTAAAATAATCAGAACTTACGTTTATGGAAGTTCTTTGATATCAAGATATGACTTACCCTCAGCAACAGAAGAGCTTAGACATGACTAACCTCTTGGGATATGCTGCATAGTTTGGATTGGACTTTTAATTTTGCTGATTTTTTTTTCAGTCTCTGAGAATTCCTGTGCCTGGGATTGGGGCAGGCACTGGCTACAGCTCCAGTGGAGATTGATTTGACTCAAAAGAATACCCTCTCTTGCTGTTTTATTTTCCTATTTGTTAGCTATTATTAAAGTTAACTAGGCAAGAATAGAAAACCAATACGAAAACCCAGCTAGAAGTCAATTTCTGTTTGTTAGCTCAAATTCCTCTGGTTAGAGATTCAGGCAGCAATTTTATGCCCCATACTTGCTGCTGTTTTTCCTTTGCCTGCTAATGAATCCCTGCAAAGAGACAGTAGCAAACTAATTGATTTTCTGCATGTGTCCCAGGCTTTACTATCGAATTTAGAAGAAAACTGTATAGAAAAGGGTAGAAAGGAGGTTAGTTGGTTACTTATTTTGATTGCTGTTTTGGATTTTTTGCTAAATGTTTGATTTGTTGAAGTTTTAATTGCTCCCATTAGGTATTTCAGTTTTAAATAAGTACACAGCATGTTTATGCAACTCAAGAGAAGAGGGAAGATTGGAGGAGGAGTGATATTATTTATTTATTACAAGATGTTAAGGGATGGGTCGATTGATAGCTGATAATGAAATTTTAATTGCAGTAGTACTTAAACACTAACATGAAATGTATTGAGGCTTTTTTACATAATTGTAGCTTTGCAAAAATTTATTTAAGATACAGTTTTCTCTTGACACTAACATGCTGTGTTGGGTTGGATTTGTTTGCAGGCATGATCAAAACAATATTGTCTTTTTAAATTTGTTATTTCATATCAATGGATTATGGCTTAAAGCATTGGTATGTGCCATGCCTCAATGAGGATGTAGGGTTCGCTAGACAGAAAGGGAACAAGGAATCTTGACCTCGAATATTTTTTGGCTTCCAGCTCTGTCACTGACTCAGGCACGCTATTGCTGCTTAAACAACAACAACAGCAACAAAGTCCCAAAATAAACAAACAAAAACCCCAACCAACAAAAAAACCCAACAGCCCAACAAACCCAAGAACAGCCAAACAACCTAGTTCTAGCCAGTAGTTAGTCACCCTACTCATTCTATTACCCCATATCATGTGGTTTCACAGAATGACAGAATAAACATGGTTGGAAAAGACCTCTAAGATCACACAGTCCAACCATCAACGCAGAAATGCCCCCCTCTCCCCCACGCCCACTAGAGCATGTTCTGAAGTGCTACATCTACATGTTTTTTGAATACCCCCAGGGATGGTTGCTCCACCACCTCCCTGGGCAGCCTGTTCCAATGCCTCACCACTCTTTCTGTGAATAAATTTTTCCTAATATCTAGTCTAAACCTTCCCTGGTCCAACTTCAGACCATTTCCTCTAGTGCTATATTTATTTGGGAGAAGAAGCAAACATCCCACTCACTACAACCTCCTTCCAAGTAGTTGTAGAGAGCAATGAGGTCTCCCCTCAGCCTAGTATTCTCCAAACTACACAACCCCTGTGCGCTAATTATACTGTAACTGAAAGAATTAATGTAGGGACAAAATGAGCATGTTGGACCAGAGATGTCTCACTGCCAATAGCATGGGAGTTTTCCATAACCACACTGACATTTTTCTGTTTATACTTGCAAACTTAAGTGAGGTGAAAGATGGCATTTATGGTTGCTGTTTGATGTCCTTAACACTCATAAGATAGCAATTGCTGTTCTGTATGATTCTGCAGTTTTCTCTTCAGTGGAAAAAACTGTGGGAGACATTAGCTAACTTAGAATGAAAAGGCACAGCAGAGAAATAGGAAAAGGGAGAAGTATACTAGGAATTGTAGCAAGCTATATCAGCCTTTTGTGGGGAGAAAAAGCGAACAAATATAAAATGGAGACAGAAGATGAAAAGATGGGTGTCTAGTAGTTTCTAGATCCTGGTAACTGAGAAAATCAAACGGGTAGGTTGATAATTATCTGGAGTGAGCTGTGCTCAGGAAACCAAACTACAGTGAGTGGGGCAAGGACGAGGACTGTGATAAAGTGGAAGAAGAGAAGGGACTTTCACTTTACTGTCCTTTGCTGACCTGGCTTTGTTAGTATGCAAGTAGGAACAAACTTTGGGAAGGGGTATTAAATAGAGAGATGGTACTGCGGAAAGAGTCAGGAACATGGAAAAAAATTGAATGGTTTGTGTGCATTTATTACTTCATGAAGAAGATTCCTGGTTTAAGATTTGTTATAGTGCTCAATTCTTAGGGCTCCAAAGATGCCTTTCAAGGGCTTTTGAATGCAGGTGCTGTGCAGGTTACTCCTGATATTCTGCAGTTACGTGTCCAGCAGATATACTAAATCCTGGTTTACCTTAGAAGCGTCTCCCCAAGAGGATCAATTTATTAAGGCAAAACTTAGTGTCCACTCTCTTTATTAAGTAAGGATAGAAGGGTAACTAGTCAGGTCTTTTAAAGCAAAACAGAAAAGGAAGTATATAATCAGTTGGTTTGTTTGTTTTGACTTTTGGTAGGAGTTGCAGAGGTGTCAGGCTGTTTAAAAAATGAAACCCTTCTTATTCCCCACAATGGCAGCTCACAACAGATAGAGATCATGAAACTGATCCACAAAAGAGGACATTTAGAAATATCTATGTACTGCTTGGCTACTTAAGTAGCTATTTAAATATTTCTGACTATTTAAAATTACTGAGTTTATATTGACCACTTGTTTTTATTGATTCTCCTACTGTCAGACTTCTCATTCTCTTGTAAGTAATGACAAAACTACAATAATCAGTGCTTTTTTGCTTGTTTGTTTAAATATACTTATTTTTAAAGGTATTTTTCTCAAAATAAACCCTTTTTTGTAATAGAAGAACTATCAAATCTGTTGCCTTGCTGAAAACTTCTTTTTACTACTGAAGACAGTGGAGGAAAACTGAAAAAGTAATTTCAGTTAAATTAAATAAAACTTGTGTTGGTTTATTTTCTTTTGTTTGTTTTTTTTTTTTTTTTTAGTCACCAAAGCAACTAAATAAAATGAAGAACAGAAGAATAGAGTGGAAAATAGATTTGTTTCAAACTCATTAATTAGTTTTGAAATTTCAAATATTAATTAATTTCCCTTTCTCTCCCAACTGTACTTCTGTTTTAGCCAACTCCTTCTCAAGCTTTCTGTGGAGAATCAGAACAGAGAATTCGTCATATCTACCCCACATTTTATAAATTTTCTTCTAGACTACTAAAGTGTTTTACTTAAAGCTACCTTTTGGAAGTAACAGGATTACTTAATCTGTGGAGTTCTGGAGGCTAAAAACTATTTGTCTTTTTCTTGAAAGAAAGCTGCAGGGGCTGACATACTAATTATTGAATTTTCTGTAGGCACATCTCTATGGTTAAATCACTACCTAGCTGTACTGTTAAGCCAGCAAGTCTAAGCTGTATTGAACTTCATTCTTTGGAGAAACCTCAAGCCTGAGAAAAGTCCTGTACCGCTTAATGTACTTTAGATCTCTTTCTTATTCAACATAGTGTGCCATTTAAAACCTTGGACTGGGAGGCAGAAATGGATTTCTGGGTGCAATAAAAAGCATCTGAGCAAGAGTAGCTTCTCGTATAGTCTCTCTGCTATAATTTGCAGCTAGTCCTTTTCCATAAAAATCACTGCTACAGATGCTTTCAATGAATTGTAAGTAAATGGCTGCTGGAGTAGGCAAGTGTTCACCCAGTCAGATACAACTGACAGATGACTGAACAAGCTGTTTCTTATTGCTACTGTGTTGTCAGTTGCCATCTCCAGCCGAGATGCTGTTCATGACTGCTTGACAATTTGCACACTACAGCAGCAGGTAGGGATGCTTACAAGTTAAAGCTCTGGATCAGGCCCAGGACAAAGGAGTTGTAGGCACATTCTGTGTGATCTGATTACTGACATAGCTTGACCTGCTTCAGATAACCCACTGTGTGCATGTGTATTTCTAAGTTGATATGAGCTAATAACCAGGGCTCTTGAGGTGACTTATTTGGTTTTCTCTAGTATCTTTAAATATAGAAAATCAATGTAAGCATCACAAGGATGCTATGGCTATCTTGGTCAGCAGTTTCCTCATAAATATTCAGTACAGGGTGCAGATTATTGCTGAAGTCTTAATGTGAAATTTCTTCTGTCTGGATACACAGCTAAGATTAGTTAAAGTCCATAAACCCAGTCCCCCAAGATGTAAGGAAGAGAACAAACTCTGCAGTTTTTTAGCATCAAAATCTTTATATAGTTCAGGAAGAAGCAGTGTTGATGGCTTGTTTTAACCTTGTTTTCTTTTTATGCTCTTGTGTCTCTTACCTACTGGTGGTTATCTTAAGGGAATAATAATTATTACCCTATTGAAAGAGAAACTAAGAAGTATTAGTCCATAAGGATTTTTAAAAATGATAATAAAAAACAATATCTCAAGATGCAGGCAGATGACCCCAGCAGAGCAGAGCTTACCGAGTTTGTTACAAAGCATTGCATGTGTAATGGCTGATCCAAGGGGCAGATTTTGTATTTGTCAATGCAATGCAAGGATCTCCCAGTACCAATCAACAGGCTTGTGCTCTTTCATTAGGATTTGATGAATTAAATTAAATTAGATAAACCAAGAAGCTCTTTCAGGTGGCTGCAAAGAAATCTGCAGGATAGCCTCAACTCTGTTATGACAGTCCTTGTGCTACAGAAAAGAACCAAGTCTCCAAGACAGAGAACACTATACTAACAAAGAATCTTTTTGGATTAAACCCACGGTCCATCTGAGATCAGTGTCCTCATGTACTGAAGATACAGCAGAGGAGTGGACACAAGTTGACCTTATCACTCTCTTCAACTACCTGAACGGAGGTTGTAGTCAGGTGGGGGCTGGGCTCTTTTTCCAGGCAACCAGTGACAGGACAAGAGGGCACAGCCTGAAGCTGCTCCAAGGGAGTTTTAGGTTGGATATTAGGAAGTACTTCCTCACGGAGAGGGTGATTAGACATTGGAATAGACTTCCCAGGGAAGTGGTGGAGGCACCGTCCCTGGATGTGTTCAAGGCAAGGCTGGATGTGGCACTTAGTGCCATGGTCTAGATGGTGTGGTGGTGTTGGTCATAGGCTGGACTTGATGATCTTAAAGGTCTTTTCCAGCCTTGGTAGTTCTGTAATTCTGTGATTCTGTGAAGTAGGAAGAAGCCAGTGGTAGTGAGGGGGAGTTCAATGATAAATAGATATATGTGCTTTTTTGACATCCAGTAAGACATCAATGGTAACTTGTGTGCTAGACACAAAAGCAATGGAAATATGGAAATAAGATATCTGCTCAGGAATATGGGGTCTGTGTTGATATCAGCAACATAGGCATCACAAAGATGTAGGAAAGGTGTTTAGGAGTTTAACTTTTCTGCTTAGCAGAGACCAGGGTCCAGGACGTCTATAGGGTCATCTGTGTTTTTGTACTAAGTCCCAGGTGGAAACATGAAGTCTAAACATGTGGATGAGATAAATGATATAAAGATGAACACATGATACGAAGTTGAGATTTAGTTGTATTAGGAACTTGGGAGACTTTCTGGACAAGAGGAACTGTATATGAAGAATGGGCTACATCTTAATCATAAAGGAGTCAGACTGAATTAGAAAGGTGCCCGGAGGCGCATAAGATCACCTTCTTCAAACTGATATGAAAAATGTCCAGTGCACTCCTGGAGAAGTCTGAGGGAAATGAACAGTACACAAAAAATAAAGGCAGCAATTTAGTTCACCTGTAATGCTAATTGATTTGTATATGCAGTATGAGTTGATGGAGGTAGTGTAAAAGCTTTGAGGTATTTTTATACCAGCCTAAATTCTGAAAAGTAAGATAGGAGAATAAGAACATACGGCATTAAGTGACACTTGCAAGTTGGCATTTCAGAAGGAGGAAATTAAATGGGACATGATATTACTAGGCTACCAGCTTTAGAGGAATTGAAGTAGTTTACAGTGAGAAAAGTGGCTCTGTGTGTGCAAAATTATGTGAAATATAATGGGATAAGTTTTAAAGGCAAAAAGAAGTAGTATGGTGTCCTGGTTTGAGCCAGGATGAAGCTAATTTTCCTTGCACTGATTTTTTTTTTTTTTTTTTTTTCCTTCAGTGAGCTTTCTTTTAACTAGCAGCAAGTGTTCCAGCTAGTGGACTGATAACACTGGAATGTTTATGTTTCTGCTGAGATGCGAAGGTCAGTTTGTTTTACCCAGTGAATCTGCTGCTACAGATGCACCTGAGAGCAGGGGAGTCGTATCCATGACCCCCTCCCCCCCCCCCCGAAGGGGGCTGGACTAGACAGACAGCAGAATTGACCAAAGGTATTCCATTCCATATATCTACGTAACCTCCAAGAAGGTCAGAGATCACAGAAGACAACTTCCTTTCTGCTTCTTCTTCCCTTCTCTTCTGTCCATGGCCGGCGTCCAGGGAGGACTCCATCCATCACAGTCGACCCCAGGCTCAGGCATCTCTGACCTCATAACTCTACCCTCAGCCCCTGTCTGCTCTTCCTTATCTCCTGACTGCAGTGTGGGACATTTCGGGACTGCTCACAGCGAAGGAGAGTGCTGAGGGAGTTGCTGGGGGTGGGGGGGAGGCAAGAGGCTTTTGCACATTCCTGAACATTTTTGTATATAATTGTACATATAATTAAAGCTGTCTAATTTAGTTTTCAATCCAGCTAAGTCTCTCTCCTTAATTCTCTCTCTCCTTCCCTACCTGAGTGGGAGGGGCAGGGGACCGAAAGAATTGTTGTCTCTGGTTTAATTATGGATCCTGAGTCAAACTGTGATATATGGAATCCTTGTAAGTAAAATTCCCAGATTCTAATAATAAGATTGTATTGATTGTACTGTTCACACCATAATTAGGAAAGATTATGAACACAGTGTTAAACAAAGTCAGTCAAATTTCACTTTTAGGACAGATAGATATAGTGGGAAATTTCTCCTACAGCTTTCAGGTCTATCCATTTTTAGATGTAAAATTTGCTGCTTCTGAGGAAAACTGCTCAGAACAGCAAAAAAATATGCCATTCTGGTTTAAACTGAATGCTGATCAACACCCATTTGTGAGCCAATCTGTGGTAGGTAGCACTGCACAATTAGGTTTAATGTTGTGGCAGGAGGAAACAGACAACAAATCCAGTGCATATTCAATTTTAAGAGTTGGAGCTATATGAAAATGAGAAAAATTGTCAAAACCAAACAACACCCCCTAAAAGAAGCAGGGAAATGCAACCAGTCTGGGGGCTGTTAAAAATCCCTTTTATTAGAAGGCCAAGTAAGTCACAGTTCAAACAGAAAAGAAAACGGAAAGGTCAACAGTAAAAAAAGAAAAAGCAAAACAAACAAAAAACAAAACAACAGCAACAAAAACGTGGTGAGAATGAAATCTGCAAGTGAGAAGAACAGGAAAGCCCACAGAATGTGCCAGGTGCCATGACTGAGCTCCTATGAAGAAGTTCTTGAAGTACTTCAAAACCAGGGAACCAGGTAGATAGTTATTGGCATTGCTTGATGACAAAAGGGCCAGAGGTGCAGCAGAGAAGTGAGATGAATTCTTTATATTGGCCTTTGCTGCTGTAGGTATTGGAGAGGTTCCCAGTGACCAATCCTTTTTAACAGAACAGAGATGCTAGCTTAATTTGAAGAAAATATATGGGTTATATTAGATCTGATAGACAAGTTGCACCAAGTAAGGCTAGGATGGTATTCACTATAGGACTCTGAAGGAATTCAGATATGAAATTACTGACCTTGGTCTGCAGCCCAACATTACAAATAGCTGCTATACCACAGGAGTGGAATACTGCCATTGCAATCCTATCTGTAAAAGAGCTGCAGAGAACATCCTGTCAGCTACAGGGCAATGAGGCTGCTGTATATCTCTGATAAGATGGCAGAATCTGTAATAACAAATATAAGCACATGGATAAATGCTGTTTGATAGTCAGTGGAGTTTCTCTAGAGGGAGGCCTTGACTTGCTAACAAGCTGTGTAGCACCTCTGTGAATGTGGATAAAGAGAATCCAGTGGATATAAAGAAGAAAGTCAGTTATTGGGTGTGACTGACTAAACCCCTAAGGGTAGAATGTGACTCAAAAGATTGAACCTCTATGACAGAGGAATGCTCAGTGGAGATGGGCAAGGGTGATGTGCCCATGAAGCCCACAGAATGATACAACAAAATTGACTTCTATCTTCACTCAAAAGGGATTAGAGGGTGGCATTTGTTTTAGATGAACAGCAGTGTTTGAGATGAAGAACAGCTGAGTGGATTAATTGGAGGTGGAAATATCTTTGTGAGTTAACCAGACCAGAACAGGGGGATGGGTGTGGGGTGGCAAGTAAATATGTGGCTCAGCACAACATAGAGTGTAAAACTAGCAAAAGTTCTTTAAAGAGAGCAACAGTATTCAGCTGATTTCAACACATATATTCCTACAAAAATGCTGTGCAGCTATGCAGGGAGGGAATTAGAAGGTCCAAAGCCCAGCTAGAAATTAATCTGGCCTCCATGGTAAAGGATAACAAGAAAAGCTTTTATAAGTATATTAACAGCAAAAGAAAGACCAGGGAGACCCTCCACCCCTTATTAGATCCAGGAGGAACCATAGTGATGAACAACAAGGAAAAGGCTGAGGTGCTAAATGACTTTTTCACCTCAGTGGTTAGTAGCAGGACCAGTCATGTTGAGGGAGTCAAACTCCCTAAGCTAGGGGACAGGGACCAGGAGCAGAGCGATCCCCCCACAATCCAGGAGGAGATGGTCAGTGACCTGCTGCACCATGTATGGTACACAAATCTGTGGGGCTGGATGGGATCCACCCAAGAGTGCTGAAAGAGCTGGCAGGGATGCTCACCAAGCCACTTTCTATCATTTACCAGCAGTCCTGGCTGACTGGAGGGGTACCAGCAGATTGGAAATCAGCCAATGTTACCCCCATATACAAGAAGGGACAGAAGGATAATCTAGGAAATTACAGGCCTGTCAGTCTGACTTCAGTACTAGGGAAGCTGATGGAGCAGATCATCCTGAGTACCATTATGTAGTGTATGCAGAAAAACCAGGTGATCAAGCCCAGTCAGCATAGGTTCATGAAGGGCAGGTCCTGGTTGACTAACCTGATCTCCTTCTACGACAGGGTGACATGCCTATTGGATGAAAGAAGAACTGTGGATGTTGTCTACCTGGACTTCAGCAAGGCCTTTGACAAGGTTTCCTACAGCATTATCCTAGAGAAGCTGGCTGCTTGTGGCTTGGATGTGCACATGCTTTGCTGGATAAAAAATTTTTATCCCTGTGCTAAATCAGAAACCTCACATAACATCAAATATCTTCAGGTAAATAAATTTTAAATTAAACATTATACCCTCCACACATGGAATATCCAGAAGAAGCTGGTCAGAGTATATTGACACGTCTTTGGAGGAAGGCCTTTCTTGAACTGAAAGCCACTTAAAAGGGAGGAAAGCTAGGGTTTAGCAATAATTTTTCAGGATAAGTGAGGGGGGAATAGGGCGGTGGTGGAGTCATACTGAGTTGGTGATGGAATTGGTTTTATTTAACTTCAGTAGTGATCTAGAAGAGAGTGAGCAGTGAAACTTCCAAGCTTGCAGGTGATACAGTAGCCTCTGAAGTAAGCGAAAATGTGTGCTAATGGGAAGGAAGTCTAAAAGGGAAGCTCCATCCCTGGCAGTGTTCAAGGCCAGGTTGGATAGGGCTCTGAGCAACCTGGTCTAGTGGGAGGTGCCCCTGCCCACGCAGGGGAGTTGGAACTTTAAGGTCCCTTCCAACTCTAACCATTCTATAATTCTATAAAAGAACCGTATAAACCCAAGGGGGTGGAAAAGCAGCAGATGAGCTTACATGTAGACAGTTTAACCCAGGGGAGACAAATCTAAACTGTACCTAGATGATGCCAAACTCAAAACTGGAAGTTCTAACACGGCAAGAAGATTTTGAATTAACAGTTCTGTGAAATGTTCACTTTAATTTGCTACCCCTACAACAGTGTTCAATGTTGGGCTGGCTTGAGGGAATACAAGGTATGACAGAAAGTGGCCTGGCCTGCATGATCTTCCTCAATAGTATGTCCATTTTGGGGACAAAAACTAGACTTCTGGATGTGCCCTTGTTTACTACCTTTTTATTACATTCAGACAATGTGCAGTGCTAGGCACTACTTGAAGACTTACTGCAGTCTCCTTATGGAGTGGCAGAAGCACAAACCTTGCAATGCTGGTCCTTCATATCTTGGATGATGATGTGGTAGGACATGATTGTTACATCAGAGCCAAAAGCCATGCAGGTAG
Organism: Hemiprocne comata; assembly: GCA_020745705.1. Lineage (NCBI taxonomy): Eukaryota > Metazoa > Chordata > Aves > Apodiformes > Apodidae > Hemiprocne > Hemiprocne comata. Next base: position 77,207,185 of record CM036587.1, on the reverse strand, counting down.
TATGACATTTTCAGGTTTAGAAAAACCTGCTCGAAATATAAGCTTACTCTGGCAATTGTTTTATCACAACATAAAATGAATTCCCATTTGTTATCTGAACTGCAATAATTAGTCAAAGGTTCCTAGTCTTTTCCAAATGTACTAATTTAAATCTAAAAAAAAAAAAATATATATAATTTTTGCACTTCCTTGGGCAAAGAGCATGCATATTTTTCAGTTCTTGCAATTGACTTATTAAGTGGCTACTCAGTTGTGTACTAAGCCCTCAGTACCAAGCTGCTTCTCTGGATTAATAACCTTTATGATATTTCATTAATATTAATTGTTAATTAACACTTATGGAACAGAGAAGGAAATATGCAGTCTAGCATGATTTTTTTATCATTCAAGCTTCATTAATTCAACATCATGGTTTTTCAATTATTTTTCATAATATACTCTACCAATGAACAACAATACTTGGGAGAATTAATCTCATAGTTGATAAACAACCTGATTAAAATAAAAGTTTTGTCTAAACATCCTAAACAATTGTTCATATCCTCTCCACTGGGACAAATCTTCAAGAGTTGCCCTGTCTGCTACTCTGCTAAGCTTTTGCACAATATCACTTCTTTTCCTTACATCTACGTCTTATTAATTTTGCTGTATTTTTCAAGGTTTAAAGGATGTACTGGGCAAAGCTTGAAGGCAAAGATTTTACCTTCTATTGGACCAGCTTAATAGAGCCAGAAAAATGCAAGCTTTCATATATACCAGTTCTTACTGCCATAGTTAATCCTATTAGTATTTACAATTCTTTTCTCCCAAAGTTTATGGATAAGTGTATGAAATACTCCACAGAGGAATGGAGAAAACAAAAAAACCCACCCCATTCTGCCCCGTCTCTCTAATTCCCTAGATTACCAGTTCATAACACTTTCTTCCCCCCTGTTTTTCCCTCATATGTATATTAGTTTCATTTAAAAACCTTTTTGAAAAATTAAATCAGAGCATTCACCATTCTTGTTTAAAGATAAATCAGTGAAGTTCTCTGGAAATAAAAATTGTATAGAGGAAAGACTATTGATAAAATGCCTTAAATTACAATACAGTAGCTATCTTCAAGTCTGGTAAAGTCAAATCCCCCAGTAAATTTCAGTGATAATAAGAAAACATGGGAGTTAAGCTTCCTCAGAAAATAACTTTTGTTGTGCTGTTTAAGGCAAAATATGTCCTTCCTGTGCAAGGAACTGGCAAAGCACTTGACTATCTTTTAGAACTTATTTTAAAATGAAAATAAAAAACCAAACCCACCTTTAAAAAGATCAGTCTTTTTGTGGTTCTTTGTAAAGACCCGTATTTCATCCATAAAGTATTGAAGAAAACATACCCATCTGAGAAAAGGCAAAATTAGCATAAGTTTTGTTTGCAAGTTGAAGTCTAGATAAAAGTATTGCTAGGTTTATACACTGCATTTCTATTGCAAAAAAGGTCAGCTGTTGTTTTGGATGACATTCTTAATACAGCAATATTTCACAGCTGGTAATTTGCAGCCAGTAATAGCCAGATGGTGTTTCTTCTAAGGTGAATTTAAGGCATTTTGAGCAGTTGGAAATGGGAGACTCATAACAGCGAAAAATCCCAGAGTATTCTAGAGCTCTTTCTCTCTAGGTTCAATAGCATGCATGATCACAGCCGAGATTAGACATGGTTTACATGGTAGCCAGTATTAAGGGACCTATGATAATCAGGCATAATGAAATTGTTTAATTTCTGACCCCTGTCAGATTTAAACTTCAATTCCCAGAGCTCATTGCTCTCTCGCTCTCCAGTTTTTGGTTTGGTTTTTTGGTTGGTGTTTTTTGTGTTGTTTCTTTTTTTGTTTACAATTTTTGTAGCTACTTTGGCAGACTTTATTTATAAATCATTGCCTCATTATGCAAGATATCGCTGGCGCATGTGCAAAACAGTTTATATTACCAGACACTAATATTATGAGATTTTTGAGAGCTGGAACAGAAGATAAAGGCATGGAGCTAAAACCAAGTATATCTTAAATAAAATGGGTTAAAAAAACAACAAAAAAAGGAGGGTGATGACTAATGTGATCTTGTGTGTGTTACCATATTCATGCGGCAAGACTATGTAATAATAATTTTTAAGGAAATCTGCTTGTTAAGAATGCAATTTTCTTATCATAATAATTTCCAGGCCCAAATTGTTTATAATTGGCAAGGGGATGGTAAACAAGGAGCTTCATGGATTTCTTGCCAGTTGGTAGTCTTTTCTGAACATTATTTAAGATAACCACTTGACGTAGTAATCTACCTTCAGACTATATCAGGGATAGACCCATTTTAGGGTAAAGCAGACCTGATGCTAAGCAACCCCTGTCTATCATTTAGGGACCTCTGTCAAGATGTCTATATATATATTATTAAGATACAATGTTGAAAAGAGTAAAGTGGAATAATCTTGTTACTCTTTAATTTCAAGGCAAAAATCCTAGTCCTGGTGAAATATACTGTCTTCAGGGCCTTTTTGTCCAGTGAGCAACGAATTTACCAACATTCATTTGTAAATTTTCCTTGTGATTTAGCTAATTATATGTTCAATGGCAAGAAGACAGAACATTGCACTATAGGGATCTGGCTGGTTGTGATGTCCAGTCTCCCCCAGCTGTAGGCAATGAACCATGTGTATTCTCTCACTTACTGGGAGAATATGAATACCAAGGAGAGAAAGTACTGCTATTTTATCTCAAACAGGACAGAAGTGAAAAGATCAAGCAAAGTGTCTAAGCAGAGGATTATGAAAATGTTGGGGGTTGTTTGGGTTTTTTTTTCATTTTTAAGAGGATAAAATTGCACTAGAATTATTTAATGAGGCCTGGTGGGAAGTAAGGAAGATTGATTAAATCTAAAGCTGTATAGTACTTTTACTGTTTAACTGAAAGACAAGCTTTATATATGAATAAAGAGATCATATTTTTTTTGTCTTAAAATTTATTTGGTTTGGGGGGTTTTTTGTTGTTTTTTTGTTTGGGTTTTTTTGCGTATGTCCACAGTATATGTATATCAGTACCTTTATTAAAAAAAGGTGGAGGAACTTTTGATTTGTACGTCTGGCCAAATGGTTGAGGGCTTTTACCTGGTAAGGGTTATTAACTGCCTGACAAGACCAAAACTCATGTCTGTTGTCACCCAAATACCTGAAGTTAGCATACTCGATGTGTCCTCTTACATCAACAAGGAGCACAATTCATGAAGTTGGTGAGAGAGTCTTGCATCTAGCAAGCCTTTATATGTAGCTATCCTTGAATATGTAATGAAAAGCAAATTCAAAGTAGTAGTCCAATGCTCCATAAATTTTAGAATTTATGGTGCCTTCTTTCCCAGGAAAAGTGGTCAGCCTAAGTGGCGTAAGTCATGCAGATGGCTTTGTTCTACATACTTTTCTGGAAAAAGAAAAAAGTGGGAGAGGTTAGTGGACATTTGGAAATAGGTTACAAGAACGTTCATGTCAGTATCTTATGGATTTTTTTTAATATTATTTTTTGGGTATCTGCTTTTTAGCAACCTGGTTATCAGAATCCCTTCCTTTTCTATATTTAAACTTTAAGTAGTTATACAGAGAAGCTCTATCTTGATTTTGGTAGTCACACAAGTCTTCTGTTTGGAAGATAAAGTAGAGCTCCAAGATGCAAGCAAACACTTTAAATCTGTGTCAACCAAGTCCTGCATGTATACAGAGGCAAAAAGCGAGGTCATTGTGTGATTTGGATCAAGGGGAATTCTTTGTTCTTGGAAGTTAGGTCAGTGGTAAACTAGATGTACTCTTAGAGTGTATCTAAATGAGTAATGATATTTCAACATTTTGAGTTTCTTTTGAAAACCTGAGTGCTGTAAGGGTTGTTTGGTAATGTGTAAGGGTATCTTTCCCCCAGAAAATAATTTTCCAATAAATTAACAAGTGTTGAATAAATATATTCTTTCCTTATTAAGAATATAATATTGAGGTCTTATATTGTCCTGTTTTAGCATGTGATGAAATGACGTTGGTTCATTTTGCAACTAATTGCTGGGGGAAAAATGCCAACAATCCAGGTCATGTCATACCAGTTGCACTCAGATATTCTGTGTGAGAGAGGAGGAAAGAAAAAAAGTTATCAGAAAACATGATGTTTCTCAGAGGAAGATACAATAGTGTTGTTTTGTATGACACTTGTATTTTTAGGTTTTTGTTTTGGGGTTTTTTTTTATTTGTATTTAGACACTGCTGAATTACTGTTTCCTGCACTACAGAGGAGGGAGGAAGAAATGCATGGCTGGAAGACAAAGATTTATAAGCCAGAAACTGCAGGGAACTTAGTGGTGTTGTAAGTAAATGTCTAGCCCAGTGGCACCCCAGTGAGGGTCAGACCTTTGAAGGTGAAGTAGCCATCAGAATGAAGTGTGTTATTCTACTGGATACATAGGACAGAGAGATTACCAGCAGGAAACAAACAAAATCTATTTGTGCCTTCAGGACACTTTGTTATAAATTTGATCCGTTTATGCTTCTAAAAGGTTGTTTTAAATGCTAATTAGCAACAGGAAACCAGAAGGACTTGAACTGCAATCTATTGTTTTGTTTAACGTGGAATGTAGTGAATCTTGCCCAAAGTGCCAAAGACAGCAATAGGAAAGCTGCTTGTTCTGTGCATAATGAAGTGACATTTGTGTTGCCCTTAACCTTAGCTTTTCCCCTAAGTCTTTAACTTGAAGAACTAATTTGAAAAAGGCAGAATTCGTTCATTCTACCTAACTATAGCCTAGGAGGAATTTGGGGAAAATTGCTAATAACCGTGTCTGTAAATGTGGAGTGGCTATTTGTGTAAAGACCACCTGAGCAGATATGCTCTTAAAACTGCATCCAGGGTGACCTAAATTTGTTAATTAGTGAGGGCAAAATGCAGTCAGTGAGTAACACAATATATGCCTGAATCTTAAACAAAGGTAACAGTATTATCTGGATGTGAAAACCGACCATGAACAGCAGTCATCAGAGGACTTTGTACACTGATTTTTCACCAATGTTTGATTAAGGAGTCAGATGGAGGAGGAAGAGAGTGAAGTACAAGTTGTTGGTATAGAGTATTTAAACTTTTATTACTGCTCTACTGATCTGACCAACTATTGAATCTCTTTGAAATTATTTTTCTTTGCTTAACAGAAATTTCTTTCTGGAGATTTTGAAAATATATATATGTAGGAGGACCAAAGATACTACTAGCTGAAAAAAGAATCTTTGACACTGGAAAACCATAGAAGTCAATCCTTTTGATTTATTTCATGCGTTTTGGGTTTGTTTGTTTTTTGTGGGGTTTTTTTTGGTTGGTTTTGTTTTTTTTGGTTTGTTTTTTTTTGTGGAGGTTGGTTGGGGTGTTGAGATTTATAATTTATATATATATAAATATATAATTGTTTTAAAGTGTATCTCTCTCAATATGCGATCAATAATTTCAGAGAAAATGTGTCCCCAGGTGATCCTAAGTGAATGGAAGAAATACACAAGTGGAACTGCTGTGGAATTTGGAAAAGGATTTGAAGTTTTAAGCTCTATCTATAGATTATTCTTATTTTAACCTTTGCAAAACTTATGTATGATATTTGTATCATTTAACTATTTTTTTGTCCCTTACAACTTCTCTGAGTTGCTGTGATCCCAGCTGCAGCAGTACTGAAATGTGAGAACAAGATACAGCTTTTTTTCTTGGCAAAGTCAACATGCTAAGTTTCATTGTCCAGCCTTTTTAGAAATTCAAAAAGAAAATTACTGGTTGAGAGAGGTGATGCATATACTCTTTAAAAGGAGATTTATTTTTTTTTTAAGTTATACAGGAAGTGGTAAGGTTTTTAATCATTAGCAGAAGATACTGGACCATATACTAGGCTGAATTTAAGTCACTGGGGTTCAGCATTTGAACATCATATCCTTCATGTCGTAATATTTCTAGTGAAGATCTGCATGTGGTCAGTAATAATAAGATTCTTTAAAATCCTTTCTTCAGTGCTGTTTCTGTAAACAATTTTTTTTCTCATCTTAATTCAAATGCTGACATTACAGATAACAGGAAGACAGGATCAGTTCAGCTTTTTGCAGGATGTTCATCTGGAGATATTTCTGCTGAAACAATTGTCACAGCTTGATTTCCTTTTTTTTTTTTTTTGGGGGGGGGTGGGGCGGTTCTGTTGGTTTTTGGGGGGGAGTGTTTCTTTGCATTTTTGCTTTTTAATTCTCTCTTCAGCTTCCTACTTCTTTATGATGTGCTAGCAGTCATGGTATCATGGCCCTGTTGAAAAAAGCATGTTTACTTTACCAAAGCTGTCTATCTTCTTTAACTTAGATGCTGATAGACCTCTGATGCATCAGCATAAGCCTGCAACATAATGTTAATAGTTCCAGCTGTCCAAAGTGTTAGTGTAATTGCACAGAATCAGCTTTTCCCTCTATTGCTGTTTTTCTTGGACATCTAGAAAGTATTTTAAGCTAAACAAGTAGATTGGTAATCAGAATGGTCTGGAAATTAATTAAAAACTGATAATTGACAAATTTGTTCAATCTGGGAATAGGTCAAAACAAACCAAAGAGTCAAAAATGCTGTAGCTGGCACATGAAAAGTGCCAGAGGAAACAATTTTCAGTACTCAAAAGGGAGCTTTTATTTTTCCAAACTGAGGAATAATACTGTTTTTTGTTTGTTTGTTTGTTTAAATAACACCCCCCACCACTGCCATCCCACTGTTTGAGAGAGATTACTTTCTACTCCAACTACTTACCCTTTCAAAGATACAGACAATAAAATAACCCATAATATTCCTTGCACCAAAAGCCTTCTCTGTGCTGTTGTCCTGTGGAAGCCGTCAAATGATCTTTGATGAATTAGAGGAAGTATTTATTTGCTAATGTTTTTAAGTATTTTGTCTCACATATCTGACCAGCCCTTTCTCAGGGAAATATGAAAGGCAGTATTTTATTTGTGTTTAATTTTTTTTTGGCAGTCTGAGTATGTGCTACAGATGGTAGCACATCCCCCCCTTTTTTTTTTTAGTTTCTTTTTTTTCCCCAGAGGAAAGATAATTTTCTGTCATTTTGTGTGGCAAGGCTTTTTTTCTTTCCCTGACACACTTTTGTCACATTGAAGTTGAATTAGTTTAAACCAACTGCATTATATTTTTGATAAGTTAAGAAGTAGTTCAGTGCTCTATTCGTTTGCATATATCTGTTGGTGAAACTGAGGTTGTTGGTTTTGCCCTTTAAAAATTAAGCCACTTCCTATCATAGGTTAAGATACCACCTCATTTCCTTCATGTTGTAACATTTTTTGTCATCTAGATACTTGAGCAATTTATCCATTAACACCACCCTTGAGTCCAGATGCTACTGAGGTGACTGATACTTCATACTGATTTTTATTTCTAAGTGAGAAAATTAAGATTAGTAAGAAAGTTATTATACTGTTGAGTTTTTCGGTTTTGTCTCTGTTAATTTTTTGTTGTTATTGTTCTTATTTTTTTGTTCTTGTTTTGAAGAAGGAATATCCCTGCATATAGTAGTGCCCCAAAATAATGTAATAGAGAGCAGTGTATCAAAGGACTATAGCTGTGATTCTCTGTAAAATATTATTATCTACAAGGATGCCTGGAAAGAACCTTTTAGAGTGCCTGTTCAATAGCAGGCGGGTTGAGAAGGCACAGGGAGCCATGAGACCTGATTGTACCCTTTAAGGGGGGAACTCTTTCAAACTCACCACTACTTGTCCACTCTCATATCTGCAGATATGTTGAATAATTGAAGCTGCTTTTTAAATTTGTTCTCTCCTATGTATCTCAGCTTTGTAGCTGTTGACTTTTACCTGCTTTAAAAAGTATCATATAAAGATTTAAATAAGAAAACAAATTTTGATAAGCAAAAACATGGTGAATATTTACTGGTTTCATACAGCCTTGTGTTACAGAAATAAAAGTAGAGAAATTAGTTTGTATAATCCAGACATGTAGGTACTGAACAGTAAGGAATGTTTTTCTAAGTTAAGCTTTTCGAAATTTCTCCAGCACAGAAATAATCAAAGAGTTAGGGGTTAGCATGTGGGCAGGATTTATAAGCTTTCTGAGTTTGGGAAGGAGTCAGTTCAGGGTTTAGATACTATTAAATTTGAAGCACTTATTTTGAAAGTTCAACAGGCAGTTTTGCTAGTCTAGATTTTAAACATGCACATGTGTGCCAAAGCTCCCTTGTACTTTGGGGGCTCTGATTATGATGCTTTGGGGAACCTATATATAGGGATACTGTCACTCCTGAAATTCATTGGCTCAGCCGGTTGGCTTTTTGTTGTGCCATGTCCTGCTTACAGGACAAAATGAAAGGCAACATTACCTCTGTTATAAAACATTCTTAACAAAGTGAATGAATAGAACACTGGTGATCTTCCAAGATTTCCTGGATGGAGTGGCATTTATAAAGCTGAAATTTTTCAGGAGACAAGAATGTGAAAGAGGAGTTTGTAACTGCCATCAAAAAGCTTTGACATGTGCCATCTGTGGTACTAAACCTTTGATGTCCAAATCTGAACTGCCTTTGAAGAAGTCACTTCCAAGAATAGAAAAGAAACTTAGAAGGTTGCTTTGAAAAAGAGAGCATGACAGAAGGGACTAAGTGTACAAATGGTACCTATTTTTTTTTAATGTAAGAAATGAGGTTGCACTTGAATTACATGTTTTTTGCAGTGATCACCAAGCTCTGTTCCTAGAAGAAATAGAAGCAAATATATATTTGTTGGTGTCCTTTGTTGTAAGCCTTTTGTATGCTACATTTTGAATGTGAAGAATTAAGTAGAAAACACAAGAATTATGGTGGAGAGGGGGAGGTTGGAATGGAAGATGACAATGAGTGATGATGTTTAAGATGGAGGATCAGTGCCGTTAAAGCAGATAACAGAGAGATGTCTGCAATGCCTGATTGCATTGGCATTGCACAGAGAGGATGAGGAGCATGAGGGGGAAACAAGCCTATGAACACTAATATCAGAGAAGGAGGGGGGTGAATCTTATTTCCCCTTAGTACTGCTGAGGTTGGAGAGTGAGTTAGCAGCTGGATTAGTGTTGGGCAACCAGCCAAGTCAATAAACCAGAAAGGAATCGAATTAATGCTTCATCCTCAAGCCAGAATCTGATGTGCAACCCTCATTCTGCCAAGGAGGTGCAGGGTAGGTGGCCTCAGGTACTGAAACATGGTATAGCCCTTGGATTCACATATATAATGGGAGCAGTGACAATGAAACTGGAAGCTAGAGTGCTTGTTTTATAAACAGAAATATTTCAGTGGCATTTTGCTATGCTGTTGCAATACCACATTCAGTCTTACTGCTGTTTCCTTGCTAAGTAGTCGGAAAAAATAAATAGAGGTAAATTTTATGTACTTATGGTAGTTGATGAAGTATAGTTAGGTCTGGTCCAAGTTGCCCAAAGGTCCACAATATCTACTATAGTATACCATATAATTTAAGTATAAAATCTAGATACATTGTAAGGTTTATATAATACTATTTCATGTATAATTTCCTATTTCCTGCTGGTTTATTTTCCCACTTTCCTGAGAGTACCTATCAGGTTTATTATTATTTGCTTAATATCTACTGTGTACTTAATAGAAAATTAAAAGAGTCTCTTACTTTCAAATTTCTATCTTTGTTGTAGTTGTGATAGGACTTCATGAACATTTTCTTCATCATGATATTGCAGTATTTGCAGTTTTTTTCTTTTTTATTCTTTCAATTTCAATTTATAATCAAGTGGTTTGCTCAACATCAGAATACTGCACTTATTCAACTAAAGTTTAATTTTCTAACTCTCACTGAAATCTGTGAGGGAAAATTAAACTTTCCCTATGGTTTTGTGTAAGGGATGATTTCTTTTTTGTTTTTTAGCAGGAGGCTCTATTGTCACATTACTTGAAAAATAAAGGCAGCATAGGAGAGTTATTTAAATGCATCTAATTTGATATATGTTGTAAGCTGTTGTCAAAAAACCTATTTAGAATAGTTTAGTCAATGATTCCTCCCCAAAGTTTTTAAATCCTACACGTGTCTATAAAAGGGTAGGAATAGGTATTCCTTGTTACTTTGTATGACAAATGTTAAGGCATTTCAGAAAGGTACCTGCATTCAAACCTGTGATTAAGGAACTATTACCACAATTAAAGTCTCTGACATATGAACTGAAGGAGTACCTTGTTGCAATGGTTGCAGTTAGCTTTCCTTTCTTCAAAAACAGTTTTCATTATTTGCTTGCTGTTTGTGCATTTGGAAACATTGGTACTGCTCCCTGACTCGTGAAAAACTTTTTGGGTAAAAGCAGAGTTTTTCCAAAATGAACAATTGGGGATGTGAAGTGAGAAGTATTGAAAATTTTTAAAACAACTTTTTGGTCAGTAGTTAAATAGGACTGGCTTTTCTGAATTCACACTTTTTCGCCCTCTAGTCATGTCCTAGTTTCACTATTGTCCTGTTGGTACCCTCTGCCTTGTTTGAAATGCACTGTATGTAGCCTGTAGCTCTGGCGCTGATGCAAATGAATAGAGAAATATTTTTACTCTTTAGAAGGCTACTAGGATCCATTGAAACTCCGAATAAGGAAGGGCTGATTATATTTAAGTGTTTTAACTGTGCAGAAAAGTAATGAAAACGTAGCTTGCTTGGCATAAGCAAATTACATTGTTGACAACACAGAAACTAAATGTGAAAGGTTATACTGACCTTGTGGTTTAGAAATTAAATTACAGATGGGACATTTCTGTTAATATAGAGCCATAAGTTACAATTACTTTTTGCTAGTAATGAACAGTAAGGTTAAGACAGATTGGTAACAATAAACATTATAACAAGTAATGGAATTTTCTGATGCGATTTCGACAAAGTGATTTGAAACCAATAGCAATCATACCCAGCTATGGTAATGAACATAGTTAAACAATGCTTTACAATCAATATGTGCAATTGATAAAATAAGTCATAAAGACTTGCTAAAAAAAGGTACTCTCCTTAGTTATGTCTCTGGATATCATGCAACCCTCCTTCTGCCATGCAGCATTCAAGTGTACTCTTGATTGGGACAGGAAATTTATATTAGCTCTGTCTCTGGATTTCTGATTAAGTAAACCTGCAATCTTCTTCGTGTGAATGTTAATATAATCAATAAAAACCAAATTGAAATAAGGAATGCAGTTGTCACCTGACAAATTCACTCTGGCAACAGGTAAAGGAAAGACAAAAGCAAAAAAGTTGCCTATGTTTTAGTTACTGTACTAATGGGGAACATCTAAGCTGAGCAAATTATGGGGTCACACACTCCAGTGTCTGACCCTTTCAGTACTGAGGATGGAACTTCCATATCAGCTGTCACGTGTTTCCCTGTACTGAGGTTCATCTCTTACAGGTAGAGCAAGGCCTTTTCAGGTATGCTGCTGTCTTACTACTCTTAAAGAAATTTCCTAGGACATGAAAGTACTATTTATTATCTCTCAGTGAATCTAAGAGCATAAATAATATCGTAAGAAAATATCTCATTTTCAGTGACAGAAAATACAAATATTATCTCTGCTCTGCCTTAGGTGGTTTATTTTGAGTTTGTTTTTTTTTTATTGTGCATGGGGTTTTGGGGTTTTTTTTTGTTTGTTTTTTTTTTGTTTTGTTTGTTTGTTTTTGTTTGTGTTCTTTTTTCTCCTGTTTTTTGTAAACCCCACAAAACAACAAAAAAAAACCCAACAACCCAATCTGTGTGATGTTTTTCATAAGTATTCATCAGATTTGTAAATGGTCATGTTATGCCCTGATTAAACTAAAAGTTTGCATGGAAGATATGTTGCCATGACATATGTCCCTTCCATGCTAAAGTAATAAGCTATCTATATATTGAACTATCTAACAGGAAGAAAAAATTCATTTCCCTGATTGTTATTTTTTCTTTTCAGTCTTTCCTTCCTGGCTTACGTGCAAGAGAATTGTTGAATTACGTCAAAGCTCATTCAAAGAAATTAAAATCCGCACCTGCTCATAAAAGCAAAAATAGATTTACTGGATAATAATTATCATGTGAATGTTCATCACAATAGTTTAAAATAATTTTGTGGGCATTTTCCATATAATTTTCCTTAAGACCAGCATGGTTACTCTTGAAAAAAATAGAAATAATTGATTTATCTCTGTCATTATTAAAGATACTTCTTTTTAAATCTTCTAAATGGGAAATTGTGGCTAGAATTTTTGCATTTTTAGAAAACCAAAGGGCCAAATTAGTTTGAACTGAAAGTGACCCAACTAACTCTCTTGTCTGTGGAAATGGCTGGTAGCAGAGTCTAGAGGAAAATGCATAAGAAAAAAGAAATATACTCACTGATATTTAAACTTCTCAGAAAACATCCAGAATGGATGCTGGTTTACAATGGTTTCTGGATTTGAAATTGTAAGGAGCTTCAAAGTTTCCTAAATGACTTTTCAATCCTTTCAAGAATTACTTTTCACTTCTGTAGTGTCTTCTGTAATGGAATAATCAGTTTTTTTCAATGGCTTGAATGTTACTCAACCATAGACCCAAGCTTTGCAATGAAGTGAGGATTTGGAGTCCTCTTCTTTTTGCATACCTAATATAAATAAGCTCATATCTCAGAGGAGTTAAAAAAAAGACGCAGACTCTAATTGTGAGGGCAGGGTGATAGTCTGGATAGTGACAAAAGTATTGTTATGGTTGCATCTTCATCTCTAACATTATCATTCATTATGTTCCTTATATAGAAATACTGACATTTTTTTTCCAGTGCCTTGTAAAGATTGTGAGCCATGAAATGAAGTGCTTACAGAGAACATAAACTCTTTCAATAAATAAGCGCAGTTTATAAACTTCATAAACTTCCTGAAACATCCTGTATTATAATTTATATTGAAATTTCATATGTAAATTGTAATATCTATTGTCATAAATGGGCTTTTGCAATGTTTAAAAACTTAGGCTCCTTAGAGAAATCAGTGAGCATAATCATAGATCTCCCTGTTTACAGAGATTTTGGTAGCGGGAAGCAGTGCACGTAGACTTTGTAAGCTTTCTATTTTTAGTGTAATCAACACAGAGAAGATGGGTAAACAGGAGCTTCTCAGGATCTGTAATCCATACACAGATACCTTGATATTTACTGACAAACTGTTAAAATACTTCCCAAATATCTGGTATTTCCTTTCAATATGTAAATGTCTAATCTGTGAAAGGACTTGAGTGTCTGAACTGAGTTTTAAATGCCTTCATTTTATTTAAATATAATAAAAAGGGCTTTAAACCAGATTCGAAGGGGGATGGGGATACAGCTGGGCTTGCTAGAGAGGTGCCTGGGTGTTGGGGCTCAGCACCTGTGGGGCAGCATGCTAGTATTTTTCTCCTCTCTGAAATGCTTATACACTAATGCACAAAGCATGGGGATTAACAGGAAGAACTAGAGATTTTTGTGCAGTCTCACGGCCATCATCTCATTGCAATCACTGAGACATGGTGGAATAACTCACATGACTGGAACGTTGTCATAGATGGTTACATCCTTTTTAGGAAAGGTAGGCCAGCAAGGCAAGGTGGTGGAATTGCTCCTTATGTGAGAGAGCAACTGGAATGTATTGAGCTCTCCTTGGGGGTAGATGAAGAGCAGGTTGAGAGCCTGTGGGTAAAGATCAAGAGGCAGGCTAATACGAAGGAGAATGTTGTGGGTGTTTATTACAGGCCACTAGATCAGGTTGGGGAAGTTGATGATGCCTTCTACAGACAGCTGAGAGTGGCCCCACAGGCCTTGGTTCTCATGGGGAACTTCAATCACCCTGATATCTGCTGGGAAGACCACACAGCCAGGCAGGTACAGTCCAGGAAGCTCCTCCAGTGCATTGATGATAACTTTTTGACTGAGGTGGTGTAGGAATCAACAAGGAGAGGTGTACCACTAGACCTAGTATTGACAAACAGGGGACTGGTACAAGATATTAAGGTTGGGGGAAGCCTTGGTTGTAGTGACCATGAGATGGTAGAGTTCAGAATCATGTGCAGCAGGTACGAAGCATCTAGCAGGGTCAAACCCCTGGATTTCAGAAGAGCTAACTTTGGCCTTTTCAAGGAACTGTTTGGAGAAATCCAATGGGACAGGGTACTGGAAGGAAAGGGGGCTCAAGAGAGTTAGTTAATATTCAAGCATCACCTCCTCCAAGCTCAAGATTGAAGTGTCCTGAAGAGTAAGAAATCAATGTAAGAGAGCCAGGAGACCTGAATGGTTGAGCAGGGAATTCTGAACAAACTTAAGTGGAAGAAAAAAGTTTATAGATCACTAGTTGACCACTTGGGAGAAATAGAAAAATGTGGTCTGCGGATGTAGGGATGCAACAATAAAGCTAAGACCTCCTCAGAATTAAAAGTAGCAAGGGAAGTCAGGGACAACAAGAAAGGCTTCTTCTTTACATTGGAGGAAAAAGGATGACCAGAGGAAATGTGGGCCCACTGCTGAATGAAGTGGATGGCAGAGAATATGGAGAAGGCGGGGTTACTTACTGCCGTCTTTACCTTGGTCTTTACTGCTAAGGCTGACCCTCATGATTCTCAAACTTTCCAGACCACAGAAGAAGTCAGGAATCACAGAATCACAGAATCATCCTGGTTGGAAAGGACCTTGAAGATCATCAAGCCCAACCATAACTTAAATCCACCTAACATAACCTAATCTACCGGTTCAATGCTTAAATCGTGTCCCTAAGCACCACATCTATATTTCTTTTGAACACTTCCAGGGATGGTGACTCCACCACCTCCCTGGGCAGCCTGTTCCACTGTCCAACGACTCTTTTGGTAAAGAAATTCATTCTAATATCTAGCCTAAACCTCCCCGGGTGCAACTTCAGACAATTTCCTCTCGTCCTGTCATTATTCATTTGAGAGAAGAGGCTAACTCCCACTTTCCTACAACCTCCTTTGAGGTAGTTCCACCTCAACATGAGGAAAAACTTCTTTACTATGAGGGTGATGGAGCACTGGAACAGTCTGCCCAGAGAGGTTGCGGAGTCTCCTCTGGAGACTTTCAAGACCCATCTAGACGTGTTCTGTGTGATCTGCTGTAGGTGTTCAACAAGACCAAGTGCAGGGTCCTGCACTTTGGCCACAATAACCCCAGGCAGCGCTACAGGCTGGGGGAAGAGTGGCTGGAGAGCAGCCTGGCAGAGAGAGACCTGGGAGTACTGGTTGACAACTGGTTGAACATGAGCCAGCAGTGTGCTCAGGTGGCCCGAAAGGCCAATGGAATCCTGGCTTGTATCAGGAATAGTGTGGCCAGCAGGAGTAGGGATGTAATTCTTCCCCTGTAGACAGCACTGGTGAGGCCTCACCTTGAGTACTGTGTACAGTTCTGGGTCCCTCACTTCAAGAAGGAGATTGAGGTGCTGGAGCAGGTCCAGAGGAGAGCAACTGGTGAAAGGATTAGAGGGAAAGTCATATAGGGAGAGGTTGAGGATGTTGGGGTTGTTTAGCCTGGAGAAGAGGAGACTCAGGGGGGACCTCATCACTCTCTTCAACTACCTGAACGGAGGTTGTAGTCAGGTTGGGGATGGGTTCTTCTCCCAGGCAACTAGTGACAGGACAAGAGGGCACAGCCTGAAGTTGCTCCAAGGGAGGTTTAGGTTGGATATCAGGAAGCACTTCCTCATGGAGAGGGTGATTAGACATTGGAATAGACTTCCCAGGGAAGTGGTGGAGGCACCATGCCTGGATGTGTTCAAGGAAAGGCTGGATGTGGCACTTAGTGCCATAGTCTAGATGGTGCGGTGGTGTTGGTCATAGGCTGGACTTGATGATCTTAAAGGTCTTTTCCAGCCTTGGTGATTCTGTGATTCTGTTCCTGCTGTAGCAGGGAGGTTGGACTTGATGATCTTCAGAGGTCCCTTCAAACCTTTGTGATTCTAAAATTTTACCAACTTCTGAAAGACTGTGAGGATTGTTACACTCACTGTCATTTTTATAATTAATGTTTTCTTTCTTTGCAGCTCTAGAAGCATCTTAGTCCTGATACTGTCAAGCAGCTTGGGTCCAATTTCATACAAAACCCTTACACTCAGGGAAAAATATATTTTTCCAGTTCCTCTCCAGCCTCCTGTAACTTTATCTAGAAAATAAGAAACTAATTCTCTGCTGTGCAGAAATACTGCCCATAGGCTTCTACTTGCAAGAGAGCAAGTTCAGCACTGACACTTGTATGTGGTGGAAGTGTCTATAGGTACAACAAAATATGGGGACTGAGACTGGAAGAAAGATTTAACTTCCAGTATCTCTCTACCGTGAGTATTTCCTTATGGCTAGGTGAGGTTACACCTGGCCGGCTACCAACTCTGGTACTCTTCTGAGTAACTTCAAAACATCGAGTCTTACCTAATAGTCTTATTTAGGTCCCCCAATGCCTGAACATCACATGTTCCAAATTGCTCTGACAGTAAATTTATACTATAACATTACCATCATTCTTTGCAGGACTAAGTTTCTAATGGCAATTGCAGAGTTCACTAGTTGAGAATTGAGCAGTTAAAAGTTAACCAAGATTTTGGACAGGATAAAATCACTGGGGAATATAGGGACATCTATAGCCAGAAATGTAATGTACTTCTAATGATTTTGGTGACAAAAGAAGTGTTTAACCTCAGAGACTGTTCTGCACCTGGGGGAGTGAGGTGCAGCATGAGAGAGAGGCGGGCCAACAACAAGTAGGTTGATAGGATAGCCTTTTTAATAAGATAGCAACAAATGACTATATATAGACAACAAGTCTTATGTCCATTCAGATGCACCCCATGGTTGTGTATCATCATGCAGAGCATAGATGGATTTCCCATGGCAAGCTGCAGCGATCCTGTCCAAGGAGAGAGGTTCATCCATTGAGCTATTATATAATTTTCTTACAAGAACAAAACTGAGTTCATAAAGGATGTTCTCCTGAGGACTTCTTGCTGCACTTCTAGGTAAAGGTGAGGTCAGGTAGGTGGTTTAATTGCTGGTGCAAAGTCAGAGTTACCTGCAAGCTCCTCTGTTACGATGAGCTAGCTGAGTTTGCCTTTATGCCACAGTTTTATGCAACACAGCTCAGCCTAAAGCCAAGCTGGATAGGCAGCACAGGGCAGGTCAGAGTCTACTCAAATTAACGTGATGTGTATCACTGATGCCTTGGGGTAGAGTGGTCAGAATCCCTATGTTGACCTCTTAATCCACAGACTTTACTCTTCCTGAAGATGTTCCAAATTACAGATTATATTAGGAAGCTGTTCAGCTAACAGAAAGTTTGCTGACAGGCTGTGCTGTTATCTCTGTCATAACAGCCACCAACACACCATGGGGCAAATCAGCAGGTTCCCCTACAGAAGATGCTCATGCTAACATATGGACTGCTCAAGGCCTAGATATGAAGAACAGTAGGGAAAACATGGTCTGTTCAAAGTCAGTAACTCAATACAGTGTCTTCTGCAAGGCTCCCAGTACAGAAAGCAATGAGAATATCTAAAGTGGCAAACTAACCTCAAAAATCTTTTATTTTTCTTTCCATTGTTTTTAAGATCATTGTTAATCTAGAAAGGACCTTTAAGTTCACTGATAGGTCAACAAAAATATAGGCAATAAGTACAAAAAATACATAGGTTCACATTTTTTAAGGCAGCTAGCTTAGCAGTACAAAATAGTGGAAGTGCAATCCATGTAATCTTTCGCCGCTCAGCCGCTCAATAACCTAATCTTCTTTAATATTTCTATTTCTATCCTTCCTACTTTATTTTCTTCTGCAAATCCATGAAATTATCTAATTGGGAGTTAGGTAAAACCTTTATTGATCTTTTTATTTCTTTTGCATTGCTAGTATGGCACATCAGATGGGATTTTTAAAGTGTCAGATTTCAAGGGCAATTTTATGATGCTTAATAATCTTTCCGGTGGTTAACCACAGCACCCTTTCATTAACAAACAAGCAATCATCGTTTTCATTTTTTTTTTCTTCACTCATTAAGATGGTAAATGAAATAAATAGCTTGTTAAAGCTGGATTGTGGGAGCTTCTAGACGCCTCGTGTGCTGAAAAGAACAGATTAATGCTCTTACCACTGTCTTTGTATGTAGCTCACAAATTATACACTTGAATCTGATTTGCTGCAAAGCAATGCAGATTCATGTAAAATAAGTCATACAGATAAGACACAAGGGCTAAAAATGAAAATACATTTGTAAAAAGGCTTTGTATAGCCTGAAAAATAGGCAAGAGAATTTGCATTACCCCATACATTCAAGCATTTTAAAAAAGATAACTCCACACTCAGCCCATCAGTCAAAATAATTTAAAAGGCAAGAACCATTTATCTGGGAAGTGTATTTGACAATAAAATCCTAGAGTAGTAATTACAATTGGCAGATTCAAGTCTGCTACTGGTGGCAGCAGTCTTACTAAGAGAAAAAAGATACACAATTTTTGTAATGTTCTATTGTGCATCAGGCTGTGTTAATCTTGGACATGATACGCTTCACTGGAGATGGAAGGGAACTGCATAAAAATTGCTGTTGTAATTTGCTAGAATAAATTCATTCTTTGTTTTAAGGGCAATAAAAAGAATCTGAAAACAAAAGGAACAGGGAAAGAGTATTACTGATTCGCATTATGGAAACCACTCCAAGCAGACACCAGAAATCTTTTAAGGGTTCTGTGCTGGCTTTTATTTTCCTTTTCCAAAATGGAAGTTAAACATGCTACTTCAAATTCCCTGGGTGCTGGAAACGTAACCCCTCAAATAGGCAAGACGTTGCCACTAAGGGTTTTTCTTTCTTCTGTGGATTGTGTTCTTTGCTTCTGCATCTGTCTAAGCCTAAACTCAGCAGAACCTGACCTCAATATACTGGCCTCTAGGTGCTGCATGCTCTCTACCCTGCTCCAAATATGTACTCAAAATTGCTAATTCTGATTGGGAAATTTTTTACCAAGATTGTGCTTATGTGGCGCTGCCTAACATATAATAGAACAATGGTCCCGGAAGACTTTATTCTGTGTGTTTGAGGCAGCATAAACAGAAAACTACATTCATAAGGGAATTAAATCCTTTGCTCAAGACTGTGCAACATACCAAGGGAACCATGAAGAGGGCCTAATATCTCTAGTTGTGGTCCAGCCCAGTTCTTCATGGGCTGCAAATGGGCTTCTCCAGCTCTATTCACAAGCTGAAATAAGTGTCTAGCCCCACAGGTTGCGTGCACCATTCTTATGTGATTGTTCTTGTATATGGCTTGGGCACCTCTGCACAGATCTGATACTAGTCAATGCCTGCAGCTTTGTTGAGATATTTACAGTTCTTCTCACCTGTGTGTTCTCTTTTTCCATGTTTTTAATTAAAGATTCACTTTCACAATCAACTTCCATTCAGAGGTCCAAGTAGTTCTAAACTCAGAATGCTCAACTTTACCTGACTATTGTGAACCAAATCTCTTCATCTCTTCTTGAAGGAAAAAAATATTGAAAATTATTTGCTTTTAGTGTCTTGTAATGGCTGAGTTTTAATCTGATATGACTTTATTTTAATTGTGGAAGTTGTGAGAGACGCTCTATAATGGCCTTTAATCCAGCAACATTCCTGGTGATGCGCTCCTCGCACTCGACGAGACGGTAAGAAAGTTTTGGTTATTTTTAATTCAACTGAAAATT
Source organism: Hemiprocne comata (assembly GCA_020745705.1). Taxonomy (NCBI): domain Eukaryota; kingdom Metazoa; phylum Chordata; class Aves; order Apodiformes; family Apodidae; genus Hemiprocne; species Hemiprocne comata. The sequence goes on along the minus strand of CM036587.1, from coordinate 77,187,441 downwards.
AAAAAAGAAATGTGGTGCTTCACTAAAGAAGATGTTTTGAGCTTGAAGTTTCCTGCTTTTCCATTCTGTGTATTGCAAGTCTTCCCTTAGGCTGCTTGATGTCCTTACAACTTGCTACTCTGTATGTATACCTGTAACTGTTTTTGTTTTCTTTATTTTTTTTGCCTGCTTTTTCCAGAAGTGTCACGTGTCTGATCAGTGCGTTTGCCAGGTTCACAAGTGACATCACTATTTGGGGCAGTATCACAGAAGATTGTGTGCTGTCTCTTGAGAGCTTTCTGAAAAGACAAGAAAATCCACTTTCATGTTGTTGAGGGCCTTTATTCATAATTCAGTTGCTGTCTTTATGCACTGTTCTGCTATTCAGGCATTAAGCTGGACTAGGAAGATTTTTTTGTTGTTGTTATTAGTCTTGATTCTTGTTGAGGGAGGACACACTTATTGCTTTTGGCAAAAATACCTTTCTCTACTGCTTTCCTCTTTCTTCATTTCTCTTCCTGTTGTGATCTTTCAAATTATGTTTTTACCAAAGGGAAAGAGAAGAGTGTTGCATTCAAGCTCACTCAATTCTCTCCCTTCCACTCCAGTCTCAGTTTCAGCCTGCGTACATCACAAAATGCATTAGTCCTGTTCTTTTATTAACTCATGTTTCAGTAGCACTTGAATCCCATTCTGAGTCAGCTCTGACCATATCTAAGGCTTGTGGTTTGTTTGTTGCCTTTTGGAGTTTTATATCCCTCCTCAGCTGTTTTTGTCTGACTTCCTATTAATCAGAAAACTATTTGGGACTTTCAAGCTCATGATGAAAAGTGAACCGTGTCGGCAAACATAATTAATCTCATGACCTTTGGGGCTTTATCCATCGCAGTTTGAAATTCTGGGAACTGCCCACTGATTTCAGAACGTGAATGGTTGTGATCCTTTCTGTGTTGTGGTTAAGCCTTCTTTACATAATGGAATGCTAGAGCAGAAACACCCTCCCCCTCACCTCAATATAGTAGGAGCAATCTAGAAAGGAGGGATCATTTCAATTTGGAAAGTATAACTCAAAGTCTGGAAACTCGGTGTGCAGATTTCTGCCCAGAAGCGGATTGCCTATGTGTATCCCTCTATTCTGCTCTCATCAGACCTTGACCTGGAGGACTGTGTCCAGTACTGGAGCAACCAACGTAAGGACAAGCTCTTGGAGTGGGTACAGAGGAGGGCCAAAAGGGTGATCAGAGGGCTGGAGTACCCCTCCTATGAAGACAGGCTGAGAGGGTTGGTGTTGCTCAGCCTGGAAAAGAAAAGGCTCCAGGAAGACCTTATAGAAGCCTCCCAGTAGCTGAAGGGGCCTACAGAAAGCTGGGGAGGGACTTTTATAAGGGCATGTAACGATAGAACAAGGGGGAACAGTTCTAAATTGGAAAAGGGTAGATTTGGATTAGATATTACAAAGAAATTCTTTATTGTGAGGGTGGTAAGACACTGGAACAGATTGACCAGAGAGGTTGTGGATGTCCCCTCCCTGGAGGTGTTCAAGATGAAAGGTCTTTTTATTTTTGCTTTTTCATTTTCTAAGAGCTTTCCAGAGCTGCACTGGCCAACTCGATTGCACAATTTGCTTATGGTGGGGGTGACAGAGCACTGGAACAGGCTACTCATGGAAGTTGTGGAGTCTCCTTCTCTGGAGATCTGGAGAGGGCAACAAAGATGACTGGAGGATTGGAGCATCTCCCTTATGTGGAAAGGCTGAGAGAGCTGGGACTCTTTAGCCCGGAGAAAAGAAGGTTGAGGAGAGACCTTTTTAATGCCTACAAGTATCTAAGGGGTGGGTGCAAGGAGGATGGAGCCAGACTCTTTTCAGTAGCTCCCAGTGACAGGACAAGGGGCAACGAGCACAAGCTGGAACACAGGAAGTTCCATTTAAATATGAGAAAAACTTTATTTATGGTGGGGGTAACAGAGCACTGGAACAGGCTGCCCGTGGAGGTTGTGGAGTCTCCTTCTCTGGAGATATTCAAGACCTGCTTGGATGCAGTCCTGAGTAATGTGCTCTGGGGGATCCTGCTTTAGCAGGGGAGTTGGACTAGATGGTCTCTAGAGGTCCATTCCAACTCTGAAAATTCTGTGATTCCATGATTTTCTAATTCACTGATTTTGTATAAAGTTATAAAACTATACACATATGTCTCATTTGAATTCAGCAGTTTTCTGAGGCTTGGCTGTGTGCATCTTCCAGGCAAAGCCACTATTTCCACAAATATAAGAAACTTCTTTTAAAATTGACATCCCCCCCAAAAAAAGTCACAGTGGATTTGTATTTAAAATGTGAGTAAAGAAAAAAGCAGCCCAAATCAAGGATCATGTTTCTATCGTAGTTTGCACATTTTACATTAAAAAAAAACCAAACCAAAAGATAGAATTATCCTGAAAGTAGTTCTGTGTTTTTCACTTCCTTAAGAGAAGTTAAATTGAAAAACAAGAAATATGGCTTTGAACCTTCTCTGGCTGAAAGCAGCCTAGATCTTGTACTTTCAACTTCCTGTGTAGGTTCAAAACTTCGGAACTACTATATGAAATGTAGGTGGTACCATGAACATTGACATAGTGGTTCTTTCAGCAGCCAGATTTTGGAATGGATTAAACACAAGCTCAAGCTATGTTTCATTCCTTGAAATCCTAATTTGAAAAAAAGATGTCTCTGCAGTCCTGTATTAGGCACCTAAACTTTCAGAGACTTTCCAGTTTGCTGTTTGGCTGCTTTCTGCTCAGTGTGAATGTGGTTTTACGACTGTTCTGCAAAGTTTCCTGGTTCTTTACACACACTGTGCAGCAATGTACCCAGGCCTGTAGCTTCAGGTTTTGCATTGTTCATTATGGACCTCGTAGACAGTAAGGTGCCTGCAAGTGCCTAAGCTTTTTATTGACTCGAATTGCTGATGACCTTTTGAGGATGCTTGTTTGTACCAAAAAACTTGTATTGTATCCCTCAGTATTTTACAAGGATTTTTTCTCCAGAATTCAGGTCTCTCTCAGTTCTGCATGGGAATATTTTTCTATCAATCTGACAAAAGCTTGTTTTGCTTATTGAGAAAGCTCTTGCTTCACCCCTCATCCCAGTATCATAGGTTATTAATTGTGAACTCTTCCCATGGCTACAGTTTAGAACAGTAGTAGTCACTAGTGCTTTTTCTCTCAACCTTCAGAAAGCATTTTCCTCGCCCTTGGAAACAATATAGAGACACAGAAAACTTTTAATGACATCTTCTGAAAAGAAACCCAGGCAGCACACAGTTGGAGTATGTCCTGTAAGCATATGTTGCATGGATGTGTGTATTCACTTATATATGTGCATATGTAAAAATTTGAATGTATAAGTAGAGTGTCTATCTCTACATGTGTACATGCTCATTTTAAACATACCCTATAGATCACATAAGAAAAGCTGAAAGTTGTCACAGTTTTTAAATGTAGTTTGACACATTGTATGCTAGCACAGCACTGTAGAATTATAAATACTTGGGAAATTCACAAGTAAGAGGTGGAAATAGCATAATTTTTTCAGAGGTCACCTGGTCAATTACAGTGTGTCTTCATCTGTATAAGAAATTTGCAGATGAGCATAGTTTTCTATTATCAAAATCTCAGTAGGGAAAAAGAAAAATTATTTAGGTGTACTGATCTCTCATGACTGAGATAAAGGAGGATTTAATGAGATCACTGGCATTGCTTTGCCCCTATTCTGTAGCTCATTATTCAGGAACACTGTGAGAATTTCTGGAATCAAAAAAGATACAGAAAACTTGAAGGCTTTTATTGAAGGAAGAGGCAGTCAGTGATTTGGTTTTCTGTTTTGTTTGGTTTTTTGCTTTTGTTTTTTTGTTTTGTTTTTCCTGTGTATCCTCTATGGCAGTTGATGCCTGATATTACATCGTCTGATATGCTGGGTATTAGTACCTGAAGTAATAATCAGGTGCCATCAGTAGCTGAATCAGGTGTCATCAGTACCTGAAGGGGGCCTACAGGAAAACTGGGGAGGGACTTTTTACAAGGGGTAGGATGAAAGTGAGGAGTTGGAAGAAATTAATTCATGTGAGGGTGGTGAAACACTGAAACAGGTTGCCTGGAGAGGTTGTGGATGCCCTCTCCCTGGAATTGCACAAGGCCAGATTGGATGGGGCTTGGAGCAACCAGGTCTAGTGCGAGATGTCCCTGCCCATACAGGAGGATTTCAACTAGATGATCTTTAAGGTCCCTTCCAATCCTTTCTGCTGTGCTGTGACTGGTCAATTCAAGTTCCTAGTTTGAATCTCAGGTTCTCTTCATAATTTGGAATTCATTATATCAAGCGAAAAATGCTTAGTATCTTAAATTCCTTAGTTTTCAAAATCCTTTGTTAATCTGATTTTTATCCAAAAAAATAGTAGATTAGGTTATTTATCTTCTAACATTAAAACTTCCGGACTGTCATATGAATAGGTTCCTTTATCTAAATATAAATACTTCTGAGTTGTGGCTCTTTTTCCCAGGTCACCTACTAGCTTGTTTGATCACTATGTCCAAATCACTTCACAGAGATCTTTCCATATGGTTCAGTCTGCTTTCCAAGTTGACTTCTCCCACACTGCGACTTGATGCTGTAATGTAGAGAATTAGAAGGCTGCGTTGCAGTCCCATCTGTTCTGAACTCCTGTATTAAATAACTGTTTCAGATGCAAGAGAAATCATACTCACTCCAGAGAATTTTATGTTGCTGTGAGTAATATTTTGGAAAAAAATTAGTTGTAACAGTAAAATAGATGAAGGTGGGCCATTAAGAGTTACTAACTGTTCATTTCCTGTCTCCCTCTCTCTCTGTCTTCACCAAGGACACTAATGTTTGTTACGTTACAATTAGTAAAAGTAGTATTCCGACCTTCAACTTCCATTTGTATTTCTATTTTTTTTCTTTATCAGATATAGTTACCTTGTGTTTACCTGCATAGCGTAACAGTATTCCAAGTAAGGCTTGCCAAGCAGGTGGTGTTTTTTTGTTTGTTTGTTTATCCATCAGAAATGAACTTCTCATTTTTGACAGATTTTTCCATTCAATTTTTTCAATCCAAATATTTGATCAAATATTTCAGATAAAAAGAATGATATATTTCACAGTGGCCACTTATTTAATTTCCTGGTTCAAAAGTTATTTCATTACAAAATTTTACAAAGATTTTAAAGAAAATATTACATGTCTTTATTAAACAATTGTGTACCAGGTTTAACTTCAAAAAAGTTTTTATATTATCAAATCATACATTCTGAACAGCTGACATGATTCTGAATTGTGTGTGTGTAATTTCCAAATATTTTTCTGATTATGACACCATGATCTAGGCTAAGTAGAGTATTCAGTATCTCAAAAATTTCAGTGGATGGTGGGGAAGGATAGTAAGAAAAGAACTTAGTTTTAGCTATGAAATCTGTGGTAAAAATAATTATGACCAAAAGAAAGTTAAAGAAGTTAATTATTTTTTATAATTTATCTGTTCAGTCCTTTAACTGAAAGTAACTCAAATGCTTATTGCCATGATGAAGACAACAAAGCCAGGCTGAATACAGCTCTTTCACATCACTCTAACCTACATTGCTATTTCTGTTGATTTGTAAGCATTCATAATTTATCTGATGCATTTGGGTTGGACATATATTCTTTGGATTAAAAAGTATGTGTGAGTATGCTCTGTTATATTTAGATTCTGCCCTAATAGCTATGTTTTCCATTAAGAAATTGCCATTTCTTTGAACAGTTGCCAGAGGCCCACAAGAGTAGAAGAATATATTTTACTCAAATTTTTTCTCCACCAGACAACTTGTCATGTTAATATGCTGGATTTACCTTGACTTAGAATTGGGAATCCTGATAATGGCTTTGACCCTTTAATGTTTAATTTAAAAAAATAAATCCTGTTTATCTTTTTCATATTAGAGTTTGTCTCCATTATAATTCATTCCTGATTAATAGTTTACAGCAGTGAAAAGAATTGTTTTTAAAATATCAATGCACTTAATTGGATTATTAAATGGATTACAATTTTTGCGGTGTGTGAATTTTTTAGCTTGTTTCCTTTTTTGGTCATGTGCTTATCATTGTTAAATGAGAAATTAAATAAGCTTAATTTACCTGCATCAAAACCCAATAAATTTTGTATTATCATTTTGTTATGACTAGTATTGCCAGCAGAATATGATTTTTCACATCAAAAAGTAATTTCTGATTTTTTCTTAAATGATCCTTGCTTTTGTGTCAACAGCTCAAGTTTTTTGAATGGATTGGACTAAATTTAACAACCTCTTTTCCTGAAAGAAGGGTAATTGCCAATTAACAGTTTCACTTTGCTTTCTTTTTTAATTCTATAGCCTTTACGAAGTTAGTTTCACTGTATTATTTCTGTGCTCTCTTCAAGTATCTTGTAATGGCTACCATTAGAAGTTCTAGGCCAGACAGAACCACAGCTGGTCTGTATGACAATTCTAAAAAAAGTTGCATTATCAAGTCCTAATTTGAAAGTCAATTTTTTGACAGGATGGTCATTACGGAAGTGAATGAGGTGAGGAAATTATCTTACTTCTTTTCAGATGAATTATTCAACAAAAAAATTAATGAAGTAAGCAATAAGGTATGCTAATACTAGAAGCATGGATGCAACCTTAACCCTGGAGTAATTCCTGACACCTAAACAATTTTTTGTACTTCCAGTAAATTTGGATTAATTTTTCTGGAGGGGTTGTTTTGGTTCGTTTGTTGTTGGTTTGTTGGGTTTTTTTTGGTTTTTTTTTTTTTTCTGACTGGCTCTGATCTTTGCAACAAAGTGATTCAGTTTGACATGTTTAATCTTAAATTCCAACATTAAAAAGTTGCATAAGTGTTAGAGCAATGTTTTTGTTCAAATTAAATTGATCTTAACAAGTTTTACTTGAGTGGAAAAATGCCATTGAATGTTGCTTCCCTAACAATTTGAAGATCTGTTTTCTTAACATATGATTAAAACAGTGCTTTAATAAAACAAATGTGTGTCTATATAAGAGTTGTGGGGTTTGGCTTGGGTTTGTTGTTTTTTTTTTAAATAATACTGTGAGTTTAACTGTTTGAAAAAAAGAGAAGGAAAGGTAGCTTCTAATGCATGATCTTGTGATGCCTGCAACTTTAGAGAAAAATTATTTTTAAAATCAGGCATTCTGGATGTAGCCATGCCAAAGTACTGCAGTCTGGTAGGTTTCTTGAACAGTGTTTTTTGTTAAATAACAGTTCCTCACTAGACAGGACTAATTTGTTTTGGAAGTCAATTTGAAATCTAATGTTGACAATTTGTTTTCCCAAAATCCTGGGTAAGAATGTCATATTTTCTTAGATCTTGTACCACAAGCTTTCTTCTTTTTTTCCCCTCTTAACATACAGCTTTATATTTATTTTATTTTTCACACTCCTAGATGTGGCATAATACTGCAAGAGACAGAAATCAAAGGAAACCATTCACTTAGATCTTTCTTTTGCACTGTGACAAGCATATTGCCAAGATATTAAAGTGCAAGCTCCTTATTTTTATTTTTTATTAGAAAACCTTAGAGAGGGGAGTACAGCAATGATCACTAAAAGAGTGATAACATAGAAAGCACAAAAGAATAAATAGAAGAGTATAGTGATAATTTTTTTCTTACTTTATTTCCCCTAATTGGAGGATTTCTCCTGTATGTTGCTTAAATTGCCTAATTTAAGTAAGAATCGTTTTATTTTGTGCTCTGTACTGAGGCTTATCTTTCAAAGGAATGAACTTTCCTTTGAAGATTGGTGTGTCACCTGTTTTGTTGGGTTGCTGATCTTGTGATGTAAACTGCTCTTGCTCTGCACTGGCTGATAGAGGTTTTATTTCCATCTCTGTATTACAATGTTGTAGATGACTGCAGGGCCTTTGTGAAAGCCTTGGTCAATTTGCTTTTTCCACTTCTAGCAAGAGTATGTGTAGTACAAAAGCTTCCCATATATTTTTGGTTACAGATTTTTCAAGCACTGTACAGTCTTCTTGCCTTGGGGAGAAAAAATGTAAGTATGGTTTGAAACAAAGTTTCATTTTTGTTTGTTTGGTTTTGTCTGGTTGTTTTTTTAATTGCTTCCAAACCTGTAAATCTCAAACCATGGGACTGCAATCTGTTCCCTTTTCTTTGAGTAACTGCTTATCCTGGACTCACTCCTGTTGCTTTTTAAGGCAATACAGCCTTTTCCATATTCTCATGACTGTAAACATTCTCTCACTTTGTGACATGTTTTCCAAACACAATAAAAACCCACACACAATTTGTCATGGTTCTGATCTTCCTCGCGGTTCTGTTAAGTCATAGCTGCTCCTATCTACCAGATGTCACAGTGTTTCCCCACAGAGCTCTCTGGGGACAGGGGAGTCAACAGGCTGCCTCTTGTGGGGTTTGACCATAAGCCTCACACTGACTTAAATAGTGGATCTGCACAATTTTACTTTAGCTTTCCCCAGGCAGGTACAGCCTGCAACCACTCTCTGTGGGAATGAGCATATGCAAGCCACTGGGAAGTGGGCCCATTTCCCCCAGAGATGTGTGGTGAATGTGGGGCTTTCCCAGCTGTGCCCCTCTCAGTGCTCCCTCCCACCTGAGTCCCCTTTAGAGGTAGGGCTAGGATTGAGATGTAGGCAGTGCACCTCAAAGCATGGTGCTTAGAGGTTTTGTGTTTAGAAAGCATCAGAAGACTGTTACAGAGAAAAAAATCACTGAGGGTGATATAATTTATAGTATTTTTTCCTTTTTTTTTTTCTGAAGCAGAGTGAGAGAGAAAAGGAGGTTGTAATAGGACCAGGAGACCGATATTTGCAGTAATTTGTCATTTATAGTCAAAGAAGATGATGAAGGTTTTATAATTTTTTTTAATGTATGTATTGTTACATGTCAGTGAGTTCAGGTACCTTTTGTGCCATCTGAACACTAACTTATGTGACTAAAAAAAAATATAAATCATTGCTCCGCACAAGATATTTTTTTGCTCTCCCTGTCATGCTCTTTCTTCCCATCAAATTAAATTTTGTTTGGATTCATACTGTATGCAATTATCACCAATACATAGAAAAAGAAAACATTTGTAAGAAGAAGGTGTATGTGCAAGCTGAGAACTGCTCAAGAAGTTAGAAGTTTCTTTTTTTTCCAGCTTCTACTTGTTTGGTTTTTTTTTTAAAAAAGTTGACCTTTGTCATAATTTTGAGGTGACAGTTTCTTTTTTCAGTGTATGAATTGGTATTGAAAAATAAGATTCAAAAGCAGAAAAATCACAACAGAACTGGGTGAATATCAACTGTGGAAAAAAAAAAATCACATTAAATTACTGTGAACAAACGCAATCTAAGAGATTTTTTTGACAGTACATGGAGACCAAGTTCAAATTAATACAAAATGCAGAAATTTAATTCTAATCCTGACAGAATATTCATGCTTTGTTTTTAAGATATAAATGTTTGAAAACCAGGGATTAAATTGTAATATCTACAAGGAAAGAGAATGCTGGAAAAAGTATGAGCTTTTATGTGTTTTTTTTTTTCTTTTGCTCAGTAGCCATTTCACAAATGTACAATGCAAACATAGACAGACTACTCCTTCCACTTTGAAAATGCATACTAAATAGTGTGGATTTCACTGCCACTAAATACTTTCAATCAAATGGCAGAATACTGGTTTTCACTCCCTTTCCTCTTCCAATCCCTAATTCATTGATTAAACAGTGCACCAAATGGCTCAAATGATATGCTTAGTAATCTCACTCTGTTCCCTGCCTGAACACACAGCAAACCGAGCATATGTCGCCAAAGATGTGGCTGCCAGCCTTTGCTTTGTTTAGTCTATGGATTTGGCAACCAGGTGTTTTGGAGATCAGGACTGAGAAGTTGGCACAAGCATGCAGTGAAATCTGCTCCAAACTCCTTGCTGTCATTCGATTGAAGCTGTTTTCACTGTTCTCTTCCCTTACACAAGTCCAAGATGGACTTCATGTTTTAAAATAACAAGGAAGTTTTGAATGCGGTTATTTCCACTGTGTTGTGGAGTCAAAAGATTTAAGATATTTGTAAATATTATCTCTGTATTAAATTAGATCTCTGACACTGCTAGTGGTAAAACTGTTGTGGGTTCATTAATGCTGATGGTAGTAAATCTTTTCCCAAACCATTTGTCAATGTGTGTCTGCTCTAAGTTTGATCCCCAAGTAATGGTTGATTTAGCTGGTTTAACTGTATTTAGTTAGTACATTCGTATTAGGAAAAATAATGAACTAACCTAATTTAAGTATCTGTATGTTTCGGTACTGTTTACAAAATTAAATCTCAAAGAAAGAACAAATTGCTCTACCGCTTGTTGTTCTCAGAGGTTACACTTTTAGGATTTTTAATGTAAACTTCTAATCTAAATTATAATGCTTTCATACACTTTTTCTAACTCATTAAAATGCTAATGCTACCTTTTAACTATTAGTAAATAAAAAAATGTTTTTTTTAATTTCAGCTTCATACCATCATCTTGAAACTTTCTCCTGGCCAAATGTTACATACTCTCCCATGGCTTATAATCCATTTATGGGTGTTTAGTTCTGTACTTTTTCTTTTCTGAACAAAATACCTTTGGAGATTTATTTTCCATAAATATATATTAGACTCAGCATTAGTGTGTGTTTTAGACTATTTTTTAAAATTCTTATCAGTGTTTTTTATCCTTTGCACAATTCTTGTATTTGCATATAAAATTTTTATGTTGAAAGTGATTCTCAAGTATGTAAATATAATTAATGTGTGCTCTAATTGAGGTCTAATCAGTTCCCTCAAAGTTACTGGTTGTGGTACCAACATATTTATAATAACATTTAATAACACCTACATGAAAATATATAGATTATGATAGTGTCACAATATAAAATAGTTTGATTTAATATATGAAAACAAGTAATCCAAAATTGCATTTAATTCTCAAGTTTTGGATCTTGGTTAGTTAATCACTGCCATATCTGTTTTACAAGCTGAGAATAGGCTTGATTAGCTATTATGTTTATATTTGCTCACAACCAACTAATTTTTCCCCAAATACAAATCCAAGTTTATGCTGACGTGGATCTTCAGGTGCAATTAGATGCAACTCAAATGTTTGACACAGCAGTAATACCTTTCTTTGACCAGAATTATACTATAATGGATATTTTATAAATTTCTTTTATTTTATGTTCTTAATGGGTACTTTTGGAATAAATCAGGTTCATGACTTTAAATAGTATTATAAGAAAGGTTGTTTTTAAATTAGTAAATGGGAATCTGAGAAACTGTTCATTGTAAAAACAAACCAAAACCAAACCATGCGCTGCACGTGGACAAAGTTGGAAGCAAATTTGTTAATCTCTCAGCCTCAGCTTGTCCCAAATGTAAAACAGGAGAACAACGCTTCCCTGCCTCATTGGTGTGCTGTGTAGATGTGTGTGACATATGCAGTGTACAGGTATCATAGTTCTGTATTAACCTTTTGTTTTTGTGTGTGAGTGTTGGCCTCCCTGTTTCATAATATAAGTAATCTTCTGTTTTATCCTTTGCTTTTTGATATTAGCTTTTAATTTCTCCTTCTTTATGGGTTGGACTGGGTTCATTTTCATGCTAAAATTAATGGGGTTTGCTAGCTAAGGGTTGCTTTTTTCAAGTCTTGTTAATCTACTTTTTCCCCACAGAAGAGTGTTCAATGAAAACTGTTGGTTTATTATGTGGTTACTGCAGAAGTGGTGACTTTCACTCAGTATGACATCTCTTCCCATTTTATGTCAGCATGCATCCCAAAATAAAACATAAGCCTGTTCTGTGTATTTTTAAGTGCTTAAAAAATGTGTTAATAAAAACTATCAGCAGTGTATTTACTAATCATTCATAGCTAAAACCATAAATTCAGGATGAGTCCTCTTCCTTGGGTCCAGCATCTGCCAGAGAAGGTTATTTTGGATTTCTGCTTTGTAGTGAATTTTCTCTCTCACAGAAGGATCTTTGATCCCATTTTCTTCTTCAGCCTAATTTTGAGATGGTGACGGCAGGAGTGGACAGTCTCTCTTTTTGGCCTTTTCCTTCCTCACAGGAAATCATCTCACATTTTGGAGAGGCAGCCCTCAAACAGAATTTTACATTTTATACAAAAACTCTGGGGGGAAAATGTCAAAGTATTTTTTGAAGATGGATTAATATTGTTAAATCTGGGACATAGCTCAGTTGAAGGAGTTGCCTACAGTCACAGGCTGATCAAGGCAGTTGCTCTTTGAATACACTGTAGTATTTGTTCCCACTTGTTTTCATCTTTTTGGTCAATTTAGTGTTCACTTGGGTCAAGCTGTGAAGTCTGCAGCAGAAGCATGCCTCTACTAATCTGGTGCTTTTTCTGAAACATCTAATCAGTTTGATTGATTGAATACTGATTGACATCTCTCCTTGCCAGTAAACATCTCTGTTGTACTTTATTTTCACATTGGTATCACAGCAGAAGTTGCCTTCAAAAGCACAAAGGCATGTAGTTAGTTGTATATTTGGATTTAACTTTTCTGCCCAGCTTCTGATCTTTTTCCTCCTCCAGAGAAGTATGAGACTTAAGGCTTATACTTTACCTTCCCCACAGATTCTTTTTAACAGAACGGCTAAGGGCCTTTTGTGCTTCAAACCAAAGAAAGCACAATGTTCTGTGAGCTAGTGTGTTATATACCCTTTTGTTCAAAGTATCAACTACTAGAATTTTTGGTTTCTCCTCTAAATAGTAAACAACTTCTAAGCTGCCCAAGCTGCCCAAGATTTCCCTCTGCAAGAAGGGGAAGAGAAGGGGAAACTCTGCTTTGAGAGAGTCATGATCCTAATTATTTTTCCAGTTATAGGGAACATAAAAAAATGGCATCAGGAGGATGCAGGAAAACAAGGCAAAACAGCAGGAGTTCTGGGTAAAGTTATATTAGTTGGAGAAAGGTTATGATCAGACAGGTAAGCAGGTGTCATAATATGGAGGGAATAAAGGAAAAAAGGGTCCATTTGTGCCAGTCCAGCAGACGCAACCCTCTGTCCCTACCACTTATAGAGTACTATATGGATTTGTTAGAATTTCCTTGGTGTTCCAAGCTCTGTCATTACATTTGTGTTTTATATTCCAGCCCATTTCCAATTCCAAATGCACCATTTGATTTGGTTCTCTCATGCCATTTTCCCACAGAATCAGACAGGACAGGATTTCTTTTGTGAAGTCAAGAAATTAACACGATCAATGAGAAGCAAAAAAAAAAAAGGATTGACTTTTAAAAACCAGGAGAGAATCACAGTTGGAGGGAAGTGGATCCTGGCTGCTGCCAGGCCTGAGCCATCTCGTTAGACAGACTGAAGCTAATCTTGATACTGCTGTCAGAAACATCAAGAATGACAATGCATGGCAAGATTATTTTGCTTGGTTTTAGAAGATGGTGAGATCAATTCATCTAAGGTACTGAAGACGTGAATTTATTACTCTTGTGCAAAGCTGGTAGAGGTAAATGGTGAAGTAATTTTCTCGACTGGATCTTACAAAGCAGTTGTACACAAAGTCACTGTTTTCTCAACTCTGAGAGAAGACTTGGTTTCCTGACAATAGAGACTGTTTTGTTATCTTCTTCGTCCCTCATCCTCTTTTCTCAACCCTCATGTGATTTTCATGCACCACCTGCAAAAAAAAGACTCAAATTAACTTTTTATATTAATGAACATCTAGATTCAGACAGGACGTATTGCTTTCCATTTTGCAGAAATTAGTTTGATTACTAAAAATATTAGAAACCATAAAAAGTCACCATGGTCGTGAGTATCAGAAGGTATTTTCAAAGCTTAAAAATCTTAATTAACAACTGTACAATACAACACACTAAAATACAATTCTTTTTCACTGTTAATAATTAGAAATTTGCTACCTTTAAAGATGGAGGGAGAAGAGACCTGAACCCCTTACTAAAATACACAGTTTACTATAGTACCTATTTTACTGCATCTATGGTGGATCCCTTTGTCTACATGTTCATTTGTTTCTGAATTCTACTGAGTCTCTGAACTCTTTCATAATGGCATTTTGTAAACTATTTACATTAATAAATTTTAAATTTCTTTCTATTCAGTCTTTACTGAGTTTGGTTTTCTGAATGAAGATTGTTGAGTTGGTCAGGCTCTGTTTTCTTTGACCTTTAATCTTTTCAGATGGCTCTGCACAGTCAGGATATAATACCCCTTCTAATCTGTTTAATTTCTAAATTATTCTTTACCTGCCTCTGGAGATACTTCCAAATCTATCTGCAGCCTTCCAAACCTCTGCAGTCTTTCACTTGGAGTTGAAGTATATAGCATGGAAGACAGTAATGTCTGGGAAAATATAATTTATATTCCTCCAGCAAAGTATTTTCTATTATTTTCCATCCACCTCTTTACCCACCTTACCATTTTGATGATATTTCTATTCTAGCTATTTCAGCACTATTAATGTTTTCAGTGTGCTCATTTGCAGTGACATGTCAAGACTTTTGCCTGAGCAGACACAGTTAATTTAAAACTCAACAATGTATATGACTCATGCAAATTTGCACAGCGTGACTTGACTTGCACAGTTCTAATCTGCCATTGTGCTGAAAAATTGCATACTATTGTTCAGTTCCTCTGGACTTTACTAGTTTAAAAGACTGGCGTCATTATTAAATTTTGCAACATTGCCATATATCCTACTGTCCAGAGTGTAAACAAATACATTCCTGTGAGTTAAAAACTGAGTTTTTTCTATGATGACAATTGACAGCTTATTCTATTTATTTCCATTTACCTTATAATACTTCAATGCACAAATAGTGTTTAAGGAATGTTAACTAACTGCCCATCACCATGTTCTTCTCTCATGCACCTGGGGAGGCTAGTGTTATCTCTGTTTTGCATGTAAGGAAACTAAGACAGACAAGACAGAATAAATGAGACATCTCACAGCGGGATTTTGTGTGAAAAGAGAGCAGCAATTCTTTACCCTTAATTTATAGAAGATTTCTTTACTGTTTTGAACAATGCTTTTGAGAATATGTTCGAGCAGGGTCTTGTAATCTGCAGTGATCTTCATGATAGCACTCATCACATCATGGAGTCTTGTGGGAGTTGTGCATCTTATATTTTTACAAAAAAACAGCTCTGAAGCCCATGGAGCTTCCTGTCCTGCGTAGCCTTTAAAGTGAGAATGCAGGTAAGCACATCAAATCACCCTACTGTTCACAACTCTTCATATTATTTTTGTATTCGCACTTTTGCTCATATAGAAACTGTGAATATTTAAAACTGAGATCATTATCTCCATACGAGTAGTTCTAAGAGGTTGGTGCAGAAGATCTAAAACTCCCAAGTTTCAGGTTCTGCTGTAGTTTAATATATTTATTTATACTCTGGACAGGAAGATATGCAGCAATAAAGCAAAATTTCCTAATGACTTAGTCCTGACAACTTAATATATTCTGGAAAGGTATATGTGAGCTGCCTTTGAATCGCTTGTTGCCATCTACTCAAAATCAATTTATATTCTGAGAAAACAGGAAGTCTTCTGCTAAATAGCTAAAAACTAGGAACTTCTCTGTCTATTCAAATTTTACTTGTTTAATCCAAAACTATATGTTTTTCAGATGTAATACTTCCTAGGTATCACCTGTAAGATCTACTTCTCTTTCCTCACAGTCATGAGTTTGGTGGACTACTACTGTTCAGACTCAGTCTCTTCATCCCCTTCAGGTCAACCAAATCAGTGTTAGAACATTTTCTGTGGTTATTTAGGAATGTTGTTACAGAGAGCAGAGGGAGGGGGAGGGAGATGGGAGGGAAGGAGAGGAGAATTATAATTTTGAATTATTATATTTTTTTGAGCGTATAGATATCAACAATTACTAGATAAAAATAAAAATATATTTGTTATTGGATTAATACTAAAATCATGTATATTTTTAGCTAGTGATGCTGTGATTTTTTTTTATTATTATTTTTTTAATATATCTGTCTCCTAACTGCACTAATCTTTGATAGAGTTTCTAGATAACATAGTAAGAAGAGTGTTTTCCTTTACTGGTGATAATTTAATTAATTGTTTCAGTTTTACTCTGTATCCTTTTATTTTGGCGTTATAATGCAGCCTGAACTGAAGTACCTTATTGATATTCACCACACTTCTTATGACAACGTTAAATTGGGAAAAATTCTATGAAAGATGGTGGAATTGTATTGCTATCAAATTAATGCAAAGCAAGAGAACTCACTTTGATATTTATTGTGTTTCTTTATCTTCTCAGCCAAATATTTTGAAACATATGCTTCCATTTGAATTACAATAGATAGATTATTTTATTGGAAACAATTTCTCTTCCCGAGGAAAATATGAAATATCTTAGACCCCTCCTCCTCTTCTGTAATTTATAAAGATGTATAGAATGAGAGAAATTTGTAACCTAAAGAGCAACAAAAGGTTAATCTGAAATACCACATATGTCTCTTCTCTGTTCCAGGGCTTGTAGAGGTAAGATTTTTAATAATCACCTGAAGTTTAAGGCTTTCTATTTTATTTAAAAAAAAAAAACAAAAAAAAAAAAAACAAAAAAAAAAACCCAACAACGATAATAACAGCACTTGCATAGTAATTACTTGATCAGTCGGTGGTTGAAGAGAGTTTTTATGTTCCACCTGCATTCTACTTTTTAATTTGATTGCACTTTTGACATTAGCTTCCCAAATAAAATAGGTACATTTTTCCTTTTGCCAATTGTGTAATTACATTAACTTAAGGTAGAAGGAGAAATAGATGGGTTTGTGTGCTTCGTTGCTAGAGTAAATTTTTGTGAAAAATACACAGCTGTGTGCTGAACACTAATTTGTTTATCATTTCATAAGCATGCTATGCCAAGAAACTGTGTCTGGTAGTGTATCTAAAGAGATGGTGAGGACCATATTTTGGTGCTGATTTATTATCTGAAATTCATACCTGACACAGTAGAAGTTATGTTTAAAAACCCATGGCATAACAAGCAGCATTCTGTGAGCCAAAAATCTCAAAAGACCAGAAACTTGGAAAACATTTTTGCTGCTAATCTGGTTGTATCTGA
The DNA here is from genome assembly GCA_020745705.1 of Hemiprocne comata. Taxonomy (NCBI): domain Eukaryota; kingdom Metazoa; phylum Chordata; class Aves; order Apodiformes; family Apodidae; genus Hemiprocne; species Hemiprocne comata. The sequence continues at coordinate 77,170,289 of CM036587.1, read as the reverse complement.
AGCCTGCTATGGAATAAAATGTTTGCTTTAGACAAACATTGTATGTACTCCATTTGAACAGCTTTCTAAAAATCATTATATACATTTCATTTCTTTATGCAATGTAATGTGAACTTTTAGAACCTATACAAAATGTGCTTATTGCCTTAGGAAAAGTTCTCATTTTGAACTGAAAACACAAATAAAATTTTTTTCCCTTCTGCAGGCCTGAAAAACCTGTGAAATTAAATACAAGGAGTTCCTAGAAAAGAATGCTGATCTTGCAAATGCTGATATCATTTGTGGGGATGTAAGTGGACAAATTTCTATTCCAAATGATTAATCTTAAATCCCAAAAAATTGTTTAGAAGTTAATTAAATAAAAGGTCTCAACTTTGTCAAAACAATTAAAATGAATGGTTTTAAAGCTTGGTTACATCTCTTTTTTTAGTAAGTCTCACTGGAACTAATAAATTTACACAGGGTTAACCAGTATCAGACTCCAGGCTGGGGTTTTTCAAAAATCTGGGATGAATAATATCTTAAAGGAGGCTCAAATCAGATTTTCTCCTGAAATTAATCTTTGTTGGATCACATATATGAACATTTGGAGGCTTATATGGTACACAAACCCCCAAAATTGCTTACTTGCATCACTCTGGGTCATGTGATTTGAGTATTCATGAAAGTGATGATGCGGTACAGTGACCACATAGTTGCCCTTGTACTATCTCAATATTTTAAATTGATATTCTTATTGTTCTTTGTTCAGTGCATTGTCATCTTGAATGCATGACAGAATAAAATTTCATAATCCTTATTTTCAGAGGAAGAATGAAAGCCACATTTTTTGTCTTTCTGTCTTCAGCCCTGCAGCCAATAAAATGGCAAGAATAAGATTAAAAAAGAAAGGGCTTGAGGGGACGAGATAATATTATTTTATTTATTTATTTATTGAAAGGAGCAGTCTTAATATTATGGGACTACAAAACCATGAAGGTTTTTGGTTGTTCTGTTTTGCTGTTACTTATTCAGTGAATCAGTGTGTCTGGATCAACCTCATTATCTATGATGGCCAAAGGCAGTGTTTCTGTAGGGGAGGGCTTAACTATGTAAAGTGATCCAGAGTTTAAGAAAGTGGATGTTTTTATATATAAATTGTTGCTGCACCTTCAAATTTCTTTTATTCCTAATGTGAAATGTTATAAATTGTTTTTGAAGGGGTAAAAAAATCAATATAAAATGCCATGTTACCAAGCTGAAGTGAGCATTCAGTGGCATTTCAGAATAGCACTAGGAATATCTATTTTGTTTTGTTTTGGTAATTCCTTCAGACAACTCTGGGATTCCTTCTTTTTCTCATCTCAGAAGGAGCTTATAGCTGAACACGGCACTTTCTTACATTCATCTAGGAATTAAGTGGACTTCTGAGGATTCTCACCATGTATTTTAGTTTATTTTTACACTTTATAATACATTATATGTTTTCTATTTCCATTTAGTAACCTGAAGAATTCGTCATATGTAGGCAGACAGGATACAGGGAATGAACCGTCTTCTGTCTCTGGAATTGCTCTTTTGCTTGAAACAAGGATTAAAAACATCTATTAGAGAAAATCCAGGGTCTTTAGACAGACCAGCTGTGATTACAGTAGCCAAAAGAGCTGTCTCTAGTACAAATATATTGTGTAAAAGACCTGTATTTCGAAATGTAATGTCTTTGCTCTAAAGCTGAATACTAATAAGGGAATCTTCTCATTGTATTGAGAAATGATGCCTTCATGAACTGAGTTTAGAAAAGCAAACCTTGCTTATTATTAGAAATTTAGAAAGGTCTTTATCTGTGAAAATGTTAGTATAAAATCAGATTTTAAATGTAATCTTACAGTATTGTTGCAGCTAGAATGTGTGAGGGTGGTCTACATGGGAAAAGTAAAAAGCCACAAGAGTCAAAAGCAGTTTACTATGATTTTTTTCAATGACAGTTTACCAAAATTAGATATGCCCTATATTTCAAGAGAGAGAATGAGAAAGAAAGAATACAGATAAATATTACTGTGTGTGGTACAATTTCTCCAGGTAGCTGTATGGTGCAATTACTTTGTTCACATTTTACGAGGAGCCTGAGTAGGTTAGGAGGTAAGTTCACATCCTTCAATATGTCACTATTCCAGTGTGTTCTACTTGAATGGTGCTTGTCCTTGGGCTGCACTGCAGTGTTAAAGAGTAAGGCAAGATTATGTAATTTTCCACTTCTCCAGTTTCCAACAACTCTGCAGTTGTTGCAGAGTTCCTTCTGCTTTGAAGTTTGTCTTCTACAGGCAGCCATTGTATCAGCTGAAAAGGTTATGGAGTTGAGCCCACCAGGCACTGCTTGTCACTGTTTTGCTGCCAGAATTTACAGCTCTCTCTAATCCCATTTTGTCAACATAAACTTAACGACCAGAGATCGTGTAATCTATTTTCTTACCTCATTTTGTTAAAAAATAAGCAAAGAGAAAGTTTGCTTCACTCTGGCTCAAACCAGGACAGATAGTAGTGGTAGATCTGAGGAGAGGAAGATCATATGGATAAATTAAGGGGTGCACAGCTTCTCAGAGTGGGCTAAGAGAAATACATTGTTTTGTCATATCTTTAGCCAAAAGAAAATAGATGATCAAGTCTTCAGTATCCAGTTCTCACCACAACCTTATAATCAAGAGCCCATTCTCTTGTAACAACATTTTCATCCAGTTTCTTCCTGTGTGTTCTTTTCTTGCAATACAAATTGTCAGCATTTCAAGTAAGCATGTTGGACTGTAGCAAACATGGTGTATGCCCATGTATTTGTATATTAAGTAATACTTGGCAGAAAATCCAAAATAAGTATGCAAAGGCCAGGAGCATGTAGGACTATGAGACATTGCTGATGCAACCATATGGTTTTGAATGTTCTGCAATCTGTATTTTTCATAAGGATGATACCAGCTTGAATGTAATTATTTAAAAATTAAAAGTTTAAGATGTACACTAGTATCTTTGGCAGTATATTATAACTCAGTAGCAAAAACAGAATCTCTTTTTCTTCTTAATAATACTTATTTTAGTCAAATTATAAACCAGTTTGTCTTAATTAATTTGTCTTAAAATAATATGCTGGAAGAGCTGCTGATGTAATGTGGAAGTTGCAAATATGAATCCAAATTTGTTTAACCTGTAGAGAATTAATGATGTGATGACAATAAGATGGAGTAATTGCTTTAGGATAGTAATTTACATAGTTTAAACAGGGCAGCCTCTAGACTTTAAATCAGTAGAATTAGCACATTGTCTGCTTTTTAAAAGTTGAAGGTTCTATAAACTCACAAAGCATTTTAATTGTGCAAGGACAGCATAAATTGTGTTATTTTTGGCAGACATTCAAAAATTATCCTTTATTAAATGTATGTTCTTAATTATGTTAACTCTGTATTAATATATGTTTATATCTAGATATTATTCTTTCCAAGCAAAGAAGGAAATAAGAATACATGTAATTATTGTTCTGTTTTTTTTAAAAAAAAAGTTCATGTTTGCCAGAGAATGGATTGAAAACAACCCTGAGGAGAGGACTTAGGGATGGTGGTGGATGAGAACCTCAACAGGAACTGACAGTGTGTGTTTGCAGCCCAGAAAGCAACCATGTCCTCGCCTGCATCAAAAGAAGCATGGCCAATAGGTCAAGGGTGGTGATTCTGCCCCTCTACTCTGCTCTTGTGAGACCCCACCTGGAGTGCTGTGTCCAGTTCTGGAGTTCCAACACAAGAAGGACATGGATCTGTTGGAGCGAGTTGAGAGGAGAGCCATAAAGATGGTGAGGGGGCTGGAGCACTTCTCCTATGAAGACAGGCTGAGAGAGCTGGGGTTGTTCAGCCTAGAGAACAGAAGGCTCCAGGGAGATCTTATAGCAGCCTTTCAGTAGGAAAAGCAAGGGGGGTACTTTTTACAAGGTCATGGAGTGATAGGGTAAGGGGAAACAGTTTCGAACTGAAGAGAGTAGATTTAGGTTAGACATTAGGAGGAAATTCTTTAGGGTGAGGGTGATGAGACACTGGCCCACATTGCCCTTGGAGGCTGTGGATGCCCCATCCGTGAAAGTGTTCAAGACCAGGTTGGATGGGGCTCTGAGCAACCTGATCTAGTGGGAGGTGTCCCTGCCCATGCAAGGGAGTTGGAACTAGACATTTAAGGTCCCTGCCAACCCAAATCATTCTAGGATTCTATGATTTTACAACAATATTTTAAAGATACTACTGAAAATGTTGTCCATTATGTGATGAGCTGAAGTATTCCTTTGGATTACAACTTACACAGCTAATACACTAGATAATGTTGTCTCCCTAGACGTACAAGGTTAAATTGAATATCTAAGAGTGGTTTTAAGGCCTTACATCAAAGTCAGACTTTCTAAAGTGCAACTTTTCTTGCATTTCTTGACTCTTCAAGGATCTATGAAATAAAACAACTGAACTTAATAGTAGTTCGGTTGGTGAGGTTTTGTGAGGAATCTAATGCATATATTTTTCAGTTTGAAAAGTTGATTTCGGAAAAAACTGGCATATCACACCTGGATTAATTTTTCTGAGGCTATCATCTGTTATGGGGTTGTGAAATTGACACCTCTGAAAAGTCAGTCTTGGAAGTTTTATTACTGTCACTGCGTTCTCCACCACTGCAGGGTTTGGGGTTTTTTTTTATTTAATACTTTTTTCCTTTATCATTTTGTACCAGCAAAGCATGAAAATGGCTTTAATCAGAGTATGTTGTAACTGAAATACATGCAGCTCCAGAGCTGGCTGGCTACTCATTATAAAAGTGATCAACCAAAAAAGGACATATAACCAGGTGCAAAGTAGTTAAATCAAATTATTATGGCAATTTGCCATAAAATCATTATGTTGATTTCTTCTTTGATACTTCACTGAGATTTAATAACTTTTATAGCAAATGAGACATGAAATATTTTCAAAACCTCAGCAGCTGCAAATATGGTGAATTCTTTTTTTTTTTTTTTTTTTTTTTTTTTTGGAGTGTTAAGAAGTGCCATATTTTTACAAAATCCTGGCTTATCTCTTTGCTGTCTGGTACTTGTTCAAGGGACCTTGCTTTAATATTATTGCCAAAATGACCTTTCCACTTATTCACCTTTTAGGCAGTGTTACAGCTTTTTGAAGAAGTCACTTCTTAGAGAGAGGCAGAGGGACTTAGCAAAATAGAAAAATAGAAATGGCTGGACTTGTCAAATGTGAATGATAGATTTTCTTAAAACTTCTATGTATGTTTATGTGTGATTGTATATTATGAGTGTATGCTACGTATATGCAACAATTTTGTGATAAAATATTGACTCCTAAATTTATGTCTGCTTCATTTTTTTTTTTGTAATTACTGTATAATAGAATTATTACTGTGGAAGTGAAGGGGGTAGTGATTAAAAATTTGAAGGCCATTAATCCAGGAGATCTTGTCAATTGATCAGAAGACTGTTGTTCTTTGTTTTCTCTTGCTACACTAGTTTGCACACAGAAAACAGGAGAAAGCCTATCAAAAGACAAAGATATTTAGTAGGAAATCCATTTGAAAAGTTCCATCTGTGTCATTTATGGTTCATTATAATAACTGCTTAACTGTTTATGAGTATAAAATATTTTTTCCAGTAGAAATTTGTGCTCTGCTCAGTTCAACTTTGCATGAAATACTTAAAAGTTCTGCTGCCTTTCATTGTTCAAAACTGATACTGTAGGCAGAGATCGAATTAATCTGCCTGTCTCTGATAGAAATTGTGAGTTCCAATGGATTTTTTTTCTGTGTTATACAAGATAAAAAGGTTCCACCCTGGGATTGGATCCATGGGTCATCAGGGCTTTAAAAACATTTCTAGAGAGCTAGCATATTTATCCCATCCACCTATTCTCCTGTGCATATGATAGACATGAATGAAAAATTTAGTTTTCAAAAGAGAAAATTTAGACCTAGATTACTGGACATTTTGGTATAGATGAACCTCAACAAGGCAAGTAAGTTTCTAAGGAAATTTTCTAAGATAGTTTTGACTTCAAGGGAAGGTATTTATCTCAGGAAAGGGAAAGAGGTCACTATAAGAAAGTCAGCTACCACAAGACATTCTACAGCTCGTTTTACTGTTACTGGCTTCTCTTACTTACTCAGTGTTCTTAATAGCAGAAAATTATTCAGGCAGCACAGTTATATTTTTTTATTGTTATCATTATCGTTATGTATATAATTTTTTTTCTTTGTCTTGAATACAGCGCTTTAGGCATGAACTCTTGCTTTTTTATCTTTTTCCTTATAGACATATTGATCCGTGGATGGTCTGCAAGGACTGAACATGTGCCTTGTACCATGCCCATCGATTTATGCTTTGTGTACTTGAATGGCTGTATTGCATAATAGACAGCGATTTAATCACACAACCAAGAAAATAGTAGGCACAACAACCATGACTGCCTGGTTGCTATGCAAAGATGAAATCATTTTGAATTTAAGCTTCTCGTCTGAATGGGAGAGGAAGTAGAGTAAGGTCATTGTGCAATTACAGTTTTTAGCCCAGGCTCGGCAGCATTGAAAACATTCTCTAGACCTATTAGTATCTATACAGAAAGAGCTTTTTGAAAAAAGTTTTCATTTGGATAATTATTTTAGATATTAGATTCTACAAAAGAAAGCTTGTATAGTGGTTAAATGCATGGTAATTTATTAAAGGACTGGACAATGGTGTCTGCAAACATGCAACACACCTATATCCAAATGAGTCTGCAGAGTCAATGGGTTAAGTTCTTTCAAGAGCAGCAAAACTGTTACTGAGCAGGTTATTGTTAACCACCTTAGAAAAAGCTTTAATGTAAAGGGGTCCCTGTTGTCCTCAGCAGAGAGCAGTGTAAGTAGCTCTGGAAAGGATGCTTTTTAATTTATATTTTCAGTAGTTTTTGAATCGTCACAGCAGTCTGTGTTTTGGTGTGCCATTTAATAGCCCAATCCTCAATTTGTGGAGATCAGGCTATTGGAAAGTGTCCAAAGGAGAGCCGCAAGGATGGTGAAGGGTCTGGATGGGATGTCTTATGAGGAGTGGCTGAGGTCCCTTGGATTATTCAGCTTGGAGAAGAGGAGGCTGAGGGTGGACCTCACTGCAGTCTATAGCTTCCTCACGAGGGGAAGACATGGGGCAGGTACTGATCCTGTGACCACTCCCGTGAACAATGGCAGGACTTGGGGAAATGGCAGGAAGCTGACTCAGGGGAGGTTTAAGTTAGATATCGGGAAAGATTTTTCACCCAGAGGCTGGTTGAGCACTGAAACAAGCTCCCCAAGGAAGTGGTCACAGCACCAAGCCTGCCTGAGTTCAAGAAGTGTTTGGATGATGCTCTCAAGCACATAGTGTGATTCTAGGGGTGCCCTCCATAGGGACAGGAGTTGGACTCAGTGATCCTAGTGGGTCCCTTCCAACTCAGCATGTTCTGTGATTCTATGATTCTGATTTACTGCATTTTGGTTACAATGGAAACAAACCCACTTGATAGTATCTTTGTTTATTATGATGCTTATCATCTCTGAGAGATGCAAATTGAGAGAGCTAACTTCACTCAAAACTGTTAAATTAGAAAGCCTTATGGTCTCTATTTTACAGATTAGAAACTTAAATGCAAAAAAAACCTAAAGCCAAATACTAGGGAGTTTCAGTGTTGATATAGGGCAGGAAGTATTTTCCAGAGTCACTGGTAAATAGTAAATTCTCAATTTTTAGATAAAAAGACAGATTTGGAGAAGTTAGATATCTCCAAACAGAGATTCTGAGGAAAAACTTATGTTCTGCTCTTATTCTCTACATTTCCATCCTGGAAGTCTGGATTCCTTTAGATTATTTAGACTATTAAAATTATTTTTTAATATAAATTTTTTAACAGGGAATTCAGGGTTTGAGCCTTCTCTGAGATAAATCACTGAAATGATCCAGCTAAAAGGAGGAATCAGGGTAGATTAGAACTGCAAATTGCTTGTAGCACAGTGGTTGCAACTTGCCTGAGATACAGAGCACAAATGTCCCATTTTGAAAGGATGATGAATCCTTATCCCAGCTGAGGACCTAGGTCCTTAACTGGTGCATGTACAAGTCTAAGCTTTTTCATTGGAACTGCTTGACTTGAGTATGAGTCATTTACTGACTCTGAGGGACAGACAGCAGAATTGACCAAAGGTATTCCATTCCATATATATACGTAAGCTCAGAGGAAGGTCAGAGATCTCAGAAGACAACTTCCTTCCTGCTTCTTCTTTCCTTCTCTTCCATCCATGGTCAGCATCCAGGGAGGACTCCATCCATCCATCACCGTCGACCTCTAGGCTCTGACCTCATAACCCTCATAACCCAGCCCCTGTCAGCTCTGCCTTATCTCCTGCCTGTGGGCTGAGACATTTCAGGACTGCTCACAGCTAAGGAGAGTGCCGGGGGAGCTGCTGGGGGTGGGAGAGGGGGCATTCTTGAACATACTTGTATAGAATTGTACATATAATTAAAGCTGTCTAATTTAGTTTTCAATCCAGCTCAGTCTCCCTCCTCATTCTCTCTCTCCTTCCCTCCCTGGGGGTGGGGAGGGATCGAGAGCATTGTTTGGCTCTGGTTTATTTGCCAATCCTAAGTCAAACCATGACAATATGTCATCCAAAATAACAAAGAGTCTTAGTCACTAGGACACTTCAGTATTAGTATTTAAGTCAAACAAGTGACAGAAGGCAGAGACAATGGCACATGATACTGTCAGTGTGGAGAGTGGATTGAGCATTTTATTGTCTTTCTAGACTGAATAAATCTACCAAACAGAAATATATTATCTTTATGTGGTCATGACATGCACCTGCTGATTTGTATACTAGGACGGAGAGTCTCCCACAAACAAATTTACTGCAAGACCTTTTTGGCTTTTTACTCTATGACTAGCTGAATTTCAACCAGTAGCAGCACAAAGCAATCTCTTTATTTTGTCTCCCACATTAACTGATGTGTTGACTTTTTTTTTTTTTTAATAACCTAGAATCTCTATTCTCAACCAGGTTGCAATCAAGACACAGACATCATCTCCAGTATTACTTCATCCTTAGTCTTCCATGGTATTGTAAAGTACATTTCAAGCCTGCAATTATTAGAAAATTTAGGAACACTCCTTCAACATAATGATATTAAGGGTACAGTCCTGAATCCCTACAGAATTGCAATGCTAGTGTTTGATATATATCTCCTTTTTATTTTGAAGGTCTGATTTTATTTGCTGGAGGAGATGGATGATTGGAGGTTACCAGTGGTGGCCTTCCTTTTCCCTTCTCTACATTCACCATTGGAAAGCACATAATTTATATTTAGTATTGTGAGTGAGAGTTCTTATTACTTAGGACTGGAAAAAGAAAACTTATTTTTCTATGTATGTTTTTGGCATAAGAACAGACACAATTCTGATTTAATTCCTTCTTTTTTGTTGTTGTTTTAGGTGGGATTTTGAGGTGGTTTTTTTAGGTTTTTTTAGGGGTCAAAAATCAGGTAGAATGACAAAAGACATAAATGAGCCCTTACTTTTGTACTAATGTAATTATTTCTCTTTTCAGACAGAGCTATTTTCAGTCTCCAACCTTGAAAGGTGTTAAATGCTTGATGGTTCTTTAGATACTAGGTTTCTCCTTTGAAATGAGATAATTTTTTTTTTTTAATATGTTTGTCTTCGCTGTATGACATCTGTATATTACTACTTTTAAAACCTCCAATAGCTACATTCTTCTGCTGTCATTAAACAAGTTGCCTTCATTTTGATCTTGGGAGTTCATAGCTGCGTTAACAGGTCAATTTGCATTCTCTTTCGGATAACCCATATTTCCTAATTATGGGCTGAGATTGGATTTTCAGTGACATCTAACTCACAAAAGTAAGTTTTGCTGAACTGCTTCAGAATTTTCCACACTAAATTTGTTAGACACATTTGAGAAAAACATTTATGTACTGAGAAGGAGTTTGGGATTGTTCCTTTATTCCTTGAGGAAAACATAAAGTCAAGTAGGAAGGTTTTCAAATTTTTGTAAACGGAAATAATGTACGACACTGCTTTAGCTTATAGGCACAACACAAACTTTCCATAGACATGTAGAATCACAGAATGATTTGGGTTAGAAGGGACCTTAAAGATCATCTAGTTCCAACCCCTCTGCCCTGGGCAGGTATACCTTCCACTAGACCTGGTTGCTCAAAGCCCCATCCTGTCTGGCCTTGAACAGTTCCAGGGAAGGTACATCCACAGCTTCCCTGGGCAACGTGTTCCTCTGTCTTACCATGCTTATTTTAATAATTACTTTCTAATGTCTAACCTAAATCTATACCTTTACAGTTTAAAACCATTCCTCCTCATGCTATCACTCCATGCCCTTGTGAAAAGTCCCTCCCCAGCTTTTCTGTAAGCCCCCTTTGGATACTGGAAGGCTGTTAAAGGTCTACTCAAAGTCTTCTCTTCTCCAGGCTGAAAAATCCCAACTCTCTCAGCCTGTTTTCATAGGAGAGGTGCTCCAGCCTTCTGATCATCTTTGTGACCCTCCTCTGGACTCCAACAGCACCATGTTATTCTTGTGTTGGAAGCTCCAGAACTGAACACAGTACTCCAGATGAGGTCTCACGAGAGCAGAGTAGAGGAGCAGAATAACCTCATTTGACCTGCTGGCCACACTTCTGATGCAGCCCACTTTCTAGGCTGCAGGAGCACATTGCCAGGTCATGTTGAGCTTCTCATCAACTAATACCCCCAGGTCCTTCTCCTCCAGGCTGTCCTCAATCCATTCTCTGCCTATCCTGTATCTGTGCTTGGGATTACTTTGACCCCTGTGTACGACCTTTCACTTGGCCTCATTGACATTCATGAGGTTGGCAGGGGCCCACCTCTCAAGCCTGTATAATAAGGCAAACCTGTGCACCTCAGCACAGTGTGTTTGGAATATACACTATTTAGTGCATTTCTGTGTATGGTCAAAGGTGTAAAGTAATATTATCAACAGTGAAACTGGGAGCTTGTAGGTAGTTCAAGGAATGTGTTTAAATATTTTATATTAACCCATAGTATAAAGAAATCTGGAAACAAGCTAAATGGTACTAGATGTATGTTCAAATACATTGTAGATGCCTGTATATATATGTGATATTGTGAACTATTACAGAGTCACAGAATAGTTCTGGTTGGAAAAGACCTTTAAGATCATGGAGTCCAACCACTATATTTAACTGAATACTTGGTGAAAAAAAGAAAAAAGTGTTCTCAATACAAGGTTGAAAACTAAATTGAGCATTTTACTTCAGTATGTTAAGGCAAATACGGTTCCAAATTCTCTGCACTGGAATAATGCTGGTTTCCTCTTTGTGGTCCTGCTTTCTCACAGGATGTTCTGTAACAAACTAATCCTTCCCCAGACTCATTGTTCAGTGATCCTACCTCTGATTCTGGCAGAAACCATGGGTCAGAGCCCATTCAGTAAAACAGAGGTTTTGGACAGGAGATAATGAAACCTCACTGGAGGAGATGTCCAACCAGAAAGACTAATGAGGGCATGTAAAATGGGCCACCTCCAAGTCTTTGTTCTTCAGTAATCCAATGTGACTCTGTGATTGTCAATAGGTAATGATTCTTAAGAGAAAATTATGCAAACTGTAATATGTGAGCTCTACAGAGATCATTAACCTGAATGGATGTTCATTACACATTATGGCAAGGTGCACTGGACAGTAATATCAGTAGCTAATAATTCCTTGATTTTATACTAGTTAATGATTTTGTATTATGGAAAGAGGTGAAGTAACCAGGATTGGCTTGCTTCTATCAGCAAATAATCACTTTAATCTTGAACCTTGATTTTGAGCTCTAGTTTTTCACAAGAATGCAGGTGTCTCTCCAGATTCTTCCTGAAAATTTCACTTCAGTTATTTTCCACTTTTGGGGTGTATTTGTATCACAGTCACTCCCTAAAAGGCACAGTCAGAGACTGTCTGGTGATCTGTGGGGGCATGTGGAATATCCCTCGTTGTGTCTCAAACAACTCAGGATGGAGTCCTGTGTTAGGCAAGTGTGAACAGTGCAGGTGGAATGGCAGGCTATCCCCTTTCCCTGCTCCTCTCTGGCTTGCCTCTCCTGGTACATTTCTATCCGCTGCTCTGTGCACATGCCAACCACCAGGTCTTGCCTTGGGAGAAGCCCCTTCCCAAGCCCTGTTCCAGAAGTGGTTGGAATGTCTGACTGTGCAGCTGCAGACCCCAGAACCTTTCAGAATGACAAATTGTGCAAGTGCAGAAGCTCAACTGTAGCTCAGTGGAGTGCAGTAGCTCAACTGAGGGTGGTCTCCGGGAGACAGGACATTATATAAGGGGTGAAAGCGTGCCACACACTAGATGACCCAGCATCTGCGAACCAGGACCTGAGTCTGGAGGCTGGCAAAGTTGGACAACACGCTGAGAAAGACCTCACTGGAATGAAGGGTGGTTCATCTGTTCTATCTCCTTGTCTATCTTTCCATCTTTCTTTCCTTTTTTCTTCTTTCCTCCTACTAGTTAAAGTGTTACAAACTCCTAACCATTTTTCTTAGTTCAATCCTTCACCATTTGCAGGAATAGTTACTATGAGTCAAGAACTTCACAACTGCCCACCATTAGCATCTGAGTAGCAAGCTCTTAATAAAGCATTTGTTGTGGTTCCTCTAGGCTGTTTGCTGTGGCTTCTTCCTCCACTGTGTACTGCTGTTGAGACAGCACTGGCCTACTTTTTGGGGTACAAAAAGGATCTATCTCCCTCGAAACCCACCAAGTGGAAAGAGACAGACACTTTGAAAACACGAGCATAGAAAGCTTTTAAATACTTTGAGGATTCATAGGTAAGACTATTTCCACAAGAAATGTATTACAGAAGTGTTACAAAGCTGTAGATGATTTAGTAATTCTTTGAAAGAATACTAGTCTTTGGCTTATTGACTACATTTCCATTTTTTTCTGAATTGTTCTGAATGTGCAGGAGGTAGCATGTTAACGGTTTTTGGAATTGGTTATACAACTGCCACCATCTTATAAGCATTGTTGCTTCTGATATGTGTGTCCATAAAATCAGAGGGTAAGCCAAGCATTTATTTTATTAGAAGCCCAAATCCATGGGCAGCCAATGTAATATGTTTTCTAATAATTAAAAAAAAAGTAAAATCTAGTGAATCTTTTTAATAATGAGTTCTAATATCTTTATTTTGGAACTTTTAATCTTTTCCAATCACAATTAATAAACTGACTCATAATATTGAGATTCCTTTTCAAAAATGCTCTTGAAAAGCTATTTTGTTATTCTAATGGTTTTCTCTTGATGAAAATAATTATTAGAAATCTAATTTTAAAAGATAAATTTAGTTAAATTTAATGTGTTACTGTAAAATTCAGTCACTGAAAGAACCCTCTAACACTTGTCTTTAAGTTTTAGTAGGCAGGCATTCTTTGTTGCAGCTCCGGATGCATGAGAGAGAGTTCTCAAAGTTGTGCATGCCGTAAGTGACAACAAGCAAGACTTTTATTGTCCTACTAGGTACATATGCATCAGATTTCCTGGAACTCATTGTAGTATTTGCTTTTTCCTTATCCATCTCTTTAAGCCTCTCAGGTGGGGGTCTTCCATAGTCTGCTGGGGAGCCATTCTGAGGTGTACTTTGGTTAATCTCTGACACATGCATTATGTTAGGTGGCAAGTCTAGCTGGTCTCAGCCAACTTCCAACTGCAAGGCCTCTAGTTCCTTGAGTTTGCTGTTGATTTACATGCAGAAGGCCTGGAGACTGCTCAGGTTAACACCAATCAACATGACCATAAAACGGATGATAGAATGTTGCCTATTGTTTAAGGTATCAAATGCAATTTATTTATTTTTAATTTAAAAAAAAAACACAACCTTTTAATGTTGTATTTTCTTTTATATGTTCTGCGTTTGTTTTCTGTTTAAAAACACTGCATGCTTACTGCTATCACTTTTTGTTCTTCTGAAAACATGTACAGTGTCACAAATAGACATTTTATTGCTAGCCACACTCTTTCATGTCTAATATTTTAGGAAAAGTATAATTCCAAACTTGGCGGTCTTGTACATTTTTGGTTGTCTTTGGACAAGGTGTGAGAAGGGTATAATTTCTTACATGTTCATTTAGAAGAATAAAGAATGCAATAAAAAATTACTATCAACTTACACTTAAACTTTTTAAATTTTCTGCTGAAATTACTCTACATGTGAGAAATAATACCCCTCTCAGATGCAGCTTATTACAAGTTGTGTATTGAAGGATTTCTAAACTTCATATAAATGTAGAGTCATCATTTGAGAAACAGCCACCTCTCGAAGAAGATACCTCAACAGTATACTAGCTCAGAATAGGACAAAACGTAAAGAACATCCACAGCTATGAGGAAATGATATATTGCAAGTTTGTATTTATAAAAACTTTAATCTAAAAAGAGCAGAAAAGAGCTATATCAGCAAGAACTACTTCATAATCCTGTATTTTGAGAGTTTTAATCTGAAAGTTGACATAGTCACACTGTAGGCTAATGAAAATTGATAAGATTACAGCATGAAAAATGGAGGTGCAGAGTGGTAAGGAAAGGCTGAATACTTTAGAAGTTCAAGGCACTGACAAGAAATCCATGAGCTAATGAATTAGTACATGTCTAGGAGTCACAAAGCCAGATTCTGTGACTGATTCATGTGATGTTACAGACTGCTTAATACTTTTGGTCTTTGTTGTTTTGTGTTCAAAATAGAAATAAATGCTTGCATGTCTTTCTAAAGCCCTTTGAGCTGCAGAATAACAGTGCTCATGTTTGTGCTCTCTTGCTAAAGCTGCAGTATTTTATCAGCAATATTGTTATCAGTAATGTGGGTAATGTACAAAACAGGAATAATTTTCAGTTTTCTTTTGGCACAGGAAATGAAATGGTGTATTATAGTATGTATTTATGGTTTATGTGCCAAGTAGTGTCTGCTTTTCTCTTTGATGATGATAATTTCTCAGAGAGCTGTACATGAAATGCCAAATGGAAAAACTAGCGACAGACATATAATTCTTCATTCATAGTTGTGCTTGCAGCAATACATTCACTTGGCTTTGTGGAGTCTTAAGCATATGTTTTTTTTGTGTGATTTCAAATTTGGTGTTTAACATCTAAAAGTTATTATGGGTTTTTCTTCTACAATATATAAAGTAGGCAAACAAACAATATTAAAAAAGGGTTATTTCTGTCTTCTCTCTCAGAGAGTGAATGAAAGGAAAACCCTTCCCCTTCCTGATCACTCTCTGCACAATTTTAATTCCCAGCATTACCTAACTAGTAAATTAATAGGAGAAAATTAGAAATATGTCTTCCTCTGCACCAAAGAAAAGCATCATAACACCTGGTTAATGAAATAATTTGAATAATCCATATTATAAATAATTACACTCCTTTCTATTGTCACTTACTGTATACGCCAATTTATTTTCATTGTCGTAGGTTCTACAAGTAAATGTATACTTTTCCAAATATTTTGTAAGCCCAAATAAATACAGATTAGCTAAAACAAAGCAGAAAAGAAGTTTTTATATTCCAATTTGAGGGAGTGAGTACTTAAAAAAGTATTATATTATACCACTGAGATTAGAGCATTCCTTAGGTTGATAGATAGAGTCTTTGTTGAGGATAAATTACTCTGGAGATTTAAGCTGGAACAAGTAGAACCTGACCAATGCAAACTTCCGTGGCCAATAAAGCTGAGAAAGGTAAGACAGACATCATCTGCCCTCAGCCTTGTTCAGAACTGCCCATAATCAAGCAGTTCAAATTATATTACACTAAAGACACAAAAATAACATCTCCTAATAGATGTCCTTACAGAAAACTGTCTGTTATTATATTTTTTGTTTGGCTGTTTTTTTTTAAAATTCTTGTTCCCTTTTAGTGGCTTTCTTCCTTTTATTGTCAAAACATGATCATATGAAAATACAAAAAAAACACTTACTTGAACTCCACTGTGGGAAAAGGCAAGCCTCTGCATTATGCATTAATTTTAAAATGTTATTGTAGCTGTCAAATGTAAATTAAAAACCCAACAAAACTAATAAAAATTTAAAAACGAAAATACCAAAAAAACCCCAACACTGCAGAACAGAAAAAGCTGGGGGGAAAAAAAAAGGAAAGAAATAGAAATAATTAGAAATTACCAAGACTTTTCATTAGCTTTTATACAAAAAACAATGTATCTATGTGTATTCTTAATTTCTAAACAGATATCATATAGACATGGGATGTTATGAGAGCTATAGATTTCAGCCTCCCCATCCCAGAAAAACATAGAGATACAATACAGTGTATTGAAGTTTTGTTTATAAATTACTCTGATTTATGCAAATTAAAATCTAAACTTCACTTCTGAACTCAAATTGTATGCCTTAATTGAGGATGGAGAGAATTAGGACTCTGGCTTAGGACCGAGTTGAGATCCAAAGTTTGTTCCCTCCTTCACCTAGTTACCAAGAACAACTTGCATGCATGTAGTTTCATCTATGAAACAGTTTAAACATTTAAATTCCAATGTTAGAGCCTCAAAACACTATTACCTTCAATATTGATGCTATTTTATTTCTTCAAACTCCCCAATCCACTAATTTTTTTCTGCTAATTGTGCCCAGCAACACTTGAATTTCAATGTTTTGTCATGATTTCTTCTTTGCTCTCAGCAAAACCTTGTCTAGTGGTATGGCTAGTTCCACCTGCATCACCCTGGAAGAGTCTAGTTATGAGGAATGGAGTTAGAATTTGCAAAACCAGACTGCTACACATCCAAAGTTATTTTCTGCAGTCCATAAACAGAAAGCTGTAAGCATTGTCCGTACAGTATTTTTTGCAGTGGTGTTCTTCCAGAAGTTACCTTCATTTAAGGGTGTCAGATTTTCTAGTATTCTGAAGAACACAAGATAAAGCTGGGGAGAGGGTCACAGTGCTGAACTGGTGCTAAAGTTGTTGATCCAACTAGGGGATGCCCTGACCTATTGGCTCTCAGATTCTTTTGCACAGACCCAGATTGTCTAGCATTTTATAAAGTGTGTGCTCCATGTAAAAATCTGCAAGGACCCAGCAGGTAAGCAGCAGCAGCCATGTATCATCAGGGTTCAGTTCCTGGTTTAGGAGTCTGTCCATGTGACCTTGGTGCCTGGTGACTGATGAAGCAATGAAAGTAAATCCCTAAGAGGGATTAAAGAAATTTAACATAATTCTGTGCTTAGCTAGTTTGTAGCATCCATACAGGCCTCCAACTGTTCGCTGATAAGAATTTGTAGAGATCATCCCAAGTTTTGTAATTGTGCCAGCAGCTTGCAGAAGCGCCCTTTTAACTTCTCCAGTGTTGTTGGTGAGACGTGATGTATACTCTGCTTTCCATCTGAAAAGGCATTATTCCAATCAGTAATTTTTCATCTAGTTCTCTTTCTATGTTAAAAGTCTTTATCAGAGTGGTCGCCTTCTGGCCAGCATTTTAAATTCCTGTGCCTCTTCCTAATCAGCACTTCACTATGGCTACTTGAGACCACTGCCTTTCCCAGCAGCAATTCCTCAAGTTAACAATAGCAGAGAATTGAATTGTAACCTCTGCTGGCCTTTGCAATGACAAGCTGATTAGTGCACAGCTTCTCTCAAGGAGCAGGTGATCAGCCTCTTGGAAGACCGATTTCCTTAGGGCTAGACAGCTGATTTCTAGAGATTTAGCAGAGCACAGCATCCAAGAGGTGAAATGTGCATGAACTATGTTCAATAATTAAAATGATGTGTTTCCATAGGAATTTTGGTGAACAGCAAATCACATGAACCTCCACCATTCTCAGCAACCTTCCAAAATATAGCAACCCTGCAAATATAGTTACGTGTACACATTAATAATAACTGTGCAGTCCTATCAATACTAAACTTTCCTCTAGACATCAAAAGTTATTGCTCCTCTACCTTTTAATGGACTTCTATTATAACAATTAAAATAATTGTTCCTCATCCACATTTAGGAAAATCAGGGAAAGATTGGTATTTTACAAATGTAGGGATTGAGACATGACTGATGACCTGCAAAATGGGAGGGAAACAATTAACAGCATAATTTAATTTAACTGGCATCTATGTACATGATAATGAGCCAATGAAAAATAAATGTAAGTTGATTTTCAGAGGGAATTAAGAAATAATATCGCACAATGTCAATCACTATTTTTTTAAGGATAACGAACTATTTGGTGTTTTGCTTCACCGAATTACAATTTCTTTTCAACAGTATTTCTGTTATATGAACTTTTCTTGGTTTATGAAGTGTTAAAAACAATGAGTGTAATCACCACGAAATGATGGATAAGTTTAATAGTTATTTTTTAATATAATGAATAGATCTGAAAATAGAAGCATGTAGGGAATCATAATTCAACCAGAGCATCTTGACAGGCTAATCAGAAATCCATTTTCAGCATGTTATTTTTGTTAATAGTATGGAAATATAAATAAAATAATTGCCAGTAAATATAACAGATGAGAGAAATTCATAGTATTCTAAATCTGCAAAGAAATCTTGCTTAAAAAACTAACCCACTTTATCTTCATAAATCCCAGATTATTTTTCAGTTTACAGAAAACCAGCAAAAGTTCATATACTACTTCAGTTGTCATGCCTAGGAAAAGGATTATATGATAAAGGAGAGGAAAACTGAAGCCTGAAAAGGGATGTGATGTCCTTTAGTGTATTATGCTAATAACTTGTTAGAAAATGAATAAATGTAGTCCCCTGAGGTGAACACAAAGTAGATGATGATCACGGTATTACAATTTCCATGACATTATTATTACATGCCCAGTGCCAGCAATGTGCCCAGGTGCCCAAGAAGGCCAACAGGATCCTGGCCTCAGTCAGATACGGTGTGGCCAGCAGGACTAGGGAAGTGATTGGCCTCCTGTATTCAGCACTGGTGAGGCTGTACCTCAAGTACTGTGTTCAGTTTTAGGCCTCTCACTACAAGAAAGACTTTGAGGTGGTGGGGTGTGTCCAGAGAATGGCAGCGAAGCTGGTAAAGGGTGTAGAGCACAATCATAACGAGGAGGAGCTGAGGAAACTGGGATTGTGTAATTTGGAGAAGAGGAGGCTGACGGGAGACCTTATTGTTCTCTACAACAACTCAAAAGGAGGTTATAGTGAGGGTGGGGGTTGGTCTCATCTCCCAGGTAACAAGTGATACAACAAGAAGAGGTGGCCTCAAGCTGTGCCAAGGGAGGCTCAGCATTCCACCCCACTACAACTCAGATATTGATATGAAAACACTGCTTTCCTTTATAAAATATGGTTCTCAGAACTGTGCACCCTATGCCAAATGAATATCTACCAATGACTTCTATGAACTTGACTTCTATGTATCGCGACTTCCTGTTCATTTCAGAAAAGATTAAAGTTATTCACTCTGTTTCTTACTGATAACTTAAAACCAAAATGTATTTGACATATGTAAGGTTTCACTTACCATTCTTCACCAATTTTCTCCCTTAAACTCCTTCCACTAACTACAACAAGAAATAGAGATTGGATTGTTATTTACATAGAAGAATTTAGATGCACAAAAGATAGTTGATTTCTTTAACTCCCCAAATTTTTGATGTTTACTTCTTCCACTAATTCATAAGGTCTAATAAATACAGCAACAAAAACCTTGTCTTGATTCAGCCCTTCTACTGTTCATGTTTTCATGGATAAAACTGTAAAGTAATAGGAAAGTTTTCCCTACGTACAAGTTTACTGCACCATATTTTTAAAAATGCAGCATGATGAACAGTTTTTCTGAAGGAGAATCGCTCCATGTAGGTGCTTTGTTGTCCTCTGCTGATGCTGTAATCAGTGCAGGATTTCTTATAATCTCAAAGGATTTATTTGTGCCACTGTTTATCAGTGATTTCAGCTATTCTACATACCTAGTAATAGTTTACATTTTCACCCTCTGACTATGCATAATATGCTGTGCCAGATCAAAGGCTCATCCAGCCCTGTATCTTATCTTCACCATTTAGAGGAGTGTTTCGCTGCTCAATGACTGCTGCTGGAGAAAAGAGTACAAGAAAGTGAACAAATAAAGCATTTTAGGAATTATTAATGAACAAACAGAAAACAAAACAGAGACAGAACTGTTTGTTCATATCTTGAATATTTTTATTAATTCTGTTTTCTCCCCAACCTAGAAAAAATCTTAAACAAACCCATAACCAAAAAACCTACCAACCCAACCCCCCCCAGAAACCCCAACAAAAAAAACATTTAAAATCTGGAAGATTCAGAGTTCTGATAAGGAGATACTTGAAGACAAGGATTACCTTCCTAATGAATCATGCCAAAGTAGGCTAAGACACTGGATTTTGTGGGGCTGGAAAGAAGCTATACGGTACTTAACTATGAAAATAAATGTTAATGAGATAATGAGCAGGAATTGTGTTGGTTTGTTTTACTGTCTCGTCTAGTACAGTGACTTAGGTGACATCAAATGAACTGGATGTTGTCTACCTGGACTTTAGTAAAGCCTTTGACACTGTCTCCCACTGCATTCTGATGAAAAAACTGGCTGCTCATGGCTTGGATGGGCTTATGCTCTGATGGGTAAAGCACCAGCTGGACGGCTGGGCCCAGAGTGTGGTGGTGGATGGAGTTAAAGCCAGCTGGCAGCCGGTGACAAGTGGGGTTCTTCAGGGGCTCAGTATTGGGATCACTTCTGTTTAACATCTTTATCAATGATCTTGATGAGGAGACAGAATGCACCCTCAGTAGGTTTGCAGACAACACCAAGTTGGGAGGGAGTGTTGATCTGCCTGAGGGTAGGGGGGCTCTACAGAGAGACTTGAACAGACTAGATCGATGGGCCGAGGTCAACTGTATGAAGTTTAGCAAGGCCAAGTGCTGGGTCCTGCACTTGGGCTACAACAACCCCATGCAATGCTGCAGGCTTGAGGAAGAGTGGCTGGAAAGCTGTCCAGCAGAAAGGGACCTGGGAGTTCTGATTGATAGGCTGCTGAAAATGAGCCAGCAGTGTGCCCAGGGGGCCAAGAAAGCCAATCGCATCCTGGCCTGTATTACAAATAGTGTGGCAAGCAGGACCATGGAGGTGATCATCTTTCTATACTCATCATTGGTGAGGCCACACCTCAAATACTTTGTCGAGTTTTGGGCACCTCAATACAAGGAAGACATCGAGGTGCTGGAGCGTGTCCAGCGAAGGGCAATGCAGCTGGTGAAGGGCCTTTAGAACAAGACTTATGAGGACTGACTGAGGGAACTGGAGCTATTTAGTCTGAAGAAAAGGAGGCTGGGGGGAGACCTCATTGCCCTCTACGACTACCTGAAAGGAGGTTGTGAAGAGCTAGGTGCTGGTCTCTTCTCACAAGTAACTAGTGATAGAACAAGAGGGAATGGCCTCCAGCTGTGCCAGGGGAGATTTAGACTAGACATTATCATAGAATCATAGAATCCTAGGGGTTGGAAGGGACCTCGAAAGATCATCTAGTCCAACCCCCCCTGCCAGAGCAGGGTCACCTAGAGTACATCACATAGGAACGCATCCAGGTGGGTTTTGAATGCCTCCAGTGAAGGAGACTCCACAACCTCTCTGGGCAGCCTGTTCCAGTGCTCTGTCACTCTTACAGTAAAAAATTTTTTTCGGATATTCACCTTGAACCTCCTATGTTCCAGTTTGCACCCATTACCCCTTGTCCTATCACTGGTCATCACTGAGAAGAGCCTAACTCCATCTCCCTGACACTCACCCCTTACATATTTGTAAACATTGATGAGGTCACCCCTCAGCCTCCTTTTTTCCAAGCTAAAGAGACCCAGCTCCCTCAGCCTTTCCTCATAAGGGAGATGTTCCACTCCCTTAATCATCTTTGTGGCTCTGCGCTGGACTCTTTCAAGCAGTTCCCTGTCCTTCTTGAACTGAGAGGCCCAGAACTGGACACAATACTCCAGATGTGGCCTCACCAATGCAGAATAGAGGGGGAGGAGAACCTCTCTTGACCTACTAACCACACCCTTTCTAATGCACCCCAGGATGCCTTCTTGGCCACAAGGGCACATTGCTGGCTCATGGTCATCCTCCTGTCTACCAGGACCCCCAGGTCTCTTTCACCTACACTGCTCTCCAGCAGGTCAGCCCCCAACCTATACTGGGACATCGTGTTGTTCTTCCCCAAATGCAAAACTCTACACTTGCCCTTGTTGAATTTCATCATGTTTCTCCCCGCCCAACTCTCCAGCCTGTCTAAGTCTCTCTGAATGGCAGCACAGCCTTCTGGTGTGTCAGCCACTCCTCCCAGCTTAGTGTCATCAGCATTAGACATTAGGAAGAACTTTTTCACTGAAAGGGTTGTCAGACATTGGAACATGCTGCCCACGGAGGTGGTGAAGCCACCATTACTAGATGTGTTTAAAAGTCATCTACACGTGGCTCTTGGGGATATGGCTTAGTGCTGGGCTTGGTAGATGTCACGGTTTGACTCAGGATCGGCAAATAAACCAGAGACAAACAATGTTCTCCATCCCCTCCCCCTCCCACCCAGGCAGGGAAGGAGAGAGAGAATTAGGAGAGAGACTTTGCTGGATTGAAAACTAAACTAGACAGCTTTAATTATATGTACAATTCTATACAAGTATGTTCAGGAATGTGCAAAAACCTCTTGCCTCCCCCCAGCCCCAGCAACTCCCCCAGCACTCTCCTTAGCTGTGAGCAGTCCTGAAATGTCTCAGCCCACAGGCAGGAGATAAGGCAGACCAGACAGGGGCTGGGTTATGAGGTCAGGGCCTGGGGGTTGATGGTGATGGATGGAGTCCTCCCCGGATGCCGGCCGTGGACGGAAGAGAAGAGAAGAGAAGAGAAGAGAAGAGAAGAGAAGAGAAGAGAAGAGAAGAGAAGAAGAAGCAGGAAGGAAGTTGTCTTCTGTGATCTCTGACCTTCCTTGGAGCTTACATAGATATATGGAATGGAATACCTTTGGTCAATTCTGCTGTCTGTCTAGTCCAGCTCCCCATGGGGGGGTCATAAATACAACTCCCCTGCTCTCAGTAGCCTCTGTAGTGGCAGATTCACTGAGTAGAACAAATTGACCTTCGTGTCTCAGCAGAAACATAAACATTCCAGTGTTATCTGTCCACTAGCTGGAACACTTGTTGCTAGTTAAAAGAAAGCTTACTGAAGGAAAAAAAAAAAAAACAGTAAAAGGAAAATTAGCTTCATCTTGGCTCAAACCAGGACAGTAGAGTAGGGTTAATGGTTGGACTCAATGATCTTGAAGATCTTTTCCAATCTAAGTGATTCTGTGATTCTGTTATTCTGTGAAGTAGTCAGCAGAAGGTCAAAGCAAATATGATCTCCTGTGTACATTCTTACAATCAGTCATGATTTGGGAGATCTATATCATTTCTTTTGCCATCACTTTTCCCTGTTCTAAAAAAATTTGAGTTTTATTTTCCTTTTCCTTCTCTCTGTTCTACATTTCTGACAGTTCATTTTGCATCTGTCTATTTTCTTTTTTATGTTTCCTTTTCATATAGAGATAGCAGCCTCATGTAGCATTCAAGACGGGCATATTAGTGCTCTATATAATGGTTATCTCACTTTTTCCTGATCTTTCCTGTTAAATCCTTACATCTCACTTAACTTTTTGAACACATTTCTGGAGATGATCTATCTGCGAACTCTTGCCAGGGAATACTAAATACAGTGACACATTAACTGAGATTTTTTTAATTTAATGTATTAAAACCTGTCATCCCTGAATAACAGAGAATGCATTCCTTTGACTTTGTCTACCTTTCCTATGCAGTCTTGGTGACAAAACAAGTAGTATTTAAATTTACATTCTTTTTTTAGAAATATATTCCGCCTTCATCATTGGGTGAATTTTTGAGCTATTTCTTGAGTGTCTCCCTTCACTAGCAAGTCGATTATATCAGTGCTAAGAGAAAGATTCAATCTGTTTATCAATCTAATTTGTCCTCTGTACATGCAATTTTCATAATTGTCTTGGGTTTTATTTTGAATATGTTCTGTGTGGGAGACATGATTTAGAGCAGTTTTAGTCTTCCCTTTTTCACTTTCTTTTAAGCAAATTGGAAGTGCTCTCTAAGACAGTAAGTGAAGATTGGAAACCAATAGTGTAAGAGCAATAATTTTTTAAGTGTTTAAAACATATAATGAGTGATACTCTGGTTAAGCCTTAAATTTGCTGTAATACTATGTGACTTCAAACTTATGTCATAGAATTAGTATAAGGGACAGGATGAATTTTATTCAGTGTTTTTTCATACATGTTTTGTTTTAAAATTTTGTGAGACTGACAAATTAACGTAACAAATTTAGTTTACAAACTCCAACACTTGCTGACTCAAATTACTGGATTAATTGAAAGATAAAAATTTATAGAAAAGAAAAAAAAACCACTATTTTTTTTTCTTTCTGTAAATGTTCTAAATTTAGATACATTGAAATAGTTTTCTTAAAAATGGTGGAGTTCCTTAGAATTGTATAAGAAGTAGACACAAACAGTAATTTTAGTCAGACCAAGTGTTTCTGCAGAACAATTAAAATAGAAAGATCTAGAAAAGTTTTTTTTTAAACTATTTTTTTCATATACATGAAAATAACTGAGCAAATTTGCAGAAAAAAATTGAAAGCCAAATGAAAAAGTGAAACAGTAAATTCTGAAAAATTTTGTTTTCCCAATTTATTCTGACAACTAAATGTAAAAGGAAAAGAAATGTTATTTGTAATAATATCTAAATTTTAGCATCTGGTATAGTATATGAGACACAAATACAGGCTGGAAGAAGAATGACTATAGAGCAGTCCCAAGGAAAAGGACTTGGGGGTGACAGTAAATGAGAAGCTCGACATGAGCCACCAGTGTGCACTCACAGCCCAGAGGGCCAACCACATCCTGGGCTGCATCAAAAGAAGTGTGGCCAGCAGGGCCAGGGAGGTGATTCTGCCCCTCACCTCTGCCCTGGTGAGACATCACTTGGAGTATTGTGTAGTATTGTGTACAGCTTTGGAGCCTGCATCACAGGAAAGACAGGGACCTATTGGAGGGGGTCCAGAGAAGGGCCAGAAAGATAATCAAAGGGCTGGAGCACTTCTGCCACAAAGACAGGCTGAGAGAGTTGGGGCTGTTCAGCCTGGAGAAGAGAAGGCTCCAGGGAGACCTTGTAGTGGCCTTCCAGTACCTAAAGGGGCCTACAGGAAAGATGGGGAGAAACATTTAACCAGAAATTATAGTGATAGGAGAAGGGGTAATGGTTTAAACTGAAAGAGGGTAGATTTAGGTTAGATATCTGGATGAAATTGTAATGAGACACTGGAATAAGTTGCCAAGGGAGGTTGTGGATGCCCCCTCCCTGGAAGTATTCAAGGGCAGGTTGGAAGGGGCTCTGAGAAACCTGGTCTAGTGGGAGGTTTCCCTGCCCATGCAGGGGGGTTGGAACCTGATTATCTTTAAAGTTCCTTCCAACCTTAACCATTCTATGACTCATTCTATGATTCTATCTATTTCCTGCACTCATTACATATGACAGAAAGAGCAGTCCCAGAGATTTGTGTGTGTATTCCTATGGGATACAGGTAATAAGTCAATAAAGAAAGTTTTATATATCTGCCAAAAAACATTAGAAAATAGGAAGAGCAGTCTGCTGCCTACAACCAGTCAGTAGGAATGAGCAAGAGAGGGAATTTGTTTGCCTTGATATTGAAAAGACAGCACCATTAAACTGGTTATTTAGGGACAGATTTCAGAAGTAGCACAGCATAAATTGGGCAAAGATGGCCAATATATGTGATTACTCATACCGATATACTATTAGTAGATTATATTACTACTAGGTGCATTTTAGTATTTGTGGAGAAAAAAAAAAAAAAGGTACATATTCAGAATGGAACATGATATGAATTATTTGTTATTGGATGCATGTTAGAAATTTATATGACTTTGACAAAACTATTATATGTGAAACTTGAACCTTTTCTTACAGTTAGGTAATTAATTCAGCAGAACAAAAGGGAGGATGTAGTGTTTAATGATATAATTCTGTATTTTTTACTATGCAAACTGTGATCTCCACTGTAGAGCAATTGAAATCAATCTTGAACAGCTATGATATATTCACTTTCAGTAAATTTTATTGGCAGTGATAAATGGAAAAGTAATACTACCTGATCATTCTATGGTCTGCTGCTTTTCTTTTTTTTTTTTTTTAATCAACAGTTTCAGCAGTGATTTGATGCATAAACTGTGCCTTTGTGTGTATCGATGTGTGATGTATGCATATTAATACTTGATTAATTGACACAATAACAGGCAGAGATAAACAGATAGTATGGTATCTTTCTCTTTTTGAACATAAGAAATATATATTCATAAAAATCAATAATAGTTGAGAGAAAGAACACTAAAGCATTATCATACCATAGCTTTCCAATACGTCAAGTTGTTTGTAGATTTTTCTTGCTATAGACAGTAGGGTAGCTCGAGCTCAACGCTTGGCTATTGATGCCTTTCCCTGAGTAGTTAAGTAGTTACTCTTTAAAACTTGGTAAATTGCAAGCAAATTGCTTTGAGAGCACCATGGGTGGAAAATAAATACAACTGTGAGATTAGGTTTCTCACATGAACCTAAAGAGGAGTTACAGATGTTCTAAGCTGTGTCTAAAGTGATGACATTAGCAGAAAAAGAAATAATTTACAGATAAAACTATGTGGTATTTGTAGAAGGTATACTGATGGTAAAGTTAATGCATTACCAAACTAACCAAGACTGACTTGGTTTTCAGATTAGTTGACCCATTAAAATAGAAATCAAAGATCATTGCATGAATATGCTTCTTGAAAGTTTGCAATTACTTTTCCCGTAAGAAATTTTAGAATGATTTTGCACATAATCCTTTCCAATTTTTGAAGCCTCTGTGATGTCAAAGATTCCACTTTAGTATTTTTTATTACAAGGAACCTGTAACGACTAAGAAGAGTGATGCTGCAGTGTAGATGATATGGCTGGAAACTCAGTGCAACAGAAAGGAGATTTGTGACAATGGAAAAAAATCCAAGGAAGGAGTAATTAAAATGCACTAATAAATGACTGTGTTGTAAATACCTCTTTGACTACTGTAGGTGACAGATGGAAGTTAATAGCTTTTGATACATTACAGAAAAATGTCAGTCAACAACTTAATTGTATTTACAATATCAGAAATTTCCTATTAAATCAATTTCTTTGCTTCCAAACAATATTACAGATTATTCCTAGGGCAGAGAGATGTGTTAAGAATATATAGCTTGAACACTGGGAAGATAATAAGCAAAGTCTGGTGAAAAAAACCACAACTAGCTGTCATCTATTTCTACACTTTATTATCACTGTGAGAAGGGAATTACATGAGGAACTGTTGTAGGTTAGGCCAGCAAAAGGGCAGGACTTGCACAAGAGCAGAATTCCTCTAAGATGCATTTGATTTTGTTTTAAGATAAGGGGAATGTGTTGTTATTTTTATTCACATGGAATCAAACATTTCAAAACTAGGATGATTTCCTTAACAAACAAGATGAGAATGGCTGTGCTTCTTCACCAAATCCTATGGGTGACAGTAAAATCTTTCATGACCTCCTTGGATAAAGAATGATTGACAAAACAAAAGCAAAAAACTAATGAAAAAGTAGAAACCTGAGGACCTGTTTGGCATTCCAAAAAAAACTTTTCAATTCCAGTCCTGCAAATCCACTTCGTCTGGTTGCCACTTTTACGGGAATTAACAATGCTGTTTTAGATTGGCCAGATACGTATTAACCCTAAATAAAAATGTTGTGTACTTTTCATCTATGAAATAGTTGGTTAATTCTAAATAGAATATTGTGCTACAGAAAAAGTTTTAAGGTTTTTCCCTCATGCCCATTTCAGAACATCCCCTTTAAAAGGCTTGCTTCCATCTGTTCTATTCTAAGTAGACAACATTTAGGTTGTTTTTTAGTTTATTTTCATTTTAGTGATGCAGTGTTTTTAATTTCATTCTCAACTAGACAAGAATTTACATACAATTACAATTGTTTACTTGTGTGCAAGTACAATTGCATTTATGTAAAATTATTATTATTACAGTTAGTTATTTCTAGCAGTGCATTCCAGGGTTTTAAAGCCATCATTTAGCAAATATCAGTAGTAAATCTTACCATTTCCAAGTTTGGGTAGATTGAGATTACTTCTTTTCAGTTTCTTTGGTAGCAATTTAATTCCCCAGTGCACAAGAATACTAAAATAGGAATTCCAGACAATAAAAAGCAACTTATTCTTTTGTTACCTGCTGCTCTGATTTGTTTTATTTTGTTTCATTTTTTTTATTTCAGCACCCAGAGAGAATTCTGTATCACACAGCGTGGGTGTCATTCATCCAGATGTTCTGCATTATTGTCAAATTGTGGTCCTATAGCTGTTTCTAGCAGCTCTGTCTCAAGTGTCTTTTATCTCTACTGTAGGTACATTTTATTTATTTATTTTTTTTTTAATCTTTTAGGTCCATCATTCTAGATACCCGAAAACTCTCATCTGCATGTTTTCAAAAATTAACATATTTTTCTGTCATCCTGCAATGTTTGTTTACCTTTCTCATCCCTCTGCAAAGTTTCACCTGCCTTCTCTAACAGGCTCTGGATCTTAATAATTACCTCAAAAAGTTGTCTAAATGGCAAATAGAAGCCCCATTAGCTCCTAAATATATTGTTTGTTTGACAAGTTTTCATTAAATACAATAGATTTTTTTTTTCTCTACACTGAAGAAGTGCTATTCTCTGATTTTATATTTACTTAAAGGACCAGTTACAGAATAGTCAAGCCTCATATAGAGCAACCCTCTGGAATGACAAGGTTTTCTTCCCACTTTTTTGTATGTTTGAAAAAAAGATATTGCATGCCACATAAGAAAACCCCAGTACGTATCTTGGTAACACAAATGAAACTCTGCAGGCTGGTGTAAATTCAAGAGTAGTGCATAACATTATGAACTAGGCTCCTATTTGTTTGCATTCCCTTAACAATTCTGTGTATTTCATAGCTATAGGTCTAAGATGACTTAATATATGTGCTGAAAGTATCATGGCACTAAAACTGTCAGAGTTTGGCTGATAGTGACTTTGGTATTGCATATTTACATGCAGTTTTATAGAATAGAGGACTGTGATGAGGGCAGTAGCATGCATGCAGCCAGGAAGCATGGATCAGTGATTTAAATGCTGCAAGCATTTCTCAAACTCAGGTTTTGTACAGTATTGAATAAAAAATACCGTTAGATATGAGGAAGAATTACAAACTATTGAGTGGAGTGTAGGGACACAGGAGATAATAAACTATTCTAGTTTCTTGCTGCAAGATCACCTAGACTGGAAAACATTTCTGAAATCAGTGATCTGCTTGGTAGACAGTCTTAACTTGGATTGCTACTACTATCTTGGCTATTCTCTGAAGCTGTTTTCTGAGTATTGGTTACCTTGCTTTCCACTTTTTCCACTGTAGAATTTAACAGTCAGTTTAAATGTATCAGAAACATCTGTTGTATCTTAAAAAATAAAGTAATGGATAGAAATATGTACAAAAGTAATCACTTGCATTTCCACTATGTTATCAAGTGGAGTATTTTCCTTCTATATCCATATATTTGGAAAATAAATTGAGTAGCCCTTTATTTCCTGTCAGACATCCTAAATGGTGTTGTGTAACTTCAGCCTTAACAGCCTTAACATATCCTAGAAACTTGTTCAAGGAGACAGGTTATTTGGCTTAAGGTGAGCTCTGAAGTGTGTGGGATTTCACTGAAGCAGCTAGTTAAAATTCTCTTTACTGGTGCAAGAATTGTACACATAAGGAATTTACAGTCTTTGGTACTCAATAATGAAGATTTGTCACAAGTGAAATTAGAGTTCTGATGTTTCTGGGAAACAAATTAGAAATTCAGACAGTTTGGTATGTGTTGAAGATGGACAGGTTTATTAGGCTCTAGAGCACTGAAGCTAGGGAGTGAAAATCTAGCCTTCTGAAGTTTGGATGGGAAGGGGAAGGGGAAGGGTGGGAAGGGGAAGGGAAAGGGGAAGGGGAAGGGAAAGGGGAAGGGGAAGGGGAGGGAAGGATAAAAAATGGAAGGAAGGGGGAAATTAAATAAGATAATGAAAGGTAATAGGGCTCTTATGCAGGTTTCATGAGTTAAATAAATGTCATAGCAACTTAAAAATTCATATGGCTTTAATGTAACTCAAATTAAACTTGTGCAGCTGTGAGCAGAATCAGACATAAAGCATTACAGGAACCCACAAAAAATACTCTCATCCCTCTTCCCTACTTTTTTGATTTAAAAAATTGGAGAGATTTCTTGCGAGAACATATGATCAACTTGACAATATGGGACATGCCTTGCTTTATGTAAATACACTTTGTCTCTTGCAAAACTGGTGGGATTTCACTGAAGCAGCTGGTTAAAATTCTCTTTACTGGTGCAAGAATTGTACACATAAGGAATTTACAGTCTTTGGTACTCAATAATGAAGATTTGTCACAAGTGAAAAATGTGTAAAAAAAAAAAAAAAAGAAAAAAAAAGAGCAAAATGAGTAAATTTGATTGTCTTTGCAGCATGCATATTACCATGGTAATGTAAGATGATATTTTATATTGTCTGCTGTTTTGATAATATAGCTTATACTGCCTCCTGTTCTTGAAAGCGGTACATTTAGGTGAATATTGGAAGTTACGGTCCTGATCCAGCTCACAGGTCTATACCAGTAAGCTCCAATATGCATGGAACACCTGCAGAATTCTGAATTAAATAATACATAGAGGTCATAAAAATAGTACCCCTGCAATTTATATGGTAAATATACAAATAAGTTAACATTTACATAAATGAAGCAATTTGATTTGAACACTGAAAATATTCTAAACAAGAGACTGCTGATTTAACTCGTGAAAGAAAAAAGGTCAGGCATGTCAAAATATAATCTAGGCATCAATTTAGAAGGGAGCTTGGTTTTGCAAACCCCAGCTTTTCAAGAAGAACTGGGTCATCACATTCACTTCCTTTTTTTCTTTTTTTTTTTTTTTTTTCCAAAAGACTGAAACAGATTTACTGGGAAAAAACAGCAACAACCAAAAAAATCCCTCCACACAAAAACTCCAAAGAAGATTTCTGATTACTAAGCAGAGATGTTACAAGATACAGGGCTAGTGTTCATACTTGTACACCTTTGGTCAGATATGCCGTAACATTTTCCTTCTCTGCTTTGAGCGTAAGTTTGCTCATGAACCTGTTTTTGCAGTGCCATAAATATATGTTGTTTCCTCAAAGGATTAATTAATGTAGGAAAATTTACATATAAGAAAGAGCTTGCATATTCAGCCACTCAGATCCCAAATTAACTCTAACTTTTATTTACTTTGCAAAATGGAAAATATTTTTCTTTGCACTGCAGGTTGTTAAAAATAATCTTCAAAATGGTGGGAATTTCAGTTCAACATCATTGAATTCAGTTGAGAACATCATGACTATCCAAACTATCTACATCTCTTAATGAGGAACTTAAATCTCAAAAGAACAGAAAGGTTAATGAAAATTCTGGGGCTTTCTTTCTCAGATGTTGGAGGATACCACAGCAACATTCTACCATTATATTAAATATTTCTATTCCACTTGGATGTACAATTATATTGAAAAATAAAAATGAAATCTTCTGTAAGTGGAAAAGCAAAAAAAATTACCCTAACTTCCTTAAGCATCAAAGAAGCTGTTCTTGAAGCTGGTTTAATTATTTTTTTCTCAAACACAGTATTAAGAATTTTTGCACTTTGTAAGCACTTACAAGAGAAGTTTTAGGAGCTGTGAAAAAATTACATCAGGATCCTACAAAAATGTTTATAAAGAAGCTGCCTGGCAGGTCATCTCTTGTAATATCTGAAAATCTTCAGGTAATGAGATGCCTCAAACAATAAAAAATTAAAAATATCACAAATGAAAAATTCCACAAGTTTTAGACATAAACAACAACAACAAAAACAGCCCATAAAAAGATACTGATTCAGCATCCTGAGGAACTGAATTTGGTACCTGAAAAGTAGTTTAATAAAATTTTAATTAGATAGAGATTTGCAGATTTCAAAACTTGCCTTTGTTTTAAATAAGAGCAAAAAATGGAATTTGCCTGTATTACTTGTCATATGGAGAAAGGATATTAGACCAACCAAAGTGTATTTTTTCTTCATTTTATTTTAAATTATTTTTAAATTATTTTCTATGAATCTAAAGTAAAAGCCTTGTAAAAAAGTATTTTTTAGCTCAAAAAAATCACTGTTTAAATGTTTTCAGAATCTTCCTTGTGTCCAAAAAATGTTAGACAAACTAATGTATCAATATATTTTAATACTGAAGTTTTTTTAGTGAAAAATGCTTGTCTTTTCAGTGATGTGTTTTCTAATGCGACTAAATATGACTCTGCTGATGTATTAAACTTACTCTAATACAGAGAAAAGACAGTGTTACAACTACATTTTTTATTAGATTTGAGCTTTCAGATGAAGTCTGGTAAAGATTGCAATGAAAGATGAAGATTTTGAATGTTGTTAACTTAAAATGACACCCTTCTTTTCATGGCATTTCCTGCTGTATTCTGTACAAAATCAATCAGTGAATAAAAACCAAACTGATGTATCCTATATGCTGTAAAGAATCTGAACTTAGAGTAGCTGGTAAAGCAGTCAGAAGCAGAAATTCAGCTTTATCTCTGGAAAATACTTGGTTTCATTTGCAAATGCTATTTATTTGCAACCTTCTAGCTGCTATCCTTGGCTATAGTTAGTGAACCACTTGATTACATACTGATCTGGCAAGCAGTGGGATGAGGGAAGGTGCCTATCTGCTTGCTTAAGGACCAGGTGAGTTGTGGTCTGTTTTATATTTAAAATATGCCCAGTCAAATGTCATCATTGCATTAAGACTCTGTCCTTACAGATGTTTAGTCTGCTAAACACACTTTATCTGTAAACAGTCCCCTAGGCCCTATTTTAGAAGGAAATGGCAATTGTAAAGGCAAGAGACTGCAGTCAGATATCTCCAGTTGGTGTTAATTTATTTTTGAAGACAAGTCAGCATAACTGAAATTAAAAAGAAAAGAAAAAAGAGAGGATGAGAAAGTGATAGGAAGAATCTAAGTGACAATGACAAACTTATACAGAAAATTATTTGTTCTCTTCCTTGAAACATCTACTTTTGTTTCAGGAAGGTGCGATTCATTAAAAGTGGGCAGTATTTCACTGAATATATGATAACACTGTAACTTCTAGTATTTTAAAGAAGCAGATATCTGATAGGTAATTATTGTCTTCTGCTATGAAAGACCAGTGTATTAGATTTAGTTCTGAAGATGGAGAGAGGCTAAAAATAAGTTATTTGCATTTTTCATTGTAATGAGTATACAAACAGTTGCACAGAGAGCGAGGCCAAATTAGATAGCTGTATTTACACCCCAATGACTTAACAAATGTATAAGGTTTCTAACAAGGAAAAATTTCTTTGAAGTGCCTAAAAAAGAATAGCATTAAATTATAATTTGCCTGGTTGTCTTACCAATAATATTTGATAAATAGCTGAATCTAAACATGAAATTCTGATTTGTACTGTTTTAAATGTAAATAAACATGCACTTTAAAATTACATGTTATGAAATGTGGTGTCTGTATTCATTTACTCATTAAGAAAAATAATTTAGTCTGCCCTCTAATCTTTAGACTAAAAATAAAGAATGTTGCAAGTGAGTATGTTAAGAAAGCAACAAGAAAAGTTGTTCAACCTTAAAAGCAATACTGGTTATGTTAAGAACTTCCTGTCAGTAAAGCGCATTCTATCAGTTCGGTCTTATGCTGTTTTATAGTCTTCTGCTTGCTGTCTCTTTTCTAATTAATAGTCTATAAATTATCCACTTGCCCTTTAAGAGATAGACATGCATTTTCACACTCTTGCTAATACATATTTAGTAGCTAGTTTTTTTTTCTTTCACACAACTTATCACAGATAGCTTTTGTTACAATAGAGGATGGTGATATATCAGACATCTCATGCTAATATTTACACAAAAAGAACGAATACATTTCAAGAAAGAGACATAATTATAATAATTTATTGAATATCTTACAGACAAATTGTCTTAGTAAACCATATGAAAGGCTTGTGGGAGCACATATGAAGGATAAAAATGTTTGATCAATTTCAAATACTTTATGGCATCAGAGACCCCAGGTAATGGTGGTTCTATAAAACTGGCAATCAAAATAATGAGGATTGAAAGTACATCTCATATATTTCCATATAAAATGTTTCGGAAAGTGTTTTTCATTGTTACATGGCATTATGTTTGAGAAAACAGGGGTGCATAACTGAGGTTATTGTTAACCCTTCCAGGATCCAGTGGATATTTAATATATGCATCAAGTTGTGTAATTGTTAAGTTTTAGCTATTTATAAACTTGTATTACTGATTACATTATCCATTTGAGCTTGACCGTATGCCTTAGTACAGCTGTAGATCCAGGTCATGAACAGTGTTAGTTTGTTTGTATCTGGTGGATGAAATGAGACTTCCTATTTCTCTAAACCTGTGATTGCCAGGGCAAGGCCAAGCAGCTGGGGCTAGTAATAAGAATCTGGCTGGTATGTAAATAAACTTGTCTGAAGATTTAGTTGACAGTGTTACTTCAAATGTGATTCACTCTTTTAGCTTTCCTTTGTTTCCCTTTTTCTGCTGAAATGGTTCGAATATATAAAAAATTATAGAAACTAGTAAACTTCTAAGACTATTGAATTGGGGTCTGCATCTTGGAAGCAGAAGTGTAACATAGGTGGTCTTGAAGGCTAGGATGAGCTGTAGCGCTCCCTTTAGGCTGACCTGGTGAATTGATACATTTTTAGTACCTTTTTAGTGTTAGATACGACATGGCACCATCCACAGCAGAAGGATTTCCAGAGGAGCCCTTCCAGATTTGTACAGAATTCCTTTATTGGGGAGTTTTCCTTAATGTACAGCAGAAAAAGAATGCCCTCTGCACCTTCCTCTGTTCCTTTCTTCAATGTTAGCTGTCCAGGGGTTGAGGCCTCATCCCACAGGTTGAACATGTGTTTATAAATGTTTTACTGAAGACGTTTTCTTTCAGTTGTATTTTATCCTCCGTGTAGTGACGTGGATATTAACTGTCGATTTTTCAGAGCAAATAATGTAAAACAAATGGATAAGCACTTAAATATTCAGTGCTGTAAGTAATACAAAATACAATAATATTACACTTTCTATATAAAATACTGCAGAAGTTGGTAAAGAGTGTGCAGCAGGGGAAAAGAAGGAAGTTATATGAACTTATTATTCCTGTCTTCGAGCACCTGATGTC
Source organism: Hemiprocne comata (assembly GCA_020745705.1). Lineage (NCBI taxonomy): Eukaryota > Metazoa > Chordata > Aves > Apodiformes > Apodidae > Hemiprocne > Hemiprocne comata. Next base: position 77,134,762 of record CM036587.1, on the reverse strand, counting down.
GCACTTCCTAAGAGAATAGAAGGGGGTGGATTTTTCCCCTAGTATATCCGACTAAGTATTATACGATTACAAGCACATGTTCTCAAAATTTAGATAGCAATTATATTTTCTTAGGTGATAAACCTGGGTTAAAAAGATTCTTTTTAAAAAAGAAGAATTCCTATGCTGGCTCTGACTCGTCTTTCCTGCTGCATTTACAATTTACCATCCTTCTGTGTTTTTCTCCATGTAGCTGTTTGTGGGACTGTGTTGCAAACCAGATTACTGAAATGAACCAAGTCAGAAAGTAAGTCTACAAAATGTTTTCAGTAGTAAGTCTGTGCGTGTGTGCACATATGTGAGTTCCAACAAAATTATTTTAGTGACTGTTTGAAGAGTGCCATACAAGCTGTTGTGCTGGGAAAACTGCTTGAGTGGCACTCCAAAGTGCAGACAGAAGTGGGAGTGAATGAATGCTGGCAAAGCCACCTTAATGCAGTTCCTCTGAAGAAGATTTATACCTGTCCCAGTGGTTTCAAGCATGGAATGAGTGCTTGCTGGTACCTGTCCCTTATATTTTTATTGGCAATTCTTTTCGTGCTAAAAATGTGTTTGAAGTATATCTCCTAGTATTTACCCTTGGGTTCCAGCCACATTAGCTGTATGTTTATGCATTTGACTGTCCGGCATTTTTGTTTTTTTGATGCTCAGTTTGACAAAAGACTTTGCTGGGCTTTGTCTAATTTGGACATATCATTAAAAGAATATCTATGATCTTATAAATCCCCATATATATGTGAATTACAAGGGGGAATTTATGTACGTTTTGCACCAGCTTGAAAACCACTTCAGTTTCTCTACAGAATGTCAATGACTAAGACATTGAATTCACGTGGGTGCTCATTTTTATTGTTGTTGTTTTGCTTTTGTAATCTTAAGCATCACCAGGAGGATTTAATGGGTAGTGATTCATTCCTTAGTAATTTTAATTATTGCGTGGTTCCTGAGCTTAGTGAGTGTGGACAGCTAGTTCTTCCTGTGTAGTACTGTGTGGGACCTTGTTATGGTGATGCTTCATCCTGTCTGATGATGACTGATGGGCTATTGCATCTGACTGCTATCTTTCTTTTACTGTTCGACACTGTCCTTTTGCTCCATGCTTCTGACTGCTGCTCTGCCATCCTGACCTTCCTCAGCTCCTGCAGTTCTTCTCAGCTATACTTGTCATCCCACATGCAGGAGAGATGATGTGTGATAGAGCTCCAGCACACCGAGTCAACTCAATAGCATGTACAATATATGCCTGTGGTGTTACTACTGTGTTCTGATCCAGTCTAAATCATTAGAAGTCAGTGCCTAACATTATTAGATAATATTTACTCCCAGTTTAAATTTGGTATATGTGTATTCATATATAACATGCATATGAAAATTAATTTTAATATTAGAAAAAGTTTTAGCAGAGAGGTAGGGGGAACAATTTAGAATGCCTAGAGACAAAAAGCTTGTTAGAAGTATCTGAATAGTATTTTCTCCGCTAATACTCTAAAACTTTGGAGCTGCAGTTTCGTAGTTGTATTGTAAATTTACTTAATTCCAGGTAAGCATTATAATGCAATAGCAATGATTTGACACTTTGACTTATAAAAGCTTTTTAAATCTTTAACCTTAGTAATCCTAAGGACCTATGGATTTTGTGTCGCTGTTACTGATGATTTATTAGCTATTTATATTAACCACCTTATATGACATCTCTTTTGGGGAAGGTGGTGGGTTTTTTTTGTTGTTGTTTGTTTGTTTTGAAAAAAAACAATGTACAGATAATTGCAAATTTTCCATAACCTGCCATGCATGCAAAAAATTGATCACGTATATCATAGAATCACAGAATCACAGAATGTTAGGGGTTGGAAGGGACCTCTGAAGATCACTGAGTCCAACCCCCCTGCCAGAGCAGGCCAAAAAATTAGGGCAGATCACTCAGAAAGGCATTCAGTTCTTGAAAGTTTCCGGACAAGAAGACTCCACAACCTCTCTGGGGAGCCTGTTCCAGTGCTCTGTAACCCTCACAGTAAAGAAGTTCTTCCTCATGTTGAGGTGGAACTTCCTGTGCTCGAGTTTGAATCCATTGCCTGTCGTCCTATCACTGGGGAGCCCAGAACTGGACACAATACTCCAAGTGAGGTCTCACCAGGGTCTAGTAGAGGGGGAGGAGAACTTCCTTTGATCTGCTGGACACATTTCTCCTAATGCACCCCAAGATACCATTGGCCTTCTTGGCCACAAGAGCACATTGTTGTCCCATGGATAACTTGCTGTCTACCAGGACTTCAAGGTCCTTCTCCACAGAGCTGCTCTTTAGCAGATCGCCTCCTAACCTGTATTAGTGATTTTTGTTGTTCCTACCCAGGTGCAATACTCTGCATTTGCTCTTGTTAAACCTCATTAGGTTCCTCTTTGCCCAGCTCTCCAGCCTGTCCAAATCTTGTTGAATGGCTGCACAGTCTTCAGGTGAATCAGCCAATTCTCCCAGCTTCATGTCATCAGCAAATTTGCTGAGAAGACAGTCTGCCCCATCATCAAGGTCATTGATAAAGATGTTGAACAGGACTGGACCCAGCACTGATCCCTGGGGGACTCCACTAGTTACAGGTCTCAAGCTGGACTCTACACCAGTGATCATCTTAAATATATCTAGTCTTTTAAATTTACTAAAATAGAATCCTAATTGTAGTGGTATGACCCTTTCAGTCTATTATTCTTTAAGCTAAGAGTTGATTTGTTCACAGATTCAGCTATCTTTTAAATCTGATGTAACTAATGTACTTTCTCCAAAGATTTTCTGTCCTTGTTATGTGCAGCATATTTCCCCAACATTTATGATACTGTGCAAGGCAAACATGGTAATCTAGTTTTGTTTAAAAAAAAAAATTATAATCCTTTTAAAAGCTGGCAAGACTCACAAAGACATACAATTATTGCAAAGATTGCAATAATCTATTCTATAGTATCATCTTGGATATACCAAACTTTTAATTTGCACACAGAAAAATTAGAGCTTATATTGACCTTCTATACAGTCAGGGTTTTCCCCTCCCCAAAAGCTACACAGAAGTAAGCTTTTTTTTTTTTTCCCCCTCAATTTGTACCCTTCATCACAAAATATCAGCTTTAGCCTGCCACACAGTAATTTCTCTGCTGTGACAGCAATGAGGAAAGAGCAAAGGGGTAGCCAGCTAGGGAAATCCCTGACACTAGTCAGCTGGCTCAATAGAGTTCTGCTTGCAGACTGCACCAAAGAAGATGAATTGTTTGCACAGAAGGAATGGACAGAGAAGGTCAGAGAAGCTGTAGAAAACTTACTGGACTTTGTCCTTTCAAAGCAGATGAGAAGCTGCTATGCAGATCTTTCAGGACATAAATCTGTAAGGTACCACTGCAACAGCTTTCAGAGGCAGACTAAGCCATAAATTTTACAGGACCCCTTATCTATCAAACACCAGGGAAGAGAAAAGGCACAGAGCATGTGTGTGCTATAGAAGCAGTGTCTAAGGTCTGCTGTGCACTGTCAGAATGCTGAGTTTTCAGCTGCATGAGAAAGCACAGTACCTTTGGATGTATCTCTTTGCAAAGCAAAGCTCCACTCTATAGGACGGATAATGATGTGCCATGTGGATAAATTGATTTCACAGGATTAAAAGTTGCAAGTTACAAGTATTATTGTTGCACAGGAAGCACTCCAGACATTATGGTGATTATTTTTTTGTTAAAAATATTTTATTCAGCAAATGCTGCATCCAGTAAAAACCAGGCAACATATCGGGGGGTCTGGTTTATGTTTTTTTTTGTTTGGGTTTTGTGTTGTTTTGTTGTTTTTTTTAATTCCATGTAAGGCAAATTAGATCAAAACTAATTAAGTACATTTCTGTTCAAGAGAACAGATGTAAAAAATCAAGAAACCAGATGAAAATGTTTACTATTGCAATGAGGATTTTATAAAAGTGTTTGCACATCAATCAAAACTCTTCGAGATTTTAGTTTTTCCTTATCCCCCTTACTTGGAGAAATCCTTAGGAATATTTTATCAGAAAAATATCTGCCCAAAATAACTGTTCTATTTTCACAACATTTACCTGTGAGAGATAGGGGGAGCTGCAAATACTTTTTAGGTTCCGTGAACACTGGGTGCCAAATATTCCAGTTGAAGAGGTTGACAGATAACACAGGGGTTTTAATTGCTGAACTTTTAGTGGAGAAACTACACTGTGAAGATGCAAAATTTTCTTGATAGGTGTGGTGTAAAAATTAAATGTTCTTAAAAAAGTTTTTTCACTGAGAATGATTAGCAATTCACAAAAAGAGAGTTTTGATGATAATATCTTAGCCAAATTTCACTGCAACATGTTAACTATTATTTGGGTTTCTTGCTGGAAACTAAATACTTCTGTTTAATGTAATGCCTTATTTTTTCCCAAGGATTACGCACTTTTTTATTTTATTTTATTTTTTTTTTAATAAGCTCTCCCTTTATTCTGGTAGTTATTTAATATGATTTTTGTCTCCATACTGCACAGTGGTATGTAACTTTTGGAAACAGATTAAGTTTTTTAATGTGTATTTACTATTGTGATCTTTGAAGCTTCATCAACAACACTAGCATCCACTACAAATGATGTCTTTAAACCTGCAGATTCAGAGTCTGATTTTCTACTTTATTTTGATCTTTTAGTAGGCCAATCTATTATTTATTCTCCAGAATATATTTAATAATAAGATCTAGAAAAAGGCAAAACAATTACATTCTTACCTAAATACTGTGTGGCACAGTCTGAATATGCGTCTCATCCACCACTCTGAAAGTGGAGATGAGACCAGCTTACTCATTCCTGTGTTTGTCAGTCATGAGGTTCTTGTACACCCACTTTCTTCTCTGGTAGAATTATCCAGTACCGTGTCTAAGGTTCCTCAAGGTTAAAAATGCTGCTCTAAATGTACTCAAGAAATGAGACACCCACAGTCAATAAAAAAAGAGAGATTTACTCATATATATAAGTACAATAATTGACAATATTTAACAATATTTAAGAATATGAACTATGTTCATGCACTTCTAGAGCGAAATAAAACCTTCGCTTACATTTAAGTGTATCATTCATTCCCTTCGTCATTGCTTTTCACAGAATGTTAAGGGTTGGAAGGGACCTCTGGAGATCATCTAGTCCAACTACTCTGCCAGAGCATGTTCACTTAGAGCACGTTACACAGCATGGCACCCCATTGGATTTTGAATGTCTCCAGAGATGGAGATTCCACAACCGCTCTGGACAGCCTATTCCAGTGCTCTTCCACCCTCAAGAAGTTCCTCTGCAGGTTTAGATGGAACTTCCTGTGTTCAGGTTTGTGCCCTTTACCTCTTGTCCTGTCACTGGGCACCACTGAAAAATGACTGGCCCCATGCTCCTGACACCTACCTAGAAGTATTTATAAGCACAGATAAGATCCCTCCATCAGTATTCTGCAGATTAAAAAGACTCAAATCGCTCAGCTTTTCCTTGTAACAGAGATGTTCTAGCTCTCTGATCATCTCCGTAGCCCTTTGCTGTACCAACAGTTCCCTGTCCTTCTTGAACTGGGCACCCCAGAACTGGACACCAGGACTCCCAAGTCTTTTTTCCACACAGCTGCTTTCCAGCAGGTCAGCCCCTAACCTGTATTGATACACGAGGTTATTCCACTTTAGGTGCAGGACCCTACACTTGCCTTGTTGAATTTCATAATGTTTTTTTCCACCCAACTCTCCAGCCTGTCCAGGTCATTCTGGATAGCAACACAGCCTTCAGGTGTGTCAGCCACCCTTCCCGCATTTGTGTCATCAGCAAACTTGCTCCATCTTTTAATCCAGGTCATTGATGAATATATTGAACAGGACTCAATCCAGTATTGACCCTTGGGGAACACCACTTGTTATGGACCTCCAACTATACTCCGTGCCTGTAATCACAACCCTCAAAGGTCTATCTTTCAAACAGTTTTCAGTCCACCTCACACCTCACTGTCCATTCATCTAGCCCACAATTCCTAAGCTTGCCTATGAGGATGCTGTGCGATACGGTGTAGAAAGCCTTTCTGAAGTAAAGGTAGACAACATCCACTGCCCTCTCCTCATCTATCCATCCAGTCATGCCATTGTAGAAGGCTATCAGGTTAGTCAGACATGACTTCCCCTTGGTGAATACATGTTGATTACTTCTGATTACTTTATTTTCGTTCACATGCTTTGAGATGATGCCCAGAATGAAGTGTTCTATCATCTTTCCAGGGATGAAGGTGAGGCTGACTGGTCTGTAGTTTTCTGGGTCTTCCTTCTTGCCCTTTTTGCAGATTGGAGTGACATTGGCTTTCCTGCAGTCCTCAGGCACCTTGTCTATTCTCTTGGATCTTTCAAAGATGATGGAGAGTGGTCCAGGAATGACTTCTGCCATCTCCCTCAGCACTCATGGGTGTACCCCATCAGGACCCATGGACTTGTGGATATCCAGTTTACTTAACTGATCTCTAACTTGATCCTCCTTAACCAAGGAAATGTCTTCCTTCATCCAGATTTCCTCTGTTACCTCCCAAGTCTGGGACTCTTGACAGCTGGCCTGAGCAGTAAAGACTGAAGCAAAGAAGACATTCAGTAACTTTGCCTTCTCTGCATCCTCTGTCACCATGGCACCTGCCTCATTCAATAATGGGCTGACATTTTCTCAGGTTTTCCTTTTACTTCTAATATACTTAAAGAAACCCTTCCTGTTGACCTTGACATCCCTTGCCAGGTTTCATTCCAAGGAGACCTTGGCTTTTCTTGTTTCATCCCTGCATACTCTGACAGCATTCTTGTAATCTTCCCAAGTGTTCAGTCACTTCTTCCATGTACTTTAAACTTCCTTCTTCTGCTTGAGCTTTTTCAGAAGCTCCCTGCTCAACCATGCAGGAGTCCTGCTTCCCCTGTCTGATTTCTTGCACTTAGGAATACATTGATCCTGAGCTTGGAGGAAGTAATATGTGAATGTCAACCAGCTCTCTTGACCACCCCTACCTTCCAGAGTCCTAACCTACGGGATTTCTCCACGCAGTTTCTTGAAGTCCAAGTTAGCCCTCTTGAAGTACAAGGTTGCAATCCTACTTACTCTTTTGTGCATACTACCTATGATAGTACAGTACATTATTTTCTATTTCTTCCCTGTGGCTTCAGTAACTGTAAGAGTAATGACCTTGAATTGTGTCTTCCTGGTTATTATATAAACTGCACATGCAAGCTAACATGGGTATTGCTGTAGCCATTGTCAGGGCATTTCAGATGTCAGGTTACTGTGATATGGATTAACTCAGTAATCAGTATTCAACAATGTACAATAAATGCTGTAACAATGCTTGCAAATTAGCTTTGAAAATGAAATGTAACACACTAATGTGATTATTAATCAGAAATTTTTACACATACTTCACATGTTGTAATTACTGAAGGTCTCGTACATGTGGCTGTTTCCATAAGGCAGTTTGTCATATTTTAGCACATTCTAAACAAATGCTGGATCTGGCACCAAATACTAGAAAATGATGCTTCTCTCTTGCCAAAAAATATATTTCCTGATTCTCAGAACGTATTCCCATCGAACTTTCTTTTGCTTATGTGCAGCATCTTAACACTTAATGAGTGGCAGGTGCTATTTACAGCCCCTGATAGTTTTGTATGTATGAGCCTAGTCATTAAAGAGACATGTACCAGTAAGATGGCTTTCTAAGGAAGTAGGCTGCTTTCCAAGGAATATAAGAAAATTTCAGAGAGGAGAAGAGACTAGACCTGAGTCTGACATACAACAGAAAACAGGATAAAAGGCATATAAGAGGGTGGAGAAGTCCAGTGAGTTTCAGTAGGTCCTAGTCTAGGCCTAGTGGTGGCTACATAAGCAGCAACACTACTAACATGTAAGCAGTGCTCTGGCATTTCACACTCATTGTCCAGCAGCAAATTGTTTCAGTTACTGGGTTCTGGGTTTAATGCACAAGCACGCCATGCTAGGGAAACAAAACTGGCATTTACTGCAAGTCAGGTTCTTGTTTCCAAATTTTTTTTCCATATTCTGTACTGCTCTCATACCTTGCTTAATTTTATTTCTCTCCCAGCTTTTGGTACTTTTCACATCCTCATGGTCCGCCTCTCAGCTTCGTATTTCTTGGTATGCCCAGCATCTTGGAACATCTGGTCTTGTTTTGTCCAGTTTAACTTCAGCATGTTCATTTCTTCTGCTGTTGCTCTGAAATTAATGTTTTAATCACAACCCTACACAGGATATGTGCAATTGTATCAGAAGCATTTCTTTAAATGTAAATGTGTTTATTTCAACTATTTTTAAAACAGTTTTTCCATAATAAATATGCAATTTAGGTTTCTATAACAGAATGTATAATATGTCTACAGTAGAATGTAAGGTTTTCCAGCTTTGTTCCAGCTTCAGTTTCTCAGTTATTAATTAAATAGTAAATAACTCTATCAGAATATATTTTTATTCTAAAACAGGGTCACAAATATATGTTGTCCCAGCGCTCTGAGCACTTTTGTTTCTGGTGAAAATGTCATATGCTTATTTGTCATTGTTCTATTTTTTTAAGGTTTTTCTTCCAAGTTTTTTGTTGGGGTTTTTTTGTTTGCCTGATTGTTTCATTTTTAATCCACATGATCTTCTAAGAATAACACTCCAGTTACAGCTCTCGTGCTACTGAGAAGATTTGATTGGAGGTGTGCAGCATTCCCTTTTTTTTTTGCCCACTTTTTGATCTGTTTCTGTGCGTTGTTAGCCTTTCCATAATCTTAGCTTTTAGTTGAAATTTGAGTGTTACAACAGTAGCAGATACAGTTTTTTCTCAAATGATTACTCAAAATGATAGGATTATAGCCTCAAAGGATTTTATAATGGGATTAGAGGAAATGTATCTGGGCAGTTACCATACAGCCTCTGCTTTGTACTTGTGACATTTGGTATGTGTCTTAGCAGTAGGCCTAGCCCTAGGTGAGTAGAGGAGGGGGAACTCCTGTGGGAGGTGAGAGGTACGAATTGCAGCTCATTTTGCATGAGGAGGACCTTGACTCTGGTTTCCTTAGAAACTGCTGTAATCTCTAGTCTATTTTAACATTCCTTTCTCCACCTCTTCCTTTGACAGACAGGTTTTAAGAGAAAAGAGTGAATCAATTTTCTGTAATCAAAGGATTTTAAATGCAGATGGGATTCCAAACTGTGAATCCCACTTTCACATAAACACAAAATCTGGGCTGCACTTGGGCACTTAAAAGAAGGAGGCAACATTGCAGCTCACCTCCATCTATGAAAATTTTCTTGCCTGTTTTATGCCTTAGAAAGCTGATTATGGTGAATCTTGCTCCGGGGGACCCATATCTCTGTTCATTTTACATTGTACTGAGGCATCCAGCTCTGGCGCATGAACTCCTTCCAAAAGGTCTCGAAGAAAAAAAAAGTTTGACCCATCATCACTACAAATAGTTCATTTTGAGCATGTGAAATTTTAGACTTGGCTTGTTAGAAGTACAGGAAAGACTTAATATATATATTTAGGATTTAACTGTCCCATATCAAGATAAGAGATACACTTATTTGGCTATTAAATGACAGTTTTCCTGAAATTTTGGAGGCTACCTGCAAGTCATATTACAGACTTGTCTCTTTTGTGCCCAGAATGCTTATCAAACACAAGGGTAACATTCTGATTTTAATCCCCCGTACACAGAGATATTTTAAACCTGACCCCTTCTCCTTCCTGTGACCCAGTTCACCATCAGCAGGGAAATACTTAGTTATCTTGCTTTCAGAAATGAAAGAGAAAAATCCAGTCACTGTATTCATGCAATCTCAACAGCTGGGAAATAAATCACAGTGAAGCATTTTTTCCCCCTCATTCTGTTGTTTCCTCATTGGTAACCCCACGTAAAATTTTCTCAGTTTTTAGGCATTTAAATCCCACTTTTCAATATAGAGTAAGGAGTTAACCTCTGTCTCTGCTTTCTGCATACAAGAGAGATCACAATTCTTCCTTGTTTGTGTACTTCCTTTGATAGTCTTTGGATTGTGATTTTTACCCTGTATTTATAAGTATTTGGCATACCAGGAAGCAAACTTCAGTTTGGGCATCAGGCACTATTGTAACACAGCTGATAAGCTAATAATTATAGTAGGAAGTGTGTGACAAGTGGTGTTCTTCAGGGGTCAGTACTTGGAGCAATGTTATTTAACATCTTTGTTGGCGACATGGACAGTGGAACCGAGTGCTCCCTCAGCAAGTTTGCTGATGACACCAAACTGTGTGATGAAGTCAACATGCTGGAGGGAAGGGATGCCATCCAGAGGGACCTTGACAGGCTCGAGAAGTGGGCTTGTGCAAACTGCATGAAGTTCAACAAGGCCAAGTGCAAGGTGCTGCACCTGGGTCGAGCCAATCCCATGCATGTATCTAGGTTAGGAGGAGTAAGGGTTGAGGATGGCCCAGAGGAGAAGGACTTGGGGGTAGTGGTCGACCAGAAGTTCAACATGAGCCATCAATGTGCATTTGCAGCCCAGAAAGCTAACTGTATCCTGGGCTACATCAAAAGAAACATGGCCAGCCAGTCAAGAGAGGTGATTCTGCCCCTCTACTCTGCTCTGGTGAGACCCGACCTGGAGTACTGTGTCCACTCCTGGAGTCCCCAGCATAAGAAGGACATATAACTCCTCGAGTGTGTCCAGAGGAGAGCCACGAAGATGATCAGAGGGCTGGAACACCTCCCCTATGAAGACAGGCTGAGGAAGTTGGGGTTGTTTAGCCTAGAGAAGAGGAGGCTCCAGGGTGACCTTATAGCAGCTTTCCAGTATCTGAAGGGGACCTACAAGAGAGCTGGGGTAGGGCTTTTTACATGGGTGTGTAGTGAGAGGACAAGGGGCAATGGTTTGAAACTTAAAGAGGGGAGGTTCAGGCTAGACATTAGGAAGAAGTTCTTTCCTGTGAGGGTGGTGAGATGCTGGAACAGGCTGCCCAGGGAGGTTGTGGATGCCCCCTCCCTGGAGGTGTTCAAAGCCAGATTGGATGAGGTCTTGAGCAACCTGATCTAGTAAGATCAGGGGAGTTGGAACCTGATGATCATTAAGGTTCCTTCCAACCTAAACCATTCTATGATTCTATGATTCTATGATAGTAAGAGACGTTGCCAGATTTTAATTCAATTTTCAAGGAAATTCAAATTCCTTTATTTCAGAATGCAGCACTTTAGCAAGAGTTGTTATTTAGTATTTATTTATTTATTTTCCTCTAATAAACATTTGTCCCCTTTTTGAAAGCAGGTATTACCCCACACAGTTTTTATTTTCTTAATGTTCCAATCTGATTACATTGTCTTTCAAGTAACTCTGTTTTCTACAGGCTTCTAAAAATTAGCCTCCTTTCCAGCCATACCACCTGGTTGCCTTCAGCCTATCATTTTCTCAGAAATTTATTTTCTCTCTCTTGTGACTGCTCTACATCTGAAAGATGCAGCAACAGTAAATCATTTGAAAACATCCACCAATTAATGGTACTTATCTATAAAACAGATTCAGAGATTTAATCTACTTCCTAAGACTTATTTTTCAAATCCTGTTGAAATCACCTAATTTTTCCTTTGAACTTTGCTAAACCAGTTCTTTCATGTCACACCTTTTAATGTAATTTCTCAGAATGCTGCCTCTTCTTTGGATACATAATCCATTATTATATTAAAGCTACAGGACTCCGGGTGGCCTCATGAGTGTTCTCAGTTTAAATTGAACTACTTATCACTTGTATGCTTCTGCTGCTTTATCTTACATTTCCTTGGCCCTTGATTTCAGTGTTACGAATTTTGCATTGTCTCTTGACCCTCAGTGTCTTCCTGCAGCAGTTGAGTAGGAGAGCAAGTAAAAATCAAAAAGCATTTACAATGGGTTGGACCCTTGTTCATCCCCAACTTCTTCTCCAGATGCACAAGTGTAACTCTTTGATGCTGTGACAGGAAACAAAAAACAGCAAAACAGTTATTGAGAAAGGAATGTGGCTATTAACAATAAAAGTGAAATTAAACCCCTGCCTCTGAAAATAGCTGTGCATGGGTGGCTGAGCAGCTGAATATCAGCAGTTGTGGTCTCAAAGAAGGTAATATTCAGTTTTCTTCCTGCTTTTGCTTTGCGAAGAATGAGGAAACATTTAAATTTCCTCTCCAATGGTTTTCTTCTGGATGGGACAGTGTATATACAGATTTCAGCAAGCTCTGAAAGTAAGTGGGTTGTGTTAAAAATAACGTAAGGAAAATTGTCAGGAGAGTTAACAGGGACTGCAGAAGTCAAATGAATAGATGTTCTCACTAGCCTAGGCTTTCAGAGATCTTTTTGTGGAGGTATGCAGTATGTATTACGTAACGCTTGGATCACTGCATTGTAAATTCTATAAACATGTATTTAATAAGGAATTGGGAAAGGATGTTGGGAGTTATTGAACCAATAATGAGAAGCGAGAATGAGATAGAAGTAATGGACAAGAAATAAGCTTGAATAAACAGAAAATTCTCATGAGGAAAAACAGCCTTTTAGATATAGTAGATATATTTTTGGAATTAAAACTTTGTTTTCAGTGCTTATTCTATTAGCTGGTCATATGCGTTTATCTTTAAGTAGAAGGCTATAACTCTTTGTGCTCACAGATACCAGTTTTGAAAGATACCCTGTCAGGTTTAGGTAGAATTTTGCACGTTTAATCATTTGGCCTAATACAACTTTTAACAGTAAGAATTCATCATGGAATCAGTGTTCCAGCAAAAGTGTTATCAGGCTTGAAAAATATAACTTCCTTTATATAATACTAGATGTGTAATTTGTGGTTATTTTTCCCTTTTACTTTGTGAATTTCTGTGATATCTCTATTGCTTTCTGGTTTCTATGTCTCTTTAGTGACATTATATTGTGTTGTCTAAACAAATCATGCTGTTATCTTAATCTATAGAAGAAAAACACTACAGGTTTGCAAAGGAAAAAAAAAAGTTAAACCTGAAAGTATATACTAGGATAGACTAGCATAGATTTTTTTAGATTAAAATGACCATGATAAAAGCAGTACAGAAACAAAAAAGAAACCCAAACAGCTATGCAATCCAGGAAAATAAAATATATAAAATAAAATAAAATAAAATAAAATAAAATAAAATAAAATAAAATAAAATAAAATAAAATTAAATTAAATTAAATTAAATTAAATTAAATTAAATTAAATTAAATTAAACCAACAACAGCAAAACAGACATAAAAAACCCCAAAAGCAAACGAACAACTAGATTTACAGATTTTTTACTCTATGAAACACAAAGAATTCATCTTTATTGTTCTTGTACTAGGCTGTCATTCTAATGAAAAGTTTTAGTCATAAAAAATGGCTGTATAAATCAAGAATAAATCTTCCTTTCCATCCTCTCACCTTTTTATTGAGGATCTCTATTAACATTTAGTGAAATTAGTCCTTGTCTAATACTAGATTAAGTAAGAACTGAATCCTGAATAGTTCTTCATTTCTGAAATATTCAGTTTCATTAAAAAATGCCATTTAACAAACTTCTGCAATATTTATTTCTTACATGTGCTTAGCTTATGTTTTCTGCCACATGCTTTCCCTCCACCCTTGTGCATTCTTTGTATTTTTAATATCCTTATATCTGATTACCATTAATGGTCAAAATCAGGTTTTCAAAACTGGGATTTTTCTCAGAGTTTTGAAGCCTGAAAACTTCTTTGTATTACACCATTTAATAACTAAATCTTAAGCTAGACATACTGTTAACTCCTGATGCTGAGAATGGTGAATGCATAAGAAATTAATAAAGAACATAAGGATCCAGGTTTAAAAATCTGAAAGTACTAATGTCCACTTGAAAACAGTCAGTAAATGGAAGAGGCAGGATTAGAAAATTCTTCTAGTCCAGTTTTATTTTCCTGTTTACATGCTGGATGAAATACGTAGCCAGTGTATAATGCAGCTGAAGGTGTCTATTCACATGTGGCCTGGAGAGGCAACTGAAAATACGTGTGGCAGAGCAGATTTATCACACAGCGCAAAACTACTCTCCTCACAGCAAAAAACTCTTATGAGCTTTTGATTTGGCCCCAGTTCTTTATTTTCTTTTTGTAGCTTATTCTTCCTTTGAATCTGAAATGCAATCCAATTCTCACAGGTCATGGCATTCATAAGGTAGCAAAGATCATGAATCCATTTATTCTCTCAATGAGTCAGATCTTTTTACTTCAAATTGTACATCGGCTTACTGGCTATAGCAACCATTCCATATGTAAATTCCTCAAGATAGTATATTGCACACTATGATGTATGTGGCACAGCAAACTCAGCTCCAGGTTGTGTTTGGGGTTTGGTTGGTTGGTTGCTTGCTTGCTTTACAGTGGTGGATAAAAATACTGAGATCCAGTGTCAATGAGCATTGGCTGGGTTAAACTCTTGAGCTCGTCCAAGTTCAGGGAAGGATTTTGTGCATGCAGTATGAAATATAGCTATGAAGTTATTATAAATCATTGAAATTCCCATAAATCTCTATGCGTTTTGTACTGTGTCTTATTCTTGACTCACCAGAGATGAGTCTTTCAAGCATAACTGCTCTTCATCTTTAAAAAACTGAATTCAGAACTAGATGGAAGAATGTACCTCATGAATAACATACTGAGAAATTGAATAAGGTAATGTAAAGCAGTTCCTAGGTTACCTGAAGATCACATGGATGATACCACATAGCTGTTAGCTTTGTAATTGACTCTGTTTAACCAAAACATTAACATCCTCATTCACTATTTCATGGAAAATTCCTGCCTCCTTTTATCTACATTCAGACTGTGACAGGACATGGACCTGGGTTTTTAATTTTCCATTGAAGACTAACTTTTTAGCAGAAAAAAAACTTCAGGATAATGTCTTGGTTATTGGTGTCACTATTTGGAGAGGGATAAGAAAAAGATTGCATTTGCTATCTATCTAATTATAACATCTACCAAGCTAAGACACGTAAAGTGTGTTGTCTGCATAGTGAATCCTAGTTTGAAGCACTGCAGATTTCCCCCTCTTGTGGCCAGCTACCTTTCATGGGCTGCTTTGTCTCTGAGAAGAATGTTCATTGACAGAAGAAAGGAAAGGTTAGGTGGTTCATGCTGTCCAATTTGTTTGTTCCCTCCGTCATTCCAGCCTTCTTTCTCTTCTTCCTTTTCCATCAACTCTTAATATTAGTTCTTCAGGAAGGACAAAGGAAAAAAAGCAAGCTTGGTTTCAACTCTGAACTGTGAGCAAGAAGGATGCTCCATAGAAGATGTCTTTAAGATTGGGGCTAAAAGGGAATATCTGTAAGACCTAACTTACTTGAGAAAAGATCAGCACTGTTTTCCTTTGGAAGAGTAATGCAGTCATCTCTAAACTAGAGCCCTGGGATTTCATATTTGTGCTTGGGATGGTATTTGAACAGATAAATTTGTCTGATATTACCTCTGTTTGACAAATTTAAATTGCTCTAACAGTGTAGAAACATTCATTCTCCTCCTGGTACTTTGTTGCTTGATGCAGCCAAAGCTATGGGTTGTACTCTGTGAACTTCTGAAGGACGAGACAAAATCTCCATTGTGGTTACATCATAGAGAGTGAACAACATTGGACACAAAATGTCCTTGTCATTCTCCACTCCTTGGTAGACTTTATTAATTTAGAAAATATTGAGTAGATGGATGATTGCCGGCAGAAATACTGTACAAACTATGAAATTGGAGGGAGGCAAATAAAATCAGCAGTCTCCAAATGAAATATATGTTGCTACCAGTAAAACCTCCTAGACTACAGGCAACTTGAAAGGTGCTTATGTTCTGATTATAGATTTATGTTTTCCTCTTTCCAATATTCATGAATGCAGAGTATTTGCCTTAGGCATGTCATGGTAGCAGAGCCTTGAAGCTGGCAATAATTACTTAACACTCTGAGCAATATCATTATATATTTTTGACCATTTTAGCAAGTGCGTTAAGGATATATATGTGATTTTAAAGAAGCAAACAAGATCTTTTCAAGGACTAAAACTGCTTTTGCATTTGAAAACTGGTTTGCCTCCAAACACACCACATTGCATTCCTTTTACATGCATATACATTTTATAATTCTTAGAGAGCCCTACACAGTATGGGATTAAATGTTTAATCAAACTAAAAGGCACAGTCCACTGATGTTCTATAGACCTGCTGAGTTTAGAGCTGTTACAAGAAGAAATGTTCCTTTTGCAGCCACAGAACATCAAATTAATTACCGTGTGATTCCTTCTGAAGAATGGAATTGCTTGGGTAGACTTTAAATATTATTTTGTAACTGCAGTACCTTTATTGGATGATTTCACAGAATTGTCATAGAACTGTCAGGGTTGGAAGGGACCTCTAGAGATCATCTAGTCCAACCCCCCTGCTAAAGCAGAGTTGCCTAGAGCACATTACTCAGGACTGCATCCATGTGGGTTTTGAATATCTCCAGAGAGAAGACTCCACAGCCTCCCTGATCAGCCTATTCCAGTGCTTGGTCACCTTCACAGTATTTTCTTTTATGAGAATTATTTCTTCTTTTTATGAGAAGTATTTGATTTTTCTTTTATTAGAAGTATTTTCTCATATTTAAATGGAATTTCCTATGTTCCAGCTTATACCCATCGCCCCTTGTCCTGTTACTGTAAACTACTGTTAGTTTACTGATTTGTTTTGTTTTGCTTTGTTTTTAACTGCCATTGTCTGATCTTCTTTGTCAAGAATCAGTGGAGAGTATTTAATTTTATAAATAATTAAATTATTTGATTTAGCATTCAAAGATGGCTATTTGTGTAAATAAAAATTCTGCAGGCTTCAGTGGGAATCAAGCTTCTATTTATATATTTTTATAAATGGCAAATGTTCATGGAAAGGTTTGAAAATGTTTGACATGAATAGCCAGTGTTTATGAAAACATTTTAAACTGTTTATTCTGTATTAAACCAGCTGACCTCCTCCAACTGCTTACACACACACGCACGTGTGCTTCCACAGATGCATAATACCAGGGACTTAGAAAACCCTATCCATGTCCTCCAGCTATTTAAATGGTTTATGGAAACATAATCCATTCAAATAGATAGCATCTGTAAATATTCCTGAAAAAAAACAAAAACCTACAGCAAAAATAAATTACAATCAAAATACACTATTTTAAATAACTTGAAAGTATTACATGAAATGGGATATTTTCCTCAATTCCTGTGCATGCTAGTAGATAAGAAAATCTCCCATTTTTAACTCCTTGGAACATAAAAATGTTTATTAAAGCTAAGTAGTCAACCTTTTGTGTCTCATCGCTGTCTTGATAAACTCAGTATTGAAGGGTTTAATAATAATGTAGATTGTAACAGCTGCTACAGTCAATGTTCTTTCCAGCTTCAGATGATTTATTTTTGAAGTTTTATTTCTAAAGGCTTCCAGTTAATTGCTATGTGCTTTAACTGGGCTTTGGTATGCTCATCTTTTGATCGCAGTGCAAGCATCAAACCATGCTTGGATAAATCTAGAGGGTGTCTGGAGCTTGACGGACTGTGTATGTGACTCTCATTCCTTGGTCACACAGGCTGCAAGTTCAGTTATTAGGATGGTACATGCACCAGGCAAGTCACAGAACCTCACCATGCTCCTAGTAGATCTATGCTGTGCCATAGCTTAAGCATGGCTTTAAAGGAGTAGGGAGGAATAATAACCTCATTGCCCTGATAGCATTTAGTTTTTAGTCCCCTAGGTAAAAGCTGAAGCTGAGAAACAGTGGCATTGAAGTGAATTTGCATTCTCCAGGTGTTTCATCAGATAATTGTATTCAATTCATATGTCTTCTAAAAATTAGATGGATCACTTCTCATATACATGTTTTCTAAAGCAGAAAAGAAGTGGGAAAATGCTTGCATCCCCGACCTTTCAATAATATGAGCAGGTTAGACTGGTTGCTTAATCTTTTACACTGTGCTGGTCTTGTAAGATTATCCCGAACAATGTTTTCCTCATTTTATTATCTTAGTGTAGACACACTTATGGTCATACTAGGTCCATTTATTATTAGTCATCAAATTAACATGTTAGTGTCCTTACCATTAAAATTAACTCCATGCAATTGAATTTGTTGGGTTTTTTTCAATTTCTGAAAACATATGCAGCTTTCAATATACTTTTGAAAAGCAGAATTATTGCATGTAATAACCTATTACAGAAGAGTTTGCCCATAGCATACATGTTTCTAAACCCATATGTGAATCTTACCCTGGTGGTTTATATATTAAAATTGTGGTTATTCTAACCATATAAATGCCTTATCTTTTCTTACTTTTTATTTATTTGGCCAATCAACCCATTTAAGTGATGTATGAAGCAAGCATTACGACTTGTTATTTGTGACATCAGAAACGTTTCTTTCATTACTTTTAAAACTGGTTGTTTGGGTTTATTTAGTAGCTAAATGTGCTGGCATTATGAGAAAAGGGAACAGCTGATCATTATTTAGCTTTTAATATATTTTATTATCATAGACTTTATTTTCTGCCATCTTTCATTTGTGTATCTTCTGCAATCCTTTTAGATCTTCACTCTGCTGGAGGACCCCATGTGTTTAGTTATTGTTTGTTACCATTACTTACAGTTTTTATTTTTGTCACTTCTTTGACATGGCTGTTTCTACTTCTGTAAAACTATTTCAGTGAAATTCACATGCATGTTTATCAAGACACATATACACAGATGAAATAGAAGTATATATGGCTATGTATGCAAACATTATATTTGTGTGTTTACATATATATCTGTATACAAAACACACGTGTATATATTGCATACCCACATATATGTAAATGCACATATGCAAAATATACATGTAATAATATATATTAAAATCCATTAAAATATATGTGGTCATATATAAGATGTTATGTGTTATAATTCTGTAGACATTAGGGGGTTTTATCCTTTTTTCTTATACATAAATGTTTTTCTCCCTTAATTTCTTTTTTCAAAAATGTAACTCTTACTTAAGAAAGACATAATTATCTTAGGAAATTACATATTATTCATACAATAGAAAATATTTGTAGGATTTGTATGGAATGCATAGCTTAATCACATGCAAGTTATGGTATAGACTAGCCAGAAGCCTTTCAAGAAAGTAAATATTCTGTTGAGGTGAATTAAATAAAATTGTATTTGATGTTTAGAAGACATAAAAAACATGAAATTCAAAGTGAACTATTTTGTTCTGAAAACTAATCTGTCATATAACAATCTTTGTTGAGTTTTGTCTCAACATAAGTGTGTAGATTTTCTGTAATTAAACAAATAAAAAACAATTTAACATTGAATAGACAATTCTTAACCAATAAAAGCAAAACTTCCCTATTTCTAGCTCACCAATAACTCAAAGTTTACACTGTTAAACTGTACCTAGCCATAATTTTGATGTAAATTTTTTCCAGGGGCAATTGGATCTTTCTCAACAAAGAGACAGTCTTCCCAAAAGAAAGCTCTCATCTCATCTTAAAAAGGTACTGGTGAAAGATTCTTAAAGCATTTAGTCATCCTAATCTTTGACATGGCTTTGAAAATCTCAGCCTATGAGTTCTGTTGACACATTATTACTGATTTTACTGTTAGATGGGTTTTTTTTCTTCTTTTAGATTTTGATAAAACTGGAGCAGGTATGTTCACCAGTTAATGACTTTATATAAAAAAAGGCAAACAACATTGATTATTAATGGTAAAATCCAAAATAAACAAAAACTGTTTTAATATTGATAATTTATATATTTTCAAGCAGCACATACGAGTTCATTAATCATAATGTATTTCTGTATGCTGTTTAGAATTATTGGAGAGTTGGAATACATTAATGTATAAAGATACATGCGAGCACATAATATGTGTTCGTATAATACATCTATATGAGAATGCATTAGGGAGATTGTGAAATAAGTTACTTTGTGTTTTTTTTCTGTCTTCAATGCCTATCATATCTCCTGGGCACTAATAAAAAGAGGTTTGTAGATTTCTTAGTTCACTGTAAGTGTATCTGCTGTTGCTGTGTTTTATGATAGAGTTTTGTCCCTGCTCCTAAACAACTCATTCTCTGACCACTTTATGGGGGCATTAGCACATGTCTATGTAACAGCCATAAATACAGAGATTAATAGAGAAGCTAGAATACACTAGAGTTACTGAAAGATTCTTTCTTATTAAGGAAAACAACAACTCAAGGTGTCTCAGTTTCTCCAGAAATACATGAAGAATTTATAGCCAGAGATTGTATTAAAACTTATTTGTTGTTTAGCTTTATAAAAACTAAACTCTTTATGTGAGAGAATAAAGGGTCCAGCCTGCATGATGTGGATGAATGTGAAAGACTTTTAACTGTGGCCACCCCTTCCATATATCATTATAATTTATACATACATGAGTCATGAGAGAACTCTATTGAAACTACAAGCAGGTTTTTACTTTTTGATTAAAAATTCATATTCGTTTTCTTGGTATTTGTATTAGCCATTTTAAAGTCACATCTGTAAACACCTGTGTGAAGCCCCACAGAAGATATTTTTATCAAAGCTTTGAAAAATAGTCTGCCTGCATGAGCCCAGCAGTAGACTAACATGCAGCTCAGTGAGCATTTGAAGCTATAGACTTTTTTTCCTTCCAGGAATCTTTTATCTGTCTATTTCTGGTTTTTTTTTGTTGTTTTTATTTCTTTTTTCAATATGTATTTATATTTTAATTTGTCGTTGGATGTTTAAATTAAGCAGTGCTTAATCTCCAATGATGTAGCCAAAATTCTGCTGTTTATAGTAGCAGCCCTTGTCATATAGGTTAAGCTCATCTACAGCCTTGGGCTTCTTTGTTACTGCCTTTGTGTAACCAGCATAAAAAAATTCCATTTATATAATAAATGTAAGATTGGAATAAAAGATGAGTCTTACTTTTATTCTAATTTTTTATGTATAAAAATACTTTCACAATCACTTTGTTGTGTAAAAATTCCTTTAGATTTGCACTACAAGAATATCCTTTATGCAATAGAAACCCTCCTTGCTTTCCCTTAGGAAGGAGTCTGCAGAAACCAAACTGATCCTTATCTGATTTCTTGAGACATGGTAAGGCAAATGACAAAAACTAAAGAAAAAAGGTTTCATATTTTCTGGTGTTTGTACATGCTTACATATTATTTTATGTAAGATTATTGCTGTCTGCCCTGAATTCAGTAATGCCATTAACTTTATTGTTCAGGACCTAAAGGTTGCATAGTTTTATAATATATAAAATAGATATAGTAGACACATAATAATATGTAAGATTTATAATAGATATAAACATGAAAAAAATCCTAACTTGGGCATTAGATCTCATTTTTGTAATAACCTGATCAGAAAAATATGATCCATACCTGCTTACTTGTAAACCCTGGAATTTAAGGCTAAACCCAGAACTGAGCTGCTTCTATTAGCAACACTTTTGTCTTAAATGGGGGGACAAGATGTATTTTTCAAGATGTTGATTCCTGGTTTGTTTATGGGCTAAATAACTTTGGTTTTAGAGCAACACGAGGGAAAAAATATCTGTCAATGTAACAAACAGTGGCTCTCACTTGGTATACCTTTATCTTTAAGATGGATTAATTGTGAAAAGCAAATTTTTTTGTAAATTGTGGATATGGTTGAGCCAAGCTCCAGCCTCAGTGTGCTGTACACAAAGTAGCAGGGCTGAATAAAGTGCAATGGGAATGTCACTGTGCAATGGGAAAAACCAAGAACCTTAGGCCTGTTTAATTTGTTATGGAATTAAAACAGCTGGAGCTTAGTCCAGACAACATTTTGAACAGCTGTCCAGAACCTATTCATGGCTAACTGGTGTAATATTCAGAACAATTCCAATTATTTGTCTTCCTATAAATACATTCAAAAAGGACCGTATGAAACACTCATATATTTTTTGTTGCTTTCCTCTTATCTGACATTACAAATAGAAGGAAGTAAATTAGTTCATGTTTTAGTGGTGGTTCTTACCACTTTGAAAAATGTCATTATAAATGAAAAATGACTAATTGCAACCTTAGATGTAGCTTGAAAAATTAACCTCATGCCCCCAGTATGGAACTGAATGAAGAAAAGCTATTTGAAAACATGCTGTTGAGAATTAATCTAGCACATCAGTGGGGCAAGTATTTGCTGTATGTAAGAGAGGAAAAAGAGCTGAATAGTTAGGGTTTTTTTTATTTATTACAGTTCTACATAAGAGGCAGCTTTACCTCTCTCTTTGGAGTAGATGCCTGAGATGACCTTCTCACGCTTCTGGTGTATGCAGACCATGGATATATTTTAGCTAGTGCTTCTATGTTGTTCTTCTCTTTTCATCACCACAACTCTCTTGAAAATGGGACACTATAGCTACACCCCACATCACTGGGCAAAACACCCCTGTGTCAAGCTTGGGAGTTACGGAGGTTGATAGGAGAAATAGTCTAGGATCACACTGACAGCATCAAAAGTGCTGCAGCTTCACTGAGAAAATGAGGTTAGATTATGCTAGAGTACAGCCATCTACATGGTACCAGTTGGGCTTTCCCCTGCTGACACCATCTCACTTGCATCAGGTCTCCTTTTCATTGCCTCAATCTGAGGTGGCATATGTTTCCTCCAGCTGTATTATTTTGTTTCCCACTAAAAAATCCCTGAATTACTGTTTGACTTCTTTTTTTTTTCCTCTTCCTTTTTTTCTTGAAAGAAACAGTTGCTAAAGCTGTACATGACAATTGATAAAGTGTTTCTGAATGCTGAAAACATATCTAGCAATTACACTGTTCAGACATGAAGATTGTATTACCTCAAATTACCTGGAATGATGTCAATTTATCAAACTTCCTGTGAGAAGTTAATCTCTGCTGTAAAGCAATCACTTCTCTCTCTGTTAGCTTGTTTTATCTAATACAGAGGGTCCAGAGGGGATTTATCCACTCTCTTTTTCACCCTCATCCTCCTTTGGATTCTGCTAGACCAATGGGGGAAAAAAGAGAGTGTGTTTTTGTGACTGACTTGTTTATTTTATCATCTTTCAGTGCAGTGTAGGGAGAGGATGTATAATTTGATTTGAAAGCCCAAGACAGTTAAGCAACAGGGCTTCGACAGAGCAGCAGTAATCATGTCTGCTTACTGAGGTAAAACATGGTCTGTTTGTATTCCAGACAGAAGATTTCAATTATGCTTAAGACCAACAGATTAAAAAGCATAGAGATTCATTTCCTACTAAGCACTGTTTTGGTGAGTATTTAATGCAAGTATCAAAGTGTTCTTGCTGGGTGTTTTTCTGTCCATTTAATGCTGATAGATTGAAGATAACATGTTGGTACCATTTGTCTGCCCATTAGTGATCAAACAGTGTACTACAAATGATTTTTAGTCTTTGGACTATCACCAACAGAATAATTTACTTATTGTTAGCTGTGCAACTCTAGCATTCTTAAACTTTTTTCCATGGTATCATCCCAGTACTTCAGAAGACATGACATGAAAATAAATTTGAGGTTAATAGGAGACTCATATTTTTTGGAGGACAGTTATTTGGTGACAATCTAGACTGTTACCAATCAAAGACTAACATGAAGCATGATTTCCTAATAACCTGAATTCATATATTTTTATGTGTTTGCTTTCAGTCTTCTGATAAGAATGTATGTTTTTATATTATTTCCCTCCTTGTCATTAAGATCTGTCTTGTGAAACAGATTTCCCAGTATAGAGTCTTTCTCAATAAAATTTGAGCCAAAACATGACCTTTTGATCTTATTTCTCTTTGTTCTATAGTGCTATATAAATACTAAATAATTTTAAGAATGCTATGATCACACATGCAGACAAATAAAGTTAAGCAGCCGTGAATGTTAACTCAAAAAATAGTGCCAGAATTTCTCATCTGTTTACAAGGTTCTTGTTAGGTGAAAGAATACAGACAGCAAAGTCACCAGCTATATTCCCTTAACATATATCAACCTTTAAAGAAGCAGCATAAACAGGGCTGCTCTAGTGCCTCCAGAACACCCCCATTTTCCCCTATCATGAGTGGAACCAAACTGTCTAAGATTTGGAGCTTATCTAGGCTCAGTTGCTTCTAACATTTCATATCAAGGAGGAACTTCCAGCTAGGAGACCAAAAAAGCCTTTTGAGACTTTATTAACTTTAATTAGAATAAAAAGAATGCTTCTTGGCTTTGTGTTTTACAAAGACACCCAGGCTCTTTAATCCTTGAGGTAGTGCACCTCTGTGATTTAACTAATTAGGCAACCTTAATACTGCTTAAGTACTGCTGCCTAAGTCTGCTTCCTACCATGTGTAGTCCAGAGCACCAGTGAAACAAAAGAGTGAATGCACTCATCAAAGGTCCTGTTAACAAGGAAAGAAATAGGTGCTAAACAAAATCCAAGCCAGGTTTAGCATACTTTGATAATCTTATAATTAATTAATCTTATAATTTTCATACTACACTGCATGAAAATGTATGCATGTACCATACATACTACACATACTACATACTTCTATATCCTACACTCCCCCCATTTTTGATACTCTCAGGCTTACATTCTTGATATGACTTATTTTATATTCATAACATTTCTTCAGGGAGTAATTGAGGGAATAATTCAAGGAATTCCTGAATTATTTAAAAAATGCAGATCATTAATTCCAGGTTTGATCTAAGCTTACTGATTAGCTCACATATTTTCAAAGCTCTTCCTCAGAAAGCACTATTATTGATGTAGACTATGGTCTTTGAACTGCTTGCAACAATGAAACATCTTTTTATTATATTTACATGGGCAACTACCATGATCTCATGTCCATGTCTCTTAGGAATCATTCTAATAATACTAGTCCAGAAAGTTACTTGTTGCTTCCACCCACACCAACCAGTTTAAAGACAGTTTCATTACTCGATGTCTCAGATTTTTTTGCATATGTTTTTGCTATTGCTTTTTAATGACCTAATGGACTACCTCAGACATCCCCAGTATGAACTGTCTTGTATTGTCCCATTCCAGAAAGAAAACCACCGTTACTGTGTCTGCTGCTGCTACTAGATTACATAGCATAAAAATCAATGTCCACTGAGGAAGATCATGTTGTCAGCACTGTCTGCCAAAGCAACTCTGAACAATTTAGGTCCTATCTCCTACTGTGCTGTATTCCAGGAAGGTACTCAAGGAAAATAAACCACCATAACTTGCTGTCAGGCTTAAGAATGTGTTCTGTAAAATATGCCGTGAATAATTCTCTTCTTTACCATTTCTTTTAAGTCTCCTAGGGAAAGATGTGTATAATTTGACAGTATTTTGCTACTGTGAAATACGAATTTTAGCTCTATTGTCAAATTGTGTGCATGAATATCTGTTAATGTATCCTCTTTTTTTGAGCATGGGAAAATTGTGAGTCCCTAATCAAGGAAAAAATAATTTAATACAGAGTGAAGCCTTGCCTGTATGTAGTGTCTTCCTACCCACTGTTAATCGCAACTGAAACTGTTTTCTAACTTTGAACAGTTAAAACAGCACAGACCTGTATCTGGACATGATAAAGATGCTGCTCTTGGAAAAATCCTATACATGCCTCTAATTTTATGCATACAGCCAGAGCCCAGTAACTAGTGAGAGTTCTCATACACCATTAAATAATTATGTAATCAGAAATATATCCCAAATTATTTTTAAATATACATACCTCTAAGAAAGGTACAATCTTTAGGGGTTTTTTTATAGTTGCTCTTGGTGTTGTTTATGACATTTTTACAGTATGGGTTGCCTTTTAATGTACTTGGATTGAATGTCATTTCAGGCTGAAGTTTTTTTCAGAGAATGGATGTGTTTAAATTCCTGTGAGAGTTTTTTCAAGGGGTAAGTGTCATAGCAAAGTAGGTTTGATACAGCAACTGGAAACATGACACTGCTATCTTGTGGGAATTCTTTTTCTTCTTTCCTCCATGTTGTGTCACTTCCCCATCTCCCAGTGTTGGTAGAATTCAGCTCAAAGAGCACAACTTGCTTTCTGTATATACACATTCCTAACAGGCAAAATATTCACAGGACATTCAGTTCCTTAATAATAGGAACTGAATTATATGGAAGTAGGTTTGGTTTTGATGATATATTGGCTGTTTTCTTACTTTTTCAGCAAAACATAATTAATATCCCCTTTCACATATACTCATACACATACAGCACTCTAGAATTCAGACTAATGAGATAAAATGCAAGCTCCTAGTTAAGGGTGTGGTAGGGCAGGAAATGAGGAAAATAAAAAATGAACCCTTTTGCATTGGGGATAGGTGAAGGCAGCAGCAAAACTGTTTCTATCTCAAACACAGGATTTAAAGTCCACTCATCATGGTAGATCCCTAAAGAGGCAGCTGGAGGCATTCAATAGTATGTATAAACCCAGTTTAACAGCAGTGGTATATAGTGGTAAGGGAGAGGGTGGGGACTTTCAGGCTGTTAGTGCAAGGGAATGAGTAGTTGAGAAGAATAAGAAAGAGGCATTCAGGAGAGCCTGTGAGGAAGAGGGGAGAATCAGAGGACTTAAGGGGAATTTAGAAGGCTGAGAAGTCTTTCTTTGTTTGTTTATTCTTTCCCAACCCCCTTCCTAATGTAGCTTGCAACCACTTCACTGATCTGTTTTAGGAGGTAATTCAAAGGTGTATTACAGGGTTGTCCTCTTTTGCCTCTGTTCCTGACTGCTACCTGTTCAGGTACCTGAAGCTCCCATGCTGCTTGAACATGAGTGGGAGGAGAGAAGGGACAAAAGGAGGGAAGAAGGGGGAATGGAATGCACATCAACTAAGACAAGAAAGGGGAAGGGGCTGTATGTGTGAGAGGCTATACAAGTAACTGGGTAGTGACTGCTGCTCTTGGGAAAGGGTTCCTTCTCTCTTTCAGCACACTGCCAGCAGCTGTCCTTGTTGTGTCTCCTATGATGACACGACACATGACAGGTCTATGAAAACCTGGCAGTTTTATCCAGGTCTTATCTCCACCATCATGCAAGTTTTCTTGGTGTATTTAAATTAAATTTGAGAGTTTAGAATTGCTATAGTGTGGTCTCAGTAACTGTATCTGTTTAAAACATTTGGACACATGCAATGTGATTCTGAGCTTCAAAACTTTTGCCAAATTGATAAAAAAACAAACAAACAAAAAAAACACGGGTGGGAAATCTCTCTATTGTAGCTTTCCCACCAAACACTTGCTGAGTATATTCAGAAAGAAGGAAGGCATGACAGCCAGCAAGATTTAGTTCTGTTGTCCTTTTTTCTTCTTCACCATAAAACTCAACGTTGAAGGATTTGGAAAAGTCTTTGCAGTGTGTAAGTATTTGGGAAAGAGTGAAAAAATTATTTTTAACCATAAGTCTCTACAGATATATCCACCTGGCATCATTGCTTGTTTAGTACATGACATACAACAAAATAGCTCCTGGGAAAGGAGGGGTAAGCAAGAAGGAGCAGGGGGAAATCAATGAACAGACATCTTTGTGGTGACATTCTCATCATACGAGCTGGTAACTGGAAGCTTCAAAAAGTCTTTGCACCTTGAGACATCAATAATTTTCAAACATCATGCTCAATAAAAGATGTGTGCCTGATGGATGGTGATGGAGTGCTGAGTTTAAGTCTCCTCTTGTCTGAATTGCTTCTTGTCATCAGCATACAAATAAATAAATAAATAAATAAATAAATAAATGAATAAATAAAGTGTCCTCTGTCCCGCAACCCAATTTTTTTAACCAATAAGTATTCTAGCATGAAGCTTTTAAATATTTTATATCTAGAGTGCCTTTTTCATTAACAATACTCTTTCATTTCCTGACATTGAGAAAATTGATCAGGATCTTCACTTCAAAATTCTTTGTTTAAATGCAGATTTTGAATGGCTGCCAGGACTGAATAAAAAATCCCTACAGAACAAACACCATAAAAATCAATAGTGTTCTTTCAAGGAGGTATATTTATCTGGTCATGTCTCCTTGCATTTCACTGTAGTACTTTTTATGATTTAAACCTTTTTTCTTTCATAAAAGCAACGTCTTGTACCTAGTTAATCTAAAAAGAGCTGTTGCACTCTGTGGGCCTTGAATAAATGTCATAATTAAACAGGCATTTCTTAGGAATCTTTTTAATTTCTAATTTTCAATACTGCACAGAGTAATTCCAAATTATATTTAAATTTGCTCTTTAACATGTTATTGGCTCATACTTTTATATATTTATATATAAATATGTATAGAACCACTTTTGCACACCCTCAGATTTGTCTGCTTTTCCTTATTATTTTTTTCCCTTTTTTTTTTAAGTGAAGGAGAACTAGTCAAAATGAAGAATAAATTTTGGGTGAGGGCCTTGATGGAGTGCTGTTTTCTACCTGTACCTTTTGGACAGTTCTCTGTATGCAACCAGCAATGATCTCATAGTCTCATAACTAATGCAGAAGAAGGAAGGAGTGGTTTTGTGACAGAAAGTGTACCAGATCAAATGTCCATGTGGCCTTATGCAACTTTTGAAAAGCAATTCTCAATAAGTGAAGAAAAAAACCCACAAGATCCAACTTCCATCATAGAAGTTCATTGTTCAAATGAAACAGTTTCAGTGCCAGAGGTAAAATATAGTTTAGTTCCTAAGCTACCACTAAGATATCTTGTCATGTAACTGACATTGCTCTATTGGGTTTTATAAATTATGTACTTCTGCCATCTCAGATACAGACTGAGTCTTGCCTATTATGAAGTTTTGCCAAAACACTTTAAAGTGCTTCGAATATGTTCTGAATCAAACAGGAACATATTTTAAAGAAAAGAACTGAATTCGGCTGTCCCTTAATTATTTTTTTTCTCACCTCTCATCAAGTAAATGCAAAAAATTCATTCGTTAAGCAATCATTCTTAAGTATTACAAATTTGGATTGAAAGTCATATTGTCAATATTAAATGCTAGAAGAGATAGTAGGCCTTATGATTTTTGTCATTAATCTTGCTTTTACTTCATCCACAAGGCTTAGCCAAACACATGGAATTCAGCTAGTAAAAGAAAAGCTTCAAGTCTGTTCAAGCCTCTTGATTGTCAGTGCTATTTCAGCCAAATTAAATTGACAGAGCATGACAGCAATGTCATTAGTTTATTATGTTTTGAAGTCCTTCCCAGTCATAGTTGTTATTTTGCTTTGTTGGTTTCTCCTTTCCTCTGTATTTTTTTCCCCTCCCAATCTATGCTTCATGGCAGGATTCTTTGTTTTGGACAGGATAAAACTCATGCTATGCGATGATCGGTGTCCTTCTGAGGCTTGATACAAATGACCAAAAGTTTGTACCCCATAGAAAGAACTAAAAGTAAAGGGATGCAGAGCTACCACACAAAAGGGCAGCAAGTCTGAACTTGTGGGGCTTTCCTCTGTGACATGAGAGAAATTCTGCTGCAGCTTGTATCCTTTCTAATTCAGCTGAAATTAACCCACAGCTGCAGGTCAAGCTAGGTTGTGGCCCATAACTTAGAGGAAAACGTGCCTCCTGACCATTTAATCCTAAACTATGTATCTCTTAATGCATACTGTGAAGTACATGAAAGTAAAATGCAGAGCGACTGAACAGTGCATGCATCATTCTGACTTCAGAGACAGAAACGTCTCCCAAACAAGGTAGGTGAAAGGTAGCAAAGTAGGTTAAAGAGTTTCTGTCTCCTCTGCTGTGTGAATGCTGCTGCTCTTACTGGATCAGCAATGGACTGGATCAACGAACCAAGAAACCCCAAGTTATCCTTAATAAAAATCAGTTCAGTGGTCATGTTAATTGTGTAGATCCCTAGAAGCTGTGGTGGCACAGCCAAGGCAAACTAACAAACAGAGGCAAATATTCTACACTGTATCTCCAGAAGCATATGTTATTAGAACTACAACTTTTATTTTATTTAATTGTATGCTTATGTAAATTTGCCCATTGTGTAAAAAACTAAATACATTCAAATACAAATTTTACACAAGCATAAATTTTGATATGCAAATCATAGCAGATTAAACAATGGAGTCATTCTCAGTTAAACATCAGGCTTATAAATTGCATTTGATTGAAACCCTGGGAAGAAAGTACAGAAAAATCGGGCAGCAGGGGGATAGGGAGGGAGTATTCACAGAGAAGATCTGACTGAAGCTGAAGTCTCTGTGAAAGAATTAGGGAGCAAATGGAATCTCTAGCAAATCTCCAGTATCTAACAGCATATTTTTCCATTCTTTGCTGTCTCTGGTGGCAAGTACAATCCTGCACTAATGCTGAGCTGTGAGCCTATGTTAGCAAAGGAAAAGTAATGTTTCTGACTTGCTCAGATGAACTTGAGCCATGAAGTTCACATGCTAGCTTGAACACAGTGAGCAAATGAATGTTCTGGTCTTGGGAAAAGTCATAACATACAAGTAAAAAGAATTTGCACAGACCTTTTTTTCCTGTTAAAAATTTTGCACTTTTAGAGACATTTAACCCAGAATATGCTAGCTATTTACATGTCATTCTTCTGAAATATACTTTTCATTAGCCAAGATAATATTTCTGGTTCTGAAAGCACCTGCTTACATTTCAATGATTTCACAGAGATGTAAGTATGTAAGAAAACACTTAAGCTCATACTTCAATAGGTTTTTTCTCAAGTGAGAAAATTAATTAAAAAGTGTTAGATATGTTCACGAATAAAATTAGACATGTTTCTAAATTTTTAATGAATAAGTTAATTGTTCCTTGATATAGCAAAATGATCCATTACTGAAACTCATCCCTTGAGTACTTTGAAGATTTTTATTTCATCCTATCACAATACCAGAGCATTCTAAACATTGAATATGGTTTATACATAGTTTTCTCTTTTAAAACTAAAAATTCTTTCTGACAATTTGGGGAAAAAAATAATTCAATGCAAGAATGAATTTCCTATGAAATTATTCATTAATAAATAAAAGGAATAGAATTATATATTTTTTCAGAGGAGAATGGAATGTAGGCAATATTCATATTTTCATCTTTTGAAAATAAAGACATTTCTGAACAATAGCTGCTTTATGTTATGCGCAAAGCTATGAAGATGGCATACAAGGTAAACAATAACTTTTATTTGCCTTATTTCTTATGCAGACACACAATCTGAATTTCAAACATTAAAACCAACAGATGCATTTCAATATTGCTGATGTGTTATTGTGAAGCAATACATTATATCTATATCAAGTTAAATGGTATAATTTGAACTTATCTGAATTGTTGCTGTCCTGTAATTACATCTTTTTTCATCCAAGAAAACAAAAACAATCCCTTTGAGTTCCAGAGTGCTTTTAAAATTATCAGGCCATTGAAACATTTGTATTGACATGTTTGCCCTTAAAGATTAAGATTTACATATTTCAGCATTAGCTATAGAAAGAAAAAGAAAAACAACCCTGTAGTTAAGCATGTGCAGTTATGTGCTTATAATCACATTGAAGTGTCAGCCTGTAAGCTAACTTTGTTTAAAATTCGTAGTTGTACAAGCAAAATCTATATTTTTACCTGTGTTTTTCTCTAGAAACCAGATGCTAACTAGAAAGTGAAAGAAAACACAGCTACTGATTTTTGGGGACAGTGCTAAAATTCACTAGTTTCAGAGAACACGACTGTGAAAGATTAGAATTTCCTAAAAATCTCGATATTAAATTCTTTGAAAATACAAATAATGAGTGAGCAGTGAAGCTGTCAACTTCCCTTTATTTCTCTTATGTTCTCTTTAAGAGTGCAGATAAATACCAAACACATCTAAAATAAGAAAATAAAGGCAAATTAGCACCTGTGGCTGTGCCACCTAATTCATAGCAGGAAATTTTACTGCTTCAGAGAATAAATTAATTGGGAGCTGTGATATAGATGAAACTACTGTCCATGGAATACCACACTTAAAAGCATTATGTGGAGGTTATGCTTTACAGGACTACATGATGCCAGAAATACTATACTGTTTTATTTTTGTCAAGAAATATCCATGGTATAGATAATAGTTACTTCAGCCATGATGATTAGCACCACTATTAGAAAAAGTCTAATATTGGCTTCTTTGCTCTCCCTTCTGTAATCTGCCCCTCTGCCATCTAAACTGTGGAAAAGTATTATGACCCTTGGAGAAACTCCCTGATGAAATAATCAAACCAGTAACTTGTTTGGCTCTGAGAACAATCACCTGACATTTTGCTTGGGTAACTATGCCTACAGATTTTCTTTTTGTTTTTCCCTCACTGAAGTTGTTTCATGGCAAGTAAAGTGTCTTTTAAAGTCTACACTGAAAGACATTCTTGCATTAGGTGACAACTTCCCTGTCTTTCACAAACACAGAGAACAAAAAATCTTTCAGCTCTTAAGAGACTGCTGCATATGCTTTCTCTGTAAGTGATGTGGGTAGGAATGAAGGGAAAAAAATTGGGCCAAGTGTTTTCCAATTAAAAAGGAAACCTAAGAAATATCTCCCATGAAAAATAAGAGGAGATGTCTATTGAAAAACAGGCTAGTATATATATAGCTTTTGGTATTAACAAAGTAATAAGAGAGCCTACCTAGAGAATCAGGCATTCAAACTACAGTCTCTCATTGCAGCTCAGGCATCAAAATCATCATCCTCTAGACAACTGCAGTTTCCCAGTGTCCTCCAGCTTATTCTTGAGACGCATGGCACTAAAGGCTGACACTAGGAAAAAAGAAAAATAAGACCTTTTAATCCCAGGCATTTGTTTTTTTGAATACTTTACTTTTCAGATCTCAGTTACTCCATGGTATTTGTTAGTTTTTGTTAAGTTTCTGCATCTCAGTAACCCTGTAAGGCAGATCATGGTTATCAGGATACTCATATGTCAGTCTGGGATACAGGTTTCTGGTCATTACTAACACAGGACAGAGTTGATAAGAATTTCAGTCTCAATCAAAATTTAAAATCAGTATTAATTTGTAATTTGAAAATGGATTTATTAAAACAATTGTAGTACAAAAAAAAAAAGGCTTTTTTAAAGCTTTCCTTTTTAAAAAAAAAAAAATAAGAAAAAGAACAAGGGAGGACCCCATTATGACAAGCTTTTTAAATAAAGAAAACCTTGAAAGTTTCTGTGACAGCTCCAGTTATAATCCTAACTCTGCCAGCATAGCAGTGATCAATCCTTATATTCTCACCAAGTGTCTTTTCAGACGTGTTGTCATGGGAGTTGGCATTTTTAAAATGCAGGCATTGTGATGGCACTTTTCTCCTCTTATCATCACATAATTCATTATTTTCGTCCCTACGTAAAAGCAAACTCAATAGTCCTGGACAAACACTAGAGCAGTAAAGTCACTAAAGGCTGCTACTCTGTGCTCTCTGTAAGCAGAAGTCTAAATTGCAGCTTCAAGCTCAGTTATGCACACTGGAAAAGCAGTAAATGTTTCTAAATAAAATGTTTTGTGAATTAATTTCTACCAAAATTGGTTTTTTCCCCTTACACTCTCTGGTAATGTTTATGATTCATGATTTTGAAGGTTAAGGAAACCCTGGCTTGTTTGCATGCCATAAATTAAAGCCATCAGTATAGAATTCATGGCTCTGGTTTCACACAGTGAAAAAAAGGATGCTGTCACTGTTGCTGTCCTTTGCATGCTAGGGTTGATGTGTAACAGCAGGTGCCTTTGAAAGAAATCTTGTTGATGCTTGTAAAGGCAGACTGCCCAAAGCTGCACTTTTTTTTTTCATTTAGGGAAAGGCCATTGTTTCTTTTGTTGCCAGTCTGTCAGGGGAAATCTTTGCAGAAGAGCTCAGGCAAATTAAATGGCACAAAAGGTTTAAGAAACATGGCTACACTCAAGGGTTCATGGACATTACAGGTCATTGGTCATATTTAAATATACTCATACTTGAAAACCATTCCCATGATTGTCTAAAACTAGCAATCCTGAAATTGTAAGATATCCTGCAGCTTTAATACTGGTTTAGTTGGTGTTTGGGGTTTTTAAAATTATTATTATTTCTTACATGTTTCAATGTATACAAGTAATAAACACAATGCTTTTTATGTACAAAGTCTTATGTTATAATTAACAGATGGAGAAGAATGTAGCCTGAAAGAGTTAAAATTAGGAATCTGTAATGACAAAGATCTCAAAACCCTTTTCTTTTTAAGTTGAAATTTTAGAAATGTGGTAGTGTACAACTCTAGTTACAATCTCTATGAGAGTGCAACACTGATGGTTCTCACATTTTGTAAGCATATTTAAGTCCTGTGCCATTACATATAAAGCTGAATTATACTCTTGCATACTTTAGAAACCTGGGTCAGTCAGATAAATTTCAAGAATATTAAGTGCAACCTTTTGTAGAGATTTGACTTCTATTTCTGTATTGAAGCTGATGTTGCTAAGCAAGATTCAAGGTAATTACTACTATTACTTGCTAAATCTGCATAGCAGTATTCAGTCTTCTAAGCTGAATCAATCAGAAGAAAGTCTGCAAGCATTGTTTGAAAATGCTAATAGTGAAATAATACTGATATTGATATTTTGTACTGGTGTCACAGCATTTTGTTGCAATGGAATCCTTTCATTTCTTCGTGACTTTTCCAGTATACTAAAATGTGACATTAACTTTAAACTATAGTCAAGTCCAAAACATCAGATCTATAATAGTACAATTAAACAGTTCAATCCTATGAAATTAAATATTGTAATTCTTCTATGAAATGAGAGATTATACATTTTTACCTTTGCTATTTTCTATTTAGAAGTAGCCCATACTCACAAAATACAATCTTCCAGCAACACTGACTTGTCAATGGAGAAGAATTTGTTAATAGTTTGCATCTTGTTATGTAAGTTATCTAAGTAACTTCAGTTACTTATCTAAGTATCTTCAGTCCTAGGTTTTTCAGGTGAAAAGTGTCAGTTTTCATCAATTTCTCTGTGCCTTATACTCACCATTCCTTTCTGATGTCTCTACATTTGGGATAGTGTTGAAATAGTGCACCAGGTATGAATGACTCTTGATTTTTTTCCCCTAGATTCTTCTGAACAGATCAGGAGTCAGTTTTATACATTCTCATTTATACATTTATAGAAAGCTTCATTTCTCCTGCACTGCTCCTGAGCTCCCTCGAACATGAGACAAAGCAACCTCATTTTTTCCACAATTAGGAGGAAAGTCAAAGATTCAGGAAGTGGGTGAAATATTTATTGGAAATGAAGTTGTCAGAAGATTTTGTCATCTCTATTTCAACAACCCTTAAGTTGTTGGGGGACCACTTCAGGAAGAATATTTTGTTTAAAAAAAGAAAAGGAAAAAGTATTAATCTAAATGAATCCCCCCTCCACCTCTCCACACATTTGAATATTGAAAGATCAGATTATTACCAGAAATACTCGATTTTCTATTTGTTTTACTAGTTCCAGCCTGCATCAGTGTTTTGTGCTTCCATTCAATATTTTAGTTGTCAGCAGATGTTCAAAGGGAAGTGCAGTTCCCTGTACATTGTAGCTGACATCAGGGAGTATGTTTAGAGTTACGCAGAATAATATCATACAAGAAAGTGACATTCTCTGATTGCAAATTGCCTATCCCTGCACAACATCAGGCTTTGGATGATGCTGTATTTGACTGTTGACACATTGTACCCCTCTAAATAAACTGATAAAGTATGGGAAGTAGGTTGCCTGGTATATCCTAGGGCACAAAACAAAAGTACACAGGGAAATGTTTAGATATCCTTATTTCTCTGCTAGAGTTAGCAGGGCATTTAAAAAACTTTTCAACACAAGTTTTTGTCAGTCAGAGTAAAACTTTTTCTAAACCTAACTTTTCTCCTGAAAGATGCATTGCTAGCTGGAATGCTGATTTTCCTTGTATAACAGCTGCTCACATGTTGTGGCACTTCCCATAATCTGAATTGGTCAACAGAATACCATAATTGTAAGACAAATTCATGGAATAGATGCATCCTATATGTGAGAGAGAAAAAGGAGGAGAGTACTGAGTGGGGAGAACTGGTCCCTGGGACAATAAAAGTGTAGTGCAATCTGTGAGGTTACCTAACCCAGGTCAGCCACCCTAACCCTACCTTTTTACTGTGGTTTTCATTTGTACTCTTTTGTGTAATACACCAGATAACGCATTATAATCAAGCAGATGTGTTTCTGTACTTTATTGTATTCCTGCAGTCAAGGAAGGCCTTCTTGAGAAACACAAGTCAGAACTGATTGTGACCTGGTATTTTAAGGATTTGGAAGTCGACTGCTGCCTGAAATTCAACCTGCAGGGCTTAGCACACAAGGAGCACCGCTGCTGCATCCATCACTGTGCAACACCTTGGCATGATGATGATTGAGGCAAACACACATGGAGCAATGGATGAAACAGCATTGCACATGCAGCCCAAGATAAGTGAAAACATGGCGAGATGTTTCCACACATACTTCAGGATCTTTTTAGGTGGCAGCAGCTGAGCACAGTCAGATTACTCAAATGAGAAGCTGAGATGTTCAATGTGTTTCTGAGCTCAATCCAGCTCTTGTTACCTGCCGTCTCTTTGGGCACTCAGCGGGCTATAGTGCAGCCCCCATCTCACAGTGGCTTTGAGCACCAAATAGCTGAAGAAAGTCCTGGCCTGCAGTTAGGATACCTGAGCCATGCACAAAGCTAGAAACTTTGTTTTTCCACAGGAATCTTCCAAATTTGGTCTAGTCTTGACTCTGAGGATCTTTGTTTTGTGGCTGTCAAGACAGTTTCAATTAAAAAAAAGCAACCCAACAAAAACCCCCCTAGTGAGATCTACAACTTTTTGTCTAGCTAATTAATAAAATCCAAGGCTTTCTGTGCATAGAAATAAACTATGAAACACTTGAGTTAAAATACTTCTCCATATAAAAGAAATTTTTGTTTAACACTGCTATACTTGAAAATTGGTGGCATCACCTGTTTTATTGTTTTTCCTTTCAGATTTGAATTTTAAAATATTTGTTAATTTTTTTTTCATGTGAGGTAGTGTGAAAATCTACATATTGGGGGTAGTATACATTCTCATGCTTTCTAACTCATGAGAAAGGCAGGGCACCAATGAAATATGTATTAGACCACCAAGAGATAAAATGGAGAAGGAGAAAGGGTGAAGGCAAAGTACTCCCAACAGCAATGCCTAGTGGAAGTATATTCTCTCAGAACAAGTTTTTGTCACCTTGAAGGCCATGATAAGTAAGTGTAGCACAACATAAAAAGTAAGTGTAAAAATACAGTTTACTTATAAAATAAACAGTTTATTTACAAAATAAATATATTTAAATAGGCAAAATATTATAGAGACAGATATATATATAAAAAAAAGAGGATTCTCTTCACACTGTCTACCACTCAAAAGACATTCTCTCAGTGGTTTTTAGTATATCTAGAGCACTAGTGATTTACTTTTTATGTAAGCATCCAAAATTTAGATGTTCTTTCATTGACAAGGTCATTGATTTAGGAAAACATAATCATTCATGCTAAATACAACATCAGTTTTTACACAGCTTAAAACATCTTATTCATTTAACTATTAAAACTTCTTTTTTATTCTTAGTTTCTTTAGGACTTTGTAATATCCGTTCTCCAAATAGCATTTAGACTCTTTAGTATATTACTACTCTGTTGGAAGCTGATGAAGTATTTTGAGACTAAATAGTATTTTTTTTGCCTTCTAGAGCAATGCCTAAACTTTTGTACAGCTCTTTTCTGACACTGAGCATAATGCTTATATTAAAATGCAGCCTGATCCCCCCTTGTTAAGCCATGTAAATGAGATTCATGCACACAGCTTATTAGCTACATCTCAGCTGAGACCAGAAGAACTAACGGTCGATCATTTTGAACAGATGAGAAATTTGGGATAACTGGTTTATAAAACAGCCATTGAGAGATACACTATGGTGAAATTTCTCTCAGTGTTGGTAATTTTTCCAAAAATAGTATTTTTTTCTTAATAATCAGATGCAGTTGTTCTCTTAATCCCACAGAAAGAAAGTAAAACCAAACAACCTGTTATCAAAAAAATATTCTGCAGTATGTTACTTAAGAGAACCAACCTCAATCACAGACCATGACAAATTACCATACTTCATTTGAAATCTAGCAGCTACATTTCTTGATAGTCAATTCAATATTTTTGTTCAAGTTTAAATTGATTACTTAGAAAATGAATTAAAACCATTTTTTTAAATTGAATTTCAAGGCAGCTGGATACTTAACAGAAGCAGACTAGTACAGCTTGAGAGGTTCTCCAGAATCTTGAAAGCATCCAAAAGTATGATGATTACAAATTTTTACAAGTTTTATGTAATTATGCATGACATTTAATAGAAATCTTCCAAAGTGGCTAGCTGAAGCTTATCTGAGCTCAAATGAAATTAACTGTTAAGAGTACACTTCAAAAAGAAACCTTCCTTGTTTTGCATATCTGATATCACAACAGTAATTTTAACAAAGACAATCAAACTGCAACCATAATGAGCTATGAAATGAAAGATGTTTTTTAATTAGTTATCTGGAAGTTTACTTTTGTTCTACTTTTTCATCCTCATTTTCCCATACTAAAATCAGTCTTTGATGCAGGTACTCTGTGTTTTCATGCCATTCTCCTAATGATTTTCTTTCTAAGCCTTTGATACATTAAAAAGTATTGGTCCAACTGTATAATTTAAAAAATTGAGATATTTTTCTTAGTCTTCACTAATTTGATGTCTGAAGGACAATGGACCAGAATGAGAGTCTACAGAAATAGGTTTTATGTTCAGTATGATTAGGTAACAGAATCAGAACTCTAGTGATTTATGCACATTTTTTTCAGCTAAAATACCAGTAGATATTAAAAAAAACAACACAACAAAAAACCAAAAAAACCCAAACAAACAATAAGAGAGCTGTCATTATAATAAAAATAAATCATTTAACCTCAGACAGGGTCTATCGTTCAATGACACAAAAATGTTATGTAAATTTAAACAAAATGCTGAAAACACAAATAGTTCCGAACTTTTTAGTGATATCATTGTTTAATGAGTTTGAAGCAGAGATTATGTATAAGAAAACATTAGCCTGCATGAAGTACATTTGCAAAGATTCTGCATAAAATTCTGTTCTGTTACAGTAGAACAAGTTAAACTACTGAAAGCATTCCTATCCCTTTTCATTTAATATTCCCATAGCAAATTCTTAACCTAATTACCCAGTGTAGTTTGTTTATTACAGTCCTCAGTCCTTCTCGAATTTGAACAGTGAAATAAATAAATAAATGAGAAAGTTAAATAATCACAGAATCGTAGAATCATAGAATCATAGAATGTCTTCGGTTGGAAAGGACCTCTAAAGGTCATCTA
Organism: Hemiprocne comata; assembly: GCA_020745705.1. NCBI lineage: Eukaryota > Metazoa > Chordata > Aves > Apodiformes > Apodidae > Hemiprocne > Hemiprocne comata. The sequence continues at coordinate 77,095,247 of CM036587.1, read as the reverse complement.
GTCCAACCCTCCTACAATAAACAGGGACATCACACACTAGAACTGATTGCCCAGAGCTCCAGTAAGCCTGTTCTTGAATGTCTCCAGGGACAATATTTGGCGATTATGTAACTGCACTAGTGAAAAGTGCAACTGTGCAAGTAAAATAGTTCTTATGTTCATAATCACTATTTTTTTACTTAGGCTTATTATTAGCAATGTTAGTTACAGCTGACCCAGCTAAGCTTTCAAGTCTAGTGATGAGGCAACCTGTGCTTGTATGGGCACTTACACCGTACGCACACGTCTGACTTAGAGAAACAAGAGCATACGTAGCAAGTGTTATGGGACTACAGGGTAAAATTGTCTCTAGAACTCTCCTGTTTCAGAGGATCTTTCTTCTTTTCCACCTTATTCTTCCATAAACTTTTGTGAAACTGTTATTCTGGCTATTTTGCCTAGCTGCCATGGGAATATATGGCAAAGAACATATACTTCTTAAAGCTCTTGTGTTGCAATTCTCTGTAACAGCAATCACACTGAAGATCAGAAGTTTGTTTGGGGCCTGTAATAGAAGTGAAAGACCGTCATTTTCCTTTGTAAGTCTAAAGCCCGCATGGAAAACACTAACAATTTCCAATTCAGATTTATCTTGTCTTCCCTGTCCCTTCTCAAAGTGAAACATATGGTGAGTATGGCTATTTTTTTGAAAAATTTTTCTTCTACACTTTCAGTTGTTTAATCATAGGGGCCTGCAAGTATCATTTAGTGTACTTGCCTCCATCAGTACTGTCTGCAAGCCTGAAGAAGTTTCTTCCAAATTCCTGCTCAGGACTTCAGAGACAATAAAAAGTGCTTCTGAAACTTCATCTGAGGCTTTTTAATGCCTTGGATGAACTCAAGAACAAAGTCTTGAGAAATTATTTAGTGCTATGTGTATACTAAAGCAATGCAGTTCACAAGTGTGTCACTTGAAGCCTTGTAACTTTCCTGTAAGGTACTGCAAATTATTCAAATTTAACAGCTGCTGCAGGTAAATAATAAGTAATTTGACTTAAATTCTCCCTGAAATACATTGGCACAAGTCCCAGATATTTTTTGGGGGGCCATGCCTATGTTGTGGTAAAGGTCAGCCTTCTAGCTTAAAATCCCTGATACCATCCAATTCTCCAGCTGTGGCAAATATTTTGGTTGGTTGGTATTTTCCAGAAGTCAAACATTTTAAGTTATTGTAATGTTGTACTTACACACTGTAAATTCCTCCCATGGGGAGGCTGTTATTCCTTTGAAATAATATGTGCAAAGATAAAACCTAAAACAAGTTTAGTACTTTACAGTCACTTTTACCTACTTCTTGTGGGTGTTTGAGTAGACTTATGGCTGGAAGAAGATGCTAAAGAAAACAATGGTGACATTTTAATGCCGGCTGTTATGCACTGTGATATAGCTAACTCCAACAGGAAAATGAAGATTTTACCATATTTCGATGAGTCAACTGTACAACTGAAAGCTTTATAAATGTCAAAATTAAAATTCCAAATTACAAGGCAGCCTGGTTTCTGCACACTAAGTCTATGTGTGTGGTGTGGTGGAAGGAGGGTAATATATGTGGAAAGAAAGGTTTGAAAACAGAAAGGTCTAATTCCGTAAGGAAGATCTCTTTCAGATTTAAAACATGTTTCCCTCCTTCACTGATGCTGAAATATATTATTTTTTCTGCCCTAAATATATTATTTTAACTCTTTTGAATGAATGAATGAATGAACTGATTTAATATATCCCATCACAACAGCAGGTTTTATGGGTTAATTGACCCAGGATCTTTTAGGCTCATCTTGCAAGAGAAGCTTTCTACTTTGATGATCATCAGTGTGGCTCTTTGCTCTCATTCCAGGTTGTATTTACACAACATTGTCCAAACTGAGACTGCAGTGAACAACACTTCAACCAAACCATCTCCATAAGGGGAAAAGAAGAGGAGGATGCTGGCAGTAACTAATTCAACCTGGTACCAGTGCTTGACTGGGGGCTTCACAGTAGTGTTAACTAGTCTTGTTAGCAGTGAGCTCAGGTTTACCATTCAGCAGAAAAATACCTGACATTCAATACATCTTTCTTTAACATGATGGACCTGTATTACATGCACCATTCCAGATGATATATTTGAAGTGCCTGCTCCAATGACATTTATACTTCCATATTTCTTTGTGAAATACCTTGCCTGAAAATTCCTAGGATTGCTTTTGACATTTTCATGGCTACTTCACAGAGATGGTTCATAGTAATCTTATAATTGACTAATACACCTAGATCTTGCTCTTCCTCTGACATTTCCAACTAATGACTTCCCACGTGAAGGAGGAAATTCTTGATAATCCCCAAATACATGCCCTGCACTTTGCTATGAAATCTCATGCCATTTCCTTGTTCCAGTCCGTGAGGTCTTTGACTTTTTTTTTCCTGAGTAAGATTCTGATCTTTTCCTGTATTGACAGTATCTCTGCTTTACATAATCAACAGAAATAGCAGGCTGAATTTAGTAACAGGGTCCTGAATGAGAATGTGAGAACCTACAACCAACCCTTCAGAAATTTTGTTTATAACTGCCTTTGAACCTGATATTCCACTTTTTAATGTGAGCTATTCTTGTCTCTCATTTAGTTTATTCTCTTCTTAAGTTAAATAGATTTCTTGAACTAGCGAAACCTTATAAAAAAAACACCTTTATTTTTTTCAAAGAAAGATATCAGATAAATGTCACAACCTACATTTGCTAAAACCATGTTTGCTTTTTGTTCTTTTGTCATTTACTGATTCTTTCCTTCAAGATTTGTTCTGTAATTCTAGATACTCAATAAAGAAGCCCAAGATGATTTATTTACGCTTTCTAAAACATTTTATTCTCAGAATAGAAGATAGAATCAAAAGGGTTGTCTGTTCTCTAAAAATCCTTGCTAGTCAGTTTTGCATAGTTGAGTGTTGAAAACCAGAGGCTCCCAAACCATCCTGCAGTTGCTAGCACCAAAGGTTATTTTTCTGCAGAAGTCAGGCTGGCCCAATACTGGTAACTCATTTTAAGGTAAAGACACAACAACTTTGCTCAGGTGGCTTTGGAACTTCATGGGCAAAGTAAACTGCCTTGCTACTGATCCCAGAGAGATTAACTGAATAGCTCCCCTTACTTGGGATGTTTAGAAAACCTCAGGTGGAAAAGCACTTTTTTCACTTGCCATATGAAGACCTACTAAAATTCAATAAAATATTCAGCTCTTTAAAGAGACTTCGACGTTCTTGATAACTGTATTAATTATGCATACAGTTCCTACATATGCCCAAAGGATACATCTTTATGGCAAAGAGATTCTTGACCACTCACATCTTTATCTTACAGTCAAAGAAAAAAGAAACTATGGTCTTAGCCTGCCCATATAGAGGTCAATTTAATTGGTCCCCAGGTGATATTGCACTATTCAAGATGAAATGGAACTTGTTTGCACTGCAGTTCATCTGGAATCATTATATTTGTATTAAGTGAACCTGAAAAGCTGGGTGAAATGTTCAGGTTGTGAACTCCAGCTAGCAAGCTCTAGATCACTAAAATAACATCAGTTGAAGGTGTGCATCACATTAAGTTATATTGTACAGAGAACTTACTTACTATGCTGCTTATTAGAAATGTGTATGCTGTGTGTGTCCTTTGGTGGGAAAAAAAAAAAAAAAATCTTCTGTATCCTTTCACAAGCTATTTTTCTGTCAGAAACAATATTTTTTATTACTATAAAATTGTTTTACACTAAAATTCTAAAGAGACATTTTTTGTAAAATATAATTACACAGAAACAGCTATTAAACACATTCAGTCCAATGAAGATTTTACATCAGCCATGGAACAAAAAGACCAAAGAAAACCAAAAACTGGACCTCTTCAGAAATTAAACAGCTATATATAGTATGCTTCTTCAGAGTTTACATAGGTTCTGGCTGATGTAGAATTTCTGAAACAAAAGAGAAAGACTTGAGTTATCCTAAATTATGTTTTGGTACGTAAGTAATTTAAATATCTAAGCCATTCAAACATCTAAGCCATTATCTCGATTTAAAATTATTGTTTTAGCAGATAATATATTATTACTCTGGTCACTACAGTGGTATTTCTCAAACATGAGTTTTTAACATAAGAAACACAGTGGAAGAGTGTACATTACTTTACTATTTTACTTTAGCATGTTAAAAAAGAATGAATCTTTAACTATATTCATGGAATGAAAAAAAGGCTCTTGCTTTACAAAAAAAATTATAGCCTGAACAGGCTTTCTACTGAGTACTTTTGAAATATTTTATGTTCTTTGTTTACTACTGTTGGCTATGAAGTTTTTTTTAAACATCTCAGAAATGTAAATGTATGAACTGCTCCACCTCCTCTGCCTACCCCAAGGCATCTACAGTCTTTTTCAGGCAGCAGGATTATGTAGAATTGCTAAGAAAATTAATTAAAAATTTAATATACACCACAGGTTGTAATTTACAGCCCATCAGGTTCAAAATATTTTCCTTAGTTCACAACATGTTCCACAAGTGTGCTAAAATTCAATAAAATTAGTCTCAGGCCTATATATTATATTTCACTTTTTTATTAAAAAGTTACTTAAATGCTTTCATTATGTGGAACATTTATTTAGATATTAAAGGAAATTATGTTGAAAATGTAAATGATCTATTTGACACCAAAAGGGGAAAGAGGCAGTAACAATTTTAATTAAAAATTGAATCCTAACAGGGTTTGCCCTCGTCAACTTAGAAATATTGCAGAGACACTTTATTAAATTACAAAGTATCTGCTTAAAAGCTATTCACTCTGTTATGTGCTAAATCATCCTTCTCTACACTAATGTCTACAAAAGTCAGTGGCAAAACTCTGCCTCTAGGAGGAAACAGATCAAATTAATGACTTCACAATGGTTCTCTCAACAGGATAAAATCATGTGGCTGGGCTTGTTTTAGATCTGGCTACATGGATCTACAAGGAAAAAGAGGAATGTGACATACACAGATACTCTTGTTATCCTCTGTGCTGATCTCTGGCCATCCCTACTAAGAGTATACACAGGGCATGCCTGCTTTTTTCCCCTCTCCAGAGCAGATAGAGGCAGAAAGTGGAGCAGCTAAAGCGTTTGCATTTTTTCCATTTATGGAACAAACACATAATGTGTTTGTTTTGCCTGTCATGTTTTAGAGGAAGGATAATACTTTCATACCGGAAGAAGTAATCAGCAGCATACTAATTTGGAGTTAGCAGAGGAAGAGGGAGCAAACTAAAGAAGCTGTAGGTTCATTTGGAGGTGTTTGAGATCTCAGCATTTGAATACAATTAATGGTTGAGGCAGGAAAGGGTCTCTGTTCCTGCATATGTTCACACATGGCAAAAACATTTGGGCTCAGTGTAAATTTTGTGTGACTAAGAATTATAAAAGCTGGTTCTTTTTCTCTTTCGGCCATTGACCTTGGTGCATGTTTTTCTGTAAGTACTTTCACCTCTGACTTTTTTTCCCCCCTTCTTTTCTTAGACCTTATCTTATCTATCTTTCAATTTTAGCTGTAAGACTTAGGCAAAGGACTGTCTCATGGTAGGTGTAGTTACATTGCATGATGAAGCTCTCTTATTAGCTAGGACCTATGTGTGGAGCTGTAATATCAATAATTAATAATAAGCAATCCTGGTTCATGAACTTTGCCTGATTCCTGGTTCATTACAACTAAAATTTATCCTAGCTTTAACAGGATCCTGAGATCCCTGTAGACTGGCCACACAAAACTACTTACAGTCTTACCAGCCATTTGAGTAGTTCGTATTATCATTTGATTTAATCTTTCCAGAACTAAATGACCTTGTGCACATCAGCAAAGGAAATAGATCGACATCAGAAGAAACTAGGGCAGTATGAGCTGTACCCTAGCTGATAAAATATCGTCCAAGGAATTCTTAATTCCTGTAGCAGTTTGTAATGCAGTATAAATTGAATAAAATTGTCACAGGACACAGAAATTATTCTCTGCTGCCCCTGCAGACCTCCCCCCCAATGCTGCTGCTGCCATCATTGGGGGCACCTGCACCCGGTACAGTCAGATTCAGAAAAGGAGGCAAACTAATTCTGCCTGGCAATGTACTTTGGATAAGCACCTGAAGTTCCAGATGATTGTGTTCAATTACAAAGCACATTGTGGTTTTGGAGACCTTTGCTGTGTCTAGTTGTTTTCTTTTGCTGCGGGCTGTTATTAAAATACACATCCTTTCCCTTTCCCTTTCCCTTTCCCTTTCCCTTTCCCTTTCCCTTTCCCTTTCCCTTTCCCTTTCCCTTTCCCTTTCCCTTTCCCTTTCCCTTTTGACTTTTTTGTTTCATCTTACTCTCTGGAAAGTCTTTTTATTCAACCCAAGGAAAGGGCAACATGAAAAATGTGGTTTTTTTCTCTCTCTCTTTTTTTTTTTTTTTTCTTTGAGCAAAGCATGTACTATCAGGGACTGTGACATTTGGGAGATAACCCTGTCTTTGGTTCTTGAGCTCCATCTGAAGGGACAAAGTAGAAGTCTGTGGTTTTGTGTGAGCTGAGCTCATGTAGTCAGGGATTACACACGCCATCAGGGAGCTGCCTGCAGGCCTTACTGGTACTGCAGCAGTGTAGTTTGAGACTCAGTTACTACCTTGAACAAATGTGTATATTTGTTTTTTGTTATTAAATTTGTCCTGTCCTGTCAGAAGGAATTCTGAGGTGGCTGGCTTTTTTTTCCTCAGAAGTGTAACATACAAGCAAAGCATAAAACACACATAGAAAATGAAGACAAAACAACAAAACAAACTGCCAAAAACCAAGCATAGAGACTAATTTCCCACTGTGCCATATCTTTGGGCAACGGTATACATTGATTCACTGTGGATTTAATTTCCAGGAGCTCAAAGCAACTGAGTCTTTAAGTCAGCATCTGTCCTTGCCTTAGAATTTTTGAAAATAGCCAAAGGAAAGCAAAACAATAAACCTAACTACTGTACTTTTACGCTATAGTACTTTTCTCTAGTTTGCAGGTGCTACGTGTAATACAAGTCAAAGATCATTAAGCCTTGTATTAATTTAGCACTTTAATGCTTAATTTGTGTTAATTTAGACTGGGGAAATGGTTAACATTGCTCCTCATTATTTTTCTTTAAAATTTTGTTAAATTGCATTGTAAAGAAGGCTTCTGAGTTTACTTAAAGTTCTCAGTGTACTAAAATTCAAACCATAGAGAAATGCAGGAAAACTGGCTTAGATTAAATAGAAAAAAAAAGTCCTCTGGCAGTTAATAAAAATATGATCATTTTATACACCAGTATACAGACAGGTATCTTAGTATTTACGTTATTTATAGCCTAATTGAAACAAACAAAAACAAGAATTTGAGAAAATATGCTTACTCCTGTAACATTTCTTTGCAGAAATGGGATATCTGGAAAGGAAAAAAACCCACATTTCTGACTTTCATTCCTCATAGAAACACCATTGAAAATCTGAGCGTTGATAGATCCCTCTGCTGCTGCTTATTAGAGCTGGTCAGACACTTGATAAATGTTCAAGAAGAAAAACAAAAATAACAAAAATGTACTGTCAGTGTAATACAGCCATTTCGCCGTTGTTGTTCGGTCTTGTCATAGTTCCCTTTTCAGCATTTCAGATTGTGTTTTCATTACGAACTGGAATAAAATGCCAGTATTTGGAAAAATCTCATAGGAGAAATTTTGGAGAAAACACTTGCTGAAGGCATCAAGAATTTTTGTTTGTGTTTTGCTTAAGCCTTTTTATTTATTTACATAGCATTGTACATTAATACATTAAACTTTTATGAGAATAAAAATTACAATGTAAGTAAACTAAACTGTAGGATTAACACAACATATTTGGCACTAATGAAGTAAAAAATTGTAATTATTAATTTAGAGTCTTTTCCACAAAATATTCCATCAAGGTGATGACCCAAGAAACACTTCCATGTGATAAAACTGTGCTGTTCAACTGTTCTTTCAAGAACATTTCAAGTTGTACAAGAAGCATTTGAGGATGAAAATGGCTTGGCCAGTGGGAAACACCTTGTCTCATGTTGTTGAAGCAGCAGTGGAAAATTAATGTCTTTCTCAGCAGTAACCCAGTCAGCAATATGTGCTGTAAATGAAGTAGAAGGGGGAAGGGAGTATATGCCATGGATCATATTGATTGCACTTTAGTGTTACGACTCACTTCAACGTCTGTACTGAAACAAACATATGAAATCTACCAATACTGAAAGGGACATTTATTTTTTTTAACTAAACTATAATTACACTACCTGAGCCAGATATCATAATTACAAGTTCCATTAGGAAAACACTTTCATTTAAACTTCAAGATGGAATTCAACTGAATTAACTTCACCAGTGTTCCTTTCAGGAAACTGAAAGGAAATGTTAATGTCACAGAGGCATTTGGGAGAGGTTAAGGTTTATTCTGCTGTCAATAATTAACTAACAATTTTGCACATTTAGGAGTACCTAACCAGTAAATCTATTAATCAGGAACAGTCAGTGAATTAAGTAAATTAGATTTTTAAGGCTTTTTTTAGTGTTGTTTCGGCTCAAAAACTTTGTAGTCATTCTAGTAATGAATGGTTGTTAAAAGCAATGGCATAATGAGAAAGGTATACCTGCACAGTCCTTTGCATGCTGATACGCTTAGTCTAGTGCTTTCCAGTGCAGATCAATGTGAGCCAACTCAAATCCAAAGACATAAGCCACTGTTAGAAAGATGCAGCCTGACTAGCCAGGCTGTTTCTCCCCAGATATCTGTGCTTAGGGAGTCTGTAGACAACTTGATCCCTCTGCCTTTTCTGGGAATAGGATATTGAGGATGATTAGGGAAGGGGGAGATTAGTGGTTGGACTTGATGATCTTGAAGGTCTTTTCCAACCAGAATGATGATACTATGAAATAAATCAGAGCACTCCAACTCTTTAGTATCTTTCTTAAGACTGTGTCTTTTAAGGGAGTATCCAAGAAGAAGGAAAATCACCCACGACTTTTCCACTGCTTCCCATATGCTTGGAACAGCCTGAAGGAAATGATGCCTCCCTGATGGCTCCAGCAGAGGCAAGACAGCTGTATCCCACCCTTAGACAGACTGTGACTCTAAATCTAGATCATATTGGAGTGTTTTGGAGTGTTTAACAGACAGATGTGGACTTTGAAAAAAATGCTACATACAGGGGCAAATACCCATAAGGTGTAACAAGTTTAAACTAATTAGCTTAAGGAATAATGCTAGTTTTCATCATTTGAGATTTGTACCTGCCTTAGTCTGAGAATTAAATCAATTATTTCATATGATAATAAATACATGTGAACTGAGGAATGCAAACATTTATTTTTATCCTACGTGATTACAGCATTAAGTAGCAGGGCTAGTGTCCTACCCTCTGATGGCTCCTAGTAATCACACAGTCTGCACAGAGGCATTGTGTTGTGTTGTTGTTTATTTACAGCTAAAATGTCAAGCACCTCCACATATGCAAAGTTATCTATATATTTAACTTGTGCCATCAGAAAAAGAGGACACACAAAGGCAGTTGAAAGCCATGTTTTATTCCCCTTCCCCAGCCAGCACTTCTGGCATGCTGAAATGAGTAGAATAAGATAAACACTGTTACCACCACTGTACGTGGTCGTCAATTGTTTGAGGTGCCACAATGAAAAAAACAACTGCTCTGTCAAAAAGTGACCACCTAAAAAGCTATTTCAAGTTTTCCTCGGTTCTGCTAATTGTCATGAAATTGCAGGCATATAAATGTTACTTAATGTTATTTAGAATAATACATTTGTATAAGCAAGCACTATATTCCTGTGACTTTAGATTCTCTGGCTATGCCTTTACAAAGACTGTGTCATTTTAATGTTATTTTTTAGATTATTTTGAAGCTGAACATAGGAATGCATGTGTTTATAGGCAACAGACATATTGAATTTATTTCCCTCTGGCTATGCAAATTTTGTAATCAGGTGACTCTTTCACATCATATTTTTTATTTCTTGTTAGGTTAATAGGGACAGAATTCTTCTTAAATTTGGTGCAAGTTTGTGCATATCTGTGTCTCAATACTTATTTCTCCCTCAAGTTTTCTCTAAAAAGAAATAGATGACCTCTTTGACCTTCACTGTCATTCAGCTTTTTACTTTGTCTTCTGTGCATTTCCTCCTGACATTTGTTCTTCTTAGTATTGTTGCTATTCTTTCTAATTTTTTGGTCTCTTTTGGTCCCCTTCATATGTGTATGGTTTTAGTGCTCTGGAAAAAAGTTAATCTACAACATTCTTACAGCTTATATTGATCCTGCAATTCCTCTAACTATGAGATTTTAAGAGTTTAAAAGATTTCTAGAAGGGGATTGCAATATATGTTTAAAACATTTCTCTTTTTGCCATACTCCCATTAACAGCTGTCCTGTTTCTGGATCCCCACTCATTTTGTTAATTTTTTATTTTTTTTTTTAACCTCACTACATAGTTTCTTTCAGCTGCTTCCCATATCTCACTTGGCTATTCTCATTATTCTGAACTTTCCTTCCATTATATTGAATTCTAAAAATACCATTCTTTAATTTCACTGCCTTGGATAAAAATATTAAATCATTTTAAATTATCATGTATTAAGGCCAAAGGATGATAAACTGCTGTGCTAGATAGAAACTTAATACCACAGTAAAATAATGTTTGACAATAGATTATGTGTTTGTAAGTATATAATGATTTTCATAAAACCTTCTTGTAGTTGTTTGGCAGACTAGGTAGGAACATTTTTGGTAATGTGTGTATGTATAGGAAGAGATGTATGGGTATGGTTACAATGTATTTTCATATTTAAAAAAAAAGAGTTTACCTTTCAGCATAAAGATATAGCAAAGCAGATTTTCATCTGATGAAAAGTAGGTATTTTCTTTTTGTAGATTTTTCCCTATCATCTTTTTCTAAACAAAAGAATAAATAGGAAAAAAAAAAACACAAACCACCCAACCCCAAAACCAAAAACTGTGGGGCACAATAAACTTTTTCCCAATCTCCCGAGGCTTTTTCCATTCCTGGGTCCATGGTATGTCAATCTGATTATCCACTGTGGCCTAATGAAGGCACAGGCGTCCTGCAACCTGAGACATGAACATGCCAGCACTTTGTCTTGACCAGCACAGTTCCCTCCTCCCTGTCATGAAACGCTGCATGGCGTCAGTAAATCATGGGTGTGGGTACATCTGCCTCGTGGAATGCCATCTTCCCTTGTATGTTAACTACAGAATAAAATGTGCTGCCTGGATATATCAGGTAAAGGTGTGTGAATGAAACTGCTGTGACAGAGAGGAATCCATGCCTTTGCCTGGGATAAAAATTACCCTGCACTAGAGCAAACTATTTTATTTCAGATTCAGGAATGTTTATTCCAGTTTAAGTAATATTACTACACTAACAAAAATATTTTTATTGCTTATGGAAACTGTTTGTTTCCCTAGCATACTACCTTTATGCATCCTAAGCCTTGCAGCACATATTTCCATCATTATTTTAAAGTGCAATTGGCTTCTTTTTAAAGAATAGAGCTAAATTATTTGTATTATAAAAACACTGGACATTGAACTCTTATATTTATCCTTAGGCTTACTAGAGACAGCAGAATCGCTATCCTACCAATGATTCAAACCTGATTTATAGGGATTGTCTTTTCTTTCTCAGTGAGAGATCATTCAGTCAGTAGAACTGAGCTTGACAGAAAATTTTTGGTCTATTATGTATGCAGTTTTGAGATACAGAATTCCATCCCCTGGGGAGCATGGATAAAAACTGCAAAATTCAATTGATTTAAGGATCTTTAAAACCTCAAAAATTGGACTGGATTCTTTTGTGTTGAAAGCCTAAAACTTCATCCAACAAAATAGCTTGACTCACACCTGTATTACAAAGGATTTACAATGGTAAAAGTAAATACTGGTTTTTTCTTATGAAAAACCAGAGATCAAGTGCTCTGCTTATTTCTGGAGTTATAACCACTTCTTCCAGCAGGAATTTTTATTATTTGGGGGACTTTTTCCAACTTGACGACTTTTATATCAGACTCTTCTTTATTCTTAATTCTGTGCAGGAAGATGTGAGCAATCAGGAAAGTTTTTCGTTTACAGAGACATCTATCTCTAATGTGAATACAATCACAGACACGTTAGAAGCTGAAGCAAAATCCAAACTCTGATATGTGTAGTTCAGAGCCTGTGTGTTCTTGTGTTCCTTCTGTAGCAACTGCGCAAGGGCTGTATTTTCTTGCATTAAGTTTTATTGAAAAATAGATGAATGTTCATATATTTTCTCTCTCAGTGATGTTTTAATAATACAAAGCAAACTAAATAAGGATGTCTACTTTCAGTAAGGAATGCTAACAATAAATAACTCCTGTCTGTGTATGACCAGAGTGGTGGGAAAAGGATAGCAAAACAAAGGGTATGAAAACCCCTGTATCTTTTGATCTTCCAAACCAAACATGGAGAGACAGTCACAATAGAAGATTAAAATAAATGAATAATGAGAACCCAGCTAAAATTTAACCTTTCATACAAAACCTCCCTTACATGCAAGGACTCAGGCTGAGTCAGGAGGTAAACTGGTACAACCCAAGGATATGCTTTGTAGCCCTTTCTTCTTCAATTATTGCAGTGTCAGTTCAATGGTTCTGTAAACAAACAAACAAAAAAAAACAACACTTTTTTTTTTTTTTTTTCCTTTTTCATTCTTTCACAAGCTAACTGGCATATCATCTTCCTTGGCCTGTTCACCCTCAGCAAAGGAAAACATGCTGGAGACTTCATGGATAAAGTGTGTGACCTTTTGATGCTCTGATCCAACTGCTGTATATACAACTGGTTAGGGCAGAAATGAAACCCCTCAAGTGCACTGTTCTAACTAAACAGTCTGTTGTGCCTGGAAATACATGTACTTTGTGTAGAAGAGCATATGCATGCCTATATACACATTGTCTTTATAATTTCAATATGTTTTATTTTTATTTTATTTGTTACATCTTAAAACCAGCTCATACATTTCATATAACTCTCTAGAAAGTCAAGGCCCCTTATGAGGCCCATTGCCCCTCTCAGATTTTTATTGGCATGAGTTTTTTAATTATGTATGAACTTTCAGAGCAACTCAAAACTGATGCATGAACTCTAGATTTTCCCAGTGCTGATTTATTATTTTTATACAATTTCTGCAGGTTAGTTCACTGGCACACCATACCCACCCCTGTTCCACTGCATGGAGCCTGGAGCTATTGAGGAAGTTCACAGTTGAAAGGCTTACCAAAAACTGTACAAAAATGTAACCTCTAGGAAGACCACACTTGTGATACATTGGCAATTTTTCAGCTGCATTACCTGGTATTTGATATTTGGTCAATATAAAGTTCACAAATAGACTTCAAACAGTATTATATATGTCTAAATTAAACTAAGACTAGAAAAGGGTCCAAGATAAAGCCTTAGATTAAACCCTAGAGTGCAAATCAAGATAGTTTATTAAATGGTTAATGATGATCTGAGGCCTTCAGCATTGTCTTTACAAAAGAGTATACTCCCTTTCCACCTTGGCTTGTCAGAAGATGACCCACTGCCATTAACTTTGGGTGCTTGTAGCCACGGGGCCATTTGCCTCCTAAGAAAAACAGTAAGACTTAAAAGCATACCATTACAAGATCAGCATGAAAATCCTATTTAATCTCACAGCACGTAAAGATTATATGAAGGTCACCAAGGTCCATATCATCTTCTATGAACGCACACACAAACACACAGAGAGAGGTATACATTATAGATATATACATTTGTTCTGATGGACTTTTCTTCTGCCCTAACCAAAAAGGGGAGAAAAGGAAAATCTCCTACATCACAACCTGTAACTCTCCACATTACCTGTCGTCACAAAATGGCAACTGGGTTGCACATTGAGCTAGGTTACCTAAATTTGGATGCCACATTTAAAAAAAAAAAAAAAAGTGTAACAGTGAGAGCCAGATTTCTCAAATACTGTGATGTTCTGGTGCTGGAACACTTCAGAGTCATTGATTTATCTGTCTTCAGTAAGTATTACATCTGCAGATGGGTGCCTAGCTACAGAAAAATTAAGTTCAGGTTTATGCTGAGTACCAGGTGTGCACCATGGATGCCAGAGCCCTAGTTCCTGCAGGATTCGTACTGGGAAGCTGTCAGAGTACACTGCTGTTCCCTTCCAGTCTTGACAGTCAGGCTTTCTTTTCCTCTTTTAAAACTGAGGTACAGGGATACAGAGGAGGGAGGAGGGGGGGAGAGAAACTGAATGTCTGATCTCTCACTTTAGATAAAAAATTAGGTATAACCTTGGGGATTCAAATTATTTGGCACAAGAAATGTTGAGTGTGATGGGAAATTGAATGGATCTCAATTACACAACTATCCTTCATACTTTCCTGGTGTCACTCTCTGTAATGTTCTAATAACAGAAAATTGTTTAGTGTTAAGATCCATTCACAGGTAGAGCAGACCAGTTTTTCTGCTAATTATAATTTTAAATTAAAGTGCAAAGAATTTCTGACAAAAGAAACACCTTCTTTGTCAATTTATCAGTTTTTTTATAAGAACAGGAATATGCAGCAGGAAGAATTCATTTTCTAAACTGAGATTTGACTCTATAATATTTTTAAATGGGGTTAGTGTTCATAAAATAGAAGAAACATCAGTGTTCAAAAGTTTCTTAGACAGTTCTGCATGCATATTTCAGTTGTGATCTGTACAAGATGCTCTTGATCATCTGCTGAGGGGAATCAGCCAATAGCATCAATATTTGGTGACATCTGCAAATAAAGACTTAAATGAAACCATTATACTGATTTTCACCAGCAGAAATTGAACATAAGTATCCAGAACATAGCAACTAATGAGTTAATATTCTGCATAACATCATATAGACTGTGTCTGGACTCTTGTACTTATGCATCTTTCTTTTTAGATATCAGTGTTCATAAACTTATCTAGAAAGTAGATAAGAAGAAAGATCATGATAAGCAGTGCTTTGGGTGTTATTTATAGAAACTGGTCATGCTGCCAATACAAAGATGCCTTTGCAACAGTGCAGTGTTTGCTTTCTTCCTTCAACAAACAGCTGCATGTAGCCTTAGGTTAAGGAGAATGTGAAATGAACAACCTTTAATTTTATACTGCCAATATTTCAGAAAATATCAACGCAATTGATAGAGTATCAATGAACTGCAGAGCACAATCTTAGTTATTTTTACCTTTGTATACACAGAAGTAATTACCAAAACTATCCAGCTACTTAAAGATAAGTCTTTTCTTAAAATGATTCAACAATACAATATGTAACCACCTTATGAAACTCCTTTAAAAATGTTATCCCTGGACTCAGAATGAATTTCAATCATATAGATAGAATGAACTAATTTTTAACTGTTGTCATGATTACAGGTCTAGCTGCACATCTGTTGTCCTTTTGGTTTCTGTAAGTGCATCCACTGAAGTACCAATTTTCAGGCTTTTACCAGTACTAAACCAGAAATTATCTTAAACACTGTGCATGTGTATGTGTTGCACTTACATGCAGAGGCTTGTGAGCATCAGTGAGTCCAGTGATCAGTCCACTTTTTGTCGCCAGTTGGCATTTGTTTAAGTGAAGAAAGAATGCAGATAAAAACTTCAATGAAGGAGGCAGCACACAAGACTCTTTAAATTATTGATTCTTTTATAGTGATTTAGAGTGGACCAGAATTTTCAAAAAACCTTAAAAACCTTTGTGGGTGAGTCTCTATTTTTGTCCCGTAATCACCTGCTTGCTAAAAAGGGAGATGCCGATAAATTTCAATAGTCCTTTTTTTTCTACTGTTGTGGGACAGCAAGACAGCAAGTGGCACAACAGCTAGATGGGGGGATGGGGTCAACTTAAAATTATGAATGCTAAGGAATGATTTTTGTTTGCTTGAAGAATGGCTTACGTCACAACCATTGAGTTTTTCCTGTTATCTTCCATATATCTCAAATTAAACCTATTCAGTAATTTAACCAGCAGTCATTTTTCATAAATGTATGAAGTGAACACTTAATTCTATGACAGCTGTATTCTTGAATATAGCTTATATTCTTCAATATCTTTTAATTAGATAGGTAGTAACCATTAAAATTTTAGTAGCATGTTGTACATCATTCCTCCAAAAATCTTTGCTGAACTTTCAGAACACCTTACTGCCATGTTCTAGAGAATATGGATAGAAATTGATGCAGCTGCACTAACTTCAAAGTACCACTGATTTTTTTTTATATATATAGATATTTTTTTTAGATTCCCTGATCCTCAAAGACTTACAGATGTGCTTAACCTTCTCCTTTATGGCCATGTACTTTCAAGTATCTGGGACTAAAATGGAGATACATTTAAGCATAGGAAGTTTTGTCCCTGTAGTTAGGCCTTCACGATCTGATATTTTTCATCTGATCCAGGACAGAAAGTTTGGTCTCTTTTGCTATATTCTGATGAAAGCACCTATCAGAAGGACATAAGCAAAGTATGAAACACTGCTTAGTTAAATCAATTTTCATGTGTCTCTTGATTTTTGTCATGTTTGGCAGTTAGGTTATCAAAGCTATTTACTTGTCAGTAAAGATTTGTTTCCTTGTGACCTGTCTTATCCTCTTGTATGACTTGGAGAGGAACACATAACACTGAATTACTTTAGGCTCTGGTGTTCAAAAGAACAGGATTACGGTTTGACTACAAGATCGAGAAGGAAGAGAAGCTGTGCTGAGAAAAATAGTGTATTACATGAAAATATCAATAAAAACAGAGAGGAGAGAAGATGCACCCAGCATGTGTGGAGCTGAATATAAAATGGGAAATGCATTTTGCATTTTTAGAGTATTCTGAATAAATCCACAGAGATCAGGAGGCAACTACCTAATCCACCTGTCAGTGTGTGTAATCTGCCACCATTGTGCCCATCACAGAGTGTGACTCTTATTGCAGTCATACCAGAGACCCTGGCTTTTCAGTCTCAGTCTCATAGTTTTATCCCTTGAAGTCTTCCATGGTTAAGCCTTGCTGTCAATCACGTTGGTAGCTGCTAAAATCATAGTACCTTAAAGACTATGACATGGTACATGCTTTTTTCTAAAACAGGCTCTGAATTCAGTTGTTGAGAAGACCCTGTGTGTGTGTGCACAGATATATGCACCAAGGAGACAGAAAAGAGCTGAGTCTCTAGCTGTCCTGTCTGTATGAGCGCCAGAAGAGTAGAAGTGGGGGGCATTAGTGAAGCAGTAGTGTGAGAGAAAATTTCATTACTCTTCAGTAATCAGCACTTTGAGGAGAGATTTTGCACCAGATTTAAATGGACAATTAGATACAAATTGATGGAAGAAACTACTGACTCACAATTATGATAATTAAAGAACATGAATCTGACAGTGGCTACTGAAGATGGAAAGAGTTTATTGTATGATCCCTTTTCTTAACTCCTTTAGCATATTTGCAGATTGGGGTATGACAGATTTGCTCATTCTTATCCCTATAGAATTGCTATTCAACATTTTAACAGGCTATGGGAAAAATGTAAGTGAATGTCATCATTACTGCAAATAGGCAAACACAAGGGAGGGAACTAAAGGCACAGCTTTAACTGTAATATAAGGAGCTTGAACTGAACTTGTCACAAATTTGTAGCTACTTGGGATGATTCTACCCTCAATTTTTGTAACTAAACCAAAGTAAAAACACATTAACTAGTAAAAATGTTTTGCACAGTTTGAATGCTATGCCAAGTTCTGTGCATGTAGCCATGAGCTGACCCAAACTTATAAAAAGGATTCAGATCAAAAGCCATAGCAAAAGCAGAGAGAAGCAAGAGGAAAATTAGTTCATTTTGACTTCCCTTTCCCCCTTACCAATGCTACCCAAACTCACATGCACTCCTGAGTGATATATCATTATGGAGCCTGCCTTTCTCAGGTCATCCATTCTGGCTGTGCAGGATCTCACATTTGTAATAATGAGAAAATTAAGTCTTCCTGACAGAACTATGCACTCGACAAAATCCAGTAAAACAAAGGGCAGTACGCTTTTGTGGATATGGATAGATGTGTGATTTGACAATTGCTAATGACAGTTTTATCATTCTACAAAATCTTTTAGTGTACTTTTCATTGACTGAGAAATGTCATAATTTTATATATATATTTACAATTTTTTTTCTTGTAATTGTAAAAAAATCTAGACAAAGGTTCTAAGGTTCTTTTCTTTTATTCAGACTGCTTACAAATTTCTGATTAAAAGTTCCAGAAAGTTTATGGAATTTTACACCATTTAACTCCCCCAAAATTTCAGCAGTAGTCCTTGCAAAAATACTGTTTCAAAGAATATGACTAACATCAGTGTCTATGGGATCCAAACACATTTCTTTAAAAATAACTCTCAATTTCTTTGTACAGTAGAAATGTACAACAGCCATTGACTTTTTAAATTAACCTGTGGATCTTAATGGATTACTAAATTTCAGCTACAATGTTCAACAGGTTCAAATTACTTATCTTGTCAGTAGTTTCTGTAGTAGGATTTTCTGTAAGTAAAGCATTTGGCAGGCCTTCAAAACATTAAAGAACAAAGTTGTCTTATCATTTGAAATATTAGGGTGGGCTTTTTGTGGGTTTTTTGGGGGTTGAGGTGGTGGTGGGTTTATTTTGACATTTCTTGGACTGGATTAAATCAGTTTTAAACAGGAATTAGAAGTTGTGGGTTTTTTTTTTCTTTCTTCTTTTGTACTCATTTTCTACTTGATACTGCTTGCTTAGCTGACTCTAAAGCTACAGTTAGAAAATATCTAAATATAAAATAGATGCATGAGTGCATTTGGGAGGTGGTATTATGGATGGAGAGCTGTCATCACATCCTTCACAATTACATTATCATGTGCTCCTGTGGTGTACACCTGTGGCTTGTTGGCAAGGCGTTTGGTTCTAAGGACTATTGAACACCACGCGTTTTCATCGTGAATCAGCGCAAAGTTATTTAACACAGGTGTTTCTGTAATTGTGATACATTGAGAGATTCACAGTGTTCAGTAGCCTTCCAAATTACACCCTCCATCTGTGTGGTGAAGCAGTTTAGCAATAGCTCACTGATGTCGGTAATAACCTGTGTTGTATTAAGGTTAAGTATCTGTGTGCATTTATGCTGAGCCATGTTTCAAGCGTGTTGCAGTGAAATTTCTCAGGTTTGTTATATTAAAATCATATTCCCAACTATTTGTTCTCTTAAAGGCCCAGTA
This sequence comes from Hemiprocne comata, assembly GCA_020745705.1. Taxonomy (NCBI): domain Eukaryota; kingdom Metazoa; phylum Chordata; class Aves; order Apodiformes; family Apodidae; genus Hemiprocne; species Hemiprocne comata. The sequence continues at coordinate 77,075,886 of CM036587.1, read as the reverse complement.
CCTAGGAGCTACTAGATGTGTCTTCTTTTTTTCTTTTAGAGAGATGTTGCTGTCCTGATGACTGTGGACTTAAAAAGTCAAATAAACTTTACCACATTCAAGAAAAATTATATTAGGAAACACTGAGGTGAATTTAATTCTCTATAAGAATAAAAGTTTTAACATGTATAAAATTATGGATTATAAAGCTATCAGCAGTGCTGAGACTTGAGGTGCTCATCATGACTATGTGTCACTTTGTCTTTTTTTTTTTTTAAACTTAAATATAAGGGTCATTCCACTTACACTGTTAAATGCTTGTATTTGAAATGCCAACAGGAATTCAATCAGAGCCTCAGCTTCAAAAAGGTGAAAAGTTCTCTTCCTGAGATCAACCAGGTACTAGAGAGTGCCAGTTCAGCTGGTAGTCTTGCTCTGTGAGAAGTGGGGTCTTGATGCATCACCACCAGAGGTGGTAACTCACGTTTTCCCCATGGAGGAAATTAGCTACAAGGAAATATGTTCTTCAATAGGCCCTTGCTTTGCAGAAGATGATACTTCTTCATCTATGTCTTGCTTTTGTGTAATGTGCCAGCTTCTAGTTCCAATGTATTTGGAAACATAACTATCTTGATCTTTTCCTTGTCTCAGTTATGTGGCTTTTTCTCAGTGTTTACACTAGAAAGGATGGCTGGAATTATGAGTTCCAGTGTGTACCATTCAGTCACTGGCAATTGATTTTTTTCACTCTTTAGGCTGTCTGAATAGATTTTGAAAGGCAATGTAAAATGGACATCTGATAAACCATCTGTATATCTAACCACAGTGGTGCCAAGCTTCTCTTTCTTAGGAAACAAAAAAGTGCTTGGGGATTTTTATTATTTTGTTGCTTAGCTTTATTCTTACAAACAGTCAAACAGAAACATCTCCAAAACTTTTGCCAAAGGTTGACATGGTGGCAAAGCTCTGTTTTATTGAGCAGTAAGCCACGACATGTGTCAGGCAATTATAATAGGTGGTGTTAAACTGATTTGTTGCTGTGTCACTCGTGTTTCACAGTTGTGTAACTTTATTGATTTCCCTGTAGCTACCACAGTAGCTAAGTTAAATTAGCTGAAATTAAAATGAAAGAAAACTAAATAAAAAAAAAAGAAAAGGAAAAAGTGTGTTGAAGCATAGTTATAAAGATAATCTGGTTCTATGTGGGAATTGATATTTCAAGAATTGTCATAGCAAGCATGGCAGAAGGCCAGCATGGATCAGCAAGGAACTCCTAATTGTGCTCAACTAGGTAAAAGAAGAACACAAAAGGTGAAAGCAGGGGTGGCGTAAATAGGACGAATACAGAAGCATTGCCTAAGCATGCAGGGATGGAGTTAGGAAAGCCAAAGCTCAGCTGGAGTTGGAACCAGTAAGGAATGTGAAGGGCAGCCAGAAGAGCTTCTATAAGCACACTGGCACTAGAGAAAGGTGAAGGAAATGTGTGGCCAATTCTCAGTGGGGCTGGAAAGCTAGTGACAAATGACATGGAGAAATCCAAGGTACCAAATACTATTTTACCTCATTTTGCTCACATACCCCCTAGGTCCTCAAGTCTGTTAACAGAGTCTGGGAGAAAAGCATCACCAACAATAGAGGTAAGATCAAGTAAGGGTGAATTTAAGCCACATGGACACATACAAGGTCAAGGGGCCAGGCAGAATGCACTCAAGGGTGCTGGGGAAGTTAGCTGCTGTCTTTGTGAAGTTGCTGAGAGTTCAAAAAAGGGAAATTATATAACTATTCTGACGCTGGGAAAGAAGGAGGATCTGTGGAATTACAGGCCTGTCAGCCTCACCTTGTGTCCTGGAAAGTCTTCATTAACAAACCAGGTGTTAATACAGAGTGCACTTTGCATACATTTCTGGACAGTAGAGACCTGAAGAAAGTCTGGAGCATAAGGATATGTTCAAAAGACCACATAAGCCAGAGAAAACGGCTGACAAGAACTGCATGAAGTTCAGCTATGGTAAATATAGACTTCTGCATCTGGGATGGAAAAAAAAATTAATGCAGGACTTCAGTCTTGGTGTCAGCTGGCTAGAATATAGATTTGCAGAATGCAGAACCTGGGGGTCCAGGTGGAAAAGCAGTTGAACTGGAGGAATCAGCAGCGCACCCTTGCAGCAGTGAAGGCTATCTGCATATTTCAGCTATCTGGACTTGTGTAAAGTATTTGACACTGTCCCATGTGACATTCTTATTTCTAAATTAAAGAGACATGGATTTGATGGGGGGACCACTTGGTAAATAAGGAATTAGCTGGGAAGTCACACTCAAAAAGCTGCAGTCAATGGCTTGATGTCAAAACCAGGACCAGTGACAAGTGGTGTTCCTCATGGGTTGGTATTGGGATGGGGTCTGTTTAACATCTTTGTCAGCAACATTGAGTGCACCCTCAGCAAGCTTGCTGATGACACCAAGCTGTGTGGTGTGATCAACATGCAGGGGGAACTGGGAGGGAGGGCATCCAGAGGGATCTTAACGGGCATGAGAGGTGAGCCCATGCAAACCATATGATGTTCAACAAGGCCAAGTGCAAGGTTCTGCACCTGGGTCGGGGCAATCCCAAGCACAAATACAGGCTGGCTGGAGAATGGATTAGAACAGCCCTGAGGTGAAGGACTTAGGGGTGCTGGTTGATGAGAATCTTGCCACCTTGCAGCCCAGAAAGCCAAGTGTATCTTGGGCTTCATCAAAAGAAGCATCCCTGCCTATGCAGGAAGGTTGGAACTAGATGATTTTAAGGTCCCTTCCAACCCAAACCATTCTAGGATTCTATTATTTGGCTGGATTAGCAATAGAAAATCCAACAGTTCAAGCAAAGTGAATCTTGTGGCCTACTCAACTATTTTGAGTTCAAATATGAAGTACTGTATCCAGCTTCAGGCTCTCCAGTACTTGGCCAATACAGAAAGGTGGTGCCGGTCTTTTCAGAGAGATGTATAGAAGAAGCAGAAGAGGCAACGGATGCAAGCTAGAACATGGGGAAATTCTGTTGAGGTATAATGAAAAGATTTTCATTGTAACAGTGGTCAATCAAGTAGAGCAGGTGCCTGGAGGGGCTGTGGGATTTCTGCTCTTGGAGATACTTAAACTCAGCTGGACATTATCCTGAGCAACCAGACCAGAGCATGGGGTGGCAACCAGCCTTGAGTAGGAAGATGGACTGGAAGATCTCTTGTGGTCCCTTCCAACCTATGTTTATCTATGGCTCTGTAGAAATGCTAAAGACATTCGTGATAATCTGTGGAAAACAATGGTGGGAGGAATTGTGCTCATAGGGACAAGGTTGCAGCTTTGCTTTAATTCTGTTGTAAAATCCATTTACTCTCTATTTTACAGTTAGTAGAAAATATATTACAATTCTCTTGATAAAAATTTATTGCTTTAACCCCTAGATGGTATGAAATCTTTATAACATTAAGGTCTGCTATGCTTTTCCAGAATGTTGACCAACTAGAAGCTAGTTTCCATATAGAATGTATTTGTTCAAATACCCCATGTGATTTTTTAAATGTCTTTAGCAAATAAGCAGATCATTAAGAAATTAAATTTAGAAGGAAAAAAAAAAAATCTAGTTTAAATGCTCTTCTAGGAAAAAATATTTACAAGCAGCAGCCATAGCAAAGGATTAGGGTGAATAATGAAGTCTAAACTACAGAGCCAGAGCCAAAAGTGTTAAACTTTAAAAATAAACAAATAAATAACTAAAAATTAACAAAAGTTAAATAAATCAATGCCAAACACCTTCCTAGGCCTTTTGGGGCAAGAAGAGAAAAAGACATGGATTGCATTTTTCATGATAATTACAATTATTGCAGAGCATTTTTTCAAGTCTTTAAATTTTGTGTATATTAGCATAGTCCTTTTAGACCAGAATTAATGTTGATGTAGTTCAGCTGAAGACCCTATATTTGCATGAGGGAACAATTGGTATGTTCTCACAGCACACCAACCGTTGGTGGTTTTCTAATTTGTTCAGCCTGTTAACAAAACCAATCCTGACTCCTGAGCCTCCTCTAGTGTCCTAAAAATAGAAGCAATTCATGCATACTCAAACCAAAGCAAAGTACAGCAAAGTACCAAATCAGCGACGAAATGCACAACTTGCCAAATGGGTATTCTTAAGCCTTCTTCTTCTTAATTTTCATTATGCAGAATGAAAAGTTCTGGTTGGATTACCATCCCCAAGTGCTTTCCTGTATTTCCAGCTGGTAAAAGATGCAATAGCTCAGTGTTGTTGTTTCAGAAATACTAGCAACAGTGTTTGAAGCTACAAGAAGAAAACAAGCAGATTCTCCACTACACTTTTCTGGCTCTTAGCAATAAGCTGGTTACTTTTATTCTGTGCACACTCATGTATTAAAATTGAAGAAAACAATTAGTAAGGAAATTTATAGCTTTACCTGAGTCCATTTGCCAAATTGCTACTGTAGCATTTTAGTGATATCCCGTTTTAAGGCAATTATTTCAATGAATAGTCTGTCTGAATTTGCCAGGTATCCTAAAAGTCTATCACACTTCAACATCACACCATGTATATCAGAATTTGTTATAAATCTGATCAGTATTTTGAGTATTTCTTTTCCAGTAAGCTGTGTGTGCAATGACAGCAGTACTGAATCAATACATCTTTTTATTAGCATACACTTTTTATTGCCAGCTGTGATTCTACTTTCCATTTATCTCTTTTTATTGTTTAACATATGACTTCAGTAGAAAAGCACTCAACTTTTCTTAGGTCAGTTCTGGTTATATATTTATTTATTATTTATTTTTAAGTCAGAAGGAATTGACACAATAATTACCTTTCTTGTTTGCTCACTTTTAGTCTTAGTGACAAAAGCCAGAAAATATGAGGGAGTGTGCTTCTTGGAAAATAAGGCAGTTTCATAGACTGTTGTGAATCCTGTGTTGTTCTAATGACCTCATTTGGATGAAAACTTCTTCAAAAATCCATCAAATTTGACAAAAATACTTTTTGTTGTGTTCTTTAAATTCCATTTTATACACCTCAACCGATGATGGTTTGAACTCTTGGATTACTTATTTAAGTATAATATTTTACTCATCTAGGCACAGAGGAAGGAAATACAATTCTGCCTTAAATTGATATTAGAAGAATCTAACCCCCTTCCCAAATCCCTAATCCAACTAAGAAATAGCATAATTATAGAGCTATTCTCCCTTGCTGTACAGTGAGGAAATCAGTATTAATACTACTGAAGTCTTTTCAGACAAACCAAAGCAGGAGTAACACCATGTAACGTGTAATTAAATAATTATAGATTGATATTTCTCATGGCAAAAGTACAATTTATCAGAGCAAGACTTTCATATAAAAACAGATTCCCTAAAGAAATAGCAAGTGTATAATACTTTTTCCGGGAAAAGAAGGGAAGAAAAAACATATTTGTTATGACCTGTGGCTTTGGTATGAAAAGACCTCTGAACTGAAAATAGTTTGTGGTTAATGACATGTGTAGTCAAGGTCAGAATAATACTGTATTTTGAGTATCAGCTATGAGGAATGTACTCCTCCTTTCCATCTCCCTCCAAAAGTCAGAAAATGTCTTACATTATCTTGAAGTAGCAACAGGGTTAGCTTTAAAACACAAAACTCAAATGTTCTCTGCTGTGTCTAAATTTCAGACCAGGTAGTGAAAAAGATAGTATGACAACTTTAGGAAAGAATTTCCTACTCCTTCATGTTTTCTGAGCTGATTCATTCACTCCTCCTTAAAAGCCAACCAGCTAAATAGGAACAATCACAACGGTCAAGTTCCTAACCCTAAATGCTGATATGCCCTGGAAAGGAGGAGATTTTATACTTTGGGAAAGATTCTCAGACCCACCTCAGAGCTATGATATCTTGCACATGCCCTCAGAGAGAAGTGAGGGGAGACTAAGAAGTGCCAAGCAGTTTTATAGTCATAGTCTGTCTGATTTACAAGTTTGAAACTGGGTATTCTCTTTGAATGTCTAATGCTCTCCAAAATCTGCTAGAAATTTTCAGTATGCTTTATAAATTCTTGAGCATTATGTGAAACATTCCACTGCAGGTAGAAAATAAAGAATTAACCTTGGCTTAAGATACTAAGTTAGCAAATTTCCATCAGAAAAAATCATTAGAATTTATATGAGGTAAGGAAATTAGAGTCTTCTGCAATTCCACTCAGCAAATTCAGAGACAAAATACATATTTAGTACAAGTATGGTTATTGATCAAAATCAGATATTCACACTTATTTTTATCTTACAGTTTACAAATGGCTTGCAAAAAATTCACCAGATTTTCTTGCCAGGTTAATGTTTATTATTTATTACATTGTGTGCTACCATGCCATTCACTTCAGCAAGTAATTTTTGGCTTGTTTTTATTGGGTTTTTTGGTAGAAGTTATGCTTAAACAGTGGAATAAGAAGCAGCAATATTGAGTAGCAAACTATATAGTTCCAGCATGAAATTTATGAAATCTTGGGGACCTAATGGTAACATTCAATTTGAGAATGCTAGGTAATTGAATGTGGATCTAAAATGATCCATTGGTCAAAGCATACAAATAGAGAGAAATGGATCTGAGCAAATTATTCTGCCATTTCTATTTTTTCCCCATTATAAAGAAGACAACAGAAAAGTGACCTAATATACGAGGTATGCATATTTGTTCATATGCCTGAGAAAATTAAAGAAAATCCACAGCTCTTATAAGTGTCAATCATATGAATAGACATCTCAGTTGGTATTGATACAGTCTGGAACAGCTGTGAGCCCTCTTCTGCAAACTTGTGACCACCCACATTGCTCCTACTTTGTACCAATGGAATAAAGAGCAAAGCCAGTCCATGTTTCCACAGCTTTTCCCCTAGCCTGTTACAGTGAAAACAAATCACAAAAGACAAGGTTTTTTTCAAAACTTTCAGTGTCTTCTCTCCATACCGTTTCCCACCTCTCCTGCTTACTTTTCCTTTATTACTCCCTGGAAAATTGCTTATTTGGTGAGGTCATTTCCCTAGAATTTCTGTGTTTAGGAGACAAAAAATGGTGACAATACAAAATGGAGCAATGAAGCCCATTTTTATAGCTGGAGAGGCAAAAGAGAGGACAGGTACAATTATGAATTGCTTCAATATGCTTGTGGCAACACATTTTCACCCTACTCTGCACGTGTGGCTATGTGCCCCACAAAAAGAACTAAGGGAAATGTAGTTAGTGGGATACTGGATTGAAAGGAAGGGGTAAGGTATAATCTACTCCAGGGAAAAGATTTCCATTTAAATATCATCCACTATACTAATGGATGCTGATTATTTAATCTTCCACATAAAAAGGTAAGATAGCAGATAGCAATATTATAACTGGGTAAGAAACACAACAATGCTGTTTGTTTCTGGTGATATGTTGGGCTGACACAGTAGAGGTATTTTTGCTTTTGACAAAGTACAGAACTTCCATTATCTAACTAAATCTACATTTTCTGTAGCTGTGAAATCCTGTCACCTGCAGAGATACATGCTATTTACACTGTCTTAAAGTACTAGCCAAACTTAGGGCTTTTAATCGTGGCGAAGACAGATTATTAAATAATTACATTTTACCAATCTCTCTGTATGTGAACGAGGAGTTATTCTCACATTGCCCAGCTACAGGAAAGGTCAGCTGAAGTTTGCTTCTGTTGCTTGAGCAGTGCTTGGCATTCTCTTCTTACCCGCTCTCTGCTCCATAAATCACTGCACACAGAAAGGTCAGGAACAGTGGGAAGGTAAGATACCATGCTAAATAAGGAGCAAAAGATTCCTCTCCTCCTGGAAACTGTCAGAGCAGAAAGGGAATTTCTAGAATCTTTTTGGGATATGAATGAAGACCTGAGATAATTGAAATGTTTATATTACACACTACACAATTCAACTGGTTGGATTCTGCTCACATCCTTGTATAAATAGAGGAATTAATTTGATGTAAAGCCATCCAAAGCCATGAAATAGTTACAGCTGACTCTTTTTTTTCTTTTAATCTGTGCTTATTTCTACTTACAGCATGTGGATTTTTCCTCCCTGCTCTCTTTTCCTTTATCCTACCTAACCTTTACTCATGTTCTTGAATATGGAAAAGGACAGAGGTGAGTTAAAAAAGAGACAGCTATTGCCATTTTCTTCGCCTACTGCAATAATTCTAAATCAAGTATTTTTAGATTTGTAGTTTTTTAAAAAGACTGAGCAAAAATTAACTTCTAAATTTTCTATCACATAGTAAAATGCTGCATTCGGAAAATACCAGCAAAGCGTTGGACACTGTTGATTTTCAGAATTGCCTAAAGAACTACTAACCTCTTTCAGCAGCATTCTCAATCTCCTTTGAGTGCAAAAGTGTTGATAAGCAACACTTGCAATTATATAAAAGCCGTTAAGGTGAAGGGAAAGACAGGACAGAAAAAAAGGAGCTCTCTTCCTCCTAAAAATTGGAAAGGAGTCATTAGAAGTGGAGCTGTGTCAGGCAAATATTTTCTTTGTTTGGCTCCTTACTCATTTTGGTAGATATTTCAGATTAGTGAAAAGTTTACTAATTAATACTGTTGCAGAGTTTTAAATAGAAGCTGATACCAAACTCAGGATTAATTCACTTAAGCTGCAGCTTGAAACATTTTACTTGTACAAACTGGACAGCTTCCTATACATTTTTGCAGTGTTGTGAGGAATCTTGCTGGTTTCCTGACCTTTTACCTCACAGACATTTCTACACCTCTATGAATAATACCAAAATGGTCAAATAAGAGAAACTTTAAATAAATTATTATGTCTAATCTATGTTTTTGTGAAAAAGAATACACTACATATTTAAACTAGATGTAGCCACAGCCTTTTCCCAGTGACTTCTATGGGCAATCTAACTGATATCCAATAAATGCTGGTGTAACTCTGAATAGACATTCATAAGCTAAAGTCCAGGGATTTCCAAGCCTTGATAATTTGATTCATGGTTTCATGCTTCTTTGTCACAGAGTATCTTTAACACTGCTCAAAGAATTTATTTGGTGGAGAAAGGTAACCATTTTTTATATGGCTAGACTGTGACTGATGGTAAGGTTGGAAGTAATCATAGAATCATAGATTCATAGAATCATTAAGGTTGAAAAAGACCTTCAAGATCACCAAGTCCAACCATATTCCAACTACCACAATTAGTAAACTATATCCTGAAATGCCACATCTAAGTGCTTCTTGAACACCTCCAGCGGAGTTGACTCCACCACCTCCCTGGGCAGCCTGTTCTAATGCCTCACCACTCTTTCAGTAAATAAATTTTTACTAATATTCAACCTAAACCTCCCCTGGCACAACTTAAACCCATTTCCTCTTGTCCTATTGCTAGTTACAAGGGAGAAGAGACCAACACCGGCCTTTCTACAACCTCCCTTCAGGTAGTTGTACAGAGCAATAAGATCTCCCCTGAGCCTCCTCTTCTTCAGACTAAACAACCCCAGTTCCCTCAGCCACTCCTCATTTGACATGTTCTCCAAACCCCTCGCCAGCCTTGTTGCTCTTCTCTGGACAAGCTCCAGGACCTCAATGTCTTTCTTCTACTCTGGCACCCAGAATTGAACACAGTACTCAAGCTGTGGCCTCACCAGGGCCAAGTACAGGGGCACAATCACCTCCCTACTTCTGCTGGGCACACTGTTTTTGATACAGGCCAGGATGCTGTTGGCCTTCTTGGCCCCCTGGGCACACTTCTGGCTCATGTTCAGCCAGCTGTCCACCAGTACTCCCAGATCCTTTTCCACCACGTTGCTTTCCAGCCACTCTTCCCCAAGCCTGTAGGGTTGCTTAGGGTTATTGTGACCAAAGTGCAGGGCCCAGCACTTGTTCTTGTTAAACCTCATCCTGCTGACCTCAGCCCATTGATCTAACCTGTCCAGATCTCTCTGCAGTGCCTTCCTACCCTTGAGCAGAGCAACACTCCCACTCAATATAGTGTCATCTGCAAACTTGCTGAAGGTGCACTCAATCCCCTCATCCAAATCATTGATAAAAATATTAAACAGAACTGGCCCCAATACTGAACCCTGGGGGACACCTCTTGTGACCATCCACCAGCTGGATTTAACTCAGTTTAGCACAACTCTTTGGACCTGGCCATCCAGCCAGTTTTTAATCCACCAAAGAGTCCACCAGTCTATGCCATGGGCTGCAAGTTTCTCAAGGAGAATGCTGTGGGAGATGGTGCCAAAGGCCTTACTAAAGTCCAGGTAGACAACATTCCCAGCCTTTCCCTCATCCAATAGGTGGGTCACCTAGTCATAGAAGGAGATCAAGTTGGTCAAGCAGGACCCACCTTTCATGAATCCATGCTGGCTGAGCCTGATCTCACCATTATCCTGCACTTGCCATCTGAGAACATCAAAGATGAGCCCCTCCATGATCTTCCCTGGTACCGAGGTCAGGCTGACAGGCCCTGGATCCTCCTTTCGGCCCTTTCTGTAGATGGGTGTCACATTGGCAAGCCTCCAATCATCTGGCATCTCCCCCGTTAACCAGGACTGCTGATAGATGATGGAGAGCGGCTTGGCAAGCTCCTCTGTCAGCTCCCTCAGCACTCTCAGATGAATCCCATCTGGCCCCATAGACTTGTCCAGGTCTTTAACTGCTTCCTTCTGGATTATGGGGAGTTGCTGTTGCTCTCCATCCCCATCAGGAGGTTGAATACCATGAGGATAATAGGTCTGACAATTAAAGACTGAGGCAAAGAAGGCATTCAGTAGCTCAGCCTTTTCATCATCCTTGATATCAATGTTCCCTCCTGCATTCAATAAGGGGTGGACATTCTCTTTGACTATCTATTTGTTGTTAATGTATTTGTAAAAACCTTTTTTGTTATCCCTCACAGCAGTGGCCAAGTTGAATTCTAGTTATGCTTCTACCTTTCTGATGATAATGAATGGCCCCTCTTTATTCACATCAGTATGACAAGTGCCCTATGTTATTGTTTTGGAAAAAGCTGAAACACTGAGTAATCCTTGTGAGAGGTCCTGTGATTTTTTAATTTGCAAATATGGCAAAAAAAAATTTAATTTTTCATCAACAAAAGTTATTATAATGATAAAAAATATAAATATGTATTAAAACTTTATTTTTTAAACTGCAACAAAATCATTGTTGCTCCAGAATATAAATAGCCTGTAAGAGTCCACATTTGGAACCTGTTACATTCAGTGTCAAACAAATGTGCAATGTGAACAAATGTAGGAGGGAACATCTAAACCATAGAAAGCAAATATTTCCAATGGAAAATTTTAAGACCTTCTTTCCAGAATGAGACCTGTAGAGGTGTTCACAAAGAACTATTCCAATTTTGTATGTTCCAACAGGGACCATGCGTGGAAATTAATTATGTTGAGTGTATCCATGTACGATTGGTAAAATATGTTAAGATACGTTCTAGGTAAATTTAGAATTGCCACTGAAAATACAGATTGTTTCAGAAGATTGAATTTGCTTTGGAATTTATCTTCCTGACGTTTCTTCTTAGAAGTACTCCTTGAAAGAACAGCAGACTTTTAAACAAACAAACAAAAAAAGGCAGGTTTCCTTAGGACATGAGCTGGAATACTTAAATTGCTACACTGAGAAAACTACTCAAAATGAGTAGGTGAGGCAGAGCAGAAAATTTGAAAATGCAAACTTTCAAACCACTCTTTTCTTTCCTGTTTTCTCCTTGTAAGTCAGGTTCTTAATCTCAGTCTTAATACACAAGAATTTCCAGATTGCAGCAAACCTTCCCAACATTCTCTGCCCCCAGATAAAGCTCTTTTCATCTTTTCTGAGATGTAGCTGTGATCCCCTTGCCAAGTTCCTGTCAATGGGTACCAGGCTCCTAGGTCATAGATGAGACTGTGCTTTTTTCTACTCAACACCCCTCAAAGCTGAAAGATCTGCTCCCAGAGGGGACTTGACCTGTCCTCCTATCCTCAGCAGCATCACCACTTCCTACCAGGAGCATCTACCAATAATCTGTTGAGAATAAACTGAGAATAAAGAAATAAATCAACTAATACATTACACTACAGGCACAAAAGTATTTAGAAAATTATTTCCTTACTTTCTCCTGGAACACGAACTCATCAGAGTGAAGAAATGTACCCAGCTTACTTTTTCCTAGAGAGGCAGCCCTTCCTTAAAGGCATGTGAAACCCAACCTCAAATGAACTGTCCCTTGTGGGTAATTTCTTCTAACAGGCTGAGAAAAAAATAACTTCCCATTCTGCAGAAAATACTTTGTGAATATAATGAAGAAAATACTTTTGTCACTGCTGTTACATTGTTAGGTGAGGAAGACCTCTGCTTTTGTGGCAACATTCAGCCTAAGAAGCAAATCTATCAATATTTTATTTAAGATATCTTTTTCTTTCTTTTAAACAAGAAAGTTGTTTAGGGAGGTTCTGTTTGTTGGTTTGTTTCACTGGCAAGAAATTATTTAAATGCCAAGATATACTGCAGAATTTAAAAATAGTGCAAAAATTCTTGATAAGCACATATGACAATGCTGTGGGGCAAGTCTAATGATTAAATGATTATCAGATACACAGCTAAATGATTGAGGGTATATTAAACCATCATTCTGCTAAAAAAAAAATGGTAAATGTATAGTCCCTGTATTTTGACTGGAAAAATTACAAAGAACTTAGCATAAAAGTTGGAAGGAAGCTTTGCAGTTCCTATCTCCAATGTGGTTTTTAATTCCAACCCCCCCAATAGCTGTAGATTATATATATAAAAAAAAGGTAAAACTAATTATTTGAATCAGCAAAGTGTGTGCTTCTGCTTATCTTGGGGGGAAAGAAGATGCAGCAATTAGGCAACTTATTTTAATCTTCTAAACTATGATCCTTTATGCAAAATTCTTGGCTAAAATTTAATTAGCAGTAGTTTAAAATGACAGAGCTGGCATAGCATTTGCTACAGAGAGCACAAGTAAAGGTCAGGGAAAACAGAGCATTCAAACACCTTTTAATGGAAAGCTGGGGAAACTACAGCTTGGAGAGATGGGAAGTGGGTTTTAATCAGTATTATCTAACATGATTACTTTTTTTTTTTACACAGTGTGGTGGCTTGCTCTTCCTGTGCTGATGATGACCAACCATAAAACCAACTAAGAAGCATGGCAAAGCTCACAGTAGCCTCTCTGCTGCCCTAAGCTTCCTAAGGGCAAAGACCAAATCTGTAGATCAATCTTTGCAAAGACCTTCTGGTTTCTTTGCAAACTCACTTCTTTTGTGCCAAAGATCTAGTGTGGGAGAAAATGTTCTGTTTTCCATTTTATTACCTCATCTGTTCCAGGTGGTACAGGTAAAGCATTACAGACTGATAATGTCTTAGAGTTTTGCATGGTGACCAGGTGTTTATGTTTATACACACACACAGAATCCTAGGGGTTGGAAGGGACCTCAAAAGATCATCTAGTCCAACCCCCCTGCCAGGCAGGGTCACCTAGAGTACATCACACAGGAACTTGTCCAGGTGGGTTTTGAATATCTCCAGCAAAGGAGACTCCACAACCTCTCTGGGCAGCCTGTTCCAGTGCTCTGTCACTCTCACAGTAAAGAAGTTTTTTTCTGATATTTACGTGGAGCCTCCTATGCTCCAGTTTGCACCCATTGCCCCTTGTCCTATCACTGGACGTCACTGAAAAAAAACTGGCTCCATCATCCTGACACTCCCCCTTAACATATTTGTAAACTTTGATGAGGTTGCCCCTCAGTCTCCTCTTCTCCAAGCTAAATTAATAGTAATAACACATGATTGTATAGACCAGATTTCATCTCTGTGGCTGTACCATGGCAGGGAGCCTCCAAGATCAACTTTGTCAAATGAAGAGATAATTAGGGAAGAATAGTGACATTGTTTCTACAGATCAGTTGTAACTTTTAAAAATGCATTTTAAAGGACAATTTTACTCATTTCACCTTCAGATCAATTTAAAAATCATTGGGGTTTATATTGAGCTCCCTTCAACCACAATAGAATTAAAGAAATTTTGGAAGCTGATTTTTGTGTGTGTCATTCATGTTATTGACTTGCTTTAAAAAATGTTATTGAAAATATAAGAGACTGTGTTTGTTGGGCTTTGGTTTGGATTTTGTATTTTAGAACAGAGAAGTTAAAACAAGGACTGTTCTATTCATGCTACTTCTGTTTGATCTTCCACTTTAATTCCCTGTAACAACAACAAAACTTAAAAAAAGTATGGTTTTCCCATGGGGATCAAAAGCTTGAAAGGAAGAAGCAACATGTTGATAATAAAAAACTAAAAAGGACCATATTTCAGGTTGTGGGAGTGCAAGGAAAATAATTTCTTATACAAACCACATCATCTCTGTGAATGGCAGCTCAGGAGACTGCTTATGCTCCTCTCCTACTTCATAGGAATTTCCAAGCAGATACAAATGAAGGCAGTTTTGATAACCAATCTAATAAAATTCCAAAGAGTAGAGGTTGGCAGCTCAAGCTGACATTTTAAGATTTCAGGGGGGAGGGTGATAGGTGAAAGAAGGAAGAATGTCAGTTTTGCTACAGACAGAAACTTAATTTCTTTTGTTTGGATGAATTCCAAGCAGAGCTAAAGCATTTTTACAGTCCTTCTATTTCTTACACAAAGGAAACAGTTTGCTTCTGTATACTTAAATACACTAAAACAAGCAAAAATCCAGAGGCTTACAAGATCACAGCAGCCTGCTCTTCAATACTGGTTCAAACCTTTCATGAAGGTTGTTGTTTGTTTTCTGTGTATTGCAGGTTAAAATGAATCAGGTTGTTAGCAGGACATAATTTCTCTAGGGATGACACTTCCTGACTGAATTAAAAGATAAATAAAAATGCGTAGCTCGTTTGATTTATTTTTCCCATTTTCCAAATAGTTTCTTATTTCATCTAACTCAGGGCTTGAGTCCAGAGACCTTTAAATCAAGCAATATGAGTCTTCAAAATTTTAAGTAATTAAGGATTGGTTTATGTAATATAAGGTAACTCAAAATTTGCCATCTCCACATGTTTCAAAGGCCCGATTGTCTGAATCATTACTTTCATCTCTTGTCATCACCCACATGTGTAGTCCTGATGTCAGATGATCTTCATTCATGCCACCACTTCCATTAAGATTTCTTGACCAATTAAGTGCTGCTTAAATGAATACAGCTTGTAAGACGAGATTGCGTCACTCACCTCCCTTTTTCTTCCTTCTGCACTCTCTCTCTTCCCTATCCACCAGCAATTCTGCCTCAATCAGCATTGAAATAACCTCAGCAGAGTCTTTTGCAACATTATTTAACCAGCTCTACAGCCTAGGCTATTAGATATAAGGAAGAGATACATTATTGTGGGAGTCATCAGACAGTGGACCAGGTTGCACAATGGAGTTGTGGATGCTCTCTCCCTGGAAGTGTTCAAGGCCAGGTTGGATGGGGCTTACAGCAACGTGGTCTAGTGGGTGTTCAAAAAACGGTTAAAGTGGTGGACATGGTGTTTCAGGAGATGGTGGTTAGGGGTTGTAGGGTGGACAGTTGGACCTGATGATCTTGAAGGTCTTTTCCAGCCTTGATGATTCTATGATTCTATTTGAATTGTGCAGCTAAGGATCTGTTCAAGACTAATCTTAAACAAGACTGGTCTGGCATTTGCATAGAATATAATATTTATCCCTGCAGAAATTAGGTGGGAGAGACACTGTCCCATGTTTGTGATCTTGCAGAAAAACTTATATTCAGGTGAACAAATGGCAACTTGAGGTATGTCAAAGCGCTGTGTTCATAGATATTTTTGGTATAGGAAGAGTAGGGATGACAGATGGGGCGTAGTTTGTAATGTAATAGTAGAGTTTGGAGGTACTATGGTTTTGTATTGATTTGTATAATAAATGTTATGTAACAAATACTGCACTTAGTTCTTTGCACCATTCATCAATATTTTTTCGGGATGGGGACAAAACCAGAGATGAGCCTAAGGATGGCTGCCAGTCTGCTGTCCCACTCAAGGCGGGAAACGGGGATAAATGTGGCAACAAGAACAAAGGGCTCACTAACAGGTTGGTAACCACGCAAGTGGTCGGGATATCTGTACCACGGCTCAAGTGTATCTGTGCCAGTGCCCGAAGCATGGGAAATAAACAAAAGGAGTTAGAAGCTGTTGTGCACCAGGGAGACCATGATATAATTGCCATCATGGAAACACGGTGGGATGATTCGCATGGTTGGAGTGCTGCAATGGTTGGCTACAGGCTCTTTAGAAGGGACAGGCAAGGCAAGAGAGGTGGTGGGGTGGCGTTATATGTTAAGGAGTGCTTTGACTGCCTAGAATTCAATACTAGAGACACCAAGGCAGAATGTATATGGGTGAGGATAAAAGGGAAGGCCAATGAGGCTGATATCCTAGTGGGAGTCTGCTACAGACCACCTGACCAGGATACAGAGACTGACGAGATGTTCTTTCAACAACTTGGGGATGTCTCACGTTCGCTAGCCCTTGTTCTTGTGGGGGACTTCAACTTACCAGATGTCTGCTGGAAGTACAACACAGCAGAAAGAGGACAATCCAGGAGGTTTCTGGAATGTACAGAAGATAACTTCCTGCTACAGCTGGTAGGTGAACCTACCAGGGATAGTGCCATGCTGGACCTACTCTTCACAAACAGAGAAGGGCTGGTGGAAGATGTAGTGGTTGGAGGTCATCTTGGGCACAGTGACAATGATATGATAGAATTTTCAATTTGTGGTGAAGTTAGGAGGGTTGTCAGCAAAACCTCTACCTTGAACTTCCAGAGGGCTGACTTTGGCCTCTCAGGATGCTGGTTAGGAGAGTCCCTTGGGAAGCAGCCCTCAAAAATAAAGGAGCCCAGGAAGGCTGGGCTTACTTTAAGGATGAATTTATGAAGGCGCAGGAGCAGGCTGTCCCTGTGTGCCGAAAAAGGAGCCGGCGGGGAACAAGACCGGCCTGGTTGAGCAGGGAACTATTGCAAAAACTCAGAAATAAAAAAAATAGTGTATCAGCTTTGGAAAAAAGGGCAGGTGAATCAGGAAGTATTTAAGGATATTATAAGGTCATGTAGGAAGAGAATCAGAGATGCAAAAGCTCAACTAGAACTTAAACTAGCCACCTCTGTAAAGGATAATAAAAAATGCTTTTATAAATACATTAATAACAAAAGGAGGGTCAGGGAAAATCTTCATTTCTTATTGGATGAGGAGGGGAACTTAGTAACAGAGAACAAGGAAAAGGCTGAGGTGCTTAACACCTTCTTTGCCTCAGTCTTTAACAAAAAGACTAGCTGCCCTCAGGCCAGCTAGGCTCCTGAGTTGGTAGACAGGGATGGGGAGCAGGAATTCAGGAATCTCCTGTAATCCAGGAAGAAGTAGTTAGGGACCTGCTGTGCCACTTAGATCCCAACAAGTCCATGGGTCTGGATGGGATTCATCCTAGGGTGCTGAGGGAGCTGGCAGAAGAACTGGCTAAGCTGCTCTCAATCATTTATCACCAGTCCTGGCTCACTGGGGAGGTCCCAGATGACTGGACGTTGGCCAATGTGATGCCCATCCACAAGAAGGGCCAGAAGGAGGATCCAAGGAACTATAGGCCTGTCAGCCTGACCTCGGTGCCTGGCAAGGTTATGGAACAGATCATCCTAAGTGCCATCAAGCGGCATGCAGAAGACAACCAGGGGATCAGGTTCAGCCAACATGGGTTTAGGAAAGGAAGGTCCTGCCTGACTAATCTCATCTCCTTCCATGACTGGGTGACCCACCTAGTGGATGAGGGGCAGGCTGTGGATGTGGTCTACCTTGACTTCAGCAAGGCCTTTGACACAGTCTCCCACAGCATCCTCCTGGAGAAGCTAGCAATCCATGGCTTTGACAGGTGCACCCTTCGCTGGGTCAAAAACTGGTTGGATGACCAGGCCCAGAGAGTGATGGTGAATGGAGCTGCATCCAGCTGGCGTCCGGTGACCAGCGGTGTCCCCCAGGGATCAGTACTGGGCCCACTCCTATTCAATATCTTTATTGATGACCTGGATGTGGGGATTGAGTCCACCCTCAGTAAATTCACAGATGACACCTAGCTGGGGGGCAGTGTTGATCTGCTGGAGGGTAGGAAGAAGCTGCAGGAGGACCTGGACAGGCTGGATCGATGGGCCGAGGCCAATGGCATGAAATTCAACAAGACCAAGTGCAGGGTCCTGCACTTTGGCCACAATAACCCCAGGCAGCACTACAGGCTGGGGGAAGAGTGTCTGGAGAGCGACCTGGCAGAGAGGGACCTGGGAGTACTGGTTGACAACTGGTTGAACATGAGCCAGCAGTGTGCCCAGGTGGCCCGGAAGGTCAATGGCATCCTGGCTTGTATCAGGAATAGTGTGGCCATCAGGAGTAAGGATGTAATTCTCCCCCTGTACTCAGCACTGGTGAGGCATCACCTCAAGTCCTGTGTGCAGTTCTGGGCCCCTCACTTCAAGAAGGACATTGAGGTGCTGGAGCGAGTCCAGAGGAGAGCAACAAGGCTGGTGAAAGGACTAGAGGGAAAGTGTTATAGGGAGAGGTTGAGGATGTTGGGGTTGTTTAGCCTGGAAAAGAGGAGACTCAGGGGAGACCTTATCACTCTCTTCAACTACCTGAAGGGAGGTTGTAGTCAGGTGGGGGCTGGGCTCTTTTTCCAGGCAACCAGTGACAGGACAAGAGGGCACAGCCTGAAGCTGCTCCAAGGGAGGTTTAGGTTGGATATTAGGAAGCACTTCCTCACGGAGAGGGTGATTAGACATTGGAATAGACTTCCCAGGGAAGTGGTGGAGGCACCGTCCCTGGATGTGTTCAAGGAAAGGCTGGATGTGGCACTTAGTGCCATAGTCTAGACAGTGTGGTGGTGTTGGTCATAGGCTGGAGTTGACGATCTTAAAGGTCTTTTCCAGCCTTGGTAGTTCTGTTATTCTGTGATCAATATGTTTTGTTGGGAAATGGTGAATATTAGCCAGCCATTTGCACATTTAGGGAACCTATATAAATTTGTGCTAGTCCTAGGAATTGTACTTTTAGAGTATGTTGACATTCAAGTTCAGCAGCCATGCTTTTCTTCACACTGAAGGAAGAGAAAAAGGAAGCAAAATTATAGTTTCTACAGTCTCCTAAGGAATTCTGTTACTGATGTCCTCAGAACACCTAAAACCCCTCTTTGTAGACTATCAGGTGTGAAGGACATGTTGTAGAGCTTATTTGTAGAACAGTATTTATACCCAAAAATGCTGGGTAGACTGTATTGATGTGAAGAGAAAGACTTTCTGTGCATTTCTAACATAATCATCTCTTCTGATCAGGTTATAATGCAAATATTATCAAAGCCTACCAGTAGTATTGACATTCCCAATACTGACATTCTCAGGTCAATATACTAAAGTCAAAATACCCTTCCTGTGAGTGAAGAATGAAATTACCATATTTTTATACATAAAATCTCAAAAAAAAAAAAATAGGGATCTAAAGCATAACCTTCAAAATAACAGTACTTGAAAGCAAGTCCTTGAATAACAGGTATCGTCATACACCCGCAAAGGATCAGGGATAGTAGTATCCTTATTATACAGGGAGAAATGTATGGATGCCTATGAGACTATTGGAAGAGAGGAGGAACATAAGGAGAAAATAAATTTATGAAGGCTATATGATGAGGTGAAATTTGGGATCCATTTTCTTTTTCTGTAAGTGTTTTCAAACCTACATGCAACATGCTGCTTCTGATGACTTTTTTTCTTAATATGTAATATGCTTTAATACCTTGCTAATACCTTACTTTTTTCAAAATGGCAAGATGAAGACTGAGTGCACCTCTGCAATCTTTTCCTTCCACCCTCCTTCCCAGGGTTTTGTCTTCCAGTGTTCAAGGCCAATTTTCTTTTAACGCAGCTATGGAATTTTGTATCATACTTCTGGGAAAGAGCTGGATGACAGATTTGGGAGATGCAAGGTCCTGGCCTCCCTTGTTTGGGAGCAGCATTGAAGGGTTCTTGCCCAAGCTATATTGTCAATATGTCTATGCCTGGTCCTGTACCCTGTTGACCCTGAAACTGACTCACAAACTTGACCTTCCTTGGACCTCTCTTTTCACTCTGGACATGTCTGATGATCTGGATCCTTGGCTGTCTCTGGTTACCATCCCCAATCCTGATTTACTCTTCTTGTTCAGATACTGTGGGACTGCCTTTGTTGTTAAGGACATGGCCCTGGAGACCTTGTTGTCTTGGCTACCAGTTTTCCACTTCCCTTATGCTGCAGTACCATCCTTGCTTCTCCTTAACAGAACTCTCAGATAGCCCAATCAAGTTATTTGCCTTTCCTGTATTTTATTTTTCTCCTGTTTCTCAATGAAAAACCTGTCCTGTTTACTCTTTTTTTACTCAGACAATTTTGCAGATTTTCAAACTTTATATGGTCATTTTAGTTTTAGACATTGACCCCAGTAGATCTCTGCTTCTTTTTTTTTTTTTAAATCTTTCACCCAGAAGCAGTCCTGGTATTCCTCTTTCACTGTAATGTGTTGCAGTTTCTTACATTCATTCTTCCTTGTTTAGCCTCAAGCTGGGGTATGCCAACCCCTTTCTCATCTTTGGGTTTTGCAGTGCAGGTTTCAACATAGCCTTCCACAATGTATTTAGAGTCAAATTTTTGAGATATAAGACAGGTTGAAAATTGTTGTATCTTTGGGCTGAAACTGTGGTGATCAGCAGCAGAAAATTCTACTGGCAGTTGGTTATTATTTATGCTCTCTCCGACAGATACAAAGGCCACTTCTGTTTAATGTTTGTTTTTTTTCCTTAATGACTGGATGATGGGATACATTGCACTCCGCATGTTTCCAGACAATATCAAATTGGCTAATCACTGGAGGGCAGAGCTTACAGGAGAGATCTAAAAAAGGTGAGAAAATGGGATGATGGGAAACTCATTGATTTCAAAGCGAAATGTCAAGATATCCAACATGGAGAGGAAGAACCCCGTGCACGAGCAGAGACTAGGGGCCAAGCAGTTGGAAGCAGGTTTGTAGAAAAGTGCCTGGAGGTCTATAACCTAAGTTGTCCATGAGCCAGCAATAATCTGTTGCAGCAAAGCAGGCCAACAGGATCCTGGTTTGCATTAGGAAGAGCATTTCCAGCAGATCAAGGAAGGTGAGCTTTCCCTTCTGCTTAGCACTGATGAGACACATCTGGAGAGGTGGGCCCATTTCTGGGGTCCCCAATGCAAAAGAGACATGGACATACTAGAGGATGACCACAAAGGTGATCAGGCAACAGGCTGAAGCACATGGTATATGAGGAGATGCTGAAAGATCTGGGTTTATCCAGTTAGAGGTAGAGAAAATGGAGGAGGAGGATCTTATTGCTGACTACTACTACATAATGGGAGGTTGTAGGGGAAACCTAGCCAGAATCTTCTCAGAGGTGCACAATAGTAGGACGAGAGGAAGTGGGTACAGTTTGGAACCTAGTGAGTTCTAAGTACAAGAAAAATGCTTTTTCACTTTGATGGTGGTTAGACACTGTACAAGGTGCCCAGAGAGGCAGTCATATTGGAGACAGTTAAAATTCACTGACCACAGCCTTGAGCTGCTCTTCTGACTGGACCTAATGTGAACAGTAGAGATTGGACCAGACATTCAGTAGTAGTCCTTTCTGACTTATATGTTTGCATAAGGCTATGGACAGACTTATGCTTTCTAATAACCAGTATCTCATTCAAGTGAGCTACAATATATTTTTTTTGAAACATCTTTATCTTGGTTAATTTGAAGCAGAGAGAGCTTCATTATGATTATCCTAAAAGTATGTGATTTTTAGGAAAATATTGATGATAATGATTTGTGCATAAATGTAAGCATCTGTGATATCTTATTCCATTGCAACAGAGGGTATTACATCATCATGTATTAAAACTTGAGCCTGCGACTATTTATGCAACTGTGTAATTAGCCGTCTTCCAGTTTACCACTTTAATAATAACCTTCAAAAAATACGGTTCTTTTTTCTGTCTGAAGTGAGTAGTTTCTTAATTGCTGAGTATTTTCAGCAGGACAGTACTTAAGCAGAATTATGGCAACCCATATATTGGCTTATGTGTAGTTCAATATAATTGCTCAACAGATGTCTGATTTAATTATAGGCACCTCATACACATTTTCATTGGTGTCATGAACCTATCTCTATGGCCTCAGCATTTCTAAGCACCTTTGCAGACAACTAATGCAGTAGAATAACTTAAAAGACCAGTTTTCTTCTGTAGTCCCCTCTCCCTTCCCCGTCCTCCTCTGAAAAGCAGAAACTTAATACTGTGCCCTGCCTTGTCATCTAGTCAGATGTCCATGTTTGCAAACTCACTCCAAAATATTTTTTGTATGTGGTGGCAGCAGCAGCAGTGGTGGTAGCAGCATCATGGGTGGTAGCAGCAACAGTGGCAGCAGTAACAGCAGTGGCAGCAGCACTGCCTGTGGGGGATTGGCAGTGAGTGGAACAACACCTCACTCTACGCATCCACAGGACACTATAAGCATTCAACAGAAGCATCCCCAGTGAAACGATGCTATTTAGATCAAGAGCTGGGATATTCAGCCTGAGTGGGAGTGGAAAGGCAAAACTGAGTCTGCCATTACCAACATAGACCTTCCTATCCACATGCACATTCACACTGCACACATACAGTTTCCCTATACAGATCAATGTCATGACCCTGTTATCACTAAATAGGTTATTACACGGTTGATTATGGCTACAGTCTTATCAATAAACCACAGAACAATAACAAGAACAGATACACTAAGCAGTAGTATCCTGGCCACATATGACATGTACGACTGCATGTTGGGTGCAAAAATTATCTGGTCAGTTTTCAACCCATCCATACCTTCAGTAGAAATGTTGTCCATCCAGCTCCTGCCTGGCTCACCAATTAATTATTGTCACAGTTTGGCTCTGGGTTGGCAGTCAAACCAATAACAATAATGCTCTTGTTCCCCCCCTTCCCCCAAGGTAGGGAAAGAGGGAGAAAAAATGAGAAAGAGAGGCTTTCTGGGTTGAAAAGTGAAACAGATTGATTTTAATTATTAGTGATAAGGGAATATATCTATATTTGTAAAGGGATGTGCAACACCCGATCCCCTCCCTCCTCCCCCAGCGACTCTCACAGCAACTCTTCTCCCTGGTGACTCCCAGCTGAAGGGGGAAGTGTCCGGGCGCATGGATGGGGTCCTCGGATGTCAGCTGTGAAGAAAAAAATGAAAAAAAAAAAAAAAGAGAGAGCCAAAGAGAGGGCGATAGAAGGGACAGTAAGCAGAAAAGTGAGAGAAAAAGGAAATGAAAGGCTTGACTTCCGTGATGTCTTGACCTATACTGAAAGCCAAACAGAGCAAATATTATGAGAAGGGAATATTCTGATTTGCTGATCCTGCCTTTGGTCTAATCTGCTCCCCCGTAGGGGGGGAGGCTGCAGACAGTCAGAAGTGACCTTGGTTATTATCAGTCCACTGGCGCAGCTAAAAAAGTTCACTGAAAAAAAATAAATCAGCAAAGAGACAGTTCGCTTCACCCTGCCTCAAACCAGGACAGGGACTAAGACAGGAATAGAGAAACTGAGTTTTCTCTTCTACCTCGAAAAGAGATGTTAGTTTCTCAGGTTCTCCATTTGCAAAATTAATACCACATACTTGTCCTTCTCCAAAATAGGCTTGGGTACTAATGGAGTAACTTATATAAAATTCAAGTTGACAAATAACTCAGAATACTTTTGTGTTCAGTATTTTGAGTTATACTTCAGTAGCTATTCTCCTACGTCAGACCAGGTAATATTTTATGTTCCAGAATGCTTCAGGAAAAGAAGAACAGGGCAATGTGTTTCATTGGCATCAAGTTTCATCATGAGAGAACCAATAAGAGAAATATCACTATCAAAGAAAAAGAAACTGTATGTAAATCTGTATTTTGTCTTGAGTCAAAGTCTTCTACTGAAACATTAGAAAGGATAAAAAAAAAAAAGCAGAATAAATATCAGGGAAAGTTTATCCTAATAAAAGATCTAGTATTATTGCATCTGTGGTATTTGGTAGCAAGAATTGTGAAGCCCAGAATCTGGGTGGCATGAAAATATGACTGGTTCTTTTTCCTCCCATCCTGTATCCACTTATTTAATTATTTTTTGTGCCCCTGTAGTAGTCTGCAAGGAGGTGTGTTAATTGGATAAAGTGAATGCATGATAACAGAAGGCTAAAGTGCAGTATGGTGCCTTGTGTGAGGCTTTCAAAGGGACTGTCTACTACCTAAAATGAATCTGTGAGACAGTGGTGCACAGGTACTGGAATATGAAATGCTAATGCTGCAGTTTGCAGTTCTACACTGTCAACCTGATTTTTGGTGGTGTTTGACTCTCAGAAGACATTGCAGCTCCAACTGATTTCAGCTAGAATGAATGGACGCTACATGTATCTGAAAATCCAAATGACAAAAAAGTATGTGATTTAGAAATAGGATAGTCAAATAAAGGTATTTACTATGTAATGTCTGCCCTAGACTCCCTGTGTGAGCCAGGCACACTCTTTGACATAGATTCTTTTTTAAGAAAAAGAAAAAAAAAAAAAAAAAAAAGCTATCCCTGTGGATTCTCTTCCACCGTTTGTCCACATGAATGCGAGTTCTTCCAGTCCAAGACTACTTCCTGTGGCTGGTCAAGGTGTTATAAATGAGTTCTTTCTTCTTCTGAAAGTGACTTTACACATTAATTAAGGGAGACCACAGCTCATCATTCTCTTTACCAGTGCTTATAAGACAACAGTGATTATATGTGTTGTATACTTTATAATTCTGAGGAAAGATGCACTAGAATGAAGCTTTTTTAGAAGCCAGATAAGGATATACATTTAGCAAGAAGTATCAGGAGAGGTAAAAAGTTGCTTATACCTTATCCCTAAATTACCAAAGGACATAAAAATTTCTTTCTCTTTTACTTTAGTGCTCAAATATTGTAGAAATGTGTTTACATGTTCACTTAGACCACTGGGTTAAAATAAAATAAAAAGCGTACCTTGCACCTGGTACCAAACAACCAAGATTTTACTTAATTGAATTTGTAGTCAGACCCTTCTACCCAAGTCAATTCCCCATTGATCACACTAAAGTGGGGAAGGTAGCAGTGGGAAACTTTTAAACTCAGAGTTATATGGAGACGTTTTCACTCAGATTAAACTGGGACTCAAAAGTGGCTATTTATATGCATGAGACCAACACAAAGTGCATATTCAGCCTGAGGATTAAAGCATTTAGTTTTTCAAGAGGGAACAGTTCATTGATCAATGCTTTATGCCCACATTTCTCATTTTGATAGAGCTTTGCCCATGAACTCTCATTAAATGTCCTGATTTCAACTTAGAACTTAAATTTGATTTCAACTTCAGCAATAAGATGTCGTGAAAGAAACAGATTGTTCTATATATTCATTGAAATACAGGTCTAAGTTAGGTATGTATCAACAGTATTTCATCATCAATAATATGTGCCACCAAGATGAATTGATGTTGCAGGCTGTAATTTCTAATCACTTGGTATGTTTGCAATTAATATATATAGTTAAGAGCATCTGAGTTTATTTGCAAAGGCAAGTTTGCTAAACCAAGGAATTTTACTGTTAAACACTGGAAAAGTTGTGCCCATTAACGTGGCTAGTTTCACATGTCTAATATATGGTCTCACAGTTAACCAGTTTGATCATTTAATTTCATGGTACAACTGTGATACTTTGAATATTTGATATAAAGCAGATTAAAGGTTTGACATTAGAACATTCCCCTCCCAATACTTGTTTCCCAATCATCTTCTGCCATAGCAATACAAAATGGCATTTTCCCGTACATCTTTTCAACATAGTGCTCCAGTTCAATTCAGTTAAAAAACCACACCCAAAAAGCCTGCAATAAAAAAAATAAATAAAAAGAAAAAAAAAGAAACATGAGACTTGTTGGTTTGTTGGTTGCAAACTTTCAAAACAGCTAAAGGGTATTTCACCAGACAACACCTGATTTAATGGTAATTGTGTGGCTAAATTCTTACACAGGTCTGAATGCAGTTCCTTCATTATATGCTCTTTTAACAAGTTCCTGCCAAATCTGATCTGAACAATTTGTAAAGCTATGGTTCAGAAACTAATTCACACTCATTATTTTCATAAGTTACAGTATATGCCATTTCACCCTTCAGCAGATGTCTATTTAGACTACTTTCAGAGCACAATCTAGTCTAAATCCCAAATCTCTCACTAATAAACACTAAAATATGCTTAATGTACCCAGTATGTATCTTTCTGCAGTTAGAGGCTCCCTGCCATATTCTAAAAGGATTGGACCATTTCCCAGAGTAATACTCTCAATTCTGCAGTGAATCACTGCAACTAGCCTATGAGGTGCTTTCAAGTTTTGTACCTGAGGGCCATAGCATTTCACAGACACCAGCTCTGAAATCACTCTGACTTAAGTTATTAATCTTGATTTGTTTTAATATAAAGGCACAAGGTTGGAAACAAGCTACCTTTGAACAGTTTTGTAGAAGGTTAAATCGTGTAAATAGGTCTGTATTTTTAGGACAACAGCACTACATCATCGGAAACAATTCTGACAAATAAAAAGCTATTAGCCCACAAAAACTGTAATGAGATCATGATTAATAAACACCTCTGAAAGGTCTGCATCAAAGTCAAGGCTTTTCTGTGATAAATACAAACATTCAGACCTTACTTTGCCAAAAGCTGTGTGTTACAGTTAACCAGCTCTCCTGATTGATTTGCTCATTACTCTAATAAATAATTTATCACCTTGAAGAGGACAATTCATTATGCAGATAGCATGAACAAGTAACGTTAAACAGTGAAATCTTTAGAAGAATTAGCAGTGTTACCAGTGCCATGAAGTCTGTTTCTGATGCAGAATTCAGACTGGCATGAAAACACTTAAATTAGTATAAAACCAGATAATTTCAGATAACTTCTAAGCAATGGCCCATGTGAATTCACAATGCAGATCTATCAGAGATCTGATGTGTTAGAATCTCTTTAGGTCCTTTTAACTACACTGTGTTAGAAATTACGATAAGCTACAAGCAATCTTCTTAACAATAAGCACAGAATTAAATTACAGTCTGTAATATACCTCAGTTCCTGAATTAGGGAGAAAGTCTGTAAGATTTTCCTGGTTTTATTATTCTGTTTTCTCTCCTAAGTGTCTATATGATTTTTCATAATGACAAGTGGCAGAAAAAAAATGTATAGAAATCAGGCAGAGTGGGTCATTTAACCAAGTGTAGGAAATATCATTGCAAGAACTAAATGGTAACTCATACCAGAGAATTCCTTCTGCATTAGAAGTTAAAAAAGGTGGAGATAAGGACATGGCAACACATTAGGGAATAAAGTAGACACCATTACTCATCACACTTTCCCCTAATAGGAGCACAAGGGATTATTATTATATGGGCTTTATGGCTTAGGTCTTTTTTTAAAACCTTTAAATGGATGTAAGAGTCTCTTAGTTGAAGAGAAAAAAACCCAAAATGTACAAGTGTCTTTGTAATTAAATGTCTACATGGGCCTAAGAAATAGGATTGTTGAACATCATTCATAAAATTGATAGCGCTACAGTTCAAAGTAATTTTACCTGTTTTTCTCTCTTCAATAAAATGAAACTATGTTTGTCAGGTGGATGTACTGCATCAGCAACATATGTCTTCCATAATGTTTTATTCCCATATGCTACTCCTTGCTTATTAAACTGAACCAGGGAATGTGACCATGGAATGAGCAGAACAAATTGAACACTGAAGAAAAGTTTCCTCCAAATGAGTCACAGTGCAAGAAATAACCAACAAGAAATGGGATACAGCGGATAAGCAGAAAGCTTGCTTTATTGATTTTTTTTTTTCTTCTCCTCCAATTAGGTCAGGTAGATTCTGTTCATCTGCTCACCTAAATAGATATGAATGTGAACTCTCTGAGGTATTCCTAAGAAGTTCTCAGTAAAAAAATTTCCATATCACTGCACTAAAAGGGTTTTGAGGTAGCTGACAGCTGTGGGTATATAAATTAAATGGAAGGTTATTGATGTATTTGAAAAAAAAAAAAACAAACACAACAAAAACAACACTTTTTTTTGTCTCTCAAACTTTAGCTTTCAAAAATAGTTTAATGATGTAAAAACAACATTCAGTTTCATTTTCTATAGACCCAGGTTTATGACCATATGACTGTTTGTAACCCTATAAACAAAGTAGAAGTTGTTTGCCTTTAGAGTGATCCACATATTGTGTTCACAATATCTTTTATGTAGAACAGGTAGCTGAAAACCTGTCTCTGCACTAAAGGGTCACTGAGACACATGAGATTTTGGATACAGCGAACTTGTCCCTGAACCCAAGTGGGGAGTTATCTATAAAAAAACAGTATTATGGCCATCTCTGGAGATGAGAAAAGTTGATCGATGAGGCTCTGATCCTACAAAGGGCGGTTAAGGAGCCTGAAGTATTTTGTGCTTTTTGCCAGTTTCTACAGAATAGGGCTTTAATTTCCTTCTGAGGTAAGGAAGCTCTGTAAAGGCTACTGCCATACCTCTTTCTTGGGGAAAATAGCAAGAAAGTGGTGCCCTGAGAAGTGTCCCGATGTCTAATTACTTTACAGTGAGAAAGGATGAGTCACCATTTCTGCATGTAACACAACAGGCACATTATATGCCTCCGAGTAGCAGACAGAAGCTCTCAGCTATGCCAACGTATGTGTGAAGGAAGGTTGAGATTTCACTCTGGCTGGCTCGGCTATAACGGAGAGAAGATAGTGAGCTGGGGAAGCCAGCCCAGTGAGAGCTGGCCATGGTCTGGAAGATACAGGTTCCCAGGTCAGCCATGATTGTTTCATTCTGTGAGACAGACAGCGGAGGTGGAAGGGGGCTCTTCTGAGCCCCTTGGAGCCATGATATTAGAAACAGAACTAAATTAGGGAGGAAGAGAAAGGTCTGAACACTGTTTCTGGCTTGGACTGAAAGAAAGCAAAAAGACTCATAGCGAAAGACAATATGTGACACTGAAAAATGAAAGGGCAACATTTTAGAAGTGTGGTCATGGCAACTTTGCTTCTAGGAGATAAGAAAAATTTCACTATATTAAATTAACCATGAAGGAAAGGGCAGGTATGTCTGAACAGTTAATCATCTGCCAAGTTGCTGTGGGAAAGCACCTCAACTTGTAGCTTCATAGACATTTCATGAGACACAAAGGGAAAAGGGAAGATAAAAAGAATCAGTTTAGGGAATTTCTGCCCTGACCTCCTAATCTACCAGCTTCTTCTGTTTTACATCACCTGCATCACTTCACCTGAGGGGCCCCTAAACTCTGCTCTGGTCAGAATACAGGGTTGACTGCAGTAGGCCTGAAACACAATCCATAACATGCAGTGTTTGCTTTTCTGTGTGATGAAGTATTGAATCAAAAGAATGCATTTTCAGTTCCTCTCTGTAATATATTTTAATAGCCTAGAAATAATAATAATAACTATGATAACAACAGACATAGCATTTACAACTGTCGCGGACTGTCCATCTCTCACAACAACTTTCATGGACACAACAGCTGACTAAAGTAATCTGATGAACTGATGAACATTGCAACTTTAACCAACATTACCACTCCATTAATTTCCAACAGACAACTCTAATGTAATTTCAGCAACACCAATGGTGTTACTTACATAACATACTTAATCAACATCCACTTACACAGGCCAATAAGTGGTCTATTTTTTTAATTTGCAGGAATTATTCTTTTTCAGAATAAAGGGGATTTTTTTCCTTTGGCTTGGGTTAAGCTTGGGGTCTTGAAAAGGGCTATCCGTTAATTGTAAATGCTTACTAAATTAATTTTGAAATCAATAATGTAGTACTATTACAGCAACTATGCTGCTGAAATGTGGTAAGAGGAATGCTACTCTTCCAGTTATCTGTCAAGGACTTTGGATGGTAAGAACATGCTCAATGTGCTGTTGCAGAGGCTTAGCAAAAAAAAATAACAGTTTTGGTTTTTAGAAATATTTGTTTTAACAGTTTACACAGCTTGTGGGAATGAAAGCACAGATGTTACATTCCTTGATGTTCTTCCATCTCTCAAATATGCTTAAAACTCCTTCCTTGCTCTCTTCTTAGAAGGCATTAATAATAGACACGCAGAGACTATCTATTATAATCAGAAAACAATACATTTCATTAAACATATTTAATTTTGTACATGCTTTTATTTGCTGTAATATAATAATGTATATTAAAAATTGATTGCTTGTAATTATATTGACACTAACCAACCACTTCCACTGAATGGGCATCCATGGAGGTCACTGCACTGCAACCTCTGGGTATTGCACATTTTAAACATCAGGCATTGCATTAATAGAACTGTCAGAGAGAACTAGAGAGCTTTGAGAACCTATTATCATTCATGTAGGTTATGACAGATGAGATGATATGCAAGTGAGTTTAGAGAGATCTTTCTTTTTCTTTTTTTTTTTTTCCCCTGAAAGAATGCAGCACTATAAACATTGTGCACTTTTCCTGTCAAGAAAAATTTGAAATTAGACAGGCTTAGAACAAAAGATGTTTGATCCCTAACTATAAATAGTACACCATGAGTTATTTGCTGGGCTTTTCTAGGCTGATTCAATAAATACTAAAACAGCATAAGCAAAAAGATTAAAATCAGCATTTATTTTTTTACCTCATTACACAAATTTTAGTACCCCCAAAATACTTCTCTCCTATAGGGAGTATAGAACCTTTGTATATATATGCATGTATGTCTATCTTCTGTGTACATTTTCTTCTTCATTTTATATATGGTTTCTCCTTTTTCTCTTACACAACAGTTTCTTCCGGGACTTTCATGGCATCCATAGTGTTAAATGGCTGTTGACTTGAAAACTGCTGCCAGCTTCAGGATATTTGGCTCTGTTTCAGGGACATTCTTAAACATGTGCTTAATTTTGTACCAGATTGGAGATATTAAGCTTACTAATATAGCTCAGCAAACCTGTAAATAGTCTCTTGAGTTGGGTCTTTTAAGAGCAGTTAGTGAGAAAAAAAACTTGGGAAGTGTTTACAGCAAATATAAAGATCACAAATTTCTATTCCTAAGAGAAGTAAATGGATGACAATTGATTACTGAATACTAGCACATTTTAATTAACACAGTCTTCATTTAGTTTATTTGTGTTAGGGCCAGTTGTAATTCTGGGTGGAACTGTACTTCAGTTCTGGGAAAAGCTCAACTTATCTTTGGCCATGGGTACCAGTCATTATTTTGCAATCCTGTTTTCCCTGGAAGGATGTATATAATTTGTAAGTAAAGGACATTTTATGACATTCTGCATAGCACAGAGTTTTACCTGAGTATTTTTGCATTGAGCCCGGCACTAATGGAAGGTAATACACACATGGAAAAAACAGATCAAAGAAAACAAAGAAGAGGAGAATTAAGAAATGAGAAAAGTTGAAAGAAAAACAATCTATGTTTTTATGTTTAGAGGCTTGCTTGTTTGTTTTTTTGTTTGTTTAAAATAAAACCTGTTTGGTGACACTCTGACTCTGTTAGACATTCTGTTCAGTTAGTCTGAACTCTTACTAACTATGAGACTAAATTATTTAGATACACAACACTGAAGGGGAAAACAAGGCTGAGTTTATGCCACTGAATTTTTGCTATGTCCTGTCTTCACTCTTTGAAATCTTTCTACATCTTTATTATAATCAACATGAAATATATCATAAAATGTCTATATTTTTTGGGAGGTGTGAGAGGAGGTTAGGGAAAAGAAAGCAAACAAAACCCCTTTTCTATTCCATGCCATCTTCTCCTATTCATTCTGAGAGCACAACACAACAGAGCTCAACTTTTTCTGCAGTGGGGAAAAAAACCCAAACATTTTAGGCTATCTACAAGTTACAGATATTACAGAGCTACCTACCAGATCATAGTCTGGGTGTATGGTTATTGTGTTTAGCTGGCACAGGCTTGTGACAGATTAAAGACCACGAGATCAAGGGCCAACAATTTGTTGCCGAATCCAAAAGAGCAAATCAGAGAACAGGGATATTTGAAAAACCGTTCATTGTGTCATATCTGCAACAAATTACCTACTATCGGTTCTTATTCCACAGCTCAGTAAAACCACTGGCACAGGGGCTTGAAGTCAACATTGGTCTCTCCAAGTAGTTTTCAGAATATGCTGTATCAAGAGATGGAAGACTTTTCACTGAATACAATAGAAGATCGAAAGGCCAGGAAAAGATCTTTGTTTTATTTATGTAAGATTTTAAAAGTCTATTTTCTGTTAGACATACCTCTGATGAGATTTCAAAAACCAGTATTCACAAGCTCACTTATTTCTTATGGATCAAATGGGATTATGAAAAGGGTAAGCATGATCGGAAATCAACTGACCACACTGCACAGCTGTGCAAGGTGATCAGGGGCTGCAGGGGGCAAACAGGATGGGACAGGTGGGTGCAGCATCCTGGTAAAAGAAAGAAACTCATCATTAGCCATAGGTCATGCTGCAGATTTCTTAACTCACAAAGCAGGGAGAAATTGTCAAGTAGAATGTGTCTCTCGAGCATTGTTAGCAAACAAAGGCTATTATGTTGCAGTATTGAGCCTATCTGAGGTGTGTGGGTGCTCCCGGGGTTTTAAACTGTAAATTACAAGGGCATACTAAACTGGTGTGTGTCTATACAGGTAGTTTCACTTAATTTAACTGTCAATCTAAATCATCTTAACATCCTGCCTTTAGTTAAACCGTTCATTCTGGACAGCCTGCCTTTAAGCTCTAGTCTTGCAATGAATCCCTGGTGGATCCTAGTTGAAGCCAATAGGGCTGTATGTGGTTGTAGGGTAGCAGTTGCATTAAAGGATTGGGGCTTATTTGAGTAAGGTTAGCTCTGATACCTATGCTTGTGGGGAGCTCTTAACACAAGAATTTTTCCTCTTGACTTCAGTGGGACTATTTACGGGTTAAAGTGCTGCTCAGCAAGGATTTGGTGGCAGCCAGGTGGAGACATTCATTACCTTGCAGATGTACCACATCCCATTGAAATCAAGGTACTTACTAATGTCTATGAGTTACTTAAATGGTGCACAATTTGCAGAAGTGGCATGTTCTTTTGCAATGTGAATATAGATATTTGTTTTCAGAACAGCAGAATGTCAACCATAGAAAAAACAACTTAGAAATTATAATAATGTTAGAAGGGAAACAGATCCAACAGAGAGAGGTAAAAAATGAAAAAGGAAAAAAAAAAAAAAAAAAAGCTGTATAATGTACCTTGGTAATATATCAAGGACTTGGAATAGCTCATGTTACAATCTTTATTTCTGGGTTAGAAGTCATTTCTCTGCAGATGAAAGAGGCTAAAAGCCAGATCCTATACTAGTCTTACACTTGCATTCTGGGAAGGAAGGTGCCCCTGTGCAGAAATACACACACCTTGTCACATAAATGTTATACAATGTTCTTAAATTTAGGATCTGGGCACAAAGGTATATGCTTTCCTGTCCAGATGCAAGGCAACACAGCTGAGCTGATTAATGCCAATACAAAACCTACACCTTTCTGATAGATTATGCACAGCAGCACAGCAGCACAATAACATAAATGGAACTACTTATGCAAGTGCTTTTCCACACAAGGGCTGCAAAACTCCGTCTTGCCATGATTTCTTCCCCAGCCCTGCTTTGCACTGTTAATGAGGGAGCCAGGTCTGCCCTTAAGATGTGCTAACATATTCCAGTGTGGAAAAACAGAAGACTGCTGTACACGGAGCAAAAGAGTGTTCTGCTTCAAATAAATTTTGTTGCCTCTCAGGCTTCAGTTCAGCTGCTTGTTGACGGGGTTAAATTGCAATAAGGAGTGGTAGAAATGAAAGAAGCCAGTGTAAAATTGATACAAATAGCTATGAGAACAGGCACTGAAAAGCATTATTGGGGTTTCTCATTTTTATTACAGGCCATTAGGCATGGATACATGAAGATTCTCACCTTTAAATTTTGCATTTCAGCTCTTCTTAGACTTGGAATGCAAGGATTTTATAATTTCCTTAAGTGAGATATATTCTGCTCTCATTCATATTGGAAAGAAAAAGTCAGAGAAATAACATTCACTTCAGTGGAATTATTCCAGATTTGCCCTAAAAAAGATAATTCTTTCATGCTCTACAAAGTAACCTGGACATAAGTGGACTGTCTTCATGATAGATGATCTAATCCTGGTATCCCTGGAGGTTGTACAAAGCTGATCCAGGGGATGAATAGCTCCAGAACGGGAGATCCTCTGCCATTGAGAAAGAGGAAGTAAATCCGTGTACTGTGATCTCATTGAACTTTATTCTTTGATTTTTCCACTAGTGCATAAAGGTAACGGAAAGCATCAGAATATCTGTTCCACATAAAACTGGAAAAACCTGTCTCTCACAAATACGTTCACTCATCATCACACAAAGTCTGCTTGATAACATATATGACTATAAGAATTCAAATCTTCTGGATTCCATAAGCTTTTGTATCTATTAAAGAAACATATCCGTCAAAGGGGGATATGTTTTCATAAGACAGTGAAAGATTTAAAGTATCTGGGCCTCAATCAGGAGTCATTTAACTCTTTAGAGAACTCACCCTTCCATCATGCTATGAAAATGAATCACAGCATCAATTTTTAAAATCATATCCTGGCGTTCATGGATCACACAAAGGCAAAGGAAAGACAAAGGGATGGTATTTGATCAGATGAGATTTCGCAAACACTTTCAGCTAGTAAAATGCACATAGAGGAGAAATGATTAAGCTGAAGATGTATCAAATCTGGAGTAGGAGTATCAACATAGAAATTAATCATGGGAATTAATTGTATTGTATGAAGAAACAGAAGGATGAAACATCAAATTGAATTGCCTACTCCTTTTGTTGAAAGAGCAGGGGAAGATGGCAATGCATTAAGTTCCAGGCTTCAAAGTGTCTCAGTTCTTTGCCTTAACTCTGCTGCAGATTTTCAGAATTTTATTTTTTTTTTCTAGACTTCAGTTTTCTATCTGTAAAATGAGAATAATTGCCCTTTTTTTGGCTAATTGGGCTACATAGGTACAAGGAAAGACAGCAAGGTTCTTATCTCACCTGGAGCCTTTTAGTATCCCTGTAATAAAAATATGAACATTATTGTTGTGTCCCCATTTTATCACTTGAGAGGAAAACAATTTCCAAACAGCTGAGCTGGCACTGTTTGCCCTGCTCTGAATGCCTATCTTTGCTAGACAGTACAGTTGCTATTGGCTCCATACACACCTTCTGGTGTCTGTTTTGCCCATTTGGACACATAAACACCTCTTCTATGTTTGATGTTAGTATTTCAAGTTGATTGCATGTTAAGCCTGTTTATCCATCTTACATATTCAATGACAAAAAGCCAAAAACTTTAGCAAATGGAAGGTTTCCTGGCATATTTTCTGCATTTTCAGGGTGTTGATTTCTGAAAGCCAGGAAATGCAGGATCTATGCCTTTCCTTGGGCAGTCCATAGACAATGGGAATTTTCTGCAAATGCTCCAGAGTCAGACACCTTGTTAGATACTGTATTGAACTGATTCAGTGATTAGTTGGAACAGACTGACAGCTGTGCATGTGATAAAAAGAACCTGGAAGGACTGCAGGAGGGACAGTGAAAGGAAAAGAGAAAGAGAGGAGCATATACACTCTCTGAAATACCTGATAGGTCTTATTTCATGCTCTGTTGAGTAGATTGTGTCAGTAAAGGGGTAAGGAAGTTTTCTTGTGCTGGGGACTGTCTGAAGCTGTTTACCCAGTAGCTCACAGGATGACAATCACCTCAAGTCTGCATCTCCCCTTTTCAGAGCCATTAATTTAGGTCACTTTCTGGAAATTCTGGAGTCTGATTCATACAGAAAGTGGGAAGAATGTTGCAGAACTTTCCATGTAAAAAATACAATACATACCACCCATATCTTATCACATACTCAGGGGTTTGAAAGGGCACTCACATCCTGCCAAGAGAACAACTATCTTGCCCTTGTTGCATACTGGGTTGCAGACTTGAAATAGAGTTTACAGTCTTTCAGAGATCTCTTCTAGCACATGGATACTGGTATTCACAATGTGCCGTGCATAACTCCACGCACACATACAAGGAAAGGCGAATACAAGGTAATAGGTATTTTTGTACCCATAATCTACTTATGACATTGCCCTAGTCTGAGTTCTTCAAATGCTGCTTTTTTCCCATACTGCTGACTTCCTTCTCAGCCAGCTCATGCACTGGTAATTTACTTCCTTTTAAAAATATTGTGGGGTTTTTCACTTCCAAATTTTGCCCAGATTTCCTCTTGTTATGTTTGTTTCTCTTCATGTAACTGAGGTAAGCAGTAGCACATGGCACTTCTTCCCCCTTTCTCGTCAGTAAAAGCAGAGAAACCATTACTTTAATGTGGCACTGACTGGACCCAGGTACATGTTCCCCTGAACTACTCAGGTCATATCAAACACAGCGTGGAAATGCCTTCAGTCGGCATATGTATAATGTAATTAATTAGATTTGTAAGGTTGTGTTGTGTCAAGCATGGTCAACAGTAGCAGTTTTGCCAGCAGCATTCAGTAAACAGAGTATTTCAACCTCAGGGAAGAACCCTGCATATTTCTTCATTTCAACTGAAATTACAGTGAAGAAGAAATCCGTTTAAATTATAATAGAATATGTACAGGCTATTACTGTCTGCAGAATGTGAGACTTATGTATTGGTTCAGGTTACAAGGTCGCTGACTGCTGCTGTATTAATTGCTGCATATAGAATTGGTTTTTTAATATTTACTTTATTGGAAAAATTAGTTACTTGTTCAGTAAGTGCAGATGAACTCACTTGTCTGTGCAACTAAAATACTTCTTGTATTGTAAATCAGCTTGAGTAAGTGTTGCATTTTTTGTATTTATTTTCCCCCTTCTGATTTCCTCCTCTAATGAGATCTGCTGAGAGATCAAAAGAAAGAATAGGAGGAGTAGGAGTATAAAAGAGAAAGAGAGAATGCTGATCCCAAGCAATATAATTACAAATGTCTTCTTGTAGGAGGAACCTGTCTTCTCTTTGATTTCACAGATGGTTGGGATTTTCCATTTGAGGTTATGGGAACAAATTTGCTGGCTCGTCCAAAAATGTCTATTTCTCTTGACAAGGGCTTTGCCCTGGAATGTGCTAAAAGGACTTTAAAAAAAAATAAATCCCAATATTCTATTTTTGGCTACTATTTTAAGCCTTTACAGATGATCTGTCTTGCACCTTTTATGCAGTATGGCTATTATTTATACATGAAAGAAAATTGTACAGGGCTTGCATGGAGAGGGAGGATCTTTCATCTTCTCTCCTCTTGTGCTTTAGGTCAGCACTCACAGCCTTTTCTCCAAAGTTCATTGCTTGTGTTGTGCAATCTTATGTCCTGACCCAAAGCCCACTGAAGTAGAGAAATCTCTGCTCCCAATACTTTATTTTGTACCTAAGGATGTATATCAGAGTAGGATCATTCTGTCCTTTCTCCAAATCCTTAATGCTGTGCAGTACAGGGAAGAAATATGCCAACCACTTCTCTGATGAGGCAACAGTGAGTTTATGAAAATCTTTCCCTCTCCTTTATCTAATTAATTGCTTTTATTTAGAGTATGGGTGGCTAATATTCATACTTGAGAGTAAAGTTATCAAAACGCTCAAAGATGTTTAAGTAACAGCCAGATCATTTCTAAGGGGAAGCTGTTTGACAAAAAATCAATACTAGAAAACAGCCAAAATAGTCCCTTCTTTCCATCCCTTTCAGTCTTTCTTTCTATAACTTGAACTGATAATTCAAGAAATTACTACAGATTCTAATTAAAGTTGACATTGGATGCTTTCTTTTATGCCAAAATTCTCAGCACTAGTTTTTGAGCACTTAAATACTAGCATTTGCCAACTTTCCCTGCTTACAAAAGAAAAAGAGGCTGGAAAATGAATGCAGAGTGTAAAGCATGTCCTATTTCACTGTAACCACCTCCCAGCTAGTGTCATGTAGGGACATTTGCATTCAATATACAAAAACTACCGCACAGAAATTCCTGTTTTGTGGATACCTTCTTAGCTTGTTTTTCCTTTATTTCCAAAGGGCCCCTCCCCCATGAGCTTAACTTCCATTACAGTTTTCATTACTATCTGTAAGAATAATGTTCTGCCCTGAGAAGCTGCTGGCCCTGTGGCTGAACATCTTTACTCAAAAATACCTACAGGAACCAGATATTCTGCTCAATCACACAGAGCAAAGATTTGAAGTCTATGACTTGCTTGCAGATTTCTTTTTCATCCATGCAACTGGTAACATTTTCTGTAGGCAGCACTGTCAATGCCTTATTGAAGTCCCTGCCCTCACTTCTTCAGTTAAGCATAAAAATTAAAAGGTTTGTTAAAAAACTCCAAGTAATGACTGCAGCCTCCTTCCAGTCATCAAAATATTTGCAGGCAATATAATATAAATCCAGCAAGTCATTACATTAAATTTAAAACCAAAACAACCAACCAAACAAAAAAAGAGCAAAAAATATCCAGTAACTAAGAAACAGAAAAAAATATCCAGACATTCTTTTGTGGAAGCTTTATCTACACTTATTAGGTCAAAATAAGACAAGAACTGATGATAAAGAAACCTGAGATAATCAGAAGGTCAAAAAGAAACAAAGATGCTGAAAGATTTAAAGGCTTGTCCAAGATATAGCAGGCTGGTATCACAAGTGGCAATAGCATTTGGCTTCATGCCTCCAACCAGTCTGTTTTCTAGAACAACATAGCCAACTACATAGAGAGTCAGACTTAAAAAATTATGCCATATAAGTAAAAAAATCATATCTTTCCTGACTAAAAAGACCAGCAGCAGGCACAATGTTCTGCTATTCTCCTCCTTATTAATTCTTCTGTGATAACATGACTGGAAGCCATCCTTTGGAAAATGGTGGGAATACAATATGGTTTGTAGCTTCAGCATTTTTTTCAGAACAACTGTATGAAAAGTCTTAGTAAGCCTGAAACTGAAAGTCAGTTAAATCAGGAAAATAGAGAATCATAAATCTCTGCCTTATAAACTTAAAGCAGTTATTGCTTTCATTTCTAATTACATACATTAGTGAACTGGATGTGCAGTCTTTTGACAATTTAATCTACATTTTTAAAATAATATCACAGAAGCAACATTCTCAATATTATCACATGACTGTACTTCAGCTGTGACCAGAAAGGACTAGGGCTATTTCCTTTCAATTTGATCTTCAATTGGCATTTAACCTGAATCTATCACAACACTGTCAGATGGGGCAACAGATTCCAAATACTATGAGGAACAGAGTTTAAGCAAAGTATATATTGCTCAACAAACTCACTCTTTACAGGAAGGTAACTGATACATAGCCACATTACTGTCCATTGAAGAGTCAAATATTTTTCCAGAGGTTCTTGTTATGCTATAAGCAATTCCTTGTTTCTGTTAGCCATAGCTTGTAGTTTGGTATGCATAGATAGGTAACATACTTAGCTTTTTATGTGTATTTTTGAAAAGTGGCAATTACTTCTATCTAGCATATCCAGTGTGTAATTCAGAGTTATCTAACTGTTTTAATCTGCTTGTTTATAAAGAGAAACCCCTGAAAGATGCTTGTGCTTGTGATACTTCTGCCTATCTGAGTTGCTGCCCT
The DNA here is from genome assembly GCA_020745705.1 of Hemiprocne comata. Taxonomy (NCBI): domain Eukaryota; kingdom Metazoa; phylum Chordata; class Aves; order Apodiformes; family Apodidae; genus Hemiprocne; species Hemiprocne comata. The sequence goes on along the minus strand of CM036587.1, from coordinate 77,036,028 downwards.
GGATTTTAACTATTAGTCCCCTTGCCATGCCTTCTTGCTGCTAGGTTATCTCAACACTTCTGAATGAAGGGAAGGGAGTATCAACTATTTTATAAAGAAAAAAACGGTCTGCTTGCATCATTTGTGTCTGTTTCAGACAACAGCTATAGGTCCTATCTATTCTCAGCTCAGTCTATAACCAATATTCTCATAATTAGCCGTAAGACTTTTTTGATCAGCCTGAGCTGATTGAGGTTGCCTGGATGCAGAATGAAATTACACAGTCTTCTCCAGCCTTACACAGAAGGAACAGGGCACATAGCATTTACTATGTATAAATCAGGAAGAATGATGCACCTGAAATGAGGTTTGAAAAGGGCAGCAGCCTCTTAAAAAGCTTTGGAAGCTAACTTTTAACTTTGAAGAGAGGCTTGGAAGTTGAAATTCAGCCTGTGGTATTATTAGGAGGATTATTGTACCCATTATCTCCCTTTTTTTCCCCTGTGTATATAAATGGATCATAACTCCCCACTGATGTGACCAATGTTAAGAATATTCTCCAGAGCTGAAGACACATACACATTCTTTATTATTAAGAGATATTGTTTGCTCTCAAAGAGGCATTTATTTGTACTGTATGTCCACAGATTTTACTGGAGTTGGCATATACCTTGAAAAATGGTCCTGTTTATAAAGTTGTACAGTAAAGCTGTAGTAATATTTAAATTGTAACTGCAGCACTATATAGCACTGATTTTTCCTCTTGCACAATACAAGTGCAGATGCTAGAAACTGACCAAATGACTTTTAGGAAGGAACTGTTTGGGTTTTTTTAATATTTTGGCCACAGAAGTAAATCCATTTTTCTGCCCATTTCTTATTTCAGCTGTGATCAATTCAGTTTTAAATCTACCTATCAAATCACTTCTGCTAGCAGGAACTTTTAATTTCTAGAAAGCTGTGATTTATATAGCTAATGGACCCTGAAGTACATACCTTTTAAATTTAAAATTAGGTAACATACTGGAATGACCACTGAAGTTCTAGTATTTTTCCCTGGGTTTTTCTTCTTTATGTGGAATTGTAATTTAAAAAGGAAGATAGTGAAGCTAAAGAGCACTGGTCAGTTTAGTAAGATGCAAAAATGCATCAGTGGACTAATTCATATCTCGAAGGCAATTTAGTTATTGCATCAATTGTAGCTATTACTCATTGTCATTCTATTATTTCCTTATTGCTTTTCCCAAAATGCTAGAGAGAAAGAATTTGTCCATCAATAAAGGCATGTGTAAGTTCCACATATGTGCTGTGCACACGAATTTTCTAGCTATCACCTCGTTTCAACTGTTTACATCCTTACATAAGCACCACTTGCTGACTGCCTGTATTATTACACAGAACAGGATGTTGCATTATTTTTTTACCTAAAGATACAGGACAAGACTTTTGAAGACCGAACAAAGAGCATAGGCATGATTTTTAGCTCTGTCAAATCTTTCCATTAAGCAAAGCACTTCAAGATCAGTTCAACTTTTAAGCATTAGCTTAAGCACTTTTCTTCTGGAAAAGCAGCCAGGCTGGACTCTCAGGCCCACAGAAATCTGTGCTATTTAGTCACGCATGCAGAGTTAAGCATGCACTTGAAATGTCCTGCTAACACAGGACCTTAGCAAAGTCTGCAAAAAAAAAAACAACCCTGCAGGTATTCTGCCCTTCCCGCTCAGCTGTGGCTCTGTTCATAGTTTACTATGAGGCAAAGTATTTTATCTTTTCTCTATCACCTTTTAACATCCTTCGCTAATAAGTCTAGATGTTTCCTACAGTTCTTTAAGTGAGATTTTGCTCAGCCTACAAAGTGTATCCATCTGCTAGTTACACTTCTTAGGAAAAGCATCTAATTGGTTAATCCAAGAAGATTAATTTTACTTTCTTCTTAGAATATAAAATTCATTAAGGACATAGAAACAAGTTTGCATTCAGTTAATTAGTTGAATGACGGTCATCCATATCTATCGCCAGTGGCAGACAGCTGGAGTTGTTAAGTCCAGGAAAATAAATTCACTGTCAACACCAAAGTATTAATCATCCCAGGAAAGCTTGTTGAGGTCCTGAGAAGTACCATATAGGTGTGAAATAAAAATATCATTGAGTTGTTGGCCTAATTGATGGTCAGATTTACAAAGTGGAATTCAAGGCCTTAATGATGGGCAGTAAACTCATGTGACAATATTAATTCTGGTTTTCTGTGGCATGTAGTTATTTATTTCAGAGAAAAGGAAACAAAGACTTGCATGCTGGCTACTTTCACACAGTCTGCTGCCTGAAGTAGTAGAAGAAAGACACTTTTCAGAAGAATCCACATTGCCTTTGGATGAATGCTACCTATAGCAGTACACTCACAACCAGGGAACGGGGAATTATGCACGGAAATGCTACTAAGAACAGCAGGGAAGTTGCATGCAGTAACTCCACAAACATAGCTTTTTGAAAATGTCCCTGCTTTAATGTAGTGTTCTTATTTATTCCTTTTGTATATTCTGAAGGCTTTTAAAAGCTGCAGACTTCTTTATCAAGTGTTTGGCTGACCTGATATCAAACAGTGCTGACAAAAAAATGTGCTGCAATGCCAAAGCTTGTTAGATTTAAAGATGAACAGAATTACTCCGATTTACTAACTATTCTGTTCTAAGCAAATCTATTGACTATTTTCAAAGCTCTCCATAATTACTTGATTCTTGTAAGCAGAAACTTACAAATGCAGCACTTAAAATACATTTTTGATATGCATATGTCAATACAACTCTTTTCACAAACACCTCAGTGAATGGATTTTACATATTCTACACATCCAGCTTAATCTCCAGCTACAAACTAAGCTTACCTGAGAAAGAGGACATGTGGGTGAATTACTTTGTAAAATTAGCAACACTGGTTGTGAAGTGAAGCAAAAAAGAAACTGATATCTAGAGAGAATAATGATACCTAAGAATGAATCTTATTTAAGTCTACTGTATTTGAACAAATGAAAACGATTGAAACATGAAATCCATTTTTATTCTGGCATATATGCTAGGTAAGGAAACTATCATAAAGTCCTAACCAGGTTCTTGTTCTTCATGTAACCCTATCAAATGCCATTGAGATTCCAATTTTTAATTGGAAATTGAAAAAGAGTAATGTCAAATATTTTGTAGTGTGACAAACAAATAACATTAGAAATATTTTTACATTTTACGATGCACTATTTAAAAGTCCATGTAAATATTTAAATGGTGTGTCTGTTAAACATTTTGTATCAGACGGTGTGAATACTGATATTTATTACAATCAGCCTTTCCAGATTGCAGGCTGAAATAACCTTCATTTTTACTCAATAAAGACCCATAAGAACATATGACTCAGATACACTTTACCCCCCTTAGAAGAGGAAGAAGAAATAAAATTACAAATATTTCTTATGATCGCCTCAGGATATAAATATTTTCCATGAGCAACTTTTTGTAAATAAAATGATTTTATCCTGAATCCACAGAAATAATGCACATTTAACTCTTAATTCTCTGCTTTAACAATGATAGGTAAACACATATCCAAATGGTTCTTGAATTTAGAAGCCTAGTATGATAAATGTTGATTGACTCTTAAACCAGAGACACTTCTGAAAATACCACGATGAATGCATTGCATTGCACTATAACACATGAAAATGTGCAATGTTAGAACTGTAAGTGAATTAGCATGATGTTAAATGTGATTCTGCACTGTAGCATATAGAAATTGTATTTAGAGACTTTTTAGCAGTCTATGGTCCTTCAGACCTTTCGTGTGATCAGTTCTAATGCCCATTTTTAACACCATTGACATATCATGGTACACATTTGGTCCCACAGCAGATAAGACTATTGTAAAGATTTGGGATGTCCCAGTAGAGTAAATTATTACACTAATTCTACACTTACTGTTTGCATTATAGTAGTGGGAATAGCACCAAGTCACATAGATTTGAAACTATTTTAGGACAATCCCCTCCATATTTTTACACTTCCACTTTTGAATAGAGCTGGAAAAGAGGTTTAGGGAAACAGTATTTTTAATCCAAGCTTTGTCAGCTTGCAGAGAAGGATTAACCATGGTCGGTCTTCAAGCAGCAATCAGAGGTAATTTTTGTTCCATCCAGACAAGTTTACAGAATAGTTCTATGCCCTCTATGAGGATTTTGTTATTTGTAATTTAGTGATTCCCAAAGTCTTGTGCAGTATTTCCCTATTACTGACACAGCTATGTCTTACCACAAAAAAATCTCAAATCAAACAAGACGTAATGCATAAATGGTGATAGTCATGGATGATGGTAAAAAGAATACTGTGGGAATAGTGTTGTGGAATATGTCTTATTGTTGGTTCCACACGATTTGCTAGTTTCAGCTTTAGATCCATTTTGGTAAGTGATGCTTTTGCAGTCAAACAGAGTCCTGAAACTAGGAGTACCACTCTGGAGGGCAGTCATGGTGACGGTTTGTACATAAGATGTATGCTTTGCACTGAGATTCAAGACGGCAACATTCCTCAAATTCTGATCCAAAGCCAATGAGACTCTGTTAGCTTCAGTGGGCTTTTGTAAAGTTTGGCTTTGAAAGTAAAAAGTTATTTTTGATACAACAGAGAAAAACACAGTTTTTGCCACAGAATTCCAAAACTGTAAGTTGTTCGAAATGCTGTCTGCACTTATTTTTTCAAATAGGTTATTGAGTGTAGTCTGTTTTCTGAACTGGAAACATGTACCTTGCAATTTCACAAAATATTGCAATCTTTATTTGTTGCAGGTAAACTTTTTGGCATCTAATTTGTCATTTAGAAAATCCAAAATGTTCATCTTCTTCACGATTTTATTTACTTAAACCATCTTGCAAAAAAATTAAAAAATTAAATTTATATGTATGTAGTTGCAATTGATAAATTCCCCAAAGACAATAGATTTATTCAGTTACTAATGGGTTTCTACTGGACATCTTAGTGATATAATTAGTCTGTCTCATAATCAAATAGCTGATTAACCATTACATCTTTTTCCTCCCAAGACAATAATTTATTATAGATTTATGTTTTATAGATTCTTCAAAATAATTGCTTTTTCACAACTATATCACCAAGAAGTTTCATGAAGATGATGAAAGTTTCATGTATAATTACTAAGTTTATTGAAAACAGAGTTTGTGACAGGTTTTCAAAGCAGGCAAATAATTTGCTTATTTTGGGCATATTCCATATAATTTACAATAACAACGAAAAGATTCTTATCTGCATAATAATTCCATGCACAGCCAGTGGGAAAATCTGACCCCTGTAGAGGTTCAAAAGCAATGGTTTGGTTATTTCCAAAGGTGTCAAAAGAAGCAAAATAGTGAATATAGTCTTTTTTTTTCTTTCTTTCTTTTTTCTGCTTTATCAGAGCAATAAACCATATGCCTTAGCCATGTATTTGGGTGGTGTGGTTTTACACAATATATATGTCACTATTTTTGTGCATTACAATGAATGTAACCATGCTTGTTGTGTCCTTGATCTAGGTAAATATCATATATGAGGCAGAATGTGTGTACTGTTCATGTACATGCACATTTATATATTCAGTGCATATAAAATTTACATACTGTTTTTACCTCTGTTCTGAAAGCAATTAAAGTCAAGCCATAATTCAGCTCATTTAGATCTATTCATTGGTTGAAATGGCCTGGGATACTGTGATGTGCAATAATAATACCTAACCTGCAAGCTTCATCATATTCTCCAACAAAAAATGTGAGTAGAAGACACACTGGGAACTCTGAAATTTTTTATGGGTATGTTAACATGGCTTGTATTTTGTTGTTGTGTTTTGGTTTGGTTGTTTATTTTTGTTTTTGTTTGTTTTGTTGTTTTGGTTTTATTTTCCCCCCCAGTGTTTACATATATTACTCTGTGTAAGTCAAAGACTCTTGTTCATAATTGTGTACAGCTACATTCCATTTTTAATTATGCATTTGTGTATGTATGAATGGTACACAAATTTAAAAGATAGGTGGAGGGATAAAAGAATAGGATAATTTAAATGCTGGTTCATTATATAGGCTCTTTGTGTGTTCTTTAGAGTATGAAAAAGATTTAAAATCAGTTTGCTTTTTTGGAATTGCAACAAGAAGTAGTACTTGCTAGGATTTGATCTTAATGTTTTATGTTTATTTCTTGAAGCAGTCCAATCTTTGCCTCTGCATGATTCCTGCTTTCCTTTCTGACTCCTGTCTTCCTTATTTCATTGTCTATGGCCTCCTAAAATAAGGGAAATAGACTTCTAAAATGAGGGAAATAATTGTTCTTTTGATGCTACCTTGCCTATGATGTTAGGGGGACATGAGAAAAGAGTCCTTACCCCAGGAGTTTGGTTCAGAGACTGTAGAATAGAATTCTAATTTCAAGACAAGTTGAAATGACTTGCTAATAATAGAAATTAATTATAAATCAGAAAGACTCCCAAGACTGGTTTCAGATATACTGAATGAACAAAAGAATAAAGGGGAAAATGAAACAAGAAAGACCTTGAAAATAATAACCTCCATCTCTCTGTGTAACTTTAAATACTAGATCAAGGGTTTGCAATTGTGGCTTCTTTCTGGGTATATGACAAAATCTTGCTCTAACAAAGCACTTGTGATTTCTTTTCACTTGAATTAAAACAAGATTTTTAAAGGAATTATACTTAGGGGTAAGCATGTGTTCTATTTCCTTGAGTTAGTGTGTAAACTGTAATCGTACACACAAACTGAATTTTATTTAATTTAGCAGTTACACTGGACATATTAAAAACGTTTCAGCTGATAGAAAAAAACTCCTTAACTTTATGGCTTGTGATTTTTTGATGTCTTATGAAAACAAAGTTATTTATGATAGATCACGAACACAGATACATTATTGATGCTTTAGTATATCATGGCTTACAGAATTTAATTTTTCTTCATCATAGAACACAAGCAGCATAAAGCAACTTGAATGACCAGTTGTGTAATATTTTAGTTAGTGAGCATTTGGATGAAAATGTTCACAAAAATACTCTCTCTTTTTTTTTTTTTTTTCCTGAATTGCAAGTACGTTTTTATGGCAGGATTTGTGAATAACTAAAGAACAATTCAGTCAAATTTCTGTTAAACAAGTGTTTCTTATAAAACAGTGACAGTGATAAGAATGGTTTGATGTTTAAAAATAGCAGTATTTTTTAACTTTTGTCTGACAAACACAGATTTTTTTTCACCAGATTATTCAGTATGATGCCATATATCATATCTTATTTGCATTAAAAGCTACAGGGCATGAAACTTGAATTTAAAATTCCTGTGTGATCATCATTAGACAAATCAAGAGATTCTTTCTAGAAAAGACTGCAGTCGGTCTTTTTAAGCTGAAGATCTCCTAGAACATAAAATAACAACAAAGTCTGTTCATATTTTCTGTTAAAAGTACTCAGAAGTCAGAAAACATTCATAGGTTTACTAATGTGCATTTTCATTGATTTAAGCTATTGTTTCTACAACAGGGATAATGGAAGCGAAACAAATAAATTTATTAATAGCAGTTTATAATCTGTGAGTGCCAGGTTATTACTGATCTTAATAAATATGGACAGAAATAATACAACATCCTATAACAAAAAGAGGGGTTTTATATTGATTTGTAGAAATTATTTCAGTAAAGTCATGACACAGAATATTACAGAATTCTAAATATATAAAATCTAGCTTTAATACACTTCAAAATACATTTTTTAGTGGTAATGTGATGTTATTAAAGTGGACTTAAAAGTTCAAATTTTCTGTGAAAAACATTAACTGAAATGTTCTCTTTAGAAAAAAAAAAAAAAAGATTAAATATGTTGTGTATAAATCACAGTGCTGGACTTGAAAACGTGTGTTACTGGTGTTTCTTTTCTGTCTGTTAAGGTATTTCCCTTCAACACTTCTGTTGTAAATGTTGGTAATTACACTGTTCTACCCTGTAAAATACTTTGTAGTCTACTGAAGGACTAAGAATTTTTTGGTTTCTCAGACTTCCTGTGCAGTTGCAGTATTTCACTGGAACTGTAACTCAGGTTCTTCCCACCTGTTATTCCTCCTTGCTGATTAAATTTCTTGATAGAATTCAATATAATGGTGTGTTGTTATGATATGAGGCGTTATGATGATGTACTGTTGTAGCTACTCCGAAATAAATTTTATGAATTTTTGTTTTCCACAGTGTTTTATAATCGACAGCTTGTTTCTGTTTTGGACACACATGAAACATCATTTATAATACCACATAAAATTGCAGTCGCATATATTTGAAAAAAAAAATTAATGCAAAGTAAAAGAAGTGTAGAAAAGGAGTACCATACACAAAGGGAAATAGCCAGTTAGATGAAAGATTAATCTTCCAGATGAAATGAGAAGGGTGGGGTTTTTTTCTTTATCTAAACATAGCAAAAAAAAATTCTGAAAGAAAAATTATCACGGTCTCCAAATGCCTCAGGTGTATGATCATCAAAGAAAGCAAAGAGCTATTTGAGTAAAACACTGAATTGACAGAAGAGCAAATGTGTTTGCATACTTAGCCTGTTGGAAAATATTTACAAGAGAATTGTAGTGAGGAAAGTAATGTAGCTGATGTTTAAGGTACCAGGTAAGTCATTAAAGAGATTGTATGGTAACCCTCAATACCCTTTGAAGTTATTTTAAGACCCAGAAGGCTCCATTCACTCACATACTGTTTGAATATCAAACTAAAAGATTTTCGTGCTGGATGGAAGTTATGCTTTTGAACTAATTCTAGTGAAAACTGGTTTAAGATATGGAATGTTTGAATGAAGTGGTTTCTTCTTTAATTGCAGAAATAATTTTTCAAAGAGATGGCTTTACATAGGGAAAAGGCTAAATTTCAATTTTGCAATTTTTTTCCAAATTATTAGCAAAAAATCTTAGTGAGAAATTATGTAAACAATCAGTATTATTCCAGTAGCAATTTGGAAATATTGTGCAAAAGGTGGTGAAATTACTGCATATGAAGTAATAAATTAGTAACTTAATATATAAGAAAAAATAGAATAGCTGGTTGTGAACATAAAATAGGCTAAATTCATCAGGCAACTTACTGGTTGTGAATTATTCACTATGTCCTACTGGCTGTAATTCTTTTTTCTGTTTAATTACAGGGGCTACAGTTTACTTAGAGGACTTGTAATGCATGTGCATAACTGCCAAGACCACTAATGGAATTTGCATGACATTGCTGAGAGAAAAGTATACACTTCAGTAATTACATGTGGTACTCTAAATGCAGATGCAAAAGTAATTATCATAAACTGCTACTCTGCATGTTGGAATGTTGTATTGGCTCAATACATTAGCTTTGACTTCTGAAGATCATCAGGACTCAATACGTAGTTAGTTCTCTCATGAAATAAGATTAAAGGTCTCCAAGTAGCTTCCTTTTGTTCTTAGAAATAAAAACAATGGGCTGTATAAGTAGCTCCACAGGGAGTGCTACATTCATTATTAGATTAGGAAAAAAAGAGTGTTATTGGCCAGCACTGAAGTATGTTGGTAGAATTGTTAAGGACAATCATATAACACTTGGGATTAACTACTCTTATTTGTCATGTTTTTGTGACCACTGAAATTTATGTAACAGAGCAAGGGAACTTAAATTCACAAGAGGTTTGTTCACACTCTTCTGCAATTTCAGTAACAGAGAAGCCTTGAAACTATGACCTTGCAAAGAGATGAGCTAATCAAAACTACAGAAAGGAAAAATGTCTACTTGTCAAAGACAGGACTGGATATCCAGCAGGGCTCTGAACTTCAGAACTGGATGATTCCTTGCTGTAAAATAGTTTTAATTTGTGGCCTTTGATCATGGCAGTACTCCAAACTGGCTGAAATATTACAGAACTTCAGCATTTATGCAATATAAAGCTTGAAAGTGAACATTTTCAAAGATATTTGGTCCTTCTGTCTAGTCACACATGGTTAATGGTTAATGTTTCCTTGTTACATGCATTGGCTACCACTTTTAGACCATTATTGCTGCATAGAGCTAAACTGTCTTTTTTCCATAAATTTTATTCTTCCTGTGCTATCTTGAATCTCATATTAACCCTTGACTTACCTGAATTCTACGTTCTTTAAAAAAACCTTCAAAAAGCTATTTCAAATTTATGAAATTACAGTTGGCATTAATGTCTCATATTATTCTTTTAAATGCATGAGGTCTGCATGGAGAAATTTCCTTTTTTGTAATTTGTGGTGACAGTTGTGTTTTGCACAACTTAGTTACAGAGTAGAAATTTACATAGAGGGAAATTAGATAGCCTACTTTAGAAGAATAATGAAGTACAGTTAGGACTTATTTCGTAAATTCTTCGTATGTGTCCAGAATTTTAAATGGAAGAATATCTATCCTATTTTTGATGCAATGTAATTTTGGGGCAATAAGGCCTTAATTTTTAAGTGTGACTATATTTATATTTAAATATAATTGTTAAAAATGATAGCTCAAAACATTCTGGTGGAAGTATCATAGGACTTTTCCCAGTCTATGAAATTTCTTTATGTCCCACACATTTTGAATTTTTGTTTCTTAATTAGAAACCAGTGACTAATTTGTGTCTCCATGTTTACATCTTTAAGAGTTGCTATTAGAAAAGTCCTACCGTATTTTAAATGGAATTTTGCATTTAAAAAATATTTTTGACAACCATAAGAATCTTAAATAAACCTAAGTAATCTTTACTATCCACCAAAGAAAGCTAATACTTTTCAGTAAATGTTTGTTCTCCCATTGATAGTTTCCTCTTCGTGTTATGGACTCTTTCTCTTTGGCAATATTTTCATGTACAGTGATGGTCAAGAAGAAGAATTATATATAATTCATTAGACCTTCACTAATGACTCATGAAAGTGTCCGCTCCCTATTTTCAGTTTTTCAGACATTGTATCTTACTATCTCTGCAGATCCACTGATTTTATTTTTTTTTATTGCAGCTGACTGTAAAATGTTTTTATGTCTTGCAAATGTCAGTGTTTCCAGACACTGGGTTTTGTCTGGGTCTGTGTAAGTTGCCTCATTTCACAACTTTCTTTTTTCTTTTCTTTTCTTTTCTTTTCTTTTCTTTTCTTTTCTTTTCTTTTCTTTTCTTTTCTTTTCTTTTCTTTTCTTTTCTTTTCTTTTCTTTTCTTTTCTTTTCTTTTCTTTTCTTTTCTTTTCTTTTCTTTTCTTTTCTTTTCTTTTCTTTTCTTTTCTTTTCTTTTCTTTTCTTTTCTTTTCTTTTCTTTTCTTTTTCTTTTCTTTTCTTTTCCCCTGCCCTGCCCTGCCCTGCCCTGCCCTGCCCTGCCCTGCCCTGCCCTGCCCTGCCCTGCCCTTTTCTCTTTCTTTTCTCTTTCCTCTTTCTTTTCTCTTTCTTTTCTTTACTTTTTTCCCTTTCCCTTTCCCTTTCCCTTCCCTTCCCCTCCCCTCCCATCCCCTTCCCTCCCCTTTTTTCTTCTTTTTATTTTTTATCTTTCTTCTTTTTCTTTCTTCTTTTTTTCTTTTTCTTCTTTTTCTTTTCTTTTCTTTTCTTCCTCTTGCAACTTTTCCAGAAGTCTCCTCTAAGTGTTTACTGTTTGCCAGTTTCTTCTTCTGCCGATCAACAGTTTACCTACCTCTGATTTGCCTTCCTAGATTTCTGAGTAATTTTTATAACTTGACACATCCTGAAAGTTCTAAGTCTAAGCTCCTGTGTTTCATTAGTCCCCCCATCACAGTGGATTCTTTGATCATCATCTGAACTCTGATGTCAAAATACTGCAGTTATATTTCTGACTTCTGAATTTCAACTCAGTGACAAAAAAAGGTTAAAGGAATCTATTTTTGCAGTCCCATCTAAAACTTCTAGAAGTTCCCCTCTTTATGAGATTATAGCTTTCCTCAAACTCCTTCTCTACTTCTTCACAGGTCATCTTCTCATCCTGATTTATTTGCATGTTATTAAAAATGTTATTAACATGACAGAGTGCAGTAACCAGGAAAATAGAAGCAAGCAGTTATCATCGTGGATCACCAAGCAAACAATAGAGTCGTTGGTGTGTATGTGCACATTTGTAGAAAGTATAATTTACCTGCAGCAGGAAATGTTTAAGTATCCTATTCATGTTAAATATTAAAATGAAGGTGTTTCTGTAATGGTTGTCATGATTATTTACAATCTGCTCACAAGCAAATGCATTACCATGAAGATTTAACCAAATAAAATAAGTTAACTCGTTACAAATGATTAAATACTGTAATTAGTGGTGTCTCAAATACAAAAACAGAGTGAACCTTTAGTTTACCTAATAGCTATTTAACTGACAACAAGAAATGATTCTTTTGAGCAGTACCTGTAACTAGGAGAAATTGCATCAAGCTGAGTTGGAAATTAAGTATGTTGAGGAAATGGATGTGCAGAAAGTGCTGATATCAGGTCAGGCACTTCCATGCAGATAATGCTCAAGCAATACACCCCACGGATCCGTTTTATTACATAAATGCACTAGATATTTTTTCACTACTCTCAAACTGTATGTTGATTAATCATACAAAATGTGTACAGTTATTAAAAAAATTACAGAGAAGATTAAATAAGCAATTTATAAAAATAATTTTTTGTTGAAAATTGATGTGCTCTGAGTGTAAAAAGGAAAGGTACGTTTGTTTACATAACAAATAATTAACAATGACAATTCATTGCTGTTAGCACTATTAATGAAATAATTCTGTTTTGCCAAACATTTCATATTTGTATGAATATGAAGAGCATCTGTTTTTACATTAGAAAACAGTAACAGCAAGTATTGGTTTCTGGTTTTAACCACATAAACAGACTGCCATTTGCATCTATTGTTAATAATTTCGGGCTGAAGGGTTTCTTCACAATTATTTCATCAGGTTGCTTGTTTTTCAATGGCATAGAATTAATCCTTAATGCCATTATTTTTAAAAGGATAAAAGTGTCGTAACACTGAAGAGGACACAGAATGGAAACAGTATCTGCTCTGCAAAGCTATGCATATGGAACACAATAAATCCATCAGCAATGCAGACATATAAGAAGAAGGATTTTAACATCAGGGACAGGGTGGAGAGTGTTAAGGTGATGGAAAACATATACTTTTATGTAAGCATGCTGTAAAGCGACAGACCTACTCTGTAGTTAGAACACCAGACTGCCATTTGTAAGCCATAGTCCTGGTTTGAGAGTACTAGGATAAAGATTGCCTACAGCCATCCATGACTTGAGACTGCCTGGGACCACCCCCAGCTGCTGACAGCCTGTAGCTGTGGCAGTTACAAGGGGGGGGAGTAGCTGTGCCTGTGGGGAGGAGATGGTGGATCAGGTGACCCACATGGACCAATCACAGTGCTTTTTCCCATGATACTCAATATAAAATGGTTCCTAACAGAACTCTTCTCTGGCTACTGTGCTGGTTGGGTTGGGGTTTGCTCGTTCGTCATCTCTCCCTGTCTGTGCTACTGGTATTCCTGCATTGTGTTTTCTTGATGGAGAAGAACACTGTTCATCAAGACAGGTCACCTTCTCTTGCCTCCCCAGCTAGAGGACAGGTCACCTTCCCTTGCCCCCCCAACTAGAACAGGCTTGATCACTCCTTTTTTTTTTTTTGAAGACTTTCACTGGGATGGTGGACTAAGCACCCTCATCTGCTACGAGTCCAGTTTGGGACTTTTCTGGTCAGGAAGTAATTACCAACTGAGGAGTGTGTCTTAGTATTTACATATTCATTTATGTCTTTGAATTTTCTTACATACAAATATGTAATTCACCATCATTATTATTGTTACTATTATTTCATTAAACCTAATTTAGGGGTTTTTTTCAACTTTATGGTTTCCCTTATTCCCCTTTTATTTTCTCCTGGGAGGGTAGTGGGGGCCTAAAAGAGACCACCTGTCACCCGGTTATTGGCTAAAACCATGACAGTCCATCTACTTAAGGAAAATCTTCAGATATCTGAAGTTGAGAAGAGAATGAAATAAGCCTAAATCATGAAAAGGAGAGAAGCTGAAAGTCAGAATCCATATTCTCATCTTTTACACATCTAGATATTGGATACGGTTTGCAAAATGTAAAATCTTTGGTTATTAAAAAAAAAAAAGGAGAGAGCCACAAAGAGGAAAGTATTGTTGATTCTTGAGCATATCCATTAAAATAAAGAGTTTGTTTAATTAAAGCTAGAAGCTTTGGTGACCCTCCAGTCTCTACTTTTTCTCCTTCCAAGAAATATTAGATGGAAAGGAGGCTAACTGTTCTACACTGACTTCCTCTTAAAGCTCAGTGCTGCTCATATAAACACTAAAGTTCTTGGTGTTGTGTCAGAAATTTTGTCCCAGTCTTATAGGAGAACTCTCATGTCCATACTTTGAGACTACCTCAGATCAATGCTGTTGGAACCGGATGAAATGTGAAATTATTTACAAAGGACAATACTAATTTTTTGCTGTTTTATCAAATCTTGCACTGAGCTTTCTTTTCTTTTTTTTTTTTTTTCCTATTTTTCTTTTTATTTTTCCTCTTAACTTTTAGGTATAAATGACAGTATCACTTACAGTTAAAGCAGAGCACTTTGATATAGCAGATATCAAATTTACTTAATGCCAGATCAATTTGGAAGGTGTAAAAAGGCTGATATGTCTGAGAAAGTGTGTGTATGACTGCTGAGGAATATCATGCAGCTCCCAGGATACTTGTTACAGAGTGCTAATGTTAGAATGTCAACAAAAGAGCTTTTAACTCCAGAATTACACAAAGATATAACTTAAACTATTTCTGAAGATAGGTTGCTCAAATGGATTATCCTCCATTGTTGTTTCTTTTGCTTGTTTTCCTTAGGCGTATTAGTTCTCTCAAACTTTATAATTGGTCTAAAATTCAGATAAATTAAGTCAATTTGCTGTACATAGTATTATTAGAATAATCATTAAAATTCATTATTTTTTAACACGGCAAGGTGTTTGTATATTTAAGATTTGTCCACTGTGTAGCTCAATTTGGCTGACATCAGCTGTGGGTTCAGCCAAGCTATTCCAAGTAGGAGTGCTGGTTTTATTAACAGGGATTAATAAATAGTAATATGAAGACAGGAGTGTGAAATTATGTAGCTGAAGCAATCTTTATGCAACAGCATTTGAAAAATAGCAACTCATAGATTATATAAATATGATAAAATATTCTTTTTTGAGTATGAGGAAACACTTTTATATACCTTTAAATATGTTTTCATGTCTACAGATTAATAGAGACTATGCCTAAGTATACTTGGGAACAACAGTAAATGAGTTTTCAGATCTGTAAAATTCTTTTTTTGTTGTTGTTGCCTCAGACCTCTTTTCATATGTTATACTTTGCATCTTGAGTTAAGCTGGTTGGAAAAGTTTGCTTTTGTGGGGGTCTTAGGGGAGCAGCCTACATCAGAATATAATGCTAACTTTTCTGAAAAGCCACTTGAAATGGGATCTCTCACCAATGAGTTATTTGAAATAATCATATGTCTATATAACAGTGTCTTCTCATTTGCCAGAATATTGTAAGAAATAAAATATAAAAATGCACCATAGCTTTTAGCATACAAAATTAGCATCTGAATAAAATAGACTACAAAAAAAAAAATCAAATTTAAGCCATTTTAGTCTTTTTCTTGGAACATAAGTCAACTGCCAGTATCAATTGTTTTGATTTCCTTTTCCAATTAATGTTTATAAGTGTTATTATGCACGTCCAGGAATGTGATTTTGATTTATTTTCATCTTCTGGAATATTTGTACAGAGATCTTTAATTTGTTTTGACCTTATTTAATGGCATTTTCCTCATCTAGTTTCATATAACCACTACATGAAAAATCTGCATTTAATCAAATTGCCCAGTCTGCCTGTAAAGGCAGGGAAGAGAAATATGTTCCTCTTCAGTGCGGCTCATGTCACCTAAATACAGACTTGTTAATGAATGTGTTAAATGAACTTCACTTCAAAACCTATCTGTTTGTCTCTATTGACGTGTACTGGGGTTTAGGTGTTGGCAGTGGGGGGGGAGAGGGGTGGGGAGGGTGCCTGCTGGAGTGCCCTCTGAAGTAAGCGAGACTGGGACAGCCAGCCAGCTCCAGAATGAGGTCTCAGGAGAGTGGAGTAGAGGGGCAGAATCACCTCCCTTGACCTGCTGGTCACGCTTCTTTTGATGCAGCCTGGGATGCAGCCATTTTGGTGAAGCCACTGAGGCGAAGGACACCAGAGCATAGGATTGTGCCAGTGGATCCCTTCTGCAGCAGCTAAATCACAATGAAACCCTCAGCAGAACCAAGAAAGAGAAGCCTAGAGGGAGAGAGGAAGTCCCAGCCAGGGAGTGCAGGAACAGGAGTAGGCAAACAGGGCATGGCACGGTGGTTTGCACAGCAGTTGGTGCAGGCAGAGCAAGCAGGGCAGAGTGCAGGCCCCCTCTTGGCTCAAGGTAAGAACTCAGCTAGTGGTCATCACCCCCCAGAAGAGGACCTAGCCATGGTATCCATTCAGGCAAAAACCATTGCCAGGAGGACAGTGGTGACCCAGACAGAGGTCCCTCTCAAAGACGTGCCTGTCCATGTCTCTGGCTGCACAGAATGCCTGAGCCTGTCACTCATATTGGAGGGTAGCAGAGAGAACACCTGCGTGCGCTGTGACCAGGTGAATTTCTTACTCAGCCTAGTGGCTGAGCTGAAAGAGGAGGTGGAAAGATTAAGGAGTATCCAGGAGTGTGAAAGAGAGAGAGATTGGTGGAGTAACACCCTACCATTCTTGAGACAAAGCCTCAAGGTGGAGGCTCCAGCAGAAGTAGAGGATCCTCTGCCCTCTTGTCAGCAGGCAGAAGTAGGGGACCTGAGAGAAGAGGCGAACTGGAAGCAGGGGCAGCAGGCGAACCTCCCCTCCCGGCCTCCCCCACCTTCACAGGTGCCCTTACAGAACAGGTATGTGGTCCTGGAACTGGAAAACAAGGTAACTGAGGTTACTGACAAAGGTCTGTCCCGGGAGTTACCGAGGCAGTCTGCCCCATGTATTAGGACTGCCTCGGTTAAGAATAAAAGGAAGGTAATTGTTCTGTGAGATTCTCTTTTCAAGGGAACTGAGGGCTCTGTATGCCAGCCAGACCCATCCCACAGGGAGGTTGACTGCTTCCCTGGTGCCTGGGTTAGCGATGTCACCAAGAAACTCCCAGGCCTGGTGTGGCCCTCTGGTTTCTACCCACTAGTGGTCATGCAGGTGGGTGCTGATGAGGTTGCCAAGGCAAGTACTAGGGCGATGAAAAAGGATTTCAGAGGACTGGGCCGAATGCTTGTGGGGTCAGGAGCAGAGGTGGTCTTTTCCTCAGCTCCTTCAGTGGCAAGAAAAGCTGAAAGGGTTAGGAAAACACAACTGATTAATGCTTAGGGGCTGGTGCCATCGGAGGAACTTTGGGTTATTCTATCATGGAGATGTCTACATGGCACCAGGCCTGTTAGCAAAAAATAGTGTAGAACTATCAGCAAGGGGGAAAAGAATTCTTGGCCAGGAGTTAGCAGGGCTCATTGAGAGGGCTTTAAACTAGGTTTGAAGGGCGTAGGGGATAAAATCAGACCCATTGGAAATGAGCCTGGGGGCAACAAGGGGACAAGAGTTACCAGGGCTCATCTAGAGAGCTTTAAACCAGATTTAAAGGGGGATGGGGATAAAACTGGGCTTGCTATAGAGGTGCCTGGGTATTGGGGCTCAGCACCTGTGGGGCAGCATGCTAGTATTTTTCCCTCTCTGAAATGCTTATACACTAATGCACAAAGCATGGGGATTAACAGGAAGAACTAGAGATTTGTGTGCAGTCACCATGATCTCATTGCAATCACTGAGACATGGTGGGATAATTCATGTGACTGGAACGTTGTCATGGATGGTTAAATCCTTTTTAGGAAAGGTAGGCCAGCAAGGCAAGGTGGTGGAATTGCTCCTTATGTGTGAGAGCAACTGAAATATATTGAACTCTCCTTGGGGGTAGATGAAGAGCAGGTTGAGAGCCTGTGGGTAAAGATTAAGGGGCAGGCTAATACAAAGGAAAATGTTGTGGGTGTTTGTTACAGGTCACTGGATCAGGATGGGGAAGTTGATGATGCCTTCTACAGACAGCTGAGAGTAACCTCACAATCACAGTCCTTGATCGTCATGGGGGACTTCAATTACCCTGATATCTGCTGGGAAGACCACACAGCCAGGCAGGTACAGTCCAGGAGGCTCCTCCAGTGCATTGATGATAACTTTTTGACTGAGGTGGTGTTGGAACCAACAAGGAGAGGGGTACTATTAGACCTAGTATTGACAAACAAAGAGGGACTGGTAGAAGACATTAAGGTTGGGGGCAGCTTTAGTTGTAGTGACCATGAGATGGTAGTGCTCAGAATCATGTGCAGCAGGTACCACGTATCTATCAGGATCAAACCCCTGGATTTCAGAAGAGCTAACTTTGGCCTTTTCAGTGAACTGCTTGGGGAAATCCAATGGGACAGGGTACTGGAAGGAAAGGGGGCTCAAGAGAGTTGGTTAACATTGGTCAGAGGGTGTAGGGATGCAACAAGGAAAGCTAAGGCCTCCTTAGAATTAAAACTAGCAAAGGAAGTTGAGGACAACAAGAAAGGCTTCTTCTTTACATTGGAGGTAAAAGGATGACCAGAGGAAATGTGGGACCACTGCTGAATGAGGTGGGTGCCCTGGTGATGGAGGATATGGAGAAGGCAGAGTTACTTAATGTCTTCTTTGCCTCAGTCTTTACTGCTAAGGGTGACCCTCAGGATTCCTTAATCATCCAGAGCACAGAAGAAGTCAGGAGTGAGGAAGACTTTACCTTGATTGAAAAAGATTGGGTTAAAGATCAGTTAAGGAAACTGGACATGTACAAATCCATGGGCCACGAAGGGATGCATCCATGTGTGCTGAGGGAGCTGGCAGAAGTCATCACTAGACTGCTCTCCATCATCTTTGAAAAGTCCTGTAAAATGGGAGGAGTGCCTGAGGACTGGAGGAAAGCTAAGGTCAATCCAGTCTTCAAGAAGGGCAAGAAACAGGATCCAGGTAACTACAGACTGGGAAGCCTCACCTCCATCGCTGGAAAAATGATGGAGCAGCTTATTCTGGAGATAATTTCTAAGCACATGGTAGAAAAGAAGGTTATCAGGAGTAGTCAGCATGGATTCACCAAGGGGAAATCATATTTGACTAACCTGATAGCCTTCTGTGATGCTATGACAGAATGGATAGCTGCCGGGAGAACAGTGGATATGGTCTTCCTCAACTTTAGCAAAGCTTTTGACACTGTCTCCCATAACATCCTTGTGGATAAGCTCAGGAAGTGCGAGTTAGAAGAGCTGACAGCGAGATGGATTGAGAACAGAGCCCAGAGGGTTGTGATCAACGGTGCAGAGTCCAGCTGGAGACCTGTGACTAGTGGTGTTCCCCAGGGGTCAATACTGGGCCCAGTCTTATTCAACATCTTCATCAATAACCTGGATAAGGGGACAGAGTGTATCCTCAGCAAGTTTGCTGATGATAAGAAACTGGGAGGATTGGCTGATTCACCTGAAGGCTGTGCAGTCATTCAGTGAGATCTAGACAGACTGGAGAGCTGGGCAAAGATGAACCTCATGAGGTTCAACAAGAGTAAGTGTAGAGTCCTGCATCTGGAGAGAAAAAACACCATGCACCAATATAGATTAGGGGTTGACCTGCTAGAAAGCAGCCCCATGGAGATGGACCTCGGGGTCCTGGTGGACAACAAGTTATCCATGGGACAGAAATGTGCCCTCATGGCCAAGAAAGTCAATAGTATCCTGGGATGCAATAGGAACAGTGTGGCCAGCAGGTCAAGGGAGGTTCTCCTCCCCCTCTACTCTGCCCTAGTGAGACCACATCTGGAGTATTGTGTCCAGTTCTGGGCTCCCCAGTTCAAGAAGGACACAGATTTACTTGAAAGAGTTCAACAGCTGGCTACAAGGATGATTAAGGGACTAAAACACCTGCCTTATGAGGAAAGGCTGAGAGACCTGGCGCTGCTTGGTTTCAAGAAGAGAAGACTGAGAGGGAATCTTATTAATGTATAAAAATATCTGAAGGGTGAGTATCAAAAAGGAGGGCCAGTCTCTTTTCAGTTGTGTCCTGTGATAGGACAAGGGGCAATGGATGCAAACAAGAGCACAGGAAGTTCCACCTCAACACAAAGAAAAACTTTACTGTAAGGGTTAAGGAGCACTGGAACAGGCTGCCTAGAAATGCTGCAGAGTCTCCTTCTCTAGGGACTTTCAAGACGTTCCTGTGTGATCTGCCTTAGGTGTTCCTGCTACAGCAGGGGATTGGACTCAATGATCTTCAGAGGTCCCTTCCAACCCCTATGATTCTATGATGATTCAATGATATTGTTGGCTTTATTGGCTGCAAGCGCACATTGCAGTCTCAGGTTGAGATTCTCGTCAACCAACATACTCAAGTCCTTTTCCTCTGAGCTGTTTTAATCCATTCTCTGGCCAACTTGCAACTGTGCTTGGGATTGACCCAACTCAGGTGGTGAACTTGGCCTTAATGAACTTCATACATTTGGCATGAGCCCAGTTTTCCAGCCTGTCAAGGTCCCTCTGGATGGCATCCCTTCCCTCCAGCATGTTGACCGCACCAGACAGCTTGGTGTTGTCAGCAAACTTGCTGAGGTTGCACTCAATGCCACTGTCCACTGTCCATGACACTGACAAAGACGTTAAACAGCACCCATCCCAGTACCAACCCTTGGGGAATGCCACTTGCCACTGGTCTCCATGTGGACATCAAGATGTTGACCGTACATCTTTGAGTGCGACCATCTAGCCAGTTATTTATCCACCGAGTGGTCCATCCATCAAATCCATGTCTTTGCAATTTAGACACCAGAATGTCACATGAGATAGTGTTGAATGCTTTGCACAAGTCCAGGTAGATTATGTCAGTTGCTCTTCCCTTGTCCACTGACATTGTGTCCCCATCATAAAAGGCCACAAAGTTTGTCAGGCACAATTCGTCCACGGTGAAGCCATGTTGGTTGCCACCAATCACCTTCATATGTGCCATAGCAGAGCCTACAGGAGGATCTGCTCCATGATCTTGCCAAGTACAGAGGTGAGACTGACTGGCCTGTAGTTCCCCAAGTCTTCCTTTTTTGCCTTTTTGAAAATTAGGGTTAAGTTTCCCCTTTTCCAGTCAGTGGGAACTTCACAAGACTGCCATGACTTTTAAATATGATGGAAAGCAGCTTTTCAACTTCATCCATCAGTTACCTCAGGAGCCACTGATGGATCTCATGAGGTCTCCTGAACTTCTGCACCTTCAGGTTCTTTAGATAGTCTTGAACCTGCTCTTCTCCTACAGTGGGAGGAATCTTCCTTCTTGCAGTCCCTGCCTTTGCCTTCTGCAACTTGCATGGTGTGGCCAGACCCCTTGCTGGTGAGGACTCGGGCAGAGTAATCACTGAGTACCTCAGCCTTCTCCATATTTCACGTGATCAGGTGTCCTGTTTCCTTCTGGAAAGGGCCCACATTTTCCCTAGCCTTCCTTTTATCACTGCCACCTGTGGATTGTTTTCTTGCTACCCTTGATGTCCCTGGCCAGATTTAATACTATCTGGTTTTTAGCTTTCTTAATCTGATCCCTAGCTGCTCAACTTCTCTGTACTCCTCCCAGGCTACCTATCCTTGCTTCCAACCTCTGTAGACTTTATTTTCTGATTTAAGTGTGTCCAGGAGTTCCTTGTTCATCTGTGCAGGCCTCCTGGCATTCTTGTCTGCCTTCATCTTTGTTGGAATGCATTGCTCCTGGGCTTGGAGCAGGTGATCCTTGAATATTGACAAGCTGTCTTGGTCTGTTCTCCCCTCCAGGCCTTTATTCCATTGTACCCTACCAAGCAGATCCCTGAGGAGGTCAAAGTCTGCTCTCCTGAAGTCCAGGGTAGTGAGCTTGCTTCCTTGTTGCCCTAAGGATCTTGAATTCTACAATGTCATAACCACTGCAGCCCAGACTGCCCTTAAGCTTCACATTGTCCACCAGCCCATCCTTATTGGTGAGAACAAGGTCCAGCATAGTACCTTTTCTTGTTGGTCCCTCTACCACTTGGAGAAGGAAATGTTTGTCAGTGCATTTCAGGAACCTCCTGGATTTCTGGTGTCTTGCTGTATTGTCCTTCCAACAGATATCGGGGTGGTTGAAATCCCCTGTGAGGAACGGGGCTTGTGAATGTGAAGCTGCTTCTATCTGTTTAGAGAGGACTTCATTCTCTTGGTCTTCCTGGTCAGGTGGCCTGTAGCAGACCCTGCCTATGAAAGCTGTGTCTTCCCCTGTCTTCCCTTAAACCCTCACTCATAAGCTCTTGGTCACCTCCTCATCCATCCCCAGGTGGAGCTCCATGGACTCCAGCTGGTCACTGACATAGAAGGCAACACTCCATTGTCTTCTCCCCTGCCTGTCCTTACTAAAGGACTTGTACCCATCCATTCTAATGCTCCAGTTATAGGAGTCAACCCACCACGTCTCAGTGATGCCAATAACATCTTAGCCCTGCAGGCATGAACACGTCTGTAATTCCTCTTCTTTTTTCCCCATGCAGCGTTCATTTGCATGGAGGCATTGAAGTTGGGCCTCCATTAAAGTTGTCTTATTGGCTGGGTTTACATTCTTCTGCATTTCAGGTGTTCTTCTGCTGGCCTGTGATCCCACTCCAGGCCCAGGGCATCTATTACTGGCACTGGCCTGAAATTTGTGGCAGGGGGATGGACTGAGGATCCCCTTCCCTGCCAACTCTAGTTTAAAGCCCTCTTTACTCAATTGGCAAGCCGATGGCCAAAGATACTCTCCACTTTGAGAGATGGACCCCATCAGCCCCTAGGAAACCAGGTTTCTCAAGACTACCCCTATACTCTATGTAGCTGAAGGCCTTGCTGTGGCACCACTTGTATAACCATTTATTATCCCTTCCCTTTGTCTGGGAGGATTTATGAAAAGACTGTCGGGACTCCCAAGTCTTTCACCACCACTCCCAGTGCTCTGTAATCCTTCTGGATGGTTTTCAGATTGCTGCTGGCTGCATCACTGGTGCCCATGTGAAACAGCAGGAGTGGATAACAGTTGGTGGGATGTACAGGCTTTGGTAGTCGTTCAGTGACAGCCATGATACAAGCCCCCATTAAGCAGCAGATCTCTGTAGAGAGTGGGTCAGGTTGGCAAATGGGTGCCTCTGTACCTCTCAGAAGAGAGTCCCCCTACTACTACCACCCGTTGCTTCTTCTTGTTTCACTGGTTGTTATATGGTGGGATGATTGGGCTGCTGCTACTTGGCTCCAGCAACTTAGCTGATGCAGCATGTTTTTAACTCTTCAGTCTGCAGAACTGTGAACTGGTGCTGCAGGGGCATCTCAGGCTTTGAGGACAGTCTCTTCCTCCTTCTCATTTTTACCTTTGAAATATTCCATTCTGCTTCATTATTGGCCACCCCCATTTCTATTTGTGCTGGTGGGGGAGTTATTACAGAATCACCAAGGCTGGAAAAGACCTTTAAGATCATCAAGTCCAGATTATTGGCCATGTGGCCATAGGCTCTAGGTCCCCTGCAGCCTTGGCCTGCATCCACTTATCTATCTCTTTTTCTGCCTCTCTGATGTTATGCAGCCTTTTCACCATTTTCTGCAGCTTGGCCACCTGCTGCATGAGGTCCTCCACCTGGGCACACAATTTTCAGGCAGATTTCTCACCTATCCCTGCCCCATGCAAGAGGTCTAGGCAGCTCTCATAGGACAGCAATCAGTACAGCAATCTCTCCTTTCAACAGCTCTGTCTGGATGGAGGCATTAGCCACCACTGGGAGGGCTGCTGCAGCCTCGCCTGTAGGAGCAGCATCCTTGGCCCTCCTCGGAGTGCTCACCAGTCTGCCTTGTGGGTCAGGTAGGATGAGCACTTTTGACCCATGCAGATGATGTGGGAGCAGAGCCTTTTGAAGGAGGGCCCTCCCTGTGCGCTCTTCCACACAAGTGGCCACCCCAGGCGCTGGCTGATGCACCACACCTTGTTTGCCCTCTCTGGTCACTGGCACTCCCTGAGGGCTGCCTTTTGTGGGCCCACACCTCCTCAGAAGTCCTCTGATGAGCTGCCCTTCCTCCAGCACTGTCCAGGCTTGTCCTCGGCTCAAGGGAGCTCAGCAAAAGCCCCTTTTTTGCTGATTTCCTTCTCCTGTGCAGATGTGCCTGCACCAGAGCTGTTTGCCTTGGCAAGTGAATCAGAACGAACTTTTGCTTTCAGAATATGAATGGGAAGTGATGAAGCTTACACTCCAATTATGTTTTACAATGTTGACCATGAAAATTTCATTGTCATTGTAATGTCAGGTAATTTCCAAGAACACGGTTCTGACTTGGAACAATGCTACCATCTGCAGAAAACCGTAACTCTGCCAAAATCTGGTACTTTTCATTTGGTTACTGTTTCCAATGGAGTTGTTCTTCGTTTTAGGATTGTTTAGGGTCATGTTTTCTAACATTGGGCTTTATGCTAGGTGACAGCTCAGTGCAGTATCAGCACATGTCAGCAGGCCTAGCACAGGATCATGCCTTTGCACATTCACTGTTACTCACTGTTAATTGATGTGAATGAAGACATGCACAAATGTCTTTTTCTGGAGATGTTAAAGTGGCACTGCCTAAAGAATGGGAGGTTATGACCCCACCACTGGAGGTTAAGACAACTCCATTTCAGCTGGTTCATATGGCAATTATTTGGTGACTGCAGATCAAATTGGCTGGCTGTGCACTGACCAGAAAAAGATATGCTCATGTGTCCAGGCTTTGCTTTCTGTTGCTGAAAGGGCAGTAATTTCCAATAGAAAGTGGTAGCAATACAAAACAGTAGCATCAGAAATAATTTTAGCTATTTACTAAATGAACACATATTTGAACCCTTGGAAATTTGTTATTAAACACAGAAATTAAGCATATAGATAATTTTTCTTTTGCCAGTCTTTTTCTCTTGCTTTTGAATTTCTCTTTCCTGCTTGCAGGAGTAAAACTCCAAAACAGGTTAGTCTGAATTTCTTCAATTTCATTACAGAAGTTTTGTGCAGATCTAGCTAAAAGCTTTGGTTTAGAACTATAATGATTAATGTCCTGAGCCACAAAGACAGGAGGTCTGAGCCAGAAAGAGAGTAGAAAACTAAGAAACAAATGGGAGACACAAAATTGAATACAATCCCTGGCCCCAAACCTGCTGAAAAAGTATTTTCACAATCTGATGTTTCATATTCCTTCTCCATTTCTTTAAACTTTAGAAACTGATAGCACTTCATTTTCCCTTGAATGGTAAACTCTTCCTTCAGTATCTTATCTGATGTAATCTCATATATTTGTGGGTGAAAGAGTATTTCTTCTCTCTATTTTTTTCTCATGTTCTGCCTTGTACCAGATTGCCAGCTATCACAGAATCCTTTAGAGTGCTAAATTAGAGTAAAGCAACTTATTTCTGAATTTAAGTTCTAGTCTTAGAATTCACCCTATCATCATATTTTGTCACATATTAGCAGAAATGTGGGAAATAAATGGACTGACAATTGTGTTGGTTGTACTGACAAAGAAATGCAAGAAAGTTCATAATGGCTGCTATCTTGCTTGTTTTACAATATGTTTACTGGCTGATAAAATGGTCTCAATAAACAAGCAAAACTCCAGGATATTGGATATGACAGATGTCACAGGCCAAGCAAGAACCTCTGGTCTGAACATCTCAGTCATTAGTTAGATTAGACTGGATGCCGAAGAAAAAGATATAATGGCTGCAGGTTGTTTTCAGGTTTGAGAAAGAAATTAGCTGCATTACATCTGGAAGGAAATCAAATGAAAGAATTACTGAAAGAAGTAATGACCTCCATCTGCTCCAGGTGTAAGTCATACCTAGATCTGCAATGGGTAGATAGATACATACTGAAGCTGCTAATGAAAAGTTGTACTTGTCTGTAAGTATAAGAAAGGCTTGTGTATGTATTTATTTAGTAGCCATCATACTAATAAAAAATGATTTAAATCAAGTAAAAATATATTATTTTATTTTAAACACATTTGAAAAATTGAGTTTATTTTAGGCAAATAGGGTGTTTTTCATATTCAAATGAGAAAGCCCGCCACTTCTAATGAAATCGGTGAAAAAAAGTGTGCAAAATTTCAGGAAGCAAAGGTATCTTTCCATGACATGTCAGTGGATCACCCAGGATGTAACTGAGTTAGTGAAGTTTTATCCTCTGCCTGAGAGGACACAAACCCTCCACGTTCTTCTTTTCCCTTTCACTCCTCCCACCTGAATTGCAAGACTATTAGCTGAGCTGAGCAGAGGTTGATCTCAGTCCTGCTGATGCACCTCTATTTGATTATGGGTATTTAGAAGCTGAACAGCTTCTTTAAAAGAGACTGGATTCTGCAGTTGGATGGAGATAGCACCTTTCTGGAAGGTCAAAGATTTTGGCTTCCATGACTGTCCCGAATCAGACTGAAAGAGTATCTGAGCAGTCTTCTCCTGCCTATGAGGAAAATGCTCACCCACCAAGGCAACACAGTAAGCAAACACCCAAAGAATAACTTTGAACACTGCACAGGAAAGGATTTAGCAAAAGATACCTCTGTGAAAATAGCCTATTGATGTAAAGTTAATAGGATTAAAGAAATGCTAATCCTCATATCTGGCATAAGGGGTGACCCAGGGATGATGTTTCAAAGCAAGAAGGGATTGTAGGAGAAGGCTGGTCAGTAAGAGGAACAAGGCTGCAATCCACTGAAGCATTATTGCAGAAGAAAATGGAAATCTGCCCAGAGTGTATAGAAAAGGTTACAGAAAACAGAGATCTTCATGTTCACAGCAAGCAGGGTGTACAGCAGAAATTTTTATTTGCCTTTTGATTTTTCTTTACATTTGCTGAATAAACCTAAGTAAATTTTGACAGTTTAGATGAGGGTAGATAAGGCTAGCGACAGCAATAAAGAAGTTACATGCATTGCATATGAACTATTGCATCAAGAAAGAGACTGAAGAAAGGGAATGGAAATAAACTGCATAATCTTTGATAACAGAACCTTCTTTTTTACAATATCTTGCCAATGAAAATTGTATGTATATACATAGGAATGAATTTTCAATGCTTTCTATGGCCCCCCAGACTGGAAAAAAAAATAGCCTACAGAAAGCAGAACGGAATACAATTATTCTTTCAGCTACCTGTGAGATCAATTACAGTACATCCTTCTCAGTTAGCTTTTCAATTACAAGAAGGGCTATTTTCCCTAGCTTGCCATCTGCTTTAATGATTTAGTTTTGAAACACTGTATTGATTTCCAATAGATTTGCCATTTGAATTAATTGGAAACATGAAATAATGACAATAGTGTTTGCTTCCTTAGCTGTTTTGCTGCCTTACTTGTGCAAATTATATTGTATTTATGTACTAAGAGAAGGAAACTTCAGATAGAGAAAGATGATTTCAGAACAAGTAGGGAGACAGAGAAATGAAGGAATAAGGTAAAGGCTTTCTACAATGGCGTGACCACATCAGTGGACAAGGGAAGACCTATGGATGTCATCTATCTGGATTTCTGCAGGGCCTTTGACACGGTCCACCACAACATCCTTCTCTTTAAGTTGACGAGATAGGGGTTTGATGGGTGGACTGTTCAGTGGTTAAAGAATTGGCTGGATGGTCGCATCCAGAGGGTAGTGGTCAATGGCTTGATGTCCAGATGGAAAATTGTGACAAGTGGTGTCCCTCGGCGGTCTGTACTGGGACCGGTGTTGTTTAATATCTTCTTTAACAATAATAACAGTGGCATTGAGAGCTCCCTCAGCAAATTTGCCGATGACACGAAGCTGCGTGGTGCAGTCACAGAACCACAGAATCACAGAATGTCTTTGGTTGGAAGAGACCTCCAAGATCATCTAGCCCAACCTTCGACCTAACACCACAAGCTCACCATTAAACCATGTCCCTGAGCACCAGGTCCACATTCCGTTTAAATGCCTCCAGAGATAGTGACTCCATCATATCCGCCATCATAGTTTGCCCTGGGCAAACTATTCCAAAGCTTGACAACCCTTTCAGTGAAGAAATGCTTCCTAATATCTAGCCTAAACCACCCCTGGTGCAGCTTGCATCCATTCCCTCTGGTCCTATCACACGTCACCAGGGAGAAGAGGCTGTCCCCCTCATCGCTCCAGCCTTCTTTCAGGTAGTTGTAAAGAGCGATGAGGTCTCCCCTCAGCCTCCTCTTCTCCAGACTAAACAACCCCAGCTCCCTCAGCCACTCCTCATAGGACTTGGACTCCAGGCCCTTCACAAGCCTTCTTGCCCTTTTCTGGACATGCTCCAGCACTTCTATATCCTTCTTATAGTGAGGGGACCAGGACTGAACACAATATTCAAGGTGTGGCCTCACCAGTGCCGAGTACAGGGGGACAATCACCTCCCTATTCCTGCTGGCCAGAGTGTTCCTAATACAAGCCAGGATGCCAGTGGCCTTCCTAGCCACCTCTGCGTGCTGCTGACTCATATCTAGTCAACTGTCAATCAATACCCCCAGGTCCTTTTCCAACCTGCAGCTTTCCAACCACACATCACCAAGTCTGTAGCTTACCATGGGGTTGTTATGACCCAAGTACAAGACCTGGCACTTGGCCTTGTTGAACCCCATACAATTAACTTTGGCCCACTGATCTAACCTGTCTAGGTCCCACTGTAGAGCTTCTCTACCCTCTAGCAGCTCGAAACACCTACCTAGCTTGGTGTCATCTGCAAACTTTCTGAGAGTGCACTCAATCCCCCCCATCCAGATCATTAATAAAGACATTAAAGAGAACAGGCCCCGGTACTGAACCCTGGGGAACACCACTTGTGACCAGACACCAGCCAGATTTAGCTCCATTAACTACCACGCTTTGGGCCCAGCCATCTAGGCAGTTTTTTATCCAGCACACAGTGTATTTATCCAAGCCCAGTGCCACAAGTTTCTGAAGGAGAATGCTGTGGGAGACAGTGTCAAAGGCTTTACTGAAGTCCAGATAAACAATGTCCACAGCTCTTCCCTCGTCCACTAGGTGGGTCACCTTGTTGTAGAAGGAGATCAGGTTAGTCAGGCAGGACCTGCCTTTTGTAAACCCATGATGACTGGGCCTGATCACCTGGTTGTCTTGTATGAGTTGAGTAATAGCACTCTAGATGACCTGCTTCATAAACTTACCTGGCACCAAGGTCAGACTGACAGGTCTGTAGTTCCCCTTCTTGTAGATGGGCATCACATATCACACAGTCGATATGTTACAGGGACAGGATGCCATCCAGAGGGACCTCGACAAGCTGGAGAAGTGGGCACAGGTGAACCTCACGAGGTTCAACAAGGCCAAGCGTAGGGTCCTGCACCTGGGCCAGGGCAATCAGAGATATCAATACAGGCTGGGGGCAGACATGCTAGAGAGCAGCCCAGTGGAAAAAGACCTGGGGGTACTAGTGGGTGGAAAGCCGGACATGAGCAGCCACAGTGCAATTGCAGCCCAGAAGGTCAACCTCATCCTGGGCTGCATCAAAAGAAGAGTAGCCAGCACATCAAGAGTGGTGGTTCTGCCCCTCTCCTCTGCCCTGGTGAGACCTCACCTGGAGTACTGCGTCCAGCTCTGGAGTCCCCAACACAAGAAGGATGTCAACCCATTGGAATGTGTCCAGAGGAGGGCCACGAAAATGATCTGAGGGCTGGAGCATCTCTCTTATGAAGACAGGCTGAGGGAGTTGGCGTTGTTCAGCCTGAAGAAGAGAAGGCTCCGGGGGTCCTCATAGTGGTCTTCCAGTACCTGGAGGGAGCCTATAAGAAAGCTGTGGAGGGAATTTTTACAAGGGCTTGTAGTGAGAGGACAACGGGTAATGGACAAGCTAAAGAAGGGTAGATTTAGGTTGGATATTAGGAAAAAGTTCTTTAATATGAGGCTGGTGGATCACTGGAACAGGTTGCCTGGAGAGGTGGTGGAGACCCCATGCCTAGAGACATTCAAGGTCAAGCTTGATGGGGCTCTGAGCTATCTGTTCTGGTTGGAGATGTCCCTGCTTATTGTAGCGGGGTTAGAATAGATGACCTTTAAAGGTCACTTCCAACCCAATACTTTCTATGATTCTATGATAGGGAGAGAGAAAGAAAAGACATTAGCATCATGGCTCAATTATTGCACAAATAAGGCAAGGTCTATCAGGCCTATGTGTACACGGTTCTGAAACAGCAGTTCCCAGAGCATGAGCACAGCCTGCTCTGCCTCCCAGCCTGTCATTTTTCTGCATAATTGCCTTGCAGCTCACTTCTGGATTACCCCCACACTGCATGAAGGCAGGCTGCTCAGCCTGCACCATGGCATGCAAGTCCACCTGGCATACATAGGTACTGAGCCTTGCATGTTGTGGAGAGGGAGCCACTGTAACTAAGCCCACCTGTGCAACCTTGTGCTATGCACAGCACGTAAAGCCATCTTTAGCAAGTGCTGTGAAGACCCGGAAGTTCATTCCTGCATCCCCATTAGTGACAATATTATGGACCTGCTACTGCCTTGGGCTGATGCTTTACAGTACATGCTTGGTGTGCAGAAAGTATTTTCTTCCCTAGAGATATTCTCAGAGAGGGCACATATGGGTTATATTTCTGCTTCTTTTTTTTTTTCTTGTCTTTCTCACATTTTCAGTAACATACCTTGGTGTTGAATTGTCTCAGCAGTACCACATCAGGAGGGTATTATTTGCCACTCGCAGTTTACCCCCTCTTCAGAAAGCAGAGCTCCTATTAAGTGGACCACAATAGCCATTTTCCTTCTGCTTTAGAACTTTTTCTTGCAATCAGACTCTAAACACTGATAAGTAGTCATAGCAGAGCTCTAGAATATACAGGAAGATTCCAGTTAGCTAATTTTTTATTTTTTTAATGCAGAAAGTGTAACAAATACTTACACATTTATTATTCACAGAAATATATTAATAAAGCAAGCGATATTGGACTTACAGAAAATACACAAAAAAGTATTATGTACTGCAGCTCAGTGAGAAGAATGCAATTGTTAATGGTGTTTCTTTTTTTTTTTTTCCTTTCTTTCTTTTATTCCCACCGATACCTGTCACCTGTCTACCGGACTCAGCACCACAATCTGACTGGATTTTGTTTGTATGTATTTCTACTCTGTTGGAGATCTAGTCTTATATGAGTATCTATGGCATTTATGTAAACACCTATTTTGTTCTCAACGGCTGCAAAATATACTCTCATTTGTGAAAGGATTACATGTAAAGATCAAATGTGTTACATGTGTGCTCTTCACAAGGGAGATTTCTGAAACGGACTGGTCCTTAATGATATTGTTTCCTTATATTGATAATGAGATGTAGATCATAATCTTCAAAATTTATTTGAAATTCAGAATTCTATAATCATGCAAATTGTCTCCATTTGTCCAGTGCCCTCACAGATGCATTATGTCCTGTGGAAATAATAACATGTAATTAAAGCTTGTCATGTGGAGTATAGAAAATGTCATAATTGCATGGATCACTTCACCGTTGTAGTTTCCTGTAATTTGAGAACTTTGTTAATTTACTATTTTTAAAATAGATTTTAATGGGTTTTTTTCTGATAAAATGGAAAAAAGTATTAAAAACCCCCGAATTCTTTACAAAAACTGATTTAGTAGAAGCCCTGGAATATCTGTCTCAAACCAGACATGAAATATCTTCCCTCACATCTTTAAAGACCGCTTGAATAAGGCAATGGTCTACCATAGGCTTGTGTCTTGGAATACAAGCTTTAATAAAAATATTACAGTTGAAGCTGTTTGTCCTTTCTTTTGGGAAAATAATCTATTTTCCTCTTCTGAATAGAAAAAAAAAAATATTGAATTTTTTTCAGTTAAAGCTGCTCATATTTTAGTTTGGACATACTACTGCAACAGAACATTGGAGACGCAATCCAATTACTTCATAGCCCTGACTTTATTAGCAGTACAGAATCCCAAGCTTGACTTGATCTGTTTAGAAGTGGTAACATCCAAGACAAGACTCCTTTACCTCCTCTAGAAAGATCTAGGGTGAAAACTTGGCCCAACCTAACTCACTATAGCCTGTATCCAAAACTACTTTTTGTGGGCATTGTCTGAGAGATAACTTGTGCTTCTTACTCTGAATTAACCTTTGTAAAAAATTTTTCCTAGCGTGCATGCCTCCAACACAAACACAACTTAGTAAAGAATAAGCTGTGCAGCCTTAGCATGAAAATAAAGCGGTCTTAATATTACCTCCGTCAATGTGTTAGCTGGGAAAAGAGGGCATCTGCTTTCGAACCTCTCATTAAATGCATTTGCACATGTGCTCTGTATTTTTGTGTATAAAGAAATGATAAGTTGGCCAGTAATTCCAACCTGCTCAGGGCAAGCAGGTCAAGTGGTAAGGTTAAACCCCTAATTTTTCTTTTACTATGGGCATCCTTAGGATACGCAGCACAGAGGATTCCCATTGTTTTGTCAGTTTTCTTGCTCCCTACCAGTCCAACAACTGATGCAGCAGTACAGAGACAGAGACTGGTGAATACTTGACAGGAAACAAGCAGCAAACTGAACTATTCCAAAGCTCACTCACTACTCACTGCTTACTAGAAGAACATAGTGAGGACAGTGATTTTAAAAGGCCTGATATTCAGTGAATGTCATATTTATTCCTTTATGTAAGCACAGACCTCCTCTCCTGGTGATGCCAGCAGACAAGATATGAGTGCAAGACATATAAAATGCAAGTAACAGTGGTCTAAGGTGGTGTTGTATTAACCCTCAATCAGCCTAGCCTTTGGCTCATCCACAAGGGCAGAGTATTAAGTAAAAATGCATAATGAAATGAAGAAGGCTTAAGTTCTTGTGTTGTTTCTTTTTTCCAACTCAAACAGGGGAAACTTACTGTTGGCCCAGTATTTCTAAAATAATAAGAAAGAAAATTATGCACAATATAGGAACAGGCTGCAGATTGCTTAGAAGGCAAGGACACTCTATCTAAATTAGATTTAGATAAATTAGAAAAAATTAGAAAAATTGTTCTTATTGCATTTTCTCATCTTAGGCCTAGATGCATTTTAGGAGGCCAGGGTTGTACAACTGATGTTTCTTTTTGATGTTCTGTTCTTGGCTCAATACAACCCTCAAAGCTCTGTTTTGGGGAGCAAGAGTAAAAGGAGTTCCCATTTTCCACTCACCGTTTTGCTTTTTAAGACATTACTATTTCCTATCCTAGTTTAACCTGCCATCAGAAATCTGTAGCAGTAGGCTCTGTGGAGGTGGGAGGGACTTGTGTAACTAGAGCTTAGACAGCAGATACTAGTTTCTTAATGGAACTTTTTTTGTCAATACTGAGCAGTAGGCTGTACTGAATGATGGAAGAAGGTGTCACACAAAAGGGGATACTCGTTCATTTGCAAAAAAATAGCCATTTTTCTCTGAGCACTTTTGGGGTTGTTGTTCCATACACCTGTTTTGTAATGATCATATGCAAGATACTGCTTATTAACCATCTCTTCTGCACAGTTTGTTATATTTATATGATAAGCTTTTGTCTGGTGTCATTGATCCATAGCTGAATACACACTTTACTGCAGAATACTTACTTACAATCAAAAACAGGAAAAGAAAAAGTACTAAAAAAAGAAAAGAAAGAAAATACTTGAAATGTGACAGGCAGAAAAAATGATGGAGACAGACTCACCTACTAAATTACAAAGTGTCATGGTCTTTAAAATAGATTTGCTTATGTTTGGGTTTTGTTTGTTTTTTCTTTTTTTTCTCTTTTTTCTTTTTTTTTTTTTTGTTTTTTATTATTATTATTATTTCTTTTCTTTTTTTTCTTATGGAAAAATGCAAACTGAAATACGAAGCCAGAGTCCTGAAAGGCACAGCCACTTATTTCTGGTTAGGATTTCATATTTCTTTAACTACGGACATATCCTCAAAGCATTTAGAAGTGACCTCCTCAGAATTTAGGATGAAAAGTCTATTATTCCTCTGTCTGTAGAGAGTTAGGTGTGCTGACAGTTCAAATAGGAGACAGAGAAGAGGAGCAGTGTCTGTGGGGAAAGCCATGTCATTGTCAAGATGTAACAGGAAGGCACCTTTTAGCAGGTAGGTCAGAGAAGGTTTCTGTCTGAGGAAGTTAAAACAAAAGTGGTTTTCAAGCTCCTTAGACTGTCAACCTTCCATTGGGTTGTATCCTAATATAAGAATGTTTACTTTGCACATTTTTTTCCCTTCAGTGGAAATTTTCAGAGGTATTGCAGGTTCAGGTAGATCATTGGTTCACCATCACATTTTCTCAAAGTGTTTGTGGTTGACCTCTGCATTGGTTGAAAGAAGAACCTCTGGGCTCAAAAGCCAGAGCTTCTGGTTAAACGGTGGATGCCAGCACTACATTTTCTAACACCATGTTGCAACTAAGTTCGTGTTGTATATTAGTATTAAAAAGACATTGTGTAATTTCACAAGAAAAGTCTAATTACACTAATATATACTCCTCAGGAATATATACTTGCACTTAACACTTGGATTTTTTTGTGCCCACTTCATATCACCAACTGTTTTTTAAGTACAATGGCTAGAAAGTGGTTTGAAATTTCACAAGAAAATATTTCTGTTATTAGATTCCATGTATTATATTTCAACTGTACATTTAAAAGATATGTTAAAGTTACTTATTATTATAAATCTTCTCAAATCAGAGTTTATAATAAAATGCTGACAGCTAACATAGAGAAATGAGATTTTAAATTAAATAATTAAAATCCTGTACTAGACACATGCAGAATAAGTCTAGGAGGAGAAAGTTTTATCAATGGCTGGCTCTATAATATCAATTAACTTCCTGTAGAAAACATCTGAGACTAAAAAATTAATCCTTGCTTAGTATTTCGTAAGAAGTAGACAGTAGTCCTGAGTCAGTCTAAATTAGGACTGGAATTGTCTACTCAGCCCCAACATTTATACATGACATCATCCTCAAAATTACTGTGTTTATATTTTTTCAGCTGCCTTTAATTTTCTTTCCAAACTGCTGTATGAGCCCTTAGATTTTAATTAAGAGAAGAGGTCAAAGTTAGAATACAAAGGTGTTGAGTTAATGATAAAACTTCAAAATACAGACTTCAATATAGACTTGAATAGTAAGGCTGGCAATATTGGACTTCTATAAATTGTTTTTTCTATTTGGTTCTTATTAAAAATTTTCCAACTGACTTTGACATGTTAGGAATCAGAAAAAAAATTTGGTTAGGAATCTCAAATTTGGGACAAATGCTAGTGAGAGATAAAGTACTAGAAGTTGCAAAAAATTCTTATCCTATTTATCTCTACTTCAATAAGTAAATACCAATAGTAATTTTTTTCATGAATATGTATGTGTGTGTGTGCATATCATAATGAAGGTATGCATTGACTTTGATGGTTCAAGATCAAGCCTCACATAGGATTACAGTACATTGCAAGTTTAATGAAGTTGCAGGATCTAAAATTAGAAGATTGCTCAAGGAAATGTGTTGTAAGAAAATTTTGGCTACAATTTTCAACATCAATGGAAAATTAACATATAAATTAATAACAAAGCTACTGCCAGAAGCGCTTATGAGGGCAGCTTGTTGGATTAGGCAGTAACATGTAATTAGACATAGCTATTACCAAGGATATCTAGATTCAGCAGCACCTGAGAGGAATGGGATCTTGTTTGCCCTCCTCATCTAGTATTCTTTAAAACCAAAGATAACTTCTACATGTAAGGCACGATTGTATTTGGCTTAGAGCTACAGGCTTTACTAAGAACTGATATGTATGCTGAAGGAAGAAATGATGGCTTTACAGTTAAAAACATTTATTCAGAACCCAAACCTGAAACTTTTAAATCAGTGATGCTTGTAAACCACTAAGCAACATGAAGATCTACTCACATTTTTCATATTCTAAATATCAGGGGAATTCAGATTCTGAGTTTTGGGTAAAGCCCCTCTGCAAATGATTGTGAAATATTTTTTTCTTCCCTGAGTCATTTACGTTGTCTTGAGATGAGAAAAGTAGCACAAGCTGCCACTGTCAGCATTAATACATATACGTCAGAAAACAACCAGTCTCATCTTACTATACCTACTGTGATGTAATCCCAGTATTCAAGAGTCATGAAATGTAAATGTCTCCTCATATATGTCCATGGAATCTGGTCATGTGCAACAACACCAGAGAAGTCAGAGGTCTGAAGCAAAAATGGAATGTAGATGGAGATGAGAAAGAAAAAATACTACTCATAAGAGCCACTAGCTACTTCAGCTTCTCTTCTCCGATGATTAATGCCTTATAAAAAGTGAAACTGCTCTCACATGAAGTAGAAGACTCACTTAGTAGCTCAGGCAATCACCAAAGGTTTTGTGCTCCTGGTAAAGCAAGATTTCAGTTCTCAGCTTGCTTTCTTTGAAGTGGAGACATAAACCTGAATTTTCCCAATAAAATCCAACCAGGTAGGCCAGGATTTTCTGAACAAGAATAAAGCAAAACCTCAATATGTGAACAAGTTGAGCAGGTTTTGGATCAGCAGCTACTTTTAGATGACAATAGGATATAACCTCTTGAGCTATTGCAGTTTATCATTGCTACTTAGTTCACAACTTGATTCATTGGCAGTACACATGTGGATAAAATTTCAAAGTGAAGAGCATCTACTGAAAATGAAAAATCATTTACATTGAATCAAATATAAATGCTAATGCAGTAGTCAAAATTGCAAAACAGACTCAGTCCTGTCTTCCATTTAGTGCTTGCAATTAACTGTAATGACGGCTTACTGCAGAAGAAACATATCCAATGTAAAATTAGATTACTTTTTTTGTTTTGTTTTCCCCTAGCATATTACTCTAGATTTACAGTGATGTGGTAGAAATAAAATAAAATTGTTGCTTGGTATTTTTTTTGAGACTGCTCACTTCAGGATTTGGAGAACACTTTATTTCCCCTCCTTTTTATATTTGCATTTTTAATGACCAAATTGTGGTGTCTTCATGTAACACAGACATATTACTTGGACTGCAGTTGTCAATGTAGTCATACAATTTAATTTAATATTTTTCCCTTACACAACAGATGTAAATTGCTTGAGTTTTGGGATGTGTTTTTTTTTTATTCATCTTCTCCACCTTCCTCACTCTGTAAATAGACACTCTGTTTTAAGTACAAATAGTATTTTATTCAAGAGTAATTAATACTATTTTTCTTGCATGATTTGGGATGCAAAGGTCATATTTTTCAGTGTTATAGGGTATAAGGAGCATAAGTTGTCATCAGCAGTAGGCTGTAAGTGTTAACAATGGCTGCTTCTACCATTAAAACATGTGGTGCTTAAGTACTTCAGGATATTTGAAGGCTTCGGCTACGTTTTTAGAAGTGAGATATCTACCTGAAGCTTTATTTATACTGATAAGAACCAGTGTTATCCAGAAATTAGGTAAAAATACTCACAGGTTTATGGGATACTTGCATCACTGAAGTGCTCAAATGTCCTTGAGGGAAAGGGTAATGAAGGATTCAGTTGCAATATAAATATCAGGACTTCTTCAGCAAGGCAAGTGCATAAAGATTTGTTCTTCGTCCTGACCTGTCCTGAAGAGAAGCAATGTTTCATTTTTCCTATTACCATTACATGAGATTTACCTAATATCTAGGCTACAGGAAGCAGTTTTGTTGAAATAGGTACCTCCTCTTTTTCTTCCATTTGTCCGCTGTGAGATGGCTTTTGACCTGTCAAGGTCTTCTGCTGGATAAATTGCTCATGGGGGGAGGAGGGGTATGGAAAGACTGCCACAAGCTTTACTGATTTAATGAGCATGTTAATGTAAGTCAGCACTACTCTGAATAGGTTCAGCTGTCTAAATGTCATAAATATATTTTATTATGAGTTATCAGTTCATAGTCCTTGATTATTAATACAACATGTTCCAGTGAATACAGGACAGCCTCACACCCAAACTGCCCTACAAGCATTGTAGGTATAAATTCCTGGAACACTTGATTCTGAGAACTCAAACTTGAAGTCCAGTAAAGCTACGAAGGATGACACAGTCACAGTCTTGGTGGAGCAAGTAATCACATAGCTTCCTGCTAATAAAAACCATGTGTATAAATTAGCCTTATCTATTGGATAGGCGAATGATACATTTTCAGCTGCCGCTCTAAAACTAATTTTTAAAATAGAGTAGAAAATACCTAGATAAATATTTTTGAAAGTGAAGTTCTGAAATAAACTGTCTTCTGGAATTTTGCTGGTAGAGATAGAAATGGGTGTCCCGGTCCTTAGCCTAATGATCTAGCTATAGTATCTCACCTAACCTACTGAATCCTGAACAGCTGGCAGTACTGATTACCTGTTACTGAGCATTTGTGCAAACCACAACAAAGCAGAGTTCTTGAACTTGTTTGTGACCTCTTTGCCTTAGGTTAATATGGGCATCAATTGCCTATTAATTTTATTATGGCTATTGATCTGAATGAGGACAATGTAGATGTGGAAGAAATGCATGAACACACTAGAGATGTCACAGACTTGGAAAAAAAAAAAAAGCAGTGAGTACTTGGGAAATTGGATGAAAGAAAGAGGTCAGCACAGTAATCCTTATTATGCAAGGACTGTACAAGGATGGAAGAAATATCTCTCCTGCCTTCTCAGCAGGAAGAAGAAAAGCAGATGAGCTTTAATTCCAGCCTGTGTGTTGTAGATCACAATTCCTAACTGAAGAACTATGGACAACTGAACTACATCAAGATTTGGAAATCTCCATCAGAGGACAATCTTAAGAATAGACAAGAATTATTGGGAATTGTTTAGGATATGTAGAGGTAAACATATGGAATATCTGTTTCACAGGTTTCCATTCAGCCACGCGTTCTATATAGATCTCGGCCAATGGTTAAAACTTTTCCTCTATGAAACTTTTCTAGCACACAGAGTCAATGTGGAGCAATTGCTGGGAGCTACTCT
This sequence comes from Hemiprocne comata, assembly GCA_020745705.1. Lineage (NCBI taxonomy): Eukaryota > Metazoa > Chordata > Aves > Apodiformes > Apodidae > Hemiprocne > Hemiprocne comata. Next base: position 76,996,883 of record CM036587.1, on the reverse strand, counting down.
GTGTGGTAGAAATTATTCTAGAAGGAACATTTTTCTCTGGCTCTCTCTTTTCTCGCCCTAGCTTCTATTTTATTTTATTTTTTTCTAGAGAATAGGTGGGGAGCAATGAGTGCTCATGGAAGTAATTTCTGTCAGGTGGAAAATCCTCCTTTTTCCTCTTAACTTCTATCAGATTTTTATTTATTTTTAAATAAAGCAGCCTAGAGAAACGTAGATCTAAAAATCATTTAATTTTAAAGTGTAGCTTCTAGGCCAAATGCTTTTACTGTGCTGGCATGCACATGCCAAACACCACCTACAGCAGAATTGGAATCAAATGATTAATGGATACAGCTTCAAGCTCCTTCTGGAGGATGGGGGTGCAGTGCTCTGGTAATCTGTGATTTATTTACTCTTGGTACTGTGACAGCATAGCAAGAGCTCAGAATGTAATAAAGCACCAAGATTTTTGAAACCTTATTTTAAAAAAGTAGACCTTGTCTATTCCCCCACCATGGCCCAACAGAGTTAAAGAAGCATTGCATGTAGGATTAAAGATGATGGAACCAAAAAAAAAATCTGCGATAAAAAATGAGTAACCTCTGTGAAAAATGTTGCAATGGTTTTTCATAATTTCTGAGAGAAATTGTTTGGGTGGTATTTTCCATACGGAGCAATGGGGACACTAAAGATTTAACTTAATCCTTCCAGATGACTCTTCACTTTTCATTTCCCATTAAAAAATCAATGGATTCATTTTTCCTGCATGTGATTGTAGATGGTTTTAATATTCACAGCTATTACGGTTCTTGAGCTTTAAGTTTTTCTGTCCTGTAGGGGATATGTTTTTTCTCAGGATACACTCTATTGAATAATACTTTTTTCTTACTAGGAAGAAAAAGTAGTGAAAAGTTTATGTTAAATGAATAGCTTATGTCTCCAGTAAATATAAATCTGTAAGGTTATTAGGTACATTTCCATGCTTTTTTTCCTTTTGCCCCAAATATTTACTGTTTCCACAGTCAGTGATAGAATTATCCTGTAGATTTTTGCTTATCTTCAATAGTACATCTCCATAAGGAAAATGGAGCACAATTCCCTGTAGGTATCACTACTACATATGCCTGTATCCAGAAAGAGAGGCCCCTGCAACCTCATAAACTTGGTTGACAACACCACAGTTTAAAAGCTTTTCCTCTCTTTTCCTTGTCCCTCGCCACTTGTAGAAAAGTGATGTTGATTAGGAATGGAAAGTTCCTGCTAGAACAAAGATTTTTCCTGGCACGTTAATTTGTTTATAAAATTGATTTTGCTGTTTTATGTTCAATATTGAAATTACTCAAAAAGAGTCTTAAAAGTTTTAGGAGGATGTACAGTAGTTGGGATGCGAAACAAGCCAATGAATTCTGCTATATTTCTTAGCTTGATCTTGAGCTCTGGAGTAAAAGCCCTGAAATACTGAGCAGTATAGCTGTGAGCAGGAATTTAGCAGTGAAGCAATGTGAAGAAGCAGTGGCAGATGTTGGTAGGAAAAGGAGAAAGGGAAAGAAGTGATGTGTAAGTTTTTTCTTAAGTTGGGAATCTAATGTTTTCTCTGTCCTTTTTTTCAAGACAAGATTAGGTACAAGTAAGTATTCCTAGAAAGTTGAGGGGTTTGTTTTGTTTGTTGTTCTTTGGGCAATATGTATGTACCTGTATAAAAAATGGATACAGACAAACTTAGAGTGAAATGCAAGAAAATGTCATTCCTAGTAGCCAGCAAATGCAGGAGAGGAGGGGCATAATGTATGATCAGTTCTAACTGTGGGTCCTGTGAGCTGGAAGATACATTTTGAGTGTTTTAAGATGAAATATACTAGCCAAACATGCTATGAAATCCTTTTGACACTGAAGTCTGAATGTGTTAATAGGTAGACAGCATGTGTCATATGTGTCAGATTTTTCAGTGTAGCTGTATCAATTCTTGCCATAGCTTTTTGTTACTGATCTACAAATTCACCCTTCAGGGGACTTAAGATCCATCTTAGAATTTTGTCTTTATTATATTTTTATTATCATGCCATCATGCTCAGGGGTCAAACAATCTCTCCTGCAATCAATAAAAGATAAAATATTTGTCACAAAAGGTGTGCTAAAAATGAACCTGAATTACAGTGAAAAGAAACCATTCAAGATACAGTTTACACTTACATCACAGGTGCCATATTGCAGACTGGTAATCAACTGTTAGAATAGACTGATGGAGAAAGGAGATTTCCTTGGACCATGGGTTATTGCTAATAAGTGGTACAGATTCTTAACTAGTGTATATTACTCTGAAGCTATAATGATTTTCTTTAGCCGAGTATCTAATATCTCCTATTACCATGGAGACATTTAAAAGTAAGACCCTCATGGAATAGAAGCTTGGACATCTAACAAGGAATCATTGCTGTTTTCTGAGCCAGTGAGAGATGCATTATGCTTCTCTACGGATGTGTATTTTGTGTTTATATTTGCTGAACAGAGCTAAACCCCTATTAGCTTGCTGACTCAAGGATCCTTTGAAAAATCCAGGCAATTGTAGCTCATTTTAAGCAAAATATGTTTCTGTTTGAGTTTTTAAATAGGAGAGGAACAATATGTCCAAATTATGAGCTGACTTTTGGACAATCAAAGCTAAAATAACTGACATTATGCTTTTCCTAGTTGTGATTGGTCTGTTTGCTGGTTTGCTTGGGTTTTTTTTGTTTTAAAAAAAATATTGTATGGTATTATTTCTCCCATCTTTTGGATTGTTGATCAATAAGACAGCAGCCATGATTTGCCAGTACTGTGTTCCCTTGTGATAGGACAACAGAGTATTGTATCCTCCTCACTACATTTCCTTCACTGTACATCTGCTTTGAACAGTCCAAAAAATCACAGGCCAATCTGGTATGATTTGAAAGTAAAAGGGAGAGAAGGATAGAGTTTGATGATTTAATTTTTCTGGTGGCATTTTTTATTTCAATGGTGCAGCATCTCTCCATGTTGTTTCATATTATACTCTTGTAGTTTTTCTAAGGTTCTTCTCAACAGTTCCAGCTATAAGAGTTAAATGAAAACATTAGAATGTAAATAAATAAATAAATAAATTGTATAACTGCAAATTTTGAATGTAATTTTCTGCTAAATTTAAAGGTTGCAATGGATTTTATTTTGCTTAATTTTCTCAAATTTCATCTAAAAGCTAAAGTTTTTTTGCTGAATTGTAGTTTCAATTGTCTCTCCTACTAGGAAGTTATGTTAGAAGAAAATATTTTTTGTTGAAAGATAGTCACATTTGCTTAGGATTATGAATGGGTAAAACTTCCTTGCAGGTAAAAAGAAATAATTTTCACTCTTTCTGAGAAACAAAAAAATATATTGCTGTTTCAACTCTGTGTATATGTGTATATATAAGCACCTTTATAAACATGCAGAGAATATCTTTACCTAGATGAAAGAACTGCAGTTTTCACATTTGAGTCTACCTTCCAAACTCACAAGAAAGCAATCTAATCTGTGTGGAACTTGCCCTGGCCCTCGCTGCCTTCACCAGCAGCTGTGCCAGTGGGGCACATGGTACTCATTTTCAGGGCAGGTATGAGGAAAGGAGGCAGATTGGCTAGCAGCCAAAGGCTTGTCTGAAGTGCCTAAATTGCAGGCAACAACCATGACCTTCTGGGTTGCACCATCTGCTCTCTGATGTTGCCTTCTGCTGCGAATTCCCAGAGAAAGCACCCAAACGCCCTTCTGACCTTGCTGAGGGTAGCATCATCCTGGTTCCTGTATGCAGGAAAAGGTTTCTATTAGATGGTCCACAGTGACTACCAGGTCCTCCCTCCAGAATTACCTCCTTTCTTCTCAACTTGAGCCTTCAACAGGAATACTTTAAAATATTTGTTTTCATAAAATGATTTAAGGTTGATGTTCATTTAGTCATCTGAAGTGATGATCTGCAGAGTAGTCCCAGATGACAATCAGTAGAATTAAATACTGTGAGGCTGTAGCAGGACGCTCCATCTCTCAATATGTCTGCCTCAGTTTCTCTCTATGATTCAACTGCTTTTTGTCTCTCAGTTTTGCAGGCTCAGGCCTGAAGTGTAAAGGTTCCCAATGAGAAGGGAAAAGGCCTAGCAAACTCTGAGCTGGTGACAACCTTGAAAGGTACAAACAGAGGCCAAGTTGATGTTCATAACACCAGCTGCTCTCCCGTGTTGAAGAACACGGAGATCAGCCCGGCCACAACTAGGCCTGAAAAAGAGATAAAGTAAGAATGAAAAGATAAACAAGAGAGTTTGCTTGGTGAGAACAAGGCCTTCCTGTTTTTTTCTACTGTTTTCTTTTTATTCTCCAATGAGAGATGTTGGAGGTATGGCTAATGGTTAAATGACAGCAGTCAATCCACTTTATTCTATAAAAGCCTGGAGGGCTTTTTTACAGGAGGACTTCCATACACTTTCCCAGGAGGTTGCTGGACCTTCTCCTCTCCAGCAGGGACACCTGCCAAAGAGACTAATTCTGGAGGCTGACAATCCCAAGGACACCCAGCTGTGGTCTGGCAAGAGTGAGAGATATTAACTCTTTCACTGTCTTCATTAGTAAACTTAATGTTAAGTAATCTTCATCATTAAGTTTAAGACTGTAGAATGCTTTAAGAATAATAATTAATATTCTAGGCCTAGTATAGAATTTGATAATAAGTTGCTGGCATTTTAATGATTAACCTTTGTTGTTTGATTTAACTATAAATAGTAAAATTCCCTGCTAATATACCCTTTGCATTCAAACTACACTTCTGGTCCGATCTCCCGATTTCCCTACACTTTTGCTGCACTTGTGCCTTGTATCCTGAACAGTTAAGATCCAATATTATATGCAATAAATCTTGATTGGTGCATATACGTCTCATCTGCTGTCCATTCTGTCTGGGACAGAGACACATCAAAATACAGAAAACATGTAAAGAAGGATTGGAACAGTCACCTCTGCTCTTTCACCTTAAAAGTTTGTTGTTGTCGTTTAATTGCTTTAATCTTCCTTAGTTTTTCTTGTGGGATGTACAGTTTTTTGACACAATTTTGAGGGGTTTCAAAGGTCCAAAGCATGGTTCTATGTCTAGATGCCATTAGCAGACACTGAAGCATAGTATTCACAAGCCTTCGATGAGAATAGTGAAATTTGTGGACAGCAGAAAAATGGGATAGGAAGCAGGCAGCGTCTGAAATAGTCAAGGACTTCTCAGCCCTCATACATTTAAAGATGCCCCACTCCCCACCTCTGATCAGTGGAAACCACACAGCTACTTCTGAAAACAAAATGCAGGCATTAATTTTAAAAATGCTTTATAAAATTACTATTTTTCTGTCTTAAAACTATTTCACTTACTGTACACTTACTCGAGCCATCACATGTAAAACTTTCTCCTTTGTTTCAATTAATAAACCTATCATAAGGACATAAAAGATTGCTGGTCAGGAAAAGGCCGCATGCCTCAGTAAGATTGTGTCCTTTAGATTTATTTTAACCTCACCTCTCTGCTTTGTAACTATATAATTTGACTCCTTTGTCTATAAAAATGTCATTGCTGACTCTTAAACACATTTATTCTGTTTGTCATCTTATTTCATATGTTGCCAAGTAACAAAGACCACTGAAGCTAAGTAGGTCAAATCAAAGTCTTCTTTTTTCCAAAGAGAGTAAATTTAACCTCTTTTTTTTTCCCTCTTTTTTTTTCCCTCTTTTTTTTTTTTTCTTTCTTTTTTTTTCTCTTTTCCCCTCTTGTAAGATCAAATGCTATGAGAATCCAAAACCCTTATTTGGCTGCTTTCTCTTACATTTTCTCCAGAGCAGTGATAATTTGGGATGGAAATAAAATCAGATTTGCTAAAAGACAATAACTAGCTCTTCCTTTGCATGGAATATTTGTCTGTCTGCCAGTTTTTGGTGTTTTTTTCCTATCTATATGCTTATTTCTTATTCTGTTTTGATTTGTGGTCTTTTTCAGAAACCTTTTCCTTTTCAGCTTTGATGGCTTTGGTGTTTTTTTTCCCAATAAACTTTAAATCATGGTCAGTGAAATACATGACCACCCATCAATAATATATATAGTCTCTGTTTGGGGTCATTGTTAATTTCAGAGCAAAAATGCAGAATTCTGGTTTTTTAAATGCAATTGTTGACACTGAGAAAAAAGGAATAAATAAGACTACCAACCTATTACTCTTCTTTGGCTTTATTGTGAGGAATGACCTTTTGATAATTCTATAAATTTTGGTTAAATCAGGGAGAAAAGAGGGTGTGACAATAAACACTTGCTATGATTTGTCCCTTGCAAATGCTCCTGGGATCATTAGTGTCAGTTCCATCAGTGATTGTGGCAGCATGTGGGTTCCCCTTTTACCTTGAGGAAAGAAACCAGATAGGTATTGCACAGATTGTAAGCAGCAAGTTGAAGTAATTGTTCTGGATGTAGTTATTTTCCCATAGGATTCAAGGATACAAAAGCGGGAAGTTGCAGTCAGGAGGAAGATGTCAGAATTATTTTGGTGGAGTTAGTCCAGCCATGACTGCCCAATTGTCTGGGGATACTGGTGAGCAGGCACTGGGGGGCAGATGCAGAAGCTCCAGGATGGCTACAGCACTCCTATCCTACTCCATGTGCACAGCTTGACTTTGTGTGTTCTGGAGCCGATGCCACAGTAATGAAGAGGTATTCTATCCTGAACTCTTCCACTGAAGTTGAGATACCATAAAAGGCCATCCTACTCAGCATAGCTGGGTGGCATTGCTGTGAGGCCAACTTGCATCACCCTCTTTTTGTTGTCTGCTGTTTATCCTATTTACCCATTCTGGACTCTAGGCTGGATATCATTCAATCTTTGAGAAAAAAAACAGAAGAAAAAAATAATTATTCACTTTGTACTACTTATCTCAGTCTCCAAAAGCCTTTAGCAACACAAGACAGCTTACTTCACTGAAACGGACATCTGAAATTACCTGTCTTTCTTAACTACTTAATGCTTTTTGGCATTTTTGCAGTCATTCTAATGAGAGTGGACAGTAATCATACACGAAACTTTTAAATTCAGGTTTTGAAAGGTGTTTTTACTGATACTAGTTGAACTTAGAGTTATTTAAAGCCAGAAATCAAGTGAAAACATGCTGGCCATAAGAAAAGATCCTCTTTATGACCTCTATCTACTTGTTCTCATACTTGTGGGAGTTTCTTCATGCCCTAGTACAATTAAAGCTATAATTAATAATTTAAATTATAAATGTGGCTTAGTGAGTAAATAGATGTCAGGCTTCAAACCAGTCTCTTTGACATGATTACAAAGAGGATGTCAAACATGGTGTTTATCTAATGAAAATGTGTTTTTACCACTCTATTGGTGAGGTTATAGTTGTTAGATTGCATGAGAAATTCACAGTTATGGTAAGGGAAAAGGAAAATATTTCCAGGTTTTTCTAGCTTTTACAAATAAATACAAGAATACTTTGCTGATATGTGCTAAAGGGAAGCTTTAAAATGTTGAGTATAAAAGGTATAATACAAGGTCGAATAGATTGATAGAAAAGTAATTTATTACTTATTAATTTCATATATCTGAATTTTTTTGCTACTTCTCTTTCTTGTCCCTCAAACTGACCAGAAAACACAGGATATTGTCAGCTAAATCAAGGAAACAGTAAATTTCACCTCCTTCATGTCCCTGTTCTTTCTACTGTTTCTAGTCTCTGCTGGCCAAAGAATAAGTGAAGTGGTGACTAGCATGAAAAACAAAATCGCTGGACGACTCAGAGGCTTACAGAGTACCTGAAATTGTATTTAACTCATTATTTTTCAACTGACTAGATTTCAACTTGACAGTGTCTCTTTAAGTATATTTAATTATCTGTATATTTGAAGCCTAAGGTCTCAGTTGCCCAAGACTTTGTGATGTGACACTATAACATGTCTCTTTGGTATGCTTATTGTCGTCTTCCAGCTGTTAAAAGAGCTGCTGTTGTACATTGTACAAACAAAGCAGCAGCAAAGGTGCAGCCTTTCTCATTATCTTCTGCTGATGTTTCTGCCACCTCCATGCCTGAAGTCCACTTTTAAGGCCCCAGTAGGACCTGTTAAAAAAAAAGGGAGACAAATTCAGGTAAGTGTAAAAGTTACCCTTCACCAGCTTTTCTGTGACACACGCCAAATAGTTTGACAGTATGATACAACTTACTTTAGTACAAAAAAGAAAGAAGAAATTAATTATTTTAGATTTATATTGTGCCAACAAGCCCTCTCTGGTTATGCATACAGGCTCTTACAGAGGAGTAATAGCTACAGGCTGCCCTTGACAGTAGTCTTCATGACAGCATCCGACATTGATTGACACATGCATCACCTGTCACAGTCCTGCATCTCACCTGTAAGATCTGTTGCATTCACACGGCACATCAGCTACGATAATGCTATAGTTGATCAGGATCCCACCTTTCTCTGCTGTGGGCCAGAGCAGAACCTTCTCACATTCATGGCACAACACAGCACCTGCATGGCCCCTCCTAGCAGTCTGTCTCAGTATCACAGCTCAACCCTTCAGCATCCTCATTGATTTTGCTGCCTTGTTCGCTTAGCTCGCACTTTTTGACATAAGTGAAAAGAATGTTCCTGAAGGTGGCCCAAGGATTTGACAGATTCCCCAGTTTAGGAGCCACAGTTGGTGGGACCGTTCTGTGATTCCCTTGTACCCACAAGGCATCCATGAGTTCACCACTAGGACTATGGCACCGTGACTTATACAACCCAGCTAATTTTCCTGGTCATTATTACATTGAGAGCATGACACAATTCCTACTGTTTGATATGGATGAAAACAGCCTCTCCCTAAATTAAGACAGCTTCATGTCTATTAAAGGCAAGAATCCACAAATCTTAATCATTGGATCATGTGGGTCTTGCAAATACAGATAAAAGAGCTGTTTGCATTTAACTTGGGAAAAAAAAAATAAAAATTAATGAACATGCATAACAATTTATGGCATAGCCATAAATTTAGAAGCAATTTATGTATCTAAAAGTATATAAATAGAATGAATCTAACAGAACATCCATCCTAGTAGAGAAAAAAATTGGGGGCATCAGCTGACTATATTTGACTGTTATCGGTTAGTAACCCAATCTTCTGACAAAGGCAGTTATACTTTTGCAATTATTGTGGATCAATCATCATCTAGGAGGCAACTATTCACAGGTCTGAAAGCATCTCAGTCACACTGTGGAGGGGTCCATCCCAATCTTTTGGTAGAGCAGCTGATAAAGCTGTCCTGAAGAGAGGGAACATGTGATTGTTCTGGGAGTAGTTGTCTTGGAAGGCACTACATTGCTTTTACTCTAAGTCAGTAATGGTATAAGAAACCTCCATGTGGCATGGGTCAAAAGCCCATCCAGGCATAACAACCTTTGCAGTGTACCAAGACCTAGGTACAGTATTTGCAACCTAGACTGTCCATTGGATTTTCAAACATCTTGTAAATGTTTCTGGAAAATACTGGTCTTAGACTTCTGTCTTCTTTGTAGATAGGGAGAGTAATAAGTTTTAGAAAATTTATCTCATCATTTCAAAAGGTGTACCACAGGCACTGCATGTACATTACTTCAGCAAGTAGTCAAACACGTAAAGAATGGACCACTCAAAGATGTTGGCTGTTGGGTTTTTTTTTTGTAATATCTTCTCACTTTTGCCAAAACTCTTCCTGCTTTCCAACACCAATGAAATTTCATAGACACATTTGTCTATATCCAGGGTTGAATACACTCTTGTAGGTGTAGGCTATTTTAGATAAAGGCTATTTTATGAGGCTACATTAAACAAAAATGCTGAGAAAATTATTTCTACTGTACACATTGTAACGAGTTCCTTCATGTTTTCAAATTGTGTGACAAGATAGATCTCAGATTATCACAATAACAGATCATATAATGGCCTTAATGGGCATGCGATGTACAGTGGAACACAGACATGGTGATATTCTACTTTGGTTAAATTAAGCTCTTAAATTGATAGCCATGATTGACAATTACTTTTTGTCTATATATAATCTTTCATTCCCAGATAGAAGATGATGGTATCCTTTTTCTAAAGAATAAGGAAGTTACACATAAAGAGGTATATAATTTATCTGATAGATTAAGAGGTATTGGTTGCAAAAGAAGCCACACTTCCAAACAGCACTTCCTAATTGGGTTTTGAGCGACTATAGAAATGTCAAGTTACAGAAAAGTTTTACTTAGGGTTTGACTTCTAATCCCCAGTGAGTCTAAAAAGTTTCAACACTTTATATGGATCAAGCCTATAGTTGCACTAATCTACCAGCAATAAAATTTCACTTGTAAGCAAGATCAACTTTATTATTCTCAACATTCTCAAGCAGCTCAAAACAGGCTGAGCATGAGTTTTAACATAAAGTCTTGAGCAATGCAAGTTTAAGTCTTGTAATGTTAAATAATTCATGTTTAAATTAAGCCCCCAGAATTTTTATGCCACCTCACTGTTTGCTGTAAGTAGTCTGTGATACAGCAACAAAACCACCCTGTTTTGTACTGCTATATTCCATTAACTTCTACAAGATAGAATCAGAGCTACTGCACTGTAACTATAATCTCTGTATCAATAGCTAGAAGAAATACTTCTTACTTCAACAGTTTAGAAGATCCAACAAGGTTGTTGCATGAGATTCTGCTCTATACAATGCTCTGAAGCTTAAAGGAACGACAATATATATCATTCTGACTAGTCAAACTAGTACTGTTTCCTGAAATATATTGATTTGCTTTGATAGCTGACATGCATGATAAGTAGCTTAAGTACCTCTTTCAATGGTGAGGACAACTATTTAAAAATAAAGTTAAATTTGTGCAAATTTAGCTGTTGGAGGCTTGTTTTGCTAATAGACTCAAATGGATATTTTCAGTTTGTGCTTCATATGCAGAATCCATTACTTTTGTCATGCATACAAGCGATGAAGGTGCAAGGTATTATTATCTCTTACTCCTGATGGGCATTGCAGCACAGCTCAGAGAATAGCTTTTAGTCATTTGAGCATGCATGTTTAATCTAGTCATTGTAGTAGAGTTTTCAGCAACATCCTGTCACAGAATTTTCAGCAATTATTGAAAATATGTAACCTACTATTTCTGACTAAATTCAGTTAGAGTCTTGGGTTTCATGGTGACCATAAGTTGGAGCATATATCTGTGAAACTGCTATTCATGCTTGTGTCAGTTCTCCTTTTTGACCAGTTGAGATGCATTATTTTCATTCATGACTTCATATGTATTACAAAGCATATTCTGCCCGTATTTAGTAAGCATTCTGCCAGCTGATAAGTAAGCACATGAGCAGACAGCTCCAATATTGTATTCTTGTCTGCAGAACAGTATTCTGGAGTTCACTCTTGGATATTTGAATGCTTTCCCAAAGATGAAGGCTGAGTGACACAGGTGACTTATCTTGACAAGAGATACCGCTGCTTTGCAGAGGACCACAAGGAAAAAAGACAAAAGAATCAAGAGAGGAGATTTGATGTACCTTTTGTTGTACATGCAGTGCATCAGAAATTATATTCTCCTTTTGAAGGTTGCTTCTACACTGCCATGAGCACAGAAGTGACAAAGAGGTATAATTTATCCACAAGAGAAATGGCAAGCTCTGCATTTCAAAGTGAAATTTAATGTAAGTGTTAAGTGTAAGTAACAATAACTGTGCTAGTCACTCAGCTGTCTTACCATTCAGTACAGAACACAAAATCTACCTAAATTTATATATTCGATGTTTTATATCTAGTCTCTGCATATTATATTCTGTCTCCTTGCCCTTTGTACTTGCCTTTTTTTTCTTCAAATCACAGGAATTTTTTGATATTTTGTATATCTGTGTCTGGAGTAAGACTGCACAATAAGGCACAATAGGTAACCACACAGAATTCAATAGCTTTGTTTAATAACTAAGGTCCAATCTATGGGGAAAAAAACATTTCTCTATATAAATTACTCCTATAATGGCAATGGATTTCCATTGTCTTAATTTCCAGGAAGACCCTGGACATTTTGATCTTTATTCTGCAATCATACTTACATAAAACTTCTGAATGAGGCCCTTTTTTCAATAGTCAGGGAAAGGTCCTGCAAAGCAGTATTAAGAAAGAAAGAAAATAAATTATTCCTTAGACTGCGGAGTCCTTCTTTTCATTGGCTGAACAAAAGAAGAAAAATATTTCTGGTATTAAAACGAAAGTTAAGCTAAATAACATTAAAATTAAAAAATTTGAAGTAATTTGTATGTAGTGGATACAACTACATAATGCGTGAATTAATTTTGAGCCCAGGACTGTAAAGAACCATATGAAATTTAAAAAGTATTAATTTGAGCTTCTTCTTTAACAAAATTCTCACAGAGTGTACCAAGTAAGCTCAGGTCCACTTAACAGCTAAAAGGCAAGTAGTTTTGATTATGTATATGATGCAGAACAATCAATTAAACAATAGTGAAATTGTAATGTGACTAAGGTCAAATATCAAGACAGTGGCAGAATGAGAAATGTATTTTTTTCCTTCTGCAGCTACTATACATAAATGAGAAGGAAATTAAAAATTAATTAGGAGAAATGTATTGGATTTGTATTGTTAATGGACTACAAGGTTTTGGCTTTCTCTTCTGTGCTCTGGAAGGGCACAGGGGACTGATCCGCATTTGCTGGTAAGGGCATGAGGTAGCTCAGATGGGATGCATTGTTCTGTGTACCACTGGTTGCAATTGTTTGTAATTAGGCATTTTATTCTGACAGTATGGCTCATCATACTTTGACATACTGAGACACATTCGATATTTGCTAGAAGCAACTGTGCTTTACAGTATAGAGTATGTATGCAAGTAAGCAACAATTTTACTTGTGGAAAAACCTCACACAGCTCTAAAACTAGGCTATTTTTTTGCCTTGCCTTATTCTTCACTAACATTTTATAATTTAAGCAAATAAAACCTGGCTTTTGACATCCCACTTTTTTAGAATTGTGAAGTAAAAGGAGGGCCTAAGTTTAAGTTGTATCAATTGGCGGACCAAACGTTTATAAACCATCCATTATATTCTTGTATGTACAAAACTAGGAAACACTGCTTCTACCAGTGGCTGCCTTGTGTGCTCAAAACATAAGTATTTTATATCTAGTTTAGTACACACAAGTAAAATTTAGCAGAATATCATTTGTCTTGTGCTTGGCTGTAGATGACTTCAAAGAAGCTTATGACAACTCCTACCAGTTATTTTTTGCCACACACACTTCAGCTTTCAGGCAGATCCTCTGCCCAGGAGTGGCAATGAAGCACTGTACATTATAATGTTTTCTATTCTTTTCCCTTTTAAAATGTTGCCATAAGGGATTTCAGGCCAGGTTATGACTATACACACTATGGGTATAACCCCTCTACTTTAATTCTTTTGGAAATGTCAATTGCCATCAATCAGGAGTATTGAAGGGAGAAAGGCAAAAGGAAAAATATGAAAAGAGCTACTTTCCACGTGTTTGGCTTCCAGCTAGGATAACCAGAAAATAGTTTTTGAAAAAAATTAAAAAGATTTTATGATAGAGCTATTTTTTCCAACCTCTTTTATTTTTTTCCCTGTCGAAGAAAAAAAGAAGGCAGTGTGTAGTACTAAACTCTAAAAATAGAAAATAGTGGGGTTTTTTTAATTTGCAAATGAAAATAATTGTCTTACATTCTTAAAATATTATTTCAAATTGAAATGTTCATTTCAAACAGTCTAAATAGAAATGTATAAAAATTCATACATGAATTGTCTACATGGAAAACTTCACTGCATATTAGGGATTAGCATTTAAGTCTCTGGTCTGGATGTGGCTGTGTATCTGGATCTGCTAGAGAATCTATTAAAGGATTCTTTTCCTTGGGTGGGAGCTTCTGCTTTTTGTGTCCGTGGAACATCAAGTGCATCTGCATGCTTGCAGGAGAGTGGAAAACTCTTCCTCTCCCATTTACAACTATTTTGTAAACACAGCCTTGCAGTTCCAGCTGCAATGCAGTTATGAACAAGTACTAGATGACACAATTTTAGCATGTTTGTTTCAGAGGAAGAAGTGCTTAAGAAAGAAATTACTCTACTTGCAGGAAACTGCAGGTTTGCAGGTAATTTACAAAAGGAAGAAATCACAAGCTTATTATAATTGAACTGGTAACAAAGTTCATGTTTCCATAATATGAAAATTCCATCTTTGGAGGCTCTGAAATTCCCTGCGTGAAAAACAGCAATATCATCCAATATGACACAACTGTGACAACACCTTGGCTTAGACAGAGCAGGATGCTGCAATCTTCTGAAGGTCTTTAATTACAGTGCATTAATCATGTTATTTAGAGGATTCTAGTGTCAAAGACCTTAGGAAGAGAAAGATTGTAACAGACTTATAAAATTTGCTGTTGGAAGGGGAGATAATCCTGAACAGATAGAAATTTTAATGCTAAAATATTAACACATTATTGAATATGATTATTGTAATATTTGAAAAGGACTGGTTTAGAGATTACAACATTAATGATAATATTGTAGAACTGTTTCGTTTCCTAGCATCTGATAGAATAAATTTCTCTGTCACTTTCCATGTCACAAAATACTATCAAATGCCCCAAAATGTGGCAAATTTCTGCTCAAAGAAAGCAGGCTAAGCCAAGATCAAAGGCTGATCCATGTTTAGTACAGAAACTAATTTTCTTGCCTATGTATTTCTTCGTTGTAATGCTTCGTAATGTCCAAGTGCTGATAATAGATTTCTTTGACATCTATTCTTTAGCTCTTTAAAATAGGAAAGGGCCAATTTTTATAAGGTAGATTTTCATTTCACAAGATCAGCACAGTGTACAGACTAGTTTGGGTCAATTTATACTGCATTTATATGTGGAAGTACTAAGCAGACGGTCGTTGCTCTTAATAATTTGATGTTTTGTTCATTTTAAGAGTAATATGTAGGCAAAGTCAATAGCTAAAATAGGCAAGGAAAACGACCCCAACATTAAAAAAAAAAAAAAAAAGTTAACTAGAAGTTAACAAGGAATTTGTGAATGTGTAGTATTTCTCTAATGGATCTTCTTGGACAAAGGGTCTCAAAATTTTAATCAAACTCTGTCTTTTAAACTGGATGGCTGTAGAGATAATTTAAAATTAAAGGTTATCATAGAATCATAGAATGACCATAGAATCATAGAATTGTTTGGGTTGGAAGGGACCTTAAAGATCATCAGGTTCCAACCCCCTTGCATGGGCAGAAGCACCTTCCACTAGATCGGGTTGCTCAAGGCCCCATCCAACATGGCCTTGAACACCTCCAGGGAGGGGGCATCCACAACTTCCCCAGGCAACCTGTTCCAGCATCTCACCACCCTCACAGGAAAGAACTTCTTCCTAATGTCCAACCTGAATCTCCTCTCTTTAAGCTTCAAACCATTGCCCCTTGTTCTCTCGCTACACACCTGTGTAAAAAGCCCTACCCCAGCTTTCTTGCAGGCCCCCTTCAGATACTGGAAAGCTGCTATAAGGTCACCCCGGAGCCTCCTCTTCTCTAGGCTTAACAACCCCAACTTCCTCAGCCTATCTTCATAGGGGAGGTGCTCCAGTCCTCTGATCATCTTCATGGCTCTCCTCTGGACATGCTCGAGGAGTTCTATGTCCTTCTTATGTTGGGGACTCCAGAACTGGACCCAGTACTCCAGGTCTCACCTGAGCAGAGTAGAGGGGAAGAATCACCTCTCTTGACTGGCTGGCCATGCTTCTTTTGATCCAGCCCAGGATACATTTGGCTTTCGTGGCTCCAAGTGCACATTGACGGCTCATGTTAAACTTCTGGTTGACCACTACCCCCAAGTCCTTCTCCTCTGGGGCCATCCTCAACCCTTACTCCTCCCAGCCTGTATACATGCATGGGATTGCCTCGACCCAGGTGCAGAACCTTGCACTTGGCCTTGTTGAACTTCATGCAGTTTGCACGAGCCCAGTTCTCGAGCCTCTCAAGGTCCCTCTGGATGGCATTCCTTCCCTCCAGTGTGTTGACTTCATCACACAGTTTGGTGTCATCAGCAAACTTGCTGAGGGAGCACTCGATTCCACTGTCCATGTCACTGGCAAAGATGTTAAATAACACTGCTCCAAGTACCAACCCTTGAGGAACACCACTCGTCACACGCCTCCAATTGGACACCGAGCCATTGATCACAACTCTTTGGGTGTGAACAGCCAGCCAGTTCCTTATCCACTGAGTGGTCCACCCATCAAATCTCTATTGTTGCAATTTTGACACCAGAATGTCGTGCAGAACAGTGTCAAAAGCTTTGGACAGATCCAGGTAGATGACATCTGTTGCTCTGCCTTTGTCCACCAAGGCTGTGATCCTATTGTAAAAGGCCACCAAATTAGTCAGGCAGGATTTGTCCTTAGTGAAGCTGTGTTGGCTGTCACCAGTCACCCCTTTGTTCTCGTGCCTTAGCAGGGTCTTCAGGAGGATTTGCTCCATGATCTTGCCAGGCACAGAGGTGAGACTGACTGGCCTGTAGTTCTCTGGGTCTTCTTTTTTTCCCTTCTTGAAAATGGGGGTTATGTTGCCCCATTTCTAGTTGTGAGAGACGGACTCTATAATGGCCTTTAATCCAGCGACATTCACTGACCAGTCCTGGTGATGTGCCCCCCGGCACTCGTGGGGAGAGGACAGAGGTACCAGGCGCATGCGCACAGACTACAGACTACAGCTCCCAGGAGGCACGGCGGGGCCGGAACCGGAAGGGGAGCAGTGAGGCGCGCGCTCTGTGAATTCTATACGGATCCAGCCACCGCGGTGAGCGTACCGCTGCGGAGGCTGCCGTGAAGTTACGGCTCCGCTCCCTGTGGTTGTTGGCGTGTGGACGTACCGAACGGACTGTCTCAAGGGAAAGGATGTGGATCCCGAGGTGGGGGTGTGGGTCGCGGCTTTACCTATCTCGGTCCACGACACTAGTCAGCAGAATTTTCACCGGACTGCCATGGCTTTTCAATATGACGGACAGTGGCTTTGCAACTTCATCCATCCACCAGTTCTTTCAGGAGCCACGGGTGAATCCCATCAGGTCCCATGGACTTGTTCACCTTTAGGTTCTTTAGGTGGTCTCAAACCTCCTCTTCATCTACAGTGTGGGAATCCTCCTTTTCCCAGTCCCTGCCTTTGGTTTCTGCAACATGGGGGGCATGGCTGCAGTCCGTGCTGGTGAAGACTGAGACAAAGCAGTCATGGAATACCTCAGCCTTCTCTACATCTTGGATGTCCAGCTCTTCTGTTCCCTTCTGAAGTGGGCCTACATTTTCCCTAGTCTTCCTCTTATCACTAATGTACCTATAGAAACTTTTCTTATTGCCCTTAACTTCTCTTGCGAGATCCAATTCTCTCTGTGCTTTTGCTTTCCTAACCTGATCTCTTGCTTCCCTAACTACTTCTCTGTACTTCTCCCAGGGTACCTGGCCTTGTTTCCACCCTCTGTAAATTTTTTTTTTACACCTAACTGTGTCCAGGAGTTCCTTGCTCATCCATGCAGGCCTCCTGGCACTTTTGCCTGCCTTCCTCTTTGTAGGGACACATTGGTCCTGGGCACGCAGGAAGTATTCCTTAAATATGGACCAGCTTTCCTGGGCTCCCTTCCCATCCAGGGCTTTGTCCCATTCTACCCTACCAAGCAGATCTTGAAGAGATCAAAGTCTGCCCTTTTAAAATCAAGTGTGGTCAGCTAACTTTGTACTTTTTTCACTGCACTAAGCATCTTGAATTCTACAGTGTCATGGTCACTGCAGCCTAGTCTCCCATTGAGTTTCACATCACTCACGAGCCCGTCTCTGTTGGTGAGAACAAGGTCCAGCAAAGCTCCTTTTCTGGTTGGTTCCTCTACCATTTGGAGGAGGAAGTTTTGATCAATGCACTCGAGGAACGTCCTGGAATGCTGGTGCTTTGCTGTGTTGTCCCTCCAGCAGATGTCGACGTGATTGAAATCCCCCATGAGGACCATGGCTTGTGAGTGCAAAGCACATCCTACCTGTCTAAAGAGGGCTAATGACTAGCAAGAGTTCTTAGCACCATTAAAAAATATAATGGTGCTGGCAGGGGAAAAAAAAATAATTCATGGAGGAAGGAAACAGATGCATGTCATAGCTTTTAGAGCACTAGTCCTCATTCAACAGAATTTGGCTGCTCCAAAGGAGACTGTTATGGATCAAAAAGCTATTTAGATCAACCAGAATGTTTCTAGTCACTCAATGGGAATTAAGCCAGGCTGTGGAAATACAAACAAGTAAATATGTTATGTTTTGATATGTGCTGCAGACTCCTACTGAAATCTGCAGAAATCCCTACCATTGAAGTAAGACAGAAAATCAGTCATGTTTAATGCAAGGTTTGTCCTGCAGTTTGTGAAAGCCTGATTGTGATTTTTTTTTTGGAGCTGGGCACAGGAAAGAATCTCTGTTTTCTCAGATATTAAGTAGATGAAAATGCTTTTAATACCCATGGTTTACACTGCACTGCTATAGACACAGGCATATCTAAGTAGCAGGCCTGTGATTTTGGTTTGATTAATTTCTTTATTTTCTTAATGAAATGTATTGAACTTTCTCACCAGTGAAGTGCTCAAACATGATAGTCAGGGATAGGCTCACTTATGTCAACTGATGTGGGTCCTGCTGTGAGTCCTGTGCTGTTGGGCCCCTGTGCCATGTGGTCCAGACACTGTGACCATTATTGGAAAAGAGTTCTCAGGTGCTTTCACACAAAAGATGTAACGATACAGGGGTGTTGGGAGGCTGCCTACAGGTCAGTTTAAAACACCCATAAAACTGCAGCAGGAGTAAAGGGTAGGAAATGCTCTTGATGTAAAGGGTTATTTCAGACCTTTGTGGAGAAAGCAATTTCAATCATATGAAATCAACAGACGGGGAGACCTCTAAGGGCATGAATAACTCCTACAGGAAGATAGACTTAAGGTGTCACTATGGAAAGAGCTTAATCTGATTCCTGTCATATTACTGTCTTTTTAAATAAAAAATAACTTCTCTAACGAGAGAGAGAATGGTTACATGGATATGGCTGTGCTGACAGGGTGAAGTGAGAAAGACTTCTATGGAGAACAGCCTAGGCAGTGCCCAGTCCATGTTTTATCCTCAGCATTGCTAGGCAATGCACTGCTTTCCAGAGACCAGGCATTAGGCCAGTGCTTGAATGAGAACTATCACTGTCAAAACAACTTCTTGACAGATTTTTTGTAAAATGCACAACCTGTAGTATACCCCTAGTATACAGCTCATACAGAATCCCTCACAGCAATGTATATAGCTCCAGGGTATGTCAAACATGTATCTGTATTTTCTGTGTGACAATGTTTTTTGTGAATCTTCAGGTGAATTCTTTGCTGTGCTCTGCATCTGTGTGAGTAATTATTTTTGCTCTGGCTTCATAATTGCTCGGTTCTTTCTCTTATATTATCCAGCACTATGAATTTAATTGGTCCTTGTCTTGAAGTAATTTCTGATTTATCCTGTTAGCTTTGTTCCTGGGTGGTCCCTCATGAGCTTAGAAATGCAAGGGTTCAATACTGTCACTCCAATGTAAAGCCATATGAAGTAGTACAGGCTGTGCTTGACTATAGAACACAGTTGTATATTTAAAGGATAAAATAAATTCAAAACTTATTGTTGCTGAGTGAGGGAGTTGAGTTTTTTCTTCTATCTGAATGAGTTCAGAGGATTTTTTAATTATTTTAGTTAAACAGCAAACAAAACATGCAAATCAAGTTGCTAGTCAATATCCATTCCAGGAAAAAACAAGGCAGTTAACTAGATTGAATAAGAAAGGGGTGACTATATGTTATGTGCATGTTGGGAGACAAGAGGTTCGTTCGACAATACGAATTCTCTTATTTTCAGTGAGTCAACATGGCAATTGTGCACTGCCCTCAGGGTCTGTGATGGTCTGCTCGGTGGGGCAGAAATAATATTTTTCATTTATGTTATTTTTAGGAGCCCCCTTTGTTATCTTCACAAAGGAAGTAATCTCTGGGCTAAATTTTTAGTCATTGGAGATAGGGCTATGTGTCCAGGGTAAGTCCTGTTTTGCCAAACACAAGGAAGAGCAAAACTTGTTCTAAAAGTAATAGGACACTTGAAAAAGGATTATGTGAAAAAACTCATCTTTTCTGTAGTATCATGACTCCAGGAGCTGGGTCTTCACTTTGTACAAAGCCAGTGACTTGCATAACTGTAAAGAATCTCACAATGAAATAATAAATGTTGCTATTCCTCTACCCTGTGGGGTGGGCACTGGAGGTATCATAGGCAGACTCCCAGTCTGGGATTTCAGATTTCACCCTGCATTGGCAACTTCCAGTTCTGTTGCTTGTGGTTGCCTAAGCAGCCTGAGAGTCTTTGTTTCATGAAGCATGAAACTCCATTTGTAAGCATTAGTGTCCAAAGGGAAAAAGCGAAAGATAACTTAAAATGCTGTGTGTGGTGTACTGGAAAAAAAACACCTATGTAGCAATATTTTAATGAAATTATTTTTTATTAGACCAGGACTATGCAGTGCATGCCATGCACTTTTCTATGAAGCAAGCAAAACAACTTTAAAAAGGTTCCAAAAGTTAATATCCTCAGTTGGGTATGACTAAATATTTGGTGGTGGGTTGGGTTTTTTTCTTGCTGGTTTTGTTCCTTCAAAAATAATTGCGCAGAAGGAAGACTATAGTTAATTTAGGTTTGGAGCTAAAATACTTCATTTGAGTCTTGAAAATATATATTTTTTTTCTTTTTTCTCTGCTTTTCCTCTTTTAACTGTTTGAAACCCTATGTAGCTGAGAGTAATTTGGTTCTCTGGGGAACATTACAGGGGGACAGCAGGACAATGAAAAATGAGAGACATAAGCATTTGTCCTATAACCAGGAGCTTCTAGGTTTTATAGCTATCTCTGAGGGTTGTTTCCTTTCCAATCTTAAGTGTTTCTGGCTTCAGATGTTTTTATAATTATACCCCTGAAGTCATCTGACCATTTAATTTCCATCTTTTATTAGGAAATGCAACTATGTGGGAATCCTGCAAATGAAGTTTTGACAGCCACAGAAATCTAGAGGGCTGGTCATTTGTACTCTGATTTTTCAAGGGCCAGGTATGATTTTCAACCAGATATATTAAATCAGCTAGAGTTTTTTAGGCCTGAATCTGTCATGATTCAGTAGTTTTCGTTTTATGCTTCGCTATAGCAGAGGTCTTAATTTAGGGATTAGTTTAGAAAAATCTCACGGCTTAGTTCCACCATGTTCCTGGCTTACAGCTGGTATGTCCGGTGTGTTCAGAAAGCTGGCAACAAACTCAGAACTGCAGCCTAAGTGTTGCCTGTTGCAGAAAAAGATCAAGAGGCTGGCAGGATGTTTCAAGGGTTTGGGGAAAGCAATGTCCATCTCCACATGGGTATCAGGTACATCATCTTCTCTACGTATAATCCCTGACCGTACTACAGAATTGTTCATATCCTCTGACAAGTTGTTCTAAGGGAAGTCTTTTGGTACCCCTGCCCTGGATACACATCATTGTATTTATGTTTCAGGGTTGTATCTTGAGCTTATATGCAGTTTGATTTTGTCCTTTTGAAAACCAGTTAATTATTTGCAGCTCTTTTCCTGCCCGGACATCTTGTTTAGATAAGTCATCACCCACCTTACAGGTATACCTTACTTTTTTTCTATTTCACTCCTCCAAAAATAATATTTTGGATTTTTAACTGGAAAAAACGGTATGGGAAAAATAAAACAAAAAAAACACAGAAGTGTGATACCAGGAAGTGCATTCCCTGGAAGCTAGGAGCCAAACAGGTCTTCTATTAGAAACAAAGCATTACTGAATAACCAGTTTATCTGTTCAGATGATCAGTTAATAGCAATGTACTTGACTGTGCTCTTGTGTATTTTCTTAATCTGCAAAGATGATCAGCTACTTTGGAAAGGATCTCTTTGGCATGAATCTGGTTTTCTCTTACTCTAGTTTTCAAATAAATAATCAAAAGCTACTTGGAAAATTTTTATGAGAAATTGACAAATGAAATCTAGAATATGTAAATATTCAGTCATTCCTTATTTTTTAATTTTATTATTTTTCTGAATATTTTTCTGCCATATTTTGTTAACAATGTCATACCTTTTTGGACACAGATTTATTCTGGACAATTTTAGGTATTATATCATCCTCTGTGCTATACCATTTTTCATGTTGTTTTCATTATCCTACTTCTTTTCAAACCTTTCTAATATTAAGGAATAGCTAGCTACCAGGTGGCTTCACTTGTGGGGAAAAAAAAAAAAGGGAGAAAAAAGGTTAATTTGGCTATCACTGAACTTCTTCAGTTAATTGGATGTTAAAATTCATGTAATTTGGGTCTAGGAATATATGTGAATTAGTTACCATTATGGTGTAAATATTTATATTTTCTAAAAGTGGTTAGATTAAGGACAGTACAGTTTGGTGGGTTCTGAGTAAAAATATTAGATATTTGAATAAGTATCTGCAACGTGTGGATTCAAGAATATCAACAGAAATTTCATTCTGTTGTTAGAAAGCAAGATTCACATTAAAAAAAAAAGTTCTTTCCTTTTTTTATTACTCGGTACAAACCAGGTTCTCAGTTTCCTTCATGTTTTCTTTCAACACCTTTTGATTTGAAAATGTAAGATGTTAAGATCCACAAGATGAGCTGGAGAATAATTGGGAATTTTCTGTTTCTTAAAAAACCTTTCTTAAATGGCAGTTGTTGTGTTTTTTTTTTTCCCAAATATCCTTTCTATTAATATGTTTGGCGTCTTTTTAATTTTTCAAAAAGAAAGATTAACATAGAGAAGGCAAAAAGAAACAAAAATACCTACTGAAGTGTAAAATCTATATAGTTGTACAGAAACGAACTTTGATAAAAACAAAGAGTAAAAACATACATTTATAATCTTATGGCTGATATGAATCAACACACCCCCCCAGGCTTATGCATACATTGCAATTTTCTGGTCAGGAATACCTCTTCAAGACAAATTCATGGCTTGCATGAAGAGATATAGATCCATTGGTTTCGTTTATTATCACTGCTTTGGTTTACCCAGCTAAGAAGATGAAAGTCGTGTAGTTGGTAGTAAATTCTGAGGGGAGACAAGACCAACTAGCAATGGGACACTGGTTTCACTTTCCTTCATAGTGGTCCAGTTCATAGTGTACTTTTTACCTTCTTACCTATCTGAAACACCTTATTTTATGCGTCTTTCAACCAAAATATTAGCAACATAAAAGCTAATAGCTGCATTTTTAGGGAATCTTTATACTCTCTCTCTGCATAAATGAACAAATGCATTCAAGATTTAGTTTACTAATATTGCATATTAGTAAAACTATAGTAAAGTTATCATATCTTCAATAAACAGCTAGAAAATAGAACAGATGATGAGGCATGCTAACAACTAATTTTCAATTTTAACAAAAATCTACCATGCCTTTATAGCCCAATTTACATTTCATTATAATATATCACTGACCAAAAAAATTGTTTTTCTCTACTTCAGAAGTGCAGTTATTAAAAATCATTCACATGGCATTGTGAAGAACATCTATACAGCCATTTCAACCAGAATAGTACTGAAAACCTTAGAAAACCACTAACAATATGAATTGTTTCTGTGGCACTGGTTCATACCTTGAGCCACTCTGGCATACTGCTGAAAATATGAGGTATGTTTTCAGCTTCTACTCTAAAGAAAAAACACACTGATGCTAAAATGATTTTTAGAGAAATATGTCATTGAATCAGCAGTATACTGAGTTCTGTGCATTTTTAAGGTTAATCAGACCCCGAACTACAGTGCTCATACAAAACCTTTAGAGCTTTACAACAAATCAGTGTAGACTAATTATCAAATAATAGAAGGAAAATAACTTATCCTGCAAACTGGGATTGATGTCCACATTTATAAACAGTCATAGATTAATAATATTAGTCCTGCCTTTTCAATTTATTTTCAGTTTATTGCCAAGTTTTTGTTTTTGGCAAAAATGCTCCCTGTGAAAATAATTAGATTTTAAACTGATGTATATATTAGAGAAAAAAGACTCCTCTAATATGGAATTCTTCCATTCATTAAAACTTTTTTCAATCAAAAATTTAGTAAAAACGTACAAATTTTAAGAAGAAACACTCAGGATATGCCCACAATATATGTGCATCTGTGGCCACTCATACGCGATATTTTAAGGTGGATAATACACGTTTCAGTAAAATATTGTAAGATATATATATTCAGAATATAGTACTTTTTCCATTTGTTTTAAAGACACAGTAATTTATTCAAGAAAAAACAAAACAAAACAAACCAACAACCTAATATCAGTGGTGTTTTATGACAACCAAAGGGGAAAAATAAAATCTATTTATTTATAAATATGGTGCATACAGAAGAGCAGTAGAGGAAATTCTTTCTACAAGCAGCACGACACTTGCTCTCTACTGCTTTGATGAGTCCAAACATAGGCTATTTTTGCAGAATCAACCATTAAATATCTCTATAAAGCTATCAAATACCAGATACCATTGCTGGACACTTTGTCAGCCTTTTATGTTAGACTCAGATTTTCTCTTTGGTGTGGTATCATGTGTGAGTAGAGTGTATATCCTGTCTGCATATCACCCTCCAAAAGAAGCGTGCTGAAGTCCAGGGCTGTTTTGGTTGAATTGTGATTCAGAATTCAAGGAAATTCAAATTTCACTAGGACTTCAGTCTTGCTTACTTGAGAACATGCCAAAAGTATTAATATTACAGGTTTTATTCTATCTTCAGATCTAATAGACACAATTCATACCTCTACTGATGCCAGGGAAAGCCATGGTTAATTCAACCTCATGGGGTTTTGTGCATTTCCGTTCATAACAGGTTTTATATAGTCAGTATGTGAAGAAAAAGGAAAAAAACACACATCTAAATCTTCTGGTGTTGACATAGTTTTAATGGAAATATATTTCTATCTCTGTAAAAAGAACTAAAGACTTGGCTAAAACACTGCTGTGAAAAAGGAAAATTTGAAACAGTTATGTGGTTCTTTTTTTAATCAATGCTTATTAACTGGTATTAATAGAAATTGTGTGCAAACAAAAAATAGTGAATAAATCCATAAGGAAGGTAATGTCTGCAGAGCTTAACTAATAAACGCAGTTTTAAATGAAAACTGGAATGATATTAGTCCTGAATTGAATGGTTATTAAAAGCATGTTGACAAAAATATCTGTATATTTTTCCACACATTTAGTAGAACAATAAAATAATAGCTATAAATTGAAACATTGCCTTTTCTTTCAAATTGAAAAGTATCCAAGTACCAGCAGAATCTTCTTGAAGTCAAATAAGTATTTTTTAAATAATTAACAGTGAATTATAAATCTAATTATCAGCAAAAATCTCAGTAACAGGAGAAAGTCAGAGTGAAACACTACATAACTGCTCCTTCCATAGATGGATTTTCAGGAACATTTTTTTCTTTTATGTAACAGTTGTTTTGGTGATCTACTTCTGTAGTTTCATGGGAAACCCGCATCTTGTTAGGCTTGCCTTTCCCTTCAGTTTTCAAAAATAAGAAGAAAATGAGGAAAGAAATGCAATTGTAAACCCTTGGCTTTTCTTCCAACATAGGTTGCTAATTTGCTGATTTTCTATCCTTATCTTTTTGCACTTTATTAGTAGTCTGAAGGGTGTTCAGATATAATGGAATTTTCAAAGCCAGATCTGGAGCATGCACAATTTTTGTTCTTAGGCCTGTTTATTGTAAAACTTCTGGCAAAATGGAACTGGTGTTTTACAGTATTATGGAGTATAATTTCTATGTTATATTGGTGGAACTGCTGTGTAAAATCTGTTATGCATCAACAAGATCCTTGCTTCCATGTCATGTAAAAATACTTGAAAATATACATGTGACAGGCAAATCCTGACAAAGGGGATATTAAATGTATGTCTGCTGCAGAGTGACAAAAAAATCAATTGCCCAAGTTGGTATAGTGACATAGGAGACCAGATTTCTCAACAGTGACATCTGTGCCCTTAGTAATAATTTCTATAAGTCACAGAGGAAGCACTTACTGCCTCTTAGTGGGAAGACAAAACCCTGCCCAATGTGTGGTAACAAATGTGTAACATGGGGCAGCCCTTGGAGTTCCTTTGGGAGAGGGCAAGAGAACGCACCATGTCCTCTCGCAAAATTATTGCTGCACCTCCGGAGAGACAAAATTAATAATTTTATAAGTATTTTTTTCTCCTACCACACACTGAGTAGCATTGCAGTTGTTTTTTTTCTCAGACCTAAAAATCCTTTACACTCTGAAAGAACTCACTTTGTGAATTTCAGAAAGGGATTAATGCCTGTGAATAGTCAGTTCCAGTGGAAAGCATCACACAGCTAAACAGCACTTTGTTCTATACATCATTACAGCTTCTTTTGTGGTGGTTAGTATCTGTGTGGCACTTTTCATCCTTGGAAGATTGAAAACATAGAGACAATAATTAATCTCCCCTGCACTGCTATGAGGTAAGTAAACACTGTTAATTCTATCTGATGAATGGGTATTCCTGGTCAAATTGAAGTTGGTGAGTCATAATTTCACCTATGGAATCTGAGAGGTTTGTTTACATGTGAAGTTTGCAACACCTCAACTATATCAGCTTAAGGTTAAAAAAGGTCCAAGCTCTAAAGTTCATATAGGTGAACTGGTATAAAAACATTTCTGCTGGAACAGTTTATTCATATTTTATTACTGTGGTAGAAGAACTATTATAGTTACGCAGCAGCATCCATGCTACTATCTGTAATGATTGCACTAGTTTGGTTAAGAAAAATTCGTACATAACTCTAATAATTTTTGTAAGCATGGAAACAAATACAGACCTGGCCCTTAAAAAATCATATAGCAATGAAAAAGTCTGCCAGCTTTCTCACTTTCCTGTCTTTACTATCTTTTGTTTGCAATCTAACAATTTTTTTGTAATCCCAATTGTGCTGTGCCTCACTGTGTCTGCACTTTTCTACATTTTGGAATAAGTGGGTGAGAATACAACCAGCTGAGTTGGTTTCATGCAACTACTTTGTCATTGTTATATTTCGATGAGTAATCTGTGCTGGTGGGGTGGAAAATACGCTCAGGAATTATGCTTCTCCAGTCTCAAGTAACAAGAGAATAGTGGCCATGAGCTACCTCCAAATTGCAAGTTGCAGTTCCATTTGAAGATACAGTATTTTGAGGAATTATAGGTAGCTCTACAGCATTCATGTAAGTATTTCACCCGAGTTAGGAGAAAGACTATGAAGGATTGCAGTGCTTTGGTTCAGCCTGCAAGGAGGAGGCAGCTCTAACTATATGGTTCAGAACAGCTCTCCTGCTTGCTTATATTAATCCCAAAATAAGAAGGAGAGGAGGAGTCTGCTTTATAGAATACAGCTTTCTTGCTTTGTGAATAGCTTTGATATCAGTTAAGTGTAATTTTTTTTTTCATAAGGTGAAGGTGGGAGACTCCTATATTGTATCTAGTTTGCAGGTCATATGGATGCCCTGGTATGCTGATAGACTTTTCCAGACCTGTTGAATGCAAGCCCAGCTTCCTGTGCCTCTAAGCTGCCATTTGATGGGAACACAATAATGGAGGGGATGGCACAGGCAATTGTGGCACATCCAGACCTTGTCCTGCCATGAACTCAGTCAGGACACGCACTTCCACAGTTTCATTATAACCTTATTGGCCTAGGATCCAGCAGGATGTCCAAACCCTAAACCTCAGAAGTCATAGTTCCACATGGCTCCACAGCTGCCACATAGTTTCAAACCCTTCAATGCCATATGTCAGTGCTATTACCATTATATTAATAGAACAGGATGAAAAAGTAAAATTTAGATTCAATGTCAAAAAGATTTAAAAAATCTTCCTAGGCATATATTTTTACCTCTGAATAGATACTAGCTGAACAATCATGTCCAGTTTCCTCAACATAATTTGAAAATTTAATTCTGGTTTGATTTGGATCTTGCCAGATATATTCTTCCACTATGGTAATGATAGAGGATATCACAAATTAGCACTACTTTTTTCTTACTCTGAAGCATTTCCATTAATCATTCAGTTCTCTAGTTGCATGAATATTTAGCTGTCTGATGCATTTTTTAAGAGATTGACATATCTGAAAACCATTATAAACTTTAGCTTTCTAACTGTAATGATGTTTAAGATGAAGATTGTTCATGACAAGATGAAGAACATTCATGACAAG
This sequence comes from Hemiprocne comata, assembly GCA_020745705.1. Taxonomy (NCBI): domain Eukaryota; kingdom Metazoa; phylum Chordata; class Aves; order Apodiformes; family Apodidae; genus Hemiprocne; species Hemiprocne comata. Next base: position 76,968,514 of record CM036587.1, on the reverse strand, counting down.
TTCTCCTTGAAGAACAACCACCACTGATAGAACAAATTCCTTTGCCCTTTTCTGGTATTTGAATTACATGTTGCTTTCACTTTTTGTCATAGCTGGGTGTCAACCAATTGGCTGCCTCCCAGCTTTTGTTAGCAGCTTTCTGTATTTTGGTAAGTCAGTTTCTTGGCAAAATTTCTTGGATGATTGAATCCTCATCAGAGAGGAGGAAAAAAAGATGTATGCTTCAAGTAACCTAGGTCTCCTCCTAGATAAGTAAAGTAGCTATGTGTTCTGTTTATCAGGATGGCAGACCTCAGCAACAGATGCTTCTCTACTACCTTGCTTACTGAACATCAGCTATTGCCTAGAGCTAGGCTTCAAAGAGTTGAATAGAGCATGAGAAACTGCAATAGCAAGGCTGTAGGCAGCACAAGATTAGTTTTACTTTGTGAGAGGGGGACGGGGAAGAGAAAGCAGGCCTTTAACCTCAATTTTCTACTAAAATAGGTCATGAGTTACTTACATCTGCATGGAGCTAATGGACAGATACAGAAGCTAAGATTCATCAATAACAGCAACATCTGGCATTTCTGCTTTCAAATCCTGGGGAGAGGTAAATTAACCCGTTTAATTATTTTGCACTGTATTCCCCTCCTCCTCTTTTCCATAACTCCAGGCAGACTTCTCCCTGGTATGTAGTTAGAAACTATGCAAGGAAGGACTTAATTGTAACTATTTTGTATTTTGCAAAACAAAGAATAAAATCATAAGAGGTGAAAAAACAAATAACTTGCACTGTAACCAAGCAAAAAAAGGAGAATTCATCTTCTGTGAAACATGAAATAAAGAACTTACTCTGGAAATGTATTGGGCTCTTCCTGACTTATGAAACAGTGCAGCCCTAGGGCCTTTTCTCTGTTTTCTGACCCATCAAGTATTTTATCACAAAATAATTTTAGCTTTATTGAATATGAAACGAAAAGAGCAGCATAGGGAGGTAATATAAAATTATCTAAAGCCAGGAAAAAAACCCACCTAACAGTCAAGTTCAAGCCTTAGGACTTACCATGTTTACAGAAAGCTTTTTCAGATCGATAGGCTGCATAGAATTGTTACCTCAAAGTAAGACCATTCCAGACTTTCTTCTCTTTCATTTGTGTTTTCCTCCTTCATGTGTTGTTTACAGTTGTTTGTGTACGAGTACTGAGGCAGCCAAGTTTGCTTGATCTGGCTTTTAAACAGTTGTTAAATATATCATGTCCTCCTTCCCACTAAATAGCAGTAGTTAAAGGAAAAAAATATGTTTTGTTCAGGATTCATAACAATATCAGGCTGTGCATTCAAGGAATGATTTTGTTTTGTAATTGCTTTTTCATGGTCCTCAGAGGTATTCCCTGGAATAACATAGTTCAATTGCAAGGCAAGTATGCAAAACCAGAGCTCAAAAACATGTATGTGCTACTTATATAGTAGACTATGACTACAAAATTATTTTTATTTTCTTAGGTTTTTTTCATCAGGAAAACCATACCACCCTCAATAATTGGTACTAACAAATGACCTTTTAAAAAGGGCACCCCAATTTTTCAAAAGCACAAATACTCTTCCTGTTGGTGGGTAAGTCAATGAGAAATACCTTACCCATTTACAAAAATATCTACTTCTACATTACTAAGTTTGTCTTCTCTTATACAAACTTAAAGCTTTTATTCCCAAACCCATTTCAAATTGTTTCCATGTTTTACCTGAGTAAGACTCAGAAAGAGGAAGAAAGTTGTTGAGGTTTGGGTTTTTTTGTTGTTGTTGGCTTTTTTTTTGGGGGGGGGGGAGCAGTGTAGCTTTTTAGGAAATGCAGAGCCATTCACAAAATAAATACATAAATTCCTAGGAATCTGGATTGATCTGTGGAATAGATACTATCAAAGAGGTAGAACTGTAGATCAGAAAGTAAGATATTTTTGAGGAAAGGACCTAATGCTAAGTAAAAAATGCAAGCAGCAGTTCCACAGAACATAAAAAAAGTTTTCATTTATGTAGTCTGCCCCATGCATTAGGACTGCCTCTGTTAAGAACAAGAGGAAGGTAATTGTTGTGGGAGATTCTCTTTTGAGGGGAACTGAGGGCTCTATATGCCAGCCAGACCCTACCCTCAGGGAGGTCTGCTGCCTCCCTGGGGCCTGGGTTAGTGATGTTACCGAGAAACTCCCAGGCCTGGTGCAGCCCTCTGATTACTATCCACTAGTGGTCATGCAGGTGGGCACTGATGAGGTTGCCAAGGCAAGTCCTAGGGCGATGAAAAGGGATTTCAGAGGACTAGGCCGAATGCTTGTGGGATCAGGAGCACAAGTGATCTTTTCCTCAGTTCCTTCAATGGCAGGAAAAGCTGAAAGGACTAGGAAAACACAACTGATTAATGAATGGCTTAGAGGCTGGTGCTGTCAGATGAACTTTGGGTTTTTCAATCATGGAGATGTTTACAGGGCATCAGGTATGTTAGCGAATAATGGAATAGAGCTATCAACAAGGGGGAAAAGGATTCTTGGCCAGGAGTTGGCAGGACTCATTGAGAGAGCTTTAAACTAGACTTGAAGGAGGTAGGGGACTCCTGAATGGCTTGATGTACAGGACCCTGGGCCTGCTGGCATTGAATGGGAAGACCCTGTCCTGCAGGAGAAAAACAGTACTAGGGCAAGAGTTAGCAGGGCTCATTCACAGAGCTTTAAACTAGATTCAAAGTGGGAGGGGGTTGTAGCTGGGTTTGAACTAGTGGGGCATCGTTCTAGTATTAATGAAGACCAGAAGGCCTCCCACCTCCCAAGGGTGCCACCAGCGTGCTCAGCTCGCTCCCTGGAATGCCTGTACACCAATGCATGCAGCATGGGGAATAAACAGGAGGAGTTAGAAGTCTGTGTGCAGTCTAAAGGTTATGATCTGGTGGCAATTACAGAGACATGGCGGGACAGCTCACATGACTGGAATGTGGCCATGGATGGCTATGTCCTTTTTAGGAAAGCCAGGTCAGTGAAGCGAGGTGGTGGAGTTGCTCTTTATGTGAGAGACCAACTAGAATGTATTGAGTTCTCTCCAGGGGCCGATGAGGAGCAAGTGGAAAGTCTATGGGTATGAATTAAGGGGCAGTCTGGCATGGGTGATACAGTTGTGGGGGTCTATTACAGACCTCCTGATCAGGACGAGGGAGTTGATGAGGCTTTCTACAAGCAGCTGAAAGCAGCCTTGCAATTACAGGTCTCAGTCCTCATGGGGGATTTTAACTACCCCGATATTTGCTGGAAAGCCTACACAGCCAGCCATTCACAGTTTAGGAGGTTCCTTCAGTGCATTGATGATGACTTCTTAATGCAAATGGTGGACAAACCAACTAGGAGAGGAGCACTGCTGGATCTCATACTCTCCAACAAGGAGGGTCTGGCTGAAGCAGTGGTGGTCAATGGCAGCCTTGGCTGCAGTGATCACGAGATGGTAGAGTTCAGGATTCTGTGTGGGAGAATAGAATACCTAGCAAGACCACAACCCTGGAGTTCCGCATGGCCAACTTTGGCCTCTTCAAACAATTGTTAAGGGAAGTCTCATGGGAAAGGGTATTAGGTGGTAAAGGGGCTCAAGATAGTTGGTCAACATTCAAGGACCACTTCTCCCAAGCTCAGGATCAGAGCATTCCAATGAGTAGGACATCAAGTAAGGGAACCAGGAGACCAGCATGGTTAAACAAGGAACTGCTGGGCAAACTCAAGTGGAAAAAGAGAATCTATCGATTATGGAAGGAGGGGCTGGCCACTTGGGAGGAATATAGGACTGTTGTCAGAGGATGTAGGGAGGCAATTAGGAAAGCTAAGGCCTCCTTGGAACTTAATCTTGCAAGTGAGGTCAAAGACAATAGAAAGGGCTTCTTCAAATACATTGCAGATAAAACTAACACTAGAGGCAATATAGGCCCACTGCTGATTGAGGTGGGTGCCCTGGTGACAGAAGATATAAAGAAGGCAGAGGTACTGAATGCCTTCTTTGCCTCTGTCTTTAATCCTGCAGACTCTCCCCAGGAGCCCCAGATCCCTAAAGCCCCCAAAGAAGTCAGGATGAAGGAGGAGTTTGCTTTGGTAGATGAGGTTAGGGATCAGTTAAGCAATCTGGACATCCATAAATTGATGGGTCTGGATGAAATGCACCTGCGGGTGCTGAGGGAGCTGGCGGAGGTCATTGCTAGGCCACTCTCCATCATCTTTGGTAAGTCCTGGGCAACAGGAGAGGTGCCTGAGGACTGGAGGATAGCAAATGTCATGCCAGTCTACAAAAAGGGCAAGAAGGAGGACCCAGGTAACTATAGACCGGTCAGCCTCACCTCCATCCCTGGAAAGGTGATGGAACAACTTATTCTTGGCACTATCTCTAGGCATATCAAGGTTGAGGGGGTCATTAAGAGCAGTCAACATGGTTTTACCAAGAGGAAGTCATGTTTGACCAACCTTATAGCCTTCTATGAGGAAGTAACTAGGTGGATAGATGATGGTAGGCTGGTAGATGTGGTTTATGTGGTTTATCTAGATTTCAGTAAAGCATTTGACACTGTCTCCCACAGCATCCTCGTAGATAAACTGAGGAAGTGTGGTCTTGATGATCAGGTAGTGAGATGGATTGTGAATTGGTTGAAAGGAAGAAGTCAGAGAGTTGTGGTCAGTGGGACAGAATCTAGTTAGAGGTCTGTGACTAGTGGAGTCCCTCAGGGGTTGGTACGGGGACCAGTACTGTTCAATATTTTCATCAGCGAGCTGGGTGAGGGAACAGAGTGCACTGTCAGCAAGTTTGCTGATGACACTAAACTGGGAGGAGTGGCTGACACACCAGAAGGCTGTGCTGCCATTCAGCGAGACCTGGACAGGCTGGAGAGTTGGGCAAGGAGAAACTCGATGAAATTCAACAAGGGCAAGTGTAGACTCTTGTATCTGGGGAAGAACAACCCCATGTGCCAGTACAGGTTGGGGGCTGACCTGCTGGAGAGCAGTGTAGGAGAAAGGGACCTGGGGGTCCTGGTGGACAGGAGGATGACCACCAGCCAGCAATGTGCCCTTGTGGCCAAGAAGGCCAATGGCATCCTGGGGTGCATTAGAAAGGGTGTGGTTAGTAGGTCAAGAGAGGTTCTCCTCCCCCTCTATTCTGCATTGGTGAGGCCGCATCTGGAGTATTGTGTCCAGTTCTGGGCCCCACAGTTCAAGAAGGACAGGGATCTGCTTGAAAGAGTCCAATGCAGAGCCACAAAGATGATTAAGGGAGTGGAACATCTCCCTTATGAGGAAAGACTGAGGGAGCTGGGCCTCTTTAGCTTGGAGAAGAGGAGACTGAGAGGCGACCTCATGAAAGTTTACGAATATGTTAAGGGGGAATGTCAGGATGATGGAGCCAGGCTTTTTTCAGTGACATCCAGTGATAGGACAAGGGGCAATGGGTGCAAACTGGACCATAGGAGGTTCCATGTAAATATCAGAAAAAACTTTACTGTGAGTGACAGAGCACTGGAACAGGCTGCCCAGAGAGGTTGTGGAGTCTCCTTCACTGGAGACGTTCAAAACCTGCCTGGACAAGTTCCTGTGTGATGTACTTTAGGTGACCCTGCCTGGCAGGGAGTTGGACTAGATGATCTTTCGAGGTCCCTTCCAACCCTTAGGATTCTGTGATTCTGTGATACAAAAACAAGCCTATCTAATTGATATTCTGCTAAAGGAAAGGGAAAAACATCTTGTAAAGATTTAGCATTGAGCTAACAGTATTTTTATACCTGTAACTTCATTGTGTAGTTAGTGTGAAGTATAAAATATATATAATGATACTAACATAAATTTTAAAATATGGAATATATATTCAAGTGAAATTTCTTTCTTCAACTGCAGATAATAAATATCACTATCTGAAAAAATAAAACCCCTTCATGTCAGACAGACATAGTGGATTTTTTTTATTTTTTTTTTTAATTGACCATTCCATGTTTTCTTCAATGAAGAGAACATACTAAAGTCTTGTGGAGAGTGTCAATGTAAAGCGGTGGAATTTTTATGTCATCTTGGTTATTCTCTATCCCTGGAAAGTGTCTAAGCCATGTTTCTTGTAAGACCAGAATATTACTATGTACAAAAAGATGTTGGGCAGGCAGTGAGAAGGAGACCAAGGGAGCTATCATTCTTGACTGAATTTTATTTTATTTCAAGAAATCTATTTAGGAATGAAATCAACTTTAGCTCCTTCTAAGCTCCTGGTAGGCAAGAGGGAGAGCCAGCACAACCAACAGATATGAGACATCAGATGGAAACCAAAGACGAACACATCTCTTTCTCTCTACACATTGTATGGAGATCTAGTGGATGCTCCTATATTTCCCTCTTGTAGAAAGAGTTCAAGATCTGTCTTGCTATCTGTGTTTCCCTTAGTCCTAACACATGGAATATTTTATGTGAAACAAGTTTTTCTTGAGATTTCTCTGGACATTTTGTGATTCTCAGTTTATGTTCTTCTGTCTTCATGATAAGCTGTGGTAGTGAGTTGCAACTGGTATATCTTTTGAAAAATGTATAAATATCCTTATTTGATTAAAATGTTTTGCTTTGTTTTACTCTGTGGTTTTGACAAAGAACTACATCTGTCTGAAATCTGCCAGTGTGCTAGATTTTGAGCCTATCTTGGAACATCTTGCCATAAATTCTCTTGTTACCCCCAGGGAATAAGCAGAGAACTCAGCTCCCATGTACATTGTTCATTGGAGAACTTCATTGACACATCAACCCCACATTGGGTAAAAAATAATGACAGCATGAAATAATGATTGAATTTATTCTTGCTAATGGAGTTCTATTTCTCTGTGCGCTGTGGGGGAAAAAGGAGGCAATAATGATATTTCTTTTTTAAAGTATGCTGTGATGATTTATCCATTGGAATTCACCTCTGCAGTACTTTCTTCTTATCTGCATATAAGATCAGTGGGGTATGAACCATAGACTTCCAGTGAATGTATGATTCCTTATGAGGAAGAGGTTAAAATATTAGGCAACAATATATAGGATCAAATATATATTTTCCCAATTAATCTGCTCTAAAAAGTGCTCTGATATTATAGTTGTGTGTGTGCTGTGCTGGTATTTCTGCATAATATAACCCATATTGTTTTTAATAGGATTGATGATGGCCCTTTTTTCATCCACTCAATTACTGCACTACACCATTTAAGAATGTTTTTACTTTGTTCTTACTACACAGGGTATGTTGTTCTTCATTCTCTGCCTGTATAAATGGATAACAAGAGAGAAGCAGGCACAAAGAGAAAGACAATAATTTTTACAATTTAATCTAAAGAGTAGGAAAAATAATTCAGAAACCTCAATGAAAGTAATGTATATTACTTTGAGTAAGACAGTTTCATTGGAGCACAGCAGTAGAAATAGTAATTCTCAGTTCTGGCAATGTGATTTTCCACCTCCAGCTGAAGACAAATACAAGCAAGGGCCTGGCCCTAGAGTCCCACTTGTGTTTTGAGATCATGAGCTTACATCGAAATCTCAGGCTATATTTCAGGGGAAGTTTCTAGCCTTCACGTGGAGAAAAGCTTAAAAATACAAACTTGTACTAGCTGTTCAGACAGACACTGTACAATGAACACTTGACTATGCAGAAAACCAAAAAATCAGAATAAGCATAGACTTCAGGAACCTCATGAGGTTCAACAGGGCCAAGTGCAGGGTCCTGCACCTGATCTAGGGCAACCAGAGATATCAATACTGGCTGGGGAAAGACATGCTAGAAAGCAGCCCTGCAGAAAAAGAGCTGGTGGTACTATTGGATCAAAAGCTGGACATGAGCCACTAATGTGCAATTGCAGCCCAGAAGGGCATCAAAAGAAGCAGGGAGGATTGGCTGATACACCTGAAGGCTGTGCACCCATTCAGCGAGATCTAGATAGACTAGGATGACTAACATGAACCTCATGAGGTTCAACAAGAGTAAGTGTAGAGTCCTGCATCTGGGGAGAAAAAACACCATGCAACGATATTAGGGGTTGACCTGCTAGAAAGCAGCCCCATGGAGAAGAACCTTGGGGTCCTGGTACACAACAAGGTATCCATGGGACAGCAATGTGTCCTTGTGGCCAAGAGAGCTAATAGTATCCTGGGATGCATGAAGAACAGTGTGGCCAGCAGGTCAAGGGAGGTTCTCCTCCCCCTCTACTCTGCCCTAGTAAGACCACATCTGGAGTATTGTGTCCAATTCTGGGCTCCCCAGTTCAACAGAGACAGGGATATGCTGGAAAGCGCCTAATGGAGGGCTACGAGGATGATTAAGGGACTGGAACATGTCATACAAGGAAAGAGAGAGAGAGACCTGGGGCTGTTTAGTCTTGAGAAAAGAAGACTGAGAGGGGACCTTATTAATGTAGAGAAATATCTGAAGGGTGGATGTCAAGAATGGGCCAGTGTCTTCTCAGTGGTGCCCTGAGATAGGGGAAACAGCACCAAGTTACAAAACAGGAAGTTCCACCCCAACATGAGGAAAAGCTTCTTTACTGTGAGGGTGATGTAGCACTGGAACAAGCTGCCCAGAAAGGCTACAGAGTCTGCTTCTCTAGGGACTTTCAAGACCCGCCTGGATGCATTCTTGTGTGATCTGCCCTAGGTGTTGCTGCTGCAGCAGGGGGGTTGGACTCGATGATCTTCAGGGGTCCCTTCCAACCCTTATGATTCTATGATTCTATGAACTTTAAAAAATCATGTCTTAATTAAATCCACAGTACTGCAGAACATTTCTTCCCTAGCATCCAGAACATATTTGAATGTTGCGCTAAGAAAACACTCCAAGTCATGATAATACTGTGATGTTAAAAAAATTATAATTCCAGATAAAAGTATTGTCCCCTTACTTTAGCCATTCCATTTCAGTTTTCTAAGCTTCTTCTAGGCTAAAGATAGACATCTTGAGACTTCACTAGTGGGGGAATCTCAGTAATTCAGGCAAGAAAATTAACTTTTAAGCATTTATGGTTGAAATGAAACCGCAACTTTTTCCAGAAGGAAACACCAGACCAAAACCGTTGTAGACTGCACTAGACTGCATCTATCAAAAAATGTCATATTCTGTCATGAAGTGCAAACCTCATTATAGATTTGAAATTACATTATATAATTATACTTAAGTTTTTTTGTGATGTTTATAATGTTGAAGATCTAATTGTACTACAAGTAAAATATTACAAATCTTTACAATTATTGAACTTCAATACAGAGCTTTTACTAATTACTTGAAATTAATGCTGAGCTCAGTTTCTATAAAGAAGTGTCTAGTCCCCACTGCAAGTTAAGAAAGATCACAGTCTCAAAATTTACATAATCTATCTCTATGGCACAAATTAATTTTTAATCTATACACATTTTAAAGAATTAGACAGATAAGGACCCTTTGCAAATAACGTTTAAGTTTTCATGTCAATAAGAATTATTAACTTAATTTTACCTGTTTGGACTACTTGGAGTTGAAAATACAATGCTTGTACCATTTTTTTTTTTCAGAGTAAAACACAATAAACAACCCATTACGCTGGGGGAGAGAAGCAGCTTTGTTTTTGTTTTATATAACCTTATTCTCTTTAAAAATAATTTTAGTTTATTTTACAGTTCCCTGCAATCAGATTTAATGTTGAGCTCTGATTAAAAATCAATCATTTTAAATCTGTATGGCTGAGACTGTAGGAATAGGTGAAAGTGCCTATCCATTTTGCAGCTGAGCCTGGCTTATCTGAGTTAGAAACATAATTTTCTGTTTCAGCATAGACACACTCAGAGAAAAAAAAAATGCTCATGGTTCAATAAAGGCTGAGAACTCATCAGTGATGTAAGGCATCTTCTCAGGCGCATGGCTCCTCTCCTGTGTCCTGAGGACTGCAGTAGCATTCCTTCCCATTCCTCATATTTAGGTGACAGAATATCAAGATTTTCCCCTCTCTGCAGCCAATTGTAAGGCAGTAAAAGGTGATGCAGTTAGGTGTAAATGTAGGCTGAGAGGTTTAATTTCAATTCCATTAGCTTTGCCATCTGTTTCATCTCAGTAGTACAAGGTACTGACAGATGGGGATTCTGCTCTTGAGTTCATGCTGTTAAACACAGAGCCATTGGCTAATAAACCTACTGCCATTTATGATCAAAGTAATGGTAAGACCCTTCTACTCCCCAGCTAGAGATGTAGGGTCTACCAAGTAAGATCTATGATACCTACATCCTTTCACTGGCTCATCCCAAAGAGTGGAAGGAGATGGGTTTTCTGCATATCTGGCCATAAATACTGCAGGATCTCACACTCTGGAGCCTGACATGACTAAATAGTAATTCCTGTCCGGTGTTGAGTCCAGGCAAGAGGTTTGGCTGGGTCTGCTTACAATGCACAGATCCTCTTGATGTACCTAGGAGTCTTGAGCTGAGCAAGGAGTATTTCTTTTTATTTCACTTTCTTAGTGACTCTGCCACAGGTGTGAGCTGAATGATTAGAAGTAAAGCACTGTTAAACCAGTTTTGTGAGTTATACTTATTCTAAGGGGCTTGTCTCAGATAAGTTGTTGCTAAACACATGAAGTTGACTGCCTCGCAGATCTGAGATTCATTTATCCAAGCGTATTTGTTGTGTGCTACATTGTAATCACTCTAGGATCCTTTTCTACAGTCAGTAAAGAGAAATAAATGCTTCCAGGGAATAACTGACTTAATGCTATAATAGACATCGAGATACAAATAAATAATACTATTTATCTTAATTGACATAAAAATGGCTTTATTTCAGTAAAAATAACAGCATATTTCACATGAAAACTTGCACTATTTTTCAGATTATTACTACACATTCTAAAATAAATAGTTTAAAACCAGTTTTTTATTCCATATCCACACAGCATAAATTACTTCACCTATGTTACTCCAATTGTGGAATCTGAGAGAGAGACTCATGAAGATGCTTACTTGTTTGGCAGCTAGAGGAAGAGATCTGATGTCTCCCAGGGCATGAAGTGCCGGGCACTGGGTCAAGGCTGGCTGTAGCCCTCTGCTGTTCCTGGGGAATCTGCTCTCCTGTTAGATTTCTTTGCAGATGGAGCCACACTCAGAAGCACCTGCCCTGTTTCAGTACAAAGCTGCCTGTCCTTGGGCCTCAGCTGGAACTGGCTGATAGATTATGTCTAAAAATATCTGTGTGTTGGTGTTGAAAAAAAGTATGCAATAGCAATCAGTCTTGCCTAGTGTGTGAATGGGCAGATGTGGGCTCTCAGAAAAACTGAGTTTCCTTCCTGTTAGGATAGCAAGTAACGGGAAGCATAGTACTTCCAACTAATTTCTAGACCTCAACAAAGCTGATAGAGAGGCTTGAAACCAACAAGATATCAGATTTCCCTAGTGCTAGTTTATTTAAAACAGACAAACAGCAAAAACAATTCTGACGATTATACCCTTACACAACATAAGGCACCTGGAGACAATACTTCCTGAAAAGAAAATGCAGACTATTTAATTAAACATAAGAAGACCTCAGATTGAATCTGCTCAGATATTTTTATGAAAATAATCCTGCTGGTAGAATAGCAAAGGAAAAGAAGATAGATGCTCCTATAAGGAAAGTACAGACCATTTGTATAGTTTTATGCAGTTCTGTACTCCTAACAGGGATCCATGTATGGATCACAAAGGAAGAGGAAACCTGCATCACTGAGATAGGAGTCTGATAAAAATGACCTCCCAGGTACTTCACTAACTGATTGCTGCAATTGCTGTGAATTAAGTTACTGCTAATTACTGTGGTTGCAATTCTAATTTTTTTTTTCCAGACTATTTGCTACAGATACTAGTATTTACTACAAATGTTAGTTCTATTTCTCTCTCCCTTTTTTGCTTCAATGTGAATACTTTTCTATGAGATCTGAAAAAAAATCCCAAAATACCTTTTAAATGGTTTTCTAATGATTTTTTATCTCAGAATCTGTGTGTGTACCAAAGAAAGAGAGTACAGTACAATATGCTCATATCACACACCATATTTGTCAGATTTCTTGGAAAGGTAAAATACATTATTAACTGTAAGTCCTTACAAACAAGAGTGTTTTTGCAAGTATTCTTTTTGTGTAATTTTTTCTAGATGTGATAGAAATACTTTTGCAAGATTTTTTTCTACTGTATATGTTTATACAATTTTTTCCATAGTAGCAGGTTTGTCTTACTCCTTTAATCTGTAGATTTAGCTGCACTCAAGTCTGTTCCATCTCTTAAAATCTGTAGATAGGATCTTTTCTTTCTTTCTTCAGTGTTGTTGATTGGTCTTTCCCCCCCCTAGCATAAAAGGTAGCAGGGTATTTTCACATTTTCCTACAGATCTCCCTTAGAATTTTGTTTGAGCTCATTCTCTTCTGTTGGACACAGTAGAGTATACCATTCCCACACTACGTGCCCATAAACAGTCCCATGCCTATAAGCAGTCCCTTGCTCGTATGAATTGTCTCTGAGAATTCCCCAGTAAGCCAAGATCAGCTTCCAATTCTGTTCTGAAATCCAGACATAGGAATGTCTGTTACACATTTCACTTTTGTGCCTCCACTTCATTGTGATAACACGATAATAATTCACTCATTTAATAAATCTGAGGCCTTGTATTACTTTAAAAAATCTATATTAAATGATGCTATTCTATTGAAAAAAAATGCTAAGGAGTAAAGGAAATCTTTGAAAAAAACAATAAACTGCTAATGGACTTCTCCTGGAAAAATGGCCCAGTAAAAGGAGCAATTTTCAGAGGCAGTTCATGAAGGGACAAAAATATTGTCATGGACGAGTAAAGTTCTGACCCAAAACAAAATGGAAATACCATCCCAGCTTTAAAGAGCTTATAGTATATAACAAGAAGTAACAACTGGAGACAGTGAATTGGAAGAGCACAAGAAAATAAAGAGAGACTGATGTTGGTACAGCAGAAGTATAAAATTTTCATGTCATAGAATCATAAAATCAGGGAATAGTTTGGATTTGAAGGGACCTTTAAAAGTACAAATCCCCTCTGAATTAAGCAGGAGCATCTTGAACTATATCAGGTTGCTCAGAGCCTTGTCCAACCTGACCTCAAATGTTTCCAGGGATGGGGTATCTACCACCTCTGTGGGCAAACAAGTTCCAGTGTTTCACCATCCTCATAATAAAAAATGTCTTCCTTATATCTAGTCTGATTCTACCCTCTTTTAGTTTCAAGCCATTACCCCTTGTCCTATTGCAACAGGCCCTACAAAAAAATCTGTTCCCATCTTCCTTATAAGGCCCTTGTTCATTAAAGATAACCCTAAAAAGAAGTTTTTTTTAAGATGGATTTAAGGGACCATAAAGCCAGATGTTTATAGACTATTTCAATAAAAATAAGAGGTAAGAGAAAAATAAACTTTAGCAGGAAGACTCAAAGTTTTCCTTTTGAGTACAAGAGAGAGGTTCTTGGAGAGGTCTGGGAATGAAAACAGGTAGTGTATGCTTGCTATAACAGAGAACACATAACCAGTATAGAAATGGGCAAAAGGAAAGCCAAGATGAACTTCCTTAGCAGCATTTTGAAGGAGGATGAAAATTATTCTCTTCTTAAACCTGAGAAAGGTGTTGCAAGGAGATGGCAAGCTGCCATTTTATGAAAGGTCAAAGTTGAAAACAGTATACAGAAAATCTGCAAGTATTAACACAACCTTGACTTGTGGATGATGAAATTTGTCAAAGTCTGATTATGTCAAAGTAAGCACTGAAGTGTGAAGTGAGGTGAGGAATGGCAAATGGGTTGGGGGAAAGAAGGAAAGCTAAAGTGTTATTTATGTTAGAGAGACAAGCTGAGCATTTAAGATACACTTTTGGAATATGGAATTAAAGCTGTACATTGCCTGCAGGAAATTCAGAGTTAAGTTTGCATCTATGATTGAAGTTAACCTAAGAAGGTATAGAGAATGAACAGCTGTGACTGAATACTAGAAAACACATAGGAATTTGAAGAATAAAAAGTCCTTTAAAAGACACACTAAGTAACAAGTGACTAAAAAACAAAGAGGAGGCACAGGAAAGGGCTCAGACTTGGAAGGCAATGTAACACAGAAAATATCTCATGGAAAATAATATGGTTAACTGTCTAAGATGGCTGACAGGAAGAAAAAGCAGAGTGGATAGAATACAATTCTAGAGATTTGGTTAGGAAATTACCATTCTAAAATCTGGTGACAGGGGTTTAAGCTGAGCACAAGATGTGAAAACTGACAAAGGGATGAGTGCAGGTGTGAAAGAGGTGTGAATACCACAGGGCTAGGACACTGGGAGAAGAGGTGGGGCTGTGTCCTGCTCCTGTGCCCCACCTTCTGGAGCAGCAATTGGCAGAATCTGAATGGCCCGTGGGAATGGGAAGCATCAGAGACCTTGCTCTACAGCTGCTTTAAACAGCTCTTTCTCTCACACCACTGCCAAACATGTTCACAGTTGAGAGCACAGAAGATACTCACTGCTGGCTGCCAGGAGCTGAGAGGTGCAAATTGTCAAACTGTTGAAGTTTATGAAGGTGGTCTAGACATTGACAGAGATCTTCTCCTCCCCAGAACTCTCTAAAATAGGTGCAGAGGTAGAGATAAACCAAAGGGAAGAGCAAGACCGTCAAGGATTTGGAGGAGGAGATTACAGTCAACTCAAGAATAGATAATAGGTATCTGCTTATTGTGATGTATTTCCAGTGCACTGCTCAGAGCTCCTGGGGTTTCAGCTCTGTCATTTGCAGAGCACTTTGCCATCTGCACAGCAAATGGTGTGAAAAGGTGTTTAATTCAAAGTGGCAATCATATAGAACAGTGAATAAATGATGGACTCAGCAAGAGGCAAGAGTTGTTTAAAATCGTATGTTTTCTATACTTCCAAAAAGTTTTAAGTTAGTTGAATAAAGTTAAATCCTCCTTGAAATTTTACTTGGTGCCGACCTCTATAAATCATTTGTAATCTCTCTCAAATAAGCTTCCTCGTTTCAAAATACTAGTGTTGAGAGGTTTCCTCTTATTTTTATCCCTTTATAACCCCCAAAATAAGAAAGTAATGGAATTGTAACTCTCTTCATCCATTTGTGACCTTGTTTCTTTCTATAAATTTATTTTTCTTTTTAGTGTTGAAATTTAAAGAGAAAAAGAATTAAATTCTGTCCACAGGATATAATAAATGACGAAAGCATGCTTTTGTCTACACAGTACATGTAATCATTGGAGTATAACAGGCATCACTGAATATATCTTTCTATATTTGCCACAGATTCTTAACAGTATCATTAAGGATTAAACCTGACATTAACAAAACAAAAACAAACAATGCCCCCCCCTCCAAAAACAAAAACAAATTGTTGTTTAGGAATTAGAATCTCAAAATACTTTATTGTATTATTTTACTTGTATATATTTTACTTGTGTAAAATTAAGCTACCTATCTTTTTCTATTTACAGCCTGATGTTTAACATGCTTTATTTACCACAATGGAAATTTTAATGCAGTATTTATATGTCTATTTTTCTTCATATTTTTCACATTCTTTTTAATTTTGCTTACTCTGTATTATATGTTCAAATTTCTAGCATTATTCCACTATTTTAAACTAATTATTCTTAGGACTAACTAAACTTAATGTTATCAAGTGCATTATTTACAGAAGTAGCTTGACTTTAATATTCTTAGGACTGCTAATAAGCTTCATTGTGTTAATTAGAATTCCATCATAGCTTTATGCTACAACCAACAGAAACTTAACAAGAAGAAAAAGTAATTCCTGAAGAAATTTTTACATATAAAAATGTCCATTTACTATGAATTTGGAAAAATAATGAAATCTTGAAACTTTCTCCTGAAGTCAATTAACAGAGAGTTCATTTTAAAACTTCATTATTATTGTGACAAAAAGAAAAGAAAAGACAAAGAAAAAAGTCTTTAATTCATACTCCTACTCTTTACAATTTTTATTTCATGGCCACCAACACCATTCAGCAGCTTTTTATAAGACACAAATGCTTGATGTCCTGTTAGCTGCGATTATGTAGGACATACTCCATCTTGAATATGACGCAGTGGGCCTCACTTATTTTATTATTTTATGAGAAAAGATGCAATAAGATAAATTTTGACTGCATAAAAATTTACATAGTCTTTACCCTAATTTTTCCCTGTTTTTGTTTGGAGCCATAGGTTGGCCATGAATGTCATATTATCAGGACAAGAAGAGTATCACAGTGCAGAATTTTCCTTGGGAGCACTACTGACGAGTTCCTGAAGACTTCTCACTTCATATTCATTTCTGCCATCTATCCATGGCCTCAACAGAAAACTCATAATTTTGGTTCTCGCATTGCATGCCAACCTAGGGCTCCTCATGTAGATCTCAAAATGTAGAGCAAATGATATCACTGTTCAAATGTACTATGTAAACATTTCTAATCTGTGCCACATGCAGTGGAGCATGCTGTTCCAACTGACTTGAATAACTTGTATCTACAGCATAATGACTTTACAGGAAGTGCCCCTTAACTAAGACAGTGGTAAGATCACCTATCTCATGTTTTCCTTGCATTATTTTTGTGGGAAAACAAAAAACAACAACAAAACCCCTTTACCTTTTACTCATTACACCCAATGAAGCATTTGATCCCTAGCAATAATAGCTTTAAATCTGAGACTAGGTTACCCAATAACCTCAATGCATACAATGCTTGAGGCACACTTCAGCATTATACAGAACAACTTGTATTTTGCCCAATGTATTTACTTGATCTTGCAGGGGAATTTGAATGTATGAGACCTTTTGCTGCTTCTTCCTGAGATTGCCTTTTAAATCATACATTTTGGTTTGAAAGGTTTTATAGGCCATTTGTGGGTGGAAGTGAGGAGTCAACAAATAGTGCAGCTACATATCAGACGTATGGGAGGGTAAAGTGACCGGAAGTCTTAGATTGATGCAAAAAGATACAGAGTACGTGAATATATTGCTGGTAGGTCTTGAAAATAAACTAAATTATTAAAACTAGCAGTAGTGACAAACAAGAAAACTACAATTAATTTAAGCAGCTGTGTGCATTCATATTTCTGCTAGCAGTCAGTCCAAGTGAAAAGATGAACTTAACTGCAGAAAAATTTGAGACCACAGCCTCACTCTGGCCATGTAGGTTCACAAATCCACATTAGAAATGTGGCTCCAGCTGCCTTGATCTCTAGTCCTCTGATTTGTTCATCCTGGAATCTGACTCTGCCCTTGAAATGCCTCAACAATGTGCACTTACACTTTCAATCAGTAACTAGACTGTAAGTTCTGTAAGTCAGTTTCTTTTCTTCTGCTTTGGCCTCCATTTTAAGAACAGCTACAAATAACATGCTGCTTCTTTTTGTTACCCACTTTAGCTTATCTTAAATGGGTCCAATTTTGTAGAGGAAGTTAGAGACTCCAAATCTTCTACAAATCACACACTCTTTATGGAAATGGGTGCTAAGGACTCAGAACTCCTCAGTATTCCTGGAAATATCTGGGTCAGTGGAACAGGTTTTTTCAGCAATTAATTGGAGATGCTTTGTTTTCTGGTTGATTGGAAGCATTTGTTTTCTTAAAACAAAAAAGCAAGGCTTTTTAATATGTTTCTACTTCTTTTCAAGGCATTCTATAAATCCACTTCATATGCTAAGAAGTTTCATTTTTTTGAAAATGTTTTCTTGTTTATATTTTGTAAAAAAAATGTAGTGGGATACATATAATCTGATTTGTCCTGTATGTCTACAGACATCAAACAGAATAGGTCTGAGTCTGGAAAATCATATCGGATATTTTTATGAAACAGGTAGCTTGTCTTTTGAAGATAGTTTTGAAGGAATGTACCTTTGTTGAACAAAAGGAAATAACCATTTTGAAGTGTATTCAGGCATGAAGGATTATGTGGTAGTCCTAAAACATGACTTCAGAGCAAGATGCAAAACTATCCACCTCAGGATATAGAGCAATCTTAATTGAATGGACCCAGAACTGTACCTCTGCATTTCATAAATCTGCTGTCTTTGCTCTTGTCTGCCTTTGGATCTAGTTTTCTCTGGGCTATGTCAGATCTCAGCCCTATAGTTGTAGTGTTAGAAGGAGGTCATGAATAGCCTTCCATACTGTGGCATAGCAAGTTATGTTAATTCCAGCAGTGAAACAGTCTGTTTGGACTCTAGAGTGGCAGAGAACAATGGCTTAGAGAAAAGGGTCACAATCATAAAATGCAGCAAGGGGGTCATCAGCTCTCTCTCTTGATGGTCCTAGATGGTCTTCTAAGCATATGTGAAAATATTTTCTGTGTTCAAACATTTATTCCCAATCAAATGGTGTTCCATCTCATTCCTCCAATGTAGGATATCTGCAGAACAGGGTATCTTGAGGTTCACTGCCAATCATCCAACATAGCAACAGCTGTTAAGGTAGGAATTTTTGTCCATTCAGTTAGAGCAGTGTGTAGATTAGAAGAATCCTTTTACTTCTTTTACAGGTTTTTTTGTTTGGTTTTTGGTTTGGTTTGGTTTGATTTTTATTTTTTTTTCCAGGATTTTGGTTGTTTGGGTTTTGGCTGTTTTAAATAACAACTGGATAGACCTCTCTGTGCTGGCATTTTGGTTTTCTCTTGTTGTCATTTACATTATCTAATGTGCTCAATCAACTTGTAAAAGGAGAGTAACACCTATGTGCCTTCAGGATCTCAGTAAACACTGGATTTCTACTAAGCTCTCGAAAATTAGCAGAGTGCATAAAGGGGCTCAGGGCTTAAGCAGGAATAGGCGCATGCTCCAAGCTATTTTTACAGTAAGCTGAATGTAAACTCACTGTTCAACTTAGCAAGTAGTAATAAATATCTTCTCAAAACTGTCTTTTGTATGACAAGTACCATTATTCTAGACTTTTACTTTTATTTCTTTTCTTTTATTTTTCTTTTTTTTTTTTTTTTAGTAATAGGTACATCTCTGGCCGCCACTCTTGATTCTATTACTATGACCCATCAATATGTCATACAGTGCCCTCATGTAAGCTCAGGAAACTAAAAATATAATAACAAGTTTCTGTATTGTTACTGGCTTTTTTGTCCCTATCATGCTATAGAATTGTCTTTTGGTTTTTGACATTTTTATATTTATGACTGACGTTCACTATCACACTTCATCCTACTTACTGTTCTTTTCCGTTCTGCAAAATGTTGCATTTTACACACAATTTTTTTGAACCTACTTCTAATAATATAATAGGTATGTCAAGTGTCAGGGGATGTTTCTGTAAGCTCCTCTTTTCTCTTAACCAACATCTGCCTGAATTTTTTGCATTAAGCTGAATTGAGAATTAAGGGGCAACAAATTTGCATTTTGCAGTGTTGATGTTTATGTCTAGTAAAGCAGGCAATGAAGCTGTAGTACATTTTTGGACTGTACCAAAAGCAGAATTACCCTTCTATTCAAAAGATTAAAAGTTGCTAAGCATAACTGTATGGAATAAATAAAGTTTTCTAGTCAAGAGATGAAAGTACAGCTGTGCGAAAGGAAGCAAGAGTCCCTTTGTTCTACTCTTGCCCCAAGACAACATGTTGTGCAGGTGTATATTTAGAAGCAAAGACGGATGTCATATGGTGGATCCCTCAGGCTGCCTGACAACCAGCAAACTGTTAAAGAAGGGGTAACAGCTGCTCCCAGAAAAACTGCAATGAAGATTGAAGTGGATTAAACCCAAATTTGCTGCCCAGATCTCAAAGGAACAAGTCTGGAAAAAAGGCATCCTGTGCCCAAGGAAATGGCTTAATACCATCAAATGAGAGAGCTCCCATAATGTATCAAAGACAAAATACAAGATACTTGAGACACTTGAAATTGGAACTGCACAAACTTCCCTCGCTTGATCCAGTAGGCCACTCTGAGACCTGTTATACCAGAGAATTAGCTGCCTGGAAGGTAGGTACATCAACAAAAGTCAACATACTGTAGCTAGAACATTGCAAAAAACACAGAAAACCACTCAATACTAATATCAGTTTGCTGTGCAAGCTAACTTAAAAGCATGAAGTTTTTCCATGATTGGGTTGAGTGAAATCCTGTTCCTCTTTATCTCAATGTCAAGAAAACACAGCAGAGACTGTACTGCAGTGCTGTTTGCTGGAGTACCTCAGTTAAGGATCACATTAGTGCCACTCACCAATCATGCTGTTGTACAGGTTTTGTTGTTACAGTTGATACAGAACTTTGTACTGAAGACAAAGTTCTAAGAAGCTGCAAGAAATGCAGACATATGATCCCCCTCCCTTTATTTTTTAAACATGAATTGTAGGTATTGCTGGTTTAGTAACTAAAGCAGGGGAGAATATTGTTTTCTATCACACACTGTTTAGGAATCATATTTGGAAACATCAATATACTTGGCTTAGTGTATGGGAATAAGATAAATAATTTTGCTGGAGATAGTAGCAAATTCATAGCATTCAAGTACCTTAAAGCCTATCCATGCCTATGGATTATATTTTTTTCCTTTCTTCACTGACTTTAAATCAGGCTCCTTGTACTGAGATTTGCTAGAGTTGTCTGCCAGGAAAATGGTAGATGGAAATGCACCAAGAGAGCAAGGGCAGATACTTAAGCTTGATCCACAAATTTTGTAGCCTAGGTTTGTCAACATACAATGTGAGAAGCCACACCCTGTCTGAAGTAATTCTGCTGAGGAGAAAACTCCTACATGTAGCAGAAGAGGGTTTGACAGCTCATAGTATGTTTTGCAGGGAGGTAGTAAAACTACTAATGGAGAAATTCCTTCTGCTGGTGTATGTACTGTCTGTGCTCTGAGGCTGGCATAGTTATGCCAATGTAACTCTAGAGAAAAAGGAGGCAGCTTCTCACATTAGTCTGTATTTATAGCTCTAGGTTAGAGAGAGATTGAAAAGGCCATTAACACTTGTATGTAAAATGTACTGTTCTGTGTAATTTCTGCCTCTAAAATAGTGAGAAAAACAGTGAGGACTCAATTTGGTGGAATTTATGAATGCAACTTCATGTAGGACTTTCCACTCTCTGATTTTTTATTTCTACTTGATAAAACACAGAGCAGTTAAAATTCAAGTGTGTATTATACATAACATTTCCATTTAGGACAAGATTGAGGATTGTCACCTACTTACTTTAGTGATTTTCTGACCTTGAGTAACAGGTGCACAGATGGCCTGTAGTGTCTATGAGATGTAAGTGTTGCTTTAAGCCGTATCATTCAAAACAGCCATTTTTTAATTCCATGATACAGTTTTCCTCATGCAGAAGGAAAAAATAGAAAGGGTTTTAATTTAACAGGGTTTTACTTGATGTTAGTAACAAAATTAGTGGGTACATAGCCCTGACAGTAGCTTGCAAGTTGTGAAAACATGTTCAAGAATGTGTAAAAGGAGCCAAAAAAAATACTGTAAGGTTGAAGTTGTGTTAGAATTTAAAAATAAAGGTAAAGTTTTTAGAGATTGATACAATCATGTTACATTTAGTTTTTTGTATTTTCTGGGATCAAGAGCAAAAAATTTGAAAATAAGATGCTGGAAAACTCTGATTTTCTTATATTTTTGACCTACTGTAAACCTAGAAATATTAAAATTAAAATAATATTTTAAAACCCTCTTTTGAAAAATGCACAGCCAGATTAAAGAGACTTGGATAACCTTTGAAACTGAAAGTAAAGCTTTAGATGCTTTAAAAGCTTTAAAAGCTTTGTGTCTTTGAATTTTGTTAGAACTTAAGTGATGGTAGCTCCAGAGATTCAGGTCCAGCACTACGTGCCTTCTTTCGCTATTATCTGGGTCCTTGGAGTTGTGTTGGAAATGTTTCCTGTTTCTGTGTACATTTATTGTTGTGGGCCAGGCTTATTCCGCCCTTTGGCTACCTCTTTAAAATTATCAAGTATTCACCATTGTTAATTTATTTGTTTTCCATCCCAGGTGACTTTTGCAGTCATTGAAATATGAAGTCAGATGCTCTGATCCTTTAGCTTACAAGTAAGGATTGAGAAAGTTACAGACTCCAAAGCCAGGTATTTCTATCTTATTCCCAAAGAATATGTTTTATTTTTATATATGTTCCTGAAGTATCTTCATTGAGAGTTTTGATTATTATGGAACTGGTGTGTTCTGATCAGGAAAAACCCCAATCTTTTGAAAAATAAAACTCCAAGAGGTCGAAGAGCTACTTGGACCTCCAGTCCTGCATCTCTAAATTTGCACTGAAACTTGCTAGAACTCTTTATGCTGTGGACTACAAAAGAAGGAGGTTTCATTTTACTATTCTCAGAATTATCTCAGGGAATATTCATAAAGGACTGATCTTGTCATTTCAGTTTACTCACTCTTTACAGAAGGAAAGAATAAACACTCATGCACACTCCTGCTACAGAATTTCTTCTTGAAAAGGGCAAGTTGTACATTTAGACCACTCATGATTTTACAAGATCAAAGCTAAGTTGATTCTTTGAGCAGTTCTGATTACATTATATTGTGCTAAACTGTTTTGTCTAACTGTGTAAACAAGTACAGTATAAACTATCTGTTGCTAGCAGCTTGCAAGTACCAAACAACAACAAAACCAGTAACTAATAAAATATGCAAATACAAATTCAGGAACCATAATTGTGAAATACAAAAGTGTTGAACATTATTTCAGCCCAAATCTTATCAAATACACATTCAAATTCAGTGCTTTACAGATAAAATAGCACAGTATCTTTTAAAACAGCAGCTTACATAATAGTAAAGAACAGTAGAGAAGCATTTGCAAAACCCGGCAATTTAAGCAATGTGTGTGCAGACAGATATGTAAAGGGTAATTTTCTCACAATGGATCTGATAGATAATATTACAGAAAGCAGACTGATGCACTTCATTCTGGTATGTCAAGTCTCTTACATAAAGGAGATTTTTTTAATATGTAGGAGAGCAAATACTTTGGTATGCAAAGTTCAGCTGGAAAGCTCATACTCTCATAGATTTTATGTGCTGTAAGAACAATGCAATGAATTAGTCAGACCTTCTGACATTCTTCAGCCTCAAGAGCTGTACCTCCTAATTCCTACACCAGAACAAATAATCTGTGGTATTAGAACATATGCTCAAGAGAGACATCTAACCTCAATTTTAAAGTTAAGGTAGTATTTGCTATTTATTTATTAATTGTTGTTTATCACTGTATTACAGTAGTGCTCAAATAATCTGCAGTCAACAACTATGATCCTGGACTCTCTAGCATTTGTCCCTGTATTTCTTTCCCCTGAAAGCCATCCAGGCCAACTGTCCTTCCTAAGAAGAAGAAAATCTTCAAAAGGAAAATCTTCCTCTTTTAGGTGGAACTTTTCTATATATGGCAATCATTTCTAGCTGCACAGTGTGAAAAACTAAGCCCATTCGAAATTCATGTACATGCTGCTATTGGCTTGATAGCCCAGGGGTGTATTCCTGAAAAAGACTATAGAAGTTTTTAAGAAGACATGGTCTTTCTCTTCTTTCTGTTACATCATTGATGGCTGAATTTATCACAGAATCATAGCATCACAGAAGGGTTTGGGTTGGAAAGGACTGTAAAGGTCACCTAGTTCCAGCCCCTCTGCATGGCCAGGAACACATTCCACAAGATGCGGTTGCTCAGAGGCCCATCCAACCTGGCCTTGAACACTTCCAGGAATGGGGCTCCCATAACTTCCCTGGGCAACCTGTTCCAGTGTCTCCCCACCCTCACACTAAAGAATTTCCTCCTAATGTCTAACCTAAGTCTCCCCTCCTCCATTTTTATTCTATATGGAGTTTCATCATTTTATTACTTTTTAGGTAAGCTGAGCTAAGTTGGAATGGGAAACTGTAGACAAGGGAAAAAGACATCCCTTTCTCATATTGTTTCACTTAAACATATACAGCACAGCAGTCTGTTTCCTAAGGAGTTTATTAAATGAGGATTTGGAGAAAAAGACCTTAAGTAATGTAGTGTAGTAAGGAAGCATGTTTAGTTTATTTTTAGGATAGTCTAAAAAAGCAGAAAATCAGCAACCATATTGCTTACTTTGGATAACATTTTGCTCAAGTTCTGCAAGGAAAAACTCAACTAGACTTTCCTGAATTAGTTCAATATGGTGGTTCAATATGGGACAGATGCTCACCCAGACACTCTCTTACTCCCCTCCTCAACAGAACAGGGGTAGAAAATCTGTGGGTGGACATAAAGACAGGGAAATGCCTTATCAGTTACTATCATGGACAAAACAGACTCTGCCTGATAAGTATTTATTTCATTTATTACCAATTAAAATAGAAGAAGGCAGAGAGAAACAAAGACGAAAACTAGAACACCTTCTTCCCACTACCCTCTTTTCCCAGCCTGAACTTCACTCCTTCACTACCAACTCTTCTACCTCCTCCTTCCAAGTGGTCCAGTGATATGGGGAAGGAAGGGCTGCAGTCAGCCCACAATAGCTCCTCTCTGCTGCTCCTCCCTCCTCACTTTCCTCTGCTCCAGCCGGGGGCCTTCCCAGGGGCTGCAGGGAAACACCTGTCCCACTGGGGTCTCTCCCGGGGCTGCAGGGGCATTTCTGCCGGGGAACCGGAGCCCCTCCTCCCCTCCTCCTGCTGTCCCCTCGGGGCTGGCAGGGCTGTTTCTCCCCGTTTCCCTCAGCCCTGGCTGCCGGGCAGCGTTTTGCCCTTTCTGACACAGGTTTCCCCGAGGCGCCCGCCCGTGGCTGAGGGGCTCAGCTGTGCCCTGCGCTGGGGCCGTTGGAGCCGCCTGGAACCACCTGGAACCGGCTGTGTACGGTGTGGGGCAGTCCTTGCAGCTCCAACACCTTGCCACGTACAGACCATACCATGGATTTCAATGCTTTTGTCTGTCTTTCTTCCTGGAGACATAGTAAAATGTTGCTCCAGTATTAAAGTTGACTACCTGTAGCTTTGCTGATGAATTCTCTTGATACGGGATTTTTATGTGCCCAGCATTCTAAAACCAAAACTATTATTTCCCTAAGTTTAGTAACTTAGCAAACAAAATAGGCTAAAGAAAAAAAAAAAAAAAAAAAAAAAACAAACCCTAACCAAACCAACCAACCAAAAAAATCCAAACAAACAAAAACAACATTTACTGTTTCTGATTAAATAGGTGTTATTAATCAAAGTCCTTTTTAAGTTGAATCCTGTTTATAAAATGATAGGTCTTTTTTTGTTTCTTAGCTTTTGGCCCTTACTTCGCACCGATGGTCATGCACAGAATGACCTGTCTCAAAACCTGTTTGCACTCCAAGTTTCAGTAGATAATTTTTTAATTAAAATAAATTTGAGCTGGAAATGAATTGTTTGTTTTACTATTGACTTTGTTGACGACTAAGATTTCACTGTCAGACCTTGTCAGTATTCAGAAGGTACTTCCTAGTCAGGGAGAACAAGTCCAGTACTCATATGTGGAGACCCCACTGTTTCTGAGTGGAAAGTGCACTTGTAATCCTGTTTTCTCTCTAGCAGATAGGCATAAAATTGAATGAAGGGAACCTTAGCTCTGCTCTGAGTTCAGACACCAACAACGTTTGAAGAGGATTCTGTAATTCTGTTTTTCTATCTCTCCTTTGCCATGTCCATTTGGATTTTCTTACTCTATATTTCAACAGTATCTCACAGATAGTTCTAACTGACTTCTAGCTGCTACTGTAACAATAAATAAAATAATAAAGAAAATGTATGTACAAACACAGCATTTCTAATATTTAGGCTAACATTCTATTTTTTTATAATAATTCAGGGTGCAGCTTCACGAGAGATTAAGTAAGCCTAAATGTCAGTGCAACCTTTGCTCTGGCACATTTGCTTATCTTGGCTCTCTGATGTGTCAGTTCACTTGCAAAGTCAGCAGAAAACTAACCCAAGAAAGAAATAGAATAGTTTCCTGCAAGCTCAGTAAACTGCATTGATTCACAGGAAGACCAAATGAATGTTTGAGCTGCTACAAAGGAAAAGGAAGGGAAGTGGGGAACTGTCATAGCCCAGTTTAAATCTGTTTATGCTGCTCTAGAATGATTTCTGACTCATCAAGAAAAGTTAACAGTTTAGCATGTTTATATGGCATATACATGTCAGTCATGTTAACTTACCTTTTGTTTTGTTTTTTGTTGTTGTTGTTGTTGTTTTATTTTTGAATCGTTGGTAAGCAATCCCTTGTGGAACAAAATTGTTGTAGAATGTGGGCTTCAGATTAATGAAGAATATGCTAGTTGAGTATTTGCTAGTTTTTTAACATCAGTAATCCAGAAAAACACGATTCTCCCTCAGATTTATGATCATAAATAGAGTTGGCTGAATCTTTTTCTCCCTCTATCTTGTAAAGAAAGAAGACAAAGTTATTTCTTCTAATCACTTACTTTAGTGGATATGGACTTCTATAAACACAACAGCAGCAAAAAAGACTGAGAACAAGGTGGATTCACTATTCAATAGGGTAGGGAAGCTAGTCGGTTTTTTTGACTGATAGAATCTGCTCTTCAATGACTCAGCTCCTTGAGACTGCTAGCAGAGTCTTTGGGTGTAAAAGTGACCACAGTAGAAAACGATACAGTTAGGGAGCACCTGAGCCATCTAGGCATACAGAAATCAATGGACTGAGATCAGACGTATCCAGGGGTTCTGAGGGAGCTGACCAATGTCACTGCAAGACCTTTGCCATATTTGAAATGTCATAGCAATCAGGGAACTTGCTGGTAATTGGAAAAAGACAAACATCACAATCATCTCCAAGAACTGGAAGAGGGAGAAACCAGGGAACTGCAGACCAGTTAGCTTCACCTTAGTCCTTGAGCATATTATGAAGCAAATGAAATGCAAGCCATTTCCAAAATCATGAATGACAAGACAATGATCAGGAGTAGGTATCAGAAATTTACTGAGGGTAAACAATCTCTTGATAAATCATGATCAGAAGGTGTGAGAAGCTATCCTTGTGGCATCAAGATGTCTCAACATTGTTGGAATGCAAGTTTGTGGTGTTAGAAATGGGAATTAACCTTGTTGCCAAACAATGGCTTATCTCATCGACATGGAAATTACCCAGAAGGTGCTGAAATCACAAAGGAAGGACACAGCTTGATACCCACCCCTCTCCCTTCGCTGAGTGCCTGCAGCCCAAGGTTTGAGGAAGAGTTGTGGGGAGGAAGTCACCGTGTGAGACCCCCCCCTGAAGACCACCTCAGAGACACATTGCACATGTATATGGAGGAGGGGCTGAGGTCAAGAACTGTGACTATAAAAAGCTGTGACACTACTAATACAGTGAAGTGCTTCCCCACCCGATGACATTGCTGGACCACGGGGTAACTATCCTATCACTTGCTATTCTCTGTATTTCTGCTTTCTCCTCGCTTTCCTGTCTTTTTCTTTCTGTCCTGTCCGCTCTAGGGATTTTGAATTTGTGTTGTGCAACTCCAACAAAGTTTGGTGTGTATGTGACATCTGACCTCATTTGCATCTTAATTTCACCATTTGGTATCACCTTTGGATCTTCTCGATGGGGTCCATCAGGACATAGGGGTGTACCTGCTGTATGACTTGTACTAGGGGAGGGAAGGCCAAATCCAGCCACACCTAGGCTCCACAGGGGAGTGAGGGAGCTTAGAAAGCAAGAGGGTTCTGCCCGATCTTCCATAAGCTGTACACCAGCCCTGGTGGTTGTTTGTCTTTTAGCACCCGATATTGTTCTTTCTCTCTGCGGGATCCCACAAGAATCTCCACATCTCCAGCTTATTGGATTGTGACAGAGGGCCAGCTCTGTAAACAAGGAGAGAGTAGAGGTTGTTTTCTTTGATTTTACTGAGCCTCTTGCTCCCACCTGCTGTGGTGTCAGAATAGGCAGATCAGTGAGGTATGGACTAGATAAGAGGACTCCAAAGTGCATGGAACTTTGGAAGGACCTCTGGCAGCTGGTCTCTTAGTGATATTCCTTGGAGACTGATTCTGGCACCAAAACTGTTGAAAGACTTTAGAATCATAGAATCATTAATGTTGGAAAAGACCTCTCAGTTCATCAAGTCCAACTGTCAACACAATACCACATGGAATTACATAGAATATAAAATGAAACATACCCTCAGAAAGTTCACAGTAAATAGTGAATTCTGTGTCCTGGGCAATATTCTGGAGGGCAGGGCAGCTAGTGTGATCTTGACAAGCTGGGACCTTAGTTTGACAGTGACTTCATGGAACTGAACAAAAGCAAATGCAATTTCATTCACCTATGGTAGAATAATCCCATGCAACAGTGCAAGATAGCAGTTGACTGATTGGAAAATAGCTTTCCATAGGAGAACTGAAGGGGCATGGTGAACAGCAAATTGAAGAGGAGTCAACAATGTGCCTGGCAGAAAATATGGCTGAGAGCATCTTAGGCTGCATTAGCAAGAGTGTTTCAAGCAGACCGTGAGGAGTTGATCCTTCCCCTATACTCAGAATTTGTGCAACTGCATCTGGAGTATCATGATCCTGCTTTGAGCAGGGATTTGGCCTAGATGACCTCAGGGGATGTCCTCCAGCCTTAAGCATTCTATGATTCTGAACACATAATTTCATACACATAATACCTAATAATTAAGACCAATTATATGTTTTGGGGTTCCTAGATGATGTGTTTTTTTCTGGATGCTCAGAGATTAAAGAATTGGATTCCCAAGTAATGAGACTACTGCAATCCAGACAGTAAAACTCAGTGCAGAAGTGCAATGGTATTGGCATTATCTACTATATCTTTCCAGTGTGAGCATTCATATAGCACTAACCAGATTCTCCAAACCCTGTCCTAGGTGGTTACTTTTAAATATAGGTTAGATTCTGTAAACACTATTTCACTTCTGGATGTTCACTAAGCAATTGCAATGGACAGCTGAGGACATTACATACTCTTGCCCTCTTTAAACTTGGGTGAGAGGAATTTTTCTTTGCCCTTCCATAAATAAGAAATCCTTGCCTATTATATGTATACAGTGACAGTTTGTCATGTATGTATCTATCATAAATTTATAGCATGCACTGCTGCACTCTTGGAGAGATCTGTTATTCTGAAATACTGATTGCAAAATTAGGAGTTGAATTTTTCATATTAATGTACCGGAGAATTGTAATTTATTACCTATTCTGCATAGCTTTTTGAGATATCACAAATCTCTCAGTAAACTAGTGTCTGTTTGTGAATGAGAATGTATTGCTTTTCACATTCCATAAAACGTGATTTTGTATAAAGTGTTACCTATCAAAAGCATGAAGTGTAATTATTATTATTTTTTTAATTTAAAATGTTGTCAGTGAAAGTTCTGCGTATTTCGCACAATAGGAGTGTGTTGCATAAAGATTTTGTACTGAAAGCAATCTGCTCTTCACTGAATAGAATTGTGTAGTACTACAGCACACTTAAATAGGAAAAATCTCATTTTTGTTATGAAAAACTGAATCTACAGAGAATTATTAAAAAGTGGAGTCACATAATAATGACATAAAAACTTCCATGCTGACTTTTCGGAGACAAGATGCGTGTTGCAGTTGTACTACATTAATAAAAGATTAGCTAAATATGCCAATTATCTTTTCAGTGTAAAAGCTCCCCCTCATTCAATATCACTAGGAAGTTGGGAACTGTTTTAACAATGTGTTCCAGTTTAATCATCTTCATACAAGACTAAAATTTACATTAAAAAAAAAACACCTGAATTTGATTAAAAATAGCACCTTTCTCTTTTTAATTCCCACCATAATAAAATGTTATCAGAGTAATTTTTAAAAGTTCTGACCAAATTCTGTCATTAGCATTTCTATTGTTTTCACTGGAACTACTTGTAAGGGGCTTGTATGTCTATGATATCCAATGTCTACAGAAAAAGAAAGGGATTTTTTTTCTTCTGCTTTTAATAAGGGCTATAATAATTCCATAATTCTGTGTTTGTGTTCATATATATAAAGTGTTCAGTGAGAACAAAGTGGGTTGGGGCATTTTTTTCATCAAGAGAGTTTATTCCAAATGGAAATGGCCAGTTGTTTGGTTTTTGTTTTGTTTTATTTTGTTTCTTATTTTGTTTTAAATTTCTTTATTTTAATGTAGTTAGCAATAACATTAGGAACAGTTAATATATCTAGCCTGATCTAATCTAGTTGATATGAACTATTGATTTTAGTGAGGGAGGACAGTAACAATCCCAGTCTGATGAGACTTATCTTGATTTGAGGGCACATTTCTGGATCAAATCCCAGGGTAAGAATGTCAAATGCTTCTGCAGAAGCTTAAAACCTGCTACAATCAGAGCTCCCTGGAAGGTATTAAGTGAGAAGAAATAAACATAATAATGCATTTTTGGTGTGCTTTTTGTTAGAAATGTGCTCCTGTCTCATTAAATTAGAAGACGTTATCCCTGTTGTAACCACCTCTAACTGCTATATAAATATATATTTGGCACTTAAAAATGTGACAATGTAAATTTTTGTTATTTGTTGCTGAGCTCTTCATTGTCATTCTTAAGCTAGGGAATAACATTAGAGTTGTTAGAACCTTCAAAAATATAATAACTTTATTTTCAATATAACTGAAAGCCAAGGTTTTCAATGCACTGGGGGCAGCCATTTCCTATTAATTTCTGCTTATCCACATTACATGAATTGCATCTACAGAACTTTACATAAGGGATTTCACTATCCTGTTTCAATTAATTTCTAATGATAATTGGGAATCAAAACCCTTTGTATGGGTTTGATAACCCACTGGAAGTACTTTAAGGACTCCTATACATTTTCCGGGAAGAGCTCTACTTCAAGCATTTGAGTTGACATTAAGACAAGTAATTATGCTCTTTTTGTAAGCATGTTAGACTGAGAAGGTAAATTCAGCATTGACTAAGGAATGTACTGGGCTTTCCAGTGAATGAAGAACCAAAACACAAAATGAAAGTTAGTCACAGAGAACTAACATGCTTTACCAGGCTGTAGTTACCAGTTATGTAGTTATCAGTATGGCACTGAGTGGTAGTCCAGTAGATAGAGTAAACAATAGCAATTTAGCCAGCTACCGCTGCCTGATACAGTGCAAAGACAAATGACCACGAACTCATTTGAGAAGCGTGCTTGCAGCCCAGAAAGCCAACCATATCCTGTACAGCATCAAAAAAAAGGATGACCAGCGGGTCACAGGAGGTGATTCTCCCACCCTACTCAGATCTTGTGAGACCTGACCTGGAGTACTGCGTCCAGTTCTGGAGCGCCTCCCCCCAAAAAGAAAGGACATGAAGCTGTGGGAGCAAGTCCAGATGAGGGTTATGAAGAAGATCAGAGCGCTGTCCTATGAAGACAGGCTGAGAGAGTTGAGGTTGTTCAGCCTGGGGTAGAGAAGGTTTCTCTGGGGAGATCTTATAGCCACCTTCCAGTATCTGAAGGAAAGCTGGGGAGAGACTTTCTACAAGGCCATGTAGCAAGATGACAAGGGGTAACAGCTTTAAACTGGAAGAGGACAGATTTAGATTAGATATTAGGAGGAAATTCATTAGTGTGAGGGTGGTGAGACACTGGAACAGGTTGCCCACAGAAGTTGTGGGCAACCCACAACTAGAAGTGTTCAAGGCCAGGTTAGATGGGGCTTTGAGCAACCTGGTTTAGTGGAATGTGTCCCTGCCCATGGCCAGGGTGTTGGAACTAGGTGATCTTTAATGTCCCTTCCAACCCAAAAAATTCTGTGATTCTATGTTTCTATATAACCGCCTTTTTCCTCATTTGCATCCAATTCGGGGTTTAATTTAGAGTCTCTAAATGAAGCAGGAATCTTTCAGAAACTTCAATGGAAATCGGTGGTCAACTGAGAGAATAGGAATTCTGTGTCTTGATGGATAAGATTGTCACACTTTCAATTTCCTGGTCTGATCCACACTACATTTTATGGAAAAGGGTAAAAATGAGAGAGAGAAAGCCCAGTACCAATCCATCTTTTCTTCTTTTCTGCCAAACCCAGCTCAACAAACTTCATTCTTTGTATTCCCAAAGTTTAAGTTGCATACAATATTAACAGGACAAGAAAGCAATTAAGAATAAGAAACTGATAATTTAAGGACAGAAAAAAGATGTATGGTTGCAGCAAAATTATGTAGGGAGCTTGTTCGAAATGGTAGTTCTTTCTATAGCATGAAGGATCTAATAATGATACTGTGACAGGCAGGGCCAGTGACAAAAGGACAGAGGAAGCTGTTAAAGGTATGATGAGACAATATATCTCTAAACTATCCTGTGTTAATTTAGGAAAATAATATATTTTCTAGATTTACATACTTAATCTTGACATGCTTTGGAAAACACCGTATTCAACTGATGACCTAGAAGGAAAGAGCTTTCAGTTACCATGCAGAAATGGTGACATTATCTTCACCTACTTATTAAAAATGATTTCTGTTTCATAAATAATGCGGAACCAAATTTACTTTTAGCATTTCATATGATAGTGCTTTGCTCTCTTTAATTTCCTTATTTAAAGCAGTGCTCTGAGGTGCTGTGTATGAAAAGCTCTAAAATAAAACTTGAATGGTGCATTAAAGAGAAAAAAGTGTTAAAGCACATTATGCTGTGGTGCCACATTGTTAATATGCTTAGATATTTTAAATTGCAGTCTATACATTAGATCACGATTGTTATATAAAACTGGCTTGCTGGCTTAGCTAGCTATTTCCAAGAAGTTCCTAAGGTAGAATTTCTTCTTCCAGGTAATTTCCTCCTCATCATAAGCACATAAACACATACGCCTTTTTGTAATGGGAGGAGTTTCTTCATATCAGAGAAACAGCTGGAAATCTTCTGTAAGACTAAGGTAGGATTACAGTTCCATTTTAATGTTTATACTCCCAGATAAAAGCTATCGCCCATGCAGCAGGGGAGATAAGATGGCTGACAGCACTAAGCTGCCTTCACTAAGCAATGCTGATGGCTGCCTTTTTGGCAGCCTGGGGCAATATGCATGATTAAAAAGAGGAACTTAAGCTAAACCAGTCACTTTAAAAACAAATACACTTTTGAATAATGTTAACTCTACTTAGCACCTAGGATTTCACTGTATAAGGATTTCACTCTATATGTCTTAATAGTCTTAAGCAGCTCCCTTTGTAAGCAATTCATCCAGGAGTTAATGTGTCAAGTTTAATATGCATCAAGAAATGCTCATTTGTAAGTAAAAGGTTCATAATGCAGAGGAGCTTTTCATCTGGGACACATAATCACCAGCCTTCAAGCAGAATGCAACAAAATATATATCCTGTGCTTGAGTTCTAGGACTGCCACAAGAAAAGGCTGCCATGAATTTTCTTGCTGTTATTTCCTTTCTTAGCTTCCTAATTCCCAAGAAATGTGGGTATGTTGGACAGATGCTGAAAATGTGCAGTAAATCAAAACCTATTCTCAGTAGGAATTGTGTATGTAAAGTTGAATATGTATCTTAGCTTTCTTAGTAGACAGAAAACAGCTCGTGAGCCAGGAATATTTTTCCATTTTTTTGTGTTTGCCTGTAGTAAGCCTCATCCCACACTGAACTCATTAGGAATGTTTGCCTATCTGAGGCCATTAAAAGATGAAGAACTGGTAAGGGCTGGTTGGGCATACTTTGGCTTTCCAATGAATGAATTGTCATCAGATGAATATGTAACCTTCTTAATGCAAAAAGGAAATTCAGTAGGTATGTCCAGGTCAGAGCTTAAGTGTTAAATAGAATATTTTAAGAAAGATCACACAGACTTAATAAGATATTTATTGTTGAACCACAGGCATACTGCAAAAAAACCCACAACATCTATGTACAGACTGTATAAATAGAAAGTGAAATACTATGCCCTGTCTGTCTACTAGTTTAGACTTCAGGAGTGAGTGAGCTTATATCAACATGTAATTTAAACACATAATTAGAGAAGTTTCTATTAATAAGTGTCATTTAATTGTCACCTTTGTAATAGAAAAATTTAATATAGCCCTTTTCATTAATGAACACCAAAGTCCAGTTCCTGCATGAAAATACAGTGAAGAATTGATCCACCCAAGCCACCTTGCGGAAGTAAGGATTAGACCTTTTGTCAGCTTAGTTGCAGGCCAGTAGACTTCATTTTCCCTTCAATGCCTTCATATATTATAGTCTCATTTAGCTTTCTAGACAGACTTTAGCAGATAGTGTAGTCTACACTTTATAAAACTGCAAGACTTTAAAGAGAAGTTCTAGCTGTCAGGCAACAAACTGGGTAAGGAAGACGGAAGAACAAAATTCATGAAGCCCTAGAAGTGGGAATATTTAGGTCTTCTTTGATCGTCTTGAAAATACTTTGAGAATTACTTTAATATTGTTCATGTATGAGACAGTCTTTTTTACAAAATAAAAGAATATCTGTATTCTATCTTTTTATCTTTGATTACATTAAAGAATTATGACATACTGTCTTTGATAGCTGGTCTTCTCAAGAACATTTGTTCTGAATTTTCTTTCTTCTTGAGATCCACAATTTTTCAGGTCCACGTGGTTATCTAAATTAAAATGTTGTCAAAAGAACACTATGTGAGCTTTTTTATATGTCACAGTTTGACTCAGGATCGGCAATTAAACCAGAGACAACAATGCTCTCAATCCCCTCCCCTAGGTAGGGAAAAGAAAGAGATAACAAGAAGAGAGACTTTACTGGATTGAAAACTAAGCTAGACAGCTTTAATTATATGTACAGTTATATACAAGTATGTTCAGGAATGTGCAAAAGCCTCTTGCCTCCCCCCACCCCCAGCACTCTCCGTACCTGTGAGCAGTCCCAAAATGTCCCAGCCTGCAGGCGGGAGATAACAGCAGAGCAGACAGGGCTGTGGGGAGAGTTATGAGGGTCAGGGCTGAGCCTGGGGTCAACGGTGATAGATGGATGGAGTCCTCCCTGGATGCCGGCTGTGGACGGAAGAGAGGGGAGAAGAAGCAGAAAGGAAGTTGTCTTCTGTGATCTCTGACCTTCCTTGGAGGTTACGTAGATATATGGAATGGAATACCTTTGGTCAGTTCTGCTGTCTGTCTAGTCCAGCTCCCCACGAGGGGAGTCATAGATACGACTCCCCTGCCCTCAGTAGCATCTGTAGCTGCAGATTCACTGAGTAGAACAAACTGACCTTCACGTCTCAGCAGAAACATAAAAATTCCAGTCTTGTCAGTCCACTAGCTGGAACACTTGTTGCTAGTTAAAAGAGAGTTACTGAAGGAAAAAAAAAAAACAACAGTAAAAGGAAAATTGGCCTGATCCTGGCTCAACCCAGGACATTATATCTGATGTTCACACTCATAACGACCAGTCTCTGCAGAAGAAGCTTATTGTCTTTTTGCATACAAATTTATATTGTATGTTGAATTACAAAGCAACTCAATAATATTCTGAACAAATGCAATTGGTGAACAGATTCTCTCATAATACTTTCTTTATAGAATCAGATTATTTTTTCCAGAGAATATATATTCATCTAAGACAAAACTTTTTAAAGGAATATACTGATGCAAATACAGAATCAGTTGGTCAAAGTGTGGAGACTTGACTGGGAAAACGCGGTAGCAGTTTGCATCAGCTTGGATCTTGAGAAATTTAGGTTTAAATCCTTAATCTGGTTTGTTACTTAATGTGGAACAGTTGCAATAACAAAGCAGAAGATCCTCCAAAAGTCAGTTTTTAAGCACTTAGAACTCTGTCCTTGCTTGGGGGAAAGTGGCAAAAGAGAATTTCGAATAGATGTTCAACAATTCTGCAGTATTCAGTTCTCTAGTGTTCCCTGTAATCTTATATGAAATATTTGTAATGGCTTTAGCTGTAGAATTTTTTGTTGTTTTGCTTGGAACATTGTGGGGAAATAACGAAATAAATTTTTCAGTCAGCTCTAATTCTATAGAATTATTTAAATAAGAAAATATAAACTTTAATTTCTTGAAAAAGCCTGTGGGATTTCACCATTTCTTGGTATTAAAACACCATCTAATTAAACACACATAGCAATAAAGACATTCTGTTCCAGGAAAAAAAAAAAGGTATAGAATTTATGTGCCCTTTCTAACATTTTCAATCTGTGACACCACTAGGGACCATTTCTAGTTTCTTAGGTCACTATTTTACCATTCTTCTGACAGAATTTGCTTAGGGATTCTGTGTTTGTTGTAGAATTCTGCCAGGCAGCTGAGAAAAATCATAGAAATTATCTGAAACAAAGTCTTAATTTGTAGATATGGCTAGAATCTCTCCCTGTCATCACTAATGGAATACTATTGACTGTATTAAGGCTAGAATTTAATGCCTTTTTTTAAACATGCCATTTCCATAGGAAGCTTGGGAAATGGTAAGATCCAACTGATAAGCATCCAATTTATTCTAAATATGCAAAATAGAATGTTAGAATAAAGAGCTTGATATTGCTGCCTCTGACCTTGTTAAATTACTTTTTTTCTTTACCTACAAGAATTCCTTTCAAAATTTATCAGGCAATCTCTTATTTTTTTCTCAATAACCCTCAGCCTGAGAGTTGGGGCTATTCAGCCTGGAGAAGGGAAGGCTGCAGGGAGACCTTATAGCAGCCTTCCAATACCCAAAGGGAGCCTTCAGGTAAGCTGGAGACAGACTTTTTACACGGGCTTGTAATGATAGGGCAAGGGGCAATGGTTTTAAACTGAAAGACAGTAGATTTAGGTTAGATATTAGGAAGAAATTCTTCACCATAAGGACAGTAAGGCACTGGAATATATTGCCTAGGGAGGTGGTGTATGACATCTCCCTAGAGGTCTTCAAGGCCAGGTTGGATGAGGCCTTGTGCAGCCTGGTCTAGTGGAAGGTGTCCCTGCTCATAGCAGGGAGGTTGGAACCTGAGGATCTTTAAGGTGCCTTCCAACCTTAACCATTCTATGATTCTATGACTCTAAGCTCCAACTCAAATGTATAATTAAGCTTTGTGATGGTTTCACTCTGTGAATATATGCAACTTGTATTATTTTTCCATTATGACAGAATTTCTAGTGGAGGGATGTTCAAACAGTAAATTTTAAATCATACAGTCAACTACAATAATACATCATACAATATAATCAAACAATTCTATATAATCTCCTGCATAATTTGGATCATAAAATGTCACACTATTTTCCTTATGAAACCTATAGCTTCTGGCTGAATTAATGCTTATCTTTCAGAAGGGCATCCAGATAGATCTTCCTCTAAGCTGTCCCCAAGCCATTTCATTTTTTTATTGGAAGCACATTCAGAAGGTGCTTTAGGTCTGCATTTGTATATAGGTCTGTATGTGGTTAGCTATTTTAAAATTTCTTCCTGTAATTGTATACCCATGATGTTAAATATGGAAGGCTAGGACAGTATGAATGGGAAGTTCAAGTGTTTGGATTAATTTTTCTCAAGTTCTTGAGAAACCTTCTGGTAAGAAGACGAAACAATCTCAAATGTCATAGTCACATGAGTTGGTGTACTAATGGATGGATGAATTAAATCAGATCTCTACTACATATCCCAACTGAGAGCTCAGTCCTTGATCTGCTAGCTGATGTATGTTGCAGACATGAAGAGGAAGCAAAGAGAAAATTTTTCATATCCACATTTCTCTCAAATTTTAGGAAGGTTAAAAAAAAGAACCCAAATGCTAGCAGGTCTGAATCCTTTCTTTCTAGCAAATAATCACTGTGTTAGAAAAAATGTATTAAAATATGAATTAATATGTAAATGTATGTATGTGGGTATATTTATGTATATATTAGTAACTATAACTGAAACTACCCCATCTGCAATGTTTCTAGAATAATGACTGTGTCATGGCCTGCTGTTTGAGACATAAATTAACAGTCAAACAACAGTTGATAAAGAATTTTCTTTCTAAGGTTCTTGTGAAGGGTCATCAAGATACTGCCTTTGAGATAGCTCTCAGGCTGATTCTCTGTACCAAACATACTCAGCGATTTCTGTCTGCTACATAGAACACACTGTATCAGTACACTGGCGAGAGAGACTTAGAACAAATATGGCTTTTTATTTATTAAGTTCTATTTACGGCAAAAAGGCCTCAAAATTTCAGCTTTATGGCCAGTAGTTACATCTGGGTTCTGTCACAAAAAATGAGGGTTTCATCAGAAGCATCTAAGAAGACATGATGTAAAATACATATGCAAAAAACAGCCAGCCATACTCCAGAAAGGATATCTCATCTAGTAATATGTAGCAATTATGTAATTTATGTACATATAATTTATGTAATGTGAGAGCTCAAAAGCCTAACCACACTAGGAGTTTTGATTCTTTTGCAGTGTAAGAACTTCCCTTCTGGATCAGACCAGCAGTGTGCCTGGACTGTCCTACTTCACTTTACCTGGTATTGTCTTCTTCATTATTGCATCTACCATTGCCATAGATACTAGATTACTAAGTGGGGGAGAAAAAATATAGAAATAAACTAAAACCAAGCAGAAATATAAAAGCTGTCTGTTCCTACCTTTTAAAATTAAATTCAATATTTATTCAGCAAATTTTCATTTTTCAAACTGAGAACAAGCTGGAGCATCAGTTGACCTAGGGCTTTTTTTGCTGAATTATTCTCAGATTACATAACATTTTCGCTTAAGAAAAGACAGTGTCATCAACAAAAACTACAGCATCTAAAATGAGATCCAATGGAAGTTTACCATACTTTTTGTGATGCTGTATCAATGTTTCAGGTCATGTAGAGCTTTGTTTTTTTGATTTTGGCTAGTTTGTGTTGCTTTAAGACAACTCATTAATTGAAATAATTTTTTCAGTCATGTTTCTTTGAAGAAGAAAGAAATCACATGAAAATATTTTATTCTGTAAGTGTTCAAAGCAAGTGATTTTACTCATTCAGGTTTGGAGTTTATTTCTTTATGTATTTATTTTTATAAACTTCAAGGATAAAAAAAGGATTTATCAGGCAATCTCTTATTGTTTTCTCAATAACCTCTATCAATGTCTCCGAATACTGATCTGTCCAGGCATAGTTACTTTCTCTGTCCAATTTCTGAGACAAAATGCAATTTTGACACAATTTCTTAGACACTTTCTCTGCCCTCTGCATTGTTTAAATTCCTGGAAAATGTTTCTTGGCAGCAGTCACTAACAGCAGTTA
Organism: Hemiprocne comata; assembly: GCA_020745705.1. Classification (NCBI taxonomy): domain Eukaryota; kingdom Metazoa; phylum Chordata; class Aves; order Apodiformes; family Apodidae; genus Hemiprocne; species Hemiprocne comata. Next base: position 76,929,324 of record CM036587.1, on the reverse strand, counting down.
AAATTTGATAACATTTACTTATAATTACAAATTGTGCCATGAAGGTAGCAATTCAGAAAAGTCTTGTCAAATTCATCCTGTAAGCTAGATAGTGTTAATATCCCTCCAGAAGGAAATAATGGTATTCCTTGTTTATTATTATTACAAGCATTAGAAAACTTGGATGTTTCAAATCCATTTGTACATTGCTGTTTTGTGATATAAGAGAACTCTTGCTAAAACATTTTTTCTTTACTAATCTTGCTAACAGAAGTCACCTCTTTAAAAAAACAAAACAAAACATCAGAACAAGTTTTTTGGGCAACAGCTAATATTTGACCAACTAATTTGGGATTATTTGTTTTTCCTCCAGAGCCAAATAACAATTTGATCATAGCAGTGATATTAGGAATTGATAACTGACACAAACTATTTTAAAATTAAAATACTATCTCATAACATTGTTAAAATATTTTTACAATTTTGTGTTACAGGAGAGTGAATAATCAGAATAAATTTTCAGTCATGATATTTTGCATGTGCTCTTTTAAGACAGATGGGCAAGACACATTGATACTGTTAAAACTGGGATTTCTGTTGAAATCAGACTTGGGGGTGGGGAAGAGAGAGGCTTGTTTCTTTTGCTACTCCGTAACACATTTCAGTCTTCTCTAAAACTGAATGTGAGACCTAAACCTAATGATATTCACAGAATCACAGAATGTTAGGAGCTGGAAGGGACCTCTGGAGATCGAGTCCAAGACCCCTGCCAGAGCAGGTCCACCACAGAATCTAGGACAGGTCACTCAGAAAGGCATCCAGACAGGTCTTAAAAGTCGCCAGAGAAGGAGACTCAACAACGTCTCTGGGCAGCCTGTTCCAGTGTTCTGTAACCCTCACAGTAAAGAAATTTTTCCTCATGTCAGGGTGAAACTTCCTGTGTTCTAGTTTGCATCCATTGCCCCTTGTCCTATCACAGGGCATGACTGAGATGAGACTGGCCCTTCCTTCATGACATCCACCCCTGAGATATTTGTATACATTAATAAGATCCCCTCTCAGTCTTCTCTAGACTAAACAGCGTCAGGTCTCTCAGTCTTTCCTCATAAGGCAGATGTTCCAGTACCTTAGTCATCCTTATAGCCCTCCATTGGACCCTCTCAAGTAAATCCCTATCCCTCTTGAACTGGGGAGCCCAGAACTGGACACAGTACTCCAGGTGGGGTCTCACTAAGGCAGAGTAGAGGGGGGAAGAACCTCCCTCGACCTGCTGGACACACTCTTCTTAATGCACCCCAGAATACCATTGGCCTTCTTGGCCACAGGGTCACATATCTGTCCCATGGATAACTTGTTGTCCACCAGGTCTCCAAGGTCCTCCCCACGGAGCTGCTTTCTAGCAGGCCAGCTCCTAATCTGTACTGTTGCATGGTGTTATTCCTCCCCAGGTGCAGGACGCTACACTTATTCTTGTTGAACCTCACTAGGTTCCTCTTTGTCCAGCTCTCCAGCCTGTCCAAATCTTGCTGAATGGCTGCACAGACTTCCAGTGAATCAGCCAATCCTCCCAGCTTCGTATCATCAGCAAACTTACCAAGAAGACACTCTGTCCCTTCATCCAGGTCATTGATAAAGATGTTGAACAGCACTGGACCCAGCACTGACCCCTGGGGAACTCCACTAGTTGCAGGTCTCCAGCTGGACTCTGCACCATTGATCACTACTCCCTGGGTTCTGTTGTTTTAGTCAGTTCTTAATCCATCTCACTGTCTACTTTTCCACCCCACGCTCCCTGAGCTTGCTCATGAGGATGTTATGGGAGACAGTGTCAAAAGCCTTGCTAAAGTCAGGGTAGACTAGATCCACTGGTCTCCCTGCATCTACCTATTCATTTATCAGTTACAACACATAGAAGGCGATCATAGAATCATAGAATCATAGAATCATAGGGGTTGGAAGGGACCTCGAAAGATCATCTAGTCCAACCCCCCCCCTGCCAGAGCAGGGTCACCTAGAGTACATCACATAGGAACGCATCCAGGCGGGTTTTGAATGTCTCCAGTGAAGGAGACTCCACAACCTCCCTGGGCAGCCTGTTCCAGTGCTCTGTCACTCTCACAGTAAAAAAGTTTTTTTCTGATATTCACCTTGAACCTCCTATGCTCCAATTTGCACCCATTACCCCTTGTCCTATCACTGGTCATCACTGAGAATCAGATCAGTCAAGTATGATTTCCCCTTGGTAAATCCATCCTGGATTCTCCTGATAATTTTCTTCTTTTCCATGTGTTTAGAGATGACTTCCAGAATGAACTGCTCCATCATTTTTCCAGGGATGGCGGGGAGGTTGACTGGTCTGCAGTTTCCCGGATCATCCTTCTTGTCCTTTTTTAAGACTGACAGCTTTACAAATTTTGGAACTACAATAAAATCTGTCAAAAATTTGCAACAGAGCTCTTCAGTACCCAATAAAGATCTGTCCAAGGAGATTGTACTGAATTTTATTCCTAAAACTTAGCCTGCTGTATATTTTTAATAATAACAATAATAATAAAAAATAATGAAGTTCATCTTCTTAACAATGTGAAAATCAAAGGAAATAAGGAAATAAATACTGTAATTTAGTTTCATACTGTGTATTTTATTCTTGATTTGGTAGCATAAAAATACATTGATAACCTGTAATTTCATTCAGGATGATAAATAATCTGTGCTTTTGGAAGAATGTGTGTAGGTTATATGCGGGGGAAATATTTCTGGCACATTACCTGTGCTGCCTTCTATCGTTGAACATTCTGGACTGTGTTTCCCAAAGCTGATGAACTGCTTTCAGAGTTTTGAAAGATTCTCAGAGAATCTGTTCAAAGAAATCAGATTTCAGCTCTGTTATCAAACAGACAAAAAATCCAACCCAGGTTATTAAATTTGCATAGTTAGATTGCTGATGAAGCTTTGCATTACTTCACACCTTATACTAATTTGTTATGCAGTGTTGCAGTGCTTTCTCAGACGGTTTTCTTTCCCTGCTTGCCTTAGCAATGGATGAAATACATCTAGCTGTAGCTTACATTTTGTCCACAAATAGGCTGTTGAAGCTTAACATCAGTAGATTATTGCTATAGACAGGCTGAGAGGAAATACAAGACGGTCCTGTAAACTGTGATATGCAAGAAGCCATAGAGCAGTCTCTTTCCTCTAACTTTGAATCTATCAAATTATTTAAACAAGCATAAACTATTGCTTCTTTATTGTTGATCCATCACGAGCAACTCTTTCATTTGCAATATACTGACAATATGCTTTTCATATCTCTTATTATTGTCCTAGATTATGCCAAAACACTCATATGGAAGGTGATGATCTTTGCATATCAGTAGTATAATAGCCACATTTCATCTTTATCGCAGTATTCAAAGGCTTGGTTTCCAACCTTAGAAACAGCACCTGAACAGGCTATTATGTTGCCCAATGGCTTTTTATTTTAAGCCTGAAATGTAAGACCATTTGTACTTGATAGTTTAGTGCACATTAATTTCTTAAGTGTGATAACATGAAATCACTCAGTTTTCCTCTAATCCAGTGAGTGCCATCCTGCCACCAAAAAAAATAAAAAAATAAAAAAATATTTCTTTAGTCATGTGACCTTGGCCTACATTCCACCTGAAGTGGTTTGAAAGGCTGAAGAGTCTTCAGACAGTTAAAAGAAATTTTTTTGGAATTAATCTACGACTGTTTTTGAAATCAGTGATACTTTTTCTAGTTGACTTCACTGATGCTAGATCAAATAGTTATAAGTGGTGGTTTGTTTTCTTATTAAAAATTGAGAATGTCAGCGAACAGTTGGCCTCATTGAAGTTTATCCTTTTTTTAAAAAAAAACTTTAATCAATCTAGAGTCTCTCCCCTTATGTTTAATATGAAATCAAACTCCACCAGCTTCCTGTGGCTTGAAGTCAATGTGATCTAGGTTAGCAGCAAAGATATACAGGTTTGCTTATATCTAAATATTGCAATGTTTCTAAATGCAACCAGATGTTTCAGACAAAAGTTTATAGGCAATCACAGGACAGCAGGTATGCAGTCACAAAAATGAAGTGTAATTGGCTGACTACAGATTTTAGTCAATAGCAAAATGTTTTGATAAGGTGACCTTTTAACTTAACCTGCTTTCAAGATGTAATCTGTCTAAATAGACAGATACAAAGAAGCTTATTAACAGTAGGTAAGATGAAAATACAACCCATCAATCAGGCTTGATGATTACTAGATAAAAAAAGGTCAATTTCCAAATACCTCATATAACCACTGAGGCCTTTGGTTTTAACAGGAACAATTGCTTAATGAACAACACTCAGCTTCAAGGGTTACACTCTGTTCTAGCAGAATGTGGCCATCTTGCTTTTCCAACAAAAGTTAATACCAAAGGAGATTGCAGATAGTTTTCTGTTGTCCCTTTACCTTGTTTAAAAAAATTATTCTACAAAATTAATTCTGTAGTTTGTGTTTGCATGCTAGAAGAGCAACCCAATGCAGCCAGAATGACTGCACAGCAATATCTGAAGGCTTGAAAGAAAATAGACATTGCAAATTACCTAGTCAACCAGTCACTCTCTTCAAACACATGGCATTCACTTTAGCAATCATTTAAAATAGCTCTCAAGTAAATGCAAAATGCTCAGAACTGTTGCACAATGAAAGAAGGTCAAAATAAAGACGTAACTGTACAATGTATCTTGTGGGGTTTTTCCCCAGTACATCTGAATCTGGCAGGGTTCCATCTGCTGCAATAAGGACTATTAATTTAATTTTCCTATACACCATTTCATTCACTCACTTGATGTTAGGATGTAACTTTATATAAAGCATCATAGAGATACAATTACAAGATCTAAGTAAAGATAATGAAAAGTAGTCCCTTAATTTCTCTTATGCCCTTGTTCAAGTCTGAAGGATACAAGACAATCTAATCCTGAAAGGTTTGGCAACATCTTAATTTATCAGATGGAATTAAACTTAAATGCAAAATTTTTTTTTCATCTCAGAAGGCATCTTCTGATTTAATTTTCAACTGAAGCACAAAGAAGGATGTTAAAGTACAGAGCTGCCTACAGGTGATTAGTACTGTAAAAGCCTTCTTTTCCATTGCATTGGCTCTTCAAAAATCTTTGTTGTACTGAGCCTTGCCTTTCGAGCACCAGAATTGTATTAAATGTATTTCATTGTATAAGGAGGTAGACTTCTGAAACAGGAATTAATTTAATTTTGCCTTAACCACAAAATATTTTGCATACTTTTATATTAGGTGGAATGGGTTCAGTGTATACAGACTAGCTGTTGCAGTTTGGACAGTTGTTCTATCACCTGGCCCCACTCTGGAGGGGGAATCAGGAAAAGGAAAGGAGACCTGTGGGTTGAAATTAAAGCAGATTTAATAGAATAATAATTACAAAGTAATATTAACCCCAATGCTAATAAAGGATGCAAAGTTATATTCAGCTCCAGATAACAGTTGTCAGCTGTGCACTTTTAGGAGCGAAGGCTGAATGCCCAACACTGCCAGAACAACAGCTTCAGCCAGAATGTGGTGGTCACATCAGATGGAGGACCAGTCCTCAGGCATGGGAACAGCAATGAAATGAATGGGACCCTCTTGGGAGGTCAGCCATGGTAGAAGCCCCCAAAATCTCCAGAAACTTCCCAATTATAGTGAGGGTGACATTTACAGTACAGAATAGTTCAGCTGGCCAATTTGGGTCAGCTGCCCTGGGCCCTACCCTCCCAGCCCACTGCACCTGCATTGTTAAAAACTGCCCTCGATCTTGGTCACTACAGAAACCTGCATATGACAACATCTTATCTCTTTTGCTCTCACAGAGCTGAACTCTACAGTCTCTCAAAACTACAGTTTCTCTAAGCAGAAAAATTATAATTCTGTCCCAGCAAAAACAGGACACTAGCACATCTGCCAGCTTCCACTAGAAAATGCAGCAAGTATTCAGACTAGTCACTCTACTATAGGAATGAAGATTCTCCATTTCATATTAATCTCATCTTTTTAAATCTCAGAGACAAAAGTTGACATTCTTAAGAAAAGAAAGAGATTGCTTGGTCTTCCATCCATTGAGAGGAAAAAGTGGGAAAAAAAAGAAAAATAAAAAGAAAAACAAGAAAAGACAATTTTTCAGGCTTTACATTAAGTATTGCTTTTCACTCATTGCTGGCCTCTAAACGTGAAAGATCTTGGTGTCCCCAGTTAAAAGTAGGACATCAAAGAACACTGATATATGAAACCCGGTGTCTGTCTAGCAGTATTTCAAAAGAGAGATCAACAGAAAATTATTCCATAAGTTGATGGAATGCTTTAGTTGTTGTTTTTTTGTTTGGTTGGTTTTGGTTTTGTTTGGGTTGTTTTAAGAAAAATGATTGACATTGCAGATGATCTTTCCTGACTTTTGTCTGTTATCAGGCATAATCTAGAACAGGCATATCAGACCTGTTACGTAGGCATCAGTTGGAGAACTAAATAACATGAGGTGGGAACACCAGGAATGCAATTGCTCAGAAAGTATTTGAGACAGAATTATCAAGTGTTTATTTCTCTCCATTAGCATCCACAACAACATACAAGGTTCTGTATCTGGTCTAAATGTCCTTATTCCTGAAAATTTTACCTAGAACAGTGAAAAAATTTAATTTTCAGGTTATACTTTTAAATAAAAGATAAGAAAAAATCAGCATGGAATGTTTTTATTTTTATTTCTTTTCCTCCTATCTTGTCCCTTTAATCTTATACTGTGCAAATTTTCTAGCGTAAAAGGGTGAGAAAAGGGATGCAGAAACAAAACTTGGAGAAAAAGGAGAAACATGGAGGTGAGGATTGCTCTTTTAATCAACACTGCCTCCCTAGATAAAAGTTGATTGGAATAATCCATTTTTTGGTAAAAGCATGGGGTTTTTTGTTAAGACTTTCCATTGGAAAAACTTCTGCTGAATTTTTTAAAACATTCTTCTTCTTTTGACTGTCCACATAAAAACAGGTTATCTGTAAAAAGAAATATTTTGTTGATTTATTCCTTCCCTGATTCTTCACAAGACACAGTCAGAATACTCCTAGAGAAGCTGGCTGCTCATGGCTTGGATGCACATATGCTTTGCTGGATAAAAAACTGGTTGGACGGCCAGATCCAAAGAGTTGTGTTGAATGGAGATAAATCCAGTTGGCCACCAGTCACGAGTGGTGTTCCCCAGGGCCCAGTACTGGGGCTGCTCCTGTTTAACATCTTTATTGATGATTTGGATGAGGGGACAGAGTGCACCCTCAGTAAGTTTGCAGATGACACTAAGCTGGGTGAGAGTGTCGATCTGCTTGTGGGCAGGGAGGGTCTGCAGAAGGATCTGGACAGGCTTGATCGATGGGCCAAGGCCAATGACATGAGTTTCAATAAGGCCAAATGTCGGGTCCTGCACTTTGGCCACAACAACCCCCAGCAGCACTACAGGCTTGGGGAGCAGTGGCTGGAGAGCTGCCCAGCAGAGAGGGACCTGGGGGTGTTGATTGACAGCCAGCTGAACATGAGCCACTGCTGGCTCATGGTGGCCAAGAAGGCCAACAGCATCCTAGCCTGCATCAGGAACAGCGTGATCAGCAGGACCAGGGAGGTGATCCTGCCCCTATAATCGGCCCTCGTGAGGCTGCACCTCGAGCACTGTGTGCAGTTTGGGGTGCCACAGTATAGGAAGGACATTGAGGTGCTGGAGAGGGTGCAGAGAAGGGCAGGTAGGCTGATTAGGGGTCTGGAGAACTAATCTTATGAGGACAGGCTGAGGGAGCAGGGGCTGTTCAGCCTGGAGAAGAGGCTGATGGGAGACCTCATTGCTCTCTACAGCTACCTGAAAGGAGGTTGTAGTGAGGTGTTTTTTGGCCTCTTCTCCCTAGTGACTAGTGATAGGACAAGAGGAAATGGGGTCAAGTTGTGACAGGAGAGGTTCAGATTGGATATTAGGAAAAATTTCTTCTCAGAAGGAGTGGTGAGGCATTGGAACAGGCTGCCCAGGGAGGTGGTAGATGCATCGCCCCTGGAATTGTTCAAAAAATGGGTAGAGGTGGTGTTTCAGGAGATGGTTTAGTAGTCACAGGGTTTTAGGGCTGATCGTTGGACTTGAAGACCTTCAAGATCTTTTCCAACCTTAACGATTTTTTGATTCTATGACTAAGTGGTAGGACTTAATTCCTACTTCCATTCCTCATCCCCCGGTGAAAATGTGGAGATACTTACGCGACTGCTATTCAAAGCATTATGCTGCATATTTTACTGGCCTAGAATTGAGTCTCTGCTTTTTGGTGGAAGTCTGGATGCTAAGTTTTAGGCCTCCAGTTTTGCACATCTTCATAGATTCAATGCTGCAATTGTTCTCCTTTGAGACTGTTTCTAAAATGAACTCAATACATAGCACTAATACAAGATTAAGCTGTAACTTTGCCTATGGGATGAACATATTACTCAGACTTTGTCTTCTTTACACTCATCAAATGCATGATGTGTGAGTTTGAAAGGCTCCTTGATGCCAGAGTTACTCCACTATCCCCCTTGTGTAAACTGCTTTGAGATTTCCAGATAAAAAGTGCTATAAAAGTTCTAAATGGTATTGCGGCTATTATTTATTATATATTAAGCTAGAGTAAACTGCACATTACTTTTTTATGTTTATGCTTGCAAAGGGTAATGTATAGATAACTCATATTTAAAAATGTAGGTTTTTTGGAAAATCTGCACTGTGTCTTGCCATTTATTTCCATTATTAAAGCCAAGGGAGAGTTTTACATGGGCGGAAACAGAATTAAGATGGCAAATTCATTTCACTGTTGTATATATTGAGTCAGGGGTGTTTCTCAGTTCACTTTCTAGTTTTCATACTTATCCAGCTGTAATTGTCTGCTATTTTTTTACACTACCTTACCGCCAGTCACTAATGCTGCACATCAGTGGGCTGTGAGAAACTTAATAGTTTCATATACTTTATTACACTGAGCTGTCTCTATAAACATCTCCAGATCTGAAATTACAAATAATTGCTTCTCATTAGCAATGGCCTATAAACAGTTTATTGGTTCACCAATACTGAATCTGTATAAATAGTGGTTCATCTGTTTACAGGACCAGAGGAAATAACCTACATACTAATAAACACACCCTGGACTATGAAAAGCAAGATGCATGTGAGCAGAAAAACCCAAAACATGAAGAGCTATACTGTGATTTCTTGCTTTTAAGCAGAACTCCTAAGGAATTAGCTGAGAGGTTTTGCTTAAACATTGATGATACAATGAAACCCATAGGTATAGAGCAGTGGATTTCAGGCAAAAATGCTATTTGCTGTTTTCACCTCCTTTATCTTTTTTTAGCTTGTCTGTCATGGTCACATTTACCTCTAGTTTTAAATTCAGCAAGAAATCCTTCCAGGATACTTGTAGAACATGTTAATGCCTTGTACAAAATGAGTCTTCAGCTTCAATATGGCTTCTGGCCACTAAAATAATATTAATTTTCAACATTAATTACTGCAGTGTTAGCAGCCTGTTAGATAATTGCAATTATGTGGAATTCAAAGGCTGAAATTTTCTAAAATAATATTTGTGATCTCGGATTCCACAAATTAACTGTAGTCACTGCCAAGCATGGTACGTTTCATATGGGACTGCTACTCAAACAAAGTCCAAGAGTTTCAATACATATGTTGTAAAGTGTTTCTTGTGAGGGAATTGAAAGCACTAGGCACATACAGAAATCTGGCAGAAATTCTGGTTCCAAGGGCTAAAAATTCAGACAAGTGCCATATGAAAATTGATTTAGAAAGTAACAAACAGCAAGAGCCATATCTGAAAGCAAAATTCCTAGACTTAGTCTCCTAAATTCAGAAGAAGGCCTCTAAATTATGATTTTTAAAATTCAGAGCCACAACAGGCCTCCCAGAAGTCAAAAGGAATAGGGTCTTTTAGTACACAGGTTTCAGCTTTCCTTTCTTTGATGACTAAAAAACAATATTATGGAATCTTTGCTGATTGCATGCAGAATTACTCAAGTGTAATTTTTAAATGCCTTATATAATAGGACTATGAAATTGTTCCACACATTAATTGTTTAAAACATCTGCAGTAAATGCCTGAAGTTATTTCATCTAGTACAATGTCGTTTTAACTACTTTTTTAAATTTAGAAAAATATATGCAATTAAAGTGCAATTACAGAAAAATGAAAATGCCAGTGCAATTAAAATACATAAAATATATGAATCTGTCCACAACTCCCTCTGATTTCTTTGTCTGCTTCCGTAGTCTGAACTCTTGGGTGCATAAATTTTTCTCACATGTATTTTAGGAAATTAGCTGGTGGAAAACATCTACTGTACATCAGAATAATTTAATGTATTTCCCAAAATAAACACTTATTTTAAAATCAAATTAAATGTAATATTAAGAAAAAGCTGTATTACTAGACCAGATTGTGGAAGTAGCCACCCTGCTACTTAATGTTCAACTAAACCAAGCACAAACTCACTCAGCATTACTTTCAGTAGAAAGAAGAGATACTCAAAATTCTGTCTCCATATGACTGAAAAGGGTTGAACTCTTTACTTAAGAAATTGGACAAATAGGACCAAAAATGGTAGAAGTGCACAAATGTAGTGCAGAGAAAAATTAAAATAGGCAAGCCCCTTCACCTTCATTTGCAACACTAGACATTCAGGGAAATTGAAATGCAACAACTTTATGACTGATAAAAGGAAGTACATTCTCACACAAGTAGCTTTGGGAACTCTTTGCCTCAAGGTATCACTGAGGCCAAGAGCTTATTAGGATTGAAAAACAGGATTTAACATTTACACAGATAGGAAGAATATACAAATATATAATAGTAAGGATTAAGTGTTTGACCCTGCACCAATTGAATGTAATAGTTTTCCTGTGACTTCAATATTGTGAGATCCAGCCTGGAAAGGAGAGAATTTTGGAAACGGTAGAAAACCCTTTTCCTTCAGAGTATACAAAAGACCTCAACAATCAGATTAGGAAAATATTTTTGTTACAAGGAATCCCGTGACTTCTTGACGGAGGTTTCTCCTCTCTCTTGTATTAGATTTGGGTATGAATTAATCTTTGTCTCTCTTTCTTAAGGAAAAACCTAAAAGCTCTATCAAAATCCTTATCTATAAAATGTAATAGTCCCAAATATAATGGAGGATATTTAAGTATAGTTAGAAATAGTGACCTGTATTTGCTGAGAAATATTACAATATATGGGTTTTCTTAGAATCATAGAATCATAAAACTGTCAGGGTTGGAAGGGACCTTTAAGATCATCTAGTTCTAACCCCCCTGCCATGAGTGGGGACACCACCCACTAGGTCAGGTTGCTCAGAGCCCTGTCCAGCCTGGCCTTAAATATCTCTAGGGATGGGGCTTCCACCACCGCTCTGGGCAACCTGTTCCAGTGTCTCACCACCCTCATGGTGAAGAACTTCTTCCTAAAGTCCAATCTAAATCTACCCTCCTCTAGCTTGGAGCCATTCTCCCTAGTCCTATCACTACCTGACATCTTAAAAAGTCCCTCCCCAGCTTTCTTGTAGGCCCTCTTCAGATACTGAAAGGCCACAATGAGGTCTCCTCGGAGCCTTCTCTTCTCCAGACTGAATAACCCTAACTCTCTGTCTGTCTTCACAGGAGAGGTGCTCCAACCCTCTGATCATTCTCTTGGCCCTTCTCTGGACACATTCCAGCACATCCATATCTTTCTTGTAGTAGTGACTCCAGAACTGGACGCAGTACTCCAGGTGGGGTCTCACGAGAGTGGAGTAGAGCGGGAGGATCACCTTCCTCGACCTGCTGTCAACGCTCCTCCTAATGCAGCCCAGGATATGGTTGGCTTTCTGGGCTGTAAGTGCACAGTGACAGCTCATGTTGAGCTTTTCATCCACCAGTGCCCTCAAATCTTTTTCATCAGGGCTGCTCCCAAGCCAGTCACTGCCCAGCCTGTATAGGTGCTTGGGATTGCCCTGACCCAGATGCAGGACCTTGCACTTGGTCTTGTTGAACTTCATGAGGTTGGCATGGGCCCACCTCTCCAGCCTGTCAAAGTCCCTCTGGATGGCATCCCTTCCCTCCAGCATGTCCACCACACCACATAGCTTGGTGCTGTCAGCAAACTTGCTGAGGGTGCACTCAATGCCACCTTCCATGTTGCCAACAAAGATGTTAAACAATACTGGTCCCAGTACTGATCCTTGAGGGACTTCACTGATCTCCACTTGGACATAGACCCATTGACAGCCAGTCTTTGGGTGTGGCCATCAAGCCAGTTCTTTATCCACCAAGTGGTCCATTCATCGAGCCCATATTTTACCAGCTTGGAGACCAGGATGTCATGCAGGACAGTGTCAAAGGCTTTGCTCAGGTCCAGGTAAATGACGTCGATTGCCCTTCCCTTGTCTACTGATGTTGTGACCTTTTCATAGAAGGCTACCAGGTTAGTCAGGCAAGGTTTATCCTTGGTGAAGCCATGTTGTTTGCACCCAATCTCCTCTTCTTTATTCTTCTGTCCCAGCAGTTCCTCCAGGAGTATCTGCTCCATGATCTTACCAGGCATGGAGGTGAGACTGACTGGCCTGTAGTTTTCTGGATCATCCTTTCCTTTTTTGAAAATGGGGGTTATGTTTCCCCTTTTACAGTCAGTGGGGACTTCACCTGACTGCCATGACTTCTGGAATACAATAGAGAGTGGTTTAGGAACCTCATCCGCCAGTTCCCTCAGTACCTGTGCGTGTATTCTGTAAGGTCCCATGGACTTGTACACTTTCAGGTTCTTCAGATGGTCATGAACCTGATGAACCATTTTGCCATTAATATACCTATAGGTATTTTTGCTATTCCCCTTGATCTCCCTGGCTAGATTTAATTCTAACTGAACTTCAGCTTTTCTAACCAGGTCTCTTGCTTCTTGGGCAGCTTCCTTATATGCCCCCCATTCTAGCTGTCCTTTGTTCCATTCCTTGTAAAGTTTCTTCTTGTGCAACAGTTTGTCCAGGAGCTCCTTGCTCATCCAGGCAGGTCTCCTAGCATTCTTTCCTGCCTTCCTCTTTGTCGGTATACTTTGTTACTGAACACTGAGAAGGTGATCCTTGAAAACTGACCAGCTCTCCTGGGCCCCTCTTCCCTCTAGGGCTTTGCCCCATGGTACTTTGGCCAGCAGATCCCTGAAGCAATCAAAGTCTGCACGCCTGAAGTCTGGGGTCACAACCTTTGAATACATCCTTCTAGATGCCCTGAGGATCTTAAATTCAAGTGCTTCATGATCACTGCAGCCCAGGTTGTCCCTAAGTCTCACGTTGGTCACCAGCCCTTCCCTGTTGGTGAGGACAAGGTCCAGCACAGCACCTTTTCTTGTCGGTTCCTCTACCATTTGGAGGATATTATTGTATTTAAGAGTATTGTACGTAAAATCCAATCCAACTGAGACTAATTAATTTCTGCAGGGATCTTTTCTGTACCTTACAGGCCACAAACTATATGCCACATATATTTCTGCAGTTGCTATAGTAATTAGTCTCATTTTTTAACTGAATAGCAGAATTAATATCGCATGTTCAGATGGAAGTGCACAGATGACTAGAGCATATTTTAAAGCTAAGCTACCCTCAGCAATCTCACCTGCTCTTTCATTGAAGAGTCAATTAATACTTGGCTGCCAATGATTAGAAATGCCAACATGGGTTTAACTTCAGGGAATTTTAAATTGGTTTTGGTTTTGTTTCCACTATGAAATTTTGCTTTAGTGGTATTTCCAAGTCTCTTCAAATCTCACCTGTAAAAAAAAAAGAATGACGAAATAATCTTATTAAATAAGAATAAATTGGGTATTATTTTTATGATGCTTTCTTGGTAGACTGGAAGAATGATGTAACAACAAATGTATGTCCAAAATGTGCATGAACAAAAAATTTCATGGCAGAAATTTCTTCTGGGTTCATCTGAAAATGAATTTGAAAATAATTGTCTGCCAGTTACTGCTCCTAGATAGTCAGAATCATGACACTAAGTACGGATGAGAAAATGTGCATTTCTATGTGGAAAGAAAGAAGAAAAAGGACAATCTTATAAATGAAATTTGTATTGATCGAACACATAATTTAATGCACTTATATTTTCTAACAGTGGTTTATAGTGAACACATCCTATGCATGAACACACATTAGAGTATCTACATTTCACATGTTCACTTGAAGTTAGCTATTGATAAACACAAATGACCATGGACTAATTATTCAGAAGAAAAAATGTAGCCTGAAATTATGGCTTTCCCTAAAGCCTGAAAGTAAATTATATAGAACAGAAGTTTTGAATTAAAAATAACTTAGTCCTTAAACTTGCTCAACACTGCAAAAAAAAAGTGAGATTTGCCTAGGAATGTTGATGGATGAATCATTGTCATGGTTTGGCTCTGGGTTGGCTGTCAAACCAATAACAATAATGCTCTCAGTCCCACCCCCCCTCCCCCAAGGTAGGAAAAGAGGGAGAAAAAATGAGAAAGAGAGGCTTTCTGGGTTGAAAAGTGAAGCAGATTGATTTTAATTATTAGTGATAAGGGAATATATATCTATTTGTAAAGGGATGTGCAACACCCCTTCCCCTTCCTCCTTCCCCAGCAACTCTCACAGCAACTCTTCTCCCTGGTGACTCCCAGCTGAAGGGGGGAGTGTCTGGGCACATGGATGGGGTCTTCAGATGTCGGCTAGGAAAAAAAATGGAAATGAGAAAAAAAAGAGAGCCAAAGAGAGGGTGATAGAAGCGACAGTAAGCAGAAAAAGTGAGAGAAAAGGAAACGAAAGGCTTGACTTCCATGATGTCTTAACCTATACTGAAAGCCAAATAGAGAAAATACTATGAGAAGGGAATATTCTGATTTGCTGATCCTGCCTTTGGTCTAGTCTGCTCCCCTGTAGGGGGAGGCTGCAGACAGTCAGAAGTGACCTTGGTTAGTATCAGTTCATTGGCTCTGCTAAAAAGTTCACTGAAAGAAAAAAAAAATCAGCAAAGAGAAAGTTCACTTCACCCTGGCTCAACCCAGGACAATCATCAAGTGAATTTTAAAGAAACTTCAGAATTGGTAAAATATATGTATATCTTTTGTTAGATGGCACACTCAGAAGGTGTTGTTTTATATAAAAAGATAAAATTTTAATCATTAGACACCAGCCTGTTTGCTAGCAAGACAAGAGACTATTACTCTTTGAATTAATCACAAATAATTACATCTAACAGCATAAAATGTTCTTCAGTTTCTTCACTGAAAAGTTGTAACAATTTACCATTCAATCTAGGAGATTAATTGCTAGTGCATTTTTGAACTTTGTGACTGGGACTTAAGACTATAGGAGTTGGCTCCTGGGTACCTGCGTGGGAGAGTGGCTATTAAGTGCTTTAATAATTTTTAGTATTGTAACTGATGGCTTTGACCACACTTGCCATGAAATTTATTGAACTCATATTTTTGGAGAAAATGGCAAATTTTTTTCCATTATACTTGGGTAGACATAGTCAGGTGGTCTTTATCTGGAATGCATTCCAGATTAAAGGTGGAACTGGGAATTTCGACATTTCACACCAGAAGTTGAAATAAGTCACTCATATACCATGGAGAAATTCAGATATCATTGTTATGTTGGCAATACTGCAAAAATAGCTCACTGTGGCATGTGTTCAGTTCAGAAGAGAATCATCAACTTGTCTGAACGAGCAAGTTATTCAGTTAAAGAAACTGCATCTTCCATCTTCCTTTTTTTTTTTTTTTTTTTATAAAGTGAGGGGCAGATATTGTGATGGGCTGTAGAAGCAAAAGCAGTAGCAACTGCAGTTTCCCTAGTCTTTTCGACTTTGTCTGGAATTTTATATATGAGGAGATCATAGTTTTTGTTGTGTTTTTTTTTTCCATGGCAGCCTCTTCTGGCAATAGAAAGATTCATATTTTTCCCTTGAACATTAGATGAGACCTTTATTGTAGATTAACCTATTTTCTATTCCAGTGGCTCATTAAGATTCCAGACAATTGACAAAACTGTCAGAGAAAATCCATTTCTTGCTTCATCTTTTTTTAAATAAATGTAAACCTTGGTATTAGAAAATTTGAAATATGCTTTTATTCTCTGTACTTTTGTCAAAATCTGCTTGTTATCGTGGTATTTGCATCAATAACAGTGCAATGCTCTGTACCCTTGTCATAAAAATTATGCATTATTACATCATAAATAACATATAATAATGAGCCATATGGGAGCTAACAACAAATGGCTGGTTCATTGTCAGGTTCATTGCTGCTTCTCTGCTTTTTTCACTTTTAAACTCTGGTTCACATAAATTTTCCACAAAATTTTATTTGTAGAGTTCTTCTCTTCACATGGATACTATGCTTTATAAATACCCCCTCATTCAAAGGAATTACATTTATATTAGGGAGATCAACAGTATAATTCAATATTGTGGAGTATTCTCATCCATTAATATCTTTCATTTTTTCTAAGAGACAGACCACATGAATTTGGTTGGTTTGAAGAAAGGAAAGGGTAATATTTTAATAGATGATTTTTCGAAGCCTAGCATAGTGATTGCTTGTACTGACAAGTCATCAAATCTGATTTATAAATCTTTATTGTTAGTATTATCTTAATGTTTATCATGTGAAATATGAGATGCAGGCATACTACTTAACCTTGTTGTACATTTCTGACCCTTGAAACTTCTAGTCTTTACTCAAGGATTTGACTAATTTGTGTCTTTTTTCTGCATGGCCATTCTTATGTGGCTATCAGCCCTTCTGTCAACTATTTTGACAAGAAGAAACATGTCCGGTTTATTGATACTGCCCAGCTTCTAGGCAGTGTCTGAAGTTCATCTAATTGAAATTAGGTGAGACTTTAGGCTGCCTTGGATTGTATAGGAGAGTATTTACAAGTCTTGGGTATCACAAGGTTAGAGAAGCAGGCATACCACTTACAGATTTCATTCGCTTTCATATTTTTGGCTGTGCTGAGCATAAATTGAATGCATCTGAGGCTTAGGCTGACTATAAGGTGAAAGTACTCAGTCAGATTCATATTCACAATGTGGCAATATAGAAGATCTCACAACGCTTTGGAGTTGAGATTCTCTACATCTATTATCATACCTGATACAATGGTTTATAAACTAGAAGTCGATATTTACCCAGACACCGGTGTCCGGCAAAATTTGATATTTACAGACAAAATGATGAAATGAAGATTAAGGCCCCTGGAATTCAAGCCTTTTTACTTGTTCTTTCTAAATAGAATTGATTTTATTTTTGGTTTTAAAACAACCATTCCACCAAAAAAGCCTTTCAACTCTTTAGTCAGAAGAGACAGTCTTTTCAATATTACGTTCTTTCTGGGAGAAAGCCAAAGGAAAGAAACTTAAAAACAAACCAGAACCTTGGAAGGACTCTTATCATTGTCTCACAAACACTGCCCTGAGTGGAAGAGCAAAGAGACATCACAGAAACTGCAGAGCTTTACATTCTCCATATAGACTAAGGATTCTGACTTGAGGTGTTTCCCTGAGATATGATCCTTGTGCATCCTCCTTCCTGAAAGGATAATTTAACTGCCTTCTCTGGTGCATTTCAGTTTGTCCAGTATGTCAAATGTTACACTAAGTAGCGATCCACTTTCTGCAACTGGAAAACATGGACTGTTTATCTCACCAGGATGTTGAATGTCAATATGAAAGTGAGAATGTATTTCTATAGATGCATGCATATATATTAATGGATATGTACATGGTTGCACATGAACACTCTATATATTTTAAATCAATGTTTTTATTATATTGTGCATTATTTGAAAAAAAAATAAAAAGGTGTGATTGCTGTCTATTTAAAGTGAAGACACCTTAAAGTTTCCTTTCTTTTTCCCTTAAAAATGTATTTGTGACTTTCAGTCAGTTTCAGTCTTGACCAAAACATCTGACAGTGTTTCCAGTTAAATTTATTCTTCCTATAAAATTCTTGACTTACATCTACACAGAAGGTAGGTGTCAAGTATTGTTTATTTTATGTCTTGTAGAGGGGACATTTGAAAATGGAAACTACACAGACCCAACAAGCCAGCCATGTTTTTTCAACTGAGAACTTTATCTTTGTCAGTGTAAACAGAGATAGAAAACATCAGAAGTGGAATACAAATATTTCTTTGCTTTTGAGTTTCTGACTTGGTTCTCAATGCAAATAATCTCCTTCCAAGTTTTTCTGAGAAATTTTTGAATAGCCTACTTCCAGATCACTTCTTCAAGTCTGTTATTGTTACCAATATTTGTTCCTTTGTGTTTTGGTTTGAGCAAGCTCTTTGCTGTTTTTTTTTCTTCCTTTCAGTGAACTTTTTAGCAGTGCCAGTGGACTGAATTGTGGCACATTGTTTTACTGAATTCACTGTTACAGAAAATGTTATATCATACTGGATATCTGTTTATTTTAGTATTGTCTGTAGGATAGAAAGATTTTCCCCTCGCTGAAACTGAAAGCAAATAACTTAATATTAGCTGAGGGTAGAGGTTTTAATAGGGTTTTCAACTCTTCTGATGTAATTTAACACTTCGGTTCCTGAACACTTTATTTTGAATTGATCTTTGACTTGAAAATGATTACTTCAGTATTTTGAATGTTAGCAAGTATAGAGGGCCTCATAGAGGGCAAAACTGTTGTTCTTCTCATAAAATTAGGAAATATTTTATATTATCTTATATTTTCTACTTGCAATAACTCAATGGGTAAGGCATTTGATGCTGCTTATAACTATAGGGCTAAAAGGGCATATTTATTCCTAACTGGTAAGAGATACAGGGCTTAATCCAAAAATAATTACATAGTCTCTCTGATTTCAGTGGATTTGGGAACATATCTTAAGTGATCTATACATTCCTGATTCACTCAGGAAATTAGCTCCAAAACTTCATCACAAGACATGACCTCATCCTTATAATGAGGATTGAACAATTTGTTTCAGTAATGGGTATAATGGCAAAAAGCCAAGGAGGGCAGGGGAGAATCTTGTCCCTTATTTTTGTCAACCTAGGAATAATGTAATCTTTGTGCAACGTACAAAGCATCACTTAGGAGTTGTGCCTAAGTTGCTAAAGATGAACTCTGCTCTCTGCAATAAGCAGACAACTCTCACTGAGAGTAGTCAGTGTAGTCTATGCGTGTCTGAATTTAAAATTTCTTCTAGACAATATTGTTTTGTAGCTTTTTTTTTTTTCCAGTGAACCCTCTTCCAAATTCTTTCCTTTTCAGCTGATTGAAAGAGATTATTTTTTCTTAGCACCTCAGTGTCTTTGCTTCAGTTTCTCAGCCAAAGCTTTTCAATCATGAGCCCTTTAAGTCTGTGAGCACCTTGGGGCAAGCGTTGCTTTTACTATTCATTCAGTGCTCAGGAGAGTATTCTTTCTTAGACCCAATGGTATTCTAAATGTTAATAGGCCAAAATTTATAAACAAAACATGCCTCACGTAAGAATTGGGTACCTGCATACAATTCCTGTGGAAGCCTGAACTGCACTCTGTGTTACCCAGCATTTAGAACACATGAATTTTTCTCATTTATGGTTACTGACCATTGAAATAAGCAATTGCAGCAATTTTACATTTCATAAAATCCTCTGTAGTCTCATTTTTTTGTGATGGCCTTCATACCTAAGAAAGATAGCTAAATTTAACAGTGGCAAACAAGAAAAAACAACTCAATTTTATTTTTTAAATCAATTTACATCGGGAACAATAGATAACAATTTAGAAAGAATTTTTGATACAAATTTTTGTTTGTACTCACTATTTGGTACACTTTGACCTAAGATTCACATAAATATTTCTGAGAAACTGGACATTAAGACTAATGATGACATTTTATAAAAATAACTAACATGGATCTCAGTGCTTCATCTGCTCTTGAATGTGCACATTATATATTCTTTGATATATATATATATACACACACATATACATACTTAGAAAAATCAAGCAACATGTACAGAGAAAAAAAGTTTAAATTTACAGGATCAGATAAAAGAGAGTACAAAGGAAAGTACAGGATTGTTTAAAATAATTCTTGATGTAGGGACAGCAAACAAAATTAGGTCTTCTAATAACCTGATGTGACAGTCTGTAAGACTGGAAAGTAACCCTTTCGAATTCATAGAAATGAAGTAAATTTATACATAGCTCTTCACTACCTCACAATGATTTTTTTCCATCAGTTATCTTTTAGGTCAGGGCTCAGTAGGATTAAAAATGAACTAGTATATTTACAGACAACAAGACTATCTATGCTTATGATAGAAAAGTCACAAGTTAATATAAATTAAGGCTATGAACACTAGGCTGCACTCCAGTCATTAGACTTTAAGGATAAAGAAAATCTTCCTCGCTGTCTTAGTCCATAATTGTACATTATTTTTAGTCTTCCCTATATTGTATTGGCTGTTGTCAGAAAAACAAGTGGCTGGACTTGACAGTTTCCCTGCTGGCCTGGACTAAGAACTATTACAGAAGTGACTCCTTCTGAATGAAAACAGTCTTTTTCATTTCTCTCACTAGAGTTATGAAAATACCTGTTTCTTGGTGTAAAATGTCTAGTATCTTAATGTCTAGATGACCACACAAAAGCCTCTCAGTCTTTCTACATGTATGTTGCTTCTGCTGAATAATTCAGTACAATACCACTAAGGAAGCTCCATGTTGAGCCTTTTATTTTCTTGCAATTAAACCTTAATCATATTAAAAAGGAATTTCCAGGCTTAAAACATGGCAGAGAGAGAAGGGAAACAAAATCTCCACAGTTCAGAGAGGGCAGATAGGCTGTGTTTTCCTTCTTATCAATAACACTGACATCAAATTTTACTTTTTTATTTATTTTTTATTTCTTATTTCTCTGACCCATGTAACCTCAGGTCATACCAGGTTGAAACTTCCAAAATTCGCAGGCAATTAGGGTAATTCTGATGTTGTGTACACATGGGAAATGCTGGTTTGCAGTATGCCAAAAAGAAATTGGTGGCAGTGTTCCAGAAAGAATTAAATTCACTGAATAGCTGTTAATAAGGTTTTTACTCAGGGGTACTTCTTCTCTTTCAGTCTCTGTGTTAGCAACTCTCACAACAGAATTCTCCCTTATGAATCAGTGAAATAGACTAGATAAAACAATATAAATAGAACGTATAAAGATTTATTTTAAATGATACCAAACTTAAAGCCATTCCCTAATGCTGTCATCCATTGTACTAGAGCATTTAAGATACTCAAATGATGCAGAGGTTTTGCTGAATAAGATAAGAAATACACCTATGTACTTGTTTATATGTGTACATACACATACATGAAAGAAGAAAGCTGTTTTTCTCTCTGTTAACACAGTCAGAGAAGGAATCCATATATTGAGGAAGCAACCATGGACAAAATAGCAATAGAAAATTACCAGGGACCCTATTGCCCAACTGCAGTGTGGGCAAAGAAGCCAGTTGTGTAGGGAACAGAATGTAGTTTATATGAAGAGTATGGATTTTAGGAATTTTGGCAATTCGCTGCAGTTCAGAGTTCTCCTTTTTGCATGGAAGATTGCTCATTGGCATTTGAAGTTATCCCTCACATCCTCATATCAACGTCATTATCATCTAACAACAGAACTGAACTTCCTTTGCTTCAAACAAACCAAAATGGATAAAACCTCCGTATTTAGATCTCTTCATTTGTGAATCTCCTGACTCCATTAGTCATGAAACACCTACAGACCGTGTAAACTATTACATATAGTAAGACCATTAATACTATAGGTTTGGTTCATGTTGCTCTGATAAAATCTTTTACACTATCTAATGGTCCTCTGTAAACACTTTTTCTGTAAAGCTTGAGTCTGTTCCCAGTGCAACTGTGCCAAAAGATATCTGGGAGGAACATGTCAGCAAGCACTTAGAAGTAATCCACACATCTTTCCCCCAGTAATTCATTTTGCAGTACCCTTTCCTGTCAAGCTGGAGATAAAAAAATGCCCCCTAGAGTTGATGAGATTGATTTTTTTTTTACAGGCGGTGTTGTAACTAGCTTACGTAAAATGAAATGTGTGTCACAAAAAATAAACTACACAGTGGCCCTGAATAAAGGAGTGAAGTGTTTCCTTTTACTGATGGCAAGACTTTTTTTTTGAGTAGGATATAGATATCACAAGAATGTTTCCTAATCTATTGTTTAACACGTTACTGGCTGTTTGGTTAGCAATAGGAGTAGTATGTTGTGTTTTAGCTAACTGTTTTAAAATATTAAGGCTTATTTTAGTTTAATCTAAACATTTTACAAAATATAGCTATGTTGTGACTCATTTAGGTATAGTTAGTCTTTATTTTCTTCTAGTAGGTGCTTTGCATTTTAAGTAGAGCTATGTGGACCAAGAAATCTTTTTGGATTGTTGGGAGAAATGGAGAAAACTGAACAAAAATCGTCATCAAATTCACAGCTGTACCATGTTAGAGATTGTGAGATTGTGAGATTTATGTGTCCACTTAGCTTTCTGACATCATACATAAATATTCTCAATTATGCACGTGATCACTTATTTCAATACTTTTTTTAAGAAATGACCCACCTATGGCACAAGTATGAAGAAAGATACCCAGCATGAATTGCAGAGTAACACATTAAACTCAATTTTTTATAAATCTTTCTGTTTTAAACAGTGGCCACTTCACCATTTCAGGAAAGTCAGAGAGGATTGTTGGTATTCAATGACTAGGGATGTCAGGGAAATGGGAAAAACTGAACAAAAAGTATTAGCAAATTTACATGTAAATACCTCTTCTTATGAGAGGACTATTTTGCTCTCACTACTGTATGAAATCAGGAGGACGGGGAAAAATAATTGTGCACTAAATTATGTTTTGTATGTAGCATTGGCTTCAGTCTGATTTTCGTTGAAAATAACTTTCCTAATATCTTTGTGGAAAGAAATACAAGGACAAAGATGGATACTTCAGATTTACTTTAATTACTTGAGCATCCTACTTGGCTACAGAATGAGGCTTCAGCTTCTCTCTTCAACTTGTACCACTACATACATTTTGCATGATCATGTAGTGTATTGAAGTCTATTATATGGTGTTTAAGAGTAGGATGCAAATGAAACAGGGTGTGTTTACATGTCCTTCTGTTCCGTCTGTACTGGAAAAATATTTGAATAATAATAACAGTATGAACTCGAGAATGGATCTCATAAATGACAACATTGATGACAATAGTTCTGACTTCTCAGTCTTGTCTTTCTTGTATTTTGAATAAAAACTCTGCCTGAATATGTTTAAAAATAAGTTAAAGGTAAAATAAATGTTTCCTTTTGAAAGTTTGATCAAAACTGTGTTTCTCTGAAAAAAGCTGTAATTCTAATACGACATTTTTAATAGAAAAAAATCTTTCTAAGTTGTTTTCACAAGGTCTATGAAACATTCCTCGAGTGTTGGTGGTCTTTAAACAAAGTTGGTGAACTGTTACAAGTGTGCTACATATTTTAACAGCAAATAAATGCGGGTTCCTAACAACTTAAAATATGTCAAAAGTTGCAGGACCTTCATGCATGCAAAATCCCTCCATGGATTTGAGTGTCCTAACTTTTGGGCAAATGAAGACTGAGTTAAATTCATTTTTAATGAAAAGAGAAACCTATAATACCTGGTTCCTGTTTGGCACATGTGTCAGTATATATCTGTGCATTTTGCTAGGGTTTTTATTACAACTCTGTTATCTACCAATAAGAAGCAAGCACATTTTTCTTACAGACCATGTTAAGGAAACATTTAACCCTTGAAGAAATTCAGTGACCTTCTCTATATTCTAAGTAATAGCATTATAAGGTGACCTCAGTATCTAGTTCTGCCAGTGTTATCCTTGGAGACCTTCTGCAGGTCACCTCCTTGCTCTTTGTCATCAGTGTTAACAATTCAAGGTAGCTAATCCTTCTTTTCCTTGGCTTTTATTACTAGTGTGTGAAAAATAAATGTTTCAGAAGTACCGAAACATACTTTCACCATTTCTGCCACATTTTGTTCATTTTGGCTCAATCTTCCTGGTTAATTCAACTTCACACATAGGACTTCTTGAAGCCCTCCATTTTGGCTAACAGATTTCTGGTGAATAGTTATCTGAAACATATAATTCAACTCTATTCTAATTTGCTTCTGTGCAAGAATCCAAAATTTGGTAACAGAACAAGAGACTGTTCTGGGTTTTATCTGGCACAAACTGGAAAACACTGCAAGCCTTGTGGGAAAACTATATTTGTGAGATTTCAGAAACAAATTTCTAGAAGCAAATAGTCTGAGTACTGGTAGAAGATCCAATGCCAACTGAATATTAGCTTTTTTCTTTATTGTAAAGAGTTGAGCAGAGTCCTGAAGAAAGACTGCTGAACAAATGCCATTCCAGACAAACTACGTGCATCATGAACTATAGCCTAAACTTCTTCTATTTAATCTTAAAGTAAGGTAAAATGCAAGTAAGAGACAGTAATACCTATTTTAAAACTTTTAAAAGTCTAATATTAAAAGAAATTTGATTTTCTGCCAACTCTT
Organism: Hemiprocne comata; assembly: GCA_020745705.1. Classification (NCBI taxonomy): domain Eukaryota; kingdom Metazoa; phylum Chordata; class Aves; order Apodiformes; family Apodidae; genus Hemiprocne; species Hemiprocne comata. The sequence continues at coordinate 76,904,684 of CM036587.1, read as the reverse complement.
GGCCACTTGACAAAAAGCAAAACATTATGGACAAAAATGAGGTGCTTTTTACTTTAAAATCTATTCATAATGGCAATTCCCTACAAGTAAGTATACATAAAATGAGTCCATGATGACCAGTACAGTTTTCAGTCAGAGACTATCAATTTTACCAAATTATAAGAAGCAGCAGATGTTGTTATTACAAATGGCTATCTTGCTCTTTTTATTTCTGACCAAAACTAGCCATGAACTCAAAAAAATACACATATTGTCAGCCACGGTATGATACTTTTCAAAAAACTGTGTCTGTTCTCTCTATATTTAGGCTGTATCTTTCGTTGTCTTATTTTCTGTTATTTTTTTTCTTCTGTTATTTTGTTATATTACAGATTTTAGTCATCCAAGTAACTTTATATTGCATGTGCAAGGAAATTGCAGTATTTGCCTAGCTGGAATGGAGGTAAAGTACTCAAGTAAAAAATAACAATGTGCTCCTGCAAGAACACAATACTCTGGTTCCATATGGTCCCAACCGAGCAACTTTAAATTACTGGTAATTGGAAGTGTTTGGTTAGGCTCTTACGAGGTAAAAGGACATTGTGCTTCCAAGCACACAGTTTAAGTCTTCTCTAGATACGCAAAACAGAAGGGAAGTTTCTCAAAAGAGGGGCACTACTGCTTTAAAGCAATGACAGGTTTTTGACAAATGCTGTAAAATATCAAAGGAGCAAAGCTATTTGTAAGTTGGAGCAGAATATGGTGATTACATCGAGTAAAAAAAATGGAGAAGAAAAGGAAGAGAATGTGGATAGAGTTAAATTTAGAAATACAATAGAAGTTACAATAAAAAAGATTAAGAGAGTCACTTTTCTTGACTGATACCTGGGCAAATATAAACCTTTCCCCTTTGAATTTGATTTTCCGAACCAGTTTCATCAGTGAACAGAGATTTGTTAGTGTCTCCATGATCAGACTGTTGGTGCTCACATACAGAACCTGCGGCACAAGATTTTCAGTGAAAGAAAGTACATATGAGCTACCTTTCTCTCAAAAATGTTATGTGAGCTTTTTATTTTCTCTAAAATAAAATGGAAAATGAAAATTAAAAACTAAATAAAAGAAACAAAACTTTACATAATCCTGTCCAAATTCTCAGAATCTCCAGCCTCAGGCACCCTGCTCAGCTTCTTATTCTGGCTATCTCTGCACTGGGCTTCCTTTATTAGAGAACAACACATACCCCGAAGCTATTGAGAATAGTCTGAAATTTATACATAAAAAATTAAGGCTGTTTTTCAAATTTCTAATTTCTTTTATCAAAAACCAAAAATGCTACTTTATCTTAACCTTCGGTTTGTCTCCTCAGACTATGAGAGAAAGTTCTTCTTCTTTAATAGTTATTAAAACAAACTAGTCACTTTCCTCCAAAAGCTAAGTTAACCTACCATTTCACTTTACACAGAGCACTGAAAACTACTAAATAATGACAGATTTTGTCCCATGCAGACCTGGCCTAGGTCTGAGCTTTTCTATCCAGTGGAAGGAAGCTTAACATTCAGTCCCTAGTGTTTTATAACTCCCATGCAGGTTCTGTATGAATGATATGAAACCTGAGAAGTACTGCGTTTTCCTGACTGAAGAAAGGCAATTCTCCATCTCTATTTTCTGCCACTCCTCACTGCTGCTTCAGTGGTTACCACATTCACAGCAGCCTCGGCTTGAGGCATACGGCAAGAAATGAGTAGTGCAGCTGGCAACACATCCCTGGTTTCAGGCTTTGATTGCACACTAGGGAGTACGAAACACAGGCTCTTAGTTAGCAACCTTTTTGCTGCTACTCAGTTGATTGTGCCAAAAAAAGACAGAGGAATCAGAGAAAGATACAAAATGGCCATGCAATTTCGGGGGGGGGAATCAATGTCATGTATAAATGGTTTGTTTTTATTTCATTTGTGGGTTGTTTCTGGGTGGTTTTGTTTGTTTGTTTGTTTGTTTGTTTGTTCTGAAAGCCATAATCTTCCTAGACAATAAACGTTGAGAAAAGAGGGCAATTAGCACTCAGGGATTAAGCATATCAAAATTGCAACATGTGATAGTTAGGGGCAAGGGTCTTTCAGTGTAGTGTATGAAGCAAGCTGTTTCATTGTTCACTTTCAAAGGATGTTGGCCAGTCATCTGTTCTCTCATCCCTTACTGACAGACACTGAAACTCAGAAGTAATTTTAGTTAACTTAATTGTTAAAGTCACCCAGAGAATTTCAGAGCTGTAAAGACTGAGATGTCTAGAACAGATCTGCAGTATGTCATGATCACTCTATAGGGTATAGATGTAGTGGCAAGAATGAAAAATTAGACTCCCTCCTGGACCCTGCTGAACCACTTTGACTTGAGAACAAGCTTGTGGATAAGTGATTTGCATTTTCTAACACAACACTATAGACCACATGCAAAAACAGTGTCAGAAGGATAATAGCAGCATTCTTTCCACTCCAAAAAAACAGTTACATTTACAGGCGTCCCAGAGAATAACACCTGGGCTGTGTCCACTGTCTAAGCCTTTATCCACAACAGCAAGTTTTGCCACCTTACACTTCCTACCTTATATATCTCTACAAGCTACATGCTGCAAATCTGACTGTTATGCTCATATTCTTGCTTGCTTGCTTCCAGAAAAAAATAATTGCAGAATCCTAAGGTTTTGTGGGATTTTAAGGCCACAGTCCCTAACAGGTTTTTTTTTAGTATATTTTTAGTGTGGCTCTTGCACAAGAAGGATCTTTCTTTGGGAAAAACGTTGTGGTAATCTAGATTTCATAAAGGCCAAGCATTTTTGTATGCTTCAGTTTCTTTAGAGGTGTGCCTTGTCAGGGAGATGACGGTTGGACATAGAGTGATCTTCAATAAGGGCATTTATTAGAGTCAGCTGTCAAGCTGTTAAACTAAGATATGCTTAGTAAAAAAACAATCACTAAGTGGTGTGCTATGAAAAAATATTTTTATTGTTTGTGTAGCCCAAATGATAAATATTACTCCTATATGCAGTACTGTTGACAGTTCTTTGAGAGAAAAACCTGGATGACGTTTTAACACAGGCAATTGCACATTGCATGCATTTTGTATCTTTAACATTTTTATTGCATGCAAAAAGACAAGTAAAAGGAATGAAACTCAATCATGCCATGGAAACCAAATATGGGACCATGCAACCTACTAGTCTGATGAGAAAAATATGTAAAAATAATTTATTAACATGCTAGAAGACTTTTGAAAAGCAACAAAGGGATTTATCATTGTGCTAAAAAAGTTTTGTTGATAAATTAAAAATTATGAAAAACATTTAACAATATTTTCCTGGAATTTAAAAACAAAACAAAACACAACACAACAAACAAACAAACAAAACCACAAAAGCAAAACCAAAATATATCAGTGTGAGGAGAGTTCAAGCTGTTTATGGAAGCTTTACTCCTCCAAGATTTGCCATACTTCATTTTATTTTCCACTTGTCCAGCATGCAGTTGTTAAAGACACGGGTAGTATTGTTTATTGTTCTAGAAAGCATGTGTGAGAGCACAAAGAGTGAACATTACCAGTTGTGCATTGGAAGGGATACAGAGGATTTTGGCTCATTTAATGCATTTATCTGCACCATTTTGCAGATGCATGGTATCCTAGGGCACTGTCCCCTCTGCTTGTTTCCATCCTCTGCTCCCTCTGCCTCAGGTCTTCTGTTTCCCCTCCAGTGTCAGATGCTCCCTGTTCCTCATTGCTCACTCAGGTTTTTCTTTTTGCAGTTCCTGATCTGAGTCAGTCTTTGAATGCCTTTGAAAGGTTTCTGACAAATTCACTTATCAAGAAAGGTAACATGGTTGTTCACAGGGACAAAATGATGATGAAAGCCTTCTACATTTCTATTTCCCCTCCATACTTGGTTCTCTATAAAGATTCTTTAACTGATATGTAGAAGATCAAAGTTTTTTTCTTCCTTTATTTTTAAAGTCTTGTGAAGCTGCAGGGGTTGTAGCCTGTGTGGCCTTCTTAGTTCCCAACCACAGGGAGAGATGTTTGTATGAGGAGTCCAAAGCTATGGGCATTTTGGTAGGGAACAAATTAAGTATTTTATTACAGATTATGTGGTTAAGGCTGCATTTTTCACTCCTAAGAGTGTTAAAAGAGTTTTTATGGCTCATCTGCTATCTAACTGCATGGAGATATTATCTCTATGGATTTTACTGCATGTTGGCATTGAAAAGTATCTTGGGCAAAAGAACCACATGCATTTTTTCTAAAAATCCCCAAAGTATCCACTAGACTGTCCAGGGCATTCATCTATACAGCAAAAGGCTTCCTGATGCAGGATTTGGGGATGTTTCTGCTGCTTAGCAACACCAGCCAAAAAAAAAGCAGCTCCCTCTCCCCATCCTTTCCTCTATGCCAACTATGTTATCTTTAACTCTTTCTCAGCGTGTTCATGAATTCTTTATCTGGGACCAGCGTACTATATTTTAATGCAATCTACTAATGTATTTCTTTTTAGAAGAAGCATAGGATTGGTCCACCAAAGCACAGAACTACAATTAGACAAACATGATTTTTCACTTGTTCTTTAGTTCATAGTGATGAGGTACAGCTTTGCTGACAGGGCTGCAGCTGGCTTATTACTGTTTATATTACCGACATTCAAGAGTGACTTCAAAATTTACCAGAGCTGTATGCAAAACATATGTCTAAATAATGAATAAAGTAATAAATGTGAAATAAATAGAAGTCTTTCTTTGGTTTGTCAGAAATAGAAGGACTAGTTGTGTTCTTTTCCTTAGACAATGGTACATGCACTTAGTTTGGACATGATACTGTGCAAGTAAAGAAGGTGTTGTTTCCATAAAGTTGAAATGAGGGAAATAGGAAAACTGAGAATCAAACTCATCGTCACTGTGACCTTCAGACAGTCTGGGTAGAGATAGATTCTGAATAGTCACTGGGCAGCAACTGTTCTGTGATTGTAAGAAGAGCAGAAACCAACACAGACAGTGTTGCAACAATGCTTGATTTGTCCAAGTTGTATGTCATCCTTGTGTGTAACGGTCAGTTTTATTGAAAGTCTTGGTTGCACCTAACTGGATTATGTTAATGTGGAGCCAATGTTTAAAGTTACAGCAACATAACCTAGTTCTATCAAAAATCCTGAGACGTAGACCAGGACTGCAAAAGACATCGTCAAAATACCTGTAATATGTGTCCTTAAAACTCTAGTTCATGACTATGCACAGAGCAGCCTGGGGGTCTCACTCCACTTGAAGTCATTCTCAAAACTTCTGTTAGAGCTGAATTGGGCCCTACAGGTGAGAGGGATTTGTAAGCAAGTGTTGAAAATCAGAGGCATTCCTTTAGCAGTCTCACACTGTGTGCAGTTGTTTCCTTTCTTTTCTTAATGGTCCTGAACTACTGAATAGCATTCACTGAAATTACCAGGAAGAGGGGGGGGAAAAAAAGACTAAACCAAAATGTGAAACTACAGCAATTCTCAAAAACTTGTTTATTGAATGTCAAACTGAGAGCAATTATTGACCCATGGGGATTATGGCTTACTCAGGGTGCCAAGTAATTATAGAAGTGACATTAGATCATCATTTACACTCACAGTATGGTCATGAATGACAATGTCAGCTAAAACAAGGACAAATGACAAAAAACCCAGTTTATAATATTCTTGAGAATCTTTGCATAGGATGTAGGTAAATGAGGGCTGTCTGGTCTCATAGTGGCTCATTTCCATTGGAAATTGCCACCTGCTTTTCTCAGCAGCAGTTAACACTAATATGAGAATCCCTGAGTCAAAGCAATGAACTAACAGCAAATGTGGTTTTTCTGTGTTTTTTTCAGTTAGGTAACAGATAAAGAAAATTGTAGAGAAGACCTCTTAAGCAGAAAGCTTTCACATTCAGCAAATATACTTCTTTTAATAGAGTTCTGCAAAACTCACAGCATTTGCTTAAATTTGTACAAGTTATTAATTTACAGGTCAGGTATCAGTCTCCTTTGCATGTTTTCCACACACTGCTTTCCAGATTAAATGCCAACTCATCTGCTAGAAAGATGAGAACTCCTCAATTTCAAAATACTTACTTGTCTCTCATATCAATGTGATCTTGTTGCCTTATACAGATACGCGAGTAAAACTGAATATCCAACCCAGAAACATTCAGCAGAAAATATCTTTCTAAAAATGTTCGTATTAGGACAACAGGAAGGCTGATGGAAATTCTTGGATTAGGATATAATCATCAGTGTAGTCTTCCACAGATAAGACTTCTCTAGACAAGACTCTTATGCGAAAATATTGCAAAGAACCGACACCAATGGTTTAATAGACCCTAGCAGCTGGAAGATCAATGAACATAGAAGAGAGAAGCATAAGAACACACACATTAATCCTCTCACTACCTCTTTGACAGACAGATCTCTGTTTAACAAGGTAGCTGATCTCTTGAAGAAAAAAAAATAACAAAGCACTCTGCTAACTAAATTATCAAAATACAGCAAGAAGAGTGAATTTCACATGGAGTTAGTTTTTCAGTTTCTTTTCTCCTCTGTACCCAAACTAAAAATATCTCAAGCAGTTCAGCTTGGGAAAATGGTACACTGAGCTAAACAAACAGTACAAATTTCACCTACCTACTCCTGCAAATTAACATTACCTTAAACTTTCTGAAGCAAAGGCCTTTTTATATAGCTGCTTGGGAAAATAGACAACCCTGCTGTTCTTCTATTCTGTGTGTGGGAAGTTCTCCTCTGCTGTGTAGGCTGTGGAAGATGGGCACCAATAGCAAAGGAAGGACAAAACTAGAAAAAAATAAAGAAGACATAAGAGGATGCCATGATGTGGTCAGTGTGTACCTTTTTAGATATGTATTTATTATATTCATGGCAATTAACCATTTCCACAGGCACAGAAACAGCTGAGCACCTACTTGAATTTTTCAATCTTTAAATTTCTTCTTTATATCCTCATTTATGTGTGTATTCTGTGAACATACAAATGTATGTACATGATCACACTCATATAATTATTAATGTATTCCACACTATGAATTTTACATGCTATATTCCAGCCATGTATTTCAGAATCTGTGCTAGAGTTTCCATCTGTGACCAAGCTGTTATACTCCATGTTTGAGTAAAAAATTGTGAATAGCAGCCTGTTGGAACTTCACCTGTAATAGAAGGTATTGATAAATATTTAGCATCCAAGAGTTATTGCATTTATTTGAAACACATTTTCACTTACAGCTTTTTTCACTTACAGCTTTTCTCTTTTTAGCTACTTATAACTAAAAAGAACTGTACTAAAGTTATTATTTAAATCAGAATTTTTAACTGCCTGTTGTTTGCAGATGGATCTGCTGTTTCTGATAAGCTGCTACCCTAATCTTCAGGTTTTGAAAAATAGTATGATATTTTAAAATGAAAAACCAAATATTAATTCTTGTTAAGTTACTTTTTTTCCTGGAGATAGAATGAGTAGCAATTAAATTTTTGGCCATATAGGCACTTTTAAGGCCATACCTGGAATACTGGGTCTAGTTTTGATCCTCCTAGTTCAAAAGAGACACTGAAAAGTTGGAGAAGGTACAGCAGAGGATCAGTAAGCTGCTGAGAGGATTGTAAACTTGACATATGAAGACAGAATGAAGGATTCAAGTTTGTAAAGAGGCGGCCCAGGTGGAGTTCATTACATTTTTCAAGTATCTAAAACATAATTGTAGAGAAGCTGGAAAGACCCTCTTCATGAGGATGCATGGCAACAGCAGAAAAGAAAACGGGCACAAGATGCTTCAGGGCAAATTCAGTTTGTATATAAGAAAAAGTTCTTCAAAATGAGAACAACTGAGAATTGGAATAGCTTGCCCAAAAGAATCTCCCTGTTTCAAATATTCAAGAATCAGTTTGTTAAGACCCTGAATAAGGTCTCACTTTCAACAGAAGATTATGGCAGGTATCTCCAGAGGCCTCTTGCAAACTAGGTTTTCCCATGAACCACTGTTCTTATGATTCCCCTATTATATATGGATATTAAAATGTTTAGAACATGATTTTCTTAAGCCAATTAAACCTGGAAGTTGTAGCTTACAGTGTTTTAGCTTGCTTCAGTATGAATCCTGGGTCTGTAACAGGAACCATGTGCTCAATAGTATCACAAGCACAACAGCAGTTGTCTGCGAGGGATTTTTCCAGCAGCTTAGGAAAGGGAAACAGCAGTGGAAACACTAATGATGAAAACTGGCATGTGAAATAACCAACGATCTGCAGCACAGTGATGGAAGCAAAGAAACTACAGGGTTGTTTTCTGCTATTTACATACAGTCAATGTTTCCCTAAACATGTTTATACCCTCAAGCAAAATAAAATAAATTAAAAGATATGTTTATGCATTTAAATGAAGGGAAGGAGGAGGGAAAAAACAGAGCAAAGGAGAGTATTAAGGATTAAGATATGTGTGTGGCACTGAAATCTTGTTCCTGTTTTCAAGCTGATCATCACACACCTGCATGTCTTCTTAAATGCAAATACACTATGGAGTAGCAAGAGCTATTAATGGCCAGCCCACCATCCAAGAATGCTAGATCCTTTTCTGGTCAGTATTTATGCATAAATCAACACCTAGCCACTGTGTATGAAGGTTATTGTATGTATTTCAGCTGAAATAACTAGTTTCCGTTCTTGATATACTTAATTTTATTAATTAGTAAATTGTTTAATATTATAAAATATTACAAGAGTACAATGTCTGAATTCTGCCTGAGTGATGTGTTTTGTTTAAAAGGGGAACATCAGGACTCTTCACATACTTTGATCTAACATTTTTTCTATAGTTACCAATGTTGCTCATTACAATGAACTAAAGGAGATAAATGACCTTATAATGGGACAATGTGGGGGACTCGACAGTTGGTTGCTATTAAAGTTCAATCCATTTTCAATAATCATCTGATTTGTGCATTTCATCTTTGTTTGATATAAAATTTACCATGGCACACTAATAACAAATAGAGTGTTGTAGCACCATTTCTAACTACTCAGGTATTCAACAATCAAGGTATTTATACTCCGAGATTTAGTTTAAAACTCTCATATTGTCCCAACACTTTGCCTAACTTCTAGGAAAAAGTACAGCATTTCTGCTACAATATAACTGTGAAAAACAGGTTAGGAAGCAAAATACCTACATTATGGCATAATTCTGACACCTAGTAATGGATCTGCCTCACACAATGTTGTAGTGAGAGTGACCTGTGTGCAAAGCTGCTGGAAAAAAGTACATATTTACTTTAATGTATTTAGGATTTACATCACCATTGGCAATGGTAACTTAAGCACAAAAGAAACATTAAGAATTGTACTTCCTGAGGGAATTACAGCGCTTGTTAGACAATATCCCCTCCATGACAAATATCTAGTGTCAAATTATGTTTTTCTGACCAGTGCATGGTAGGAGGGAGGTCCATTACTTTCAGCAAAGGTAAGGAAGAATAAAATCCTTCTCTTACTTTTTTTTTGTTTTCTTTAAGAAGAAAAGCAATAACATCATGGCATATAAGCCAGCATTGTTTACTAGTTGGAATAAGAGGAATAGGTTATGGTCTGGAGCAGTTTGGTCTCTAAAATATTAATATATGTCTATTTTCTGACAAACACTGCTAACATGAACAAATCACTATTTCTGACATGAACAGACATAATATTTGCAAATAGATTTCATATATGGGTATTAATATTTTAGTATGGGAGTTATTTCATAAAAATAGTCCTATAGCAGCAAACACCAGTGAAACTTTGAGGGTTTTCCTCTAAATTCAAAATTTCTATTAGTCTTAAATCAAATGGACTTTTATAGTTGAGTACTTATATAAAACTGAGCAAAGGAATTAATTATATTTCTTATTTCTGTTTCTCAGCTAAATTCCATTCTGGGTAATAAGTCCAAACCGAAGATGTGTATTTTGAAAGAAATCTAATGGAAGAGTTTTCAGCCTATGATGTGGGGGGTTCGTGGATTCCTAAGAAGCCAAAGAAAGCAAGCTAAGGAAGCCATTTCAGAGATGTAAGGTTTGATGCAATTGCAATATAAAACTTCAATTTCTAAAGAAGTCTACCTTTCTATTGGAAAGTTAGTATTGCAAAAAGTTCGAATGCTGTTGGCTCAGGTTCTGTTTCAGAGTGTCTAATCACAGCTTCTTTTTCCATCAGCCTTGCAGAACAGCCTTTAGGAGTGCAAGAACTTTAGGAGTGCAAGAGATAAAATATCCATTCTGCTTTATACTTCCTTTTACAAGGAATAAATGCCAGCAGAATGGTTGTACAGATAATAACAACTCCTTGACCAACTGTGTACTATGCAATTATGGATCTATGTTTATATTATTTTAGGTAATATGTACTGTACCTGCAATATTTTACCTGGTCCAGGACAGGTATAAAATTAGACATGCATTTCCCAGTAGCTTAGCATACTGATCACACCTACTGCTGTACTTTGACAAGTAGATCAATTATTCAGTGTTAAAGGCAAGCTACCTTGTAGAAATCCTACTTTCTAGTATATTTGCACAGCTACACTGCAGTAGAAAAATCTTTCCTTTTTCCCCAATAAAAGTAGAAGTGCTGGAGTGAGCTTGTGTGTTTTGTTTAGAGCTGAGGAGGTGTTTATTTTCATTGCCTTCTGAGGGCTGAATGTGATTATACTTGCAGGTAAAAACTGTGACTTAAACATTCCGTTGTGTTTGATTCCATGACAGAGAGTACTGTTGCTAATTTAATTGAAGCTCACTCATCTATGCTGTCATAACTATACAGAATTATCCAAAGCTCTCAAAGCTCGAAGGACTGCACAGACTTTTTGCAGTTGAGTATATTGCATTGTCAAGATGCATTACAAATTAAATGTAATTTTTTAAAAAAGTCTCTTCCCAGTGTATCTTTAACCACGCAAGAATGCAAAAAGAAAAAGTCAAATTTGTTTGTTTTAAGGAATAGTATTGTTATATTCTGTTTTACCTTGTCTTCTGCAATGCACAAACACGGAGAAGTAACAAATGGAGGAAGCTGCTTCAATATGCAGCGTGAGACTTGCTCTGCAAATAACAGTTTATTTTACAAAGCTTATCTGAAGAACTGATCAGGTAGCATAATAATCTGTAACTTCAGAATAGTGAATAGTGATATATAATGGACACTAAATGGCTCTTTTTTGTCCTAAAATATTTGCCTCAGTACTGATGTCTTCTTTTTCAGAAGCCTTGGCCTTTAACATACTGGTATTGTCAGGCCTAGTTACACTGGTAGATGTGTCCCAAAGATACACATACAAATGTGAAATATTATCAAGTATGGGATTGTTTTAGAGAGGATATTTCATAACCAAAATATAAGTTACTCCATTGCAGTTGTATATATTTTTCTATGTCCAGCATTCAGTCTCTGGCTGGAAACAGACTGCACACAGGACTTCAGATAAGTCAGAAAGCTTTATTTGTTTCCCTCTTGTCTCTCTGTATAATCAAGTACATCATCAGTTCAGCAATCCTACAGGTTTTCTTGTGTATTAGAGAGGATGAGATCCTACAGTTTGGAATTCTTTTCTCTATCTTGTTTGTTGTTGTTTTTTCAAGTCTGATCACTTTCAAGTTTATTTTTAGTGATTTTTTGAATGCAAGGACTGAAAGAAATCTTAAGGGAATTTTCATAAGAAATACAAATATACAAATTCTGGCAATTTTCTTCTTATGCTCAAGAAAACATGAACATTACAGTTCTTGATATTGCCAGGTTGTTTGGTTGTTTGTTGTTCTCTTATCTGAAATAATTTCATCCTCTCTAGCCCTATTCCTAATTGCTTTTCTAAGATCTGTCACAGCCACCAAATATGTGCTTTGACATATCCATATTCCCTCTTAATTATCTGCTTTCACTGTCTTCATATAACTAATTCTGGTTTTCTTGGTCTTTTGTAAAGGGCCTTTTAGAAATGGCATTTTAGTGCTAGTGAGTCAGCAAAGAAAAAATGTCTGGGACTTTCAAAATATTGTGTTCAAACAAACTAATAGCACTGAAAAACCCCCTTACCAGATAATTATTAAATGTACATTAGGGGACAGCTAAAATTATGCTTTTGGCTTGTCTTTTAAAGAAGTTTTTCTAGATACATAAGGGAAAAATCCAATCAGCTGGTTCTGATTCTGCATGCAAGACAGAAGGAAAAGCCATTCCTCTATTTTGCATTATACAGACTGTTAACAGTGGGAAAATAAGTTTTCATTTATAGTTCCATCCTATGCATTCAAAGCCACAACATGCAAGAGGAAGCTTCTTGAATACATCTTAAGCCTTTTGGAGCACAGTGCGAGAGTGTCAATCCCAGATTGTTTAAAAAAGCGCAAAAATAATCTTTCTTGTCTTCAATTCTGCCCTTTTCCCTCATTTCCCCAGAAAACCCCTATGACATTAAAAATAGTGTTGGTTCTCTTTTTAAAAATTGCCTTACTTACTGGCATAAGCCTCCGGGCTTATGTCTTCCAATTTTTCTCCACACCAGGAGTTCTGGAATCTTACTGATGTTTTCTTCTTTTAAAATAGATGATCACTTAACTCCAGGAATTGTAATTTAGAGGAAGCTATGGGCACTGTCTCCAACTCAGCAGTGGAGTGAAAGCAGGGCAACAGCTCCCCATGGAGACAGCCAAGGGATTCTCTCCCATCTCTCCTCACTCCACTGCTCAGTAGGCAGCAAGCTTTGCTTTCCTGTTCATTGGTAAGGAATGAGGCCTCAGACACTTGTCCTAGCCTACTTCTAGGGGACTCCAAGTTCCGGGGAATTCAAGAATCACACTGGAGTCAAAATATTAGGTGGGATCTAAGACTCTCAGAACAGAAAAAGCCTCAGCATCTTCCCTTCCCTGGTGTGCGAGCACCACCCGACCTCATTGCTTCCTTCTGCAAAGTGGGAATTCAACCAGTAAATGTAATTTTCTTTTTGAGTAGATTTTGCCAGACCTTCTGGTTTTTTTGCTCTCTGTTAGAGCAAGTTTCTATCACCAGGGCATATCATAATGTGATATACCACCTACCTATTAATCTGATTTTCTTAGCAGATAAATGAATGCTGGATGTGCTGAACATGATTTTTTAAACTTGTCTCACAAACACAAAGGAATAATTAGTAATAATTAGTAATAATAAAATAATAATAATAACTATAACAACAACAATAATAATTATGATAATAAAAATAATAATATCAGCAACAGCAATAATAAGCACCTTGTTTCCAAAGAAATTTCACACACAATACTGCATATAGGCAGTTCCATAAAAATGTATTTGCTTTTGGGCTTGAAAGCAGCAACCCAGCAGGAAATAGAAATGAGTCTTGTAGAGGAAGAAAAAAATTGATTAAAGAAAATCAGGATAAACTACATCTTCTACAAAAACAGTAATGGAATTTGTTTGCCCAAGTAGAAACGTTTCATCTTAAAAGCATTCTGGAAATCTAGTATAGCTCAGAAAGACGAAAGGCCCAGGTGGTAGTTACAGGGATTTGGACGTGGGTTGTTATGAAGTCTGACAATCCCAAAAAAGCATATATTTATGTCACTAGATGATGCTCAGTGGACTAGGATTGCTCTTGTATGGTCCTTAAATATTACCTTCCATTTACAATTAAGTCAGTGGGTTGCCAGAGAACTCAGCAGTTCGTGAGAAGTGAACTCTGTGAGGGGCTGGGTCTTTAACAAACCAAAAAGTAGACCAATTAAGACAATAAACTTCCTGAATCAGTCAGGGATCTGACTTGGAGCCAGATTTTATGGTGAATTTCATTGCTTCCTTATGAAGGCTTTCTCCACAAGCTCCTGAATGACGCAGGCAGTACTGAAGAGTTTCTGGGGTGGAGCAAGTGAATTTTGAATTTGTCTCACAAACCCATCAGAATTTGTGGTAAGCAGTTGGTTCAATAATCCCACCTGAAGTATGTCATGTCTTAGCCTAATGGAGATGGAAAGGGTTGTCTGGGCTATCAAGGGCAGTCCTCTATAATCATAGGCAACAGCTTCATTTAATTCCTTTCATAGACCAAATACAGTCTATCTTAAAGTGAATTAAAGTTTGTTTGTTTACTTTTTTTTTTTAATTCTCAGAAACCTCTAGTTGCAATAGAATTAATCTTTCTGATGTACAGCATAAAATTCTTCAGTTTATATTTTTGCTCTTTTTATAATACTGTCCTTCCTCCCAAGAAACCCATTTCTCCCCTTATCAATACCAATTAAGAAAAAGAGTAGTGAAAAAAAAGGTGTGAGGAAAGGTCTGGTAAAATATACTACTGAAAAAATTCCCCATTTTATGCTATATTTAACTACTTCCATTTCCTTAGTTATGCTTTCCTTCAGAGATTGTGCTCATGTTTTCATTTTTATTGAATTCAGGCTAAGGATACTGCAGTCCATTTTCCCCCAACAACAGATGGGGGAAAAATCCCCAACCACTTTTGTTCCTTGACATATGATTGCATATGCAATTTTTTTCTTTGGTTTAGAAGTGGAGATAAACTAGTTTCTCCTTAAACAGTCAAAAATACTTAGAAATTCAAAATGTTTTTTGGTTTCTACTTTAACATTAGACTGGCAATTTCAATATCCAAATTCTTATTACACTGTCCCTTTTGAAAAAAAAAAATCTGAAACTAAGCAGCAAGGACCTCCTGTAATCTTTCAAATCCAGATGATTCTAGAATATGTAACATGTATGCGTACACATATAGTGCCTGTCTGTATGGAAATTTGTGTCTATGTTTAGCATATTATCCGCTGTGCTATAATCACTTCTCTGTTTCAGGTTGGGTTTTTATTCCAAAGACTCTGTAACAGTTAAAAGAATGACTAATGACCTCTGTTAATATAACGTGAGCTAGTATTTTTGTCAAAAGAAGGTGTATGCTTGAATGAGCAGGCTCCAGCTCTCAGAAGGGTTTGCTTTTATATTGCTGAACATACAGAGTGCAAAGAGAATGATCTATCCTCCCATACACCTTTCACTCATCTATGGGGGAAAGTAAGAAGTTTTAAATCACCAAGTTAGCAGCCTGCTTAGTCTTTTTTTAACTTAGCTTTTAAGGTGCCAGGAAACAAAGGAATTCAAAGTCATTCAGTTGGAAACGCTGATTAATACTTTCACTGATTTAGAAGTGAGGAATAATCCACTCAAAAAAATGGGGTGAATTTGGAAATTCTTACCAGCAAAAAAAGAACCAGGGGAGATCTGAATTCTTAACAGCTACAGTAATCTCTGGCTATTAACACATGGTGAAGCTGAATGTGCTTGGATGTAAATTAGCTTAATATGTTGCCATAAATAGGTATAAATTTGAATAAGTAACTGTGATATAATTACCACACTCATTTTTCTTACTTAATGGAGAAAAGCAAGTCTTTTGTGTCAGTGTGGATGATCTCTGCAGGACAGTCATTGCCAAACACCATCATTCTGCTGGAAACTTAGGCAAAAATGCTTATTTATTTGAGGCCAATTCCCTGGTCATTTTAAATCTCCAACATATCCCCACTGTACACTGACCTCACTTTTGCCTTCCTTGCTCTTTTCTTTTTTATATAGCTGAAGAAGCTTTTACTTATTAAAACATGCTTTGAAAGACCTAACACCTCCCTGGTGGAGTTTTCTTTGCTGATTACTCTTCTTACAGTCCTTGTAGACATCCTATTTATTCCTACTGTCTTTTGAAGCAGTTATTTGTCTAGTTAGGTCTATAATTCTTTCCTGTATGCTTTTCTGCCTTACTTGGAGTAAAATTGACAGGTCTTTGGAGGACTCTATAAATTCCATTATTTTTTCATGATTTGTCCAAATAAAAAGAAGATTTGTTTTCTACTACTTTATATGTTTCTCTTTAAGTTAATCAACACATAATCCAATTTCAATTTTCCATAGCATCTTCATTAATTTTCAGAAATCACATTCCTATCACTGCCCGCTGTTGTTAACAGAGAGAAAATTTGATTGAGGAATGTTTGGTTCTCATTTCCAGTGTTAAACTAGAATAATTCATTCTCAAATCCCTTTAAGGAAATGCAGTGTCCAATACAGACAAAGTAGCCAAAATATTTATTTAAAATGCTTTTAGCCATATCCAAGTCTGATTCTAATGGTGTATAGAAGGCAAGTGAACCTCAATGGTTCCTGAAATCATATTCTTTGCATATATTGTATTATATTAACTATCTTTATGTATTTATATTCACAGAACAATGGGATAAAATAAAGATGACAGAACCTTGCAGATAGGTATCTTAAGATGCTTCTAAAAACAAATGATCTGAAAACTTTGATCAATACATGTAAGTACAAGGTGGTCAGTGCTACGTGTCAAAGTAACATAATAATTAATGTCAATAATAATCTAATGTGTTTCTGTACTTGTCTATAAAGCGCTACAGTGGAGTACTCAGTCTTCTTAATTTAATAACATTGTCTTATTTCTTTGCAAGAAAACTGAGTAATCATAGAATCATAAAATGTCTTGGGATGGAAAGGACTTACAAAGTCCATCTGGACAAACCCCCCTACAATAAACACGGACATCTCCAACCAGAACAGATTGCTCAGAGCTCCATCAAGCCCCATCAAGTCTTTAGGGATGGGGCCCCCACCACCTCTCTAGGCAACCTGTTCCAGTGATCCACCACCCTCATAGTAAAGAAATGTTTCCTAACATCCAATCTAAATCTACCCTTCTCTAGCTTAAAACCATTACCCCTTGTCCTATCATTCCCCAACCTCTTCTAGGTTCCTTTCAGGTATTGGAAGGTCTCTATAAGATCCCCCTGGAGCCTTCTCTTCTTCAGTCTGCACAACCCCAACTCCCTCAGCCTGTCTTCATAAGAGAGGTGCTCCAGTCCTCTGATCATTTTTGTTGCCCTCCTCTGGATACATTCCAACAGGTCCACATCCTTCTTGTGTTGGGGGCTCCAGAGCTAGATGCAGTACTCCAGGTGAGGTTTCACCAGGGCAGAGTAGAGAGGCAGAACCACCTCTCTCAATCTGCTGGCCACACTTCTCTTGATGCAGCCCAGGATGCAGTTGACCTTCTGGGCTGCAATTGAACACTGGTGTCTCATGTCCAGCTTTTCATCCACTAGTACCCCCGAATCTTTTTCCACTGAGCTTCTCTCTAGCATGTCTGCCCCCAGCCTGTATTCATATCTCTGGTTGCCCTGGCCCAGGTGCAGGACCCTGCACCTGGCCTTGTTGAACCTCATGAGGTTCACCTGTGCCCACTTCTCCACCTTGTCCAGCTTCCTCTGGATGGCATCCCGTCCCTCTGGCATATTGACTGCATCACCTATCTTGGTATCATCAGCAAACTTGCTGAGGGTGCTCTCAATGCCACTGTCAATATAATTAATGAAGATATTAAACAACACTGGTCCCAGTATGGACCCCTGAGGGACACCACTTGTCACCGTTTTCCACCTGGACTTAGAACCATTGACCACTACCCTCTGGATGTGACCATCCAGCCAGTTCCTTATCCACTGAACAGTCCACCCATCAAACCCATATCTCTCCAATGATAGAGAGAACGATGCTGTGGGGGACCATGTGTGGAGGACATGCCCCATATTAACATTGAACTAATGATTCTCATGATAAAAAACCCTAAATTGGGAAGTGAACTGAAAACAGAGAACTAAAAGGGGACCAAAGTGAGGACTGACAGTGCCTGAGGAGGGAAAAAGACTACATTGTTGCAACTCAGAAATCGCCTCAGAAAAAAGAGAGACCTGATTGGTGCAAATGAACCAATCACCAAAAGGATTCAAAAGTGCACCAATCAGAAGCCGAGATTCACCATGCCAATTCCCATAAAGAAGCACACGGCTGCTGCTGTTGCTGCTGGCCCTTTGTGGACTGCCAGGCTCTCGTTATTGCCTGCCAGAGGAAGCCTTTTGCTGCAGCCACCATTTCAGGACTCGTTCACCTCGCCAGCCACTGCTTCTCTACTCGCCGCCAGTCAAGGCTTGAGCCGGGGGGGAAAAGCCTTTTTAAAGGCTCATAGAAGCTGACTCCCCCCCATGAGCTCGCCTTGTGAAGGGAATTAGAAGAATGCTGGCCAGCAAGAGCCGGGGCAGGTTCCCCGACTCCACCCGCCTGGAAGGCGTAAGACTTATTTTCCTTAAGACCACCTTCCCTGCCACATTCCTTCCCAATTCCCAAATTTTCCCTGGGAGGGGGGAGGGGTTGTGGGTTTCTTTCCCTGATACCTTTCCGTCCCCTAACCTTCCCTTTTAGTTGGTGAGGGTTTTCCCAATCCCCCTACATTTTGTACATTTAAGTGGTTGTTAGTCCTCTTCTGTTCTTATTTCTGTATATCTGTGTTTCATAAATTATAAAGTAAAAGCACATAAACTTAAATTGCCCCGAGGGTGGAGTTACTAATTTCTGCAGCTGATATTCCTTAAACACCTGTGTTGGGGGGGTTGTACGGAGGGACAAGCGCAGGACTCTTGGCCACTCGAGTCCCCTAAACACACGGTTCCAGGGCTTCCATTCCTGAAAACAGAGTGTGTGTGTGTGCTTGAGACGCAGCAAAAGCTGCGAAGCGAGTGCGGAGTCCCGAGCTGCGGTTCCGTTCTCCCGCGAGGGAAACGGCCAGTGACGGACGAAGTGAAAGGCGCGCAAGGACAGCGTGAAAGAGGGTGTGCCTGAGGTCCAGTGTGAAATGCGGAGCGAGTGTTTGTGCTTGCTTGTAAAACATTACACTAACCAAAGAATCTACCTCGTGAAACACTCTCGCACATAACATCCAACACACTGTGACACACCCTCACACAGAAGCTCTGGACCGTGACACCATGTCAAAGGCCTTGCAGAAATCCAGATAGATGACATCCACAGCTTTTCCCTTGTCAACTGATGCCGTCACTCCATTGTGGAAAGCCACTAGGTTGGTCAGGCAGGATTTTCCCCTAGTAAAGCCATGCTGGCTGTCCTGAATCACTTCCCTGTCCTCCATGTGCCTTAGCATGTCTTCTAGGAGGATCTGTTCCATGATCTTCCCAGGCACACAGATGAGGCTGACAGGTCGGTAGTTCCCAGGGTCCTCCTTTCTACTCTTTTTAAAAATGGGCATAAATGTTTCCCTTCTTCCAGTCACCAGGGATTTCACCTGACTACCGTGACTTTTCAAGTATCATGGAGAGTGGCATGACAACTAAATCATACAATTCCTTCAGGACTCAGGGATGCATCTCATCAGATCCCATGGACTTGTGTATGTTCCACCTTTTCCGTCTAAATGGTCACTTGCGTACAGGTTAGGTGATTAGTCAAGCACTAGCTGTCTGCTTCATCTTTGGTAAAAGTTCCTCCTGCCGAGGCCCTGGCTATATATATTTTTTTTTTTTTTAATAATTTGGCCATGAGTATTTAACAGCTACTGGGTAACTTCCTTAGGAATTTGACCCTTAAAATAACGGCCTTTGGAAAATGAAAAAAGTGTCAAGTGTTTCTCTGTATATATTCAGGTATGTCTCTCTGTATTTTCTTACTGATATAATCCTTACACCTTCCTGTTTCTGCCATTACTAGTAACAAAAACATTTAAATCATTAGAGCTAAACAATTTCCTCACTTCTGGTACTTCTATTGCATAAAATGTTTGATTAATATTGGTTTTGTAATAATTATCATTAATTCAATAGGTTATTTTCAAAATGTAAAGCATTTTTAAAATTGTATAAGCCCTTGTTATTTAGTGACAGATTTATTTAGATTCATCTTTTCAATCAATCACATTATCCTGGTGAAAAAGGTGCCACTGGGCACAGCTTTGTGTGTCTGAATCCTACCTGCAAAAGTCTGCAGATTTCTCTATTATGTAATGGCCAAAACAGTGAGAGAAAATATCCCTCTAAAGCCAAATGGACAGGAAATATTATTGCAGCAGAGTATGAGCTGAAGCCAACACAGAGCTGTTAATCCTCAGAGAAGCTTCTGAATAACAAATATATATGTAATTCTCTCTGACATACACAAACAAAACAGTCACTTACTTTGAACTGCTTAAACTTGTACATTCAAAAGCTGAGCTACACAATACACTCAGTAAAGTAAAAAAAATAAAATAAAAAATACCAAGTTAGAGTCTTTGAATGGCTCCCTGTGGAGCTGCCACCCTTAGTTAGTGAATCCAGATCATTTAAGATTTCCAGAAGACTGAAAAACTGCAATGAAAGAGGAATTAAGCCAAAGCTCAAGTCATTTCAGCAGCATCATGCTCACTAATTGGTTTTGTTTCATCCGAAAGCCCCCACTTTTGTGTGTTATCCTTAAACATTTTGAATAGTCATGTTCATATACAGATGTGGCTGTTTTAGGAGAGTTTTCTCATTTTCTGTCGTATCATAATTTGGAGAAGAGAGGGACGCATGTGACTTTTGTCTTGACCAAGTATTACCCTATTAGAAACACTTTAATTTCCCATGAACCTTTTGGCTCAGAGGTCAGTTAATCATTGTTGCTCAAATTAGATCTGTATTTCCCATGCTTACCTTTTTTTTTTTTTTAAATTTCTAGTTGGCCTCAAATTTTACTTCAGTGACTTGTACACAGCAGGAGATGAGCTCTATGAGCAAAATGCCCTCTTTTATCAAAACTGGGAGAAATTTTTATTTTTAGGAATGTATCCACGCATTTTCGCATGTATATTTTTAAGAGTCTATGTATGTATGACAGAAGTGTGGCTACACTTTGACTTCCTTTACATTAGAGAAAACAGCAGACCAGTTTTGCTTAAGTATTTTCCCACAGACGCTATCTTTCAATCTGAAAGTTTCACATTGAAATAGAAGCATTTCAAACAGAGAATATTATTTGAATGCTAGATAAATATGTTAGATTTCAAGTTTTGCTGTATGCTCCAGAGAATGGAGTCCATGGTGGGTTGACCTTGGCCAGCTGCCAGATGCCTATCTAGACAGTGTTTCACTCCCTCTCCTCAACAAGAGAGAAAAATAAGGTGGAAGATCTCATAAGTCAAGATAAAGACAGGGAGATCACTTACTATTTACTGTCGTGGACAAAACAGATTTGATCCAGGGAAAAATTATTCAATTTATTGCCAATTAAGATAGAGTAGGATGGTGAGAAAGAGAGAAGAACTAAAGCACCTTTCCCACTACCACTTCTTTTTCCAGGCTCAAATTCACTCCTTCACTCCTGACACCTCTACCTTCTCCATCTTGCGAGAAGCAGGGGGGTGGAGAATGAGGGGTTTTGTTCAGCCCACAGCCGCTCCTCTCTGCTGTTCCTTCCTCCTCACACTCTTCTCCTGGGGTCTTCGTACAGGCTGCAGTCCTTCAGGATAAACCTATTCCAGTGTGGACTCCTCTCCATAGGTCATAGTTCCTTTGAGGCATGTCCACCTGCTGTGAAGCAGGCTGTGCAAATACGAAAAAAAAAAAAAAAAAAAGTTGGAGGAAAAAAAGGAAAAATTAATGGCTTAGTTATGGGGAAAGAATCAAAAGACAGTGTTTTCAATTAAAATGGGTTGAGGTCATTAAGTGATGGTCTTGCTTGCCAAGATGTTTGTTGTGTTTAAAAAATCACTTACATATCCTCCAAAGTTATTTCTCTAATAATATTACAGATTAGCAAGTGTAATTCTCATTTTCCTCTAGAATCTTCTAGTAACTTAATGTATGTAAATTTTTCAAATAAATATCCTTATTTCTTCTCTTACATTATTTACTGTATGATGAACTTTTATTTTAGGGTCAGTATGTTATGAACATAGCTTTGAAATTTTTTTCATTTCTTAATAACAGAGCATAACTAGAAGACCATGTTGAATACATTGACCAAAAATATATTAAAAATATAAAATATATAAAACATTTTAAAGGCAAAAATTAAGTCTCCAGATTCAGTTACTACTTTTGAATATAACACTGAACTATCAGTTTTGTGGAGATAATACAAAATATTTTGAAACTTCCTCATAACCTTGTTCATTTGTTCATTCTGATGTCAGTTATTAATTGAAATAAGTACAATTTAGGAAGAAAATCACATTTGGGGAAAAAAATCACATAAAAGAGAACATAAGGGACCTGGAGCATAAAAACAGGGCCTAGATAACGGTGAAACAGTAAGAATTAGACAAAACCAGATTCCAATTAGAGAAAAACACTCCCCAAGTAGTCAACAGCCTGGCCTTGAGACAGGCCTGCAGGACTTCTGCAAGGTAGATGAAAGGGATGGAAAGGAGCGCTGCCCACAGCTTATCTTGGTTACAGCCTTGAGCACTGTGGAAAAAAACCACACTGAGTAATTGAAATCACTGTATTAATATATTAATGAGCCATTAGCATACTAAAATTCACACCCACAGGCTAGAGGGACCCCTATTTAGAACAAACCCCTTAGTCTTTGAGCATGCATAGTGAAATTTTTGAGCATTTCATCTTTAATGGAAGTGAGGAATTGGTTGACCAATTGTGTATGCAAGTGATAGAATAATGTTAGAGATACAGTCCTTTCTCATGTTTTTGGGTATAAAAGTAGCTCTTGCATTTCAGGAAACTGAGCTTGCCTTGTGGAATACTACCATGCTCCCTTTTCTGTGCAGAGCTGGATATTAAAGCAAATATTTTGACTCTGCATGTGGACTGGCTTTTTGCACACCAGGAAATGGACCCCGCTTTCGGGACAACAGCTCTGTTTAGAATGATCAGAGTAATTTCTGAATTACAACTGCTATTAAATCATTACAAGAGAAGAGGTGAACCAGGATGCAAATTTTATGTATCTATGCTCTGTGAAGATATCTACAGAGACTGTGTATTATTCAATGTATCTCAAAACCTTTATTTGTTTTAAAATTACGTAACTCTAGGAAAGGCTCCAGTTGTCAATTTGTTTTTTCTCTTTCTTAAGAGCCTGTTCCTTACCCGTGGGCTATGAAGCATTAAACCGTTTTGTGTATGGAGAACCTCATGACTGCTGCCACATGGGAGCAATTATGCAAAAATGTGGGGTAAAAAATATGTTTCTTTGAGCTGAATTTGGACACCAAAGTACACAATAAATCTAGTGAGCCATGCGACTTTAAGCGGAGCTTGGTTATATACCTTCTCATCAGTTGGATGCTTAGCAGCTCATTTCTAGGATTAGTCTATTACATAAATGGAGAACACTGCTTTCAAAAGCAGACATAATTACTAGGACTACAAATACAGCTACAACAGAAACTGTTATTAAAAAGCTGAGTTGAGAACTCTAGAGCAGGCAGCTCTGAGCAGTCTGAGTAAGTTTTGAGCCTATCCATAAGAGAAAGCAATCTGTACATAATCCACAGTACATAGGAAACCATCGTAGCCTAACAAGGTGTAGTACAAATAGGTAGTAAAAAGATAGACACAAGAAGCTGTGGTCAAAGCTGGAATACCCAACACATATGTGAGACTCAGTTCTGCCAGAAAGGAATTGCCATTCATATTATTTTGAGCAAAAAAACTACTTTCTTCTGATAGAATGCTGTGAATTATTTTTTGAGAAGAAATCAATGTATAAAGATGGTAAAAGGGAAGAAAAAGATCAGTGCTTTCAGTGTCCTAGAATCAATAAGGGAGTCAGTCATCAAATCTTAGAATGGGTTAAGTTTCAAGGGACTCATCTAGTTCCAACCTGCCAGCCATGGGCATCCATACCTTCCAATAGACCAGGTGGTTTGATGTCCTGTCCAATCTGGCCATGGACACTTCCAGGGAGGGGGCATCCACAATGTCTCTGGGCAACCTGTTCCAGTCTCTCACCACCCTCACACTAAAGAATTTCTTGCTAATATGTAAGCTAAATCTAGCCTCTTTCAGCTTAAAACTGTTACCCCTTGTCCCATTACTCCATACCCTTGCAAAAAGTCCCTCCCCAGATTTCCTGCAGGCCCCTTCAGGAACTGGAAGGCTGCTATAAGGTCTCCCCAGAGCATTCTCTTCTTCAGGCTGAACAACCCCAACTATCTGAGCCTGTGTTTGTAAGAGAGGTGTTCCGGCCCTCTGACAATCTTCATGGCCCTCCCCTGAAACCACTCAAACATGTCGTTATGTTGGTGTCTCTAGAACTGGACACAGTACTCCAGCTGAGGTCTCACAAGAGCAGACTAGAGGTGCAGAATCACCTCTCTTGACCTACTCAACATTCTTCTTTTAATGCAGTCCAGGATACAGTTGGTTTTCTGGGCTGCAAGTGCACATTGGTCACTCGTGTTGAGCTTCCCACCCATGAACACCTGTTCTCAATCCATTCTCCACCCAGCCTATGTTTGTGCTTGGGATTTCCCTAACCCAGATGCAGGACCTTGCACTTAGCTTTGCTGAGAGTACACTCAATCCCACCATCCATGTCAGCAATAAAAATGTTAAAAAGCACTGGTCCCAATACTGACCCTTGAGGAACACCACTCGTCACTGATCTCCACTTGGACATCAATCCGCTGACCGTAACCCTTTGAGCCAATTCCTTATCCACCAAGTGGTCCATCCATCAAGTCCATGTCTCTCAAACTTAGAGTCAAGGATGTCATGTGGGACAGTGACAAATGCTCTGCACAAGTCTGTCAATTGCTCTTCCCTTATCCACCAACTCTGTAACTCGATTTTAAAAGGTCACCAAAATTGTCAGGGACCTTTCGCCCTTGGTGAAATCATGTTGGCTGTTACCAATCACCTCCTTATTTTCCATATGCTTTAGCATAGTTTCCAGGAGGACCTGCTTCATGATCTTCCTGGGCACAGAGCTGAGACTGACTAGTGTGCAGGTCCTTGCATCTTCCTTTTTTTCCTTTTTATAAATGGAGGTGATGTTTCCCCTTTTCCAGCTGGTGGAAACTTCACCACACTGCCACGACTTTTTAAATATGATGGATGGTGGCTTAGCAAATTGATCTGCCAATTCCCTCAGGACCTGTGGATGCATCTCATCAGGTCCCATGGACTTGTGCAACTTCAGGTTGATCTACCCCTACTGTGGGTGGTTCTTCATCCTGCCAGTCCATCTTTTCCTTCTGTGCCTTGGGCTGTGTGGCTTGAGCATTTGCCAGTGAAGACTGAGGTAAAAAAGCCATTGAGTACCTCATCCTTCTCCATATCCTTGTTAACCAGGTCTCCCATATCCTTACAGAGAGGGCCCACATTTTCCCTAGTCTTCCTTTTGTCACCAACATACCTACAGAAGCTTTTATTGTTACCCTAGATATCCCTAGCCAGATGTAATTCTATCAGAGCTTTAGCTTTCTGGACCTAATCCCTGGCTGCTCAGACAATTTCTCGATATTCCTCCCAGACTACCTGACCTTGCTTCCACCTTCTGTAGGCTTTCTTTTTGTGTTTGAGTTTGTCCAGGAGCTCCTTGTTCATCCATGCAGGCCCCCTGGCTTTTTTGCCTGCCTTCATCTTTGTTGGGCTGGATTGCTCCTGGGCTTGGAGAAGGTGATCCTTGAATATTGACCAGGTTTCTTGGACCCCTCTGCCCTGCAGAGCTTTATCTCATGGTAAAAGTGGGTCCCTGACGAAGCCAAAGTTGGCTGTCCTGAAGTCCAGTGTAGCGAGCTTGCCGAATGCTCTGCTCACTTCCCTAGCGATCTTGAACTCCACCGTTTGGCAGCCAAGACTGCCCTTGAGCTTCACATTCCCCACCAGACCCTCCTTAGTGTTGAGAACAAGGTCCAGCACAGCACCTCTCTTATTTGGCTCCTTTATCACTTGGAGAAGGAAGTTATTATCAACACATTCCAGGAACATCCTGGGTTGCTTATGCCCTTCTGTGTTGTCCCTCCAACAGGTATCAGAGTTGTTAAAGTCCCTCATGAGGATGAGGGCTTGCAAACATGAGGCTACTTCTATCTGTCTATGAAGGGCTTCATCCCCTCAATCTTCCTGGTCAGGTGGCCTGTAACTGACTGCCACTGTAATGTCCCCTGCCCTCCCTCCCTCCCTCCAGACTCCTCATCCATCCTCAGGCGGAGCTCCATGTACTCCAGCTGGTCATTGCAATAGAGAGTAGCACCCCCTCCTCGTCTCTTTCCATCATAGAACTGTCCTGGTTGGAAGAGACCTTGAAAGATAATCTCATCCGATATTCTGTGGGAAAAGGAGCCTAGATGAGATTGTCTAGCACCCTGTCCAATTGCATCTTGAAAACCTCCTGCATTAGGGACTCAACCCTGTCAATGGGGAGATTGTTCCAATGAATTATTGTTCTCACTGTAAAAAATTTATTTCTATGTCCAGATGAAAACAATCCTTACATGACTTTTACCCATAGCCCTTTGTCTCTTCTTGTGAAGAGAGAGTCTTCAGCCTCTTTGTAGTCACCCTTTAAGTACAGGAATACTGTGATGAGGTCCACACAGAACCTTCTCCATGTAGAAGATTAACTCCTTCAATCCTTCCTTAAAGGGCACGTTCTCTATCCCTTTTATCATCTGCATGGCCCTCCTTTGGACCCTTTCCAGTCTGTCCATGTCTTTTTTCAATTGTGGGGACCAGAACTGGATGCAGTACTTCAGGTGTGGCCTGACAAGCACTGCGTTAAAACTAGTTTACATAGTAGACATTGTTAGAATCTCTTTTCTAGCCTTTGAGTCCCTGCATTGGTGTGAACCTGAAATTGCACCATCCTTGTTCACTCTGATGAGGAGTTGGTGCTTTTGTTTTATTTTGTGTTCCTTAACTGAAATAATTAGACTTCAGATCCCACTGGGATTATCACACATTACCTCCATATTTGAAAGGTGCAATATTGGGAAATTCCCAGACCATAAGAAAAGATGAGGTTTAGAAGTTCTATTTGCAATTATATTAGCTTCCACACTACACTGGAAATTAAGAAACTTTCTTGATGCAGAACTGCATGTCTTGTATTCCTTCAGATACCGTAATGTGTTCATTGTAAGAAGTTCGACCACCCAAGCACTTCACTGGCTTTTATTAAATCTGTCTCTTTTTTTCATAGTTAGGTGATATTATTTTAAAATAACCACAGAGCATTAATTTAGGGATAGGCTGAGGGAGTTGGGGTTGTTTAGCCTGGAGAAGAGGAAACTCAGGGGAGACCTTATCACTCTCTTCAACTACCTGAAAGGAGGTTGTAGTCAGGTGGGGGATGGGCTCCTCTCCCAGGCAACTAGTGACAAGACAAGAGGGCACAGCCTGAAGGTGCACCAAGGGAGGTTTAAGTTGGATATCAGGAAGCACTTCCTCATGGAGAGGGTGATTAGACATTGGAATGGACTACCCAGGGAGGTGGTGGAGGCACTGTCCCTGGATGTGTTCAAGGAAAGGCTGGATGTGGCACTTAGTGCCATAGTCTAGATGGTGTGGTAGTGTTGGTCATAGGCTGGACTTGATGATCTTAAAGGTCTTTTCCAGCCTTGGTGATTCTGTGATTCTGTGATATGCTACTGTGCACAGATAATCTAAAATGATCTCTAGCAATAACCATCAGCAATTGAACTGCTATAGAGTGCAGAAGACATGGAACATTTTTTTCCTCTACTAAAACTGAATTCACCTGGCTCCTTGTCACAGTTAGGTAATACCACATGCTCTAGTGAATAGTTATATGTTTGTCTATTCACACAAAGATGTGCATATGTGCACACGCACAAGTTAATTTATGATAATCTCTCTTTTTCAAACATCTGTCGTAATTATGCCTGATCCCCAATAGCTTTTGAAGTTCATTTCAGTTCAGGTAAGTGTTCTATTTATCAGCTGAATACACAAACACAGTCTGAACATTCCATTCCTCTGGAGTCTGCAAAAGATGGCTGCAGCTTTTTGAAGATCACTTGAAAATGTTCAGTACTTCCTGTTATATGGCCTGACTCTCTTCTGAGAACTGTATGTGAAAGAGAACTGACCATCTGCACACAATTCTTTCTTATGCAAGGAAGGAAACAGTAAGATCAGCCTTAGAGACACAGTGCTCTTGAATGGGAATGAACTCATGCAGAAAAACAATCCAGCAACAGCAGAGATTCGAGCAGTGCTTGTGATTTTCCCCCCTCCCTGCATTCTCAAATCTCAATGTGACTATATATACAACTCTTAGTATTTTTGAAAGCTGTATCCTTCCTGTTAGAGACCTCCTTTCACACACCTCTTAGAGCAGTGAAACAGGAGAGTGGTTTTGAGGGTATATTGATATTAGATTCTTTGTACTACTGAGTCTCCAATTGATCTACACACTGCAAGTTATACTGGCTGATGAGTGAAGTGTTGAGGACTTAGCCCAGATTCGTCTCTCTTGACTTATGCAGTTAACCTGGGCCCAGAACTTTACCTTCAACATTCCTACCCTGAGAGACTTCACTGATATGCTTGAATGAGGGGCTTGGCCCTCCTAGGTTTCCTCCCTAGTTAAAAGGGAGAGTAACTTAAATTTGCTGACTCTTTCACCGTTATTGAATTGAAAAAAGAGGGATCTTAAGATAGCTCAGCTTTATTCTCTGTGTCTCAGGTGAATGCTTTAAGTAAAGACGATTAAATCAAAGCTTTAGAGCCTAGCAGTCATGGCGCAGATCCTCACAGTTCAGTGTACAGTGTCAGCTAATAACCTCTGTTTTGTAGAATACAATGCTTTTACAGGCTTTCCTCACACTTCTCATGCTCTTAACAATGCCATTCCTAAAGCAACCTCAGCTCCCAGGCCTGAGTCCCTGGCTTAGTCCAGCCTATATGAGAAGCCATACATCTGTCATGTTGTCCTTGCCAGTGGTGCAACCCAGATAGGCCTAGTGAGTGTCTTTTCATATCCTGTTGGCAAACCTCATGGTCCTTTTGGTCACTGGGGATAGGGGCAATGTGATCTGGAGACTGGCTTGAATCTTCACTTCTGGGCGATTTTCCAGATCCTAAGCCATTTGAGCTGAAAGTTCCGCTACAATTAGGATACTACATTTCCCCCCCCAATATAAATGGTGGGTAGCTCAAAAGACAAGTAGCTAAACATGCTGGGAAGCATAACTCCAGCTGGCAGCATGGAGGAAAAAGTTAATAATGCAGTTGTGTCTTCATTTAGGCATTCCCCATCCTTCTAACTTCCACATGTACTATTTCTTTCTGTTAAGTGTAAATTTTAGTTTTCTTTTTTTCTTAAATAATTTATGTAAGTTTCTAGACATAAATTGAATTTGAGTCAATACCATTATGTTTACATGGGAATCACAGAAATCATAGTAAATAGGATCCCATGAGATCCATCTAGTTGCCCAAAGGCAAGATCAGCTATGACTAAACTCTTCTGGACAGGTTTACGTCTCACCAGTTCTTGAAAACTTCCAGTGGCAGAAGTTCGCATGTTCTCCCTTGGCAGTGTACATTAGTGCTCTGCTGTGCCTATAGTTGGAAAGATTTCTCCCAGTTGCCAAACCAAATATTTGTTTCTGTCATTTAAGCCCATTTTTTCCTGTCCTAACTGCAATGAATACATAGAACAGTTTGTTCTAATAAAATATTTTTGGGTTCTATATTGAACTGACTTCTCATCACACTGAGAATAAGGCTATGTCAACCATCTGATCACAGCTAAAGCTTTTTTAGTGAAATTTATAGTCAAAACCCCTCATCTATATGAACTTCCATCATTCTTACTTTCATCAGTCAATAATGTTATTTTCCCTTGAAAAGTAATCTCTTCTTCTAATGAGGTGTTAACTGCCTTACTTGAGAATGCACATTGTCCTCATTGTACATAGAAATCTCTGTGCTGATTGTTTAGACATACCACTTTAATATGCTTTTACCAAAAATATGAGCTGCCTCTCATGCCTGGCTGACTGCCAAATGTTCCAAATGTCCCCAGCCAAAATGCCCAGCTTTATCCTGACAACTTGTATAATATATGAGATACTAGCCATGGAAAACACCACATGACCGCAAAAGTTAGGTTGCTCTATAAAAATGAACCAAACTAAATTCAAGTCTAAGAAGGCATACTTGAACACAGTGTGTTCATTTTTTCATTTGCATGAGTAGTCACTCTTATTTTCTGATGTGCCTGAAGCTGTGAAAGGCTTTCTGCTCTGTTACAGTGGAATACCATGAAAAGTAATCAACTGCTATTTTAATCAAATCACATAGTCAATAAGAGATAGTGCCTAAGAACCAGCCAGACCATGGGAATCCATCTGACTAGGGGACCAGAGCTGTCTTCCTTTCCTGAAATGAATAATGGATGCAACCCTCTGCTGACAGAAAAGCTAAAAAATTAAGTAGCAAGCTCTCTGTGAGAATGGGGGAAACATAGTCTTAATTTGGACCAGAAATATTAAGTTCTCCCTCTCTAACACCATATTTTTGTTCTTTCTCAGAATGCTGTCTGGACTGTGTTGGACCCAGAGTTGGTGAAAACAGGTATGCTGCTATTGAACACCTTTTTTTAATATTAATTTTACCTTTCTAGTTATGTTTCTTCCTGACCTTACTAGAAAGTTACAAAAAATGAATCCAGTTATTTATTCTATCTCGTTCTCAAAGGAGGTTTAGGTCATGTTTGCTTTGACTGCAGAGACTTTGACTGTTCTATCCATGCTGCTTTCTTTCCCCTAAGCCTCTCATAACAGAGAAGTCATTAATTCTTTCTTAAAAAAATTAAGCAGGTTTATAAAGACTGATTTACAATGGAATTTTCAAACAAAAATTCAGAAGGATGACATCCCATTAAGGAGGGGAGTTTCATCAGAGTAATATTAATTCTATAGTTTATTGAGAAAACACTTCTTTGAAATCTGACAGTGTTTATGGAAAGCAAAATTGCTTTACTCACTGAATGGGTCATATCTTAAATATTTAACTTCTGTCTGCTTTTTACAAGTCCAGGGTAAACATTGTGTGTGGTAAAAGTCTTGATTTTGTTTTATTTTTTCTGTGTTCAAAGAGCCCAAAGAATCCACTGAAGATTTATTCTCTGGGAGGAAAGATCTGCTTTTCATCATCTGGTTACTCAGGTTCCATAAAAAAAGTAAAATGTCTGACAGAACCTCAGTTCCTAATCTTTGTTGGCAAGGTAGTGAGCTTCCAAATAACATGAAACCCTGGTTATTGTTCTGCAAGGAAAAGTTAAGTGGTTTGTATTAATTATACATAAACTGGCAAGCCAGGACATCAATGATACTGGAAATTTGCTGCAGCAGAAAAGATTTTAGGGAGATTGAGGGACATTCTAAATTTACTGCCAGGGTTCAGTGCTCCAGAATAGATTGGAGTGAGATTGTGGACATACTGTCTCAGTATATAAAGGAGGCAAGATTTGTGGGATTGTTTTTCCAAACCAAATTAAACACAGCAAGATTGAAATTTGCTGACAGGTGCTGAAGGCTGATGGTCTCAATTTTTTTTTGGTGCACTTTAAAAAGCTGGCCATGAAAAGATTTAAATAACAGCTTATTCAGTCCTATCTGTCCCAAACCAGTCAATCAAATTTTAGTTGGTGGCCAAGCAGTGAAGCAGGAATTAAACATTGTGAGATATCAGTAAAATCAATATGGGATTGATAATATTAATAGGACATGGAGAAATGAGGATCTTAGACTTCGGTAATAAAAGCTGGTAAGAGAGGCAGTAGATGTGGACCTAGGCACTGAGGAACAGGAAAAGTGGTAGAAGGGCAAAGAACCAGCCATGAAATGAAAGGGAGGCCTGAAAGAGTGAGAAATAGAAAATATAGAAATGTAATTGACAATGAAAAAGAAAACATAGACGCAGAAAGAGAAAAAGTACCAGTACAAGCAGGGCAAAAAAATTACAGAGGAGACCCATGCAAACTATAGTAATGCTGGTAAATATAGAGAGAATATAGCCTCCTGGAACACACTCTGAGGTAAAGTAACTATTAAATTC
The DNA here is from genome assembly GCA_020745705.1 of Hemiprocne comata. NCBI lineage: Eukaryota > Metazoa > Chordata > Aves > Apodiformes > Apodidae > Hemiprocne > Hemiprocne comata. The sequence continues at coordinate 76,872,732 of CM036587.1, read as the reverse complement.
TCATAGATATCCATTAATATTTTTTTGTCCTCAATAAATTTATAGTTGTAAGAAGTAATCAAATAAATATTTTTCATTCATTGAGTGCATTATCCATCGTGTAAGTGTAATGTTTTCAAAGTTCAGGAAAAATATGATTTCCAATGTATGCAGTCTTAGATTTAAACTAAAGGCCGAACTGCAAATCAGTTTCTCAGTTATTAGGTCCAAAGGGCAGCCACAACAGGTCTTGAAGACTGAGGAAATGGAGACCATTTGGTCTCCATTGGTAGTAGGAAACTGGAGTATGGCTTAAGGTTATGATGATGGCTCATGGTAGATGTCTGTTCCTGCACATATTAATGTAACAGTTTATACACAAGCAGTCAAATGAAAATTAAAATGAATACATAAAGAAAACACTTGTTTTCTGATGTGAACCTAAGGGAGTATTACTGTCACTGACATGTAAAATTAGTATTAATTAATTAGCATTGCTTCCCATTTTAACTTAATAACCATATGAATCTTAAAATCAGTAGCTTTAACTGTACTCTTACATACCTTTTATATTTAGTTAAAACCAGTTCAATTCAGTTGCCCCTTTACTGGCTTGAGTCTTGATTTTGTTTGGAGATGTACAGATTTCAATGCTTGCAACAATGCATTTCCAGTTTCATTGGTAGGTACAGGGATGAAGAAAAATTATTACACTACATATTTGGGGCAGAAGTTGAAATCAAGCCCAGTATCCTGATTTCACAAATGTACACTAATGCTGCCCACGACCTCTTGCATAAATCTTAGTATCTGGCATATTCTTTATTTGTTCAAATATTCTGTGGAAAATCCTGTTCTCTTGCACTGGTGACCCTATAAAGGTTTTATCTTCTCTTTGAGAGATGTTTCCTGGATGTCAGGAAAGGAAATTAAAGTAGCAAAAAATGTTTTGCACACATCATTGGTGCTCAATCATTTTAGCTTCTGGCCTCACCCTAGTCAATTAAGAAACCCTTGGAGCCTCAAGACAGCATATGACTTGCAGAGTACTGGGTGCTTTCTGCTTCATTTGCTAATCATAGTGCCTTAACAGGAAAGCATGCTTCACAAATTAAGAAAAATAGGGAGAATGTGTTTCTGTGTGTGTATGCACCCACAAATATACATATATATACATATAATATAGCTGAATACAGCATGTATCTCTTGGACACGGCCCAAAATTTGTCAAATATTTTATGCCATTAATTGGAAATAAACATATAAGCATAATAAATTCTGTCTCTATGCACTTACGCATAGAAATATTTTTAATACATAAGGATCTATCTGAATGTGTGAGTATGTGTTTTCATATGTTTGTGTGTGTCTAAGTGCATGGGTATGGACTCTTTATACACAGCTGATGGCATGTGGATCCAGCAGATAACTTATGGTTATAAATGACATGGCTAGGCAAATAAATAATGTAGATGCAAATTTTATTTGGGGAGGAAGGATGGATTTTTTGTTGGTTTTTTTTAAATAGCAAAGAATGGGGTCTGTTAAATGAACCCAGTTACGCTGTGAATAAGGGAATTGTGAAGCTGAATGTAACTGCAAACCATGCAGCAGACAGTGTGCATCCCACAGAAGAAAATGGTAACATGAGAAGGGCTACAGCCTTTTTATTCTACGTAGCAATTATCTGCTTGTGGATTTCATGACACAAATTTCTCTTCCCACCTCTTGCCCCTAGTATCATATGATGTATAAGACTTCCAAACAAATGCTTGCACTCTATGACCACGTAATTTTCTTCAATAGCCTCACACAGGATAAAGGATAAATAAGGAATCGTTAGTGATCATATTGGAAGACTGAAAGCAGAAACTTTATTTTCATGTAAGGCTTTGTTCCTCAAATGTGTAGCAATGACTTGGCATACGGTTATGGAATGAGGCAAGGAGGGGATGTGTCTGCAGCACTCTGGCCTCCTGCTGGATGGGGGAGCTGCTGAAGACTGATCACACAGAGCAGAAGTGGCAAATTACAACTGTATTGCACTAATGAGAATGCAAAAGCTACCTCACCTCAGAGGCTGCAATTATTGCTCCTTGATCAGGCCCCAAAAATGTTGCTGACACAATATATTTTAAATTAGGTATTTATGTTCCAAGAAATGGCCTCTTTGGAGAATACATCAAACTGACCTTCAGGTCATAAGCTCATGTCCTCTCCTTACTTACTAGTTATGGAATTGACCCCCAGAAGTCTTTTTAATCTTACTGTTTGTCTGCTGCTTGACTCTTTCTCTTTCTGAGGGCTATGAGTTAGCAGAGAGGAGTCTGAGAAGGGTGGAGATGAGGCCGCTGTTAAACAACTGAATTTTAAGAAATTAACTTTGAAGAAAAAAATCCAGTGAAAAGGGAAAGCTCACCTCTTTGGCTTTCTCCTCTGCTGAAGGAAAGTCATAGGAGTCTCAGCCCTGGAAAAACACATCCTAAACCAATATGAATCAGCCTAACTCTGCTGAGTGCTGTGTTGCCTCGCTGGTCGAGTCAGATTTCATAAGCCCTGGAGTAGGCAAAGCACCTCCTCGTCCTTCCCTTCATTTTCTTCATGCCTGTCATAAGACTCTTATGCTTATTTTTGCCTTATACTTCACTGTCCTGTCAAATTAGTATGAGTAGTACAACAGTTCAGTCACCAATATAAATTTTGCTTATTGTGCCTAATGTTTAAGTGCTTATCTGTGTTCTTTTTGGGCACATCTCATGTTTCTGTCCCTAGAGGTGGGACAGGAAAAAATAAGCTGTTTCTTCTTCATCTATTCATTAAGAGTTTGAAATCTACTTCAGTCTTAAAGGAAGCAGACTTTCACATCCTCTAACCTCCTATTACTTTTAGAATAATGAATTAATTCTGTCTCTCATACTAATTCTGAGAATGAGAAACTGTGTGTGCTAATATCCACTCATGATAAACTAAGAAAGAAAGGTGAGATTCCTGAATTCACAGAACATATTTCTGGTAGAAACAGAAAAAAAGTCAGACATATTAAAGATTTTTCCTTGCCCTGGTCACCATCTAGTCCCTTAAGAGTGTTCACTGTGAATATGAGTTGGGTAAATCTGAAAACAGTGAGCAGCAGTCATCTACATGGAATCACCATACAGAAAATCCTACATGCATTGACAGACTCTACTATTCAGGAAAGGAATGTAGAACTCAGTTTTAGCATCTAGGTATTAGGCTTATTCGTTCTAGACAGTATGTTCACTTTGAAGCATTTTCTTAGCTTTGATCCAGACAATTTACAAAAGACCTTAGCTTTAAATAAAAAAGCTTTATTTCAGCCAGTAATTTGAATAGCATGCCTGATGACTTTGGTGATTGTTCCTTCACAAGCAAACCTGACGTGTGACACCAACATGTGCCAGTGACTAAATTAATTTTTTTTAAGTTGTACTTTTCCACCCATGTATGACTGCAATCACTGAACAAGTGCATGGGACAATGAGGGTAAATGAAGTTTTCAGGTCTATGCTGGGAATGAACATGGCCACAGGCAAAGGTTCCTTGGTCTTGACAGTGAATATCTTATTCTTCAGAAGAACCATTCCTGTCCAGACCAGCTGTATGATGAGACTTGTATTCAGAGCTGGTACCTGAATCTAAGTTTTCTGGCATTACATGTGGACCTTGAAGAGTCCAGACATTTAATAAAGGCTAACAAGTTGCAGGGATGAAACAGTTTTGAGTGTGACTGCATGGAGAAATTCTGTTGGGAGCATGGGGATATAGTTACACTGGATCTGTATGTGATCCCGGTAGGAGGACGGGATGGGTAAAAGTGACTCACAGTCTATCTACAGCTCACCATTCTGTCCTGGGTTAGTATTGCATGACCTGGTATGCCCACAGTGCCATGCAGCTAATATCCCAGAACCAGACTGGCTTTTTAAAGTGCAAGAGTATGTCAGTGGTGCTGGTGTTGGAATAAGAGGACTTGGGAAATAGGAGAAATAAAATATGAAGCACCATGCTAGTGCGCTTTGGATAATATAATATAGTTGTGGGCTCTCTATTGGGTCTACCTGGCAAGGTTTTGTTAGTGGGGAGGTTGCAGGGGTGGCTTCCACAAGAAGATGCCAGAAACTTCCCCCATGTCTGACAGAGCCTGTTCCAAATGAGTCCAACATGGATTTGTAGTTGGCCAAAGCCGAGCCTATCAGCAACAGTGGTAACACCTCTGTGATAACTTATTTAAGAAGAGGAAAAAATGACTGCACCAGCAGCTGGAAGGACAAGAGTAAGACTATAGGAGACAAACAACCCTGCAGATACCAAGGCCAGTGAAGGAGGAGGACGTACTCCAAGCATCAGAAGCGAGATTCCCCTGCAGCCTGCAGTGCAGACCATGTGAATCAGGTTGCATCCCTACAGTCCATGAAGGTCCATAGTGGACCAAATATCCACCTGCAGCCCAAGGAAGACTCCATATCAGAGCAGGTGGATGCCCATAGAACGCTTGACCTCATGGAAACCCTGTGCTGGAACAGGCGCCTGGCAGTGCCTGTGGACCCATTGAGAGGAGCCCCTGCTGAAGCAGGGGAAGAGAGTGAGAAGGAAGGAGCAGCAAAACACTTGTGATGAACTGACTGCAATCGCCATTCCCCATCCCCCTGTATCACTCAGGGGAAAGAGGGAGAGAATTTCAGAGTGAGAATGAGCTGGGGTAGAAGGGAGAAGTTGGGGGGGAAGGTGTTTTAAGATGTGGTTTCATTTCTCATTATCCTACTCTGACCTCTGATGTGCAATAACTGAAAATAATTCCTCACTTTGAGTCTGCTTTACCTTTGATGCTAATTGCTGTATGGACCCTTATTTTGACACATGAGCCTTTGATCTAGATTTTCTCTCCAGTGTCCAGTTGAGGAGGGGTAGTGATAGAGGTAAGCACATGGCATCCAGCCAATGTTAACTCAGCACAGGGTCACAGCCTGACTCTTTCCCATTCATGCTGCTCTCCTGCACAACTACAGTGTAGTAGGAGCCATCATGGGCAGCACTAGTATGGGGTAGTGTCCTAGCTAAATAGGCTTTCTTCTTACTTGTTCTACTTAGTCTGAACACTAAACTGACACACCTAAGCTATTTCAAATTCTATACCTAGCTTTTTAAGATAGTTTGGGGAATTCTGTCCCATGATATGTTGCATAGCTTAAGTAGTGCTTGCAATATCAAGATACCATCTCCTTGCTCTTCTCCTTTGTACATCAGCATATGACACTTTCGGGGTTTTTTGAGAACCTCCATTTAGAAACGCTGAAGGTGACCAGTGGAACTGCCTGTTGGACTGTCTCTATGAGCTTTACGTAGTGTGTTCTACCAAAGTATACATAATAAATAAAGTTCTCTCCTTGTGGACTCAGTTGTATGATCTACTAATGTAAAAGTGGATTCAAGGATGACTTCATTGTGTATGTATTTTAAAAATTAAGAAAGGTAGGTGACATATTTAAATACTGTCTTGAAAAGCAAAGTTGAAATTTGAATTCAATCTTAGCCAATATTTGAAATGGTTTTATTTTGGACCTGGATTTAGCCATCAACAAGTTAATGGGTATCTTTAAAATGCTCAAATGAAGGAAGAATTGCATCAGAGAGGACGCAAAGACAGAGTTGAATAAGTAGGCATGGTTGGATATCAATACAAATATGTGTTAATATATACATGTGCATATTATATATGTGTTTATAAACTATAGGTAGCATCTATATAACTATATGAGTTTTAAACATGGCCCGTGTATCTTCCATTAAGGGCAGCCTGTCCAGTAGAATGAACGCTGTACCAGTAAAACTAGTCTCACAGCTCTCACATCACTTATTTGATGCCTACATACTTAAAGCCCTGAGGGAAGTGAAATTTTTAGACTTGCTGTATGAGTAAAGAGAAGTTTACTTGTTCAGGTTTTTTTTTATAGAAAACATTACTGAGCTTCTTGAAAAAGTGTTGATTTGTGAAGGGGAAGATTAATTTGGCCAAGAAAAATTGCTTTAAACAAAAGCGGGAAGATTCATATGGACTAGGAAATATTGCTTTAAAGAAGATAAAAATTAAGTTCCTCTATCAAAAGAAAGGGAAGTGTCAACACTAAAAAAGTCTTCAAAAATACAAAAGCAGAAGCACATTCAAAAAGTAAACATGAATGCAAAAGGACTTTCTCCTAAGAAGTTACCATTGAAAGATTCTTGCAGCTCTGACTGTTTTTGGTTTTTTTATTTTGATCTTTTTCCCCAGTACCAGTTGCTAAGTTTTATCAAAGACAAAAGTAAACTGCTCTTGACTTCAGAAGGAGTGAAACCCAACTCTTAAATTGTTGCCTGATTTCCAGTGAAATCTATGGCAGTGGAAACTGCATTCAACTCCTAGTATGTAATCTATACAGAATAGGTTAACTTGCAAATGTATTTAGAAGGTCTTTTTTAATTCTTGAGTTCGGTTGGTGTTCTTTAAAATGCCATGTAATGCTGTGGAAACTAACATCACTGTTTCACTGAAGCTCTAAGCATTGTTCTGTTTCTTATCTTTCAGTTTTAATGGGAGTGTGCAGTTTGCTGCTAATAGAGCTGAGTAAACAATCTATGTACATTTTATTCAATTACTTTAGCTCTTCTTCTTCTTATGGTAATTACCTACTAGCAGACAATGATTGCTACTGTTTGTTTGTTTGTTCCTCCCAACTGCTTGCTGATTATTATGCAACAAACCACTTGTAGCCTGTGTTATTGCAAACTGACTGCTTGCAAGTTTTCCTTTGGGGCTCAGTGTTTGGTTGCCTAACGCCAAGTACCTGTTTCTTTTCCATGATTGGATGATCTACTTTGTCAAAAACACATTCTGTTTAATAAATTCATAGCTTCATCCCACAACATACCCTCTAGACCAGCAATCTGGAGCTACACTATGCTGATGGGAATCTACCTATTAAATACAATATCTGTCATGAAAAAATAAATCCTGATAAATAGTCTTTCCAAACCTGACATACCATTCCATGTGCAGACATTTATCTAAATTTGCTGTTGGTGTAGTCAGTTAGAAGTGCGGTGGTTTTTTTACATTCAGGTTTCTGTCAAAACTATTTCTATGGTCATTAGGAACTGCAAATTAACTCATAATAAAACCTTTAACATTTGGCACGTTTTTGTTACTTGATTGCAATGTTTCTTTTTAATCTCTGGGTTTACTTTACATGGAAATTGCAGTGGACAAATGCCTACGGTTTGAATCAAAGCAAATACATTTCTAAAACTCTTTTTAGGGCTGCTATAATGGCAAGCCTCTTTCCAGCCTTCTACTTTTCCAAAACAGAGTAATTTTTTTAAGTATTTATGCATATAATAATTGTACAGGGCCTTTTGTAAACAACATTCTGAACTATTGGAAGCAAAATTATTCCAAAATTATTAACACATTTCAATGTAACTTATAGATTGAGCCATATTACAAATAAATGTGAAATAAACTGACAACAATGTGGAATATTTGGATACTCAGGAAAGCCTCTTACGGAATTTTACTTCAGCTGTGTATCAGTTGCCACAACCAAGGTCACTTCTCTACAGTCAGCACCATTTGAATCTAGTTGCTGTTGATCTTTTCTGATAATGCAGCATATAACACCATGTGGCTGTTCGATCTACTCTAACATAGAAACACAACAGTAAATAAACTATAGACTTGAATTTTTTTCTTAGAGCTCATTTTTACTTGTCAAGTCTGATTACTGGTTGAAGGAACCTTTTGCAGTTCACCTCAGTTTCTTGTGTTTCTTCTTATTTCATTAGCTTGCTACCTAGTACTGAGGCTCCTCTTTTGCTTCAAAGTAGATTAACAGGTTCATTCTCTTAGTATTGGATTGTGCTGATGGTCAAAGAGTAGGGTATGATGGGAGTTTCCAAGGAGTGATTTGTGAGTCTGTGATTTGTCCCTGCACTGGGTGCTCTGTAGTGCGTGTAACAGAAGCAAATATAAAAAACTGCAGTAGAATACAAAATGCACAAACTATGATGAGAGGCCATGGTAACTGAAAATTCTTTTACAAAAGTCTCTAGACTAAATTGAGACAATTTGAAATTATTTCTCCGGACATATAATTTAAGCAAATGCCAGTAAGCTATTAAAAGATTTTACAGCTTTTTTCATTTAGTACTTGCCATGATGTTTCCTACTTCAGGTTCAAGTAATTGCTTAAGACCAGCTCCGGTTTCTGTTTCCAGGCCTTCACATCTCCTGTAGTGTAACAGTGAGTAGGGCATTTACCTTCAGACTTCAGTTTCTGTAAAATTAAGGAAGTAATGTTTGCCTTTAGTATTCTTTTTTAAGGTTCTTCCAAACTCATGAATTAAAAGAACTATTCATAAGCCAGTGACTTTTGTATACCATTGCACATCCACCTGGATATTTTGCCTGTAGGATACCTCTGGAGATTATCCTAATTCATCTAACTAATTTAAAGGGATTAGGCCAGATCTTTATATTAAATTTTAGCTGTGATATCCTGAGGGAAAAGACATGGATTTGAAGTTTTATGACACAGGAATTTGGATTTTCAATTTATCCATAAGAACAGGAAGTGATTCACAGAATCTGGGACGATCTACATAAAAATGGAAATATAACATGAACATTAAGTTCATTTTAAGGAGTTCATTGTATTTTTAAAAGCCGAACCACGGTTTTCCTCCCCAGAAATATGGAATGTGGGTCATACATCAAACACCAACAACACCACAATATGCCTTAGCTGATGGATATTAATGAAAAACAATGAGAGGTCAATGTTGAGCCCTGCAGTGCTGTTATGGAAAGAAACAGGGACAGCATTTATGAAGCAACTTTTAAGTTCCAGTCCCATTAGATTTTAGATGGAAACTTGCCACAGTTTGGGTTTCATTGTCTTTATTACTAGAGATTTCAGTACCAGATGGTAAGGGAAAATCTGAAGTTGCATGCACACTTCTTGAAGGTTAGTGATATGTGGAAAAAGATACTGTTACTTACACATTATCTTTGAAGTGAAGATAATGCTCAATGACATAAGACCAAACATGTCTTATTATGCATTATCCTTTACTGTTATGCTCATTATTGCTGTCCTAATTCTTCCCAGGAAGGTTTTTATTCATTTTCCAGATGCTGCATATTGAACTGGATTGTTGCAGTCAAGAACTGATCTTTTTGGTTTTAACTCTGTTGAGCTCCAGCTTGCAAAAAATACCAAGAGCCTCCTGAAGCATGATTCAGCTGACAAATCAAATGAGCCTGAGCTGTCAGATTATAAATTACAAATGAAAGAAGCCATAATCTCTGTAAAAATGTAAAAATAAGAAAGCCCAATAAACAAATTTTACATATCTCAATAACTGTAAAGACTGACTTAAATTGTCTGAGTAATACTATACTAGAGAGTTGTGTATGACTATCTCCTACTTTTTGGTCTTTTAAAACAATTAAAGTCAGACCGACTGTCCCTGCAGATTGCGCTCAAGTATTCTCTATCCTGAGACAAGGACAGAGAAAATCCTCAAGAGCTCACTGCCTATAATGCCCCTAATCTGAGGAAGCTAGCTGAACTTCTTTTAATGACTCTCAGAACTCTTTGCTGTTTAATCACCTTCATTACTTTTAACTGAACTTATTTTGTCAAAACTGTTTCTACATGGACTTTTGGCTTTTTTTAAAATGTATGTGTGGTACGTATTTGGGAAAATTGTCCACTTTGGTAGCAAGTGTTGATTATGTAAGAAACAGGTTTGGTTTATTTTTCAACTAGAACTGTAAAAATTTTTTGCTATGAAATGCTGGAATTCCTCATTTGAGTTATAATTCAAGTTTATTGCTGATCTCAAGATGTAGAATACCCAGCTAGATTAGACCATTTGTGATGCCATTGTGATAATTGCAAAATATGTTCTTCCTCTCCAAGTAAGAGAAGAAATAGAATTATAGAACTATAGAATGGAAAGTGATGTGCAACTAAAGCACCTTCTACAAAGAAAACATTCAGATGTTTTTCTTTTTATTTTGCCAAGACATGCAAAGCACAACTCCTATGGAGTTCTACAGCACTTCATAGCTTAAGATTATAGAATCATAGAATTGTTCTGGTTGGAAAAGGGCTTTAAGATCATCAAGTCCAACTGTTAACCTAGCACACTGACAGATCCACCACTAAAACATGTCACTGAGCACCACATCTACACATCTTTTGAAAACCTTAAGGGATGGTGACTTCACCACTTCCCTGGGCAACATGTTCCAGCACCTGCAAACCTTTCCAGTAAAGAAATTTTTCCTACTATCCAATCTAAACCTCTCCTGGAGCAACTTGAGACCACTTCCCCTTGTCCTATCATTTGTTACTTGGAAGAACTGGCCAACGCCCATCTTGCTACAACCTCCTTTCAGGTAGTTGTAGAGAGTGAGGTCTCCCCTCATCCTCCTTTTCTCCAGACTAAACAACCCTAGTTCCCTCAGACGCTTCTTGTAAGACTTGTGCTCTTGACATTTCACCAGCTTTGTTTCCCTTCTCTGGACATGCTCCAGCATCTCACAGAATCTCACAGAACCACAGAATGTTAGGGGTTGGAAGGGACCTCTGGAGATCATGTAGTCCAACCCCTCTGACAGACCAGGTTCACCTAGAGCAGGCTGCACAGGCTGGCATCCAGGCTGATTTTGAATATCTCCAGAGAGAAAGATTCCTCAACTGCTCTGGGCAGCTTGTTCCAGTGCTTTGCCACCCTCCAAGTAAAGACGTTCCTCCTCATGTTTAGATGGAACTTTCTATGTTCAAGTTTGTGCCCATCACCTCTTGTCCTGTCACTGGGGAGCACTAAAAAATGGCTAGCTCCATCCTCCTGACATTCAGCCTTTAAGTATTTATGAGAATTGATAAGATCCCCTCTCAGTCTTCTCTTCTCCAGACTAAAAAGACCCAAGTCCTTCAGCCTTTCCTCATAAGAGAGATTTTCTAGTCCCCTAATCATCTTTGTAGCCCTTTGCTGTACCCCCTCCAGCAGTTCCCTGTCTTTCTTGAGCTGGGGAGCCCAGAACTGGACACAGCACTTCAGATACAGCCTCACCAGGGCAGAGTAGAGGGGGAGGAGAACCTCCCTCAGCATGCTTGCCACACTCTTTTTGATGCATCCCAGGATGCCATTGGTCTTTTTGGCCAAAAGGGCACATTGCTGGCTCATTGTCCTCCTGTTGCCCACCAGGGCTCCCAGCTCTTTTCCCCTAGACCTGCTTTCCAGCAGATCCATCTGTACTGACATATGGGGTTATTCCTCCCTAGGTGCGGGACCCTACACTTGCCCTTGTTGAACGTCATAAGGTTTCTCTCTACCTAACTTTCCAGCCTGTCCAGGTCACGCTGGATGGCAGCACAGCCACCCTTCCCACATTTGTGTCATCAGCAAACTTGCTCCATCCTTTCATCCAGGTCATTGATGAATATATTGAACAGGACTCAACCCAGTATTGACCCTTGGGGAACACCACTTGTTATGGACCTCCAACTAGACTCTGTGCCTCTAATCACAACCTTCTATGCTCTATCTTTCAACCAGTTTTCAGTCCATCTCACACCTCACTGTCCATTCATCTAACCCATACTTCCTAAGCTTGCCTATGAGGATGCTGTGGGATACAGTGTCAAAACCATTTCTGAAGTAAAGGTAGACAACATCCACTGCCCTCCCCTTATCTATCCATCCAGTCATGCCATTGTAGAAGGCTATCAGAATATTCAGACATGACTTTGCCTTGGTGAATCCATGCTGACTCCTTCTTTCCTTCACATGCTTTGAGATGATGCCCAGAGTGAGCTGTTCCATCATCTTTCCAGGGATGAAGGTGAGGCTGACTGGCTTGTAGTTTTCTGGGTATTCCTTCTTGCCCTTTTTGCAGATTGGAGTGACATTGGCTTTCCTCCAGTCCTCAGGCACCTTGCCTGTTCTCCAGGACTTGTCAAGATGATGGAGAGTGGTCCAGCAATGACTTCTGCCATCTCCCTCAGCACTCACGGGTGTACCCCATCAGGACTCATGGACTTGTGGATATCCAGCAACTGGAGGGATAGAGGAGAACACAACTTGTGCTCTTGATCCCTTGACCAGTAGTCCCAAGCCCCTGAAATCTTCTTCATTGCCCTTCAACTTCTCACTACTTCATCACTGCCTACCTGGAAAGATCAAAAGGGGATAATAATCTGAGGGTCATACTAGGGAAGTAAGCTTCTTCTTTAAATCATTAACCTGGGCCCCAGGGAGACAGCAGACTTCCCTATGTCATGAATCCGATCTGCATATTGGGCCTTCTGCTCCCTTCAGAAACAAGCTGCCTATGGAAATGACCCATCTTTTATTCTTTACTGAGGAAGTTTTAATGCAGGGGAAGGTCTGACTAGACCTCAATGACACCTCTAAGCTGGAAGAACTGTCATCGTCACTGTTGTCCAGTTCCCCTTGTAGAGTTCTGTACCTGTTATGCAATAGCACCTGGGAAGGTAAGGTAGCCTCTGGGCGGGTGTACCTGCAGCACCTCTTACACTGGGCAGGAACTTATTTGTCATTGACCCCTGTGCTCCAGGTCCCCACATTCAGTGGGAAGGAGAGAACAGGGAGTTGTCTGTAGCAGGGGCTCAGTCTGCCTGTTACGTTTCTATCATGGGAGGCAAGGTGCAACTCCGAGCATCTCTCTCTCGCATGTTCCCTGATGGCACTCAACTTGCTTGCCTCCTTCCCAAGCTTCATCACTAATCAGAGGAGCTCTTCTACCTGGGCAAACCTTCCACAGGCATGCTCACCACTGCCATCCAACACTGGCATAGGAGCAGGGCACAACCTGCAGCCTGATGCCTGGGTAGAAACATGTTCCCATGGGAGCTCTGTCTGGGAAGAAGCAGCAGAGCTGGTAGGTGCAGAGCCCAGGGATGCCATGGTCTTCTGCTGAGTGGTTACCCTTGCTTTCAGGCTGAGTTGACAGGCTTTCAATGCCCTGCCCTCATGAACTGCCACTCAAATTGCCGTGCCACACCCTGGTTGACATGCTGCACCGTGTTTGCCTGTCCTGGTTGCTCATGCTCCTTGGGGCAGCCTTTTATGGGAGCAGGGGTGGCTGCCAGTTGTGCTGGGTCTACCCATGCCACCCCAGCAGCCCACCCACAAGCTGCCAGCTCCTGGCACAAGCTAGCTGCTTTCCTGGCCCCAAAACTGAGCCCTGGGAAACACCACCAACTGTATTGAACTCCATTCAGTTTTGATACAGGGTAAATGGTATACAGAGAATTCAAGGTTATGGAAGGGCTGCCTTTGAAAATACTTACAAAAATATGTCAACGCATATAGTGCAGGAGCAAGAAAAACATGATTCTGTCTTTTGTCACCTTAGGGAGTCGTGTTATTTCATTTTAACTCAAGAGTGAGAGCTGAGTATAACCTTAAACTAGGGACCATCATCTAAAGCCAACAGAAAGATCTATGCAGATCCCAGTCTTGCTCCCACTAAACTCAGCGATGAAGCTCCCAACAGTACAGACTTGTTGTCAAATCATCTAGCTACAAAGCAAATGTGGTGCAAGGAAAAAAAAAAAAAATTACAGTTGTTTTTAAAACTGATGAGGCAGCATTGCACTATCAGTTAAATAGACATCTTTGTTTCAGGTACTTATAAGCACGGTGAGGTAACAAACAGAGTCAACAGTAATTTTTCTTATGAACAAAACGAGTGTTTTTTAAAGGAATTTTATTGATCTAAATATTGGTTCTTAACATGGCAAAAAAGCTCACTCCCTTCTTGCCAGCCTCTAGGCAAACTGTAGTTAAAATCATAAAGCACAAAACCTATTTTTAAATTATAAAGTCTTGACATATAACAGTAATAGCATAGTTCTGTTTCCATGTAAATGTAGCTAAAATCCTCAGAGGACAAAACTGCAGTACACTGTGCATGTCTACTGTGTCTTCATTGCTTATACATTCAGCCAATTCCCTAATGAGATACATTTTCTTCACATTATTATTATCATATACATTCTGTTGCTGTGGCTTCTCTTAGCAGCATGGCTTGTGGTACAGCAACACTGTGAAATCTGTCTGGGTGAAAACTAACACTCCATTTAGACAATCAGATGGGGCCTCAAGGCTTACTTTGCATGCCTCGCTTTTCTTTTGAACGGAAAAATTCAGACAATTTTCCTCATCTTCCATTGAGAATGATTTTCCCTGTTGTACATAGATTTTAATAGGAAAAGGACCTAATTATTGTTGCCTCTATACATGTCTTCTAGTCCAGATTTTGCTGAAGTCCAGATTGGGATCCCATTGTGTTCTAGGCTATTTTACTGAATGCTAAAGAAAAAGCTTGGACTGTTTGTTATTTCTCAAATATCAGGATATAATTGATATTGTATTACTTAGCTGCTTACAGACTAAATATGTAGTCTAAGGTATGTTCACGCCAAGTGACAGGAATCAGGGCAGTCCCAAGACAAAGGACAAGAACATGGGAACTGGAGTCTCTAAGAAGCGGTAGTTTGAAGAGGCAGAGCTCTGCCTACTTGTCAGTTTTATTAGCTCTCCTGACAACAACAATGGCTGCTGAAGATATACTGTTTACAGAACACCATCCCATTTGAAGGCATGCAAGCATAACCCCCTCACCAAGGGTGTGCCCCCATGCTCTCCAGGAGACATGACTTAGCAGGGTAACAAGCATGGAAAGTTCAAATCTGTGGTAGGGCATGCACCTCTGACACAGGCATGGTCCTCCAGGCCAGTCAATCAAATGCTGCAGGGTATCCAGGGGTATCCTGGAATCCAAAATAGCCCAGACAAAATAGTCCCTCTGGCCTTAGACCAGAAGCGAAGGCAGAGGTTGAGGTTGAGGCAGGAAGGGATCTGGCTGAAGAGGTGTAACAGGGAGACATGAGCAACAGTTTAAGTCTGGAAAGCAGGTAGAAGCTACAAATGAAACTCAACTAGGCTAACCTAGGCCATTATTTTATATGGGTCCAGGTAGTGGTGGTCCAATTTAGAAGGATGCACTGAAAGAAAATATTCACCAGAGAACCTACCATAGTCCCCAGTGACAAAGTCCTGTGCTGGCTGCTGGAATCTATCTGGTAAGTCTTGGTAATCAGTCCCTGCTTTTTCCAGGTAGCCTTGAGGAAACTGATGTAGACCTTGTAACCACTCAAAGAAATACTCAGGGAAAACCCCTGGGCAGCCAATAGAGTAGCTGCGTGTCCACCAGGCTGAAAACCATACTGTGTGTAAAGAGAGGTTGGCTGTGGGCAACAGTGGACACTATTGTTATAGACAAATTCTTCCAACGATAACTGAGATGTCCAGTCATCCTGGTGGAAAATAGAGCAGGAGATATGGCTACATGATCTGATTCACCCACTCCACTTGATCAATTAACTGCGGGTGATATGGGGTTGGAAGAGGGAGTCACACCCCAGCAGATCCATAAACCCCTTCCAGAACCAGGCAGTGAGCTGGGCCCCTTGATCTATCAGATGTGATCTGTCAGACCATGGCAGTGAAACACATATTGCAAAGACAATTGTGGAGTCTGAGGGGCTGTGGGCAGCTGCTTTAATGGAACAAAAATAAACAAGTGCACCATCTCAAGCACAGCTGTGTGTTCCTGGAATGTAGGTAAGTCCACAATAAAAATCACCAGTGGTGTCCCTCAGGGCTCCGTTTTGGGGCCAATCTTATTCAATATCTTTATCCATGATCTGGATGAAGGGACTGAGTGCACCCTCAGTAAGTTTGCAGACGACACTAAGTTGGTTGGGAATGTTGATCTGCTAGAGGGTAGGAAGGCTCTGCAGAAGGGCCTGGATAGGCTAGATCAGTGGGACAAGGCCAGTTGTATGAGATTCAATAAGACCAAGTGATGGTTCCTGTTTTTTGGTCAAAACAACCCCATGCAACTCTACAGGCTGGGGGAAGAGTGGCTGGAAAGCTGCCCAGCAGAAAAGTACCTGGGGGTTCTGGTTGACAGCTGCCTTAACATGAGCCAGCAGTGTGCCCAAGTGGCCAAGAAGGCCAATAGCATCCTGGTCTGCATCTGGAATAGCATGGCCAGCAGAAGTAGGGAACTGAGGCCTCATCTCGAGTGCTGTGTTCAGTTCTGGGCCCCTCACTATGAGAGGTGTCTGTGGTTGTTTGGTTTTTGTTTTTTTATTGTTTTTTGTTTGGGTTTTGTGCTGATAGTTGGACTCAGTGGTCTCAGACATCCTTTCCAATCATGGCGATTCTAAGAAAATTCCAGATATCAGTGGTGAGAATCAAAGTGGGTTCATCAGGGTGCACCAGAAAGTGCCTCCACTCAGCAAAACAATCCTGATGATGCCTATTTTATTGAGATTTGGCTCTCATTCTGTGTCTGCCTGGTAACAGTGCCAACACCTGTGAACACCACCATTGGAGCTGTTGCATAATTCCATACACCACAGCAGAACGTTAACAGCATCCCATGCAGACACACCCACAGGGCCTTGAGGACAAGGCACCTTCACCCACTATTCCCCTCAGAGATCGTGTCAAGCAAGTTGTCAAGGTCTGAACAAGATGAGACAAAAACAAAAGAGGTCAGTGCGCAGCAATAGCTCAAAGAGGCAGAGGTCTCTCTACCTGCCAGTTTTATTAGGTCTCCTGACAATACCAACAGCAACGATGGCTACCTATGGTGGTTTGGGCCCAACACAACAACAAAGACACAGCTACATGGCCACTCACTCAACTTCCCCCCACACACACACACACTGTGAGATGGGGGAGGACAAAGGCCAACTGGAAGCTCATGGGTCAAGACAAAGGGCAAGGAGTGTTCTTCACCGATTAAGGTCACAGGCAAAACAGACTCAACTTGGGGAAAAATATAAATTTAATTTCACACTAATCAGATGTACACAGGACACAGAAAACACACAGAGCAGGGCTTACATACATTACCCCCACCCCTCCCTCCTTCCCAGGCCCAAATTTGTTTCTGATTTCTCTACCTCCTTCCCCCGAGTGGCACAGGGGGGCAGGGGATGGGGTTTAAGGTCAGTTCACAGTCTTGGGGTTCCTGCCATTCCTTCCTCCTCAGGAAGAAGGATTCCTTACAGTCCTCCCCTGCTTCTCCACGGGGTCCCTCCCATGGGACAAAGTCCTCCAGAAACCTCTCCTTCATGAGTCCTTCCCACGAGGTCCGGAGCAAGCTGCTCCAGCGTGGGCTTCCCACAGAGTCACAGGCTGCTTCGGGAACAGTCACCTCCCCTGGTGCCAGGGTCTTCTACAGCTGCATAATCCAAGTCCACTGGAAGCTAACCAGAGTCCACTGGCTGCAAAATCCAAGTCCACTGGCCAAGTTTACCCCTCCTGGTGCCTTCAGGGAATGTTCCACCACGTTCCTCCATGAAAGCAGGGGGACAGCCTGCCACCTCTCCATGGGCTGCAGGGAAAAAATCTGCTTGGGCACCTTCTCCTCCTTCTTTTTCTCACCAACCACCGGGATCTTCACCCCAGCACTGTGTTTCACCTCTCCAGCTCAGCTCTTCTTTCTCTCACTGCTCGCTTTGCTCAGGTTTTACATCAGTTCTTTCATACGTTAATCACAGAGGCACATCTATTGTCCCTCTAATGGCTCCTTGGCTGGTGTTGGAGTAGGGGGAGGTCCTCGGAACCACTCCTGGGGCCCTTCCCCCACTACAAAAATCCCACCAAACCAGCACACTACAAAAAACATATTTACAGAATATCATATCCTTTGAAGGGACACAAGCATAACCCTGACAGCAGATCACCTAAGATACATCTCTGAAACTTGGATTGAGCCACCTTTAGAAATTAATCACAACAAGTCCATGTCCATAGAAATAAAAGCAATAGGCAAAAGGAAAATTTTCTACGAAAATATGGTGCTTAGGTGCACTCAGTATTCTGAATAAATTACAAAAAAAATCTTGGAGTTATTTATTAGAGTACTCAGCACTTGAAATTGTTCTGCTTTTAATGGATGCATTTCTAAGTGAGATCTTTGAGTAGTATAAACTGCAAAGCTCCACTAAAATCTGAAATTGCAATGCTTTACATGAACTGAGAGCTCAATAACTGTAAACTAAAAAAAAAAGTAAGTTTTTTAACAGTTGGCTTTGCTCTTAGATCCAGTTTCTGCAGTGAAAATAGTTCCTATTATGTATTCAAGTTTGGCTCACAGCATATATTTTATATTGCTCACTTAAATTTGCAGTTCCAATTAATATGTATTCTGGGAAGCTCATCTGATGGCAGATCTGTACCCAGATTTCACCTGTGTCCATACACCAATGTTAAAAAAAGTCACAATACACTTTTATTCTACCACAAACAACAGGCATTTGGTATCCTTGTATACTAACAAGTCTCATGGCAACCTTGAAGTGTGTGATGGAATGAAAAACACACAAGTATGTTCCTAAACTCAAGGAAGCTGTCTTAATCCCATTTTTAACACAACTGACCTTTGGGGCTTAAGAGGAAGAAACTCTGCTTTCTTTCTTTCTTTTTTTTTCTCCCTTAAAAAAATGTGAAACACTGATCTAAAATCTATTGAAGTAAAGCAAAAGACTCCCATTGATTACAGTAGGAATTGGGTCATTCTTAAAGTCTTTAGCATTTACCTTTGAAAAAAAAGAAGTACATGATTTTAAGTAAATTGTCTATGCAAGTTTGGGTAAAAAAACAGCAAAACATTTCTGCAAAGTGAGTCAATTAATGCATTGGGGTTGCCAATGCTGCATACTGTAAAAGCTCTTTAGCCACACAGTCCAGATGAGTACACAATCCTGGAATTAATATGCATTGGATAGGGGAAGGGGGAAAGATATAGAAGTGTCTGCCTCAGTGAACAGGTACTTCTGTATCTACTTCATTTCCTGTTCCTCTTTTAGTGCTGTTATGGATTGTAATCACCATATTTACTAAGAATATTTTTTTTTTCTTTTTTGTTAATTGCCAATGCATTAAGACCCTCATGAGATGATCTTCTAAGCAATGCAATTTCTCTTGTGCTCCAGTCCATCTGAATGAGAAGTGGGACACCTAAATGCTTTAGTTATTGTAGTCTGGATATTTTCTTGCTTGTATCCTTGTACTACTCCTGGAATCAAGTTTTCATGCTTTATCTACCATGTAAAGGAGATGTGATTTTAAGCCATTTAAGTATGTAATGATTAGTGGCCTGGAAACGCTTTGGTACTGGAAGGAACAAAGGGGAAACATTGCCTCTGTTTGAAGGCTTCATTCCCAGCTAAGCACAACCATAAAACAGTGTAGACTTTTACTGATACTAGTAGACCTGCCAAATCTGTCTGGACTCAGATTCAGAAGCAAACGTGGTCATTTTTCCTGACACCCTACACTATGCTAAAATCCCTCCTTCAGCTAAAGGTTCTGTATGGCATTTTTTGCATTTTGGAACTTTTTACTATGAAATAGTGTGCAGCCCAAATCGGAATGTGAATCCTTTCATGGTAGTTAGAGGGTTGGCTGTAGCATTCTAGGAAGATAAATTATATTCTCAAGGCAATGAAGGAGAGCAAATGCTAGGCCGGTTATAATTGACAGAACTCAGAAGAAGATAGGTGTTTTGTCAAGTTGCCAAAGTCTTAGAAGGTCAAATATTTTCCTAAATATTACAAAATATTTAAAATATCCTGTACCTATTCATGATCAAACAGTCCCCAATTCACCCCTTTTTTTTTTTTTTTTGGGGGGGGAGGTTTTCTCCAAAAAGCCCTATATCGTATTTCTTTTTTTCCAGTGTTTTTTGTATAAAGCAGTGAAGAGTATTGGATGTGGTAGGATGAAAATATTGGTTAGATATGTTTATATCTGTGATAAGGGAGTTGAACAGTTTCTCTGACATATTTCTTGCCTCCAAGAGGGTTTTAAAAGGGGAGTTATTCAAGGGACTCTGAGAGTCTTTGGCACTCATCTCCTTTTAAATTTATAATAAAACCTGTAAGGACTTCTGAAAATTTACACTCTTAGTTTTTAATACAGATTTGTTTCTAATAACTCTAAATATGGACTTGTTTTATTCTTTACTGAGTTCAATTCCAAATCTCCCTAGAGAGCATAAAGAAATTATATAAAATATAAAAATCAATATTAAAAAAAATTGAGTGTACCATTTAATTTTGACATCTAGGAGAGTTCAAGCCTAAAACTGGAATCTTAAAACATTCATACTGATTATAAGAATAATAATAGGAACAACTGCCAATAATTTATTATCTTCCAGGATAATCATCAGCCACCCCAGGCACAGTGAAAACAGAAGAAATTATTTTCTCAAGATTTTGAGATAGCTTAAGTAGAATTGAAAGTAAATAGATCTAAAATTACCTATTTCCCAGTTATGTAATTTAAATTTTAGACAAAAATTGACCCCCTGTAACCTACATGAGAAATTAAATAACTATTCATTCGCTTTGTCCTAGGCAAACTCAAAGCCAGCAGCGCAAAACTCCCTGATCTCTGGTATGAGTCAGACTTTTGTAATCTGTACAGATGATGTTCAGCACAAACTGGAGGAGAATAAAACTCAGAGAAGTGGAGATGTCTACTCTATTCACCCATTACATTAACAAAGCAAAACACTATTTGAAGTTTACATTGTGAATAAACTTCACATTTACTATATTTCCTTTGTATGCTTAATATATGTGATGTTATCCAGCTGGACACTGAGATTTACCCTAAACTTAAACAAAGTCTTTTTCTTTCCAAAATTAGCTTTTTTTTTGTCAGCCTTCTCTCTTCCAGCCACCCACCATTCTTTTTTTTTAAATTGGCTTTTTTTGTCTGCTCTGTGTTTATGTTTCTTTTTTCCTTCTTTCTACCTTTATCTCTGCAAAGTTTTGACTTTCAGACATCTTAATCTCTGACTTTTCTTTATACAGACCCATTGAACATTACCTAAACTGGTAATGTTGCCTGTAAAGGAGAATAAACAAAAATCTAAGTATATCAAATGTCACAGAGTATAGACATGTTAAATAAACTTAGGATTTACAAATTCTTTTCTTTGTTCTATATTCATAATGCAATGGAAAATGTTTAAATGGCAACATGTCACTGCAATGTTCTTTACACTCACAAGTGTCTTAATTACATTATGTTATACATTTTAATTAAAAGCTGCAGATGTAAACATAGGAAACGAAATCCAAATGTCAGTTTGTAGGTCCATCATTCTTATTTTTAAGCCAAGCAGGAGCTATAAAAAGGACCTTTCAGGACTATCTTCCTTCATGGGCAACTATAAGTTTCCTCCATCTATCTAGAGACTGAAAGTTTCGCATCGTTATTTAGGCACATCATGAGGATTTGCTCCTACTAGGTTTCTTCATCTTACATAACTAGTAATAGACATGTAACATGCTGTGATTTCCCTTTTTTTATGTTTAAAACTTTCCATATACACGGTTGGAATTTCTCTATAAAATGCTGAAACAATACAAACAAACAGCTGTGTTCTTCCTTGCTCACCCTACTAGTAGTAATCTATCATTTGAACATTAGCATTATTAATTTGACCCTAATTTTGTGTAATTACTGGAGACATTTAGACTTGAAATTAGCAAAGCTGGAGATCCTTCTTAAGAGTCTGGGCAAGAGTCATTACAGAGTATCTTCTTCTATTGCCATATGAGAATTTCATCATCTTGTTATTCGGCCACGTATTTAAATTTCCCTGGAAGAAATAATTCCTAAGGCTTTATTTTTGCTTTGACTCTAAAATATATTATTGAGTTGATTTGTTTGCATTCTGTTAACAATAGTTTTTCTCCTGATTTTATTGTAATAATAGTAGAAATTTGTGTTTGTTATATCCTTCATCAGAGGTATTCATAATGCTTCGTAGCTCTCTGACATGGTTTATGGCAGTGAAGCTAATGGTATGCATTTAATGGACTGGAGTCACAATTGCTCTGTGGCTCATAAGATTATGTATACTAGTGAAGTCTTTAAAACACTACTTTATTGAACTGGTAGCATTTGGTAGAATTTATATCTTATTTAACCTTCCATAACAAAATACAATGCAAAATAAAAAGCAGTAACAGTCCAGCATCTCTGGGTGTATATTGTTGTGCAAAACACACATTCTCTCCCTCACACACACATGCGCACACAGAGCAAGTCTTAAAAACTGATGTTTGAAATTAATCTACCAGTATTTACCCTCAGTGGACTCTCAAGATACTGTGCATCTTAGATACTTTTTCAGTGGTATAAAACGTATTATCTGGAACTGAATTTTAAGTAAGAAGCAAAATTTAAATGATGAAGCATTTGGGCCAATCCTACCACAATATGCACAAGTTTTGGATGTGACAGTGGGTAAAGCAAGATGCTGCCATGTGAGAAAGCCCTTATCTTGTTTTCACCTGAAATTTTCCTGACCATTTACATCTGTGCAAAGCATTCTGCTTTTCTGAAGTTGCTAGTTTTCACTGATGTAAGCAAATAAAGGTTTAAAGTTAAGTTAGTACTCATCTAACCCAACTCCTGTAGAGAGTCTGTAGCTTCTAAGTGGGTCAAGTGAAAGCTTTGCTAGCAAGTGATTTACTAAACTAAACTAAGATATCAATAATAAACCGAGTATTTTTCTTTAATGTCCTTCAGTACGAATGAGAAGGCAGCTGGTTTTACTGTTTAGGGCTGATCCCATCAGAATAAATAAATGAAACAACAAAGGAGGAAAAAACAAAGCAACATTTTAAGGGGTCACAACTCAGGGGAAGCTGTATAATGCCTCTGGTAGAGTTCCCTATTGACCTCAGTTTCAGAAACCAGAGAGTGGAATCCTGAGTTCCCAACTTTGTATGCAGAAGTAGTACTGATTTCCTTTGCAGTAAAGTGTGGTCTTTCTTTCCCTACATCTTCCTATCCTCAAGTTAAGGCTTTAAGGAAAAACATAAATCATTACTTTTATTTATCCAGATTCCAGTCAGGATTATTAACCCAAAGTCCTGTGCCAATAAAAGTGCTGTGAGAGAAGAACCAATTCCCACTTGTGTTTTCATATTTACCCAGCAAATCTTCCTATGCTACATCCTTGGGTATACTGTGAAGTCAGGCACTTGTCTTTTCCACAGGACACTTGCCTTGCTGGTGGCTGAGGACATTACAAAGCACAAGGAGTTTCAAGCTGTGCTACTTCCCTCTGGGAGCCATTTTTCTGCAGATAATCTGCTTTTTATACCTCATATGATATTCTAGTAAAGTTTACACGTATCACAATACTCGGAACAGTATCCTTGAAGAGATACAAGATGCATTTCTGCAGAGTAGCTCACAAAAGCACCCATATTGTAAAAAAAATACTAATAAATTCCTCCTCTGGAAGAAAAAGAACAGACTCTGCAAACTTACTAAAAAAATAGCAGGGATAGTAATGATGAGTAGGCCAGATTTGCAGGTTATTAACCTCAAGAGTTCTTTATTACACAGGCAAATATTTTAGTAATTTTAATAGCAGGATTAATTCTTGAGTAGGTCAAAATTAGGGCTTCTGTTAATAAGCTTTGGGGAGGATGTTTTGAAGTTCTTATTGTAAGGCTTGTGAATAAAAATTATTGTGATACTGCAGGTCTCTGCACCTGGACATGAGAATTTACACTAAAGAAAAAAAGCATCAAGAAGACAAAGAGTCCCTTTCTGCAACGGGAATACAGTGCTTTTAGTACTTGCAGACATGAAATTAGAGAGCTAGATCTTCATAATAAAACAGTAAACAATTCATATGCTTATACTTGGAACTTATTTGTCAATTAGTTATTTGTATAAATACTAATAAATTAGTTATTAATATTTATAAAAAGTGACTCATTGCACCAGAGAAATTAAAAAGAATACATAATTTATCTGATGAGTCATAACTAACCAACATCTAATGTTGAATACTGTGGGCTGATTATCAACATCTATTTTTGCACTAAAACCCCAGTGGAGATAAACAAACAAAAAGGAAAAATGTGTTGGGCAGATTCTGATAACAAATGCAAGGACACTTTGAATTGCCATGGGCGTGCAGCAAGTAAAACTGGCAGATAGATTTCTTGGTGGTAAATTATTTACCCCATTTACAGTACATTTGCTTCAGCTGTCAACAGAAACACATGAAGACCTGCTCAACCACAAGAAGTCTGGGGCATGTTTAAAGAAACATTACACTGAGATTTGATTTCAGGCAGAAATTAGCTCTCTTCTGAAAGAAACTCAAAGATTGTGACCTCTGTTGTCCCTACAGGTTTAACATGAAATGAGAGGGGAAAAGGACTGTATGGGGTGCACAAAGGTCTGGAAAACTAAAAGATTTTGTATAGTTCTGTGGTTTTAAAGGAGTGGTGTAATCACACTGCTATGACATGCTTGAAAATTTCTCTCTTCACATCCCTTCGTAGTTTGTTTTCTCAGCCTTACATCACTACTTCCATCAACTTGATGCCTTCTTTTTGATAGCTATGAGTCATAGAGCATTCATTGTGGAACATCCTCAAGTTCTTTATAGTCATAGCCTGTAATCCTTTGCATATTAAGTATCAGAAAACATACTGACATACCTGTATTTACCTACCCAGTCTTGTCCTCATGACTTTTCTGAAACCATTGATAGAATAAAGGCTTTTTTACAGCTGAATTGTGTCTATTCCCTGTAATATCTTGGATGAAACCTCTGGTCCACCAGCATAATCAATGGTTGTCAGTATCTTAGAACATATGACACTTTTTTGCAACAAATTTGTTCTTAACTGCATTAAGTTGATGGCTTGTATACTAAAGATAGCTGAGTTGCAGTTTTTTTACTGTTAGTCAGGTTCAAGAGGGATTATTTCGAGTGTCTTTCCCCCCCCCCCCCTCCAAAACATTAATAGGCAGTTATACCAACCATTAAAACAATGCATTGATGAACTTGTCCACCTGAAAGGAACAAAAACTCAGCAAGACGGGCCCCCCAACTAGTTGCTCAAATAGCTGCTGCCTGTTCATGGGTTAATCTCTATCAGTGCCAGTAGAAACCAGGAAGATTTTAATTTATTTTGTAGCCATTGAACCCAATAGGTATGACTGTGGGGTTATTCTTGCAAATTGCTGAGCACCTCTGGGAGACGTTCTGTATTTCAAGCTCTCATCATACCACTGGGAACTGAGAATGCTGAACAGAGGAGAAAAATAATGCAAAATGCTTTCTGCAAATATTTGCCCACATTTTAAATAAAATCAGTTTTGCTTTGTTTGCACCTTATTTTATATTCAAGCTTGATGAGCATTGTCAGAATATTGGCAAAAGTGTGTGATAGTATTTATGTGTGCAATACTAATGTGATCATTCAGACAGTGAGGAAACAGAAAAAATGTCATGATACACCTAACCATCTAGATCCACTGGCATAGATGATTTGCTAACAGTGCTACTCATAAGAGTTCAAACACCGTGCTGGATCCTTGCTGTGATAGACCTGAGGGATTTTGGTTTTGCTCTCTGTTAAATGTTTCTTAATGGAATTCACAGAACAGATGATCATACAAGGGTGGCAATGCAAAGACGATAATCAGCCCTCGTTTATTTATCATTATGATTCAGTAGGCAAAATATTCAAACTTAGTAAACCAGATGCTTTGATTACTCTAACACCACTGTTCTGTATCTTACTTTAATTTCCCAATGTACAAAATGAACACATTTCTTGTTTTGCAATAAAACTCTTTGTAATCAATCTAGAAGTACCTGCCTGTACTCAAAAAAAGATTATACTTTTATTCTAGATTTCAGTCTTCTGCAGCTTCCTCCTGCTTGGTGAGGTCCATACCAGTCTTTCATAATCTGCCTAAGGATCATACAACACAAAGAATAAAAAAGAAATTATAGACTTTTTTGGTACCAAAACCAAACCAACAAATAAGGCAATAAGGAAATCTATTAATTTAAAATATGTGAATTTTGCATTCTAATTGCTAAGACAATAAATAAAATAAAATCCTATTCCATTTTAAATTCCTGATGTATTTGTAAATGTGTTCTTTGATACAGTAAAGAAAAAAAAAAAGTAGAAAAATCACAAATTTGCATTCTTTCTACAGCCACAAACCATAAATCCAGACTGTTAACACAACTTGAGAGTTATTCTCCCTTTGCATTTCCTGGTTTTACATCATTATACTTCCATTTGCTGCTGTGATGTTGCTCTTGATTTACCTTGGAAGAGGTTAATGGCAAGCAAAAAGCTTTTTTCTTTTTTTCCCTTTACTTTTTCCAAACAATTAGTTAGTAAAGCTAGTTGTGCCAAATTACACCTCTGACATATTTAACTTCTCCCTCAATCACAGATATGGCTATCGACTTGTTTTTTACCAAGTGATCCCAATTCCATTAGAAATTAAATTCAACATGCTACATGGCAAAGTAAATGAGTATTTTTCTAAGGAAAGGAAGAGCAATCCATAAAATTAATGCTAGAACCTTACCTGACTGAGATGGTGGCTCACATTCTGGTCGCTGCATGAGCATCTTGAAGTTCTTGTCCTCCTCTTTCTTTCCCATTTACCTATTTGTAGTGTCTGTGGTTTGGGACAGGGTTTCTTTTCACAAGACCTGTTAGAGTAGGAGGACTCTAACTCAGGCTGAAAACTGTAAACACCATATGAAAATTATTCCTAACTAATGCTGTTAACATCCCTTAAAATGACCTTTGCAAAAGTATGTTACAAAAAAACAGATTTTCCACATATGCTCTTCACTACGTGCTGGTGCACTTATGCCCAGCTTACCACATCCCCTTGTTAGCTGTCAGCATTTCTAGATCTTCACCAAAATCTACACATGTCCAACTCTTCCCACCACCAGCAATCATATCCTCCCTGGATGGCATTCGTCCCAGTCAATGTTATAAATCCACCTCTACTGTAATGGAATGTATCCCACAAAACATGCAGATATTTAGTGTTCTGCCTTCTTCTCCTGGAAGGTGCTGGAGAGGGTGTGGAGAAGGGCCGTAAGGCTGATAAGGGGTCTGGAGAACAGATTTACGAGGAGAGGCTGAAGGACCTGGGGCTTTTCAGCCTGGAGAAGAGGCGGCTGAGGAGAGACCTCATTGCTCTCTACAGCTACCTGAAAAGAGGTTGCAGTAAGATGGCTGTTGGCCTCTTCTCTCTAATTACTAACAATAGGACAAGAGGAAATGGATTCAAGCTGCAAGCTGCACCAGGGGAGGTTCAGATGGGATACTAGGAAAAATTTCTTCACAGCAAGAGTGGTGAGGCATTGGAAGAGGCTGCCCAGGGAGGTGGCGGAGGTAACGTGACTGGAAGTGTTCAAAAAAGGGGTCGAGGTGATGCTTCAGGTGATGGTTTAGTGATCACAGGTGTGTAGGGCTGATGATTAGACTCAATGATCTTAAAGGATCTTGAATGATTCAATGATTCTATGATTCTTGAAAAGTGAGAAAAGGATGTTTGAGAAGATAAGATTTTCTGTGGTAATGCTTGGGCAACATTTTTGGGTCTCATTTGCTGAAGACTGAGGGTGCCTGCCATCCAAGTCACCATACATGTATTGTCTGCCAAGGTTTAATAAGGAACTATCAATAACAACATGGCAGCTTTTGTGTCAAGGTTACCAGATAAAAAATTACCTAAGTAGGTGGAGGACAAATAAGCTGTAACTTTATGTCAGCCTTAGGTCTTCCATGAAGTCATAGATCACTTTTCAAAGGATAAGTATCCCAGTTGAGTTGATGTCCCTGTTGCAGTCTTCAATGAGAAAGCAAAGATTGAAATGGTAGACTGCTGTTTAGTATAAACCTTACGCTGGTGGTCAAACCTAAGGACATTCTACATAAGATAATGGAAAAAACTGTGGCATTTCTGTGTGTGGAGTTTGTGTTTTCAGCCAGTTATCAGTTATGTTATCAGTATTTTGTTATCACTACAGTTATCCTGACTGCCCTGTGTTCTGTTCTATACCAAAAAGTATTAAATGGTTTCTGAGTAACACCCTCTGTTGAGAAGAAGTGATTCCTAATTTGTTGGCTTTAAGCTGAGTCCATGTGTGCAAAATACACTTTCTTGCTCCAGGACAACAATCAGTCATTCATCAGCTTGAAAAGAAAAATATCCGGTTCTTTCTAGCTTTATGCAGAATATTGCAGAATTTTTAGAATATGTGACCAGCTTATGACTCCCAAGTTGCTATTAACATTTTTTTATTTGAATTATGCTAATACTGAAGGCCTAGCCCCTACTTCACTGGATTCTGTAGATCAAAAAGACAGGCCTAGTTAGTAGCTAAGAGTTGACTGAGAATCTGCTGTTGCACTCTCCCGTTACTCTTGATGTAAGCTGGGATGGCAAAGCTAAAATTGTTACAGTTTTTCTCTTTTAGTATGAAAATAAGAAAGTGAAGACTTGAAAAGTGTGTTGATGAAAGACAGGGTAAGCATGTTTTTTTTCCTGTCAGCATACCATTCCCCTACCATGTATTAGCTTTGCAGAACTACATGTTCTGCAACCTTCCATCTTCTCACAAACATTCAATGGGCAGGATTTAACTGTGATTATCCAGGCATAGCCCAAAGGTAAAAATTAGGACAAACTGCCTGAAGTTCACCATGAATCACTGTAGAGAGTACAATGCACAGGAGGGAAAACCTACCGAGCAAATTTATGTGTTATTTTTCAAGTTCATTAATAAATGTAGAGAATTTTTAAAAGGGAATTATGGTTCCTGAAGTCCTGAGGGATTTTATTACCAACTGCCTGAAAATAATCATTTTTATAGATAAGCCAATTAAAGGGAAAGAAGGCTTTTGCATCATACCGTGAGTACTAAACAGAGAATTTAAAAGGATCTCTTTCTGCTTAATAATTTAATAAGATTTTGTGTTTTGTATTCTAACAATGGACAGTTGAAGAGCAAAACCTCTTCTATCATTTCAATTAGAAGTGAGTTATTTATTGATTTTGGACATAAAAGGATAGGATTCTTTATTGCTGTACATAGTTTTACAATAGCAACTATTTTTGTTCTAGGAGGAGGAAGCTCTGAAATGGTGATTCACAGTCCTGCATAAAGGTGATAAGGAGGGAGCCCAGATTCAATCCTTCAGTTATTGGCCCAATCCCACCGACTCTGAATAGTGCAAAAGCTCTTATTTATCTTAGTGGGCTTTGGATCTGGCTGTTAACTGAGCCTCTCTTCCTCAGACTAGAAGTGGCAATATGCTAAAGGTGTCCTCTGCCGTTTTAGTCATTGGAAAAGCAGACTTCTGAGTGACCCTGTGAGTCCAAAATAAACTGTATTTGGATCTTCAGGAAGTTTCATATTTGGAGTGCTCCGTTAACCTCCATTCCTTCCATTAAGCTCAGATTGAGAACTAGAATGCTTTGCTGCTCCTACGCACGTAATTGAGCTTTACAGTGAAGCACCCAAGGAAAACATATGGCTGTGAACAGAGTGGGAGAAAAAAACTGAAAGAGATACAGACAGTGACAGAGGCACTGCTGTGGATCTTTTAGTATGCATGGAGACACGTATCAGCCTTTGCAGACACAGACAGGTACTCAGGAAAGGCTTTATCTGAGCCTTCCTAGCTCGGTTTTAAAGATACACAAGATAAAAGAGCTTTCTATGAGTGTTTGTTCATTATTGTAACTGGTCAAAGTACTTCTGCTTGAACTTTTTTTTTCCTTTTTCCTATTAACGAGTTTTTGGATTAAAAATATTTTTGCCAGCCTCTGAAAAAAACCCAACAAACAAAAAACCCAACATTGAACAGAGTTTTTGTTTTGTAATTTTATTCAGTTCCAAATTTTTGTTAAACTGATCTCATACTTTGTTAAAAAAAGAGGAAAAAAAAAAAAGATATGTCCTATAAAAAATCAATCTCTATTTTTCAATAAATTGTACAGGGAATGTGTGAACAGATAAACTGAACTCTTTAAACTAGGTTGAAGTTTATGTGCATGCAGTCCTACTGCCACTTTGTGTTACCATATTAAGGCTTCATAGGAGCATAAGCTCATCATGGTCCTCATTCTTGGAATGAAAGCAAAGCAGAATCTGGGAAAAGGAAGATGGAGGAAGAAAGACCATGTTCCCCCTCTTCCTCCTCTCCCCTCTACATCTCCTGCCCTTTCAAATGATCTGATTATTCTGCCCTGCCACAAGCATGACAGCACTGTTTCTTCCACAGAAAAGAGAAAAGGACAAATGGAAAAACCTCAGGGTAAAAAAAGAAAGAAGAAAAAGTAGAGTGGGAATACTGAGCACACATAAACTTTTAGGGAATCCTTCTTAACCCCGTAAAAGTAATTCCAGTAACCATCTTTTCTGAAAGTAGAACTAGAAAGATTTTCTCTGTTTTCCACTGTTCAGGCAAGAGATAGTGATGAGGCAATTGGACAACACACTTTGCTCAAGCAATAACTTTTCTCCTAGACACAAGCAGAATGCATATCTGCAATTACATAAGTGTTCTGTGAAGTCTTTGAGTATAAATGGATGCTTAGTTTGCCTGGGCAAAAGGGCTGGACCTTAGCAAGCACTGTGACTTCTGCTAGGCAGAGTGGGGCAAACAATGCATTAAGGACCCCACAAGCTAAGCAGCTCCAAACTCTTTTTTTTTTCTCCCAGCCTTCTAGATGGGAGAAGAGAGTTTGTTTTAACATCTGACCCAGGGGCTTGAGTAGCATGATTATATATTACCAGCTAATGTGGTTCAGTGCACTGCCCTTTTTGCTTTCTTTCTCTTCTATGTACATTGGAGAAATAACCACTGTAAGACAAGTTTCTGGGAAACAGACACAATAAAGCATATATGTTCTAAATGCTACTCTCTTGTATAAAGAATAATAAGTGAAAACCCCTGGCATAGCCATATATTATCTATATGCCACCAACTGAGAGTTCTGCACATTTTTTTATCACAATGTATGATGGTGCTGCTCAGAAACATGAAAGGGCTGAAACTTTATATCGTAGCTGTATGCCTGTGTGTGTGTATGCACACGCATGCACAGGTGTGAGCATGTGAGCAGGTGTCTATAAGCATGTGCATTCCTCCAGCTCTCTATTTGGATTTAGTTTGATGTTGTGTCAGACCTGCACCACCTGTGTACAAGGAAGCAATCATAATAATGACTGACCTGTCAGTCATGCTTGAGCTGCTCCTGACAAAAGGCTGTGTTGAAGGAAGATGATGTGAAGCTATTAACCTGCAAGAGCAGAAATTGTGTATAGAAAGACCTAAGCTGGCTCAATATAGTAATAAAACTAAGAAAAGATGTGGGAGAAAGACAAGCTGGTATGTAGGGATTAAACTCAAAGCCAATAGTACGTAATGAGATTTTAGCATTTCTTTAATGAATCCAAAGATGAGGCTGATTTTTTAACAGCTAAGGATCCTTTCAAGAAAGATGAAGTGCAGCTGAGTGCAGAATGTGGCCCTCTCAATTAATTCCCCTGAATGAGGAAGGTAGACCGAAGTATGTCATCTAACATTGACTTCGACTTTTTTTTTCTTTTAGTGTGAATTTCTGAGTTCAAGTGTCACTCATGAAGGCAAATTTTTAGCTCTCACAAAATTTGCTGTCAAGTAGGGTGGTGATGAAACTGTTTTCTGCACCATCTAAATACCTTTATGCCATTTCCAGTGCTATTCACAAACAGAATGTAAATACTGATGGTACACAGCATTACACTGAAGTTCTTTTACTTTTTAAACCATTATGCTTGGTTTTATGTGCTGTTTCTTCTTTATTGTTTTTTTCAGGACAGCTTCATTCAGAGTAATAGAGTGCTGGGTATTAAAAGAGTCTGCTTGTAGTCCAATGAACTCAGTATGCTGCTCATCTAGTTACTATACTTAATCTAAATAACCTTTTTTATGCTCTGCTGGAATGACATTTTCAAAAGGCTATATAGTAGTAAATGAGTGTATATGTCAGTAAGAATTTGCTAGACAAATCAAATCTTCCTGACAAGTACATTTATTCATTACTATTTACTACACACTCCAGTTTGAAGGACAATTTTTGTGATCGGATCATTAACATTTACTGTCATTTTGGCAACATTTTCCAACTTTTCTCTTTGCCTCCTTTCTTGCCGGTTGTGTGCCTAGCAGCCTCTGCCTAACAGAAGTTAGCTTCACAAGGATTATATCACCAATATGTTAAACAGATCTCTTTTTCCCCCTGTCAAGCTGGTTTATTGCACAGAAGGCATCTAAGTATTAAAGTAAATGTTAAAAGCAAGGTTTCCGAATGAAACATTAGGAATCTACTACAGTTACAGCCTTGATAAATATCAGAGAATATTCTCTTATGAGATCACCACTTCTTGACAGGCGTATTTACATATTTTTTTTTTTCAGGCCAGATCTTCTGTAGATATAAGTCAATACATTGTTCCCAAACAGAAGGCTTGCATCTGACATTGAAAGGTACCATGCACTTACGTGAAGCTTGAATGTATTTTGTTCTTCTTTAAAAATTATTTTCTTTTTTTTTTATTGTGACTTCATTTTAATAAAATCAATTTCAGTAAACTTTTACTTAGCCAAAATTAAATGAGGAAAATAAGGAGTTTTCCAGCTTGGAAGGATTTGTCCTTTATCTCATCAAGTGTAACACAGCAAAAGTGCTCATAAAATTGCTGATGTGGGCAAGTGCTGAAGACGGTGGGAAACAGTCAAAGTTGTATCAGAAGATCCTTTCAATTTGGAGTATGGCACCTGTCATGCTACTGAAAGTGCAAGGTATCTACTTAAAGCCAGTGACAGTATTTTTGAGTGACAAAAAAAAAGGAAGGAGTAAAGGGTACCTCAATTAGTTGGAAAATAAATGGTGGGTCACCAGGATTTAGCTGAGGATTAAATCATTCAAAGACAGACTGTGGTATTTTCAAAACAGAATCAATTGCTAAAACAAAACAAAACAAAATTAAACAAAACCAAACCAAACCCAAACAAAACAAAAACAAACAAAAACAAACTAAAGCAAACAAAAAAAGCCAAATTCCTAGAAACACTGTTAATGCAACAGAGATCCAAATAGCAAACTGCATTCACTGCTGCTTCATGTCTCATCAGGACTAACTGGAAAACGCTGAAGTATTGAGATTGAGTACAACGATGAAAAATTGGATTGAAGGAGAACACTCAGAAGTGATACTTTCATGTGAATTGCCACCTTGCTGGTTAAGTTCTGATTGCATATTAGTCAGTTTCTAGTTAAGTCTCAGAGTGACTGACAGAAAATGAAATTTACCAAGAATATTGAAATAATTATAATAATTTAACAAATTATATTTGTTTAATATATATTTTAACAATATTTTAATTTTTTTACTTTGTTACTTACATTTCTCTAGGGTTAAGAGGAAAGTTCAAACACTGATATTACATGTCAGTTTTCACTGAGCAGTCTGACATGGTTCCCAACCAGCACCAAAATGTGTCTTCTCACTTAGCTAGTTATAAATAAGTAAATAACCTGGATGCACAGGCAGCCTAGCACAATGGTTATCCCCAACATAGCCATGGGGAGTCCTTGTGAAACTGGAAGTTTAGAAAGCAGCAGACTTGAATCAGAGTTTCTGGTGAATGGAATTTGCTTTCAAGATAAACAAGGTATCTGCTCAGAACATTGATTAAAACTGTGGTGTTCCTGAGAATCATTTTGATTGTGACAAAATGCCACATTCTGCTGGAAAAGGAGAAGTTTCAGCTGCAGTATTTCTTACTGATTCTCATCAGACCAGTTTGGATTTTCTATTTCCAGATGAGCTTACAAGCAGGTCTGTTAAGAAGATCAACTTGCAATTGGTAGATCCAGTACAGAATCAGGCAGAGTAGATACACGAGGAACTCTGGGTTGACTGTTTTTCAGTTTCTTTCCTTACAATTGCATTTTGAATGTGAAAGCTTTTGCTCTGTCATCCTGAAGCATCCCTTAAAAGTTATAAGTTTGGGGTTTGTTTTGTTTTGCTTTGTTTTCTGGTAATAAGCCTCTTTGCTGCTGCACTTCTCAGTGCTGTCAGCTCCCCCTCTTCCTCAGATTAACCCGATACCAGACTGTACCACCAGACATGTAGTGTTGTGAATGCTGTTGCTGTGAATACATTAGTCAGAGATTCATAAAGGAGGAAATATAATAACTGAACAGGTCAGAGAAAGAAAATGCTGGATGCTAACTTAATTTACACAGTGTAAAAAAAAACTTCAATGAAATTTACAGAGCTACATAGGTTTAAACCAAAGATAAATAATAAGAAGAAACCCAAATACTGCAAAAAAACTGCCCAAGGTAATACAATATAATGTAACAAAATTAAACATAATATTCCAGACAAAAAATTATGCATGTGTAATCTGTCAAAACTCTCCTTAAGTTACTTTATCCCAATGAGGGCATGGTCTCCTTTTTGAGCTGCTCATCCTTTATTCTGCCTTTCAGTCCATCTGTTCTCTTTTTGAGAATACACTCTTCAAAGATATGTGTGAATAACTGGTGCTGGACAAGGCTTTCAAAAGAGACAGTATTTCATCCTTCACCCATAAGCACAGGAATTCAGCATTTGAATATTGATCCTATTGAGTCCTCGACTTCTGATTTCTCAGTGTTAAGAGTTTCAGTAGCTCTAGGTAGGCTGGATTATTTTTTATTGAATAAATTATTTTCTTTGAACTGGAAAGGAAGCCGTTTAAAAACAAGTAAGCATAACATATTGGCAGAGACATATACAAGAGTAGTAAGTACTGCATCTAGGGTGGTTTCTGGAAATTCAATATGAATCCCTCTTAATAACCTTTAGCTGCAAAGATATATGCAGACATAGCTAGAAAAACATGTTTGTGTTGGTTTGATCTTTGTTTCTAGGTCCACCCATACTTTAAAGAGACCTGGGAACCATGCCATATGCTGGGGTTTTATCATGCTTTCTTTTTTATTACTCCATATTAGCACCAAAATATTAACATCAAAGTATATGTAAGCTAAAAATATAACAAGAGAGCTTTTAAATCTTAACTTGCTAACCCTATCTTGGAAGTGTGTGGGATGTGGGTATATCACTGCTATTTAAAAGTCAAAAAGCATACAGGGCTATCAGAAGTTACTGTTTCTTCCACTGAAGGATGAGTGAAGAAAAGAAGAAAAGGGGTATAATATTTAGGGGAAGAAACAACCTACAAGCAAAGTAGCTTTGACATCTCAAGGATATTAAAATCTCAGAGTTTGATTTCGCATTTCATGGGTTGTGCATCCTGTAGTCTCGCAGATCTTGGAAACTAGAGAGATCCAGGATCTGATGTACTTGCTTCTTTCCAGGCAGTTGTTGTTTACCATCAGGGCAGGTAGCTCCATCTGCTGTATTCAAACAAGGCCTCAAAACATCACACACTGATTTTACCAATGTCTCATGTTCCCATCTCCCCCATCATTTGATATCTGGTTCCTTGTTCTAACAAAGCCTCGGAGAAGGAAGAAGAGATGTAAAATGCAGGTATCCACTTCAGGCAAAAATGTAGGATCTCATGGTGTGTGTGAGCTCCTGCCTATGGTGGGTTACAGAACTAGTCATAAAAGTAAAACTGTTCCCTGCAAGTGTTCCTGCATCAACAATGGCAAGTAGATTTAATGGAGAATTTGCAGGTTGGAAAATTAAGTTGACGAGCTTGGCAATTAGTATTTCATAAGATAATTAGGTTTTAAGTAATAGGGTGGAAGAGGTTGAGGGGAAGGAACAAATAAAAGTCATCTTCTAAACAAAGTGGCAGAGGCAGCCAATCAATCCAAAGTGTAATTATCCAGCAAAGGCATATCTATTCAAGAGATAATGGGAACTCCAGACCTTTCTTTCCTCACTCTTTCTCTCTCAGTTTCTGTCTCTTACAGTTTTACTTTACTTTCTCTTTTAGAAAATACATGACAGCAGAACATCCAGCTGCTTATGGAAAATTCAATAGCTTTTGTGATTTAAGTCAGTATGATTTAAAAAGTGTTTATTTTGCTATTCACATTTGAAAAATCACTGCAATTATAATTCTGCCATAATAAAGTGCTATTTACATTCACAACATTTGACAATCTTTGCTCAATTGCCAAATTTCTTCACATCTTCGGTAATACCCAATCTCTGATAATCCTTGTCTCACTCATACTACAGTTTCTTGGCCTACTTTAAGACAGCAATTGCAACAGCTTTTGGGGAACTAACATCAGGAATACTCAAGATCTTTGTGGAAGTTTCCATTGGTGACAAAACCACTGTTTCATGCTTTACAAAGCTTACAGTGGCAAGTCAAACCCTAGCCTTCTGGCTAGATTAAAAGCTAGAGTTAGCAAGAACTGAGAAGCAAAGGCAAAACCAAGCATTTTTCTAAAGAATTGCCCACTTTTCTTAGGTGAAAAATGGCCAGTTATTATTTTGGTTTACATGTATTTCCTGTTTTATTGTCCAACTGGAAATATTTTATTAATACTCAGGCCTTCTTATCACTTATAATTAAGGATCTACAAATTAAAAATTTGAGATGGCTGTAAATTTTGGTCCTACAAATTACAAACTTTGTATAATCTGGATGGACATGAAGACCATGCAAACCTACCCCACACAAAGAAGTGTGTTTGGATGTATCCTTCTGTTGTACTGTGCTCCCCTGACACATCATTTCAGCCTAATATGAAAACAGGAATTGGTCTGATTGAAACATGACATTTGAGAACCAGTGATTTTTTTTTTCTGCCCTCTTTCCACCTTTCACACATGGATTTCTAAACCATTTTAACTCATCCTACATGTCAGAAATGTAAGTCTGAACATTTTGAGGAGGTTCCGGAGGATTTTTAAAAAACAAATTATTGTAACTTGTAGGTGACATGTTTTGGCAAACCTGAGCCCAGATGTGGCCAGTTTCCACTGTACCTTTTAAAATAAATAAAGGTTTGAAAATAAGAAAGATTAAAACCAAGCTGTTGTTGAAGCCCTGATAAAGAGTTTTCCAAAAGACAATCAGAGGCTTATTGTGCACTCACAGTATGGTACTCTTACTACCAGACTTTTTTTTTCCCTCTAGTAGAGAGTCTGTCAATGACAAGATGAAGGCTTCAACCTGCCTGATCTGTAGATGGTGCAGTGTCAGCAGTTTGTAGACTGAGCATCCTCAACAGCACACGCAGCCACAAATCACTGCAAGAGCCTAGAAAAAGATATCCTGTTTTATCAATAGGGTTGCTGCACGCTCCAAGATTGGGGTAGTGTGAGTGGCATTTTGTGCATTTTCTTGTTATTTTCTACTTGATTCTTCTGCCTATTCTCCATATTTTGTAAGCAGGTTAGTTGAATAATTTTGCACTCATCTGTTTTTCTGTTCCAGTCTTATGAACACAAAATTTCCTCTTGAATTCAGTGTAGTACCAGATTTTATTAACCAATAATTGATTTCAGTGCAATTGAAGGCAATTTGACCTAAAATGCAGTATTAAAATTTAGGAACAAGGTATCTCTCTAACATAGCTACTTACTAGAAGATAAACAGGTTTGCAAATACCTTTGACTTCCTACTTTTCAAAGAGCCACACAGTTTCTAAAGCTATACATGGGTTAATTTCTAAATCTAGGGATACAATAATTTTATGTACTTATAAGGTTTCTAAACTCAGGGTTACAATAATTGTATATATACATACACATATACATATATATACACAAAGGCTTTGTTTGCTTAATAAACTAAACAAAATATTTCTTTATTTTTTTTAACCTTGCACAGATCGTTTTTCTACTGCCTTCCAGTGAAGTGATTACTTATTCATTTTGACTGTGTTTACCCCACCATCAAGTATTATTTTTCCTTTTATAAGGCCTATTTTGAGATTAACCTATGGGTTTGGTGTTTGGTCAGAAATCCTTCTATCTGGGGAGTCCAACAGTGTCTGAGTCCTAAATTACTGGTTTAAGCCTTCCTGTCTTCCCAGCCTCTAAAACAAGGAAAATAAGTGCTTCACAAACAAGGCTGCTGTGAGGCTTCATCAGTTAATGTTTGAAAACAGACATGCTGATGATTTAGCACTAACCTGTAAGAGCCTGTGACTTCAGAGTTTAGATTTCACTGCTGCCTTTCTTATTGATGGAATAACTAACAGAGGAAGGGATATCTCACGCAAGATGTTCTCTAGAAAATGTGTGCCCTCTGGAGTACATGATACTACTTAATCACTCACAGTCTCTTCACCTTCACAGCAATACCTCTGTCATTGCTGATGAAAGTAATGACACGGTGTACACTGTAGCCTGCTCTAAGAGTGAGCCTTGGCTGGTTCATAATTCGTTAGGTGCAAATGAAGTTTAAAAGAATATCCCAGTAGATGCATGCATGTAGAGCCTAATTACAGACTTTTTGGGGTACTAGATCAGGACAGACAGGCTTGTAAGTACTGATCATTTGGTGTTTGTACAAGAAAATTTATGAGTTCGAAAATGCAATAGATGTCAACCTGCATATCAGTGGGACTGTTGCAACCTGTAGCTGAAATTCACTTGCCCAAAAAGCTGTGTTCAATAAATTTGCAAACAAATTAGATTAAATATTTCAAGTTGCTGTAATCAACCTTCTTCCTGAGAACAGGCAATTAATAAATTAAATGGATTAACAAGCAAGGTGAGGAGCAAAGATCTGCCAAACAAGTGGAGCAGCATGCAGTTGTAACATTTTCAATAATCACCAGAAGAAATGATGATATTTTCATGAGCACTGCAGAATATCTCTCTGCCTGCATCTTTGCTCCCTTTCTTTGTCCTCTTTCTCTTCCCTTGTAATTTCTCTTCCTTTCAAATTTCTTTTCCTTGTTTTGTTTCTTTGGGGTTTTTTTTTCATTTTTTTTTCATTGTTATTGGGTTTTTTGTTTATTTTTTGTGGTTTTGTTGGGTTTTCTTGGGGGGGGGGAGGGTGTTTGTTTTGTTCTTGTTGTTGCTGTTGTTTTTATTGCTTCCAGTTTTAACTGAACAGCCAAAATACCACAGCCAACTGAAATCCCTCTATTCTAAGAATGGCAGAGGAACTTGGTAAGGTGTTCCTTATAAAAGTTATCAGAATCAGACATGCATCTCTACTCTTCTTTCAGTATGCTCCTCTGCAAGGCATCAGTGCATTCCCTTCCAGATCCTATATGATGGGGTTTGCAATTATATACTTCATTTTTATACACTTTTAAAATCAACTATTACTTATTTTCTTTTGCTTTCTGGTTTTTGTTTTCTTTTGTCAGTTTTTTTGTTTTTTTTTAAAGAGTATTTTTTTTCTGACATTGATTTAAAATTTGTTTTAGTTGCCTGAAACATTTGTACAGTGTCCCAGTACTGTTTAAATTAAATACTATAAATTGTGCATCATAAATCTGTAATATTGTGTCCCAAGTTGCTAGAAAAAAATCATAGATTCATAGAATCATAGGGGTTGGAAGGGAACTCTGGGATCATCGAGTGCAACCCCCCTGCTGCAGCAGGAATACCTGGCGCAGACCACAGAGGAACACATCTTGAAAGTCCCCAGAGAAGGAAACTCCACAACCCCTCTGGGCAGCCTGTTTCAGTGCTCTGTCACCCTCTCAGTAAACAAGTTTTTCCTCATGTTGAGGTGGAACTTCCTGTGTTGTAACTTGGTGCCGTTTCCCCTCAACCTATCACAGGGCACCACTGGAAAGACACTGGCCCATTCTTGACATCCACCCTTCAGATATTTATAGACATTATTTAGACATAGATATTTATATTTCAGATATAGGTCCCCTCTCAGTCTTCTCAAGACTAAACAGCCCCAGGTCTTTCAGCCTTTCCTCCTATGACAGATGTTCCAGTCCCTTAATCATCCTTGTAGCCCTTCGTTGGACATTTCCAGTATATCCCTATCCCTCTTGATCTAGAGAGCCCAGAACTGGACACAATACTCCAGATGCAGTCTTACTAGGTCAGAATAGAGGGGGAGGAGAACCTCCCTTGACCTCCTGGCCACACTGCTCTCCATGCATCCCAGGATACTATTGGCTCTCTTGGCCACAAGGGCACATTTCTGTCCCCATAACTTGTTGTTCACCCCAAGGTCCTTCTCCATGGGGCTGCTTTCTAGCAGGTCAACCCCTAATCTATATCGGTGCAAGGTGTTTTCTCTCCCCAGGTGCAGGACTTTACACTTATTCTTGTTGAAATTTGTTAGGTTTCTCTTTGCCCAGCTCTCCAGTCTGTCTAGATTTTGCTGAATGGTTGCACAGCCTTCAGATGTATCAGCCAATCCTCCCAGATTTGTATCATCAGCAAACCTATTGAGGATACACTCCATCCCCTCATCCAGGTCATTGATGAATATGTTGAGTAAGACTGGGCCCAGTACTGACCCCTGGGGAACACCAGTAGTCACAGGTCTCCAGCTGGACTCTGCACCGTTGATCACAACGCTCTGGGCTCTGTTGTTTAGCCAGTTCTTGATCCATCTCACTGTCAGCTCTTCTAACTCACACTTTCTGGGCTTATCCATAAGGATGTTATGGGAGACAGTGTCAAAAGCCTTGCTAAGGTCAAGGAAGACAACATCCACTGCTCTCCCTGCATCTATCCATTAAAAATCATACAGCAGATTCAATCAAGCTTTGCAAGTGGGAAACATCGGATATGGACTTTAGTGACCATGTCTATATGTATGATTATTCACTCAACAGTTAGTAAATTCCTGAAATCCTATCTCAAAATAGATTGTAATCAGAACACAATCCCAAGGTTGGTTTCCTGGAATCATCTTTTTTTACTTTGCTTCGTTCAAGATCCAGGTTTGGAACTTGGCAGAAATATTCCTTGGCAGGCTATTACTGGTAATGCTATGTTGAATGACATCTAGGATAAAACAACTCAAATTTGATTACCTCTACAGTGTATTATTCCCAGAAGCAGGAGGGAATGGTGTACATTCTCAGACATGGTAAAAACCCCAGCCTCAGCTGAATCTCAATCATCCACAAAAAAATTATGCAGAATCAAGTATGCTACCAGGTTAAAGTAAGTATCTTTGATCTAAAGATGTGTTTTTTGTGTTTAAAGAAAGAAAAGTTCTGATAGTTTTATGTTATCGACTGCTTTAAAATAGAGATGTCAAATATTTTCTGTGACAAAGATCTGATTGGGTAATTATTTGCAACAAATTTCAGGTCCAATTTCTGTTACCCAGACCGTTTTAGAATTCACCAGAGGGTGATTTTGGCAGGCTGTCAGCAGGAAAACAAGAGAATGAGTTAGGAAAAATTAATAAAAGTTGAAAACAACAGCTTTTGAAACATTTAAATTGTCATTCATATGCATGCAAAGAGGGCTGCCAGATGAGAAAATAAGAAAATAGGCTGTCGGGAGATAATGGAAGACCAGGAAGGAGACATTGGGAAGTTATATTCAGAAACCTGATGTTAAATTTAAACCAGTGTCATTTTTCTAACCTCTTTCCAGGTGGCACCTCTTGCATACCCAGGCAAGGAGTCCTTATGCCCTGTATCCACATACACATCCCTGTTGTGTTTAAACACACACAGTACAAGAAATCCTCATTTTTGTCTCTTTGAATGGAGAAAATCAGTAAGTTCCAACTGAGAGTGGAGGAAGACTGTAATAGTCACTCAGGAAAGATGAAGTCAAAACAGTGAGGAGTGCAGCTACAGCCACTATAATCAGTTGACTTCTGCTTGACAAGGAGAGGGAAGAAATCCTGGTACCTCATTGTGACAAACACTGCACCTTCCATTTTATCTCCTGCAGTACCACATACAGAAGAAACATGATAATAACTGTGTACAAATACAAATGAGATGCTAAAAAAAAGGAGGAACTTGTTTTGTAGGACAATATTTTCAAACTGTATGTTTGGAGTTCTGTCTTCTTTCACTGATAATCCTACAAAAAAATTTAACATCCTGGTTTCATACTTTACCTCCTTCCTTAATTTCCTCTCCCTCCTCATTTTTTTTCTTATTTACCACTAGCAAGGAAATAAATAAATAAAAAATTAAAAGAATCTGAAGACAGGCAAAATAATAAGAAATACTAAAACCAGTTTTTCCTCCAAAAAATTTTTGCTCAGTAAATATTGGTCACCTTTAAATATACCAATCTGGCAATATATCATAAAAAACAGAGTACAAATGAGTATAAACTCTTGGTCTCTCTGACAGGGACAAAATTCTGAAAAATATTCAAAAATTATATTTAAATCTGTATCTATAACTTTTGTATAGATATAAACGGTTACATTTCAGAGTGACTTCCAAGCAAGCTGAATAAAATGCACACGGATATATTTTATTTATGTCTTGAAAGAAAAAACATGTACAAGCTACCAGAGCAAAGGATTTTCAGCATAAAAGACACTTTTTGTCACAGAGCAACAGCGAGCACTCAGAAAGATATTGAAGAATCAGGACCTAAGGACTCAGTGTAAAATTTGCATAAAAAAAAAAAGGCAAAACTTCTATTGACTTGAGTAATGCTTGGATTCAGACTCTCATTTTCTCACTGTGGCGGTATTACAGGTCTTTAATGGCAAAAAAAATATATTTATAGTTCTTTTAAAGCTTGTTTACTCTATATGAAAGTACTAAAAATGTCTTTAGTCCATGTAAAAATAGACCTTGTATATCTGAGGTAAATTACTTTGACCCTCTCCAAAATAGCATTAAGAAAAAAGATCCCAGGTTTTTAAACCCGTGCCCTAAATCTCACTATGACTTGTATTTTAGCCCTACAGGAATTCTTACACCGGCTGTGAGGTGACATATATGCTTGTCCTGCCCATCTCTTGTTTGGAATGTGTGGTAGAACCATTGTCTCATTCTAGATGTCTTCCAAAAATCATGAAGTCCATTGCATGGGAAATTATAAATATTTCAAGCTCTATCTTTGTCTTACGTTTTTATAAGAAAGCCAGGTAGCCACATGCAGAACATAAGTAGAGAAAAAAGACAAAATCAGTGATTGAAATTTGCAGTTATTTATTTCTAAAAATTTCAGTGATAGCTTTCCTTAGCCTGAAGTCTCATAGGCAGGACTGATTTGGGATGCACATACACTGCACAATGGTGACTGTACTGGCCCTGGGTCTAAGAGCAGCTCAGCTTTGCCTTTCTGGCTTGGGTGCAGCTTATACTTGCTGTCAGCGTGCTACAGCATGCAACCCATCACTGACTGCCCCACCATTAGCTCTGCAGTGTGGATCAGCATTCCACCCAGGAGGAGGCTGAGCTGCACAAGGGGAAAAGGACTTCAAACAAGTATGAGTCAGAGAGGAAAACAGGAGTGTTAAATGCTAAACCTGCAGGACCTGTAACATGCTATAAAATCTCATGGTAACATTAATGTTACCTTACTTAAAATGTTTTGTTTCAGCTTTCGTAATGGAAAATTCCATATGTCAAGGAAAAATATATCAGCATTTTAATTTGGGAAGTTTCGCTTTTGCTGAAACTTTTCTTTTCAATTATTTAACCCCCCCCAAAAAATCAACCAACCAACCA
The DNA here is from genome assembly GCA_020745705.1 of Hemiprocne comata. Lineage (NCBI taxonomy): Eukaryota > Metazoa > Chordata > Aves > Apodiformes > Apodidae > Hemiprocne > Hemiprocne comata. The sequence continues at coordinate 76,829,103 of CM036587.1, read as the reverse complement.
AAAACCACCCCAAACAAACTAACTAACTAACTAACTAACTAACTAACTAACAAAAAAACACCCAACTATTTTTGGGGACTTCTTTCTAGTGCTGTCATCAGGGCCTGACTGTATAGCATATTGTGTCCCTCAGATACCAGACTTACTGCCTGTGATTAAAAAATGCATATGTACTGTGGTATTTGCATAAACTTATGTTCTGGTAAGCATATCCTCTGTACTTTTACAAGACTTTATACTACACTCTAAATGCATCCAAATGGTGGCCTTGATCACACTGCTAAGTTTTGTGACCTAATCACCTCAAAAAATCTCCAAACCAAAGCACAATGCCTGTTTTAAAAACACAACCAAAATGCTTAGAATTACTTTTTCTTTCTTCGTTAAATAAGCATGTCACAAAAACATCACAGTTTGCTAGATAAAAACTATTACATTCTAAAATATTTTCCCTCATGTTTTCAGAAGAATTTTAGTGACTGATAGAAAATGGGTAGAAATAAATTTGTCTCCTGGTATTTGTTCATTTCTTCCAAATTTCAGAATCAAGAAGGAAAGATGAAAAATCTCTATTACTTCCTTCTTTTTTTTTCTTCCAAATTTTCACTACCAATTGTAAGAAGAAAAATGTAGCAAAATAAAGATGATTTTCACAATAGCTCTAGCCTGCTTGTAGCTGTGGAGAAACATTTTGCCAAAATCCTGATAAGCAAAGAGATGGCTCCAGATAAGCATTTTGTGGGACTTGATTAATCACTGTACATCCAGCTCCAGGGTTATTCTGATTCCACAGTGTAAAATTGTATTATAAGTGTGGTGGTATTGTGTAGGTACAACACAGTTAAGAGCATAGTAATGTGTTAGCATCCTTTGAACTGTGGAAGTTTCACTGATGACTTTTTTTTTTTTTTTTTGGACCACCATGATCAACTGAGTTTTGCTTGTAGAAGATGTAATGGCCAGTTTTCACAGTCTACTTATCTTTACTGAAGGAATTGAGACAAAGTTTACAAAAAAAATTAATATCTAGGATTAGATTCCATTCTAAAGAATGCAAGTCAGTAACAATGAAAAACACTTTAGCAGATAGGCAGTGAGATAGTCATCATGCCAGCAGGTGCTTAAAAAGACATCCAGTAAAAGTCTGTAATCATGCCACAAACATGTGAACAAGCTGTAAGTTTCTCCTAAGACTTTCTGTGGAAAAATTGTATATAGTTCATTGTCTTAAATGGAACGAGTTCCAGACAGTGGAATGTATCCAGTGACATCAGTATATTTACAGTACTTGAAAAGAACATTTGTAAGCCCATTTTTCTAAGACTTAGAAAAATTTTGTTTACTTATTTTTCTAACATCTTTTGAAGTCTTGTCATCTGCTTATATTAAGCGTTGATTTTTAAATAAGAAATCCAGGGTATTTAATTTTGAAAGTCCACAGTAAAGACTATCTAGTCTTGGCAAAGTATGCATAAAAGCGTTACGTTTTTGGTGATGTAAAACTTGCTGTTGTTTCTTCAAGTACAGTAAGCCAAGAAATGTAAGGATAAAGTTCAGTTTTCTTGTGAGGATACTTAAATTAAACTGGCTTCCAGTTATAATCATAATAATAATAGCAATAATAATAGAAATAGTAATAGACTAAGATTTCAGCTGCTGTAAATCAACGTAGCTCCAAAATACAATCATATAATCTTAGCAAGACTTCATGTTCAAAAATGCATGATTTCTCAAAAGCATATATTCATGGCTGTGTAATAATGACATAATAATGCCTTCTTGTGCTGGAAACAGTGGGATTTTAAAGAATCACTAAGATAACCATATTTTGGTGGCAAGGTCTTTCAGTCCAAACAGAGGCAAAATAATTTATTTTGGACACATAAACTGTCCCATAAGCAGCAGTCCCATTTCCCAGCACTCCCAACTCCTCCTCCTTCCCAGGCATATTTCCTGGCTTCTATCTCCTGTTCTGTTTTAGCCTCGCTTCATAGGTTTTCTCTGCTGAATGCAACTTCCCTGCTGCCAGGTTAGCTTCCTGTAAGGGAAGTAGTATGTCCACAGAATGATGGGAGTTCCTTTTCTGCAGCCACTAAAGTCCCCTGTTGTTACTCATCAACAGGGATATGCTTTCATGCATTCGACAGTGTCCCACATAACATCCTTGCCCCTAAATTGGAAATATATGGATTTGATGGATGGACCACCAGGTGGTCACGGTTTTACTCAGGATTGGCCATTAAACCAGAGACAATAATGCTCTTGATCCCCTCCCCACCCCACCCAGGTAGGGAAGGAGAGAGAGAATTAAGAGAGAGAGACTTCTCAGATCGAAAACTAAACTAGACAACTTTATTTAAACACTAATGACAAAATAAAATATGCACAATTAAATACAAGTATGTTCAGGAATGTGCAAAGCCCTATTGCCTCCCCCAACCCACAGCAACTCCCACGGCATCTTCTGAGCTGTGAACAGTCCCAAAATGTCCCAGAGCACTGCCAAAGAGAGAGGCAGAGCAGACAGGAGCTGAGGGGAGAGTTATAAGAGTCAGGAATGCACAAGCCTGGGGATCAACAGTGATGGATAGATGGACTCCTTCCCAGATGCTGGCCATGGATGGAAGAGAAGGGAAGAAGAAGCAGGAAGGAAGCTGACTTCCATGATCTCTGACCTTGCACTGAGCTTACGTAGATATATGAAATGGAATACTTTTGGTCAATTTTGCTGTCCATCTAGTCCAGTCCTCCCTATGGAAGGGCTGCAGATATGACCCTTCAGTTCCTGTAGCATCTCAGGCTGCAGTTTCAACAAGTACAGCAGTGACCTTGGCCTCTCAGCAGTAACATAAACATTCCAGCGTTATCAGTCCACTAGCTGGAAAACTTCCTGCTAGTTAAAAGAGAGCTTACTGAAGGAAAAAAACAATCAGTAAAAAGAAAATTGGCTTCATCCTGGTTCAAACCAGGACAGTGGATAAGGAATCAGATGGCTTGTTGTACTCAGAGTAGTATTCAATGGCTCAATGTCCAAGTGGAGACCAGAGATGAGTGGCATTCCTCATGGGTCTGTACTGGGACCAGCACTGTTTAACAGCTTTTTTGGCAACATGTACAGTGGAATTGAGTGCACTCTCTGTAATTTTGCTGAAAACACCAAGCTGTCTGGTGTGGTTGACATGCTGGAGAAATCTTGATCGGCTTGAGAGGCGGGCCCATGCCAACCACATAAACTTGAACAGGGCCAAGTGCAAGGTCCTGCACCTGTGTCTGGGCAATCCCAGGCATAATTATGGGTTGGGTAGAAAATGGACTGAGCATGTCACTGAGGAGAAGGACTTGAGGGTGTTGGTTGATGAGCCAGCAATGTGTGTTTACAGCTCATAAAGGCAACTATGTCATGGGCTGCATCAAAAGAAGTGTGGCCAGCAGGTCAAGGGAGGTGATTCTGCCCCTCTACTCCGCACTCGTGAGACCTCACCTGGAGTACTGTGTCCAGTTCTGGAGCCCCAAACACAAGAAGGACATGGAGCTTCAGGGGAGGACCACAAAGATGATCAGAGGGATGGAGCACCTCTCCTACCAACACAGGCTGAGAGAGTTGGGGTTGTTCAGCCTGGAGAACAGGCTGAACAAGGGGACGACTTAAAGCAGACAGGCTGAACAGGGGGAGAACTTAAAGCAGCCTTCCAGTACCTGAAGGAGGCCTACAGGAAAGCTCAGGAGGGACTTTTTACAAGAGCAAGTGTTAGGATGAGGGGTAAGAGTTTTAAGCTGGAAGAGCGTAGATTTAGATTAAACATTAGGAAAGAATTCTTGACTGTCAGGGTGGTGAGAGACTGGAACAGGTTGCCCAGAGAGGTTGTGGATGCCCCCTCCCTGAAAGTGTACAAAGGCGGGTTGGATGGGGCTCTGAGCCACCTGGTCTAGTGGCAGGTGTCCCTGTCCATGGCTGAGGGGTTGAAACTAGATGATCTTTAAGGTCCCTTCCAACCCAAGCCATTCTTTGATCCTGTGATTGGAACTACATAAAATTTATTTTATGAAAACACAAAAATCTATGGAAAAAGAGGAGTCTTGAAGGCTGAAAAGACAAATGGAAAGGCAGACCTCATTGCTGTATTTACTATAGATAAAGAGATTATTTCACTGTCAGTTTTAATCAAGACACACATTCCTTCCCTATATCATCAGATTTACTGGCATGTTCAGTCAACATGGATCAGGCTTTACAACTGGATTTTTATATGAAAACTTTAATCTGAAGAAAGTGAGTTATAAAATACGTGGTCAATATATACCATGTATCAACTGGGTAAGAGAATAATATTTTCAGATATGGGGAAATACATGGTCTCATTCATTTTTATATCTTTTCCTTTGCATGTAATCTTACAAGCCAGTATGCTCGTCATACAATATTTAAATTAAAAACTAGTAGAGAAAAGGATATCTGCTAATACAGCTTGCAATAAAATTTGTTAGAAACAAGCTATAGTAGAGAGTAAAGGAACATTAACATTTTAACCCTGGTAATAGCATCAAATCTAGCTATAATACAGCCTGGGAATTACCAGGATTGCCAGCTTAAATCACAGTCACAGAATCACAGAATTATTGAGGCTGGAAAAGACTTCTGAGATCATCAAGTCCAGCCTATGACCTAACACCACCACACCATCTAGACCATGGCACTAAGTGCCACATCCAGCCTTTCCTTGAACACTTCCAGGGACGGTGCCTCCACCACTTCCCTGGAAGTCCACTCCAATGTCTGATCACCCTCTCCATGAGGAAGTGCTTCCTAATATCCAACCTAAACCTCCCTTGGAGCAACTTCAGGCTGTGCCCTCTCATCCTGTCACTAGTTCCCTGGGAGAAGAGCCCAACCCCACCCTCCTTCAGGTAGTTGTAGAGAGTGATTAGGTCTCCCCTGAGTCTCCTCTTCTCCAGACTAAACACCATCATCTCCCTCAGCCTCTCCTCATAAGACTTTCACAGATCACAGCACTTCACCCTGTGAAGTTCATAAAACTCTAAAATCACTGTAATTGGGAAAAGTTTACATGATTTCTCTTCTAAAATAATAGGTATTTTTTTCAGCTTTTATGATGGCTGAAACTCTTCCTTTGAATATGCCTTCCCTTGCAGTGATATTGTATAATTTATTAAGTTCTGCTAAGGAAAAAGTTATGGGATTCAGTAAAGGGAAGGAAATAATCAAAATGTTTTAAATGAACGGCAAAATTTAAAAACGTATTTTATTTTATTGTTGCCTTTTTCTAAAAGGCATTTTTAATTTTATAAGAATTTGAAATTCTATAGAAAAGTTATTTTAAAATGTATTTATCAATTCTAGTACTAAATCTGTGCCTTTGGTGGGAAATATGACAATTCAAACAAGCATACTTGTTCTTTTGCCCACAGGCTCTATTTTGTTTTGCCACCATTTCTGAACAGTAAGAGCTTCAGTGTAGACAACTGGAGCTCTCTGGGATTGACTAGAACTTCTCTGACAAGGTCTAGATAGTTAGGTCTAGGTAACTAGTGTCAAAACTTTGTTTCTCTTTAATTTTTAAAAACTTGACTGCCTTTCCTGCACTCGGTCCTCACTGTGCTGGTGTTGGCACAAAGAAAGAGGAAAAAAATCAAGAAAACATAGCTAATGTGTGGGAGGTCCTACTGTCATGGTTTGAGGGATCCCAGTAAGATTTCACAGCCATTTTTCTTCTACTCTGATTTTCTGTGTTCATGGAGTTCCTATGTTTACACTGCCAGCTAGAGCGATCAAGTGCCAAAAGGCAGGATTCTGTAAATCTGTAAAAAATATAACACAGATAAAAAGCAGCAAAGCAGCATGCTATTTATAGAGATGAAAGTCAGCTCTGCCCTTTTCCATCTTGTATTGTGAGATACACTGATGCAACAAGCTCTGCTCCTTTGCAGTACCTTTCTCAGTATTTCACCAGATGTATTTTTACTTTTGGGGTGAGGAAGCCTTTCTCAGTAACATTTGAGGAAGGAAAGAATTAATTTGATAAATGCTAGTTTTGTGACAGCCTTCTGCCCTGTTGGATGAGCACTACCTGCTAGCTGCTTCCTCTCCACCCTTTCCACTCTCAGTACAGAAAATTATGTCCTCACGTACAACCGTTGGGGCAAAATGGATTTGAAAAAAGACAGACCTACCAAAAGATAGCTGGGAGGGTAATCAGCTAGGAGACAGGCTTTATTTATCCTGGAGCCAGTCTTTCTTATCCACAGCCTGTCTTTCAAGTCAGTTTTGGAAGTCAATACAAAATTCCAGTGGGAGAAGCACCTCTCTCTATGTGCTCTTGTAACCAGGATTTTGAAACCTCTGGTATTGTTTATTGTATAACATCAACCATGAAAAAGGTTATCTTGCTTGCCAAACAATTCTTTCATATTTATAAATCAACACCTTTTATCAGCATCCAGAAGAGGACACTACTTTGCATTCTTCCTCAAGTTTTATGGGAATGTTTGCTTAACTGCTTTAAAAGCATATTCATCAAGTCATTCCTTTAGCTCTGGTATGGCTCACAGCTGCATGATATAATAAAAAGTCAAGTTAGGGTAGAGGGTTACCATAACTTAGGATCATATTTTGGGCAATCAGCTCATCCATTCCTTCCAGCATTTATGTGTAAACTTAAAACTGTCACATGTGGAGAACATTGCCACATTTCAGCAAAGGCTTATTAACTACTATTCTTTATAAGTTTAAATTAAAAGACAGACTTACTCAAGGTTCGCTCCTCACACTTTTTAGGATGCAATTTCCTACAGTCAGGCTTGTTTATTGGCTTCAACATGCCAACTTCTGGCAACATTGCTTATGTTTATTATGTCTGCAGCCACTTTTAATGTGGTATCTTAAATACCAAACACAGACATTTAGTTCTGAAAATTAAACACAAGGGACAGAGGGTAATGATAAATGAAATTGTGTCAAGTGGAAGAGATATCTAGTCAGCACCAAAGGAATTAAGGTTTGACTCCGTATTATTTAATTAACAGTCTGCAGGAGGGGTTAATAAATGTTCATAATATTAACAGTTCATATGAGCTATCAAGATGAAGCAATCCATCCTGTAATCTGGAAAGAAGACTAGAAGGCAGAAAGCTCAGTGCTCTGTCTCTGGCCTTACCAGAGAATCTGCTTGCATTTTTAAGCAGATCTCTTTTGATGCATCTTCTAAACTGCCCAGTCATTCAACTGTCTGTAATTTGGTTCTGGGGTCCGAACAAACCTTACACTGAGTTTTCAGAGGCACTGAGCATCCACTGCAACTGATGTTCCAGCACAGTCAGCTACCCTGAGCTGACAAAAGTTTAACTGAGAAAGAGCTTCTGCCTTGAATATGGTGTCAGTCCAAGATGATGCAGCCAACAAGAGCACCTTCTCTTCACCTCAGGGAATGAGGGCATGCAGTGCTCCTGCTGAAAATCTACTGCTGAAAACCCAGGTCACCTACAGCAGCTGTGCACACCATTGGTGCTAAGTCACTGAGCAAGTTGGAAAGAGCATGTTTAGCTGTGTTTCTTTTGGATTATTAATGTAGCTGTGCTAAGATATTAATAACATTTCATCAGTGGTGGTCCCAAATTGCTGTGCCAGAAAGGTCAACTACATAAAGAATCAAAAGCAAAAAGAGCAACAAAATTCTACACTCAACTCAATGAACCAACCAAAAATCCCAATGCTCCAAACAAACAAATATCAGTGCCAGCTAATTTTAAATTACAAGTATAAGCACATCAGCTTGATTGTATCTAGTTTTAATATTCTTTCTCTAATAAACCTTGTTGAATTTTTTTGTTGTTGTTCATATTTTACTCAATATTTGGAGAGTTCCAAAGAGATATTTAAAACTGCAAAAGACATTATGGTTCAGAATTATTTTCTAGTGGATTTTATGCCCTCTTCCTGCTCATTTCAATGAATAGTGTCATCAAAATCACCCTGATATCTCTGATAAGTTTTGAAACTGTATATTCACAACACCTCAAAACCATAGGGTGTCTTCATTGGTGTTTTAGACTAGATCAGAAGTGCACTTTTGAACCTAATAGCTCAATCATGCCCACTTGCCACGTAATTTGTTTCACACCATGTAGCAGTCTAAGACTGCAGAAACCGTGTCCCTCTTGGATGAAATTAAACTGGAAGATGAACGTCAAGAGTGCAACTAACTTGGTACAAATGTTAGTGAGTTTTTAGTTCATGGAATCACATTAGATGTAGTTTGAAAGAACATTCATTCCCTGAAAAACGTGTGTAGCACGCACTTTGAATTCTCAACACAAACAGGTTCACTTCAGAGGTGCAGTCCATAAAAATGCAGTTCAAGACTGCTAGGACAGGAAAGAATTTGGTGACAGTGCCCAGGGAGAAGAAAAGAGCAAAGGAAAAAGAGATCTTTAGAACAGCTTTAAGAGCTAACCATCAGCAAATAAAATTTGGTTGCCCTCCAATATCATGAACACAAAATGGCATGTGATCTGAAAAGCCTCATAGTAACCCAACACAAACTATTTGCAGGAACAGCAGCTGCACGGAGAAATTAACTAAAGTGCGTTTTTTAAGCCACCAATACATCTGAAAACCCTCTCACTAAGATCCTGCTGCTGAAGAAACTTGCTTTGCTAGCATGGATTTCAAGCAGATCCTCTACCAGAAACGAGCATTACCAGCTCCTAACCCCATGTAAGTCAGTGGAGGTGCATCTTTTTTGCCATCTGAGTGCTGTGCATAAATGCATTAAGGTACTAGACACCTCATAGGAGGTCCAATCCTTTCAAACCATTTTGAGTTCAATATATTTTTTTTAAGTGCAATGTCTTGTCAGATTACTCAGCATCTACTTTGTTACTACACAAGATTTAAATGGCATGTTTACTTAAAACAGAAATCTGCAGTAACAGAACCTAGTTACAAACAGCTTAAATGAAAAATAAATTACTAAGGCTGTTTCTAACAGTTCATCTTTGCACGTTTTTGAGGTTCACTAATTAGCCTTGAAAGTCTGTCCCTGATCTGGCATGCTCAGGAGAAGCCTCGGAGCTCTGCTTTAGTTTTCTGTCATTGTTGACTGCAAATATTAAAGACACAGAGCAGACACTTAGCCCACCATGGGTGGGTTCTCCCTCCACCTCAATTTCTCTTGTTTTCTCTCTGCAGTGACTGGGCAACGGAAGACCTCCTGGCAATGTGGGGGAAGATTAAGACATCTCCTTTCTTTGTCAGCCTTAGAATATCTTGATTAACATTTCAATCACATCTCTTAATTAGCATATTCCCAGCATAGACTTCAGGCTGCTTTCCTTTTTCAGAAGTCTCTAAAGATGCATATGTAAAATTGCACATTTAATATAGCATATTATGTAGTAAGTACAATGTTCTTCACAGTGAACTTATTGCTATTTGCTGCCTGCAGGCACCATATAAAGAGGAAAATAATACTATAAAAGGTGACTTTTGTAATAGGGTGCTTATGCTAAGTAATATATTCTTCTCTGAAAACCTATCTTTTGTTTTAGGATGTAATCATAGGGAATATATATACCAGTAAACCAAATAGTGCTCTTATGGAGTTCATTGTTCATATTCTGTTCATGATTGGACAGTCATTGGCATAGTTTTGGCCCATCCCATAAGCCCTTTCCCAAACATTTTTTTGGTACAAACTGGGAAGCAGCACAAAGCAAAGACTGTTCTCCACCTGTTGGCAGTTGGTAGTTTAGTAGTTAGCAGCCTGCCTTGAAGACAAAAGAATTTAGTAATGTGAACGGGTCAAGAGTATGCCAGCTAACCTCAGAACAAGCCCTGGCACTGGTCATTTTACTAGCATAGATGTATCCACAACATCCCAGCATTTTTTTTAGCTCAAATAAAGTCAGTAAATGACTCAGGAGTTTATCTGATCATCACCTTTGCAGGACTAAGAAACTTTCAACCCAAGAAGCTATTTCTTTGGTTTACAGTGTGATCTCTGACACTGATTTGTTATCTCAGTTTCCCTTGTGAGCAGGGGCTGTTGAAAGAGATGATCACGGTTGGTGCACTTTTACCATCTCCTGGAACTAACCTCAGATGCACTTGGAGCCACAGGTGCACTTAAAACATCTGATACTGGATGAAAGCTTACCTGTTCAGCACCATAGCACCTTGCAGTAACAAACAGCTTCTCTAGCAACAAAAACATGGAGAAAATACTCTGGAAAGATTTAAAAGCTGTCTTTGAGTAGTTTACAGAAAGTTTGCTACAGAAAGGGGTTTAATTTTTTGATATTGATCTGGAAGTTTTAGAAGACAATTTTAATCACAAAATGAAAAAGTAAAAAAAATCCAAAAGAGTAAAAAAGAGGGGAAAATTACATGCAAAATAGTTAGTTTATTCTTATATTTTCAAATATTTGCACAACATCTTGATTATATATGATTATTATTAATAACAATAGGATCTGTGATATTGTGCTGGTTTGGTTCTGGTATGGTTTCGGGGGGGGGGGGGGGAAAGGCCCCCCTGCATTTATGAAGGAGAGGTTCATGGAGGACTCTCTCCCATGGGAGGGACCCCGTGGGGAAGCAGGGGAGCACTGTAAGGCAACCTTCTCCCTGAGGAGGAAGGAGCAGCAGGAAACAATAGACTGTGAACTGACTCTAAACCCCATCCCTTGTCCCTCTGTGCTACTGAGGGGAAGGAGGTAGAGGAATCAGAAGGGAGGGGTGGGGGTAAGGTATATAAGCACTGCTCTTTGTTTTGTCTATGTCCTGTGTGCATTTGATGAGTGTTAAATTAAATTATTTTTCCCCAAGTTGGGTCTGTGAACCCTCCTTGTTCTTTGTCTCGACCCACAAGCTTCTAGTTGGCCTTTGTCCTCCCCCATCCCAATGCATGCGTGCGTGTGGGGGGGGTGGGGGTGGCAGTTCAGTGAGTGGCCCACATGGTTGGTTCTTTGTCGTCAGGTCAGGCCCAAACCACGACAGATACGCAGCTAAATATTTGTGAAAAGTTCTACAAATACTTACAAACACCAAATGCCTGAACATCAAATAGGAAACAAGAAACTTTCCTCGACCCCCAACCTAACTCTCTCCAAAAGTAGATTAAAAAAAAATACATAATCTTGATTTATTTATTGTGTCTGACCTTTCCTCTTACCTTATATTCCTGGTTCTGCATTTGTGATTTAAACATGTTACAGTAGAATATATAGGATTATCACAATAGGTTTGTGTGAGAAGGACATTAATTCAGAAATTAAATGAAGACCAACACTTGCTAAGACAAATCAAATGCTTGATGCAGAGGCCTGGCTACACGCAGATATGAGTTTGGCACAGCAGACATGAGAAGCGAGAGCATAGCTGTTGCAGAAAGCGAGCAGGAGCAGCAAACAAATAAACAATATCTAGTGGTGAAACAGCAATAGACTTACCATGAAAGCAGAAGAAGCAGACTCCTGTCTGTTAACAAATGCTGAAACAGAAATGAACTTTGAAGCAAAGGCAAACAATGCCAAAACTGCAGTCCTGTGGACATGAGGGCAGAAATCCAAATGAAATCAGCATTTCATCCTGTCCTCTCGCTCTCTATCCAAAGTATCCATAAAGAGCATTGCCCATCAGACTTACTTTATAGTTTAATATGATGGGCTTCAAATATAAATGCTGGAGCTTCATTATACACTTAGACTTCAATATCCACAATCTCAGCTGCTGCACTTTGGTGTACTGCAACGCCAGTTGACTATGCACATTTGCATGTAAGTATATATATACACACAGACCCCCCTATTCATTCACCAAAGAAATCAAAGGGACTGGATTCTGGCAGTTATTATCTTAAGAAATGTCTGCTGTTTTCTGGACCTTCAAACAGAAAATGTTGAATTTTTGTAAGATACAAGGTAGAACACTAGTCACGTTAAAGTAATTGACAGAATTTCCATCAGCTTCAGTCGTATAGTTTCACCTCCTGTATCTCTCAGGCTCTCTGAAAGTCTTGCACAACCACCATCTTTTGCTTAAGGCTTTTTTTTTACACCTATCTAATTTGTTTGCTTTTGTCTTGTGATTAAAGCTGATCTACTATTTTTACAGATAGAACAGTTTTATGCTGGAGAATGCTGGTTCAATTACATCAAACATCTTCTGGAACATCCAGATAAACAAAAATTTTTTACACAAGTTTTTGGAAATATTTCGGTTTGACAAGGTCAAGGAACCTTGTTTCAGTGGCTGTTTTGATTTGTGATTTTTTTAAACATTTATCACATCCAGCAAAAACCTTAGTATCCTATAGCTAATAATAGAAAAGTCAGAACAAGAGGGAAATTTAAAAGTGGTAAGAACAAGCAAGCAGTCAGTCAGCGAGGCAGCAGCGGTGGCAGTGGCGGCAACTGAGGTAAGCCCAAGGTGAGGGTTGAATCACACTGTGCAAAGGGGTTCCTAAGCTCAGGGATCCCCCCCAGTCGTAGAAGTGCCACTGAGGGCAACTCGCCCTAGACCAACCATCATGACTCAGGCCAAAAAGAAAAATAGATGGATCATTATTGTGGGTGGCTCCCTCCTGAGGGGTGCAGAGGGCCCAATATGTGGACTGGACCTGCTTCATAGGGAAGTTTGCTGCCTCCCTGGGGCCCGCGTAAGGGATGTAAGTAAACTTCCCACCTTCGTCAGGCCTCCAGACTACTAGCCACTTTTGGTCTTTCAGGTGGGCAGTGATGAAATGGCAATGAGAAAGTCAAAAGCCATCAAGAGAGATTTCAGAACTCTGGGGCAAATGGTGAAGGGATTGGGAGCACAAGTTGTGTTCTCCTCCATCCCTCTAAAGGCAATGATAGATGAGGAAACTAACAGGAAGAACTAGCAGGTTAACTCATGGCTCTGGGACTGGTGTCTTTGGCAGGGCTTTGGGTTCTTTGATCACGGGTTACTACAGAAGATACCAGGCCTGCTGACAACAAATGAAATGCAGCTGTCCCAGAGGGGGAAAAGTATCCTGGGACAGGAACTAGTAGGACTCACTGACAGGGCTTTAAACTAGATTCAAAGGGGGAAGGGGAAAAATTGAGCCTGGAGAAGGGTCAGGTAGGGTCTGTGCCCAAAAAAAGGTGTCAAGATCATTAACCCATCTGAAGTGCATACATGCCAAAGCAAGCAGCATGCACAAAAAAGAAGTGGAGCTGGAAGCCATGATTCAGCAGGAAAACTATGACTTAGTGGCTATCACAGAAACACGGTGGGATACTCACATGACTGGAGTGCCACTATTGGTGGCTACCATCTCTTCAGGAAAGGCAGACAAGGAAGGAGAGGCGGTGGGTTGGCCCTATATATTAGGAATGGTTATGATTGTCTAGAACTAGACTATAATGATGACAAGGTAGAGTGCATTTGGATCAGGATTAGGGGCAAGGCCAACAAGGCTGGTATTGCTGTGGGAGTCTGCTATAGACCTCCCAACCAGGGCAGTGAGGTGGATGAACTGTCCTATAAATACTGCGGTGAAATCTCACAGTCGTTTGCCCTTGTTCTTGTGGGGGACTTCAACTTCCCTGATGTCTGCTGGAACTACAACACAGCAGAGAGGGAACAGTCCTGGAGGTTCCTGGAATGTGTCAAAGATAACTTCCTGACACAGCTGGTGAGTGAACCAACCAGGCAAGGTGCCCTGCTAGACCTGTTCTTTGTGAACAGGGAAGGGCAGGTAGGAGATGTCATAGTTGTAGGCCGTCTAGGGCACAGCAACCACAAATTGTTAAAATTCTGTATTCTTATAGATACCAGGAGTGGGGGCAGAAAAACTGCTACCCTAGACTTCTGAAGGGCAAACTTCACCTTGTTCAACACTCTGAATCCCTTGGGAATCTGTTCTGAAGAGTATAGGAGTCCAGGAAGGCTGGACACTCTTCAAGGAAGAGTGCATCCTCAGTAAGTTTGCAGATGACACTAAGCTGGGTGAGAGTGTCGATCTGCTTGAGGACAGGGAGGCTCTGCAGAAGGATCTACATAGGCTTGACCAATGGGCCAAGGCCAATGGCATGAGTTTCAATAAGGCCAAATGTTGGGTCCTGCACTTTGGCCACAAGAACCCCTGGCAGTGCTACAGGCTTGGGGAGGAGTGGCTGGAGAGCTGCCCAGCAGAGAGGGACCTGGGGGTGCTGATTGAAAGCCAGCTGAACATGAACCAGCAGTATGCCCAGGTGGCCAAGACAGCCAACAGCATCACTGCCTGCATCAGGAATAGTGTGACCAGCAGGACCAGGGCGGTGATCCTGCCCCTATACTCAGCCTTTGTGGGGCCACACCTCAAGTACTCTGTGCAGTTTTGGGCACCACAGTATAGCAAGGACATTGAGGTGCTGGAGAGGGTGCAGAGAAGGGCAACTAAGCTGATTAAGGGTCTTGAGAACCGGCCCTATGAGGAGAGGCTGAGGGAGCTGGAGCTGTTCTGTCTAGAGAAAAGGAGGATGAGGGGAGACCTCATTGCTCTCCAAAACTACCTGAGAGGAGGTTGTCGTGAGGTGGGTGTTGGCTTTTTCTCCCTAGTGACTAGTGATAGCACAAGAGGAAATGGGGCCAAGTTGCGTCAGGGGAAGTTCAGATTGGATATTAGGAAAAATTTCTTCACAGCGAGAGTGGTGAGGCATTGGAACAGGCTGCCCAGGGAGGGGGTACAGGCACCATCCCTGGAGGTGTTCAAAAAATGTGTGGACATGGTGTTTTGGGAGATGGTTTAGTGGTTAGGGGTTGTAGGGCAGACAATTGGACTTGATGATCCTGAAGGTCTTTCCCAAACTTGATGATTCTGTGATTCTGTGAAAAGAAATGCTCTACTCTTAATTAAATGAAGCAAGTAATAGGACTACATAGGTACTTCTGAAGTTGAGGGATTTAGAAATGACACCTGGTAAGAAATTGTGGGGTTTTTTTGTGTCCCAGTTTGAGAAGAAAGGCTTTTCTGAACTATAATATAGACTAGGAATTTCAGTATCTCTTCCTCTTACCTCAAACTCCAAGGACTTCAGGAGAACAAATAATTAATTTCACTTTATTTAGAGTGTAACACATTTGTCCATGGTTTATATGAGATGTTTCGTTCTAATCAGGATCCATACTGAAAAGCTGCTGTCCTTGCTGTCCGTTACAGCAATTATTCTGCTTGCAGCTTCACACCTTCCCAGTGCTGACCTTCAGATTGCCAAGGCAAAACAACACCGGTTTGAAGAGAAGCTACAAAAATATTCTGAAATGCTACTGTCATCCAATTCATAAAGCTAGCCATGGATGTAGTGAAAGAGAAGAAAAAAATCATCTTTCTTCTCTAAACTCTTCCAGAGCTCTACAGCTGGAGTGCAAATGAGGAGGCTTGCTCTTCCAAATTTGCAGAGCTACTGACAGTATCTAATCGCAACCGCCTAATCCTACAGCAACATTTGGACACTATTCTTCATGTCTGGAAGTTGAAATAGGACGGGTCAGGTGCAAAGTTCAGTCTTGTGGAGTCTGACTCAGAGACTCTGAATACTCTGTGCTGAGTATAAACTATCCTGTTGGCAGAATAATTAGTTTTATAGATGTATTTATTTTCCCTCATTCATGGGTGCTTCCTTTCCCTACAGCAGGAGATTGTTAATTTTTGTGTTAAAATTTATTAAACATTTGGTGTTCAATCTCTTCTTTTGTAACATCAGGTAAGCCCTCTATGTACATACAAGGGTACCATCAAGTAGTCTTGGACTTTGAAAGCAAAGAATATTTTAGGCATCGGAGCAACTAGAGAAAAAGAGAAAGAAGATATGGTATTAGACATATATACATTTTCATATATCTCTATATCTATATATTGGATATTTATATACAAATTCATGCATCCTGTTTCTGAGGGAACAATTCCCTATATACAACATGTGTATATACATATATACAATACATAAAAGTTACTTACTTTGCTGGTTATTTTCATGTACTAAGCAGCCCATAGAGAAATGAGAGCTCAGTCCAAGACAACACAGGTCTTTTTAAGTGGCAGTGGGACATTTATTATACCAGTTGACAATAAAGCTCATATGTTTGGACTACAGGTTATTCTCTGTTAAAAATATTTTTTCCTATCTCTACATAATGACATTTTGCTAGATAGGCAAGTGCAAAACACATGAACACATACTATCATCTAGTATGAGTGATATTCTATGTTAACACCTCATTTTCTCATGAATCCACTGAGTTTTATTTATAGGTAGAGTTTGAGAGGCTGACATCTGAAGGCTGCCCCATAGCAGTGTTGCATGAAGTTGACTTCGTGCCATCAGATGAACACATTTCAAGCAAAGCCAATACCAGCTCCAAATGATGGCATCTCCCAAATTCAGCATCTGCCTGAATGGGAGACTTCTGCATTCTAAGTGTTCATTGCCTCTTCAGACTAATTCAAGATCACTTGTCTCTTCTTTAATTTTTTTTTTCTACCTTCCTGTTAGAGAAAATCTGAATTAAAAAATAAAATAACAACAGCTGACTCACAATTATCAGATGCTGTTTTCTTCGGCTGTGTTACTCTGCTCTGATGCTCAGATGGAGGATTGCAATGTAGGTAATTTTACATATGTGGGAGATTCAGTGCATGTTCTAAGAGAAAACTAAAGCCTCACAAGTCCACAGTGAAACTGCTAGCTGCTGATTGTATTATGTATCGAGCTTTAAGAAAAATATGTTAAATCAAATAAACCTTTCCATGTGTTTCAGTTTCCTGTTACAGACAGGGGAAAAAAAGAAAAGAAAAGAAAAGAAAAGAAAAGAAAAGAAAAGAAAAGAAAAGAAAAGAAAAGAAAAGAAAAGAAAAGAAAAGAAAAGAAAAGAAAAGAAAAGAAAAGAAAAGAAAAGAAAAGAAAAGAAAAGAAAAGAAAAGAAAAGAAAAGAAAAGAAAAGAAAAGAAAAGAGTGCTTCCTTTCTACTGGACTGTTTTCACATATTTTGAACTTCTAGCTTTTTCCTAGTTTGCAATAACAGTGTTAAAATGGAGACCATAATCGTGTTTGAGTGCATGTGTGTTATTCCATTAATACATATGAAAAAAAACAACAAAATAAACAAAAAACCCAACCCACCATCATTATTTGCATGTAATAAGTAGGACATTTTTTCCTGCAAATACTTAGTGGAATTAATGTATTTTTGCTTATATTTCTTTCTCTTTACATTCACTTTCAGTGAACCATCTAGGAATTAAGCTTTACCAACATGAATATTCATTCTTTCTGTTACCTCTAGTGGCTTTGGATCAAGCCCAGAGCATAGTTTCAAGTGTAGGTACATGAATATTTACAGGTGCCAAATTTTATATCCACTTCTGCAAAAGTTGCACTAGAAGTGGTTCCTTCCTTTTCCAGCCACAGATATGACAGTGCCATATCTCTCTTTTGACCAACAACAGCTCCTGTCTGAAATGATGATTATTCATGGAAGACTGTTCATGATCAAAACAGAGTAAAAAAGATTTGCCAAAACAAAATACAGTGAATAATTGTGAATAATAAATTCCAGGAAATTACAGTCTGAGAGCAGGCTTTCCAGAGGCTTAAAAGGAACATCGAATAATTTATTTGTCAGCGCTTCTCAGTATCCAGTGCATCAAATTTCTTACTGCAAAGCAGTTCACAAAATCCAGCATAATCTTTAAAGTGCATCAAACTTCTGACGTTACATCTGTAAAGGGAATAAGCAATATAAAACTCAGAGATGGCATTACCCCCATTGCTCTGTCTCTGCTGCCCATCATTCAAAATGGGTGTGCAATATTTCTGAGGGCAGTGTAGTCACATGACAGCCTGAGATAATGCCACCAAGGCTGGATCTGAGCTCAGTTAACTTCATGGCTGGTAGAGCAGACTACAGACACCAAAAAAAAAAAAAGTACACAGACAGCTTCAGAGGCACTAAAAATATCAGGAGACTGTAGGAGAAGTTACTTTTTGTCTTCTTTCCTGTTGCCCATCAGCAAATGTGTTGACTTTGAAGATACTTAGTACCCATGAGACTGCCAATGTTACAAGCTTGATCTGTCTCCTGTGTGTTGTAATTTTACTGCAATGCTCCTGGTGAAGCAACTCCACTGAGTGTCTCAGATCAATGAATAAACAATTACAATGTTATAATAAACTTTTATAATGAGAACATTAAATAACAAATAGACAGGAAAAGGAAATTATTACATTTCACTTGCTGCATGTTTTTCTTTGGGAGGGTTGTTTTTGTTTGTTTTTTTCTTTTGTTTTTGTTTTTGTTGTTTTTAAACTTACTCTCCACAGAGGTGAAAAGAATCATCTTTCTGTTATAGGACAGTGTCCAAACCTGCAGAACTCGCCTTTTCAAAGAGGATTTTCCCCATCCTGTAAACAGCTTTCACAGTTGCAGAAAAAGCAGCAGTTCAGTGCTGCTTTTCTTCTGGAAAGAAGGCAGAGGCCAGGCCAGACTCTTCCCTGTCTTAAACTGGTTTGATGTCCATGGATGTTAGTAGATTTTTCCACCTGAGCACAATTCTGATTGAAGAGATCATCTGCTATTTTAGAGCAAGGACACTGGTGTCTGGATTTATGCATTCGAGACTCTGCTATGGCACCGAGAAGCTTCATGCCTTCAGGCAAATCACTTAAACCCCGTGATTCACTTTATCTTTCTACAAAATAAGTATAAATAATACTGTTCTCACTGGGGTGTTTTGAGGTCAAATTCTGATCTTGTTTCACCAAAACTAGGAAAACATTTCTGCAGTTGATAGAATTAGGCTAAAGTAAAATTGCGGTAGTGTCTTTCATTGTAAAGTGCTTTACAAACTACATACAAAACAAAACAGTGAGCTGCAAACAACTCAGAAAGGAGGCAGACCAACTGGTACAAGGGGCTAAGCACTGTTGTGCAAAGGGTTAGAAAAATCCAAGGATCATAGGAGGAATGCTTAATTTGATTAAAATGGTAATAGCATTTTTTGAATGGCTGGAGACAGAGTCTTTGTGTTAAGGTTGTATTAGATATCTTTGCACATCAAACAGCAAGGAATTTGACTCAGAAAGAGGGCGCTTTTCTTTCCCACTTTCGAACCACTGCTTTCAGTTTGGTCTGCTACATTGAAAAGCCAAGACTTGTATTTTGCTCAAGAAAATGAAGTTTTAGACGCTGTGAACACAATCAGTCCCTAGGAATACTGCAAAATCCTGTGGCAATTCCACTCGTCCCTGGTCCCACTTTCATGGGAAGCATGCCATACACACCACCTGCAGCTCTCCCCCAGTAGCCTGCCCGGTCTCTTGGTCACCCCCCCGGGCCCCTCTGCCCAACCTGAGATGGTTGGCTCCCCCCTTTCCCTCCTTCCACTCATTTCTCACTGCTGCTGCTGCTCACCACGACTCTGATCTCTCACTTCCTTCCCATTGCACATGCACACATTTAAACATCCACAGCTTTTACAGCTGTGAGCCAGGAAGAAAGGGCACGACAATTTTCATCCACTAAATTTTTTTGCTGTTGCAGCTTTCAGTGCTTATGCTCAGTCTGCCCCAGGCAATACTCCCTGAGATATTAGTTGTGATTAAAGAAAAGAGCAAAGTAATTCTGAAACATTTCGGGAAAAGAATAAATACAAATCACACATCAAACACTTTTGGGAGTACTCAGAAAGGAAGCTGTATGTAAGCATGAGCTTGAAAATCAGCTGCTTAAAAAAACAACCATAATTAAAAACAAACAAACTGCCCTATTTTGTTATTGCATTTATTATCAGTTAATCTAAAAGAGGCTTAATTTCTTTTCTTGCATATGCACACACATCTACAAAAATGCACACGTTTCTTAATGCAGCTCCCTTGCTTTAACCTTCATTTGTTCTTCACAGCTGGAACAAATGGTTAATCTCCTAGGGGATCATGCATGCTATTTGCTATTGATTGTATAGCTCAATAACATACTAGGGCTGTAACAGATACTAGGTTCGTATCAGATTAGGAAACAACCACTCAGAAGCAGGTACCAGCTGTGCACTTGTGATAAATTACATTATTTCCCTATGAATTTTATACCTAGTTATAGTTAGCTTACAGGATTTAGCACCATATGGACTGCCTGCTAGTGAGGTAGCAACCCAAAATGCAAACACCTTTCACAGCGAAAGAAGCAACCTGTAGCTGGAGACCTTTCTTTTAGAATATTGTATTGTAATCATGGATTCGGAAATCATTAAGAGTTTTGCATATACCTCTGTATTTTGGATTTAACATAGACACTGAGGCTGTATAAAAGAGCAATACAGAAATGGTAAATATAACACTAATATGCAGAAAACCTGGAAGCAATGTATTCTAAATACAGGGTTCTTTTTTTAATAAAAAACAGCTTTGTTGTTTTTAAAACTGTTACAAAGAAACTTCTCTGAAATCTGCACAGGCAAGAAAATCTCAGACTATGCACTACATTCCAAGGTTCAGTGGTACAGTGCTATGCTTATCATTAAAACCTTTCCAAGCATCATTTAAATATAATTAAAGTTTTGCAATCTTTTTTTAGAATACAGAACAAATTTTTCTTAGGAAAAAAGGTGTCATTGTTAACTAAGATTAATGGAAAACACTTTGTTTAGGAGAATAAGGGACCCAGAAATGTTATGAATACAGTATCATTCACTCAGAGCTTTTCACTTGCTCTGTTATTTCCCAGTATTGACTATTAGATTATATAGTCATACACAAGATAATCTGTGTAAAAAAAACCCACATAAACCCACATAAATACATATTTCTATCTGTCTATTTATAGATAGATATGTATTCTCCTCCAGTTTTCCACTAGTATTACGGACCCCAGTAATGTGATACAATCACTGATTCTCAATATGGAAAGATTTGAGAATTTATCCTGTATGTTATCCCTTTGCCACAACAGAGTTATTGTCTGATATACATCCAGAGGTTCTGCTCCCAGTGGGATGGATCAGCTTAGCCAAAACTGTAAGTATGTAAGTGGCCTGGACAATTTTCAGGGAAAATAAAGTATCCTGCTGAACTCACAGCATACTATAAAAACTTATTCAACCATCTGTAGAAGTTTCCCCATGTAAGCAGAATTGTATGAGTATAAAATGGTGAGACACATGACAAAAGTCAAAGAGCAATGAATGTGTGCATCATCGTTGTTGTAATTCCAGCATTATTGGAAGGCAAATGTGAAGACTGGATTTTGTCACAGGTTCTAATATCAATTTAAAAGAGGGGAAAATGTAGCAAAAATAGACCTTAATTTCTAAGAACATAATGTAAGAAAGCTGAAGTTTAAATTTAGGCAGGCATAAAGACCTCAAATCTGAATTTTGCCAATCAGGTTAAACTGCCATTTATTTTTAAAGTAACCTTAAATAAATATACATTTCAAGGCTGGACTGCATTTCACCAGATTTTTGATTTAATATCAGGTGTTCAAAATACTGCAGAAAAAAAAGTTGCCATACTATAGCTAATATTTAAGAGGCAACAGATACTCCTAGAGCTGGATGAATAGTTAAAAAAAATTGAATAACTTATTCAAAACTATGAAATACATCAACTAAATTACTTGACTAATACATCTATGAATTATGAACTGACTATGCTGGGTGAATAATACATTAATAATTAATATGAAAAATATAATTAAATTCTTCAAATTAATTACTCAGAGAATATGAGAAACTGTAATTATTCTCTATACTGTATTCAAAGAACAGAATTTAGTCTGTATGCTCTTCAAGTCTCACAATTTTTCACTACAACGTATAGGATGTATCTTTATAATTATGGAACATTGGGATGATATCTCAATATTTCAAATATACCTTCAGGCTAAGAACAAAAAACATTGTAATAACTGAACAAAATTACATATATTTTCATAGAAATATGCTAATGTTGGGATCTGTAACATCGCCTAGCTGGAAAAGGCTGGATGTGCCTCTTTGAACAAATTGATGAGGGAACACCCACCAGCGGGAATTTTTGACAAGCATTTAAATGTTGGGGCTGTGTAAATTGCATTGGTTAATTCTGACAATAGGTTACTTTTTAAACACCATCTTGTATGGTGCCTGCACCAAGAAACAAGCATAGTTCAAGTATGTGCAGTGACTTGTCCTCCCACTCACCCTCACTGTTATGCCCGGGTGCCTGGACAGACACAGTCGGGGGGACTCTGCCCCCGAGCATGCCTGCGGTAGAAAGCTCAAGTTTTAGGACCCTGCTTTGCAAGCACCCCTGATATGCTTCAGGATCAAACTGGACTGCATCCAGCTGTCTAGAAGAGAATAAAAACACACACATCCAGGGACTTGAAGTTTGTAGGTCTGCTCCAGGACTCGTGCATTGCTTGGCAGTACAGACCAGCCTTAGTGCCCCAGTGAGTGCTCAGGCAGCTGTGGGCAGTTGGAACAACTCATTGTAGCTGTACTTGCACTCACAATATTTGTCACTGCCATGCAGACATTGCAATGGCAAACCTTTTTCCTTCTGGGACACTGATAGGTGTTGTCTGCAGGGTAATGAGTCCCTTCTTTATTATAGTAGCAGCTTTGCTCTGAGCACATTTTAAGAGAAGCAACAGAGAAATCAGCCTTGCAAACTAGGAATGGAAAAAAGAATACAGGGCTCTATTCAGGATCTTTCCTTACCTGTAGTCACAGTTGTCACAATTTCATATAAATCCTGATAGACTCCAGTGTTCCTTATAAAAATGCACTTGCATTCTCCATGCAAGGTTATCTCCAATATGCAGTGGTACTCAGTGATGTTAGTGAGAGTTATAGGTATGGACAGAGGTCAGTGGTACATGTGGAGCACAGCATGGTTCTGAGGACTGCTGTTGTGGACAGCACTTCTTAGGTGTCTAGAATGTTATAGCTTTTAACAGTTGTTTCAACTCTCGTTCAGTGATAGATGGGGGGGCATTTATCATGTATTAATATATAAACAAATATAGTACATTCATGACACTATTACAAATGGTAAATGCCAATTAACCATAAAACTAGGCATATACCCCATCCTTATGCACACTGTCGCTATCTTGAAAGCATGATAAGCTTACAGGATTATTTGAGGCACTGTGGAAATACTACGTATCTTTATCTCCACATGTTTGCTTTGACCAGAAATGGTTTTGCTTTCAAATACAAAATACTTTTAATGACTCTGCAAAAAAAATAAAAACTCAAGACAGAAAAAAACCAACGCTTTAAGGTTGTTCTGGTTTAAGCCAGGATGAAGGCAATTTTCTTTTTACTGATTCTTTTTTCTTCACTGAGCTCCCTTCTAACTAGCAACAAGTTTTCCTTTATCAGTTCACTAGCTGGAAAACTTTCAAAAATCAGTAAAAACAAAACTGGTTTCATCCTGGCTTCTACATATTGTACATCCTTGTAATTGTACATATTTTATTTTATCATTAGTATTTAATTAAAGCTGTCTAGTTTAGTTTTCAATCTGGGAAATCTCTCTCCTTCATCATCTCTCTCCTTCCCTACCTGGGTGGGAGGGGGGAGGGAATCGAGGGCATTATTGTCACTGGTACAATTGCCAATTCTGAGTCAAACCATGACAAAGTTTCTATTTCTACACTTTCATAGCCTACCACACCTACACACCTATCCCCCACCCCCACAAACTGAGTATTCAGGTTATAAAGTAAGTTTTCTTAAAGTTTAAAGTTTCTTTAAAGAGTATTTCAGGCATCTTTCCAGTCAATCCATTACACCTTAATTTCCAGTCACTGCCTTCTTAGTCTCTCATACCTCTCCCAGACCTCTCTGTATCACTGAAATTTTCCCCATTAGCTCCAATCTCAGCAATAAACACCCAGTTGCTTTGTGCTCTACTAGAGGTCAATTCTTTCAGTTTGTGAACGTTTCCAATTATGGGGAATAGCTAATAAGCTATCCATTTAAATTGAATAAATGCAGACAGTTTTGTTCCCTGAACTTCTTTCCATTTCCAGGAATCAAACACAGCAGCTAGAGAGACATGCATTTCTGGGAGCACAGCTGTGCTTCTTTTTGAGTGACCTATGGTATATTAGTACAGTGTAGCAGCCTTTAGAAAGGAAAAAGCTGCTCCCCGAAGGGATGGCTACTTCTACAAAAGCAACTGGCAATATTTAAGCATGACTCTCTGTAACCAGCTTGCTACTTCCTTCCCATCTCCTGGCCTAAGAAATGGTTCTGTACAAAGGCTCGAAATCAGCAATTACATACTAATTCTGCTAGGCATTAAACATCCACTCCAAAACACTGAGTCTCCTGGAGCACTAGTGACATCAGCGGGAGTGAAGGAGCTCAGTTCCTCATAGGACTGAGGCACAGCTTCTTTCACTGGGGATTTCAAGTCCTGTTTATTCCTATAGATTCTCATGCTCTATCAGTCCTTGAAGGTGACAGAGGAGAAAACATGATGACAACAGGGCATGACAAATCTCAGGGAAGATCTGAATGCAAATACTTTCCCATGAAATGTAGGTATTATTGGAATAACCTGAACGAATCACAAAACTGAGTGGCAAGGGCAGGGCGTGATTATCACAGTGCATATCTTCCAGAAGAGATTGTGTAAGGCCTTTTAGAAGATTTATTGCATATCTGAAATGAAATAAAATATTAGAAATATAATTTTTTTTTATTTAAATTCTATCAGTAAATCCCTATATACTTCCCCATGCCCAATGAATTAACCATTATCATATTTTTGTCTGAGATAAAAATGAATTACCTGCTTTTGATTTAAAAAAAAAAAGAATGAAATAAAGAAAGAAAAGAGACCTTATGTATAACTTTGAACTATGAATGAGCCTTGGAGATCTCATTAAATACTCCCTAACTTTTAATCAAGAACACATTCTCTATTGTCTCCAGACTGCAGAACGAGATTCCTGGCCATTACTCTAAAGGAAAAATTTTAGGGAAAAAAAGGCATTATTATTATCATAACTTAAGTAACAGGTGTAGTGTGAGTACAATCATCCAAGTTAGCAGTTACAAATTTCTGAACTGTGCTCCATCTAGGTCACCTAGTCCAGCCCCACCTGCAGTGCGCAGGGACCTTTTTGACTTGATCAGGTTGCTCAGAGCACCATCAAACTTGACCTTGAATGTTTCCAGGGATGAGGTTGCCACCTCTTCGGTCAGCCTCTTCCAGGGCTTCACCACCCTCATTGTAAAGAACTTTTTCCTAATATCCAATCTAAATCTACCCTGCTCTAGTTTAAGACCATTGACCCTCATCCTATTGCAACATGCCCTTGTAAAGAGTCCCTCCACAGCTTTCCTGTAGGCCCCCTTCAGGTACTGGAAGGCTGCTACAAGGTCTCCGCAGAGGCTTCTCCTCTCCAGGCTGAACAGCCCAAACTCTCTCGGCCTGTGTTTGAGAGAGGTGCTCCAGCCCTCTGGTCATTTTTTGTGGCCCTTCTCTGGACTCATTCCAACAGCTCTATGTCCTTTTTTGTCTTGGAGGCTCCAGAACTGGACATAGTACACCAGGTGGGATCTCACGATAGGGGAGTAGAGGGGAAGAATCACCACCCTTGACCTCCTGGCCACGCTTCTTTTGATGCAGCCCAGGATCTGATTGGCTGTCTGGGCTGCAAGTGCAAATTGTTTGCTCATGTCTAGCTTTTTGTCCACTAGTACCACCAAGTCGCTTTTCATAGGGCTGCTCTCTACCACATCACCTCCCAGCCTGTATTAATAATGAGGATTGCCCCTACGCACGTGCAGGACCTTGCACTTGGCCTTGTTGAACCTCATGAGGTTCGTATGGGCCCACTTCTCTAGCTTGTCCAGGTCCCTCTGGATAACATTCTGCCCTTTTTGGCAAGTGGTGTTAATTCTTCACCTCATTTCACCAGTAGAAAGTTTCTGGTAAATATTTACTGTGCTGGAGTATCATATTTGAAAGCAGTCCTACAGCTTTGCATTTGCATTTGTAGGAGCAAACACCATAATACAGTGCATGGCCATTTAAAGCGAAGAAAGCATCAGTTAATGAAGCAACTTTTTTTTATAGGTCTTTGCCCAAGATTACTCCTTCTGGTATATGACACAGAAGTAAAGTTAGTAAGGTTTCCAATTATAAAGCCAAACTTCTAAGAAAATCTTTTAGTCCTATTTCTTTGCACTTACTTTATTCAAAACATTGAATAAAGACAACATAGAAAATGTGAAGGCTCAAACAGAAGTCTGTGTGCCAAATTCCATCACCATTATTGGATTTTTGTGCTGATGATGAGGAGGAACCTGATGGCAATTCAGAGAAGAAGATATTTTGAAAAACATGATGGTGGCAGACAGGTTGGGAAGCTGGAAAATGAGCTGATGTGTGAAAAAATCATCTCTCTGAAGGAGTCATAAAATGCTTTATAGAACAGAGCTTTCCTTATCAACATATTTCTGATTCAGTCTAATATACTTATGGTTCAATCAGAAATGCATAAATGCTGCAATTTGTAGTCATATTCACAGACAATGCCACCCAAACTAACTAATGGAGAACTGAGACCACAGAGATACCCCTTCCCCTGCATTGCTCACAGGGTGAAATGGAGGTTGGAGTTCAATGGCTACAGGCATAAGGCACCATAGCCACCAAACCCCTCTATGGCTCCACTTCTGTGGGGTGCCTGCAGACCTTAGGATAAGCTTGGCTACATAAAGCTTCCCCTTCCATGCTGAGAAAAAGGTGAGAGCACTTTCTTTCTAACGGCACAGATAACGCTGGGTTTCTGTTGCTATAGAATGGGTGAGGAAACTGGCTGGTTAGGCAAGCTGCTCCAAAAAGACAGCAGGAGGGGGAAAGATGACAAAAGCAGAAGGCTCAGGACTTCAGAAAAAAGAGTAGAGGTGTAACGTTCTGTAAGTGCAGACATTCAAAGAAATCTGTGTTTCTGTTTGCTCTCTGGACTTCTATGCAGCCACTGCTTGAATATGACACATATGGAAAGAGTAAAGAAAATGATCAAGCACTGGGTTCACAAAGGGGTTTAGTGTAACCAGGTTGGCACTGGTTGACACCGAGCAGAAGACTATCCAGAAAGGCAGAGCTTAACATGGAGGGTCTGATTTAGCTGGCAGGCTGCACTGCCCCATCAAAGCATCATTCTTCCAAATGGCCAGGTAGCGGTCATTTTACCTTCTCTAAAACAGGCAAATTTTCCTGAATGGACAAAGAGGATGCAAAACTGTTGAAGGAATAAGCATGGGAAGAAGTGTGAAGGGGAAAGCTGTTCGTTAGGAACCACACATCCTTTCAGGTTGAGGTATCCTGTCTGCATCCAATTCTCACAGGAGGTGCAGCTAGGATTTTCACATTTCATCAGTCTTAATACAAGCAGCTATGAGCATACCATTAATGAACTTGTACCAGCTTCACTCCTAGCAATGAGTAAGTGCTTCAAGGGTTACTTTCCCCTGAAAAATATGGACAGCTCACTTTTACTTAGGGCAGAAGCTGAGATTAGCACCAATGATTATGCGATACTGTAGATAAGGACTGTTAAATGGTGTCTTTGCCCCAGACTGACTTACTTTATTTCTGTACCTAGCTCATTTTTAGCCATCCATTTATATCTGACTATTAAAATTAATAAAAATACTGTGGCCTCACAAGTCCATTCCCTAAAAGGCTTCTGCAGTTATTTTCAGCAAGTTAAGGCAGATACATAACCAGCCAGGGTTCTCCACAGGATTCCAGCTGTAGAAGTACTCTGTGCTGTAATTCATCATACTAAGCCAACACATAAAGCTGAACACATGTGGAACAAGCTATAACCATAATGGGCTTGTATGCAGTATCCTTCTGAACAGCCACTGGCTGCTCTACTGTAGCAGCACAAATCTAGCAACAGAAAAGGGAAAAGATCAAAAATCTTTTAAAAATCCATTTTTAGCTCTAGGTTTATTTTATCACTCATTACTTTATACAACATCTGTGAGACACCCTATTGGATATATTGATTCAAAACATTTTGTTAGATATTAAAAAGTCAGTAAAAGTATAGTATGAGATGGTTCAGCCACAGCCATATAGGATTGTTATTGAAACTTGGAAAACAGATTTGCAATGCAAGGAGTCAAGTCAAAGTAGTACGATGTGGCTTCACTTCCAGATGTTGTTTCATGTCATCTACCCTTCATCTTGCTACCCTTACAACTCATTCTCCAAAGGCCCTTTATGGATATGCAACACTACAGTGTTGGAATGCAAGGATACAGGCTCTTTGGGAAGGACAGGCAGGGGAGACAAGGAGAGCACAGCAAGCTCACTACCATGGACTTCAGGAGAGCAGACTTTGGCCTCTTCAGGGACTCGCTTGGTAGAGTACCGTGAGATGAAGTCCTGGAGGGAAGGGGAGAGGAATCGCAGAAAGCTGGTTAATATTTGAGGATCACCTTCTCCAAGCCCAGGAGCAATCCAGCCCAACTAAGAGGAAGGCAAGCAAAAAAGCCAGGAGGCCTGCATGAATGGACAAAGACCTCCTGAACAAACTCAAACACAAAAAGAAAGCCTACAGAAGGTGGAAGCAAGGTCAGGTATCCTGATACGAATACGGAGAAATTGTCTGAGCAGCCAGGGATCAGGTCCAGAAAGCTAAAGTTCTGATAGAATTACATCTGGCCAGGGATATCTAGGGTAACAATAAAAGCTTCTGTAGGTATGTTGGTGACAAAAGAAAGACTAAGAAAAATGTGGGCCGTCTCTGTAAGGAAACAGGGGACCTGGTTACCCGGGATATGGAGAAGGATGAGGTACTCAATGGCTTTTTTGCCTCAGTCTTCTCTGGCAAGTGCTCAAGCCACACAGCCCAAGGCACAGAAGGAAAAGACAGGGACTGGCAGGATGAAGAACCCACGGCAGAGGTAGATCAGGTTTGAGACCATCTAAGGAACCTGAAGTTGCACAAGTCCATGGGACCTGATGAGATGCATCCACAGGTCCTGAGGCAGATGAAGTTGCTAAGCCACTGTCCATCATAAGTAAGAAATCATGGCAGTGTGGAGAAGTTTCCACCAGCTGGAAAAGGGGAAACATCACCTCCATTTATGAAAAGGGAAAAAAGGAAGATGCAGGGACCTCTGTGCCCAGGAAGATCATGGAGCAGGTCCTCCTGGAAACTATGCTAAGGCACATGAAAAATAAGGAGGTGATTGGTGACAGCCAGCATGGCTTCAGTAAGGCCAAACCATACCTGACAGATTTAGTGGCCTTCTATGACAGGGTTACAGTGCTGGTAGATAAGGGAAGAGGAAATCACGTAATCTATCTCTGCTTGTGCAAAGCATTTGACACTGTCCCACCCAATATCTTTGTCTCCAAATTTGAGAGATAGAATTATATGTTGCAGGGTAAATGGATTGAGGTGAAGGTTGGTTAATGAGAAGTTCAACATGAGCCGGCAATGTGCGCTTGCACCCCAGAAAGCCAACTGTTTCCTAGGCTGCATCAAAAGAAGCATGGCCTGCAGGTCCAGGGAGGTGATTTTACCCCTTTACTTCATTCTCCTGAGACCCCACCTGGAGTACTCTGTCCAGTTCTGGAGCCCCAAACACAAGAAGAACGTGGAGCTGTTGGAGTAAGAACAGAGGAGCGCCACAAAGATGATCAGAGGGCTGGGGCACCTCTCCTACGAGGACAGGCTGAGAGAGATGGGGCTGTTCAGTCTGGAGAAGAGAAGGCTCCGGGGAGAACTTAAAGCAGCCTTCCAATACCTGAAGAGGGCCTACAGGAAAGCTTGGGAGGGAATTTTCACAAGGGTGTGTAGTGATAGGACGAGGTGTAACAGTTTTAAGCTGGAAGAGGGTAGATTTACATTAGGCATTAGGGAAGAATTCTTGACTGTGAGAGTGGTGAGAGATTGGAAGAGGTTGCCCAGAGAGGTTATGGATGCCCTCTCCCTGGAAGTGTTCAAAACCAGGTTGGATGGGGCTCTGACTAACCTGGTCTACTGGGAGGTGTCCCTGCCCATGGCTGGGGGATTGGAACTAGATGATCTTTAAAGTCCCTTCCAGGCCAAACCATCCTATCATTTTATGAAAAAATTCAGACTATAACCCTGACTCCTACGCATGCATATAGGAAACTGAAAAAGGTTATTGCACACCGGAAGCCATTGTCACCTGTAGGAGTGAAAGCTTCAGGCAGAAGGTTAATGTTTCTGTGCTGGCTGTGCAATCAGCAGAGAGAGAAAGGACAACTACACCTTTGAAGTAGTCAGAGCACCAAAGTGACACTTCTGCCCTGAGTCCCTCTCTGGAGGCATTAATTTGTCTCCATTAGCAATACAGGAAGCCCAGAGAAACAAACCTCTTAACTGCTACAGCTCCATTACCTAGTTAGAAGGTAAGTGATATGAATATACTCTCTCTTCCTTCTGCTCCCTCCACGTTTTTCATTATCAGCATGTTGAAACATCAAGGCAGGTTAAAGGACTCAGAAAAAGCTACACAAATGTGTAGGCAGCAAAGATGCTCAGTACTCAAATTTATGGTTTTAAGATTAAATTAATCTTTCTAGGATTTAATCCCCCATGCTTCACAGCATAATCTAACTACATAGTGATCACTAAGTGCAAACATTTCCTAGGCCAATATATAGCATAATTGTTCTGCAAGGTTACTTTTGCCTTCGCCTAAAATAACTGGTATTAGTGTACACAAGAGATGGACACAGGACAAGGACATCTGGACTGTTTCAGTATGGCAATCTTTATCCTGATGATTAATGGGTGACTGTTAGGTTATGATAACCAAGTGTACAACAGCAACACATATTTTTCTGTGCATGTGGCAGTGTTCAAAATGTACTCAAACAAGAACACTGCTTAGCCTTGACCTAGCCAGGTATCAGATGAACTGTACCTTGGTCAACAAGTGCCTCCTTTGAAATACCATACAGTCAATCCCCCATGCTGCAAGCACTTACTTGTACATAGGCTGGATTTTACTCATTCATTTCACTGACCAAAAAGGGGTTACTCGCACTGTAAGGATAAGAGGCCCGGAGTCCAACGACACAGCCTAGCATTACCACAAGTAAGTAATATCTCATACAGAGCATAGTTATATCAGACCTTGTCTCAGTATGTATAGGGAATAGAGAATGTGTTGTGTCACTCTGGCTTTGTGCTCCTGCTATGCGATTATAAAAGTGAAGGCATCAGAAAATCACAGAGGGGACTCTGGTGACTAACTCCAGAGTCAGGAGTACCTTAGGGTGCTCATTCATCATGAGACTCATTCACAGATAAACGGATGGGAAATGAGCTCATGTTCTCTTGTTTCTTTAAAGTGCACTTATCACAGAAAAGAAATGAGAGATTTTTAGTTTATGAAAGTAGAGGCAACTTCTGGGAGTCCAGTTATGAATTGAATTTTTTCTCTCTGTTAAAGAAATATTAGGATAATACAGGGAAAAAGATTTTTTTTTTGTACTGCCAACAGGTTGTTGCTGCTATTCAGTGCTTTTCATCCAAAGCTCTCAAATACATTTCACCCTGGAGATAGTACATGTTATTACAAGAGATGTGTGAAAAAAAAAATAGAAAACTTAAAAATAAAATAAGTTCAAGCCATGCAGTTTTCAAGTCTATCCACTTCCCTCTATAGGTTTCAAAGAAATATTAAACCATACATATATTAAGATGGGACCTTTGCATCAAAGGTACTGATAATCCAAAAGAAAAAATAATTCAGATGTTGATTTTTATTTAATAAAGAAAACTTTGCATGAAATAATAGCAAAATAAAATTTTTGATTGTACAAGAAGTTTTTGAATGACCAAAGAAGAGACTTTCCCTTCCTGATGCAAAACATATTTTCCAGGTAGATGGGCCTAGGAAGTGATGGGGAAGTGGACAAAACAATAGATGGAAAGTTGGCTGGATCATTGGGCTCAGTGTATGGTACAAAGCAATAAGAAGTCCAGTTGCAGTCAGTTACCAGTGGTGGTGTTCTGGGATTAATGCAAACCCCAGTATTATGCAGTGTCTTTATTAAAGGCACTGGCTGATGAGACAGGCTCCACTCTCAGCAAGTTTACGGACAATGTAAAACTGGTCAATCCATGAAGGACAGGATTGCTATCCAAAGGGATATAGGGATGGAAAAATGGGTTTACGGGAATTTCATTAAGATGACGAAAAGCAAATGTGAAGTCCTTCAATTGGGGAGATATAATCCCATGGGTGCTGTGTCGAGTTTTGAGCTCCACAGTACAAGAAGGTCACTTGGCCACAGACTTCAGCAAGTCCATCAGAGGACCAGCAAGGTGGCTGAAGGCTGGAGCCCACAGTGTGCATGAAGAGGCTAGGAGATCTGGACCTTGTTCAGCCTGAAGAATGGAACTCTGGGAAGACTTTATTGTTATGTAAAACAATGTTACAAGTTGGGGTAGACAAGACTAAACCAGCCTCTTCTCAGAGGTGCACAAAGGAAGGTTCATGGAGTCATCGAATCAGAATAGTATGGAAGGGTTGGAAGGGACCTTTAAAGATAATCTAGTCCAACCACCTTCTGCCATGGGCAGGAACATGGTTCACTTCATCAGGTTGCTCAAAGCCCCATCCAACCTGATCTTGAACACTACCAATGATGGGTGTGGGGAACGGACTATTTTTCCTTCTCCCCCCACATAAGATGGAATGCCTTTCAAGCCAGCGAAGTGCCTTTTGCTGATTTAGCCAAGGACAAACTGAAACAGACTTGGCAGAAATACAGATAGCAGGCTGCCTCTGAAAGACTGAGCAATTACCCACAAGTTAAAGGAGGTGGGCTGTGCCAGTGAACCAGAGAACTTTCTTTTGTCTGCTGGACTCGGTGATTGGCACACGCACACACACACGCACACACACACACAGCCCCGCACTGGGCTCTACTCCTACCCTTCTCCTCCATTAATCCTACACCTCTTCCGCAGGGAGTGCACTTACTAATACCATAGAACCCTGACTTCCTTCCTGATATATGCCTAGATTACCTTCCCTGAGCCTGTTAGTTCAACATTGGTCTCGGTAACAATTAGTGAGCGTGGTGAGGGAGCATTCCAATCTACACTCTGAGATCCGGTCCCACAGCGGCCGCATGTGCGGTCTCATTCACAAACCTCTCCATTGGGGGGGGGGGGGCGGAAAGTCATGGAAGCATCCTGACAGCTGGTGGCTTTTGATATCGGCTCGCGACAATGGGGCATCCAGAACTACTCTGGGCAGAGTGAAAGGTAACAGACATAAGGTGGAACATGAGAAATTCCAGTTTAGTGTAAGGGCAAAAAAAATGAAACCACCAAAAGGGTGGTTAAACACTGGATCACGTTGCATTGAGGCATTGTGGAATTTCCATCCTTGGAGATGTTCAAAACCTGACTAGGCATAGCCCTGTGCACATGAACTGACTGGGAGCCCTTTGAGTAAGCATTTGGGATAGATGACCTCTGGTCCAACATAAGTTATTCTTTGCTACTGTGAGGACCTCCACTCCTAGTATAAAGAATATTTAAAAATCAAACCATATCTGGTCCTGAACATCCATAAACCAGCAAATTAAGATAAATAAAGCAGTATTTTTTTATTTTTTTATTTTTTTTTTAAGTAGAGAAAAAACAAGCATATAGACTTTGAAAGTCCTTTCTGAGAAGCAGTATGAGTCAGTGACAGGTATTTGTTCTTCAGCAAATTTTTATTTTGTTCTCAATTCTCAGACCTGGAGTCATCTCACCTAATTGAATCAACTGTTTTCTCTCTTATCATCAATGAGGGAGAGAGATGAAACACCAGACTTTAGATGGACTACATCATTATTTAACAGTGTTTCTATTCAACTGACAGTAAAAGGGACCTTAGAAGCACTATATTTCCAACCTTGGTTACACTTAGGCAATGCAAAGGACTTAACAAGGCCATACATTTGAGCAACTTCTCATGGAGTAGTAGTCATCTCATTTCCAATGCAACATTTTTAAAAGACATTAATGTTCCAATATAGGGATATTCTCACCTGTTTTTCACATGGGAAAGGCCTTCTGATGAGACTGGAGAGATCCTACAGAATGGTACCTGTGCTGGTGACAGAAAGAAATGAAACAGAGAACAGAACCAGGCATTGCTACCTCAGCTGCAGTATGTACTCTTTTTAGCTCTGATGGATAAGAACAGTTGCCAGCCTAGATGTCAATCAAAATGATAGCATCAGCAAAATGCTATTGCCAGGATGAATTAGCTCGTATAGTAAGAAAATGTAAGGACTCAAAGAAAGATCAGCAGCTTCACTTGGATTGTATTTCACAAAAATTTCATTATGAGAAATGTTTTTGCAGGTGCTTGAAGCCATCAAGTTTGAGGATCCTGAAGGCAGAATGGAGGATGATGGCAGTTTAAGCAAGCTCTTCAGTTAGGTGCTTCTCTTCTGTTTCAAGAAGCCAACTGACATTCATTGTCACCAGACAGAAGGAAGTATCATAAATTATACATTCACAGACTTCAAAAAATTCTGAGGGGGAAAAAAAAAAAAAAAGTAAATGGCTGGCTGATAAAACAGTTTGAAGCTCCAAACCCAACTCTTCAAAGGCATCTGCACATTAATTTGCTGCACTGAGCTGGAATAAACAACAACCTTTCTGATAAAAGCCACTTCTTGTTCTTGTAGGTTCATTTCTGCTTTTTGAACATGTTGAAAAAAGGGACACGACAAGTTGTGCAATAGTGAAGGTGGAATGAGGATCCATCCTCTTCAGTGGAACTATATGGACTTTCACCAACTGAGGCAGAGGTACCAATTGTCTTGGCAAAGGAGAGCAGTCACTCCACCTATGGCTTTTAGTTAGTTAATTTAGAGCTTCAGATGAAGTAATCCCTTTGTGTGGAGTACAGAATTCCAACCTAATTTAGATACCTGAAGTTAGACATAGTGAATCTACATTGTCTCCTTGTAGTTGAGTGTTGCAAATCATTCAGCAGGAGTGAGTACTAATGAGAACTTTCTGAAGCCAAGCAGAGGCCAGTCCTCTAGACCGTGTCCAAATCAGTTTTTGGTGATTCTGACCAAAAAACACTTTTGGAGAGTCACACAAGCAGAGGAATCCAGCTTCCAGCCCCTTCTCCAAACAAGGGAACTCCCAGAAATCCTGCATTATTCAAACTGGGAAGGTGAAATCTCTGTCATATCTCTGTCCATGTAGAAACAAGAGCACCACACAGAAGTGTGCTAGCTGGGGAATAAAAGATCAATCATAATTGAGTGACACAAAGCTGGAAGCATAAAAATATTTTGCATATAGTATATGGAAGGAGAAACATTGTTTTCCCAGGATCACTTCCCCACAAGTAAAAAGTAATTAAAGAAATACTACAATATTGCATTTCCACTGTTTCCCTCCTTCCCTCTCCCTTAAAAATCCAATCCTGGATGTAGGAATAATAACCATATTGTTTAGCTTTGTTTCTTAGGACACAGGATATTAATTGGCATGCAAATAAAGAGAATTGCTTGGAAGAAATCATCCTGAAAGATCAAATTATTGTTATTTTGTTAATTTATTTTTATATAAGAGGGTTCTTAATTATGGGGTTTTTTTTTCCTTGCAGGACAGTTTCCTAAAGGCTGCCATATGACCCAGAGTTATGTAGCAGCTGTTCTAAAATAGAGTATGGCAACCTCTTTCAGGCTGAAGAAACCAATCATAGTTTGTGTCAGCTAAACCCTTTTGGGTTTCCATGTGTAAGCAGCTGGGTACAGGAAACTGCTGACTGCTAAAAGGTCCATTCAGCTTCTGTTTAGGTTTATATGCACTCACCCACATTGCAGCACTTGAACAGTATGCATTTCCTGATTCAAATAGGAAGGTGTAGGGGTGATACGATTCTTTGTGAACTAGAAGGAAACAGGGAGAGTGCAAAGAGTACAGATCAGAATGCAACTCTAGCCCTGTTTCTTAGGAACCAAAAAAGAAAGGCAAATATGATAGGAAAATCAGGTGGGCACAGCTTTTAAGAGCCATAATTTTAAGTTCTATGTCCTCCTCACATAACTTACAGTGACTCAGGTCACAGTCGCAGCTAGGGGAAGTTACTCAGAATGAAACCAATTTTCCATTTCGCCTCTGAAATTAAAATGAAAAATAAGGAATGATTAAAAGATCGAACAACTCTCCAGAAAAGGCAAATCTAATAAAGTGGGGAATTGTGACTCCTAAAAAAAAAAAAAAGGTAAGAATATGAATTATGTGATGAGTATGGGCATAATTATGCTAATGGCACAAGCCATGTTACTCTGGAAGTAATTATGCTAAGCCTCTGAGCATGCCCTATACAAATTAGTGGTTTCCTTAAACCTGAACAGTCTGAAACAAAAATAGCTGTCTTGCAGTGAGAAAAATAGAGAAGTATGGGGAAGGGGAGGGCAAGGTCATAGCCCTCTACCCAATCTAATATGCATATAAACATTTCAAAGCTATCGTGTATACCCTGTGCTAGGTGACAAACCCTATTTTAACAAAGTGGAGTATAGGAATGTAATCAAATCCCCAGTCTAGAGGTAATTTCAGATCATTATTTAGAGCTTGCTTTAGAAAAGCAGAGAGAAAAAACCAAAAACCATCTCAAATTTAATTCAGTAGAAGCCCTAAGGATCAGATTCTGGCTCAAGATATAGGTCTTGCTACTATCCAACAAATATTGTTGCAAAGGAATTACTTCTCCCCTAGAAAAGGAAGGCCACAATCTGCTCCAACCTTGCAATGTGAGTTACACACCACCTCCTCTGCATCAGCTCGGTTGTTAAGACTTGATAACTTCCTACTCACTGCTGTCCCTTCCCCCTCACAGTGAGGCAGGAAGCTCCTGCTTTCTTCTATAGAGTGAACCTAAGAAATATCTAAGGAGGGTATACAACAGCATGGGGAATTTTTTATCTTATTTAGACATGACCTTGACCTACATAAAGGGTTTAAGATTGTTGTCTTTACCTATATTCTCAAGAAGTGTAAAGGAACTCTACAGAGATGGTGATTATTTTCTTTAAGAACAGAAGGATCAAAGAAATCTCAAATGAAACTTGAATTAAAACACCAGGTTTGCTCAGCACTTCAAATTGCAACACTGACTATAACTGGAGTGATGTCAAGAGCAGAGCTGTGTTTATTTTGCACAGGCATGTTACAAGGGAAAGCAGAATCACTGAGCAGACAGTGCCACAAAACGCCGTGCACCTCTGCCAGCAGCTGCTTTGGGGTACGGAGAGTCAGACTGATGCTCTGGCAGACAGGGAGATTCAGTGATGCCACTAAGGCACTGCTGTTGTGTGGAAGAACAGACCTCCTGGAAGGGTACCCAGCAGCATCTGTGAAGCCCAGAGAAAAGGACGCTGCTTGTTCCTCACCTCCCTTCCATTACTTTTCTACCTGAAAACAGCTCATAGAATCCGAATCCCCCACCCAGGATTTTCTTCAGTTGAAGGGAAATAGCTGTCGCGGGCAGATTCATTTATCTTGCTTACTTCAAGTAACATTGTATTTTACTGAGTGGCATCAAAATAGCCCAGGAAGACCCACTCTTCAAATAATGTGATATTGAATCATACAGGTGAAGTTTTTTCCTCCAAGTATATTGAAGCTCTCTTGCAGCTCCTTGACATCTTGTAAGAGTCACAGGAGACTTTTCCACAGCACTCAAGGTCCCTACTATTTTGAAAATATTATTTAAAAATACTTTAAAAAAAAGCTAAAGGGGAAGAATTGTCAGAAAGCCAATGAAAATAGTAATCCTCAGTAAGTGATTTGGGAAGGGAAGGGAAGGGAAGGGAAGGGAAGGGAAGGGAAGGGAAGGGAAGGGAAGGGAAGGGAAGGGAAGGGAAGGGAAGGGAAGGAAGGGAAGGGAAGGGAAGGGAAGGAAGGGAAGGGAAGGGAGGAAAAGAGAAAAGAGAAAAGAGGAAAAGAGAAAGAGAGAAAGAGAAAAGAGAAGAAGAGAAGAGGAAAAGAGAAAAGAAAGAGAAAAGAGGGAAAAGAGAAAAGAGAAAAGAGAAAAGAAGAAAGGGATAGGAATCTTGGACCAATCAAAACCAATTTTCTGTATTACAGTCAAAACAAATTTTGATATGGAGTTGTTTTATTTGTTTTCAAATCTTCTTGCTTGGCAGGAAAATATTTTAAGCCATTTTTCTTTATCAAAGAAAGATGTTTTACGTCTCTTTTCTTCAGACTCAAAAATGGTTACATTCAAGCAAAGTTAAAAAAAAAATCACAGAACAAAAAATTTAGGGAATGACAAGTAGAGAACTTTTTCAGCTATGACAGAATAAGTTTCTAAAAGTCATGGAAGCTGAACTGAAATAATTTCAGCAATCTCTGCTGCTCCTGCTCTCCTGCCTGTGTGAGAGAGAACTGGATGAAAATATCTAGAACTTGAGAGCTCTTCTGTTCAGGAGGCAGCAATTCCAAATTAAATTCCGACCTTCACCAGAACAACATGACTAGTATAGATGCCCTACATGAAGCTGAACAAGCCTTAAGTGTGAGTCACAAGCAGGAGGAGTTAGGACAAGTAATTAATTATCTGTATCTGATCACTGAAATTTTGGACTAATCTAATCTCTGTGATCACTACAGCTTATGAAGAACAAGGTGTCACCCTACAAATTT
Source organism: Hemiprocne comata (assembly GCA_020745705.1). Classification (NCBI taxonomy): domain Eukaryota; kingdom Metazoa; phylum Chordata; class Aves; order Apodiformes; family Apodidae; genus Hemiprocne; species Hemiprocne comata. Next base: position 76,790,387 of record CM036587.1, on the reverse strand, counting down.
ACAGTTGTGGTTCCCAAAATCGGATCAGTGAGAAAGGGTGGTCTCTGAAGCTTTCTTCTGTGAAACACAGAGTGATGCTCTGGCCTGTTTGCTACTACCCATAAATTGTGCAAAAGCACATACACATCTTCCCAACACATCTTTTCCAAGTTGTTAATACTATCTGTTCATACATGCGAGAAGTGCAAGATGCAGGCAACTGTAAATAGCAGGGCAGAGGTGTCAGTGAGATACTGTCTTCATAGAGTTGTGACCTGTGACTGTAGTTTATATGAGATGGCTCAGTGCCCTGTCAAGCTAAGTCTCAGCTTGACAAGGTGCTGAGCCATCTCATATAAACTATAGTATTACCTAAAAAGTTTGGACCAGATGATCCTTGAGGTCCCTTCCAACCTGGCATTCTATGATTCTATGATTCTATGATACTGTCTTCATAGAGTTGTGACCTGTGAAGTTTCGGTATGAAGAACATGCCTAACTCCACTACCCTTAATAATCCCATCTGAATTGTGAGAGGTGGTGGAAGGCACTTTTCACTATTAAAACAAGGGAGGGGAAAGATACAGGGTTGTACAAAGATCAACTCATTAGCTCCTAAACAGCTCTTGCCACATCTCTTCTTGAGCCAACAGAGTGCTGTGCTGACTTTCCCTGCTACTTCTGCTGCATATAGTGTAGTCTATTGTATTAAATGTGATTTTTAGAGGTTTGCTTTTGTGTCTTACTGTCAGCACTGCACACACACTTTGGTTTTTACAGAAAGCACTTTTATTTTCTTGGATCTGCAGCACTATTGAGTGAGTCTTTACTGAAATTGTTTTTGCTTTGCTCTCTTTTATCTTTTAATGGCATTTCCCACCAAATTGACTTGCAGATGCTAATACTTTGACAACTAAAGAAGCAGGTATGTCTGAGTTGTCATTTTGCAGTTTTTCCAGAGGCAAAAAAGAATGCTCCCCCACCAATGTATTTGCCTAGCTACCTGCATTTTAAAAGCTTTTTTAAATACCTTTATGGTCATAAAGTTCTTAAGCGTTTGGGAAGTTTCATGAGGGTGTAGCCATGCAATTCATATAGTATCTAATAGAAATCATGTGGTTAATTCCCCATGCAAACATTTTACTTTTTTTTTTCTTATAGCTGGACAATCTGTATTTGCTGAAATGTGGCCAAAGTTCTCTGTTAAACATCAGTAGGGACATTATGAAATCTCTTTGCACAGTAACTCACTTTTAGAGAACTGAGCCCACATTGCTTTTATCTTTCCTAATATATTAGGCCTGATATGTTATGTCAAGCATTTTAACCTTTACCTTCCATCAAAAGATAAATGACAGCTGTCTCTGAATTAATGGAACATGAGAGCAGATCACTACTCTGCTCCCTGCACCCTATGAAATGTTTAAGTATGCACTCAGTTGACCTGACCTTGCTACTTCCACTTCTCCAATTTGTTTTGTGGTGATTGAGAAAGGTGAAGGAAGAGTTCAGCAACCATGCATGATTTTTCTGTCAAACACCAGTGTGCCATCCATCAGGAATTGTCTCTGTCCCTCTAAAAGCAACAATAAAGACAGGTCCTGTCCAAAAAAAGAAAAAAAAAAAAAAAAAAAAGAAAGAAAACAAAAAGTAGTGAGCCTCTCAGAACTTCATGGGATTAACTTTGATTCTTACTCTTCCCATGTTATATTCCATAATATTTTTCCTAAAAATCTTCCTGTGAGATGCTGTGACCTCAATTTTGTTATTCTGGCTAAACCGGAAGACATTTCATTGCATACAGTATAAAACCACACTCCACCTCACCCCACCCAATCCCCAAAACAGAAAAAAGGAGATTAGAAATTACCATCTGGAAGTGTTTCTGAAATAACAGACTGAAATTATATCACTCTAGATTTTGTGTTGCTAACCTGATTCTTGAATATGCAGCAAATAAGAACGTTGAACCAGTGACTACATAGGTTCTATGTATAATAAATACTGTGGATATATAGATGTGTGTGTGTATATATATATATGTCATAAATATATATTCATGTGGGTCTGTATAGTACTACAAAAAAAGCCAACTACTTGTATTATTTATATAGGTTCAAAAATAAAGTTGGGAAGAAACCCAGCTCAACAGCAAGACTTGGAGGATTAAACGAGGACTTGTGTCCCAATGTTAAAATAATTACTATGAGGGTCTTAACTAGGACAAACAGGATATCAGTAAGCTGTGGTCCAGATGACAGTATATCCTTTCCAGTACAGTGGAAAGGATCATCCCAGAGGATGAGTCTTTGGGAATACTGGACACAAAGTTGCACTGCGATACCTGCTTACACTGATTGTGATGGACAGCTGAGTACAGCAGGATTTGGCAACAGAAAGAAGGATGAGAAAAGTGAGTATTTCAAGACATTCATAAATACTCTTTAAGCACTAACCTCTGCCTCCCAAGCAGGATGAAGGCAATGGGCTAACCTCAGCCTCACATTTTTTAAAAGGTCAGTCATCCAATTGCTCACACAAAAAATGTCACAGTGCTTATGTTCCTAATTTTAACACACAGTTGCTACCATGGATTTCCAAAGTAGTCATTTATCTGTTTGACTGACTGGATATCACATTATTTTACATCAGTTATATCCTAGCCAAGACAACTGAGATAAAGCAAAATAGATGCATAAAAGATAGGAGAACCAGATGTGTAAACTGATTTTCTGAGAAAAAGGTACCTAGCTTACAGTCTCTGAGATTATAATATGGATGCTAAAACAGGTATGAATTTTTTTATGTACCTTTCTGTACATAAGTTTTTAAACAGTACTCTAGACATCTTTTTTCATTTCAGATTCCAGGCAGAGTAAAACTGTGTCATGAGGCCGAAATTAGAATAAAAAGAGAATTTCAGTTTTCAGTGATCTGAACTTGACATTTTCATAAACTTCTCTTATGGTCCGTAAACAAAATAAGAACAGAATAAATGTCTGCTACTTTTATAGCCAGTCTCAGAGGCTGAATACAGAAGGATGACATTTGGCCTCATCAGAATAAGAAATTGGCTCTGTTTGTGCCTCTAGTTCTTGTGCTCACTTGTACGCATCTCCTGAGTATTCCAAGAGTACTTCTGAACTGTAGAGAATGCAGAGAACTGGTTTTTTTTTCATCTCTATGTGCAATCTTTTTGCTTTTTCTTTGACCATCTGAATGCAAAACAATATGCATTATTTTTATCCATTAAAGTATGTCATGGCTGTTTATGTGTAGATATTCTTCTGTGAGTAGACTGTACTAGCCAAAACAGAAATATATCACTGAAAATGCTTAAACAGACACTTCAGACACATGCCTGATTACATATTGGAACTTTTCAAGTTCTCTGTATGACTTTAGCATTATAACAATTAGTTCACATGACTTATGGAACTGGTAACTTCAGCAAGGGTGCAAACAGCTGCGGCTTTGTCAGTTCTAATGAAGCTAAACTCAAGACCAGATTCACATACTAGGTTCAAATGTGACCTACTGCTGTGGTATGTTACTTTTATGAATACTAGGTGCTGTGCTACCCAAATCACACTAACAGTAGAAAAACAAAGCAACAGTACAATAGTTAAAAGAAGAAAGGTGCAGAGACAAATTATAAACTGCTTTGCTCCTCAGTAGCACTAAACGGAGCTAAAAATTTGTAGCCTGTTTTTATGTATTTGTAGCCTAAAGGGTACTACAGCATTTCCTAAACAGTAGGCGTACAACACACTGCAATGACATTGGTGGGGAATAGTGGCCAAACCTCAGCTTTATGCTATAAGCAGAAACCTCATTTTTTATTAATATATAATGAAAATGGGAGTTTCCATACCAAATCAAAGGAATTGTGTCATTGTGACATGCCATGGGAAAGAGACAAAAGCCCACCCTACAGCACAGGGACCAGCAGATGTCAATACAATTTGAAAGAAGTAAAGCAGCTGACTACAACCAGTGTTGTCTTTTTCAGGAATGAGAGGAATGAATGAAATTTAGACCCAAATTCATAGTTTGTGCATGTAAATGGACAGCTTTATATAAGTCTACATTTGAGATTTTTCTAGTCCTTATCCTTTCCAGGAATGAGTCACTAGTTTTTAAATCTTTGCCAACATATCATTAAAAAAAGCATGCAGTAATAGTTTATTTATGCACTGTTCTTCCCTCTAGAGTTACAAATGTTGAGGACATGGTGTAACTGATTTTTTCTTTGAATTGAAATTGAAAAATTATGTCAGATACTGAACTGACATTCTCTAGATGAGGATGTACACCCAGGCCTTTTAGACACGTTCCATAGCGCTGGCTTCCTGCAAGGTCTCTGCAAGAGGGCATACCTCTGATCCGAAGATGACTTTTGGGAGGAGGAAGGGTAGAGGAGAGAGAGCAGCTGTGTGTGTGCTTAGGCTATTGCTCCATGAGGCATCGATGTATCCATAGGTACAATTTTTGATAGTGTTTTGCTGGTGGTGGAGGTTTTTTGATCTTCATTTGGGTCAGACGTGACTCAGACATGGCTCAGACTGCTCATCACGGGCCAGATCACCAAAATAAGTTCATCTTTGCTAACGGTTGCATTGTAAGCCTTGTGCTATGCCATGTCTTTCTTAAAGAAGGAATAGTTTCTACTTTTATTAAATAAAGGAAAAAGTAAGTTGCTGGTAACAGTGACAATCCCAGAAACCTCTAGTACTAGAGTGCTTAAAATCATGAAGGGGGAAAAATTTGTATTTTTTGTATTCTCATAATTTTCAAGCCATGAGATCTTCAATTTAACTACAATAAAATGAAGCACTTAAAGAATGATGAGTTAAAAGAGGAGAGGCTATCTGGTTAGATAATTTGTCCATGATTCAGTTTTCCTCCCTTACTCTGGGTTCTGAGTAAGAACATCCTGTAGAACACTTCTTCCCTTGAGGTAAAACACCATAAACCAGGAGTGTTTTCACAGAGGAATTAGTCTATTGTAAGCCAGCAAGATGCCTTTGGAAGAAATACGAGAGTGAAATTTTGTGAAATGCTATCCTAATTGGCTTATTTGTTATTCTGCAATATTAAATAAAAACTTTATTCCATTTTGCTTTTTTCATCACATTCGAGTGAGTGATTTTTTTTATTTATTTTTTTTTACAGCCTTGCTCTGCTTCCTGTGATATTCTGACACTTTCTGACACTTGATTTGGCGATGCCAGTCAGCTACATTGCTTGATCTTTTGACACTGTGGCAGACTTCACAGTCGGCCAGCGTATTTCCTCTCCACAATCTGATAGCCCTTACTGCTGGACTCTGGTTCAGGAAGCTGTAGTTTGGGTCAGGGGGTCAAGATGTGTTACCTGTGGGGAAAAGGCAGGGTAGAGAACCAATGAAAAAGAGGTGACTCCAGCTTTTCCCGGCCTCCGTCACTGCAGGAAAATCTTCTGTACACTGCAATGCACCACTGCACTTTTGCATGCTCTGGCACAAACACCGGCAGACCAATGGGCAAGAGGGAGGAGTGCTTCTTGCACCCATTAAGGACTTAACAGTTCTAGTCAATTATACTCATTCTCATTTCAGTGACCACTGTTATTAGTGAGAATAAGAAGCATAGTGGGAGACTGGCAAGCAAAGCTTTTGCCCAAAGGGTCTCCAGCCATAAGAGCCAGCTGCTGGAGAGCACACCCTCACGTCAGCCACTGGGTCAGGGGAACTGGTGTGAGAAAGGAGTAGGCAAGGCGTTTCCTTACTAACAGGGGCTAACACTTCTTCATGGTAGCACTAGTGTTTTTGCAGTGTATAGCACCAACTAAGGAAACCTTTTGCCAGTGCAAAAGGAAGTAATAAAGCATCTGGGGAGTAAGAGGCTGAATGTTTTCCTCCAAGAAATGCTGTACGCATCCACAAGCTCAACCTATTTCTCTAGAAGGGACAACTGAGGGATAGAGTGCAGAAGTGCTCTTCAGAGTTATAGAAAATAACCTATACCAGAGCTAAAGAAAATACCCCTTGTGGAAGGGCAAAGGCAGCACAATAGGGAAGCCAGAATCCATCCAGTAGAAGCGGAGATAAATGTAGTGCACCACCACCTATTTTTCTGATGCAGACATTAAAGACAGATTGCCTGTTCTTGACACCCTAAACACTAGTTACAGGTTAGATTTCATCTCGGCACAGTGTATCATTGCTATTCAAGCAGCCACTGTAGGCATGAAATTACCTGAAAGCACATATCTACAAAGTGATTCTAATGCAGAGAGCTGCTGCCTAAGAGACTTATTATACTGTAATAATATAAATATGTAAACATTACACACTAGAAGTCTTATTGATCCTTGCTACCAAACATGACATCATTATTAATAAAATGTAATGGCAGAGTTATAAATATGCAAAATAATAGCATATTAACCTAAATAACACCAACAAATTGTACAGCTTAGCATAAAATTGAAAACCACTAACCAAACACTCTGTGGTTTGTTCATACTAGGAGCAGTCAGGAATCATGCATAATGCAACAGTGCAACTGCTAACACAGTCTCATGAAGATAATTTAAGCTAGAACTGGGACAAGCTCCAGGAAATCTGCCTAGAGAGTGAGTGCTGAGCTTTTCTTCTCTTTAAGTGAAAGAACTCTGAGTTTTTTGCTTGCTGTCCCAGGTAAGTCTTATGAGGCAAAGGATTATTTTAAAAGTTAAGGAAGAGTTAAACAGCTTATAAATATACAAACCTGGATAGATGTATTTAAAAACAAACAAACAAACAAACAAACACAAAAAACCCAAACAAACTCCCTTCCAAAAAACCCCAACAGACAAAAAGGACTAGATGAGTCCAGGCAGCTTGGAAAAAGGAAGGAAAAAAAAGAAGCAAGAATGAGGAAAAAAGAGAGGACAGTCTGTTACCAAATGTTAATCATTAAATAAAAACTATTACACTGCATAAAAGAGTCAGACAACCATAGAAAAGAAAGGTTAGATTATTAATTGTTTAAAGCTGGCATCATATTTTTTTCCTGTTAAATACTGAATATTTACAACCTATATACATAACAATATTAGTATAAAAGCAGTTCTTATAATAATTAGGAAGAGACACCACTAATGAGAGTGGAAAGCATGCTGCAGTTCAGGCAGAAATAAGAGGCTTATTGTAGAAATTATTTGTGGAGTTTTTTTGCCCTATATTATGCAAGAGGTCAGACTAGCTCCTCTGAATGGTCTCTTCTGGCCTCAGTCTACAAAAGTCGGGTATTTTAGCTGACAGAGGCTTTCCTTTCCTCACTCTTCATCCTTTCCCCATCCCCCCCCCCCCCCCCCCCCCCATTTTCTTTTGCATTGGGATGAAGTAATAAGCATTCCTAAATTCTTAAAAAGAAATAGATGGTATTAGTCCTGACAAGTGACAAGTGAGTCCAGGGCACCAGGGCAGCATGAAGAATCTGAATTCCTGGGTTGGGAAAGTGCTTACAGTGGGATTGTGCTGTCCCATATCCAGAGATCCCACCCGCTGCTGGAAGAAACTGCCATCATAGGCAGAACTGGCAAGAATGCCTCTATTTTCCCTGGCAAATTTAAGGGCCCAGAGAGTATATTTTATTTTAATTACTGTCTTTTTTTTCTGTTTCCAAAACATATTTGCTGAACTTTACATTTAATCAGAAATATGAAAGAAAGATTGAGTTGAGTTGAGTGCAATCAGCAGAGACACACACAAAAGACAAGCCAAAATACCTTGCAAATCACAATTCCTGTAATTTATTTCTAATTGGATTCACAGCAAATTCTTTAAAAAGTTTCTATTATTTGCTAACTGCAAATAACCTAGTAGGTCTTGAAAGGTACATAAACCTTTCACTGAAATTGGGCTAAATTTGGAGTTTGTAATGAAGTCCCAAACTAGAAGAGACTTGGAGGACTTCATAATAAAATAATAAAGATGAAAAGCTAATTAGCACTTTTCTTTAAACCACTGTGAAAACCTTCAGTAGGTAATCCTCATCCCCTTCCCTGTGATGTGTTTAAGTGTTGGTGAACCATCTGGAAAGCAAGTGTGTGTTTGTTCATTATCATTCCCTTAATGCCATGACTGTCTTAATTCCTGCTGTTCAGTATGATTTTATTTGTGTGCAGTGTTCGCAACTCTCACAATTTTATTGCAGTATTTGGAGCTTATGTTATATTCTCAACAACTAAATCTGTGGGTATCCCAGATTTTCTTAAGTATTTTTCCAATTTTAAGCACTTGGGAGGAGAGGACAAAAAAAAGAAGAAAACACACCCCACAGTCTTGGAGAACAAAAGATCCTCAAAATATTAGTAGTGCACAGAAAACCTTGTGGTTTCCTCGCATCACATTCAACACCTGAAGATTTGGGATTGTTCATAACATTCAGACAATATATACATTTTTTTATGCTAGTGCTCAACACCAAGCTCTGAGTTTACATACATACACACACATATGAAAGCTCAAGCTCACTCACCTTGCACACACTGCCTGCATGAGAAGGGTAGGCTGAGGAACTGGGACACACAGATGTGAAATGACTGAGCCTAAACTAGTGAGACTGGGGGCAAAGCGACACATAAAGCTCAATTGTGGTTCTGAAACCAAAGACCATCCTGAAAACATGCAGATTTTTTATAAGTTTGTTTTTTTGTTTGGGTTTTTTTTAATTATTTTTATTTTTTTTTTACAAAGGACGACTTTTATTTTCAGTTAGTATATTTATTTTTATACTTATACATTCAAGATATAAATATTGCTGCTTCCCACTATTTGAACATGGAGAGATCTTTTAGTTAAACATTAGTGGTAAATTCTATCACTTTGGCTTCTTCCCCAACTGGCATTTCAGAAATGAAGCTACTTTCAGAGAGAATTTCACAGGCAGCAGGTGATACCCTGAGCTGTAACAATGTTTGGTGGTTTTGGCTGATTCTCGTTCCTCCCAAAGTTCTTCTTAGTGGAAGTGGAGAAAAAAAAAGGATGAGCATATTACACCTCCTTAGTGTTCTTGTTTAGCTGTGGGTGTCTGAGGTTGGTGTGCAGCCTTTATTCACAATATCCCTACTCCATCTTTCCTTAAAGTTCACATCATTTGCATTGCTGGGAGTCTGGCACTGAATTCAACAGACCAGAATAGTCTTACAGAAGGGACCAGATCTGTGTATAAAAAAATAATAGTAGGAGTGAAGAAAGAAGAGTTCATATTTGTCCTCCATAAAAGAGGAACCAAGTGATATTCCATGACAGATTCAGAAATACACCATGAATATATAACAAAGTACAAAAATAACCTGTGGAACTTATTGCTAAAGGAGGTCACTGGAGATCAAGAATAAAATGAGATTCAGGGAGGGATTATACTTTCCCATAGATAATGAAAACTCTTGAAGTTCCAATAAGGTGATAAGCAGAACCTGGAGCATCTGTGAGCTTGGCACACCTCCCCCACCTCCAGCCACAACCCATGCACATGCCAGCTTTGCAGATGACTGCATTGCCTTTCAGCAGTCTAATTTGAAAGAGTCAATTAACATCAAATCTGTTGGCCCTGCTTGGGCTCCTACAACCTGCCATGCCCAAGGAGACCCCCAGAACACTCTCCTGCAGGGTGTGCCAGCTCAGGCTGTCACCTGTCAGTCTCATCCACAGGGTGGATGAGGTGGATCCACTTGGATCTGCCATCAGGAAGCAGGTGGAGTAATCACACACAGAGGATCTTGGAAGGTTAAGGACCTAAATACATGTAAGGACAAAAGCTGGTAGGAATCAAGGAGGAACTTCTCCAGAAGCAGGTATTTTTTTGCTTCACTGACTTTCTGAGTTTTCTCTAGGCAACCAGACCAGATGGACTGTCCATCAGACGTGGGACTGTCATCCTTGTGTTCCTAAATGCTGAAGTGACACATTTGACAGAAAAAGATGTAATACTCCCTCTATTAAATTATTCCATTTATTAGCTTTTGGGCTCTAATGTCCTTCTAAGTGCCAAGTATGGATGTGCTTTATGAGCATGGCATGTTTTTCTCCATGAGTTTACAGTATACTGAGAAGATCATACTGGCAACCTGTAGAGAGTTCAGTTTTTGCAGATAGGGACCAAGACGACTTCATCTTTTCTCCATCAGCCTTTCCACAAGATGTATCATAGCCTATTCATCATGCTTACCACATCTAAGACAGGGACTGCACACTACCTACAACATTTTAAAAGTAAGTTTGGTAAAATTGCTCATTTCCTCTAAATCACAGGCAATTGCCATCAAGCAACTCAGCACTGAGTGGTGAGATTTTATCTTGCAAAGAACAAAGATGGAACTCATTTTCCTCCTATTGGAATTTTTAAATACTGAAAACTAAGTTGAAAAGGATTAAAACTGTATGTCTGCCATCACAGCCAGTGCCCCCCACATAGGTAACCATATACAGACATATATATACACACGTGTGTATGTGTATATATGTCTGTATAAATATGTATAAGCTCATGACTATGATTCTCTTCTGTGCTTTGAACAAGAGCACATCTTTGAGAGGGCTGAACAGCTTTCATTAAAATGAGGATTTCAAGATTAGATGGTGCAGTATTGTGCTGCTTTGAAGCCCCCCAACAATGGAAGAAAAAATACTTTCATATATTATTCTGTTACAGAGTTTATCTTCTTGGATTTCAGAGCATAAAAGGAACAATTTGCAATAGGCACAGCTCCACTTCAGCATCTGATCAAACATGAATGCTGCAGATAGTTAGGGGTAATCTTGCTATTGATTTCAGCAGGAGTTTCAGTAATAATTCTTAGACACATTAAATCCTGCATTTTAAACACAGTCTTAATTCTCATTTTCATATTTGTTTCCTTCTCTTAACAAAGATTTTTTTTTCTATATATATTGTAAGATTAAAAAGAAAAAAAAAGAAGGCTTTTTCCCCTTAGTCTAACTATCCAGATTTCAGCAGGATCTGTGATGTCTGGGTCCAGCCTTACACACTGCTATAGCTGTGCAAATACAAGAGCCAGATGTGGCTGTTCAGCAAAGCTTATCTGTGTACAGTGGAGGAGTATATAACGAAACATCTGAGAAAAGAACTTACTCCGAGTGACAGAAATTTATTTCCTGTATATTTCCTGAAATAAATTATTGTTAAGGTAATGCATAAGTACTATGCATTTCCCTTGGAGTGATCATGACATTTGATTTTTTTTCACAAACACATTTTATAAAATTTGTCAAGAAGATGTTAGGCAAAATGTCAACCACAACTTGTGGTGAAGCATTTATTTTCTTTCTGCATTCAAATTTGTGAAGCCTCACTTCCAAAGAAGAAGAAAAAAAAAAAGCCCTAGCAATGTTTTACATGGCAACCTGGGCATGCTAAATACAGTGCAAAACCTTTCAAGCCTCTTGCAATAACAACATTGCTGTAAACAGACAGTCATTAGTGCTGTAATATATGTTTTGTGCACTAAAATATGCTCTAACTACATGGGACTTCCTTTCAGTAGAAAGGGAGTATCAACCTTTGTTTACAGTCTTTGAACCCAGCAAGGATCAAAAGAGATGATCCTTACTGCAGCAGGATCTGATGCAACAGGGCTGGTATCAAGAAGGGAAGGGTCTACATCTCTTCTGTTAATGGTTTCTGGAATGTGGTGAAAGGGATCCCAAAAAGAACATACTCCTTCCTCGACCTCTGCCACTGCATCGTGTAAGGGAAGAGAGAGTCGTCTGTCTTGTGGTTTTCCCACTACCACAAAAGAGTTATTTAAAGACTGACAATTAAAGTCTAATCAAGACTGTATCGGCATTGCAGCCAACTGATGTCCAGAGGGACACTCTATCAACTGTGAACTTGCCTTTGTCTCTTCGCTCTGCTCCCCTCCTCTGCCCCAGGAATGCAGCTGGCAATTTTCCTCCAAATGCTTGTAGTAAATCAGGATGTAAGCAGAACCTCTCTGGTCCCACAGAGACAGACAGGCTTGTGTTCTTCAGTCTATCTACTAAGGAGGAAGTGACAGCTGGCACAGGGTGGCAGATAGTCCAACTATCCTCATAGAGAAACCTATAAGTTTTACTACTGGTATACTTTATCCATTCTATTCTGTCTTTCTCAGCTTGATGAAGAGCCTCTTTGGAAAACTAGCTACCTCTTTGCCCTTTCTCAGCTTACCTCCCTCTCTTGCCCCATGTCTTCTTGGACTTCCCCACTCCCAGTGCTAACTTTCAGGCTGCCTCTAGAGCTGCTCTTCGAGTAAGCCTACCCTGAAATTCATTAATGTCTAGCAAATAATCATCCATCTCAAAGACACTGAAGTACACGTTTCTTATGCATTTCTACAGAGCATTAAGGACAAAGGCACGTTGCACAGTACCATTATTGTTTTTATTCCCTTGTTTATATCCTAACAAAAGCTGGAAATAAGCTTTTAGCTTGTTTTCCTTCTGCCATTTGTAAGCCTGCTTTTCAATATTTCTAGAGGACACTTGAACACCTTATAGGCACCTGAGCTCTTGAGATCCAACAGTTGTAGTGCTGCAGCAATTTCTGGCACAGTTTACTCTATGCTTAGAAAGTCAGGTGCGTGCAGCCCGGTGCTCCTCTTCCTCGCAGTCTGCCCCAGCCACATTTGATTTATCATCCATGTTCAAGTCCTGCTGCTGCCTGAGGACAAGGCTGCTTCAACAAAGGTATCAGTGAGAAGCAGGAGCAGTGCTGTTGTTTGGGGAAGTACAAGCCGGGAGGTGAGGGAGACCACAGCACAGGCAATGCTGTTCCTGCACTGCCTTAGCACCTGGGGATAGCAACCAGGATGGGCTGCCCCAGGCTGGGCCGAACTGGGGCCATGGACAGGGCTGGGAGAGGCACCAGGGCAGGCAGGTCAGGGCCATGGGCTGGCGGTGCTCTGACAAAGTGCTCTGGTTCTCTGTAGGTCAGTTCTGCTAGCCCCTTCCCTGCCTGTGGGATGAGGTTGTCTTTTACAAGTGGATTTCAGCTTTGGTTTGTGACAGTTCAGCTGTGGTGGCTACATCCAGTAGCTCTGATTGGTTCAGATTTTCCATCCCCTCCTCTTCCCTCTTCACCTATGCTCTGAATCATGAAGACAGCCTCATATTTATCTACAGGTCTAGACTGAGATTAGAATAATATAATCATTTATTCATTTAGGTTGGAAAAGACCTTTAAGATCATCAAGTTCAACCTTTAACCCTACTCTACCATGTTCACCCCTAAACCATATCCCCAAGCACCACATCTACATGACTTTTAAACACATCCAGGGATGGTGACTCAGCCACCTCTCTGGGCAGCCTGTTCCAATGCCTGACAACACTTTCAGAGAAAAAAGTTTTCCTAATGTCCAGACTAAACGTCCCCAGGTGTAGCTTTAGGCCATTTCCTCTTCTCCTATCACTATTTACTTGTGAGGAGAGACCTGCACCCACCACTCTACAATGTCCTTTCAGGTAGCTGTAGAGAGCGGTAAGGTCTCCCCTCAGCCTCCTTTTCTTTAGACTAAATAGCCCCAGTTCCCTCAGCTGCTCTCCATAAGAATTGTTCTCTAGGCCTTCCACTAGCCTAGTTGCTCTTCTCTGCACCCGCTCCAACACCTCAATGTTTTTCTTGTATTGAGATGCCCAAAACTAAACACAATACTTGAGGTGGGGCCTCAACAATGCCGAGCACAGAGGGAGGATCACTTCCCTCGACCTGCTTGCAACACTATTTCTGATACAAGCCAGGATGCCATTGCCCTTCTTGGCCACCTTGGCACACTGCTGGCTCATATTCAGCCGCGAGTTGATTAGCATCCCGAGGTCCCTTTCTGCTGGGCAGCTTTCCAGCCACTCTCCCCCCAGCCTGTAGAATTGCTTGGGGTTGTCGTGGCCCAAGTGCAGGATCTGGCACTTGGCCTTGTTGAAGCTCATACAATTTGCCTCGGCCCACCGATCCAGTCTGTCTACATCTCTCTGTAGAACCTCCCTACCCTCAAGCACATCAACACTCCTACCCAATTTGGTGTTGTCTGCAAACTTACTGAGGGTGCATTCTATCCCCTCATTGAGGTCCCTGATAAAGATGTTAAACATTAGTGGTCCCAACACTGAGCCCTGAGGGACTCCACTTTTGACTGGTTGCCAGCTGGATTTAGCTCCATTCACCACCACTCTCTTGGTCTGGCCATTCAGTCAGAGCACGCCCATCCAAGCCGTGAGCAGCCAGTTTTTTCATGAGAATGCTGCAGGAGATTGTGTCAAGGGCTTTACAAATGTCCAGATAGACAATGTCCACAGCCTTTCCCTTATTGACTAGGCAAGTCATCTTGTCATAGAAGGAGATCAGGTTCATCAAGAGGGACCTGCCTTTCATAAACCCATGCTGACTGGGCCTGTTCACCTGGTTGTTTTGTATGTGGTGCGTAATGGCACTCGGGATTATCTGTTCCATGACCTTCCCTGGCTCCGAGGTCAGACTGACAGGTCTGTGGTTTCCTGGATCCTCCTTCTGGTCTTTCCTGTAGATGGGTGTCCCATTTGCCACCCTCCAGTCCACCAGGACTTCCCCAGTTTGCCAAGACTTCTCGTGAATGTAAAGAGGCTTGGTGAGTACATCCGCCAGCTCCTTCAGTACTCTTGGGTGCAACCCATCCAGCCCCATAGACTAGTGTATTAGGCACAAGTATGTGCACTATTCACCTTATTGCTTCTGCCTACCAGCAAGACTTTATTTACAGGTAGTTGAATCCTATCTGTAAACCCTATGATGCCACTGGCAAACCAGGAGGGGGGCAAACTCACTCTCTCATGCCCTCATGCTCTGGAGAATCTGCAAGACAGAAGTAAAGGTGTCCACAGCTAAATATATGCACCTTCCAGGTCCCAGACTCCTGAAAAGAGATTTGTGTCCCTTTAGGAAGTAACTCAGTGGCTAGTAGGTTGTTGTACCATTGATGTAGGTCATATGTTACAGAGAAAAATTAGCCATCTACCTGAGTATAGAAACCCACTGCACTACAAATGCACAATGACTATATCATCATTCCCGTAATAACACATTAGCATTCCCCTTTGAGCACTAGTCTGTGTTATCCCCATTTTTCATATCACACATTCTCTTTTGTAACACTGAAAGCATTTTCTTTACTGCCGGGAAAAAATAAAAGACACCAGTATTACAATGCATGCTTATTTTCAGGCACCTGCACAATATGATGTTTTGACATTAAAAGTCTGTGGCAATCAGTTAGTCATCTCAAAAAGACTGAATTAGTGCTGTCAAAGATTTATTGTTTTAAACCTTTCCTATCAGACAACCATTTACTTTGCCAAGAAGTGTATTTTAATAATTCTGTTCAGACTCTCACCGCTGCTGCTACCATTGCTGTTCGTGCACTGTAAATGCAATCAATAGCTGGGTGGACAAAAATGAAATCATTTAATGGATTATGGTTGAGTTGATTTAGGTCACAGGGGTGGCCAATGTTTCTGGCAGCCAACATTATTTCATACTTCTGTATTGTCATAACGATGCATGTTTCCACTTGGTTGCTGTCCTATGGTGTGTCATAGCAGAAGATGTGGGCTGGCTTGACTATTGTGTGGAGTCATGAGAAAAGCTTCTGATACACCCCGTCAAAAACACAGAGGTTTCTTTTTACCTTCTTAGTTACTACAGCTAGCAATCAGAAGTGTTTATCTAATCATGCTCCTTCCTTTCTCTGCAGAGGATCATGTCTGTTCTACGAGTTTACATGTTCTTATTTTCTCATTATAAGCCTTGATATGCAATATAATCCTCTGACAGAGTACATCATAGGCCTTAGTTTGCATGCCTTAGCTCACAAGGAAAATGCAGCATTTGTCAAGACCCACTGTGTTATGAGGAAAGGAAAGGCTGCAGCTATTTCTTCTCCTACCTTTTGTAAAAATGCAGTCATAATCCTGGAATCATAACCAGAATTACCCCAAACTCCCTAAATCCTACAGAGGATGCACTCCTGGTTGTTGAAATAGAGAACTCATTGCTGGAATTTGGTTGCTGGAAATCAGAACAGGACCATTCCCAGAAATGTGTAAATTCACTGGATCATCCATGTGGCTGCTGTAAATTAACCAACAGAGCAAGAGTCATTCTTTTCCACCTGTTGGATTAACAGAATACAAGGGTGAATTAAAAACCTCTATCTTCTGGTATTGTTCTCTGGTAAAACCAAAGGACTACTTATCCCTGTCTCATATTGTAAGGAAAAGACTAACAAGATATGGAAATCTGACTAGCAATAGGGTTTGTGGATGTTATAAAAAATAAAAAAATCTACATCTTGTAATATGCTGAGAGCTCTCCATCTAAATGTAATATATTAAGAAGTCCATGCAGCTACTTCTTGCCAGAGCAGCCAGATGCTGCTGTTCAACACATTTTCCTTACCAAGGATCTGGTATCACAAATTATAGCTGCTCTGTGTTGCTAGAAAGCCTGTGGGAAGCTAAGGTAGAAACACCTGAGAAAGTTTTTTTAGTTGCATAAAATAATGTAAATACACAATTGAAGCCAGTGAATGATAAATCCAGCTGAGAATGTGCTAAATATTACAGTCTACTACAGAAATATGTAATTGTAAGCATGCCTATTAAACTAGGCATAATCAGGGATTTTTTGCAATGTTTTATTTACTTGATAGCATGCAACGGTTTGGAGTAAATAGGCTTTTTAGTCTGTTTCTAATTGCCATGTTATACTTCTGAATCAGGAATAAAAGGAATTAATAAATGTTACGAAAATTGGATTGAATACAAGATAAATTAGAACAGAACCATTATAGTCCTTTGAGTAAGGATTTAGAAATTAAATTAGAAATATATTTGAAATGTTAATCATTTACTCAACAGGCTATAACAGCTTGCAGTGCACCATTACAATTTGTCATGTAAATTCATATTTAGACATGGAATAAAAGTGTGAGGGAAAAAAAAGGGTACCGTGTATGGGCAGTCATAGCTGTTGCAGAACAGCATTGACTCTCGGTGATAATTTCAGAATCTACTCAAATCCTGAACAAATGAGAACACCAAGAAAATCTCTGACTGGCCAATACAATTCCCTTTTAAAAAAGTGCTCCTTGCCTAACTTATGTGCATGAGTTCAAAATGCAGGATAAGATCATGATGAATAGGTAAGGCCAAATATACTCAGCAACACGATGCTCCATATGTCTTAGGTGTATCTGTGTTACTACCAGTCTCACTGAGCACAGTCACTGAGTCTGTCTATCATCATGGAACCCTGATGAGCCATGGAAGTGCCACTTTCCATGGTTTACAGACAAGAAACAAAGATACACAGGGTGAGATCAATTAATAATTTCAGTAGCTAAATCTCTCCACCACCCTACAATGCACACTCAGTTTCCTCTTTATCATAAAAGTCCTCATGTCACCATTATTCCCATTCCCAGAGGAGTCACCCTGGGCCAGCAGTGTCTGCTCTCAGCACTGAAAGTCTGAGCAGTGGCTCCTGGAGCAGCTCAACTGTGGCACAGGGCAGAAAGCAGTGCACCATCCCTTCATTGCTGGTGGCACTGCACAGAGGAGGTAAAAATTATTCCCTGCTGGCTCTGTGACTCAGGATATCTGTAGCCTGAGGAAGGGAGTAAGTTAAAGTTGTGATGATTCTAATGCAATGCAAAGGGCAGCAAATAGGAAACCATTAAGCGCTTTTTGCCTTGCGTGTTATCAACATCCATAGTTTTATTGAAAGCCTCTTGATATTTAATGTTACAGATTGCTGGGTACACGATGAAGCCTTGCTCTGTAACATCTTTGGTGTTGCACTCCTTGTGGTTGCAGAGGTAATCACATAAACACAGATCTCAAAGGTGCTTTTTAAAAAAATATACAGACTTGTACACACCTGACAAAGCAACCCATTTGTTTAGAAACTGACTAGTTAGTTGCACAGTTAATTCCTCTCTTTTGACGGGTAATGTGTATGTATGCCATATAACAACTAACAAACTCTTTGACAATCAGCATAGGTGGTTGTTCCCTCACTGACTGCTGTCTAACAAAATGAGGATCCAACTCCCACTGCTTTGACGCCAGACAATAAATTATAATTATTTCATATCTCAGTATTGGATGAAGAATATGTATCTCCTGTTTAGGCCAACGATTTGGGTAGAGCTCAAGACTTGATACATAGTAAAGCAGAGATGCATGAAATAACACCTGCTGCTGAGCACCACTTTAGGCTTTCAAAGTCAGAATAGAAATCTTGAAAATGCTTATATGTTTTCCAGCTATCCCTAGAACTAGCTACAGTTCAAAAGTATCTAATTTATTATTGATACAGGCCTGTAGGTGTCTGCTGCAAGATACACTTCGAATACATTGAGAGGAGCCCAAAACTCAGCCTATGCTACTCACATGTACAGTAAGATTCATCTATCTCACATTCTGAGCTTAGTTTTGGATCTGTACCCTGACTGCTCCACAGCTGATGTCGAGCAGGTGAAGGACAGAGCTGATGTCCACCCCCTGGTCAAAGAGATTTGACCACCCGTCTCCTCCACCGTGCCCTAGCTGCTAGAACACAAACCACTCAATGCTTACAAATATGTAAGAGAGAGACTCGTCCCTCACATGGGATAACCAGATATTTAACAGAAAGGAAAGGGGTAAGTGAGACACGTCATGATTCCCTAGGCCTTGCTGCACTGAGTGCTAAATATTTAAGTCCCCAGAGCAGAAACTGGAAAAAAAGTTCCCCCCTTGTGTTGAGTGCCCCCGTCAATAGGGCTGGTACTCCCTAGATCAACAGACAAATTTATTACTCCCTACCACACTGACATGCATTGGTAGGACAGATTGAGATTTTTGTTTCTGTAGCATCACACTGCTACTGACAAGATTATTCTGCTGGGTTCAAATCCCCTTAGGCTGTGGTAGAAGCTAAATGTTAGTCTTTGGCACCTAAAGAAGCTGTGATAGTTGGCATGCCATCAGCTAAAAATGACATGCTGCTCCTGTTCTGTTAGCCATGTTTTATGCACAGCCTGTTTTTGAGAACATCTGTGAAATCAAAGCCCTGCACTTTGGATATGACAAGACACTAACCAGGTAAATAGGCCACTGAAAAGTGCCAGGCCACTCAGTGATGTCAAGACCAAAGCACTTATGCACAGGCTGCAAAGCAAATTTGAGTTTTACTGGCCGGAATTGTGGTTTCTCTACATGCTTCCAAGACTGGAACAGCTGCAATCATTTATGACAATATATATTTTGCATCTGGGAGCCTAGCATGGCATTTTAGGAGATAAAGACCACTTTTGAGTCATCCCTAAGTTACTGTGGATTCCACTATAAAGCACTCAAACACTAGAGTCCCTCTGTGGATCCTGCCCTAAAGCAATAAACAGTCTTTAAATTCCTTCCTACCCCTGAGCCTCCCAGGAGGACAAGGCAATTATTTACAAAGTCAATTGGCCCATGACAGAGAGGATTTTTTTCATATTCTTATTCATTCCCAGCTCCACTCTTGTGCCTTTCTTCAGGACTTGTGCCTTTCTTCACTCTGCTGCCTAAACAATATACACCAGGCGTATTTAAGTTCACCATTTCCCATGGGGAAATCTTGCAATTAACTTGCTGTCCTGGTGTGTGGATGAGTAAATTGGGAATGGGCAAACAGCTGATTTGTATTTATGGTGAGCAACTCCTGTGAAGCCTAAAGAAAGTGTTATGAGTAGGAAAAGAACCAAGAAAAAGAAAACCTACTTCAGTAAGAAAGATAGATTTTGAAATGTCCCATAAAGCCTTAGGTCATGTATTCAGATTCAGTTCACTGGTGTAAGTCAACTGACTTCAGTTTTTATCAGAGATTTTGCCTTCAGAGGAACAGTCCCAACTTTCCCTACCTGTAGATATGGGGTCCTGTTTACAGTGCACAAGTTTTAATATCCAGGACTCTACCTTTATAATGTTTTGCTCTTTTTTATGTTTGAACTTTTTTCTCTGATGAAAGAAAAAAGGTAGTAACATTAAGTAGGGGAAGGCTATTGTAATATCCCCAATGTATACAATCTTGGTTTGTCGAGGTCAAACATTTTCTTTCTGCTTTTTACTTCATTTTACAGTTCCCAGATGATGGAAACTTTCATGTCTGATCTTACTGTTGGTTCAGCAACTCTGAAACTCAAGATGCGAGGCTTGTGTTTCCTTAGAAGGCTGCGTGCTGTGCTCCTAATAGAAATACCTCACTCTTGCTCACTCTGACAGGAATATTTAAATGCATCCATCACTGACAAAGCTCAAATCAAATCAGATATTAATCAAAGGCTTCATTTTTTCTCTTTTATTTTAATTTGAAAGAGCTACAACAATAGAATAAATTCAGCAAGAGAAAAATCAGTTCTGTTGAAGAAAATTCACATCAAAACTACTGGAGATGTTTTTGCCAAAGGCAGTGCCCACATCACTCTCTTCTACCCTATTATTTCTCCTACCTTCTTCCATTGCGTGCATTAACTTGAGGGTCAGATAGGCTGGCCCAGGGGCCATGTAATTTCCTGGCTTTTATGGGAGGGCTCCTGAGAAACCACCGGTGGCTGAACACCTAAAACTGACCCAGAAAACAAAGCAAAAGCCATGCTTGTAGAAAGAGATCCAGCTTTGTAAAAAGCCAGGACCTCCAAAAGCCTGTGTGGTTCATTGGAGTTATTGTGACGTTAGTGCCTTTAGCAGGGTGAGTTACAAGATAGTACTGTATCTCATCACTGAAATGTGAAGTAGTTTTCCCTCAGTCCCTCGTATTTGCAGAGAGGCCTTGGACTGACACGACAGAAGTAGCTCTGCATAACAAGGGAGGCACTCTGGAAGGTTCTTTCTCCTTATAGGGCAAAACAATGGGGAATGGTAGAACCAATGCCTAAATACATGCAGATGTACACACAGTTATGCAGACAGAGGATGATTGCTTGAGTACTCTACAGCCCTCCCCACTCCCACATTTACCCTTAATTTCTAATGGTTAACATAATGAAATCCATCCTAAAAGAGCATATTATTCTATCTTGCTGCTTGGACAAGTAGACAAACACTACTATGAGAAGAATGCATTTTTCACTCCCCACCATTTTATCATCTAGTTAGCGACAAAACAAATAGGTCAGTGCCAGTAGCAGAAGGTAAAAATACTCCCTGCACACTGTGAGGGACCAGCCCTCAGGACTCGCACTTGCTGGAATTGCTGTCGAAACCCCACTGTAACACCTCAAACAAAGTCTTGTTTGCATCCCAAAAGCCCTGCCTGAGAGGATGGAGAAAATGCTGATGGCCTTCATATGGCCTGCGGCCTGCATGTATGGCGATTGAGATAAGGATGGAGGGGTGGAGGGGGCAGAGGTGCACTTCAGCTGCTCAGTCTTATGACTCAAACACGCTTGCTCACCTCGCAAAACAAGGAAACTAGGCCTATAAAACAGGGGGCTGCAATGGTGGGCTTCGGGAGCCTCACTGACACCAACTCTCCCCCGTTGGCTGGCCCAACGCTGGATCCAGGACTGGCGATTTTCTATTACCTATCTCTCTAAACTTGTCTTCTCCTACTGTCTCTCTTCTTTCCTAACATCATTAAGTAATGCAAGGCCTAACCACGATTTTTTCTCAGGTTGTGCAGCTTAAACATATATAAATTGTACTCTTGTGATCTGATTGTCAGCCTTTATGTTTGTGCAGCCTAAGATAATAATTAAAGTATCCGTATTCCTTCTATAGTTTTAATTAAACCTAATTCAAATACAGACCTTGAGCGTGATTTCACCTTAATCTGATCAAGGGGTATCGGACGGTTGAGCATTTCCTCGGACCGTGACATTTTAATCACTCTCCTTGGAAGGGCCAGGTCTGAGACAAAGGTTGGATCCAGCTGCACCTGGGCTCCAAGAAGGAGATTAGAAAGCAAGGGGATCCAATCTCAATCTCCCTGGGTTGCCCTTCCTGGGTCCTGACACACACATATGGACACTGATTCAGAGAAGTTTTCCTCTCCCTCACCAGGGGTGTTTGAGGTGCTGGGTGTTCTAACTCCTCATAGAAGTCCCCATTGCAACATTTTGATGAAAGACAACCAGCTGAGAGTACAGAAAGGCACCAGCACAGATTTTCTCTCCTACATTTCTTCCAGGGTGCTTCAGAATTTCATTTCACACTTCTGCTTTGCATAAGCTGTTCAGCATCCCTGACTCTACTCCTAATGGTTCGGCATACTTTCTGTGAAAAGTGATCCTCATTACATTTTATTGTTCATACAGGAATCAAGACAAGAGGCTTATATTGCACTATGCAGGCAACTCTGTGTTTGTATTTATTGGCATAGTTCCTTTGAAATAAAAAACCTACAACATTTATTGGTTGAATATCTGGCCGTATCTGAAATTCAAGAGTAAAACTTAGTGCTGATATGAAGTGCAGCAGTTTTAAGTAGTAAATGTGATACGTGAAAAAATATGGGTATATTTAAAAACTTTTATAACTGAAGATCTACAACTACCTTGCACTTTCTGTCACTTTCCCTGTCTAGTATAGACACACATCACTATGCATAGTGAGATAGACACGTACTGCATCTGGGACAAGTTTGTGGTTTTTTTTTTCAGATGACAGAAATACTAAGTTGTGTTTAGAATTGCAGTTTTCTGCCATATCTTAGGCAGAAATTTCAGACAGGTTTCAATGTCCGGATTACAACAGCAGCCTGTAAAGAGGGATGCCTCTTATTATTTGAAGCAGTATTTTAAAGTGAAGGAAATATGATTTAGTGATGCTTTTTCATTCAAGTCAGAGAGTCAAGTTTCAACTACAAGAACACGTTTTATGCAAAAACAATGCAGAAAAAGGATAGTCTGGATTCATAGGCATGGTATTAGAAAAAATTAATATGTATCTACATAAAATTGGACCTTTTAGAGTGAAACATGTCTTGTTAGGCTGGCCATCTCAGAGAAGTCCTCACTGTTCTCCCCAAGGATCATTTGCCCTTCAGCTTCTAGTCAGATAATGACAGTTACCCTCCAGATATTCCTCTCATGGGAAAGCATATTTTCAGTTGTGTTTTAGCAGACCCAGTACCTCGTTCTCAACTAAGTCTCTGCACTTACAATCAACAGAGATACAAGAATCTACAGTTCTCAGACTCAACATTATTACACACAAGAAGGAGAAGCAGCTTTTTATGAAAAAGCCCTTGTGCATTCAACTGCACTCCTGGGAAAAACGCACCATGAGAAGTTACAGCAGTTAATTCCTATTTCCAGCTTTGCAAGGATATCTGAACAGAAACGGAGAGCATTTTAACAGGTAGACAGGAATAATACTCGGAAGTACTGCATTTGAAAGTCATTACATCAAATCAATAATTTGTGGAAGACGAGTCCTGCATGGGACCAAAGGACCACACGGGACCCATGGACTTGCCCTGCCACAGCTTTCTGCACCATGTGGCAGGAGCTTGGGGTGCTGCAGAATGAAACAATGAGATATCCAAAGGGGTGCTGGATGAAGCAAAGGTTAAAGGTAAGATCACAGCAGAAGCAGCTTTCAGCTGCTGATGAGTTTGGAAAACCAAGCCAAACTACCACTGTTTTAAAGTGAGGCTTAGCTCCTGACTCATTGCTAATTGTTGTTGTAAGGACAGATTACTGAGCTAGAGCATTCACAGGTATACACTTCCATAGTGCCACTAGACACTGCATCCCACTAATCCATTTCTGTGCAAGACATAGGTTGTTACCTCAGCTGTACCTAGCTGTACAAGTCTAGCCATACTGGAGGGGCTGTGCTCTTCTTCCTAAGACAGCCTGAGCAGGGGTTTGGTACATTAGCTCATGGGGTCTTAACGAGGAGAAGCTGTTGCACCAATAACAGTCACTCAGTCTTGTGTCAAGGATTGCCCATTGAGCTTCTTCTTGGGTAAACTGCCAAGCTGAGGTCAGTCAACTCCACTGTGGGACACCAACATGGCTATTTTGTCATGACCATGTTGCAAGAACCCCTATCAGTACCCCTAACCTGTCCTTTTCTTGCATTGGTACTATTCCAGTTTCCATACAAGTTCTCAGCCTGAGCAATCTGTTTAAAGACAACCATGCTTCACTGAAAATCATTGTAAACAAACCTTCGTGTTGATGTAGGATGACATCCTCAAGATGTAAAGGATATGAACTAATACCCAGGCATAATTTCTATATTTTCTCAGAGCAAAACAGCCTCCCCTCTTTCCTCTGCTCCTTCCCTCTTGCTCATCCTTTCCCACATCAAATGCACAAATTTATCACTGACTGTTCTTCAGGGAATTAATGCTTCCAGCAAAGCACTGCAGTGACAGGCACGCTGTGCAGACATGTTTGAAGATTTCCCAAAATGGCAGTGATGAGGACATTTTTAAAGGAGGGATGTGACCTGTGAGGGAAAACATGCCAGACTGCAATTTGCTACAGACTGAAGGGCCACTAAAAGCACAACTCTCACCTTTCTTCTCATTATTTTTAGATTTGAACGAACCTAAGACAAAGACTGCATGATTAATGCTGAAGCATTTTAGTGACAGTACATTGCTAACAAATTTGTATGATGTCCTAAGGGTTTCTCTCTTTTAATTAAACAGGGACTCAAGAACTGTTCTGGGAGGAGAATTACATTAAAAAAAAAAAAAAAATGAAAAGTATAATCAGCATAGACTATGAAGAATGACGCCCATTCCAAAATAAAGCTCCCTCAGAGCATGGTATAAATGTGATTCCAATTGCAGAGTTGACAATCTAACAGAAATCATGCAATTATACTTAGGGTTTTTTTATTTCCTTGCCCTCTCAGGAAAATTTTGAGCCATTCAGAGAGCTCACCAATGTGAAACAATACAGGGCAGATGCTATCATTTATAGGCTGTTGGTTGGGCCAGACTCTTCAAATCTGCAGAGTAAATGCCTCTTTACAAAGGATTTTATAAATTAAGTGTGTACACTTTGTAAATCAAATCCAGATTTCATCCTCTAGCATGGAATTTTGGTGGTGGTGGAGTTTGTTTTTATTTACTGAAGAAACAAGATCTGGAAAAAAATTTCCTAGTGCAACGCAGTCATCATTAGATTAGACTCTTAAATGAGCTTTTCATAAGTGAAAGTCAACTGACTTTACTGTTGCTCAAGCTGAAATATGAATGAGAGATCTATAGAAACACACATTTCAACACGATCCGTCGATTAAGCAATCTCATTGTTCAAACACTGCTAAATGCCTTGCAGTTATGAGATTTTAAACATCAATACTGTTTTTAAAAGTCGCTATATTACTTTCTCCTCTGGAAGTTTATTGCAGTCTATCTACACTGGAATTAGAGGAGTCCTGCTGAGCAGTAAATGCATTGAGATTGAATATCATGAAAGAGATCAAGAAGCAGTTCAACCCAGCTAGTGAGCCTAGTCATCATGAATGATTCCTGTGTTTGACAGGAAACCTCCAAACTCTTTGCTGGTGTGTCCAAATGAGGACAGCCATGGATACCTAGTCAAGGTCACTGGGAAACAGAGCACTATTTCTCTGGGAAAGAGGTGTTACAGAGACCAAACTAAAATACTTAAAATGAGGAAAGTCTATGAGAAAAATACCTGGTCCAGACTCTTGGTTATCACACACTACTAAAAGGGTTCAACACATTAAATTAATTCCTGCTTCACTTAAAATTAATAAAATATTTCCCTAGCACTTTAGTTAGCTTGCCAGTGGGTGTCATTGAATCAACAGACTTGGCTGGATTTTTAATAATTTCACGATCTCCAAAGCATCAAATATAAGGTATTGCAGGAGGTAAGGTAAGCCCCCAAAGGCTCTCTTAGCTACTCAATATTAGGAGATATATTAGGAGAAAGACTGAAATGGATTCTTCTCTCTGGTACATTGTTGTAAATAAAGAATAAAACACTAAAGTGCAAAAAAAAAAAAAAAAAGGAAAGAAAAGGAAAATCTGAATCAGTTTCTGTGCTCTTTAAAACTGCATTGACAATTGTTAAATATATGGCAACGTTTTCCTTTATGCTCCCTTTTCGTAGCCAGTTCTTATATTTACTGCACCATTTTTTTCAGCTTTGTTGTCATACCCTCAGCAATTTTCAACAACAGCTTGTAAAGCATGAACACAGGTAGCAGGTACAGGAGTTGGGCAGAGGAGGAAGAAAAATTACAGATGAAGGGACAGGAGAGCTCTGTCATTGACAGAGAGGGGGGAGCAGTGTCTGAGATGCAATTAGTAAATACTGTGATTCCTTCTGTGCCATTTGTGGATTTAGGCAATTATCTATTGCTAATGAGAGCTGCACAGAGAATTCAAATTCAATTTGAGAAGGATTTCAACATCTTAAAAGTTAGATTCATCCCGACAAGGAAAAAAGCTCCAAGAAGTTGCAAAATTCTCTTCCAGAGAAAATACTGACAGGAATTCTCTTTTTTTTTTTTCCTGATCTACATTCTTGTTTAGAATCAGAAGTCATTGCAAAAAGAAAAAATAAAATGTTGTACTTAAAAGAAAACACTGCAGTACTACGAAGATACTCTCTCCCCTCATTATTTTTTTCTCTAATCTTTGGAAGAATAAACATAATTAGATACATTAATTTGAAGGAAATATATTTTTTCCAAGACAAAATGGTCTGTCAGCATTTTCTTTAACCTAGTTTATTGGTACCGCAGGTGAAAGTGGAACACCTAGAATATGCACTGTCATGAAATCAGGCTGATGCATTGTTTGTTCCTAAGGGAAATACTCAGGAGTGCATTCTCGTGCAGAACTACTCTGGAGGATAGAAGGAAGTGTGCCAGAGGAAAAGAGCAAATAAAATCAGCTGACCTGTTGCGAGGCTGAAATTACCAGACCTTTAGAAGTAGACAATATGGTATTCATAGTGGACGTAGACAGTATGACAATGAATTGAGGCTGTTCATTGACCAATGGCTTGTGTCACCCCTGCCTAGTGGCACCTCCATGGTGACTGATAGCCACTGAGTGAATCTAAATCACTCTGCAAAGTCTGATTGATATACCTCAGGCACTGAGCCCTTCCAGAGGACAACTGAGCACAGATATCTGAAAAACTCAGGATCCTACATTACTGAATGAACTTACCTTTTAAGCTCCAGTGATGCTGTAGTCTTTCAATGCACATTCTAGTATGTGTGGGCAGAACTGATGACTTCAGGCACAAAACTGTATATACCAGCAGCCCACAGCTGGGGCAGAAACTTAGGGTTGTCATACACAAAAAGTACCAGGCTTTCTACTAGATGTGAGAATAGCCTGATAAAATTTTGGTAATAATTCTATAAAGAAGAGAATGCTCAACTATATGTCTGAGGTTGAGTATTAGTTAACCTTTCATGTTAAAAACTAAGCATAGTGGGCAAGTGTAAAGTCTGTGTTTTACAGGAAGTCATTTACATTGCAGTGGTGTATTTTCTATGCACAGGAAGACAATCTTTGTTCTAGATTGTAAAGTCTAAAAAGACAAAGATAAACTAGAGTCCAGAAAGGAGGAAGAAAAAACAAATAATGGTAATAGCAGTAGCTCTTGTTAATTACATTCTCCCTAACCCTCCCTTTTTCTTTTTAATTTGGAAATTCAGTTAATGTACTAAATTCACTGTCTTTAATTGCTACTCCAAGTTACAGTGTACTGTATTCATGTCTCTCTTCCCTCATCCATGAGCTAAATCCCCAGGATAGGTAAGAGATTTAGCCTGATAGACTTATCTTACTCTTCCAAGATATCAGGCCCCTCTATCTATCATGTAAATCCATAGCAGGTCTCAAAACCATTGCCTAGCTTCCACTTAATCTTTTAAACCTCTGTATTGCTGCCAGTCTGCATTGCCAAATCCACCTAACCACTGACACCACCCAAAGACTCTTAAGCTGTTCAGGGTTCTGGCTTAGCCCAAAGTTTCACAAAGGGATTATCACAATGGTAAGGAGAATATCCTAAAACTTGTCATTTGTCAGTCTAGTCAGCAAGGCTAGGATAAGCTGGCAAAAAGGATCAGAGCCTTACTGAACCTACAAGCAGGCAGCTGAGAGCACAGGGGAAATACCTAGGGATGGAGTTAGCCCTAAATGAGAGGTCCTAAATAAGGATTCAGACCCCAATGTGGGACAGAAACTGGACATGGGACCTTCCACATCCCACAGAGGAGCTCAAAACAAGCTGTTTCTCTTTGAGTAAGGCAGTTCTCCCAACTGCTCAATTACTTTGCATGAGTAATGAAAGAAGAGTGTCTGAGGCTACGATGAACCTGGTGACGGCCCTGATCACTGGGCTATGGAATCAGCTTCTCTCTCTTGTTTAAATGAATATTTAATAATAGCAGTTCCTTTCCTCACAGAGGTGTAACAAGGAAAAAATATTTTAGATTGTTAAGTGCTCAGATACTAGGCAAAAGAAACCCTCTAAAGTATAATCAGCTAGCCAACAGGACTAGGGCATCAGAGATCAGAGAAAAGACAGATTTATATGGGACTAGAGGTTAACAGGATTATATTTTCATTTGGATAGAGAAAAAAAAGAAAGTCACATCTGAAGCAGGAAAGGAGCGAGAGAAGAAACAAAGGACTAAAATATTCAAATAGAACAGAATGGAAGTTCCAGTAAGTAATCTGACAGGGATGAAAACCTGGTGAAGAAATAAACCCATTTTTTATGTTTTCAAGCTCTACACCATTAGCTGAACTCTTCATTGCCAAGTTATTCAGCTGACAAGTACCTTGTTATGCTTGTGAAAGAATGTAAAGATTTAAAGAAAATGTCTAATTCTTCAGCTCAGCTCAGCAGGCTGAAAGTTCAGAGGGCAGGAAACCATTTTACCATGTGGATAAACTGTAAAATGCCTTTGGAAATTACATTTTTAATTACAGTTGACATTTCTGAGCCTCCTGCTGATGGTATCTCTCTAAAAGAAAAAAATGACATCATTTGAGACAGAGAAAGCACTATAGGAGAGACTGTAAAACAGTTCACAAACTACTACTGACAGAGGTATTGACTTCACATTGCCACTCGCCACAGTGTTGTCTAAATACTTCTCATGCATTAATAAACTTCATCTTATATAAAGTCTCTGAATTAGCAAAGCAGCAGTTTTCCTGATTCACTGAGAGAGTTCAGGAGCAATTTCTAATTCTTCAGCTCAGCTCAGCAATCAAATTACTACCTTATTCCACCACCTGTGATCCAAACCTCTGCCCTTTTAGGACTTCTCCATTGCCAGGAATGCACTTCCCCATGCTGAGTATCTCAAATGTAAGGGGAAGCTACCCTAACCCTCTTCCCTCTTCCCTCTTGGGGCTCCAATTGTAGCGAAAAATGCTGGGGATGCAGAGGAAAGGGGAATCAAGTGAATATAAGTACTCTGAAGCCCAGTCATTTGTGATTGAAAGGACTGAAAATTCCTCACTGCAGACTGAGCACAGAGGATTGACAGGACAACCTGACAAGATACTATGTGATCTTAAAAAGATAGAAGGTCTGCTGACCATGTAAATCATGTTCTCTTGCCCTTGTTTTCAGCTATTGCACCAAACCAAGAGGTAGGAGCTGAGCAACCTACAGTAAGATCTCGTGTCCTAACACTCAAAACCTTTGCATTTTTTTCTTTTGGCAAAGGGAGAAAATCTTACTTTGGAACAGGAAGATTTACCGAGCTACCATGACTTCCCTTCCTTCATGGAGGAAGAGCTCTGAGCATTATGGGTGTCTGTAGGACTTCAAATAAATTTTGTCGTCATGTTTTCATTCTAAGGGTCCAATGTCCACTCAGTTTATTCTGGGAAGATGCAAAGATTAGCTCCTGCACTGCTATGACAACAAAATTTGCCCTATTGGCTACAAACATGCTACTAAAAGAAACCCTACTAGGCATTCCTTCTAGTCACTGAAACATGACTGTCTGTCAATGATGACCTTAAAGGTCTTTTCCAGCCTTGGTGATTCTGTGATTCTGTGATTAAACTGTTAGAGCAGTGCTTGACGCAAATCTGGCTTATGTTAACTAATACTTTGCTAAATGATGCCCTGTTGCAATTGTTGAGTTAAACAGAAGCAAGGACCATTCACAAGATGCAGTTTACATGTAGCTACCTGATTTTGGAGGCTAGGAGAGTCAGCGTTCCTTTATGCGGAAGCAAAGCTTTCTGCAGTGGTTGGGCTCATCAGTCCAGAACTTTCCCAGCATCATTCCATTCATTATCGAAGAGGTACAATGAAGGCTACATAGTCGTTACCTTCTTCTTGGAGAAAGATAGCTCTAAACCAAAACAGGTCATTATATATGTGTCACGCTCACCTTGCTCTAGCCTGCTCAACTCAAAGGAAGCTTTCTTTGCTCTTAACTATAAAAGGATCCTAGTACTTCTAATACTAACTATTAGCAGAAGCCAACATATTCATACCTACAGCACATTATTTAGATCCTCATCAAACTCAGTGCTAAAGAAAAAACACCCTTCTGACACAGTTTCAAGTTAGTTGGAGTGATTAAACAACATGAATATGAACAGCATAGAGCCATATGAATTGGATCTGTGCCCAGATAACTGTACTAATTTGATCGTAGCCTCATCATCATCTCCTTCCTCCAAATATAGATGATTAATTTATTTTGAAGGAGTTATAACTGACTGGGAACAGAGAACATGATATATCTGATCTGCTAAGAGCTCTGTCTAGACCAGTCCTGTGCCTCCATCAAAGAATCAAAGAGTAGCACCAGTTAAATGTGTGAGTACCTCATGGCAACCAAATGTCAGGTAGGAAGTGCGTTCACATTGACTTCATACATGATCTTCAAGAGTCAGTAACTGGTATCAAACATGAAAATCAGGTTTTAGAGCTTTTCCAGAAACTTACTTATCATCTAGTATAACAGTTCAAGGTACTAACTATAGCCTTGTAAATGACCAGTCTCAAAAGCTAGAGTGCTAACAAATCATTTTTATGCTAGACAGATGAAAAGCTCAGACAGAAATTCAGATGTCAAATCATCATATTTTTAAATGACCTATAACTCAAAAAGTCTGACAACACACCTTTAGACTTTGCAGAAATATTTCCTTTATTTCATAGGAAAAGTGACAATTTTCTGGCCAAGTAAAGGTGCCAATTCAGGAAAGCATCACTATTCAAAAAGGATGTAAGCATATGCTTAACTTGAAGCATGCACTTGAGTCTCTTTGGCTTAATGATAGGATCTAAGCACATATTTACATTTAAGCACATGTCTGAGTGCTTTCCTCCATAGAGACAGATTTAAGCTTGTGCTTCAGTGCTTTCACTGTCTAATTTTCCAAGACAAAGCTATAGGTAGAGATAAAACAGTGTGTTAGAATGGAAGATGCTTGCCAGTCTAAGTGCATATAGACAATCAACCTCCACAAAATTATATGCAAATATAAAGATGCACAGCTCATTAGTCAGGCACTGAGGGGGAAAGGGACAACGAGCCTCTGAACTGTGGTCCCAGCTCACAGTCATTACAGGAGCTGGGTTTTTAGCTGACAGAAGAGGTGATGAGAGAACTAATACTTGACTTACAGCCACCTTGACTAAATCTGAGGTTAAAGTAAGAAAGGAAATAACTTTTGGATTTGTCTCAAACTCAGGAAAAGATGGGCATTATATGGGGGCAAATAAGCTCAGGATATCTATCAGTGGCTGCTGTTGCTCTGACTGCCTTTGAAAAAGTCACAGGGTTGTGGCAATGGGACAGGCAAGAGACAGCAATGTCACTGTAAGACAGAGCTTACTGTCACTGACAAAAATAGCTTAACATTGTAGTTTCCTGTTTCATTGGGACTTTGAGGTACCTCCGATAATGTGGAGTAATATATTCCCTTGGGAAGATTCACAACACCTCTGAGTTTTAGCAAAATAAAGAATCAACAGCTATTAGACAATCTGATAATTGCCTCCTCCTTCCCCCCCTCCTGCCTCCCCTGCCCAAATACATAGAAAAGTCTAAATATCTAGAATCTAAAGTTCTTATTTGTTCATGAAATTGTTAATGCATTTCATAAATTTTGTGGGATTTCTCCTGCACTTTACTGTTAACTGCAATACTGACTGAAGCTGTGACTGAGTGTAACTGGGAAATCAAGATGACATAGGTAATGTAGACTCCTTATTGATGTGACTCTAGAAATGCCAGCACTCATAATTTCTCCTCTCCAACATGCAAACATAGTCAGTGATTCATGTATACACCACCCTCACATATAATCCTATATATACCCATTTAGGCTACAAGGAAAATAAAAAGCTCCATGCAAACTCCCTGCATTGACACAACTAAATTTTGCCAACTGTATCATGTCTAAAAAGCAACACATATTTACCCTTAGTAGCTGCAGTGGATAAGAAAACAAACTGCTGAGATAGGCCAGGAAGTATGTGCTCTGAACCATCACAGGAATTCAGCACAACTGCTAGTGGTATTTGTAATAGGCTACAAGACACTTTAGACAAGTCTTAAAGTGGTTTTCACTGCAGAAACTGAAGGGAAGCATAGAATATTACTTGCTCCTAACAATTAGTCCTCATCACCCAGATTGAGGTGGAAGTGAAATTACTGCTGCTCATGTACATTGACCATGTAAAACACAACTACATCATGACAGAGCAGTTGTCCTTCATGTGCCTTTTCTGAAACCAGGAGCCAGCCAAGTTATCTGGAGTCAATTGACTTATTATTGCTAGTATTCTATCCTTCATTAGTTTTTTTTGTAATAGTGTTTGTAATTTTCAGTATTTTCATGGTACTTGTTCTGTAAGGAACATCGAAGGGATTGTTTTAGTAGAAATATAGGTATAGACAGATGCAGACAGAAAACTGATGAGATCTCTTCAAAATTTTTCTATACTTAGCATGGTTTCTAAGTGTAATCATGTATGTATTCAAATTAGAAAGATCTCTCCCCAGAGAACACAGTGCAATAATTCTAAGCCTAGATTCATTAATGAAGGCTGGATTGGAAAAGTTTGGGAATAATACAAGAAAAATATAGCACCGTGTTAAAATAGAAGACCATGCATACTGAGTAACCTCAACTGAACAATTAAATACATATTGAGATTTTTTTCTCATAATGTTATTATATAGTCTGTAGCATATCCTAATAGTACTGGAAAACATTTGCTTCTGAAAATAGATATTTTTTGCCACCATGAATCATAGCTGAGCTGCAAGACAATATCAGTATTTTAGATGAAACAAAAAATCACATCATAAATTCAAAAAATGTCATGAAACCAAAGTACGTACTAAAGCTAAAATATATAAACCCCATTAAATATATATATATTACATTTCCTTTAAAAACTGTCATCTCTCATATGTATCAACAAATCAGACTGAGATGCAATATGCAGCAATAACTGGTCAGTTTTACCTCAGTGCCTCAACCACTTCATAGCTAGACAAAATAACTTAAGCAGACTATTTTAAAGGATAAACAGATCATTAAAACGAGCTAGTGATGGCTGTTCATCTTAACATTAGATTTTCATACTTAAATCAGTGTTCTAAGTATATCTGGAATTAATTTGAGTCAACAGGGTAGCATATGAAAGACAGCAATGCAATAACCCTGTGACTAGATTCACTAGAGGAGGCTGCACTGTAGAGTAGTAGAGCTTCTAAATAACAAGCTATAGCATAAAGCCAAAAGTATAGACGTGCAGTGATCTAATTAAGTTATGCAAGAAATTTGACTACTGGGCTTGACAGACACTCATTTATTTTAATATCCATTATGCCAGCACATTCATATCCTACATCGTTAACACTGAGCTTGTAAGGAAAAAAAAAATTAAAAAATTATATGCAAATCAGATGTTAGACAAGACTCTTGGATAAACTAGCCAACAGGGAAACCTCAAGAACAAGATGACACCTTTAATACCTCCTGTTTCCAGGCTCAGTGCCCTACTCTTCGCAACCAACAGACTCATTCAGTACCATGCACAGAATGACATCCAGACAGCCCACAATCATCCCAGATACCAGATACATCCGAGTTACAACACCATGCAGCTTTATTCAGGTTTATCCATTTGGTGAAAAAGCATGTGCACATTTTTAGTTTTCTTAAACATGAACTATCATCCAGGTTGGGGATAACCATATGTGCACAATGCTATGAATTAAAAAGAATTAGCCTGATTCCACCATGTCCTTACCTCCTGATGTACAGTTACTTCTCATGCATGTCACTTCAGAGTCTCTTGCCACTTTTTGGACTACATGCTGTTTGCAGCCACTGCTGGATACAGTCTGAGGGATCACCCCATGACAGTGGAGGAGTATTCAGACAACTTTAAGAGCAGTGAAAGAGAAAGGCTCACCCACATAATTATTTCAGGCAGAAACTTAACTAACAGTTCTTGGAGAAGTTTCTTCTTCATCTAACCAACTAGGAGACTGAGACGACTAACCATCTAAGTAAAGTATCTAAGTATCACAAACCTAGGAAACAGTTTCCCCCTCTCTTTTTTGTACCTCATCAAATTTTTATGATGATCTTATCCATAGGCAGGTGGTGACGAAAACTTAGTAAGACAAATAGCATTATATGCAGTCCTTGGGGTCTTGCCTCTCAGAGCAGGATGTACAGCTTGCTTTGTTTAATCTTTCCATTTATACTTTTTCCTTGGCCATCTCAGTACACCACGTCTATGCTATGTCTAAATAAGTGACAGTTATATTAGCTATGGACTGGACGAGGTAGAGGTACACTAGCATGACACTGCACTGAAGGAAACACACACTGTTAAAAGGAAGTCCTGTCACTCAGGAGGACAGGCTGCTGCTGCACTCATATCAGATCCTGAGACCAGAAACACTTTAGTATCACCATGACATGTGAACATGCTTGTTCCTTTCAGCATTAACTTTGAGACTTAGATCACACTCCAGTGCACTGGTAATACAAGATCCTACTCTCCTTATACCTGAGTCTGCTGCATGTGGGTGGACAGGAATACTGCTCTGGCCTCTGCAACATACAACTTCCAGGGTTGTTTTCCAAGGCTAAAAGATTAGCCTCAGAAACTTCACAAACCACTAACTGAAGCAAAGCATTCTGTATAGGAGAATTTCATTTTTTCTACCAGACACCTCTTATGTGATCTTAGAGCCTATTTTAATGTATCATTGCAAAACAAGTCATACAATTTTCATTTTTCATTGCACCAGCACCTGAGCTTTGCATCAGCTTTTGGCATTGAGAATGGGTTTGGATGACAAAGCAATGACAGCAGTGAAACATGTTTTCCTTCCAGTATGTCATTTTTTTGTGTGAATAAAACCTTTGCTATCAGATGCTGGAGTGCTCAGTGTTTAAGGTAGTATTGCTCTGAGCAAGAGTGAATGGAAGCATATGGAGATCAATTGAGTTATTCATAAGGTGCCACCACAACAAACTACGCAGGCCACCTGCTGTTTCACTGCCTCAAGAGGCTTTTCTCTACAACTCATTTTAAAATAATGTGGTGGTAAGACGGGCACTGAAGTCAGATTATAAACTGGAAATTCAGCAAAATCCTCACCGGGGTTGTGCAGGGAGGGGTGTTTGTGTACATAAATCCTTCTGTGATTTCTTTACATACATGTTGCCTGTACAGTTCTGCAACACTGCATCACTGCTTTAGAGAAATATTGTTGGAAAAATCCAACAATTCAGCAATTAGAGTTCCTGCAACAAAATTACCTCTGTCACTTTGTGAATCCTGCACATTTTACAATTTGCATTTGACAGAAGTAATAGTGAACAAGGGGCAGAATATATCTAACAAGGAAAGCAGTAATAGATCAGTTGCATTACCTAGGGCAGATTTCCTTTAGCTTTGCCACCTAACCTCCATGCTTAGTGTATTATCATCCTCTGCTTTTTGTGGGCTAGCTTTATCCTGTGCTTTGTTTTGACCTAAGTACTGCTCACCTGATGCAAGACCTTTCCCATTTCCCGAGTCTGTCTGTGACTGGGCTGGGGGCTCTGGGCAGAGAAGGGAATCTGACAAATACTTTAGGTTTCCTCAGCCCCCTTCCACACCACACTGGTTTCCTGTAAGCTCTCAAGCCCCATGTCTGAACACCTTTTTTCACACCTCCAGATTTATCACCACAAAAGGACACATACATACAGAAAACCCTGCTCAGTCCCATGTATCAGCCTCTCAAAATGTAGCAGAGGCTTACAGATGAACTTAAGCCATAGTTTAATTTCAGCAGCTCTGTGTAGGCCTGCTCTATTTTTAACCATCATGATGAAGTCAGCCTCTTCTTTGGTCCCTCAGCTACTCTCTTTCCCCATCCACCCATCTGCCTCCCAATGCATACATGCTGCATGCAGCACGGACACTTCCCACCTCTTGGATGCTTTCTTGTCTTTCACTTCCCACCTTTTCCTCCAAGAACCAGCTCCTCATGTTTATTTATTCTCCCTACCCTCTTTGCTGATTAGGCACTTATATAAAAAAAATAATAAAAAATGTAAATGGAGATTAAGTGCATGAGAGGGCAGGTGTCTCTGCTTTCAAGCCTTTAGCCTGCACCTGCGTGAACGCTGTGATCCTGTCCCACTCAGCACAGGTGACCTAGAGAGAAACAGGCTTTTGGGTGGGGGGATATCAGCTGCTAAATTCTAGCAAATATGCAGCAAACACTAAAAGTGCAGGCTTCAAAAGAGTTCAAACAGAGCAATGGTGTGACTGAAGTCCTAACGGGGGTATTCTAATAGTGTTTTTCCTCTTAATTGTTATCAACCTATAGGAAAACTTTGCTGTGTTCATAGCTGCGAGAAAGGCTGCCCCAACCATCCAAGCTGACCCCCAGACTCCCTTTTATTTTCCACTGTGTTTTGTATTTTCACAGATCTTTAGCTGGACTATTACAGTCTCATGCTGGGCTGTCAAAACAACTCATCTATGCTGACTAGCTGCAGAGAAATATATAGTTTCCATCCAGTGCCTTTAGAGCAGCAGTTCAAATAGGGAAGCATCAGGGACTGTGATCTGAATATCATAGCCTCACCAGGATTAGAAGCCTTAAAAAAGACTTCTATGGGTAATAAATTATTCATAGCTTCGAACTGTCTTAGGTAATTAAAATTACCTGCTTTCAGCAGATATGCCATCTACTACAATGCCTTCCCCCCTTCTCATAGATCTGATTGACACTGTCTCTTTCAGATAGCTGTCTTCACTCTGTGTTTATAGATTTGACAGGTGCACTATACATACCCTGTGCTGTATTATTCACTTGTGTGTGTCTGTGCGTGCATGCACATAAAAACTCATGCAAGCAAAGTCTCCCATTGTGCTTGGAGGCTGACAGCAAGTATGCTAAAATACAACAGGTAGGCTATAACCTAACGTGCCACAGACACAGTGTATCATGTAGATAAATGTCCATAGCATCCAGAGTGCAGGAAATAAATATCAAATGCTATGATGCAGAGAGAGAGGCAAGAAAGATCCTCTGCTCCATGAAGAAGCTTACATCAAGAATGCTACAATACCTATTGACAGTAACAAGAAGCTAGATTTCTTCAGTGAGGTGATGTCAGCTTACAGTGAGATTTTGCTTGATGTTCCCTGAAGTCTGTTGAAATATAGGCACTTTGGTTTTACTCTTTCTCTAGTCTCTTTGCAAACAGCACACGGAAGGCATATTCTTTGCAAATGACTGTGTCACAGGTGACAGTACTGAACTGTATTGCTCCTCAGCAATTTGAGACATCATTTACTAACCCATTTCTTCAAATCATGGTCCTGAACTTTTGACTTGAAGAAAATGTTAAAAATTAGGAAGTCTCTTCAATTCCTAAGAGAAGCACAGTAATTTAAGTCTGGAAGACTGAAAATTTCCTATTGTAGAGAAACAGTGAAATATTTTAATATCATTCCATACTATGCAACCTTCAAAACTCATTTCACTTCCAGTCCTAAGCATCTATATAAAGATAGGAACTACAATATAATTGAATCACTGTGGGCTGTGTGAAGCCAAGTGAAAGCATTTGTTGGAATGTGTAGGTTAAGAGGTGTTTGCAGACAGAAAGAAATGGTAATTAATTTAAATTACATGCTTACATCGACTGAAATTATCTGCTTACACCATATATGCTGCTCTCCTGACTATCTCAAACAGCTTCTGAGCAGGATTGTTTTGTTGGGGTTTTTTGATAGGCTACAACTCTTCCATTTGTGACTTACTAGTTTGTGCTGCCTTTCTGATACACTACAATGTGATGATGCCATAGCTCTAAAAATAGTAATTAATCCCATTTTGTTGAGATCTTGTACCGGTTTAGGAAGATGGCAAGGAAACAACTCAAAAAAGGCAAAATAGAACACAGTTCTCAAAAAAAGGGATGTATTCAGTGTCTATAAACTTTATCCTTCCTAATTCTCTCCTCTTTTGTTTCACAAAGAGCATGTAGTCCTTATTTCTAAAGACAGGAGTAGGCTTGGCTTATTATTTTTATTTGTTTTCACTTCTTTGCTCTGCAAGTGAATGGATAAAAGGCTATCAGTAAAGAAGAGCAAAAAGCATTCAAAGTTAGCTTCCAACCTAACAGAGAAAAAAAACAAACAAAAAAACCAAAATAAAAAACCAAACCAAAGCAAAATAAAACAAAAAACCAAGAAAAGTACAGAGAAAGAAAAATTATTGTCCTGAAAAAACTGAGTTACATCAAGGAACTGGTAATGGAAAGCAGGGAGGTTAAATCGATCCTAACTAGCCAGAGGAAAAACATATCACATAGATAGAAGTCCGCAGTAGCCAAGGTCCAGGGGATAAATAACAAATGCTATGATGCAGAAAGACACGAGGTTTTTTGCTTTGTATTTAAATAGACAACTGGAGAACTGACTATCTGAATACTGGACTTGGTGCTGCCTACCTCCTTAGTATCAAGGCTCTATTCGGTCAATTAAAACCAGAAACAATCTTTATGTAATAGAATAAAAAGGTAAGTCCTCATGCAGGTACAACAATACATCTGAAATGCATTGTCCTTGTGTGAGCTTTAACATTAAGAGGGTCCTCTAAGTTCTTTAATGCAGGAAATAAGAAACAGTGGTAAGGGCATCCTTTGAAAGAAATTAAAGAACACACTGAAAGGAACCTTGAGTGTGCTTTAAGATAACAACTGTGCTGCTCTGCTAATCCAAACAGTTTTTTGACAACAGTGAGTGTCAGAAATGTTACAAGATTATTTAATTCATACTACTGTAAATCAAGGTCATGCTTGATCTCTGTTCCCAGAGGTGCTTACAGACAACTTTCAATAGATTCAAATTATGGGCCAGATCACTAAGTTAGCTGACTGACT
Organism: Hemiprocne comata; assembly: GCA_020745705.1. Lineage (NCBI taxonomy): Eukaryota > Metazoa > Chordata > Aves > Apodiformes > Apodidae > Hemiprocne > Hemiprocne comata. The sequence goes on along the minus strand of CM036587.1, from coordinate 76,750,950 downwards.
CACCCTTTCTTACTATTAATACAGAACTCATCTTGGACATTTTCCTCACAGATGTATGGATAACATGGATTTATGTAGACCTCAGCAGTTCAAAGTTGGAATGTGCTGCAAACAGTGCAACAAGCAGTGTCTGAAGCTTACTGGCATGGAAAAGTGTTCATTTTTCATTGTATTATTCTGAAACACTGTCAACTACATAACACACTGTACATGTGGTACCTGATAATTAAAGTCCATTATTTGCATATGGAGAGATTGAGGGACAGCTAACATTTCAGAGGACTTGGAGAGAAAATTCTTTTCATGTATGCATACAGACTGTGTCACCACCACCTGCTCTGAGCATGAAAAATTATACAAAATAGGCTGAAATACACCCTCCTACCCCAAGACAAAACCAGTTATAAAGTAGTTACAACTAAATATTTGTCGAATCCACTCTTAAAGTCCATCAGTGAAGATTTGTCCCTCTTCCCAGAAAACGCATTCCGATGCTTAACTATCCTGATCATTTACAAGCTTTGATTGATACATAACCTTAATCTCCCTTGCTGAAAACAAATGCCTTATTTCTGACACACTGGGCACAGACAACAGTTTATTCCCTTTCTGTTTATATCAATCGGTTTTTTATGTTTTGTGTCATACAAGCAGTGAATTCCATCCCAACCCTTCCTGCTGTTGACTGACCTACCCTCACATGTTCTGTCCTCAATCACACAATATGCCCTTCAGTCTCTGGAGTCTCTCATATTGACCACTTCTTTCTCCAAGTACAGTACCTAAATATTTCAGTCTGGGGTTTATTCTGTTATGTGTATTCTACCATTGCACGGATGACTACAAAATCAATTTAAATCCCTGTGTTCCCTCCTCAAGTTTGATTTAACTTTCCACTCCTTAACTGTAGAAAGGGGATAACAAGTTGTGCAGTTCTTATGTCAGCGTAGCAGATCTGTGCAGTGGGAAATACTAAAAACACATCTTCTGATTCCCTTCCCAAACTCAGTCAAGCTTCTAAGTAAGGTTGGAGGGACAGTAGCCTAGGTTAAGGCATGGGTACAGTTATAGAATGCACTTCATTATCACAAGGTAAGTGCAGAAGAATTGGCAATGAGAGCATTTTTCCAGGTCTTACAGTTGTGTGTGCACCAATGGACTCACTCTCCTCAAAGAGCCTTTTGATGCAGTTGCATGTGTATTCTCTAGAGCTCCAGTAACTTTGGTGTAACCTGAGTGATCAAATGTGCAGACAAAAATGGCAAATGCTCAGGGCAAACCATGGACAATGGAAGGCATACAGGAGTCTTTCTGACTGGGGAGGAGAGGAACGGTTGGAGCCTGCCATTCAACAAATAAAGTGGGTCATTTCCCAGAAATCAAAGAAGGCTACAGGCAGAAAGACTGAGAGTTCTCTTACAGCAGGGAAGTCTAGAAGGGACTTTCCAAAATTCCCTGGACAACTCCAGTTTAGTGCTGGCACTTGGGAAAGATGGCTGCTCTCCCCAACATAGCAATCTACTTTCAATAGCCAAAAAGCCCTGCAGACTCCCAATATACACCCATAGGTGTGTAAGTGCCAGTGGTAACATCAAAGGCTCAGTTAGAAAAAGGATGAAGTGAGGCTTCCAACAGTGCCAGAAAGATTTAGAAAAGATAAGAGTTAGTAGAAGTTGATAGCATTACTAAGAGTCAGCTCCTAGCCTGACTCTTCTATTCCTTGTGCCATTTGACTGAGTTCAATGGAGTAACCTCAGGTCAGACGAGAACTTGGCCCCCAGTGCATCCATTGAACTTTTTGTCCCGGCCTTCAGGGCTCCTACCTGTGTTCGTAGAGCTGGAAGAGAAAAGCTAACCCAACAAAAAAGAATTAAATTAAACAAAACCCAAGTACAAAAACGAGAAAAATCAAACATTGCACATTACAGATAATCCATGTTAAACTTGGTTAAAACTAGAGGGAAAATCACTGTAATTACCACTTTCTGAGGAAGTCTATTAGGCCAGTCTCTAGGACTGTGGGCAGCACACTCTCTTCTTTAAAAAATACTGGCCTTTTTTTTTCTCCCCACCTTGTGAAAAAGTTAAGGAATAACACCCAGTTCTGGTGGTATTTGTGGAAAACAAGCAAGTAGCTGCCAGAGACTCCGCCTGTAAGGCAAGAAGCCTAACTATTACTGCAACATGAGAAATGTCCATAGAATTTGTGGCTCAAAAAATCCTCTATCCACATTGTGTCACCCATTCATTGAAACCTGTTACCTGAGATCTTGCTTAGACTGGAATGAGCTAGGCAGGCAAAAATGAAGATACATTTGTCAGGACATTTTCACAACATATTGAATGGAATGATTGATAGACACAGTGCCTCAGAAGCTACTTTCCCTTGCAGGATATTAAAAACAACTGTTTTTCTCTGACTTTCTACTAAGTAGTGTCATCATGAGAACAACTCTAACCATGGATTTTCATGGATTAGAAACAGGGGTTTGAAAAGTTCATGAGCACCTGCAGCCAATGTCCACAGTTGTAGTAAATCCTGGGTGTTCATCAACTCTCTAACCAGAGTTAAGAGTTTCTGAACCATTCCACACATCTCTCAGGTATAACACATCAGCCTGAGGGTTACAAGAAAGTATACTCTTGGACACATAAGAATGATTTCATTTGTAGAAAACCCAAATTGGACCGTACAAAGAGGATTCATAAGAAGCAACTCTGATAGCTGAAATTCCCAGGTAGAGATTCTGGCAAGGAGAAAAATCACAGCCAGAACGACTGTTTGTGCAAAACTGTAAGCAGAATATCACAAGCTGTGTTGAAACTCTTTTGAAAACATGGCAACCTGTTCTATTAATCTATTTTTCTCATATGGAGAATATGTTGCTAATTATGTACTGGACTGCACAGCACTCTACTGAGTAGCAAACAGTTTTCTGACAGCTGTTACTGCACTTTTAAGAGACCTTGATCCTTTAGAAGATACTGTGTTATCTGAGACAGTTATATTGAAACCTTTTTCTGCGAGAACAAAACCTGAAAAAGAGGAATGAGCCAGGCATTTGGGTTCTCCTCTAATAGGGTTCCAAAAGCACCAGGTCTAGCAAAAACCATTCCCAACAGTTAACTTTTCTCCAAGAGGCATATGGTCCCTCAGAATAAAGATCTGCTCTGTTCTTTCTTGATGGGGCTGAGTTTTGCAAAGTGCTTTTGTATTGTGTTTAAGGGAAGACTGCAATAGAAAACAGGAACAATTGGCTGAATGCAAAAAAAGACGACTACACAATGCAGGGAGTGGACACCCTAACCATAAGGATTCTGGCAAGTACAGTCACACAAACACTCAGTTGTTGAAAAGGTGGGCAACAGCATGGAGCTGAAGTATATTTTTCTAGAGAGAAAGAAAACAGGCAACAGTTGTCCTCAAACTTGGGGTGAGCAAACACAATTTGCAAGGAATCTGTACATGCAGAAAAATGAGGCTGTAGGAGGAAGAATCCCTACTTGGGGGCACAAGATTAGAAGATTTTTCAAAATCTAAGACTGAGGAAAGCTGTCTTCTCTGGAAAGACTCTTCATCTCCTTAAATTGTTATTATTTTTCATGTAAGAACCTGAAACACTGTCACAACTTCCTGTAACTTGGAAGTATCAGAAATAAGAAAGAAAACTCTCAAAGCAGTATCTGTTCTTACATGAGTTCACAAGCATTTGAGCACATCCACGATTACCCTGTCTACAAGTTTTGCAGCTCATCACCACATAAAAATACCCCAATGTCAAAAGCCAATAAATCTTCTTTTATTAGAGTCAAAGTTTAAATACTGAAATTTAGGCACACTCTGCATGCATTTTACTGAATTAATTAATTATTAAGTGAACGATATATAATTTCTTGATTTGAGGTTTACATAGTGTAAACCATATATTTCATGGCGAATTTTACCTTTGAATCATACAAATTTTGCTTTCAGAAAATTCAGAAAACATGTTTCTCTGGTGTTTAAAGTAATTCAGCCTTCAGTCTCATCCCTTATAAAACCAAGACCTATAATAATCGCTGCTTAGTTATTAATAATAGCAAGCTATTGATAATGGGATTTAACTCATAACTAGCACATAAATTAAATTCTTTGACAGCTGAGTTTATGTGTGCTCATAAATTTGTTTATTTTGGTCAATGTTCCCCCTTGACAGGCTTGAGAAGTGGACCCATGCCAACCTCATGAACTTCAACAAGGCCAAGTGCAAGGTCCTGAACATGAGTCATGGAAATCCCAAGCACTATTACAGGTTGGGTGGAGAATGGATTGAGAACAGCCTTCAGGAGAAGGACTTGGGGGTGGGGGTCGATGAAAAGTTCAACATGAGCCAGCAATGTGTGCTTGCAGCCCAGAAAGCCAACTGTGTCCTGGACTGCATCAAAAGAAGAGTGCCCAGCAGGTTGAGGGAGGTGATTCTGCCCCTTTGCTCTTGTGAGACCCCACCTGGAGTACTGTGTCTGGTTCTGGAGCCCTCAACAAAGGAAGGACATAGAGCTCTTGGAACAAGTCCAGAGAGGGCCACGAAGATGATCAGAGGGCTGGAGGACCTCTCCTATGAAGACAGGGAGAGAGTTCGGGCTGCTCAGCCTGGAGAAGAGAAGGCTCTGAGGAGACCTCATGGCTGCCTTCCAGTACCTGAAGAGGCCTACAGGAAAGGTGGGGAGGGACTTTTTACAAGGAGTGTAGTGATCAGATGAGGGGTAATGGTTTTATGCTGGAAGATGGTAGATTTAGGTTAGAGATGAGGAAGAAATTCTTCAGTGTAAGGGTGGTGAGACACTGGAACAGGTTGCCCAGGGAGATTGTGGATGGCCCCTCCCTGGAAGTGTTTAAGGCCAGGTTGGATGGGGTTTTGAGCAACCTGGTTTAATGGGAGGTGTCCCTGCCCATGCAGGGGGCTTGGAGCTAAATGATCTTAAAGGTCCCTTCCAACCCAAACCATTCTATGACTCTATGATTCTATGATCTACATCTCTTAGCTTTCTGAAGCTATGCTGCTTTATGAAAATTCAGTGCAATTATTCAGAAAGTTTCTCTCATCGTTACTAACACAAGGTGAGTAATTAAAGTCAAAATATACCTTTTAATATTCAGGGGATAGGAAGAGTATAAAAATAACAAAACCAAAAAAGAAAAAACAATAACCATTTAAAGTCTACTTGGGCAAGGAATAGAAGAATAAAAACCGTAAAACATCACCACCATAATATAGCATAAAGAGCAGAAAAACCAAGTAAATAAAAAATCCCTCTGAAGTAAATAATCTGCCATAAGGCCTGTTTTTTAATGGAGCTCCAGCTTTTGTAAATGCTTGAAGGTTAGCCCTTGATTGTACACTAAGTTCACCAGGAATTCTGCTGCTCTCTAATTGCAATGGAGAGCAACAACAAAAATAACATGTGCTTGACAGTGCTGGAGAAGATGATAGAGCATGGAATACTGAAGACTTGAATTAATTAAGTAAATGACAAGTGTTTCCAGTTATTGGGATCTCCTGGAGTCAAATACAGAGAGATTCAGTACTTGAGGTATACACTGTCAGTTTTCTCAATCATATCTGCCAACTAAAACTCCCTACTGTCATAGAATATGGCTTTAGAGTTGGTACAATGGTTGCCTTTGAAATGCTAGTAAGGTACCTGGAGGTCCTTTCCAGTTATAACAGGGTGTGACTAATTCTCTGGAAAGCCCCATGATTGTAGTCTTCTAGACAAACCACGGAATCACAGAATTGTCAGAGTTGGAAGGGACCTCCAGAGATCATCTAGTCCAACTCTCCTGCTAAAGCAGGATCCCCTAGACCACATTATTCAGGACTGCATACAGGCTGGTCCTGAATATCTCCAGAGAAGGAGACTCCACAACGTTCCTGGGCAGCCTGTTCCAGTGTTCTGTCACCCTCACTGTAAATAAGTTCTTTCTCATATTTAAATAGAACTTCCTATGTTTCAGCTTATGCTCGTTGCTCCTTGTCCTGTCACTGAGAACTACTGAAAAGAGTCTGTCTCCATCCTCCTTGCAGCCACCCTTTAGATACTTGTAGGCATTAATAAGGTCTCCTCTCAGCCTTCTCTTCTCCAGGCTTAAAGACTCCCAGCTCTCTCAGCCTTTCCTCATAAGGGAGATGTTCCACTCTCCCAGTCATCTTTGTTGCCCTCTGCTGGACTCTTTCCAGTAGTTCCCTGTCTCTCTTGAACTGGGGAACCCTGAACTGGATGCAGTATTTCACATGTGGCCTCACCAAGGCAGAGCAGAGGGGAAGAATGACCTCTTTCGACCACACACATCTTTATGCAACCCAGGATTCCACTGGCATTCTTGGTGGCAAGGACACATTCCTGTCTTACGGATAATTTACTGTCTACCAGGACTCCCAGATCCTTCTCCTCAGATCTGCTTTCCAGCAGGTCCACCCCTAACCCATATTGGTGCATGCGGTTCTTCGTCCCCAGGTGCAGGACTCTACACTTACCCTTGTTGAACCTCATTAGGTTCTTCTCTGCCCAGCTCTCCAGCCTGTCTAGGTCACACTGGATAGCAGCACAGCCCTCTGGAATGTCAGCCACACCTCCCAGTTTGGTATCATCAGCGAACTTGCTGAAGATACACTCTGTCCCCTCTTCCAGGTCATTGATGAGTATGTTGAACAACACCAGACCAAGTGCTGACCCCTGGGGGACACCGCTGGCCTCCAACTCGACCCTGCTCCATTAATCACAACCATCTGAGTTCTGTCACACAGCCAGCTCTCAATCCACCTCATGGTCCACTCATCTAGTCCACACATTTTCCTAATGAGGATGTTATGGATGTTAAGAGACCTGCATGGATAAGCAAGGATCTTCTGAAGAAAGTCTTGTGGAAGAAAGAAATTTACAGTTCGTGGAAGAAGGGACTTGTCTCTTGGGAGAGAACAGGGACATTGTCAGGGTATATAGGATGGAAACAAGAAAGGCCAAAGCCCTCTTAGAACTAAAACTGGCTAAGAAAGTAAAAGAGAACAAGAAAGGCTTCTTCAAATATATCAGTAGTAAAAGGAAGAATTGGGAAAACATGGGCCCGCTGCTGAATGAGGTGGGAGCCCTGATAATAGAAGACGCAGAGAACACAGAGTTGCTGAATACCTTCCTTGCTTCAGTGTGTACTCCTAAGACCAGGCCTTGTGAACTCCAGACCCTGGATATAAGAGAGAAAACCTGGAGGAGGGAAGACTCTCCACTAGTCAATGAAGACTGGGTTGGAGATCAGTCATGCAAATTGAATATACACAAGTCCATGGGCCCTGATGGGATGCACCCAGGAGTGTTGAGGGAGCTGGCTGATGTTGTCCTCCCACCACTCTCCATCATTTTCAAAAGATCATGGCAAACAGGAGAGGTGCCTGAGGACTGGAAGAAAGCCAATGTCACTCCAGTCTTCAAAAAGGGCAAGAAGGAAGATCCAAGAAATTACAGACCAGTCACCCTCACCTTCATCTCTGGAAAAATCATGGAGTGGCTCATTCTGGAGGTCATCTCTAAGGACATGGAAGAGAAGAAGGTTATCAGTAGTCAGCATGGATTTACCAAGGGGAAATCATGCTTGACTAATCTGATTGCCTTCTATGATGCTATGACTCAATGGGTAGATGCAGGGAGACCAGAGGATGTAGTCTACCTTGACCTTAGCAAGGCTTTTGACACAGTCTCCCATAACATCCTCATGAGCAAGCTCAGGATATGTGGGAAAGAAGAATGGACAGTGAGATGGATTAAGAACTGGCTACACAACAGAGCCAAAAGAGTGGTGATCAATGGTGCAGAGTCCAGCTTGAGATCTGTAGCTAGTGGAGACCCCACGGATCAGCGCTGGCTCCTGTCCTGTTCAACATCTTTATCAATAACCTTGATGATGGGACAGAGTGTCTGCTCAGCAAGTTGGCTGATGATACAAAATTGGGAGGATTGTCTGATTCACTGGAAGGATGTACAGCCATTCAGCAAGATTTGGACAGACTGGAGAGCTGGGCAAAGAGGAACATAATGAGGTTCAACAAGAGCAAATGCAGAGTCCTGCACCTGGGACTGCACCAGTACAGGTTAGGAGCTGACCTGCTAGAAAACAGGTCTGTAGAGAACGACCTCGATGATCTTCAGAGGTACCTTCCAACCCCTAACATTCTGTGATTCTGTGATTCTGGGAGACAGTGTCAAGAGCCTTGCTGAAGTCAAGGTAGACGACATATGCTGCTCTGCCCTCATCCAGCCAAGCAGTTATGACATCATAGAAAGCTCGCAGATTGGTCAAGCATGATTTACCCTTGGTAAATCCATGGTGACCGCTCCCAATAACTTCCTGTTCTTCAACATGTTTAGCGATCACATCCAGAATGAGCCACCCCATCACCTTCCTAGGGACAGAGGTGAGACTAACTGGTCTGTCATTCCCTGGGTCCTCCTTCTTGCCCTTTTTGAAGACTGGAGTGATATTGGCCTTTCTCCAGTCCTTAGGCACCTCTCCTGTCCTCCATGACCTTTCAAAGATGATAGTGAGTGGCCCAGCAGTAACATCTGCCAGCTCTCTCAGCACTCTCAGGTGCATCCCATCAAGGCCTATGGACTTTCGGATGTCCAGTTTCGCCAAGTGGTCTTTTAACCTGGTCCTTCCCTACTGAGGGAAAGTCTTCCTCTCCCCAGACCTTTCCCCTTGCCTCCAGGGTCTGGGATTCATGAGGGACAGCTTTAGCAGTGAAGACTGAAGCGAAGAAGGCATTCAGTAACTCCACCTTCTCAGTGTCTTCCACCACTAGGGTGCCCACCTCATTCATCAGTGGGCCTACAGTTTCCCTAGTCTTCCTTTTTCTATTGATATACTGAAAAAACCTCTTCTTGTCGTCTTTAACTGCAGTGGCCAAGTTGAGTTCTGCTTGAGCTTTGGCCCTTCTGATTTTCCCCCTGCATAGCTCCACTACATCTTGGTACTCCTCATAAGTTGCCAACCCACTTTTCCAAGGGCTATAAACATTCCTTTTGTTCCTGAGGTCCATCCAAAGCTCTCTGTTTAGATAGGCTGGTCTCCTTCCCCGTCAGGTCATCTTTCGGGTCCTGGGAATGACCTTCTCTGGTGCCTTTAAGAGTTCCTCCTGGAAGTATGACCAGTCTTCCTGGGCTCCTTTGCCCTTCAAGACTGTCTCCAAGGGACACTCTCAACCATGCTCCAAAATAGGCCAAAGTCTGCCCTTTGTAAGTCCAAGGTGGCAGTTCTGCTGTCCCCCCCCCCCCCCCCCGCCTTGCTTCTCCAAGAATGAGAACTTGTATCATTTCATGATCACTCTGCCCAAGACGACCTCCAACCTTTACATCCCCCACAAGGCCTTCTCTTTTTAACAAGCAGCAGGTCCATCAGGGTACTTTCCCTTGTTGGCTCCCTCACCAGCTGTGTCAGGAAGTTGTCTTCCACACACTCCAGGAACCTCCAGGACTGTTCCCTCTCTGCTGCATTATATTTCTAGCAGACATCTGGGAAGCTGAAGTACCCCATGAGAACAAGGGCTGGCGATGGCGAGACCTCTGCCAGCTGCTTAGAGAATATTTCATCAACCTCTACATCCTGGTTGGGGGGTCTGTAACAAACTCCCACCATGATGTCTGCCTTATTGGCCTTCTCCTTCATTCTTACCCATAAACAAAACTGCCATTCACATAGTTAAGTTCTAGCCATTCAAATCTATCCCTAACATAGAGGGCCACCCACCACCTCTCCTTTCTTGCCTATCCCTTCTGAAAAGTTGGTAGCCATCAATCTCGGCACTCCAGTTGTGTGAGTCATCCTACCACATTTCTGTGATGACAACTATATCATAGTTTTCTTGCTGCACAATGATCACCAGCTCCTCCTGTTTGTTGCCCATGCTGTGTGCATTGGTGTAGATGCACTTCACCTAGGCTAACTGTCCTGTCACCTTGTAGGGGGGAAAAACCCTAATTCCCACCTGACCACAGAAAACTGCCCAACATCACACCAGACTTCCACAAAAAACCTGTTGACCAAAACCATGGAAGTATGTTTTTTGGATCAGATGAAGACTTTGCATGCTATCTTGGACAACAAGGATATTAATTCTGATTAGGTGTCAAAATCAGGGTAATTGGGCCCCCCATTTTTGAGGCTACAGAAGGCACAATAACCTATTTCAGCAACTGTTGAGAGCATCTATCTCCTACTTTCAGGCAGTTTGGATCCTAGTGAAAATCCTGGAATAGCAGAAAGAAGCACCAAGGAACACCTTCTTTAATGTCACCTTGCCTCCATCTCTCACCTGTACAGTAGGAATCATCATTCTTTTCTACCTTTTCAAGGTTGGTGAAATGAAGGCACATTACATTGAAACAAAAACAGATATTCCTGTGTAGACAATAATGACCTTAAATAGCAAGTATTTTAAAAAATAAAAGTGCATAATTTGAAAAAAAATATTTTGGTAGTGAAAAATGCTCATTATGAAAGTCTAATTAAAAGAAAACATTTTCATTTTAATTATCTTTCATAACAGTAACACATATTTATGAGCAAGTCTGCAGTAGCAATGGGTTATGCACTTTTAAGCAATTAAATTTCCTAGTCATCTGATTTTGTTAGACTAATAAATTATACCAGGAATTTAATAAAGTGGACAGTTAAAGGAACTTAATCTATTCTCTCTAGAACAAACAACATTAACAAGATAAGGTACAGATTTGAGGAAAATATTTAAGAGATAAGCTAAATTAGAAAGTGAAAAAAGCTCTTGTGACTCCCAAGCAGCACAACTGAAGGAAATAAAAAAAAAAAAAAGGGGGGGGGAAACAAAGGTTAACATGCAATATACGAGTAATTTCTTTTCTCATAAAATAATTAACCTTTGGAAAAGGCTTCCTGTCAACACAGAAGCTTTTACTGTGCCATTTAAGGAACTAGGCACATTTCTGAAAAATTAACAATAGGGAAACTTAAATAAGCCTTTGAAAATAAAACATCTTAGACATAGGCAGTTCCTGTGAAAGTCTTTTTTTCAGCATAGAAACCAAACCTTTCTCTCCATCTCTTCAACAGGGGAAACAAACTAAACAGGTATTTTATAAGTGGGATGAAAGATGAAGCAGTCAATTTCAAGTCTCTTCTCCTTCATACATTCTTTAGTGGTTGGTCTAATTCCAGGAGTATGATTTTCCATTATGTGGACTTGTTAATTAACTGTATGTGGGTCTGAATACCAAACTGGAATGGGTGAAATATCATTCCTACCATGACTGGCTCTCTTCATATGAGTTGCCTTGTCAAATAATTACTTTGTGAGCATATTCTCACTATTATACTTATTTTGATTTAAATAATTAAAAGAAACTCCTACTTTCAAAGCAGATTACAGAGATCAATACTTTATTTTTACTGAAATTCAGTAGGATATAGGTGTCCAACTCCCTTGGACCACTCTGACACTTCTGGAAGAAGTATCTTTTGGTGAATAATCAGCAGGCTTAAAAAATAATAATAATAAAAAAAAATTAAGTAAGATCTTAATAAATCTGAGGGAAAAGTTTTAAATTCCATAAATGACGTTTCTTTTATGTGAAGAAAGAATCATGCAAAAAAGCCATATTGGAATAGCAGTAAAACACCACTCATTGGCAAAGCATTTCATTTCTAGACAGATGGGAGTGCTGAACACATTCACCATCAATCTAGAAATCAAATATAATGTTATTACTTAATTGTATGCTGTATATAGGTTACAGTGATTTCTCCAGGGTGAAATTGTCCTTCCCCATCACACCACATTCTGATAATGACTGGAATGAGTTTGATATGTTGAAACACTCTTGCTTTGATTGTGCTTTTCATTCAGTAAAGCTGAGAATACTGGAGTTGCAAATAGTGTACAATATTTTATTAGAAAAATATGTGATTCCAGGTCTCAAACAAAAGACTGGTATCTGACATTGTAATAAACGGATACGGTACCCTCTGCTGAAATAATCATTCTACGGACCTGATGCATACAAAATCAGAAAGCCATTACATTCACAATTGATAACTATATTTGGAAGATGCCCCAGGACACAACAACCAAGTAGTGAGCTATTCATTCATCTCACTTATAAAAGACACTGAGTTACAGTGGAAGTTAACATACTTGAGAAAGGCTGATTAATCGATGCAATCCGAACTGCAAGATTTGAACAAAATGGCTGTAACCCAGCAAGGAAGGAACCATTTCCGATGAAACTGTGGAAAGATTCATGATGCATCTCTCCACATCAGCTTCCCCCCTACAGCTCTGCTTCAGCAACAAAAATATTTCTACTAAAGTCTTTCACATGGCTTTATGCAAGCAACAATTTGGAGTATATTGATAGTTTTTCCTTTTTAAAGATATTCTGTTTGTGGTAAAGATGAGATTTCTACAAAACACAGAGTGGTAGCACATCATGACCATCCAGTATACCTCAATCCTGAATGCACAGTGAAGACAGTGTAAATCAGGTGTACTGATCTCTATGGAGCTCTGCCACTTTACTTCATTTGAGGATCTTCAGAAAGGCACCAGATCCAAAAAAGGAATATTCATTACTCATCTGCCTCCTTTTGGAGGCATGAATGACTGAGAAAGATATATTAAGGAACAGCAAGAGTCCCCTTAATTAAGGCTACAACACAGATTTCCATTATAAGATAAAATTTGGCTCTTATCCCCAGTTCTAAATTCCAGATTCACAAATCATATTGGCCTCAAGATTTGTAGTCCAGCTCTCAAGATGACGTAGGTTTTTGCTACCAAATTTGCAGTAAATCAGACAAGGAGTTCAGGAATTATGAGCCTGTGACATAGAGATGTTCACCATAGTTCAAGAAGTTACAATTTTTTGTCACTTCATAGCCAAGAAAAGTAAATAATAATTGCAACCATGAAAAAAATATGGCAGATAAGAATCCATTTAGGAGATTTTTGTGGTTGAGGTTTGTGCCACAGTACAAAAATGGCATGATAGCAATCACATCAGACACATTATTAACATTTATATAGAAACGCTGATAGAAGTTACTCATCCCATGGAAGAGACTTGTAGTGGATACTTGTTCCTTGGATCTGGTTTCATTCAGGCAAGCGTAAGTACTCATGAGTTTTCTGTGTCCACAAAAACTAGCCACATACACGTGTAAACATACACCATCGTCCTAAGATCTTCCTGGAATTGGAAAATGGTGCTACTATAGGGATGAATGGAGGTGGGGGAAAGGCAAACATCTAAATAAACCCTAAACCTCAAAAGGTGAGTTAATGCACGTTTCTTCAAAACCAGCTAGGTGAATCTATCAACACAGGCTCCTAATCTATGCATTTAATATTTAGTATCTTAAAAGTGTATTGTACAGAGTATAAATACAGCAGTGGGGTCATTATTTTATTTATAATCTCTTAGAGCATAATTCTGCAAATTTTTCCCATGGGATCTGGTGAGGTGATGATCAGACAAAAGCATTTGCAATTTGCAGGGGTACACCTTTAAAGTATGTCTGCAGCATGTTTTTAGTTAATGTAACAGATACTTTTGAGCTGATTAAATTTACTTACTTTTATGGTATAAAAATAGCATGATGATACTAATAAGAGTCATAAAGACTGGCATAAAAACGTTCCTAATACCACACCAGGGTTTTTTACTACACCACCTTCCAGAGATACAGCCAGTATTCCCCAAGGCTGTACAGACAGAACAACAATCCAAGCTCTTTCTGTTACAAACCATTCATTTTGATTCTCCTAATACTCTACCTCCAATTTTTGGCAGGACAGAGACAACTGGCTAAAAAATAAGAGAATCTGCCAGGCATGACGAAGCTGCCATACCTTGAGCCTGGTGCAAAATGAGGAAGAGTCAGCACCACAGAGTTCTCTGCCCAGAGGAGGAGCCTCTCCACTTCCCCATTTCTATTCAGCAGCAGTCCTTGCCTACGGATTGTGAATGGGCTCCTGGCCAGCCACCACAGAGGTGCCCTGTAATGTGCTTTTGTGCGTTCCCTCAGCCAAGGACCATTTCTGTGCCAAACAGGAGACGGACCAACCGCTGTGTCAGGAACAACAAATACCCTGTTCCTTATCCAGCCTCTCTTCTCTGCCCAAATAATACTAAATGTTCGAACCAGAAGCCTTTGCATTTTCACACACGTAGCAGACTGGAGAAGTGCATCTTTTCCAGAGCTGGTTGAAAGAGTAGGGTAAAATGGTCTTTAACAAACACAGTCTTTTTCCCAAACAGAAAGATTCTCTAATGTAGAAAATACTGTTTTGAAATTTTCCAGTTTTCAATGAGCACTTATTTCTCACTCTCTGCTTTTTAATTTCTATCCAGTGACATAATGGAAAATACATCTTTTATCTCACTCTAACCTTTACACAGAGATATTTCCTCCCCTCCTTCCTCCATTTTGGAAGCAATAACTGTTTAAAGGCTATTCTTGATGTACAAGATCATGAAAAAATCCGAGATGTCTTTCTAGGCTTCTTTCAGGAATGGACTATTTGCTGTGTTAGGAAGCTTCCAACTTCTAGAAAAAAATTTTGCTTGCTTTAAGCTGTTTGAATAGGAAAATGAAAGGCACACTAAGAAATAAACAGATGCTTTGACATCCCAGCGATATATGAAAAGCAGGTAAAATTCAGCCTAGTTTGTTTTTCCTTCTGGGACATATAGGTGGCTGAAACCAGCTTTTCTAAAGATGACTGAGAAATTTACTTGAAAGTGTGTAACCAATAAAACAGTCCTTTATTAACAAAAAGCGGGAGAACAACAAAAGAGTTTTTACAATTTCTTCAATGCTTAAACATAATCCCTAACTGTGACTTTTGCTCCCAAGGCTGTTCTGCAGCATTTTCTTGTAGAAACAGCCGGGAGCTTGAAAAACACCCAAGTACAATAGCATTAAGCCTCAACATGGTGTGCATTAATAAGTGACTGGTGCATATCTTGGATTTGTTGCATTAGGTAAGAGGATGAAAGCACAGTGCCTTCCCTTTTGGCCACCTAAGAAGCACACAGACAGCTTAATAGCACACATCCTGAGGAGGTTAATTACTGAAACATTGGGATTTTTTTTAATTAAAAAACAAACCAAAAAAAAACCCCACAACTATTAATTTTCTTCTTTCTAAGCTCTTTTAAGAAGAGAGTCCTATGGCTTTTTTTTTTTTCCCCAGAGTTCCTTTCCACTCTAAAAAGTGAGTCTCAGCCATGAGATGTCAAGAAAATAAGGACATATTATACATACCTCTTTCAGTGTCATTCCAATTAAACATTTGCTAATTCCCTTACTTAAAATTTCCTAATATTTTTGACTCTCTTTTCTCTATTTCTATGGAGCTAGGAGCCTTTTAGCTATAATTACTGACCTCAAAAATAAGTTAATTTATTTTCCTTTGTAAAAATGAGACTACACTTTTATAACTGAACCACTTCTGGTGTTAGCCAAAAAAAACCAACCAAAAAACAAAAAAACAAACCCAAAACTAACAAAAAACCCCACCATCACACCCTCCACGAAACACCAGAAGTACCTGAAAATGTGGAACCTGCAGCCAAACTAGCATCAGAGCACTCTAAAGGGTTGTTTTTTTTCTCATCTTACTCAAAGCCCTGCCTTCTCTCAAGCACCTAGTCTTCTAGGACAATAAGGTCCTCATCCCACAGATTCTTTTTTGTATTTTGAGCTGTGTAAGGGAATGCTGGGGAGCAAGAGTGGGCAGGAGAAACAGCAGCCCTGCAGGTATTCTCGTGGATCCTTTTAGATTAAATGCCTCTGGCTGCAGAAGAAGTGATTCACTTGCACACGTGGTACCATCGCTTTCTGTATTTCCTCAAAAACACCCGGCAATGGGCACGGGAATTTCTCAGACCATTAGTGGGCAGTGAGATATACAGACAGCGTACTAGAAGTGGAAATTAAGTTTAGGTGACTGCAAACACAGCCCAGCAAATCAGTCCAACTGTATCTTTGAAAAGTCAATATTGTTACTGAGACAATAATGACAACTATTTCTAACTGGTCTTTAAGAAGAATGTGCCAGTCACAGCTTACTAGCACTGCAGACAGGAGAGGAAAAAAAAAACTAAAACCAAAGAGATATGAAGACTTTACACCATAGCAAGACCAACATGCAAAGCTGTATCCAAATGCTGCCGTGCAAGCAGCCTACTGACGTGTACAGGTCCATAAAGTTAAGCTGAGGTTTCAAGAATTTCCAGGTTAACATCTCAGTTTAGATAGACCACACTCCAGCTAGTTTTCCCAGCCTTTTACAACAGCACTAACCATAGTCCCTCAAGTCCTGCGACGAATTACCACACCTTTAAGTCTTTTCATTAGCTCTAACTGATCTGCCACAGGCCCAATGACAGCCTTGTCAGATTTCTCACAGCTCCATCACCTAGATTATTTCTGAATCAAACAGGGGAGGAAATATAATTGCTGTTACCTTAGCAGGTAGCAGCAATCCTTTTTTGTCTGCTGTGGAGGAAGGTTAAAAAATATGAGAGAGCAACTTAAGAAAAAAAAAAACAAACAACAAAAAACAGAGAAAAAACAAAACCAAAAGCCAAACAGCAAAAAAACCCTGAAACAACCCAAATCAAAACAAAAAAAAACCCCACAACCAAACAAGAAAAGCATAGGAGAGCAGGTTACTGATACACGAGAATCAGAATAAAAATGAGCCATTCTCCTTTGCCCTGAAACTGCGTGTTCACACTACTACAAAAAAAAAAACACAAAAAAAAAAACCACAAAAATAAGATTTTAAGACTTTACATAAGAACATAGTCATCCATATTCCCTGTATTATGTGATGCATGTGCACGGCAAGGAAATAAATTATCATCCTTCCTTTGGGGTATTATTTTTTTTCCCCCTTAAATAAATAAATAAAACCCCAATAACAGAAAAAGATTCAACAGGGGAAATATTCAGAAAAGCTCAGAATGAGAAGAAAGAAGAGTTAACTATCCTTTCACATTTCTATTAGCCCTTCCACCTATATGCGGATATCAACTTTGGCAGGGCTTGTGTATATTTACTCTAAAGAATTTATGCCTTTGGTCTGAATAAGTTAAGTTAGTAACAAGGCTAGATCTCAGACTAACAACAAAAGCTACTGTTTCAAAGGCTGTTATGCTGCAAATTCACTCACATACCCTCTTCCTCCCAGAAAACAAACAAACATAAAGCCAATAATTTGATAACTCTCTACATACGCTACTCTAGTAAATGGATGCACGTGTTTTAGGAGGAATTAAAACATATTTGAAATGAGGCAGGAAGGGAAAGGGAAAAAATAAGTTCCTCACTTCAAAAAACCTTCAATAAGATAATGTTCATTGCTGTGGTATGCATTTAATCCGTTACGCTTCTGAAGGTTTTGAGAAATGTGACTGGGAGTTTTTAACAGTACAGTGTTCGCAGTTAATCATCAACAACTTAAAAAGACATTGACATCTGTTGTCTAGAGACAAAAAGAAAAATGTAGGGGGTGAGTGGGCAGAGGGAGTTGAAAATTAAATCAGTTTGAATCCTCCTTAGTGTTACAGAGTCAATAGCAGGAAATTTGCTCTCAGAAAAATGTGGGGTTGTGACCTTCTGTGTTTCAAGATATCCTAATTTAGCTTGATCTTTCATGCTCTCTGCTCCTCCTACTTGTACCCTAGAGGCAGGTTTTCTCCTACTGAGGAAGAGATTAAGGAGGAAAGTGCTGAAAGAAGGGGAGAGAGAAAGAAAATAAAGAAGGAATAAACTGGATCTGAAGTCCTAAAAATCTAAGAGATTATTAAAATTCATTCACTTTGCAATGAAACTTATTTTTATGCAGACACCAACAAATTGTTTGAACTGATGTTGAAATGTAACACAACTTTTTTTGTGCATGAGACCATTTTCTGAGGACACCAAAGAGCAGGTTTTGACATATACAGGTAGTGCTCATACACTGCATAATGAGTATACATCTACCGAAGATATTTTTCTTCATCTCAGTATGGACCATACAAGTGAATCAGTTTCCCAATTAAGTGGTAAACTGTGCAGCCTACGAGACAGCTGATAAATGGTAGCTCTCTAGCAGTTAGTGAAGGAAAAAAAAAAGCAATACAGAAGATACTAACGAAATTGATCAGTTGTTAATACTGCTCAGTTCCAGACCAAGTAATTATTGCTGCATTCCTCATTCAAGTAGTGTATTTATGGCTACAAGTACATGACTTTCCAAGCAGACCACACCCTTACGTGGATGAGTAGAAGCCCCCCAGCTCACAGAGGTAAGCCTCCACAGCCCCTTGCAAATAGCAGAACAAGGGGAGATGTGGAGGGGCTGGACAGCCTCTGCTCTGCTGTCTTTCTTCATTTATTAACTGCTTGGAGGAGCTGGCAAGTCACCTCCCCTATGTGGTCCATGGGAACTCAGAGGAAACAGAAGTCTATCGGCATTTCAACTGCCTCCTCCAGGCAAGGCTGGAGATGAGATTCCACTCTTCACTCCCAGCAGAACACCAACAGACAAGGATTTCCATGCAGAGCACCCAACTCCCTCTGCTCTGATGGAGCCTGGGCTCCATGTCTAGTGCAGCACATGTCCCTGCTTCTGTCCTCCCAGCTCTAACCCACGGAAAGAGCTGGGTAGTCTAGATAGCTCATGTCCCTCCTGAACATTGTGACGTGTCCCAGTGCAAAGGCAGGCTCCTGCTGGCCGAGGCAACCCACAGGGTTAGCAGGTCTCAGGGGTCCAGCAGGTTTTGTCTGCTGCCAGGTTCAGACTGCACATGCAGAATCCACCACCCCAGCAGTACTGGTGTACACTAGCACATGAGTAGATGAGATAAAAGGGTCTGGAGTAACCCCACCTGAAGCCAGCTTTCTAAGGTCTGATGAAAATGCATTTGTGGTATGACCTGACACTACCTAACTTTAGCAGTTGTCTTCCTATATAGATGTAAAGGATTTTTGCTTCAGGTTGCATCAATTCCATTGAAGTTACTTGGCACATGACAATATCCACCTCAGACAATGTTGCACAACTGGGCACTTAAATTTGTGATCAAACACTGATATGAATGGGTGTTGGGATCATCTTCCTGAGTTGATGGTAAGTCAGTTTGATATAGATAAATTATAAAATAAGTTGTCCTTGACTGACAGCTTTACTATCTAGCCAGTGAAAAAATCAAAATAAGAGAGTTTAGATCAAAGATTACATTGTTATTATTCATATATTCCTAGATTTTAATGGAGAAAGGACAGCTTGGAAGAAACCATACACATCCATCTAGCCTGACCTCCTATATATCATGGCAAAATTTTTTTGTATTCCACCCATAACTTCTGGGTAATCATAAGCATATGATTAGAAAGACATCCCATCTCAATTAATATCATCCAAGATAGGAATAATCTGTCAGGTAAATGGTTTCAAAGTTAATTATCTTCACTATTAAAAACATGCTCTTGAATTCAAGTCTGGATTTAACTAGGCTAGCCTACTGACGTTAAAAGTTTATCTGCTGCATTCAAGAGCTCTTGATGCATCTTCAAGTACAAACAAACACAAGATAAAAAGAAATTCCCCTTTTCCTACAAAAAACCATCCTCCACCACCCAAAGAGCTGTATAAAAACATTCTAATTTGGTGAACGATGACCAGTTCCAGTAATAATTTTTCGGCTTGATATGGAAACAAAAGAAGTATTTGGAATATGCATTCTGTATCAACCAGAAACTACTTTTTGTGTGTTTCTAAAAAGAACCTAGGTCAAATATATTTTATTTTAATTACACTTTGGCACATATGATGTAAAGCACTGATCTGAAAATTTAAAAAAAAAACCCAACACATATTGTCTGAAAATTTTGGAATAAACTTTCTAGTTTACTCTTGGTCAAAACACTTTGCCAATCTTACAAATAATTTCTGTCAGCCTACCTGCATGTGAATAAAACATTTGAAAGGTTCACTCAGTTATAATGGTACCTAATAATAATAGTCATATAATTAACAGTTGCTGTATATTTTTATTTTCACAGAGTTTACAACTGATTCGTACCTTACATCTTCAGTAGACCCTGATATTTTTCATAAATATTCATCATGTGTGCTCATAAATATTTGATTAATTTTAATTGTTTGTTTGTTTTAAACATAGCTTTTCCTTCAGTTGTCATGACTATAGAGAAAGGTATTACATGACAAAAAAAGTGAAGAGGAAAAGCTTTTAAAGATGCAGAAGCAGAAATAAGAGGCTGCAGCAGCAAATTACTTCCTAGATTTTGATTGAACACACAACTCTCTCCTTGTGACAGCAGTTTTTAGAAGGATGTATATTTGCCCTGTATCATGTTCTGCCCTTTTCAACAAAATGGGGAGCTTATGGATATCTTGTGGTAGCTATATCAAGTCAAATGAGCTCAGGATGTTGCAGACACATAGGTGGTATTTAATTTATTGTTCTAAGGATAACTGGAAATAAGATCAGGGTCCCCCCACCATGGGAAAGAGAGTAGGACAGGGAAGAGAATAGATAGTTTAAAGAATAAGAAAATAAGCCTTGCTGCCACTGAAGTTAGTGGAACACTTAATTTCTTGGTATTGAAGTTTATCTGCACAGATAAAAGTTATCCTAGGCTGACTCCCGTGACTCAGGGAAAGAGAAAGTGAAAAGGAAAACTGGGTCAACGAACAGGGTAAAAAGGCAGCCAGTCCATGGAGCTGGGCTTGGATCTGTCCAGCTGCCAATTAGTGATTTCCCTGTATATACTTGTTTTCCTTTACACATGGGTTAAAAAAACACCATTCCAGGAAAAGGTGTACATTAAATACACTGGACACACTTTGCAGAGTAGGCTGGTGCTTTTAATATAGTTTACCATGACAGGGGACATAATTGCTTTCCAGTTGCATTTGTGTTCACTCATAGCAGGAATTTATGAGCATTCAGGTACAAGCAGGAGAACTGGAGACAAGTGTTACTTACCTGTGGATGACATGTACAGCCTGTGTTCAGACGTACCACAGGTTCCTAGAAAATTACAGTGGCCATCTCCAGACACTAATAATACCTAGGAGTACTAGCTGAAGCAGAGAACCGTATGAAAGAAAGGGCATTCAGAGCTAGCCTGGATGCTCTATCCCAGAGCAGAGGAGATGGGATCCACAGAAAGCAACCAAGTCTGCTTACCACCAGCTGTGGCTAGAACAAAAGCTGTGCTCAGAAAGCCAAAGTATTGGACTGGCTGTTCACGGAATCACAGAATTGTCAAGAGTTGGAAGGGACCTCGAGTGATCATCTAGTCCAACTCCCGTGCTAAAGCAGGATTGCTCAGAGCACATCACACAGGACTGCGTCCTCCATGGGCAGCTTGTTCCAGTGCCTTGTCACCTTCATAGTAAAGAAGTTTTTCCTCATATTTCAATGGAACTTCCTATGTTCCAGCTCCTGCCCATTGCCCCTCATCCTGTCACTGGGAACTACTGAAAAGAGTCTGGCTCCATCCTCCTTGCACCCACCCTTTAGATACCTATGGGCATTAAAAAGGTCTCTCAGCCTTCTCTTCTCCAGGCTAAGGAGTCCCAGCTCTCTCAGCCTTTTCTCATAGGAGAGATACTCCACTGTCTTTATATGATGCTCTTCCATCATCTGAGATCTGAGAAAGCTCGTTGCACGAAAATACTCGGCCAAAATAAATGGGCATGAGAGAAGTTCTGCAAGAATCATCTTGGTCTTAAAATGCTTAATACCTCCTAGCTGGCCTTATGAAAAGCCTCTCAAATGTCCCCATGCTATGTTCCTTATTGCTCATATTCCATTTTTTTTCTATTGTAGGAGATTCCCCAGACCTCCATTACCTACAATAACAGGGTTGTCAAGACCCCTGACAACTACATGAGCATAATAACAATACAGAATGCAGTTTCTCCATGTTTCTGGACCTGAGCTAGCTATTAGCCATTGGCAACTAAAAAGAAATATTCTCTTGTGGCAAAATTATTGCGTAACTGTCTACTGTGAAGCTTACTATACCTTCCTTTCAATACCTGGCAGCAGACAGTCTCTTAAAATGTGTAGGTAACATTTAGTATGGAAGTAGCAATAGAAATTATATTTTAGAAGTCATTCAGTGTCTTTCCATGGAGAATTTTTAAGATTTCGGGATTTTTTTATCTGTTAGCTTGTTGTTTTTAGTTAAGTCAGAGAGCAAATCAGTGTATTTGTTCCATGTGTGTCTTCTACACTCATGCACACTGCATACCTGCAGAAATTATGTAAGATTTGGAAATCACTGGCTATACACAGAAAATTAATTTCCAATTAATTTCTATTGCCAAGACCAAGTTAAGTTCTAGAGGACAGAGGCTACACAAGAACCTCCAACAAGGCAACTCAGGTCATATATCTTCTGTACCCTTGGTTACTACAGCTGCACCTGGAATACTTATGACAGTTTGGGTCTCTCAAACTTGATATCTGCATTGGAAAGACAGAAAAAGCATAGCTAAAATAATACCTGTGAGGAGAAAATCAGTGATCTTGTTTAGTTTTGAAACTAGATGCTGGAGAAATTTGTTACCATAACTCATGTTTCATACAAAGCAAACTATACTAGGATTGCAAAGTCAAATACTCCAAAGTTAAAAAATGGCAGAACTAAACTCACCTTTTCAACCTTTATTATGTTGTTCCTTGAAAATATCTTAAATGATAACTGTTTTTTCCAAGCAAACCCCTCCCTCACTCAGCCTGTAAAGTGGAAGGTGCTTACTAAATATGCAGCTATTTAATCTGTTTTTATCCCAACCATTCATTCTCCCAATATACTTTACAAACACAAGACTGAATACAACATATTCTAATTGCAGATAGAGGCTTCACAGATGTCTGGACTGTAGTATTTGAAAAAAATGAAAGGATTCACAATTATTTTTTTTTTTCCCCACAGCACTCAATTTTAAAGGTGGCAAGTTGAAATTCAATGACACTTTGGTGAAATTTCTTACTAATATCCTGATGTTCCAGACCACCTGAATATTTACAGTAACCAAGTGGAATGAAAAAATATTGTTGCAGCATCAATTATTTCAAGTTTTCTCCCCTAGGAGCTTATAAATGCAAAGTTTATAACATTTCAAAAGAAATAGTACGCTTATTTCAAAGACTGCTGCAGACTAACAAACAATTCCTCTTTTGCTGCCCGATTGACTGTCTTCATGGGGAGCTGATGTAAAGTAAATGTTAGTTTATCTTTACATTCAGTCCCCTAGTGTCTTTTGAATTATCGGTGGAGATATGGCAGAATGGTATCAATGATCTGTATAACAATAAAAAAGCAAGTATTTTGTTCAAATGTAACAGATGAAACATGAGTCATATCGCCTGGAGTGGCATGAGTGGAAAATGCAATTAAAAACATGAAAATGAAAGGGAAAGAGAACAGCAAAAGTAGTTTGTAGTTTAGAGCTATTAAGTTGCACGAAAATTACTAGAGTTACTGTGCTTTAGAAGGTCTGGTTTGTGCCTCTGAGATTCCAAAGCCCTCAAACAGCAATAAACTCCATATCAAATATAAAGATACATGCATATTTCTTCCTCAAACTGAAAACACAAATTTGCATAAGACCTGAGAGATCTGATATTTAAAAACTCAGTACTAAATGCTTGAACAAATTAATATAAAAGTTGTGCTTTTGTCTGTTGTTTTTTTTCTTCATTTTTACCTGTAAAGAAATAAGCTAAGACCTCCAAAACTTCTGGTATCATCTAGTTTTTAGATACCAGTGCGTTCAACCTTGGGTGGATCAACGGTTCTGGTTTGACACATTACAAAAGTGCAGTCTTTCTGGGGAATGTAAGTACAGGTGTGAATTTCCAAATGCACAGAAAAACTCACACTGGGTCAATTTACATATTTGCCTAATTGCAAATATCAAGGCTAGCTGATTTTCTTCTGTCAATATTGACATTTTACATAAAATATGCCACATATATCTCAGCCCTTCCCTGTTCTTTCAGCAACTGAATCTCCCAAAATCTCTTATTTGCCACTTCTGCTCAGAAACAGAGAACTATCTCCTGCTGGTGAAGAGCCAATAACAGCTCATTAACATCTGTCTTAGTTTAAGGTAGAATCCAGGCTGCAGGAATGTGGTCAAGTAAACCACCAGTATGATGACCCCCAGCTGACCACAGAGTCAGAGAGAAGTGCAGTACAGGGCAGTGTATACAAAGCAAGATGTTTTGCTTAGATATCTTAATAGGAGGGCAGAGCTCCTCACAGACAGCTTGAAAATTGCCTTCCCCATCACAAATATTGCCATTCCTTAAAAGGAAAATACATCAATTTTATGCATCTGGAAAAGCAGTTAAGTAAACCCAGGAATCTAGTCACAAAATATTAGTTTTAGATTCTCCTTTTCTCTGCCCTCTTCATTGCAAAAGGTGTGTTTTTTTTACAGTCCATAATAATATGTGCTTGACAAATGGTCATTCACTTCAATTAAGCAATTCTAATCCTATAGTCACGTTGTTATTGCAACTGATCTGATGACTGCTAAAATTAGTGTAACACACTACGGTTTGCTCTGAAAACATACTACTGATTGGATGTTTGTTATTTGAGTGCAAAGCCTCACCATAGTCAATACCCTCAGTGAGGCCAGTCCATAGCCTCATTGGCTTGTCAAGGAGGAGAAATATCAGTTGAATGCATTTCTCCGTGCTTTGGATCACTCAAACAAGTGTATGGAACTGCAATTGAAGAAATGCTAGTACCTCCCTAAAGTAGCACTAGTATCTGTTGTCCCTGGCCAGAATATCTTTGCCCTTTGCAAGTCACTGTTAAAGATGCAGTCATAGAGTTTTTATGTAAGACAAAATAACATTGATTCAAATATTGTAAGATCTACTTATGGGCAAGGAAAACACAGGATTTCTTTATAGAAATCCTGTGTATTCTGATAGGTCTTACTGCTCCCCCACGGCGTGAATCATGATTGAGTCGTAGCAATCTAAGAGGCTACTGCTTGTCAGCTGAGCAGTGGTGACTCTCTGTGGGTAGGTTTGCAGTCTGCTCCAAATCTGAGGTGAAATTTAGTTGTTTACACAGCTACAAAAGCTCAGCTGATTTGTGGATATCTTGTTTACTTGCTATAACCTAACTGTTAGTACAAGCCATTTGGCTTGGTCTACACATTGTAAGCAAAGTAAAACTGTTTTGGTTGAAGGCAGATGATTTTTTAAACCATATATAACCTCAAGGTTATATATGTGGCTATAGGAAACTAGATGTTTTATTGCTGTAGTGAGTAATTTTCATTCATAAACAAGATATATTCTGTTATTAAAAGAAAAGCAATACACAGTTGCACTAAATTAAGCAGGGCTATTCCCCATTAAATATATTATTATACATGAAGGTTTCTCAATTTTTGCCTTTTAAAAAAATAAAAAATATTCAGAGGTTCCTCCTTCCTCTGTGTCATATACAACACTGGAGAAGAGAGGTTGTGAAGTTGTCACAGTTTGACTCAGGATCACCAATTAAACCAGAGACAGCAATGCTCTCGATCCCATCCCCCCCCCCCAGGTAGGGAAGGAGAGAGAGAACTAGGAGAGAGACTTAGCTGGATTGAAAACTAAATTAGACAGCTTTAATTATATGTACAATTATATACAAGTATGTTCAGGAATGTGCAAAAGCCTCTTGCCTCCCCCCACCCCCAGCAGCTCCCCCGGCACTCTCCTTAGCTGTGAGCAGCCCCGAAATGTTTCAGCCCACAGGCAGGAGATCAGGCAGAGCAGACAGGGGCTGGGGTATGAGGGTTATGAGGTCAGAGATGCCTGAGCCTAGGGGTCGACGGTGATGGAGTCCTCCCCAGATGCCAGCCTTGGACAGAAGAGAAGGGAAGGAGAAGCAGGAAGGAAGTTGTCTTCTGTGATCTCTGACCTTCCTCTGAGCTTAGGTAGATATATGGAATGGAATACCTTTGGTCAGTTCTGCTGTCTGTCTAGTCCAGCTCCCCTATGGGGGGGTCATAGATAGGACTCCCCTGCCCCAGTAGCCCCTGTAGCAGCAGAGCTAAGAAGCGACCTTGGAGTCTCAGCAGAAACATAAACATTCCAGTGTTATCAGTCCACTGGCTGGAACACTTGTTGCTAATTAAAAGAGAGCTTACTGAAGGAAAAAAAAAAAATCAGTAAAAGGAAAACTAGCTTCATCCTCGCTCAAACCAGGACAGAAGCGCCCCCCACCCTTGCTGTTTCTCAGGCAAGCAGAGCAAGTCAGAAACTCCTATTTGGTTACTAGAATTTTTCATCCTCCATTGAACAACTCACATGACCTTTAGTCTAGGTTTTAAAGCTCAGTTGCCCATTCATTAGGTTGACAAACTTGTCAAAACCCTGCAGGACTATGTCAATTATGTCAAAAAATCTTACACGTGCCACAAAACGTGTCAGCACTCAACTGATTCTTGTCAACCATTCCTGAAATAACAAGAAACCCTTCTGGGGACAAAAGGCAGCAGAGGGAAAGGACAGATTCTCACTCATTTTGTTGATGCTGGCCACTCTTTTATACTAGTGAGTGTTACTGCAATTCTTTCTTTCTCTGGAATCTTCAATATTGTTCTTTAATGAAATGAATAATCAGTTAGTTCCCTCCTTCACATGTGTATTGGGTTTGCATGGCAAGGTTTTGCTAGGAGAGGGGCTACAGCAGTGGATTCTGTAAGAAGCTGCCAGAAGCTTTTGCTGTTGTCTACAAGAACCAATGCCAGATAGCTCCAAGACAGACCTGCTGCAGGTCAAGTGGTAGAACTTCTGGGACAACTTATTTAAGGAGGGGGGAAAAAAACCTGTGCAATTGCAGTCAGAGCGAGGAGTGAGAATATATGAGAGTGACAACTCTGCAGAAAACATGGTGAGTGAAGGAGGGAAAGAGGATGCTCCAGATGCTGGAGCCGAGATTCCCCTGCAGCCCCTGGTAAAGACCACGGTGGGACAGGCTGTCCCCCTGCAGCACACGGAAGTCCACAGTGGAGCAAATGTCCACCTCCAGCCCATGGAGGACCCCACACTGGAGCAGGTGGATGCCTAAAGGAGGTTGTGACCCCGTGGGAAGCATACACTGGAGCAGGCTCCTGGCAGGACTGTGGTGAGGATTCCAAGCTGAAGCACATTTGCAGGCAGGACTTGTGCCCCGTGAGGGACCCAAGCTGGAGCAGTCTGCTCCTGAAGGACTGAACTCCATAAAAGGGACCCAGGCTGGAGCAGTTCGTCAAGAACTGCAGCCTGTGGGAAGGACTCACATTGGAGAAGTTCATGAAGGACTGTCTGCCATGGGAGGGACCCCACACTGGAGCAGGGGAAAAGTGTGAGGAGTTCTTCCTCTGAGGATGCAGAAGCACCACAACCCCTATCCCCTGTCCCCCAGCACTGCTAAGGGGAGAAGGTGGAGAAATAGGGAGTGAAGTAATTTGGGCCCAGGGAGAAGGGAAGGGTGGGGGAAAGTGTTTTAAGATTTGGTTTTATTTCTCATTATCCTACTCTGATTTGATTGGTAATAAATCAAATTAAATTTCCCCAAGTCAAGTCTGTTTTGCTTGTCACGGTAATTGGTGATGGTAACTGCTGAGTGATCTCTGCCTGTCCTTATTTCAATCCACAAAGTTTTTGTTATGTCTTCTCTTCTCTGTACAGCAGAGGAGGGGAGTGACAGAGCAGCTTCAGGGTACTTGGCACCCAGCTAGTGGAAACCACTGCAACGTTCCTGCTGTTGTTCATATTATACTCCAAGCATACCAGTCAGATAAGAGTATCTGGGTTCTAGCTTCAGTACTAGCTTTGCGAAATGTAACCTTAAGTCAGTGAGTTCTAGGCAGGGGTAGAACATGTCAAAACAAGTTACCATTTCATGGTATTTTAACTGTTTTTTTGGGTTTTGTCTTTTTTTTTTTTTCTTCAGTATCTTTCTGATCCACACCTTTAAAAAAAAAACAACCACCAAACAAACAAAACAAATGCTTGTGATTAAGATAAAATTTGAAAGTACTAACATATTCAGACATTTTCCAGAAAACTCTTTTCCCACTTTGCAGCCAGTAATAATCTGCAGCGAAGCTTCTGAATATCAGCAAATACACCATATAGATATCTACCATGTAGATATGAATCTACAAAATGGGAACAGTTTCCCTGTGCTCTCATTCATGTGATTATTAGAATTATTTCCTCCACTTAAGCCATCCATAAAGAATGCAGGGAAATAAACAACAGCTGGAAGAGAAACAGCAATGCAAACATAACAGTTTGTATTGGACAGTAGGTAGCTGTTGTCATTCTCCTTGCCTATTTAGACTGCCGTGAACTATTACCCATCTAAACAGTCCTGTTTTCCTTCTCCATAAAACCTTTCCAATAAATGACAGGCAGTTCTTTACAGGCCAATCTGGTGACAGTAGAAGGGTTTATTAATGTCACTGTGTACTAGCAGGGAAGAAGAGAGTGGCTAGATGAAGTGTTCAGAAATTTTAGATTAAACGCAAACTAGAAGCCGCTGAGTATTAACATTTTTTTCTTCCCATAACCTTTTCTCCAGAAGGTGGCTTGTCTTTCTCCATCTCATTTGGCTTACTAGAACACCTAGTAGGGATGAGGGCTCCTCTGGGCTTGATATACAATGAATATGATACACAACAGTGAGCAGCAAAGTATATCCAGAGACTTAAGAGTTAGAAAGCAATTATATAGCAGCGACAAGCAGAGATAGGTAATACAGCAGGGAACAAATGGTTTGACAAAGTTTTCTTGGCACACTGTTCCTTTCCATCTTTTACAATAGCAAAAACCAAAACCAAAAAACAAACAAAAATCCATCATATGGTTAGCATTTTTCATCCACGGGTCACAATGAGCTTCACAGATATCATCGCCATTCCCAGTTTTTTTATGTTGAGAAGAGAATCTATGTGGCTTGCCTGAGGACTCACAGTGACATAATGGCACAATCAGGAACACTGCAAACTGCAGCGACTATGCTCATATTATTTTTCCTTTGATTTGGTTCTTTTCCATGTGTTTTGTTTTGTTTGTTTGTTTCATAAATGAGAAAGTATTACTTTTCCCTCTTGTCACTCACCTGTCCTCTTTACCTAGAGAAGCAGAACAAAGGACATTAGATCTTATCCCCTGTTCTGATGCAGACAGGGCTCCGTCATGAGAATGAGCTCATAGAAGACACACCTTCCACACGGCAGCGCCGTATACATACTTGTATACAAGGGGGCTTGACTGCATTTATCTCGTTGTAAGAACTGTGGAAAACAGCTTGCTTACATCCCAAATTTCCTCTTGAGGGACAAATACTGCTGTCACATCAAGCACATAGAACAGACTAGCAATTTGACATGGAAACTGTAAGAAAATTGTGCTTGGAAAGCCTACTAGTCATATATATTTCTAGTTCCCACAAGCAACTTGCTTAACATCATGCCTAAAGAGAGCTGCAAGTGCTCAGTAAAATACGTCCCTTCCCATTCAGCTCAGTATAAGACTTTGAATTGGAAAATGAAGGCCAACTGGGCTCATAGAGAGATGGCTTAATGCTTCAGTACACTGAGAAAAAACAGAATCGTTCTGGACATTTGCAAAAGGATGCTTAAGAAGAGGTCTTCTTCTAGACTCTTCCCAGTTTTGGAAGTACTTGTAGCAGAGGTTTTGTTCACTTACATCTGTGGCCTAAAAAAATGGGTTGAGAAGCAGGAACCTTGGACACATTTGGTGCCCCGCGGGTTTACCTGATGATGCAAAGAAATCCAAAGGCAGGAAACAAGATGTCCTTTTGAAGTATGGAAGCCACTCATTAACAGAAACACTAACATCTGCAACAGGGTTGCCTATACAGCAAATGAAAAATACTGAGTTTAATGAATGACATGGAGAACAAAGAGCTAAATGAAGGACTCAGCAGCTGAAGGGTAGTCATAACAGTCATTAAAAATTACTACCTTAATCCATTGTGTCTTCACAGGCAAGTACCCGTCTATCTCTGTTTAGACTTAAAAAATCTACTGAAACAACCAACTAAGGATGGAAGCCACACAACACAAAGGAGTGGTGTCCTGATAGGTTCAGTCATAGCTAAGCAGTGATGCATGCTCAAATGCATGACTGAAAACCTGCCCAAGACTGTTTTACTGGAAAACCTTCCAGCTCATTCTCACAATGCCATTTCTGTACTAGAAAGGAAAAAAGAAGGCTGCTAGGATTTACCCAGCTGGAATCATCCATACTACATGCCTGTGGGTTCCCTGTACCATTCTTGGTATGAGCTGCCAAGGCAGAGGCTCTGTGCCACCATGTGTGAACAATGCACAAGGCAGTGCAAGAAAATTCACCACTGGAAATGTCAGAATATGTACTGGAGGCGTTTTGTATCAGGCATGCACTAAAGAGAGGTGCTGCCAGTCATATTTTCAAAGGCGGCAGGAGACTTGAAAATCTCAGACTCACTTTCAGAAGTTATTTGGACAGCTGAACTTGTGAACTCAACTCAGAGCTTGGCACCCTTCCATTTTAAACTCTTAGCTTGGCTCCCTTCCCTTTTTTCTACCTAAGCCTTACATGTCTTGCTTTTCACTAGACCATAGTGTAGTCAACAGTGCATCTTTATGGATCCAGTAGGCTTGCTAACCCAATCACATCTAGTTTGGACATGTCTTTACTGATGCTATCTGTGCTATTCCAAGAACTTCTCTGCAAAATCAGCCAAACTCTAAGGGCCACTGTTGCCTCAAGGCTTCCCATCCATAAACCAGATCTATTCCTATTCAGTTCTTGGGAGGAATTAAGCACTGAAGAAAGAGGGCAACAAAATTCAGTTTTGCATTCAGTAAGCATCTAATGTTAGATTGCTTGGAACTGCCCAACTCCATCATGTTTGTGACTTTCAGTCACAACGTTGTTTGTACAGTGGATCACTCCATTCCCACAGCAGCCCCACAACTCCGAGCAACTGCTTGGAGTCATGAAACAACAAGTTCTAAAATTCCTTTCTGATCCTTTCTCATATGTTTACATCTTTCAGCTGAGCAGTCTGAACTGTCAGATGTGTTGGTGTGGGTCTTTCCCAATCCTTCCATTGATAGCTTTTTACTTTGCCTAAAAAGGAGTTACATGAACATTAGATCAATGAAATATGGCACCACATATTACAGTTACTGCCTCTGAAGAGCAGTATTGAGGTTTCAGTCTTTGCTTTAAGCAAGCTTAAAGGCTTAAATAAAACACAACACTTTATAAGAAAGACTGAGTGAGGTATAGTTCAGGGGGCTGGGTATAGTTCAGGGGGCTGATGACTGGAGCACTTGCCTCTGCTCCAGATATTTTAGGAATATCTTTAGGATCCAGCTTTGTGATGTATGTGGAGGATCATGTAGTTTATGCAGCTGGTGAAATACAGGAAAGAAGCAGACATCTGTATATTCCAAATTATCAAGTTTTTTAATCACTCAGAAGCAGATCTGTGTTGCAGTAAAATCATACTGGTCAAAAATTTCAGATCATTTAGGAGTAAAATTTTTAATGTCTCCAAATTTGTCAGGAAACAAACAAGAATTCTGAGAATCTAAACCTGTGATTTAAGCACCGATAAGTACACTTTCGAGGGTATGTTGTGCCAAAGCCCTTTTATATATCTAACCTTATTTCTTCTATAGTGCTATCGATTTACCTAGACCTACCCCTGAGTAAAAGTACTACTCTGGGTAAGATTATTATAATTTGACCTTTAAAGACAATTTCAAAACATCCTAGTTAATTTAATTTTATAAGTGACATTAACACCTATCACATATTACAGATGCTCTTAGAAAATATTGAAATGAACAGTGGATGTGTAAAAAGAGGCAACAGAGCACCTAATGCACCTTAAAATGTAACTACCTCACAAAAATGTCTTCAGACATATTAACACCCATAAAAGAAAAATATAGTGCCACGAAGTCCTTTTCATCTAATGCACATACTTCCCAAACTATTATGAGGGGAGGCCTGGGAGCAGATCATCTGAAGGTTCAGCTCCTTGGCAGTCCTCACAGACCAGAAAGACAAATGCATTCCAGAAACCAGCACCTTCTTGTGTCCATCTCTAGGGAAAAGTTCAGATCTGCACAAGGGGTAAGCAGAAGCCTCCCTTTCATGTTAGCCTTAATGAAGCCCAATTAAAATATAAAATGGCAAGCTTGTAACGAAAGAGACCTAAATTACGGGCCTCAATGAAGTTCACTTGTAATACGACGTCCAGCTAATAAGTTTATTTGAACCTCACATAAAGAAGACAAGGAACTAAGGTTGCAGCAAATCTCAGTCTCAATCGATCAAAGTTTTGACAAAGTAATATCAAAATTCTAAGTCTTGGAGACTCAACAATCAGCACTTTCAATGCAGTAGTGACAATCCCAGGCAGATCTTTTTAAAGGTAATATTTTCATTTATAGTTCCCAGGATCATCTGTGTTCTGACAGGGGTTATGTTCAACTCTTGCTATCTGCTTATCAGGCAGGTTTCAGAATTTCACAATGTAAAACTTGCACATATTTAGTGCCAAAATTTTGCCTCTTGAGTTAGCAGTTTTCCATGTTTTACAATATTCAAAAAGGTTGGTATAGATACACCATATGCATTTATTTGAAACTATAAATTTTGGGGTTTTTTTCTGTTTTGTTTTGTTGTTATGTTTGTCTGTATGTTTGTTTTTTTACAATAGGGATCCAATTAAAAGAAAAACAAATGTTTGGAGGGGAGGGGAGGGGAAGGACAAGGGCAAGGGCAAGTGTAAGGAATCTAATGTAAATAAAAGGCTAGTGAGGCTAAATCAAAAGACAAAAAAAATATTTCTTCATCTGAGCAAAGTGTTGTTGTACTAGCAATTGATTATTTTCTAATATTGATGATAAAATGACTCTTTCTTTGATGGCTTATCCCTGTCAGATAATTCCTGTGAGAAAAATGAAAAGGCAATTCAGAGTAGCTTCAGATAAATTCACAGTTTGGCTTCTCTTCAGAAGGTCATCTGAGTACATGCAAATACATTTCCTCAGTATACCATTGGACAGCTATGAGATCGTGTTGGTATGTTCTTACATAACTGCAGCTGGGTTTTCACTTCTTTTCTCTCTTCCACTTCCTACTCATCACCAACTCTGAAGGATATTAGATTAAGTTTAGCCTGGATATATGGACGTGCAAGCCTACTACATTCAAACAAGCTGTACATGGTTGGAAAATTATTGATTTGGCCCATGGCGGTTCTGACTTATCAAATTCTTTTATAATAACTCTTAACACAATTAACCTAGTGTTCTAATTCTATATAATTCTATTTTCACTGTGATTTTCTGAGTTCTGTTGCTCTGCAACCAAGGTTATATATTTTCTTCTTCTTTTCTTTTTTGGCAGACTGCACTGTATTCAGAAGAGTCTGACACTCTTGAATGTGTTTGGGGGTTTTTCCCTTCTAAACAATCGCCAACCTTGAAGGTCTACATGCACTTTGTGTGATTTGCTTTAGTTTGTCTACACAGTTGTTACAAGACAGTAGTCATATTTTAAAATAAGTTATCATCAGATTTGCATCAGGCACCATCTACTAACTCTTGGACTACCTTTATATAAACCAATAGTAACATGGTATAGATTTAACATTTAAGAAATTTACTTCTACTTCTTTGCCTGGAAAAAGATCCATATGTATTTCAGGAGCTGTGAGGTAAATGCTACCTCACCTGCCCTGTCTTTTGATTCTACCATGTCAGGGACTGATTATTTCATCCTTACAAAGAAAAACTCTGTGGGAGTTTGCACCGCTTAAGCACAGCAGGAAAAGACATATAAAGACATAACAGCAGAAAAGAATATTTGTCCTTTTCGTTATCAATCCTACTGTGTGACAAAGGCAGGTAGATCCTTCTGCCCCAGGGATTACAAGGTGGCACTAGGAAAGATGACTGTTTGCTCCTTTTCCCCTTCTACTCTGTAGGTCCTCAACCTATTGAGATTTTAACTTCCCTCACATTCAAATCTCCTTTGTCTAAGTATTTGTGCACTTTTCACAAAATCTTCTTCATCTACATTTGGAAAAGCATACAACAAATGAATAAGCTTGGAAAACACAAAGCAAGAATTCCACTCGGCAAACTTCTTTTTCTTATTAAAAATTAACTTCCCTTAAGAAAATTTATTGTTCCTTATAACCAAGATAAATGCATGCTTTTTATCAGGACTGTAATAAATGCCCTGGAGAAGGTGATTAGGAGCATTTAAAACTTTGGAAACAAGATATTGCAGCAATGTTAAACAACTAAGAAAAACAAAACTAGAAAAATGGGACAGAAGTCACAGAATCTATTGAAAATATCTGGGGAAAAAAAATGGCCAAAAGACTGAAAAATTGGGAAAAAATTTTCCCAGAAATTTCTATAAATGTTGCTTTTTACCAATCCAGAATAAAATAAAACTTGAAGCAGAATGGAATATCACCCAGAAGAGAACAAAATAGTTCCATTACCTACCATAAAAGCAGTGAAATCCTTTGGAAATCTGACAACACTTAAAATGGCTCTCCTATGAAGACCAAATTCTCTGGTAGGCATCCTTCGTTGAAGTTGACAAAACAGTGGTGATATTCCAATGCAGAGAATTTAACCCCAAATATATTTGCATTAGAGTCCCATTATGGACATAAAAGCAGTATTTTGACAACAAGCTTTTTTTAATTGAAAAAGTTCTAAATTTATGCCACAGAAGAGGGTCTCTAGAAGGCTGCATACCCTAATTGGAGGCTACAGGGAAAGGTAATCCCTTTTGCCTCTGCTGGAGGTGAAACATCCTATCAATGCAACAATATAATTTGCATCACTATCATTACTGCTCGTAACAAATTCTGTGATCTTGAGATATAATTAATGTAGATGGAGTTGCATACACATAAAACAGGAATAGCTCTTTTCAAGATATCTTTGATCCTACTCATAATTCAACTCCACACACCCAGATACAGGATAGAACAGGCTTTCAGAAACATTTGCATAAAGGTCTCCAACTCTGTTGTATGTTTCCTCTATAGATTCCAGAGGACTAATGATCTCATTTTTCACATTTTGAAATCAATGATGTTTGTGACCAGGTTACACTGAAATGTTGAGCATTGTTTCACAAAACCATTTAGAATAGTAAAATAGGATTATGTATCCTTTTTAGGTCACTATGGTGATTTTTCACTCATTTTAGCATGTCACACTCATCTGTAGTAGCTCTTAATTTATTTTTTTCATACATTTTTGACGGTTTTATGTAATTGTTCTATTCTGACTCCTTTGCTGTCTGCTTTCACCCTTCCTGATTCCTCAACTGTGACAGCAACGACTACCGATCATGTCTGATATTTATGATGTAGCAGCTGAAACGTGTCCCAGGTCATTGCTATAGAAGCCTTTCCAAGTACCTGGAACTTACTTAGTTTTACTTGATTACATTTTGATATTCCTGATGTTATGAAGCTCTTTTTGTTATGCTATAGAATGGACAAGAGCTACTTAGATGTTTATACTTCACATACAAATTAATATGCCAACAATTGTTCATACACATGTTCTTAATAGGAAATAACCAGGTGATGTTCCTGGGGTGACCTGGAGATTTACAAACGTACAGAGTGAAATGACTGCGACCAGATAGGCATCCTCTTGAGAGTTACTCTACCTGTGCATTGTTAGGTTAGGGCAAATGCTCTATGAGTCCACCTGAGATTGCCTCCCTGGAAATGTGACTTTGGAATTATAGCAAAAAAAGATGCTCATTAACACAGAGAATATGCACAGCATTTCTGCCTGCCAGAGTATCCTAACACTGGTAACATCCCCTTGCAAGTAGAAAGAGCAGTTTGTCATTGGGTTTTTTTGTGGATGGAGAGCATTCTTTTGCAGAGATCCTGTAACTCTATCTGCATATCACTTATATCTAGCACTGATCCTCAAATCTGGGCTTATGTGGATTAAACAAAGTAGTGGCCTTTTGCTAGAACTCTATTTGGTAAGAATGTCCCTCTGTTGTGGAACACTATTTTTTCCCATGGGCATTTCCATTAATTCTTATTATAGATGTTAACAAAGACAATATATAAAAAAACCTATGCTACAGCTGTCACATCAGCCTTACTCATAGCCTGTGATTTGTCAGGGATGTCTTTACATTATCAGGTACAACACCTTTGTTCATTGTCTTAGTGCTTCATACTTGCAAAGTACATTGTCTCCTTTGTGCCTGCCTAAATGGTCCTTTTTTGATAACCTGAGTAAGCATAAAACCACCAGAAGCACGCTAGCACTCGACAGATGCGTGGGACATACTGCTGGGTCCCACACAGTGTATTTATCCAGCTTGCTGGCAGGAAGTTTTCCTTTGCAATGGAAAAGGACTGATCACTGCTCTTGTAAAGGGTGGATGGTTCCTTATTGCATCACATCCTTTTTTTCACTGCTGGCACTCATATCTGTGGCAAGAAATACCACTGAGACAAGAACAGTTAGACTAGAGCCAGTTGTTGCCGTTACTTAATTAGATTTTCATTCTGCCTGTTAAATTCCAGTAATGTTTCCTGTTTTTTTTCATTAAATTAGATATGTTCTTCTGTACACTATCTACTAAATTATGTTGACATGCAGTGTTTATGTACCCAGAGAAGGAGGACCAGAACATGCTATCTGCTCTAAAGCAGTGCAGTAAGATGGCAGCAAGACTGATAAAACACACTGCTCCCTCCCTTTACCATGTACCTATAGCCCTACAAAAACCACAACCACATCCCATGTGTAAGAGTCAATACAGCTACAGCTCTCAATACTCCTTGCACTCATAAAGAGACTAAGGGTCAATTAGCCATCCATCGATTCCTCTCTCATCCTACAGTCTGGCCAGAAACTGCAGCTGAGGTTAATACAATTTTTGGCAACCTTCTTTGATGCAAGCTTTAGGGTTTGATCTGTTTTACCATTATAACAGAGCTTTGAGAATTCCTGTTGTATGGTAGAAGTTGACAAGTAAATTGTCTGAAAAACCAGAGAACTGAATCCATATTTAAAACTTACAGCAAATTAGATTCAGAGAATAACATGCAAACAATGTCATGTAGGTTTCTAGTAGTATCATAAAACAACTCTAGTTTTATTCAAACAATTATATTTTCTGGACACTGCAATAAACATAGGTGATTTCAAGCTACTTGGCTTTAATTTTAAACATACCTCCCCGACCAACCAACAAATACCAAATAAGAACAGATATTAAACCTGCATAAAAGAATGAAAAAGTGAGAGAAAGTCCTTTGATTTCTTAGGATTATTCACCTTTGAAGTCCCTTATGCCCAAAATCAACCAAAATATTTCTCTTTGAAAGCCTGGAAAACTTACTAGGCATTTTGGCCTTATTTTTACCTTGTCAGGAGATAGACTCTGATTATTGTCATGCCCTGAGTTTGAGTCAATTAGAGTATTGAGAGTAAATTTTTTAGAAGGAGTTACGAGCCAAAAACCTTCCGAATATCAGCATCTAGGAAGCAAGCTCAGAAAGGGCAATTTTATAATGACTATTTTGTGACTAACAACAGTCCTAAAGAAGGTCTCTGTGAGATGATGGCTGGGGAAAACCTCAGTTTATCTCTTAATTCTGTAAAATTCACTGGGAGTTTTGGTTGAATAAGGGTTAAAGATTGCACCAGCAATTTCTAATTTCAGTAAAAGAAATGCAACAGAATTTGTGGCAGCTTTAAACCAAGGAGTGCACTTATATTGGTGTATGTTTGTTTGCATAGTGACAAATGATTTTCCCTGTAGCCGATGGCTGAAAAAACTCTAGCATTTGGTTTTATATCATGCCTGTGGAGTCCAAACATTCTCAAGTTCTTTTTCAGTTTGTATATCATGATACCTGCTGAGAGAGAGAGGTTTTCAAATACAAAATCTTCTAAACAATTTTTAAACCCAAACATTTATTGAAGCAAGTATCAGTTTTGACTGTATGAAAATGTAACATAAAAGACAAAAGTAACAAGAATTATTTTTATTTATTTTTAACAATGGGTGCATTTGTTTTAAGTGTTCCCCATTTTGAAATACGGACTACTTCTGGTCCATGGGCCTAAAATACATTTTTATTATTATTAAAAAAAAAAAAATTGCCATCTGCAGAGTCTCTTGCTATAATCAGTTTTAGTTATTTCCTGGCTTAGCTCTGTTTTCCTGTGTTTCTGCAACTCTTTCCTCTCTGACTTACTCTTCCAAGTAGGCGACAGATGGATTTTCACCAAAGCAAGACAAGAAGCAGCCATCAGAGACAGCTTGTCAGAAGCAGCAGCAAGAAACTCTGCTGCTGTAAGACTCAGAGATGCTCAGCTGTTGTGACAGAAAAGCCTTCCTGGATCACATAAAAGAACTCAGAGGATGAATCCTGACTCTCTACTGCCTGAAGTCTTGCGTTATTATTCAAAACTGTCCACAGTGAGTGCAAATGTGACACAAAGTGCCACCAGCTTTGGATTCTCCCCCTCAAGGCTAGAGGGGACCATGGCTACATTAGAAATATTGCTTAGCACCGTAACAAACTGCTTTGCATATATATGCACTGCACACCTGTAATGAAGTAACAAAGGGAAGCTGCAGTACCCTTTGCATATGCCAAAATCCTTCTCACAGCGTCTCAAATGGATGGTAGCTTCTGTTTCCCTGAGCAATAGTGCTGGCCAGGTTACAAGAAGTGATAATAAAAGGGTTTGCTTTTACTTCATTATTTTATGCTGGAATTGTATAATTTTGGACAGTATTTCTTCCGTAGATGTCACTAGTTTAATTTTATTAAGAGAATAGCACCTATTCTGGTGAAATCTGCTGAGATAAAGCAATTACGTAATGCAGAAGTTCTGCAAACCTGAACCACATATTACCAATCCATAATTTGTGCTCTACATGTCTGAATTGTTTTTAGCACTCTGAGAGCCAGCTTATTTTATTTAGCTTCTGGTTAACACATTTAACAGGGATAACTGAAACCGAGAAATGCATACGTTTCAACTTCTTTCAAGTTTCATGAACATAAAAACAGGAAGATGTCCAAAAGAGGTGCATAGATCACTTTTACGGCACAACGGTGCTGTTTTCAGAGCAAATTGGGTGTCTAGTAAAATGTGCAAGTGTGATGACATAGAGTTAGGTTGCTGTAAATGCTTCAGAAATGTCATGGGTTATCAGGAATAAAGCTGTCCACCTTTTTTACCTTGCTCAGCTGAACACAGGCTGCTCATACTGAGGTTTTTATCCTACAAAGTGGTTTATTTCCAGGCATTTCCCCTGTGAGCCTAATCCAGGCAGGGAGGGAGGAGGTCCAGAAAAGCCAGAACTCTGAGGTTCGCCTCTCCTTTCCCAAAGGAGCTGATCAAGCACGCATGTACTTTGTGTTGGGAAAAGGTGCTGTACATTGGGCTTCAATGCACAAAAGCCTGATGGGCCAAAGCCTGTCTAAGGTAACAGCCTGTCAAGGGCTGGTCAGCAAGGTATTTGCAGGTAGCTAGAAATAGATACCAGCTAAAAGCTGAGTCAGAATAACTGGCTGAGACAAAGTAGCTGCAGAAATAGAGCTACCTAGCACTTCTGGGTAGTATTTCAAAGCAAAGCAACAGTTTTCATCAGTTTAAGATGTCATACAGGAGTCACAGAGGAAGTTCTGGGAGCTCTCTGGACTCCAAAGTTCTGCTGATGGCTTGAAAACCTGTCACGCCTGCAAACAAACTACTCAATCTGAAGACACACTGTGACTGCCACCTCACATGAAATTAACAGTGCTTTACACTTCCACTTTAAGAAAGATCTTGATATCTGTTTTTACCAGAGTACTAAAATAATAATGGTTCAAAACTTAAGGAGAATTCACAATCACTATTGATGGTTCCAGATTTTTTTTTTCCTAGATTCATCTGAAATTCTAGTTAAAGATTTACAGATTTCCATAGCCATTTCAAACACAGTCCTACAGCACTGATGAGCAATGTGACATTTGGACTGAACTTTTTATCAATATTTCATGAAATTTTACATCTTTACATTCTACCAATAGAGGAAAGCACCTTTTAAAGCAATATATTGTTCATGCACCACAACTGCATTTAATAGTTTTCTGCTGTATTGCTTTTGGTTCATTAACATTCATACTGTTGTCTGCTACCTCATTTGTTTCAGTGTTTGCTTTGAATTTGCCTTGCTGAAATAGTTTCACACTGTGCTTGCTCTGGCTCATCTGCTGGTTCTATCTGACTAATGTTTTTTATTGTATGTGTATATTTTATGTATTTATGGAGATTCTGTGCTGACTTGTGCACATCCATACACAAAGTTACCTTTTGGGCCAAAATCAGACAACCCAAATTCAATCTTGTGGGTGGT
This sequence comes from Hemiprocne comata, assembly GCA_020745705.1. Classification (NCBI taxonomy): domain Eukaryota; kingdom Metazoa; phylum Chordata; class Aves; order Apodiformes; family Apodidae; genus Hemiprocne; species Hemiprocne comata. Next base: position 76,710,375 of record CM036587.1, on the reverse strand, counting down.
CTTTCCTACGAATAATGGAGTCAGGTATTCTTTTGTCACAAGCACTGCTCACTGTTAATTAACATGTAAGAAACTCCCTTCTCCCCAAATAGTTTCTTTGCTTAGTTCTAAACCTTCTTTGCTGGGCTTTACACAAAGCTAAAATGAAATTGATCCTCCACTTCAGTGCCTGTCACAGGAGTCCTGGAGATCCAGTTCCTTAAAACACAAAAGCCTGATTTGAAATAATTTTTTTTTGCAGGCTTACACAAAGCAGAGGACTTGATCTTCTTAAGCCCAAATGGAATGGCGGTATCTGGCTGCAGTTTCAATCAGGAAGTGCTATTTTGCAACCTTCAACAATGCTATAGACAATAACTTATGTTGTATACACATGGAATACATTACAATATATCTACTACAGGCCTTTTACTTTGCAGTTTAGTTATCAGGATATTCTTATAGCCTGCAGCTATACTCTTTCTTGCTCTTCATGGATCAAAGTGTCATAAGAAAGGAAGAGATAATGCTCTCCTAACTTATACAAACATCCAGATCCTGCCGTTCATTTATAGGTGCTTTGTGTTGCTTTGCAGGAAAAAAGTGGAACAGAAAAAGGCTTAGGTTATGAGCAATCTCCATGCACAGAGAAATCCCTCAGCAGCACTGACAAAGCATATTGGCTTCTTCATCACCCTTTGACTAGCTATTTGTGCAGTCAACGACAAGAGATTTACTTGATGACAAAAAAACGTAAATATCAGATTCTGTCCCTTTAGCTCAGCCTCATAAATAACATGCAACCCAAAGAAGCAATTTAGAACTGGAATTTCAAGTCTTCACGATAAGATTTTTATATCAACTCTGGAAAGCAAACACCTCATCTTTCAGATACTCACTCTTGATAAACCAAGTGCACTTAAAAAAAGTAGTCCACCCATCTACATCCCACTATTTTGAACTGGCTTATAGTAAAAGCATTGGATGAGAGCTTAATTTTCCAGGACATCTAAGATAGCTATCACAGTTAGTATCAGTAACAAAATTGGTCAAATATTAGTTAAGACTAAGTGAAGAACTGAGGTTAAGAGACTTTGTGTATATCAGATATTTTCAAATAAACTGAAATTTGTCCTAGAATACTCTAAGAATAACAATTTTGGGGATTTGTTTCTGAGAATCTGTGGAGGGTGGATACCAGCAGATAGAAAAAAAAGTGAACATGGTGGATATTTTTACAGAAGAGAAAAGTGATGATTAAGGAAAAGGAACAAGGAAATTATGGACTAGTCAGCTAAAGTAAAATTATTTTTAAAAATCTAAGAGGAAATAATCAAGATATTGGTAGACTGCTGTGATGGGTTGACCTTGGCCATCAGCCAGATGCTCACCCAGCCACTCTCTTACTCCCCTTCAACAGGGCAGCAGGAGAAATTAAGATGGGAAACCTCGTGGGTCAAGATGAAGGCAAGGAGATCACTTACTAGTTACCATCATGGGCAAAACTGACTCAACTTGGGAAAAATTGATTTTAGTTATTGCCAATTAAAATAGATTTGGACATTGAGAAACAAAGACAAAATTAACACAATACCTACCCCCAGACTCCACTCCTTTTCCCATGCTCAGCTTCACCCCTTCATCCCTGACCGGGGTCTCTCCCGGGGCCGCAGGGGCATCTCTGCCGGGGTCCCTGCAGCCCCTCCTCCTGCTGTCCCCTCGGGGCTGGCAGGGCTGTTTCTCCCCGTTTCCCTCAGCCCTGGCTGCCGGGCAGCGTTTTGCCCTTTCTGACACAGGTTTCCCCGAGGCGCCCGCCCGTGGCTGAGGGGCTCAGCTGTGCCCTGCGCTGGGGCCGTTGGAGCCGCCTGGAACCGGCTGTGTCCGGCGCGGGGCAGCCCCGGCCGCTCCTCACAGGGGCCCCCAGGCAGCCGCCCCCACCACCAGTAGGTGGGCATCTGTACCGAACACGGAGTCGTGAGATGGGTCCTGAAACTGCTGAAGGATATAACAGGGAACAGGTGATAGCCAACACAAGATTTGTCAAGAACATGTAATGTCAAGCAAGTCTGATTTTGTTATACAATAGGTAATCAGGTTTGTAAATAAGGGAGAAGCACTCGGTGTCATATCTTCGTATCACTTAGGCTTTTGACATAGGCTTTTGTGACATCCCCAGATCCAAACTAGGAAAATATGGGAGACTTAATAGATAAAGCCTCGCTTAACAGCTGTAAGAGAACCTTAATTGCTAGGAAATTGTCAAAATACAGGGATACATCAGGCAGGGTACAGCAGGGGTCTGCTCTTGTTCTGGTTCTATGAAACATTTTCATTAATGGCCATATCTGTTTCACTTACAGATGACAAAAAACTAGCAGGAACAGTGACTGTAGAAGAGACCAGAATTATAATTCTAAATGATTCTGCCAAACTGGAGAAATGGTCTGAAAAATATAAAGATGAAAATGAATGGGGGAACCACCACATAATAAAAGGGGGGGAAGAACTAGCTAGGAAGTATTCCTTCCAATAAGGATTCAGGGGCTTCAATGGATCCCCACACAGGTCAAAAAGTCCTTGCAAAACTAGAACCTTTCTTGAAATTAAAGTGGGGTTGAGATTGTTTTCTCGTATGTGATACTTAGCCAACCCAGCAGTCCTTTCATTCAGTTCAGCTGGTAAATGATGTCCTGTTTGGGGACTACCCATCAAGAAAGAGGCAGATCCATTAAAATCAATCCATAAGACTGAAACAACAATAATCTAGAAAACTTTGCCCAGGAAAGGTGAAAGAATTGACAAAGAAAACAAAGTGGAGGCTGACAGGGGTGGATAGACAAGCAGAAGGAAAGACAGAAGAACTGACTTAAGCTTTGCAAAAAACAAAAGCAGAGAGGAAAGGTATAAATTGTTTTTCATGTTCATTGCTGGCATAAGAACTATGGAGCTTGAACAGCAACAAGGAAGGTGTTGGTGAGCCACTAGGAGAACCAGTAAGACAAAGAAAACCCTGGAATAGCATATCCGTGAGAGGTGAGAAACCTCCATTACTGGAGGGGTTTAAAAGCAACTTACACAATCACCTACTATGAAAGACATACTTATAGTTGATTTCACTCTAAAGTAAGGGGATAAACAACATACGACCTTTTGAGTCCTACCATCATTCATTTAACATCAAGTGGTTGCAACACCTTTTCTACTTCTTCCCACAGACAAGAAAAAACATGACAGATTCTTTTCTACTGCTGAATATACAATTCCTTTTACTCCATGTTCACACTACCAGCCTGTGAAAGAAGGCAAGATGAAAGAAATGTTTTCTGAGATGAGGCAGAAGAATGTTGAATTAAAGAGAGTCATGTGTAGATAAAGTAAAAATCATAACAACAGTAGAAAGTATGACAGCATAGGAGACTCCTGTTCCTATCTTTTGGTATAGTTTCAAGACCACATGTTTTCTTTCAGCTAGATTTTTCTAAGATCTTGGTTCACCTACAGCTATAAAATAAGACAATTCAAATCTTCTACATCAATTTCTAGAATTAAATCCTCTTACAGTATGAATGGAAATAAACAGATACTGATAGAAGTTTACTTAATCTAGGCCACTTTTCCACTTAGTTGGAACAAGGCAGCAAATCCAGAAAAAATCCGCCTTGGAACCCTTAGGGTAAGGAGGACTTTCCTCTATAGAGCACAAGAAATATGAAGAGACATAAAGAATAATTAATTGGAATCTCTAATTAAACACCAAAGCCTAAGAGATAACTTTGTGTCACCCAGAAATGTTCTCAGGAAGTGACATTGTCTCAAATGGAAGTCCAGATGTCGATTAATTGCAATTCAGGCAACCTTTAAACTAAACAGAAAGTGACATGAAGGTGTGAAGTTTCTGCAAAATGTCCCTGTAGGATTAAAAGGGTAAAACATTTTGAATGTAGATAAGTAGGACAAGAAGTTTACCACATCACATGTTTTCCCATCTAGGAACTGACAGAACAAACCACAAGCAGTTGCCTTGAGCACTACTTTATATTCAGGGTGTGAAGTTAAGTAAGGAAAAGGAACTGCAGAGACATAGTTTAATGTTGGAAATTATCAGGGCTGTCTGAAGTAAGTAAATTAATCAGATAAGAAACTGGGATCATTGGGGTAGAGGGCTGAGTATCAAACTGTTTTTTATCTTCTTTTTTTTTTTAATAAAAAAAAGAAAATTAATGTAAAAGCTTTAGAATTTATTTTCTGTTCAGCATAATCTAAAGAGTAGAGATAGATGATACTTTCTATGAAAATGCATGCTAAAAAACAGCATGTTTGAGGAAAAAAATCATCATGTTTAATTATATCACTGTTCCACCTAATTTGGTATATTTTCTTCCAGACTTACTAGTACCTCAAAATGTGTCACAGCAAACTATGAGAAGCACCATATAAGATTACTGTGCCCTTAGGGAACATGTCTTGCCAAGCCCTGTTATTTAGTAGCTGCTTTGTGTCCTGAATCATAAGGGTTTATATCCCACATAAATTTTCTATTCAGCCTAATGTAAGTGTTCTCCTTATTCACAGAAATGTTTATTTTTTTATTTTGTATCTTGTCGTAATGACTGAAGTATGCCAGTTAGTCATTGTATTAAAGGGAAATCAATTTTATTTGTCTTAAATTTGTTTTCTTCCTAATTCATTGAATCTCTTTTTGTTCCTCTCTGATACAGTGACACAGCATGTGTTTAAAATTAGTAATTATTTTATGTATCATTATCAGTGTTCTCTCTTATTACTAGTCTTTTCAATATCATTTCACAAGATTATTTTCTATGCTTCCCATGTGAAAACAAAGCATTCTAGATTCCAGTTTTTAAAAGACATTCTTTTAATTTGTACCCATGTTTTATGACATATGAGCATATGTTTCCAAAACAATAGAGGCTGTGTTCCCCAAGCAAATTGGGATGCCTGGTTCTCTAATGGGTAAAATTGCAAACTGCATGTGTTATTTTTGGTGTACCTAAAATTAGGATAGAAGTTTAAAGATCCATTTGTAAATATGGATATTTCATGCAGTTAACCTGCCCTTGGAAAGGTGGTGTTTTCATGTCATACATTTTCCTTTGATCTTTCCATAGTTTGTTTATTTACTACATTCTATAGACTTAGAGGAGATGACTTATATAGACTTAGAAGGTGGAAATATGTGTGCTTGATTCACCAAAGTGTTTACACCATGGGTAGCATTCATGCCAGACCAAGAGTGCAACAGAGGTTGCAAGAATGGATAAAGCCTGTTCAAAAAGGAACACAGAGAAAGGGAAAAGAATTCAGACAAGAGCTATCTGGGATGAGTGTTGTAAAACAAAGAGCCACCTGGAAAGAGCTATCTGTCTTAAAAAGAATGCTAGAAAAGTGTAGAAATTGATGATAGAGCTAACCAAGACAGGTGAATCTTGGGAGAACAGCTGCATTGGAGTTGTATTGTCATTGGTGGTAGCAGGATCATAAGCTATGGGGAAAACACAATAAAAAACTCTGCAAGTTCTTATGAACCTCAAGACTCCCTAGAGGCAGTCATTAACCCTGGGACTTTTTGCATTTGTGATGTAAATTTTGATAACTCAATGGGAAGACACCGGAGAGACCTTCCTATGGGTTTTTCCCAATCACCGTGCCTCAAGCCACACTAACAGGGGCAGAGCTGGGCTGACAAGTGTACTGACTATCAGTCTCTGCCTTCTGCTTTCAGGACTCACAGTAAAGGTAAATAAAGGTCAAGCATTGTATTTTATTAGCAGCCTAGTAAATAAAAACATGTGATGTGCCTCACTTTGTTGTGTTCACACTACCAAACGTAAAGTATGCAGTGATGGATAACTCTTAGATTAACTATTCTCAAGTATTTTTCATTCTTTTCTTGCTTTCAGTAAATAGTAGTAAAATAGTCCATGTAGTGATCTGAACAATTAGTATTTAAATATATAGCAATTAGTCACTTTGCCTTAACCCTTCAGTATAAAATCTTATTTACAAAACTTTCAGGATTGTCCAGCAGTTAGTGTCATCTCCCTTAGATGCTGATGCTCCAGTAGGTCAAACTACCACCTTTAGATGATATTCAGCTGTTTCTAGTGTTGTTACTTTCAACAAAAATGTATCATGAGGACCTGATCCTACTTTGCACCATGCCCTTCTACCAGTGCTCTGGAAGAACAAAGGAGCCTGAAACTGGGTTATTCTATTCACATCAACTACATGGTCCTGTGACAAAATTTTATTAATATCAATAAGCCATAATGTCAATGGAATTCAGACCCAACCATATAAGCTCTACGTTTTGCTTAGTCCATGATTTCAAATTCAAAAAAGAATTTAATGTTGTTTGTAAAAACTGAAGCAAAATGAAATTATTATTTAAAGGAGTGAAACAGCTTTGCAAGCAAAGGCAATTGACTGTGTGGAAATCAAGTTTACTTGATCAAATGGCAAGCAGAACAAAATCAAATTATGCACTCTACTAAAACATTCTTTTAATAACAGAACAAATCCAAGCCTTCCAAGTTTCCCATGGGTTTTATTAAAGTAACATATTCAGCAGCTAGCTTCCCAGACCCAGGAAGGAGCTAAACACATCTCTTCCCCTGGTTTACTTTTCTGTTGTGATGGATTGTTAATTGAAATGAGAGAATTGTCTAAAAAGGGAGTGGAATTATCGAGATGCTTGGGATTTGATTATGGACACTTTCGGCTTTGACTGAGCAGATTATTTCCTGTGAAGTTCAAGGCAACTGAGGCCTCAATTCACCACCTTTGGCATAAGACTAAGCACAGGATTATGTTCTATGGCTTCATTAATATACAGTTGCTATTCTTCCCTAAGCTGAAGCTAGAAGGTCCTCTCTCTTTCACAGTTTGTATAAAATACATCGTGGGTCTCACTCTATTTCCTATTGCATGCAGACCTGCAACTGAAAATGACCATAAAAATGGATAAGACATTGTACTGTCATCATATTGGGCAATAATTAGATTACCCAGAGCAGTTTGCTTGACCTTTAACACCAACTTACATTCAGCACTGACAGAAGAAGAGATTATATGAGACATTCAAAAATACTAAACAAAAAGAAGTGTGGATTGAAAACGACACCTCGTTCAGACTCTAGAAAAAAATAGTCCCTACCACTTCAGTTAAATTTAGAGGGAGGTTATGAGCTGAGAACTGATTAGATAATCTGGTTCCTGCTGATTTGTGTCAGTTACAATTTGCATTTATAGAATACCTTCAAAATACATAATCTTACTCTCTGCCTCACATAAACACTTAAAAAATTAGTGAGGTCTGCTCTTAATGTCTTACGTTGCATTTTATAGATGAAAAAAGAAAAAGTAAACCCAACACTACCAATTATCATAAATTGACTTGATATAACAACAAAATATGTATTTCTCCTTAGAATAAACCTCACTCTAGGCAACTGAGAGCTAACAGGGACTTGAGTATCACTCTTTGGTGATACAACAGTCTGTCCTGTTAAACACATATGAGTTTAGAACAGTTTAAAATTTAATGCATCAGGCACCAAGTTTTAAATTAAGAATGAACCAGTTATTTTATGTAATTCAAGAAAGCCCATCTATCTTGCTAAGTTTTCAAATTTTTCACAGCTCTCATTTAGCCATGCTTAAGACATATTGTACATTATCACTTCATCTATCATAAATTATTATAGATAAGGTTGCACATAAAGGATAAAGTCTCTGTGCTGTCAACAGTCTTTGAAAACTATTCCAGAGCAGAAAAAAAGCTCAAGGAAATCAGTGAAAAGGACAAGGGTAAAACAGAAGCAGAGGAAAGAAGAGGAATTAGAAGAAGGAGGACTTCAAGCAGACCGCTCTCCTTAATGAGAGTCATCCATATGTTTGTTTCAGATTTGCCATGTTTTCTGTTGTTGATCGGGGGGGGGGGTGGGTTTGTTTGTTATTTTTTGGTTTTTTTAATCACTCTACATAATCGTTCTATTTTTTTTTATTTTTTTTTTCTATTGCACTGCAGAAAACATCACCTGCTATTTCACAGGCAGAGTGATTAGACTCTCCCAGGGTTGAGTGACTGGTTAAACACTACTAAATACCAGAAGCTGGAGGCTGCTTCAGTCTGCTTTTTTATGCAGTGAGCCATTGTGTCAGAATATCTTGACTGGACATGGCCACTGAGAATCAAATTTATCCTGACCTCAGGCTTCACTTTTATTGTCTTTGGAGATGAAGGGGAGGAGAAGCGAGAAGAAGCGGAAGGAGGTCTGCTCCAGGATCTTTTAGTTTCTTCAAATAAAGTGCAAAATTGAGATCAACTCAATAAAGAGAACAAATGATACTTTATATACTTATCTGATTGCTGCAAGCTGAAAACCTTCACAAAACTGTATTCACACTGGGGCAGCTATATGGGATGTAGCAATTTCCCAAAGCTATAACCCTATACTTTATAAGAAAAACGGGTATTCTTTTCTGGTCCATAGGACTATTTTTTTTACATCAAAGCCAAATGACCATTTGGGGGTCATACATATTAATAATTAACTGGGAGCCATTTAAATGTAAGCGTTAGCTTGTTTAGCAAGAGTAATGTTTCTGCATAAAGCAGTCTGCTGTGCATATGAAATTACTACAGCCTCACTGTTCCCCGAGGAACACAGCTCAAGGAAACATCTTGGAGGAAATTAAAAGGTAAAAAGGTGATTACTTCTCTGGCACAGCTAAGATAAGTTGGTATAATGAATGCCCCCCCCCCAAAAAAAAAAAAAAAAAAAAAAAAAAAAAAAAAAAAAGAAAAGAAGAAGAAGTTACAGTAGCAAAAGCAGTTCCAGACTTTCAAATGAGTGTGTAAGTTACTGGTGTGATCAGAACAATAACTGCTAATGGATTAAGATGTTTCAGAGTTCTTATGCACCTGCTTATTCCTCTGTTAACTAAAATCTGTGATTGCCAGAGTAATTTTTGCATTGCAAAAGATATGCAGCTTCAGAAGAAACACATTTTGCAAAGAAAAATACAAGCCAAAAACCTTGCCAGTAAATTCATAGAATTTGAGAGTTTCTAGGTGAATGGACCACTTATAAGGACACCTAAGAATTAAGATCAAAATTTCCAAGCTTTATCCAAGTAATATGCAATGGGAAGCAGCCTCAGCCTAGGATTGTGTACTGATTCTGAACTGTTGAGACTTTTGTTGTGAATACAAGTTGGAAAAACAAACTAAAATCCATACTAATATGGGCTTTGGCCTCTCTACTGGGTCCTCCACCAAAAGGAGCAATTAATGACAGAGTGGACAAGGAGCAGAATTCCATGTGAAGGGAAAACTATTTTAGAGTTTGGTTTAAAAATATCACACAGTTTTTGAGTGGCTTGCAGTTGGATTCAGATGATTCTGCAGACAATTTCTCTTGTGCCTCTTACGGGGAATAGAAGCTACAGGAGTTGTTTTGAAGAGAATGTACATGAATTGTGAGTTATTTGCACTAGCTAGAGGGAAGCTGGCAGTGAACAAATATAGTTAGTTGTTATCTTTTCAAGGTTGTGTACAGAGGATACAAAAACAGGGCTGGAGGATAAAGGAAACTCTTCCTTATACACTCAAGCAAAACCTAAATGTTTTCTGATGAGATTATGTCTCCTTGGTAGACATGACCAATAGCTCCTGTCCACCAAAAACAGTACAGTCAGTAATGTCTACTAGCTTTAAGGCTTTTCTTTGTAATTCCAATGTGCTGGCAAAATCTGACACCTAACAACAATGTATTGTAGACAACAATTTCTTACATGACTCTACTGGAAGGGACCTCTTAGATTTTTAGACCACTTAGATTCAGGCCCCTGTTCCCAAATGCAACTTTGTCAACTAATCTCTTTCAGAAATTGAAGATTAAAGTGCTTTGCATACATTCATTAATTAGGCCCCACAGTTACAGCTGTCAGATAATATCACTGAATAATTTATTTGACAAATTTCACTTTTTGTGATACATTATTCAATGTTCTTAATTCTTATTATTTTCTCTGCAATTTATACAGATGAGCAAGCAATTTGTGAAGCCCAGTCATTTAACAGTCAACTAGGTAGGCTCTGAAAAGATTTTAAAAAAATAAAATACGAATGTGAATAACATCTTCCTAACTCTTTTTTTTCCTTTTTTTTTTTTTTCCCCCAGCCTTAGTTACAGGTGGGAAACGTGTACGATATGTAGATATCTCTGATATGGGTAAAAGTCAAAGATTTGAATCACAAGGACAAGATCAGGAGCTGGGAGCAGTAGCTGGAGTGACACGCAAAGATTGCTTTATACAAATTCACAGCAAGAAAAATAGCACTCAGGTATACTGAAATGGACCTCCAGCATTTCAGCTCCCTCTCAGTTACTGCAGCAAATTAACATGGAAAAGCAAAATTACAATAAAACACTACTATACAAAACTCTGCAATAGTATTGAGGACACAACAACTGAACCTTCAAATACAAACAAATTAATACCTTCTCTTCTGTCTAACAAAATTAAGAAGGGGTAAAAAACCCTCCCATAACAGTTATATACTATGCCATGAAACTTGCTACATTTGGGCCAGCAGTGGGAACAAAAAGAAAAAATAGGTACTCTATTGAAACACATTGTGCTGCTTTCCTGTTGTTCAAGGAACAGTCAGAGGATTTCTATTAGTTCTTATAATACCATCCATGTAGCACTTTCACCAGTTGATCTCAAAGCAAAGTTACTGGTTAATAAAAACAAAGATAAGCGAATGCATATGTGGCATGACCAACCCATCTCAAGCAAATTTCAAAAACTTCAGGAATGTTATTTAGGTGTTCTGGGACCTGAGGGAATCCCAGAGTTGAAAAATCTGAACACTAATGACCCAACACTTAAATAAGTTAATTAATTAATTAATCAATTAAAACTTCAGACTAAGTTAAATTTTGTCTTGAAACTGCATGGGGGGAGAAAATCTGGCATAACGCTGCCTCTTAATGTCTTGATAGTCATAACCAACTTGAGCCTGGCTGATCTTGCAGCATTTTTTCAACTAAAATTCCCTTTGCCTAAGATAATTGAGAAAGGATACAAAAGAGTTTTTTACAAGCTATGGTTACAAAAATGACACAGAAAAAGCTAAATCTTGGCTTTGTCATATGTTTCCTGTATATCCAGCTGAAAAAGCAAAAAATAATCATAGTCATAGAATGGTTTGATTTGGAAGGGACCCTAAAGATCATCTAGTTCCAACGCCCTGCCATGGGCAGGGACACCTCCCACTAGATCAGGTTGCTGAAATCCTCATCCAGCCTGGCCTTGGATACTTCCAAGGATCGGGCTCCCACAGCTTCTCTGGAAAACCTGTCCCAGTGTCTCACCACCTTCACAGTAAAGAATGTATTCCTAATATCTAATATAAATCTACCCTCTTCCATTTTAAAGCCATCCCGCCTCGTCCTACTACTACTGCCCTTGTAAAAAGTCCCTTCCCAGCTTTCCTGGAGGCCCGCTTCAGGAACTAGAAGGCTGCTATAAGGTGTCCCCAGAGTCTTCTTTTTCCCAGGCTGAACAACCCCAACTCTCTCAGCCTGTGTGAGAGGTGCTCCAGCCCTCTGATCATCTTTGTGGCCCTTCTCTGGACTTGCTCCGACAGCTCCCTGTACTTCTTGTGTTGAGGTGTCCCAGAACTGGACACAGTACTCCAGGTAGGGACTCAGGAAAACTGAGTAGAGGGAGAGAATCACCTCCCTTGACCTGCTGGACATACTTCTTTTGATGCAGTCCAGGATACGGTTGACTTTCTGGGGTGCAAGCACACAGTGCTGGCTCATGTTGAATTTACCATCAACCAACACCCTTAATCATTTTCCTGCGGGGTGTTCTTGAATCGATTCTCTGCCCAACCTGTAATTGTGCTTGGGATTGCCATGACCCATGTTCAGGAGCTTGCACTTGGCCTTGTTGAACTTCATGGGGTTGGCATCGGCCCACCTCATGTCTGTCAGCGTCCCTCTGGATGACCTCCTTTTCCTCCAGCGTGTCGACCACACCACACAGCTTGGTGTCATCAGCAAACTTGCTGAGGGTGCACTCAATCCCACTGTCCATGTTGCTGACAAATATATAAACAGCACCAGTCCCAATACCAACCCCTGAGGAACAGCACTCATCACTGGTCTCCATTTGGACATCAAGCAATTGACCACAACTCTTTGAGTGAGACAAGCCAGCCAATTCCTTATCCACCAAGTTGTCCATTGGTCAAGTCCATGTCTCTCCAATTTAAAGACAAGGGTATTGGGTGGGACAGTATAAAATGCTTTGCACAAGTCCAGGTAGATTACATCAGTTGTGCTTCCTTTATCCACCAACGCTGTCACCCCATCGTATAAGGACACTAAATTTGTCAAGCATTATTTGCCCTTACTGAAGCCATGCTGGCTTTCACCATCACCTCCTTGTTTTCCATGTGCCTTAACAGAGTTTCCAGGAGGACCTGCTCCATGATCTTGCCAGGCACAGAGGTGAAACTGATTGGCCTGCAGTTTCCTGAGTCTTCCTTTTTTCCATTTTGAAAAATCAAGGTTATGTTTCCTCTTTTCCAGCCAGTAGAAACTTCCCCGGACTGCCATGATTTCTCAAATATCATGGATGGTGGCTTAATAACTTCATTTGCTAGTTGCCCTAGGACTTGCAAATGCATCTCATTGGGTCCCATGGACTTGCGCACCTTCAGGTTTCTTAGATGGTCTCGAACCTGATCTATTTACAGCAGGTGGTTCTTCATTCTCCCAGTCCTTGCCTTTGTCTTCTGCAACTTGGGGGTGTGGCCAGAGCCTTTGCAGGTGAAGACTGATACAAAAAAGTCATTGAGCAGCTCAGCCTTCTCCATATCCTGTGTAATCAAATCTTTCCTCAAGAAGCAACAGTTTGTCTCCTCAACACTTCCTGTTCTGGGATATATTTGTTAGATGTCAGGCAGTCTGTATGTACTGCCATCCTAACAGGCTGCACAGGAGGATGTAAAGTGACAGGAAACCTCCTCAGGCCAAGCTCCACCCAGACCTTAACTCACATCATCCATGTGCCGAAGGGGTAAGAGACCCGTAGGAACTGTTCCTCCAACCAATCCATGATCACAGTGTGTGTAGCTGTGGCAAAGGAGTAAGGGAGACATTAGCTAATTGAATTTGTCACAGCTGGATGAGAAAACAAAATGCACAGATACATGTGGTTCTTGTAAAGAGCACTGCATGAAATATGTCAGTCTGAGAAAGCAAGGTATAGATTAATTGCCAGGGATTGACTAAACATTTCAGAGATGAAGTCCAAGATTTACAGTGCAGCCTTTTACTTTTCTAGGAAAGCCTAAGTAAATTGGCCTAATCAGTCAAATTAAGGAGCTCTTCCCCCCTGAATGCTGAATCTTCTTCAACTCTAGTGAATTTTTCTAAGGAAAAATTAATAAAAACGTCTTATCATAGATCAATAGTTGAAAGTGATGGACTTGCAGTAGTGAATTTAAATGAGCCTGTGAGTATAGGATCAAACATTTCCTTCTAGTCTGGGGAGCTGCTTGATTTTTTTCTGTTATCTCTAGTGATTATTTTAAAGCATTACGTTTAAGTTCATTAACCTCCAAAATTATCTTTAAAGTGAAGGAGGAGGAAACGACACGTGCTAGGATATATCAGAATTTAACAGGCTGGTTCAGTGCTGTTTCTAAGGAACAAAACAAAAAAAAAAAAAAGAAGGATGGAGAGTGAAAATGGTTTTGAGACAAGAATAAATGGTTTTGGATTTATATGCTCCCCTGGAGTTACATTCTGCTAATATGGAAAAGGGTGTGAGATGTTCTAAATTTCCATTAAAACAAATAAAAGAAAAAGAGGCAATTGAAACATTTCACAGAAGATGGACAATCCTGCTTGCTGCAATCACTTCAATGGAAAGTGAGGTTCCAGCCTCTGATACCAGTGCTTGTGTGAGATGACATACTGCATAAGTCTGGCCCTTTCACAGGTCCCACTACTGAAAGCAGCTTAGTTAAACAGTTGCTTTGTTTCTTTCTTCTCTTGTAACACATTATTTTTAATGAAAAAATGGTAAGAAAAGAAATTCTGTTTAGTAGGAACACTTAAAATTCCTTTTGGAGACTTTCATGGCCTCTTCTGTATTCCCCCATAATCTTCCCCTCCACACATCAGCCACTAACATTTCCTTTGAACGAAAGTTAATCAATTAGATCTACAGTCCTGAAGTCTGAAAAATAAATCAGCTTTAGATAGCATGAGAACATATGACTACCATCATCTCTGAAAATTATTGAGACCTGAAGTTGCAAGATTTTGTAAGCAGCTGATTTCATTTAGGTGGTTTAGTTTAGTTATATATCCTTCACTGGTCTATATCAGTACTGCTTTAGTGACTCCACCAGCTCTTTGTCATTTAGCATCTAGCTGAGCTCATAGCTCTTTATTTCTTGGCATGAACAGCAATAATTTATTGCCAAGGATTAAAATTAAGAAATAAAGGAAAAGGTACCAAATATCTACTTTAGACCAGGGAAAGGCTACTCTCCATTTGACTCTTGCTAAATACTCCTGATGGCAATCTTTTCACTGCCAGTCAGCCTGTTTCTATCTGCACAGTTGTGGGGTTTTTTCAGAGTTACTAGTTGAAGAGGACTTTTTTTCATTAAACAGAAATTAAATTGGTTGAAAGTTAACCCTTCCAGAAGTCTAACTGATGTTTTATAAAAGTCTTCTACAAGTAACTGCCTATCTGAATGAATTGTGTGAATGAGGCAGGCATATATTTTTGAACAAAGACATTCTTAAATGCTTCCTATTTTCACTATGAATATTTATTTAGCATACTCTGGGAGGCAACCAGATGGACATCTTGTCTTGCAGGACCATTTGAACTATTAACACATTTAGTACAGCTGGATAGTAAAATGATATGTTGCCTTATCTAAACCCTTGCCACTAACTCTGCACCCGACAGGGTATTCCTAATATCCTAAAATTCTGAGCAGCTTTGAATTACGATCAGTCACTGTATAGCTTTCCAAAGAAATATTTATTCTGTCCTGAACATGCAATTTGCTAGTAAATTAGAAGAAGGCTCAGGAAAGAAAACAGATCAGGTTTCTCAGGCTGTTTTCTCATTTTCTAGCCAGGAGAAAAAAGGAGTTTTATAGCACTAGGAAAGGGAGACTCAAATTTCTCCAAGGTATTGCATTATTTGCTTCAAAACATGGTAATTTCAGAGAGTTATACATTGCAGAATGGTAGTTTCAGAAAAAGGAAAAGATCAGTCACTAGAAGAGGAAAACGATCTGTGGTTGTTCCTATCCCAAAGAAAGAAAGAAAAAAAAATCCAAACAAATAAACAAAAAAAACCAGACCGAACAGGCAAGAAAGAAAAGAATCAAAGGACTGGTAAAAGACTTGGAGAGAAGAAAGGAAAGGAAAAAGGAAAGGAAAAAGTAAAAAGGAAAAAGGAAAGGAAAGAGGAAAGGAAAGAGGAAAAAGGAAGGGAAAGAGGAAAGAGGAAAGAGGAAAGAGGAAAGAGGAAAGAGGAAAGAGGAAAGGAAAGAGGGGAAGGGGGAAGGGGGAAGGGGGACGGGGGAAGGGGGAAGGGGGACGGGGGAAGGGGGAAGGGGGACGGGGGAAGGGGGAAGGGAAGGGGGAAGGGAAGGGAAGGGAAGGGAAGGGAAGGGAAGGGAAGGGAAGGGAAGAAGGGGAAGGGGAAGGGGAAGGGGAAGGGGAAGGGGAAGGGGAAGGGGAAGGGGAAGGGGAGGGGGAAGGGAGGGGAGGGGAGGGGAGGGGAGGGGCGGGGCAGGGGAAGGGGAAGGGGAAGGGGAGGGAAGGGGAGGGGAGGAGAGGGGAGGGGAGGGGAGGGGAAGGGGAAGGGGAAGGGGAAGGGGAAGGGGAAGGGGAAGGGAAGAAAAACATACAGCTACAGCATGAATAGATGTACCAGGGCAATGATACCAGTTCTGAAGGCAAATCATGCACAGGGTTAAATGACAACAATTCCATTTAGAATTAAAATAAAATGTATTGAGCTTTGCAGCACTTAATTTGATCCTTTATTCATAGACAGTGTTTTCTCTTTCCAGGCTAACAATGGAATATAATAATCTACTCAGCGGTAACTCTTCTCTACTGGATAAAAATCCTGCAAAAAATGTTGAGCTTGACTGAAAAAAATTTAAACACTTTCCTTGAATTATATTTTCACCAACTACTTCTTTTTGATTCAAGGGCAAATATGGCACAGCAGAAACAATTTAAAACATTTTTACCAATAATAGAAAAAAAAAAACAACCATGAGAAGCAACAAGAAAGAAATGAATGCTGAGGTGTACTGTCAATGATTAAAACCCTACACAAACACAGGCACAGTGCAACTAGACATCAAGTGTGTGGTTTACAATGACACAAGCTGTCCTTAAAGGGAACATACTTAATGTATTCAGGAGCTGAGGGAATGAGAAGTAGTATGGGCATCAGATTTTTTGAACCAGGAATTTGAAGTGTCAGCATTTCTGTCCCCCTCTTGGATTTTTCAGATGAGTTTTATTCTGTCCTGACTGGAATTAAATGGAGATGCTAGCTGAAGAAATATGCGGAAACATTTTCACTGTAAATGTCCCAATGTCTTGCTGATGTTGCCAGCAGAAAAATGGTGAAATGACATCTCAGCATCAGCATTACTGAGAGATAGCTAAATGGCATTTTTACAAAACCTCATGAGGCTTACAGTTAGTTCCCTTCCCTCATTCTGCCATGTTTATATTACTTGCCTCCTACAAGGCATTTTCTAACACTTTCACTCATATCACAAGATATTTTTTTTAAATGCTATTAATTTCAAATTTTGTATCAGCTCCAGCCTTTTCCAGGCTTGTGTACCCAGAGAAGTCAATACACTTCAAAATAACAGAGGAGTTCACAGCTCACTAGTTACTATACCCCAAGCTTCCTCATGGATATTCTTACTGTATACTGAGTAGGGATTTTTGTAGCCCAGTCTACTCCAAGTTCTGTGTTTGAAATAAAACATAGTCTTTCATTGATGTGGAAGCATTATACACAGGGTCTCAAGCACTGGAGGTATTTTCAGAGCAGACTCACTTAAAGCAGAATTAACCATCTCACGTAAAGGAACCATTAATAAGGACTACATTTTGCACACAGGGAAATAGCGTGAAGTTTTGGGATATAAAGGAACACTCCTGTACTGAATGCAGTATTTCCCAAATACACAGCTTCTCAGTAAAAGCAGTCTGTACACTCACTGGACCATCTTTTATACACTAATGTGTTACATTAAGCATTCATTTGTGTCTATTCAAGAACCAGAGCATGTGAAATTTTTTGAGAGAGACTTGAAGAATGCAGAGTTTACATGCTCCCAAATGAGAGATGAAAAAGACAGGGTTCTCCTTTGGAGTGGTAATAGCAGAAGAACTTTTTTATAAAGCTAACATTTTTTATATAGAACTTTTTTTATAAAGCTAACACTGGAGGAAAGGATGTTTTCATACCAGAGTCCTTATTTAGAGAAGAAAGTCCTAGAAGTGCATCTAAACTTAAGTGTTTGCAGGAAAGCTTTTAGAATATATTAATAAATGACCAGTAACAAATTACAAGGATAAATTGATATTCACTCACAATTTCCAAAGAACACTGTTCAGATCTGAAATTGATGAACTACTGACAGTAGCATGTGATCAGCCTCGGCATTAGAGATATGAAAAATGCCAAACATAGTACCATCTCGTTATGTAAATCTCAGGAGGAACCAGTTATTTGCTTTCATGCAGGACAAACTGATGCAGGAAAGAAAAAATCCAACCAACAAATAACAGGAATAATAGACTGAAGAAAATGTTATGTATAGGAGGACTATAAAGTGAGGAAAGCTATAGAAAAGATGAGTTGAAGATAACCCTCTGCTTCTCCTGTTATCAAAATTAAGGTATAAAACTACATGACAGCAAAAGCAAAATAAGATACCTAATATCTATTTTCAAGTTAGGTCTTATTAAACAAAAAAGTAATTGCAAATAAACTGTAAAAAAATTCTGAAAATATTTTTTTTTCTCAAATTTACTAGGTTAGACAGAAAAACAACAAAAAAAGGCAAACTCTAGTTCCAACTCCTAGGAAAAAGAAACATGGTAACATGGTTTACCCGTTTTAAAGTGCCTACTTCCACTGACCCCATCTCCCACTTCCTTCCATGACCACAGCATCCCCTACAGCTCCAAGCCCGCCAAGTACTGATGTTTGTCTTTGGGTATTCCACAAAACCAAAGCTTTACAAAGCTGGAAGGCAGTCAAGGCAGAGAGGTGTAACACACGTAACTGCTATCCTTTGATCTAGGAGAAGAGAGATGTCTTAAGTCACACCTCACTTACCCTACTTTGGTATGGCAGCAGTGATGGCCCATTTAGCTGAACAGAGAGTTAAACCCATTAGTATACTCTCTTCTTGGCATGCACCAGACCTTGGATTTCCTCTGAGATGGCCTGCTTATTACAGAGAGTGGTTTGTATATTGAGTATTCTCGACCTTGTCAGTCTGATTTACTTGTGAAACCAGACAAGAATAACAAAACCGTTTGTGAAAACGTTGAACATATTGTTTGTAATGGCTTCCAGGAAATGGACTGGAAGCCACACTACTGAATGATTTGTGTTTGAAAGTTACTTGGTATTAAAGCTGAAACAATATATAGAAAAAAACTTGCACGGAACTCAAGAAACAAGAAGGCATTTGCAGAAATAAATACCTGAACAGCAATAAACACAGAACAAGCTCTTGTAAATTTAATATCTATTCCAAACTAGGATATCATTCGAAGAACTACTGATAGGATTTCATTACTTGCCTCACCATTATAGTTTCTTTGTGCTCCAGTGTCATTGTTTTTTCCTTGCTTAAATCAGTTCAGAATTGGCTCCTGACCCACACTGGCTCCTTCCTTCAGTCAGGTCAGCAGTGTTGCAAGATTAAGACTGTGCTCTGACCACGTCATTATCTGCTTACCAGAATGGGCACAGGCCTTCTATAGGTCTCCCTTTCCCCCAGGCTACAGTTTGCAGCAGTCAGTGGTCCCAACACCTCTTACATGACACATGATGTCACAGTGCTTCTGAAAGGAAATTAACAGGTATGGCTTGAAAAACCTAAACTCAGTGCACTACTCTGTGCTTGAGAGTTGTCTGGATCTTTTTCTGAAAGTGACGCTTCAGCTGAAATAGATGTTACAAGGCTCAAATGCAGAATTTTCTGAGAAAATTGTATGTGTCATCTGGCTGGCTGGACTGTCCATTTTAGACTTAGTGTATATTTAAACATCAGTTTGCATGCTGTATATATTTCATATAATATCCTAAATGAGTAACAAGTATGATTTGGTAATTAATACATGCAGGCATACTTGCACAGGTCCTTATATGCATATGTTTCCCAGACTCACATGTCCAAATAGATTAATAATAAATAAAGATGACAAAGGGTAAATTTTTCAGAAAAATGAGCATTTCAGAGTTCTACATTTCATAAATTTTTGTTAATATTTATAAGAAATTCTAGGGATTAGTAGAAAACAATTGCTGAGATCTTTAGTTAAATAATCATTTGTTCTCAACATCATTAAAAATAAGTCTTCACCTGCTACTCATTTTATTTTTGGTTACAAAAGCTTAATTTTGTTTGAATAAGGATGGAAAAGAAGCTGTTAGAAACTGTTTACACAGAAAAGAATAAGATACCTACAGGAGGAAGCATATTTAATGATATTGTGAAATAGTTACCTTTTGAGCACAGGCTTACTGCCTAAATCAGAAGCATGCTGATACAGGCATCTGGTGGCATCTTGTTTGGAGTAGCACTGCTATTCCCAAATATTTTAAAATCATGAGTTTTCTTCTGCCTGAAGCTTGAAAGTACACACTTCCAAGCTTACTTCTGTGGCTTTTAGGACTAGGAACTCTTTTTTACTTTCTGTTTTTTTTTTCTTAGCAAAAACTGAAGGTCAAGATAAACCTGTGACTTTGAGCTCCAGCACATTAAAGGCAAAAGGTGAGGAGGCAGGCAGGAAGACAGAATAAAACAGAAGTGCCAGGAGGCTTCAACAGGGGCCTAAAAGAATACTGTGTAAGTGGCCTAAGTGAAACACTCAGATATCATGTTTGCATTGTGCAAGTCACTTGAACTTCTCCTAATTATAGGTTCACCATGCTCCACTTTGAGCAGGGGTCAGCATTAAAGTGCTGCATTTCAGACAAAGAGAGAGAGGTGCCAATTTTCTACCACCGCAACTGCGGTGTCTCGTGGTCTCTGTTCGCAGTCACGGGGACTGGAAGTCCCCAAGTTTTCACAGAGCCTGCTGGCTAAAGGCATAACTAAACAACATCACTACTTTGTGTATGTGTTCACAGTTGCTTCATCTGTCCATTGCTCTGTTTTAAGTCAATGGGGATTTCCCTGTGTCTGTGGAAGCTCAATGACAGTTGAGGGAGAAAGGAAAAATTAAAAAATGCCCCAAACTCTGCTCTTTTCACCTGACAAACTGTCACATGTTTGCATACACATCCTTGGTTTTTGTGAATACAAGCTGCTGCCTGAAGAAGCCTAAGCCTTTAAATTCTGTTTAGGTTAGCAATATGGTTTGATTCAATTTTAATCTAATATACTGCTTATTTCCAGCAGGAACTTCACAAAGTACAAAGGAGGATAGAATATGGTCCAGTAATCTGTATCCATTTTTTATTGTGACAATAGCCAAAATTACTTAATGTATTATGTGGATTTTGCGATTTTGTGAAGTCACCAAGTTTGCATCATAACATTTTGGTAATATTGATTCTGTTACATGATATTTATTATCCATGGAATATGCTTCTGGACTTGTCCATGTAATATGAATTATAATTTTTCCAATGGCCTCCAGTTAAACTCCCTGAATCATGTAGTGGTAGATATTCCCTTTGTTAACCTTATTATTGTCAAAGAACAACAACTGAGACACGTTAGGTAGTTCAACGTATAACAATAACTCAGAAGAGGTTCTTCTTTCACAAATGACAGCAACCTCCCAGGCTTTTTATTTTACTTATTAGAACTGAACTTAACCTTCCCCTTCCCTGGAGTAGTCCCTTTGCAGTCATGGTTCCCGACCTACTTCTTAGCTGTTTCCCTGAAGAAAATAAAATACCCTCCTGAATTTTGAAAGTGGTGAAAAAACCAATGCTGACTATGTTTAATAAATAACCTTTGTTAAAACAGTCTAAATCTATGTAGAGTAAGCCCCAACAGCCCTCTCACATCCCACAGCTGATTTGCATATTGGGTCATAGAACATGTTTTAGGATATTTGACTGCAGACCTCACTGAAATATTCCTGATACTGTGTTCCAAGTAGCATTCAGCTTAAATTGTCATTATACAGACTCCATGTTGTAAAAACCCAAAACACCTCTGCATTTGTATTTTTAAAAATCAAATCTTAAATATTTAGTCTAATTACAAGCAGGTTTTAGTAGCCTTTTTTATATCAAACACAGCCCTAAATGTATCCACACACATGATGCTTAATTGAAAGAGACCCTCAGAAACTGATCTGGAACAGGTAACTGCTGTTTCTAAGGGAAGAGAGATCTAGAAAGTAGCAAAAATGTGTCCTGACATGGCATGGAAAGGGTATGTGTTACAAACATGGTTTATCAAATGCTTGGGCTGCTCATTGGTGACAAATATTTTGTGTGTGCAGGTGTTGTAGAGATGATCTCAACCAAACCAATAACACTTTCAGAGATTATTAATGTAATGAAATCCACTGATAATCCACTTATGCCATGTGATAATTTGCTTATCATGTGCGAATTTTGTCTGTGTTTCTTCCAGCACAGCAATCATTCATCTTTCTATCTTTAAAGCAGAGGCCTTAAAGAAATCTTTTCAATGTCTTTGAGGTAGGAAAATTATGAATGCCACAGTTTGCATAAGTCTAAAATGCTCTAACATAGTATTCCATAGGAAATGAATGAATATAATGGAAATTAAGCTGAGCAAACAATTATTTTAATTTTTTTTATTATTTTTTTTTAAAGGTTCTTTCTTATAACTTGTGGTCTCACAACATAATGAGACCAACAGCAAGTATGGGAAATTTCTGCTTAAAAACGCATCTCTAAATCCAATGATTTCACAGATTATTGGAAATTACATCCAGTTCAGTGCTAGGCAACAGGCTAACAGGAAATTTTGTGAGGGAGCTTCCCACTTAAAAGGATAACTGCAAAATATTTGTAGGTGATGACTTATTAAAAGTTTTCACTATTGATCCTCAAAGGCCAATGACGTCAGAAGTAGTCCTGGTCAAAATGGAGACAAGAGAAAGAGGGGAGGTAAACAGTAAATACTTCCCTCTCCATACAAATTCACCTGCAATTGTAAACAAATTTATTCCAACCATCACCCTATTATTATTTTCTTATTTGTTCAGCAATAAGATTCTAGCAGATGCATTTACTAAACAGTAACATTCACTGCAAAGCTGGTTTTGTTTCAATTGCCCAGAAAGTTTGCTTCCCAACTCCATCCTATTCAATAAGGATAATGCAGAAATCTTCTCCAGCAGAAATCTCCACTGGAAATGGCTGAGTCAGGAACAACCTCTACAGAAGTTCCTGCTGTTCAGCTGCCCCACTTCAGAGATTAAAAAAAAAGTATTTCACAAACGTGAGTTTAAGATAGCTGTATTACCCATGGGTAGCAAAAACAAAATCCCATTAGGCAAATTATTTCATACAGTCTAGGTAAAAGCTTTATGTCATGCCAGAGTATATTTCTGTGCAGTGAAAGACCACACGTGTCACAGGCACATTCTTTTAGCGACATTTGAAAGCTGAGAAATGTTATTGGTGTTGCATGTCATATATTTCTCACAAAGAAACAGGGTTTCCTTAATACTCTAAGTCCCATTTTTAAAATCTCAGAAGGAGAGATAAAAGCTTATGCATTTTGGAAAACTCTAAAGACTACCAGAAATAACTTTTCCATATTGAATAATACTTCAGGATTAACATTGGATGTCATAGGACTTATCATGTTTCGAAACAGAAGCCTCCTCCTATTGGACAGAGAAAAATTAGTCTTTGTGGCTTTCTAACAGTATGAAGTGCCTGCCTCTAATACTGATGAGTTATCAGACCTTAATCCTTTTACTAATCCGGAAAATTGCCAAAATACCATCACTTTCAACACAAAACCAAGTGAAACTTGGCAACTTCAATGAACATCACTTTGGAGAATTTAAATAAATTCAAGTCCAGAATTCAAAACAAAACTCAACAAATGTGAAGCCATGCAAATCAAACCACTCAACCAAAACTATTCCCATGAGTCACTAGGAAACAAAGCTCTGTTGCGGGGACCTTGCTCAACTTCAGTGACTAGCTGCCTGCCCGGAATATCCCAGGTGGGAATGAGAGAAGCCACAGTCTGCATCACATGCAGCAGCTCCATTTTATCTTTCCTTTATGCTTTAAGTATAATTTTAAAAGATCTCCAGGGTCTGAACTTGCTGGGAAGACAATATATATTGCATCTTTACACAGCACACTCAACAACAGGGTGAGAGAAGTCTCTTCCTATTTATCAGTTTTGGCTCCTTTGTCCAGATCAGCCTCATCCTCTTCAGATTTTAATGGTTCAGCGGGATAGGTACAAGTACCAGAGACATCAGGGTCTATGCCTTTGCTGGGCTCTGATATACCCTTGCTATTTTATGAAATATGTGAGCTCATCCAAAGCATTACCAGAGTCAGAGGGAGGGAGAGCATCAAATAATCCCTGAAAATGGTATGTAGTTATCAATACATTTTTTTAGTTCCTGAAAATCAAAACATGGCTCTCCTGTTCACCATATCAATACAGAGACTGGTAGTATCTATAAGGCAAGCTACAGTATCTGTTATGCAAATTAAAAATATGTATAATATTTAAAACAAATTGATGCAGAAGAAAATGTATTTTCATATTTTGAAGTATGAATTTTTAATAACTTAATTACTACTTCACAAAAGAAAGAATCATTACTTGTTACACATTCCAAATCCTTCTATATCCAACACATGTCTCCAAAATTGCCCTCTACATGTATATTAATGTTGCCATCAGATGCTTAAAATACATGCCCTGAATAATACATACAATTTAAATTAACTCCCATTCTTAATGTTCCAAAAGAAAAGTAGAAGCAATCAAGTGTTAAGTCAGGTTCACTCACAATTATTATCACTTCAGTATTATTATTTATTATTAACACAAAATTCAGTGATCAGTATGTATTTACAACCAATCTCAGTGAATCTACTCTGAACCCTGACCTTGCAAGTCACATCAACATTGCAGAACAGTGCAAGGCTCAATGAGCAGAGAAAAGTCTGGCAGCTTGACAAGAAACTGTCTCAGGAAGCTTAGAAAACCAGTGACCACTCATGATTTAAAGAATTACCATTCTCTCTGGCTGCTGGTACAGAGATCTTTCCAAAATAAATGAGAATTATCATTAACTTCAGCTGTCCTCCAGGACAGAGAGGCCTGGGAATGAATCAGGCCATCACGGTCCTGAATTATAGTAACATCAGCATATCAGCTATCAATGGCTATTCTGACCTCTCACATTCGGGACATTCTTCTTTGGTGTCACCCAGCTACACTGGAACTTTTTCAGGTCATATCAAAACTTCAGTGATGCTCCAGTCCCACTTGGGAAAAAGTCTCTTCAGATGGAGCAGCAAGTCTGTTATCTAAAGAATTGCCCATGGCTAGCCAACTGATGGGTGCAGAGCTAGTTGCTTTTATATCAATGTACGTAAGTGTAGTAGGCAGAGAAGGGACTAGAAAAAAAACAAACACAGACTGGACATAAAAGTAGATACAATCAAAACAGATAACACAATTCTACATTCCTTTAGGGAACAGGATTTGAGGAACTAAGAGAACTCTGGGCAGAGAATTTTGTAGAAAATCTTAAGAAAATTATCATAATTTTCTTTTTCTTACCAACACAGTCCAAATCTGCAAGATTTTCTAGGGGAAGGTCACATGATTTCAGGGGAGAAGTGATATTCTAGCCATTAAAGTAATTCATCTCTACAGCATGGGCTTTTCTTCTGATTTATGGAATCAATACTTGGGAGAAACTGTACTTTGAAGAAGAGTGGGTTGTCAAATTATCCAGACAGCTTGAAAGCCTAGTTTTATTTGGCAAAGAGAAGGCTTACAGTCCCTTCAGGGATGGCTCTCTCTTACACTTAATGTCAGGATATAAGGGATCCTTGATGGAGCAAGCAATTGGAAAAAAAACTCTCTGGGGTAATGAGTTCCACTCTCTCATCTCATAGAGAAGCAATTTGGGTGAAACACTGCAAAAAAGAACCTCTCACAGAGGTTCTCTTGCTCATTGTAGGAGACAGAGCCAAGAAAAGATTTAAGGTTACCCTTGTGACTGGTAAATGCCAATTATCAAACTAATGAAGTCACGGATGCGAGTGTTTTCTATGTGGAGCTTACTACTGTTCCAGGAAACAACAATCTGAAAAGTAACAACTATAAATATAAGACAGCAAGACTATTCCCTGGTATAAACGTTGGCAATAACCTCACTGAGATTCTACTGGATTCATTGCAGTTTCATAAACTTCATACATAGTGTCATTTCTGTATATTTGGGAATATGATGTTTAATCTTGAGCTCAGTCCTGTCCATGCTGATGACCATGGGAGCTTTAGGACTGAAGTCAATGAGAAAGTCTGAGTACCCCATCACCAAGACATGTAAGTTAATTTACATTACATTTCAAGTTGGAGAGTCACCTTGAGTCTGTAACCACATTAGCAGTTTTGCTAGTTTTTTGCATAATGCTTCTCCCCTTCCGCACAGATTTTTTGCAAACTGCTTACAGAGAGAAATAAGATTCAAATTTCTATCAAACTTTCATCCTTACCCATAATCCCTGACTTATCTGTGGCCACTATGATTTTCTTTTTCTTTTTCTCCCAGTCCTTTAATCAGTGCACTGGAGATAGTGACTCAGGAAAGAGGTGGTTAAACAGATGTCCAGTCTTCCCACAACATTTAAAACAGAAGCACAATGTCACATAATGCAGTGTTGGGAAGAGAGCACACCTTGACCAAGGGCCAAATAGTAGCTTTCTCTGTACTATTACAGTAAGTAGAAAAGACAGAGATTTTAATTACATTTAAAACCTGGCCTCAGTCTAAAGCCCACTGCTCATTTCCCACTTTAGGAGCAGTAGGCAGAGAGGCATTTTGCCTGATACTGTGCTCAAGAGGATCAACATGCATTCCTCCTTGAAGGACACATTTGTGCCCCTCTCCAGCAAGAACCATCCTCACTGATGGCTTTTTCCATCAGAGCCCTTGGAGGCAAATCTCTGCAGTAGCTGCTGGCTGAAAAGTTCTGGCTCTGAAGCAGTGACCAACAAGGAGCAGAAGAAGATGGAGTGATCTGCATACCGCATAGCATTTACAGTCCAAAAGGAGAGCATGTAGCAAGTGTGAACTGAATTTCAATTAAAAAAAAAAGAAAAAGACAACCTTGGAATTCAAGCTAAAAAAAGAAAGGTTAATGACGTTTATTTCCTAAAAAGGCCAGCACTCACACGCTACAGGGGATGCCTGTAAGGAATGACTGATTGGCAACTACTTTCTGTATTGCTTCTGTTGAATCACCAAGTTTATAATGCAGAGCCCTGCATTTTGAGTGACTGCAGAGAGGAGAAAAAAAAAATTACAACCAGCAACTTGGAAATTCCAGCTTTCTAGGAGAGATCACCCACCAAGCATCCATTCCATGTAGATTTTGACAAGTGTAGCCCTAACCACAAAAGTTAAATCTTGGAGGCTTTAATATCTCGAGATTGCTCTTTCCTTTGGTCACTGACTGTTCAGCACTGATTATTTTTAAGATGCAGAGGTTGTCAGCTTTGAAGGAATGTCCCTAGAGGACTGCCTTAACAGCCACAGTCAGCCAAATAAAGTGTGACAACAGCTAGCATTACCATTTACCTGGCTGCATAACTTAACCCTCTTGCCCATGTTTGCTTGGCAAAGACAGAGTCTCTTGGCCTTCCAGGTGTGCTATAAGGTCAGTCTATTTCCACAGTCTCTCCCCTGAAGATTATGACAGCTGTAAACTGGTGCACTGATCCAAACTGAGAGCAGCTACCATTTGGCAATGTGTTCAGCTGAGTGCTCTTCACTCTATATTTTTCAAGTGTCTGAAAAATACAGGCATTAAAAATCTGCAACTGGCAAATCTCATACATCAAATTAAGATCCCAGAGATCCACTCAGCAACAGCACAGCTTGGCCGGGCTGGCAATTATAAACTGCCAAACCTTAAGGGAAATTGGGGAGAAGAGATCCCTTTGAGCCTGTGGATGGTGTGCCTCTCATCCAACTAAAGCAAGTTTTCACTTTTGCAGTCTTTCGTCACCGGATACTACAAAAACAGGGTACATCTCACTTTACATTGTCACTCCTTGGAGAGCCAGAAGACTGCTTGCAGCTTGTTGGGTAAAGTTAAGCTAGCATTAAATTAGAATTAGGTAACAGCACAACTGATGTGGGGTTTTGTTACTGAAATAATTACTCATGGGTTACAAAGACTGAAGTAAACCTTGTGCTTTCATGACTGTGCTCCTACTGAAAAATCCATGTTAGCCACTTGAAATCTTGTTCAGGTACACCCATCTGTGACACAGATCTAGCTGCATTGCAGTACAGACAGCTCAGCTACTAGCCAAATTAACACCGGGGATAGTCAATAATTAGACTATGCATGAGATTACACAAAGGTAACATCAAGGAGGATCTTTTGAAAGCCAATGCTATGCTATCATATGAAGGACAAAAAAAAAAAAAAGAAAAAAACAAGAAAAAAACAAAGCAGTAATCTTCTTCATCCCTCTGGGAACGTAATTCCTTCCTTTCAGCACAGCAAAGCTCAAATATATAGGGCACAGTGTGGGACAGAGGGTCAGTGGGTTACACTTATTTATACACTATCTGTATTTGGTTCAAGGACTCTCAAGTAGAAAACAGAAAGAAAAAAGCCTTTCCAGGATAGAGCTTTCAACAAGTAGAAACTGAATTTAATACTGTACTTTTACAATATGCAATAGATCACCAAATTCATTTTTACTGGGATCATAACAAAGGATTTTAGCTCTAGTCTTCAGAGGCAAGGAGCTGGTGCACAAATCGTATGGATTTGTCATCTGAGGTGCCTGATTGCTATTGTGGTTTTGGGTGGTTTTGGGTGGGGTGCACGTTTGTGTGTTTTTGCATTCAGCTACTTAGTGGTCTTGAGTTCAAGACTAATTATATTGTTGCCATATCTGAACACAAGACATATTAAGGGAAAATGTATACGTTCACGTAAGCCAAAGGAAAGCACTTTGGAAACTTAAAAAAATCAAGCCTGTCCTAGCCTATATTGCTGACTTTACTAGCATTGTTGGTGCTTTTTTGTGATATTTTTTTATTCTTTTTTCTGTTCAAACATCTCTATATTTCTCTGCTCTCCCCATGTGTTTGAATGCTTTCAAGGTGTAGGGTGTAGAAGAGCTGTTACAACTACACCACATATCCTACTGTTTCCAGGTCAGCTTTCAGCTCATGGACATTGCCAAGGCATTGCTCTGAACTTTTGGGCTCATCCTTCCATTCTGCTAGGATCAGTTGCAAGGTTTGATGTTACAGCACTGGGTCTAGTGACCTGGGCACTTTGCTGCATCCCTGTGACACAGAATAAAGAAAAAAAAATAAACTCCTGATAAGAAATTTAAAACAAAACAACAAAAAACACATGAGAAAAACAGCTCCAGTTTGATGCTGAAGAGGAGCAATTAATCCACATGCACAGAAAACAACAGCAACAAACCTTGCCATGATAAAGAGTGCTGTGATTTCTTTAAAAAAAAAACATAATTAATACAAATTGAGACTGTGGTTATAATATTTAACTCCCTTCATAAGCAATAAACCTCAAAGCACTCTAAATTTTGAATCAAACTTGATAAAAGCCATTCATGTAATCAGGTAGCATTACCCGCCCCCCCCCTTTTAGAAAAAAGCTGAAACTAGCACAAATTATATACTGTATGTTATGCTCTGACACATACTTTTAAAGTATATTGGCCTATACTTAGCAAGAAAAAGAAGTAGGATTATACATCCAATCTTTTAAGCAGTTTTAGACAAATATAAAGTTTTTTTCACACAAACACGGGTCACTTCCCCTCAGTTTGCCTGTTCTTGCTCAAAAGAAAATTGGACTGCAGCTACATAATCCATGTAACAAATTTTTCACACTGGGAGGGCGGTTCCCTGCAGGTAGATCTGTAAATGGACAGAGGTCAGATGGTGAGTTTAGGATCTATGTGCTCAGTGTATGTCACTTGTAAATCAGACCTGTTAATTATTTTCAAACTGGGGCAGAATTTCATGGATATGCCTATTTTTACGGAATTTGTTCCTGAGCTCAAGCTCCTTTACTTAAAGGGATGGAAATCCAAACTCTGAATAGTAAATTTCTGGACCTCATCAAGTAGTTTTTGAAGGTTCCTATTGCTAGCTCAAGTACTAAATTTTGTCTTCTTAAATGTATGTTAGAGTATTACAGTCTCTATTATCCTAGTTATCATTATTATCTCTTAGTCACTGCCAGAATGTTGAGTGCCTTCAATCAACCCATGATGTGAATTTTCATAATGCAATAGTTTTACTTTAAAAAGAAGCATCCGTAAATATCTGAAAAACTATCTCATTATTTTATGTCATGGGTGTCTTTAAAATGCTCCTAAAGTATAAAACTGGATCATATAAACATGTATCTATTTTTTTTTTTTTTTTATGAACCTATGCCCACTCATTTTTTCCTTATTTTCCATCTGTATCTGTCCACTGCCTCCTATCTTAGCTGCTTTGAGGCTGAGACCACCTTTCTGTTCAATATTTGAACAGATTCCTGCAAAATCTACTTGGCTGTGATTAGAATTCTTAAAAATACAGCAATGCATGCTTTATCAGCAATAAATAAATGCAACATTGATTCCTTTCACTAAACTAAACAGTATGTTCTTAAAAATCACAGATCATCTCATTTTGCTGATTCACTACAGGTAATCTAGCCAGCAAGCTTCAAATGAACATTTTCTGACTCTTACTCTGCTGTTCCAAACACCACCTTCAGTGTCCTTTTATATACAAGCTCTTTAGTAGAGGTAGGCTTACTTTAGCTCTTACATGTATTTATAATGGTCCTCTAATCGTTATTGTAAACAATACAGTAAGGCTGACAAACTGTTACAAGAGCAATCCCAGTAAAATCGGTGGGATGCACACCTGATTTAGGACTTTTCCAAACACTGAGTACTTGCTGACTCCATTCATTCCATATTCTGTAAATGTTTATTGCCTCATTACATAGAGCTGTAATAAAAAAGCTCAATTCCACCGTATAAAAAAATTAAAATAAAATAATGTATCTTCAAAGACCATCAGATTGACTTTAAATTCTGTGTTATCTTTAAGATAAAATAAGAAGTTTATGGGTTTCTTTTCTCTTTATGTTATCTTGATATTTATAGTATTCTTTTATGGCTAGAAACTCACTTTTTTTTAATTTAAGGGCAAGTGTCTTGTGTAAATACATGAGTTAGGGATTTTAAAAAAACCCAGATATCACAGGGATGTGCAAGTATAATGTCACATTTGTACGCATTTTATGAAGAAGCAAAAAAAATTGCTTTTTTTCTTCCATAAAAGATTTACTTCTATTTGCTGTATTGAACTATTTGATATGATAGTTGTTTTAATTTAATTTGAAAAAGAAAGGCAATCCAGAAGAAAAGCTTTACTCACACACAGAAAATTAACACACACCTTTCCTATGAGTTTGTTGCATTTCCGTGCTTTTCAAGTGATGACTCAGGTTTTCCCTTTGTCTATCCATCCACAGTTCCCTTCAAGGTAGCTTGCTTTATTTTTTTAATGGAACACGTTATTGAAGTAGTACATTTTGTTAGACAAACCTTGATTTCTCCCCTCTGTCATCCTCTCCCTCCCACAATTAAAAAGCAAACACATTCCCGGAGCATCACTATCTATTGAAATTGAAAACCTTCAGGGTATACTGGAAGCAGGAGACTGCAAAGTTTGAACGAGGTACTCCACTGGCAAGCTTTCAAACTTATTTGCAGATCAGGACCTCTTTTGTAAAAGTCTCCCCAGGAGGAAGGCAGTTAGACACCTGCCAGTAGCCTGCAGTGGCACCATCCCACTGTGATGTTAATGAGATGAATGAGAGCACTATGGAGAGCTGCAATAATTACAGGGTGAAGAGCTTGTCTTTTCCTGGCCCTCCTCTCTGGGCTGCCTGTTCTATAAAGCAGGGTCTTTTGTAATACTAATTACAAATGTTAATTAAACATTTCTTTGGAATTTTGCCCTCCATTAACAGGTCAGATAAACAGGGAATAGCAATGACAGACACAAGTCATTATCAGCCACATGAGAAAAATACCATTTCTTTCCTCTCTTCCTTTGGTCCCTCTAAAGACATAACTTCTGGTTTTGTTATGATTTATTAAACATATACGAAAACCCACTGAAGTATAGCTTTTCTGCACAGAAATAAAATTAAAATAATTCCTACAATAATGGAATTGAGTCTAGTTCCAAGGCCTCTTTCACTACAACTCACTCTGGTCCATGTTGGCTTGATGCCAAATTTTAAGCATAATCATGAATCTATCTGTAAGCCTATATGAAGCCCCTTCCAAACACAGATTTTAGGAAACATTCATGACAGATGTTGATGGCAGCACAAAATCTAGCTTGACGGCTTGGTCTGGCATGAGCAGCACATGGCATTTCAAATTGTTGCACTAATCCCATATCTAACCCAGTCCCTAGAATTACAGGAATTAGTCCTGTTCAGCTCAGAACTGAGCACAAGTGTTTGGCAGGCATCTCCACAAAAAGGTCTGCCTCTTGCCCAGCAGCCTGCCACAGCCAGATGCATCCCAGGCTCACATGGAGCAGTAATTTAATACATCAGCAACACTATCTATTTCTGTGAAATAATTTCTGCTGGTCCTCTCATCTTACCTTTCCTTATAGTCTACTTTGCCAGGGTGCAAGAAGGGACCAGTCTAATTCTAAATTCCTTTTTTTGATATCTTTCTCAAATATGTATATATGTGGTTTTAAAGAGCCTTTGATGACACTAAACAGAAACAATTCCTTTTGGTTTTACTTTGTGGATTTGGGTCTACTGGGCCATGTCACTTGTGAATGCAGACATATCCTTTCTCTACATTAATCCAATTTTTGTTACCCTAAGATAAGACTTCTCCATTTTTTCACTTTATGAGATAACCCAAAGTCAGTTTCTTTTGCTGTTTTGACAAGTAATGGGGATTGACACAAAACTGAAGAATCCATTACTCTCCTGTACAGCTCCATTGCTTTGACAGCAGCACACCATGTGAGAAATACTGGCAGAACAAAGCCCCTAATATGATATGAGTCAATATGAGAAACTTCTGAAGACTTACGACCCAGAGGTATCTTTATTTGTACTGCTAATGCTCATGGCATGGTTGGTTGTGGTCACCAGTCTTCATTCTTATGCACATCTTCCTCTATGCGATGGACTTGGAAAACAGTTTATGAATTACCTAAACACCTCAAGACTTGCACCACTACAGTGCAGGATGGACATATACAAAAAAGCTGACCCAGGCTGATTTACTGATTCACAGAATTAACCAGAATTTTGATTTTTTCTTCAGAGAGAGGTTTGAGTAAGTTATTACCATCCCAGGACTAACTGCTTGTATTTCATGAAGCAGAAAATATGACTGGGCAGAGCCCTGAGTTCTCCCACCATTTTCAAAATGCCACAGGATGCACTATGAGCCTTGCACCTCAGCAGCCTTCTATCACCCTCTTCTAAGGCAAAAGGACAAAACAAAGCAAGCCTTTGTCTCGCTCAGCCCATGCTACTTGAATCAGCTGTTCTGCACTGCCACAGCCTCTGTGAAAACACAGTCTCTTGTGTTTTGTTGAGGTAAATAACTGTTTTCTCCTACAGTTGCTAATCCAGGTGTACATTGTCAGCTCCAATTGTAGAAATGCAAAGAACCTACCCAGTCTAACACTGAAAACATGGCTGTGATCATGGAGACTCTGGGCAGAACTCTTCTACTCTGCTGAAGTTCACAAAAACTGGCAATGTATCTTTTACATCTCTGGTAGTTCACTTTTCCTTGCTTATCATACCCACCATTTCAGCTATGTTTGGAATTATTCTACAATGATTGTCAGGACACTAAAATGAGCTTGCAACTAAGGAACAGTATGTAATTTAAGCAGAGAAGTTACAAATAAGAGCATATGCAACACTGATGCACATAAGAGAAAATTTTTATTATCCAGTCTGACTTCTTAACACAAGCCATAGATTTTTAGTGCAGAAATCCACGCATCAGTCCATAACTCTTGGATTCAAGTACGTAATTTTCAAAATACATTTATTCTTGATTCACAAACTTCAATTGATATATAATTCAAAGTATTTCAATTTATATATAATTCAAAGTAACTTTTAATAAGTTTGTATAATGATTAATTATCTCAAAGATTAAAAATTGCTTTTTTAAAACCTCAATTTATCTATTTTCAGCTTCTGAGCACTTGATCTCTTTATACCTTTTTCTGCTAAGATTAAAGAACCATGGTCTTCTCCACGTAGGTATTTTCAGATCATGATCCAGTCACCTCTTAACCTTACCTTTCATAAGCTAAGTAGATTGATTTTCTTGAAATCCCTCACTGGAAGAGCATGGTTTTCTTCAGAAGAGAGAAGATATTCCTTCACAGAACTTCACTCAAACGTTATGATACAGCTAGGCAGAGTTTCATACTTCCATCTTTTTTTTAAACCACACTATGAAAATTATTAATAACATAGCAGGAAGATGGACTTCCAGAGCACCCTCCCAATCTGAGTTATCCTATCATCTTGTAATTTCTCAGTTTTTCAAGACAGCTAACAAAGCAGAAAGAGAGTTTAAAAGTAAGATAATCAGTATGTTTAAATAGAAAGTGCTCCAATTATTTCAATAGAACTGTATCCTGTTTCACCAGTTAAGGCTCTAGTTCAAAGAGCAAGAGGAAAGACATAAATCATCATGGTTCAAGCATACATCTGACTTAACAGAGAGGTACAACAGTTACACACACACCAAAAAAAAAGAAAATATTTTTTACTGTTATAGTAACTAGTCTTCTGAAGTACATGTTATAAAAACTATAGGAGACACGCTAATTGCCCTATATAATATGGCAGTTCCCAACTTTCTGTAGAGAAGATTTCAGTCTCTATGAAAAGCTGAATGTTTCAAAAGTAGTTTTACAGACCAGTTATTTAGCTTCATTTCCATTACATTGTGCAAGACACCATAATAACTGTGTGCTGAATGTATGGCAATTTCTTCCATTTCATCTTGCAAGACAACATAATAACTGTGTTCTAAATGTATGGCGACTTCCTTGGAAATCACTTTTCTCTGGACAAGACTTTAACCATACCAGAGTATGTCCCAGCACATTGCAGCAAAGCGATGTTCATAGCCACCACCTGTACTAGATACAACAGCAGCTGCTTTAACCTAACTCATCTGTCTTGCAAATCTGTCCTAGAAGGCTGCATTATATTCATACTAACCTTAACTTCTGTCAATGTCATTCAAAGGAGTCTTAATTTTCAGAATTAGTAAGTTACTACATTGGATTACTGCTTTGAATGCAGGTGAAGTGCAGTATGGCTAAGTCTACATCAGTGATTTTGTGAGGATCAGGTTGTACTTTTAAAGTGAATCTCTCAGTCCTTCCCTGTTTACCTCACTTTGGCTTGCATTCCAGAACAACCTCAGAGTGGATGATCTGTATCCCTTTTGGATGAAATTAGGCCAAAAGACACACTTCAGAGCTGGTATGGGGGAACCTCCCCACAGAGGCTTACAAGGTGGCCACAGGGTTTTGCTCTGCAGTTTCACTTGCTAACATAGGCATAGCCCTTCTACAGTTTAATCCTATTTTGATAATGCTCATCTGTCAAAATGAGCTGAGAGAGAAACACCTCGCAGTCAGTTGATTGGAACTGCTTTCTATGCCTCTTTCTTTCCATCATGGTTATAAGGTAATTAAAATGTGTTCAACGTGGTGTTTATGTGTGCCTTTGGGTACAGAAGCCTGAGGAAGCAGGAACTGCTATTTAAAGAAGCAAGTACCTCACGCATGTGCTCAGGTTGCCATAGACTTTTGAGTGTGCATACTTGCTGTGCATGCATGGCTTAGTCTGTCAATGGCCTGTAGTTAACACTCCCTGTATACCTACTGGAATGCTAAACTGTAATGGCTTCATAATAAAGTTAAAAGTCAAACATAAATACACAAAAGCAAGGAATTTTGGAGGTAAGAATTTCATTTCAGCCCTTTACCCTTCCTTCTTATGAAACAGTTGCATACTAGTTTCTTTAGGCTCAAATACAGAAAACAGCATGACAGGAATATAAACAGTGAAAACTCTGTGTGTTCTGACATATTTCCTCAGAATTGACATATTTTCTGTCATTTTGCAATTTCCCAAATGTTTTTGTTGGAGTTTTGTCCTTTATCTCAATGATAACTGTACCATTTCATACTGAGCCAGGGCCAAAATAATTTGATACATGTTGAAAAAAAAAAAATTTCTAGTTGACAGTTTACTCTTTGAAAAACATTAATAAAAGAAGGATGTCAGACCACGCGCCACCACTTAATACTGAGTTGTGATGCCATGAAAGAGCACTGGGGTTTTGGTTATGTGGGGAGTTTTTATTGTTTTGGGGTTTGGGGTTCTTTTGGTTGCTTGCTTGCTTGCTTTTGGTTTTTTAGCTGGAGGAACAGTAGCATACGCTAAGGCAAGTCTCACTTAAGATTTGTTCATTTTGCATTCCCTTACCACAATAGAGTTAATGCTTTGGTATTGTGTTACATTATGCAAAACTTAGGCTTACTTATTGATTATTGGCACAAAAAGAAGAGTTGGATACCAGGATCTGCCAGTGCATACTCCTCAATTCATGACCTCACAAATTTATCTTAGGTGCCTTGGTTTCTATTTGTGTGACCTAGCAGGCTTTCTGCAGCTTTCAAAAGTAACAAGCAAAATGCCAACTGAAATCCAACAGTTCTGCAGATGCTCAGCATTTTCCAGAATCAGCCCCAAATCACATTACTTGTATTGAATTAGGATCTCGGTGTCTGATCTTCTTTTATGTAACTTTCCAGCTCACCCCTGCAGCCTGATTCCCCATCATATAACTTTCTTACTGAAAACAAAAGACGTTATTGTTCTTTTTACTTTTTTTGCTTGATCTGATGCTGTTGGACAAGATTCTTCTGACCTATTGTGAAAAGCTTCCAAGTTGCTGGAAGGGGATTTGGCTGAAAGATTCCCACTAAGGGCTCATGCAATGCTTTGAAATTTTGCCTGTGAATGATTTGACAGTGGTTAGATGAATAAAAGAATATCTAAATATGAGGATATGGTGGGATTTCAATTCCCTACAAGATACTATTAATAAATTATTCTGTTTTATATTCAAGTCATTCACAGACCTTTGGTGCAAAACTAATTTTTCTTCTGCTGAAATAATAGAGAATATTCTACTTGTACTACAGTTACATAGAATTACAGAATTGGGCACTTGGAAACATCATTTCTAGAACTGTCTACAAATCTTTCAACAAGTGTTTTCATGGGAAGAATAGTCACTGAAAATATCAGGTCATAGAATTTTCTTTGGGGTAGGTATTTTTCAACTTAAATCTCAAAAAACTTTCAAAATTTTAAGAAGTTTTATTTCTACCTTTGAGATTAAATTTTGGAATTCTTGAGGACAAATGCATTTTTCATACTTCAAAATAAACTAGAGGAAAAGAGACTAATGTCAATGTTACTTCTGTGTAGGAAATTAAAGTTTTGAAGACACACCAAGCTGAATGATCATGCTTTAGTACTTCATATAATGTCAGAATAATACAGAATTTCCTATGTTTGACATTAATTCAGCCCATGAAATTCTGGCCTGAGTTAGAATAGCAGAGAATTGCTTCAGTTTACCCAGCAATTCAAAGGCAACACCTTACAGAAGAGGGGTATAGTAAGAAGAGACTTGTATTTTCAGCTCTGTTCAAGGCTCTTTCTACAGCTAAACAATTATTTTAGTTGGTGCAGTGAGAAAATTTGCCCTAAATTTATCATTTCACAGAATATTTTGGGAAGAAGTTAAAGCCTTTGTTCTCCGGGAAATGCAAGAGTGGCAATTACACCAAGCCCCATGTGGAGTATCCTGGTGGGAAGAGGGCCCTTGTGCAACGTCCTCTTCCGCAAGTCCAAACAAAAGTCAGTCATAATACATTTCAGAATGAGGATGTTGAATTCTCCTGCGACTTCAGCAGAACAAATCAGGATGTGTATTTCCATCCTGCATAT
This sequence comes from Hemiprocne comata, assembly GCA_020745705.1. NCBI lineage: Eukaryota > Metazoa > Chordata > Aves > Apodiformes > Apodidae > Hemiprocne > Hemiprocne comata. The sequence goes on along the minus strand of CM036587.1, from coordinate 76,672,695 downwards.
CAGGATGAAAGAGATCAGTGCTGGAGACAAAGGAGGAATAAAACAAACTCTGTAGTGAGAAAAATGAGATGGGGAAACTCCAAAGTCTGCTGAAGAAAATTCAGTGTTCTGTTCTTTTTGTCAGAAGATAAATTTTCTTGGTGTCAAATATACTTGATTGTTTTTAATTTTTTTAAGAGAAAAAAATCTTTCAGCAGAGAAAATACAGGTTTCTGTTTGCAGAGCCAACGCAATAGCATATGCTAATGCTGACAAACACCCTCAGGTCACTGCAGGACAAGTGAAATACAACAATGGTATATATCTGATATCAGAGATACTAGGTTCAATGTAAAAGAAAAAATATCCTCTAAAAGGAGGTTCTCTAGAATGCTATAACAGATAGATCTGATTATTCACAAATGATAAAATTTCATCCTACCACCACATGCATACCACTAACAAATACTTAAAGGGTCTGTCTAGCAATAACAGTGTAGAATTCCAAATACTTTAGGACACTTGTGGTCTCCACTGCAGTTACTTTAAGTCAGCAGGTGGAATTATGCTCATTTTAAAACAAATTCTAAGCTGTTTAAATCTTCAAACTTGCATCCACTTTCCAGTGTTGCCCTATGTAATTATTTTGCACTTCTTTGTGATATTATAGTAACTGTTGAAACATTAGTACATTTATATTGAGTTGATTTCCAAATGAAAGTCTGTTTTCAAATGACAGCAGGAGATTTCATTTCAACACGCATATCAGAAAGAAGAAAAATAAGACAAAAAAGATATCACAGGTTGCATGTAATGCTAGTAGTAAAGGCAGATAAGCAGGAATCCTCCAGCTAAACAGCAAACAGTAGCAGCTGAAAAGAAATAGGTAATATAGAGAAAAGGTTTAGAGAAATTCATGGCATAAAAGTAGTGATAGTGTTTAAAAGGACTGATATATATAGTAAAATGTCAGTGCTCAGCCGTATTTACTGGAGCTTCAAGGGTGCTGGGACTTGACTCATATTTATTTCATTTCTGAACCTCCATAACTTAAATCCCTTAGCTCCCCCAACTGACTTTTGATTTTCTACAGAGATCCAACCTATCAAACAGCAAAGGCATTCTTGTCTCCCTGCCACCAGCCCTAAGTGACTCCTGGAGGATAATCAGTGGACAAAATATACATTTATAATGCAGCCTTCAAGGGACTCGTAACTTGAGTCTCCATGCAGCCAGGGGAGTGGAGTGATCTGACAGCATTTCATTTCACAGCACTCAAAGGACTCCATCCAGCACAGCTGGTGCTGAGTCACACTGTTCCTCTCCTCTGCATTGGCTGTCTGCAGCTCTCAAGATGGAGCTCCTTGCAGGTAGCATCATTTCAGTGACCACAGAGGTCTCTTCTAATAATTTCTAAGCCAGAAAAGTCCTCATCATTTTGAAGAACCAACCATCTTGATGTCTTTTGTTTTATGACTCAAGGGCAAGGTTGTGAGTGGGAAACCAAACCATCAAACTGGTTTTCAGGCCCAAGATAAGAGGCCAGTATGGGGTGAGATCAACAGACTAACCTCTGTTGCTCTACAGATTTTGAAGATCTGAGTATAAACTAATAAATGCTGTTTCTAGAGTGGAAATTGTTCAGACATCATTGCAAGGGGGGGAGAGGCTGACTTTATACCAGGCTTCCATAGTGTGATCTCAGCGGCCTAAGGGTGCTCTTTGGGTAGAGCCCTGCCATTATGTCTCCGTGAAGGTCTTTCCATGAGAGGGAACCAGATACATCTATTAACAGGGAAATAGAGGCCAAGCCTCAGCCTTTTGACTCCCTGCTGACTATAGAAAATTGACTGAGGATGACTGAAGCAAGATAACTGAGGTGCATCTACACCAATGCACACAGTATGGGCAACAAACAGAAGGAATTGGAAGCCATTATGCTGCTGCAAAACTATGATTTAGTTGCCATCACAGAAACATGGTGGGATGACTCACACAGCTGGAGTGCTGCAATGGATGAGTATAAACTCATCAGAAGGGATAGGCAAGGCAGGAGAGGAGATGGGGTGGCCCTGTATTTTAGGGAGTGTTTTGATTATCTAGAACTTAATAATGGTGATAAAAAGATTGAGTGTTTATGAGTAAGAATTGGGAAAACCAAAAAGGCAGATATCACAGTGGCAGTCTGCTACAGACCACCCAACCAGGATGAATAGGCAGACAAAACATTCTATAAGAAGCTGGGAGAAGTTCCACAATTGCTAATCCTTGTTCTCATGGGGAATTTCAACTTACCAGAGGTCTGCTGGAAATCCAGTACAACAGACAAGCAGCAGTCTAGGAGGTTCTTGGAGTGTGTGGACAATAAATTCCTGACACAGCTGGTAAGTGAGTCAGCTAGGGAAGGCATCCCACTGGACCTGATGCTTGTGAACAGCAGACTTGTGGGTGATTTGACAGTAGGAAGCTACCTTGGTCATAGAGATCATGCAATGATAGAGTTTTTGATTCTTGGAGCAGTAAGGAAGTGGGTTAGCAGAATCGCTACACTGGAGTTGTGGAGGGCAGACTTTGTCCTGTTTAGGAAACTGGTCGACAAGAGTCCCTTGGGAGGAAGTTCTGAATGGCAAAGGAGTCCAGGAAGGCTGGACACTCTTTAGAAGGAAGTCTTAAAGGTGCAGTAGCAGTGCTGGAAAAGGAGCCAGTGGAGAAGAACGGTCTGGCTGAACAGAGTTTTGGTTGGAACCCAGGAAAAAAAAAAGGAGAGTTTATGACCTTTGGAAGAAGGGGCAGGTGATGCAGAGGGATTACAAAGATGTTATGATACTAAGGGAGTAAATTAAAAGGACTAAAGCCCAACTAGAATCTAATTTGGCTTCTGCAGTAGAAGACAATAAAAAAAAAAATGTTTCTATAAATATATTAGCAACCAAAGGTGGGCTAAGGAGAATTTCCATCCTTTACTGGATCATGGGGGAAACATAGTTACAAAGGATGAGGATAAGGCCCAGGTACTTAATGCCTTCTTTGCCTCAGTCTTTAGTAGGAGAACCACTTGTTCTCCAGGTATCCAGCCCCTTGAGATGGAAAACAGAGGTGGAGAGGAGAACAAAGACCCTATATCCAAGGCGAAATGGTTTATGACCTGCGACACCACTTAGACATACTTAAATCTATGGGGCTGGATGGGATCCATGCAAGGGTACTGAAGGAACTGGAAGAAATGGTCAAAAAGCCACCCTCCATCCTGGCTAACCAGGGAGAGGTCCCAGTTGACAGGAGTTTAACAAATGTGACCCCCATCTACAAGAAAGGGCTGGAAGGAGGATCTGGAGAATTACAGGCCAGTCAACCTGACCTCAGTCCTGGGGAAGGTTATGGAGCATATTATCTTGAGTGCCATTGTGCAGCACGTGCAAGACAACCAATCAATCATAGAATCATAGAATCATAGGGGTTGGAAGGGACCTCGAAAGATCATCTAGTCCAAACCCCCTGCCAGAGCAGGGTCACCTAGAGTACATCACATAGGAACGCATCCAGGCGGGTTTTGAATGTCTCCAGTGAAGGAGACTCCACAACCTCTCTGGGCAGCCTGTTCCAGTGCTCTGTCACTCTTACAGTAAAAAAATTTTTTTTGATATTCACCTTGAACCTCCTATGCTCCAATTTGCACCCATTACCCCTTGTCCTATCACTGGTCATCACTGAGAAGAGCCTAACTCCATCTCCCTGACACTCACCCCTTACATATTTGTAAACATAATCAGGGTCAGTCAGCAAAGGTTCATAAAAGGCAGGGCCTGCTTGACTAACCTGATATACTTCCATGACAGGGTGACCTGCCTAGCTTTGACAATGTTTCCCACAGCATTCTCCAAGAGAAACTGGCTATGTATGGCCTAGACCAGTGTACTCTTTGCCAGGTAAAACACTATCTGTCTGCCTGGGTCCAGAGACTTGCAGTGAATGGAGCTCAATCCAGTTGGCAGCTGGTGACAAGTGGTGTTCCCCAGGGCTCAGTGTTGGGACCGATTCTCTTTAATATCTTTATCAATGATCTAGACAAGGGGATCAAGTGTACCCTCAGTAAGTTTGCAGATGACACCAAGCTGGACAGTGCTGATATACTTGAGCATAGGAACGCTCTACAGAGGGATCAAAACAGGCTTGATCAATGGGTTGAGGCTAATGGGTATGAGGTTCAATAAGGCCAAGTGTCAGGTCCTGCACTTGGGTCAAAATAACCCCATGCAACACTATAGGCTTGAGGAAGAATGGCTGGAAAGCTGTCCGGCAGAAGAAGATCTAGGGGTGTTGATTGACAGCCAGCTGAATATGAGCCAGCAATGTGCCCAGGTGGCCAAGAAGGCCAACAGCATCCTGCCTTCTATCAGAACTAGTGTGACCAGGAAGTCTACAGAAGTGATTGTCCTGTACTTTGCACTGGTGAGACTGCACCTTGAGTACTGTGTTCAGTTTTGGGCTCCTCACTACAAGAACCACACTGATGTGCTGGAGCATGTCCAAAGAAGGGCAATGAAGCTGGTGAAGGGGCTAGAGCACTTGGAGCACAGATCCTATGAGAAGCAGCTGAAGGAACTGGGGTTGTTTATTCTGGATAAAAGGAGGCTTAGGGGAGACCCTATCGCTCTCCATGACTACCTGAAAGGAGATTGTAGTGGAGTGGGGCTTGGCCTCTTCTCCCAGGTAACAAGTGATAGAACAAGAGGAAATAGCCTCAAGTTATGCCAGGGAGGGTTTAGGTTGGATATTAGGTTCTTCACTGAAAGTGTTGTCAGGTGCTGGAACAGGCTGCTTGGGGAAGTGGTGGAATCACCATTCCTGGAGGTTTTTAAAAGACATGTAGATGTGGTGCTTAGGGACATGGTTCGGTGGTGAACTTGGCAGTGCTAGATTAGTGATTGGACTTGATGATCTTAAAGGTCTTTTCCAACCAAAACAATTCTATTATTCTAAGATGAATCACAGTACAACAAATAATGCACTTCCCCAAAATTTCATCTTGGAGCCTCAGCTGTAGAGCAAAGCTGAGCGTTGAATTATTATTACCCGTACAAAGGCCATTGCCTAAACTGGCTCTGATTCTCACTCACTACAGGTCCTGTGCCAACCTACAGACCAAAATTAAAGATGACTAAGCTCTACCTTCACCCTTTAGGAAGCAAAACTGAGGATGACCACCATGCCAAACTGACACATCAGGGTGAAATATGACCTGCCAGGGCCAGTCTCAAATACATCTTGGGAGTTAACAGATGTCTGCCTCTTCTCTCCAGAGCTACTGATCCACTGCTTTGCAACAACACTGAATTCTCCCTTACTAGAACAACCTGTGTACTCACAAGCAGAGTTAGGAAAGCCCTTTCACAAAAGCCTAGAATTCATCCTCCTCAGGAAGCAGGATCATCTTAAGAGACTTCTGTGCTAGTGTTCCTCTAAGATTTTCCTTCAAATATAATGCTGCAATTACACCCTAACAAGTGTTCCAACTCAAAGGCAAAAAAAATTAACCAAAATGTGTTCTTGCTGTTTTTTAATATGTCAGCTGGCTGTTCTACAATGCATATCAGAAGTATATCATATGGTGTGGGAAGTTTGGGTCATTGCCCTGATGGCCCCATGAAAGACAGACAAATTCAGAATCTGTTCTCTCCCCTCTCCTTCACTTTTTTTTTTTATTTCTCTGAACAGCTTGACTGGCAGACTAAAGAATAATCCTGTTAACAGCTAATGTGAAGTAATAGGATCGAGGAAAAAACTGACTTAAGAAGGTTTCACCTAGGTCAGGACACACCAATACCATATTAAAGATATGTGCTCTGCACCCTTGTAAAGAGACAAATGTTTCCACTGTTAGCTTAAAAAAAAAAGCCTCAAAAAACAAATAACAACAACAAAAAAAAAACAAACCACAAACAATCAACAACCAGAACAACAAGAAACAACAAAAAAACCCACCAAAACACACTCCCATGACGCAGCTACTAAGTATTACACTTTGTGAAACCATTTCCACCCACAATGTTTGCTTTCCTCACCGGTGATGAAGTGCTTCAAAAAAAATCAAAGGAAAGGTTTCCTTCCTATACAAAACCCCCTATGCAATAAGGGTTTATTTTCACTGGTTGGGAGTGCCCAAAGAACAAGATAAAGCCACTGCAACAAACTGTGCCTGTCACAATATCAGAAAAAGGAGACCATCCTTTTAGGTCATAGCCATCTCTGACAGCCACTCCTCTTTGGGACAAGATAACTTTTGTGTTTCTCAAAGGCTTTTCTATACTGGATCTCTAAACCTGCTTCATTAGTGGGTATCAACACCATGGATTTTATTTCTCACTAGTGTCTCCTCTTTCAATAATGACAAAGTGGGTCTTTCAGCAATCACATCAAGGGAATCCAACAAGTTCAAATCCCACAGTCTGTCATTTCCTGTAGAATGCTGGATATGCGGGATTTTTTATTACTTTTTGTTACAATTCCAATACCATTAATGATAAAAATAGTACAAAACCCGTGGCTGTTCTGCAAACTGTTATAAAGCAAATCACTTTACCAGCCCAGCTTAGAAATGGCTTGAGCAGGCTTTTCAGAAATCTTAGTATCAGTCTTGTATAGCTTGCACTGTAATACATCTGTATTATGCATTTACTTTGTAATACCAAAGTTTTAAGAGTAAATTCAGCTCTTGCTTGTGTATGTGTGTTGTATGCACAACCCATCTGGTTTGAGTAATGCTGAAACTGCTTACATTAGGCTTAAATTCAGTCCATAGACATTTTTCCAGGAGTTAAACTCAGGCGTTTTGTACAGACACAGAAACACAGAAAGGTCTAGGTGGGGAAAGACATTTGGAGTTCATTTGATTCAACTTTCTGTTGAAATCAGGGTCTTACATCAGGTTATGCAGGTACCTGCCAATCAGAGTCTCTAATTTTTCCAATAAACAGGATCCTACCACTTCCCATTCAACACATCCCAACTGGTTCTTAGGGTTCAGATATTTTTTTCCCCTATAGTCAGATGCTATTTCTTCCTGTCAAAGGGATTTGGAGCTAACTTTTCCTGTTAAGACCAATGTAAAGAAGGCATTGAGCACTTTAGACTGTTCTATGTCATTTTTTACCTAACTTGTCAACTCCATTCACCAGCAGGCCTGCACATTGCTTGTACTTCTGGTTGCTATTAACAAGCCTACAGGAGCCTTCCTCGTTTTCGTGATATATCTGGAAGGCAATCTCAAAGTCTCCCAACACTCCCAAAATCTGTTGGCTTCCAAACCAGACTCTTCTGGGACCCTTCCTAACCCCTCCATGAGTCAAGTTCAAATCTGCTACTATGAATTTTGGGTCTTTATTCTGCTACATATTGTCCCCTGCCTCTTGAGACATTAAACTCTATCATCATATGGTCACTGCAGCTCAGACTGCTGTTGAAGGTCATAATAATAGTAATAGGTATTATATCTATCTACAGGCCATACAGGATAATAAGAGGATAGAGGCCTACAAGATAATAACACCCATCTGCAGATCATAAAACCAGATGTAAATTCCTTTGTCCAGATACCTTTATAAGGCAAGTTTAATAGCATCATTAAGTACTGGATAATATGGGCCTTGTCGTTCTTCCTATGAGCTTATAAGTCTCTGGTTGAAGCACCGTCTGCAGGAAATCTGACAACTAATCCCATTCCACATGCCTGTGCACAATCCACCTTTCCCACAGCGTATTTTGAGCTACAAATTATTTCTCTGCAAAAATCAGAAGAAAGTAAATGGCCCATTTTTAACAATTAACTAATTCATGGTGGAGCTGGGGGGAGATGGAGAAGGCATACACAAATTTTTCAAAAGATCTTTATTTCACTACAGCCGTAAGCAAAACTCTTATGATCCTTTCTGGAGCAAGGATTTTACCCTCTCCCCCCCAGCGCCCCAGCCACCCCCTCACCCCCAACCCCACCTCTGAGAATATTACAATTTTCAAAAATTTTGTAAGCTCTAAAGGCTACGTCCTGTCCCATGTTTAAAATTTGTTATAGTTGAAGAATCCCTTTGAACTAATTTAGATTATTTATAAACATAGGTAGTGTTTATGATAAACACAGGAGACACACAAGTTCTCCATTGGAAGTTTATTTTTCACCTAGGAATGTTTGGATACCAAGCTTCCAATTGCAAGGAAATGTTTGCTTGCCACTGTACCTCAGCCAGCTGGGATTATTTCTAAGAACAATTATTTACTACAAGGAAGCTACGATGACACCAAATTAGCTAAAACAAAGAGAGATCCTCATAGAACAAAACAATCACTTTAGCCAGACTTTTTTTCCAAATAATCTGCCTTGGCTTTAACAAAAACTCCAGAGAATCTGAAAATTTAAAAGTAGGCAGCAGGATACTTTCATATACTAAGAACTTTCTTTTTTTTTGTCACTCTCGCTGTCACAATCCTTCCAAATGATGGAGTTTAAAACCTTAACATTTTTCAATAAGACTTAGAAATTAAACAGCTACTGTGCTTTGCAGAGTCCTTTGATCAAGTTCTGCAGGTGGAAATTGAAGACTGGTGCCAAGTAGAGTCTGTGATTTCTAAATGGCGAAAATCAGAACTGTGTTATCTCAGACTTTCTTCCCAGACTAAATGCACTTTTTTCTTCCAGATGCTGGCAGCAACAAGATTTCTAGTCCTAGTCCTTTCTGTTTCTGTGTTTTACTCTGTAATACTACACAGTTTTGAGATTTCTCAGGAACTTTTCAGAATCAAAAGCCTTCTGCAATACTACCTTCCCTTTGACATAATGTAAAACAAAAATATAGGAGAAATAACCTAATTTATTTGATTTATAGTTATCGCTGTTTTATTACAGACAACTCTACCAGTTCCAACAAGAATATTTGTAATGTTGCTTGGTATGTTTCCTAAAGTCTTAGGTCTCACAGTCAAGTGAAAACTTCCAGTAGAAAGCAAGTGCTGAGAACAGAATGCGTGTGAATTTTTTAAAAAAAATGAGACAATTTAAAGTAGTGCTTTTTGAAGCTTAAGGTTGGCAATACACACATTCACATTGGCATAACTTGTAGCAATATGGCTATCCTCATGCTGTTCTCAACAAAACAGTCAGAAAATTTTATTATGCCAATTTTATTACGAAAAAGGTTTTCTAGAAACAACCACATGAAATGCAAACCTAATGCTTTATCTCCAAGCTTGATGATTCTTATGGTGTCTTCTTTCAGGGCTTACCCTTCTCAGACTCTAGTTGCACATACCTAAAGTAAACTCCAACTCTTCATTTATCTGCAAAGATGCAGCTACACCTTTAGACAACAGCATGATCCCTTCAATACAGCAAGGTGCTAGAGACAAATACTGTGTAGCTGTTTAAACTGCCTTTCCATAGTGCACACATTTTTAACTGCATCTGGTTCCTCAAGACCAAAATAAAAGACATCTACAATTTCCTAGCTACAATTTCTTTATATTAAATGCAATTTATTGGAATAGAATGTGGGTACAACAACCTGTGTTCTTTAGAATCCAAGAAGGTTGAGCCTTGAAAAAAAGACACCTTAGTAACTACTTTGTTAAGATGATGTCATCAATACTTGCAAGTTTTATCTGTTCTGGATATACGTGGGCATGTAAGAAGACTCTGTTCTGGCTTTAGTCTTTGACATTTGCAGTAAAGGTCTTTAGTATCATTGATGTAATCACATTAAACCACTAAAATGAGAAGCTTAACTTTGCAATGTTTTTTTACTCAATATGCCCAATAACCCTGAAGTATTTGAGGCCCACCTCACCCCTTTGCTTTACTATTTGCTGTTGAAAAACAACATCGAAAGCAAAATCAGCGTTATTTTATCCTTCATGTTTAGACAGCAGGTGAAACAATTCAGCTTTCCAAATACTGTAAAGATTCAAATTCATCTTCATAAACTTCAGAGCTACACATTCCAGAACAGGAAAAAAAATACTGTTAATTGAAACTCACAACAATTCAATTTGATTTCATTTTGCATTTCCCACAGCATCATTCATCAAACAACTGCACTGCAAGGACCCAGCCTCTTGGGACAGCAAGAGACTCAAACCTGAAACAAAGTCTCACACTGACATGAAAGCATATTTCTGAACCACATGCATTAGCAAGATAATGCTTTGCACTGATTCCTTATTGAGCAGACTGTAGCACTAAAGCATTATTCATGAAGCCATGTATAAAGGTAAAAGCAATCTGCATGATGATGTGATAGGTGAGTAAATGTAGAAACAGAGTGCAAGAAAGTATTTGCTTTATGATGAAAAAAAAAAAAGCTTTCACCTTATTGGGCCTTAAAGCACAAGTGATTGTAACTGCATATTCCTCTGAAATGCACATTCTACCAGACAGAACCACCGTTTGAATGACTGAAGTTTTCAGGGCTACTCTAATTTTCTCTGGATTACTGTGAATGCTCCCATGTGCTGGACAGGCACAACCAAAAAGAATAAGATGTCAGCAAGAGAAATATGCAAAAAATTGTGCTTGCATTCCTGGGATAAAATTTGTATTTTACATTTTCACCTTTCAATGCTGTATTCACATACCGCAGTAGGCATTACTAAGGACCTCTAAGGCAGAATACCCTAGACAGCTCTAAGATAAAAAGAGCTGACGTAATGTATTTTTCATGCCTGATTTCCTATCAAGTCTAATAAATAGAAATTATTTACTAGCTTTTTAGAATTGAGGAAGAGAAATAACAAAACATTGGGAATGTCTGCTGAACAGGGCTCATTTTCAAATACTAGGAATATTTGTCACTTAAGCATACAGTGTCCCAGAAGCTACCAAGCTGACAATGCTTTCCACTTGTAAGAAAAGGAATGTCTGAAGTTTCTCTTTTTCTGAAGGATGACATCTGAGTGGCAGACTCTGCTCTATAACTTACACATCTGCACTGTCTCTTTTGTTATGTAAGATATCCATTGTGTCACTTAGAACAGGGTAGGTAGATGCTTCTTACACCTGCTGTTAACTGGAGCCACAGTCTTTATGCCAGAGATAATTAAGACTCTCAGTGTACACACTGGACTTGTGTAGAAACAGACAATCTTCTCTTCTGTTTTAACTTTGTTTCCTGGTAGCTTCCCTCCAAATATTATTGGCCATGATTGTTAAACACAGTTTATCACAGCTCTTGTTTGAAGCGTACAGTTCATAACAGACATTATAATCACTGCAACAGATAAATCTATCTTTTGTTCAGGATAGGTCTTCCCTTGTCTTGCTAAATGAGAGGATTGCTGTGATTGTTTCTTCACGGACATTTACACTCAGAACTATAGTGTAGGACCATGTCTGAGCCCTGTGACAGAGTTGCTGAATGCAGCTTCTGCCATCACATTGCCCAAACATAAAAAAAATAATGGACAAAAAGCTGTCCCTTCTGCCCAGCCTGGATTCCCAAGAGTTTCCTGAAACCCATTTCTATCACAGTTGCATTCCACAGTCCCAGTCATGTTCTGTCCTTTGTAGGGAGGGCTTCACTGAAAATATAACATGGTCTTGGGATATATCATCTCTTCACCATTTTGCTCTCCCAGGAAGGAGCATAACATTCATCCTTCTCTATCTGGTTTTCTCCTCCTATATATGCACAAAGTTCTCTAATGAGCACTAAGTGTAGGACAGAGCAGCAGATATAACCGAGCAGCTTTTCCACAAAACAGAGGTGCACATGTGGAAGGATTGCTTATCTGTATAAAATAGTGAATGAGCCCTCACATTTGCTCACTGCTTGCCTGCTGCCCTCATTAGCACGGCTGACATGAAACTCTCAGTACTTTCAAGACTGGTCTGTGAGAAGTGGAAAAAGGGCTAATGGAGGTTTTAGCTTTATTTCACTGATTTGGCAATAGAAGTCCTGAGGGAGCAGGCTCAAATGGAAACCAAATTGTAGCCAGTTTATCCGCTTATCTTGTAATTTTAGTTCATTTCTCATTAGTAGTTGTATAGAACCCCTAATGACCATGAAAATATAGAATGAGCTATTTTTCACTCATCTTCCACGTGGGCAGGTCTTTGAATTATTTCTCCTCATTAAGTAAAAACCTTCCATTTGGTTGGCATGACAGTGACACAGGATCTCTCAACAGCTGTTTCAAAGGCAGCTGGAAACTACAACGCTTTCTATTAGGGAAACAAGAGTCTATACCTGTGCATTATGAAGAGTTATGTGGGTAAATCCCCACTCATTGAGATAAGAGCATGCCTCATTCAGCATCCAAATAATAGCCAACATTTTCCTAATTCACCATAGCAACAATGATGTTATGGCAAAGTAGTGAGAACACCCTGGTAAAACAGACTGTGTGTTGGGCACAGTAGATGAAGCAGACAACAGCTCACTTTTTACATTTGTTGCACACAAAGCTTTGCTTGTGGTCAGTGCAAGATTAACAATAGATAAAAGGCAAGAAGATGTGGTGTATGACACTGTCCTCTAACTACCTATGAGAAGTATACAGCATGCTCTTGCAACTCCCACATGTACTACGTTGCCCTCCAGGTGAAGCATTTAGCATTTCAGCATCACAATTGGAAATAATACTGCAGTCTGTTATGAAATCAATTCATTGTGGAGTCCCATATTTTCTTTAAATGTAAAATACAGAATCAAGAAAAATAAATCAATACATTTTATTACCTCCAAAACTACAAAACCAGGCAGAGACGTACCTAAAAGAGCTCAGAGTAAATTGTTGCTACAGGGTAGAATCTGTACAGATGATATAGGGGGAAAAAAAAAGTGTACTGCCTTACAAATGAAAACAAAGGTATGGGAAAGTTGATTTCATACTAGTATGCAGGATGGCAGTACACAATAGAAGCTGACCAACATCTAGCCCTCTGTGGAATATCTCAGATGATGGTATGCTTCGTTACATTCAACTGCATGCTCCATTTTGCACTGTGTACATCTGTCTCTGAGGTTTTGTGCTCTCACATGGACATAACTATGGTACCTGTTCACATCATTTGAACAAAGTGAATATAAAATCTAGAAGAAATTCCAGGTTGCAAGCCCATACACTTGAATGGCACCAGGCTGTCACCTTAAATATTTAGTACTCAGAATATTCTACCCTCTCTGTCTCACGCAAAAAAAAACCCAAAACAACAAACCAAAACACCACACTTTTTTTTTCTCTAACTAAATGGTATTTTTTACAAAATTGCATGCCTCAAAACATCCTTTCAGAACCATTAAAACCATTGAAAGAGGATAACATTAAGCATAGATGAGAGTGACAAGATTGTACCATAGACTAATACAAAATGTCAAGTCACTAAACAGATCAAATAATTTCCATCACAGGGGTATGAGATCCCTCTTCATATTCAACTAACTAGGAAGACAGGCACCAATATGAAAACAAAAAAAATTTCTAAAAAATTTAAGAGAGAAAAAAATCATTAAAAGAAATGCAATGTTGTAGAGCACACTAAGTACAACTCTAACCAGGTAAGTAAAATAACGTGAGACACTTGGAAGTGGGGAAAACTTGAGATTTTTCTTCATGCCAATTCTTTTATACTTAGTACTTACATCATTCCACATTCAATTTACACTGAATTCCACTGACCTCACATAAAATTAAGACAGCACCAGTGAAAGCCATTTTATTTTAATAAAACAACCTGTTTACTTGTAACTATTTAATAATAGTAGATCATCATGTCTTGAATGGTGTGTGGCTTTAAATAGTTTTTAATTTTTATATGAGTGTACACACTAAGCTAGTACCCAACATGCACTTATTGACACAGAAATAAAAGATGTCCTTGGGTATTCTTAATGCATGAAGAATACAAGATTCATAAAAAGAAGAGATTCCTAGGTACTCTTTCAGTCACAGAAACTAAATGAAGGACTCAGAACTTGAACTGAAAAACTATTTTAGTGTTTTGGTTTGGTTTTTTAATGGTATGTATACCCTTTACCTCTCAATATAATTGCAAATACAATTACAATTTTCCTGTGTTGTGTTTTCAACTCAAGTATGAGCAATATGTGATGATGGGTTAAATTCAGGTCTTGGGTTTTTTTTACTTCATCTCTAATTTCATATGGCTCCTCTTTGTATTACTCAGAGACAACACACGGTAGATAGAAGATAAAAATTATACACTTCATAAATATCTATGACACATTCTGTGTTGTTTTGTTTAAACTATCTTAATCTCATAGAAGCAGGTGGTACTTTTGTTCTATTTTAAGTCTGACCATACTATCAGCAGGTGAATTTGGCTTTTTGGAGAGGACTAAAAATCTCTTAAACAATAATACATACAAATCTTAACCTTCTTACAATACTTGTGAAATTTCATCATCCTCCTCTTCTCAAGAACTATCCTAATACTTTCAGGAAAACAAAACAAAACCAAACCAAAAAACCCACACACATTCAGAGGAGCACAGCTGATTTAATAGCTTCCTGTTCCCAGCCTGAGCCTTTCTAAGCAGTTCTTTGAACCAGTGCCCTTTTGAATTCAAATAGTATGACTAATAAGTGCCATATATGTCTCAGAATCTGCTATGCCCATTAAGCTATAGCTAGTTTTCCCTCCACTGCTTAATACATCAAACACAACAGTCACCTTTTCTTAATGATCTCATTCTACAGGCAAACCTATTTGCCTTATCTCTCATTCCTTATTTAGCCTTTAACTGAGTTACAGTAAGCAACCCAGTAGTGCTGTGGTTAGCACATAGAATGGATACATTTGTTCCTCTGTTCATTTAAGCCTATTGAGGCTTATATTAAAGAGCTTTTAAAGATAATTGAGAATCTCAACCTTTTTGTTTACCCAAGCCCTTGAAAATCTCACCTTTCTTTGACTTTAATCTGGTAAAGCTTTGATGTTAGTTGTTAACCTGCTTGTATTTAACAACAACTCAAAATTCACATTACTACAGAGAAGCAGCAAGCCTCTGCTTAGTCTGTGCATGTGTTTGGGGAAGGGGGACAAGGGTGGAAAGGGAAACTTTATTGAACCATTTTCCACGAACAAAGCCTTTACACTTGAAGGGTTTTCTCTTACCACAGGATATTCGGGCAAGTTAATGCCTAAAAAAGCGAGTTGTAAACATGGAGGTGTTAATAGACCAGGAAATAATTAATTGCTGGGAGAAACATTGATTAAAGATGCAGTTTCAAGGAAAATAAAAGTGCTGTTTACTTTTCAATTGATTATTTCTTAAGATTTTTGCATTTATAGACATTCCCTTGGTGAGGTCACTTCAAGCACCTTTCTTTCCCACAGATATTTTCACAAATCACAGGGACACCACACTAACACGTCACATCCTCATCTGATTAGGCGGGCTGATTTCAGGCATCTGCACTGACACCAAGACCAGTACCTCGTTCCTTTTGCTATCCCAGTGGCTCGTGGTCTAAGCCTCCTACAGGACACATATTACACCTCAACAGTGGTTTCCTCCCAAAAAAAAAAAACCCACTCTTTGCAGTCCCCAGGGCTCTCCTCTCCATGAGGCAGTATAAGAACTTTTCTGAGACCCCAATCACGAAGTACTTCAGATAATTGAAACTAACATTGACTTTGAAGTTGCCTGCAATATGTCCCATGGAGCTGGCATGGGTGAATTTCTAGTACAAAGGGGAAAAAAAGAGTGCTCTTAGGAGAGCTCAGTGATGTTCCATAAATCAGTTAAAAATGCTGATGCCAGACAACCACAGTGTTTGTACTGACGACCTGGCTATTTATAGTCAGAGGAAAAGCAGAAGCACACTTCATCTGCTTTTCACTTCAAAACTTACACCTTTTAAGGCCTCATTCTGGAATGTATCCAGATTACGGCTGTTGATCCCTCGCCATCAAATCACCCAGAGCAAAGTGCGAGTATAGAGCAGGGAGCAACTGTGTGAATTCAAGAGAAGTTGAGCTCCATGGTGTCCCCTTGGTATTCAGAGTTCACATTGCTGCAGCTAAGGTGGGCCACCAAGAATAAAAGCCACTGAGGGGCTGGCTGGCTGTCTAGCGAACAGGATGAATATAACTTGTGGCTCCTTCCTTTGACATTCACTAAATCTTTTCACTCAGTGCAGAATAAAGTTACTTCTGAGAGCAAACCAAAGTCGATTCACACTTGCCCCACACCAAGACAGTAGTCTGTGCAAAGTTTCACAGATAGCACAATGTCTGTCTAAAGGTCCAAATCACAGGATCCAAAAAGATCCTGGAAAGTATGAATGAAGGGTATCTCTGCTGGACCCTAAGGAACCACACGTGTAAATATATGGTTATTACTATTTGCTTTATATTTACAGAAGTCAAGGAAGGTGATATGAGTGAAAGGGAAATGCTAATTGCAGTGGTCTCAAAAAGTCCTTCTCGAGGTTCCAAAAAAAGGAGCTAGATTCTTTTCTCAGGTTCAAAGCACCCTCGCTGTGCTGGACCTACAGAGCAGCACAGTTTGAAGTTGAAAGGAGGGATAGCGTGGCTGCTGCTCTTTGAAGAATAGAATAAGAAAGAGTGGCATTTAAGAAGCTTGGAAAGGAATTTAAGAAATATGCATCTTTTTCTGAGGAAATATATGTATATTTCAAAATGGTAGAAGTTTAATGAAAAGTGGGGAAAAAAATGTTTTATGTAACTTCATTTCAGTGATCCATTTTCTACGAATAGCACCTTTTTCTCCCTCATTATTCCTCCCACCAAGGAAAGAGGTGCTGTGGTAGGACTGATAAATAAGTCAAATACCTGTATTGATGGATGTGTTTAAGCATTTGCATATACTTGGCAATGACAAATTATTGCTTTACACAAACATGAATACATAGGGTGTGTATATGTGATTGCAGAAGTGTATGCACACACATATACACACTTATGCACTATAGATATATACACACACTACATATCTATTAAAGAGACCACACATCTATAGATCTATGCATATTAAGTGCAGCAAATTCAGACTTGGGCAGTAATGCATGTATTTAACTTACATATGCAAATAAACCCATCAGTTCAAACCTGGAGAGCAGGCAAACATGCATAATATTTCCTTACAGTGGTCAAAGCTTTACCTAAGATTTATGTGCAAAATTTTATTCCTCGCTCACATCATTACAAGAGAAATCAACAGCAGTCCCCATGTGTTACCCTTGAAAAGGGGGAGCATGTCCTACAGCCACAAACATAATGTGACATTGCCTCTGAGATTTTAGATATTGCTTAACAAAAAATTGTCTAGTGCCGATCACTACAGCTAGGTTACTGCTGAACCAAACGCTATTTTTCTTTCTACTACAGTATTTTTTGGAATATTAGGAACATTACTGAGGATGGTCAGTATCACAGCAGAACAAAAAATCCAGTCAGCCCAGCATCTTGTCTCTTATGGTGGTAAAAATAAATAAACAAAACACACACACAAACCACCACCAACAAAACTATCAGGAAATCAAGAACATATTTATTTTATTTTATTCTTTGACATGATACCATTTGTTTTAGGATCCCTTCCATGCATGAATCCCAAGAGTACAGCCTAGGTTGTCCTGATCTGATATCACTTCACAGTGTTTTTTACAGATGCAAATCCACAGAGACAAGACTAGGCTGTACAGAGATTAATAAACAGAGCATAAAAAGGTGAGAGCTAAATTCATGTCTGGACAAGAGCCTCTGTTTTAGAGCAGGATCATGCCCTCTGCCAAGCAGGGACAAGCTGGGTGGGGGTTGAGGACTTAAGACCTTCACCTATCACAGAGGCAGCCCCCCCAAAGGAAGCAGTTGTAAAGCAACACGGGCCATGAAAAACAAAAGCACAGGGTTAAGCAGCATACATGTCATCTTGCCTCTTTGCACATTTGATGATTAGCCACTAGAACTGAGCCAGCATGGAGGGAAAAATACTCTAACGTTGGCCTAAAGCAAATTACCCACAGGCTATGATGAGATCAGAAAGCAGACCCAAGTTTCCCCATTTTGTCCCTTTTCTACTCCCAGGAGCATGTGATCAAGTAAATACCCCTAAATCACGGTCAGTTTTACTGCTAGACCCCATACTAGTATGAGAACACACCATGTTTGGATTTCTGCTGACAACTTTAACATTTGAAAAGCTGTAAATGGAAGCCAGTTCTGAATTTCTTCTATGTGCCAAATTTCACCTTCTATTGCTGCCCTGGGCTGGATGCAGGCACAGAATCACAGAACAGTTGAGGATGGAAGGGATGTCCAGGGGTCCTCTTGTCCAACCCCCATGCTCAAGCAGGGTCACCTAAAGCTGGTTGCCCAGGATCATGTCCAGGCAGCTTTTGAGCATCCTGAAGGAGCGAGACTTCATCCTCTTGGGCCAACCTGTTCCAGTGATCAAATTAGTAGGAGCTATGTGCTCACACAAATATGTGGGAGGAAAACATGAGACCAAAGAGGGTCCGGCCCTTCCTCTGCCATGAATGGCTTTTGCCCTGTGACTCCATACCCAGATGCTACTGCTTGTTAGGGCTATTCCCAGCCTTGGCTATTTTTACACATCTCAGTCCAATCTTGTATGAATCACTCAAGGTACTTCTCAGCCCCCACAGTCAAAACATATATAAACTGATATGCTCTGAAAACACAGTGTCATTTTTTTAGGAGATATGATTCCCACACAGAAGTTGCCAGAGCAGATGAGAGCAATGGTCAGTACAGACTTCTATCCCAACCCAGAGACTAAATATGACTAAGTGCTTCCAAAGAAAAGCTAAAAGCCCTTCAGTGAACAACTAGGTAAAACTATCCCACTGTGGGCATTCTCTTGCCAAACTGAGGCAGTCAGTGACTAGCTTATGTGCTTATGCCCATAAGGGACTCATCTCCCTTATGAATTTTTACCCCAACTAGCAAAACTGCAGGTATTTTTATTTGTCACATGCAAGACTGAATCCTCATTTCTATGGTACTAAATTCACCATCGAAGCTGTAAAGCCCTTCAGACTTTTTTGAGTGAAGAGACCATGCCTTCTTTTAGATATGAATGGGACAGTGCTGAGTGAAAGCACATGCTGCTTGGAAAGACAAAGTCAAATGTAGTGACATGTAAAAACATTACATTTGCTCAGAACAATTGCCCTCCTTGTCACATGGATCACTGTGCAGTTTTCTGGTGAACAACCCTTTTGACTTCAAAAACAAACAAAAAAAAAAGAAAAAAAAAGAAAAAAAAAGAAAAAAAAGAAAAATAGAAAGCAGGACAATCCCATGTAGCTTCACATGGGATCTGCTTAGGAAACAGAGAGAGTCATACAGATAATCTAAGAGTTGTGAGTAACAATCTTCAACATTAACAAGGTGGGACCAGGGCAGTGTACCAGAATAGAAACATTGCATTTGGACTGCATTGACTGGATAAGAGTGCCACTGTTTATCTTGCCTTGTTCAAGTTATGTTATTTCCAGCATAGGTAGTTGTGGTACTCTACTACTGCTTTATTAACATGTAATATCCCACATAAACTCATTAGTGTCATTTATGTTCAGATGTTTAGAATTCTATGAAGTATTATCAATAACAGACAATAGATTTGGTCTCCAGTGAAAGTATTAGATTTCCTCAACAAAAGTAACATGGCATTCACAGTCAAAAAGAGAAGTTTGCAATTAAAGCACTTTACTATCCTTCCCTATAAAAAGCACTGAAAAAATGGAAATTCAGAGACACACACATATAAATAGTTTGGACTTCAAAAAGTCATCTAGTTCATATCTCCTCCAAAGGTAAGATGAATTATACATAATTTAGGTCACCTAATCTATTGCTCCATTTCTGCAGTGCTGCACCTTATTATAGTTGCATTTTATGTATGTGTCACGACTTATGTAGCCTAAGCCACTAGGTAACTACAGTGTATCATACATCACTATTAAAATTAATTATCTTAATATTGAGAGCATCTGTTCACCCAATTTTTCTTCTAACAGAAACTCCTTTTTAGCCCTAACCTAATTGTTCACATTCCCAGTGTTTATCTCATCAACATGCAGTTTACAGAACTTATCTTAAATATCTCAGCACAGCTGATGCAAGTTTGCACAGCAGTTTTCTGTGCATTTCCCCAGCTCTGTGTGTTGCTCTTAACTTATACAGTGGCATTTGGAAACGGTAGGTCAGGCTAGTAGCTCTCACCAAACAATAGCACTGCAGTGCTGGTAAATGGAAATACATTGTTCAAGATTGAAACTCAAAGAAAACTATATATAGAGGTTATATCTATATATATAAATTTTAAAAATCCAGTTACACTTGCAAAGCCTATGTTTTGCATCTACTGCATTCCTTTCCATTTCTGCAGTTCCAACCAAAGAAGGGATCAGGCTAGGTCATTCCTCACAGAAGCATGATTCATTCCTTCTAGGATCCATAAGGTCAAAAACCATAAAATGTAAAGCCTGTTTCAGGTTTCTGTTGAGACTTCCTTTATCCTTTTCAGGTATGGGTTCTGCCCCTTCGCAACTGAAATCAGTTGTATTAAATTAAACAAAGACATTCCTGAGGAATCCAAGTGAAGTGTGACTAAATTCTTGTCTCCAGCACCTCTCAAGCACTGTTAAAAATTAGACTTCCTTTAGTTATTCTAGAAACAAAAAAATCTTGTCCCAACATGGGGTGTTAGGTCCCATATTGGTTTTAATGGATTCCTTAATAATGCTCCTCTTTTGTGCTTCCCAGCATGCAGTTTTGCTTAGTAGAATTCATCGTGGGGGCTATTTGCCCTAAGGACAAAAGTCTATTTTACTTTCTCAACTAAAAGTTCTGCTGACATGACCAAGAGCCTATCTTCCTGAAAGAATGGGCATGAACTGTGGGGCATTTCAATTTAAAACTTTTAACAAAACCAAACAAACATTAGAAAATGTCAAAATCTTTGAATCAAGAATTCAGATGATCTACATCCAGTATTAGAATTACACCAATGCCCCTCAGGGCTGAACCTAAATTAATATCAGGACAGTGCTACAGATGTTATATTACACTGAATAATAGTTCCCTTCCTCCTTAACCCAAGAAGGTCCCAGCACAGCATACATGAAATATAACGCTGATTAGGGACCAGGAACATCACCACAAATTCCAGAGATTAGTGTCTGTAGATCAGACACTCAGATGACTAGGGGAAGATATTTTATCAGCCACTGGAAAACATATGCAACTTTGATCCTGCTGTTTCATGTTGGGCTTCTGTTTCTTTTGGCAGGTGTTTGCAGTATCAAATGCCACAATACTGATGAATGTTCAAAGACCATATGATATCACTAACACAGTGCAAACCAAACAAATCCCAAGATATCTAGCAATGGATTTCAGACTCAATGCCCTTGTAAACCCATATCCTGTAGTTTCTTGGTTTAATCAAATGTTGACGGAGAAAAACATGTTACAGCACTTTGAAGGTCTGCTCTGGAGTTCCTCCCATTCCTCCATCACTTTATAAAGGCTAGTGCTGAAATGTAGTAAACAGGCATTCATAGAGATTATATTCATCTTTAGAAATGAGCTACCGCTGGCTTTGCAAAGCCATGTTGACATTTTGCCACCCTGTTCTGATGCCAGTAAAATTTGGTAATTTAATGAAGCAGAGATCTAACATATGTGCAAACTTTAGTGGATTATTCAGCATCAAGGTTTGCATTACAGTGTGTGAAAAAAGGATTAAAGAAGTACATTTTAGTTATAGAAAACCCTGAGCACTGGATTAAAGCTCAATGGAGCTGGCAAGAAGGATACAGTATCTATAGAATTTAATGTTAACCTGGCTCTATCAGGCCCCACAGCTTTAATTTCAATACAGCAATTTCTTCTTAATCCCTTGTTTGCCAGCAGTAATGCTGTTGGATTAGAGTGGCCACCAGGCTGTGGTTATTTACATAAAAATTAAGCAAATGTCTTTAATAAGGAAAAAATTACATGGCTGATGGATATTAGAAAGGCTTCATAACTCTGAACCCTGCTGCTTCTGTGAATCTCTGATAAGTTTAAAAGATCAGGAGAAGAACCCCCTTTCACTTATGCCAGCCAGCAAAAACTTCCCACCATTATCTGCCACAGCAAGAACTTAATGTTGAAAGCTGAGCAAGTGTGTCTGCACCAAGTTATCATTTCATTGGTTATAAAACAAAGAGCAGATCATCAGATTACTTAATTTGACAGCTCTACCTTAACTTCAATACACTTATTCTGGTTTATATTCACTGTGCAACAGCAATAACTGGTGGGAAGGAATAGGCTAATATAGCAAAAAGATTATTCGTATCCACTAAACATTTTTCTCTTCTTCATTTTAGTATTCCTGTCCTGAACATCTATCCATTCTCTTAAAGTGATTTCCCCCATTCCTTTACAATTTTCTGGAGTGAGAGATTGGCTTTGTGGGGATGAGAGGTGAAATATTTTCAGCAGCAGCAGCCCAGATTTGGGAAACAAAGAGCTAATGCTGGATCTGTAAGTGAAGGTGGCCCCACATTACAGATGGGCAGTCTCAGCACACCTGCTCTGCACTAGGAGATTGGAGGCAGGGAAGCACATAACAGACTTGACAGGTGTGGGGAAAGGAAGTTAGGAAAGACAAAGGGGCAACTCCAGCCAATTGTGCTATCAGAGGGCATACAGAGGAAAAAGGATCAGTTAAGGATCACTAAGAAATTATAAAATCTCCTCTTTAAGGCTTTGTTTTGTACCACCTGGGCAACAAAAAGAAAAGTTGCTTGGTTTGGCCAGCCCAGCCTCACCCACAGCATGAGCTTGTCAGGTTGCTGTGGGAGCAAGTTTCACACCCAAACAGGACAACAGGGTACAGATGATTACTGCCAACCAAGGAAAGCAGAGAAAGGCATCAGGATATAGTATCTTCTCCTGCTCCTCTGCAGCTTTGTTTAACATCTGCTTTTAGGAGGCATGTGGTGACCCAGGCTGAGGTGTTCAGCCCTGGAAGGAAGAGGTGAATGGATTTGCAGAAACACTGTGCATGGGACTGAATTAATGCAGAAAGTTGTGTCCCACAGTAGGAGGGTGAGGTGTTCTGTCTACATGTCCATGCACAGGAGCAAAACACAAGGTGTTTGAGTATATATGTATCCAGAGTGCCAGGGAACTCTCACAGGAGGTAACACTCTCAAGATAAAGGTAGCAAACCAATGAGTGGATAAAGTACATTATGTAAACTGAAATTGTTTTCATAGGAGAGGGAAGAGCAGCCATATAGAAAAGGAGAGCACTTTATGGAGATGGAGAAAACATTCAGCAAATGACAGAACTGAAACGTCATCTTCCACAGCACTTGAAAGGGAAGACTTCCTCCCTCACCCCCACCTCACCACACAAACACTATTTGGGAGATTATATTTACATTGACCAAGCTATTTGGCAGATACAAATAAAGGATTCCTTAACAAGAGATTATATTTCTATCAAGATTCTGCCACAAATACAGGTACTAAAGAAAAAGCCCCATTTTATTTTCCTCAAAAGTAATCTTTAAGCTAAATAATATTTTAAAAATATAATACATTACTCCTATCTTGCATCTTCGCATTCATCACATTCCACTGATCAGAAGACCAAATTTACAAAAAAGAACTACTTAGAACAAAGACATAAATAAATCTGACTTTGTTTCTTTCTAATCACAAACTTATATGTTGGTTATATTGAATAGCTGTGTTTTTTTTTATTTGAAGCAAAACAGGCCATTTCATACTTTACTGTGAATTATCTGATTATTCCAGCAACTTAAGGAGCTGTTGTGAATAGGAATTCTTCATATGATCCTTAAGAAACAGGACAGTTCATCTGCTAAAAGGATGTGGCTTGTTTCCTTATTTCAAGCCTGGCTAGTTATTATTACTAATGGGTGGTAAAATCAAGACTCTTTCTGATTTCTCTGTAATTCACTTCCCTCCTCTAATACCTCTTGTCTGGACCATTGCAAAAGTCAGAAAAGAGAGCAAAGTTTTTTTCATGAAAAAAGATACCCATAGACTAAATAGCACAATCTATAATACTGTGTTGCATATTCTGTTGCGTATCCTCAAAATACCTGGTTATAACCACCTTCACCTATCCTGTTAAGCAGACATACCATTCCTAGTTCTAATAGCATGGTCTACAAAGGGGAGTGGGCAATGGAGAAATAGGATGCAAAAATAATTGTTTGGATAAACTGACAAAGAATTGAATTTTATAGTCTTTTTTAATTTCAGTGTTTCACCCTATCCTGCTTCTTAGTGCACCAATTATGCTGCAGTTTAAGAATGTACCTGCTTAATACTTTATGCTGATTTCATATTGACTTTACCCCCATTAGCCTTTAACCTGTGTAGACTTAACCAGAACACATTTTAATTACAGTCTCTGAGGAAATCACAGTTATTTTTCAGTTGTACAGATGGAAATTTCCACAATCAGAAGAAATTCCTTGGGCACATTTCCTCAAAATTAGCCTGTACTAACCTAAAACTAACCCCACCAAACCTTCTGTGCTTCTTCCTTAAGCACTAATTCTTCCCAGCCTGGCACCAAGGTGCTCCATAGATCCTCCCTGCCTCATTTGTTGCAGTTGGCTCTGATCCCCAGGGCTGGATCCAAGAAGGCACATGACTGCAAGCTCACAAACAGCTTAAGGAAGCAGTCCTGCACTATCTACCCTTCCTTAATTTGCGCATACTTATTATCTTAATCGATATCTTGGTAATTAAAATCCTGTGTGATCCATTTTCTGGCCTTCCTACAGGCCCTTCCAATTTAGAAAGGCATTTCCCAGTCCTCTAATTCTACATTGATGTTGACTGTTCCAAGAATCACCAAGCTCCCTCCTCTGCTTTCAAGTTCTAGCGAGACTGTCCTTGGCCATGTCAGCTAATGTATTTTCTAAGACTTCTCATTACAAATTTAATATAAACCACCAATATTGTCAAGTCCCTGCTTGATTCTGCTTACTCTTCACTAAATACATTATTAAGTCCCTACTCATTTTCTTTGCTCAGTTTTGCCTTTGTTATTGTAGTAATAATACAACTATTATTTGTAAAATTATTCTACCTACAGCTAATAATCTTAAACTCAAACCCTAATTGCCCGAAAAACTATGGTGCTACACAAATTTTAAGAATGAAAAATAGGCGAGTAGTGCTTACCCTTGAGGACATTTTCATACCTCAGTTTAGTGCCACAACCACACTGATAAATAAAGTCATTAATTTTATTTTTTTTTTACTCCAAAGTCTTTGCATCTAATAATCGAAGTTATGTACCATCTCTAAAAAATAATGTAATGTAGAGGACCACATACTAAATGACTTCAAACTTTCCAGGAGGAGAACATGGACAGCCCAAACAGGACGAGCAGTGCTCATGGACAGGACATGTGTGTTTCGCATTTATTTAATGAGTTTTATTTTTATTTTTTTTTTTAATTTTTTGAGTTTTATTTAATTTTTTTAAATTTTTTTTAATTTATTTAATTTTTGTCCTTTGAAGCTAATTGGAACTTTGTCCCTTTTCTCCTCAATTCCTCCATTCCATTCTCTCTAAAAAGAGTAAGATGAGGTCAGGTCTACTGGGCAGTCCTCATAACACCAAACAGCTCTTAAAAGAACTACAGTTCTTTAATAATCCAGGCATTGGAATCAAGTGCTGTACTAAGTGTCACAAATTCCCTTTAACCTGTTACAGTAATTGTAAAAGAAAAAATCTGCCAAGTATATTTAGATTTCTATTTTCCTAACCTGGCTGACTTTTCTTTTTTTTTTAATCTGAGAACTGTACAGGGGAAAGGAATGTTCCATTGTATGTTTGTACAGTGGCCTGTGCAATGGGTTTCTCTGGGTGCTGAAGAAACCACATATTAATAAATTTATCATAACTACCAGCAACTGATCTCATTAAATACCAGCAAACAAAAAGATATATTTCCCTTTTTCTCATTTTCTAAAGATAGGTTCTGAACTTCCTTTCAAATATCTCTGATCTTTTTTTTTTATTAAATTATTGCTATCAATATAAGAAATCTTCCTGTTTTTCCTGACCATCATGCCAGCCCTCAGTCACAGAGAAAGTTACATTTTCAGGATGACCTTGTTCAAAGCCTCACATTCTGGTGAAGGGCTTCTGATCCTGATCTAATTGAAGTCAAATGGCAAAAGTCTCTCAGAATTCAGTGATCCAGGACCAAGCCTTAGTCATTCTCCCAGAATACCAGGCAGTATTTCCTTCCCTTCCCCCCAGTGTTCTTGGACTTGGGAGGCTGAAGTCTCAGCTGGTGAAAATTAACCAGCACAGCTGGATGGACTGTTGTGGACTAATTCACACTATGTGAAGACTGGCCCTGTAGGCAGCGCAATCCCTCTTAAAAATAAATAATAAAAAAAAATGAAGCAACAGTAAGAATAGATAATTCACTCCTTAATTAAGTGACCACATTCCTAACCAGATTTTCCCATGAAGATGCTTCAATGCACCCTTGCACCTTACAGGGGAAAAAACTAGCAGCTGGAGTACTTTCTGTGGAGATTTTTCAAAGATCCTTCAGAATTAGATGCTGACATAGAGCTGCACAAGTTTTTCTATCACTAAATTCAACAGGCCAACAATGTACAGTGCTATTTATATCTTAGCTAAGTCTGCATTAAGGAATATGAAATCACCATAGGGTCCATATCTGTTCCCTGAAGAATTAGCAAAGCACAGTTATCATAAATTTGTGATTAAAACCACAGACCACTGTGTCCTTCACACCACTGGATATTAATGGCCTGTAAGAGCTGTAAGACTCCTGTGCTGAGCACCGCAAAGCAGATCAACACACAGAACATTGTATTTCCCACTCAGCACGCTCTGCACAGGAACTTCACTCATTAACCTGTACCTTTTACTGCTTTCTGTTTCTCCTCCTTGTATTCACAAACAAGATCATGCAGCAGAGCTTCCCTTCATTATGGGAGTTTCCCACTGGCATGTGTATCTCCTCCTGCCCGCTACCCATATCAGTTCTTCTGATACTCCTGCACCTCTTTCTGTGGGATCACCTACAGAACTGGCCTCCATTCTTACTGCATAGGTACCCACACACCTGGTAGGACATATGGCAGCACTGTGTGCTGTGGTCAGCTAGTGGAGAAGTTTGGCCTAGCAACTATGTGCAGCCGCAGAATCACAGAATCACAGAATCTTGGGGGTTGGAAGGGACCTCAAAAGATCATCAAGTCCAACCCCCCTATCAGAGCAGGATCCCCTAGAGTACATCACACAGGAATGCATCCAGGTGGGTTTTGAATGTCTCCAACGAAGGAGACTCCAGAAGCTCTCTGGGCAGCCTGTTCCAGTCTCTATCAGCATTTCATGAAGTGCAAATGCTAAGCAGCATCCTCATTCCTGACCGCAGCTGTAAGATTAAAAGTAGATTGTCTAACAGAAGTAACTCATCATTTGCAGCCCCTATCCTTTCCAGTTCAGCATTTCTGCCTCATGTCTGTAGTTCACTGTGGGGTTAAGCTAGCACTTAAAGGCAAGTTACAGGTTTTCAATGTAAAGCATAAAAGAATAACAACTACTTTTGACATGATGAACTGTGGCCTGGAACACTCACACCAATACAAGGGGACAGAAACGAAAGGTGGAAAGGCATCTTAGAACATCCTTCCATCTAGACACACACACAAGGATGAGCTCAAGACAGTATGTTTCTTTAATCTCTCAAAATTTCCAGTGAAGTCAATCATGTCCATTGCTGCACATACTTCTAACTCCCTGCTCTTTTTTCAAGAGTAGCAGTGTCAAAACCCCTTGTAATAAATAAGCTCACTTCTCTCAAAGGAGCCTTTTCTGTATCTACATTGCACTATTCAAGGTGTGCTATCCTAATTTATAAATCAAACTCCTTCATTTCACCTACAGAAGAAAAACATGTGGCAGCTGTGCATCACGTTAAGGTAACATCATGTTTCTTACCTTCAGCAGCTTCTAGTGTGGAGGGCTGAAGGGCACGTTTACTTCAACAAATCCCTCACCCAGAATATTGCTTGGGCCAGCTCATTTCTCTCATGACTAGAGGTGGCTGGTGCTATCAGTGTTACATTATTAACAGGTGCATTGCTTTAGCATTAAAGGGAAAAGGGGTTTTATGAGAATGTCATAATATTTCAGAAGAGAAAGAACAACCAAGCTTTTAATGTTCACCAAAAAACACTTGTTTGTCTGATCACTTTCTTTTTTAGCTGGCAATAATTCTCTTCTTTAAAGTTCAGAGAGATTATATTCATATCTCAGTTTAAAAATATATTAAAACCAGCTAAAATATCAGAAGAATTCAAGGCAGAGAAACACCTTGCAATTTTTGGTTTGGAGGCATAAGATCTGCTGACATGGCATTTCCCAACACTTTAGTTTGTTGCTTCTGAAAATCATTCTTGGATTTCAAACGTTTCCTTTTTAAAGGCAAAAGATAATTTTACAGAAAAAGAAATAGATGCTTACCAGTACAAGAAAAGCCCCTCCCCACAACGTTGTGGTTTCCATTCCAGTGTTGTATTAAGAGACTTGCCTCCAAAGTAAGACAAATTGTGCCTAAATGAAAAATAGAAAAATATATGTAATTTGTATATCCCCAATAAAGGATTTTTGTTTTGATAAACTAGAAATAGAATTTGACTACAGGGACTTTTATCACACCAATCACAGACTTCAAACTTTTTGGAAGGATCCCAATTCTGCCACATTTAAGAACTTTCTGAAAGGTGCCACGTGCGCATGTTATCACTTGCACAGAGAAATGCTTGAAAGCTGAGGTGCACTCATTACCACACAAGAAGTGAATCTCATTCTCAGGTCTGCAAAAGGACCACAGGCACATTCAGGGTCAAACCATCTCTTGACCACTGAGTGAAGCAGAGTTCTCCATCCCTGCTCCAGCACAGATCAAGAGAACAAAATCTTGCTCTTCGTAGTTAAATCTGCCCTATTTTTGGAAGAAAGTCTATTAACAGCACTTCAGCTCCTGAGATAATGAAATTGCTGCCTATCATACTGATGTTGTCTTTTTGCTCGGATTCAGACAGATAGTTTTGTCAACTCTGGTATGGAAATGGTGACACCTCTCATGGCAGAAACCCCATTTTGATCCCACGTTTGTACATCACCTCACAACTGTCATGTTCTGTAGCTGAAGCTTCTAACCACATGATGTACAGTAAAGGCATAGGTTTGATCTAAATTTCTTCCACATGTATGGCATGGATCTCCTGACTGTTTCTTTCAAAGCAGAAGTTCATCTCTACTGGTATCTAGTTTTACCACAGACATCTTCACAGTTTGAAAAATAAAAGACAGGTGGTCAGCAGAGCTGGCGATATTTTGAGAAGAGATGTGAACAAGTGTTTAGGACAAAGAGCAGTTATTCTACAAGGCACTACTAGTCTGCACCAAGTCTGGGTGGCATTGACTTCCTCGTAGCAGCCTGTGTGGTGCTGGGGTTTGGATTTGTCACCAACCCATGTTGATAATACACTAATGCTCTAGCTACTGTTCAAAAGTACTTGAACAGCATCAAGACCTGTTCCCCACTCTGCAAGTTGGCTATGGGTGGGCAAAAGGTTTGGAGAGGATGTAGCCAAAACAGCTGACCTGGATTGTCTAATGGTATGGATTATTCCATATAACATTATGCTCAGCTGTGTTCCCAAGTTGCCATTGCTTTAAGAGCAGCTAGATATTTGTTGGCTAGCAGTGACTGCTTTTGCATCGCTTGTTTGTTTTTATTCCCCCACACACACAGTTATTAAATTGTTTTTATCTTGACTTATGAGGTTTTGCCCCCCATGCACTTTTGCCTTTCCAATTCTCTCCCCCATCCCACTGTAGGGAAGCCAGGGGGTCAAGACCTTGGTTGGGAACTTAATCTGTCAGATGGTGT
This sequence comes from Hemiprocne comata, assembly GCA_020745705.1. Classification (NCBI taxonomy): domain Eukaryota; kingdom Metazoa; phylum Chordata; class Aves; order Apodiformes; family Apodidae; genus Hemiprocne; species Hemiprocne comata. Next base: position 76,642,720 of record CM036587.1, on the reverse strand, counting down.
CAACCCACAGTAGTCCTTTCTGGCACCCAACATGGGGTTAGAGATAGGTATAGATTTGATCAGAATGTGCTAGATTGAATTTACAGTTGTTATACCTGTTTTGCTGTTGCTTGGCAAGTTGCTACTTGTTGCTGCTAGTCGCAGTGTTGACATTGTTCTCAACGCTGGTTTACTTGTTCCCTTACCTGCTCCCTTTCTTGTAGTACACAAAATTTCAGGACTCAATGATAACTGTCTTGAGCTTTTGCAGTGCGATAGATGCTACATGGAGTAAGTGGGTAGCACTGATCATGTAATGGGTTTGACTAGAGAACTCCAACATCCCTGGGTCAATCATGGACTGATCAGAAGGCAGAGTTTTCAGAGCACTGCCCAAGGATGTGACTTATGCCAAAAAGACCTCACTGTAGAATAAAATGCCAGACAATGAGGGTCAATGTGCTGTGCTTACTGATATGTCCAATCATATTTTGAAAAAAACATCAGAAGTGGAAGAGTGCTCTACAGAGTCCCACATAACACATCTCAAAACCTGTTTAAGGAAAAGACAGTTTGAGCCAGTTTGCAGAAGTGAAAACCATCCAGTTGGTTCCAGATGCTGCTGAATGAGAAACGTGGCCAGTGTTCTATACTGACTCTTGGATGGTGGCAAATGGTTGTGGGGGTCGCTACAGCAATAGAAGCAGATCAACAGGCAGCACAGAAGTAAACCCATATGGGCTGCTGCACTGTGGCAAGACATTGCTGCCAAGGTAGTGGACCTTATTGTAAAGAAACATCATGGAGAATCTCACATGCCCAAGAGCCATGCCAATGAAGAATGTCAAAACCATCAGCAGGTAGACTAGGCTGCTAAAAATGAAGACGACAACTATTTGAAAAATCCAGTATTTGAAAAATAAAAGACAAGCTGTCAACAAAGATGATGTTCCTTTGAAAAGGAATGTAAACTAATGCTTAGGATTAAGAACAGCTATTCCACAAGACACTGCTAACCACATGACAGTTTTCTAGAGAAAGCATAACAAGGAGTATCAATAATTCTGCAGTACGGAAGCAGGGAGTTAGAATACAGAGACTATCTGAACTGCTCCTCTCAAACAGAAAAAAGAAGAAAAATTGCACCTCACCCTCACGCAGGAATACACTGGGGACTGGAGTCTTTTGAGGGTCAGAAGCTATATCTGTACTGAAATATTAAGAGCAACTGAGGCATTAGAATATCCCACCCAGGGACAATTGTTTCTCAGGGCTCTGTTGCTCTCAGCTTCTTCTCTGACAGACCTTCCCAGTTAACCAAGAGGAGACCTTGAGGTAAGCACATTTGAACTCTCCTCCTCGAGACCACTTAAAAAAGCCTATGCTGAGCAAACATTTGCACATGATCAATATGAATGCTAGATGAATTGGGACTTGAGAATTCAGACTCTCCCAGTGCGGTCAATGTCAGCAACACAACTGTCAGACTGAGTTCTGTGTTTAATACTGCAGCTCCCAGTTTAAGGGCCAGCCTAAAAGCCCAAGAAAATCACCTTGTCCAATTAGATAGTGAAGTTCAAATCAGGTATCATTTAACATTAATGTTTTATCTTGCAACATATGCAGTTTTAATTTCTTAGCCATTTTTCACACTACTCGCACAATAAGGTTTTTTGCACTTTTTCTTTTTTCTGTTTCTGTATGCAGCCTGTGAAGTAAAAACACCATTTGTGGTTCTCCCCTGATTAAGCAAGGCAGGTTTATTTTAACCAAATTATGATTAACAGAAGAAAAAAAAATTAAAAAAGCACATTCTCTTGTGTCCCTGTACATGCCAGGACAGAGGCCTTGTCTCCTCATAGACCTTTTTTATTGTCTGGCAAGCATAGTGCCTTCAAGAAAGAGCTGATGTAGTAAAAATACTCTATCAATTGTTTTTTGGAATTAAGTGGTGATGATAAAGTTTTAGAGATCAACATACCTCAAATTAAAAACATGGTAAGAATTTAGAAATAATTCCTGACAATACTGATGAGATGCAATTTTCTCCAGAAATACAGGAACAGGATGGAGAAAATAATCTAAATTCCTGAATTGAAAAGGTCATATTGGCAGCTAAAAATAGTTTAATAGCAAATGGCTTCAAAAGAAAAATAAAAATAAGTGACTTACAACACCTTACAACTTATTTTCCAAAATTATTTAAATATTTAATTGCTAACTGCATTTCAATAAGGGCATTTCTATCTCCTTTGTGTGTTGCAATGCTTTACTATTTAATTTTTTTTAAATTTACATTAGTGCTACAGACACTATCAAGCTAAGACAGTGTAAATAGTCATACATATTATGGAGTTCAATTTTAGTTAGTCACTTACGTGTGTACATAGTTCTGGATTTGGTATATTTGAATCAACCACTAATCTACAGAACCACCAGCTGCTGGTGGTAATGGAGAAAAAAGAATCCACCAGTCTGAACCTCAGATGCCAGGATATAGTTACAAGGTTAATCAATATTTTAAATTGTATGTACACATTGATGTTGCTTGAGTAGTACGCAGAAGCAATATAGAAATTATTGTGATAATGGACAAACCCTCAAAATGAGGCTTTTTGCAGCTCCTGCTCATATTGAAACTGTTTTAAAATTCTTCAGTGTAGTTTCTGTTTAAACTTCTGGTAATAAAGAAAACAATTTTTTTCTTCCCCTACCTCTTTCCTCCTCTTTAGCTACAGTTCTCAAAACATAACAGCTTTTGCTAGCTCTGCAAATTCAGTTAAGTAGCACCAACACAGGGGGAAAAAGGCAAGGCACACTGCATATACATCTACCGTTAAACAAATTATGAATATTGTTCATTTCAGCTTCATTCAAAGCACAGAGGATCTCACTGGCCCTTGCAAATGGACATGAACAGAAATGAAAGGCATTTTTTGCCTTTATAATAGTTTTCAGGTTTCTGCTAGCATGCAGATTCCAGAAGTAAATGTGTGTCAAAAATGTTGTGGGTTTTTTTCAATTTGGATTATCTGCAGTTATTGTTTCTATAGAAATATGACTCTTCTGCTTCGTATTCTGTAACCTCTGAGATAGGATAATTATTTTAATGATCCACACAAAAGGATCCTACCCCTTACTGAGGCTCTGCAAGGCAACTTGCCTTCTTGTAAGAGATATCTATGAGGAAACTGGTGGTGAAGTACACAGTCTACATACTCTCCCCTTCCTGTGATTTGTTTTTAGCAAAGACATCTGATTGTAAAGATATCCAAAGCTGATCACATTTAGTTGTTACACCACAAGTTTGATAGATTCTCATTTTGGTATTATCAGTCTGATTTAGTCAGGGGAAAAAACCAAAACAAAACAGTGATTCTTTGGGATTTTATTACTGTGAAGAAAAGCACTGGAAACACACTGTGGTACAAAGCTGTAACTCACCTGCAGCCCATATACTATTTAGAGAAACCCTGTCTTTGCCAACAACTGACAAAACCAAGAGTGGGTACACTCAAACAGGGAGCCCCAGAAGCAGCAGTTAAACCATCAGCCCAGACCTTGGATAACTAGCTTCAAGTCTCTACTTCACCACAAACTTCAGCAAGGCCTTTGACAGAGTCTCCCACAGCATCCTCCTGGAGAAGCTAGCAATCCATGGCTTGGCTAGGTACACGCTTTGCTGGGTTAGAAACTGGTTGAATGACTGGGCCCAGAGAGTGATAGTGTATAGTGCTGCATCCAGCTGGGGTCCAGTGACCAGTGGTGTCCCCCAGGGATCAGTAGTTTGCAGAAGTAAAAGCCATCCAGCTGGCTTTAGATGTTGCTGAACGAGAAGGGTGGCCAAGACTCTATCTCTACACTGACTCATGGATGGTAGCAAATGCCTTGTTGGGGTGGCTAAAACAGTGGCAGCAGAACAACTGGCAGAGAAAGGGTAAGCCAATTTGGGTGGCTGACCTATGGAAAGACATCGCTGCTCGGGTAGGGAAATTGGCTGTGAAAGTGCATCATGTAGATGCACACGGGCCTCTGAGTCGAGCTAATGAGGAACATCAACACAACCAACGAGCAGATGAGGCTGCCCAAGTGTTTAAAATAGACTTAGACTGGGAACACAAAGGTAAGCTGTTTTTAGCTCGATGGGCCCGTGACGCCTCAGGTCATCAGGGCAGAGATGCAACATACAGATGGGCTCGTGACCATGGGGTGGACATAACCACGAACACTATTTTGCAGGTGATTCATGAGTGTGAAACGTGCTGCAAACAAGCAGACTAAAAGGTTAAAACCTTTGTGGTATGAGGGGAGGTGGTCAAAGTATAGGTATGGGGAGGCCTGGCAAGTTGGTTACATCACACTGCCTCAGACCCCCCAGGGTAAGCGCTATGTGCTTACAATGGTGGAAACAAGTAAAGGATGGTTGGAAACATATCCTGTGCCTCATGCCACAGCCTGGAACACCATCCTGGGCCTTAAGAAGCAGGTCTTGTGGCGACATGGTACTCCAGAGAGAATCGAGTCGGACAATGGGACTCATTTCAAGAACAATCTTGTAACTGACTGGGCCAAAGAATATGATATTGAGTGGATATACCATACCGACACAGATGTGTTCAAGTAAAGGCTGGATGTGGCACTTAGTGCCATAGTCTAGACGGTGTGGTGGTGTTGGTCATAGGCTGGACTTGATGATTTTAAAGGTCTTTTCCAGCCTTGCTAGTTCTTTCATTCTGTATTGTAGGCAAATCACTTAGCCTTGTGAAAGAGAGACGTAAGCGAAGAGAAACATTTGAAACCTCCACCTAGCATCCTGAACAGTCCTCTCCTCCCCTTTTCTGGTCCTCTCCCACACCCACATAATCCAGTAGCTAAGCATGCTCAGCCAGGAGCAGGGACATATGGAGTCTAGTTCTTACTCACAAAAGCGTTTCTGCATCCTGCGTTAGCCATAACAGAGAGAAATTGCAACCCACACCTAAGCAATTAGCTGGAGTCATACTCCTCTTTTTTTTTTTTTCTCCTCTTCCCAACAATGAAACATTTTCAATAGGAGAAATGGGTAGTCCCCCAGAATCAAACGATTGGGATTTTTGTAGCTAAATCAGTCTCCTGGGAGATGAGGTTTTGAATCCTCTCCAGGAAAGAAGTTAAAGCTCTCCCTTGCTACTTACAAACACTGAACACTGAGGAAGATGATTCTGTCACCACCACTGCTTTCTCTCTTTTTTGTCCTCTTCAAGCTGCAATGTAAGTGAGAAGCAGAAACTACACCCCTTCGACTGAGGAAGGACAGAAGACAAGCAGAAGAAGAGAAGCTCCAGCTAGAAAGTGTCCCAAATCTGAGAGCCCGTTAAAGATTTCAGACACAATACTTGCCTATGTAGTTTTTGTTGCTACCTGTGAGCAGATCACTTCTGCTTATACTTCAGGGTTTTTTTTAACCCATTAGAAGGGCCTAATTTACCATGTGCCTTGAAAAGATTACATATGCCTGGCGGTGTTCTGGTGTCCATGGTAGGCACTTAACAGCTAAGAGCAAAGAAACACAATCTTGCTTCAAAGCAACTAGACATTCTGATGGTTCTAACCCTTCTGATATTGTAAGGGCATGTAGGAAGAGAATTAGAGATGCAAAAGCTCAGCTAGAACTTAATCTGGCCACCTCTGTAAAGGATTATAAAAAAATGCTTTTATCAACACATTAATAACAAAAAGAGGGTCAGGGAAAATCTTCATTCCTTATTGAATAGGGGGGGGGAACTTAGTAATGGAGGACAAGGAAAAGGCTGAGGTGCTTAACACCTTCTTTGCCTCAGTCTTTAACAAAAAGACTAGGTATCCTCAGGGCAACTGGGCTCCTGAGTTGGTAGACAGGGATGGGGAGCAGAATCCTCCTCCTGTAATCCAGCAGGAAGTAGTTAGGGACCTGCTGTGCCACTTAGATCCCAACAAGTCCGTGAGTCCGGATGGGATTCATCCTAAGGTGCTGAAGGAGCTGGCAGAAGAATTGGCTAAGCCACTCTCCATAATTTATCTGGGGATGTGCCAGATGACTTGGAGGCTGGCCAGTGTGACACCCATCCACAAGAAGGGCTGGAAGGAGGACCCAGGGAACTATAGGCCTGTCAGCCTGACCTCGGTGCCTGGCAAGGTTATGGAACAGGTCATCCTGAGTGCCATCAAGTGGCATGTACAGGACAACCAGGGGATCAAGTCCAGCCAACATGGGTTTAGGAAAGGAAGGTCCTGCCTGACCACTCTCATCTCCTTCTATGACTGGGTGACCCACCTAGTGGATGAGGGGAAGGCTGTGGATGTGGTCTACCTTGACTTCAGCAAGGTCTTTGACACAGTCTCCCACAGAATCCTCCTGGAGAAGCTAGAAATCCATGGCTTCGACAGGTGCACCCTTTGCTGGGTTAGAAACTGGTTGAATGACTGGGCCCAGAGAGTGATGGTGAATGGAGCTGCATCCAGCTGGGGTCCAGTGACCAGCGGTGTCCCCCAGGGATCAGTACTGGGCCCAGTCCTATTCAATATCTTTATTGATGACCTGGATGTGGGGATTGAATCCACCCTTACTAAGTTCGCAGATGACACCAAGCTGGGGGGGAGTGTTGATCTGCCAGAGGGTAGGAAGAAGCTGCAGGGGCACCTGGACAGGCTGGATAAATGGGCCGAGGCCAATGGCATGAAATTCAACAAGACCAAGTGCAGGGTCCTGCACTTTGGCCACAATAACCCCAGGCAGCGCTACAGGCTGGGGGAAGAGTGGCTGGAGAGCAGCCCGGCAGAGAGGGACCTGGGAGTACTGGTTGACAACTGGTTGAACATGAGCCAGCAGTGTGCCCAGGTGGCCTGGAAGGCCAATGGCTTCCTGGCTTGTATCAGGAATAGTGTGGCCAGCAGGAGCAGAGATGTGATTCTCCCCCTGTACACAGCACTGGTGAGGCCTCCCCTTGAATACTGTGTCCAGTTCTGGGCCCCTCACTTCAAGAAGGATATTGAGGTGGTGGAGCAGGTCCAGAGGAGAGCAACGAGGCTGGTGAAGGGACTAGAGGAAAAGTCTTATAAGGATAGGCTGAGGGAGCTGGGGTTCTTTAGCCTGGAGAAGAGGAGACTCAGGTGGGACCTTATCACTCTCTACAACTACCAGAGGGAGGTTGTAGTCAGGTGGGGGTTGGGCTCTTCTCCCAGGCAACTAGCGACAAGACAAGAGGGCACAGCCTGAAGCTGCTCCAGGGGAGGTTTAGGTTGGATATTAGGAAGCACTTCCTCACGGAGGGGGTGATCAGACATTGGAATGGACTGCCCAGGGAAGTGGTGGAAGTCACCATTCGTGGATGTGTCCAAGGAAAGGCTGGATGTGCCACTTAGTACCATAGTCTAGCCAATGTGGTGGTGTTAGGTCATAGGCTGGACTTGATGATCTTAAAGGTCTTTCCCAGCCTTGGTGATTCTGTGATTTTCCTACATCCATAGACAGTGGGACAACTTGTTATATATTACCATATTAATGTTTTGCTAATGCCATGCACAGAAAAATATTAAAGACTACAAGGTATTGAGACACTGTAGTAATGAAGAGCACACACAAATTCTTCATAAGGAGTGAGAATGGAAAACTCTGGGCAAACTCTGTATCTTCAAGATTTTATCTAGCACAAAGTTTGTGCAGACAGTCTCACTCGTGTATTTTGAGCAACACTTTAGAGACACTTAGTCAGGAAAAGACACTTAATCAAAACAAAATCAGTACCAGAAACGAACTTGGTTTGTAGCGTGACCCATTTTTATGCATAGCTAGGTTATTTGGAGTTTCTCTCCTCTCTTTTCTCTCATCACAAAAACACAGACAGCAAAAGTAACAAACTTTGTCCTGTACTCCGGGGCTGCATCAGAACTGTGCTTGCGGCACCTCAAGAGGAGACTTCAAAACAATCTGCAGGAGTCACGAGGGAACAGGTCACATGGGCCACAGCTCTTCCCTTGTCAGGTACCTTATGATAGCCTTATGAAGCCAGAGGAGTCAGTTACACAAAAGCATACACCACTGGAAATTTAAGCTGGATTTAAGTTGCTCTGCACTGCTGAAGCAGCGCAAAGCTGCCTTTACAGATTTGTGAATGTATCTTCCTATTGTTACACCTCAGCTTTCAATAAAATCTCCTCTAGGGAACATATGCTTTCCTTCCACGGTTTCTATTCTTTGGATAAGCTTTTGCTATCTATGCCATATTATTTATTAGCATCTTGCTCTCCCTTTCTCTTATTAAACTAGCAACTTCATACCAGAGAATAAGGTGAAGAGAGCAAGTTACTCACCATGAGTAGCATACAAGGAGCGTAAGCCCAAGCCTGCACTTCTCAGGAGGACCCTTTGCACTCTCTGGCTCATTAAGGAATGAAACCTCATAAGCACTTGGGCATGAAAGCCAGCTGGTACCACTTAGTCCCTACTTAAATCCAATGCCCAAGGGGTGCAGAGACCTGATACATATCGCGGGAATTTCTAGCTGTACTTGGTTTTAATACCTTTAATTCAGTTCAGTGGTAACCTAGCAGATTTAGGCTAAGGATACATTTTTTATTGGCATAAAATGTAAAGAGTTCTTTTTTTGATTTTACACTTCCCACCCTCCAAAATTAAAAGTACTTATTATCATTCTTCTGCAGTATCACAGCATGAATGACTAATTGGAAAGGACTGCTCCTTCATGCCATCCCGGCTTTGGTCTGTTTGTTTTTAAACCAGTAACTGCATAAGATGACAAGGTTCTTCTTGCAGAAGCTCTTCAATGTTGGCACAATTTTTATTCTTCCTTTTGTTTGACTCCAACAGCTGTTTTTCTTTTTGCCTTATTAAAGTTTTCTTCACTTTGATTTTAAATCAAATGTTAGATTTTACTTTAGACATTGAGGTGTTTTGATTAGATTCTGAACTGGTATAACTTTATATAATTGCATAACTCTACAGAATTCTCTAGGTTTAGGTCCACTGTCTGTGTGTTTTGTGTGTTACACTCCAGGCAAAAATAGACCAGTGCACTAGGTTCACCTTATCAGACAAATAAATTGTCATGTCTTGAGTAGCAGATGTTTTCCAAAAGAAGATTTCTTTAAAATGATGGGGTTAAAAATGACCTAATATACTGCAGCAAAATACTAAAAGCAATTGGTAAGACTGTTATTATTTCTTGAGATGGATGGGAATCTGCTATTTTCTACCTTCCCTTCCAATATCCTGAAAAATAATGATGTGATTTAAGAACATAAAGTTTGCAGCTCAATTGTGGCAATTTATGTTCCTGTAAACTTGATGTAAGCCTGAGCAGCACAATTTTTTTACTGCATATTGTAAAGGATGGTGTCTCAAAGGTCATAGCAATTTCCACAATTTTACTTCCAAATTTTTTTTTTACTTTTTCACAGGAAAGTGTTGAGATTTACCTCTGACACAACCTCCTTCTCTTAAAACTTGTACCATATAAAAGAATGAAAGGACTGCTCAACAAATGGGTTATTTTCTGGGTGATATGATTGAAAGATAAACCTCACCTCCTAAGGAGGTATAATGTACCCATAAACGCAAAGTGGGAATGGTAAGCAACTTCTTGCTCTAACCTTTTCTTTCTCTTCACTGATAGTAATGTTTGCAGATTCTGTTGCGAAGTGTGTCTAATTCATTTTTCCAGCTTAGTGAGGCTCGCCCCGAGTCATTTCCTATTTGGTCTCTTGCTGTGAGTGGAGTCACATTCCCAGTGAGAAGTCAGCTCAGTTCCAGTGATTATCTCTGCTGCGTGAGCGTGCTGGGATGGAGCCATGGCCTGAGAGGATGCCTGCTCATGCTGAGCAGTAACAGTAGGAGTAGGCTAATAAACACACGAGGAGGGCGTTATGCAAACAAAGGCACAAGGCCCCAAGGCAAATCCCATCGCCCCCAGACATTCAAGTAGAGTAATATGTTTTGGGGGAACAAGGGAATTGTACTACATTTAAGAAGCAGCCTCATTGTAAATGTGTCTAGATTTGCAGTGGGGAGAGTTAACATGAAGACACATTGTCTATCATTTTCTTTTGACCTTCCTTTGAAGATCATTAGAGTTAGCATTAAAAGGACTTACATGGATTAAAGGCAGCTAGGTCTGTTCTTGCTTCTCGATGAAACAGTTATCATCACAAAGCAGCATACCTTCAACTGGCTATTAACTAAATTCCACTAAAGTACTTAAAAAGTAGTTTATTTTAACCTTAAACTTCATGGTTAGACCAGAAGATATCTTCCACTTACAGTGTAATATTAAAATGGAGCTTTTGAGTCACTGTGCTTAAAAATCTTTTGCACAATTTGTAGTTCAACAATAAAGGTTCAGCGCATTTTTAAACATTCTATGTCCCCAGCCCAGAACCCAGCAATAAATACAGGAACTGGCTCAGGTACTTCAAACAAGCTAAAATGTCACCTTTCTCCCCTTTTTTCACCTCTGCTCATACCCAAGCCAATTTTACACCCCAGCCACAGAGACATATACACTAAAAAGTCTCAAATTTTAGTATGTCACTACATACAGAAAATATTAATCTTAAAGGCATAAAAAAAAAAGATGCAGTAATGATAAGAATTATTTATTCACTAATTGAAGGCTGTTTCAAACTCAGAAGGAAAAAGCATAGAAAGACTCAATACTTAGAAATACTCTCGTCATTCTGCTGTTTTCATTAACATTTGTATAATTAATTAGAGTCCTCAGGGAAAGAAATAACCAACACTTTATACACTCCTTTAGTTCTGAAAAGCAATCAAGATCTATAATAGCCTCTCAGTTCTGAAGTTTAATGTAAGCTTGTGTGAGTGAGGGAACCATAGATGTTTTCGCTTTTTACAAGAAAATTGAAGGTTAGGGGAAAAAATGTGGCTTTTGGGACTAATGACATTTAAAAAATAATAATTCTGTGTCCCAGTAGCAAATAATACATTTAGGGGCCTAGAATGAATTAAACAACTTGTATTTTCAGTCTAGAACTGTATAATTTTCAAGCTAGTCAATTTGTATGAAATACCACAAAAAATCCCATAGCATTCTAACATAATTTATAGCTCCATGAAGTAAATAGGAGGAGGGTTTTTTTGTTGGCTTCTGTTTGCTACTTTAATCAAATTCTGGGGCCACAGTTCTGCATGGAAGTGATTGTAAATATGCCCTTGCGTTTCCAGCTCATGGAGGCAGTTACAATGTACATATTAAGGACAAGTTTTACATCCAAATGTCAGATACTGAACACTCTGATACTGACAAATTTACACATCTCTAAAGGTGGGATTAATCCCAAGTTCAGAAAACTTACCTAGGGTCCCTCTGTAGCCAACAGAGACAGTTAAGTAACTCCAGTGGGGGATTCCTCCTATCTACTTCCAACATCAATGTTTGTCTACTAATGGGCTGTCTGACACCCTACACTGACTTGCAGAGCATGCCTAAATGAGATGCTTAGATTAGACATCTGATTTTCAGACAACTGAAGTTAGCAAACTTAACCCCATGCTGCAGGATGTCTGCACTGCAGCTAAAGTCACAGAATCACAGAATGTTAGGGGTTGGAAATGACCCTCTGGAGATCATTGAGTCCAACCCCCCTGACAGAGCAGAACCAAATCTAGGGCAGATCACTCAGAAAGGCATCCAGACAGGTCTTGAAAGTCTCCAGAGAAGGAGACTCCACAACCTCTCTGGGCAGCCTGTTCCAGTGCTCTGTAACCCTTACAGTAAAGAAGTTTTTCCTCATGCTGAGGTGGAACTTCCTGTGCTCTAGCTTGCATCCATTGCCCCTTGTTCTATCACAGGGCATGACGGAAAAGAGATTGGCCCTTCCTTCTTGACATCTACCCTTCAGATATTTGTATACATTAATAAGACCCCCCCTCAGTCTTCTCTTCTCTAGACTAAACAGCCCTGGGTCTCCCAGCCTTTCCTGTCTTAACAGGTGTTCCAGTTCCTTAACCATCCTCCAACTGCAAGGTTGTTTTTTTGCAAAAGCCTGAGCTGGGAACTAATCTGCCTGGGGTACCATGAGGAGTTGGAGCCATGGCAGCAGAGGTTTCACTGGGAGTTGCTTGCCTGGGCACCTCCCCGGGGCACATGGCCAGTCTGATCAGGTCTGCAAACACATTCCCTGTGCTCCTTGGGAGATTCGGGCTTCCTCCTCACCCTCTGCTCCCAGCTTATTCAGCACAATCATTCTCACTAATCCCTGAGCTGAGACAGCATGCTAAACTAGCCCAGGCCAGAATATTTGTTTTATGTTTTAAATAAAGGTGTGGGGAAGGAAGAGGAAAAGGGACGATTAGTTTTCAGCTGTGCTTATTAGGGAACTGAGGCAGGAGAAGACCCAGTAAAGAGAGAGCATAGGACACCAGGATCAGGAGTAAAGGAAAGAAAAGCAGGAAGCAGTGAAGAAGGAGGTCCGTGGCAGCACTGAGCCATTCAGCTGGTTTGGCTGCATGGTGTGAGCAACTCTTAGTTCTCTGCTACCCTGCAAGCCCCACTCATGGTATCAAGGCAAGCTGGTTCAAAGGTAACTCAAGCAAGTCTAACCAAAATGTAATTAGTCCTGTGCAGTATAGATAGATACCAAGAGATAGGTTTGAGGTAGAGGATACTGCTGTAATCCCATCTTTTCTCTTGGCAGTGCCAATGAGTAACCAATTCACAGGTATGCCCTAGGAATAGGCTGGGGCAGGTAGGTCAAGCAAGTATTGGTGTATTGAGCATCATGTATTGCCAGGCATAGAGTATATTTCTAAGGAGAGAAATCAGGATGTTACATCTCTTGATGACAATGAGGAAAATAGGTAGGTACTGCAACATCAAGTCAGCTAATTATCAAATCCCAGTTTATTCAGTCTCCTTGGTCTACCAGCATCTAGGGACTGTGGAAAAGAATGCCCTTTGTGAACTGTGTACACAAGAAAGCGATGTGACAGATAGATAAATTGAGATACTTGAGCAAAGAATGTTTACTGCCTGCAGGGCACAGTGACAAGGAGAAAATTATAGTCTGTATTGGGTTTTTCTAGAACATGAAATGCACAAATTTTATGCCCTCATGCTCCAGTTTGCTCTGCTTGACTGACAAGGTGCCCAGATGCATTGATACCTATTTACACATCTTTTTGCACAAAGGGATTCAATGCTGCACAGTACATGTTTCCTACCCAGGCACTTCCCAACTACACCTGCAGTGTTGTAGCCCAGCTAGCTATCACTGACTGACTGATGCTAAAAGGCTGGTCTGTGATCATTCCTTCCCCTTCATTGACACACTGACATTTGCAGCAGTAACCATTACCTACTGTTGTACAAAACAGCAGTGCAAAAGGTTAGGTATACTACACTGCTGGTATAATTTAGATCCACCCTTTGAAACCTCCCCTTCTTCCTCTGATTTGAAGTAGAAAACAGGGCTTTATGGTGCTGGGTGAACAAAAGCTGAGAGTCTGTTACGAGCCTCAGAGAAGTCAGGGCATCACACCTACTGCCTTGGCAAAGCAGTAGTTAGTAAAAATATTTATAATAATTATAATAATAATAATAATAATGAACAGAGGAATGAGTGCTAAGCAATACCTGCTTCAGAATCCTGATCCCAGAAGCTCATGTTTCTCCCAGTATAAGCCAGTTGGGAGAGTAGGGAGGCATGGCCTCACTGGAGGCTGTATTGCACGACCTCCTTCAGCACTACGACTCTGGACCCACTACCTCTTGCCCTACAACCAGAATGTGAGGGGACAGCATGAGCCAGTAGCTCAAAAACAGCCCAGGGCAAATTATTCCACGACTAGTACTGGGGCTCTTACAGCCCCTAAAAGCTCCTGCCCATAGACTTCTCGAGTCTTGGATAGCCTGGGGCAGGGAACATTGGACCCCACTAGTAGTGCTTGGCCCATCTTCTTGCTGCGTGACATGCTTGGCCTTACTGTCTAGGGCAATCTATGTGGGGACCAACTCTTGGGTTTTTCTCTGGCACTGGTGCCAAGTTCTGTGTAGCTCAAATGACATTTTTCAAGGATGCTAGAGTGAGCAGAACAAGCACTTTTTTGGTTTGACCTGTCTCCTTGTCTAATAATAATATATTAGTGATTATACATGACGCTTACATAACATGCTCCATCTGAACTGCTTCACTACCCTGCGGGAAAAAAAAGCAATAGTCTCTGTGCCTATATTATTAAGGGGGAAAGCAGGGCAACATAAGGAAAGATGTGCTGACTGCAGTGACAGAGTATAGCTCATGAGTACACCAGGCAACAGAAAACACAGCCAATCCTGAGCCTTAACTCTTCACTTCTCCCATCTCACCTTGCATTCACAATCCTGCTCACAATCAGCCTTTCCCCATCACGTTTTTTCTCTTGTTTTCCCAGGAAATTTCTCCCACTTTTACATTGTTATTAATTGTTATTAATTTCTCTAAGGTTTTCTTCTTTAACCACATAATTGCCAGCTAGTATCTTCCAGAAAGTATTTATTTCAGCTGTCCTATTTCTCTGACTGAGTAAACAAATCAACCTTCCATTAAGTTTTTTCTACAGAGTTGGGATAGTCTTTTGCTGATGCTCAAGGCAGAGAAATAAATGACTAACAATGCACAAGGCAGCAGGGGCTGGAAGTCTCCACCTGGCAGGACTTTCCTCACTTTGAGCTGCTCTGAAAAGCACAGACAAAACATATGAGTATGGTGAGCAGCAAAAAATGAGGAAAATTAGGAATCACTGTCAGTGCCCAAAACTGTCTCACTTACCTGATAGACCTACCAGGGGAATCTTGCAGTCCTGCATCTGAGGAATATTTCTGTTTGGTAGAACAGGATGACAGAAGAGGCAGGGTGAAAGCTCACAGAGCAGCCAAGAAAGCATTAGTTTCCCCACTAACACAGGTTAGCATGGGACATATTCCCACAGTATATGACCTAAGTCCAGCTGTAATATGGTCCTTCTGAGACTATAGTTCATGAGCCAAATCATAAGAACATCTTAGTACGAGTCCCACTAGAACAACAGTCTAAACATGCATTAACTTGGATACTGAATTCTGAATATTGCTGTAGGCAGCCAAAAATTTGACTTCTTACCAGATATAGTGAAAGCTCTCAGAATTTCAGCCTTCATTTTCTTATATTGGAAAAAATAAGAATCAGGACATACACTCTGCAGGTCTTTGAGTACATATAGATGAAGATACTAATAACTTCCATAAATTGAAATCTCCTGCTTTCCTTTGTACAATTTGAGTCAGAAAAGTACAAGGGAAAAATTCAATAGTTTTGAACCTAGAATGATACCCACTTTTGCAAAGAATCCTGTAAGTACAGATGCATGTGTGGTTTGAATATAGACAAAGCTGCACTTTGGAAAATCAGTCCAGAGAATACTTTCTCAGGCATTTTCCTCATCTCAGTATAGTCCACCCAACAAGCTTTCTGCTTGTCAAAGAGATATGGAAGAGTTCAGGATCTCTTGCACTCACAGCAGATCCGCCAGTGTGTTCAGTTAACTTGCTATTTGGTTTTTATTTGCAAAGGACAGCATCTGGTACTTAATCTCCAGAGTAGAAGGAACCATTTACACAGATCTGAGATCACTTTGTGACAGGTGCCAAAGAGTCATTTCCAGAGCCTTGTGAGCTGACCATATGTTACATCTTTCCCCAGCTGGAATAAAGGCATTCAGCCATCCTATAATTCATCATCAGCATAGGATAAATAGGTAAATAAGTGATAAAATTACACTATATATATATACACACACACACATATACATTTATGTCTGTATATTTATGTCTCAAATTATGCAAGAAACTGCATGCAATATAATTATTATGCAAAAACTATGTTTCAGAGTTTAACTCTAGAAACATGTAAAGATCGAGTTGAATTTGTAGTTTTGCAGTGCAATGCATCAAATAAAGGCATAGCCGAGTACCACTTCTTTCCCATAGTCTGTTTTCAATGTCTTAAATTCATACAAGCCCAAACCCATATTTATCAAAAAGTCTCTACCAAGAGGTGCTTAAAGCATGGGAGGACGACGGGAAAAATTCACTGGATATCAGTGGAAATAATAATGCAATGAGTTAATTTTTTAAAAAATCAAAGTGCTTTTTCAGTCTGATATTTACCAAGCTCATGACCCTAAACTGAACTAGCAGAAAGAGAGGAACAGGAATCTGGATGCTAAAATTTTACTTGTAGGAAGAGGAGAGAGGGACCATACAAAAAGCAGGCATGAGATTTCACTCATCATCAGTTTTGTAAAAAAATTCTGCACTTGAGGTGAGGTACAGAAATTGTACACAGGAGCCAATATTTCCTAAGGAGCAGATAGTCCTGGGGTCTGACTTTGGCTATCCATATTCCTTAATAGAGGGGAAAAAAGATGTATCCGCATGTTGCTCCCTTTTCTTCAAAATCTCTCAGTAGTATAAGGAGCGATATCTGGGCAGCTATTTCTATCATTTTTTCAGAGGCACTGCCTGGGATAGGAAGCTTTTCTACATTTTTTAGAAGATGTGGAGAAAGAAGGGAAAGGATTTAGGGGTCTCCAGGGCAAGAAAGAAAAATCTTGCCTCTTGTGATTGATGCTACACAAATGGTATCTCATACACTTTGTAATCTCTAGTTCTAATTCCAAAGACTGAGGTAAACTGAAATCCTTTGAACCATGGGTGGCCAGTCGAGATGGGAGGGAGAGGATAAGGAATGGTTCAGCCCCTCCAAGAAACCCTGCAGGAGTTTATCCAGAGTCATTCTCTGAAAGAAAAAAAAAAAAAAAAAAAAAAAAAAAAAAGAAAAGGCTTTTCAGGATCTGGACTGTGTAACTCGTATAAGCCTAGCACTGATGGTTCAACCATCATTAATTTCCAGTCATTTGGGAATGGATGATTATTTGACAGTAAGATGTGATCTGAGAGAGGTGCTATTATAATGTGGAGAGAGCTGCTATTCTTGTACTGCAACGGAGAGCTAATACAATGGCAGAGCAGTGTGACTGTGGTGAAATTCACGGGGGAACAGACTTCTTCCCAGGGCTCAAATTATCAGCACATTTTCTTTGCTGCCTCCAGAAAGAGACATGTAATGCTGTCAGATGCTGTTGAGCTGGGAGTTTTTAAAAAGAGATGGAAGTGTGTGCATTAAAGAAACCAATATTTACACAAGGACAATCCTCTCATGAAATATAAATGCTGGAATTCTGCTGATTACAGTGCTTATTTTGAGATTGTACATGAGGGCAGTAAACTGAAGAGGATGCAATGCTCCCTACCCACTCACCATTTTGATTATCATATATGAATTTTAAAGAGGATGGGTAAAATCCAATCAAAGCTGCATTTATAGATGTTTGTACTTTATACTGCTGTCCTTGGAAAACTCCTCCTTAGTCCGAGCAAAATAACTCCAGTACAGGCTACAGTTTCTGAAAAGGAATGTGACTTTAATGAAATAAAAGGCTCATCATGCCAAGCCCAGGTTGAGAATAACACCCTATCCTGTTGCCATTACAGACAGAGGCAGAAATATATCAAAGTTGCCTAGACACTTAAAAGAGAATGGGAAATAAAAGGGATGTGTCCAAGCAGTGCTGGTGGCAGGTGTCGGAAAGCGAACATCAGCAGGATCAAATAGGAAAGCTTTTCTCTGTTGCTTCTTGAAAGGAAATAAAAAACCCAAGACCCATACATTTTTATTAAATACAAAGGAAAATTAGATTAAGGTAACATTAAAGGAAAAGCCTAGGCATCCTACAGGATGGGCTTGCAGAGCTTGGCTTGTGTGCCTCCCAGGGCACAGTACAAAGACTGAGTCTTTGGCATCAAGTCTTTGGATTACCCAAAAGAGCTTCTGGGTGGGCTGGGAGATGTGTCAAAGCAGTTCAAGGTGCATGAGGTACCTTTTATTACCCCCCCCCCCTTGGTACAAACCTTTTGTGGTGTCCCATTGAAGAAGAGAAGGTATACAGACGAAGAAGGTTAAGAGTTCACATCAGATGGGCCAGATTTGACTCCAAGAAGAAAGCTAATCTGCTATCATGTTGAGTATGTCATTCTAGTCCCTGCTGTGGAGGGAGCTGATTTAGCTTCACAGTTAATAAACTGAACTGGGGCTCAGGACAACTAGGTTAATTTCTCAGCTCTGTCATGTGTCCCATCTGAATTTAGTCAAATCACTTAGGACACACATACATTACGTGATAACTGAGCTAGTACCATTTGTAGCAGAAACCATCTGTGTGCACACAGCACTGAGCACAAGCTAATGTGCTTGACCATGATGCCCAGTACTGTGGAAACACAGCTAACCAGCTTTTGGGACCAGAATTGATTCATCTGCATAGCACTAGGTGAAATTCCCAGCTTGGTCCAGACCCAGCATGGAAATCCCTGCATTGTGCTCCACTGATCCATAGACATAGGTCTGCACTTCTCTAACAGGTGATCAAGCTTGTATTATTTATTATATTAATTAATATTTCCTAGTTGCATATCCTCCTATGAGGCCCTCTCTTCAGCTGCTTCTTAACTTTACCCAGTTTAAGTTATTTGGCAGAAATTTTACTTGCCCATTATCTGTGCAGTTATTTATATCTTTTCTTAGAAAATTTCAACCAATGCTTTTCAGTCACTTCCAAGAAAAAGACTAATGAGAGAATACATTATCCTCTTCATGACAATCCTTTCTCTGGAATGCTGTCCTGCAACTGAGCACTAGGCAAAGACCAGATATTTGTCTAGGGAGAGAAAGGAATGAATCAGGGTTGTGACTTTTGCCCTATATGAAAGTTAGTTCAAATGTAGCCAACTTAAAAGCCCTTGAATAATTGCTGTTTGTGCATATCTATGGTAGGCTGCTTTGATTTTACCAGCTGAATTCCCCAAAGAGCCTTCACAGGATATGCTGGAGATTTTCACAGCTCCTGTGCTTGAGGAAGCAGTGCCTATACTACTAAGCAGAGAACAAGGGAGTGTGTTCAAGCCAAGGGTTTTAAGTATGGTTTTCCACTGTAATGACTGCTTTGATTCAGACATGAATGCTAAAAACACACAGGATTGTCTCTCCCATGCTGAGGGTGCCCCTTCTGCTGGCATCTGAGCCACATGGGGGATAAAGCTCTCCCATCATAAGATGGGGGAGAAGGGGGAGAAAGAACACAAATCTGACAGAGTTGATGCACAATGCAAGGAGATATTGAAGTGAAATAAGGTATTAGGAATAGATGAAATAGGAGCGAGACTTCATGGTGAGTGGTGCAAAGGAGACCTAAACTTACATTATGTTACCATGTTAATTTTGTAAACCTAGAACTGATGCAAATGCTTATCCCACATATAAAAGATTTAGATGCTGGCATTCCTAAAGTTTAAGTACTATTTGATAGTATTCTTAATGGGTTAAATGAAAGTTGAGTTCATTTAGTATCATTCCGCATATGCATTCTACAAAATTTATCTAAAAAAAAAAATAAGCCAAAGAAAGTACAGCAAAACATGCAGAGACATAAATTTCATTATTTGGCATCTTCCTAAAACACATGCAGGTCATCAGCAGAGTTCAAAGCTTTACTGCCAACACACAGATTTTGCCACTGAGCTAATGGAGCTGCTGTTTGCATTAATAGTTTGCTGTCCTCCTCGTGGATGCTGAAGGGGACTGCAACATCCCATTCTGGCAGATGGTTCCAGAGCAGAGCAGTGACATTCAGGGATCTTGGGCTTAAAGTATCTGCTCAGATCTCTTCAGAAGCTATCCAGCTCAGGAAGGGAGTGTGCCAGTGCAGTTTAGACGTGCCTATTACTACTCATGAGCTTGGTTTATTTTCTCATTAAACAAATCAACACAAGCCTGATCTTGCTTCTTCCTTGCCTTGGCTTCTCAGCCAGTCACTTACTCAACAGGTTTCCCACTCCTTTTTCAGCCTTCTTGCCCACCAAGTCTTCATCTCACTGGATGTTCAGCTTCATGTCCCCTCTGATTTCCAGAGCCAACACCTGGTTGCTCTTCCTGTGCCATATCCATCCTCCCCATCCCCAGCCTATTCCCCATCCTACCTCACCTAGTACCATATATGCTGTCCATGAGGTCTTCCAAAGAATCACAGAATTGTTACAGTTGGAAAAGGCCTTTAAGATCATCAAATCCAACCATCCCCAGGGAGGAAAAGAACCAAAACCAACAAACCACCAAACAAACAACACAACACCACCTACCATGTTCACTAGAGCATGTCCTGAAGTACCACATCTACATGTTGTTTGAATACCTCCAGGGATGGTGGCTCCACCATCTCAATGGGAAGCCTGTTCCAGTGCCTGACTACTCTTTCAGTGAAGAAATTCCTCCTCATATCTAGTCTAATCCCACCGTGGTGCACCTTCAGGCCATTTCCTCTAGTCCTATCATTATTCACTTGAGAGAAGAGACCAACACCCACCTCACTACAACCTCATTTCAGGTAGCTGTAGAGAGCAATGAGATCTCGCCTCAGCCTCCTCTTCTCCAGACAAAACAATACCAGTTCCCTAGCCTCTCCTCACAGGACTTGTTCTCTAGACCCTTCACCAGCTTCAATGTCCTTCTCTGGACATGCTCCAGCATCTCAATGTCCTTCTTGTAATCAGGGGCCCAAAACTGAACACAGTACTCGAGGTGCGGTCTCACCAATGTCAAGTACAGGGGGACAATCACTTCCCTAGTCCTGGTGGTGACACTATTTCTGATGCAGGCCAGGATGTTGTTGGCCTTCTTGGCCACCTAGGTACACTGCTGACTTATGTTAAGCCAGCTGCCAACCAGCACCCCCAGGTCCTTTTCTGCTGGGCAGCTTTCCAGCCACTCTTCCCCAAGCCTGTAAGCATTGCATGGGGTTGTTGTGACCCAAGTGCAGGACCCAGCACTTGGCCTTATTGAATCTCAGACAATTGGCCTTGGCCCATCAATCCAATCTATCCAGGTCCTTCTGCAGAGCCTTTCTAACCTCAAGCAGATTAACACTCCCACCCAATTTAGTGTCATCTGCATACTTACTGAGGAAGCACTCAATCCCCTCATCTAGATCATGGATAAAGATATTGGACAAGACTGTCCCCAAAACTGAGTCCTGGGAAACACCACTGGTGACCGGCTGCCCACTGGATCCCACCCCCTTCATTGCAACTCTCTAGGCTTGGCCATCCAGCCATTTTTTTACACAGTGAAGAGTACACCTGTCTAAGCCATGATCCACCAGCTTCTCTAGGAGAATGCTGTGGGAGACAGTGTCAAAGACTTTACTAAAGTCCAGATAGACAACACCCACAGCCTTCCCCTCATCCACTATGTAGGTCACCTGGTCATAGAAGGAAATTACGGGGTCGTTGTTCTGCTCTTCGTCCTCATCTTCCAGCTCAGGAGGCTGAATACCCTGGGAGTAGCTGATCTGACTATTAAAGATGGAGGCATTAGGTATCTCAGGCTTTTCCTCATTCCACCTCCATCCTTCCTGCCTTGGTCTCGTGACTCCCCTGTTTTCTTCACTCTTACAGTCAAATCTGTCCTCCCTTCTGCCTCACCTTCTCTCAGCTCCACCAAATCTGCATCCTAATCTCCCAATACCTGCAGCTTCATCTTCCTTCCCCATCTCCAAGTCTTCTTCACCATCCCCAGGCCCAGTCTCAGTTTTCCAGACCCAGCCAACACCTTTTTCCTTCTTGCTCCCCTCCCCACTGCCAAAACTCAGTTTTCACAGCTTCGTAACAGGGACAGATTTTGATGTTGTGCCAAAAAGATGGTAGACTTCATGCCTAAAACAAAGGCTGTATCTCCAGTGAATTTCAAAGCTTGAAGTCTTTGAGCCTTCTAAAACTGCTTTAGAATGGTATTAACAAAGTGTTTCTGGCACTCTCCTTTCTCCAAACCAAATGAGCCATCTCAATGCTACAAGAATTTGGTCTCTTGCTAAAAGACAATAAACAGAAATCATTGCAATGCTCAATGACTGCTGCTAAATGACAGACCAGAGAAAGGGTTGGTCAACCCTAAAATTGAGTAATGCCATCAAACATGCATACACTAAAACCTGCTGCAGATAGAGTGGAAGATCGTAAGTTAAACTGTACAGAAGTCAATATAACAAATGAAGCAACTAGCCTTTCAATTTAAATGCACTTTGAATGTAGTTTAAGAAGAATAGGTCATACCAAAGTGGTCTAAATTTCACCTGTACCTTTGTGCTTTGTCATTCTTACTGACCAGCTTGGAGTCCAGACCTTTATGTACAGCTAATCCATTCAGTTTGCTGCAGCAGTTATTTAGTTGTTGTGATTAATGTAATTTAGTTGACCAGTCATCATTTAGCACCATCCTAAAAATGCAAATCGTTGTATATTAAAAACAAACAAACAAAAAAACCATGAAAAAAGCTTTCTATTCAAGGGCTGGATATAAAAATGCAGCTGAAAAATAATCATCTTGCAATAAAATACTATTTTCACAAAGCAAAAAAAAGCACTAAATATGCAATTTGTTTCAAATGAGTCACTCGGATCCATTATTAATTGCACTAACTTTGGCTACTTAGTGTTTTTGATTGCTTTTGATATTGTTTATTTTATGATGTTTTAATTATTGTTTTTTATTTATTACAGTAATTGCATTTTAATTGTCTTTGGAGCAGCACCCTGACTGTCTTGGCAGGGAGGCACTGAATAAATAAAATCATTATTATTATTATTATAAACATAACTGATGTTAATAGCTTTTCACTGTGTATTGTTAGCAATGTGGAAAGAAAAACGCATGTGTACATATATTGTCTGTAAGTGAAAGACAGTAATCAGAATCCCAAGGTTATATATCCAACTCTGCCACTGTTTGTATCTGTGACTTTGAAAAGTCATTTAGCCTCCCTCTTATCTCCATTTATTCATCTGTGAAAGGATTATCATAACGCTGTCCAATCTCCCAGGATTAGTAGGAGAATTAGCTAATGTCTTTAAAGCATTTTGATCTCCTCAAATGAAAAGTGAAAAAAAAACTTTAATCTTTAGATTATTAAAGCTATAACAGAAAAACTGGTATAATCTACTAAGCTAGAAAGAGTTCCTCTAGTATTAATATTTTAATCTATAATTTGTGCATTTATATTGTCCATAAACTCAGATATTGAATCTTTCACAGATTCAAAAATGGGGGAAGCAGTGGTTTTAGATACATAAATTATTTGGTCCTATTCTTATGTCTGAATCTTCTTCTTTAAAAAAAAAAACACAAAAACCAGCCACTTTTTCTTAGGATGTCCTAAGACAAAAGTTGTTTCTGTGGATTCATGGCATAAGAATGCAAAAACAGGAGGGGAAAATATGGCACACCAGAATTCAGATAAGAGGTCTAAGCTTTAAAATCAAAGCCACTTTGACAGGTACAGAAAAAGAAAACTTTGAAACTGACAAGTTGGGTAGGA
Source organism: Hemiprocne comata (assembly GCA_020745705.1). NCBI lineage: Eukaryota > Metazoa > Chordata > Aves > Apodiformes > Apodidae > Hemiprocne > Hemiprocne comata. The sequence goes on along the minus strand of CM036587.1, from coordinate 76,619,247 downwards.
AAGGGAGGTTTAAATTTGTTACTGAAGTTTTTGTAAGTTTAAAATATTCTGATTTCATTTAAACCAAATAATACTACTCCAGGCTTTGACCCAATTACCAGGCTTGAGTTTATTTTTTTCAAGTGACTTGTTAGACACTCCTAAAATTCAGTGAAAGGATCAGAAAGCAGCATAGCTTTTTACTACAGTATCCTACCTGCTTGCTGGGAAACTTGTGGCTTTTTTTCATAGAAGTCCACTAGTTGTCTCTAGTCTGAGGTAGCCAAACTATCCTTCTTTCTCCATATTCCCATCCAACTTCTTTAAAAGCCTTTTTGCTGTTGCACTTAACAGCTTGTTCATCTAAAATACAGGAAAACCCCCAACTAAATGAATTCACCTTCACTATGAAAAGATTCTTGCCTTCATGGAGATTCATTTTTCTTCTCATTACAGAGGGCTAAACCCAAAGTGGTGATGCTCAGAAGTTTGTTCAGAAAACGTTGACTCGTCATTCACAGCTGCGTGGTTTCAGTTATCCTCCCCCCTTGATCTTTGCCTTGCCATGCTTCACTTGCACACATCAATACTGATGCCTGTTGACAGTCAAATTGCTGTTCATAGTCCTATTAATTAAAAATTTATACAGCTAATAATTTGTTAACACTAAGAATATTGCAGCTATTATTAATGACATTTAGCTTCCCATCCTTTTCTCCCCCTCAGTGCCATTTGCAATTTTATTAATAACTGTAACAGGACATCATCAAGACACTTCATCAAATGAAATTCTGTTTTTTACATAGACTGTCTTTCTTGTGGAAAAAACTTACCTAAAGACTGTAAACAAGAAATTAGTACTTTACACTCATAGCATAGTCCTTTATGTTTTATATTGGGACACCTGTGTTTGGTAGACATCATTGTGACAATTGATTTTGTATTGCGAGCTCAGGCACTGCAAGATCAAGTAAAAATTTTTAGAGGACTCAGAATACCTCAGGTGAGCCAGCTAAGGCTTATATGCCAGATGTGCTGAGCCCTAGGTATCAGTCATGGTCAATTAAAAACTGCAGTAGCTAAGCACCTCTGAAAGTCAGACCCCAGATTATTTGAGCTAGGCATCCAAAGATCCAGGAACCCAAAATCAAAGACAGTTTTCAGCAATTTGCCTGAGGTAATGGAGCAAAACCTTGGCAGAGCTAGGAGTATACCCCAGTCTCCTGCTGCTCAAATTGCTCCTGTAGCTACTGAGACATCTTCTCTCTTAACAAGACCCATGTTTAATATGTCATGCTTCTCCCACACATCCCGTGTCAGAGCACTCTGCACAGGCAGGCAGGGGGATCTCACCTCACTTGATTCCTTCACTTGACTCCTATTAGTTTTCAGCAACAGTTTGTGTTGGTATTCAGGCACAGCCAAAAGGACATGCCGCATGCTGCAGCCCAGGGTCCGTTGCTCACCATGGTTTCTACCAGTCAGCATCCTTTTCAGACAGCATCCATGGACCTCTTGACTCACCTGTCATGGAGACATAAGTTAAAAACCTCAGCTCTCCAAGACCTTACAATCCCAGCACCCACATCTGTTACCTTCACGTTTCACACTGCCAGCACACTTACTTTCCAGTCATTAGTCAATCTGTAACAAGTGTTTTGGTATCTATGAGCTGCTGAAACTTCACACCCCCCAAAAAACAGGCCTCCCCGTAATCTAATTATCCCTTTAACCAAGACCTTTCTTCCATGTAAGTGACTTACCAAAGTCTGCTCAGGACTCTTCTCAGTCCATGGACACCCAAAGAGCTTTTTTCAGGGTAAGCTAAAGTATAAATTTGCAGTACATCATCCTCCCTTCTCCAGATTCTTAAACCTATGATTAATGCATCATGTTTTACACTTTCCCTTCTTTCACAGGAGGATGAAATACCTCAGATTACTTTACAATTACCATGGGGCAAGAGTATGCATGCAAAAATGTTGCCATGGAGCTGCTGTGAATTCACAGCTTCACTTCCTCTGTAGAAACTTATTTGGGTGTCCATACCCACGGCTTATTTGCACAAGCTCTCAGAGGGATGTGAGGCCCTCACCAAGACTATCAAATCTCCCTGCTTATTTTGCTGAATAGGAGTTGCGTGTGTTGGAGTCTCTGGGCCTCTTCTTGTCTGTGAATAGCTTCCATTAACATTTATGGGGGTATGCATATTGAGGGAAAGAAGAGAATAGACTCCCACTGAGGAGACAGCAGACTCCAGCAATTCTATTCTTATCACATTGTGTGTTTTAGTCTTCAATAATCTCAGCAAAGTGTCCTCATGCAAGACTTTTGAGGATAAAAGAAAAGAAGTGTCTTTTTAAATTTTTATCTCCAAGGAAATTGTATTTTTCTGATTAAGAAAGGTAACAAATAGTTAACTTATGCTTCAGTAAATCCACAGGACTGAATTATCTCATTTAAATATCTATACAACTCTCAAAACAAATATGGAAGTTTAGACTTTTCAGATACATTCTTTCCTGGGATTAAGTAGGGAACTCTCCTTTGTCCCAGTCCAGGCTACTTCAGAGTCTGCTTATTCCCTCATACATACCTGTGTTCTCTTGTAAGCATTTTTGCCTGTCAAATGAAGGTCTCTCCCTTTGTCACAGGGTCAACAGGCTTTCACAACATGAGCAATTTCCCAAAACTTCTGCAGTGCTACCACCAACAGCACAGCTTCACCACAGGGAGGATAAGCACAGGCTAGGCGGTGACAGGATTCTCACTCTTGCCTGCTCTGAACAAGATTAAAATGCCAGCAGCTAGTCCCCGTTAGCCCCTCTGACTGTTGTTATCACCAAGAGAGGTGAATCAGTGCTGTGCAAATGCTGGGAAATCTAAAGAAAAATGTTAGTGCCAGCAGAAGCACAGAGGCTTAACTGAAGTGCTGATACAGAGCACTTTGGACAGCAAGAACTGATAGTTGCACTACAGAGAGAAAAAGCCTTCAGAGCTTGCCTTTTATTCTTCAAAAACACACACTAAAATTTTCATTTAGCTAAAATTTAAATTAAAGTTTTGATTTTTAAAAGGTTTATGGTTCTGTCTAGTCTGCAAGTAAGTAATGCTGGTGGCACTACATCAGTATCAAATGTAAAAGCTAATGGTTTCCTCTCTCTACTTCACACTCACAATGATGAAAAAAGTCTACACAAACAGTTTTTTTTTCCCCTCTAACTCCCAAGTCCCACGTTCCTTTCATATAATACCAACTATCAAATGAAAAAACATTTAATGTCTCCTCAGGTTTAGCTGACATTTGAATCCTTACAAACTTGGGAAATGTGTAAATGTGGAAGATTACTGTTTGCTTGAAATTAGTCAGAGGTTCCTCATTCCTATGAGGTTACACCAGAAAGTCTCGGCACCACAGAGCAAGTAGTGATTGCTGTAAGACAAAGGATAAGCTTGGACTTAAGACACTGTTCTTGTATATTTTTCCCCCCTAAATAAGAAACTGGAAATAAGGTCCAGGAGCTTACCAAAAACAACAAAGACACATCCTGGCAGGACAATATCAGTTTCTCATTTGTCTGCCTCCTTGAAGCTAGCCTTCAGGAGAAGGTGCAGGAGAGTGTTCCCTCCCAAAGACTGTCCCTGTGGAGCTCCTTTTGAGCAATGAAATACAACCCAAACACACACAGTGTGGTTAGACGGTTGATTTAATGATAGGACATCCAAGCACACAGAAGTGTTTGTGATAATGCAGGTGTTACTGGGTATTTTGGATGAATTTAACTACACTTGTGCTACGGGGTCATTAAATCTTATTCGTTTTTTAGAGATCCCTTCTGTCTACCAGTCACTGCTATGAAAATGAAAAGCTCTTACGGCACAGCACTACCCTGCTCAGCAGAACAGGTGATGGTGCCTAAAGCTATTACTGAGCTAAACAGAACTGAGTAAGTTCTGGAAGTAGCATTTGGCACACAGTCTCCTCATTAGCAATATTTACTCTCCTGACAGAGCTGAGTGATAAATATTTTTTCATTTTTTGGAATGTTAAGTTTATCATAAACCACAGAAATTTGGTTTTATAGGTGAAAACCCATAACTGCAACTTCTCTAAAGTGTTGACCCCTCTAGAAAAGGCCCAAATGAGGATTTGTATCCAGTTAATAGGGATACTGCCATCAGTTAAGGACATAAATATCTTGATCAAGCAACTTGCTCCAGCCTGTGATAAGCAATAATTTTGTGTCACCATAAGTGTTCTCTATTGTCCTGATGCTTTGCTTCTTTCTCTTTTTATGAGTGCTGTCAATGGCTGCTGTAGTCTTGCAAAACAAACAGATGCCCACACCCAGTGACAACACCATTCTTCAAAGTGTCTCCTGTTTCCCTTCAAGACACCAGCTTTTTTTCTGACATGCCACAATCCTGACAGCCATTTTTCTGTATGAAGTTCCCGCAAGCATTGTCAACTACTGCATCTTCCAGTTTGTGGATTATGCAGTTTAGCATGCAGAGAACAGCAAAAATGGCATGTCAGTGTAACTGAGAAGAGATTCAGGACTTTCGTTTTCAGCAACCAAGACCTTAATCAGTAAGTGGTAAATAGAAGTTGCCATGTGGAAAGAACTGTAAATAGACGCAAAACAGACTGGTAACACTGACACTGACAGATACCCTTGAGACGGATAGATGATCAGTAGACAGATAGTCTAGTTCTTTTGCTTTAAAATTATTATTGATAGTACATCTTAAATTAATCCATCATTCTGTAAATCTTAAACTTTTTTAGAACAAAAGCATTCTGATTTTTTTTAATTTATTTTTTTTTAAACTAACACATACACTAAACAGCAACTGAAAGGCAGGAAAAATGAAGTTCAGAACAAACTGGTTGTACTTAAACATTTGTAATTAACCATGATAACCAATTACAGAAATACCTAGAATAGCTCATGGTTCATTCTCTTACATCAGAGGTTTCCTAACCAATTTGAAATAACCAGACACTTTATGGAAAATAAGCAAGATCACAGCATTTGCTAATGAGTCTCAAAAATGGATTTTGCTGCATGAAAATGTTCATTGTCAGGAGAAAGCCTTCATTCCCAGAATCTTTAGGGTCATTTACATTTGCATTTGATTGGAGAAAAGTCCTCTTTGTTCTTTTCTTCCTTCTCATATTCTCTACAGCTCTGAGCTTTCTTTTTTTTTTCACTCTCTCCCATCAGTGAGTTGGTGTTACTGTATCACTGTAGTACACTAACTGGTAAAAATATATACAAGTAAGACCCTTTGTGCGGAAGCAAGTAGTACCCACTTCAATTATTACTTATCTACAGTGCACTGATTATCTTGAATATAAATTTGAAGATGTATAACCTCTGGAAATTTTTATGGCAGAGGATGCAGCAGCAAACCTCTGAAGCACACATTTAGGTAGTGTACTATGCCATGAATAATACCACTTAAACATTTGTAAAATGTAAAGCTTTTCTGAGCTCTTCTTCTTCCTCTGGGACATGAACTCTTGTTGAACAAGCTGTTCAAAGCTTACCACTCTGATAAAAACCTACCCCAACAAAAGAGTGACAGTGAATTTTTTTTTTTTCATTATTATCAAATCATGGTTTCATGTTTCCAGTTTCTTGCTCTCGCTGCAACAAAAAAGCAGGTATCTGTTTGACCTAGTTGTCCCTAACCTAACAATGTTCAGAGCAAGATGAGATCTGAAGATAATGAACTTATGTTGAAAAAGGAATTGCAATCTATGTCTCAGACCCTGCAATCAATTATTCATGTGAGTAACTTTGAACTCAGCAGGAGTACCCACAGGCATAAACTTTCTTACAGGGGGAACAGTTGGCAGGATCAAGACCCACCTCGGGAGGAAGACACACAATACAACATATGAACCCTCTGTGACTCTTTTTATTTTATTAATTTTTTCCCCCTTTTCGTCCTTGTTATTGTTCGATTTCATTTGCTAGTGTATTTCCCACTTACAGCTGGGAGTAGGAGTGAAGATGCCAAAATACAGACAAAAGCTGCTGTTATGCTCACCTGGACAAGAAAATACTAGAAATACCTCTCTCTTTCTCAAAAAAAAAAAAAAAAGGTATATAGATTTTGAGGCCAATTTTATAATCCTCAAGGGCACCATGATAGTTCAAATAAACTTTGTAAAACTCATAACAGAAAGCAGAAGAAGAAAGGCAAGGTATTGGTCTATGCAAATTGTCCTAACTTCCCTCAGCCTAACACATAGAGTATTTCTTCTTCATCAAGATGTTAACAGTCTCTACCCCAATGCTGATGCAGAGCACTCTAGAGGCAGAAAGACCCAGGTCCACACACCATGTAGCCCTCAGGCCTACCATAACAAGAGAAAGCACTTCTCTTACGGTCATCCTCCCAAAGAAAAGGGGCTCAGACATCCCTGGGCAGACTAGATGTCACCCCTAGAAAACCCCACTGCTTTGAACAAAGTGCCACCTTGTCTTGGAGCTCAACTAATTTAGAGAGTGGATGAGATGACTGGCTGTTGATAAAACAAAGCAAATGCATAAAAGCCACCTTTCTACACCCGTATCTCTTAACCCAAAACACAGAAATCTAGACTTAAAATGTAAATTACCAAGTCAGAGGAATCAATATCTCACTTTCAGGTCAAAGGTGATAAATCAGATGCAAAGGAGGGGAAAATTCCAAAGAAATGAAGACCTTGTAAGACAAGGTTACAAAACAAATATGGAAAAGATAATGTTAAGATTGTTGGTGTTCCTGAAGAGTAGAAAAGGAAAGACATCTTAAGCTTGAAGCCCTTGAAGTAGACCTTGAGATTTAACGGCACTGAGTAAGAAATAAGAAGAGCACCTGTGAGCTTCTGCAAGGTTATTGACCTGAGATAACTATTTCTAACATATTTAAATGTACAACTGGACAGGCATTATTCAGGAAAGCTGGAACATGTGGCAGGCTAGAAAGGGAAGATATATTCCTGAACAGAATTGTTCCAAGAGTGTTGAAAAGAAAATACATATTATTCACAGCATTGGCCACAGCAAAATACAAACCATGAAATACTTTGTGAAATGTTTAGCTACTCTGCACAAGCTACATGATAGACATTAACAGTCCCCAGGATCCTGCTCTGACAAAAGCCTCTGCTAAATAAATTCAGTTCCTCATGCAGTTGTTGGCTAAAAAAGCAGAAGAATACCGATGGCTATTAATGTATAAAATACAAGTATTTTGCATGGTGTGAGATTATAGCCAGAATACTGTCCTCCTGTTCAGGTGTCCACACTACGGGGGGGGATGATCATAAATTGACAAAGGTTATGAGAAGACCTGCTAGGATGATTAAATACCCTGAAACACATGCCTTATGGTGACATTTCTTAGCCTAATGACAAGGAGATGGAAGTATGATTTGATCAAAGGCAGGGTAGCACTACCTGAGGACTCTTTAATAAATGTCTCTTTATTATCTTAACTTAGCAAAAAAAAACCAAAGCGTAAGAAAAGCCAAAGTCTGAAAGTTGTAACTAGACAAAATTCAAGCCAGCCATAAGGCAGGCAGTTTTAGCTGTGAAGATGATTAACCACTTGAGTGTTAGAAGTATTACAGAGTAGAATCTCCATCACTGGAATTGTTTCAGTAAAGATGGGATGTATTCAGGTGGGGTTTTTTGGCTGGTTTTTTTTGGAGTGGGGGCAAGCTCGGGTGATAATTAGGTAAATTAGGAATGTCCTGCATGATTAATGAGGTCAGAAGAAATGTCTCACAGAACTGTTTCTTCTGGCTGTGCATTTTGTATTCTGAATGCAAGAAAAAAGCTACCCCCTGCAAAATGCCACAGTGCATAGCTGAATGCCATCTATAATATTGGTTTTGTCTTCCTTTCATCCATTCTTTTTCTTTCAGCTGTTGAGTATTTCTTTAAAGATTGCCAGTGGTTAGGCTTATATGGTGCTTACTGGGACAATCCCACAATCTCCTAATTATCGGAGCTATATAAAATATGGAGACCAGTCCTTCCCATTAGCACACAGAAGCCTTGCATGGAAAAGTATCCATATTTATACATTATTCTCATTTTAGCTCTTAAGCTAGATTGAAGTAAAAAGAAGCACTTCAAATTACTCCGCGTCTTTGGAGCTGCAGTACCAATGGGTGCTTTTGGGGTCACAAACAGTGGCTTGGTCAGGGAGAAATTAACAGCTTGAACAATTATTAGACTCTGAGCCAAATAAAGCCATAGGCAGTCCTGACAAGCTACCAGATAGACACAAGGAGACTTAAGCATCCTACCATCAGAAAGAAAACTTTTTCTCTTCAGGGGCTTATTTAAACCACTGAGAAGAGATTATCTTCTAATATATCACTAGTAACCTGAAATTGCAAATGATGCAGCAGTGAAGATAATTTTGAGATCAGTCTGCAAGAGCAGCAATTTGAACATCTCTTATTTGGGAGGTGAGTTTCCCAGGCAGGCAGGGAAGATAAGCTCATTCTTATGGTCGTGGCCATTGTGACTTTCAGCATTAATGAATGGGAGACTATTGGACTAAGTAGTTTTGCATCCTTGACAACTGCAGTATTCTAAGAGATGGCAAATGTTTATATGACAGAATTATAGCATACTCTTCAGTAACAGAAAAAAATCTTCATAAAAACTAGTAAAAAACTTGCCTCTGCACTAGAAATGTTTAAATTTATACCAAGATCATGCCAAAACACTACAAACTAAATACGCTGAATGAATTACAAAAAAGCTTAGAAAACATGGCAGAAAATGAGTAGACTAAGATTTATTTTGTCTTTACTAAAAATTACACAGAGCATAGAGAAGCAGATAGATAAACTCATAGTACATAGACTAAAATAAAAACCTATGGTCAGCTTTGGTTAATTTTTTCATGGTTTTGCATATAGAAAAGCCTGGAAATAACACTTGGGAACCTGACTTTATTTCACAGACATAGACCTAACTGTGAGAAAAACAGTAAGTCCCAAAGCAGCAATGGATTTCCAGTTGAGTTTTATTTAAACTGTAACTAAATAACCCACAGGCTCTCCGATAAGCTTAATGAGGCCAAAAGAGCAGTATCTCACCTCTGACCAAACAAGAGGTAACAATATCTGTTACCCAGGCTAAGGACAATATCCTGCTGACTCTGCATTTTGGAAGCCCATTTCATTGATAAATTATGACATGATCATTCTTGCCAGAGCCTTAGTCGTCAGTTGGAAGAAGTTATTACTCAAATTATTCACGTAAATCAGGTCAGATTCATTACATGTCAGCTTTGGAGAGACCACCCCAGGCCATTCATTGATACGAGTCCAGTTTCACAGCACTCTCAAGAGCTTTTGGGAGCCTTTTTGCTAGATTCTTTCCTGAGATTTGGCTGGGATGTTCCCATTATTTGGTGGCCACTGTTGATTAGAGTGGATTAAGCTGCTTCACACCCATTCTGCCTGCCCGCATGCTTACTTGCCTTGTTATGAAGGCAGGACTGCTTCATCCTCATTGTTGCTGAGTCAACATCGGTAACATAAAAATGAGCAGCTGTGGGGCCTGGAGACAGCAACATAGAGCTAAAGCTGGTCATATAAAAAGACAGCAGCAACAGATTACTTATTTGAACCTGGTATAGACTCAATTCTTGAGGTCAGAAAGCTCAGTGCCCAAACTGCTGAACAGTTTGGGTACTTTCCTGAATATTGGATTAAAAGAACAAGCCTGGGTGGGATTTCCAAATGCTATTCTGACTGCCAGGTGAATTTATACATCGAGGAATTACAGTTTCTGGAAATTTAAAACAAATGCCTCAGTTATCATACTGATCACAGCAACAATTTTGGCTTTTTTGGCAACTGGATGGCCTATACAGCACCAGGCTTGCTGGCACCTCACGGAAAACACCCTTCTCAAAGGGGGAAGAGGGTGTTTGCACAAGAGATTGCAGGGCTGATTGACAGGGCTTTAAACTAGGCTTGAAGGGGGAGGGGGAGGTAACTGGACATGCTAGTGAGGGCCCTGGATGTTGTTTTGTGGGGCAGTGTGGTAGCAATTTTGAGAATCAGCAGGCCTACCAGCCCTTAAAAGTGAAAAACTAAGTGCTCAAACTCCCTCTCTTAAATGCTTATACACCAATGCCATGCAGCATGGGGAATAAGCAGAAGGAATTAGAAATCTGTCTGCTGTCAAGGGGTTATGATCTGGTGGCAATTACAGAGACATGGTGGGACAGTTCACATGACTGGAATGTGGTCATGGATGGCTATGTCCCTTTTATGAAAGACAGGTCAACAAAGCGAGGCGGTGGAGTTGCTCTTTATGTGAGAGACCAACTAGAATGTATTCTGTCCAGGGGCAGATGAGGAGCGAGTTGAGAGTTTGCAGGTGCGAATTAAGGGGTGGGCTATCCTGGATGATACTGTTGTGGGTGTCTATTACAGGCCACTTGATCAAGATGAGAAAGTTGATGAGGCCTTCTATAGGCAGCTGAAAGCAGCCTCATAATTACAGCCCTGGATCTCATGAGGTAGTTAGCTATCCAGATATTTGCTGGAAGGCCTACTCAGCCAGCCATTCACAGTCCAGGAGGTTCCTTCAGTACATTGATGATAACTTCTTGATGCAAATGGTGGATGAGCCAACTAGGAGAGGAGTGCTGCTGGATCTTATACTCACTAACAAGGAGGGTCTTGTTGAAGAAAGAAGGTTAAGGGCAGCCTTGGCTGCAGCAACCATGAGATAGCGGAATTAAGGATTTTGTGCAGTTGGAAGAGAATACCAAGCAGAATCATGACCCTGGACTTCAGCAGAGCCAACTTCAGCCTTTTCAGGCAATTGCTAGGGGAAATCCCACGGGACAGGGTACTGGAAGGTAAAAGGAATCAAGATAGTTGGTTAACATTCAAGGGCCACTTCTTCCAAGCTCAAGATCAGAGCATCCCAGTGGATAGGAAATCAATAAAGGGAGCCAGGAGACCTGCATATTTAAAGAGGGAACTGCTGGGCAAGTGGAAGAAGAGAGTTTACAGATCATGGAAGAAGGGCTGGCCACTTAGGAGGAATATAGGACTGTTGTCAGAGGATGTAGGGAAGCAACTAGGAAAGATAAGGCTTCCTTGGAATTAAACCTTTCAAGAGAGGCCAAGGACAACAGAAAGGGCTTCTTCAAATACATTGCAAACAAAACTAACACTAGAGGCAATATAGGCCCACTGCTGAATGAATGAGGTGGGTGCCCTGGTGACAGAGGATACAAGGAAGGTGGAGTTACTGAATGCCTTCTTTGTCTCTGCCTTTACTGCTGGAGACGGTCCTCAGGAGCCCCAGACCCCTGAGGCCCCAGAAGAAGTAAAGAAAAAGGGGGAGTTTGCCTTGGTTGATGAGGACTGGGTTAGGGATCAATCAAGCAATCTGGACATCCATAAATCCATGGGTCCTGATGGGATGCACGCGCAGGTGCTGAGGGAGCTCGTGGAAGTCATTGCGAGGCCACTCTCCATTGTCTTTGGTGTGTTGTGGGTAACAGGAGAGGTGCCTGAGGACTGGAAGAAAGCAAATGTCACTTCAGTCTTCAAAAAGGGTAAGAAGGAGGAGCTGGGTAACTATAGACTGGTCAGCCTCACCTCCATCCCTGGAAAGGTGATGGAACAACTTATCCTTGGCTCTGTCTCTAGGCATATCAAGGATAAAAGGGTCATTAGGAGCAGTCAACATGGTTTTACCAAGGGGAAGTCATGTTTACCCAATCTGATAGCCTTTTATGAGGACACAACGAGGTGGATAGATCATGGTAGAGCAGTGGATGTGGTTTATCTTGATTTCAGTAAAGCGTTTGACACCACAGCATCCTTGCAGCTAAACTGAGGAAACGTGGTCTGGATGATCAGGCAGTGAGGTGGATTGTGAACTGGTTGAAGGAAAGAAGTCAGAGAGTTGTGGTCAATTGCATAGAGTCTATTTGGAGGCCTGTATCTAGTGGAGTCCCTCAGGGGTCAGTACGGGGACCAGTACTATTCAATATATTCACCAGCGCCCCGGATGAGGGAACAGAGTGCACTGTCAGCAAGTTTGCTGATGACACTAAACTGGGAGGAGTGGCTGACACACCAGAAGGCTGTGCTGCCACTCAGCGAGACCTAGACAGGCTAGAGAGTTGGATGGGGAGAAATGTAATTAAATACAACAACGGCAAGTGTAGAGTCTTGCATCTGGGAAAGAAAAACCCCATGTACCAGTACAGGTTGGGGACTGACCTGTTGGAGAGCAGTGTAGGGAAAGGGACCTGGGGGTTCTGGTAGGCAGAAGGATGACCATGAGCCAGCCATGTGCCCCTGTGGCCAAGAAGGCCTATGGCATCCTGGGATGTATTAGAAAGGGTGTGGTGAGTAGGTTGAGAGAGGTACTCCTCGCCCTCTACTCTGCCCTTGGGAGGCCACATCTGGAATATTGTGTCCAGTTCTAGGCCCCTCAGTTCAAGGACAGGGAACTGCTTGAAAGAGTCCAGTGCAGAGCCACAAAGATGATTAAGGGAGTGGAACATCTCCCTCATGAAGAAAGGCTGAGGGAGCTGGGTCTCTTTAGCTTTGAGAAGAGGAGACTGAGGAGCAACCTCATTCATGTTTACAAATACCTAAAGGGCAAGTGTCAGGAGGATGGAGCGAGGCTCTTTTCAGTGATGTCCAATGATAGGACAAGGGGTAACAGGAGCAAGCTGGAGCATAGGAGGTTCCACATAAACATGAGGAAAATCTTTTTCATTGTGAGGGTGACAGAACACTGGAACAGGCTGCCCAGAGAGGTTGTGGAGTCTCCTTCTCTGGAGACATTCAAAACCCACCTAGACGCGTTCCTGTGTGACCTACTCTAGGGGATTCTGCTCTGGCAGGGGGTTTGGACTAGATGATCTTTCAAGGTCCCTTCCAGCCCCTACCATTCTGTGACTCTGTAATTCTGTGAAATGAGCTCTATCTCCATAAAATTTCATAAAATCACACTTCAGTGAAACTGTTGCCCAGACACATCACATGTTCAGGCAACTCCATTACTGCGCTCCACAAATCAATGAAGCCTTTTCTACTACAGTGTATTGCTTTTGAATCTCTTTTTCAAAGTTATTTTGCAGTTTGTGTGGATATTCATCTCTCTAAGACCTTGTCCTCACCATGACTTTTGAACTCATTGGCCAAATTTATACAAGTTTGAAAAAGGGACAGAGGCTGGAAAAGTCTTAAATTCCTGTTAGATTGATTAAAAGAGATGACAGGGTGAGGAGACCCTACTACGGAAAAGATCACTGAAAGGCTGTGACCTAACCATAAGATTATTGCTAGGCCACTCTCCATCATCTTTGAGAGGTCGTGGAGAACAGGAGAGGTGCCTGAGGACTGGAGAAGGGCTAATGTCACTCCAGTCTTCAAAAAGGGCAAGAAGGAGGACCCAGGGAACTACAGGCTGGTTAGTCTCACCTCTGTCCCTGTTAAGGTGTTAGAAAAAATCATTCTGGACGTCATCACAAAACATGTGAAAGTGAAGAATGTCATTGGGAGAAGTCAGCATGGATTCACCCAAGGGAAATCATGCTTGACCAACCTGATTGCCTTCTATGACATCATTACTGGCTGGCTAGACGAGGGGAGAGTAGTGGATGTTATCTACCTTGACTTCAGCAAGGCTTTTGATACATAACATCCCATAACCTCCTCATTAGGAAACTCAGGAAGAGTGGGCTTGATGAGTTGACAGTGAGGTGGATTGAGAGCTGGCTGAGTGACAGAACTCAGAGGGTGGTGACCAACGGATCAGAGTCGAGTTGGAGGCATGTAACCAGTGGTGTCCCTCAGGAATCAATACTCGGTCCAGTCTTGTTCAATGTGTTTATCAATGACCTGGATGAGGAGACAGAGTGTATCCTCAGCAAGTTTGCTGATGATACAAAACTGGGAGGGGTGGCTGACACTCCAGAGGCCTGTGCTGCCATCCAGCATGACCTGGACAGGCTGGAGAGTTGGGCAGAGAAGAACCTCATGAGGTTCAATAAGAGCAAGTATAGGGTCCTGCACCTGGGAAGGAAGAACCCCAAGCACCAATATAGGTTAAGGGTGGACCTGCTGGCAAGTAGTTCAGAGGAGAAGGATCTTGGAGTCCTAATAGACAGTAAATTATCCATGAGCCAGCAGTGTGCCCTTGCTGCCAGGAAGGCCAATGGAATCCTGGGTTACATAAAGAAGAGCGTGGCCTGTAGGTCGAGGGAGGTCATTCTCCCACTCTACTCTGCCCTTGTGAGGCCACAGCTGAAATACTGCATCCAGTTCAGGGCTCCTCAGTTCAAGAGAAACAGGGAACTACTGGAGAGAGTCCAGAGAACGGTGACAAAGATGATAGGGGGATTGGAGCATCTCTCTTATGAGGAAAGGCTGAGAGAGCTGGGCCTCTTTAGCCTAGAGATGAGAAGGGTAAGGGGTGACCTTATCAATGTATACAAGTACCTAAAGGGTGGGTGCAAGGAAGATGGGGACAGACTCTTCTCAGTAGTTCCCAGTGTCAGAACGAGGGGCAACGGGTACAAGCTGGAACATAGATAGTTCCATTTAAACATAAGAAAAAACTTCTTTACAATGAGAGTGACAAGGCACTGGAACAGGCTGCCCAAAGAGGTTGTGGAGTCTCCATCTCTGGAGGTATTCAGAACCCGCCTGGATGCAGTCCTGTGTAAAATGCTCTAGGTTATCCTGCTTCAGTGGGAGAGTTGGACTAGTTGATCTTTAGAGGTCCCTTCCAACTCTAACAATTCTGTGATTTTGTGATTCTGTGTTTATAAAGCTTCGTGATTTTGTAGATAGCAAACACTATGGCCAGCGTTGGGCCCCCACACTACTCACTGCATAACAGGGACTTGGTCCACTGAAATCCTTCCCCTTGGCACTAGGAGAACTTCAGATATGGCTTGACATTGCAGCTTCAGACATGGCTTCAGTACAGTGTGAAGGTACTTAACCTAGGTTCCACCCAACTAGTACAAACATCAGACACAATAAACTTGGCACAATGACATGGAGGTCAGTGTAGGTTATTCATCCACACTGAATTGATTCCAACCCAAATTAGTCTTTTTGTGATAATGAATCAGATGTAGTCAGTGCTACAATAATAGTAGTCTAGAAGGCCTGAATAAAGTCTGAATATGAATCCACATACTTTCATCCTCTCTGTCTCTCATCCGTTCTCTCTAATCCCAGTCCTCCTTGCCGAGCTTGGAGATACGGAGATGCACGACTGCAACACACATACCCCTAAGTGGGCCAGCCTGCATATGATGAGCTAGGAAAACACAACCAGAGAGGGTTCAGCAAGGTATGCTTCCCATCTGGTCTGGGTTCTAGATACTCAGTCAACCCAGGTGGAAACACTCTATATTAAGCATATCTGGAAACACTCAAAATCTTCACACCTTCAGCAGCGTTGCAGAAACACCAGTGGTGCCTTCTAACCTCCAGTGACACTGCCAGACTACCCACTGCATCCTCCCACCTCCACCACCACTGCCTTTTCCCTCTCCCTTTCAACAACTTGATGTTTCTGCATGTGAAACCACTGGGAGTAGGAAGAATCAAGCACTGTATAATCAATTTTCACATTTTCTCATTTCTGATGCATAATATTTTGGTACCAAAATTTTGCTTAGGTCAAAGTACTTAAGCACATGATATAGAGAAAAAGCACACAAACAGAAAGGAAATTGCTTCATGGCTGAAAGTCCAGCAGTTTATTAATCACTACAAACTGACAGGCACGTAGAGGTAGCAGAGTTTACACAGAACTATTTATCTCAAAGCACTTGTTCTCATTATAGGAGTGTTCACAAGCTTGTGAATCATGTCTATGCAATTTCCTTCAAATTTTTTCTTTTCTCCTGTTTTTATCCACATTGCTGTAGTTTATGGAGAAGTTTGTTTTAAACACATATCCGCAAGAACTTCGAGGGTGCTTCACCTACATTTTTATTGAGGTGAGCTCTCCCCAAAATGAAAATGTCCTGTAAGCTTAAAACTTAATTTTGACTAGAGTATAAGCTAAGACAAACAGCCTTCTAAAAGATACACATTTCAACTTGTCGAATGTAGTTACCAAAAGAATTTGTGAGAAAGAAGAGAAATGAAAGTGGGCTATAGTCCTGTTGCCATCCCACTCTATCTTTAAAGAGAGTTACATGACTCCAGGCTTCTTTCAGTCCATCCGTTCAGAGATGCAGAAAACACTACTATTCCGTCTGGTCCCCAGGAAATGTCTTTTTCTTTCCACCACCTCTGAGGTCTGCATCTGTGTTTGCCCCTGCTCCTCTTCAGGAGTGTTCCTGTCCCTTCTATTTACCCCATCCTCCAGAGTCTCCTCTCCCTAAATAGCCCCAGTTCACTAAGGAAAGAAGCAATCTTCTGCTCTCGTCACCAAGAGTGTACTCTGGCCCTGTAAGCCTCATTCACACAGGACATAAAGTGAGTGCTCCACATCCCAGTTTTTGTAGTCCAGATGCTGATCCTATGAGGCAAAAAGGCTGTAAGGCACAGTTGCAGTGACTCTGTTGAGAAGAGGAATGAAAAGCATTATAAATGCTGGCTGTTTTTTTTCATACTCTTTTAATTCCATCATCCCTACTCATATGTGGCTGTCAGCTAATAGTCTCATAGTGTGGGCAACAGCCAGCTCCCACAGATGGCAAAATTTATAAACAGTTCAGTTGCAGAAGTGTTGCACACTGTCAGTGAGCTTGATAGTGCTCCCACTTTGGAACAGAACATGGACTTTTTCTGATGAAGCTACAGTGAACTGAGAAAATTCATAATACCTGTAAAGTGCTCAGATATGATGATGATATTACCCATGCAAATAATTAAATAGATTAATTTTCTTTTTCACAGTTGAGAGCCCTGTTTAGCTCACAATTCCTTTTTCTTCAGTCAATAACTTTCAAACCACCTCACTTTTAGCAGTCTCCTAGCCTTAAACTCACCGCTTAAATTTATGGTTGGACATTATAGAGATGTATTTAAAAAAAAGCTTGTATTGTTCAGCTCACTCTGCAGTATAATCCAACTGGCAGCCTAGAGCCTGATTCCACAGAAAGCCTGTGTCATCAGCAAACTTGCTGAGGGTACACTCTGTCCCATCATCCAAATCATTAATGAAGATATTAAACAGGACTGGATGCAGTATTGACCCCTGGGGCATGCCTCTACTTAACAGCCTCTAACTAGTCTTTATTCCCTTGATCATCATCCTCTGGGCTTGTCTCTTCAGCCAGTTTTCAATCCACCTCCCTGCACATCAAGCCTGTACCTCAACAGCTTCTCTGTGAGGATCTTCTGGGATACATTGTCAAAGGCTTTACTGAAGTTCAAATAGAAAATGTCCACTGCTCTCCCCTCACCCACCAGGCCAATCATTAATTCTACTCATACAGACCAATATCAGAAAAATATGTTGGTATGGTTGAACTTTGTTTCAATTCAAAGGTAGAAATGAATTTCACTTTTTTTTAAAGCAAAACAAAACGGTACACAGGTAGTCTCCCATGAGCATATAAAGGGGGCAGAGCCCTGATCTGTGAAATGGGGTTGGTAATAAGTGATGCAAGTGATAGTCTTTCAAATGACAACAAAAACTGTAAGTAACGAAAGCATGGGGGCTATATTTACAAAGCAAGCCTGGGTTTGGGTTGTTTGGTCTTTTTTCAGATTTGAGGGCATCTTTACAATATCAGTCGGAATTAATGGATATAAAGCAGTGAGATGGATTTGCTCCTCATCAGTGAGTCTGTTCCAGAGAAAGCACATATTTCTGAAAACAGATTATGGTAAAGTAATACAGCAAGACAGAAAGAAAAATATTTTGTTTTCCAGTACTCAGTAGTCATGACAATTTTTTTTGGTGTGATTAGAAAGCCAATAAAGCAAGAGTGTCTTGCAGCCCAAGAAGACCTTCTAATTGGCCACAATGATACATCATGGGTACAGATGTCTAGCAATGTCTCTACCACCTACACAATTAGCAGGGGACAAAGCACCGAGGAGGAAAGAAAAAGGATGTTTGTCTGCTTCTCAATTTTCTAGTAATCCAAACATCCTATTAGGAAACATCACATCTGTGCAGTTTTTGCCTGCTCCACACCATGTCTTTGATCCTACATCTTGGATAACTCAGTGCTTGATGGTAAAGTCTAGAAAGTCCATGAATTTCTCCTGATTAAAAGACAATGAGGATCTGACTTCAAAGCTCCATGCAAACAAAATAAGCAGAGTCACTATGAGAGGCGATTGCCACCATACTGGGCTTATGATTCCAGCAGCTATTTTCAGTATTAAGGAAGAGGAAAGAAGATGACGGAGGCCTTTTTGTGCATAACAGACAGCAACTTCTAGCCTTTTGTTAACATTCAGAAGAGTTTCTTTTTGGCCTCAGAGACAAAAACAAACAAGAAGAGTATTATTTCTGTTGCAGCTACATCAGCTGCTGCTGCTGACAACGATACAGGAAGAGAAGGGTGACCTTACCTCCTCTGCCTTCTGCTCATCAGCAGTATAAAGGCCCAGAAATACAGGAAAATATAACATAAGAAATCATACCACTATAATCAGATGAAAAAAAGAGTATATTTTAGTATATGTCCCATTAGGCAAACTTTTATTAAATACTATTCATATGCGTTGTATCTGAATTGTAGTATGCTAAAATATATCAGAAAATATGAGTATATTCATTATTCCAATTAGTTTCTGTGCTTCCCCTAGAAGATACTAATTTGAGATCTAATAACAAAAATGGGATAAACAATTCTTTTGTCGAAAGGATGATGAAGCAAACTGGTACAAAGTTGATTAAAATTAGCAGAAATCACTGCCTTCTAGTCTAACGTTTTGGCTAATTCTGTTGGACACTGAACACCCAGCTTACAGTCTTTTTTAGCCCCAAGCAGGAGACATGAGAGAGAAAATCCCCAGCAGGGGGTAATGTAATGTGACCTCATTGGGACTTCCCTACAGAGATAATAACACAAGTTTTTGATCATGACATGAAACTCTGCAAATATACAAGTTAGCTAGGATCTGCTAAAAAATGTACATGTATGAGAGGCTTTTTTTTGCTACAGAAGGGCCCACATTATATGGAGTTCCTATTGCATTACTAATGGGAGAATCGTATAATATTTACTTGATCTCTATAAGATAAAACTAGGCACAGAATATGGAAAAAAACCACAAACCAAACAAAGAAAACCCAACTAACCAAATAACAACAAAAAAACCCCACGACCCACAAACAAACCAAACCAAACCAAAACAAACCTCCACCTTGAATTGTGGGGTTGCTTTTACAGGAAGAAGCAACAGTTTAATACCCAAATGCCCCTGAAAAGTGAGAGAAGTTTGACACCCAAGGCTGACTAGGCTAAATGTTTATGTGCAGTTACATGCTCTTTTAATTGCAGAGAAACAGGGAGAGTCATAGATGAGCCTGAATCACAAATTAAATACCACAAGACTAATTTGCTCCATCTAGAGCTTTTGTTTCACTGTAAACAAACATCTTTTAGCCTGCTCTGTCTGTTTTAAGACGAAGACTGTACGGTGAGAAGTGCCAGTTTAATAGCACACTGTTCCTAAGATACTCCTACCTCTGGGAGCAACAGTGCAAAATATACACCATATCCTTCAACTCTGACACAGAGGGATTGCCAGAGAGCTCAAAAGAGAGCAGTTGGGTCAGTGTAGTTACCTGCTCTGTCTCTCACCTCATGCTGCAGTCTTACCCTCCTCAGTCTGCCAAGGCAACTCCTTATCTGACTGCTCTGTAAACCAGATCACTCAAATGCTTGGGGTTAAAAGTAACCCTGAAAAGTAACAGTAAAATAACGTCAGTGACCTAGCTCACTGGTTCAGCTCTCATCAAGCTGTGTCAGCACAGCTGGGGGAGCTGGGACAGTGAACTGCAATGCAGTCTTCAGCACTTCCCCAGCATCCTTCTCAAACGCAACATGAAAATACACCCTCCTCAGTCTCTGCAGCCCTAGAAGCTGTATGCCTTTTACCAAGAATCTCACAAATCATAAGGCTGTGTTTTGGCATTATAGTACATTTGGCTTCAGGGTTCATCACAGCTCTTGGATGTAGAGAGTCCATCGGGTATTAACTCATGCTGCAAGTGGTGACAGGTGAATTTTTGCCAGTTGCCAGTGTCAGCAGTTGTCTGTCCCCTTATGGCCAATATGCAGCCGCTATCCCAACACCCCATCATCCATTATTATGGATCTGTGCCCCAGTTCAACAACGACAAAAAATGCGACTGAAAGCCTGTTCCTGATGCAGGCCAGCTGCCTGTTGTGCTGCACAGATCTGTGGCTCTGGAGCGCAGGAGGACAGGCAGAGCAATGCTTGTGTGAAGGCAGCCTCGCTCGCTCCCTCTGCCTGGCTCCTGGCTTGCCCCCAGCCCCAGCCGCCAGCAGCGGCTCCATTGGCAGGACAGGCCCATGCCAGGAAGCCCCCCAGCATTCTCTGGACATCACCTCTGCTTGACCACGGGAGCACTCAGTACTCCTCTGGTAATAGATATGCTGTCATGAGAGTTTGAGAAATGATTTTTCGTCTGGCTCCAAAGGCGCTTTTCTTTAGAAATCTGCCCGCTGAGTAAGAGAGCAAAAGCAGTGACGGATTGCTTTCTAACAGGCAGCTGATGCAACCAGCAAAGGCCAACTGGAAAGGCCTTCTTAAGGAGTAGAGCTGATGAGCTCTGCCACTCCAAAAGCCATACTGGGAGAAGAGCTTTTCCATAAAAGGTAACACCACAGCTAGGAGATTTTGCAGGGACATGTTGTAACATGCCTGGAGCAGCTTCTGGCACAATTAGTTCCCGTTTCAAACCAATTCTCGTTGCTACCAGCATGGTCCAAATTCAGATGACTGGTTCAAAAGTATAGCTCTTAGGTCATTTCGTAACACAGCCTGCACTTTGGGGAGATTACTTTGCACTTTCAGAAGCAATCACTGAATACAGCAGCAGCATTCATCTCCTTAACTGATGTGGAGCCTTTGTACGTGTCACTTTTCATTTCAAGATTTCAAATCCTGAATAGAGCTCACCTGTCTTTTCACTATAATATTCCCAGTCCTTTCTTCTCCTGTTGACTATGACTCTACTCCTTGCAGATTTCATGGAGGAGAAATGCCTAGCCAGTTTTTCTCTTGCACAAGTCCCCAAGAAAAGAAACTAAGTATCTTGTAAATCCCAAACCATGCCAGCATAAGCTAGTGACTGCAAAGGGAGAAAAACCCCATAATATTCTGGAGATAAAATGCAAAGGTAAGAAAGGATTCTCTGTGTGTTGTCACGTTCTTATGCACATAAGAGATTCATTGCAGCCTTTAATTGCTGTTGGGGGTGGAGAAAATAGAAGGGTTGAAGAGTGCCAGGGAAAAAATAATGGAAACCTAACCAGTAACAGGAGCTGATTATTGTTGGCAGACTGTATAGGTTTCAAATTCATACTGTGACTTAGGAAATAAGTCCTTGCTGGGATGTGTTTTTCTGGAATATCCCCAAGGAATATCTATCAGTGGTTCATCTAAGCAGCCACTGGATATCATTAGGACTCTACCAAAAATGAAGATAAAATAACAATCTGGAAGAAATAAAAGAAACAAGTGCCCCAGATTTTCTCTCTAGATGTAAAAGAGATCACAAGGGTGGGTAAAGAAAGGAGGGGGTAAGGAAGAGAGGGCTGAACTTTTCATCTGCATGTCCCTAGTTTGCCTTTAAGCTGTGCACATCTAGTTTACTCTTGTCAGAAGCTACCACCACTGTACTTTGTAGCTCTTAAAGAAAGAGATAATTGCCTTTTTTTCCAGTCACATGCCAACTAATACAAAACTTTATCATTTTTTTCCCCAGCCCTACACAGTAGGACCTCCATCACTCAAAATAGCATAAGCTTTGCTAGAGATGTTAATGCACTATCCAAAGCAAATACAATGCACAGGCTCTGACAAGTTCATATTTTGAAGTCTCTTTTGAACTCAGAATTTCTCTCTTTTTTGTTGGATGAACAGTGGCCAATTATAAATTATGGCTCTTTCCTAACACCCCACCCCAACAGCTCCTGTGGGTTATGTCGCTGTCGGGTGTGTGTTATATTAGGCTGTTTTTATGTCTCCAAATAGCTGTTGAGTATTTTCCCTACTGTGGTGTTTAGCTAATACATAACTAATCATATGGGAGAAAACAGAAGAGAGAATTAATTCTAGCATGAAAAAGCCTTACAAACTTTTTTTTTTTTTTTTTAATCAAAGACATGCCAAGAAACCTATTTTTATCCATAGCATCAGATACTCAGCTGGACCTCTAACAACAGTTCACTAATTTAGATCAGATGCGCCATAGGGTCTATTTGATTTGCAAGTTTAAGTAGAGGACTGTTACTGAAATCACTGTTCTTATATATAAATATATAGCTGATCCAAAGAGAATGTAAATACCTACCACAAACCAGATCCAGCCTAGATTATCTGAACCTTGTAGGAATTAATTACAAGAATTACACTTTGGAGCTTTCGAAGTAAGCGATAATTGCCTATTTTTCTGTCATGGGCTTACTAATACAGAACTTTAGTTTTTCTCAGTCCTCCACAGTGGGACCTCCATAAGTCAAAGTAATGTAAACTGTGTGAGAGATGCTAATGTTAAGCACTACAAAAATATTCAAATGGGCTACACAGTATTTCAAGTGTGAAAAAAAAGCCTGTGGGTTCAGGAAACATTTCTTCACTTGATTCAAGGAGAACATGTAAACAGGATTTTTAACTCTTCATACTTCACAGGTGGTTTACAGTAGTGCTAATCCCCATAGCACCTCAAGCCCTGATTGAACAAAGACATAAGACTGTCATTCCAGCCTTGAGGGGACTACTCAGGTGCCCAAAGTTCGGTCTGTTTCTAATTAACTTTCAGAGCTACAACCTAGGTCAATAAACTAACATTTGCAACAGGAATCCCAGAGCAGCTACTGTCTTCCCCTGTTTTATCATGGGTGCTTGCTAGTCTACTTACTTTCACTTAACTACAAGACAATCTTTTCTTGCAAAAGCCCACTTGCATCGCTCTAATTCCTGCTAAAATGTTTCCCACCTTGCCCACTGAATAAGAGATAAGAGGATCAAGTAGAGGATGTTTAGCTCCCTCTTTTTCAGTACAGTACTTATTAACAGGAACTAGGTATATCCCACAGCGTTGCACTTCCTAAAATAGCTACAGGAAGAGGAGACAGTGAAATGCAGAAGCCAGTGTATTAATTCTCCTGTGAATTACCACCACAGTTTGCTACTAATTGAGAAAGTAAATAAAAAAGGTCCTGACAATATGCTCTTTTCTAGCGAGGGCTATTCTCATTAAATGCAAAATAAAAGGTCGCTGCTTCTCTTTCTGACTGGAAATCCTTTACAGCAGAGAGAATATTTCTCTTCAGTTAAGGATAAAACCCCCAAATTTATATTAATACAAGGCTGAGTAGCCAGCTGCATGATGAGTTTTCTTTATTTCCTTTGCACTTAATGGAAACCAGCAGTGGGCTGCCACATCCTTAGGGACTGTACTCTTAATGTCACTCATGGGTGTAGTTGTGCAACTCCATATGAAGGGAGTAATAAAAAATTCTGTCAAGAGTTTCAAACCTGGTTTCTACAAGTTCCCTGAAAGGGCCAAGGTTTGGGGAATGCAGGATGACTGGGTAACCATGTAAGTAACCCTGAAAGATGAGGATGAGGAGTTACAAGCAACCAGCATGGAAAGAGATGAGCTGGAAATTTCAAAAATTCTGTAGCTTCCTAGGAAAAGTATTTGTATTTACAAAGACTGCATAGGTATTCCTATCTTTTCAGCTGCAATCATGCCTTCATCTGAAATTTAGACATCCACTTAAATTCACAATGCCCCCGTCCTCCTAAAATGCAGATTTAGATTAGTGCCACTCTCCTACAGTAGCACACCTTTTACATCCACAACCAGTAGGTACAAGAAAGTTATTAAAATGTTCTGGCCACTGGACTCCACTCTTCAGTTGAAGTGGGTTTTTTGTAAAGAAACAGATGAGAGGAATTAAAAAAGAGAAAGGAAGGGAAGGGAAGGGAAGGGAAGGGAAGAGAAGGGAAGGGAAGGGAAGGGAAGGGAAGGGAAGGGAAGGGAAGGGAAGGGAAGGGAAGGGAAGGGAAGGGAAGGGAAGGGAAGGGAAGGGAAGGGAAGGGAAGGGAAGGGAAGGGAAGGGAAGGGAAGGGAAGGGAAGGGAAGGGAAGGGAAGGGAAGGGAAGGGAAGGGAAGGGAAGGGAAGGGAAGGGAAGGGAAGGGGAAAAGGGGAAGGAAAAGATAATACATATTGTGAGCAATAATAAAATAGCCCATGCAAAACTTCATCAAGAACTTTGCTAGGCCCCTGCCTTTGGCTAAAGATCAAAATAATGAAGTTGTATTGCTCAGATAAAGTGAGTGGCATAGAAAGAATCCACAGAGCCGCAGTGTAAAGGGTGTTTGTTTTCTCTGGGATGACAATACCAGTTGCCAAGTAGAAAAGCAGTAGCTGATTTGCTGATTAGCTCTAGTAAATGCTAATGCAAAACTCTAGCTCACTTTGCAAATTCTGTATATAACTAGAGCAGTATCTTTCACAAATGTCTTGGGGACTTTTAATCATTTTTATTACTATGCTGCTATACAATTTCTCCTGAAAAGGGAATGTATCTTTTAATGTGTAATGTGCCACTACATTCTTCCAATGACATAGCCAGTTAAGAACTTTCCCCAAACCATTGCTCTCGCACAAATACACAGAGATGAGGTTGTTTACCATTCCCTCAGATTTACCACTACAACAACTGACTCAAATGATCTAAGTTACAATACTCACTTCAGCAACAGTCAGTTTAACCATGTCAATTTCTGTGACCAGGTTACAGCACATCCCAATAGCTTTGATAACAAAACTCTAGAGAGAGGTGAGCTGAGGCAGAGGCAGGAGTGACTAGCCCACAGTTAAAGGAGGAGAAAAGAACTTAAACGGCTATGTTACAAAAAATGCATCATGGATTTGCAACCTTTGCATAAGGTGTGTATTGCAGAATTTAGGCCTGGCATAACCCCATAGATCATTGCGGCCATGCAAGGAATATACTTGGAAGTATATGAATCAAAAGGTGGAGGAGATGGGGGAAAGGCAAGCACGACTTTTTAGAAAAATACTCAAAAATTATGGACTATTTCTTGTATAGATGACCAAACTTAATACAAAAACAGGTATATGCATCAAAAGTGTTATCAGGAAAGATGAAGATTTGGACTAAGACGTAATTCTGAGAAGGAGGAGCGAATCAGCTGGGGAAGGAGTGGCCTGTGGTTCTCATCAATACTTATCTGAGAAATGAGAAATATATCCCTGGATTGAAACCTTTGTTAGGAATCAGAAATGGCAGGCACTGTGAATAAGAGGATACGACACTGGTGTGAGCAAAAGTGGAGTAGGAATCAGGTCTGGATTTTATCCCCAGATCTAAACCAACCTGCAGCATGAAGCTTAGCTCACTTAATCTCTTCATTTGCTTTTTCAGAATTTGGCTGTCCAGCATTTGCCTTTCAGCTCTGGGCCTCTGGGCCAGGAAGTCTGCAAGTGGATGTATGTATGTGTGTACTACTGAAAAGTACACTACCATTTTGATGTGTTCGTTATTTGCATGACTTTTTTAGTGCTTTTTCTCCCATTGTGTTACATCCTGTGCAAGCAGAGGCAGAAAAGACAGTCAGTTCTCCAGAGGTTATTAAAATACAAAGTATGTTCATTTTAGACTCACAAGCAAGTTATTATTGCACAGCAAGTAGCCTACATCAGCTGAAGCACAGTAACTGTTCATATAGGCACTCTTAGCCAGGAACAAATAGAAGATAATTATTTTTAGCCCAGTCCACAGTGGAAAGGGATTGACAAAGTCAAATTACATGGTGTTCTCTACCATCTGAGAAGATGCACAGACAGTTACTGTGGCTCAGGCAGTGAGGAGTAGCTAGTTAAACCATAGCAACCTACCTGGAAAGTTTGAGACCTAAGACAAGAGAGTACTGATGGGTAGAAACAGACAGAGAACTGGTAAGAATGTTAGCGTGACACAAATAATAGGTTTCATGGCCAAAGTGGGGCGTTTTTCTAGCAAATGCAAACCTGTAGAAGAGTTCTGTGGGTTCTGCAAGAAGTTAAAGGGAGGTTTTTTCAGAAAATGAAGCATTTCTTGAAAAAATACATACGCACATTTTGTAAAATATTCCCAAAGCACCCAAAACTTTGACAGAGCTGCCAAAATGACATTGCCTTCTAATTCTACAACAGTAACATTGCATGTGGAAAGGAGTAACATCTACAGACCCTGACTAGTGCCCATGATTAACAACTGCTACAGAAACAGCATCAGAGGATCACTGATAGTATTTCTGATCATTTACGGGAAAGCTGTCAAGATTCTGACTGTAGCCAAATGACTTAGAGTAAAATTTGGTCATGAACTTATTTTATTGTATAATGATTATTCAGCTAGAGGGTAAGAACCTGATTTTCCATGTGCTGCTATCTCATACATGCAGGTGTGTGTTGGCTCCTCACTTATCCTAATGATGCAAGATGTTGGTTTTAAAGACCATACAGACTGTGATGTATTTGATCTTTATAGTGTTTTGAATGGAAGATCTTTCTGTCCTTTCAGGTCTCTTCATGGCAAGTAGAAGTGCTAAGGGCTTGTGGGAGTGCTGATTAGAGCAATTAAACTTCATGTATCTGTTGAGACAATGAAACTCCTGAGAAATTAGCTGCTTTTTTGTTATGCTTATTTATTTTGTTGCGCATGTCTTATTTGTTATGCTGACATTTTTATGTTTCTGTCAGGAATGATCAATCAGACATATTGGCAGGGCAGAAATGAAGGACTCCCTTACTGACATTCTTGGCACCAGACTTTTCTTGTAGTTTGCAATGAGAGAGTTTGCAATGACCTCCGAAATGCAAAGGTTCCGCTCAGCTGAACATACCTAAACTAGATGTATGTGAAACTTACCTGCCACCCTTTAGCATGTTACTTTCACAACACAATTCTGTAATT
This sequence comes from Hemiprocne comata, assembly GCA_020745705.1. Taxonomy (NCBI): domain Eukaryota; kingdom Metazoa; phylum Chordata; class Aves; order Apodiformes; family Apodidae; genus Hemiprocne; species Hemiprocne comata. The sequence continues at coordinate 76,592,075 of CM036587.1, read as the reverse complement.
ACTGACACCAGAAGCAACATACAACAGCTGTTATTGTGATATTTTAATACCATTAGAGAGATAAGAAATTCAAAGGTGTATGACAGCTTTGAAGATATCTGTTTCAGTATGATTTTAACTCAAAATGAGATTGTTTTTGACATCTCTAGGCAAAAAAAAAGACATGGACAAAAGACAAGAGGAAAAATTGAAGGAGGGCCATGACGGTCAGGATTACTCAATTCAGAAGCAATAGCTATTTCTTAAAGAGAAATGATGTTTGGAACAGTTCAGGTGGACACAGAGCAGAGGAAAAAAAAACATGGTTGTTGACTGGAAAATTGAATTTCCAGAACCCTTTTTAAAATAAATTCTCATCTCCAACCAGGACAGGAAGACGGAAGTTCCAGTTTGTTAGGAGATGCTATGCTATTAATGAATAAATACAACTATTTCAAGGATAAACAAAAAATGTTATTACTATTTTCTAATTACCTTTGTTTCCTGACTTTCACCACTGAAATGGGAAAAGACAGACACTCAAGAAGGCACGAAACTGTGAGAATTTGCAGAACCAGGTTCCCTACTTGAGAGGCAGCTGGGAGGTTCAGATAGCAAGCTAAGAAGAACCAGGCAGGTTTCATAACGTTTCCACAAAATCAGCAAGTTCTGATGCAAATTTTGCTTCTTTGTTCTTTTGTACCTTGCAATGGGAATCTCTTTCACCTTAAAGAGATAGCTATGGAATAGGCATAAATGGAAGAACCATACCAACAGAGAATAAAACTCTTCAGAGAAGAGGAACAAATATGCAATGCAGGGTTGCATGCAATTCCCTGAGAGCCGTCACTCCTCCACGGGTATGAACAGGGGAAGATGGCAGATTTGTTGAAGCTAACCTGTTTCTTTTGCATTTACAACAGATTAGGACTAGGAAAACACAAGGGGTCAGTTTCAGTGCTAAGAGAAGCATGTCTCACTTGAAGAATGGTAAAATGTGACATGTTGTCTCAGCTGCTTCCAATTGCCTAGCTAATTCTTGCTCACTGCATATGCATCTACAGGGCTGGGTTTAGACATTTGGAAGATATGGTGTTCAAGCTTGGGAAAGCAACAATTAAAACAAAATTAATTCAATGAGCAAGAATAAATGAAAAATATGGTTAAAACTACCCAGGAGCTCATTATTTTCTTGATACATAATACAAAACTGACACTGAAATTAAAAGGCTATAAATACAAAGCAAACAAAGACACGTGTTTGTTGCATGTGGTTCACCTGTGGAATTCATTATCACAGAAGGTCAGAGGTGTTAAACTGTGTTTTTTTAAAGATCTGGATAGTGACCATGCATGGCATCCATAATGATGTGACACCAAGTTAATTATTGATTCTACCTCAAAAATTTTGGCACCATCTGATAGCCTATCAAGTTCAATGTAAATTTTTGCCTTCTGCTGCTGTAATGCAAAACTAGTCATACTCTTTTTTGGAATGTTTTCTGTCTCCTTGTGCCTACCACCCCTACCTACCTCCCCAAAAAAAAAAAAAAAAAAAAAAAAAAGAGAGAGAGAAAAAAGAAAGAAAAAAAAGAGCAAAGAGAAGCTCTTTTAGACTGAGGGTCTGAGGTTCCCCTTTATAAATTCAGAATAAGGTCCCTTCACATTTTTGGAAAATAAGCAGGGCTGGGAAAACTCTGAAGTACCTGATTCATGTGAGGAGTACAAATGGAGACCTTTAGATTGTTTCATAGATACTGCAGTTATAGTGAACTCTAGGTGGCTTTTCATCAGCTTCAGGATTTTTCTTCTTAGTCCATAAATCCCACATAGACATCTTCCATTGTTTGGAAACAGGATTTCTCCTGACTAGCTTAGAGAAAACCATCACGTATTCCTAGCTCATGCTGTATTTCATTTTTGCACTGGTGGCTGAGTTTCACAGACATTTCAGTCACAGTCTGCAGGGTCTGGGCATTCCACAGAGAACACGAAGGCAGAAGTTGCCACTTTGGATCTTCATTCTGGCTAATTCAGTGCTATGTCTGTCCATGGGCAGGAATACTTGCTTCAGAGAAGAGCCACAGACAAGATAGAGGTGAGACAGTAAGTTCTACATTGAGTGCTCATCCTGATTTCCACATACTAGGTTGGTTGAAGAGCTGGGTAAAAAAAAAAAAAAAAAAAAGTTTTGTCTCCTTTCTGGTATTTGCTAGATTCATAAACATTCAGTCCTTCTTTGAATCTTCTTAAATTCTCCACCTCATGACAGGGAAGTTGTTTTCAACCAGTGCTGATCTTGATTAATTTTCACAAGCCTGGCTGAGCCTTTCACTCAGCTAATGTGGCAGATACAGGACACTTAATGGGCTAATGACCTGATCTAGTCTGGGAATTCTAGTATCATTATAGTTGTCAAGAGAAGAGAGCTGAGGAGGAAGAGCATCATCATGACATTGTCCCTCAAAAATGAAAAAAAAGTTTTCTTCACACAGCTATGGACTTAAAATTGTCAACCACAAATTAATATAATCAATGAGAAGATAAAAACCTCATGTACATGCTTTGGAGAACACACCAGTTCCTGTACTAACTCTTCCTTTTCAACAAAAATACAGAAGTCCGTCTTGACATAAATAACCCTCTTCTGTCTGAGGATATAATGCCAAAAATTAAAGCTAACCAGAATGAGATGCATCCATGAATGAATAATGCCCAAGGAGACCTCAGGGTCAGAGTGGGCAGTGAATTAGACATTGACAATGCAATATGGCATGGCAAAAGAAAGCCTGCAAATGTAGTCTGTCAAGAAAGAGAGATAGACAGTGTCCAGAAGGCTCTCATGGGAATACTCTGCAAATACTTACTGAGCTCCTGACCTGTCATTGCCAAAAAAAAAAAAAATAAAAAAAAAATAAAAATGAGGGAACTAGAGGAAGTTCAAAGAAGAGCACCCAGAAGGATCAACAGACTGGAAAAACTTAGCTGTGCAGAAAGAAAAAAATTGCTAGATAATGACAGTGGTAACTAAGTGGCTTTTCTAGGTGATTTCCTTAAGTGGAGTTCACAAAAATGTAGAAGGCAGAATCCAGCCTCTTTACATTGCTTTGGCTTTTGTAGGTATACAGAGTTCTTAAAAGCCCAATTTTGTGCTGAAGAAGAACTCTGCCAACACTGTGACTGTAGGCTTCCTTAAGGAGCTGGGTACCAGTCTCAAGGATACAGCTTTGCTATGGAGATGGTGCTGCAGCACTGTAGAAATTAGAGCATAAGCAGCAAGATCATTACCAGAACTTCTGCTGCTCCTAGTATTTAAATTATACTAAAAGCCTTGAAGTGGTCCAGAAACAGGAGGACAAAAAGGTGGCTTAGAGCCAGCACAGACCCATCCTTAATACATACAACAAGCAGAAATTGTGAGAGGTGAGCAAGAGGGTGGGAAGACAAAGGAAAAAGAAAACAACCAACAAAGTCTGTTAAAGATTGACTATCAGGGGAAAAAAAAATACACCATAAAGGTCAAACCTAAGACTGCAGAGATGTGAGAGGCAAATGGCAGAAAGCAGAAAGCTTCACTTCTTGCAACATTTGCCATGAAACTTAAGGGGACACCATGCAGCTGAATTGGAGTGGACTCTGATCAAGTAAATAGTATCAAGTAACTAATAAACTGGCAGGCAATTTCCATCTTTTCGTTCCATACTTAAAACACCTGAAGTCTTCTTTAAGCTAGACTTGGGACGGGGGGGGAGGGAGGCTGCACAACATGTATGTGTGTAGAGGGGCTCCACGAGTCCCACGAAAAAAGCCGAGATTTCAGAGTTCTTTCTGCATTAAAATTAGTAATAACCTCGTGAGTGGGGAGCACTCTGGGAAGGGGGGCCCGGAGCAAAGGGAGGCACCTGGAAAATCCTCCTCCGCTGCTACACATTCACATAGAAACCGGCACATGTGATCACCCCCACAAAGTATCATCTCCATTAATAATTCACTGAAATTCGCGATTCATCAAGTCCAGGAAGTTCCCGGGAAGTGTGGGAAATGACCAGTCGGGCATCTCTCGTGTCAAGAGAAGGTCTTAAAAACGGCTCCGAGGATGAGAAACCGCAGAGCGCAAACACACAGGTCACAACAGAGGAACATGCCTCTCCTTCCTCTTCCCCCCAACCCCCCTCCCAGATTTTATTCTGTTTTTACTATCACCACCAAACGATTAGGAAGAATCTGGCTGCTCTCCACCTCAAGCACAGAGCGGCTCTCGGGGGGAAGGGGGGCTCTGTAGCACAACCCTCCTCCTCTGCCCTCCCCCCCGCATTCACTTGCAAATCCCTGCCAGCCCGGAGGAGCTCTCTCCGCGCCCGCTCCGCGCCTCCCCGTCCCCAGTGCGGCAGCTCCAGCGGCTCCGGCATCCGCAGCGCCAGTGCCGCGAGTGCGTGTGGGTGCGAGTGTGCGAGTGAGTGCGAGTGTGTGCGCCTGCCAGGGAGGCAGGCAGGCAGAGAGGGAGGGAGGAGTTTGGCATGCCTTCTCCCCCCCCCTTTCCCTCTCCCCCCCCCCTCCTTTTTTTTTTTTTTTTTTCTTTCCCTTTTTTTTTTTTTTTATTAATCAGGAGCACTGAATGGAAACCAATCAGATAGAGAGCCCCCTCAGCTTGGGCTGCCTGCATGCTGGAGTTAAAAAGTGCTGGTGGCCGAGCGGGAGCCCCAGTGAGAGGCGGGGAGACTGAGCTGCGGGGAGAAGGGGTAGGGGAGCCGCGCTGCCGCCGCGCCGCCGACCCGGGCGAGGCCGGGCCCCGTCGTCCCTGCGTGCCGGTAAGGAGATGCGGCTTTGCCCCTCTTCAGGAGCAAGTTCCAGCTGTCATCAGCCAGCTGCCGCCTTCCCCTTTTCTTTTCTTATTCCCCCCCCCCCCCCCCTTTGCCGTGCTTATCGGGAATGCTAATTAAGGGAGGGAGGGGGTTGGGGGGGTGGGGGGGCAAGCACTTATTTTGCAAAGTTGGCAGCTGCCTTGAGGAGGGCTCTGCACCCCACCGCTGAGCCGGGCTGTCCTCCCCCGGGGCTTCGCGGCGTGCCCGGCGGCTCGGGGGCGTGCGGGGACCACGTTTGCTTGTTTTAAAGTCAGGCGAAGGGGATGCGGCGTTTTCTTGGGATTTGTTATCGCCAGCGAGTCACTTCGGTCGAGAGGAGATGGTGAGAGCGGAAGGAAAGTCGTGTGTGTTTGGAAGGGAAAAATAATAATAATACTACTAATAACAACAACAACTAAAGGAGGGGAGTGATGAATAACTAGAAAATAATAATTTAAAAAAAACAGTCTCGGTTTCTTGATACTGCCTAGTTGCTGTGAAACGCATACAGGACAAAACCGTTTGGATCATGAGCAAAATCCGAGGCAAAGTGCAGAGCTGAATACAGAGCACAGTTGAAATGAGGCGCTCCCTCAGCGAAAAGAAGGGGGCAGAGGGGGCAGATCTGGGGACGTTACAAGAATTGACAAATGTGAAAGCTTTTATTTGATAGAAGAGCGGGTTGGGGAGTGATGGAGGTGGTGGAAGAAAGGGGGTAGGCGTACAGGCATTTTACAAGAGAGAAGTTGGATAATTACAGCAAGAAAGCGCTGAATTTTTGTATGTTGTAAATGTTTCTAAGGAGCTGGTAACATACTTTGTATGTCAGAAAGATTTAACTATTTATATATTCACATGTATAAAACACCTAGCCGCACACACAGGGGAACCAATAAACAGTATGTATTGCTATATATATGTATTCTTATGCAAAAGGTTGGATCAAGAGATAAGCAATAGCAGTAGAGGTCAGTGGCTGTGGAAAGAACTCTTGTCACTGCTGCAATAAAATCCATATTTTATGGAGAGTTAAATGCAGTACTTTGTAAGTGCAAGTGGATGGTCACCTAAGTCACTCCCGATGACATTCAAGGATCAAGAAGTTTAATGACCAAAATTACTCCCAGCACGATGGCACAGCTGCTGCTTTTATACAAATTGAGAAGATAGGGCACCTCTTTCCCTGTACTTGTGTATGGCGTGGGATTTTAAAGTTCTATTAGTACTGCCTGGGAGACTGTGTAGAAAAAATTTCTTACAGAGTATAAGGTCAGTCCTTCCTCCAGATTTACTGTTCTTCTAGCACAGCTGGAATAGAGAGCAGTTTTTCTTACCTGTTCTGGGATCCGTGGGGATGTTACACACATCCTACATGTGTGCTTCATGAGTGATGTACATGAAAATGTGTGCAAGGAGAACACTAAATCAAGAGGAAGGTTATTTCCATTCCCTTTTGTCATAGAATCGTGTGCAATAGCACCCTGGAAATAACGTAATTCCAAAGGAACAAAATTGCTTGAATATGCAGACCTCTTTGGTTTTAATCAAAACGGACATAACTCTCTCAGTCAAGATAAAGGCTTGTCTCATGTATTTGCTAGGCTGAAATCTCTATTATGCAGTCAGTTCTGTGCAAAAGTGCTTGCATATTACTTAAAGCATTCCATAAAATTGATTAACATCTGTTCCTGAGCAATATAATGCTATGGGTAATGGTGCATCCCTATTCATTTTTTTTTTTTTCTAATTCCTGTTTAAGGGCAGTAAGTTTGCAAGTCACAGGAGAGTCGGATAGGGCTTGTAGGCTTGTGATCAAGATCAAGTAGATTCCTTTATCATGGATATAGAGAGTTTTAAAGGCCTGGCAGCAATGACACAATTGGATAGCTCCTTTAAGCAGCCCAAAGATGCTAATAAAGACTGCAGGGCTGAATCCCTTTTTCCTCTCCTCTCAGATGTTATCTGACACAGCACCGGTAGATATATAATCTCATATGCTTCTGGCTTTCAGCTGCACCATAATCTTTCTGGACATATTTCTAGTGGCTTGCAGTTGACTTTTGAGCTGGGAGAGGGAGGGGGAAAGCTGCCAGTCTTTTCAGAATAACGTAATCAGAGACAGCAATACTTTTTTTTCTTTTTTTTTCTTTTTTTTTTTTTTCTCTCAAGGAAAATGGCATTGATTCAGTCCTGTTGTAGTTCTCTGCAATTATCCTTTGCAGCCATTGAAGGAGCTGGGGTCCCTGGAGGGACTTATTAGTCCCTCTCTAGGTATTTTACTTTTCACACCAGTTCACAGCTCTAGCATATCTATATGCCAGCACTCCAAATATTATATTTATAGACATGGTCATAATTTTCTAACCAAGTTGTTCAGCTGGAAATGTGCATCTTAACTTCTGACTTCCCTCCCTCCCTCCCTTGCACAGCTCTCCATGCAAATGGTAACCTGCCTCTCAAGGCAGCCTTCCCTGTCATAAAGTTTGCGTTTTGCCATCTGCTGTTTCAATAATATTTAGTTGAGAGACTTCCTTGAAAGCAAAACATACACGTTAAAAAAATGTTGTGAGCTGTTTCTTTTCTTTCCATCCTTTCTGTTGAAGATACCAAAACTAATACAAACTTGATAGAAGTTGTGAATGTGCCTGTGCTCTCACCAGCTGAGATCCTGGCAGAGCACCTTCTCTTTGCGAGCATCCCTCTACTCAAGGACACACTGGGTTTCTTGGGGCAGAATTCTCGCTTCAGTCCACTAACCCATCAGGTCTGCTACATCATTTTTGCTTTGACTGAAGATTTCAGCACATTGGTTTGCTGCTTGTTAATAAACTCCTGCAGTAGTTCAGGGTTTGGAAGGAATCACTCTTGGGCTTTGCAGTAGATGCTTGTGTGCTGTGTAGCGGTCAAGCAGATCTATAGGGCATCAACATTTATTTGTTGTTAAATGAAATGGTGGTCTTTGTCTTATTTAACTGAACTTTTCAGTGTGTTGTCTGCCCTTTGTTGGCTACTTTGAAACCGTATTCCCTCTCTAGTGCAATCTTCTAGCATTATGGCTCAAGATGGGCAGGAAATTGCTTATGGATCTCCTTGGAAATGGTGGCTAATTACTAAAATGAAAGGTAGCTGAAATCTATAAAAACGAGTGGGTAGAATCCGTTGGAAACAGCAGGCCCCACTGTGATGGTGCCTCATCTTGCATAATGGTTGCAATTCCTCTAGTGGCTCTGCGGCAATTACAACAGAATAAAGCTGAATTGGTTTTCAGTATCTTTTGATTATCGTAAGCATGCAAGAAATGCCATGGAGGGGCTGTACCTTGGAAGCTGGGTGTTAGGGAGACTTCTTCATTAACCCCTGAAAGACCTAGTTAGCTGCAGTTACTATTCCAATTTCTTCGAAGTCTTTGCATCATTCTAATTTTTCTTCTTTTTCCTTTTCTTTTTTTTTTCTAAATGATTACTTGGGTTCAAAACTCTCAGAAACAGGGTTGATAAACTTGTGATTATCCTGACTGCCATGTGGGGCCAAATTCAGGACCTTTTCAACATAAACCTTTGAAGTGAGTCTCCCATCCTGCACATGAAGTGAATGGCTCTGTGTGCCAACAAACCCAGTCTCTTCTGCTGACTCTATGCAGGGTTCACCTTGCAGTATAAACACGCTTCTCAAGTTTAAATGTGTTCTGGTTGAGATAAAAAAACAGTAGCAGCTGGTCTGCTCATACTGCTTGCTTAGTCATGGCAGCCCTTTCCAAGCGGTCTGGAGAAACTAGGTTGTGTGAGGAGGGAGGTGTTATGATATCTTGCCTTGTTTCATTTGGGATGGGGAGAGATGCAATGTAGAGGGAATGTTTAGTGTGATTAAACCAAGCTGTTATCTGTCTTTATTGCTTAACACAAGGTACAGGGCAGATTATTAGTCCCTGTCTGAGTTTTAAAAACATCCTTGAAGAATTCATAATTAATGCAAAACATCAGGAGGAAAAGTCATCCTTTCTGAGTTATGTTGTGAGTGACACTGCAGTGGAACTAGATGGAGAAAGTTCTGGATAAAAGCATTCTTAAAGTTTTTGTTTGAGTACTTCTCTTCACATCCATTTGGGTTTTGCTTGCCATAAATCTCAGGCTGAGCTTCTCTCTCATCATTCCACAGTGACTGGCTGATATCTCTTGGGAGTCCATTCAGCCTTAGGTACTTGAGCTTCTCCAGGGCATGGCTGTGTGTCATAATCCTGATCACCCATCAGCAGCTTCTCTTCCCTATTTCAGGCAGTGTGATCTCTCCTTGCACTCATGACCATCTCCTGTACTTACTCCAGCTGCGGCTAGTTCCTAACATTGTCTTCCACTTTATTTATTTTCCTGGTTGTGTGCTTGGCACTGGAAGATCCAAACACATACTATGAATATTTCTATTTATGCTTTTGTGTGTTTAATGGGAGCATTCCCAGAAGAAACTAGGATAACTGTAGTTTAGGACTGTTTAGAGCAGTGTGAATTAGTGTTACTGGTTGGTATATCCAGTCTCATAGAGCTGCCCACTCCTCGAGCATTTTTCTCTTTCAAAACAAACCAGAGAAGACATTTTTTCCTGCAGCTGCAGCTCCCTTGGCAGTGGTGAAGCACAATGCTAATGGGGAAGGGAAACAGTGTTTTTCTGGTGAGGGGAGCCTGCGAGCCTTAGCAGGATAGAAAAGACAGGTCTGACATGGTGTCCTTCATGAGTTATAGTGTTGGACCTCCAAAAGGAAGTTTTTAAGCAAAGAAGTGATTGCTTAACTGACAGTGCCAGAGCACTTGATAGCACTCTGCTGAAACATCCAAGATTACACTGATACTGCATTATCTTTCTTCACACCCAGCCACCTAGACACTCTCTCCCTACTCTCCTTTTTGCCAAGTGCACAGACAAAAGGGCATATACATTTCCATCTGGACACAGTCAGGAACAGTGCCAACCTTAAGTTACCTGTTCAATAATAGCTTTATTCTGGCATTGTGGGCAAATACTGTATGGATTAATTAGCCTGTCTTGTCAGGATATACGTATGCATTTATATATCGTCAGAAAGTGCCTAGTTCTAGCCAGAACATGACTATTAGATTTGATTTGCAACATAAATATCCATCATAACCCCTCAGCTCTTCCCTAGTGACACACCGCAACACACAGAAGAGAGCACTTTATGAATGAGATCAGTCCCGTGCTATCTGGGTACCTTAATTCCTCTCAGCTAAACTAATTCCGTTATCTTGCTGTAGTGTTTACAGCTGCCTGTGAGATAATAGGTGGTGTATCTTTCCAGTGTTCCCACTTCTGCATCTAATCGCAGAGCCAGAGCAGGAGGACCTAGGAGAAGGGTCAGCAGGAACTGAAAATCAGCACAGAAATTAAACACTAGTTGAGTTTCCCCAGGTACTGCAGGTGCGTGCTTATCTGGGTGTAAGGCAGAGCTGCCTGCTCCCTACCTGCTGCATTTCAATTGACAGTTAATAGCTTCTATTAGCACAAAGGTTGCTTAATCAACATGATCATTAGCATGTAACTCTGCTTTGGTGTGAAGGGTAAGACCAAACTCAAAGAAAATATTTGCCTCGGATGGTAACTCCAATTTCTGTTATGGAAGGTCATGGGGATCCAGACCTGTCCTACGTGTGAGGTGGTGGGTGGTGAGAGAACCACATGTGCCTGTGGGCCCCAGCTGGGGTGATGACACTGTGCAGCATGGGGGCCAAGCTCTGTACTAATGCTCTCACCTAAGGGAAAGCCCTCTCACTTAGTACGATATCCATGTGTCCTCCTCCCTCATCCCCCCCAAGTTCCAATACATTAACAAAAATAATTAAAAGCACGCTTGCTTTTAGTTTTGCCCTAAGCATTCAGGTGAAATCTGTTTCCTTGCTGAATTGATTCTCTTTGAGTGCCTGGTGGTTTGTAACTTTAGGGTGTCATTAGTCTGGCAATTATTCAAGAAAAGCAACTTCATAGACAAAAAGAAGACTAAGTAGCTTATAGTATCCTGCCAAAAAAGTAACACTATCACTGTGAGATGCTCTGTGGACATTTGGGAGTCTTGCTGCAAGTAAGGGACAAGGCATGGTAGACAACATGGAGTCTTCACTCAAAAGCTGTTCAAGTATTCCACAATGTCTAAAAAATATGTCTTCACCACACAGCCCTGCTGTGAGGCTGGCCTGTATAATTGGCCTTGTTTTGCAGCAGGGGGGGAGGCGAATCATAACAGAGGTGAGTGACTTGCCCAAGGTCACACGAGGAGGCCATGGCACAGCAGGGATGCTGAGCTGGGATCTACAGCGAGTACAGCTTGCAGTCAACCCTCCTGCCTCTCTGCTGCTCACTCGAGTTGTTGGAGCTGATCAAAGAATGGATGGGGGGAAAAAAGAAATCAGATTTGGGTTTCTTTTTTCATCCAAAAGAAAGCCAATTATTTTTCTCAAGGACTCCTTGCAGCCGTTTTGACACTCTCCCCAAAGGATTTTCTGGATGTTTTTTTCTTGTTTGTTCAGCCGTGTTCTGTGTGAAGGGGAAGGGGGGAGACTGGGTAGCTCCAAAGCCTTCTGGGACAAGACCTAATATCTTATTCCCAGGAGGAAGTAATCTGAGCTGTCCCCAAACAAGGTAGCAATGACCTTCCTCTCTGCATTGGCCTGGTTGGACTGGCCAGAGTTTCTTTACCATTCTCTGCCTCATCCATTCCCACCTACTTATGCCTGTGGAAGAGAAGGGGATAGAAAGTCTCACAAAAGGCTGCCTTTTCTTCATGCTGCTGCCCATGTTTTGGGGCAGCCAGAGGTCACACCACACTCTCTCTAGTTCACATCCATGCCTCTATGAATGAATTTCAAAGCACCCCTGCTTTTAAGCATCTAAGGAGTAGTATTCCTTGTGCATAGATGAGAAGGTGAGTCAGAGTTACTTGAATAAGGACATGGTGTACAAAAATACCCCTGCTATAGTTATTGATCCTAGTATAAATAAATAGAGAAATAGAAAAAGACACATTAAAAAGACACATTAAATTTACAAGTTACATGGCAGGGTTAGATCCAAATAGTACCAGGGTCTTAGCTGTGTGCCACCTACTATGCCCTAGTGCTTTTGGAGCTGGCCTTGCAAACTGATCAACCACTACAAGAAATCAAGAGAGCCTATTTCCTCATTTTTACAGTGCAAAGAGTGCTCTGGCAGATCACAGAGCAGGAATATATAGAGTTAGAATCCCTTTCAGGGAGCAAATTCCTTTTGTGAAATTGGTGCTCAATTTAGCTGTCACTGCTGAAAGGGAAAAAGATGCAGAAGCAACTTTTAAGTCCAACAGCCACATCTCTTAAAGTAATTCAAGCTGCGCCAACCAGTTTTATAAAACTCTGTATTTCATCTACACTCCATTTAAGTCTAAATAATATGAATGCCCTGTTATGGTATTTCCCTTCTCACTGCTGATAATTACCAAGTTATTTCTGCTATAAACAAAGCAGTGTTCTTCTCTCTCTGCCTTATCATACCTGGTCCCAGAGCAGTTTACTTTTAAACATACCAATGAACTGCACTGAAGTCCACAAGACTGTTTGAATACTTAAGTGCCTTCCTGGATCAAGATGTCAAGATCTTGTAATGAAGTGTTTACAACTTTGCAATTATTTCCATGGTGACCAAACTGTGACCTCCAAAGATTTGTATACTTGGTCTCCCTAAATAGTAGACTAAGAAAAGTGGGGATGGAAAAAAAACCTGTGTAAGGAATGATCATCATTTCCCATTGAAGCCCCTTCACCAAATAGCCTTGGCTCATCTGTACAGCATTGAGATGGATTCTCTGCTGTCCTTCTGCATCAGCAGCTGGGGGCAGTTGCAGCAGGGATGAAGAGGACTGGACTGAGATTGCCACTCAGTGTCTTGGTCTGCTGGAACATAACAGGAGCATCTTTCCATTGTGCAAGTGTCATTGTGCGTTACATCTCCAAATCCAATTCTTAGCCAGATCCTTTCTTCAGGTGCCTGTGTCTTCAGGTCATCTGCGCTTAAGAGGAAGCAGTGCATAAGCATCTGAGAAAAAAGCTGGCCCAGTATATCTTATTTATTAATATTTACAGCCATCAGCACAATTCTGCAGACAATCTAATCTCAAGCAGCTTTGAAATTCAGTGCTTTTCAGAGCAGCATTTCCCATCAGAAACAAAAGCGTGCACTCTGATTCTAGAAATTATTTCTCTTCCTCTTGGAAAAAAAAGAAAAGCAAAAGAACACAAAAACAGGCTCACAGTTTTCTCAGCACAGAATTGATATAGCTTTAAATAAAACGTATTACCATATTGTAACACGTTAGGGTGTCTTTTGCAGTATTTCTGAAGTGGCTTCTCATTAATCTACCGCAATTCATTTGTCAGATATCTCAAAGCTACTTGATATCACAGTTACTTTCAGGTATGACAGAGTTTTCCTTAGCAACAGGTTGTAATTTCAGCCAGGCTGGTAAATGAGAGGTCAGAAGCTGGTTGCTGCAAATCTAGGAGGTTAAAATACACTGCACATCCTAGTTTCCTGTTGCAATACCATCCTGAATCCTGGATGTGCAAAAGTAAATACTGGGGTTACTCAGGAACAAAGACATTTTGTCCTCTCCAAATGACTCATTTAATATTAAATGTATTTTGTGTTTATTATGGAAGTATTTATGTTTGGTTAAACTGGCATTAAAACTAGCCTTCATGGGATGCAGGCACCTCAGGTGCAGATATAATTTCGAGCTGTGACCTGAGCAAGTATCTGTTACATCTCAGAGGCTGTGGGTGACCATGGGGCAGAGCTGCTGGGGCAGTGGTGCCATCCAGGGAGTTGGGGGGTAGGAACACGCACCCTGAGATGGGCAGGCATCCCAGCCCCAGGAGGCAGTCAGAAAACTGACTTCTGAAGGCTGAACTTAGCAGCAGCGAGGACACAGACTGGATGGCTACCAGTGACCACAGCTTCAGTAAGTGTTTGACTGGGGCCGGGTTGGTGCAATCCAAAATACCAGAGATCTTTTGTTACATGCCAAACTTAGTGTGCTTCGCTAGTGTGGTGATAGAAAATACCAGGTTGTGGCAGATGCAGCTGTTTCCAGCTCTGGGAATGGTGGAGTGAGCACAAGGAGGAGATATTAGGTGAGCTGGTACTTCAAGTCCCATTTTCACTTCCTTCAAAAATGACATGGTGGAAGGTTTGATATTTTTTATATACATTAGTGATAGTAGTGCAGGACTCATGGTTATTCCAGCTTTATTTTACAGGATGTGTTGTACAAATGGTAATGAGGACATATTTTCAGGCACTACCCAACTTTGTTTCCATGTTGTCCTTCCCTTATATATTTCTCTTCTTCCATTGGACTGTTCAGTACTCATCTGTTGTTCATGGTCCTTTGCCCAGCTCTGTGCATGTTAGAATCATAGATTCATTTAGGTTGGAACAGACCTTTAAGATCATTGAGCCCAACTGTTAGCCTTACACTGGCAGGTCTACCACTAAACCATGTCCCTGTGCACCATGTTGCCCCTGGGAAGACAAGACATGCCAGGAAGCCAGAAGTTCAGTAGACATCAGTGTTTTGAAAGTAGGTCTTTGTCCTCACATGGTGCGTCATGGGGCCGGATGAGCTCGCGCTGCACTTGCTGTTTTACTATTGGCTCTGACTGTCCAAACAGAGCAGAGGCCAAGCAGGATTCAGCTGCTAACTCGGATAGGGTGAATTGTTGTAAATAACTGAGCTGGAGCCATTAGAAGTAAGTTGCTAATGTAAGCAAGATTAACTTGATGTGCTGTCTGAAATAAGATATTAGAGATGATAAGGGAGAGAGAGAAAACTTTTCATTTAGATGGAAACAGGGCTGATTAATTAAGCAACAGTGAGCAAGGAGCCTTGACTTGAATTGATATGAGGCTTGCAATGCTAATTTAACACAAAGTACAGCACCCAATTTGTTATTAAATTAAAATGGCTTTTAAAATTGTTTACTTTTTTTTTTTCCTTATCTGCTGCTGTGTGGCAAAATGATTATTCTGGCTAGTTAGAGACACCAATCAGAGCAACAGAAAGTGTAAGTTGAAGAGGGGGAAAGGTTGTCCAGTTGTGTAATTAAGAAATATACACTAATATCCATGACATCATGAATAAACACTTCAAAGTAGTAAGTGTGCTCTATATTGCATATTAAATGAAACAATTAGCATGCTAACAAGCTACTCTGGACATACAGTGAAAAGGCATTGCACTAAGGAAATGACTGCTTCTTATTTCTTTAGTCTAAAGATCTGAACACTTGAGTGACAAATATTATTAAGGAATAATAAGGAAGAAACATTTATCCTTTTTCTTCCTTTCCCCTTTTCTTGCAATTTTCAAAGCAGCTTTAATTTGGCAGACTTTGTGGTTACCCTGTACTAGGGAACTTTTGCTATCCCCATCAAAGTATATGAAGGAAATGTGAGACATTGTGTGTGACAGACAGATCCTATGGAAGAACAGGGAAAATAACCTTGCAGTGACATTGCTTTTTCAGTCTCAAACAAGTTTTACTCTTGACAGGAATGTTTGTACGTAATTTATTGTAGGATAGCGCAACAGTGACAATTTGTCATGCATTGTGATGTAATTTGACGGGTTCATTTTTTAAATGAATTATGGATTATGGATTACCTCTGTATATCAACAACACAGCTGTATCTTATATGTAAATATTCCCCTAACTTTTCCTTCCTCTTCCAATCCATTTTCCGTCATACAGAGATGACTTTTTTTCCATCTAATCTTTCTACTAATAAGGTGTTTAATAATTTAGCAACCTAAAAAATGAGCATATTTCAAAAGAGTTTGTATCAATGGTAGTGTAAAAGCCTCAGGCTACAAAAAAATGTGGATGAGGCTACCAAAGTTTTAGAGTCAGGATCCCAACTGTCTTTCTGCTTTAGGCAGCTATTTTATTAAAGTTGGTATTAAACAACACTGCCTAAGGTTTGATTAACAATTTATGACTTCTTAAGAAGGATTAGCAGAAGCCTATTATTTTTATATTTAAATCTTAATTTGCATCTAAGAGAAACTATGTCCAGGTTTATATTTTCATTGTTTATTATTTTTAGTATTGCTATTGCTGCCTCCAAAACAGTGCTTATATGAACATTGCAAGCACCAGTTAGTTGTTCTGATAGCTTAGTACCTCATCCTCTCACACATGTCAGAGGGAAAATTGGCCTCTTGTGTCATACAATGGCCTTGATCCTGCAAAATGACAGTTTTTGTCTCTTGCTGGGCTCAGTTGTTTTCCACTGTCCCTGAAGTCCATTGGGATGGAGGGTGACTGGCACTTGGCAGAGTCAGGCTGAGATCTGCAAGCCCAGGAGCTGAATGTTGTCCAGCTAACATTACTTTAGAGAATGAAATTCAGGGCTTGCCTGATGTACCTTCTCAGAGAGGAATTTTCCTTTTTGACATTTGCTTCGTGCAACTAGTTGCATCTCTGTCTCAGTGGTGTTTTTCTATAAGCCTCCCAGCCTTGCTTATTAGGTTGCTGCTGGGCAGCCTTTGCTAGAAAAGGAGACAGGGGGTGACCCTGCTGCTATATTCTGGGAAGCAATGGAGTAGTAGCTGTTGCTTTTTGCTATTACAAGGGCAGCGCAGGAAGAAGTATGCTACCAGGTGGGAAGGGGATGGGGTGTAGATACCAGTAACCCTGCTGGCCAAACTTGGCTCTCTCCTAAGCATAAAATCAGACCAAAGATGAGCAGCTTAATGGAGTAGAGTGGAGTTTATTCCACTTCTGGCAAACCAATTTTTGGTTTTGTAAAATTTATTTTCTATTTGAATATTAAAAATAACAACGGTCTGTTCTGTTATCTATTTTAAAAATGACCTAATGCCCCACCTTGACTTTGTCTTCTCCAAGTTCAGAGGCTTCAGATAATTGTATGGCATATTTTCTTTTTTCCCACCTGATACATTTCCATTTCTGATACTCTTTAGTGGATTTAACACTTATTTCACCCAGGGTTGGATGTAGTGGTTGTGGCCTGTAGAGCTAAGGAAAAAGATTGTCAGCTAGGGGCTATGAGCTCCAGTGGCTCACAGCAAGGGATATGTTATTTTTGTCTTCTTGAGTTTCTCTAGTCAGTAAGACACTAAAAGACTCAAAAGAAATGCTGATATTTAAGCATCTTCATTGCTTTATTTGAACTCTCAACATCTCTATGGCTTTTGTTTTTATCAATAGCTTCATTTTTGTCTTGGACTTGAGGGCTTTAAGTTTTAAAATACTAGAGCCATAATCTGAAAACTGCTGGTTCTTCAAAGCAAAACTGGCATTAACACATTCAGAGGAAGAGTTCTCATTTTCCTGGCTTTTCTGGATGTGATAAACTGAATTTTAGTTTTAGAGCTGCATTCACATTTCAAGGATCTGCTGTTAGAAGGACTCTGAGGATCATGATCAGAATACTTCCTTGTGGCCCTTGCATTCGGCATGTGCTTGTGGGACATTACTGTCAGTGGGATTTAAGCAAATGATCAAAAGATTGTGCTGAATCAGGGACTGAGCAATACCTGCAAGGAATAAAGTCCTTAGACTGAGGATTAGTAATGCTCAAGGTTTCTATCTTATTCTTCAGTTCTGACTGAAATTTTGTCTAGTCACATTCTCAGTCAAGAGAAGACAAATATAATTCCATTGACTTTCAGAGAGCTGTAATGATAAACATGAGTTGAGAAACTGGGCCAAGGAAGCAGAAGAATATGCATTAATAAATTATCAGTGGTGGACATGCCCATGGACTGAGAGCAGTTAGCTCCCGCACTCCTTATTCTTCCATTTAAAAAGTCCTCAGCCATGTAGCCAGAGAGCAGGAGCAGTATCATGGGACTTCTGTGGCCAGTGACGCAGCAAACAACAGCATGAGAAAATAGTTCATACTTAATCTGAGTGATGAATTATTTATCCAAACTATTCTACAGCAACATATTATTATTTATTTGTATGACATCAGTGCCTACAGGTCCTAATTGCAAGAAGCAGTGCTTTAACCTAATAGAGTCCCAGCTGGCAAATATGTTAAGAGAAATCAGTCTTGGCTGCAGGATTATTTGACCAAAATGTGGCTAGCTTTGCAGGGAATCATATTAGAACAGAGTGGTTAAGTGAGTTCTACCCTGTAATAGATGTGTAAGTTAAACATGTCAGCTGTGCTTTTGTCCAATTAAAGCACACTTACTAAAAAAAATAGCTGAATACCTACTATATTGTGATTCATTCTGTGACCACTGGAATGATTTTAAAGTCTTCTGTGTACAGAATTTTCAGGTGAGATCAATGTGATTTTCACCCACAATGATGGTTTCTTCGTTCCCTTAAATGAATCAGAAATGAAAAAAAAAAAAAAAAAAGTCTGACTGTAACACACAAGAATATCTTATGTGGAGGAACAACATGGTATCAGGCCTAATGGATATCACAGTTCTTTGATGAAAGTAAGAAAGAACTAGGTAATAAAAAGTGAGGTACAAAACATTCACTGGGAGGTCCTGGAGGTCAAGTCATGTGCCTTCAGTGGTCTTCAGGATAAATTCTGCCCTCAGTGTCACACACCTTTCCACTGTATTTGTGGGTAGGACTGTTGCCAGGAAAATGGCCTTTGCTTTGCTTTGTTTTTAGTTTTATTCCTATTCTGTGACTGCACAGTCTGAACTAGGCACTAACTAGTGCCTAGTTATATATAAGCTCTTCAGCCTCAGTCAGTATGTGTTTTATGGTTATTCTAGGTTGCTTTCTGCCACAAGGATAACAGAGTTCTGTGGGAAATGTTGGCTTTGTTCCACATGAGTGTGCAATAGCATGCCACTGTTTGCAGATATGGACATGGTGTATGCATCAAAAAATCTGCTAGAGGAAAAAAATCTGTCAAGACCTGGTTTGTACACATCTGTCAACCTCTACTTTTGGATGCTCATTACTAATCGAGTTCCACCACACTCCAATGCACTGAAATTTTCTCATGTGGACATCATTTCCAGGAGAACATGTGGATATCAGCTTGCAGTGGAGACTCAGCTGGACTGAATCCAAACCATACAGCCAAATACCTTCACACAATGAAGGTGTTTGGAAACTGAACTGAGCTACATGTTGTGCAAGTGGCCTCATCTTGACATGACTGAATGAGGGAAATGGATGAAGTTGTGATCTCCTAACATCTGCTCCTGCCTTATTTTCTGAATCTCTTCAGAACAAGCAGACACCCAGCCCTGCATCCACACACCCCAGCTTTAAATGGGTTACTGGTACCCAGTGCTGCACTTTGTGGCTCAAGTCTTTCTGCTGCTTCAACCCAGCTCTGAAATGTGTCCCTCCAGGTTAGCTTGCATAAACATAAAGCCCCAAATTAGCATTGCAAGCAGCCATTGCCCTCAAAAACTGGTAGTTTGCTTTGCTCAGTGCATATTTGCCATCTGCGAATGCATTTAAAAAAAAAAAAAAAAAAAAAGAATCTTGGCCAAGTCCTTAATTGGAGTAAATCCATGTAACTCTAGTAACTTTAAGGAACTGTGACTGCCTTTACCAGCTGATGAATGGGCCTCTGCAACTGGCCTTTGGAGGAAGGGACAGGCCACTTTTGAGGACTACAAAAATGGTGTGAGGCTATGCAGGGAGGGAATTAGAGGGTCCAAAGCCCAGCTAGAAATTAATCTGGCCTCCATGGTAAAGGATGACAATAAAAGCTTTTATAAATATATTAACAGCAAAAGAAAACCAGGGAGACCCTCCACCCCTATTAGATGCAGGAGGAAATATAGCGATGAATTACGAGGAAAAGGCTGAGGTGCTAAATGACTTTTTCGCCTCAGTGTTTAGTAGCAAGACCACTCATGTTGAGGGAATCAAACTCCCTAAGCTAGGGGACAGGGACCAGGAGCAGAGCGATCCCCCCACAATCCGGTAGGAGATGGTCAGTGACCTGCTGCACCACGTATGGTGCACAAATCTGTGGGGCTGGATGGGATCCACCCAAGAGAGTGCTGAAAGAGCTGGCAGGGATGCTCACCAAGCCACTTTCTCTCATTTAGCAGCAGTCCTGGCTGACTGGGGAGGTACCGGCAGACTGGAAATCAGCCAATGTTACCCTCATATACAAGAAGGGACTGAAGGATGATCCAGGAAATTACAGGCTTGTCAGTCTGACTTCGGTACTAGGGAAGCTGATGGAGCAGATCATCCTGAGTACCATTATGCAGTGCATGCAGAACAACCAGGTGATCAGGCCCAGTCACCATGGGCTCATGAAGGACAGGTCCTGTTTGACTAACCTGATCTCCTTCTACACAGAGTGGCATGCTTATTGGATGAGGAATGGGCTGTGGATGTTGTCTACTTTGACTTTAGCAAGGCCTTTGACAAGGTTTCCCACAGCATTCTCCTAGAGAAGCTGGCTGCTCGTGGCTTGGATGTACACACACTTCTGGATAAAAAACTGGTTGGACAACCGAGTCCAAAGAGTTGTGTTCAATGGAGCCAAATTCAGTTGGTGGCTGGTCATGAGTGGTGTTCCCCAGGGCTCAGTGCTGGGGCCAGTCCTGTTTAACATCTTTATTGATGACTTGGGTGAAGCAATGGAGTGCACCCTCAGAAAGTTTGCGGATGACACTAAACTGGGTGGAAGTGTTGATCTGCTTGAGGGCAGGAAGGCTCTGCAGAGAGATCTAGACAGGCTTGACCGTTGGGCGAAGGCCAATGGCCTGAGTTTCAGTAAGGCCAAATGTCGGGTCCTGCACTTTGGCCATAACAACCCCTGGGCAGCGCTACGGGCTTGGGGAGCAGTGGCTGGAGAGCTGCCCAGCAGAGAGGGACCTGGGAGTGTGGATTGACAGCCAGCTGAACATGAGCCAGCAGTGTACCCAGGTGGCCAAGAAGGCCAACAGCATCCTGCCCTGCATCAGGAATAGTGTGACCAGCAGGACCAGGGAGGTGATCCTGCCCCTGTACTCAGCCTTGGTGAGGTCGCCTCTTGAGCACTGTGTGCGGTTTTGGGCACTGCAGTATAGGAAGGACACTGAGGTGCTGGAGAGGCCGGAGAGAAGGGCAACCAAGCTGGTCAGGGGTCTTGAGAACCAGCCCTATGAGGAGAGACTGAGGGAGCTGGGGCTGTTCAGCCTGGAGAGGAGGAGGCTGAGGGGAGACCTCATTGCTCTCTACAACTACCTGAGTGGAGGTTGTAGTGAGGCAGGTGTTGGCCTCTTCTCCCTAGTGACTAGTGATAGCACAAGAGGAAATGGGATCAAGTTGTGCCAGGGGAAGTTCAGGTTGGATATTAGGAAAAAATTCTTCACAGCAAGAGTGGTGAGGCATTGGAACAGGCTGCCCGGCGAGGTGGTGAAGGCACCATCCCTGGAGATGTTCAGAAAACGGGTAGATGTGGGTTTCGGGAGATGGGAGATGGTTTAGTGGTTAGGGGTTGTAGGGCAGATGGTTGGACTTGATGATCTTGAATGTCTTTTGCAACCTTGATGGTGATTCTATGATTCTGTGCTTAGGAGCATTTGTGCTATGCATTGTTTCTGCCTGACTGAAAGGATGCCAAAGGAAGGGAATACTTTTTCATAGAGGCAGAACAAGGTCTGTACCTACAGGCTGCAAGCCTTTTGCGCTTCTGGCTGCTTGGCGCTAGGAATAACTCACATACCTTGAAATATAAATACTCCGCTTTGCTTTCTCAGCTCTAACTCTGCAAAGTTAGAACTGTGGACACTGTGCCAAAAGTAGGAAGCTGCACCCTAGCTCCTGCAGGAATTATCTCTATAGATCATAAGCAAAGAGGGAGAAGGGTGTGGAACCATCTCATACCAGAAAGGATATTTAGGTTACCTGTGGGATTGTTCCTCTATCAGGAAAAAACAAAACAAAACAACCAAACAAAAAAGCCAACGAACCAACCAAAAAAACCAACCCAAACAAACAAAACCCCCAGAACAACAACTTCAAAGATTAAAATAACAACCCCAGTTATTTTGGACACAAAAGTGAGCATTTTAATCTGACTCGAGATGAGTAGCGTGCAACAGCCTGGCTCAAGCCTACACCATTACTATTCAGGCCACTGGCACTGGAAAAAAATATAGGACTGTCAAGGACAGAAATGTAGAATTGTGAGAATTTATAAATAATATTATATTTTTCTTCTAAAATTCTTCCTGTTTTCAAAAAGTAAAAGAGAAACTTAGCATTTACCTTTTCCCAACAATACGATGGATTGGTAAATGCCTCTGGGGGAGGGATATCTGGGAACAGAACACTCTCCAAAAGCTTTTAACAAAGCTACTTGGACAGAGTAGTTCATTATGAGTGTTTAAAGGGCCTCACAAGAGAAATTTAGTATCTTTACTTCAAAGCTCCCCCTCACATGCCTGTCTCTTCCAATAAACTATTACTCTGCCATTGAGAGCACCTGGCTTGCTGGCTGGTATCTCACACCTTTCAGTATGTTGATACCAGCACAACTGGTATTCCTTAGGGGACTGGCAAGCAACCGGGGTTTGAAAGTGCTCTACCTTCAAGGCCCCTACTCAAACCCCAGCTAGAACAGATGCCAGCAGTCGAGAGCACAATTAGTACCACCTAATGGCTGTTCAGAGGTCTGTGTAAGCAAAATGAGTATTTCCATTCCCTTCCACATAGAAAGAAATAAATAGGGGATTGTATTAATGGTATAATCTGTTGAGAACTTCATTGGCACTGGCCCGTGAACCAGGAGCAGCAGTGGCATGGAGGATGGCACTGGAAAAGAAGCTCTAGGCTCCTTGGTGAGATGGGCTGAAAAAACTCATTGCTACTGTTAATCCATTATCTGTTCTGTGGACAAAAAAAAAAAAGCCTTCAGCCACCGTATTTGCCAGTGTCTACACTGCAGAAGCATTTCATCGGAAGAGAGATTGATTGATTGATTGATTGATTGATTTAATAATAATGATAATAATAAAAAAAAAGGCAGCTCATTCCAAGGTAGCTGATTTGCTGCGGAGGCAGGCACGGGAAGGATTCCTGAACTTTTTGGGCCCCTGAGTTACTCAAAGAGCCTGTAGTCTGTGTTTTCTCATATCTGCAGAGAAGTACAGACAGGGGAGTCTCTTATCTCAGGGTGGAATTCACTTTTCTCACACTCTAGTCATGCAGTGAAAGACCTGCAGTGAATATAGCTGTCACATTTAGGCCATATTTTTTAAATCTTAGAACTTTGAATTTCAGTATCTCCTGCGATGGAGGGCGAACCAGAAAGGGGGGTCAAAGGATACTCACAGTTTTGCAGCCACCCGTTAGAGACCTTTTTTTAAAAGGAATTGGATAACACAAGGTTTAAGTGTCACTGCCTTTTCATGAGTAATCCTTACTCATGCTGAGTTCAATTTTTTTTTTAATAAAGTGTGTTTTATCACTACCTTTTAAGGTCTTTTTCCCCAGAGCGGATCACGTGCAACTTTACAATGGAAAAGTTATTTCATGAAGCCAGTGGTGACTCACTTGAGTTTGCAGACCTGGACAGTGGAGTTTGAAGATTCTCTGAATATTCATGCTTTGCAGACATGCACCTTAACAGAAGCACAGGCATGCAAAAAGCAACCATATAGCATGCATTTGTAAACAGAACAGATTTTGTCCTCATACAAATAGGTATATATGCATCAAAAATGCATATAGCTGTTTATCCCTTGCAGACACCTTTTTCTTCCACTTAAATCTAAATCAGACCTAAAGCTCAGCCATAAGTTTAAGTTCATCAGACAAGTAAATCAGTTTTCTTCCAAGGGAAAAGCAAAGCAAAACCAAATGAAATTTATAACAGCTGAGGACATTATACTGTTTCCTGTCATTTAAGACATGTTACTGTTTTCTGTCATTTAGACTGATCAAGTGACAGGACCTACATTTGCTCTTATTTATGTTGGATTATGGGTCTTCCCTCTCCAATGGAGTTCCTGGCAACATTTTCAATGGAAACCTACAAGTTTGGGAGGCTGAGATTTTACCCATAGATTTCAATGAAATTATTCTCAGCTTTTATGACTAGTAGCAATGAATGAGGCACTTATAATTTATTTTTTGGTGGTGTTTATTTCATCTGAAAATCCCCTGCATATGTCATTGCTGGTTTTCCACTCAGCATTAATTTTCCTTAAAGCTCTGACTTATTAAGGTTAAGATGTTAGTATACAGGGATTTTAATTATCACTAAAAAGTAAAATTCCTAGCTCTTCCGTATAAAAAACCTTGAACCCTTGAAGTCTACCAAGGGGAAAAAAAATATAAAAGAAAAGCATTAGGTTATTTTTAAGTCAGTCCAATTTATGATTTATTTGGAGACTTGGGGTGGGTGATATAGCTAATTTAACTGCAATAATTTATTACTTACTAACTAGTAGCTTATTACATTACCAGCAAACCTATCTCTCAGCTTCTGGAGCAAGGCAGATTTCAGGACTCCATCTATTTCTTCCTGGTACACCCATGTACAGTCTGGCCAAAGACACACAGGTGCCTTGGTTACAAAGGCTAAATAAAAAGGAAATGTATCCATTAAAGGTGAATGATAATGACTGTAACACTTAACACTTACATGTTCCTCATGTCCAACTGCTTCTCAAGCAGGAACTAATTACAATACATTCAGTAATAATGGTGTGATTATTACTGAATGGTGTGAGATGCTGCATTGTGTCCTTACTGTAATAAACTGCTCTGCTGGGATAGGAAGTCACTAGATTGCAAGATAGAAGGAGGCTTTAGGCTAATCCCTCTCTAACCTCATGCACCCAGGTCCTTCACTGGAGATGGCACACATCTAGACTTCTGCACAAACATCTACTCTTTCTGGAGAGGTTTATACCTTGCCTGCATTGCCCTTGCTTCAGCTATTGTAAAAGTGGCTGCAGGGCTACAGGAACTTCTTTTGCCTTTGCCTGCTTGTGATAGGACACACAAGAAGGGTTGATAAAACACTTTTTAACTGCCACGGGTTTAAAGCAAGCTGACTAACCCTCAAAGCATTTTCAGTTACATACTGCAGAGCAAGAGAGAAAAAAAATCCCCTCTTCACTGCTCAGCTTGTACTGCTCTAGAAGAGTCATTTTGTGTTTTCTCCTTGAAGTATGTGTTGTCACAAAAAATTAATTACTTGAACAAAAAAGAAATAGGATTGCAGGGGAAAGCATATTTATAATATTAACCTGATTATAGCTACAGGTAATAGATAATCTCCAGCTTTCTCTTGTGGGAGAAAAAGATAGCTTGTTCTAAAAACTTTTTTTTTCCCTCTTATTATGAGGTGTCTAGCAACAAAGGAAAAAGCATCATCCCTGGATTTTTGCATTTACTTATTTGTAGAAAAACTTCCAAGTGATAATTCATATTTCAATGGTGTCTTGTTTTTTAACTTCAGGAGATAACCTTTTTCAGGAATTAAGTCCACTGCATGGAAGAGGTGGTGGCAGATGCTTTTTCTAAGAGGCAACTAAATTGTGTGAGTTGTGCTTTCTCTCTGCTGAGCTGACCTCTCTCCTGGCTGCCCCAGAGCTGCTCCTCAGGGGTGCAAGGATATGATGATGCAATTTCCTTTGCCCACCAGGGAACAATAAGGCCATTCTGGAGGAGAAGGAACAATTAACTCACAAAGTTTTAGGCATTAAATGAACTTCGGAAATAAGCAGGACATTCAGTTGACTTGGCCAAGCTCCCAAACAACTGAAGTTTATGACCTTGCCCAGCATACAACATTGAAGGCAATTTTGCTTTTCCTTGTAAGTGATGGTGTATAGGTGAGTTTCCCTCTCCATGGTGAGAAGGTGAGGTTCCTTCTCTGGGCACAGAAGTTCTTAAAAAAAATATACAGCCACTAAGTGGCAGTGCTGGATACCTAGTTGCTGGCAAAGTTCAGAGCTATGGAAGAACATTCCCCTCACCCCCCAACTTTAGTTTCTTGCCATTAAAATTTTATATTGAAATACCAGCCCTGCAAAGTCAATTGATTACTTCTTCTAATGCAAGAGAGAAGGCATTTCTGAACCTCTTCTATAATAGAGTTTTAATGAAGGTGGATGTCGCCAGTTTCATGGATGGTAAGAACTCAGGTTGCATTCTTTCTGCTGGTTAGGGCTTAAGTGGCATTTGATGGCAGCTTCCCTGGGATAAATTGCTGAACATCTTTTTTTCCTCTCAGCTTTCTAAAAATTAAGTGGAATTCCAATCCCGTGAATGTTAGCCTGCAGATTATAAGATATAAAATTCCAATTGGTGCTCATTTAAAGAGGTCATTATTATTTTTAAATAAATAAATAATGAAAAGTTGGTCCTTTCTTATTGGCAAGAAGAACAATTACTTTTCTCCTCCACCTACTCTATGTTCAGTAAATCCTATAATTTAGGCAAATTCTAAAACCATTTTTTAAAGGTATTGCAGCACAATTTTACAACGGGTAACAGACGTGGAAAACTTTACCTTTTTTTTTAATTCAAAACCTTCCTAAAATAGTAGCCAATTGACCTAAGCTTCCATGGTTAGCAAAGCACTAAAAACATGGAATATATTAGATTATTGGCATAGTTAGCTTAAGTCCATGATGTATTTAACTAGATTAAATAGTTAATTTTCTAAAATGCTGTTTTAAGGAAACAATAGCAAATAGAAGGTGTTTACACTCAGAAGACTAAGGCAATGTATTTAACAGGAAAAAAAAAAACAAACAACACAGGATGGGGAAAAAAACCCAGACAAACAATCCCCCAGCTACCCAAATAGAATGTGGAAAATGGGAATGGTAAAAAAAAAATCTCTGATCAAAAAAAACATCTGCATGCTAATCCTGGTGTTTTCAATTGGAATAACAAAGTGAGAGGAAAAAACCCCACACATTTAGGAAGAAATGTGAGAAGCAAACAAAAAAATCATGATGAATGGAAAAATATGACCAAGTCAGAAAAATTCAAAGAAACAGATTGAATCTGTGTGTTCTTTCACAATGCAGCTTCTGCTGTTGTGAATGCGTATTCAGCAGTGTGAATGTTATAATTAAAGAATGTCAGCTCATGCAAAATGTTTTAAAACCTTCCTATTAAGCAGATAAACTGCTTAAAAATACTGATTATATTAGGAAAAAGGGATGTGTTTGTTTTTTGTGTTTCAATTCCTTTCATCTGCTGTAACATTTTAATAGCAGATGTCTCTCTCAGGCAGATAGCAGTACTATCGATCTGGATACTGAGGTGATAAGAAAATCTTTATGGCGGGGTTGGGTGCTGTGCTGCTGGTCCAGAGCTCTCTGGTACCCACACAAGGCTCGGGTCCAGCACCAGGCAGAGATCCCATGACAGCAGCTGAGCTGTACCAGCTCTGTGCTGTGTCCGGGCTGGCTGACTCTGCCTGTCAGCGGGATGGATGAGGCGAGGTGCAGTGGGTGCTGGTACAGCGGGGCTGCCGGCAGTGGCTGCTGCCTCTCCACATTGTACACACAGCGTGCCCTTACAAGTGGTGCAGACAAAGAACATGACTCCGTAGGATGGCAGGCAGCAAGAGCTGTGCAGTGCTTTATCCCAGGTTCAGACCAGAACGGGAATGAGTGAGAGAGATCCCTGGCACTGTGCAACATGGATGTGAAGTCAATGCAGACGTCTCTCATCTCTGGAGTTTGGAAAATTTCTCATAGTGAACTGCAATTCAAGTTGCTGCTTCTTTTTGTAAAAGCAAGGCAAAGCTGTGAGGGCAATAGATAGAAGATAGTTATGAGTGCAAAAAAAAAATAAAATTAATTTAAGCTAAAATGAAAATTAGCTTTGGTGGTCACAGGTTAGACCAGATTATCCCAATCTTGCAAATACTTACGCACAGGTATACTTTTAGAGACACAGATAGTCTCAGGCACTTACATGTGTAGCCACTTGCTTATCATTCAGAGGTTTAAGGAAGATCTAATCGTTACATGCAATGATCTTAAGGAAGATCATCATTACAATGTACTTTAAACCCAGATCTTTTTAGGTCTCTTTAAAATACAATGCAAGTAACTCAAAGTTGGCTGAACGGTGAAAAATGGCAGCTTAAAAATAACTGCTGATGTATATATATTCATCCTAAGCTTACAGGAAAACATTTGTCATTTGGAAAGCCACTCTGAGCTTGCTTTTTTAGCACCCAAATGCATCAGAGCATCTTAAAATTTTTGTCAGGCTCTGCCTGTGAGGCTGCAGTGCACTTTTTCTCCCCATTGTGACTGAGCTCTGTGTTGTGACCAAGGCAGTTTACCTGAAGTGTCATTAGAAAGTGTGAGAAAATGATCATCATAAATCACCAATGTGAAAATAAATGCAACCCCTGGCATTGCAGGATTTCTTCCAAAATTTTTGCCTTGCTACAAAGTATCCTGTGATCTAACACTAGGTTTCTGTCCTTTTCAGTTGCTGAAAGTGCTGTTCTGCATTTCTAGGTTTCCAGAGAGTCACCATGGCAGTTAGACTGTTAACCCAACCTTGAAGAACAAACAACAGCAGAAGCAACAGCCTGGTTATGAATCTGTAAACATTACCTCATCCATTTCAGAGAAATTTTAACTCTCTTCCCCATTCATACCATGAGATACAAGCTGCCAACTCCAATGTCAACTGTTCAGATGCCAAAGACATTAAATATTATTAAAAATAATTTTTAAAACTCTGGAGTAATAAAGCACACGAAACTGCTGCCTGGTGACACGGTGATTAGGTGATTTTTGAGTCATTCAAAGACAAAACTAAATGCATGTCTCTCACTGTATGTGTTAACTTTGTTCTGTACAGAAATCTCACAAAAAAATAACCAAACGCTGGAATTTGGCGGATCAGTAGGGAGCAATACATTCCACTACACTTTGTGTAGCAGACTCACATGATGTGATATGATGTTCATCTGTGCAAACAAAAGGCTTTATGTTTAACAGATAGGATTTGAAGACAACAGTATTTAATACCATCAATGCCAAACATGATTTCCCCTCTCATTCTTTCATCCAATTGTTGCCTTTTCATGCTATAGGAATTTTATGTTTTGGTATCAGAAAATTATTTACCTCACACTCAGGGTCAATCTATCTTCATTCCCCAGTCCAATTCTAATTACTTGGCTGCTATTTCTTGCTCTATTTTGTTTTAGGCTACTTAATTGGAAATAGTTAATTGGCCCTGGTGTCTTATGGCAAAGAAAATAACGATCTTAAGCTGTATTAAGCTCCCATAAATATTTCACTTCATGCTAATTTCTCTGCTTCCAGCTGAGCTGTTTAAAGTGCTCAAAAAAAAAAAAAAAAAAAAAAAAAAAAAAAAAACAAAAAAAAAAAAAAAAAAAAAAGCCCCAACCCGTGTCACAGTTAAATACTTGCCTAGGAAACAGTGAAAGGATTAGGTGTTTGTGTTTTAAAATGTTCATCAGTGAAGGAGTTTTTTATATATATATATATATTATTTTTTTTTAAGACTATCAGTCCTTTCCCTGCTACCCATAAATTATTTGCCGAGTTATATATCCCATCAAAGAACCGATTATTATTTTTTTTTTAAACGGTCTGACAAGTTTAGTCCCGGGCCATCGGCGTCTGCAAAGCCTGGAGCTCCCCCACGCGGCGGCCGGGACCGGGGCCCGCCGTCGAGATGGGCTTCCCTGCACCTCCCGAGGAGGAATTTTGCACAAGGATTCTGCTCTGCCGTCAGATACAACCACGCGTCGTTAAAATTGACAGGGCAGCACCACTTTTAATCATTAAAAAAAAAAAAACACAAAAAAACCCCAAAAAACCAAATTTTTTTCACTTTTTTTTTTACTGAGTCGAGTTTTGCTGCAAGTTTTTCTCCAAGAGCAATGGAGAAGGGGGAACAAATTCCTCCACAGGGTGGTTTTTAGCACGACTTTGGTAGCATGAGTCATCCCGTGGGGTTGTGACTCATTTCCAGCCCGGGGTTACCACGGAGGCCCCAGACCTTTGGTGTGACCCGGAGGGTCCATGGATGCTGCAGCAACTGTAAGACCAGGTCATGGCCTGTGACAGAAGAAGAGAAATTCCATGAAGGAGGACTGTATTTTCCTGCCAGACAGATGGGATAAACACAGCTCAGGCTGCAAACATAGGGAAGGAGTAGGGGGGCTAAAAATACCGTCACTTTCCACTGAGCATTTAAAGTGGAGGCGTTTTCCCGCGGGACAGAAAGGAGCTGTGGAAGTGGTTTAAAAGGTTTTTGCCACCGGCCATATGTTGCCATGCCACTACCAGCAGTTAGTATTGATAGATCGTAATATCAAGTTCAGTGCAAAATTGCCTGGACTTACTCAGACCAGTCTCCATTGATGTATGAATTAGGTGTGCAGACTTTGTACCAGAGTGGCAGAAGATTGTACCCATGTGGACCTCTCTGTGTTGATGTGTGGGGGCAAAGACTTCCAACTGAGGAGCTGTGACTGACCTTTTGGTCTGAGCCCTGCTGAGATACCTGCACCATCTGACCCTTGTCTCTGTGAGCTCCAGAGCCTGTGGATTGGGTCAGCCTGCTCCTTCTGTGAGGGACGAGAGGGTGTCCTCAACCCCTCTCCACCACTTACATAAGCAACATGCAGGCCACAGAGCATGAATATTTTTCTCTGGCAAGCAAAAAAATTCACCAAGACTGGAAGTACAAGACACCACAAGCATCAACTCTTTCCCCAGTTGTTTCAGTATTCTTGTTTTGATATGTATAATGAGGCAGTGTGCTTTTATCTGGACACACTGTTGCATCTTGCAGCTTCGATTTGTACCTGCCTAGTGTAATTTCAAAATCTCAGCTTTTGAATCACATGTGAAAATGCCAGCCTTAGAGATTTTCCCCTCAAACATCCCATCCTTTCTTTACTTTTTACTAGCCCCAATGAAAGTTCTGAAGGAGCACTATATCCTGCTCAGTACATTATGCCTGTGATCAGAGTCACAGGGCAGTAATATGGACACAGTTTTGCCCATCTGTTTCCATAAGGCGGTTCCTTTAATGGATTGGTAAAGCACTCATGCAATTGAGTTGCATTAACAGGGACTGAAAATGGATTAAGTTATCGGTTTAATGAATGAGAAATCAAATACCAAAAAGCCCAGCCTCCAACCAGCTAGGTCTCAAATATCAATCTTCGGCCTTAAATAATTCTGCTATTGTTATTCCCTTTCCACAGTCAGACCCTGTTTGCATTTCTGCAGATTGGCACCATTCCTCTGATATAAATCTGTCCTCCCTCAGGCCTCAGCCCTGGAAGGCTTATCCAAAAATAGGTGAATTCTCATACTGAACAAAGTGTTCCTAGCAGTTTTTGTATTACACTCCCTGCAAAGAGTATAAGTCAGGACTTGGTCTAAAATGTCCTTTATCACCCTGTTGAATCCCTGCTGTGTTTAGCAGCTGGCACAACTTAAAATAGCCTTCAGACTACTCTAAATATTGCTGAATTTCCTGGGAACATAGCACTAGGAAGAATCATTTGGGGCATTGAGTTCAGCTCTTCTGTAATCACAAGTCTCCACATAATAGACATTTAGTTTGCCGAGTGCACAGCACACTTCACCCTTCACTACGTCCTGTAACCCACCTGAGACTTGAAGTAGAAAAGGCAGAAGAAGCTTAAAAATGGCAAAACGTTGCAATAGAGGAAAGGAAGAGATCAAGGGTATGATCTGGCAGAAAATTATGGAGGACTAGTAGTATATAAGGATGGCTTAAAGCCACCTTTAACCTTATTTTTGCTCCCCAAGCTGCTCCTAAGCCACAGTCTGGAATGAGTCAGGCTCCCATGTGCTGCTTTTGTGCAGTGCTAACTTTGTAATCCTTTCTAGAAGTACAAAGCATTGGCAAAAAGATTTGTGGCACTCATTTCAAAGCCTGAGTTCTGTGCAACTGTGTAGGAGTTTGTGCCATATGGTTTCTGCTGGATGATGTAACGTCATACTGATGAGCTGAAAAATGCATGATAAAATAGTTTCATGCTATACTGGCCAGAAACGAGATCTCGCTCACTGCTGTAGTGTATTGCCCCGAGTCTTATGTATACCCGTATAAAATACAGGCTCATACACCACGTGAACACTGTTCTCTCTTTACAATACATGAAAGTAACAACTAAGGAAAGGATTGTCTTGAGTTGGACTTCTCCTTTTCCTACTTTCTTGCTACATTTCCACGAGAAAACAATTACGAGCAGAGTGACTATCTTGATTATTTTAAAAGCCCACTGTTAAGTATTGTGATCCCATCAGTCATTCTGGTTTGTTTTAATAAATAATTAAACAATTGAATGTGAAAGTATTCAGAAAATATTTTCAGAAGCTTGAATTTTACTTGCCAGCTTTTCCATTGCTTATTAGTTAGATTGACAATGACACATTATTGCTCACCCAAAAGATTTCTAGCAATACTAGGCACAGTGTTAGGGCTTCATGTTTCCCAAGAAAGCAGCAGTCCAAAAGCAATAATAATTCAGAAGTCTATCTGTTTGCAAAAGTCCAGAAAAGTTTCTGTCCTTGTTTTCCAGTACATCTACAGTTGTGTGCTGTGTTTTAGCCAAAACAGGCATATCAAAATACTTGTTTAAGAGCACTAATAAGAATATGCCCAAGAAAACAGTCTTATCAGAGAGCACACACAGCTGTCAGAATAAGAGGTAACAAGGGAAGGATCTTTAAATTTTCTCCTGTATGAAATACAGCAATCCAAAGGTCTTAAGGAAAGACTAAAAAAAACCTGTTAGCAGTATCTGTAACATGCAGGAATCCTGCCCGCACTCCCATTTCCTCCTCTCCCTCACACACTTGCAATATGTTGTAAGGGTGTGAAAGTGTGAAAAGGGTGTGTAAGTGTGAAAAAGAACACATGTGGAGTTACTCGTAGGCAGTACAGAGACACTTGTTATTTTTCTTGGTGTGCATATTTATTTTTGATGGATAAACAGCATAACTTGGCCATTATCATGGGATGAATTGGGCAGTAGGTTTTGCAGCTGGTGTGTTATGGTTTGCCTTGAAATCTTGTAGAGGTATTAGAAGTTAGGGCATCACTTCTGGTGGATCATAAGGACCCAATTTTCCCTGTAATCTCAATTTAGTTTAGGTCCTTGATACTACATTACACTGAAAGTTCTCCTTCTACACATCCTAATATAGCCATATATTGACAGTCACCATTCATTCAAACAAAACATTGTGAAAATCTATTCTATGTAAGAATATGAGTAATTTCTATCTTGCTGACTTCTCTAATAAAGCAAAAGGTCTTATACTGCATTGTTTGTTGGGAGGAGAGGGAGTGGGCGGGTAGGTTTTTTTTTATGTATTCTGACAAGTATATAATGTTTCACATGTTGTACAGGCTCGACACGTCTTGCACATTTGTGCAACACTGTGGGATCAGCAGAGACAAACATTATTTGTCAGATACTTAAGTTTTATCAGTTCTCATTCACATCACTGTTTGGATTCCTGCTACCTTCCACTCTTACGGCTTCTTTGCAGTACACCCCACAACTCTAAGCTTTGTGACCCCATCCCTAAATGTATAAATACAGAGGATAGGAAATGTGGTTTTTTCTCATGTAACAGGAATACATACTGTAGGAACCATTGCAACACATAATCCTGCTAAACCAAACTTCACTAATGTCCAAAAGGGAATGGGACATGTGGGGTCATAAACAGCAGACTGTGAATGAGAATGCCCCAGTGTCCTCACAACTGCCTTTGGAAAGTCCATAATACCTCCAATTTTTAGAGCTCTAAGCAGTCTTTAGCAGATTAGGATCCTCACTCACATGGAAAGCAGGTTATCCTCATATCAGCTTCTGGCATCTTTGGCTGTTCCTCTAGATGCTGACCTTCCACCAAATGTTGGGCATCTTCAGATAAGAGATACCAAACTAGATCTGCCATGTGTTCGTTCTCACACGACACAAAGGTTCTAATCCTATGTCCCATCTATTTTTCAGTGCTTCGGGAGTTCAGATTCTGACTCATGTTGAACTCAGCTGTAATAAAATAGCTGTGGCTTGGGAGTGTTATGATGCCCAATCTTTTAATACACCAGCTAGAAGAGACAGAAGAGCACAGATGTAGCAAATGCCACTGCGCAGTATGCGCTCCAGTTACCTGGAGGTGTTATGCTGTACAAAAGCATCATGTCATCAAGCCCTTGGGTGATTCAGCTCCTTCCCATCCTCAGTACTACCTTGTAAGAGGTATAATTGAGCACTTTTTTCTGTTCTTTTCAGAATTTTTTTTGTATGTGCTTTTGTAAAGTCAAATAAATAGGAAAATTAATAACGGCACAGGAGTGCACCACAGAATAATGTTGCTTAAGGACTGCTGTGCCCTTGGCTCCAATTAACCTCAGTGTTTGTTATGGGTTGCAGCCAGCTGCATCAATCACAGTTACTTTAGTTGGGGAAAAAAATATCCGTCATTATTGCAGCCACTCACAGATATATACATTATTTTCCTAAAGTATCATAATCCTCCACTTACCAAAGATGGCCTGTGATAGCTGGGAGGAGATGAAACTCAATTTTCCTTCACATCTGCTTGATCCTTCGGTATAATCAGAGCCACATGCATGAAGCAAGGTCACAAAGTGTGGCAATGTTCATCACAACATGCAGTCTCCCCATTCTAGTGCCATTAACTGCTCAGCAACCTCTCCTTCTCCATCCCACTGTTTTTAATCTGCTAGAGCACTTCAGAGCAGGAGCAGGAGAGCTCGCCTTGCAGACCCATTTCCAAGATTGTTGTCACAGACCACACTTTGAGAAGAAGTCAGCAGTCAACCACTACTCCATTTGTTTCAGTGGAATAGGAAAAAGAACATCACAGCAGGATTTAATTTCAAGTTTGCTGGCCAGTACCTGCATCTAGGAAGAGATTCTGATGGCACCAGTGTCACAGGTATTGCGGTATCTCCTCTGAGTAACTTCCTGATAGTTTGTAGAGACTTATATTTGATGTGGAGACAATGGCATGGCTTATTTTCTTTCTTTTGTTTTTTAAAAGGGCAGAGAGTTGGTGATGTCATTGCCCTCTGTTATGAAGGTGGTTATTTGCAGAATGATGTGATCAACCATGCACTATGATTTTCTGAAAGCCTATCTGCTTAACCTGCTTTGCTGTGGCTGAATATTTATTCACAGCCTGTAGTTCGCTTGAACCAGAACTTAAAGCAGAGCACACATCACCTGAGACAAAAGTGGGAGGTCCTGATGAATCTCACCTAAAATTATTTCTTATGGCTCTTGTTGCACTGCAGTCGCTTCCTTCATAGAGGTAGACCTTTCCCAAGCTACCTCCCTGCAGATCTGATGAGTCAGATGCACTCCCTGGGGTTTTTCTGACCACCTCTCTCCCTGACGCTCATTCACGCTTCTGCACAGGGCCCTCCCTCCCTGGCTCCTAGGACAGCACCTCAGCACACCCTG
The DNA here is from genome assembly GCA_020745705.1 of Hemiprocne comata. Taxonomy (NCBI): domain Eukaryota; kingdom Metazoa; phylum Chordata; class Aves; order Apodiformes; family Apodidae; genus Hemiprocne; species Hemiprocne comata. The sequence continues at coordinate 76,556,733 of CM036587.1, read as the reverse complement.
CCTCATTGTCCCCGGGTGAAGGCTTCCCACACACAAGGGTTGCAGCACCCAAACATTAGCTACTTACTTTGAAGTTGCCCTTGGCTCAAACAAGCTGAGGTAAAACCAAGTAGAAGCAGTATGAAATAAGCAAGATAGGCCACAGGTGCACAGAAGTAAAAAGATAACCAAGTGCCTGTCTTCCAAGCAGCAACATCAGCTGTAAAAAGCTCGTCCTGTATGTATCCAGCTGACGAGCTGACAGATACTTCACAGCCCTCTGGCTGAGGATTGGTTCCTATGCAAACCTATGACTTCAGATTGCATTCATGCAAGAGGGTCTGGGATTTTTATAGAACCAGATGCATCTTTTGGCAGGAGGTATATGTGTGTATGTGTGTTAAGGGGGGCACATTAAAATTCAAATTCTCCTCTCCCTTCTCTTACCCTGCAAGGGAAATTGTGAAGTCAGGGAAGATTATTTATGTTACCAGACCATTGTTTGCTTTTCCCTGTTATAGAAACACACCTGTACTTTGGGAATGGCAAGATGTGGTGGTCTCCAGCATAAATGATAAACAGAGTTGCCTCTCTTGTGGTCTGACATCCTGTTGTAAGACAAATATTCTTTGCTGTTTGGCAAAGGGAAAGTCTCAGTACAAAGCTTCTTCCCACACACACAAAGCCTTCCACCACACTTACAGATGTGTCATGAGAGGAAAGAATAAGGCCGCCCTGAACTTGCAGAACAGTCAGAAGAGTTCATTCACCTTCTTCCCTACCTGACTTAAACAAAAAATACCGGTTTGGAAGGAAAAAATTAAATAAACTTGCTGGAAACCCATTTATTTCAATGAGTGAGAGATAAGATGCAGAAATCCATTCCTCACCTGTAATCCCTACTGTTTTTATGTGCACTGAAAAAGTGCTTCTATCAGCATGATGCCAGCCGATCATTTCTTAGATAATGATATACACTTCCCCTGTTATGCTGTGCTTCTTAGGCCTCGATTCAGCAAAGCATTCAGGTACATCTTTATCTTTAGGTCCTCTAGCAGCCTTCAGTAAAAGCATACAGTTTGAAAGTAAAGTGCTCTGCTAAATTGGGTCCTTCACAAGACTAAAGTGAAAGCTCACGCAAGAGTAAAGCAGCATTGCTTTCCTTCCAGTCACACTTGTTTTATTCGCTTGCTCTTGCTGTGTACAGCTGTGGATTGCTGGCAGTGAGCTTGGATGGAATTTGAGGGATTCACAGCTTCAAAGACAAGATGTGCCAGCCTTTAAAACAAGCTTGTATAAACAGCAGAAACAAAAGGATCTGTGTAAACAAAGGGAGGCAATAGAAATACTCACACCTGAGCAAAAGCACACACTTTTATAGGCAGTCCTGTATCAGCAATACTCCAGCAGGTTATATAGCATTCACTGTATCAGCAGGCATAGTTCTCATTTCTGCCATTGCTTTTCTCTTTGCTTCGTGATCAGAGAAGTGCTGGGGCCAAGCCTGCTAGTGTTGCAGCACACTGTAAAATGTATGAAGAGGTTCCAAAAGCTTTGACAGTGTCTCATCCATACTGAACTAGCATTATGGTTGTGCTCAGGGAGTGCAGTATGCTACATATTATTGAATCCTTACCTTATTTTGTGTTGTTCGTGTACTTTTTGAATTTCTGTACTTTTTGCCTGTAAGCATGGATTTGTCAGTTGTCTTCCTGAGATTTTGGGAGGAGGGAGTTGTTTGATTTTTGAAAAGGCAATGCGATTTTAAAGCATATACTCCAAAAGGCTTGTAGGGGTTATGTGTAATCATAGAGATCAGAGGATCAGAGGTAGAAAAAAAACTTAACATTGCAAATATTGAGCATTTCTGAGCTCTCTGCCACAAAAGAGCCAACAGGTATCTCAATATTCAGGGAGAGCAGGTTGCTTCATTGTAGTCTTTATGGCCTCAGCTCCTTCCCTACCCTGCCACTAAGTACACTGAGAAGAAGCACTCTCTCCATGGCTGGTGTAAAATGAGCTAGATTTTATTTCCTGCTCCATTCTAGAATGGCATGTGCAAGTCATCAGGGCAGAGTTAGGCTTTTGGGAGGCTACCCAAGGCCACCTTCAGGACCAGGTAAATACTGATCCTGGAAGCACAGCCAGAGCACACGGAGCCTCTCGTGTCTGAGAACACTTGGGCAACTAATACACTAGTTTGGCAGGTTCCTGGATTATTCAAGCTCATTGTCTTCCCCTTAGAGTTGTATATAGCCTGACCTCCTGTATAGCCCCAAGTCCCATTTCCTTCAATGAGAGGTAGAAATGTTCAGTCCTAATCACAGTTGACTCTGGCTTGATCCACTATTTTGTATGAGATTTACAAAGATTTAATGTTACTTCAAGAGACTTGCAAAAGTTCCCGAGAGAGTACATCTGTGGGAGTTAGATGCCTTCCTGGGATGCACAGAAGTCAGCCGGGTGCCTAATTCCCATTAAGTTAACTTGCGCAAGTATTTCTGTAAGTCCCTCTTGGCACTAATCCCTCTTGGCATCCCTTCCCTCTTCTCCTTCCCCCTTCAATCTTTTAAATAAAGATAGCACTTAGCATAAAGATGTGTTGCAAGGCTCCACTCAGTGCCTATAAAGTGCTTTTCAACTCTGGCAGAAGTGCCTAAGTGTACAGTATTCAGCGAAACTGGGAACAGTGGGGATTTTTATGGATATGATATACAAGCTATGTTCTATCAGACACATTAATCTCAAATTTCCCTGGTGTCAACGTCATACAGCTAAAAGAGGGTGCTGAATCCCCAGGGCTCTCTATGCCTTTTGGCACTACAAGTAAATCCCCCAAGTCTGATTCCCATTTCATCCATTTCTGCATGACTGAAGCGAGAGATGTGGTTTGAGGGATAACAGAACAGGAGGTATTTTAGCCAAAGCAATGTAGCTAAGTCCTAGTTATACTTTGTTTTCTTCAAAGAGAAGACAGATAATGCATAAAGCAACTGCATTACAAACAAAAAAACCACATAGAAGGAGAGTAGGGAAGAGGGGAAACAAAACTGACAAACCAGTAATTTGGTAACAGGGAGATGAAATACATCTGATTTGTTTATCAGACCATTCTATTAACCTCTAATGCAACATTTCATCTTTTACAATTGAGCTTTCCATCTTGTTATTAGACCTTAATAACTAAATTGCCATCTTGCAGAACAGGCCTGGAAATACAAGAAAGCACAGGGGTCCAGACACAATTCAGTCTCTTCACACAATGTGGCTGAAGTCTTGTTCCTACCTGCTCTTCTGGCTGCACTGTGCTGGTGAAGGAGACACCACTCCTCCATCTGCAGGTCACCTTCCCCAGAGCTGTTCACAGATACCTGCTCCTGAGGGCCCTCCCCACCTCCTTTGTGTCAAGATTGTATAGGTTTTCTAGAGATCTGCAAGCTGCAATGAGCTTATTTCGACTGAAATGGGTTAAGATGTAGGTACAGCTAACAACCTGCTCTCCTGACAGGGTGTACATATGAGTGTCTGGTGACAAAACAGCTCTTAAACCAACACAGCTGCAGCTGAGAGAGAACATGTGGACAAGACCTTGCTCCCCCATCTGAGCCCATTTGGTTGTGTAAGGTCGAGCAGGAGCAGAGAAAATGAAAACAGTCAGACAGGAGAGAGAACTTGAGCCAAAACTTTCCCTTTGATACTGGGCCAAAAAAAGGCTGGAGAGGAGGCTTAGATGTGAGGGTTAAGGCAATCAGATGGACAGCCTGGGTGCTATGAATATTAGAGCAAGTTACACAGCCTTAGCACAACAAATTGAAAAGGATCCAGCTCAGAGAGCCCCACCAGAGCACAGTCGATGGAGGTGGGAAATGGGCTTGAATGCTATTCCAATTTGGTGGACACATTTTGATGTCCCAGCTGAGGGTCCTGAGGGAAAATAGGAAAAAGAGGGTCTGGCTTGTGAATCATGCCAAGTGTTAGCTGACACAGTGCCTGCCTGCATCAGATTTCCATAATTTTGCCCTTTCTCAATAGCAGAAGTGCACGCACCTGGAGGGCTTTGATGGCAGAAGCATGAGTGCCTGGGGAATTCTGGCAGAGCCAGGGTCAGTTGGCAGCTGAGAAAAGGTTCAAAGGCTCTAAATACTGAGCTTCAGGGCCCAAGTTCTCGGTCTAGGAGATAGGACAACAGAATTTATCCTATTGACTATTTTATTTCAATGGTTGGACAAATACCACTTTCATATTTTTATAGTTGCTTTCACAGTTCTCAACCCACTTTGTCCCTCAAATGTCACTAGTCTATTAAAAATTCCATATAATAACCACTCTTACTCCACTCCTTTCTCCCTTTTTTTTCTTTTTTTTTTTTTCCTTACTGATGTACTTATCCTTTTAAAAGAGGACAAATTAATAAAGCTTGTTCCCAAAACTCTGCCAATTATGGAAGCGGAGGCTGTTATCATCCATGTTTGAGAGAAAAAAGGCATCAAATTACCTATGCTGTCAGCTAACGCTAGAGCAGATTATATGTAAAACTGGTTAAATTCACACCAATGATTTGGTGCAACAAAATAAGTCACTGCGTGGCCATCCTTATATGCATAACATGACATATTTCATAAGATAGGGAGGGAAGAAGAAAGTACCGTTTGCTGACTGGAATTGGATTCTACCCTACTCTTCTAAAGTCCATGCAAGAAATCCTCTGAATTTAAGTAGAAATAAGAAAAAGGCAAAAAACAATAAAGAATAAATATTATTTTCTGGCCAGTAAAGGGTTTTTACTAAAATACTATTGAATAGCAATAAACAAACATGAAAGCTACAGAGCTGCACTTGGCACAAATGCGTTTTTTAAAATAAACAGACATGTTTGATTATTTGTAATCCTGGATAATCCACTGTGTAACATTAAATATTTTAAGAGAATTTTTCTGCCATTTGTTCTCAGCATGGTTGGCCCGAAGCCAAAATGTTGTTATTTTTAAAGACAACCTTCCACTAAGGGTTTTGAATTTCTTTCATGTTGCCTCTTTTTATAGCATTTTGAAATTGATTGTGCATAGCAGATTCTCAAATGGCAAAAAAACTATCGCAGCACATATGTCTCATGTAGGTAAACTCCTGGTCTCATTTTCCCAGGTTTCAGCAGCAGAAGGGACTCTACAAAGTAGTTGCTAGGAGAAATAAAACAGACCTGTAAGTATGGAAGAACAGTTAAAATCCTGCTTTTACACCTATAAAGCCAAAATACAACTAGTTCCCTCTCTGTGCCTCTGCCAGAGAAGGAGAGGCAGGTGGATTTCTTAAAAAACTATAGAGCTGAGGATGCCACTGGTGAAAAAAATGGGCTGAGCCTCAGCCAGGTATAGAGGTCTGGAGAGAGTCTGGGCTGTCTATGGACCGAAACCAGGGCCCAGTTTTGAATACACTGTTTATTGGCATTTTGGAGCCAAAAGATGAAGTAAATCAATCTCTGTAAGAAACTGTTTTCCTCAGTAGAAGGTAACACAGCAATTTTTCACTGTTAGCTTTTCGTTCCCTGGCAGAGAGCGTGCTTTTTCTCCTCCTGGGGATGTAGCTAGCAGACAGAGTTTGCTATGATTATTCTCTTCCTCCTGGTCCCAACAGGTTATTTTGCACCCCACTGCACTCTCCTCCCCATGACAGGCTGCTACAGCCCCTTCCATCTGCTGTTCTCAGTCTCAGCACGTTTCAGATCTTGAATTTAAACATCCCGAATTAACCATGCCACATTTGAAAGTCTGGGGCCTGGCCCCAATGTGTATTCGTTTGGCTTTCCACTCAGGAGGTATTTTGTCTCAAACAATGAAAACATGTTCTAAGTGCAGATTGGCTTTCATTGCATTCCAGCTCTGGGGTGGCAAGGACACAGGTTATATTTCCAAATGATACTTGGCAAATATCAGACTAGAAACATGCTTTCCTAAATAAAAATGGAGATTCCCTGACAGTCACCCACCTCCAGGAGCTTTAATTAAAATATCAATTATTGCAAGACTTCTAATGAAATTGCCAGTTGGCTGAGCTGAACGTCTCACATTCCTGCCCTACTCTTGCAGGCTTCTAAAGAGATAGCATCCCTTTCTTCCTAAAACTTTCTGCAGTGTAAAAAATAAACTGCATTAGCAGCCCAATTCTCTTGTAAGAAATTTGTATAGGCCTATAACCTCTTTCAGGGATTTCTTCTTAATTTGTATTTATTTACAACCAGCAGAGAGAATGAAAAGTGTGGCAGGGAGAAACTCATTCCAGGAGTTCTGCAGCACCCTGCAGTTTAGCAAAGGTAATTTGTGTAGTTACAGCTCTTCTTTTATTGAACACATCTGCAGCAGTCATTGGATTGGGATGTTTCCTTTATGCCTCCTTGAGAGCTAGTACATGTCCTGGGTGGAAGGTTGAATTTGAAAAATGTTCATATAGCCCAGCTATGGGAATACAAAAGCCAGACTACTTTGATCCTATCAAACCACAGAAATACTACAACACACACACACAAAAGAGAAACAATAGAAAGGACTCATGGGTAAACAGCTATTTATTTGTTATGAGCTCACCCTAAAGATTTTCTTGTTAAGACTTAATGTGGTTTGCTACAGAGGTGAGCTGGGGCATGAGGTTGGAGATCAAGCCTATAAATAACAAGTAAGGAAAAAAAAAGTTTAATAAATTGTTCAGAGCCTTTTTCCTTGCCTAAAATAGAATTTATAGATTTTGCCCTTCTGCTCCCTTCTGCTACGAGGATGAAAATAAAGTAGGATACAACCGCCTTATGTGCAATTAGAAGCAATTCAGGGAATAAAAAAATAAAAATAATTATGAATAAAACAAGTGCAGCTGCAGGCAAAAGGCAGAAGAGGACCCACAGTCACAAGGCTGATGTTACCCAGCCAAAATTATGAAGAATAGGGCTAGATACTCATGGGGTACTATCCCCTCAGTGGCTGAAAGAGATGTGATGGCAGCACTCACTCCTTTTTAATGCCAAGGGGAAATCCTGTTTGTCCGAGCCAAAGTTGTCTGCCAGTTGTTTCCCAGCCCTCCCAGGCTCTGAAATGTTCAGAAATGGTGACCCATTCTACTTCTCATTTTCTTCCTGCAGTTTTGTATTTTAATATGCTTGCTGCCACACCTAGAACTATGAGTTCACATGTATCAAAGGGAAAAGAAAAGATAGACATTTAAAAAGTGTAGATTGCACACTGTAGAAGTTTGTCAAAGTTTGGCACAATAGACCAACTGACAATTAATCTTCCTTTCTCCCACAGCCACAAGCTATGCTCACATCCCCCTATGTCAGAAAAGGCACACTCATCAATTATCTGTCTCTTCCCATCCCACTCATGAAACAGCTGTATTAAAAAAACCCACCCTTGTAAATTACTTGAGAAGACAAAGGGAAATCTCTCCATTTTGTAACAACTTTGCTAATTTTAAATGGAATGGGGATTCTTTTTGTCTCATGTTTCACGATAGCATACACTTTCTAGGAAGTAATATTTTGTTACTAATTTACAGCAAGCATTCATCCAGATAACTACAGGATCCTGAAGGAAATGCAGCAACAAATTGACATTAAGAGGCCACACATTTTCTGTAGGGAGTCACCTTCTGCAAACCTTAGCTGCCTGTAAGCATGCATTAAAATGCAGCTCCTGGGAAAAAAGAATTTTTATCCTGGGGGAATGGAGGAGGCAAGTTGTACTATTAATAAATCCAAACATTAGGCTTAACTCAATATGCAGAGTTTAGGCAGGAATTATATGTTGTACCACCCCCCCACCCCAACCCCCCCATTTGAGAAGGAATAGCAAAGCAGGCCAGAAATTGCCATTTTTCCTTGAAGACAACTCATTTTCCTTCATATGCTTATTCAGGAGGCATGGCTCAGGTGCTTTTAAGTGGAAGCCCCCACAGGAACTGCATCCCATCCCTTTCCCCACCATGTCAATGCAACTTCACTGGAGTGAAATGCTCTCTTTCCCTCTTTAGCTTTCAAAAGCAGTGAGGCATGTTGGTTTTTACGTTTTTATGACTGAGAAAACCAGCTCATGTGTCTCACATACAATGCAATTGGACATGAATAGGGAGCCATCCATCACTCTTCCAGATTCCCTGTATTTACTAAAGGGCCTATTTTAGAAGCCATTAAAAGAATCTTCAAATCCCCAGACACCACCAAGGAGACCATGTTCTCACAGGCTTCATCATTTGCCCAGGACTGAACTCCAGCAACTCTGCTCACATATACATCAGCACAGGGAGCATGTCCAGGATAGTCTTGGACTGCAGTTTCTAGATGCAGAAATTTGGGGAGGTAGAGACTAAGCAGCTAAGCACAGGCTGCTGTAGTGACTACAGAGCTCCCCAGGACTACCTAGGCTTTGTCAGGGACCACTTCTGGCCCCACAGCATGTCAGAAAGCCTGGTTGCTTAGTCACCCTCATCCACTCTTCCCTCAGGCCTCCAAATGATGGGCTGTATATCCAAGATGTGGCTCTGAATTTCAGTCAGCCTTGACTAATGAACTGATGCTGTCTCTTTTGGCACACAGCTTGTTCTCGTGGTGCAAAACTGCTGAGAATACTGGACTGCTTCAAGAGCAAAATTAATGCTGTGACCAAGAGGAAAATCGCAGCCCTCAGTTCTGCATGCAGTCCCCTACCTTTGATGCTACTCTCTGTGGACAGCACAGATGAGTGACTCCCATTCAAATTCTTTGCCAGGCTGAAGCCTAAGAAAATACCTGACCCCTGCAATGCCAGTTGATATGTCAGAGTGCCACTGGTGTGAGCTTAATACAAATGCAGTGAAAAGGTACATCTGGGGGGTGTGCCCTGAGTCTTCCTCATCTGGCTGCATCCCAGGCTCACAGCTGGATAACCAGCTGCATCCCAGCTCTGAAGTGCTGCCAAGCTAGGAGCCTCTTTGCTGCCACTCCTCTTTCTCCTTGCTGCTACTTCTCATTATTTTCTCTTTTTCCACACTTCTGCTGAATAAAAATTGCCCATCTGACGAAGAGTGTTACAGTCAATATCTCATTATGGGCACAGGAGAACACACCTTATATGCAGTCAACAATTAGAGTTTATTGTTAGTCTAATTAATGTTTCAACAGTAAAATCAGAATTAACCAAAAAGTTATTCTAAGTTCAGTTACAATGATGCTAACATTTATAGTTCGTATTATCTAATTATTGACAATTCCCATTAATAGTACAATCCAAGCTACTGGTCATTGACTTCCTGGTATCTACCTCTTTTTGTCATGTTATGCTCACTTTACTTAAGTTAGCAGCAGCGAGTAATGAGTTTCCTCATTGGGAGGAGTATGCTGTGGATGGTCAGAGTTTCTTCATTCTTGGTCCTGAATATGCTTGGGCTTTTCACACTGTCTTGCTATTGCTTTTCTAATTGGTGCCCAACTTTAGTTAGGATTTGTTGGCACAACAAATCATTCATTTGTTTAGGGTAAACCCATGCAATTTCATACAGTTAAGGTAACACAAAAAAATAAGTTGGACATTAGTCACTTGTTGGGCAGTTGCTGGTTCAGCTAAAACAAGTTAATGTAAGCCTGGGACAAGGCAAGGCCTGAAGTGGCCTGTGTTAAGGTAAAACAAAATCTACAATTTGTCACTAGCAATGGCAAGAACTTATTTCCTAAGGCGCAAGGCTACAAAAGCTGTGTTCACACCAGTACTGCTGATGCATGTGTGCTCGCCTCCAAACAAGCCCACACACCAGTTACGTTAATGCTTTTGTCAGTAAAACTGCACTTCCCAGATCTTTTTCCAGTTACAGTCAAATGAACTGCAGCCAAAGTGTTAGATATTATTCCCCCAAACACCTGAGGTTTGCTGTCCAGCTGAAGTTGCTCAGCTCTATTCACATCTGCTGGAGTCACACTTTCATTTCAAGGAACAGTAGCTTGTGGTTTTAAGAATCCATCCTATTCTGGATGCCAGCCTCAAGGAAATGCTTTAGCCCTTCAGCGCTGAAATCAAAGTTCAATTTCCACTGGCAAAAGTAGCATTACTATGAGCCATTACTAGTATAGGGAGTAGTGTATAGCACACAGATGCAGGCATAAATACATATATTTTTATATATACAAGTAAGCTCAACAGTTGGAATATGGAACTAAGTGACAATATCTCACACTTTGAACAAACTCCAGGTATTTATAAACAGAAAGGAATGAAAATCTAAAATCGTAAATCTGAGATTGCCCATTTAATGAAATACCGTATTTTTTCATGGACAGCCTGAATCTTAGATAATCCTGACTGCTTTATAAGTGCCCATACTTGAAAGTAAGTCCTCTTGCAACCTGCAGTGTAAAATAACCTGCAGTAAATCAGAAGAAATAGGTATTAGTTAGAGATTGTGGGGAGGGAGCAGAGGCACATAACTCCAGGGCAGACTTCCTCTCATATTACCTGCATGTACCTAACACCTTCATTGTTGCTAGGTTGCAAGGGCTTTAAATAGGAGAGGGAATCTAATTTCTGGTTTAAAACAGATAAATTATGGATTGGTTATGTAACTGAAAAAAACAACATTTCATTGCAAGACAATCGATTAAACAGATCACGTGTAGGTGGAGCTAATAAACCGCTGGTGTAATTTTGGTGTTGTTTTGAAACTGCCTTCATCCAGCAGGTGAGAAATACCATAAAACTGTAAATGTCTTACAGCTTATTTAAGAAAAATATCATTAAAAAACAAAGTTGTCAAGACTTGAGTAGAAATACATGAAATTTTACAGAGTAATGAGAAGTACACATGTGTATGTATTTAGGAGTTTATCCATGTTCAGTTTTTAATGAGTCCTCAGATTTTTCAGCATCCATAATGTCTTCTGGTTTTGAATTAGTGCTAAAAGGTCACAGGATAAGAGGCTTAAATGCCATTGACCTGACTGCACTAAGAGTTAGGTTTCCAAAATGCTTTTGAAGGTCTGGTCTTTAAATTCACCCTGCTTCCATGTTCAAGGATGAACATGGAATTTGCAATTCTCACAAAATGACTCTGAGGATAAATAAAATAAAGATTATTAAGTGATCGATCTCCTTGGTAATTGAGACTATGCAGCTACCTTAGACAGGTGAATAAACACTTATGTTTGCCTTCAGGGCAATTTGGTAATTTTCAGCTTACATCAGTTTACCGATAATTAGAGTTGAGAGAGAAACAGGAAAGCAGAAAGTGGGAGGAATTTAGGATCAAAGCTAAATGACCTTGACAGGAAGGAGGCTTTTATCTCTCCAGAAGGAAGCAGCCTAAGCTGATGACAGTCACAATGCACCAGAAGTGCATGCAATATTTAAGACACTGGGGTGGAACATATTATGAGTACAAATAAATGCAAATTTTAGGAATGATGGAGATTTAATTAAATGCATCCTTTGTTGCAAAAGCATGGATTTCTTTAGATGCAGTCAGTAAACATTTGGTCACTTCAGGTGGTATTTAAGCTCTAGTGTCTTCAGCTGTAGTCACTAAAATCAGGCTAACAGAAATTTTGCCAATAAAAAGAAGGATACCAATTAAAAGAAGGCAGTAGTAGGACTAAGAAACATTAAAAATAAATTGGAGTGACACACTGGCTCTAATTACACAAAGTTCTCATGAGTTCCAATAAGACCAAAGCTGGTTGTTTCTATTTATTGCTTTCTATAAGAGCACCAGAAGTTTAAGTTTGGCTAAGGAAAATACTTAAGACATGTAAGAGTAGTGTTTTCAGTAATGGAAGAACAGTAGATTTATTGCTGTCTGATGTAGAGATCAGTGTCAGAGTTTGTTCCTCAGTTGGTCAAGTTTAATTTCTTACTGAACATACCTTTCTTTAGCATTAAGTGCTCAGGGGAATACCTTTTAGATGAAAAGGGTTTTCTGAAATAAGAGTCTCTCTGTTGTCCAGATTAGTATCTCTTTGTTTTTTGAAACAGACATCTGTTTTCAGTCATGAACGCACAAATTATGCAAAAATAGTTTATTTTAATTGTGCTCCTCCCAAACCACTTATCCACTGTTTTTTATCTTGGCTATCAATCCTGGCAACTCTATGGAATTAATTCAGAATCAAAACCAAAACTCCATGGAGCAAAGAAGGCCAGTTTTGCTGTCTTCAGTAGTTTGCACAGAGTAACATTCTGCTGAATCCTGGACAGAGAACAACAACTTGCAACACACGTTTTGTACTTTTAAGATTAGCTCCTTCAGTTTTCTAAAACATAAAAGTAGGGCTGTCCTAGAAGCTTCTAATCCCCAATTTGCTGCATAAGATGATCACATAGTTTTTTAGCATTAGCTAAATTAGCAGCCAGCGAGTTGTGGTCAATGGCTCAATGTCCAAGTGGAGGCAAGTGACGAGTGGTGTTCCTCAGGGGTCAGTAATGGGACCAGTGCTGTTTAACATCTTCGTTGGAGACATGGACAGTGGGATTGGGTGTATCCTCAGCAAGTTTGCTGACAATACCAAGCTGTGTGGTGCGGTTGACGCTCTAGAAGGAAGGGATGCCATCCAGAGGGACCTTGATAGGCTTGAGAGGTGGGCCAATGCCAACCTCATGAAGTTCAACAAGGCCAAGTGCAAGGTTCTGCACGTGGGTCGGTGCAACCCCAGGCACAAATACAGGCTGGGGGGAGAATGGCTAGAGAGCAGTCCTGAGGAAAAGGACTAAGGGGTGGTAGTAGATGAGAAGCTTGACACGAGCCACCAGCATGCGCTCGCAGCCCAGAGAGCCAAGCGCATCCTGGGCTGCATCAAAAAAAGTGTGGCCAGCAGGGCCAGGGAGGTGATTCTGCCCCTCTACTCTGCTCTTGTGAGACCCCACCTGGAATACTGTGTACAGCTCTGGAACCCTCAGCACAGGAAAGATATAGGCCTGTTGGAGGAGATCCAGAGAACAGCCACAAAGATGATCAAAGGGCTGGAGCACCTCTGCTATGAAGACAGGCTGAGAAAGTTGGGGCAGTTCAGCCTGGAGAAGAGAAGGCTCCGGTTAAACCTTACAGCAGCCTTCCAGTACTTGAAGGGGGCCTACAGGAAAGCTGGGGAGGGACTTTTCATCAGAGAAGATAGTAATAGGACATGGGGTAATGGTTTTAAACTGAAAGTGGGGAGATTTAGGTTAGATATTAGGAAGAAATTCTTCACTATAAGGGTGGTGAGGTACTGGAATAGGTTGCCCAGGGAGGTTGTCGGTGCCCCATCCCTGGAGGTATTTAAGGCCAGGTTGGATGAGGTTTTGTGCAAGCTGGTCTAGTGGTAGGGATCCCTGCTCATAGCAGGGGGGTTGGAACTAGATCATCTTTAAGGTCCCTTCCAACCTTAACAATTCTATGACTCTATTAACAATATAGTTAAGAGTTGCAGCATTGATGCCCATGGAAATCAATATCAAAGAGTTTGTCTGGAACAGATTTTAAACATAAAATACCTTATTCAAGTCTCCGTTAGACAAGAGGAAGATTTCAATAATTCCATGAGACACCCACTTCCAAAAAATATAAACTATTTATAATCCAAAGAGATTTCACATATAATTGCAAAGAATTTTACAGTAGTGTGAACACCAACTGTTTTAAGTCAGATTGGAATCTTTCCCAGATGTTTTTTTACTCTTAATAAGCAACATATTTACAGTGACCTGATCACATACCACTGAAAGGAACATTCCTACTGGTTTCAATGTCCAGAGGTATGTGCTTTAATAATACAAGCATACCTGTATAGTATGATATTAACAGTGTTTATATGCAGAGCTGTAAGAACCAAGTAAGCAAAAAAAAACAACCACATGTGATTCAAATTTCCTCAATATTCCTAATTAACCAACTCATTAAAGTTTTTCAAATAACTAGTGACATAAGTGGCAATATTAAACACTTCAGAAGCTATTCAATCGCAAGTAACTTTTATACATTTTCATATTCTGAGAAACAAAATTACTAGCAAAAACATATTAAAAGGCTCCTTTCAAAGAAGAAAGCCACCTCTCAGATTAGTGATTTGAAAAGCAAGTATGCATGTTTCCTATTCAAGAAACTTCAAGAGTTTCAGAAACATCACTCACTGTTCACAAAACCTCAGTTAGGTAATGAGTCATCGTGGCTGGAAATACTCACCGAAGAGGTAAAGTTTATTGCCTCACCTGAAGTCACAGGCAGAATGTTGCTGTTTCTGGCAGGCAGTTGTGTGATGACTAAATATCATCCTGCCTGGACAAAAAACGTCCTACTGGTCAGACTTCTTCAACATCCCTGCCATCATGGTGTACTATTTATTCACCCTGGATAAACTGCAAGCATGCCTTATTCCCATTTTAATAGTCATTCTGATCAACAGTAGCTCTACAGTCATGCAGAAATGGCTCAGTCCCACTCACTGCTGCAGGTTTTTTACTGCTAGCCATGAGGACAGCCCAGAAAAACTTGTCACAGGTATTCCACCTTCTGCCATCCAGTCTCGGCCTGCTCAAGAAGATTTCCCAGACTCTTAATAGGATCCCAAGTAGGATCAAGATGTCTGAGAAGGGAGGCCAGCAGATCTACATTAAGTCTCCTGTCTTTCGCCACAGCTTCTTAAGCTGTGAGCTTAATAGGGGTAACATTAAGAGGCTTTTAAAGAAGCTACAGCATTTTAGTACAGCCAGTTACTATCACGATCAAAGAAATAATAGACTCTTTCATCAAAAAAGAGACATGACCTACTAATCCACAGTTCTTTTAATAGCACATTCGTAATGAAATGACTCTTAATGGCCGTCCCTCTATTTTCCAGTTGATTGCTCCTGTTGGAGTGTATTTGCGCAAATGGAGTTCACTTGCCCACAATAAGCTGAGCATTGCAGGCATTTCTGATTTGGTAGCACTCTGCATCCAATTCACAGTGGTAAATGACCATGAGAGTCTATGAGAAATAGGAAAGCCCTTGACAATCAAACACAAAGCCAAAGTTTAGCTATTTTTGTCCTCCCTAGGTCTAGTACCTTTTGTCCCACCTAGTGATTGTTTCCGCCTAACTTCAGAGTGGGAAACGAGCATATGTTTCTGTCAAGAAGTAAAGAAAAATACAGTGATCACTGAGCCTCTAGCAGAGACAAAGAAGTAAACAGCAGCTGATGAATGGAAAACGGCTTCAGACAGACAACTGCTGTGCTCTACCACAGATGAAACAGGGCATGCTGGGAATGGGGGTAGTGAGGACAAGTCCCTGTAAGGGGGAACTGCAAAAGACAGGCAGAAGAGATTAGGATTGTTAAAAAAAAACAAACAAAAAGGACAGTAGGAAACACATTTAGGATTACAGCTATCCTAGAACTGGGAAGTCACAGACAGTTGTAAATAAAAAATAGAAATGAACAACCTGTTTTGTACATTTGAAAAGTGCATAAGGTCTAACATGCCTACATTACAATCAGGTGAACTCTGCTTACTTGTTTGCCCTCAGTTGTACCACTTGCCACAACAATTCTGTTATCTCAGTCTGTGTGTTTCTTCTGTAGGAAATAAATCAGGATTTTAGCAATGTTTGGCAACAATATACATTGCCCAAAGCACAACCAAAACATTCTTATCAAAAAAATTTCTTATACTTGTGTCTGTTATTGAACTGCCTAATTACTACTGTCAAAAATAGTCGATCTTTGATAGGAAGATATGGTGGTACCTGTAGAAAAAGAAACCTTACCTCTTTTTATTCCTGGCCATGCATGTGGCAGTATAGCCTCTGCATTCATTACCACACTGCAATACTAGAGGGAGAACTGCAACGACACTAAAACAGCTGCAAGCCCAGATTTTTCTCTTGTGTTTGGAGAGTATCGCTGACACCTTGGCTTTTGAATAGTTCTGCTGATCAGAACAGAAAGGATCTGTTGTCTATGGTTCAGTCTCATTTATGGGATCTTGTGGATAGTTTTCATTTGATTGCATAGAGGTGTATACCTAATAAATGATAGATTGAGCGTGCATGACAAAACCCAAAACAGCAGGGTATCTCACATTAAGGAAAACAATTTTCAGGGAGAAGCTGGCCAGTTTTGGTTTGGGTTTTTTTGGTTGGTTGGTTTGGTTTTGGGTATTGGTTTTTTGTTTGTTTGTTGTTTGTTTTTTTCTTTTGGTTTTTTATGTGTCTAAAGATTTGGAACAGTTGCCTTATTAGAGATTTTAGGGTACTGGTATCTCCTACCTTTCTCAGAATGGAGTCTTCTTTAAAATAGCTATATCTTTTGCTTTCCAAATAAAAGCCTAAAAAGTCACTGATCACTTCTAAGAATCTGTCTAGGAGACTTTCAAGTACCAGAGCCTAAAAAGAAATAGAATAAGAGGTATTCGAACCATGTTTCTCCAGTGGAGACGCAAAATTCTTTAACACAGTCACTTCAAGTCACCCAAGTGCCTTCCTCTTCCTATTAACTGGGTAGGGAAGCTAGGCTCCTTTTCAGACGTCAAATTCAATGCATAAGGTAGACTGAATTTCTTTTTGATGACATTCCTGCTTTGAAGAATGTGCTAGTCCCTTACCCTAAAATAAATAAATAAATAGTGTTAGGGAAAACTCCAATTTTATTAAAGTAACTGTAAGCTTGGTTGTAGCTTATCGCATGTCTGTAAACAGCACTGACTTTCTCAATAGAATGACAACGCTGCAGACTTCCATCAAGTACTGCAACAAGGAATAAGGTTTTCCTACATTATTTTCATGGCTTCAAGAGTACTTTTGGTTCTACTGAAAACCCTTTGGCTATGATTCTATGCACATCTGCTACTCTCTGCCATCAAGGTATTGATCAGGAATAAAAGACCCATGTAGCAGATACACACAGCTGTAGGAGTGCTACCGATTTGTTCTCCTACTAAATGTAGTTGATTGCTTAACTGTTTTAGTTTTCTCTCCATCAAGGAACAACTTAGAACAATTTACAGTACTATTCTGTATGACCTGCTAGTCACATACCTGTCCCCCGTTTTAGATTATAAGGCAGCATTAGCAGAATGCTTCCCTCTGCAGAGGGACAATGAAAATACCATGGAAGCCTGTCCCCACATCACCTGCAAAAGGCAGAAGAAGCTAGAAGCCTTTCACAAGATCAGCTCCTGCTTCCTGTTAATGTCTCGTAGAGGTAGCTCACAACGATGACAGGATCAGCTAGAGCTGAGTCTGTCCTTTTTCCTCCATATAGCTGCTTGCAGAGGTGACTAGCCTGTGACACGTACATAAGGCTGCTGCTCTTGCCTGCACACCTGGAGATTGTCAGATACTTCTCCAGGTGCTCCAGCTACAGTGATCACATGGCCTCTAGCATATGCCAACATCCAGGGGGTATGTGCAGCAAAGGCCCACGTGGTGCTTTAAGCACAGATATTATGCCTTAGACTGGCACACCATCATAAAGGAAGAAGAATAACCTTGTAATTAAAATGCTGCTTTATGACTCAGGAAATCCAAGTCCAGGTTCCAGCCCTACCACAGATATTTTTGGACAACCACAGAAATGTCACTTAATGCAACCATACAATGGAAATTATTTCCTTTCTGTACCATTCCTCTGTCTTGTGTATTGACACAGTTTATGCACAGTGGATAAAAGATACACTCTCAGTACAGAGAGTTAGAGTGGGCACCTCTGAAACAAGATGACTCTAAGACTCTTCTCAAATGCCACCCAAAAAAAAAAATAATAAAAATATCTGAGAGCAGACAAACAACATCATCAGTTCACTCGCCAGCTACTGAATAAAGTCAGTCATCTTTTGCCACCTCCATTCATGAACTAAAGAAGGAGATATACTTCTCATTTCCCCTCTTTTGTCAGGGTGTGCCTTTGTGAAGGCTGATGTTCATACGCATTCAAGTCTGCTGGGGTTAATGCAGTTACACTTTTCAAAAGGGCCATGTTAATAGATCCCAATGCAGAATGGAGGTTGTGCTTGTGCATTTAGTTATTTTTATGGTTCTGGACCTTTTTTTCCTGCTGAGAGAACTGAATAAAAAAATTACTTTGAAAGACACTGTAATCAACCACTACTGGCTGCAATTACATTGTGTACTTGATGGCTTCAGAAAGTACTTCTAGTTTAAAACCACAAGTCTTTCAGTTTGAATTCTCACTTGGCTCTGTTCTGTTTTGTTATTTCAGAAATGTATTTACAGGAATGATCGCTAGAGCATAAGAGTTTATATAACAAAGATATCAAGAAAAGTGAACATCAGAAGATTAAAATTTCATCAGCTATCTTTACACTGAAAAATTGCCATTTTTTTCTGTTTATGACTGATATTTACAAATAAATGCCTCATGGACAGTGAAGGAAGAAGAGCATTGGTATTTCAGAGTTGCAAAAGCTAATTCACACTTGAGAAAATTATTAGATGGAGACTTTCAGATCTGACTCGTTCTAAGGGAAACATAATAATAAAGTAAGCTCCAATTCAATGACTGGATTTTAAATCCAAGTCAATTATGAACAAGTATGCAATGTTACAACTTCTGAGCATATGAAAATATCTAGCAAGAGATTCTTTGCAATATATTGAAACCTATCAATGTGATATACTAAAACATATTAATATGACACTGAAAATAATTGGATATGATAAATTTAGAAACCTCTCTTTTTGAAGTTAGCTGATATATGTTTTTTTTTTTTTTGTGCAGCTATTGCTATTTTAACCTTCCACCCTCATGATGAGAAAGTAATTTTTTTGCAGGTTTTCCTCACAGCCTTAATCCTTTCCTTGCAGTCTTGCCTGCAGGGTAGCAGAACCGTATACTTCACGTTTGTGAGGGCAACCTCAGAGATAGCCTAGGGTCCTGGTTCCTCTGGGTCATTCAAGTTCTCTTAAGGACTTGGAGTTTTCTTCTTTGGCATGGCTTTGCAATAAGGTAAAACCCAAGCGAATAATCACCAGATCCTTACCTATCATGCCTCATTCCTTACCACAGACTGTCACACCTTACACAGCAAACACAGGACTTGCTATTTGGCCATTATCCTCCTCCCCCATTAATGTTTCCTCACCTATGATTCCTCAGGCTTTGACAACAAAGTGTTGATGTCATCTTCTCTCTCAGGCTCGATGGGTTCAATACTTGCACCTGAGGTCTGAGCTAGTGGAAGGTCCTTCTAGCAGTACCATAGAGACTATCTCTCACTGCATGGTCTGGCCAGGGGACTGACAACTGGCTCTCCTGCACGGGGAAACTGTGAAGATGAAGCCTGCAGTCCAGTTACTGGGGCTGGCAGTTTGCTCTGTATAACCATCTGGGATTTAAGAAGGGTCAGTTTGCCTGGCAATCTCAGTTGGTGCTGTCTGTGTTAGCCTCTTAAAGACATGATATCAGAATATTTTTAGTGCATCCCCACATCTTCTACAAAATGAAATATAAATTAAAGGTTCCAGGCAGAATCCTGCTTTTCTTCCAAAGGTGATGATAGACACTTCATATAATATGGCTGTTGATGAAGCCAGTAACTAACCAGTCTGCATCTTTCCAGCAACAACCATGAATCAAACCTGATTTGAGGGCAGTAATAGTGTGATCTGCTAACATGAAAGAGCATGATCCATTCTCTGTTCTTGTGCACTTTTCACCTAGAACTTAAGCAA
The DNA here is from genome assembly GCA_020745705.1 of Hemiprocne comata. Lineage (NCBI taxonomy): Eukaryota > Metazoa > Chordata > Aves > Apodiformes > Apodidae > Hemiprocne > Hemiprocne comata. The sequence goes on along the minus strand of CM036587.1, from coordinate 76,537,109 downwards.
TCTCTGTGAAGACGGATGCAGTTTATTGTGTCATATAAATAATAAAAAAAAACAAAACACAAAACCAAAACCAAACAAAACCACACACACACAAACAAAAAAACCCAAACAAACAAACAAAAAAAAACCCCAAAACAAACAAAATAAAAGCAAAAACCAAAACCAAATCCAAACAAACCCTAAAACTAACTATTCCTGTTAGCTGAATTTTCATGTTATGCTCATCCAGGGTATATCAGTATCATTTCCCATGTACAGCTTCCTAAATCACTATGCCACATCATCTATTAACTTTCATCTCCTCAGTCTCCATGTGAGAATAACAGTACATTATCAGTTCTTGAAAATAAAATTAATGTTCATCCCAGCGTGCTACTGGACCTTAATCCTTATGTGTGAAACTTTGTACCCAACCCTCAAACAATGAAACTGCACCTAGATGACTAGGGAATAAAGGATCTTTTATACTGGCACTTCTGTTTGAATAAAGGTTGTGTCAGAAACTTTATAGGCACTGATGGTTGTTGGCATACTTAGAGGCTATTTAAAAATCTAATAATCAGCAGCCCATAATGCCCAAGACGTATAATACACATAGAAACATAATTGAATGCATGGGATCTGAAAAGAAATTATGCTCAAGTTCACAGTCTAGGACATTTTATAAAGCATATTCCTTTGAGAGTCTGGTGAGTGGGGAGTACTATGGGGCTGAACAGAAGGGAATGAAGAAAAATGTTTTTCCTCTCCTTTCTGATGCCTCTTACAGGAAGGCACTATGATAGTCTGGTTTATTTAACCACAAGCTGGGAAGAGCAGCACATCCCACAGTGCTGAGTGGGAGCAGAGATGGAACCTCTTTGGGGTTCCGCATGTCAAGCACCAGCACCTGATGTCTGTCACTGTGCCAGAAAGGCATCTTTAGGGCAAGTGACTCCAATGGATGCATTTCCTCTTTGATTTGTAGTTGAAATAATTATTTCTCTGAAAGGATGTAAATTTACATTGAATTCTCATATTGGGGGCATTAGGACATTACCTACATTGACAAGACACTAGTGGAGAGGGTAACTAGAAAAGGTTGGCTGCGAATATCGTCACCTAGGAGAAATAATTTTGAAGTTGATATTTATAGTGATTAAGCAATCGTCTGAGGTTTTGATCCTTCAAAGAGGCATGAACATAAACTTTAAATCTGCAACTTGTCACAGCGAAGACAGTTCTGTGACTGCAAGTGGCATTGCTTTTAAGTTAGCAATCATCATACCTAAAGTTAGACTGGGATTTTTTTTTTAAGTTGGGTACGCAGTTTCCTCCTTCTCCTGTATACAGCCCCATTTTGCTATATATTTGACCTGACAGAGCAAAGCCAGTTGTCTGAGGCTGTTATACGGTAAGATCATTTTTCACTTTGAAGAGTTGATTAACACAGTGAGTTCCCCAACCAGCTGACCAGCTGATGGTTGAGAGAAATGCCATGTTTAAAGCATCCCTTTTGTCTTATTGCTTGCCTTTGTGCCATGTGAAGAAAACATTTTAGCCCACATCCAAAGGTCCCATCAGTTATATTTGCATGTCTCCATTTAAAGAAAATAAAATATCCCTGGTGAATGACTTATTTGCAAAATAAAGAAAGGAGGTGGCATGATAAAAACTATTACATTGCAGAGACCTCACTGGATCATGAGACATAGGGACTGGAGCACCATATGGCATTTAAGAGCCACAGGAGTTTGCTCTTTCCTAGAGACTCAGCTCGAAGTATAGTGCTCCTGTCCTTTTTATTCACCCAAGTGAATATATCACTATGACCCATAAACCAGTTATTGGAACCTATAGGGCAAAGACACCCTTGACTTCAGTTGGTACTTACCTTAGTTGCACACTTAAGCCCAGGTCTGCAAAGCTGTGACTCCTCTCTTGCCACTCACAGGGAAGCTACTGGAGCTTAGTTGCTCTGCTGCTTCATGAAGACTACCCAGTCAATAAGGACATTACAGGATCATGCCCTATTTCAGTATTTTGGACACATGTCTACAGAGAAGAGTAAAAGGTTATATTTCACAGCTATGATATCATTCTCATGAGTTATATTTCACCATGAGCCACTATAAAACCTCTCCTGTGACATCAGAGCTATAAAATATAGCTGACTTCAAATGCAGAAAATTCCCCCACAGGAATGATTTTTTCCTGGCAATTGGCATTTCAAGGACTGATCCTTTAAAAGGCTGGCACAAATCCTGTCCAGGTAGTGCTGCTTCAGGCAGTACTGCTCAGGAAATGTTATGTGCAGGAGCAGAGTTATGGAGCCCTACTGTAGGATTTGGCTGTAGGGTTAATGTGACAAGCACTGGGGGAGCCTGTCAAGTCATGATTTTCACTCCCTCATGCCTCAGTGATCCACACAGACCTCACTAATAGCAAAATAATAGGTTTGCTCATATGCTGAGCTCCCTACCTCAGACCCTGCCTCCCTGATATGATGAGGTACATGCACACAGCCAGAGGTACTGTCTGATTTGGTTTTTCACATCTTCACTCTGAGCACAGGTCATGCCGGGCGCTTTCTGGCATTGCAGCTCACCAGGGCTGCCACTGCCCAGGGCACTCATTAACTCACCTGGCAGGCCCCAACCTCCCCAAAAAGCAACCTGGCAAGAAATTGAAAGTAAAAAATATTGCATGAGACGTAATCTCCCCTTTTGTATCACTTCGGGGAAGCTGCCCGCCAGAACAGACTCCTCACAGAGCCAGGGGTTAGAGGAGTGGATGCTGGCAGAGCTGTAAAAGCGCAAGACCTTACACAGGTCTGAAGGGTACAGGAGGAGAATAAGAGAGACTATAAAAACGGGGAGAGAATTAAAGTCTCCATGGCTCTCTCTAGCCTGCTGCCTGAATCTGCCTGTGTTACCCTCTAGCAACCTGCACTTTTACTAGCCCATGCTCCATGAATCGCACTGAAGGCAGCTGTTGAACACATTGTAAACCTTAGTCACACTGGCTTTTTCTCTTTTTCCTCTGTGAAGCCCTTCTTGTGCTGGCCAATGGGTGTTCTTGCTTTTATATCTGTGTGTGTGTGTCTGTGCACGTATATATATGCATTTATGTATAAGCTCATGTGTCTGTGACTATCTAGCAACACTCACAACTTTACCTGGACACAGTTCCCGTGATGTATAGAATAGAGTTGGTTTTACCTACAGAAAGTTCACTGGCATTAATGAGAGCTAACTAAGTACCTTCGCTCTTATCTGGAGGAAAGTAACGTACTTCAGAATTCATTGTACCTTTTCCATTCTTACTCTAAATGCTAAAAAACTGACTCTTTCTCATCCAGAAGTTACCTTTTATGGTATTTTACCTTGTGAAACAGTAAAACAATATTGTTTGAACAGTCCTGTTCCATTACCCGCTATCCATCTAAAAGCTAAGTGGTATTTCTTTGTAGAAAATGATTTATTAAGAGGAACTGTAAGAGACTTGAGGTTATTTTATACAATTTATTACTAAGAGCAATGACAACCAGAAGAGTGGCTAACCCAAGGCATTGTAAATGATTTAACTCCATCAGAGTAGCTCAAAGGTTAAATCTTGCCTCATTTACACCTTTAAAAAAACAAATACACATAATGGGGATAAAATTGGCCTTTGATATAGAATATGATTCTATTGTGGGAAATGCCTATAAAGTAAAACAAGGAAAAAACCCTCTTTTCAATATGGTATAGTCAGACTGTCATTCCACAATCTTTATTTACAAATATTGAGAGCTGCTGTGTTGAATTTTAGCTGATTCAGAATGATCTATGGGCTTTTGCTCAGGATATTGACAAAAATAACTTTTCCAAGGAGCATCTGTGCAAACCAAATGAAAATTAATCAAATGTTCCTTCTCTAAGAGTATGGATCTGTTTGGACTAAAAATGTAGCAAAATCTTTAGGAAAAATGTATACTGTGGAAGGCTTCTGTCAACTAAGTCTGATTTCCTCAGATTATAAAATGTTCCAAATCTCTTCATTAGGCATTTTTCATGACTAGTTACCTGAAACATATAGTATCATTTTTCTTCCCAAATAACAGCTTTCAACTTTTTTAAAAACAGAAGATCTGTCCACGCTACACTTCAGTACTGTATGTATTGCTTGTTTCATAAAGAAAATCACACACTCTTCAGAGACAGGGATCATTTTCATAGTTATTTTGTGAGTACACATATATTTAGTACTAATAGTAGGAAGAAATAGCTAGTACAAACCCACAGATAGAGATTAACTAGCTGATTTTATTATTATTATTATTATTGGACTTATTAATGAAAACATTTACACATGTAGCTATGTATTTAAAAATCCAAAACTCAATGCAAAACTTTGGCAGTAGGCAACTGAGAAAACCAAAATGTCCACTTAACTTCCCACAGAGTATCAAAGAGGTCTAGGATGTGGGAGATACTGACAAATATGCAGATTTACTTCACTAACCTGTTTACCTGACCCTTCCTAAATGAAGTCAAAGGCAAAACCCTCTTAAATGTCAGGGAAAACTGCTGGTGTTTTCTATGTCCAGGCTCTGCAGCCCATAACTATAGCAACAGGATGCCTCCTGGGAAGAGAGTGTGCACTCTTGCTAGCCCTTCTTCGATGTAATAAGGTAACCTCATCAAAATCCCCAGTCAGAAGCTAAGCAGTTACATCCCAAAGTCCAGGCAGTAAAAAGAGAAATGCCTGGTTTGCCTTTGTCAATGAATGGAAGTAAACAGAGTTAAAAGGGAGTAAACCCCCCCACCACAAACCCAAACATCAGGACTCCTTCCTCCTACTCAATGTAGAGATTAATTGAGATTATTTGAAGGACCACTTGCAATGTTTTGAACCAAATACAGCCCTGCTTTTCAACAAGCACTATTACTCTTCTCTTTTTTTTATTTATTTGCTGTAGTGATGAATGTTAAGTACCTTTGGAAATGCTTTAAAACTTGTTATTTTTCTTTTCAGAGATCCTTTGAAATGGCAAAGACTATTTAAAGACGGAAAACGGCATGAGAATGGATTCAGTGCAGTAAAGTAGGTTAGTTTGAGGACAAGAAAAAACTCATTCTTCAAACCTTCTTGTGCTGTCATGATGAGACCTTACCATTGCTTCTGGCTGCTGTTTTGGGCTGGTCAGCCCCACCAAAGTTTCTTAACTCCATTATCTAAAAGGACTAGTGGCTTTCCAGAAAAGGAAAAGGTTTTAGTATTGTCTGGAAACAGCAGGCGAGATCTCCATCGTTCCAAAAGGAGCTGGATGTGGAATCAGTTCTTTTTATTGGAGGAATACACAGGAACTGACTACCAATATGTCGGCAAGGTAAGATTCTTTCATAAATATCTATGTTTTGATTATAGAAGCACTGGAAAGCCAGCAATAGCAAGTAGGTGAGAACAATGCCTGCTAAAACTTTTAGTTTACCTTCCTGTCTGCCCAGCTTCCTTTGAGGAATAATTCAGTGGAACAGTTAGTACACTTCAGCTTCAAATTGTAACAGGAAGTTCCTCATTTAAACAGTAAGTTCCATGGCTAACCATGCACAATTATGTTACAGATTTTCTGCTGTTTTTTTTTTTTTTGTCTGGAAATAATGCAGCTTAATTCTAGAGTTGTCTAGGCCAGACTTTTAGCTTTAAATTATAATACACATTATTGCTTGTGTTCATTAATTTTGCTAGAATCAAACTATATAAATGGGAAGAGGTTTTGGTCCAAGATACTTAGGATTCACCATATTTTGGTGAGGATTCTCCCATCAGCAAAAGGCAACCATTTCCCTTTTTATTCCCCACTGCACACAACAAAGCTGCAGCCATGAAGTTTTGTGGTGCCACTGAGGACTCTGTGAAATGACTGTAATACCACAAGCCATGTCATTACAAACAGTTGGAAGTACAGTGTGCTTATATGCTAAGAAGCAACAGGCAGCTGAACATTTCTAAGCTCAAAACATGCTGAGAGAAAAGAATTGGTAAAAAACACCAATAAAATAAGTAATCACAACTTATCTCTGAGAATATCCACCTCCTTTATGTGAATTGTGGAGCTAATACACCTGTGGTAAGTCTAGAGAGAGTCTACACTGCCCAGGGTGCCATAGTCTGTTGGAAACACACTCACACAAGTCAGAAATTATGCTACTGATGATGACACTCAAAGCAGAAACAATACAGCTTAGTTTTCCAAACTAAAATGGGATTGTGTCTGACCTAGTTTGATCTCTCAAGCCTCTTAGCAAAGGCTGTAGATCACAATGGTTTGAAATTTTATCTCCCTCTGCAAGCTTCTGAGCATTCCCATGAGAGGTGGTGGCTGCTTTTCTTGCCTGCCAATCAGCTGTCAGTCAAAGCTGAATGTGGCACTCCTTTCCTACTAACTGGCTGCAAGGCATGATTCAAATGAGGAGCTAACTGGCTGGTGTAATACTCATAGAGCCCTTACCAGGATAATCAGCATTCATGAAAGGGTACCATTGAGCACAATCTACAGGAAAAAGCCAAAGGCAGAGAGTCCTCAGAGAGGAGAAGTAGAGAAGGAAGATTAGAGGGTAAGAAAAAAAACCCAAAGAGAGTAAGACAGAAGGACAGAGGTGGAAGGAGAGGAAACTTTACAAAGAAAAAGCAAGATAGAGGAGGGGAAAGGGATGTCAAATGGGGGTACAGGATAGGTGTTGGGAGAAAAAGGTTACCTAAAGAGAGCAAAAATGAAAACAGAAGATGAGACAGTGAAAGGAAAAAAAAAAAAATCAACAAGTAAGAAACACGGAGTCAAGGAAAAAAGAACAGAAAACATTGAAAGACAGCAGTCCTCCACACACTCTTCCACTCTTCTTTTCCACAGTATACTCAGGGGGCAAGGGTAACAGGGATCTCTTTCTCCAAATATAAAGCATGTGGTGCTGAGGCAAGTTCTCCAACCTGTCAGTTTCACTGTGAATTTTGACATAAAACCTGCTCAGTCCCAAGCCCCCCATTCTCTCTGCTGCAGAATTTGAGTAGAAGCTATTTGCTTTAGAGGGACTGATGGAGGAGTGAATATTCCTGCAGGATGAGTTTGCTGAGAGACAGTTAAAAAGTGGTCTAGTTGAATCAGAAAACCGAGGAAGTTTGAACTGCAGTCATTGAGAGAGAAAAAAATGTGGATGTTATTTTTATAAATTGTTCTTCAGCCTATCAGTACTTTAATACACTTACTATTACAAAGCATAGAAATGACACATAATGTATAAATGTCATCGATTCTGTGTCCCTGGGCTGTTCATAAGTGGCCTTTCACATGTCTTTCAAATGCCAGAAGTGCTCACACCCTTGTAATTGAACAATTAGCCAAGAGGCATGAAAGAGCAGCCATTTATTATCAGAGAAATTTGAGTATTGGTGTGAGGATAAATGATAGAAACAGCTGAATGTCTACAAAGAGAGGTAACAAGGCAATTTAACTGAGCAATTAAACTTGATTGGTGTGGGCAAATGAGGATAATGAAGATGTTTATGGAGCATATTTTTTTCAAAGGACTGTTAACCTTAAATATGAACTGAAAATCGAAAGAATATTCAGTTATAGTATTTTTTATTCTCTTATATCATAAAGAAATGTGAACAGGAAAATCTGTGTAAAGAGAAATTGTCTTACTGTATAAGCAGTCAGACCTGGATCTTCTGGGTTTTTTTTGTGTTTAGTGATTAAAGCTGGTAGGTATTAACATAATAATTATTTTAAAAAATTATTCCATATTAGCTGCTAGGAAAAAAATATTTTTACTCAGGCTGGTTGTACTTTTGTCTTTTCATTTGTTAACACCTGTTTAATTCAAACTTCTATATCAAAATTTGAGATATAAAATGTATGTTATGAAATATTCTAAAAGTATTCTTTCTCATAACTGCCCAAATTGCAGTTGTAAAATCTTTTTACTTTTTATAATGCAAAAAACACATTTCTGTCATGATAGTTTCCAAGGAAAACTGACGATGAATGCATTCATGTTTGAGATAATAAAAATGAAAGGTAATCTCTCTGCAGATAGAGCTCAGGGCAGTGCTGAAAAACACTGAAACATCATCTAAGTCATGGACCAGAGCACTACTGTTCTCCAAAATCTGTGTGCTCTGTATCCAATAAACCCAAATGCTGTTAGGAGATAATTGCTTAAACACACGCAAAACAAAGCAGCCCTGTTTTGCTACCCATGGGTACTGTCAGCTGTTAAAAAGTGCTCCCCAGTATTGCATGCTACACACTTCACTGTCAGCCCAAATATGCTGCTGTATCACACTGTGATCACACGCAGCTGCCAATAAGAAGCTCCCAGTGTTATCAGTACAAGCTGATTGTGTGCTGTGGCTCTGACACCAGATCCACCATTTTATTATCCAGTTCTTGTATTCGTGAATTTCATTCCTGTATATTCATGAAATAAAGCCTTTTAAAAAGAGCAGAAATTCACATTTCCAGTCTTGGTTAGTCTCAGACATAATAATGTAAGGACCTTGCAGAAAAGTTACAGTCTGGAATTATTCATTGCACTGCTGAATAACTTTTGAACTACAGCAATTCATTGAAGTGTGATTGATAGGCACAGTGACATTTTAACCTGAAGATATCTTTTCTTCTGGTTCAGAAATTATGGCACTTGGCAGGGGTTCAATCCCAAAATAAAATAAAAGGATTACATGAGCATCAAAGTACAGAAGTGCCCAGCACTACTACCCGGTCAAAATCTGCAACTTATCAGTTTGGTTTTAATAGAGATCTAGTTGTATCTGTGGCTACTGAGTACAGTTTTAAAGGGTCAGGGTGAATGCTTCTCCAAGTCACAGATAAACAATGAAGTGGCAGTGTAGCTGTATATAAAAATATATGCTACGTTCCCTAGAGGTCTTCAGATATTCCTAGGTAAAAGAGTAAAAAAAAAATCTGCCTGTTCCAAGATTATACTCAAAGGTATAGTTACCATTTGGATGCACTTAATGTCTTTGCATGGCTGTCCCATTGGCTTCTGTGAGGAACCAGTCCCTCACGATCAGAAAATGCCTCTCATCCAAAACTGACTGATGTAACAGAGAGGTAATGGCTGCCATCAAAACTGATTGTGCATATTAAAGAAGAAAATGGCTGCCTAGAACTGGCAGTGAGGCTCCAGGACATTTATAAGTATATTGCTTCATAAGGTCCATGTACTGTCATCCATCACTGAGTGGTCTTGCCAGAGCACAAACCTACAAATCGTTGTTACATAAAAGGATAGGATGCCTCTTTCTTTTAAAGTAATGAAAGATTTGAACAAGTCTTAAATCTTACTCATTAACTCAGAAACAACTTCTGGCAGCCTGCAGTGGAAAGGAGCAACTTGCCTTCCCGGTAACAACAGGCACAATTGTGGAACGCTTTTGTCACACTCTGTCTGGCACTAAAGGGAAACTTCCAGACGCACTTTTCATTTTTGCTTTCTCTTATTGATGTTCATATAGTTCAAGCAGTAGGCTCGCCTGGAAGCTATCTGATGTTGCTACCTGTACAACCCATCATAAACAATCATCCTCCACTGACAACTCCATTTGTCAAGGAAGATAAAGTCAAAGTCCTGCTGCTATGTGGCTTGGCAGAAGAGAAAGGATACTGCATTACTGTAGGCAAAACCAGAATCCTTTTGTTTGGTGTTGGAAGAACCACTGAGAAACAAATTTCCCTCTGTCAGGAATGGTTTAAGGTACCCTTGGTTCTGCTTTGGAGGAGGAGGTGATGAACTAAATGGTATCACTGTGTAGTTTCAGTACTGTTTTTCTTTTTGCTGGCTGATTTTATTTCTGGCTATAATTATTCTGAAGGCAAGCAGAACCATTCTTTGCAGTGCATGTCACCAGCAGCAAAGCAAACAAGAGGAAGAATCTCTCCAAACCATTGCAAGTAGAGGGACTAAGTCACATACTGAAACAAAAATACCTGGCTGTGAGCACAAGGGGCTATTTAAACAAGGAAACATTTTGTCATATAATACACTCCATGCATTTTCAGCATTTGAGGCAGTAGTGGGCTAAAAGGTATCATATCTTAATTGGATGACATGATAACTACCAAGAGAAAACTGTGCTTTCTCTTAGATCATTAGTACAGTAGCATTCTGTGCTTATCAACATTATTCTTCCCCAAAAAAGAAAGACGTGAAAAGTCAAACTAAAATTATTCTTTCCATCTGCACTTTTAACATCCTTTATGCAGGTCTATTGGCAAACGTTTGTGTTTATTTTCTTTACCTTGTAACTTACACTATGATATATACCTGATGCCTTCAGTTTACTGTTCCAAACACAGTGGCTATTTGTTATCTTTAAGAGGCCCAAAATTAAAAGTTCCACTTGTGACTTCTGTGTATTTAGGGAGTCTACGTAACATGGTTTTGAATTTGTTTTGACTCTCAGAATATCCTTTCTCTGGGTCTAGATTATGCACTTTGGTTCCAGGAGAAGTGGCAGCCTAAGAGCCAGGCTTTAAGTCTCTGAATGACCTCTCAATCCTGAACAACTCCTGTGCTTGAAGTGGCTCACTGCAAAACTGAAGACAGCTATCAGTCATCTCTAGGTTGCATCAGTCAATCTGAGGTGCTCTGTGGGTTGCAGCACAGGCCACAGTGTACACAAGGCTCTGGACTGGATCCCTATCCCTGGCAAGTCCTCAACAGTCTTCTTCCCCAGATAAATGTGCACTTTACACTGTGCCTCTCAGAGGACCTCCACAGCCTTCACCATGCAGAAGGAGGTAGACTAAAGTTTTTCACCTTTCCAGATTTAGGCTCACTCCAGCCAGCACACCACCTGTGTGAGGGTGCTGGGGTCCTCAGGGAGCACTACCTGCTGTCTGCACCACTCTCTGCAGAGGAACTTCCCTCTGAGCAGGGCACAGGGCTTTTGTGGGCCATTTATGGCACTCCTGCCCTTGCTCCTGATGAGAAAGTCATAGGATCCTTTAGGTGTACCAGTGTTTATTAATTGCAATGATACGCTTAGCTCTGTGGTGAAAGAAGTTATTAAGACCAGCCTATTACACATGAGGAAACTGATGTACAGGGAGGCTAAGTGACCTTCAGCACAACTAAAAGTCAGAAATTTCTAAACTGAGATTTAAAAAAAAAAAATAATAAAAAAAAAATAAATCAGAGGTTTTATCCCCTTCCCCCCCTGTTTAATTGATTAGGTCACCTGCCTCTCACTTCAATAGGCTGAATAGTTGTCATTCTCTTAAAAGGTAGAACAAATGTCGTGGTGCATCTGCACTTCCTTTATTCCTCATCCATCATTCATGTTTTATGTTCCACCATTTGACTTTCCCAACTGCCCTTCATTTCTATATTGAATTGCACACACATACACACTCTTGTCTTACATTCCTCTTTGAAAGATTTACTGGCACTGATAGAAGTTCCCTCTACTCTCGGTCTCTGTGGAATAGAGATAACTCTGAAATGAGGGACAGTTGAGAGGTTAGAGGCCCAGCATGACAATCCAAAAAGAACTTGTAGATTTTAAACTGTCATATGGAAGCTAAGAAAGGAGATAATGACAAATAGGTGGGATGGGCAAGAATGTTATTCAGAAAATGAAAAGGCAGGAAACATAGCATGGTTAATGTTTATGATCATCGTAATTGTGAATCTACTTGGCATCCTAATTTTATCCAGATATATTACACAATATAAGAGCCTTACAACCATCTGTTTCAAACAAGCCACATTTCCTACATTATGGCACATGATGGTACTTACAGTGTAATGGTACATAACCTCCTCCCTTTCTTCCCATTTCACCCAGAGAAGCAAGGAAATCCTGGGACCCTCAAGCCAATATTTCTCTTAATTCTTATTTTTCATTTTCTGTGCCCTGAACTAAAAAAAATTGTTTTCCTTATGCTAATGACCTGCTCATACCAGTGCTTACATTTTGGACCACATCTTTTCACAGATCATCTTGTCCTACTTTTGTTAGCAATCTGCATGTCTTCATGAATTTCTATAGCTAGACTTGTAGCTAATAGAAAAAGTTGAACACATTAATCTGCCTCCTCAAGGACAGACTGCAGGTGAATTTCATGGGTTTTTCTGGGTTACTTAGATCACCAGTCTTTGGAGCTGTTATTACCATTCTCTTATTTGTCTGTATAACGCAACAAAGTCCTCAGTATAAAGCTTCAATGTCATTAATACAGTACTTGCAGGCTAGTGACAGCAAAAAAAAAATAAAATTCCTCTTTCAGGCTCAAGACAAAGAACCATTGTTATTCCACCATTTGTTGATTACTGTTGGCTCACCAAAAATATTAAACCATAAAGCTTAGAGAAAGCTTTTTATTAAATGAAACTCATATTGCCTGTGACTCCCTTTTCTTTTGCTGCTGTTTCCCTCACTGGTGAACACAGGTTCACAGTGGGACAGAAGCAGACTGAGAGATGTGACCAGTCAGTGTAATGTTTCAAAACACAAACTGAAAATGTGTTGTGATGTGAATAGCTACTGCTGATCCCTATGCACTAATGCAGACTGGGGCTTGCTTTCACCATTACTGGGGGTGAAATAAACCTCAGCGTGCACTTGCAAGTACTTCAGGATTCATCGAAGCTTGTAGTTATTGTGAAATTCTGAGGTGACAGATGAAGAAAAGGGAAGAATCACCCTCTGGAAGGAGAGGACAAAGGGAAAACATCTATCCTTTCTCTTTTCTAATTTCACAAAAAAAAAATAAATTATAAGAAATAAACCACTGAGTGAACTGCAAGTTAAAAATGTACATTAAATGAGAAGGAGAAAAACAGATCAGCAAAGGTTACTGCTAGAACTATTATTCCCACTCTTTTCTTTTCAGAGTTGTTTCTTTTGGAGTCATATAATCCAAAGAAGACTGCAGTCCTTCCACCCTCAACTTACATATGCTGTGTTGTACAGAGTAGGGCTCCAGAAGAGCTCAGCTGGAGTGGCCTCTCTGTGTAGGAATGTCTTGTATCTGGCACTATTTCTTACTTTGTCTCTTTGTGAAACATCAGGCGATATTTCACCACAACATGTCTATTTTAACAAACAAGGTTTTAGTGTCCTGCACAAGCTCACGTAACAATCATTCAGCCATCTTTAGCATGTTTGTCAGCTTTGCCCATACTATATCTTCATGTTGAAAAGCAACATCAAGTGAAGCCAAGTCATTACTGTAACTGCTGTGTTTAGCATCATATTATCAATAAGGAAAGGTTAAGTTCTCCCTAAAAGACAGAACCAAACAATGTAACTGTACCTTTGGCTCTATGACATGCTTCCTCCTACCTAGCAGCCCTTGCAATCAAACTTATTGGGGCATGGGTAGAGAATTTAAAGGGCATGCAAACAGAGGTGTCAGACCATTCATAGCTTCTTTCCACTCCATGCTCTTTCTGTGGTTTTACACATCTCAGGTCAGTTGCTTAAAGCAGAGTTAACACTGCTTACAACTGCTAAAATTCCTCACAGATGACCTGTACACATAGGGAATACAGTTAATGCCTTGCAGATGAAAACTCTTGTGTGTATATCCACGGTCATTTTAAACTGGTATGAGCTTGAGCCTCGTGCTACTTCCAAATCACAAGGCCTGTCAGGGTCTACACCACCACCTGATAAACCCACCTGATGCAAATGTCTATTATTATACCTACAGAAAATATTTTATGAAAAATTCCTTTTAGATTATTTAGACTGATATGATCACACCAATTGTATGTTCTTCAGAGAGAATTATTTTCTTTCATGAATAGGCTATAATTGGGAGAGCATAGACACAAATATTCTCACCAAAAGAATTGCAGGCTCTCAAGTCAAAATGAACCCACTTTCGTAGACAGGCAGTGTTGGATCTTGAGCTCTTATCTAAGCCTTGGACTGAATATCACTCCTGTCAGATAGAATCATAGAATAATTAAGGAAGGAAGAAACCCCTGGAGGCTTTCTGGTATAACCCCTGCTCAGAGGAGGTCCAATTAGAGCAGGTTGCTCAGTGTCTGGTCAAGTTTTATGTATTTCCAAGGATGGAGATTCCACAGCTTCTCTGGCACTTCTCTCACTGCTTAAGCATCTCTCCTTTCTTTTTTTTTTTTTTTTTTTTTTTTTTTTTCCCCTCCTAATACCTAATCAGAACTTCCCTCATTGTAACTTGTGCCTATTGCCCCTCATCCTATCACTGTATTCTTTAGCTCTACCTTCTTGATGCTCTCACATTAGGTAACTGTAAACAACAATAAGCCCTCTCATCTTAATTCTAAATAAAACAATTTCTCTGTCCTCATGCATCACATGCTCCAGTCCCTCTAACTCTCTCGGGGACCCTTCTGTAAATTTGCTGCAATGTGTTAATGTCTTTCTTGTACAGAGGAGGGGCAAAACTAGATGTAATACTCCAGCTCTGTTCTCACAAACTCTGAATGATCAATGTCCTCAATCAACAGGCTATACTTTTGCTGAAACAAGCCAGTTGGCTTTCTCCTCATGAAGGACACACTGCTGATTCATGTTCAATTTCTTGTCTACTGGAATGCCCAGAATGCAAAACTGTTTTCTATCCAGTCTGCACTGCTGCAAGGAATTACTCCAGCATATACGAAGGACTCCACATTTGCCTGTTCTGAATTTCATGATGTTTGCCTCAGTCTATTTCTCCAGCCTGTTGAGGTCCCTCCAGATAGCAGCTCTACCTTCTCAATATTGAGAATGCTTCTCCCAACCAACCTCAATCCTTGTATAATTTGCAAAATTGCTGACGATGCATTCCATTATTTGAGTTATTAATAAACACATTAGGCAGCACTGATCCCCAGTATCAACCCCTGAGAAGCATCACTAGTAATCACCCACCAGTTAGACTTCATACTACAGATAACAACTCTTCAAGCTTGGCTATCCAGCCAACCTTCCACACCCCTTATTGGACATTTTTTCAGTCCATATCTCACTGATTTGTCTGTAAGGATGCTATGGGAGACTGGTCTTGCTAAAGTCATGCAATATCCACTGCTCTCTACTTGTTCACTGTATCATCCATGCCTTTATGGAAGACAGGTTAGTTAAGCATGATTTTCCACTACTAAATACATGTTACATATTCCAAATCACCTCCTTTTTCTTCTTGTACCTGGATTTAGCCTCCAAGTGGATTTGCTTTATAACCTTCCCTGGAACTGAAGTCTAGCTGGCCAGTCTCTAGTTCCCAGATCCTTATTCTTGCCCTTTGGTAGAATGGGTGTTACTTTCCCTATTTTCAGTTTTAAAAACCTTCCTCAATCACTATGGCTTTTCAGACATTATAGAAAGAAAACATTTCAGCATTTTTAGATGCATCCAATGTTGTCCTATGGAACTGAGTTTGTCCAATTTACTTAAAAGGCTTCTAAGTTATTGTTTTTTTATCTGCTGTGGATTATGCTTCACTCCACCAGAATTTTCTGCTAGGCTCAGGGATCTTTGGGGACTGTCGGCATATTGCACTTTCACATCTCCGAGCAGTTCTTCTTTATTAATGAGTAATGGGTTCAACATAATGCATCCTCTGGTCAACTCATCAATCACCTGGGTCAAGAAATTGTCTTACGATATGATGCAGAAACCTGAGTTGCTTGCACACAAACATATTGCCCTTCCAGCAAACATCAGAATGCGTAAAGTCCCCTGTGAGTACTAGGGCCTGCAACCATAGGGTTTCCTTCATCTGTCTAAAGAAGGCTCCGTCTACTTAATCTCTTTGAGCAGGCAGACTGTAGCAGATGCCTATTGTGATGTCTTGTGTTGGTGTGCCCTCTTATCCACAAGCTCTTGACTGATTTTTCACCTGTTCCAAAGCAAAGCTCTACCTATTCGAGCTGATCTTTTGCTAATTCACCTCCTTGCCTTCCTGGCCTGGCCTTTCTAAAGGGCCTACATCCTTCTGTTTTGGCTTTCAAGTCACGTGAGCTATCCCATCACATCCTGACTAATACACTTTGAGGATTGTGAAAGAACAGCCTTGGCTATGGTTTCCCATACACATATTCCTAGTTGAGCAGCCTTCCTCAAGAGGGTCCTGTTGAGATTTAAATGTGCAGGCCTTTAGATTGTACCTACTGTCTTACACAAAGCCTTAATTATCTGTTTACATGGCATAAACTTTTGTTTAGAAACAAAGTTTTGGAACATGATAGCATGGAGATACTTTTCTTTTCCCCAGTTTCTGAACTGTAGAACTAGATGATCCAGGCATGCAAATAGATTAAATTGCAGATAGATTAAATAGCTTATCAACTAAACCTGAGGATATGAATCAATTTCCTTCTTGTTAAGTCTTCATTTAAATCTGAATGTGGGTTCCCATTTGTTTTAGTGTTTGTCTATATC
Source organism: Hemiprocne comata (assembly GCA_020745705.1). Taxonomy (NCBI): domain Eukaryota; kingdom Metazoa; phylum Chordata; class Aves; order Apodiformes; family Apodidae; genus Hemiprocne; species Hemiprocne comata. The sequence continues at coordinate 76,520,699 of CM036587.1, read as the reverse complement.
CTCCCTTCCCCGTCTCCCTGCTACACACATTTTTATATAGCATATAAAATTCATACACATATTTCAGGATTTGATTGTCAGCATCAAGTGCTCAAAATATGAAAGGGTCACCTTTGTCAGTAAGCAAAGGATGAGCATTTGCTTTCAAGCACATCCATCAGGGAGTAGTCAGGAGCTGTTACTTACTGAAGAAGCCTGATGTTTTATTCAACTCTATCCCAGTAAAAAACATTTCTGGATATTAGGCCAAAGGGTGTTTTTGCTTTGTTTTGGTTTTTTTTACTAGATCATCTTTAAGATATATTCACCCCTACCCACATAGGAGAATAGATGCACTGAATTAGAAATGCACTTGTTCATATACCTTAATTAAGGTGCTGTATTTGCCTACCATATAATTTTAAGGCATTTTGAAAGTTCCTGAGTCCAAAGAAAACATTTCCTCAGTGATAAAATCAGTAATTCTTACCACTGATAAAAAGCAAGCAGTTGTCCCTGGGTGAATTCACTGAGAATTAAAGACAAGCAAAGCTGGCTATATAATACAGACTGATTTCACTAAATACACACATCACATAATTTAGAGATTAAGGAACATATACGCAAACAATTTCATTATAGAAGGGATGTTTGCTGAATGCACTTTTTTCTGAAAAAAGTATTGTCTCCTAATCTCAGTAGAATACCTACTGTCCTCTGCTACTATCTGAGTTCCCTTTTTTGATTGAGTAATGCACTACGGGACAGAACTGCCATTACAGTCAGTTGAAGTCCTTCAAACTAACTGAAAAATTTTTAGATCAAACCCACAAAACCCTTCTTCCATAAAGTGGCTGGGTACACAAAAACACTCATATGTTGGGGTTTTTTTGCTATGTATTTTTATAAAGATAAGATATGTATCTGGGCCTTTTGGCTCAATCAGTATCTTTTCTTGCAAAAAAAAGGAAGATGGGATATAGTTTATATACTAATCAGTAAGTTTAAACAGTGGAAGTACATAAACTATCTTGTAGGTGCCTTTTCCGGTGCACATACCTGTCTCCTAGATATAAAAAGATGTTAGGATGTAGGAGCTATTTTGCTCTGACTTGGAAAAAAGTTGTAACAAAAGCTGGTGCTCTTGAATTATATGAACAATTATCATTGAAGAATGGGGGTTTAAGGATAGATTTCCCAGGGAGGCACACATCCCTTTAGGGACTCACTGTATTCCCATTGAAAGGCATTGCAATTTAGGCACTTAATTTTCCTTAACCCCACAGCTCACCCAGTCAAAATGAAAGCATAGATATTCCTTTGCACTTTACTGCAAAGTCTTAAGATGCCTCAAAATGTTATTTGAGCTAATACAGCCAGACCCAGAGTGCAGAAACTCCTCTGTGGGCCCCATCCCTTGGCTTACCTGTGCTGACAGTAACCTTCAGCTGGTGGATAACAGCAGACTCCTGAGAGCAATTGGATTTTCTGGCATTGCAGCTGAGTTAGGAACAGGCCATTCCCCCACCCTTTAAATGCAGCAGGCTGCGGCAAAGCCACAGTATTGCTCATCTTTACTCTGGTTAAACAATCCTCAGCCTTTCCACCAACTAACACAGAACAAATTACACCCAAGGCTCTCAAATCATGTTATAATCATTACATACAGAACTGGACGTAGTTAAAAACCCACATTTTACTTCAGGGAGAATGTAGAAGCATCAAATAGTGATCTGTCTTAAGATCAGACAGGAAGACACTGACAGCAACAATATTAAAACCTGCCAGTCCTGTATTTGCAGCTACAAGCCTATCTTTATCTTTCATATCTTGTGTTTTGTCAGTCACACTTACATGTCTTTCACTACATATTTGTATTTTTGTTTATACCACGGAAGTAATCAGTGATACCTCAAACTAATCTTCCCATTTAGTCTTTAAGACACACAGTTGAATTCAATGGCTGACTGTTCAGTTATGGTGGTAAATTTGCAGTGATGAGAAAGTCTGTCTCCTAAAACAAAATTACTTGCACAGCTCTTTATGGCTTTCAAGAATTCAAAGGCTTGAATTTTAATTCCTGATCACTGAAATGTATACACCAGATAAGAAAATAATTTTAAACTCTCTTAATCTTCTGCTCAGCTGTTAATGTAAGAGGGTTTTCTTAGTACCCGAGCTAGGGTAGGACAAGTCTGGGCCCTTATGCTTTTTAGCAAGTGAATGCTGATGCCTCAATTAAAACCAGTCCTTATGTCTACCAGGCCCTGTTTCGGTACAACACTACCACACAGTTTAAAAACATTGGCAAATAAGGATTATGGTCAGTGTGACAAAGAAATGTCAGATGCTGAAATAGATGGACCAAAAAGCATAAAACAGTTTTTTTAAACTGCCCGGCCTTCCCTTAAGAGAATAACCAGATCTCCAGCTTTTGTGAGGGTAATTGCAGGAGTCTGTACAATGCTCTTTTGTTACCATCACTACTGTTTAGCTGAAGAGGGCTCTTTAATCTTTCAGATAAAAGCATAATGAAACCAGAGTTTACAATCAAGGAATTTTTTTTTTTTTCAAGTGAGTGGTCAGTTATTACTCACAGACAGAACTGTTTTGATTTCCTTAGAGTCTAAAAGAAAGATTGGCTATCTTTCTCATTGTTATACAGTATTGCAAAGAAAAACAAGAAGTATGATAAAAAACCATGACATTCAAGGGCCCTTATGTATGGTCAGACTTGACAACATAGTCTTGTGTCTTATAAAGACCTGTTTGTCTCTGTAAAGGCAAAACTTCGTAAATTGCTGCTATAATTTTGCTTAGAGAAAATAGGAGGAACAACAAATAAAACTACATTACCACAAAAGAGCTGAGTGTTCTCTCAGGAGAACGTGGAGACACCTTTACCTTGTTTATAGTTTTGCTAAACATTTATTAAGATCTGATAAGAAGATGCCCCTAGAGAGACGGGGCCAACAGAATAAGGGGCTTTTCTAGTTTGAGGTACTGTAGTGCAGGACAAAAGCTCTTGTGTCATTGTCCCTGTTTAAAGACAATGAAGAGCAGCAGCTGGGGAACCCAAGAAGGAAAAGAGTTGATAGGCCCTAGGCCATGCTGAATGGATTGACACTTTCCAATTGATTTTTTGCAAAGCTGATTAGCTGTGGCTGCATGTTTGCACTTCAGCTCAGAAAATCCATTTGTGATTTTGAAGGGTGTGTAATAAAGGTGTGAGTCACCAGAGTATGGATGTTTATTCTTAGCTTCATACAGTTAAAATCATAGAATGGTTTGGGTTGGAAGGAACCTTAAAGATCAACTAGTTCCAACCCCTTACATGGGCAGGGACATGTCCCACTAGACCAGGCTGCTCAAAGCCCCATCCAGCCTGGCCTTGAACACTTCCAGGGAGTGAGCAGCTGCAATTTCCCTGGGCAACCTGCTCTTGTGTCTCACCAACTTCACACTAAAGTCTTTCTTCCTAATGTCTAATCTAAAGCTAACCTCTTCCAGTTTAAAGCCATTACCCCTTGTCCTATCGCTACGTGGCCTTGTAAAAAGCCCCTCCCCAGCTTTCCTGTAGTCTTCTCCAGGTAATGAAAGGCCACTGTAGGGTCTCCCTGGAGCTTTTCCTTTCCAGGCTGAACAATCCCAGCTCTCTCAACCTGTCTTCGCAGGAGAGGTGCTCCAGCCCTCTGATCATCTTCACGGTCCTCCTCTGAACTTGCTCCAACAGCTTCATATTCTCCTTATTTTGGGGGCACCAGAGCTGGACACAGTGCTCCAGGTGGGGTCTCAAAAGAGTGGAGTAGATGGCGAGATCCACCTCCCTTGACCTGCTGGCTAAGCTTCTTTTGATGCAGCCCAGGACTCAGTTGGCTTTCTGGGTTGCAAGCGCACATTACTGGCTCATATTGAGCTGTTCATCAATCAACACACCCAAGTCCTTTTCCTCAGGGCTGCTCTAGATCCATTATGCACCTAGTCTGTGTGCTTGGGATTGCCCGGACCCATGTGCAGGACCTTGCACTTGTCCTAACTGAACTTCATGTGGTTTGCATGGGCCCACCTCTCCAGCCTTGAAAGGCCCTCTGGATGGCTTCCCTTCACTCTAGCATGTCGACCACACCACACAGCTTGGCATCATCAGCAAACTTGCTGAGGGTGCACTCAATCCCACTGTCCATGTCACTGACAATAATGTTAAACAGCACCAGTCACAGTACTAAACCCTGAGGAACACCATTCATCACTGGTCTCCACTTGGACATCAAGCTGTTGACCAGACCTCTTTGAGTGTGACCATCCAGTCAATTCCTTATCCACCAAGTGGCCCATCCATCAAGTCCATGTCTGTCCAGTTTAGAGGACCAATGATTTAACCCCATCGTATAAGGCCACCACATATTTCAGGCCCAATTTGCCCTTAGTGAAGCCATGTTGGCCGTCACAAATCACCTCCTTATTTTCCATGTGCCTTAGCATAGTTTCCAGGAGGATCTGCTCCATGTTCTTGCCAGGCATGGAGATGAGACCGACTGGCCAGTAGTTTATTGGGTCTTCTTTTTTTTCCTTTTTAAAAATCAGGATTATATTTCTCCTTTTCCAGCCAGTGGGAACTTCACAAAATGGCCACAATTTCTCACATATGATGGATAGAGGCTTTGCAACTTCATCTGGTCAGTTTCCTCAGGATCTGTAGATGCATCTCATCAGGTCCCATAGACTTGTGCACCTTTAGGTTCCTTAGATGGTCTCAAACCTAATCTACCCCTACCATAGGAGGTTCTTCATTCTCCCAACCCTACCTTTGCCTTTTGTGACTGGAGAACAACATAGAACAGGTTCACAACTACTGCTTGGACAGCTTACTCCTTAAACCAGGGATCACATTACCAAACTGTTGTCCTTGTCTATCTCAGTACATGAAGCATCACATATAGCCCTCACAAAAAGAGATGGAAAGGAGCCTTCCAGCCTGCTTGGAGGGTGCAATCCTAGAGGCTCCAAAGTGAGAGAACTTTGCCTCTTCTCCCTGATCTAATGAAAAACTCTTATTCTGGTGCCCTTTACACTCTATACTTTTTTTTTACTTTTACTTTTATTTTTTTTTAACTCCAGCGTCCTATATTCTTATTATAGTGTCTTTTCTATGTTCTGTTTGATTGTTTTGAAATCAGATGCTACCACCTTATTCTCAGTTTTCCTTTTGAGTACTTGGTTGCTTCTGAGTCTTGAAATGTGCTTAGTGCTTTTTGATCCATTCATTTTCTGAAGTTGTTCAGCAGCACAAAAATGTTTTTCACTTCTCTTAGAGTAATTCAATTACAGGGAATAGACTGGCACACTTTTGAGAGTGAATGAGAAAGTTCACTGACATTTTGATACTCTCCAGAAACAGAAAGATAGCATCATGCTGCTGTTTTTTTCTAGGTTTTGGGGTTTTTTTTAATTCCTGTAGCTCTTGATATCAGGACAATTTTTTTTTTACCAATGATAGAGCTGTTACTGTACACTTCTATCTGACGTCTAGCTTTTTACCCATTTGCAGTGGGAACAATTTTATTTTTTTTTTCTCATTGAACCTCACAGCTTTTTGTGTGTGGAAAAACCTCAGGGTGAGAGCTAAGAGCCAGTACTTAGGTTAAAGCAGGTGCTTAGGGGACATTATTATTTACCCTTTGCCTGTTATACACTGAGGTGGTTATTTTGACAAAACACTGGATTTACATTTTAATATTCCAAATATTGGATCCCTACATCCTTTATAATTTTTTAAAATTATTTAAGTTTTTATTGAGTTTTTCTTCTCATCTACCTGGTTCCACACAATCAGGGTTGATATGGTTTTCCTTTAACAAAGTAGCTTGGAGATATGAACTTCATATAAAACCACTGCCTGTTATGTAGTTTTATATTAATAAAATTCCACAGTTGAATGAGCCAGGATTTAAAGCATTTCTGGTGCTGCTCTACAAGCTTTCATAGACCAAAAAAAGTAAGCATAAAACAAATAGAACATAGCGTATTTTCCAATAACTTCAAAAAAATAAACGCCCTAAAATACAGGAATTTTGTAATTCCTGAGTGCTCTGTTGCATTAATTCATTACAGATATAATGTTTTTATTCTTGATTTCAGTACTGAATCTTATCATTTACTGCTGACCAGAATATCCTACAGGGAGAAAAGGGTGATGTTAAAAATGGAAGGAATAGAAAGAGGATAAAAATACAATGTTCATGAAATAGGAGTTATTAAAAAAAAAATCTAATACAAAATGAATAGTTATAAATTAGAAATAGCAGAAGAAGGAGAAAAACCTGAGTGTTTTGGTCAAGAAGTGTTTTGAATAGGAAGAAGCTAGTTTAGTGTGGCAATGAATATAGCAAATGTTTGTACTCATTTCTAATAGAGATAGAAAAATATTAACATCTTTGTTCAAAGACCTGTGTCCATTCGTACAGAAGGAAGGCAAATAGACATGCAGCAAGTAAAGGAAAATTACTAGGATCATCAGCCTTTTATATCTGGCCTTTTCTTCACTGGCTCCTTTTGGAATCCACATGACTTGAAAACGAGGGACTGGGATTGTAATCAGGATTCCAGTTGAGGACTTAGAAGTGCCTATTTTGCAAGTGAAGACTGCATATAGGCCTGAAGCCTAGCAAAGAAAAATAATGAGTATGTGGGATAATTATCTATAAATGTTGGAGGAGGAAGAATGTATGTACGTAGGAGGAAGTTTTTTAAACAGAAGAATAATTCTGGTTATAAGAACAGCACATCCAATCTGCAAAACAAGATTATTTCTAATAACAGGGTAGTGATTTATTCAAATAAACCCTGGTGCCAGTTTCACCTTTCCCTTCACTAGTCAGGGCAGGAAGTAACCAAGTTAAAACTGCATTAATGAACAGTCAGGAAGCAGTTACACTGAGCCATACTTAGGTTTACTTTATTAACTATAGTATAGTAACCATAGTTACTATAGTAAACTAATTACTTACTAATGTAAGTATTCTATAAAGCACGGCATGTCAGGTCACGAAAGTGAACTATGAAGACTGCCAATTGCTTAGGACACCAGATCTTGGGTTAATGAGAAGATACAAAAAAGCAGGAATCTAGTTTAAGCCCCTGTTTTAGTAGCCTAAATACAGCCCCTGTATAGAAGTGCAGTTTCTGACAGTTGTACATCTGGAATCATGGTGCTGTGGTTTGTTAAGGCTCAGTCTGTTTGCATTTCTTTTGTAACCTTGTCAAATATTTTTTCAGTGTTTTATTTTCTTCAAAAATGACAGGTTCTTGAATCTTATTTCAAACTCTGGTCTCCAGCTCTTTTGAGGATGTAGAATCTTCATATAATCTCCAAATTACTTTATCTAAGAATGGAAAGGAATCACCTCTTCTAGATTCTCTAAACACCAAGAAAATTTGGAAGCGCTGTAGCACCTTTCACCTATTGTCTTCCAAATTCTTTTTTAGCATCTATCCTGCCATTTTTAACAGAAATTTAAGCTAATTTTTTGAAATAGCAGTCCCTAAGTGTAGATATCTAAGTCCTGACATAACCTTCCAGATCTCTGACCCGAGCAGATAACTAGCTTCAGTGCTTTAGCCTCTCTCTCTCTGCATTGATCTCCTCTAAATAGTTAAGTCCATTAACCACTTTCAATTAAGTTTTATAGAGGAATAAAGATGTCAAAAGTAATTAATTCCATACACAGTTTGGAAGAACAGTAGCTGCATAAGGCAAATAAACCAACATTGTGCCTTGACTGTCAGCTGGCTGTTCCATAAATACACATATAAGTCACCACCAACTGCATGCAGCTCATGCTGTCTCTTCTCCACCCAGTAATTAGGGAACACAAGAAGTAGTGCACTCAAGAGGTTTCAAGGATACAGGCAGCAGGAAGTATAGGAAACCATGCAGCGGGCTAAGTGATATGAGGGAGAGCAGGACACTGCCTGAGAGATGAGTCAGATAGAGAGGTTATTTGGATCGTGAAAGGAGCCAAAGCTTGGCATAATTGAGGCCATAGAATATGGCACACACATCCATAGGAAATCTGTCATTTCTGGTGATGCTGTACCTTGTGAAATATCTTTTATGCAGAAAGGATCTTTTATGGCTTGAAATCAATAATTTGTGTAGGTATTTCCCCTAATGATACATGATATAGTGTTTGTGTAGGTGTATGGAACACACAGTGTTTTGGGGGTACTTTTTTGTACATGAGGAAGGAGTCTATACTTAGACTTCAGCAAAATATCCAGAAATACTTATTACCTAATGTGCAAAAATCATGCAATTTTCCCTTTACATAGAGTCACCGAGTGAAGCAAAACATTTGGTGCTGATTATTTGATGACATTGGTGATGTTGATTATATTGAGGAGGTGGTTGATACTACAGGGATTCAGAGCACCAGAAAAGTCAAGGAACAGTGCTGGGCTGTCACAATTCTGAAACAGAAACTGTGTGCAATATTATAGTATTAAGTTTCATTTTGAGTGCTTTAGTTTTTCTGAATGCCGTAGTATCGCACTGCGTAACCTCAAGCAATACAGGTGATTGAATTTGTTCATTACTAGACAGGACTCTGCTGTTCAGATCTATTCCATTTGGAGTGAAATCATGTGCTATGAATACTGCCAAGAGTAAACCCATGATTGGTTTTCTTAGCTATCTACCAACTGCCTACTTACTATTTTAATAATTGGTCTCCACTACTGTGTTAGGAGACAAAAAGTGTGACCACAGAAACCACAGAATAGAAAGTTCTTCTTATAAATACAAACAAATAGGAAGCTGCAATAAGCAGCTTATTTCTGGATAATTGCAGGTTGATGGTTCAGTGTGTACATCCCAAGGTCATTTGACTTTATCTTTGCAAAGCTTCAGTAATGGCTCTGAAATCCAGCAAGTAGGGTGTTATATTCACAGCAAGAAACAAAACTTGGTCTGCAGGGTGAATGGAAAAACATCTACCCACCAAATTACCAGGTATCATAACCAGCAACATGACATTAGTGGGAGCTAAACTTCAATTTACAACCATCTTGCATAACATAAAGCCACTTCATAAACAAGATTAACTATGCTCTTTAAATCAGTGTTACAGAGCATGGTAGAAGAGGGATGTAGTTCATTCTGAAGAATATCCACAGCCTGCAATTTCGATATGTTTGGAATTTAATTATCACCATTATAAAGGTACATTTTTAGTACAACCTTGTTACAAATACCTGTGCTAGAAAGCTGCTTCTCTCTAACATACTCCACTTAAACACACCAAAAAAGTTAGCACTTAGCCTTAGCCTCTAAAAAGATGTGTGATCTGCACTTTCATTACACAGTTTTGGTACTGCTGTTTCATACAGCTTCATATCATGGTGAATTTACCATGGTTAGAAAATGGCCCTGAGGTTCCGCCAGCCCTGACTGTCACTGCCCAGGCCCAGGGCTGCCCCCACCTGCCCACAGCCCAGGGTACCATGCCAGGCCTCTGCCCCAGTGAAGCCACAGCAGGGCCTGTCTCCATCTCCCCACAGCCCAGCCCGGCCATGGGCTTTGCTGAGCCAGGCCCACCTGCAGGCCCATGTCCTGCCCCCATCCCCAGGGAGGTGCTCCAAGCCCTGAGCTGGGGCAGCCCCTGTGCCGCCATCTGGTGGGACAGACCCTGGCTGCCTGGCCTTTCTCTGTCCAGCCCAGGGGCCCATCCATCCCTCACCTCCATTCAGACACACTTTCACTGATTCTTTTTGAAGTGCTGTCAACATTTTGGCATATAGGTCATGACTTTATAATACCAGAGATGGACAATAATGAGTTGTACAATTTAATGCTAATTGGATATGCTGTTTTTATGCCACATCAGTTTATAGTCTTATTGTAAAAGTACATGAAAGACACGCTGAAATTCTTCTCATGTGCTTTGCTGAAGCAATTCCTGTGCATGTAGCCTTAGTCCAACTCAATTTTTGTAACCCCGGTAAAATTTTCCTGGAGTGTTGTTTTAAAGTGAAGTGATAGTATCTGTTGGAGATTAACAGAAGTGCTGTAAATATATTCACTCCAGAAATTAAAAAAAAAAAAGTGCTCCCAGTACAAATACTTTGAGTATGGCTTTCACTTACCCTTTCAGTTTTAGTGTGCTGAAGACACCCCATTGCTACTGCTCTTGATGCTTTAGAGGGGCTCTGCCAGAGACAGCATGGAGGAGGCAGCTACTCCAGATTGTGCCTAATTTAAAAACAAACAAACAATTCTCTTTTTAAAGTAATTATTTATGTGACAACAAGCAGAATGTCAAATACAGGCAGATAATGCTGAAGTCTTGGATGCACTTTGAACACCTCTTCCTGGAGGCATGGAGCCTTACCTGTTTTCAGACATCTGTACTTGAATGTTTTGGTCCAGGACAATTTTTGGGAGGGGGCAGAAGACAGACAGAGGCTGGACAGTGTTTATCTCACTGTAAGTCATTAAAAGCAAACCAGATGGTTCACTTAATAGTGGTATTAAAGTAGAATGAGTAAAAGTATGCCTATGGCATAGTAAAATCTTTAATTTGCCATTCATCCTCAGCCTTAGCCAGTGATTGATGGTCAATTTCACAAAAGTGTCCAGATTAGATTCTGAAAAAATCAATTTACTATAATATTAATATAGTGCAATTGCTGATGCATTTACTTTTTATTGCATAGACACACTTCTCCACAATTTTGCATACCTTTGGGTATTGCTCACTTCAGTTACCAATTGAAATGAATGCCATTGAATAACACTAAGTTCCTATAGAAATAAAAAATATCTGACTTTCCATGGAATCCTAAAACTCTGGCTGAAGTAACTTTGTCTTGCAGAATGGTAATATGATACAGCCTAGATCACATGAGCACTATGTCCCAAGAGACTTCTACTCTAGCTCATTATTACCTGCCATAGCCCATTTATCTGACCAACTTTATGCAAAGGATAATGGACACTCTCTTGCAACACCGTTTAGTACACAGACTGAAACTAGAATGTCTTGCATTGGCTAGGGTCGGTCCTGCTGAAAGCATCTATATTATAATTTTTACACATATCTAATCACAGCAAACTTCCTTTATAATGAGGTATCTGGGTAGTGAAAAATAACTGCAACTGAAAAGGAAGGGAGTTTTTTATTACAACTCATTTCATCATCATAACCTAATAATGATAGTAAGTTTTATATACAAAACTGTGGTTTAGTGCATCTCGCCTCCTGGCCCTTCTTTTGGCCTCAATTTCACCATTTGTCTCTCCTTTAATTTTATTCCCATTTTTATTTTTTTTAACGTAATTGCAGTAGCAATTTATCTCTTCATATAGGTCACACAAACAAAATATTGCTTCCAAGATAAACTGACACTTAAGAAAAAATAAAATATATTATTTTCTTTGTCTGGATAAAATGTTTCTACCAAGCAAAGGGTCAAGGACAGATAATGTAATCTAAAATAATAAATTGTTTTTTCAGATATTTTTCTTATAAGTGAATGTTACAAATTTATCATCTGTGAGAAACTTCAAGATATCTGCTTGTTTTTTCTAGTATATACAAACAATTTTAATTTCTGAAGAGAAGGGAATAAAATCCAAACTGTTTTTGCCCAGCTATTAAACTGTTGATGCTGGTGTTGTGATATAGGCCTATCCTTCAGATAACTCGATGACACACAGTTAGAGAGTAGTGTCCTACTTTACTGAAATCAAAGATTGTAATCACACCTTTTGAGACCCTTTGTGAATCAGGTTCTTGAGGCCAAACATGGTGACACACAGTAAATTCACTGTTGGTTTGAAGAGCAGGCAGTGTGTCACCCTTAGCTCTATGTAGCATACGCTGGTACACAGGACATGACCTCCCTCAGGACTCACTCTCACAGTTAATAATCCACATACGGCCTCACCAACCAAGCACCTAGTTGGTTTTGTCTTGTCTTAGGAAAGTTGTAAAACTGAAGATATTAAGGTTGGAGAGGATCTCGTCAGAGAGAATGTTTGTTTACAGAAGTTTTTGCCGAAGAAGTGCTTTTGCCAAAGGGCTAGAGATTGAACCTTTGAGAAAGGTCACCTCATTCTCAAACCTGATGACTCATTACAAAGAGATATACTTTGTCTTGATATCTAGAGTCACAGCTGATCTCACACTGGTTAATTAATTGTGGAGAATGAGTAGAAATTTCATAAAATGTGGACTTGAAAAAAATCATACACGTTTCTACTTTTAGATCTTAAGGTAGATTAGGCTGGGTAAAGGATATTATGGAAGGCAATTCCCAGTGGTTCTAAAACCTTTTCTAGATTGACCTTTTTTTGGCTACCTTGTTCACTGAAACCAGGTTTAATTAAAATGATGATGAAAACAAGTTTGGGAGTTCAGCCTGTAAGAAGTTTCACAACAGCACTACTCCACAATTCATAAGAATTAATTATAGTCTCTTACTGAGGGCTGGTTTTGTCCCAATAAGTTTAAGAGTCTTTCAAGGCAAACAAAAGTTGAAATTTTTCTGTAAAACAATCATAAGGAGTACACAGTTTAAAAGACAAAATTATTTTCATGCCTTTTCTGTTGCAGGCTACTTTTGAGGAAAATTATATTCAAATATCTAATTGAAATTACTTCCCTCAGTAGACTTCTAGTCTGACTTTTTAGCAAGCAGGTCTAGCAGATATCTGTTAAAGGCTGAGGTTATACCTAGTAGTTCATACAATTCCTCTAGGCTCTATGGCTGAGTGTATTGGCCAACTGAAAGTAACTCTGGAGACTCAAGTTCCAACAACAAGTTCCAGGTTCCAAGACCAACTTCATGTTCTTTGATTTGTTATTGAAAAATACCACAAACAGTGCAAATGCTATTGACTGCTTTTATTAAGGGTTTTTGTAATCTGCTTATGAAAAATGCTGCATACAAGCTACTTATTAGTATTCTTATTATCGAGGGAAAGGACTCTGCACAAAATTACACAGAATATCCATTTTCTCCCTCAGGAGAAAATAAAGAGTGCCTCAGCACATCTGCTAAAGATTAAACCTGTTACAGTTCTGATATTTTGTATTATTGGACACTTCTGGAATGTGCGGTGAGAAAGAGTTTTGCCTTTAAAGGAAGATTCTTTGCATGGAGCATGTTAACAAGTAAGGATCACATGGTGGAGCACTGTGCCACCAAGTCAGTTCTCAGTAGGCTGCCAGCATAGCAGTGCTCTCAGCAGAAAGTTGGAGGAAGCCCTAAATATGACCATATTGTCATACTGCCCTTCCAGCATGCTATGGGCATAGCCAGGCATTGGTAAAGTCTATGTGAAGATTTTCAATATTCTTTCAACCTACAAATCTTTCTCTTTTACAAAGCATTACAAACTGTGACACATGCCATCCAGCAATGCCAAGTATTTCTCCACATAGCCAAGCAAGTATTCTTTTTCTAACTTACGCGCACAAAAAGAGAAGCAAAGAGCTGGTTGAGAGGGTCCAGCTCACCTGGCTGACTTCGCTTAGCATGTATCCAGTGCTAAACTGAAGCAGCTTGTTCTTTTACCCAACATCCCCTCTCCAGCTGAGAAAATCAGGAAGAGAGAAGCCCCACAGGTTGAAATTTAATGAAATGACAAAACTAATACAAAAACCAACATGAAGTATATAAGCTTATACTCAGCCTAGTCCTCAATAGTAGCAGAAGGATTGGCAGGCCAAGAGGAACGTGAAGTTGGTCTAAACGATTGCAGAAATAGGTGGGTGAGAGTCCCTTGTGGCAAGGCTGCCTCAGGAGAGGGGTCCATGCCTCCTCACAACACCTGATAGTGTTGGATTCTGTGTGGCACATGGTGAATTGAAGAACCTCGGAGCAGCACCAGCAGCAAGGAAAAAAGTCACAGGAAAAGGGGCTGAGCTTCTTGTTCTCCTGTTTTTTATAGACTATGGCAGGAACTGGGAGGGAATACTGACCCCTCTCTGTTCCAACCCTCCCAGGTCCTTCAGGGTCCTAAAGACTCTCTCCCTCTAGTTCCTCTTATAGGTGTCAACAATTTGCCAGGTCCACTCAAACCATAACATTTCTCTAATGTAACAATAAAAAAGATATAAATAAGCCTTTTTCAAAAGAACAGCCATGAGCATATTATTTAATTGGTCATACTGTGTGTGTGTGCTAAGCAGCATTTCAAGAGATGGAGAAATCTCCCGGGAAAAAAAAGTGATGGTTTGGGAAGTTCATGCTATGTATGCTAATTACCATAATTCCCTTCTTTCTTCTGCGCCTACCATGTTTCATCTTGGTACTTGTGTCTTTAGATAAGACAACTGATCTCCTCACTGCCAGTGCTGTAGTGGTCTAGTATGCATGCCTGCCTCTACTCTTAGTTTGGCACATCTGTGAATGCATGTATTTATCTGCTATTCATGTATGTATTTAGTATTTTATCATGTTGAGCACTGTGGAGTATATTGCGTAATGCTCACAGGGCATGAAGCAGAGCACCAAAAATTCAAACTCAAGAAGTGGTTGTCCTGGACATTTTTTTAATTCTCTGCTTACTGCAAATCATGACTCCAATGTCTTTCCACTGTAGGAGCTCACTGTCCTACATATTACTAGGATTCCACCACAGCCACTAGCAGTTAGAGCTGATTGATGTATGCTCAGCTTAGGAAAGTGATCTACAACTTCAGGTCATGGTTTTTCTCCAGCAGTTTATTATTATGTTGTAGGCCATTTCAATTCCAACATCAAGACACAACTGTATCAATTCACTGCTTCTAATATGGTATAATCTCATTTCCAAAAAGCAGTGTACAGCCTTTTGGCTGGGTAATAATAATAGCAAAGCATGTATCATGGTATCAGTTAAAGTATCTAGAATTGTGACCCAATTATTTATTTTCCTTTCTTTTTTTTTTATTCCCATTTCACCACCAGCTGCATTCAGACCAGGATAAAGGAGATGGATCACTTAAGTACATCCTTTCTGGAGATGGAGCAGGAGACCTCTTCATTATCAATGAAAACACTGGTGACATACAGGCCACAAAGAGACTAGACAGGGAAGAAAAACCTGTGTACATACTCCGTGCCCAGGCTATAAACAGAAGGACTGGAAGACCAGTGGAACCAGAATCTGAGTTCATCATTAAGATCCATGATATCAATGACAATGAGCCAATGTTTACAAAGGACGTTTACAATGCCAGCATTCCTGAAATGTCAGATGTTGGTAGGTGCTAATTAGCAATTGATTTCAGTGTCTGGTCTGGGTTCTGTGTGTGGAGTTAATCAGGGGCCCAAATGCAGATATCCATGGTTCAAGTTTGGAGTAAAAGCACCTCAACCATTAAAAAACCCAAAAACTAACTCCAGGAAAATAGTGACAACACTTTGCTGGAATCAGAGGTGTCAGCTGTCTCAAATCCACTCCCTCTGTTGTACCACAAAAAATGCAAGTTAATATAATCTAGCTTAGCTCACAGTGAAAGTGAGCTGAGATAAACTGTGTTACATGACACCCGTAGAGAGTTTAATATGTTTTGTTAACATGATTTAGTGGCAATGTAATAATATTGTAATCCAGTGTCCCCTAAGGGTGTCCATACCACGCCTAGATCTGTTCAGCAACCCGTCTTTCAGGAAGGTAAAAAAGCCAAACTAAAACAAGAAAAAAACACAACAACAACAACAAAAACAAAACAAAACCCAAACAAAAAATAAACAAAACCAAAAACCTCAAACAAACAAAAACCCAAACCAAAACCAAGCCAATACAAACAAACAAACCAAACATACGCACAAAAAAAATCAAAGAAAAAAAAACACAAGGGAAAAGGGAAGGTGCAGAAGTGGTTGTACAGATTTCAGGAGAGAAAACTGTCACCACAGTCAACTCATCACTGATTCTGAAATATGCCATTAACCTCGTATGGCCTTTGTTGCTCTTTTCATGCAACAGAAAAAAGCTCCAAAATCCAATGAAGTCCTTTGAAATCTTTCTATTGATTTAAAATGTATTAAGCTGTAAGAATCAATCAATAAAATAAAAAAATACTTGCTTGAAATGTGATTTTAAGATTGGATCTTTTCCAAGGAAGTTGACAGGTTTTAATTCTTTGTCTCTGAATCTTAGGGAGGTCATTTTGATTCCTTTGTCAGAGAGCAATGGATGGTTGAACTGCAAGAAACACATTTCTAATCTGAAATAATATCCAGGGAGAGAAGAATTAATTAATCATAATCAAGAATAAGATTAAAATAAAGCTCAAGCAATATGAAAATAAAGACTTTGGGGCATACTCTCTCCTCTCATTCATGGGACTTGTCACATGGATGAAACCTCATAAAGTGAAGAGAGAACCTAATATTCACATTTTAATATGTGAAGTGAATACTTTCTTCACAAATCTGTTTTAAATGCAAAAAACCTAAGTTCATTCTTTATGTTTGTTAAACATTTTGCCTTGGATTCAACACCATTTCTTTCTTTAGAAGGCAGATGAAAAAACAGATTTATATTCCTATGTCAAACACCTCACAAGCATGAGTAAATTTGCAAAAGTATATCTTGACCTAGATTCAAATTCTGAGTGCCTTAAGTATCTGGGAAAGGGTAGGGTTTTGGTTTCTTCCTAAGAAATATGATGAAAGATCTATATATCAAATTAATAACCGTGTATTTTGAGGAACTGAGGATGAGAGAACAATAATTTCAGGTTTGTATCTATGTTCTTTCTGAACAGAGAAGCTTCTACAAAAAAATAATATCTAATTTTTTGCCACAAGTTTGATCTGAGCCTGTACTATGCTTTTTCCACATCATAAACTGTCTTGGCCATGCAAAAAAGCTATGGACTTTTATTTTCTTTAATTTGTCATTACAGGTACCTTTGTTGTGCAAGTCACTGCAACTGATGCCGATGATCCTACGTATGGGAACAGTGCTAAAGTTGTCTACAGCATTCTCCAGGGACAACCATATTTCTCCGTTGAATCTGAGACAGGTCAGGGGACCTTATCTGTCATTCTGTGACAATGTCTGTAATTCAAAATGACATGCTAAGCCAAGCTAGGACATATTAGACAAAAACTTCAAAGAAATTACATCTTACTCAGTGCAAAATCTGACAAACTTAATAGAGCTGTATGTCTGTAAACATGACACCTACATTATTTTCATCTCGCCAGCAGAGTCTAATAAATACAATTAGTACTGGATGTGAACCAGTTTTCAATCATTTTAACAAGCAATGGGTACAGACACTTCCATGGATGCTTAAATTAAGCAAAATAGGTTGGCTTTCAGAAGCAAAAGAGAAACAGGTGGGTGTGGAAAAAAGTGCTTAAACCTCATAGGTCTTCATAATGGCTAAATTAAGACTGAGGGTTTGTTCAGGTGTTGTGTTTTTTTTAATCCTCCTGCTTCTTCAAAACTTGTTTAAAGTAATTATAATTTCTGTACATCTGCAACGTATCATTTTAATGCTGATTTTATGAAAGAAATCTTAATTAAGAATAATGATAGAAGAGGTAAAATTGGCTCTTGCGCTACACTAGAAGATCACAAATAGAATCTCAAACTTCTGAGTTCTCTTTCTGGAAGATGTTTAAATTATACACAGTGACTGGAACAGTGACTGGAATATTATATGGGCTGAATAACAGACAGCTTTGGAACCTGTGCATGTTAAATGAGAATTCTGGCTGACTGAATCTGCTGTACCATTGACTATCTGACTACGTAGTCTCTTCCTAAGATGTGTAACAAACTTCTCCCACAAGAAACAAAGGATCTCAAGAAACTCCATAAATGGGAATATCCACTGTGATAGGTTGTTGGAAGCTAGAGAAATTGGTTCTCATCAGCAAGGAGAGGAATGGATTATCCCAGACAATTAATCAGGTTTTAGCATTGTTTCTTAAATAAATCTTAGAGACTCAGGCAGGGAAAAGGAGGGAGAGATTAGATGTCTCAAAGAAAAACATGTACATAAGAAAAAATGTACATAATTCTGAAAAGAGAGAGCCAAAATGAAACGGAGCTTCCTTGCAAGCATAAGGTATGAGACACTAGAGGCAAGAACTTTTGCACTGCTGCACTCATTCTGACTTGGACAGTACACTATATGCTCTTTCCAGAGTTATAGTAAGCATAATGTAGCTGGGGATTCACCAGCAATGATCTGAGCAAGAGGGTTGTATGGAGCACAGAGGGGAAGCAAGGTAAACCCCAGGCTTGATCTGCCTTCCATGGAAATCGATTGCAAAACTCCTAGAGTGAAATAAGTCTCTATCAAAGCTGCTGTGAATTTTGCCATTGATTTCACTAGTTAAATTTCACCCTTTTGCCTACAAAATAGTCAGGTCTTAGCCTTAGGAGACTCAGGAAGAAGGCAAACCTTTTTCTTCATGGTAAATCTAAATCTTTAAATTTCAATAGGAGTTGACCTCATAAGAAGGAAGTGACTGGCAAAATCATTTCAATCAATGTACAAATACAAATATATATATTGGGCATGCTTGGATGCTCACAATTTTCTCAATTAATTTCTCTTCTCCCATTAATGCTGTTGTACTGTCCCTTTAATGAAGCCTTGCTGAAGTTAGGTGTTTGGTTTGGTTTTGGTTTGGGGTTTTTTTTACCATGTCTGTCAAAATAAAAATACTGACAGAAAAAGAGAGAAAAGATGGAAAAGAGAAATGAAAAAGAGAAAAGAGAGAAATGATGAGGGGTGACCTTATCAAAGTTTACAAATATGTTAAGGGGGAGTGTCAGGATGATGGAGCCAGGCTTTTTTCAGTGACGTCCAGGGACAGGACAAGGGGCAGTGGGTGCAAACTGGAGCATAGGAGGTTCCATGTAAATATCAGAAAAAACTTCTTTACTGTGAGAGTGACAGAGCACTGGAACAGGCTGCCCAGAGAGGTTGTGGAGTCTCCTTCAGTGGAGACATTCAAAACCCACCTGGACAAGTTCCTGTGTGATGTGCTCTAGGTGACCCTGCCTGGCAGGGGGTTGGACTAGATGATCTTTCGAGGTCCCTTCCAACCCCTAGGATTCTAGGATTCTGTGAAGATGGAACACGTTATAACAAACAAGAAACCTTTTTCCAGTTCGGTGAGAGACTTTGGCATGGAACTGAAAGGGGGTAAATAGTTATGTAAAATAACACTGCTCACAAATAGGCAGAACATCTTTCTGGGGATGCCACTGTTATTATGTCTGTCACATAGGCAACAGCTTGAGATAGGATATGACAAGTCTGTAATTTAATGTGCCATCTCATAACAGTAAATATTTGTCCTGGGCAAAGTTTACTTATTACACAGAGATTGTTTTGTTCTTTATGCTGTGGAGTGTTTTTTAATAAGAATTCCCATCGAAGTCAGTATTCTACTTGTGAATTCCCCCTGTTTAATTTTCATGTTTTCAGGCATTATTAGAACTGCTTTGCTAAACATGGACCGTGAAAACAGGGAGCAATACCAAGTGGTCATCCAGGCTAAGGACATGGGAGGCCAGATGGGTGGATTATCGGGAACCACGACTGTGAACATCACATTGACTGACGTGAATGACAATCCGCCTCGCTTCCCCCAGAGTATGGAATATTTGCATTCTGTGTCTTTACAGGAAAATTGATTAAAATTGATTATTTTTTTTCACCTCAGTTATTTTTTCTAGTGTCATGAACTTACCAAGCATCAGACTTCCTTTAAGAAAGAAAAAAGCAAGCAATATGATCATGCTAAGGTTAATTGCAGTAACTGGGAATCATATCTCTAATATTTCTATTCCAGGTGTAGTAGATTGTCTGAAAGGTGAATTAATGTACAGAAACTTTATTTTTCATACCCATTAACTAGCTTTGACTAATATAATCTATATTTCTCAATCAATAATACTTCTATTAGACCTTGCAGTTGCCTGAATTTAAGGGATCTGTTCTAACATATTTAAGTTTTGAAACATACTGAAGTACATAAAATGATCCCAAGAGCAATTCTATCAAAATGAATACTTACACCCAAGAAGTATTTGCCTCAGTGGATTTTCCTATATTCTTTGCATACAGAAACAAAGGCATGTAGATAAATATACCAGATATTTCTGTGTATTTTCCTTCCCCCGTCTCAGATAATTTGGTAGATACTTGTGTGATATTTAAAGGAATCAGTTGAGCCAGATCTCTTACAAAGTAATTTCTATTAATGACCATTTATGGCCATAAATGATTCAGAGTGATTCAGGTTTCATCCATTTCCCTCTCTTTCCTTCCTACTCTCCCTCCTTCCTTCTCTCTTTCTTTTTTGCTTTCTCTCTTTTTTTTTTTTTTCTTTGTCTAACCACTATTCTGTGTGTGTGATGTGTGTGTATCACAGTGTCAGTGTGTGTCAAAGTCAAGAGCAGCTGTTAGAGAAAATAATTGCAGATACTATCAGACAAATCAGCAAGCTTTGGCGGCTAAATCACTGGGAAAGTTATTGGAAGCAACTTGTCATTTAAGTTCAAAGTCTGTTCTTAGCTGTGGGCAAAGCATTTCCATTTAAATTAGAGCAACTTAAGAGAAAATATAGCACTCTGACTCCAATGAGTTAATTATAAATCTCTGGACATAAGTGTCTTCAATATAAAAGCCAAAGATAAAGCTTCATAATGCCAACATTCCCCAAGTAGAGCTTTTTCAGAGGTGAATTCAATGTAGCAGATTATTAATATGCATTTGGGCTGGATTTGGTTTTAGTGTTATTAAACTGCCTTGGCCTCTGGCAGTTCTCAATATTTGCCTTTTGACCTCAAGACATTTTTCATATATAATTTGATGTGTCCAACAGAGATCCTGATAATGTTTAGAAAGGGAAATATGTTGCTTGTATGCATACATGTATGTAGGAAAACAAAATGCCCATCATTCATGCTAGAAAACAGGTAGAAAAATAAGTTAGGTTTTATCTACATGAAAGGAAGGCAGAAGCTGAAGGCTGTCGCCCCAGGAAGGCCTGAAGACACAGTGACTTGCTAACTCATCTGTGCATGCCCAGCATGGGTAGTGGGCTTGGACATGGTGTCTGAAATACCATGAGGCTGACTGACAAAATTTCCTTCTCTGTCTGCTGTAGGCACATATCAATTCAGAGCCCCTGAGTCTACGCCACCTGACTCACCCGTTGGCAGGATAAAAGCTAATGATGCTGATGTGGATGAAAATGCAGAGATTGAATACAGCATCACTGAGGGGGATGGATATGACATGTTTGGAATCACCACAGACAAGGACACACAGGAAGGAATTATAACTGTCAAAAAGGTGCACCTCTTAACACATCTCATCCCAGTCGAAATACCAGTCAAAACTTTATCTAGCACATATTTGTTTTTCCATTTTCAGTGCAACATGTGGTGTTTGCTAATTTGAACACTGTATATTAGGAATCTCTACATTGACTATGTAAAATTTCTTTCATACAATGAATTAGGATCCTGCCTCTTACACTACCCTTTACTAAAACAATGCACATACTTTGAGGGACTCAAGGAAGTAAATAATCTATGGAGTGGTATAGAACTAAGAGAAAAATTCTACCATTCTACCATCTGAACGTAATCACTCAAGGAAGCACCATCCAACTGGGATTTTGTCTCTGTGATGCCTGCAGGGTTTGTTCACTTACTAGAAAGATGCTGTGTTAAGACCGTGGAAATAATCAGTATCACACTGCCTATTTTGCACTAACAGAAGATTTTGAGTTGTATAGCTCTAATTTATTAAAGTACACAGACAATTGTTTTTCTTTTAATTCACATTTTGTAAAAATGTAATTAATAAATCCATCAGCATGCTTTTTGCTTTAGAAACATACATCCCAGCACCTTGCTGGATCACGGTGGACATCATCTACTAGGCTGCACATTGGCTGTCATGAAAGGTTTGAGAAATATTGTTTACAGTGGGTTATCAGGCAAGCTTGATAAGGTTAGAGGTATCATCCCCTATCAGTTCAAATTCAGTCATCACTAGATAGACATTGTGTAGATTTTCCTAACATGCACTCGCTTGTTGGTATCAGTACGACACCTGTCATTACTTGTTTTTTAAGAGATGCCTTCCAGGGGCTGATTATTATATCAGTCTAACTCTGTTTGAATTTCTGTCTGTTGCTTACAGAAACTGTGAATCTTCTACAACATAATGGAAAAATGGGGTGACTTCTCTCTCCCCTTATTTCTCTAAGTACTGTAACAAAGAGTCACTAAATGCTGCTGCTTCATACTTTTAAGGGACTGTGAGATAGTCGTAGCCTATTGTAAAATCATGTTTTTCTTGATGGGTGGTCCTGGCTGTCCAGACAACAGGTGTCACAGTGTTTCATTTCAGTGATGAAATGCCAATATTTTAACAAGCAGCTCCTAGAAAATCTTTCCCCTCCAATGTGCAGTGCTTAGGGGCAAGGAGTAGACAAGAAAACATCAAAATGCCAAAAACTATTCAATACAAGGCATGAAGAGTTAGTGCTGTTTGAGAAGGAAGATTAATTGGTATTTAGGAATTCCAGGCATAGAATTATAGAATTCCCTGAAAAAGTGTTGGGTTTTTTTCCATAACTCAGCAACAGCAGCAGCATAGAGTCCTGTCCTTCTCCTTTCTGCTGGCATTATAATTCCAGTTCAGGCTCCTGTTAAGTAGCACAGGCATCTCCATGACATCCCCCACTTCATTTGGCACATGTGATTGCAAGTCACAGCAATCCCCACAGACCCCTCAAATTCTTTTTTATTTTTTTTTTCTCTTACCAGGCATTGGATTTTGAAAATAAAAACCTGTATATCCTGAAAGTGGAAGCTACCAATACTCATGTGGACCCTCGATTCCTTTACCTGGGGCCATTCAAGGACTCAGCCACAGTCAGAATTCAGGTGGAGGATGTGGATGAACCCCCTGTGTTCAGCAGACCAGCATACATAATGGAAGTGAAAGAAGATGTTCCAATAAACAGTGTAATAGGAGCAGTAACTGCTCAGGATCCAGATGCTGCAAAGAACCCTGTCAAGTAAGCATAGAATATTTCTGCTCGTGTCTAAATTTTTTACTGCTTTAATTTTACTATTTTCATGTGAGCACACACAAAAAAATCTACTTTTAACAATGAAATTGTTCAGGTGTGCTTAAATATGGAGTACTGTAGGTGGTAAATTATCTCTCACACTTGAGCTTATCTCTGGATGTGTGATTGTGTTTGCATGGCTCTTGCATCTTGAATTACATCCTATCATCTTCAGTGACTAATGTTTGTGGTTATTTCTACCATGCAAAAAGAGCACCAAGAAGATGTTCGTGTTCTGCTTCCACCTTTAACATTTTGCAGTGCAGAGTGGTGCATCCTCTTGGCTATATGTGAGGGGGGTGACTCAGCAGTCCTTTCTTCTCCCATCTGTCCAGACCTGCTTAACAGAGGTCACATTTCCCTTCTCTAAACTGCAAGTAGAAATAGCTTAAAAGCAGCTCATATGCACATACAGATTCTAATCTCACTTGTATCACTGTATGGTTAGTAAGGTAAGAATTAGTCTCATAGACTTAATAAATTACACTTGCCATGAATCAATAAACCAGTTTTAGAGGAAGTGGGGGAAATACTAACATTGGAGTAGTTAAACCTAAGCCTTCATTTTTTGGAAATTAACAGATATATATTTTTAGTACATTTAAAAACATATTGGAGGGCTTAAGTCATACTGGATAGAGTATAAAGAACTTTTAAGTATTTGAGTGCTTTAATTAAAGTTCGTTGCTATTGACAAGGCAGTAAGAGCAGGAAATGAAAAATACAACAATACTAAATCCAGGTCAGTTTTCAGCATGTCTCTGAGTTGGGCAACTTGGAAATGCAACAGTAGTCTTAAGATCAAAACAGAGCAATGCAGGTTTAATAAAAATCCAGTCGATCAATACTTCGCACTTCTGCAAACAACTGTGCTTCATCAAGATGCCTTACAATGTTTATGAGGTATGAGTAAGTTTTAAACTTTCAGCTTGTCTTATTAGAGAGATACATATTACCAACGTAATTTCCTAGATGAAGAAAATAAATCTAAAATTTTTCTGGCTGAAATCCTCTCTGGCTTCAGTTTACATGCAATGCACTGCAAAGCCCATTTTTAATTAAGTTTTGCTTTCATTTGTATCACCACGTGTAACAATTACATGGAGTTCTGGACTAGCAGAGCATAGTAACTGTAAGGAGCAATTGCTGACTTTGGTGAAGCCCAGGGATACAATGAACACCTTCTATAGCATGTCTTCATGGGCATGCTAGCATGAAGATGAAAAATTGGTTGGGCAGATACCCAGGAAGTCCCCTTGCAGTCTTCATATGAATCTGCTTTTTTATATATAATGGCACTGGAGAGTGAGGGGAGTGGTCCCCTGCTTCCCTCTGCTTCCCTGTGGTGATAATATAAACAGCTGCTTTTCACAGCAGCACCAGCTCCTAATTATAAGTGATTTACAGTGGATGGGGATTATGCTGTTCATTGTTGAGTACTGCCTACTGGCTCTTTTCTATGAAGTGAATGTGTGTGCTAAAACTTACCTATCTTTCAAAGGGCAGTTCTTTAATATAGTATAGGTACTTTGCATATTGAAGTATCAGATAATTATTGAGCAAAATTTAGCAGAGGTGTCAAAACTGATGCAGCGCAGCAGAAAACTTGTTTCCTTTATCTCTAATAGAATGGAACAATCAAGATGAAAGGAGAAGAAAAATGAAGAAGAGGTTAGAGTTATAGAAATAAACACAGCAAGAAGAAACATGAAAATCAGTAAGAGGGGAAGGAAATCAGCAGAGAGCAGTAGTCTGAGAAATGTTAGCTTGCAATAAATGTAATTTTATGGTGCTAATATCTTGGGTATCTCATAGAATTTAGGGGCATGGGTTGAGTCTGCATCTTTTTGACAGGGTGATTCCATCATGCAATAGAGATGCTAAATCCGATTTTCACTCTGAGCTTCAGGGAAGATGCAATTAGACTGTATATTTATGACTTGTCACTTGCTTGTCAATTTTTCCTGATAGTTTAAAATTTTAGACACTTGATACTACAATGAAAACCTTCCATTTTCTCCTCTACTAGAGTGAAGATTTCTCTTCTTAAACAAACTGAGCCCTAACTCTGTTAGATGAAAGCCCCTTTGATCTTCCATTAAAGGAAACCTTCAAAATATCATTATGAAAATGCTTTATGAAAAATTCACACACATATCCCTTCCTGACCCACAAATCTTCCTGACTTGTGGTTACATTAGAAAGCAAGCTGCTGAACATCAGAAAACAATGAAGCAATAGGAAAATATGAAGTGGATATTGGCCCTGGTTGTAAGACTGCGTAGTCATTCATGATCTGTGTATTGCCAGAGCTACATTTCATCGGTCCAGCCCTTATAAATAAGCTTTGCTGTGACATGACATTAAAAAATACAAAAACACACTAATAGATGTCTGGCTATATTTGAATATGCATCCATGCGTAGTGACATTAATACATTCCTGAGTAATACTCCATTGTCCAGCTGTGTTATGAAAAAAAGTTTTGCCATGCTGCTTGTGTTTGATCTAAACAGAAATACTATGAACAACTGCAAACTAAAAAATATAATGCTGCGACTAGCACTGCTGTGTTTCACATCAGATCTTTTTAAATTGCTAGTTGAGTTTTTTTGCTATAGTAACTCCTCAGAGGCATAATGAAGTTCATCAGTCACTGGAACTGTTTCCCTGCTGTGATTTGATTTACTAAAGTATCCCAGATGAAAATGATCTACAAACAAATGTAAGGCTTAATTTTGTTTGTGTATTTTACTGACAACATATTTGCATGTGTTACATTCTCTCTTTCACCCTCCCCTTCTTCCTCTTATGTACGAGGAGAGACTGGAATCTACATAGATACCTTTTAACTTCCTAGATTGTCAGTTTCTCAAGGTTTGAAAGGGATGAAGTCCTGAAATCTGACAAATACACACCAGTAATTTCATTAAATAAATGTAAAAATGAGTTTGATATTGTCTGCTTCATTCTTTCTAGGTTATGATCTGTAAGTCAGGATCACCACTAATTCAACATAATTAACAGTCCTTGATCAAAAGGGACTGGATTATACAAACTGAGAAATAGAAGTGACAGTCTAGCTTATTAAAATCATCCTTTTAGACTAGGGTTAATGGTATAATTAAAATATATTTTAACTGCATTGACCTTATATGTATTTTCTTTTTGATTTGAAGAAATAAAATTAACGTTTCATGAAGAAGCTGTTCTCTGGCTGTTGTTTTTTTTCAAGAGTTTAACTTTCCACTGCATGAATGACTGAATATACATATGATTTTACACGGACTTATCAGCTCTGGTGACCTTGGAACAAAGTCCAGAATAGTTTTGGGGTTTTTTTTATTTATTTCTTCCAGATACTGTTACACAGATTGAATTTTGGGAATCTTACAAAGTAAAGATAGTGATTACAATATGCCAAGGCATTAAAATGTGCTTAGGCAGTAAGGTATTTTAAGTCTGTTCAAAATAGGAAGCATGAGTGAAAGCATAATTGAAGGAAAAAAAGCCCAACAACTGGAAAACCTAAAGCTAGTTACTTACTTAAATATCTTGCTGAATAAGAGCCTGAAACACACTATTACAGTTGGCTGGAACAGTTAATCTGTGGAAAATCCTGATATTTCATTTCAAATAGGAACACAAAATCTAGATTTACTGCAAAATGAAAATACCAAAGTCTTTCAGCTGAAAGATACTGAAATGAGCTACAGAATATCTGAAAAATAATTGAATTCACAAAATACCAACATAATACCATATAAAAGCCTGAATGAATGAAAGTTAAAATGAAATGTTTACCATATCAAATACTTACTTTGTCAAAATGTAAGAGAGTCAGACCAGTTTCTATAAACTTGTTTCCATCAAACATTTCAGCTACATCAACAAATTCACACATACTACTTAGATTTGGACAAAACAAAATAGCTTGCTGGAGCTGTCCTGTCAGTCAGCGCTGCCTGTTACAGACCTTCTCCCATACTCTGTGTGAGCTGATGGCAACGCCATGATGCTGCATAAAGGAATTAGGTTAGTGACACCACAGCTGGCAGTACCGTGAATTGTGGTGCTCTTAGTCAAGTGACAACAAAGAATAAAAACTAAATCAACTCCTGTAAAGCTAGCAAGGTGTGTCTTTGTATGTCCTACCACAGAAAGTTAGCTTTTTGTGTGAGTACCTTTGAACCTCACATGGTTGTTTCCATAGGAATTTAATGCCGAAAAAGAAAACCAGTTTAGTGCAAATAATTAATCATGGTTACAGTTTTGTTTAGGAAGGTAGGTTACACTGAAATTCTCATTTTAGAGTAAGAGCAGTTTAATTTGTTGTGGATAATATATCCCATTTTTTTTACTTGCAGGGAAAAAAAAAAAAAATTCCATTACAAGATAGTTAGCAGGTTATTTTAAACCTTTGTCAGAATCACTTGTTTCAGCTGGACTCTTCTATTCCCTCCTTCCATGCAAGAACTTTCTCAGAAGTTAAGAGACGCTGCACACGCAATGGGAAATCTGTGCAGGATGAGGGACATGTCACACGGCTGCTCCCAAGGCAGAGCAGGGAACAGAAACTTTTCTTTATCCTCTGCATTCCCCGCAGTTCTGTAGTGTCAGTAAACTCTGCCAGTCATTTTCCTGGCCCAGTTTTTTCACGTGACTGCATACCTGCTCAGACATATTGTTATTCTTGCCTGGACACAAGGGACAGCAGTAGCTGCTTTGTCTCCCTCTACGTGGCCTGCAAGGAGACCAAGGGAACACATGGGGCTTTCTAAGGCTCTGTCCTGGATTGTACCTCAGCGTGCATTTGGGCTTAAAACAAGGGCAGAGTAATGCAGTTGTATTCTTGCTTTAGCAACACCAGAGACATATTTCCATCAAAACCTCTGTAATTTATGTAAGAACATTCTCTTCAAGAGAGATGAAACCAAGTCATGGCATTTGGATCTCCCCTGAACTGAAGAGTTCTGCTTTTAAAAGTTGAATTTGATTCAGCAGAAAAAGTGAAAGATCAGATTGAAATTCAAACCCATATTTAGAGTCTGAGTTCCTCCAGAACTTGTTAGCATTCATTTTCACATCTAGATACTATCAAGCAGGGCTGAACATGTTAGTTTTAATGAATTACAGCAAACCTTTATGTGATACATACTGTAGAATAATGAATCTCTATTCCCTGATGACTTGTTTGGGGGGGGCAGCCTTTTTAAACACTGGGAAGTGAAAGGCAACAATGCACCCCAGCTGTCAAATTTTATATAAGAAATTGTTTGGAATGGTTGAGATATCAAGCCATAAAAAGAGGTTTTTACAATGGGAAAACCAACTCAGCCTTAAAAAAAACGTTGTGTCTTTCCGGACACAGACTTCACATTTCTCAGTAAAATCAAAGCTTTGATGATTCTCAGAGGTATGTAAATTCTACAGGAATTCATTCATTCAGTGACAATGCTCCACCTTCTGAATCAAACCTCCAATGTGTCATTATCCAGACACTCAGAACTAGCTCTTTGTGTGAATATATAAAGACTCTGAAGCCTGCGCTGAAAACAAAAGGCAAAACCATTTACTAGCTGTTTGATGCCTAGTCTTAGAAAACTGTTTAAGAACATAGAAATTAAAAGGAAAGCATTCTCCTGACCCCTGTCTCTGTATTTGCAGGTACTCTGTAGATCGACACACTGATATGGACAGAGTGTTCAACATCAATTCAGGAAATGGTTCGATATTTACTTCAAAACCCCTTGACCGGGAAACACTGCTGTGGCACAACATTACAGTAATAGCAGCAGAGATCAGTAAGTCAAATCTAAATACCACTGCTGTCCCTGATGTAATGAATTTAGCCTTCTAGCTGAATGTGTAGAGAGCATGGCTGGTCAGATGTCAGGATATATGGGTAGTCCACTCAATACTGCTGAAGAAGCAGAAACTGCAAGAGGTGGTCTGCAGTTTTATGTTGAGGAGGGGCACAGTTCATGAAGAGGTAACTTAGCTGAGCAGGGATGAAAGGTACTAATTCTGCGTTTTCTAATCAGTACTAGCCATTTTTCATTTTGAACATGATCGTTGAATTCTGAAATTGGCATAGAGCAAGAAAGACAGTTTAAAGCCAAACTGCATTTTGTGGCTGAATTCAGTCTCATCCAGACTGAACATAGCACAAGCTGGATGTTTTCAAGTAAGACTAAGGTGACTGGGCTGAGCTAGGTGCCCAGATCTTAATCAGTTTTAAGGATTTCCATTTTAAACTTCTTTAGTGTATTTTGACATTATGAACTATACTTGTCAATCAGTCTGGCACTTGGATTAGGATTGCTCAGGAGTCATCTTCTGATTATACTTATCATGTGGATTTTAGGAGCTGAAATGCCAGGGATCTAGATAAGAACATGTATGCTATGTGGCTTTAATAAACATTCCTCTTTATTTTATTTTAATGTATTAACTATAGGCATGTCACATGCACAAAGATTAGAGAATGCCATTCTATTCACTTTTGCAGAGTCACAGTGCCTATGATTGTGAAGCATGTTGGAATGGTAGATAGATCTAATACAAACACCAGTTCTATGACAGTCACAGCGTCTTGTGCAACTCAGAGGCTAAATGTATTGGGTTTTTTTTAAATAAACAAACAACATAATCTGAGACAATATAAGCTCTACTTTCTTATGTTGTGTGGATGTGAGAAGAGTGTAACTTAGGAATACTCAACTCTAGCTTTCCTTATTCTGTAGGTCTTTTGAAAACTGAATACTGATGTGAAACAGTACTATTGAGGCAAGCAGGTGGGGTTGTGTAAAAGGGTAGTGGGCCAGAGCATACAGGAATGACATTTCTTAATAGTTTCCTCCCTCTCTTGAAAGTTTGCTAGGTATGTGGTGTCAGCATACAAAACATTGACCTCTGGCTGACTGTTAATCAGGTGTTTGTATTTCTATAAGTCTTTGAAGGAGTGGTCTAGGGTCAAGAGTACAGACTGAGCTCCTGGGTAGAGGGGAAGGGGAAAATTAAACACCTAAAAAGAACAGGATAGCAAGAACATTTAAGAACCACACTTGCGTTGATCCCAGTGGAACTGAAATAGAGTATAGAATATTGTATACTGTCTAAAAGCCAACTTAGGATCTATGTGAAATACTCATCTAGTTCCTTGCCTTCCCCCTAAGGGCAGACCTTCTACGGGGCCAAACCCTCTCAACTAAACCTGACACAGAGCTTCTACCAGGCCAAACCCTCTTAACTATACCTGACGCAGAGCTTCTGCTGGGCCAAACCCTCTCAACAAAACCTGACACAGGTTTCTGTCTTAATTACCATTCCTCTTCAGTCTGAATCCTTCCAGGCTACAACGAGCTACTTCTCAGGCTGTGCTTCACTCACCCTGGACCAAATTTGGCATAACTGGGGTAGATACGTTCCAAAGGCAATTTTCTTGGTTGAAATGCAGCTACAAACGAGCCTTGATCTGATCCAAGCTACCTCACTTATTTTAGTCTCAGGAGACTAGACTGGAAATCACCACTGCTTGTTGTTCCTAGCTACAATCAATAATTTTTAGCCAAGCTAGCTGAAGTCCCATTCCACTAAATTCCAGCTAGTCGCTGATTGCTCTCAGTGACATACCATCACATCAAACTCCACATATATTTCACGGAAGTAATCTAAAAGAAATATCCAGTCAAGTTACAGGCAGGATGAGTATTCAGATGGATGAGTGCTCCTTTTGATATTAAAACAGTCTAAAAATATTACAAAGTCATAAAGGAAGACACCTTTCGGTGATGACTGCTCTTGATTTTATTTTACGGTAGAATAGAAATGAAAATACAGAAGTTATTTTGCCTTTAATTGTCTAGAGTTGTCAGTAAATGTAGATAGCTCCATTTTTAATGGTCTTTTTCACCAGTATGAGCTGCAGTTGCTCAGCAGCCCTGAGAATCATGCTGTGAATGTTGCAAATAAATAGTTGGTGAAACACTGGGTCAGTACATCTGCCACAGTCAGAAGGCAAACTGGCAATAATACTCGGTACACAGGGCCACTGATTCACAGCTGCAGAATTACAGCTGATTTAATGGAGATAGTTCCCAGAGTATTTTAAAATATTCTTTACTTAACACTTCAGGGTAAATCAAACATTGGCAGGACTTTGAGGCTGTATTCAGAAAAAAAAAAAAAAAAACAACCCTAAAAAACTCTTAACAGTTTTGTTGCTGGCTCAACAAAAAATGTACTGCTCTAGAGGTGAATAGATTTCAGCAGTTTGTTAAGTCTGGAGCTTTTTTTGGAGATGAAACCCAGCAGTAATTAAAGGATAATGCAAACACATTAACCCACATCAATTAATTTGCAAAAACAATTTGAAAGATGACAAAAAAAGACTCACAGATGTATAGATATATATTTCAACATACATTTCCATTAAATCAGAAAAAAGGCCCATGTTCATAGAGCACAGAGTTTTTATGAAGCTTCTATTCATTACAGTATCATTTTAAATTGTGAGAATCTTAAACACCTAGAAGAAAAATGAAAATATGTACTTCATGGCTCAAAAACCAGGAAAGAAAACAGCTGTAATTCTTGAGAGAAGAAACATTTGCCAATGTATTTGGATGTATTTCTTAGAAAGCTATGCCTTTATGAAATAGTCTTGCCAACAGACCTGCGACTTCAAATGAGTACCTTTGATTTCTGCCCATTATACAAAAATTAACATTTGTATTGATGTATTTTAGCCTTGAATTCAGCCTAGCCTATATTATATGTAAACTGCTATTTTATACATTGAACTAATTTAGCCCAGTGGTTCATATTAGAAAGTGGTTTATGCCTAACGGAATCATATTAACTTCAATGGGACTGTGGAGCTGTAAAGCACAGTATTTTGTCCAAATTACTGAGCTCTCTAGTACAAATATACAGGGCCAATTTTGAAAGAAGCATTTTCGTATGATAAAAACAGTAATAGAACTTCTATTAAAGCCTAACTCAACAAGCTACTATAATGAATGCTTGAAGAAGCGTACAGCATCTTCGATCTGCTGTATTTTATCGCACTTTTTTTTTCACTTGAATCATAAGTTAAAATGCATTCATAAACTATATTAACATTGGCAGGAAGTTAACACAGCACAACTCGGTGTGAGCTCTCATGAAAAGGAGGTGGAAGGTACTTATTTTAAATTAAACTAATTTCAATCACACTCATTGCCTCACACATTTCACTCTCTCCCACTCCCATATCCACATGCTCCCAGGCACTGGAGTGAGTATATCTGGGTGACCAGGCTTGGATCATTTTATGTGTGATCTGGAGCACAAAGGACACAGATCCAGTCCTGGTGATGGCTCTTGGTTTCTTTTTGATTGGTAAACTCAAATTAGTTTGGCTGCAGGGATTGTACCTTTTGGGAGTCGATGATTGTTATAATGTGGCTTTTTGCATCAGAATCTTGCCTATTTCAATGTTCATAGAGTCCTTATAGGGAAAAAACTATGTTTATATATGGGGATCTGCAGATTCTATATAGTCACACATACATTCATGATTGTACTTGAAGTGGTCAAAGAAATTTATAAATCCTGGACTCCTACCCAGTCTTAACTGTATAGCTCACACAGAATCAGAGTAATGAAAACACAGCACAATTTTGTGGAATTCACTGTATAATACATTTCCCAGAAATCAACAGAATGTAAGTGGAGTGTTGTGATTAAGAAGAATTAAGTCAATGAGACCCTAAGCCTGTCCTTTTCTTCCCTTGCACTGAGTCAGTAGCTGGGCTAAATAAAAGATTCTGGTTTTTATCATTTCAGACAACCCAAAACAAAGCAGCCGTGTCCCAGTGTTCATTAAGGTTTTGGATGTAAATGACAATGCTCCAGAATTTGCTATGTTTTATGAGACCTTCGTCTGTGAAAATGCAAAGGCAGAACAGGTGTGTTTTCTTCTTGTACTAAGAAAATATTCTAAACTAATTGAGTTTTCCTACTACTCTTGCATCACTCATCACGAGGTACACTTTGCACGGCATCAAACTGTTGGGTTTGCAAAATTAAACCAAACAGTGGCTGCTCAGTTTCTGATTTTGCTTAGTATTCTTGCAACTAATGTGACAGTATGTTTTACACTGTTGTTTTCTGTACTGCACCTTGTTATCCCTGATACATTTTCATTCTGTGTTTCTCTGCTCTGTTCAGGGACCTTCACTGTCTCCTTCAAACACAGTTTCAGGTCCAAAACTGTTACAGGTCCTGTCTGTGATATAACTGTTTTCTGCCAAGTAACTCTCACTCTTCCAGTCCTATTACTAAATGGTTCAAAGTAGCAGATAATTTGAAAGATTCAGCCAAACAATTCCTGTTAAATGAGATTTGGGAAGATAAATACACAAACAGCTTGGACTGTCTCACCTTTCATCTCTATTGCTTGTCACATGAAAAGGTTTTCTACCCATCTGGAGTGGAATCAACCCAAGCCTGCTCTTGAACTCAACATGATTTTCCTGCCAACTTTCAAACTCATTATGTTACTGGCTGATGGTACAGGATACAATAGCACAGTGATCCTAAACAACATTGGCAGCACATGGATCATTTTTTTTTTAAGCTCACCATACCAGCATCAGCTGCCTTAAAGCAGAATTAAAAAATGAACACAATAAGATTGCTTTCCAATCCTAGAGTACATAAGTGTAAGGTCTACTGACTTTGAAGATAATTTTTTTCTTATTGTTTCAGCTGATACAAACATTAAGTGCTGTTGATAAAGATGACTCTTACAGTGGACATCAGTTTTCATTCTCCTTAGCTCCTGAAGCAGCCAGCAGCTCCAACTTCACAGTACAGGACAACAGAGGTGAATTTTTTGGAAGACTTTTCTTTGCTATCTCATCTTTGCTTTCAGTTTTCAGATGAAGATTTAATATGTGCTTTGTGTTTCCAGACAACACAGCAGGGATTTTCACCCGAAAAAACAGATATAACCGGCATGAAATGAGTACCTACTTCTTGCCAGTGGTAATATCAGACAATGACTACCCTATCCAGAGCAGCACTGAAACAGTGACTATTCGAGTATGTGCTTGTGACCATCGAGGAAAGATGCTGTCCTGTAATGCAGAAGCCTTGATTCATCCTACTGGTCTTAGCACTGGGGCTCTTATTGCCATTCTACTCTGTATTATTATATTACTTGGTAAGTAGCTCAGAGGCATTTTGTTCCTTTCATGATTATTTTGCATTGCTGCAAGTGATTATACCAAGGCTAGGGCAAGAGCAAAGCAAATATATCCTTGTCTTATCTTGCATGTATATTATTGTATTTCCTCCTCTGAGGGCTGCTACAGAAACAGTGTATAGAACATACCTTATTTAATCTTATTGATCTAAATTTAGCAATGTCCAAGCAAGAGGAGACAGCTGGATTCCACCCTCTGGTAAATGGAAAGAGATGGGTACCTGTAGAGGGACGTTCATGCCATCTACTTACTGGTATCTGAGGTGAACCAGACTAATGACCATCTGCAGGTGTCTTTCTGTTGACCATAGAAGGCCAGGTAACTTAAATTCCTATGTCTAAACTGAGGAGAAACAACTCTCAGTGCTTCTGTTCTGAAGGAAAAAGGGTGCTGAATTGGGGTGGCTATTAAAGCACTCTCACAAAAGCTCCAGGGTCCTCCCTTTCAAGCCCCTGTGAATAGTAAAAGATTGGATTCTGAGTATGGAGGGCATACAGATCTCTGGCTGCAGCACTTACAGGTGGTCAACCTTTGTATTTTTAAATAAAAATAAGGACGCAGTTTGCAACATCTCTCACATTCCTCTAATTCAGGTTCCATCCATCTTGTACAGCAAACAGAGACAGTCAGTCCCTTGGCTAGCAGCCATAATCTGTTCATCCAAATAGAACCGTACGATACAACACAGGCAGTTCTCAGAGAGGTGTTATTAGTCAGCTTTAATACCTGGCCAGGAAAGAAGGGAGTCAGACCAATTTTATAGCACTTGGGTCAAGCAGGGGAGAAAATGTTTCCTCAGTGATTCCACTTCTGTCTACCATACTCGCATCTTTCTTGTACATGTTCATCACCACTGCAGAATCATCCTGATCTTTACTATTAAAAAATTTTCCCTCTCCATGAATCAAAGACCAGGTTGTGATTCTCAGACTTTAACAATATAGTCATGGCTTGCCCAAATAAGCACTATCCCATTTGCAGAAAAGATTCCCTCTATAACAATCTTACCCTTAATTTGCCATTAAATTCACTTTTCAAAACATGGTATCATTCATTGCCTCTAAGGTCTGAGCTCACTTTGTATCAAGTTCCTTACCAGAAATAGAAATCTAACGCTGCAGATAGTCTCTCACTCGTTAGTACAACTGTGCTCATTAATATCAATCTGACATTAAACGATTTCCTGTTTTATGTCAATCGAAAATAATTGATTCTGTGTGCTAAGCAGCACTTTATGTCAATTACTGCTCACGCCACCATGCACCATAAGCAGATTTTCAATTAACTCAGCTATATAATTTTCTATTTTCAGGCTGATTGCAGGGTTTGCATGTGCAACAACTACTGAGTGAAAAACAATACTCTGGGCAGACCTGAACCACTACTTAAGGTTCAGTAGCAACAAAATGTGCCTGTAAATTGCTAGGTTTATTTGCAGTTTGAGTAAGTCTAGCAGTTTATCTGGAGGCCTCAGATATTGCTAAACAGTGACGTGCCAATAAAGGTGATGTATCTTAACATATAATTTCGAATGGGTTTTTTTTGCCTGCGAGTTCAGCAGAAAATAAGAATACCCAAGCATCAGAGATGTGACATAATTATCAAAGTCTAATCCTTGCATATTCTGTGTAACACCTTTTTTGTTAATCAGATATTTCAGCAACCCTTCTACATAAAAACGATCATTCCTACACTTTCTCAGATCATTCTACCGGTTGCTATTCTGGAAGCCCATTCAAAATCAATGCTGTGTTTTTCTATTTCTCCAGAATTTTCTCCAGCCATCTCTGCACCTTTCCCCAGTCCTCCCACATAGTATCACAGCTTTAAGCCCTTGAGGAAGAGAATTCTCTCTCACTGAATTTTTGCACAACAGCACAAAGAAGCATCACTTGGATTAGGGTCCTAACGTAACACCATAAGTAAACCCTCATCATTAGGGTGAAAGCCTGAAGCTTTCACCATCTGAACCAGCCCTCCTAATTCCTTCAGTTCCAGCACCTAACTTACCACCTTTCAATCTGTATTTACGGATGTTCTCCCTTACTCACAGTGTTCCTATGGTAAAGACACAGCAGTAATTAGAGCATTTTCCTACTTTGTCCTGCCTTCTTGGAATCCCTCTATAGTCAATGGAGAGAAAGAGTATGAGACTCTTCCACAGCATACTTGAGCACACCTACAGAGAGCACCTTGCTCTAAGCAATCCTACTGGGGAGCCCAACATTTAAAAAAAATAATAATCATCAGCTTTTTGTTTGTAAAAGGAAGCTAAGAAAGACAAGTTTTGGGCTACATTTTTTTGGGGGGTTGTCCTTAGTCCTTGGCATTGACTTTAACAGGGTTACAAATGAGGAAGGGACTGCCAAAAGAAGATTCTTTAACAGTTACTGTGCTTCGACTCACCATTTTAGAAACACAGCTGACATTAAAGATAATTTTGATCCACCTTATCATCTTATATCAATGAGTTTAGGCATTTTCTGATTTGCTTTGCTTTGCTATGAAAGAACTATAAAGACAGCAAGATGTGTCTTTTCTTGGAATTTGCACAGCGGAGCTGAAATACTGAGCACTGTGGACCTCAGACTACCACAGCAGTGAAAGTAGTAATACAAACTTGCTTCTTGCTGCTGTTAATTTGTAAATATTCAGCCATTTACCATCTTAAGATAGAATCCACTGAAGAACTCTGAAATTATCTTTTAAAGAAAATAAAGCAATGTACATATCCCCTTCCACCCTCTGTATCCACTTCTCCAGCAGTATGGGGGATCATTATTTGATAAAAAATATTTAAATTTGGATCACGGCCTTGGAAAGAGTTACTGCCCTCCAAATAAATGAAAAATGTATGTGTATGCACCTGCACACACTTCAGAATGAAAGGCATAAAATATCTGTTTGAGAAATCTCATGCCTTTTGCAGATTAAAAAATATGAGTACTGTATCTCATAAGTTTAAGATTTAAGCCATGTACTTGCATTGCTAACCTTTTATCATAGCCTAGTAGATACTAGGCTTGTCCATTGCAAAATTTGCATCTCATCCCAGGGGTTGATAAATAACATCTGATGTTGGTTACTTTGGAGAAAGTGCTTCTTCGTCCCCAACTCGCATGAAACTAGTTCTGTTCTCCAGGCAACACAATTGCTGTGTGACTCTGGGTAAAAATCTGCCTACTGACAAAAAGTCACTCCACTTGGCTTCTTACAAGCTTGACATCTCCTTTCTTCCAGTGCACATCTATGCCATTTCATCTCTCAAGGTACTCACAGGCAGAGCAAGCACAGTCTGAAAACCTGACGTGCGCGTTTGCAGTTTTGCAAAACATCTTTTAAAACTTTGAGCAGAGACGCAACATTTGTTCTGGGTTTTAATAGAGTCAGAGATTAACCTTTCCCTTTCTCTTCCCCTGTTATTTTTGTTTCCAGTTACAGTGGTGCTGTTTGCAGCACTGAGACGGCAAAGGAAAAAAGAGCCTTTGATTATTTCCAAAGAAGACATCAGAGACAACATTGTCAGTTATAACGATGAAGGTGGTGGAGAGGAAGACACCCAGGCGTTTGATATCGGCACGCTGAGGAATCCCGAAGCCATAGACGATAACAAATTACGCAGAGACATTGTGCCAGAAACACTTTTTATGCCACGGCGGACTGCAACGAGAGATAACACGGATGTGAGAGATTTCATTAACCAAAGGTTAAAGGAAAACGATACAGATCCAGCGGCGCCTCCGTATGACTCGTTAGCAACCTACGCGTATGAAGGTAATGGTTCTGTGGCCGAGTCCCTCAGCTCCTTGGAGTCAGTGACTACGGACGGAGATCAGGACTACGATTACCTCAGTGACTGGGGGCCTCGGTTTAAAAAGCTGGCAGATATGTATGGCGCAATGGACAGTGATAAAGACTCCTAATATGTTGCCTTTTTTTTTTCTTTTTTTTTTGTTTCCCTTCCTCATTTTCAGAAACAGCATTGAGATATGTGAAGTGGCTATTTCTTTCTATTTCTCCACAGCTGTATGAAAGGGTTCTCTGCTCTACCCATCCAAATTGTCTAATGACTGCAATCTGTGTGGATCAGCCGTCAGAAAACTTTTTCTAGTATCATTTTATGAGCTTCCAAGAGGCAAATTCTTATTTTTAGCGCATCCAGTTTACCAAGCCAATCTTACAGGCACAGCAGTAGTTGAGGTGAAAAAAAGGATCAGATGGGGAGCAATACTGTTACTTGTTCTGCTTATATTGTAAATTGGAGTATATTACTGTTTAAGCTCACTTGCTCTTTTAACTTGTATTCAGACTATTCAGCTCAGACGACTGCTCTGTCGATTGTGTATTGCACATCCCAATGTAATGAGGTACCCTAGTTTACCCTATGTATTATAGTCAAAAGTAGTGATGATGGAATGAAGGTTTATTATACAAGTAGAGTAAGCTGCGAAAAAACATCAAACATGCATTTTACTCATGAGGAGGGTAGAAAAGCCTAACGGTCCTTTAAACCTACGTGTTTTTCTAGAACTCGCCATTCCCCCCAACGCACTGAATCATACTAACACACACATATATATTGTTCATTGACTACTATGTATATATTCTTCTGACCTAGCATTCCTGGAGAGATGTGCGTGCGTGCATGTGTGTGGTCAGTAGCCCCAATATCTAATTCTTAGATGGTTTCCCAGTTCTAACCCAGACTTGCCTTTTGCTATGGGGAAAGTCATGTAATCCAACTCCAGACTAGATCACGACTTGGAGAAAGGAACAGATCATAACTGTGTTTTTCTTCGTACTTCTTTGGTTGGCCTTCACCTGCTCATCAGTTCAGTGATCGCCACTGCACTGGGGAGGTGGGAGTCAGGCTTTTCATGTCCGCTACTTCTGCCTGTTTTCATGTGCAGCAGGGTAGGAGTAGCTTCGAGGTGACTGCCACCCACTGGGCAAAAGAAGCAACTGCGAAGGAAGAAAGTGCTTTTTTTGTCCTGACTTTCTCTGCCTGGTTGTCCAGGATGGCTTCTGAATGACTCTCTACCCAGTTTTGCTATCTGTAAAGTGGGAAAATAATGCCTACCTCATCAGGATGTTGCAAGAATTATACAAGGGATGTGGAAAATGCTTTACAGGTGGAAAATGCTGGCATTCTGCTGGAGGAAGTAATTTCTCATGCTTTTGGGTGGTTTTCTTTTTCCTTTTTTTTCCAAATTCAAACCCTGAATGCACAAGTAAGTGAGAATCAATTGTCGTTCTAGTGGCCTGAAAAGTAGGATTCATAACTATAACTCTTTTTTAAAAATAAACTACTCATCCAGGGTTGATAAAGACTTCACCATAAGGTAAAATTTTAATCATAAGTCTCTCTGTGTGTTTATCTGCTATGCCAAGCTAAGTAATTTTTGTCTAGGGATGGGGGGAGATGACATAGTCTCAGGCCAAAACCATTTTCTTCACAGCTTGCCCACCACCTAGTATTTCTATTGGTTTAATATGCAGTTGCTGCTCTTCAAATCCAGCCATCTAGGAGAGGCTATCTGGAGAAAACCCTAAGGGGATGCCATGGGACATATGCAACTCCAGGAGCTAAAAGCCACCTTGTGTTGCAAAGGGACATAGCCCATGGTACTGTGCCAAGAAAAAAAGGGATTTTTAAATTATTATTTTTTTAAAGATCTCATACATAACTAATCTGATTTATTTAATTTTGAAACAGTATTTAATGCCAGAATTACAGGCATGTATCTATTTCCCCCCTCCCCTGAATCTTAAGTGAAATCAGTTTGAAAACTAAGCAGCAGCTGCAATTTTATCTAAAAATAGACAAGTGAAAAAAGTTAATAAACAGAAAATTAAAAGGGATTAAAAATTAATCCCTGGAGTTGGTTACTCCTAGAGAGTTAAATAAAGAGAGCAGCAAGATTTCCAAGTATTAGACTTTTACAAGCATGATGACATAATTTCAGGTTTTGTGAACCAGCTCATGGGGAAGAGGACAAGACAGCTATGCTGTAGTGCCTGCCTGGGATGGGGAAGGACTCCTTCACAGTGGGGAGCACTGCACAATTACAAGTTTAGGGCAAGACAGGTAATGGCTTGCAGATGCCCAGCATCATAGATCAGATGTGTTTTCAAAGTGGAGAAGTCCAGAGTTTCCAAGGGTCCTGAGTCCCCAGTTTCCCTTGATGGAGGCTTCTCGTGGTACTTCTTTCCAGCAGAGTGAGGTGCCCAACTCCATCCCTTAGTGGGGCTGAGCTTGTTGCACCTGTCACAGCAGCAATGGCACAACTAGGCCATTACTATGTCCTCATCCTCTCGAGGGCCTCTCAGTAATCTGAGATGATAAAAGCCTTTGAAAATCTAGCCTTTCATGGCTTCCTTGAAATCAGAGCATCTCAGAGGCAACCTGTCCAAAACCTGGTTCTAGGACATAGGAGGAATCATCTGGATTTCAGATAAATGAAGGAGCAGCAGTCCTTCAGGCTTTGCTCCTCATGCAATCCATGGAGACAGCATACCCTGTGAGCATACCAGCCTCAAGCTCAGAGTCCAGTTGGACACCCAGTGCAAGCTAGCAAACTGTCCCTTCCTCAAGCCCCAGATTGAGTGGGGGAACAGATTTGTGTGCAGAGGGCATGGCAGAGGTGGCTGTGGAACCACACCCCTGGCTCACAGGGAAGAGGGAGTCACCATCGCTTGACTGAGGACAGACCCTGCATCCTGAAAGGGCTGGGCCACCCTGCAGATCAACGTGCATCAGTCACTCCTTGGGGTGGAATAACAAGACAGGAGAATCACTGATCTCCTTGTAACTACTTTCCTATGTTTGTAAAGTGATTTTGTCTGA
This sequence comes from Hemiprocne comata, assembly GCA_020745705.1. Taxonomy (NCBI): domain Eukaryota; kingdom Metazoa; phylum Chordata; class Aves; order Apodiformes; family Apodidae; genus Hemiprocne; species Hemiprocne comata. Next base: position 76,479,494 of record CM036587.1, on the reverse strand, counting down.
TTTAATGATTGTTATTAGCAGTCCAAGCGCAAGTCTTGGGTTTCTTTTTTCCTTTTAGTTGAAAGCTGGTTTTATCTTGTCCATTAAGTGACACAGTAAATAATAGAGTGGCTACTTGTGCCTGTTGTGTAAATATATTATATATAAAATTATGTTATGTCACCACAAACATGGTGCCTGAATAGCAAATTGATTCTTCTCAGAGAATTCAAGGCAAACTTGCATCCAAATTATTATTTATGCATCTAGGTTTTAAGATCTAATTTTTCCTGCAAATTGGACAGATTTAGAATCTTTCACACAGCAAGAAGAATTCAAATCTGTTTTTTCTTCTCACTTGGCAGTACCACAGAGTGCAATTTACAAAATCATTACTGCATATTAAATATTAGAAGTGCCATATTGCAGTGAATACAAAACTTTTCAATAGTATTTCTTTGCACTTTGTTGCATGCCAGTGTGCTAAATGACAGAAATGAATATTTAACAATGCTTTCCCACAATGCTAGAGTTGTCATTTGTAGACAAACAAGTGTTAGGCTACGGGCTGTGAGGTGAGTTTCCAGGCTGTTTTAAGCCTGCTCTTCTTTAAACCACACCTGTTTGAAATGGAGAAATATTATTAGGAATTTTAGCTAATCCAGGTAGAGCTCATCAAGGAATTCAGTGGAGTTAATGTGAAGCGGGGGCATGTTTACATGGTAGGAGTTTTCCAGCCTTGCTACTGCAGAACAATAACATCTTTATACTTGGAGTAAGGTTTCTAGTAACCTATTTCATCCCAGCTCCCAAAACAGTCACTTTACTCCAGGAAAAAATATTGGTTTACTCCAAAAGAATTATTATTTCAGGTTAAAACCAACTCTATCCCACAACAGCACCAGTTTTGGGAGTGCAGTTGTGCCAGGACATCTCTGTGTAAACAAGTACTTGGAAGAGAGCTGAAGCAGAAACTTGCAGTGAGCTCTGGAAAAGGCAATATGGGGGTTTCTGCAGGGATCTACTGACAGTTCCAAAGGACTGGAATATGTTCACAAACCTGACATAGACAGAGATGCATATAACTATGAGAAAAACAAGTTGTCTTTGTTTTTAAGCTATTGCTGGTAAAAAAAAATAAATTGCTGAGAAAGATTCTGAGTAGAGGAAGAACATTCCACCTGTACAAATACCAACATTTTCTACATTTTTCCTAAGAAACAGATACATGTTTTCTGACATTTCTGATTTTGTTAATTGTCAGGTCTTACTTGATTCTACAGACAGGTATTTCCTAGCTGTTGGAAGTGAGTGGGAGAGGCAGCCTTCAAATGATCCAGTTTTGGAAATAGCAGGCTACATTAAAAAGCACAACATTTATATTTCTCTATCACAAGATGAAAAAAAAAATTCCCACAAAAACCATCTAACTGAATATCTGTAGTACCATAAAAAGCAGTAGTACTGTAAGAAGGTGGATAGTCATAAAGAAGTAGAGCAGGGAGAAATGGCTTTGGGAATGTGTGTCTGCACGTGTACAGTATGAATAAAAAGAATGAATTAATGAACACTGCAGTCTGGCCATGTGTCAAAACCAGACTCCTCCATGTTGAGCAGGGCCAGCAATGCACAGTCACTTCTAACACTTTCAGGTTTCCTACAGCAGCCGGGGGAGATCTGCATGGATGGGAAGAAAGACACCATCTTTTTCAGACCAAGCAAATTAAACCCAGTTCGCTAGGAAACAAATTCCTTCTGCCATGTTTATTACTAAAACGTTTTAAATTTCTGCAGCAGATCTATCCTGATGGCCTTCTGCAGGATGAACTATGGACAGTGATTCTGAGCAGGTAACTCTCTGAACACGACCGTGTTAGCTCTTCCTGCCACTGTCTGTTTTAAATCTCACCATGTTTCCTTTGGCTGTAAGTACTATTGAAATGTTTCAGAAGACTACTGTCCCAATTGGATGCTGCCGTTCCCTGTTTGTGTTTCAATTTCTGTTAATTTGTTTCAATTAACACCTAATTCTGAGCTCCCTTGTCTGATGAGAGCTGACAAATTAACAGTCATTATGCTACTTCCAATGAGTATGAACCGTGTCATAAATTGTGAAAGGCAGGGTTTTTTCCAACCCCTCTAGACCTGTGAAACAGTAGCCTCCTCCAATAAACGTCAAAGCCACAACATTTTTTTCATTTCAGTCAAGTCTTTAGAAAAACTTGTTTCCTTAGAGATTGCTTTGGTACTTAAAGAAGAGAAACAAAAGCATATTTAAAGTCCACACCCACATTCTCCAGAAAGAGAGGATAAAACACAGCAGCCAATGCAATGGTTTAATACCGGTAGGTTTATTTAGGCACAGCTGAAACAATCTTGATCCTGCTCCTTATTTTGCAATATTACACTTTTCAGACCAGACCTGCCTTTGTCATACACTAAACGCTTTCCCAAACAGTTCATAAAATTCAGCAGTAGGTATCCAAAAGCCATGGCTGGGGTTGCAGGTAGTATGGGAGTCAGAGAATTGGGAGTTTCAGGAAGAACAGAAAGCGAATTGGACAAGGTGGTGGGGAGGAGGAAATCAGTCATATACCAGGTGGGCCTATGGCACTTAAAAGCCACAAAGCTGTCATACTATGCGTAGAGTTACTAGATTTCAAAGGTATTTTTACAGAACATGCTCTTACATGTTTTCTGCATGTGTCTTATGCTTTCCTTAAAAAAGAAAAAAAAAAAAAAACAGAGCTGCTAACTTAGAATTTCTCCTTCCACGAAGTTAATTTGACAAATAAGGCATAAGTCCTCCATATAGAGAAATCTTTTCCACTCCCATGGGCTTTTGACCTTTCCTGTGAGACTGCACTATTTATGTAAATATAGCTGGAGATACTTTCTATAAGCTTTTAGTTTTCTATGATCTATTACTTTCGTGTTTATTAAAGGAACAAATGCATAGAATTATTAAGCATTCAGGTGAATACAACAAAGAAAAACACTGCAAACACAAAATTTTTCTGGATTTTGACGCATAAGAACTCTTCAGAATCACTGTACTGTTTTAATTCTGTGATTACTTTCATTGCTTTGAAAAATTAAACTTAAAAGCAAGGCCTTATAATAAATGCTATGAGCATCTTAACTGTGTTACTGAGCAAAATCAATCTGGCAAACTCCTATTGCGATTTGTGATTTTTAAACCCTCAAAATAAATGCTTTTCAATTTTTTTTATTTTTTTTTTTAATTAAAAATACTTCCAAGCATAAATTGTAACTGATGCCGCCACCTGAGAAGATTTACTTGCTGGCATGCTACAGCCACAGAGTCTTTCACGATGTCATCCCCTGGCTGTGCCAAGAGAGCCTCAGCATTGGATGGATCTGGTCACTGCTCAGGCACAGAGGGACATCTGCAGGCCATAAGATTTTTGTCACCCAAGAGATTTACACCTAGAAGCTTCCCTGTGTTGTAAAGGGACCCATGCTGGAATGATTATCTCTTCTGAAGCGTGGATGGGCTGTTTGTTATGGTCAGATGGCAAGTGTGCACTCTCTCCCTTATATTTCCTGTTCACTGTACTGGCTTCTTTTTTGGGGGTGGGGGAGAGGGGGAAATTAAATTTAAGGATTTAATGAGAAACCAATTTGAACAACAATTTCTCACAGACAGAGTAAATTTGCCTTTTTGCAAATTGATTTTTGTAACAAGTTATTTATATGATACTACTTAATAAATTGTTTTTTCTAACTCGGTGGGTTTTTCTCCTAATTATCTCAATATATGGTTTGTATTTACAATGCTATTATAAACATAAGCCTTCAAAAAGATTCTGCAATCACTTTAAGACACGGGTAAATTGACTCAGTCTTCCAAATGCCATTTGTAAGTGTCTGGCTTGCAGCATACATAAGAGCAGTAGGATCACTATTCTGTGCTCCGTGAGGCCTCCTAAAAGAGTGTTATCATTTCATAAGGCATCATTTACTGACTTACTGGAAGGAGGATATTAGCTTATGATCAAAAAGCCAAGATTTCCCAGGAAATCAGCAGAAGCTTTGTCTAAGAAAAGCATGTGGAATACCTTCCTTGAAGACTATAAAGATATCATAATAACAGCACTGTATAATTATTTGCCTTTATTGTGTCAGGTCCTGAAAGAGACTTAAAGGCTCAGTTCACTTATGGAGAGACCAAGTGTCATTTGCAATATATCTTTACAAAAGGAGAACAACTTTCAGAGAAAATTATCCATTTTAACACTTCCTTAATAAAAGATCCATCTACATCTCAAAAAATTCCATCATGTTTAAATTCCTTCCTAAACACAAGAAGAAAAGAGTGGAAAAAGTCACAAGAAAGCAATACTTCACAAAAGCATTAGAAAGAACCACAAAAAGCAACCAGTTTAACACTGAAATCCATACATGGTTTATGAAAGACCTGAATAAATTTTGTAACTGAGGAGAGGAGTTAGTCTAAAGATCCACCTGCAATCTTCTGTGGACCTCCAAAAGAAAACTTTTATAAAAATAGCCCAAGTAACCAGCTTTTTTAGACACTCCTTATTAGATCATAAAGCTACAGAGGTTGGACTGTCGTTTCCAACCTGAATGATTTTATGATAAATACATCAGTTTACACAGTAGATAAAAGTGTTTATTTTTAACTATCTCCTTATCTGAACACCAAATCACAGAAACTAAGCACTACACTGTGCAGGGAGGATGTACCTGCCTCCCCTCAACACCCTCCAGTAAGGACACTCACTCGCAGGTGCCAGCACAGAGAGGCTCAGTTACCCCATCTGGCCACTCTGTCACTATTTGCATCAGAGCAGCCCTAAAATATTTCACAAATTATCAACTTAAGCTTTTTATCTTCTAAACAAAGACAGTAGCAGCGACAGGAATCCTGGTTGCTCACCTGCTGAGAGGTGGTCCTAGCTCTGCAACCTTCCACACGTACTGAAGCCCTGAATGCCAGAAGCAGAACAGAAGGACCCCATCAGTCTTTCTTACCTGAGAGAGGAATCTGCCATGTTTCTTATTTGATTCACTGTATCAAAGAGCACCTCAATCACAAAGAAAGGTCAACTAAAGGCTAGCATTTCAGCCAGAAAATTTATTTGATTTTCAGACATTAATCTACCAGGTTTATCTATGTAGAACAACTCCCCCTCAAGGAGCAAAACACAAGCCACAAACCTCCCCCAGTTTTTATCTTTCATTAATACTACCAAACTCATCACAGAGACAAGCTAACCAGACAAGCAATCAAACCTTATGGTCTCTTACTTTAAAAAGTTTAACCAGTCCTTGTTGAATTTCAAGAACAGCTCAAACAAGGAAACCAAAGAAAAGAGCAATACATTTAACTGATGCTTTAATACTTACATAAACATTGCAGGAATGATCACTTACACGATCAGTCCTTCCAATTTTAATCTCAGATAATGTTACTTTTGATGCTGCAAATGAAATCCAGATATGCTGGGTAAGGTACAAACATTTTAAAACAAAAAACTTATTGTTATCCAAAGCCTGTCCTCTTTCTTACCAGCAGTAGTAAGCACAGGCATCTATGTAGCAAATATCCACCCTCTATGTTTTCTTCGCTCCAAACTGATCACACCAACAGGTTCTCAGCAGCTGTTTGTCCCTCCATAAGATGCCCAAGCACCTCTGTCCCTCCAATCAGAAAAGGTAATTCCACTTTGCTTATTCCCTACAAATTAGAAAGCAAGCCTGTACATTGTCAGAAGTCCTCGGTCACTACCTATTTGAGAATCATTCTAGTACTCATTATGCATTTTTTAACCTTGGCAAACCCCAGAGTACACAAAACCATGTCTATTTTTACTAGCTGTGGAAATACTCATGGTCCAATAGGACCTTAACATCTACCTTACTTTATTTAAGCAAAAGAGAAAAAAATTCACTAGGATCAGGGGAACAGAGTCAGAAAGACTATATATGCCAGGGGACATGCTGCCCTGAATCTTCCAAAAGGCTTTAAGGTGCTTCCTCCTTTATAAAAAAAAAAAAAGCAACAACAAACCAACAAAAACAAACAAACAAAAATAAACCCAAAACACTATCAAACCACAGCAACAACTAAACCCCCCCCCAAAAAAAAGAATCACTTGTATACATCTCTCCTTGTACCCCCTGCTGGAACTTTCCCTTTCTTAACTTGAAACTTAGCTGGCTCTCTACTCATGCATGTATCTAAATTAATAAACAAATTAATAAATCCCCTCCTGATTGCTTTTACATGTTTTTCTAAACATCTGCTTCTACCTACATTGTTAGACAAAGCTGCTCTCTTCTACAGCTCAGCTGGGGAACTTATTTCTCTCTCTCAGGATGCAACCAGGTATTTCACATCAATTATCTTAATTGGAAGGAAGCTTAACCCATTTCCCAATTACGGCTCCAGCTTATTAGAACTAACAATCTCTCAAACCTCCTTTAATAAAATAAAATAAACCCCAAAATGTCCCCAAAGAACAAACCTAAACTTTGGTAACAAGGTATTGAAAAGAGGACTGAATAAAAGAACTCTGGCAAGTGAAAGAGGGAGGAAGACAGTGTAGTGAGAGAAAGAGAAGGTGAGTGCCCAACTGGATCAGTCTCTGACGCAGTATTCCTATATGTCTTCTTACTGTTGACTCATAGAGGGTGCACTCTTCACCCTGTTACTCATTTCAGGTACAATGGTCCTCCACGTACCAAGGCGGCCTCGTCAGAACTGAAAATCAGAGCTAGGTGCACCTTTGTTTTGCCACTGCTGAACATTTTGATAGCCCAAATTTTTTAAAGTTCAGAGTATGGAGACAGGTTCTCTCTGCCTCCTCCTTCTCACACCACTCCCAGACTTATCGCTCATGTTCAGATGGACAGGAATCTAATACCTATTGCCAAAGACAAAAAGCCTAAAGGGATAAAAGAAATCCAATGACAAGAGGACCAAGCCACCTGTTACTACTTCAAATTATGGCTGGGTTAGTCTTCACGTTGCCTTTGTTCTCTTGCTTATCCATTTTTTTTTTTGTCACATTTTCAAATGCATCAAATCCAGAGCTTCCTGTATTACATATCTGTGAAGACAAGAGATTTCAGTCTTTCTACTTAGCTTCCCATGGATGCCATCAGCTTTTTGAAAGGCACCCACTTTTTATGCACACGTTGGACACTAGTCAAAGAAGTTACGCATAGAAATTATTCCATGTGTTCTACTATCTACTTCACCAGAGCACAGGATAAATGGACAAAATATTTAGCCCACAAGGCTATAATATTCTGCCCACCTACAGCATCTGCCAGGTACTGATTCAATGATTAATGTTCCCCATTGCTAAGTTTGCATATTCAAAAATAGTAACTGTGGTGTTATTTTGATTTTGTTGTTTTCTGCCTTTGTCAACATTTCTCCAAACAATTTTTACAGGTTTTTTTAGTAACAAAGAAAAGTCAAAACTACACTTTGAGATTCACTATTCTAATATCTTGGTATTTAATCAACTTGTAATATAATATTGATTACAAATGCCCTGGAGACAAGAGATTGGCACTCTTCTTTAGAGCAACTACTTCATACAACTCTTTATTGTGGAAAGAGCCCTTCAAATGTTTTAATACCAAATATCCACCTGGCCCATGGGCTTGCTCATTTGCACAGTCAGAATTTTATCATTGCTTCTGGCAGGAGTAAAATGGTACTCCTGAAGGACAATGTATATTAACTGTTTTATGACCAGCATGAGGTGCAGCAGAAGACAAAGGGATTCAGTACATAGATGTTGCTTCTGAGAACTATGAAATAAAATAACCACGTGAGAACAAATATCTCTGGCAGGAGGATCATAATATATAAAACACTGTGCCAAGACTTCAGAATTTCATTTTATTACCTCTTAACAATTACGTTGCAAAACACTGACAGAAAAAAAAAACAGACCACCTTCATTTTAAGTCAGCTGAGATATCATAAAATCCTGTCAGCTGTCTCTCTTCTCTCTCTCAATCCCTCTCCACGGGAAGGTCATGTCCCTGCTGCAGGCAGTGCTTGCTTTGTGCCAGTTCTGGCCACCCCTTCTGCATACCCAGCCTCTAGACCAACTGGACCAAAGCTGAACTGCAAAGTTCTATTTCATTCAACTCTTGCTCTTGTATCTCCTTTCTATTATTCCCTGGATAGCCTACACACATTCATAAACATTTACACTAAATACTAACTACCTACACGTAAAGCTGTTATGCTAATGGCTACTCAGTCTTATCATCTTACTCCATCTTGTCGTTTGAAACCCTGCCAGGTACCTAGCCCACACTCTGTTTTACCCCTAAGAGTGTGAATGGACTATTCATGTTTCATTGATGCACATAGTTCTGGGCACTAACTATGTATCTTTTAAACATTGATTAAGTGCAAAAGTCTTTTTCTGTACGTGCAGTACTGCCAGCACACGAGTTATCCCTGTCATTGCTGGAGCTAGTATTCTGATGAAGTGAGGAAATGCAAACTCCAGAAGATATTTTGATTACTCAAGAGAAAAGGCTTTCCACTTAGACTGCCTTCCCACTGCCCAATCTCATAGGGACAGCAGTGAGTTAGAGGCCACCAGCACTCTTTCTAGGCTCCTTAGCAAATAAGGCACATTTTTTATTTGATGTGAGGGGTGTTGAGTATAGGAAAGGGAGGAACAAATATTATTCCTCCAACACTGAAAGGGATGGGAGAATAGCTTTAGGAAGCCCTTTTTTCCTATGAGAACTCTGGCCAGCTAGTATTCTTTTCCTATCCCTCCATCCCCTTAGTAGCAGCCATGGAGAAGAGAGACAAGAGTCTATGTTTGTCTCATCTGAGGACAAAAGGGGTTGGCACTGCAGGAAATGTAAAGGAATGCTGAGGGTCTCAGCTGGAGAAATGTTTTTTCTGACACAAATATAACTTGGACTTTCATAAAAGTTCAGTGGACATATTTACATCTCTCTTATAAACCTGAACTGTTACTATTGCAGGCACACAAGATGTAATCAAGGGGAACTCAGAAGTCCACAGGCTGCTTAAAAAAAACATGGAGTTTGTTTCTAGAACTTCATGGAGGCTCAGAAACTGAATCTGAAATTTTTGGAATTTTAGAATTATTCACTCTGTCAGTTCACTGTAACTAAAGGCTTTAGTCCTGGTGCATAAAATTAAAAACATTAATAAATCTGGGCAGGATTGGTGCCTTATTTTCTTCAAGTCTAGGACAAGGTTTAAAACTCTAATCAGTCCGAACTATTATTTGAAAAAACACTTCCACACTTGTGAGGACATGCTGATATGCTGCAGGTATGACAGTTTATACTCGAGAAAATTATCACACGTACTCTTAGGCACTGTCCCAGTCCTCAAAACCCCTGTTGCTTTACTGCATTAGATTTCTCATCCATTTGCTATGGCTACTTCAAGTAATTTATGATAAAGGCAGAATAAGAATACTTAGACAAAGAGGCTTTGGTAAGAACTCACAAACATGTGAATATACTATAGGCCACATTAATTAACACAATTAATGCCATATTTGCAAACTTACTCCATTTCAGGGGACAGCTACAGCACTCATTTCTTTGAAACTGGCTCCATACAACTGTACTGGTGTATCCCTCTGCAATAAATGGCAAAACGATGGCCTATCTAATTTCCTATTACATCCTGGGTTAATATAATACCTTCCTTAGTTGCCAGTGGTTCTGCACCTGTAGGAGGATGCTTGTTGAATCAGATGTTGCTTGCCATGTCCTGGTTTTATGAAGTTAGCTTTGTTCTGCTGTACAGTAATTATATTTGGGTTGCACTGGGCGGCACAGTTTAAATGAATAAATTACTCTTTGGCATATATTGGTTGTAAAATGTCTTGGAGTTAGTTTGTTTAGAAGAAAAAAAGAGGTGAAGGAAATGAAGTCCCCAGTCTCCTACCACAGTGTGTAGACAGACAGCTGTAACTGTGCAGAGAGACAGATCAAGCCAAGGAATAATTGACTAGGCTATTACAGAGGAAAAAATTATAATGTTACAAAAAACTTAGTGTTACTGAAACATTTATAGCCTCATCATACAAGCTATTCTGGACCTGAACAGCCTAAAGATCTTATGTATATGTGATAACACAAACATGTTTTTTCTGTATCACAGATAATTCAGACTCAATAATCACCTTCTCAAAGAAAAAAAAACCCTCAAGCTTCTTGTGTTTTCTCAGGTTTAATTCTATATTTGCTAGAAGAAATTAGTTTTCCAGGCATAAAGACAAAATTTATAACTCAGAGTTGTTGATAATTCTATGGAGAATTAGTATTAATTTGTATTTTGAGTTTCTTTAGCTCTGGCTGAGTTGAAAGACATGATTCTTCATGTAAAATATTCATATATTTTAAAAATACTTTTAGGTACTCTAAAAGAAAAAATTAATCGGGGAAGCACTATCAGTCTTTTTAACTAGAATGGCACAAGTAGTATCTTTATATTGTGGCGCCTATTGTACTTAAGCCTTGAGCTACAATAAAAACAATGCTCCTTCAACTTCCCTCATCTAAAAGAAAGGTGATTTTCTTTATTCAAACCTCTTGGACTAAGAAAGGAGGGGAGAGGAGATAGATACAGATTGTTGTAGTACTGCTTAGATGTGGAGATTAATCATACAGTGCAGCCCTGGTTTTAAATATTTCAAAATGTAAAATAGAGATTCATTCAGACCTGCCTCATAACTGAACCATTCTAGTTGAAACTTTGAGAAATGAATTCCTGGCTCTGCTTCTTTTTACTGAGAAAGAAAACATAGTGGCCTTCTGGGGCAAGATCTTTAAAGATTTTCAATGAGATTTATGTGGCAGAAAGAGCTCTCAGAGACAAATCAATATAACTAAGTACAGCACTCTCATACAATCACGCTGATCAGGAAAGCTGGCTGCATCATCAGAGGGCTGTCATTTTCTCACTTGCATTGTGTGAGATTGCCTCAGGTTTCTCACAACATTGAAACCAAACCCTTCAGTTGACAGCAGCCAGTGACAACAGGGGGTTCAGGGCAAAGGAACTGTATCTTCTCAAGCTCCTGGGTTGCAATACACATTTCTTTTTCTGACAGATTCAAGATTCCCATTCCCTGGCACCGTACTGCCAGTGCAGGCACATTCTCAGATTGCAGCTGTCCCTCCATTAGATAATCTTTATAAACAAATCAGAGGCAAGAGATTGCAAGGAAAAGTATAATCTTGCACTTTTTATACATCCAACCTATTTCTTTATTTGGGGATATTTTTAATCAGTCTGTTTGCAAAGAACAGAAAGACAATGCCTCATTTCAAATTGCTAATCAAGATGTTTTTGATTATCAGTTCTTCACTCTCTTGTCATCAGATGAACTGATTGCATGGTGTCTTTTTGCTTGGCTCCTTCTACTTCATATTAATTCTCACTGCACAGGCCTTTAGTATCACCCTGGTTTTGTTTTGCTGCTGTTAGGCATTTTCAGGTTCCTACTGCTGAGGAACTAGTAAAGGCAGGGCTCTGCTCTTCTCAGCACTGCACAGGGAAAATGGCAGCTCCCACCCCAGCATATTTACCAAGCACAGGTAGATGTTCAAAGGGATTCAGGTGTAAACAAGTAAAATCAAGAAACTAAGGGTTAGGAACTCAGCCTGACTAGTTACTTCTGAAAATCCTTTTAGGCATCTATCCACATGCAAGTCAATATGCTCATATATAGCTGTAAACCTGGCCTGACCTTTCTTAAATGGAAAAGCATCCAAAGAAGGAGATCCACACTGAATGCCTTTCATGCATTTTAATTGCAGAGCACAGACATCCCTGCTTGTTCAAATGCATGCACCAGACTCACATATGTACCACAAGTCTTACAGAACCTATCCAAGTCTTGGCAGCTTGCAAATAAGAGCTGCAACACTGAAAAATTACAGAAATGGGAAAATAAAGTCCTATGTGAAAAACATTGAAGGCTATAGATTTTTTATGTGTTTGGTTTTTTTTTCCTAACTGTGGCAGCTCGTTTAGCAATACAAGAGGTTTGCTGCTGATGGACATTAAAAGCCATAATCAGTATGATTAAAAATATAATATTATTCAGTATTTTTGTGAAGATGTCTCTCACAGCAGATCAAATGTAAAATCAGTCAAAATGATTAGCTGTTCTTGTGATAAAAAGAGACAGGGAGCATAAAAAGTAGGGAAAGAGAAGAAAAAAGAAAGGAACAGAAAAAATTCAACACAGGGGAAAAGAGAAACCTCAGAGGAAAATTAACATAGCCTGTAAATATCTTTAAGGTAACAATGTAAATGAAGGAAGGAAATCACTCCAAATCTCAAAAGAAAACATAAAAAGAAGTAATGGCCATAAGCAAAGGAAGGAAAAGTTTAGGTTAAACATAAGCAAAACTCTAAGAGCAATTAGACTAGTGAAAAATTCAAAGGTAGCTGAGGTGCAATTAATGCACATATTTAAGAACATCAGACCAAGAATAAAGAGATGAAGAGAGCAGATCTGTACAACATAAGTTTTGAGAGGAAACAAAGAAGAAAGTCTTCTCTGGCACCCTGTCTATGGTTTTTCTCCACAATGGTCTGATCAACTTCAGATTGGCACAGTGTTCAAATTCTGTTACTTGCAACATATCTGTTTTCTCATTACACCTACTTGTTCACAATTTTTGTTTCTTTTGTGACAGCCGACATCAGTGCTATTCTTTTCTTTTTTCTTATTTGACTTCTCATCAGTCATACTTCAGTCACTGCATCTCCTCAGCTCATCATCTTGTTCCCTTTCCATCCAGCTCCTTCAATCAAGATATAGACACAGATGCTTCTTTTGCAGTGAGCGCTGATTTGACTGAATGTTCCTTCAGTTGCAATTGCCTCAAGCGTTTTGAATTCTATCATGTTTCAAGAGAGCCTGTAGCTGTTCAGGTGTATGTAAGTGGTGACAGCTAAAAGCTGTGCAAATGGCTGACCCTTGTTCAACATGGGGTGGATTTTCAATAGGTCTTTTCTTTCAAGATAAATCTATGCTTCGCTAAGTACATTATGATTTAATACACAGCACAGATGTTTCATCAGCAGTATCTCATTGATATTTTGACAAACTGTAAATTCATGCTTTTAAAACCTCAGTTACTCACATGCCAAGGTTTCCTTTCAAAGTTCAACTTTCAGCTCAATATAAATGCTTATTAAAGTCAAGGGAAGGACCCCATCAACTCAGATGAGTTTAGAATGAGACCTTATACTTCTATTCAAGCTTAAGTAACCCAGAACATAACTTCACCATTTGGATCCTTTACCGTGCAGTCACTACAATAGCTTCCACTTCTGTTATCACAGATGCCAGATGGTATTCTAATTCAATGGTCTGTTTTAAGTCCTCACACAACTCTCCATACCTTTGTATGTAAGTGCTCAAAAAACCCACAGCAGACTTACACTTCCAATACTACAAGGTCAAGAAGTGCTCTTTTCTGCTTTTGTAGATGGGCAATTAACTACCAGTTAAAGAAGAGTTGGACACCTACATAATCTTAATGACCTGTGCCCAAAGGATTTTCATGGTGTCCCATTAAGCTTTTCCTGTAAAAAGCACTTGAGCCCGAGTTTCCCAGCATGTGGTCATAATGCAGGGAAAGATGCAAGGAGCCCCAGCACTGCTATGGAATCAATAGCAGGCTGCTGTAGCACTAAAGACCTCATGCCAGTCCAGGGACACTGATGGGAGGCAAAGACGAGAGAAAGGAAAGAAAAAGTTCGTAGTCCACTAACATTTTTCTCCTAATTTTGCAATTCTAAAGTTGCCCTCGCTGGGGTTAACTGTGGGGGTTAATATGGTGATAGGCACTTTATGAATATAAATATAAAAATATAAGCATGGCAGTACTTGAGGAACAAAGCTGATTGCAGTTCTTACTCCTCTCCCATGTTTTCCACAGCAATGACTGGACCTTGGGATGTAACCTCTGTAAATGCTCTCTCATTACCTTCCTATTAATTAGTCTAATTTCATTTATAAGGTATATTATCTGGGGATTAGACATGATTTAAGACATTAAAAAATAAATCTAGACATTTGAAAATATTCTCACTTTGGAAAAACTGTCACTCCTCCTCACATCTGCACATAAGGGGCTGGTTGAAGGAGTATAAAGGTATAAAGGTATATCTGGTATAAAGGTATATCTGGGTATAAAGGAGCATCCTCCTCCCAGCAATGACTATGTGAAATGTTAAGGAGGCTCTGCCATTGCTGGCTCAGTTTGAGCACTTGTGCCTCATTACAGCTTTTTGCCACAAATGTTTAAAGCCTAGATTCAACTCACCTAACTAGGGGCACTGGCCTAATCAGAAAGATAAAAGAGCTGTCACTCTTTGGTTCTCAGCCAAGAGTGGGTGATTCACCCTACCTACGCCATGAACTACTGTCTGGAGGTGTTGCTTTCTCTCTCCACAGCAGGATCCTAGGGGCCATAGCTACGACTGCAGTGTTTACTATTTGTTCAACCTTAGAGTTTAGTATGGTAGATGAACTTGCCAGGAGATCTTGATTATGGAGCATCTTCTCTTTCTATAGATGCAATCTGCTAAATTCTAACTTCAGACATGGTCCTTAAAAGCCTGTTGTGCTAGCCTGTGCTTCCCTCCACCACTCTGTGTGCTTAGGCTCATGTGAGCTGAAGACAAATAATACCGAAAATTCATCCTAGAGCAACAGAAGCCAAATCAGCACACTTCCTCCACTATGTTGGCTAAGGCACTTAGAAAACCAGAGACTATTCTGCAGAGCCAGGGACATTCTGGATTTGATGATCTTAAAGGTCTTTTCCAGTCTTGGTGATTCTGTGATTCACAGGTCACTGATACTCACCTTCAGCAAAATAACAGCCCTCAGTCTTTTCTCCACTATCTCCTCTTTGGAAATGTAAGAGGGATCAATGAGGATTAAAGTTCTGAAAGTGCCATGCCAGAAGTCAAAAGATGAGCTTTTAATCTCTGTTCCCTAGAACATCTTCTCATGGGGTGGCTCCTCCAGACTTGCCTTCTCTACACATGCCTCCTTGTTCAGAAAAATTGCTGAACAAAAGAAACCAAGTTAAGGTGAACATCTTGAGTTGTATTACAAGTTTTAAGACAGAAGGATGTGATCTATTCTGAAAGTCCCTGATGATTTATTTAGTGGGCATATTTTTACATTGTTTCCTTTAACATCAGAGAAAAGGTGCCTTTGGAGAGTCACTGCTTTTATCTCATCTCTTTTAAAATCACACCACAGATCTCAAAAGAAAGGCTATGCCATGTCAGAATTTAAAATATTTGCCTTATGGCTGTCACCTAAAGTAAATGAAATATGTGCCACCAAGTTTTAAATGATTGCTTATGCTGCTAATCAGATTCTCAACCAAATGATATAAGTTCCAACTGTTTCCCTAGAAGTGATGAAGCTAAATCTTTGCATACCAGAAAAGGATCTGACCCTTAAGTTTTAGTGTCTTCTGAATAAAAATTTTATCCACTTGAATAATTTATCATCATAACCTATTTTTCATTAATTTGACTATACTCTTGTTCCTCTCAGGCTTGGGACTTGCAATGTAGCTCTACTGTAAAAAACGATGTGAAATCAGTACTTTCTTACTCAGCAGATCCCTTTCCTGTGTGAAGTCAGAAAGAGTGCTGCCTAACTTACCATAAAAATTACTAAAATCTTCTCTTTCCCCCTTCCTGGGAGAACCAATACAGTTGAGGAGAAGCAAACAGGACAGGATTTTTGGCTCGTGTGTTTATGGGAGTATTAATGGAAGTGCAGGGCTAACTGGGCAGCCTGGGGTTCTCTGGGTTGTGACCATGGCTACAGTCCCACTGCAGGCAGTGGAGAGCTCTATGGACAAACCATATGGACAAGCTGTTTGGACAAGGCTGTTACCACTGATGACTTTGCAAGTCAAAACAACATGAGTTCCCAGTCCCAGCTGATGTGCTCAACTCAACTGAGACCCAGATAGTTGCGTGCATAAAATTAATCTTAGGCACAAGCATCGCAGGGTCAGGGGCACTGCAAATCTAGGGACAAAAAACCATATGAGGTTATTTGTTGATGTGCTGTAAAACATCTCAGGTGTGAACTCTTCTGCATCAATCCTGAGGGATTTGCTTAGCTAGAATAGACTGGGGTACCAAAATCAAATTTGGGGACAATTTTGTACATTGTAAAAGAGAAACTGAATCTGTTCAGAGACAGATAAAGTAACATTGGTGTAAGATCTCTTGTGGAAGACAATACAGTTTGAGGCAACACTCCCTCCATTGTACCCAAATTATTTTTTTCTACTTTTCAAGGTAAGTCCTTTCTGAAACTCACAGTACAAATTCAGGATTAGTTTCCCCAAGAAAGTACATGTAATACATAATAAAACCAGGTATTTTTCAAATCCACTTTCAATATCCCTTTGCCATGAGACATCATTTATTACTAGAATGTTCTTCAAGTTTAGACAGTCTCTAACATATGACTAAATCAGAAGTCACTTTGTCTGTCAAAAGGTAAAGGGCAAATTAGTTATAAGGGCAAGTGGGTCATCAGAAGTCATTCTCTTTGGACCCGATATAGTAAAAAATATCCTCAGTCTTCCCAACAACTGAAGTCCCAAAAGGCCACAAATCCTAGCTCTGCAATGGGCCAACCTATTCAACACAAAGGTCAGTATCATTAAACAGGAAAAACAAGCCAATCCTATAGCCAGAAATGACAGGTTTGCCTAGGAGGCAGAGGAGTCATGCAGCTGTCTCTCTGGGCTTCCTTCACTCCCACACTTGAAATCCCAAACTTCTTTATATGCACACACTCTTGTCTGTTTAACTTCATGCATGTGTATGCACACATACATCTGTACAATGCATTTGCATGTGGGACTAAGGAAATATTCCTCTGAAACATGGGAATCTGTGAGATAAGCCGTTACCAAGCAGCATGGAAGCAACAGCTGATCAAACTGGGTTCTTCTGCTTGTGTACTTCCCTCTGGACCCCTAGTCTTCTCACCGCCTCACAGGAAAGACGAGTTCAGTCAGAGATTAACCATAGCTTGTATAGAGAGAGGTCCTGATTCTACTGTCAGCTCTCACTCCTGTCTCACCAGTGTCTGCCAGTCAAGGCTAAAAGCCTCATGCTTATTCTTCTGCTTGCCTCCTAACTGGCTGAAAATGTACTGGATGCTTTCCTACTAGTCTGCCCCTGCATGGGTGCTCCCACCCCAGAGACCATCCTCAAGCACCTGGTGAGTGCTCTTGCCCCCATTTCCACCTCCCATTACTGCCATGGCAGTTGGCAGCTGCTAATCCTCCTGCAGGAGCAAGTAGACATGGCAGCACAAGGCTAAGAGAGGGGCTGCACTTCCCCTTTAGTGACATTAGCCCATGCCCCCCCTCTACCTATCTGTGGCCACTACTGGCAGGGAAACAGTTCTCAAACAATTTCAGTTCAAGGAAACGAGGTCACTTAGTGCTTAGGCACTTTGAAATCAAGTACTTTGCATGGACGAGAGCACAGCTGTTTGCATGCTTATTTTCCTTTGTAACCATCCTGGAAGCATTTTATATGTGCTTAGGGCCATACTAACCTCTAATGGGTTTGGGAAGGATATGATCTGACTTGAAAAACCAACAGCCATAATGTCTGGCTGTGAATAAAGAACCTTGTCCTGCACATGCACAACGGAGCCAACGCCAGCTCTGCTGCAGCACAATGACACTGCCTGTTACTACCTGAGTGACATCACATGCCTCGTCTCAACTTGGGCCTCAGAGCTACAAGCCCGAGATGCAACAGCAGGAACCCAACAGTAAAGGCAGTCAAACATGAAGTTGTTGGTTGCAGTGACTCCTATCACACAGTACCAGCCACTTAAGTTTCCTTTAACTTTTTAAAATTACTTTTATAAGCTTTCAGTATGAAAGAGATGACATAAACCCACATCCTAGTCTGTTGTGCATCAAATTTAAAATGCCCACATGAACACAGAAATAAAACTACTATATCTAAAGATAAATGTTGTAAATAAGCAGCTATGTGGTGTGAAGAGAAGACAAATCTCAGCTAGGACTTGACAGTCTGGTTTTGTTGTCATTTCTACCCTTGACCTGTTTGTTGACTTTCAGTAAGTCGATGCTTTCTTTCTACTTCTTTCTGGGTCAGGGAGTGCCTGTCATTTTGTGTTCATATAAGTGGTTGGGAAGAAAAAGCCCAGTGCTAGTCAAGATCTCTAGATACAATACAAACAATATTTAAATACCTGTTAAACAAACAATGAAGAGAGAGGAGACTTTTCTTAAATGGTAAAAAAGTATCATGTTGCAATGAGTGAAAACTTCAGACATTTAATAAATATGTACATTCATATCTGTACTTAACCCAAACACTCATATTCAAATGTATTCCTAATTAAACTGCAGATTCCTGTCACAGATTTACTAGATTATTTGCCACCTCTGTACCTTAAAATACTGGTTTTATCACCTCACTTCTAATAAAAAGTATTGATTGACTGTATTTTATCTTTAAAATGTATATTCTGGCTTCCCATAAAACTCAACTCAATGCGTTTTTTTTTATGTGCGCGTGGCACAGCATTGCATTTATGTTACAATGAGATCCCATATTTTTAGGTATGTATTTGAAAGTGGTTAACATTTTTCTATCCAAATCAATCTACTTCTCAGCAGCCAGTGTTGAAATAGGTCTTTTTCTAGTGTTTAGGTAACAATTCTGTCTTTTCTTACCTCTCTCTCCTTGCTTACACGTATAAATGTCCCCTTATAAGCTGCCAGCTGAAATAGTTGCCAAACAAATCCAATTGCATAAATTTACAACATAAGCTGCAAAAAATACATCACTACATGCCTTAAGACTTCAAAATCTCTCTTAAAATGTCTGACAGAGTCCCCACAAAATTATTCCAGTAAGATTCAGTATTTTATTCGCATGGGCGCACAGTGAGGCTTTTGTTCTTGCTGTTGGCACTTGATTTCTGATATAAATGTTGAGGTATGACTTGCAAGGGCAAAGAGTTCAAAGTCATTTATTTTCCTTTCTCACAGTGGTCAAGGAATTGATGAGGTATCTGCTAAGCAGAAGTAAACCCCAGGGAACTTTGAAATAGAAGACAGTAGTGCTGTGAGCCACATTAAAAAAATCAAAGAAACAAACAATGAAAATATTGAAAAATGAAAATATAAACATTGATAGCAATGGAAGCAAAAGAAATGTAAAGTCTTGGAAATCAGTTGCTGGGGAAAGCCATTGGGCTTACAAGGTTGGCAATGTCCCACCATTTTGGGTATCCGGTCAAGCCCTGATTAAAAAACAGTAAAGCAGTAACACACAGATTGCTTTTGATTGTTCGTGTACAGACACCTACTGAACCAGGATATTGCTTGCAAAATCTGACACATTCTGACAGGTGGAAAACATATTTAAAATATTTAACTTCATTTCTGGAAGAAGGAAGGAGACAACAGTATTGAAGAATTAATTTTAAACACCAAAGATTAAAAGAGGGGTTTTTTTCTTATTTGTTCTTTTGGATGGCATGACATTTATTTTCTCTTAATGATGACAAAGCTAGAAGATTCTCAAGTATTTGACAACATTTATTATTACAAGAACAGAAGGGTAAGAGCAGCAATTTTGTATGACTTGTTCAATGAGGTCATTAAAATTCTTATCTTAGAGAACTGTAGTTGGATTTTTTCTTATTTTTGTTATTAAAAAAGGACTTTATAACTAGACATTGAAAAACATGATAATTTTCAAGTGGTGCTGGATTGGGAGATAGCTGCTTTTTGTTTGCCAGTTCAAGTATCCCTCTGGAAACAGAGCTGCAACATTTGAATTCTAATTCTAGTTGGCAGCAAAAACTGGTCACTGTGTCAGAGCTGTTCTGGTACAATAAATGGCTGAAGTAATGACAGGGAGAAATCTGCAGGGAAGTAATTTTTTTCTTTTAGAAATGTTGGCTCAGCTTGCATCTGTGGGGTCCCACGGGTTGCCATGACCACTATCCCCATCTTTAAATAAAGTAACAAGCTCTCTCCAGTGACAAACACTCACCCATCACTGCTGCATTACTGCTAGACTACCTATGTATGAGCTGCTTCTGCCACCAGTAAAAGTTCATGATTTGTCAGCTCAACAGTCTGTCCTTCACTAATGGATTACTTCTGAAATGTCTGCTGGAAGTGGAAGTTTTTCTTCATTTATTTACTTGTTCTAAAAATGTGTACAAGCAACACACTGTTTGAGCTCTGGCTTCTTGTAGCAGAATCCCTAACTTTAGAGACCTTCGTAATCATTGTTTCCCAAGACTCCACAAGAAAAAAGGGATGAGGGTGACAGTGCACAGTCTGCATGGCCAAGTCCTCCTCTTCTCCCTCAAAGACACCCTTAGCATGGGAAGAGAACTCCAGCAGGCTTTCAAAGAAAAGAAGGTATTTAATCTACAGACTGGAATATCCACTGTACGAGGCATCATTACCCTACCACAGAACTGCTGAGGCCTGGACCCAAGTGATAATTTTGTCCTTGTTTTCATGTCTCAGCAACTGAATGAATCACCCCTTGTTCCCTCCACACAGGTGTTGTGAAGAGCAACAGAATCGCATGCTTGAAGCATTCAGGTATGATTGTAACGTAAGTCACACGTATATCATTTATACCTTTGTTCATGAAAGATTTTGGAATTCTTTTGAGGAATGCAGTGAGGGTTTAGACAAAGGGAAACATACCTAGTTAGGGAGGGTTTGAGTGTAATTTGGTGATTCCTTTGTTATCTGTAGCAAGCAGGTAAAGAAAAGGGCCTCTGAAGTAAACCTGCTCTCTCATGGATAGGGAAATCTGTGTGACTGGAGCACTTTGATCTTAGTACCTCAGAAAGAATCTGTGAAATTTGAGGGTACCTGAAAAAACAGGCATGGAAACAAAAAATCCAGGAGTGTAGGAGAAGACAGTTGCTCTTTTCTTTGTCTTTGAGCAGTCCTTATCTTCTGACTTCTTAAAAGCAGGGGAGGTGTTTCCTTTAATTTTTCTTCACAGGTTCAGACTACCTGCTCTGGCCAAAACAATTGGCTGCAGCTGCAGGATGAACCTCTTTGAGTTCACAGGACTCCCTGGCAGATCCTCCAGCCAAGACACTCCAGCCAGCAATGCTTTTTGCCCTTAGCTCACTACCTTCCGGGTCAAGACTATAAGCAGAATGCTCAGATGCAAAAGTCTAGGCTGGTCTTCTGCAAGCTTTGGAGAGTTGCTGTAACTGTGCTGAGGTAGGTTACCACGAAGAGAAGAAAATAAGGAAGACAAAACAAGACCAGTGCAGAGCTATTGACCCTTATTTCCTTCTACAGACAAAGAATTGCTTTAAAATAAGAATCCAGAAAAACACTAAAGAGATGTGATGGACAGTGTTTCCTAGCATTTCATTGCTGGGTAGACACAGTATGTCCATAAGCATGAACAATTTGCTGAGAAACACACCATCTGTAACTCAAGCTGGGAATACAAAATACATCAGAATATGAGGGAAGAAGTCATGAAATATTTTTAAAAGGCCATTCTCACGAAAATAAAACTCTCCATTTTGTCTCTAATTTGAAGTGGCCAGTGCATCTCCAGATTTGCAATCCCTTTTAATCAGCATCTTCAGAGAAATTATGTTTTTAAAATACTAGGACTTAACCTGTTTTTCAGTGGTAGATGGTCTAATGAGGTATTGAGATGTGTCCATGACAGATGAGAGATCCAGTTCTCTAATCCACCTTCCATATTGTTATGGCAATTTTTTTTTGTTAGTGTAGTAAGCAAACATAAGGTGACTATGCAGCCACCAGTTTACTTTGCAGCTGCTTTCCAGGTTATTCACCATATTTGCTTAACTATGAATGAAAGAACTGACAGCAGAATCCAGAACACCTGTCCCCGGATACCATGGCTTACTGGCCAAAAATAATTACCAGTAACCGATGATGGGATGTGTCACATTTCTTTTCTGAGTCTATTCACAGTAAGATGTCAGTCATTCCAAGAACTAAACAAGTAGGTTTGCAGGCAGCAAAAGACAGCAGAGCACTCTTCAACTGTAAGTTTTCATTATGCTTCAAGGAAAAAAAAACAACAGGTACCATTTTATGGCTATTATTCCCCATTGTGGCAAAACAATTTCAAATGCTCAATAAAAAAAAGAACTGAACTGTGGAGGGAAGAGGAAAGAAGCAGGGTGGGATGTATGGGTCACAGAAATTTCTATCACAATACCATCCTCACCAAAGACAATGAATGCATCATGGTACAACTCTTAAGCTCTTATAGGCCTTTACAAACTTGCACCAAAGAAACTTTTTACAAGTGAAGGCTTCACTTCATTTAAATATGCAGCTTGTATAATCAGTCACTTTGAAGTAGGGAAACATAAGATCAGGATTTGCCTTTTGATCTTTCCAAATTGTTTCAGCAAGTAACAGCTATGCCTGAAGTCTTTTCTGGAAAATTTTATTAGCAACAATGTTTACAAGAGTTTTAGGGACCAAGGTTCTCTTAGAATCTCCGTTAAATTATCTCACAAACCCCAAAATCTTACAAAGCAAACAGGCTCTGCAAACAACGATGAATTTTATGCAAATTCAATTAGAAGTCCTAATCAAATGAGCTACAATTCTATTCAATGCTCTGTACATATGCACATTAAAATAAATAAATATATCCTTTCATAGGATCTGCTGGATCCACACAGATCTCAGTCTTGTTCTTCGTTCACCTACTTGTACTTAAATCAAGTCAATGGATCTTGCATGTGCAACTCTAGATAAGCACAGAGCAGGCTCTGGAGCAATTAAAAAGGACCTTACTTTATCAATAAGCCAGAGACACACATTTCCAAAAAAGCAGCCAAAGTTGTCTAGTTACAGACTACAGCTGTTCCACTGATTAACATGAGCTCAGTAATATTTTTTCACAACTTTAACGCAATTTAAAGAAACAACTTTCTCTCCTTCTTGTGTACCATAAAGGACTGTGCTCACATTACACGTTCTATGCACCTCCTTAAATTACGAAACACATTCACAGCCACTGTTTTTAAACAGGGCATACACAGAAAGACAGCATGGTTTTGACACAGGCAGAAGGAAATGTTAATTTCTTTATCTTTTATTTAGCTTTCTGCCCTCAAGACATGGAAAACAAAGTTTCCTCAAGCAAACTTCCTAGCCCATGCTTTAGATAGTGCAAAAAGGGAAAATAGGCCACTCATGAAGAAAAAAGTTACTGTCTACATTTTATTGAGGGAGACCTAAAATTCATTAACTGTAATAAAGGAATGCAGACATTCTTTTAAAAGTTGGTTTGTTTTCAAGCAATTTCTGGGTCAAACAATAACAGAGGACAGTTCTGGGTTCTTCTGCCTAAACAGTGGATCTGATAAATTCAATCTGTTTTTATGCAAATGTTTATGAATAAGCTCACAGCCTTCTTACAGCTGAAAAGTGAAATGCTGCATAGGAAAAATGAAAATAATGTTAAAGTATGAGCTAGCAATTCTGCTATTCCAACATTCGTATCAGATACAATGAAAGCAATTTGTAAAGCACACATACATCACTGCATATTCTACTTGTTAAACACATGAATCTGGAAAAATAAACCAACGGTGTACACAATTACCCTTAGCCCTCTACCAATGCACCATTTCAACTTACTGGTAGAAGCAGATGGGCGATTCTACAACATAATTTGAAATACAAAAAAACTTGAGAGCAGGGGAGTTGCTGCTGCTTGCTCTTCAAGCCTGCTGCTGTTGAGACATTTCAGCGTTTTATTTACAGACTGAAGCGATAAGGAGTTTTAATCACTTCTCAAAAGTAAAACAGAAACAGCACCTGGTAGAGAGCAGCTCCTTGCCTTTCTCTTGTTGTTTTTATCCCCTCCTTTATGTTTTAATGGCTTATTATCACGCTCTAAATTACAAAATGCTTTTTTTTCCCCTCCCGTCCTCTGAAATGGATTTAAAGCATCAATGCATTAATAAAAGGCAATCACAGAAGCTGGAAGAAGCGAGGTAGTGCTGTAGGGTCAAGTTTTTTAAAAATACACATTTAAGTGCATCTCACATTGCATGTGTACAAAAATTTTCTTATGAATTTCATATTCATTAGCTCAGAAGTGAAACTTTGGGAAGACGTTTGGGTAGTCAGAACTTTTCAGCTACATTTGTGTCTACTTTGGCATCTGCAATAAAGTACTTTCATGGATGCCCATAGCACACCTGCAAAAAGGTGCTTCAGACAACTGCTGAATTAATTGCTCAGTGAAGCGTGGCCATTGGGCAAAAGTTTTCTTTCAAGAGTCTGTATGAATTATTTGGACCAGACTCATGCATCCACACTCGCAAAGATTGCGAGTTGGTGTCTTATCACATACACTTACATCAGAAAATAGGCATAAATAACTTACCAAAAGGATGTGAAGTTGGAAGAAAATGTGCAGTTAAGGAAAATAAAGAGTTCCATCTGTTTCACTTATCAGAAAAGACAGAGAAATGACTACACAATATGTACTAAGGGACTGTTTTAACGCAGAGACCAGCTTACCAGAAATGAATAGCTTGAAGCAGGCACATTAGAAGTATGAACAAACACCAACACCTACAATGAAGCTGGCAGTCACTGGGTAAAACCACCACCACACACAATGGATGTTCCACTTTTAGTAACACTTAGAGCTTTTACAGAAGAAACATCTGTCTGTCTAATACAAGTCACAGACACCAAAAAAATAAAGGAAAAGGGGTGACTTAAAACTCTATGTCACCTTTGAACTACACCTTAGGAACAAGGTCTGCCCTTCTTTGGATATGGTCCGTTTTCAATGAACCTATCTGGAACAGCACCTCTATGGAGTTTCTAATGCATCATTTGACTATTAAGGTCACACTGGTATCTTCTGGACAAAGAAATCCATTAAAGTAGACACTAGTTTGATAGAGGAAAACGTTGAGAATGAAATAAAACTTCAAAATGTAAACTCAGTGCATTCTCTAAAAAAAAAAAAGTTGTCAGTTTCTTGCTTCAAAATTACCTTTTTTCTCCTTTTCGTAGTTTTATAATACTGATTTAAAGACAAAAACTCCCAACCTTCCACACACCTGTGCCACATTCCAGACATGGAATCCTCTGTTTAAAACAAAACTGAGTATTTCCTTTGCTTAAATTACTGTACCAGTTTCTGTACAAGGACTGAAGCTTATGGCTCTGGTTTAGCAGAATCAAGAACTTCATTTAGCTGCAAAATTTAAGTTAGATACATTCTTAAGTGCTCTGCTGAATTTGTTTCTCATAACACTTTCCTCCTCCACAGCAGAATTCATAGAATAAGTTTGCTGATAACTGACAAAAAAGCATTTGGACATAAGACACAACTGGTAAACAGCTTTTCCTCCTGTAGGCTTTTTAAATGAATACTTTATTACTTCATCCAAGACAGTAAAAATAATAAAAATAATCCCACAACCTTAAAAAAAATTGAAATTATTTAAAACCAAATCTTATTAAAAAGCCAAACAAACTGCACTTAAAACCAAACTAAAGAAATTCTCTATATACACACACTTTTCTAAGAAGAGACTATAATTTCCTATTTGATATCAACAGGCACCCTTCATTCATCATCTGCAAGAAACTAGGTCAGGTCTCCATAGGCCACAGTCAGAGTTATTAAGTAAGTAAATATGCCACTGCTTCTGTGCCCTCCTTTTATTTCCTTGCTTCTTCAGTCTCATCTGGCTCTCTCTCTTGATGCTCTCTTTCCCACCTCATTTCTTTCAACTCTTGTCTGTATTTCCGTTCAATGAACCGTTTCTGATGGGCCATCTGGGGAAAGTTATCTGACACAAGGAGAAATATTTTACATTAATAAACAAACTGGTAACACAGAAAGCCTCAGCTCTTTTTTTTTTTTTCTTTTTTTAAACTTTGATGAGATTAGGTGTAGGGGGGGATAATGTTATTACCATTTTTACTCATTTATTTCTAATAACCCATAATAAATCAGGGCAGTGTCATAAGACTTCCGTTTGTTCATGATTTCTACATCTGCTTCTCCTGCTACAAAGCACTGCCAAATCTAATACACTCACAAAAATGAAATATAAAATCGTGGTATGGCAATATGGCCAGGTATTACCTGGATTTTACATTCTGTTCCCTTAGCAACAGGTGGTTGATACTGAAAAATGAATGTGAGGTTACTGTCAATGCTGCCAGGGCTTTTTGTCTTGTTCTCACTCCAAAAAGAATGAGCCACTGGTTCCAAGCATTGTATCGATGTCTTCATTATTATTATTATTATTTAGACAAAGCAGAATCCACTACATGCTCCATATTGTGGCAGGGTTGCTAATGAGAAAGTAATAGTGCAGCAAAATAGAACGCAGGAAAATCTGTTCCTGAAAAAATTAATGCTTGGCTATGTACCAGAATACAGCCTTAACGTAGTCTTAAGAGCATGGATGAGTGAAGACTGGCTAAAACAGACTAGACAAGGCTGAGATGATGGAGAATTAGCTAGGGGGATGGATACTTCTGATTTCAGACATTTGTCCATTGGCTGGTACACATGCACACTAGTTAGAACTGAGACTGTAAAGCCAGCTTATGTAATTGATCAGAATTGCTCTCGATTTCGTGCTCAGCTGACAGAATATGACATTTTCTGCATGACCAGGGTGCTGACAGTCATCTGTGTCTCAGTGCTGCAGAGACCTGCACCCTCCAGCCGGTCAGAAAATGAAGAGGTGGTAGCATACATGGCAGCCTGCAGCAGGCAGTGATCCTGCTGGGATCACACAGAGCTCTGGGATCAGCACTGGCTACCTAACTGTGTCTGAGACAAAATCAAAAGGTTACTGCATTGACCTTTAAAGCCATAAACAAATCTGAAAGATGTCTCAGCAAAGGGCTGCTCTCTCTCCCTAGTTGGTTAGTAGGAGAGAATTCAGCTGAGGGTCCTCAGGGAGAAGACCCTGGGCACCAAGCATTTTCCTCCTCTTTCTGGGTCCCAGGCAACACAGATTTGTTCAGCTAGAGAACATGGTGCAGAAGGCACCTAATCTGCAGGAGTTTGTGGTAGACCCCACATTGGCTGGGGATTTTAACCTAGTCTTTTATAATCTGAGATTAAACTTTTTTATTCTAAATTGGCAAATGAAAAGCAATTTTCTTCCTCTCCCAAATTAGAGGATGAGACAACCGCACCATCAGAGATTAAGTAGCCTTATCTCACTGCTTATTTAAGCATGGAAAATCACAACTAGACTTCACTGCAGAGGGTTCCCTATAAGTTACAACCTCTGTCACTGATCAACCCCCTTTAAAAAATACCTGTTGGTATCATATTAACTTCATCTGTTACACAAGTGTCTTGAAAGTACAAAAAGTAAAGCCTGGTGCTCACAAGCTGACAGTATTCTGCAGATACATTCTGTTCACATCTTATCTCCCAGCAAAATCTGCACCTCGCTAAAGACCAAGGATGTAGAATATCTATTACTTTTTTTGTTGCCCACATATCTTACATTTTTCAAGTGCATCCATTGCAGCTCCCATTTCTGCTTGCTGAATACTGTGAAAGCCAAACAAAAACATGACACATGAGATCTAAGTTGTATAGAATAAACTAAAGTTTCTGACAAAGTGGAACACTAGCTACTCTTTTGTAATAAAATGTTTTGCATAACCGGTAGTGAGTAATTCCCAGCGTGTGTATCAACCTTTCCATAAATATGTGAGCAATAGCACTACAGCTCCAGTAGAATATTTTTAAACTTAGATCAATAACATTAACAGAATATTCTAGTCCATTTGTCACTGAAGCATTTGCTTTTACTTGAGAGACAAAATAAGGAACAAAATCACAGAGGTGTGAATGCTATAAAACCAATGATATTTTTATAACCATCACCAGATTTGGTAGCAGAAAATAAGATGAGGTCTTTGGGTTCATAGTTGAAGTCTTTGCAACTTTAGAAACCATTCTAAAATGCCTAGAAGTAATAACATCAGAAAAAACACCTGAGAGGCTTGCACCCTTAACTTGTCAGCTGAAATTGGACAACAATCCAGTAGCAGAGCCAAAGATAAAGTCACTGTTTCCTGGAAGCTGTTCTGCAGTTTCTAGTCTGAGAGCCACAAATGGGTTAATATGGCCAGCCACCTCGCAGGCAAGCTCACCAAAGCCTAAGACTCAAAACTATACACACATTGAACCCCTCAAGTATTCCTGAAGCAGAACCTCAGAACAGTTTGAAGAAGACACTGTAACTTTCCTATAGCTTTCATTTTCCAAGGCCAACCACACGCTTGTCTATTTCCACATCTAGTCATTTTGGACACTGCCACACTCAAACTGTAACACCATGCAATTAATTTTTCACTATACCTTGGGCCTTTGCCACATCCTATTCTTTCCCCTTTGAAGTAAACAGCTACTGTGTACGTCCTGGCATGAGATGGTCCCACTGTCTGCAAAGTCCTGAAATAAGAAAGATATGATTTATTCAAGCAGGAAGTATTAAAAACTAGAATCTGTTTGTAGCACATACATGACCAAGCTTTCAGTATGGTCAATACATGTAGTGGAATTAGTGCAAAGCATGGAGCAAGGGTTGAAAGATGCCTGTAGAAATCACATTAAACCAGAGATTACCAGTATGGTGCACAATAAAAAGGAGAAATTTACATAAAATGCACATTGTTTATACTGGTTATGTTTATTCCTCCAGGTTCACTCACCAGCACCATTTAAAAATTAAAACTTTAATCTACAAGCACTAATGGAGACTGTAAGACAAAGGGCTTAAACACTGTGAAAACACTTGTAAAAGTCATAAATAGTGTGTACCTGTGCAATCGGAAATAATCATACCAATATGATTGTGTTCACTAAAACTTTAGTCCTTGAAAGTGGTTCAGTTAGCAAGTTTTCAAAAGGACTTTATAATGGACATGGTAGCTTTCAACATACTGAATTATCACACTACAAGGAAATTTTTTGTCAGCTTTGAAACGTTAAGTTTGTCATGAAACAACTTGCCATTTGAGCTAAAGCCTACGACATGCACCAGCCACCATCTAAAGGGGGAAAAAGACAATTCCCTAGACATGCAATGAATTGCTGCTTCTGCCGTTTCTTCCTGCTATCACAAATCTCCCTCCACTGTCAGCTCAAGTTCTGTACTCTACCTGGTTTCTTTTTGGAAGGAACACAAATTTCACATCAATTTTTTAAATAACTAACTATAGTACTCTGCTTCCTTGCTGTGACAAGGAAAAACAGAACACACCCCAAATTTAAAAGCAATAGTACTGACTCCAGTGAAACAGAAAATTTTAAGAAAAGGAATTTAAAAAGATAATGGCCAGCAGGGTGAGGGAGGTGATTCTCCCCCTCTGCTCTGCTCTTGTGAAACCCCACCTAGAGTACTGCTTATAGCTCTGGAGCCCTCAGCATAGGAAAGACATGGAGCTGTTGGAGAGGGTCCAGAAAGGGCCACAAAGATGATCCAAGGGCTGGAGCACCTCTGCTATGAAGACAGGCTGAGAGAGTTGGGGTTATTCAGCCTGGAGAAGAGAAGGCATTGGGGAGACCTCATAGCAGCCTTCCAGTACCTGAAGAAGCCACAGGAAAGCTGTGGAGGGGCTTTTCACCAGAGAGAGCAGTGATAGGACAAGGGGTAATGGTTTTAAACTGAAAGAGAGGAGATTTAGGTTACACATCAGGAAGAAATTCTGCACCATGAGCGTAGTAAGGTGCTAGAATAGGTTGCCTAAGGAGGTTGGGGATGCTCCTTCCCTGGAAGTGTACAAGACCAGGTTGGGAGGCTTTGTGCAGCCTGGTCTAGTGTGAGGTGTCCCTGATCACAGCAGGGAGGTGGGAACTTCATCTTTAAGGTCCCTACCAACCTTAGTCATTCTCTGATTCTGTAATAGGAAGATAACAGCTTATTATTAGCTCTAAGCTGTACTATAAAAATCAATTTATCATCACAGCAAAACAAAACAAGCATTTGGTATTTGATACTCAGTGGATTTTACAAGAATAAGGAATTGTTTCTTTTGTATTCTTCTCCCTTACTCAAGACAAAGCTGTGAGCTTTCATACAGAGATAATGAGGAGTCAGATTTGCAGAGCATCAATTGCAGTCTTAAAGCCATCATATTTCTGAAGTGCACTGATCGTCACTATAACCGAACTGCTACATTTCATTGAAAACTTTAATTCAGTAAATGTGAAAAATGCACTTAGATTTTAATTCCTCATATCTTTTTTACTTAATAATCCCAACAGTACAAGCTTTGAACTTTCATAGCCTTCACATCTTTTTTTAGGGGCTAACATTGCATCCATTCCTATATTAATTTAACACATACAGATGCAATATACAATCTTAAGTTTATTATTGCCTCTTTGAAGCAGTTATTACACTATTTTACAACTAAAAGAGAAGGGAGATCCATCCTATCCAGCTTCAGGTGTCTAACTGAGGTGTAAAAGTTAAGAGGTTCATTACCCTGAACCTCTTCTATCACTAAACAGGAAGACATACGTAGGCTGAATTGCACAGCAGAAATGTCCAAAATTTGTGTTGCCCTTCAGTGCCTGACTCTGTGGATTAGAGACAGAGTCTACAATCAGGATGTGTAACACAAGACATGTATCTTGTTTCCATAATAACCTAGACTTCAGAGAAACTTCGTACTATTACTGAAAATAGACTAAAGATATGTTGACTTCACACCCAAGCAGCCATCATTCCAGTAATTTCATTTAAAATACTGACATTCCTTACATTAAACAAAGAACTAGTATAGGATGATGCCAATGGAATCTTTCATTGGAACATAAAAATTGTATTTTCCTTTGCATCTGTACAGGGTAAAATGCTTACTAATTCTTCCTTGTAATGGCTTGAAACACCTAAAGCTTAGAAAACATTGGTTCAACGTTTTCCATCGTTGGATCAAGAAAGACTGGAGGGCTTGGAGAACTGCAATAAAACCAAACTAAGGGAAAAAGGGATCACATTTTCTTTTATACACACAAAAGACTGATAATTAGCTTGTATCCATAAGATGCCAGTTCTTACTTGTAAAGAGGAATGTCTGGCTCTTTTCCTTCTGTCCTGAGAGTCAAGCAGCACTGTTGAAGCTGAGATTTAGGATCATTCCAATCTTGATTTAAAATAAACTCCTGTAAGAAGTTCACGAAGATGCTTTTATGATTGAGAGGTTGTGGGAAGAGTCCCAAATGCAATAATGTGTTAAAACATAGTAGCAGAAAAGGAGGAACCTGACTGATCTTACCTTTAGCCGTGGAAAAAAGCATACGTTCATGAAAGTGTGAACGTATTCCAAATCTTTATCAATGTACAGGGCAGCAATAAAGGCTGAGGGAAAAAGAAAAAGGTACTGTCAAGGTACATCCACTTGAAACCCCCTAAAATGCAGTCAAATGAACCACAGGAATATTCACCTGCTGAAGCAACTACTTTATCTTTCACCGGTGACAAGAACATATTAATGAAACACTGGAACTGCTGTTCAACAGCCCAACTTGGATCGCAAGCTTTAACTTTCTAGATATGCTTTTGACCTGGTCATGATGACTCCTCAATTTCTAAGCCTACAACTTTGCGTCTGCAACTATGCCTCCGTCATGCTTTTACACAGACTTCAAAAAACTAGGCTAAGTGTTCAAAAATCTAGGCTAATGTTCAAAAAAATGGCTGTCAAAGGTATAGGCATCATTTATTTGAAAACCTGAAATTTTAATAGCGATCTGGAGGATTTCTAACGGCTTTCTTAAAGAAGACCCAAGGAAAAAGAAGTTGAATGAGTACTAGGCTGTTATAACCAAATTAACTCACATTCCAAGAGATCAGCCAAAGTCTTAGTTCGCAGAGCTACAGGTCTTTTTGTCTTGTCATTAGTGATGGCAAATTCTTGCATGCCCAGCTCTTCTGCCACCTTGGCCTGTGTCCTGTTGTTCACCAAGGAACTTCTCAACAGCTGCAACAGAAAAGCTCCACTCAATGGTATGAATTAGCAATGACTACCTATAAAAGGTAGGCAGAGCTGGGGAAAAAAAACCTTACTTTTCTCCTTGTAGTGTCTCACTTCTCTCAGTTTACTCAGATTTTGTTTTCAGCACGCCTCAAATGATTTACATAAACACTCACATACATTATCTTTACTGCTGACTTTCCCTCCATTTCAGTTCTTCTCACCAAATTTTATTTATTCTATGGACACATTGCTTCTGTAGATATGTCTTGCATTCAAAATGCTGCTGTGCAATCACACAGCATCTTTTAATCAGTCCTGTACTTTTTCAGCTAATCTGCATTTTTCTAGTTTAAGTAACACAAAGTTACATGCATTTTTACACATGAAGTATAAGCATACAATATTCTGGAGTCTATAGAGAAGCCCCCAGAATCCACCAACTAAGAAATAAAGAGGCAGTAATTAAAACGAATGCACATTAAAGCAAGACAGCCTAGTGTTGCAGAACAAGCAGATGAGGAAGCTGCTCCATTCATTTGACCAGAGAAGAAAATGCGTAGCTGGACAGCCTGTATGTACTGTTTGCTCTACTGAAGGTAGCTTAGCTGAGCTGATGCATCCCTGAAAGAGGTGGGGCTCTAACGTTTCCAGTGTGTGACAATGTCCAGGACACCTGGTTCTCCAGCAGAGTTCCCTAACATGCTTAACCTGGCTCTAGGCAGATTTCTTAAATAAACATAGAGCTCTGCCAAAGATGCAATCCCATACAGCTTAAAAGGAGTATTTTGGAATTTTTAGGTTTGAAACGATTTTCTGAACCCCTGGTAAATGAGAGCTTTTTTTTTTCTGTTTGCTTGCTTTTTTGCTTTAAACAAAACAGCATTAATTTAAGAAGTCAGTGATTTTATTGGTGGTGGGAGGGAAACAATGTCTCTTTTTTCTACTGTTTATATATAATCTAGTTGGGAAGCTGCATGCACATTTTTTTCTCTTTTTGTCTTCCATGTCACATTTCCTCAGCTTATTAGATCCAAGTTATATGCTACCTGGCTCCAGCATGTCAACTAAGCTTATGAAAATCAAGATTTATTTGCTGTACTTGATACTTCATCTCTGACAACAGATAAATAAAAAACAGTATGTTCATAATTTGTTTGGCAATGATGTATGAAGCAGATACTCACAACTTGATCTTCATAAACTAGGCAGACTGCAGATAGTATTATTCTAAGCTCTGCTTAAACTCATCTTTTATTTGTTCCATTCCAAAATTCTTCCCTTTTATGTCCTCAAGATAAAAAACTCAGTACTTTCCCTAACAAAATCCTAAGTATGATATGCAACCTACGTGACACAAGCGCAGTAGCACGTGACATAAAATCTGTTTCTTGTAATGGGAGAAGAAGGATCTCTTTTGCTGTGCCTGCAGAGCATTTATATTGATGGGACCCATAATCATGATTAGTAGTATCATAAAACAAAGAGCAATATATACACTACATAGTGAATTCGAGATGGAAATTTGCCTTCTCTACAAGTGTGATCTAGCAAGAAACTCAACTCCCCTTAACGACAAGGGGAAGACATGGTATCTGTACCTTCCCAGAAATGTTTTCAGAGCTGTTCTCCACTCTGGCAACACAGGCTGCATCACTGCAACACCCAACAAAATTTCATCCTCTTTTTTGGAAGAGCACTTGACCATCTAAAAGTATGTAGACAAGACTATGTTCTCCTTTCTTTTTCATAAACATAATTAATTTACAGACATCTCCCCACAAGTAATTACTACACATAGTCAAGTGGAATCTTCCCTTCCTTGACCAAAATTGTCCTCAACACTAACAGACACCATTCAGCTGACATTCCATTATTACTGGAAATATAAGCAAGTTCCCAGATAACAGGAGAAAGAGCTCAGTGTTTGCTGTTTCTGTGCAGATCCCACATCATCAGTCTTCTTTCTCACACATCTAATTTCATTTGTCCTAAAATTTAAAAGCATTCTAAGACAATTTTCTTTTTTACTGCATGCGCATTCTCTGAGCTAAAATTTTATTTTTGGCATTGCCCACTTGTCCATATCTTAATGTCTTTTCAGCATCCATTCCACCCTTCATATCCTTCCTGCCAGATAGTTCTTGAAATAATTACCTTACTATAGCAATACTGATGCCTACATTCTTAAAAGTCACCTAAAAAGCAAAAAAACACCTCCCATCTTGGGATTTCTGCCTTATGTTTTTGTTTCTCTGAAGAATTAATTACAAGGTTCCCCTTTTAACTTTCAAGGTAAAAGTTTAGGCTTTATCTACTCTGTCTCCTCAACAGTGCAGAAGAATTGATACAAATGTAACTGGAACTTAAGAACTGGCGAAGAAAAATTAAAATTATTTTTAGTTAGAGTACGTATTTTTTTTCCTGCAAACAGCTTTAGCCCCAAAGACCCAAGAAGGATTTTCTTGAAAATACGTTGCCTGCTAGAGAATTAGCACTTTTGTCCCTTTATTGATTTGAGAAAACCACTCCAAGTAGCTAAGAAACCTACAATGCTACTTTCTAATTTTAACTAGAAGACTTTACCTCGACTCATATTCCTGATACATGTAGCCCTTTTTTATACTAGTCAAGACTTGAAAAATAAGAAAAATCTAGTAAGCCTAGGAAAATTTCTTCCTCACAAATCAAGCCACAGCTGTCTAACTGTAGTACTAAATGATCAATCAGTAAAATAATTATAATTTTATTATAATAATACCCTATGTTTATAGTACTGTAAATTGCTGAAAGATCCTCAAACTGGGTTCTTCAGAGCCCAGAATAAGAGAGGCTGAAAGGCTACAGTAATCAACAATAGATTACTATTACAGTAGTAAAATTAGATTCAAAAGCTACCACAAGTGCTCTAGGTTGAAGACAACAAGAAAATCAAACAAAAATAGATTGCAAAAACTTCTTCTTAGGAAACATAACCCTGTCTAGCTGCAAGTTCAACTGAGTAGAAGTAATGATTAAAAAAGGTCATGTGATGTATCTATTGAAATAAATTGTTTAAGACACCTGTCTTTAAAGAACTAGTCTTATCTCCCAATTTCATCACTGACATCCTTAAAATTATTGGTCGATTTCACAGACAGAACAAAAATTATTTCACTTGCCTCATAAATCACCATCTCCTATTCCTTGCAGTGCTCATGACTTAAAATTAACAAAGTCTTATTAAGAGCAGTGGTTGCTGAGGCTTCTTTTATTAATCAAATCCAGAATAATTCACTAGCTGCTCCCATAATTTCAGTCTCCATCCCACTCTTGCTCTCCCAGAGAGCATGATTGATGTCAGTCTCACCGTTAAGTGCCCTTCATGATGATCGGGGAAATGTATGAATAAATACTCTGTGGCTACCAACTGCATTATGGAGTCACCCAGGAATTCCATCCTCTGGTTGTGGCCTCTGAAAAATGAGACATCAATGCAGCAAAATCAATAAGCACTCAGGGAGGAAAAAACAAAACCAGCATGCACACATAAATTAAAATACAGAGTGATCTGAAAGCGAGCCTTCTTCATTTCCAAATGCATTTAAGACTATTTTCCAATGTTAACCAGGTGAGATGAAAACACAGTTCATTACTGTTGTAACACCAGCTTTCAGGGAGAAAGCAGATCAGGCTAGCTACATATACACACAGTTATTAGGTCACAGATCTGGGACTAACTTAAGCAGAAGAGCCGTTGACATACAACTTCTTATAAGAAAGTGAACTAATGAATGCAACAACGTCAACAGAGAAAAAGGTCTGTCCATTCACAAGAAGTAAAAGGATCAGGGTTTAAACCCATAAGAGATCCTGGACTGGTCAACCACTGGTATGGCTCTACTGTTTGCTTTAAAACGGGGCCTGGCAGCTCTACACACCACAGAACACAAGGGCTGCACTTGGACCAAAGAGCATGACTTCCCTTCATTCCTCTGACCAAATATACCTCCAAGTATGTTTTGCTACTGTTTCAGGAGTGATGTGGAAACAGCAAAGATGCAGAAAGCTCAGAAGAAATACCAAGATGGCCCCCTAACATCTTCTGTAGTCTTTCCCAAGGTATCCACCAGTGACTACCATCAGAGGCAGCACATTGAGCAGGGTGGGCTTGCGAACACAGCTGCTCTGTTCCCTTTTGGAGAACAGATATAACATCTAGAGTTTGTTTACAAATAAAGCAATCTGGGATACTAACAGAAAGACCAACAGAGCTACATGAAAACTCCTGCTGTTTACTTACAAAGTCAGATGGTTAAAGCCTACTGTCCTTAGAGTGAATGCACGTGCTAAAAGCCGAACATGAGTAAAGATGACTCCAATTGCCTCCTCAAACTCTGTAAGCTTTTGAAGAACTGGAGAGGTCTCTATGAGTTGCCTGTCAGTATTGGACTCTTGCAGCTGTAAATAAAATGAAGTGCAAAAATGACAAATTGACATTGTTTCAGAACTTTTCACAGAAAAGCAAGCCTTCTGCAAACCAACGGCAAACAACAGAAGTCTTTCTGTAGGCAGCTGAAGTGAGAAAACCCAGTTTCCTCTGGCTTTTTGTCTTGGATAATTACCACTCAAAGAAAATGTGAGCACTGATGTATGCTTTTTTTAACAGCTCAGACATTTGTAACACATTGCTTATATGGTCTCGTCTATATATGCACAGCATGGGCTACTTGTTTTCATAAACATGTATAGTTGTATGTGTCTGAGTTTTCTAGTATTGTTGTTTGCAGCTGAGCAACAGATTCAAAAATTATTAGAATAGGGCTGGCAGACTGACAGCATGTCAAGAGGAGACAAACCCCAAATCTCTTTCTCCCACTTCACTATCAAAAATAAAGAATAAATACTTAGTATATGAAATTCAAAAGGGCATAATAACACAAGAAAATGAAAATTATCACTTTGGGTCAGTATCTTTTCTTATCAATTTCTCATCTGATGTCCTCAATGTAGTGGCACTGCTAAATGGGTTTCTGGAGCTGAGAAATGGCTTAGGCATTTCCTCCAGCCACTCTAGGCATCTCTAATGCCTCAGGGGAGGGAATCATTCAGATGAGGATGCCTAAAGAAAAAGTAAGTATAGTTACAGTTTTTTGAAGTGGCATTAAGATCTTTTTTTGTTGCCCATCCCTTTTCTATTAATTGATTACATTCATTTTGTCTTTTTCTTTAAACACTACTGAGCTTTCAGCTGATACTTTCATAGAACTACATATTCCAGCACCAAAATCCCATACTTAGGTGATAACGGTCAGTTTGGAGTTCAGTTGCATGTGGAACTGACATTGCTTTTTGATTCCTCGTACACAGTCCTTTGTATTTACCTACACAGAATTCCATCTTCTTTTTCACTCCATAGTTAGTCACTCTTGAACTCTCGCAGACTGCAATTCTTCAGTCTGTTATTGTCCCTGCTACCCTGAATAATTTAGTATTGTCAACAAACTGCCACCTCACTGCTCATCCTCTTCACTGAGCTGTTGATGCAAACAGCCTGTACTTCAGCTAAGATCCCTTGAGAAAACTGCCAGTGATCTCCATCCCCTGCAAGATGTGGTCATTTCACTCCTCCGTTTCTTATATTTCATCTATTCCTTTAAATCTTGTAAGGACTGATGGTATGCACTGGGGTTGCTTTTTTTTTCCCTGTCCTTTTTTTTTTTTCTTCCTTTTTTTTTTTAAGCACATTTTTAAGTCTTTCATTAGTGCCTTTCCAACAGTCTCTTGGGAAAACAAGCAGACAGTTTCATCTGCATCATCACATCTTTTTTTTGTCTCTTCTAAAATCTCCTATTCATTTGTGAGGCAGGACTTGTCTTTACATGTTGACTCTTTCTAAAGAGACTACATTTACCCAGGTGACCACTAATTACTTTTTTCACCACTATTTCTATTGACTTGACTACTGCCAGTAATACAGGATTACAGGTCTTTAGTTCTGTATCTTAGATACAGATCTTAAGAGCATTTTCTTTAATTTGTATCTAACTTGTCATGTTTTTACAGTGACTTTTAATAATTTTTAAAATGCAATTTTTCAGGCTAGCTGTGCCCCAAGGCCAACCTGAGCAGCTAACCCTACTGGCAAATAGAGAGCTAGGATGGCTTCTGGAACATTGAAGAAAATAAATTTTCATCACACAAGTTAAGGTAGTAGCAAGAAATAACAAGCTGCACACACTGCCTGCCTCCAATCTCTAAGCAGTGCTCAAGTCTTCTTTGTGAAAGCAAAGATAAAAGGGTTAAAATAAAGTAAGAGAAAAGAAAGAAATCCAGAGTTAGAAGAATTTTCTTGGGAACTTGTGCAACCATACAGGATAGCCAGTGCTGAATCTCAAAAGTTTATCTTCTATTAAGACTCTTTTCTATTTACACTCACAGAGAGTTGGTTGTAAAAATGCCTCATGTGCACTGATTCATTGCTGAAGATTTTGTCAATATACCCATTGCAAAATCTGTACAAATATACAAGACATTTCATATGGAGGCTTCAAAGTGACCTTCTGCCGGAAGGCTGCACTCATAAGAAGTTTCAAAGGAGTCAAAGTGACTGTACAAAACATCAGATATTTGGTTGGACAAGAGAAACCTCCCAGATGTTCACATGACCCTGAAAACCTTACTGACTGTATGACAATTTGAATAAAGCTGTTCCTGCAGTACTGCTGCACATTTGGAAAATGCTACCATCTTTACTGTGAAGATAAGGAGCTACAGTGCAGAGAGGCTCTGTGACTTGCTATAGGTCTTGCCCAGAATTCATTCAGGCAACATGGACTGGGAAACCATTCTCCCAACTTCCAGCCTTGTAAACCAACAACTTGTGAACTTGTATCTTCCAAAATATGAAGGATAAATTAGCCTTCAGAAACCTGCATCATTTTAGTGTTTACCTGCTATTAATGCTACTGGAAACACTGAAACAACCACGCCAATGCAGCATACACACACACACAAAATGATAATTAGAATCACACACTCCATTCAACTAACATACCTTACTATTAAGGTTTCAGTCTTTCATTTCAGGTTAACAAAATATGTACATAAATTGGTTTTGTACTCTTTTCCCTTTAACTTCAAGAAGATGAACAAGAGGCTGCCAAAACATTACCTGTCACTAGATTCATCGTATAAGCACAGTTATACATCAA
Organism: Hemiprocne comata; assembly: GCA_020745705.1. Taxonomy (NCBI): domain Eukaryota; kingdom Metazoa; phylum Chordata; class Aves; order Apodiformes; family Apodidae; genus Hemiprocne; species Hemiprocne comata. The sequence continues at coordinate 76,440,177 of CM036587.1, read as the reverse complement.
ACATGAGCCAAGAAAAGGTGAATTATTAAGCCTCAGGGAGGCAGACACTAATTTATAAAATAACAAACTCCAAAACCAAATACAAAGGCAAATATATATATATATACTCATTTGGCTACATTTTAGCACAATTTCTGAGATGTCATTACAATGGAAAGGTATGGAAAAGCATCCCTGAAAATAAAAAAGATCTGTGAAAATTATTTCAGAAAGGGACACACTTACTTGGAGTGGGTGTAGTGGATAATTAAGCCATACATCCCGCAGGTCCTGCAAACATTGAGAGATGCCTTTAATGCTCAAGGGAGTCATTTAACAAATTCCACAGTACTAAATAAAATGTCATTACTTGAAATACTGAACTATTTCAGATGCTGACTCTGCTTATTGCAAATTCAATAGTGCTGGCAAACTAACTTTTAAAATCATGTATTTGCTGTTCAAACTGCCTGTAGTACTCCCAATTAGCTTGTGTCAAAGAGGTGGAAAAATCCTTGAACCAAATAAAAAGTGGTTACGGGAAGAAAAAGATTTGTTTAAGCCTCAGGACTAACTTTACTTGCAAGTACTCCTCAGCAGCAAGTTTGACTTCACCAAAGGCAAGGACTAAAAAAAAAGAAAAAAAACACTTATTTTCTTCCATTTCATATAGGTTTCCTTCACTACAAGTACTGAGCAGCAAATAAACACTGAGTTACAGTAGGCTTCAAAATACTTTTATTTCTAATAAGCTTTGTACTTTCACAGACTCTAAGACTTTCAATAAGGAAAATAATGTGTAATTCATCCCCTCACTGATGACATGTGTATTGTCCCAGCAGTATGAACTGGTTACTTCCCTCAACCATTATACAGGATAAGCTTCAACTGTTATCTAAGATACTGTATGTAGGAAGAGATCAGACTTTTAATCATGCACTTGGTGAACATGGACAAAATCCCTTGTATTTTTTTTAAAGATATGTTTAAAATTTCTTAGAGTAGGAGGATCTAGTTGATGAAACAGGAACAGTGGCTCTACATGTGCATCATTTCCCCCAAGCATGCCACCTGGATCCACAGCACCCATCTCTGTTGTTAAAGCCGCACTCTGAATGGATGTCTGCAGGTCCCCCATGCCACCCACCCTTTCCTACCTACGCCAAACAACAAACAACACACCTGAGGAAACACGGTAACTTTTTTGCCTGAATCAGTACAGCTTGCTGTCCTAAGCACACTATGCTACATTCAGTTTCCAGGGGCTAAATACAACAGGTATATTCCTGTTCATTTGTGATTCTCAAGTAAAACAATGGACAAGAAAGCATCTCTTCAGTTATTTTTAAAACAGAAATTAAATCATATAACTACATAAATACCTTGTCATTGAAGAGTAAACGCCCAAATAATTGTTTTGCTTCTTCTAGGCTCCCCTCTAGATAAACAGCTCCTGCATAAGGGAACCAATATGTCCAAGGTCAATAATGCATTAGTACTTAGAAAATTACTAAGCACAGGAAAGTCAAAGATCTGTGCCTTCTTCACCTCCAATACATTTGTTTTTTTAAAAGCATGATTTCTGTAGTAGTATCTACTTTTCTGAGAAATTTAAAGTATGTTAAACCCCAACATAAATCAATGGTCATAAAGTGCACAGAAAAATCTTAACATAGTTAAATCAGTGAGAAAATGATACATCGAAAGAGCAAAGTTTAAACAAATCAGGCTAGAAGCAGTCTATTTCTAAAAGTAGTTTCCAGTAATCAGCTAACTATACCATAAACATAAATAGTGAAAGGCATGAAATACATTCCAATAGCTAGCAAAAAATTTTCATTTATTCTGTACTTTCAACATTACATTCTACATATAAGTTACATGTCAGGACTATTCCAGACCTCAGTGTCTCTCCAATATCACAGTAATACACTGACTGAAAGGCAAATTGGACATCTGCATCCTTCAGTTTCTGGAGATTATGGTGCTTTTTCTGTTTGTTTGCTTAAACTGGTTTTCAACACAGGAAAGAAATGTTAGACTTTTATAAAGGTTCTCAAGTAGGAGCTCCTGACTCCATATATACTTTTATAGTCCCTTAGCAAACTCCCAGATTTTAGCTATGGCCCTGACAAAATCTTAATGCTCAATTAACTTTGTGAACAACTTTGTACTGGAGGTTAAACAGAAAGCTTGCTCTCTTTGCAAATCTCAATGCCTGCCAAATAGTCCCAATCATTACATCCTAGACAAGTTGAAGCATATGAAAGAAGCCACAGATACATATCTAGTGTTCCTTTTCTGTTTGCTTTTTATTTATTTTTAATTTGAAGATCAAAGCACTCTCACAAAGCAAAATAGACTTAAAAAGAAAGCTCTTATTTCTTGATAAGATGAAATGCAATTTGGCCCTAGGCAGAGTGCACAGAACTGCTGAAATCCAAGACAACAACAATCTATATTTTAAAGCAGGACAAAATGTTTCAGGAGCTTGTGTAGTATATAAAGACCTGGACTGGGGCTAAATCATTCCATATTTAATATCAGGTACAGTACATCTGGATGAATGCAAAGCCAAATCAGTGAGATTTAGCTTGTTTTGTGTATTCAAACAAATACCTTTTTATAAAAATGTTATTTAAAATAGAGTTTGTGCAGATATAACAGATCAGATAAGCTGCTTGCGTATTTGGTAACCGTGGTCAGGCAGTCCTGATTTCTCCAACACAAACTTATTGACTAGCACAGTCAGTAACTGATCAGCATCTTAGTGCCCAACAGCAAACTTGACACAACTCCCCTTCGTCCTCAGCTAGAGGGCTTTGGTAGATTTATTACACCAGCTATGGCATATTGCCATGCTTTTTAAGGAAAACACAAAGACCAAAAATATTTACTTGGCAAATGTCACGTTTAAGCCACAGAACAAAGTTACCAAGGCACAGACAAACAAGGCTGGTGAGTTGGTTGGGAGTGCCTGGTGCATCCAGCAAGCACACCACAGAGTTTAAAATTCAGGGCTGAAGTGGGACTCCACATTTTGCAGGCCTGTGCAAGTACTATTGGAAGCAGTGAGCCTGCATTTTTCCTGCTAGGCCACGGTGACTGAACTACTTCCCCCGCAGAGGACTGCAGGTGGCAGGCCGTGGTAGTGCATGAGAAGTGGAGTTCTGTGGTGATGGACAGAAGTGCTGCACCACAACAGTATGAAATGGGTGCATCTTCAGTGCGCGGCAAGCAGGATAAGGAAGATGAGATTTTCATTGAAACAGTGCTCACACTTCACGTTATACCCGTGGTATATGTGCAGGAGGCAGGAAAAGAGTAATAAGATTTAAGAAGCTTTGCTATTGCCTGCCCTTACTAACAATACTTCACATAGACCCATGTGTCCTCCATTACAGGCAACATGACATGTAGACACATTAAAACATGACTATCTGCACACACAAATACGCGTGCTTTACCTATTAGGGCTTCAAAGCAGTTGGCCATAGCATGGCGGAGATCCGATTCCCTGCAAAGGTCTGGCCCATGAGCATACAGCATAAATCGATCTAGTTCCAACTTCTGAAGAATATGTGGAAAGAGTTAAAATCATGGTATTAGAAGTGTAAGAGTACCAGTTCTGGTCACTAGAGTTTAATTACTTTATTATGCAGCAACTGGGTTTGAAGGAACTTTAAAGCTTTTCTCCCTAGTTTCAGTTCAGACATAGGCTAAAATTAGATAACTTTACATTTGCTTATCAGAGGCAAGCAACTACAGTGTGATAGGCATGGGAAAGTTAAAATTATCAAACCAAATTCTCAAGGGAAGCCAGATCAAAATGCGATACTCGTGAGATTCAGGAATGTGTTCACGAGGAGGGCTGAGGGTGCAACAGAAAAATAGCCCAGTATTGGCTGGATGGTGCAACGTTGCTGTGTTTCTTGCTGGTAGTTTGCCCCCGTGGGATTTGCCTTCAGAAGTGCCAAAGGGACATCCAAAGGGAGGGGAGATAACACTGAGGAAAAAGATTTTGCCTACAAGAAGATTAAGAAGAACAGTGAGGAACAGAAACTCTGGTAAACACAATTCACTGAACATCTGGCTTTTGCCTCTAGGAGTGTAAACAGGTGGCAGTAACAAAAGCCTCTGGGCACTGCAAGCAGAGAACTGATATTTTAATCTGCAGTGCCACCTAGCTTTTGCTTTTCAAATGTGCATCATTGACATTCATCTGTTGCCTGAACCATAGTTCTGCTTCTGTCAAAATCTCAGGCAGTGAGTCAGGTATCCTACATAACATATGATAATTCCGCTACAGAAATGAAGGCAACAGGTACTAGGTTCTCTTTATGTATTCATCTTTTGACACAAAACCCTTACTGAGATTTTTAAAGAAGAGATTTGTTCATCTTGCAGAGTTTGTATGAGAACAGATTCTTCCCAAATGGGTAAAAGTTTCTACTATTTCTCATTAACTTTCAACTCCATCCTCCTGCATCATATTTACAAGGTGAAAGTGGAGACAGTTGTTTGAGGTGTGTGGTTTAGACACCTTTCAACTGGAGAAAAGGAGTCTTCCATTTTAAATTTGCTGCTTCACAACACAGGGAATTACCACTGACAATGTTACACTATGCTTTCTGAAGCATGGGGAGCACTTGTTAGAGTCAACATAAAAGTGGAACATCTATTGTTTTATATAAAATTTAAACTTCTTACACATTATTGTAATTTGTTCAAGTGCTCAGGTGTTCTTTGGCTGTTGGTGTGTCTCCCCCACCTCTAATGGCTTATCTTCATTTTCATAGCTGACATTCAGCTTTTTTTGCACGTGTTTTGCTTCTCATTTTTTATCACAACATATTTCAGATTATTTTTAAAAGTTCTGCTACAAAGTCCCTTAGAAGCTACAGAAGTTTATTGTTTGGTCCACAGTTAAAACAGCATTCCACATGCACAAGAGAAGTTGAGGAGCTGAGAATTACACTGAGCAAACTGGATGCAACATGTGACTGCAGGGAATAATTGAAGGGGATGAAACCAGGAGCACTGTACAAGATATATAAGATGAAAAAAGGGTAAGTTGAGAAATCAGGAATGTACAGATATATAATATTTAAAGATGTAGCTAATATAAACACAGTTTTTAAAATGTTGCAACAAAAATTTTCAAAAAATTGTTCATGTACAATGATAAAAGCTGTGAACAGAGCTTTAAGAATATATGAGCTTTCCTGATTCAAGTTTTAAAATAGTAACACGAATTGAAGTATCAGGCAGTTCAGTAACATATTTGTAGACAAAACCCTGATTTGAAACATTTCAATCAATTCATGCTTATCTAAATCATTAAAGAAAGCTTTGGAGGACAATAGTTGTGTTCACTCCCCACTCTATACCTCTCCTGAGAACTCAGCAAAAAGATGACATGTTAGAAATCATGCAGTTTTTTGCCAAGTTCTCAAGATTGGATATGCTTGTTTAAAATACTACGTGAATACAAACAGAGAATATTAAAAGAGCACTTGAAAACTATCAGCAATATACAGTGGACATGTGTGCACATATGGGTGCATGTACACCTTAATACATCACATCAGTAAGCCTCAGACTGCTTTTTAAAACACATGGTAACGAAATAGAATTTTAATAAGAGAACACCAAATTATACACAATTAAGTCTTAACCAACTTTCTGTATCATATTCCTGCCCCTAGTATCATATAGAAATGTAAACAGCTCTGTAATTCATAGAATTAAATTCAATAAAATTCAGAGGCATCTAATTTTTTCCCATTTGGTAAAGCACCTTTTCACCAAAAGACTTTCTTAACTTTTTTTTTTTTTTTTTCCCTCTCACAGTGAAGCTGAAAATGACTGCATAGGCTAGGGAGCAGACAAAATTAAATTTTCCCCACTTTCTCTACCACCTGGTGCCATGTTTTCCTTAAATACTCTATCAGGAATTCCTTTTATATACAACCACTTTGTTTCTTTTCTTCACTAAATTTCTACTATCAAAGGTAAATACAGACACACCTTCAACATAAGTAAGTATCCTAAAATCTTATCCTTCTGCCTGCAAAAATTACTCCTCCTAAAAATATGCTTTGGAGAAAATGCTAACTCCTACTTCATCTTTAAAATCTACTTTGAAACTGAGAAAGTGTTTCGCTATCCCAAACCTTGTACACAAAACATGGTAAAGACACTGATGTTCAAAGCAGGCAGATCCCTCAAGAAGCAATATCCACACCCTAACAGATCCCACCTATGGGTGTCAAACACACATAAAACCGTACCTTAGCCAACATGGCCAGGTGCTGGTTCTGTACGATGGCAGTGCGATACGTAGCTAATCCTCCTTCCTCCAGAGTGGGAAACAAGTAGTACAAGTGGACACTGGCAAAACAAAAATCAAATCAGATGCTGTCAGCATTTGGTTAAAGAGGTGGTTAATGCATTGGTTAACATGTGCCTATAGGGAACAGTGCCTTTTCCTCAGATCCTAGCTGGTAACACAGGTCCCTTCCCAAGGTGGCAACTCAGCTTGAATAAGGCAAAGAAACAAACATTAAACCAATTCTCAATAACATTTAAGTGGATAACATTGGCAGCAGGGGTGGAAGAGTGCTGTTTCTCTGCTGGGCAGCTCATAGCTCTCTAAATCCCTGCAACAACATGCAGTTCCTTCATCTGCAGGTTTCCATCTCTCAGCAGCAGTGGGTTCAGCAAGGTTGACACCTAGCGGATGTTGAGGAATAAAGCACAAGGGAACCCGACAGCCTTGAGAAACACCACGCAGCACGAACACAGTGCTTTAAGGTGATACTACTGATTTGGGCTAGACCACCACTCAGGATATTCGTTTTACAAGTTTCTTACAGTACTTTAAGAGCTTCTAGTGATGCCAAAGAACAGAGCTCAACAGCCCGTATTTATCAAATGCGTGAAGTCATTAATACCACAGAAAAAAAGTGAGTAAAAATCACAGGCTTTCAACTGCCTTTAATGGTATTTGTCATTGTGCAAGTAAGATGCTTCATAAAACAGACACAAAACAAAAAATAATTAAGTGATCCAACCAAGACCTGAGTAACAGATAAGTGGTTCTGAATATCTTAATCTGTGACTATCTAAGCCATGATGGAAAGAATACAGAGAAGGTTTTCAAGATTTTACAAGTAAGGCAATGGATGACATTAATTATAATATTTTACTAACCTAGTATAGAGAGAGAAAAATGCAGATGGATTCAAGATTATTTAAGGGCACAAACTGCTATAAATCTCACAGGCAATCTAATCAAGCATCATAATTCACAAAAGCAAAGACCTGAAGTCAAGTGAGTTAGAAAAAAAAACTCAGACTTAAATAGGGGCTTACATATTCTGTTGAACAGGAATGTAGCTCAGGGTTTTTCTGAATTGAGACAGAAATTCACTGAGAAAGTCAGATGAAGGTTGATGAACAATGACAATGAAAAATGCAAGACATTTTAATCACAACAAGTCTTCCATCTTATCAGCTTGTACTGTTGTGTGAGAGAAAAGGCCATGGGTTTTAAGGGCAGTGGAGACCTTTGTAGACTAATGGCTTTTAATACTGAGTAGCTAATGGCTAGTAGAGGCTAGCAGAGAATGGAGATGTAAGGCCAGTTTTGTCATTTACGTAACACACTTGCTTAAGGAAAAGCTTTATTAACAACAGTAGAATAAAGCAGCTGAAAATGGATTATGATCTTTATTTTGTGCAAACTGCCTGCCTCTAGTACTCAGATAAGAGAAGCCAATGGAGGTGACTGATGATACCCCTGCACTGATCACTGATTTCAGAGTACTCAAAACAGAATAAAACTGGAGCAATTTTTGATGAACCATGGGGGTTTTTTTTGTTATGTCTAAATAAATAACTTGCGCTCAACTATTTTATTTACATACAGACATTATTCAAGGGTATAGCCCTAATAACTGTCAATAAAAGAACTCCAACACCTTCAATATTACCAATAAATGCTTTTCACTTGCAAGAAGAGAAAAAGCACCCATGGAAACAAAATGGCATGCTAAGAAAAATACATTTCTTTTAAAGAAAGGGTACAAAGTTCAGTCTGTCTGTAGGTGAAAAATCTCTAAACCAAATCAACTTAAAATTGCACTCTCTGAAAATCAGGCAGAGTTGCAAACATACATTGTCACAAAGTAGATGCTATAAAGCTTAATAAACCCAACAGTAGGATAACAACATATAAAGGTGAAGACTGTTGAAGAATTCCCCATTTACCTTGTTAAGAACTCCACCACAGCATCTCCCAGAAATTCTAAACGCTCATTGTGGTTAATCCTGAAAAAGGCAATTTAAGGCTTACTATCAGCTAAGTAACATATGCTGTTTTTTTACACAATACAATTAAAATGGAACAAATCAGAGCTGATTGCTAATCAGCCATGATAGACATTCTAGCAGCCTCCCCCACCCTCTCTAAGTTACAATCCTTTCCAAAACCAAGTAACAACTGCATGGATCCTGAAACTCAGGACTCACACCACCAGCTTTGAAATTTTCAAATGTTGCATTCTGAGCTATTGTCAGAGCTTAACAAATGGTGAAAGGAAACAGTATTGCTGGTTCACAGTGAGGTCGGGTTTCTGTGTCCATCAGAGGGCACGAGGCGACTGAAGCAAACAGCCTTTCTTCAGTCTTGTACATGCAACTAGTGAAGTGAACATAATTAACATCAAAACCTGCAGGGTTGATGGCTCTGCAACACATTCGTTGGCATGGCAAAGCTACATGGGAGTAAGTACTTCCATTTTTCGTAGCACCTTTAAATCCCCTATTTTCTGCAACTTCCTTTGAGTTCAACAGAAAAAAATGGCCATACAAGAAGATGCCACTAAGCTAGCAGACTCTTTTATTTCCTTTGTTGTCCTTTTATCATTGCTCCTGATTTTCTTTTGTTTTGCACAAAGTTTTGTTTCGTCCAAGCTCCGTGCCTGCTTTTATAACAAAGGACTAAGAGGACACAGAAGCTGAAAAAGATTATGAGTTTGTTTTCCAGTATATACAAATTTCTGCTCTACACATGAAAATAGCACCACTCTGACTTCACATATGATTGTAACAGAATCAAGGTGGTGGTCACAGGATTTATTTTTTTTTAATCCAAAAGATCCTTCTCAAGTGTTTGACAGCTTTTACTGTTAGGTTGTGCTCCCCAACAATTAGTCTAATTTCTGAGTAACAGGACTTTGTCATCAGCTGAAAGAATGCAAGTAGCTCTGCTGTGTATAAAACAAAGTGTAAGCAAAATTACAACTCCTCTGCGTAACAACATAGCAGAAAACACAGATCTCTCAGAAGTGGGATTTTATATTGTGTGTTAATTTATGAGAATTAATGTAAGGCAACCTTATCTCACGTTATCTTAAGAGGGCTGAAATAAGCTCGAGGCTGACTCTCAAAGAAAAGGGCATGATCTAGCTGAAACAGCACTTAAGAGAACACTGCAACAATAATTTATTCAGAATTCAACTTCTTCTATTCCCAAGCTTCCTCCAAAACGATGACACTTAAAAGGCCCAGTTATAGTACTAGTTAACTAAAATACACTTTGCCCTCTACTTCATGCATTTAGATTCCACATGCAACTGTTTCTTGCATTAGCCCTATGAGCTCTGCATATTCACTTTGGCTAAATATGGTGTCTGTGCCTATAAGCCACATCTTAAACATGATTTATTTGCACAGAATTCTTAGTGGTCATTTAAGGATTATTATATTACAACATTAATGGTTTTTGCATAAGTCTTTAAATTGGACCAGTAAATCAGCAAAGCCCACGTTCAGTACCCCATTCATGTTAACAAAGTGCCATGCCAGGAAAGTACTACTGTGAGGAAATGTGATGGAGAATCCAATTTCAAGTAATGGTAACAATGACAACAAATCTTATTTTCAGTCTGTAGAAGGCAGAAAGGTAGCCTTTTAGCCCTCCTCATTTCAAGGATAAACAAAAATGATAGAATTATCTGTTAAAACATTCCTCAGGAGTTTTCTGCAGGCATGACCAAACATTTACTATGTCACTGCTAATAGAGGTTCAGCACATCTTCATAATATAAAAGTCAATTCAAAATTACTGGTTGTTTCCTTTGCAACAACAGCTTCCTTACTTGCTAACAATTATTTTCATTACCTGGAAGGAGCAGGATCATCCTGTCCCAAACGGGACATAATATTTATCAGGGTGTTTATCCCTAGAAATAAAAACAAAGCACTATTAAATAAACAAGCACTAATTCAATTTGAGTGGGCTAGAAAATAATTACTCAACATGTTACTTTGTAATCGATGTACACAAGATCTTTCTGTTATTTACAGGGTTTACTTACAGGAAGTATAATCCTTACAGATGCTCTCTGCCTAACAGACCACAATCCCATTACAATACTATTGTATTTTTGCACTCAAGAGAGTCAGATAAAAATACCCCCTTTGCATGAAAAAGGGTGTACTAGCCCCTTTGCATACCAAACATTACACACACAACAAACAATTTACTTCTTTACAGCTGAAGATGCTTTTAAGTGGTAAAGAATATTCTGCAGCAGGCAGACCACATATTTTCACATTATTACAATCTTTTTACAAAAAAATCCTCTGGTTTGCATCCACCATCTTAAGCAGCAAATTAAGATAACACTTGCCAAAAATCGAAGAAAATGCATCCTCCCATTTATTACTCATGCTTTTTCTCAGCTCTTTACTTGCTGACTGATTTGCAAAATCCAGTCTTTTAGAAAGATCTCACTGCTATCTATATAATCATTTAAATCCAACACGGAAGGGATCTCTCAGAATAACAATAGCCAACGAAATAATGAAGGACAAAAGGTTTTCTTCCTGATTAAGTGTGAGATGAGAGAAAAATGGCAGTGGTGTAACAGCATACCTTTTTTTCTCATGTGCATATGGTGAACTTTTCTATCTCCATACTTCGGCTGTCGAATGCCACAGTTGGATAAGGAATTTCTGGCATGATCCGGATTCATTCCAAAGTTTAAGTGATGGCTTGGATGAGTCATGGCAAGCTATAATGTAGCACAAAGAGGAAAAAAGTTTCAGATGCATTTTTCCAAATGTAAGGAAAAAAAAAAAATCTTAGACTGGTAGCTCTTAATTGTTATTTTTTAGTTTGAAGAAAGGCTACAAAGTGATGTCGTCAATTAGTAGCTTTGTTCCAGCAATTTAGAAGTAGGATGTACTATTTCAGATGTCAGAAAGAAGCAACACTTATGCCCAATCATCAGTTTAACGAATTCACTTTCAAAAGATTTTTTTTCTTTAAAGAAAAAATAGCTTAGAAGAGAAAAAGCATGAACTGTCAATTTGCCCCAAGAGATTTGCTTACCAGCTTTGCTGACCTGTTTTCAATACATTTGCTTATTTAAACATACACTCACTCTAAAATTGTAGCATAAATATTCTTATTAAAAATATGAACAACTAAAAGAGCTTCTCGACCATTTACATATTTTATTTAAGGTTATTTAAATACATATAGAACTTTCCTACTTCAAAAAAGACGAGTAACAACAAACGAGTACAGTATCTCCTGTGGTTATTCACAGAACTCCCCTTTCTCTCATGACTATACAGGGCCACTCTTGAACTGGCAGTGAACAGCAAAGCCAGGTTGGTCTTCTGTTTTACATTTGTACCATCTAGCATTGTCAAAAGCTTACTCTGCTGCTGACACCAACACCATGAAAACGGCAGCAGCAAACAGAACTGCAGCTAGCTTTTATGACTGGAAACTCATGCATTTTGTTTTTCTTTACACATACATACCTAAAAATATTATACATGTATAAATGTATGTGTACACACACCTTGTATATAAAACAAGAGATACACTGGCAAATTCAAGCTGCAGAAAGTTACTTCTGAAACACTTGTGGGACTGGTGCTGCGGGCTGTGAGCAAAGATATTCCAGTAGTTCATACAAACATTGTCTGTGGCTTTCCAAACACAAGACTTAGAGAATTGTATGTTATTTTAGAGAGTGTAATTGTATTTAATCAACAATAAGAACTTTCTTCAAGTCCTTTTTAATTCCTCACTAATATTAATAAGGTTGTCCTAATTGCACATTCTCGAATCTGAATTGGATGACACATTACAACTTCTTCGAATAGTTAAATTGCCATAATCTTTCTTGCCCAGTCTGTACTTCTTTTAAAAGAATACATCATGAGGAAACAGGTAAAAATCAATGCAAAAATATACATCTAATATTGCCCGTGTTTAAGCAGATGACTGGTGCTATATTAATTTTTAACAAGCTCTCTTTCTTCTGCAACAAGTTTGTATGTTTTAAATAAATTTGCATAGGGATTAAGCATTAAAAGGTACTTCTGTCTTAACTAAACATTAATTTGACTAACCCTGACAGACTTGATTTTGTGCTTTCTCCCCTTTCTCATTGCAATTTGCTTTTTGGTTTGTGTGCTTGGTCACAACACTTTGAAGATTTCCATCACCGCATTTTTATCTTTCATATTAAAACTAAGGCAGCCTGAGAACAACTAAATCCTGCAAGAGCTGTTCCTCTTCAATATCTATAAAAGAAAAGTTAAAAAGCAATGCTTAATTTCCTCTTTTTTTTTTTTTTTTTTTAAATCAGAGACTGTATGCTCATCTGCAGAGTAATACTGTATTGTTCACAAATACCTAAAAGCAATACTTAGGCGGAAATAATGAGCAATGTACCTGACAGTCTTTTCAGTAAGCATATTTTTGTCTTTCTACACATGTCAAGCAAATCCAGACCTACCACTGGAGCAGAGGTAGATGTATGCCTACATGTAGAATACATGCCTCTATTCGTAAGTCTTTTGGGATAACGGAAACTTTTGAGAGATGTGCAGTGCAAGTAATCAATTATGTCCAAGCTGTGGCAACGTAGAGCATTTCTCAAGTTTGTACACGAGGCAGGACTATGGATAAACTCAATAAATTAGGAAGAGAAACCAGTAAGCAATTTAATTTTTTCATATCTTACCTGCAGCAAGCACCTATCTCGAAAAGTGTAGCCGATCAATTTGTCCAAATGCATCAGACACTGATGGTAGCGGACGTGGTGGGTGAGGACAGGAAGCATCATTGCGTGCTAAAAAACAATCGCAACAAGGAAAAGCATTCAGCTTCAGTGTACAGAGTACTCACCTGACCAAGCTATAAATGCAAACACCTTCCATTTGTCACAACACTGAGTTTTACTGTTTTGGTTTAAATGAGAAAAAAACATTATCATGGTTTCCCAACCTTCAGCAGCAGAGCACTTAATTAAATCAGACTGGTCCATCTGCATAATCACAGTGGGGACACAGCCCCACTCAGCCTAAATACATAAACCCAGTCTTCTACTGGAGTAGTATTTTGATTGAGGTAAAAAGATGTCTGGTCACCAGTAACATCACCTTTCAATAAGCTGTGACTGAATATGACGCTATATGCTTTTACCTTCTCATTTAACACCCTGCAGTTTTAGGATAGTACCAAGGATGAAGAAAGACTATTTCCCTCTGCCTCATAACATTACAGAAAAAAGCACAGTATACCTCTTTAACCAGCTTCCTCCAAATAGCAGCAGCTACTTGATTTTCAAGAACAGTTATCACTGCCTTGCTTCATTTACCTTCTGAGGAAGAATTAGGGGCTTTTTGAAATGCTGTAGTCTGGCATTTCCTGGCTTAATGTGCTAAAAAAAATCAGAAAGGCTGCTATTTGATCATCTAGGAAACAGATGTTTTTCTGTTGGGGAAACATCTCAATTAGAATTGAACTAAGTCTATGTTGAAACAATGAAAGTCTCCCTCTTTCAGTGTTGTAAAGCAGAAATTATACACTAATACTGACTTTGGATGGATCTGGGTTGAAATAAGCAAATACTATCATTTAACAGTACAGTAGTACAGCAAGTATATCAACATCAAAAATCTTGCACAAGAGTGAAAAGCAAGAGCTTCAGGAGAAATCAGTATTTAAAGAAATTTATGTATGTAGCCATTTTTGTGACAATGATATAAAATTTCAGTTCTTCTAATAATTCACATTAGTGACATGACAGGAATGCATTCAAAAGAATGATGTGCTTTAAGGGAATAAAAATCTGAGGGCTATCACTATTAATTTCAGAAGGAGGAATGTGGATGATTAAAAAGATGAGTGTACAGTGTGGAGAGATGCAAGAAAAAGAAGCAGACAAAGCATATGACGTATAATTTAGGGAATAAAAGTTGCTATGGATTTCTGTATGTCATTAAAGAAAGAGCAGCAGAAAATACAAACTGGTGAATATTACAAGGCTGAGAAGTTAAGAGTAACCAATGGCAATACTTTCTACTAAAGCAAAAGACTGCAAATTCTTAAGAACTGAACACATAACTGGAAGGTAAAAATGGATTCATTTGGGTTGGAAGAGACCCTTAGGACCATCGAGTTCATCCACGAACCTAGCACATCCAAGTCTATCACCATGTTCCTAAGCACCACATCTACACATCTGTTAAATGCCATCAGGGATGGTGACTCAACCACTTCCCCAGGCAGCCTGTTCCAGTGCCTGACAAACCTTTCAGTAACGAAATTTTTCCTAATCTCCAATCTAAACCTCCCCTGCTGCAATTTGAGGCCACTTCCTCTTCTCCTATCACTTGCTACTTTGGAAAAGAGTCTGACACTCACCTCACTACAACCTTCTTTCAGGTCTTCTACAAAGAAATAAGGTCTCCCCTCAACCTCCTTTTCTTCAGGCTAAACAACCCCAGTTCCCTCAGCTGCTCCTTTTAAGACTCTCTGGATCTCTGATTTCTGAATGGCAGAAAAATGCAAAACCACTCCAAGCAAACTGAGTAAATGTAAGTGAAATTTTATTTTGTTACCATAACACTCATTTAGAATTTTTGTAGGGCGATTTATGAGCTAGGGGAATACCCCTCTTATCTCCATATAAACTGTACAGGTGTGCTTCCTATGTCTTCCTTCACAGAAGGAATTCACTACAAAACAAAACACACAAACACCAAAACAAAAAAACCCAACAGATAAAAACCACCCAAAACTTGTTTCATGGGATGACTCTGCTTTCCTGCTTGTATGTTCCATTGCACTGGGCAGAAAATGTCCCTCAAGCAAGGTTTAATATTCTTTACTCCAATACATATGGCCCTAAGATTGAAGACTAAAATATAAAGTTTTAGATTTTGAACAGCTGTGGCACAGTAAACAAAGAATTGACATATCCCTAGAAGCACACAAAAGG
The DNA here is from genome assembly GCA_020745705.1 of Hemiprocne comata. Lineage (NCBI taxonomy): Eukaryota > Metazoa > Chordata > Aves > Apodiformes > Apodidae > Hemiprocne > Hemiprocne comata. The sequence continues at coordinate 76,424,878 of CM036587.1, read as the reverse complement.
CCTTTAATTTGACTCTTGCAGTTATATTGACAAAGTGCTGCTTTCATGGCACTAAATACTTGATTGATTCGATTAATGTGTGTCATGTTGGATTATAGGTATTTGATGTTTCTGATATTTTATGTATTTATCTATTCATAAGAATATCAAATATATGCTTTAAAAATTGTATTAGGCTAAAGAATGGATATAGATTTTAAAAAGTCTCCTGAAACAATATAGCTACAGGAGTTGGAACTTACTCGAGTTGAACTACATGGAACTTGGAGCAACTATAAGCTATCAGAGTCACTTAAAAGAATTTCAAACTTCTAAATGGCAATGCTTTAAAAAGTATTAATTTTAAATTACTGCACTTCAGCTCTGCCCACAAGGTTGATTTATGTGTATTTAATTTTCAGTCTAATCTGGTAAAAACCAAGTAGCAACGGCAGCAATCTTTCATTTTACAAACATACGTTTTGCCTACTCATGGCCTCTCAAAGAAATCAAATCAAAGGATCTTCATACCAGAACTGGCTGATTTAGATGTTATGGCTGCAGATGGGCACAAAAACATGAAACAGCTTTACTTTCATCATTCTTTGGTGTTTTGCTTTCATTCAACAACAAAACAAAACAGGAATATCCAGCAAGACATTAAGAGATGAATCACAGAAGATACTACAAATAACAGAGAACTGCTTCAAAGCCCCTAGATTGGAAATTTACATTGTTTACTTTACCCGTAACAATAGATACAGTTCACAACAAAAATTTAGAAAAGGTCCGTCATTTTCCCTCAACTATTTGAGAAGATACTGTTCTACTAGTCGCTTTCTTCGACTTCAGAAGCAATAGTAGAATCAGAACAAATGTTTCAGAGAGAAGAAAAGCAACTTTAGTTATCAGCATCTCTCCCATTATAATTTCCCCTTTGGCCTTATCAGAATTCTAAGATAACAACGGGATTTCTAATGATACCTTTGCCTAGCAGCCCCCAAATTTGATACTTCATATTGTTCAGTTAATATTGAATTGTATGTATTTAATTGTTAAATAACATCTCCAAAACAACAGGTAAAAAAATGATACAAGTATACACCTTTAGCATATTTATTTGGCTGTTGTAACTATCCAAATTTTACTAATAAAATATTGTATAAAAATTGCACTCATTTTTATATCATAAAGCTGATGGTGTCAACTTCCTTAGAATAGGATCTGGAAGAGATCTGTATCTTAAGATGTCATGCATATGTAACAGTATCTGAAAGATATTTCCTGCTGAGTGTCACCTGTTTTAATCCAAAACTTAGTTGTGGTGTTGTTGTTTTTCTTTCTTTTCTTCCATGTAGAAAGATCACTGTAAAATTGTTTAAAAAAAATAAATACATAGAAAAATATATTAAAAATATCTAAAACTAACCCAACTGATGGAAGAAGTTCCACACTAGACTCAACATTTGCCTAACCTCCAGTCTCAGGCTCGCCATTACTACCCCCTCTCCTTTGAGCTAATCAACCAGTAGCAAGAAAACTAGAATTTTAAAATAACTTTTTGTGTGTGTGGAGGGGGTGGACAGGACACTAGAATATTTTCCTAAATCAACAGTTCCTATTAAGGCAAAGGTATTAATTTCCATTTGGTTCCTCAGACTAGAATCACAGCAAACCCTTGCAAGAGATAAATGGTAGCTATCAAGAAAGAAAATGTATCAGACATCTCTATGGTTTAGTCACCTGGCAGACATCAGAGCGTATCCCTGTTTTCCAGAATCCCTGGCTACTCAACTCGACAGTCACTTCACGTCTCATTGTGTTCTTCTGACGAATTTTCTGCAGTGCTTCCTAGACAGGGAGAGAACAGAGCTCCTGTGAAGAACTTTCTACGACAGAGCAGCATCACACGTGTGCATTCACAGTACCCGTTTAAGGTTCACTTTTGGTGAGCAGGTTCTAAGACTAGTCCACATCTTGTAACTGCCAGAGTGTGGTAGATATGCTGGAGTACAGCGTACGCAGAGGATTTTGATGGACCAAGAAGATAACAGAGGTGAATGCATTTTTTTTTTTTTACTGCAAATGACAGAATAAACCAGTCCAACTCATACATCCAAGATGATACATAAATAAGCAAGTTAAGGTCCTTATAATAAAAGCACATTCATTACCCCTATGTACAAAAGAACCTCTTCATTCAAGTCCATCACCATGGTATTCCTGGTTTGAAGCATTCAGTAGGAAGAAAACAGACTAAGTAAAATGAAGGCTTTGTTTTGTCATCTTGGCTACTTCATAATAGTTCCTGTTCAACATAGTCAGTACTCCCAGTCTGAGAAAGGGGTTAGCATTCACAAGTCTTGAAGCCTACTATGAAATCTACCAATATTATTTCAATTAAAAATTGAAAAAAAACAAACCACCTGTTTTGCCTTGACCACTGGCTGTTTGGTGTTGTGCAAATAGTTTCTTTGTCTCTAGACATTACAAAAGTGACAGAATCATTAAAAGAAATTATTTTCTGTAAAACCTGAATGAAAGAAAACAGGCTAAAATAAATCACCCCTGGATCAGGATCTCAAGGTTCCAATATTACAAAGCCCCCTGGGTATGCAAGCTCCCAACACAGCATGCACTAACTGTAGAGACTCAGTGCTCTTCCATCTTCAGAGCACAAAACTTTTCAAAGCTGCAACCCATCCTCCCACTCCTCCTCACTACAGGGCCCTTGCTCAAAGACATCTCTTCCCAGCTTCCAGTCTAAAGCCTGTGAGCACCTCTGGGCAGGAACAGGCTCTGTCATCTGTTCTGCAGAGACACTGCACGGTTCCAAGCGGCACATCTATTAAGATGCAGATTTAGCAAACCTCAATACTGAGGAGTCTAGGGTAGAAGGCTAGTTAGCCCTGGCTCCTTTTATATTCAATGAAAGGGGATAAATGGCTTCAAAAAATGCATTTCTCTCTCTATTGACTTCAAAGTGAGCCTTGAGTCCTCATTTATGCACCTGCTGTAAACGCTTGAAGTTAGGTTAGTGGACTAAAGCCCCTAGGCACAACCTTGTCACAAGTAATAACATCATACACTCTTGTAGTAGCGAATGACCAATAGCAGAGGGAACAGGGATGCTTACAGCACTGCACCCCCTGCACACTGTCCAAAATTTGCATTTCGAGGCTGCGCCATCAGGTGTTTTCTGAGCCTGGTGCTACAGTGTTTGCTAAACCTAGCTGTACTTTCCAGCTGAATGCCTCAGGAGCACTCCAGTGTTACTCATAATATATTGACTCAATCTTTAAAAGCATGTGTACATTCAGGTGCAGTTCTACAGCTCCTTCTAAGTTACTGGCACATCCATTGGTAAAATGCATGGGTTATCCTCACACAAAGCTTCTCCTTCAGCCCTGTGTGACTCTCAGATGGCAGACAACTACTTGATAAACCCATTATCCTAGATAATACGGTTTAGAAACAAAAAGCACACCACACAGTAAGTGATAAATATCAAAGGAGCATTTTATCTTTTGAAACAAAACATAATCACCCTCCTACATCCAATCCACTACAATTTTACAGATAAGTCATCCATTAGCCCCTAATGAAAATACGTCCATAGACAACGGTCTTCCCATCTACTTGCTCAGAGTGCAGAAAGCTGTAGCAAACAAAATCCTCTCTTATAGGGACAATTTTTTTTTTTTTCTTACAACTGTGGCACAGCTAACTCACAACGGTGTGCTTTTCCCATTTAAAAGTAAGGAAGCTAAGGGCTTATTTAATAACAGCATAAATAAAATATTAACTAAGACTGTTGCTCATACTATGCTTTGCAGTAATTACAAAGATCAGGTCTAATGTCAAATGTATCAAACCAAGGCTACACAACCAGCAAACTGGGGAAGAGTCAGGTATAGGACTCTATAATCCTCACGGGTCATTTCCAACTCAGGATATTCTATGATTCTATCAATCACCAGGGTTTCTAATCAATACATAAAAATATAACACCACTTAACTACATTCCATCCAGTACCCCAGAAGTTAATTTACCCCCTATGTATTCTTTATGTAAGTTGTCCAATTAAGAGTTCCAGGTAGAGATGCACCAGACAAATTCAAAGCTTCAGTCTAAGATCTTAAAAAAACAGATACCCAAGAACAGACTGCTTTAGTTTATATTTAAATGACTTTATATTTCTGGTTTTAACTCCCAATTGGCTGAACATCTGCACCTAGGAAATGCTTATTGCTCATCACTTTGGGGAAAAAAAAAAAAGGACAAAAATTCAACAAATATCTCCTTGGTCATTAAAGGTTACTGAAAATAACAACCAGAAGATTTTTACTCAAAGACCTTAAGGAATGTCACCAAGACTGCCTAATAAATTACAGTTAAAACCATGCACAGGTGTGGCAGTTTTAATCTCAGGAGAGAAATGTTTAAAATGATGAGCAAGTTAAAAGTGCACTCTGAAATAAAGTCCTTCTCTATGCTAATTCTTGAAACCATGAATGGCAACAGCTATAAAGAAGTTACGGTTCTATAATGATAATTTCTATAACTGGATAAAATACTGTAGTTTGACAACTGAAAAAAGGAAAAAAATCCATTTACTAACAACTAAAGATAAAAATAAAATCAGTGTTAACAGCCTGAAAATAAAAACTTTTGTGAAGGACTTCTATCATTTCCATAAACAGGGCAGCTATAGGGAAGACAGGAACAGGTGATGATATAGTAGGTGTCTGCTACAGGCTACCGAACCAGGAAGACCAAGCAGATGAGGCCCTCCATAGGCAGATAGGAGCAGCTTTACATTCACAAGCCTGGTCCTCATGGGGGATTTCAACCACCCCAATACCTGTAGGAGGGACAACACAGTAAGGCACCAGCAATCCAGGAGGTTCCTGGGATATATTGACAACAATTTTCTTCTCCAGATGGTAGAGGAACCAACAAGAAAAGGTGCTATGCTGGACCTTGTTCTCACCAACAAGGATGGGCTGGTGGACAATGTGAAGCTTAAGGGCAGCCTTGGCTGCAGTGACGATGAGATAGTGGAATTCAGGATCCTTAGGCCATCAAGGAGGGTGTGCAGCACGCTCACTACCCTGGACTTCAGCAGAACAGACTTTGACCTCTTCAGGAATCTCTCTCTGTGATAATTTCTGTTTATCTCTGTTAAGAAAGATACAGATTTAACAAATAGACTTATCCACTCACTGGATAAGGAATTGGCTGGATGGTTGCATTCAAAGAGTAGAGGTCAATGGCTCGATGTCCAAGTGGAGATCAGTGATGAGTGACACTCCTCAGGGGTTGCTGCTGGGAACAGCACTGTTTAACATCTTTGTTAGAAACATGGACAGTGGAATTGAATGCACCCTCAGCAACTTTGCTGATGACATCAAGCTGTGTGATGTGGTCAACACACTGCAGGGAAAGGGTGCCATCCAGAGGGACCGTGACAGGCTTGAGAGATGGGCCCATGCCAACCCCGTGAAGTTCAAGAAGGTCAAGTGCAAGATCCTGCACCTGGGTCGGGGCAATCTCAAGTACAAATACAGACTAGGCAGAGAATGGATTGAGAACAGCCCTGAGGAGAAGGACTTGAGGGTGCTGGTTGATGAGAAGCTCAACGTGAGCTGGCAACGTGTACTTGCAGCCTACAAAGCAAATGGTATCTTGGGCTGCATCAAAAGAAGCATGGCCAGCAGGTCAAGGGAGGTGATTCTGCCTCCCTAGTTCGCTCTCATGATACCCCACCTGGAGTACTGTGTCCAGTTCAGGGACCCCCAACACAAAAAGGAGATGAAGTTGTTGGAGCAAGTCCAGAGGAGAACCCCAAAGAAGACAGGCTGAGAAAGTTGGGTTGGTCCAGCATGGAGAAGAGAAGGCTTATAGAAGCCTTCTAGTACCTCAAGGGGCTACACAGAAGCTTGGGAGGGACTTTTTACAAGGGCTTGTAGTAAGAGGACAAGGGGTAATGGCTTTAAACTGGAAGAGGGTAGATTTAGACTGGATTTTAGGAAGAAATTCTTGAATGTGAGGGTGGTGAGACACCGGAACAGGTTGTCTAGGGAGGCTGTCTATGCCCCCTCCCAAGAAGTGTTCAAGGCCAGGTTGGATGGGGCTCTGAGCAACCTGGTTTTGTCAGAGGTGTCCCTGCCCATGCAGGGGTGTTGGAACTAGATCATCTTAAAGGTCCTTTCTGACCCAAACCATTCTATGATTCTATGATATGGCTTTATTCCATCCTGAATTACCACGCTCAATTATCAGCTATAGGAAGGCCAAGCATACCTCTCTTTGTGATAATTTCTGTTTATCAGCCTGTTTGACTTTGGGACTATTAGCCAGCAGGTGACGCAGCTTCACATAACTCTTCCACAGCTTTTGGTATCTGTAGGACAAAACCAGAAAACAATTATTTTGGTTGATACAACAAAGGTTTCCCATTGCTTGTCCTTATGAACACAGCAGCTACTAATAATGCACCCATATATACAAAGAATGTCTACAAGTATCTTTTTGCTCCAGAAGAAAATCTCAAAGCATTGTCCAAGAGAGATGACCATGTCTCTGCAGCTGTTTCAGCAGAGTGGACACAGCAGCAGAGAGTAGACATAAGGATAGGGCAGGGTGCAAGAAGCATAAATGCCATGAAGAAACCAAACAGAAAACATCTATATTCTTCATTAGCTATAAGATCTGATGAGGATCTAATTAAATGAGTAGCACCTCTGAAACAAAAGTCAGTACTTTTTCGTATCATGCCAAATAGTACTAGAACTGGAGAAGTGATTAATGGAATCTTCTCCATGTCAGCAGCATAAAAAGATTCAGTGACTGGAGAAATTTAGAGAAGGAAGGTCCATTCAGAGTTGTTCAACAAAATCATCTGAGTACATCCTCTAGCTCAGAAGTCCATGTGTTACAGACCTTTGGAAGCTTGGGTAAATATTTCTCCCCCTCTCTCTTCTCTTCCTGTTACACTATTGTCCTTCAAAACCCAAAACTGGCCCCTCAGAGAAGTAATACAGAGATTGAGGAACCTTTGGTTTGACCTAGAATTGCTGATCTCAGGTTGAGAAATTTCATACTGCACATGCATGCACATTTACTTCAGCAGATCCTGAATCCTGCCAGAAAATAAAAGTTATACCTTATATTCTGTAATTTACAAGAGCTGGTGTCCAATGCCATAAGCCCTAAGCTTTGTATCGGACTCAATTAACCACATAAACAAGTTCTATTTAAGCCACAAATTACAACAGTAATGAGTTTCTGAACAAAAAGATAGAAAGAAAAGCATCTTACTGAGGATCTCCTGCATAACTGAGTTGAGCAGGTCGTATCCCAAAGTGGACAATAATGGGGAAAGTAATTACATCAGGATTGAACTGTTCACGGTCCAGTTGATCAATACGAACTGAGCTGGGTTTCTAGGAGAAAAAGAAAAAACAACTTAATTGACAACACCTGCATGGAAAATGTATTGCATCTAGCCTACACTATCGAGGAACCACAAAGCAGCAATATTCCAATCCTATTATAAGAAACCTAAAACTAATTATTAATATTATAATAAATATTTGGAAATGACAATGACTGAAACAAAGTTAATAGACTTAGCTCTCCCAGTCAAAAAAGGAAGTATTTTTATTCTCATTTTACAAGTCAGGAAATTCAGTTTTATTATTTCCAAGAACTTAAAACAACTTTCTTTGGACAAATATCACACTGGAAATAAAATCAGGATTAGCATTCTAGCATCCAAGTTCCCACATGTCTGACCAGTTCGCTATGATCAGGTTACCTCTCTAATTTTAGTCCTGTGCCTGATTTCCTAATGCAAGTGAAGCTATTATTAGATCCATTCAATCACACTGACTAAATAGCATTAAAAAAAAAAAATCTGTGAAGCTACTCTTAAAAAAGGCTCCCAGGCTGATGTATACAATGAGGAATACAGTCTTATATAATGGGAAGACTTTTGTCCTTTTTACACTTCAAAACAGAATTTCTTTTTATAGTTAAAAAGGACACTGTAGGAGGTGGCCAGTTTTGCTTCACCTCTAAAAACACAGAAACTGAGTAATTGCACATCTCTGTAGATGTGCTGCTTACAGACCTCTGGATCACTTATCTAACATATTTAAAAACTCAGTTGAAGGTGCAGTTTATCTCCAAGCAAACATTTTCTCCATTACCTGGTAAGCTGCTTTGTTATGCGCCTGCTTACTCCCCACTTTGCAATCAGCTGGATGAGGCCAGTATTTTCTGCCTGTCTAAGGTTTCAGAAAAAGGGCATTACTTCTAGTTACCTGCACCTCAAAACTTCTAATTTAGCATTGTGAATTTCTTAAAGATGAGTTTCAGACTTAAAGAAACAGCTCCCACCATTCTATTCACAAAACAATAAAACCTGTGTCAAGAACAAAACTTTCACCTGTCAAAAACCACCTTGGTAGAACTGTTCACAGGAATAATTTTCTCCATGGATAAGCAAAGCCAATTCTAGAAATAAAAGCAAGCCTCTTTAGGTGGCCACATTTCCAATCTATTCTAGAAAAACAAAAACTTACTTAAAACTTTGACATTCAGATAGAGAAACATTTTCTAAGGGAAACATGCTTGTAAGGTTCCCTTTGGACATGATGATTGAACACAAAGTTACATCTCCACAACCAAAAAAAGAGGAAAAAAAAAAAAATTAAGTTACTTAGCTCATGATGCCAGGTTTAAAAAAATACAAAGAAAAGAAAAAAGAAAAGGTTTACCCCATAGTACTTCCAATGTAAAGAGATTAGGACAATAGAATCTAACAACAAACGTGGAAGAATTCATAGATGGTAGAACATTTTACTCTAAACCAGGGCTTAAAGTCATAAAATTTATCTGGTTTTGTGGGGTTTGTACAAAGCCAATTTGACAAGTTTTTATCTTCACCTAAGTTGTTTGTTTGTTTGTCTCAACTTTAGAAATGAGAAAATTCTCCCATCTCCCACCCCTCAAAAAAGCAGCCCTGCTACATGACAGCTCCTCTCAGAACTAAGATGGCAAAGTATGATTAACAGAATACAACACAATAATTACACTCAGTACACCAATTACAATCAATGTATTTTTAAAATTTACAGATAATATTTTCCGAGTCAGATGTTTCACATTTTAGACACTTAAATAGCAGCAATCTGATCCGCAAAAGTATGGAAGGCACAAGAGCTTTCACTAAGCCTCTAGGAGGGTCTGTGTGAAATGGGTGGCCTCAGGATCACTCCAGATCAAAACCAGACTGTTTCTCATCATTTATATGCCACTGCCTTTGAGTTTTGTCACTCAGCTACACAGCTGTTTATAGATGCCTGGTAAAACCAGGACAAAAGAACTCCTTGTTTAAGACTTAATCACAAGTTTTCCTTCATGGACAGTAATAAGAGGGGTGTAACTAAGCTGTGCTTTTTTCTTTCAGCACAGTGAACACTAGCTGCCTCTCTGGTGCTGTTTCTGAAGATAAAATAACCAAACAGCACCATACAGTAACAGTATAAGCTGTGCACCAGCAGACAGTACACAAGCAAATTAGATGTTGCTTTTCCAGATTTTACCCCCCTGTTCTTTTAAAAAGTGCAGTTAGAACTTTTAGTTAGTGCATCTCATAATCACAACCTTGCTTTTAAAATCATATCAAGACCAGTGAAATTCTAACAGAACAGAGACCCCTTATCTTTGTTTTCCACTACACAGCTTATCAATAAAAGCTTTGCTGACAGTAAAAGACATGATGAGATTGCATGTAGACATAAGACAAAGGTATGTTAAAACCCACATACATTTGTCCTAGTGAAAAACCCGCAATATTTTAGAAAGAGAGAAGTATTAAAGAGGATTAAAATTTGTGAAACTTTAAATCTATTCCAAAACAAAGTTTCACTGAACTAATGAAACATCATGAATAAATTAAATGGTTTTAAATCATGCTGAACTATTGTTAGTTGTTTAAGTAAATGGGATTTATGTGCCTATCAAAATTGTATCCATTCTCCATCAGGCATATATATGTATTTTATTTTTTTTAAAGTGAGGCATATATAAAACCTAGATCTGTTCACAAGAGGATTAATTATGTCTGAAGTGACGTTATGGAGGAAAGCAGCAAAATAAAATTTAGTGGTTTTTTACTTTGTTGTGTCAAGTGGATAAAATGAATTGAAGAGCTGTCATTTTCTATAACAGTTTCACATTGTCTCTGTAACAGAACTGTTTTATTTTCTAACGTTTTAAAATGCATAGAAAACACTTTCATACTGTTTTTCACTTGCTTTCATACTCAATAGAACATGCTGCAATGAACAGAAAAAATCCACAAACTAAGAAGTCATTGCAATCTTCTTTAGAGAAAAACATGTTCTAATGATGGTCTTACAACACAACAACATTTCAAAGTGCTGCAGATTTCTTTTATGTTTGCATATTTTGATGTCCACACACATCTATAAAAAAGTTGTCTTGTAGAATGCAAAGTTTGTCAGTAAAAATCACACAAAACCTCGACATTAACACTACCACTCGCAAACTGCACTGCCTTGCGCATAAAGACATTTAGATTTCAGTGACACAAGGAAGGAGCACGTATGCATTCCTTCGTGCTGAACAAAAAAGCATATTTTCAGGCAGCTGAAATCAGCATATCTTCAGCAAAACCACTCAATTTATGTCAGCGCATACCACACAGATACTGACAACTTGTGCACTAGCATGTACCTTGTACCACAAAAAACACAGGCAATGTAGGCTAAGTTAAACAGTTACGGATGTCTTAACAATTTCTGTTACGAGACTCTGGTTTAGTACTCAGTTTTAACCAAGCTCAGGTAGAATTTTCCATGGTGAGAGTTCATGTGTAATCTGTATTTCATGTGTATTCTGTATTTTATGTTGCCGAAATTATCGTATTTTAGTTTACAAGTTTTAGCCAGAATGAAAATACTCAATGAAATCAAAGAAAAAATAAATTATCCTGCTCAGGTTATTATTAACTGACAAAGTAGTTCACTAATCGTAATGCTGCCATGCTTACAAATATGAACTTGAAAAATTTATTCAGAAAGTCATCCTGGCTGCCATTTGAGTACAGGTTTTCCAGCCAACAAACTAAATTTCCCCTTAGGCACGATACCAAGTCACACTTTTTCTGGAGAAGCTAAGAAATCGAGCTATGAACAAAGAAAGAAAATCAAGTAAAAAGAGAAGAAAGAAAGAAAGGTATTACAACTGAGAAAACTGCATGGCAGTCTAAAATACTAGGTCCAAAACATGCCTCTACCACTGAGATACCGCTTTTTGATACTGACCAAACAGAACCCTGCAACTTTTAGTGGACATCATCTATTTTTGTGACCCACATTTCCTAAGCATGAAAATCAGAAAATGGGCTCATTCACTTAAAAACGAGTTGAAAGGAGCTGTGTTCAGAGAACTTATGCTTAAAAATACTATTGTTCCAAAAATAATAAGGCCATAGGGGTTTCAAGCTTGGAACTGAAAATTAATGGATGCATTCATTAATGCACACAAAATTCCACAGAGTGAGTGACAGCAACAGAGAAACAATGTGAAAAACCAACATAGGCAGAAAACACCTTTTCCATATTCAGGGCAGAATCTGAATAGAGCACTTTAAATAGAGTTAGGGGGGTCAAAAGAGGAAGATGAAAGAAAATAGCAAATAGTTACTAATTCTCTGGTCCTGTGTCAGGGAAAAGAGAATGAGACTATGCACATAAAGACTGTCTGAGAATAAGAAAGCAGAGGAGCAAACTACAGTTTCATATACATAAAATATAGCCATTCCTTTTAACATGCACATTGAAAGAGTGTTCGTCTGGAAATCTGCCCTTCAGAGCATCAGACAGTGCAATTCTTCCCAGGGTTGGAACAAGTCAATGAACTGTTCCTATAGAAATCTGCAACTGTCACCGGTCATCTTTTCCCTCCTCAATTCAGCCTTTAGCAGACTCTCTGAAACACAACATGTATAAGTCATTGGGTTGTTCATAAAACAGAAATACTTGTCCTACCATGCCTGGGCTGGTAACAATCATCCCTTTGCATTCTTCTGCATATTTCTGCCATTCCAGTTCTTCCCACTGAAGCATGTTAGCAATCTCCTCTTCAGGCACCAGAGCTTTACTGCACCGTAACAAGTAGAGGAGAATCTGATGCATTGAGAGCACTTCCTTACCTCCATCTTAAAAACAAACACATTTCAGATAATCAATCCTAAAGCACAAGCAAAAAAGAAAATATGCAGAATGCCTAAAATAGTTGGATGAGTAAAACAAAATACAGAATACTTACGCAACTTCACAAATATGAAGGCAAATGTTTTATTGATGAATACTACACATGCATAAATATTTTGCTAAACTGAAAGTAATAATGGTAACGGTGGCAAGAGTAACAGTTTCTTACTGTAGAGCTGAAGTTTTTAACTTCCCTGACAAAACTTTAAAATTAGTAGGGAGAACAATCAGTTACATTGTTCAGTTATGTCTTCCTTTTTACATTTCTATTATTTCTTTACAATGGTAGTTTAAAAAGCCTTTAGGCATTTATGCAGCTTTTTTAAAGAACATTCACAATTTTACAGGATACTTCCGGATGAATGTAGTAAGTTATCCTCACATTTTAAACTCATCTGTAGTGCTTACATGCTGTACCTGCAGTAATGAAGACTAAAGAGCCTCATGCTGTCTTCTGTCACTAAATGAATCAAGGGCATGTGAAAACTGCTAAATACTTCTGAGACCCCAGGAAACATCCACAGCAAAGGTTGCTTGTAACGAAGGACGACAATATAATAAACATCAGACCAACTCCAGGTAGCCAGTTACAGATATGTAGATGCAAACAGGAAAGATGAGTGAGGGTCCTAACAGACCACCACTTGGAAAACACTGACTATTCAAATTCAGTCAGTATGTCTGCTCATATGAATAAAACTGTAAGACACGTTACTACAGTGTTTGGATTTTGACACAGATCTCTCCAACCTCCTTCCTCAACAACAGATTATCAACCTGTAGGCGTGGAGGCATCTTCAAGTTTCATCCCCATAGAGCACAAACATTGATTTACCTTCCCCAGGGACCAGAAGCAACATGGTCCTGCCACTGAGTACATGCTATCACTACACACAGACACAAAAAAAAAGGAATTGAGAAAAAACAGAAGTAAAGCCTTAGAGCAATATAGGGAATTGAGCCACAGCATGAGAAATATGATCCCAGGCAGACAGGAAAAGCCTTTCAGAACTGCTGCATACCAGCAGTGCTCAGTAAGAATATGTCCTCTACAAGACATGCAAGGAAACAAGTGCTCCTCTTACTTCAGCTGGGATTGCAGCACTATGATACAGAAAATATGAAAGGGAATAATATAACTCAGCCTTTTAGAACAATTAACCTCATTCAAACCCCAAAAGGAAATCTCAAATGGGAAAAATACACCTCAAACCTCACTGGGCTACAGAGGTAGATTCTTAAAGGTGCAGAATATTCCTTCAAATTAAAGAGTGACTCAGGTCTTTTTCAGTAACTAGATTATACTGTTACTGAAGAGGTAGCCCATGTCCAACTACCACCAAAAAAGAAGTGTAGCCTCACTCACTGATGACCATGTACTGGAAGGGTACAGGTTGCTATAGATAGCTGTGCTAAAAAGTAGAGGTCTGACCTATCCTGGGTCAGAATGCATCCTTGGGACCTACAATGTTTTCTTCCTAGTCTTTTACTCTCTTAATATATTTATCACAGAAATCTATGACAATGAATACAATACAGGAACTATTCTACATGCTATGCAGCTCCAGCACTCAGTAAACCCGGTATCACTAGCTTAGAAATACCCCAAAGCCTCTAAGTAATCCACATAGAAAACCTGACACACCAAACCTTGTATTTTTAGACCACGTTAGAAAAATAAGAAAGGAAGATAAGTAGAGGGGATAGGAAATCAACAATTCATTTCTATCTTTAAAGAGACAAGTTGATGAATGTGTGGTGATCTGTTGCACCAATGTATCTTTTTTGATAAGACCTGGATAAATAATGTTCTGCAAGCATACCTGAAGAAAATAGATTCCCATTCTCTGGAAATTAAAAATCTCCAAGGATATCTCAAAAAATAATCAATATAAAATGCAAACAGAATTGCAAACAATCTGTCATAAAGATGCTGAAAGGCAATAATATATGCAGAACTATGAGGAAAGCACACAGGAATACATGTTACAGAGACTTCTCTCCCCCTATCAGTATATAATCCAACAGCACAGAAAGAGCTGACTTCTAAACTAAAATAAAACAAATCAGAATATAAAAATGCTAAACTAACAGGAAAACACCCTCAAGCTACATAAGCCAGGCAGGTCAAACTTGTTCTCATTTTGTGATGAGGTCAAGCTAATCAGCCACATGTGGCTTGATGGCTTATTTTGTAAATTGCTTCAGCAGAACCAAATCAATGTTTGCTAGCAAGCCCCATAGCTCTGCTTCTGATTGAACAGTTTTGTCTATCCAGGAAGGAACAACAGTTAGAAATACAGTCGTCTAGCCATCAGTACTCTCCACAGTAATGAGACAAACCTCGTTTAGCTACAGCTATAATTAATATCCCAAATAAATTTCCAATCCCAGAGCAGAGAGCACCTCCAGGCCACAGCCCTCTTGATGAAGATTGTTCTATGTCTCATCTGCTCCCTCAGTCCAGCAGCTGAAATGCATCCTCCTGTCCACACAGCCCTTCTGGAGCAATCACTGGCAGAATCTCAGCAGGACACATTTTCAAAGGAGCCAAGACATTTCTATCAACTGAAAGTCTGTTCTACAATCTTTCGATGTGTTAAATGCCTGCATAAGCTGTTCACTCAAAATGAGTGTAAAGCACTCCACAGTGAAGCTTGACTTTGGCTGACAGCCTAGAGACCTGCATTGGAATGGTGTTTTTTCTGTCTTTCACTGTTTGCTGCAAGGTCTAAGCTTCCATTAAGATAAAGAATGAAACAATCAGAACAACATGTGCTCAGGGGTGCCAATCATGCTGACCCCCTCAAAACTGCACATCAAGGATTTTAATATAATCACACGGCATCCTGAAGAGCAGAAGGAACATGAAATTCAGTTTCACATGTGAGATTAGGTAATAGCATTTCTCAAATGCCCCAGCTCCATCACAGGACACAACAAGGATGGCTCAGCATTGCCTGACAAAACCTAGACATGAGACATGGCCTGACCATCTTAATCCCTGTTCTGAATAAACCCCACTGCCAGTGAGCGCAAGAGACTTCAAATGGAAGCACCAGAACTCTACATTGACTAAACTGTACACTGCAATAAGTTTCTTTGGGGAGTTTTTTTGAGGTTTGGTTTATTGCTGTTGGTAGTGGTTTTGGGGGGGGGTTTAGTTTGGGTTTTTTCAGATCTAATTTCCATAAAGCTACATAATGCAAATATTACCTGGAAGAAATCTCACAAATCGTGGCATGAAGTGAAATCTGGGGCAGCAAATAGAATCACTATCAAGTGAAGGACCTTAAATATGAAAAAAAATACAGAAAATTATGAACAGCAACATATTTGCAAAACAAGAAAAAGAAAGTAACCTTGCTGCAGATGAAATCAGTGAACAGCAATTACATTTGATAGAGCTTAAGTTTCAATCAGAAAAGTAACAAAATGCACAGCAGAGAGGAAGAGAGTAACAACTCCTAGTGAAAGTTTCCACCTGGACGATTTCAAAGAAAGCTACAAAACCTTCAAAATAAGAAGAATCTCACAAAAACAGTAGTTTTATTTAAAACAGTCATACACAAGAAAATTGTTTTATATAATTAATTCACTTAAGTCTTACAGACATAAGCACTAGTTCACTAGTCCATCCCAATTAATGGGGTGTTTTTGGTTACAATGACATAGAACAAAGAAATTTTGCTATTTTGTGATTTTTTGTTTCTTAGTTCATCATCCAAAGCTTTGCATGAAAATAAAAACAAAACTAGCAAGTACCTGGTGTTAAAAACCAAAGAACAATCATAACCAGTGACACGAAAGACAACATTGATATTGGAATACCTTTAGTTTCAAAGCAAAGAAGGCTACACAAAATGCTTCTCTATTTAACTGCAGTTAAGTGCAGAGCGCATCTCCATAGACAAAGCTAAGACACCAAAACACACATACAGATTCTGAAATGAAATTCCTTTGATAATCTGTTTTCTTTTAGACCAAGGAAGGATCATCCTTGAAATTCTCCTTTGCTGCAGTCTTCAGAGAAACATGTATTTTCATCTTGTTGAGTCAAAAACATTCAGCTATAATGATACGTTATCCCTCTACAGCTGTCTGTATGACACTGCTTTCTCAGGTGGCTGTAGAGAAATACTGTATGAGTAACTTGTTTGGTAGCTTCTAAAAACAGAGAGAATAGTTTACCTGACACCTTGGCTTTCAAAATACCATGCACACGATGCTGTGCAATATTAAACATACAATATTTACTGTTTGATTAAAAAGAACAGTCTTGGATTAAGGATTAAATTTGGTTTATCTGCAAAAATACAAAACCAAGTTTGAGCTTTTTAATTGCTACAGCCCACACTAATAAATTCTAACATATTTCATCTTATTGAAGAACACAGTGAAAGTTTGCCCATCTCACATAAACCAGCATTTGACTTTGCTCTTTCACGCCCAATACAGAATTTTTTCTTCTTAAAACAAAAACCATAACAAAATAGAATCCTATTTCCAAATCTGCAGTTAATGGGGTTTTTGTATGTTTGGGTTTTTTTCCCCTAAATGTTACCTTTAAGATTCCAGTCATAGAGCTCCAAAATATCTTTGAATAGATAGGAAGAGAACAGCTCAAGCCCTCTCACACAAAAATTCTGGGGAAAGAAAAAAAAACACAACAGAATTGTAACTATATAAAGCTGTGATATAAATAATGCCACTCACATATTTAAATAAAACAATGAAAAAATCAGTCTTCATATTTGCCAACCACTAGGACACTGGGCTTTGGAAACAGTATTGATGCATCTGCAATCACCTACTGTAACACTGCATTCTTCAGCCAATGCTCAAATCAACCCTATAGGCAGAAATTATTATATTCTTCTCATCAAGTGGGGAAGTAGCTTCTCCAAAGCAAAGAGCTTTCATTCAGAAATGAAGGAACTTAAAAAGCTTTCCTTAAGAAATAAAATCAGGCCACACTTACATCAATTGTATGTATTTTATATCAGTCATAAATTTGAAACCCAACAACACAATTTCTTCTACAAGAATGCATTAGTAAAACTGGTGTGCAAACAGTGCTGTAGCCAGCATCAAAAAAGTAAATGTCAAATTCCCTATTTTGCTTGGTGGCCATTTGCTGTTTTAGAACAAGATTTGGAGACAACAGAGCAGATTCAGTAACAAGAAATGAATTGCTTTGATCAAGTCAAATTCCTGAGGAATTTCAGGGCTCTTGCATATATTTAGATGCTGCTGAGCAACAAAAAGAGACATAACTAGAAAGAAAAATGTAAATATATGTGACTAAATTAAACACTGATCCTATCCTTTCAGTTAATATGCAAGGGTGTTTCTGTACCTATACATGGTGTTCTGCTGCAGCAATTTACATCACAAACTGGCTTCACAGGGGATTAATTTGTAACAAAATAAAATATTATTAAGTGAATGTACTTTGTTTCTATCCATTGGAAATTTGTTTTGGCAACAACTTATATTAGGTACTGATAAGCAATCTTCAGAGCTTCAAATGCATAATTAAGTATCAGCACTGCCATAGACTTACATGGTTCTGGCAAATCAGCACCTCCATATGCCTTATTTTCATTATCCATAAAAGAAGGATAATGACTAAGTAAGCTTATAGAGAAGAGTACCTGACATATATTCTATATAACTTATAATTAAAAGAAGCTATGGGTGTAATCATTTCTTACTATTTGATTTTACTATATGATAAACTAGGTAGATGGATTTATGCTAATATCCGTGAGTGTAAGTTCCTTTTCAGCCACTGGTTCAAAACACAGTCTGTCTTTATTAAGCCTATCCACAACTCATAACCCATTCTGAATTTTGGCTAATTATCCTTCTTACCTCAGGCATCATTTCCTCAATGAAATGAATTGTATAGTCAATGTTAAATCTGATTACTTTACACAGAGGAATCTGGAAGGAAAATGGAAATTCAGCATGAAAAACTACACAGCATTCAATGCATAGTCAATACAATTTTACATGCAAAGGTATTACTGTCTGCTGAAAAGGACAGTAACAACTGCTGTGGGGGATCAAGCAAAGACAGGAACATAAGCATGTGCAAGCAAAGTAACAGTTCTAAACTCAACCTCCCTAATAACACAGGGCTGACAGGAAGGATGCTAAAGGAAGATTAAATAATGCCATCTACTGGAGATGAAGTTTTGTGTAGAAGAAAAACAAAGCTCAGTAAACCCGTATCTTCTCTCACTTGTATATTTGGAACTGAATTTATTGTTGGCAACAAAACATGTCAGATTGATAGCAATCTGAAGGCGCAGTGTTTTTAGCACACAGCCAATTCTGCTAGTTACACTGCCTTAAAATATGGCTTTAAGTTATCGCAACACAATGCAAGAACTTCAGGATAAATTTACAGGTTTATGCTAACTTTATCCAATAAACATTCCCAGAAATTTACTCAACTAACTAGCAAGACAAACATCTAATACTTTTTTTTCAACTTTGAAAAACGGTTCCTTTGTTTGCCAAGTCCATGAACTGCTGAACGTGTCTGCTTGTTTCTTTTTTCAAATGGGATTTTTGTAAAGGAAAAAAGCTAAGTTTCTAAAAGACTGCAGAAATGCCTAATACTATCCTACACATCTACAGCTCTTAGCAAGTTTTAGTATTCACTGGGCTGGCAAGCATAAAAGAATCTTAGAACAATTCAATGGTCTGTGAAACAGAGGCAATGTTATTTTGCATTGACAAGAACACAAATATCTGAACAGTGCTGGGGTTGCACTGAAATCAATGAAATCAGAAGTGCAATATACTGCTTTCATCTTCTTGCAGCCCACTGTTAAGCATTTGACTATTTTTTCTACAAAAATCTGTCAATATCTGCATGATAAACTAAGGACCTACACCAAACAAAAAATGGCACTCGCTACAATTCCATACAATATTAAACATGAATACAAAAATAAAAGTCCTTGGAAGTCTCTATAGAAAAGATTTCCATAACTCTGTGCCATCCTCTCTTGCCAAATAGACACAAAAATTATTAAGATAAGGTGGTCTCTCTATCCTTTTAATGGGAGTAAAACAAAACTGTTCCTTTTTGATCATTTGTAAAGGGAAAATATAAAGCCTTGAGATAAACCTGCCTTAAACACCAAGGCTGAGTTAATGCTACCAGGCAGGAGAGCTTCACACTGTAATGCCACAGACTGAACTCCATTGTCTCGCTGACTTCTTGTCAACAAGAGTCCCTCCCCTGCTCACCAACATTATTTAAGCAAACTGTCAGGAAAAAATAGTTTCTTCTCAGTGCTTCTCAGTTCCACTATTCTTACCCCAATCCTGTACTGATAATCATTCTTATACTGGGTTTTTGCATTGGAGATGTAGTTAGTAATAGGTGTAAAACCAAGGAAATAAACACTACAGCATTTGAAAAAACAGTTACTGAAACACTGAGGTACCAAAGAATCTTCAAGTGTACAGAAATTAGGTACTTGCATATTCTTCCTTCAGTTATGGTTAACTCGGCTTATATTGGAAAAGCAGGACAGTCAGGTACCAATCATAAAATAATTTTGGTTGGAAAAGACCTTTAAGTTCATCAAGTCCAAAGATTAACCTAGCACTGCCAAGCCCACCCCTAAACCATGTCCCCAAGAACCACATCTACACATCTTTTAAATACCTCCAGGGTATGGTATTTAATGACTCAGCCACTTCCCTGGGCAGCCTTTTCCAATGCTTGACAACCCTTTTCGTGAAGAAATTCCTTTTCTTGTTATATTTTATTTCAAAACATAAAATTAATTGCCTTTAAATATCTACAACTTTTAATAAAACTCTTAACTAGTTCCTGAAAAAGCTGAACAGATGTTAGAAAGCGGTGGATACGTCTAGGTAAGTTTTTAGAAGAAAGAAAACTTTTTAGAGTGGATCTCTGAAAAAAGTCAATTTGTCACTTACAGGAAAAAGCTTTTTTTGTTGTTGCTGTGGTTTTTTTTTTAACTTTTCCAACTTAAACCTCTGCATCTGATTTAAATACAATTAATATTTTCAACAAGTTATTTTATGGTTTATTTCGCTTCCAAACTATGAAACATGTAAAAACATTGTGAAGGAAGGCACTGCTAAGGAATATGGTGCAGGGCAAGCCTAGTCTCCCTGAAGTGTTCAAAGGCCAGGTTGGATGGGGCTTTGAGCAATGTGGTCTAGTGGAAGGTGTCCCTGCCCATTGCAGGGGGGTAGAACTAGATGATCTTTAAGGTCCCTTCCAACTCGAACCATTTATGATTCTATAGTTACTTCGATGCACATCGCTGTCTCAGTCACAGTTTGAAGACAATGCTTACCACAATTAGTCAAGACAAAACCTGAGGACTCATTAGCATCAATGTCTTTTCACTGTCCCCAGGTCTGGCACAATGCTTGTAACACAGAATCATTGTTTTAAAAAGGTTCTACTTCAAGAAACAGCTTACCTTCCAAACAAATCCCATGTACGTAGATATGAACATACTTACATTTGTTAGAGGGGCATGTGCAAACATTGAGAACCCTTCAAAGATATATTCATGGTCATCATACTCAATAACAGTGGGTCTGTCTGTCTAAAAAAAGAAAACAAAACCACCACGGAGTAAGCAAGAAGCAGTATTACTTCCGTTACTGAAAACAAAAATAGAGCCTTAGTTAGAATGATTTATAAAGTACTTACTAAGAAGTTTGTGGGAGGTGACACAGTAATTCGATAGTGGTATAGCCTTCCAGCATTGTTGGTCATGGGGCGACACGGTTTAATGGGCTTAAAGAAAGAGATAAGTAGAATTATGTGTAAAGTCAAGGCAAATTTAGATTAAAAGAGAGAATAAAGCATTTCCAATAGGCATGAAATATGCACTAGGAAAAATTAAATAAAAGCAGGTAGCGATAATTCAGCATTCTGGGGAGAAGGAAAATGTGGTCTTATCTATATTTTCACTTTCAGAAATATTTTTAAAGCTATTGAAAAAGAAAAAAAGGTGAAAAACATTGCAGCAATTTTTTTCATTTTCCATTTGACTCCATCTTTCTTATACACAGCAGTTAGTCATTCACATTCTAAACTCATTTCCTCTTTTATATAAATTTGTTTCAGGAAAGTCATTTTAAAAGCTTACAAAAAGGAACCTGAACCTCCCACAAGAAGGCTCATCTGTTTGGGGCAAATCTGGGGCCTGAAGAGAAAGGATTAGTCTATCACCAGAGAGGCAAGCTCTGGTAACCCTGCTCCCTCTGCCAGCTTGTAATGCCTGCCTGCAAGGTCCAAAGGCAGACAACCCTCCATGCACCTTGATGTAACACCAACACCTGGGATTCGTGTTTTCTTCCAGCTTCCTCTGAAGCAGTCCAGTTTAAACACCTAAAAATCCTCAGCAGTCAGACAAAAGCAGTTTCTCCTATATCCTACATCCAACTTGCTGCAGTTCAGAGGCTGCCATCAGCCTGCTCGGAACACGTCTGTCTGTATGGAAAAAAAAAAAATGGCTGCAGCAAGCAGGGTCCTACTCTAAACAGCATTACAAAAGTTGGCCTGATTGCCATGGCAAGACAGCTACACCACTGCGTAGCTCTGCACTTTGCAAAACCCATCCAACAGCTAGGGTAATTACTCAGGCTGTTCAGCCCATAATTAAGCTTCTCACTGCCTCGACAAGACAGTTACAAACCAGCTGGTTTAAAGTTAGACAGGTTTATCAACAGGACACTGTAAAAACTAGTATATCCTAGATTTTCTGAAACCTCAAATTCCCAGCTGGTCTTGCTCCAGGGGGCAGCTGCCTTCATGGTACAAGTCTGATATACCAGTTTCCTCCTGATAAAATTTTCTCCCTCCTTCTCTGCAAGGAAAGCACTAGTGACAACCAGGAACTGATCCTGAACTGGAGTGATTTATGATGAGCTTTAAACCAACCACATTTTTCTGAAATGGAGTAACTCACAGATACATTCACAAATCCTTAACTGCAGGGAAATAAAAGAACATTTCAGTAAATATACGTAAAAATGTATACTGAAAAATGTACAGAAAAAACAGAAATGTAAATTGTAAAACCTGCATATTAACGTTCTCAAATTCTCTCACAATAACAAAGTTTTTTAGAATGAAAAAGCTTAAGGTGGTCCAAGCACAATTTTTATTTCCAGAAGCAACACTAATCACTAGGCATGGTCTGTACAAATGAATTTTTATAAGGAAAATAATCAAACACTATTTGAACATTTTTCAAAAGTAAGACACTACCATTCTAAAATGTGTTTCAGGAAGCTGAGTAATTTTTTCTAATCACGTATTCATAAAGAACTTAATAAACTGACAGTTTGCAGTGCAGACATGCTCTAGTGCTAAGGCAACAACACCTCCTGACATGTTTTCTCCTCCTGTCAGTAGCAGAATTACTATTTTATTTACTTTTATTTTTAAAGCAATCCCTTCACAAGGAGGGGCCTCATAACAATCATCCACTTGAACATGGTAGATCTTTGACCACAAGTTTTTTTATTAATGTATTTGTGTTTCAAAAACTTAAAAAAAACAAACAAAACCTAAAACTAAACAAATAAAGTCAAAAGTTTTCCATTGTTTTCAGATGGCTTTCATTATTGCCTTTTAAATATGAGGTTGCACAACTAAGTGACTTTAAGTCACACAGGGCCTTTTAGTTAGCCAATAAATCATGGGAAAAAACCCTCAAATGAACTGAAGTACAAGTTTACAGCAGCAAGTTTTTGTTCATAATTGCAATTCTTAGAATTACTTACCTCTTCACCAGGGTAAATGCCATGTCTTATTCCTGTTCGTCGGGCTTTAGCACTGCACTTGCACAAAGGTCCATCATTCATCTGTCAAAAATACAACAGGTTTCTGGTTTTATTGAAAAATAGTTTTGGAAAAGTATGTTGGTTTTAATGCCCAGAGAGCTGATGCTTCTAAAAGCCTGTCATGCTTAGATTAAGTGGACGTTCTTACGCCAATAAAACAGAAACAGTATAGACTAATGTAAGAAAACTGCACAACAGCCTTAAAACTTCCATCACTTTTTCAGAAGCATAAGATGAAAAAACACTCTCAGTAGAACTGTTACCACTCTATACATCTTTTCAATTTCTTATGCATACAAACAGCATGCTGTCTGCCCAAAATGAAATTCAGGCTCTAAACATGTCCATGCAAATATTTACCAGCTGAAATCTTCACCTTGAAACAGTCCACTCAGTTTACTGAATGAAATCCTGTCCCTTTTTAACCCCTCTACCATGTGGCAAGGATATCACCTAAAGTATGCAAAGCAGGTCATTTGAAGATTTTACTTGATACTTTAAAGAACACTTCAAATCGATCCTGTGATCAGTAAAAAAGAGGAAGGGAGAAAAAATATCCACTTCGGGATTCTATGTGGGTGCATCATGTGGCAGTATCAAATATGGCCTTGGCACGTGGTATAAAGCTGGTGTTTGTCTTCTCACTTTTATGACCAAGTTCAATGCAGAATATAAATTACTGCGATACCCTAAAGCTGTCTGCTCTTAGCATCATGCTCATTGCAGAAATCCAACAAAAAGCCACAGAGCCAAACCAGAGAAATAAATGAAGCTCCCAACCCCAGGCTTTAATGGAGTTTTTCAAAGTGTGAATCCAAGAACCAAAACATACTTTTTTTACTTAGAAAAAAACCCAACAACCGTGCAATGCAACACAAGAACCAGCAGAACTTTCCATGCCATTATAAGCAGTCTGAAAATGTAAATAACATCTATGGTGGAGCTAAACAGTATTATCATACAAGTAGAATGTGAAGATACCTCAGGAAGTAAGGAAGCAAGAACCACCAAACTGCTGTTCATGTAGCCTTCAGACAGTTGGGAGAGGGAATGTTAATTCTCTAAATGTTCACCTCAGTTCCATCTCCAGACTGGCACAGTATATACATGCAAAGGAATGTAAGCAGTAGGGCACTTCTCCACTTCTTTGGGAACTTAGTCATGCAACCTTAACAAGAGTGACATGATTGTCTACAACTACCTGAGAGGAGGTTGTAGTGAGGTGTGTGTTGGCCTCTTCTCCCTAGTGACTAGCGACAGAACAAGAGGAAATGGGGTCATGTAGCACCAGGGGAGGATCAGATTGGATATTAGGAAAAATTTCTTCACAGAAAGAGTGGTGAGACATTGGAACAGGCTGTCAAGGGAGCTGGTGAAGGCACCGTCCCTGGAGGTGTTCAACAAAAGGGTGGACGTGGTGTTTCGGGAGGTGGTTTAATGGTTAGGGGTTGTAGGGCAGACAGTTGGACTTGATGATCTTGATGGTCTTTTCCAACCTTGATGATGATTCTATGACGACTTTTTGTTCACTCTTGAGGAAAGTACAGGCTCAATGAAATTGAATCAGGCTTATAGGTATAAGCCAGTGAGGAAATATGCTTTTACAGCCACAAAACGGAAGAGTTAAAAAATGCAGTCAATGGCAAATTGCTCACCACTTATCAAAAAATAAGGGCCCTCTGAAGCTATTAGAATAATCCTAATTTATTTTTTAAAATCTCATCCTTAATTCTCAGAAATGTTCAGCACTAACAGTGCCTCTGTTACCTGAAATGCACAGACCGAGACTGACAGACATAAAGTACATGTAAAGCCCAGGACTTGAGAAGCAAGTCCGATAGGTATCTATCTTATCCCTCAGCTCATGGAAAAAAATGCAGAAGAACAATCATGAAGTGATGATCAAATGATGTTGAAAAATCAACAGTTCACATAAACTAAGGCAACGGCTTCTAACTTCCTCTGAGAAAGAGAGCAACATAAACAAGCAGATAACACTTGTACGCAAATGACCACTGTGGTAGTGTTGGCTTTAACAACTTTTCTGGCAACTGCCAGCGTTGCTGAAGATCACACAAAGTAACAAACACACTGCTCAGATTGAAGGGTTGGGAAGATCCATCCTAAAAATTCCAGTATGTGACAGACAGCATACTTGTACATGCCATTGTACATGGCAATCATTCCTGTTTTATGTACTGATAGCTAGAAAGCATTTTAATATACCAGCTAAATACCTATAAAAACACCACAGGTTTTAAAATAAAATCTACTCAGAAGTAGCACAGCACTGACAAGCACACCATGATCTGATTTCAGTCCCTTCAAGAAAGATGAAGAGTCAGTTTCAAGAAAGTTTTTGGGAAAGAAAGCTTTTCAGCAGGAAACTCATAAACCACACATTCCTGAAACTATTCATCCCACAGTTATTCCACTTCTTTTTATTTAGCCAGAATTCTGGCCTAGAACATTACTTTGAAGTATGCCTAAGAGCTACATAATTTTATCAGTTGCATGTCTAAACAGTTCGCTAATTTTGTCTTCCATACAAATAAAAACAGTCAGCTATGGTCAGTCAAAGATTTTTTTTAAAACAGAAGCATAAATATGAGTCTGTAATAGAATATTCAACAGACCTTTGAATTACAACGGTAGCAATAAGCACTGCACTATCTCTTGGCATTATGATTTGTTGCATGCTAAACTCATGCATCAGACACAGCGTCAGAAAAATAAATTTACCAAGATGCCATTTGACAATGAGCTAGAATAGACTGTAAAATATTTAAGTAAGAAAGATGAAGATGGTAAATTTGCAAACAAAAACTAGTCTTCTGTGCAATGTATACATTCAAAACAACACCTCATGAGCTCAGCAATTACATTTAATGAGAACTATAATCTCCATGCAATTACAAAAGAACCATTAGACAAGAAATTAGGAGCACTAACTGCATATTTAAAACATTATTTATCATTATGAGCTGAGACCTTTTAGGTGAAAAATTTGTAAAGGATGTAAACATGCTGCCTTTCTCCATCCCAGAATTCACCTGTGTACTTTTATCTCAGGGCTAAGAGGACAGCATTAGTACACTGTTACCAATTCAGGATTAACAGTCAGATGTGATTCCAGATGAATAATCCCCAGGATTCATGAGCTGGAACCACACATTCGAAAACCAAAGTTAATTGTTTTGAAGAAGATGAGAGAGAAAAGGGGGGTAAAAAACACATAATGAAATAGAAGCAAGTCAACATGTTTGACAATAAAAAATTTTAGGTTTACAGAGAAGAATGACTTTCAGATACACAGTACTTTTTCCTCTTACCATACCTGTCCTGGATCATTGTACCACAGTTCTTCATGGAGACGATCAGGGTGTGCTTTTTTACGCTTAATTTCTGCAATGACGTCAAAAACTTCGGAATCTGAACTGCTAGAGCAGCTACTGTCATCTTCAGAGTCACAGTCTGAGTCACTGGAGCTCTCTGATTCACACAGAGAAAACAAAGTCAGCTTCCACACACACTATTCCACTATTCCCCAGTAGCAATGCATCCACTAGCATGACACAACTGACTGTGGCATGCTGAAAGTTATTAAAGTTGTGCATGACATTCACACCAATGAAAAGAGGGACAACAACTCCATTTTTCATTAAAAATTACAGCAAATGCTATGAATGTTAAATGACTACAACTGTATCTGTTTGCATGAACCAGATTGCTGTTAGGCTGTCCAGGAGCATCACTGATCAGTAGTAGAAGAGCAACTTCAGCTACTTGACATAAAACGTTATAGAGCTATAACCAGTGCAAGTATGACAGCAAAGTTAGAAGAAAAAAAAGCCAAAAAAGAGAAAGAATACACATAAAGTCATCAGCACGAGCTAAACTGAACCTCCTGTTGTTTAAAAATTAATTCTGCTTGCTATGAGCAAAGTGCTTATGTCTAGTTACATTTTACCTAAAAATGCTCCTGTTTGCAGCAGGACATTGTCTATTTAAAAGTTTCAGAACAGTACATATGGATAGAATTATTACAGAACATGTACTGTTAGAATTTATTCTGAAAAATGAGTCTTTCTAATAAATTAATTACCACATATTAGAACCCACAGACAAGACGATAACCTGGATTTACTAGCTGAGTGAATCCAGAAGCCAGTCATAAGTTTTTCTGAAGCCTTGTTCTGTGAGTTTTTTCTTTTTAACGATTTTTTTATTATTATTATTAACTGAAACAATTTTTCTCATCTATCAGAGAGGAGAATAATGCTAAGGAAAAAAAAATTGTCTTAGACCTGTTAAAATGTCTCCTTTGTGGTGGTGTCAAAGTAATGTTAATGAGTGTCTAGACTTAATTAAAAGATAGAAAGCTCCACAAAAACCACCGAGCCAAATCTTATGTATCTCGAACCTCCTGTGCTACTTAAAAGTGAATCCCCTTCTTATGTATGTAGCGTCACTCATTTCCACAGATGTCCTCAACTCCAAATTAAATAAATGCCTTCAAAGCCAAGACATACAGCATGATGCAAGTAAGGTTTATTATTCTTGGAAGGAACAGAAAATATCTTCCATTTCTAAGTCTTGACTTAAGAGAAAACGTATTACTACACTGTTAGTGTTTGAAAAACTCTGAAACTATGGCTTAAAAATATGTGTATTTATTGAATACAATAAGAAAAAGAGAGAGAAAAAATGAGACTATATTACTAGTAAAATATGTTTCCCTTTGTCCTTTTTTTTTTACTTCAAGACGTATTTTTATACAGTTTACAATTCAGCATAAGGTGTTATTAAAAATATGTCCTTGGGACATACGGTTTACATAGGTCATATTGCAATTAAGCTTTGTCTGAATGTGCAAACAAGTATATTCCTACAAATATTCACCAGCAATTGAGTTTTAAAGGTTCTCGGATAAACATTCATTAGTTGCATAAGTCTTAACTTTAGGTGCAAAATTACTGTGGGACCTGTGAAAGTAGGCTGAAGTTCTGCAAGACAAATGCACAACTTTTGGATTTCGGGTTTTCACATGAACTTTTGATGAGTTAAAGGTGCTCTTGGAGAGCATTGCTATCTCACTACGATACATAATTAGTGCTATCACAAGGCAGAACAGAGACTGTTTACTTAAGTACAAAATAAGACAAACCATTATACATCATAGAAGCATGGCTGCAGGGAAAGCTGGCACAGACACCGAGTCAGCCCAGGGGACCAATGCAAATGCAGAGCCTTCGGGCCCTCCAGAAAGAATAGAAAAAGAAACAGAAACTGCTCTTGGCCCCATCATATTTTAGCCTGGAGCAGCAAAGGAACCCTTTCTGCAGAGATCTGAGGATGCGAAGCTTTACACAGGTATGTTGAATGTAGAATTCTTGTCCTTGCTTCATCCACATGAAAATATACCTCTTAAAAAGCCCTACAGCTAGCTTTGTTAGTGACTCTTGAGTGAAGTTAAACATATGCAAATCTGCTGTTCAAAAAAACATTAAAAGGATGTTTCCTTTACAAAAGGGAATTCACTTTTTATTTAACCTGTGTTTATTTTTTCTTCATCTTTATTGTATCTTTCTATACTGCCAGCATGTAACTGACCATGTCATTATATTCCCACTTCGGAATTTCTGATGTGTTTTTTAAAGAGTTACTAAGCTCAGATATGCAAGTCTGAAGCAGCTCAGTGGGCAAAAATGAAACATCAGTTAAAATGACTTTCACTGAGTAGACCAATTGCTATCAAAAAGTATGCCCTGATAATTCAACCAGTATTTCCCTAATAACTGATATGTCTAGCAAACTTACTTCACTGCAAGAAGATCCATACGGGTGGTGCAGGCCAATGCAGATAAAACTGTGTTTTGAAGATGGGTACTTTTGACCAAGATCACAGTAAGCAGAATTACACAACCAAATTACATTCCAGAAGAAAGATGAACTCAGTGCCACAGCAAGCAGCCATATGAGTTTATCACCACTACTTTTGCTTCCTTTTTAGAAATAAAAGGCCAGGAGCTCCACAATGTCTCTTGTGTACCATGCTTTGGCCTATCTGATCATACCCAGGGTGCTTTCATGCCATGGAAGAGACATTAGCATAATGCAGTGCTGAATAATCTCCATTTTACCTTAGGCTTCCTGGGTAAAAAAAAATTAACAAAAAATTGAGCACTGCTTCAGTCAAAAGCAACAGTAACACTTCCATGGATTAAAAAAACACAGATTAACCTGCCATGATTATTATTTAATACACACAAAACTGCCAAAAAACAACCACCTACAATTGCAGAGCTTTGTCATCATTTCTGCCTACCTAAATCTTCATCCAGTTTGGTCTTTGGTGGCTCCCATGGTGGCCTGGCTGCTTTGGCCTTTGCCTGTCGCTTTCCTAACTCCTCATCAAACTTTTCATACAGATCTCGGAGCTTGCTTGTTCCTACGACAGTAGAGTCTCCCTGTTAATAAAAAAAAACAAAAACAAAGTGTTGAAATAGCACATGTACAAAACACATACCAGCATTTCACAATGAAAAGCAAGAGGGGGACAAAACAGATCTGTGTAGTTCAATGAAACATGGAAATACCTGTTACGGTTTTATCATACCATTACATCGCTACACCAGCTGAATTAGTACAGAAATTACTTCATTTGCTAGTGCATTACCATCAAACCTTTGGCCTAATGAAGCAGAACTATGGCTAAGCATATTTAGTACTGCTCAGCATTGATTTTTAACAGCTTTAGAAGAAACAGAAGACCTGTGGAAGTATTTTGTCATTAAAAAGAATTTTACCACATACAAGAAACACAAAACCCAGCTCACTTTGTTGCCTGCTCTGAATCACCGTGAATTTACTAAGTCATTCTCAAAAAAACCCTACAACCAGACACAAACCCAAAAAACCCACAAAAAAAACCAGAAACCTCTCCCCCATCACTACTCCACCAGCAGGTGCTATTGTCAAGTACAATGAATCCTGACTTCCTGCTTCTGTACAAAATTTCTCCAAGGTTGTGGGAATATAATGGTGTTTGAGGCATCTTTGCTCAAATACAAGTATAATGGAAAAAAACCACCCTTCCCTCTGAAGACAAAAATATCCCTCTTTCATGTACCACTAATCTGAATGCAAACAGACAGAAGAAGCTGATTAAAATAGAGAAGAGTATCAAACAATAAAGCCTTCAACAGGGTTAAAAAAAATTGGATCTTTGGGAGGAGAGAAGGATTAAATGATACAAAGATGATCCTGCTGAAGGTTCACATTAAACAAGTAATCAAATAATCAATAAGAGACTGTGTACAGTAATTTTAGAGTTCACTCACAAACATACCACTTGATCCATAGGGTCATTGGAATAATAGCTCTCAGAATGGGTACAACGAACCCAGACTGGCTTAAGTAATTCCTCATCTTCCTCTTCATTTTTTTCAGATGCATTTTCCTCTGATTCTTTGTCTTTGATAGTGGTATAATTTTTCTCTTTGGAGCTCTGGTTCTCAGACCACCTTTCTCTGTCCTCCTCCCATCGGGGTCTCTTTCTCTCTCTGCTTGGAGACCGGCTTAGAGGAAGAAAGCAAACAAAAGCAATTCTCTTTAACAGTGATGGTTTTATAATGAAAAACAAATAGTTTGCTTCAGATCAGTACATCATTGTATCATATAAATTACAGCAAAATCCAATTGCCCCTCCCTGCTTTTAACTTGCACCTGAAAGAGTATTTTGCAGTTCTGACCTACTACAAAAAGTGACTTAGAAGTGCTTTTGTATTTTAAACCTTATTTGAGAATTCGAATGAAAAAAAATGTGCTATTTTAGATAAAAATTCCTGCTTGACTTCTAGGTGACTTTTAATTTTGTTCCAAAGTTGGAAACTCATCACTCACAATTAAAAGTCACATCACTCACAACTAAAAGTTACAATATAAAGAAGTCTTAATACATAGCCCATGAACTATTTGCATGAGAAAAGAATTAGGGTTTTATTAGAGGATTATATAGAAGCCACACGGCTTGTGTTACTCTAACTGTGGCACTCCTTAGAACAACACGAACTGTGATATTCATTATGCATTGCAAAAGTAATGCTTTCAAAAGCTGAATGTAGGAAAACTTTTTTTTTAATCTCCTCTAACTACAAAGCCAGTAATATTGCACTGATTTATAATATCCAGGTTTCAGAAGGAAAGGAGCATGAATATAAAAAAAGCTCCTGAAAGATGATCTAAACAAAGAATGACTTTAAAGAATCTTTGTACTTTACAATCCGAAAGCAGATGTAAGAGGAAGTATTGAGGACACCGCAGTGAAACCCTCTGTCCAGAGATTAATCCTGTTTCTTACTCAACTGATCTTGAGATAACTGACATTTGCATGTATTAGCAGATGCTTATAAGTTTAAGACACCCATCTTTTCTGAGTTTCAAACCAGGTATATATGCATACATACATACACAAAAACTCACATGTGGATGCACAGAGCCTCAAATACACAAGAGACAAAATGTAATCTTCCTTACCTTCCTGCTCTCTTGTAATCTTTCTTGTAGGATCTGTCTGGGGATGGTGATCGTCTGCTGTCACGGTGCCTATGCCTCTCCCTTTCCCGCTCCCTTCAAAAGTTCAAAACATAAGTTACAAGATAGATCTGGTATTTCATACATTCCACATTTGGAAGGAGCACAGAAGCCGGCTGAAATCACGTTATGTAAAATGACACTGACTACTAAAACCCAGACATTCTTAATGCTGACCTGAGAGTCCTGGTTGACAACCAATTGAACATGAGCCAGCAGTGTGCCCAGGTGGTACAGAAAGTCAATGGCATCCTGGCTTGTATCAGGAATAGTGTGGCCAGGAGTAGAGATGTGAGTCTCCCCCTGTACTCAGCACTGGTGAGGCCTCACCTCAAGTACTGTGTCCAGTTCTGGGCCCCTCATTTCAAGAAGGATATTGAGGTGCTGGAGCAGGTCCAGAGGAGAGCAACAAGGCTGGTGAAGGGACTAGAGGGAAAGTCTTACAGGGATAGGCTGAGGGAGCTGCGGTTGTCTAGCCTGGAGAAGAGGAGACTCAGCGGGGACCTTATCACTCTCTTCAAATACCTGAAGGGAGGTTGTAGTCAGGTGGGATCAGGCTCTTCTCCCAGGCAATTAGCAACCGGACAAGAGAGCATGGCACCAGGAGAGATTTAGGTTGCATATCAGGAAGCACTTCCTCTCAGAGAGAGTGATTAGACATTGGAATGGGTTGCCTAGGGAAGTGGTGGAGTCACCATCCCTGGAGGTGTTTAAGGAAAAGATGGATGTGGCACTTAGTACCACGGTCTAGCCAGTGTGATGGTGTTAGGTCATAGGTCCTTTCCAGTCTCATTAGTTCTGTGATTCAGGAAATTTGTGAAAGACAGTCACCTATCCCCTCCGCCTTTGTCATAAAGCCATCTACCTCAATACAATGGATAATTCATACCATACAGAGGTAACTTCTAAAAATTCACCACAGGACTTTTAGCCACTCTTCCTCTTCTCCTGTTAGAAATGGCATAGGGTAAGATTACTGTAACTTTAACCTTTCTTAACACCTCAAGGGAAAGAAACCTATTTCATGTGCAATAGCTCTGTAAGCACAGAAGTCATTCCAGTGTTTCAGGCAAGCCCTCTCTTCCTGGCAGCTACCTCAAGCACACACAAAGAACTGCTAAGATACAGAAAAAGTGCATCATGCTGAATCTATGAATCTCATGTAGAAGACTCAATTCGCACATACACTTAAAGAACTTGACCACCCAAACATATTTTTGAGGCAAAAGAGCTTTAAACTAACTAAAGGTTTATGGAAGAGTGGCTGAAAAGCTGCCCACTGGACAAGGACCTGGGTGTGTTGGCTTACAGGAGACTGAATATGAGCCAGCAGTGTGCCCAGGTGGCCAAGAAGGTCAACAGCATCCTGACTTGTATCAGAAATAGCGTGGCCAGCAGAACTAGGGAATTGATTGTCCCCCTGTACGGAGCACTGGTGAGACCACACTTCAAACACTGTGCTCAGCTTTAGGTCCTCACTATAAAAAAGACACTGAGGTGCTCGAGTGTGTCCAGATACGAGCAACTATGTCGAAAGCTGGTGGAGAGTTTAGAGAACAAGTCTTATCTGGAGCAGTTGAGGGAACTGGGGTTGTTTGGTATGGAAAAAAGAAGGCTCAGGGTAGACCTTATCATATTCTACAACTATCTGGAAGGAAGCTGTAGCAAGGTGGGTGTCAGTCTCTTCTCCCAGGTAACAAGAGGAAATGGCCTCAAGTTGCACCAGGGGAGGTTTAGATTACCCTTCATCCAAAGAGTTACTGAGCACTGGAACAGGCTGCCCAGAGAAGCTGTTGAGTCTCCATCCCTGGAGGTATTTAAAAGACATGTAGATGTGGTGCTTAGAGACATGATTTAGTGGTGGACTTGGCAGTGTTAACAGTTGGACTCAATGGGTCTTTACCAATCAAAACAATTCTATTATTCTTTGAAATTACCATGTACGTGAGGCAGCAAAGAACACACGGAAAGTTTTCATACTCTGCTAACAGCTGACAACTTGTTAGCCCACAACAGCTTGTGTATCTGTCAAATCTCCTAGTAAATGATTCCACTGATACACAAGGAATTCTAAATATGTGCCTCGGGTGGTTTGGTGGGCTAACAGAATGAGTCAAGATTATTTATGAACATATACATATATGTTTCCATATGTGTAACATGAAATAGGATGCAACTTCTCAAAGCACAAAGTTCATATAAACTATGTATTGCTCTTCCCGACACCTGTTCATCCTTCTCTGTGTCTTGTTCAAGCATGGATTTCAGTCTTCAAAGAGAGGATATTTTATGCTGATTTGCTTGAGATGGATGCTGTGCCAAAACCACACCAAGGCCAGTAAATGGTTTTCATTAAAAGAAGCAGATGCATTGTTAAATAGACCTGGAAGTTGTTGGCCTCAGGCAGTGATCCACAAATGTTTGAGGAAGAAGCAGCCAAGTATATGCATTTTCAAAACTTTTAACTTAACTTTAAAATCTAAACAGTAAGTCATGAAACTATGGGGCAAATCTTTGAGTCACAACAGTTTCAGGAGAAGCCTCTTTTGGAAATCAAAGTAAACCTACTGAATGTGAGGTCTGGTTTGGGTTTTTTTGGAATACAGTTATCTTAAGATTCTGCAATTAAATCTCTGTACATCTAAATCAAAGTGGCTTCATTTCCACAGGCATTTTGTGTAGATTCACGTTTCACATGTGACATAAGAAAATTCAGAGCTTCTCAAATTGGAGCATGTGATCCAGGTGCCACGATTAAATATTTGGATACTTAACTTTCCAGAATCTTTCTTTGAATATTCTGACCTAGATCATTAGACACAGAAAGAGCCTCCATGAGAGCAAACTGAAGACATCTGAAAGATTTAACTGATGACAGTTTGCTCTGGTAGATGAGGATTGGGTCAGGGATCAGTTAAGCAATCTGGACATCCATAAATCGATGGGTCTGGATGGAATGCACCTGCAGGTGCTGAGGAAACTGGCAGAGGCCATTGCTAGGCCACTCTCCATCATCTTTGGTAAGTCGTGGGCAACACGAGAGGTGCTTAAGGACTGGAGGATAGCAAATGTCACTCCAGTCTACAAATAGGGCAAGAAGGAGGACCCGGGTAACTATAGACCGGTCAGCCTTACATCCATCCCTGGAAAGGTGATGGAACAACTTATTCTTGACACTATCTCTAGGCATATCAAGGACATGGGGGTCATTAAGAGCAGTCAACATGGTTTTACCAAGGGGAAGTCATGTTTGACCAATCTTATAGCCTTCTATGAGAAAGTAACTAGGTGGGTAGATGATGGTAGGGTGATAGATGTGGTTTATCTTGATTTCAGTAAAGCATTTGACACTGTCTCCCACAGCATCCTCGTAGATAAGCTAAGGAAGTGTGGTCTTGATGATCAGGTAGTGAGATGGATCCTGAACTGGTTGAAAGGAAGTCAGAGAGTTGAGGTCAATGGGACAGAATGTAGTTGGAGGTCTGTGACTAGTGGAGTCCATCAGGGGTTGGTACTGGGACCAGTAATATTCAATATTTTCATCAACGACCAGGATGAGGGAACAGAGTGTACCCTCAGCAAGTTTGCTGATGACACTAAGCTGGGAGGAGTGGCTGACACACCAGAAGGCTGTGCTGCCATTCAGAGAGACCTGGACAGGCTGGAGAGTTGGGCGGGGAGAAACTTGATGAAATTCAACAAGGGCAAGTGTAGAGTCTTGCATCTGGGGAAGAACAACCCCATGTGCCAGTACAGGCTGGGGGCTGACCTGCTGGAGAGCAGTGTAGGAGAAAGGGACCTGGGGGTCCTGGTAGACAGGAGGATGACCACCAGCCAGCAATGTGCCCTTGTGGCCAAGAAGGCCAATGGCATTCTGGGGTGCATTAGAAAGGGTGTGGTTAGTAGGTCAAGAGAGGTTCTCCTCCCCCTCTATTCTGCATTGGTGAGGCTGCATCTGGAATATTGTGTCCAGTTCTGGGCCCCACAGTTCAAGAAGGACAGGGAACTGCTTGAAAGAGTCCAGCGCAGAACTACAAAGATGATTAAGGGAATGGAACATCTCCCTTATGAGGAAAGGCTGAGGGAGCTGGGCCTCCTTAGCTTGGAGAAGAGGAGACTGAGAGGCGACCTCATCAAAGTTTACAAATATGTTAAGGGGGAGTGTCAGGATGATGGAGCCAGGCTTTTTCCAGTGATGTCCAGTGATAGGACAAGGGGCAATGGGTGCAAACTGGAGCATAGGAGGTTCCATGTAAATATCAGAAAAAACTTCTTTACTGTGAGAGTGACAGAGCACTGGAACAGGCTGCCCAGGGAGGTTGTGGAGTCTCCTTCACTGGAGACATTCAAAACCCACCTGGACAAGTTCCTGTGTGATGTACTCTAGGTGACCCTGCCTGGCAGGGGGGTTGGACTAGATGATCTTTCGGGGTCCATTCCAAGGATTCTGTGAAACACTACACGGCAAACTGCATCAGGTCTGCTCATGATTTGCAAGCTGTTTGTGTCTATGAAGCAGAGGGACAGAAACTTGATGATACATCCCAAAATAAGCAGTCCACACTCAGCCATCTGAATCATGTAAACACAGCCTACAATTTGCCTATTTCTTTTAACTGGTGTATGCCAATTTTCACCTCAGTTCTCTCTTGAGATCGAAGGCTGGCTTGCTGAGGTCTTCATCCTGAACAGAATCACACAGGCAGGTCTAAGCATCCACTGGGAGTCCTGTGAAGCCTGTACATGTCTGTGCTAGTCTCCCACAAGGATGAGGACATAAGTTGAAGAACACTGTACAACATGCTTTTCCCCAAAAACCTCACTGCAGATACGTGCACCTATCAGATTATAACCCTCCCAAGTGCTGATTCTCTACAAATACAGGGCTTACTCAAAGAAAGATCAAATTTAAGTAACACCTGGAACCCTAACTCTGGTACCTAAATGTTGAAATCTGAAGTGCTGGGACTTAAACCTGTGTAAGGCTCAACTGCGAACACAGTCTTTTGCACAAAGTTGTGACAACTCTACATTAATGCCACATGTGCATAAGTTTCTATGGTAAATACCCGAGTAGGGCATTACTCAGAAATCCAGTTTTCAAACAAGAGCTGCTTTGCTGCCATCTATCTTCATGGACAAGGGCAACAAGTCTGGCAGCTTACAGAAGTGAGGCAGAAGCAGTGTATCTAGAAAGTGTTAAAACAATAGCTCTTTTCATCAGACCTGAGTACGGGCTACATCCAGAGCTAGAAGGAAAAACCAGGGTGAGGAAGGCACATTGATGCAAACAAATAGTATGGGACAATGATGACAACTCTCCTTCTGCAGACAGAAGATAGCTCAAGTTACCTGTTACGCTCATAACTTCTGTGATGAGGCGACATCCTTCCTCTGTCATAATCTGCCCGGTGCCGACTGCTTTCCTGCCTCCTCCTGTCTGGACTCCGGCCTCGATCTCGACGGTCCCCATGGTTAGTGGACCGATGCCTGTCACCATGGATGTGACCGTGTTCGCGATGTCGGTGCTCGTCGTAGTGCTTGCTCCTGTCTGGAGACCGTCGATCACTTTGCGACTTCTCTCCCTGGTACTGACCCGTGTGCCGAAAATGGCTGCTGCCCCCACTACTGTTGGTCGTGCTGCTCTGAAAGGAGCCAGAGTTGTGCTGGTAGCTGTTGAAGTTAGGCGGTGGGAACGATTGCTGCGAATACCCTGTGGAGTACACAGGCTGGTAGCTGACTTGCTGCGGTATGACTGGTGGTGGAGGAGGATGAGGAACCGTGGGAGGAGGCATCATGTAAGGAAAGGTGCTTTGCCCAGCAGGAGTTCCTGGCACAGGAGCGTTGCTAGGATTTGGCACTGGCGGAGGTGCAGGAGGGAAGCATGGAGGCACTGGGAAGCTCTGCCTCATCTGGTGGTTTGGAAATGGTGGCCTCATGGGACACTGGCTGATGGGATTTTGTGAGGAAGGGGGCACTGGAGGAGGATAGGGCACAAAGTCTGGTCTGGGAGGCATGTAACTGGTGGCTGGGGGATTTGAGTAGGTTGTTGGAGGGGCAGTTTGCTGGTCATACTGGTATTGCACAGAGGGCTGTTGTGGGTGAAGCTGCCGTAGGTTCTGAGGGCGGTAGGTTTGTGTTGAAGTCCTTGCTCCTGGTCCCCCCTGACCACGGGGACATCCTCGCCCAGAATGGAAAGACATGTCTCACCTTAATGAGGAAAATAAAAGTCCAGTGTCATGCAATTTTTGCAGGATGTCCTTACTGCATTTGCAGGAACAACTCCCAGAGTGCTGAAGTTACAGTTTCTGCAGTTTCCCTTAACAGAAGGGGTGAACAAAGTCCACTGACTCTCACTGGGAACAATTTTGTGCTCCCTGGACCTCTAGCACAGGTCATTTATGCCCATCTGATTCCTTTAAGTCTCTAATCCATGAAAGCACTCCACCGCCTTTAATCTGGAAGCCAAAGCAGACCATGGTCTCTGACTTAAGGCAATGTTAATTTCAACACGATTGATATGACAACTGGTCAAGGATACAAGCACCTCTACTAGTAGTCACTAGAGACTTTGCTATAAAGCCATCAGATACCCACACCAAAGAAACCACTCATTTTAACAACTGCAATTGCCATCCAAAGTCTCAAACAAGGAGTCCTTTCTATAACGTGATTCTAAACTTCAGGCAGAATGACTTTACTAACACCTCATTGCAAGTTACCTGGTCCAACAAATCATGTAAATTTTAAACAAGATATTAGCAATTTACATTCACAACTGAGACCCCCGTTTAGTAAAGGACTGAACTCAACAGATAATTCTAAATTTTTTAAGTTAGGCAAGTATATTTTTGTGAAATGAGAATCTTACAGGTTACAAAAAAAAAAAAGTATGTAGACTATGCTGTTACTCCAATTTCATTCAAATAAATGGTTCCAAAAAATTCCCTCAGCTGCCTGCTTGGCCCTGTTACCATTCCAGCAATTGCCACTGCTTCCAGTAAGCTTAAGGCTTTCTCAAAACTATGCATGTACTTAATGCTTTGTGTTAATGTTTATAAATGAAAACCACTGTGCTTCACTAAAGTTAAAAATTCATTCTTTAATTACTATGTTAAGTGGAAAAAAACTGGAAAAAAAAGCAAAAAAACTTAAAAAATGTGTTAATTCATTGTGTCTTGGCTGGAATGGAGGGAGAGAAGAAAAATACTTAGTTAAGTAGTCACAGAAGTCAAATTCCGTTTTCCATAGGGGGGAGGGAGGGAAA
Source organism: Hemiprocne comata (assembly GCA_020745705.1). Lineage (NCBI taxonomy): Eukaryota > Metazoa > Chordata > Aves > Apodiformes > Apodidae > Hemiprocne > Hemiprocne comata. The sequence continues at coordinate 76,385,859 of CM036587.1, read as the reverse complement.
GAACAGAGATACACACATATAATTGGAAACATCACCAGATAAAGAAAACAAAGACTCCCTTTTACTGAGGCTTTACTGATGCTGAAGTACACACACAGAATAGTCTCCCACCTGCTACCATGCAACACACCCAGCCTGGACTGCTCAGAGTACTGCTTTCAGCTGCAACCTGGTGCCAGTGCTGCAAAGACGTAGCTTGCTGAGAGAGAGCTGACAACTCCTGGTGAACTGGAGGGAGAAAGGAAAAGAAATAAAAAGGGAAAGGGCTGACGTCAAGAAGGAGGAACCAAGAAGACTCTAAGTCTCCCCTTACACGCTCAGGGCTTAGCGGAAGTCACTGGAATTGCTGGCAGTAGCATTGATTCCCTCCTCAGAGCAACCAAAGGCCAAAGCAAGTGAGAATTCTCCTTCTCTAGGAGATAATGCCCATTATGGTAAAGTAACTTGTTCCTTCCGGTCAGCCTGTGCCTGCTCAGTACCCTCCAATCTCATAAAGGCTCTCCTCCAAAAGAAACAACACAGCATGGGGAGAGAGTCCATTTCCATTATTTTGTCTAGCAACAGTGCAACCTTTTGTCATTACTAATTCTAATTCATTAGATTCTGAATCAATTTTGCTTTAGTTCTCCAGTCACAATCTTACACAGCTCAGGCCTGTAAAACAAAACCTGTTTTATACTTCGCTGACATTTACAATACACATTTGATTTAAACAGGCTGAACTAAACTCTTATTACCTTTAACAAATTAAAGCAAAGATCACTGTAATACAGTGCCTTGCCTTAAAGCACATTTCCTTTAAACATGTTGTAGCATTCAAACAAAAGGTGTTGTTTATCAGCTCTCTCTTAGAGCTCCAAGACTTCCCCAACACCAGGGAACTGCTCTGGTTCTACCACCTTAAATTTACTGCTTCAGAATGTATAGAATCACAGCTGCAAAAACAATACCAAAAGATACATGAAATTACTTTAAACTCCCAATTTATTGTAAAGGTCCCTCTGCTGAAAACTTAGGTCACGTTCCAGTTTCACATAAATTTCAGTAAGTTAAAAAACACTGGAAAGAACAAAGTCTCCTTTTCCTGTCACATGAAAGCGAAAATTTATTGTGCTGTTGGAAGCCGTCACCCACAGAAATAAAAACAGCGAAAAACTCCCTCTTTTGTCCCTGCAGAAGCTCAGTCGACAGGAACAGAGCACCGAGATCCGGCCTCACCCAACCACCACCTCCCAGCAGTTGTTAACAGCCTCCAACGGCCACCGAAGGGTCGGCAAAACACAGAACGGAGACGAATCCGGAGAGGTGACGGACACCCGGCCGGGCGGGCTCTGCCGCGCACCCTTCCCGCCGCACGGCCCCGCTCCCCACACGGAGAGCGCTCCTCAGCCGCAGGCCGGACGGGAGGCTGCCGCGGGAGGCGCTGCCGGCAGGGGCCGCCTGGACCCCGCCGTCCCGACCCACACCAGCACTCGAGGAGGTCGCTTCCGCTGCCCGCCGTGATCCCAAGCCCCCTGCCCGCCCCGCGATCCCCGGGCAAACTGCCCGACCCGTTGAGCCCACCTGGCGCCTGGCCGCCGAGGCCAGCCCGGCCTGCAGCGCGCTAACTCCGGAAGAGGAAAGCGGTGGGAGGGCACCGCGGACGGAAGCACCGCCGCCGGGAGAGAGGCCGGGCCTCGCCGTGCCCGGCCCATAGCTGCTGCGGCATGAACGGTGGGGGCTCAGTGGCCGGCAGCGGGGACGGGTCCCGCGGGGGCGGGCTACGGGCCTACCCGGCGCTACCGGTGTGGGTGGTGGAGGACCACCAGGACGTGAGTGCCTGGCGCTGGGCGGGGCCGGGTGTGGGAATGAGGAGTTCCGCGGGGGGGGAGGGGGCGTGGGGAGAAGCTGCTCTTGTCCCTTTCTGCGTGGTGTGGAGGGTTATTCTGGTAGGTGGAAGCGAAGGGAGGTGCCCGATGGATCCCCCGGGAAGTCGCCAGCGGCTTCCCCTCAGGACGCGCCTTTCCGTGATGTGACTGGGGTCCCCCCATTCGGGCGCATCCTTCGAACAATCCTCGCCTCCATAGCTATGCACAGACCTTAAACCTGCGTTCTCCATCACTGCTGAAACATAAATAAAGTTCAGTGCCCAGGTGACCCGAATTTGCTTCACCGAACTTCACCAAAACTTTATATAATCTTTCTCTGACACTGATGTTTCTCAAGGGCAGCTTGTCACTAGGTGCCATCATTCATTGATTAATAGTAATAGCTGTTGTAAAGGAAATTTTGTTCTTAATCTAAAGCAGGAGAACTTGCAGAGTTGGAGATCTTAGTCTCTTGTGTCTTTCCCCATCCTCTCCTAATCTCACAATTTATGGTAACGCTTACCTGAGCTGAAACTTTAATTTTGATTGCAAAAATTGTAGTTTGTTCTGGTAGGCCAGGTTACCTTCTTTTTCTTAAGAAGTCATGGGTCAGGGAACCTTTGCTATTTTTAACCTTGTTTTATCTACTGTTACAGTAGTATATGTATTATAGAATCATGGAATGCTTTGGGTTGGAAGGGACCTTACAGATCATCTAGTTCCAACCCCCCTGCATGGACAGGGACACCTCCCACTATTACTGGGTATGTAGTAAGTAAACTGAAGAATTTATTCCTGGACAGATGGAATACAGTCCAAATTTCAGCTGTCAGTCATGTTTTACAGTTATGCCCATGCAGTATGCAGGATTTGTCATCTTAATCAGTTTTATGCCAAAAAAAGAGTAGCTCAGTTTCTGTTGTAATGTAGACATCATGTATAGATTTTGTTGCCCAGTCCTTTTACAGTCTTCCCATTCCCTGTATAATAGGGCTATGATTCACAATCCTTGCTGGATTTGTTCTGGTATAACTGTGGGACAGGCTCCATGTACTACAGTTCAGTGTGAGAGGCATCATGAATCAGCCATCAGCTTTCTTTTTATACTACTCTGTATTATTGCACTTCAGTGGTTTGTTATGAGTTTCCTCACTCCTGTTTTTCACACCTCTGCGTGAAGATCTTCAGCAGGGGATAAGGTTGGGCACTTGAGAAAGGTAGTCCCTATTGCAGTCACTAAGTCATTTAGGGATTAGGAATTAAGCCTTTGCTTCAACGTTTAAAGATCAGCTAAAATTTAAATAATGGTGGGGTCAGTTTTCACTCTGTATCAAGTTAGCTTACAAATCACAAGTAATGTGTTTTTATCTCCACAGCACCCGTTCATAGCGAGGAAGCTTTATAGCATAGACAAGGCAACACAGGGGCAATGTTCTACAGAAGAGGGACAGTATTTCTGGGGTTCAGCTGTAAATGAAAAAGACTAGCAATTGACTTGGAAGATTAGTGAGGAGAGCTACTGCAGATGAAACCTCCTATAAAGACAGAAAGAGAGAGTAAAACTGTGATTCTTCAGTAGCTATTTATGTGGATCACTTGGGCTCATAATGATTACAGTCCATGAGATGTCTTGCCACTGGAGTTGTTTCCCCTTTGTATTGTTTTCTATCTCCTCTTCCCTCTAATCCAAATTGTAAAGGAACAAGAGTGGGACTAGTGTTTCTTCTGTTAAAGCCGTTGCATTTTTCAGCCCACTGGTTAAATAATAATTGAAATATTTTTATTCGTGTTGGTTTAGGTGCTGCCTTTCATCTATCGTGCCATTGGTTCAAAGCATCTTCCTGCCAGTAACATCAGCTTTGTTCATCTTGATTCCCATCCAGACCTTCTTATTCCTGTGAATATGCCTGCAGACACTGTATTTGACAAAGAAGCTCTTTTTAGGTAAGTCCTGGGTACTGCATCAGAACACTTAAACTCCACTTCTTACTACCTTTGATTTACAGTGAATATTTATATGTCTGCATAGGACGTATGAACAAAAGAGGTGTAAGTCAGCCTCAAGTTGTATTTTCCATCTTCACTTTTGCTGACGAATTTATTTTTTTTTAATGGAAATAAACATGTTTATGTTTTTTGAATGTGGTAAAATATTTTAAGTTGCATATCAAGCCATTTAAGGCTTACGAATTTACTCATTAGTTGTTCAGTAGTATATCATGTTATTAGGCCAGTTCTTTTGAGTAACAATACAGCATCCTGAGTGGATGCTTTGTGGCTAAAGAGCAGTGGTTTTCAAACAGCCATTCTCTCTTAATACTGAAAAATTGACTTTGAGATGGAAATAACATCTACTGTGTTGGCACACTGTATGAAAGTGAACAAGATTTTTCTATTAAGATCATCATAACCAATACTTTCCCCCAGCTCCTTAGGTAACAAGCCACAGAGTGATCTTTGATAATGTCTTTCTTTTCCTGTTATAAAATAAGTATCGATTGCTTCAGTGTTATGGTGATTTACAGCAATGACAAGATGATGTAATTGGTACATAAGTAATTGTATCATGCTACCCACAGTCAATATTTTGTTTTCTTTGTTGGATGAATATGAAGTTTTGTGGGATATATCATAAAACTCAAAATATAGAGTGTTGATAATCAGGAGGTTCTGTAGGTACTGATTGACTCACTATAATTACTGATACCTCTAAAAGCTAGTTAGAGCATTTTACAATAAAGTACCCCCCTGAGATCAGTTTGAAGTTGTTTAGAATAGTGTTGATGATGCTTCTTTTACTTTCCTCTGTGTGCTGTGTCAAGAAAAAAAGGACAACAAATCCATGTGGTTGTCCATCCAAAATATCACACAAAGAGTGAAGTTGATTGCACTCTATGACCTTAACTTTTTTAATTCTACTGTAGACAGTTTTGGTTTGTCTTATGAATAAAGTTTTCCATCTTGTTTTTTCTTTGATGGTGTGAACCTTACACAGAGTACTAATTTCAGATTATTTTCATGGGGGCTTTCAAGATGTGGAAAATGTTTGTTGTATTCTTGACCATGTTTTACTTACTGGGAAAGTAACAGTATGATCTTCATTCATTACAGTGAGTTAAGTATTGAGAACTGGATTATGCCTGCTGTTTATGCTGGCCATATTTCTCAAGTAGTATGGCTTCACCCACCCTGGGCTCAGCAGATCTCAGAAGGAAAACACCATTTTTTGATTGGGAAAGACGTATCAACAACTACAATCAGGTAAATTGTCTGTTGTTATATGCTAACAATATAAATACTATCTCTGTAGTTTTTCATGAGTGAGATTTTTTTTTTTGTATTCTTGGATAAAGATGAAAATTTCATTTGGATTTGTGAGTTCTTAGGACCTAGTGTGACTGGCTGTATGAGTGGGTACAGTTAAAATTGTGCCTGAAATTCTTTTTTTTATAGGTAATTCTAGCTATTCATGTTTCATTTCAGCTACTCAAGTTTTCAAGTAGTTCTCATAATTGAAGTAAAAAATCTCAAAAAGCAGTAATTTTTGACAGAGGGTTTGGGTAACAGAGGGCAGCAGTAAGATCATCTTCAGTCCTCCCTTATAAGGACTAAACAAAACCAGTCCCATCAGCTTCCCCATCATGTACGTACTCTGGCCCTCTAATCACCTTAGTGGCTCCTCTGGAGGTTGTTGTGACCTCACTTGTTCCAGAGGCCCAAACCTGGGCAGGTTATGGAAAATGGGACCTCATTGGTGCTGAATAAGAGGAGAAATCTCTTCCCTTCCCTTGATTACTCTGTTTTTCTCATGTGTGGTTTTTTGTTTGTTTTCTTTGGCTTTTGCTGTGTTTCAAGTTAATCTAGTAGTAAAGCACTGAAATGGGTACACAGACAGGCACTGAATTCTCCATTCTTTGACAAAGTCAAAACTCAGCTGGATGAGGCCCTGGGCAGCCTCATCTAGCCTTTAACTTAGTTCTGCTTTGATCAGATGATTGACAAAAGACTTCCAGATGTCCTTTCCAATCTTGATCATTCCATCATTTGAGTTCTGGTGAAAGGCCCACATAATTTTGCGGGATGCAGTCAAAGACAATTTTGCTTTTACCATATTCACTGCATTGGGATTTTGTACAGCTTGAATGGATGTTTAAAAATCCTATGTCTTGCCAGCATATCAAAATAAATCTTTTGAAGCAAGTTCAATGGAAGACAGCAGAGAAATGCTTTGGTTTACCACCTAAAGTAAAACACAGGAGCTCTACAATTCTGAATCTGAGGCCTAAAATAAACCTTAATAAGAGGAAAGCTAGTGCTTTCAATTATGTTTAACCATGAGAATTAGCACACATACAGAAATACTTCACGATGGCTGAATAGGTCTCCCACAGACCCTCTGGTTGCCTTAGCAACCTGGTAAACAACATTTCAAACTGCCTTTTGAAGATGGTCAGGTATCTTTTCTTCAAGTTCTAGGCTTACAGAAATCATGAGGGAAGAAAGGAAGAGAGTCCTCAGAAAACGAACTTCCTGAAAGTTTTCTTGACAACAGGTGGCTGGATAGGCAATAGATACCTTAGTGTCCCACAAAGGGAAAGGCAGTAGCATAAGCTCATGTTGAACCGTGCAGAATTTCTGAAAAAAAATATTTTTTAATCTGAATTTATGATGCTTAAAATTTAATATACTGAAATATGGCTTGAAAATTATACTCTTTAAATTTTCACTGGGAGCAGTTTTTAGCATTCTTGGTTTTGTTTGGTTAGTTGGTTGGTTTTTTTAATTAAGTGGATTCCATTGATATGTATCTATTCATCTTCAAGTTACCAGCTCTCCACCACTTAGAATGGGGAACCATAATGGTAGTACAAAAAAGTTGGATGTTACCTATTAGTTCATAATATTTTACTTTTACTAAATCAGTATATGTGGTTTTCAAGGCACTTCTCAAACACAACTAACTAAATTTTCTGTAAAAATTAGGCAGTCCAGGACAAAATATCCATAGCTTTGCAGTCTTATATGCCATAATATTGACAATATCTTGTTGAATTTTGGATGTTGTCTTTAAAATGCAGTTCAGTGGCAAATGAATCTTAGTAGCACATAATGTAGAATCTTTTTCTTATGCAGAACCTTGTAGGCCTATCATAAAAAAATAGAGTGAATTTTAATATATTTATTCAGCAGCAAAGAAATAGAAAAAACTTAAGTTTAAAAACCTGTGGATTAAACTAAATAATTTTGTAGACACAGTTTTATTGTTTTTGTTACCCACCAAATATCTATCTATTAATTCTTCTTAGGATCCCTAAAGTGTACATGCTTCTTCCTGAGCTCTTCTCGAAGATGTATATTAACTGTGAATTATTGTCAATTGTAGGGTTACAGGTACAGATCATTACTTTTTAAGTGATGGTCTTTATGTCCCTGCTGATCAGCTAGAAAACCAGAAGCCTTTAAATTTACATGTCATTCTCATCAGTCCTACTGAAGCATCAAACAGCCAGGAAGAAAATGGTGAAGTAGCATCTGCCAAGAGACTGAAGCTAAACACAGATGACACAGCAAGCACTGCTTCTGCCTCTTCGTCAGTAGCTCCTGGTGACCCTGATCACAGCACCTTAAGAGTGAAGAAGAAGGAAGTACAAAATACAAGTGCCCCAAGCAAGGCAGAAACATTGTCAGATTGCCCAGCTTCAAGCTCTCACAGAAACAATGAATGCCCAATAAGGGGAGTTGTTAAAGATGTCTGCCAAGTACTGCAGAAGGGGGACGCATATGTTTTAGACATTGACTTAGATTTTTTTTCAGTTAAAAATCCATTCAAAGAAATGTACACGCAGGTAAGCATGACAGTGGAGAGGCCTCTTACCATTCACGTAAGAGTATCAGTCCTAGCATTCATGTCTATGGAGAAGCTTTTGTCTAAGCTAAATTAGCAGATCAGTGGATCATGATTAATGACTCATGGTAACACTTGAGGGAGGGACATTTGAAGGACTGTACTCTCCAAAGAATCATCAACAACCTAGTAGAGGTGGATCCTTACATTTGAAGTCAGTATCGAGGGCATGTTCAAGCTCAGAGGTATATGGCTCACTTCTGCTTGTTGCTTGGAACATAAGAGCTATGCTTGGGTTACCAAAGATCATGTTCCAAATATCCACAGCAAGATAACAGATTGTGTCATTTTTTACCCTCTGTAACGTGTTATTGGAAAGCCTCAATGGGACCAAGAGACTCAGCCCTTCAAAAGGCACCTTGATTGTCCAAAGAATGGTAACTTGTCCTGATGAGAGGTGGTTAAGACTCATTTCCTTTGTCTGTAGTGCTGAGTAAATGGATGAGCAAGCAGCTGTTGTCTCTGATGCCCATGGCTTTATGTCCAAGACTCTGCCTTGTGTTCTGTTTGTAACTTGGCTGCACAGCAAAGGTAGCTCACCTGTATAGAGTCATAAATATGTAGATCCTCAAAGGTGCCAAGCTGTTAGCAGCCTTTCTTGATGTTAACAGGATTTTTAGGAACTGACTAAATTTTTTTGTGAGGGGTTGTTTGCTTGGATTTTTGGCAGGTGGTTGGGGGAGGCAGGTTTGCTTTGTTTCTTTTGCTTTTTATTGCTTTTGTGCTGTCATAGATTCTTAGTTCTAGGAACCTCTTTCTGAAGTGGACTTGCACAGAGTACCCAGTCTACCTTTTTTGATATAACAATTTTATTTGTAGTTAATATTTCTTAATGTGTTCCCTCTACTGTAAATTACAATCAGAATTTTTTTCCCAAGTTGACACCTGAAATGTAAGAATCCAAGGATAAGCTAAAAAGCAAATATAGTTCACCAATCCAGAAGAGTATTGTCTTTCCACAAAAAAAGTCTAAAACATTGCCCTAAAGATGCTTTGTATTTCTATAAAAAATAAATGGCCTGCCCTTATTTTTTCTCTCAGCAATAAAAAATTAATGTGTTCAGTTTTTTAATGCTGTTAAGTAACTAATGAGACCTGTTTATCTTTGATTGATTAAGCCTGAACATTATCAATGAGTAGGGCTGACAAGCTCTTGTAGTTGTTAACTTGTGAACTTGTTGGCCAACTAGTCTGAAGGCTTTGCCTGTCCTGTTTTCCTTTACAATCAGACTTTCCTGTTGGTTTGGTCTGCCTGAATTTGCCATTTCAGTTTTACTCAGCATCTCATTGAGACCTTAGTTCAGCAACATGTATGTTTAATTTAGAGACTTTAACTAATGGACTGTAAATACTTAGTTTTTAAAGCTGTGTTCTTGAAGCCAGATTTAAAGTTAAGCAGTTGCAAAATGTTTGGCTGAGGCCATGAAGTACTGCTTTCTAAAGTCTCACAGTCTCTTCTTCACCTGCATTTATAAACTTAACTGCAGTACTAGAGTAGAGGAATGATGTTGGTGATCAAATTCTTTTCTTTTTCTTTGAAGAAGGAATACTTGGAGAATTTTGTTTCTCATTTGAAGTGTTTAATTTTCTGCCTCTTTCCTTTTTTGAAGACAGAGTATGAGCTTTTGCAAGAGTTGTACCATTTCAAGAAGCCTCACAGAAATGCAACAGAGGTATGTTATTTCCTTGTGGCATGTATGAGGGAATGATTCTTTTGATTTACCCAATAAAAATGAGTTATGACAAGGAAGAAACCTGTGAAAGGTGCTTAATGAAGTGGTCTCCAATTAAGCTATGCAGCATGCTGAATGCTAATGAGCAGGATCTTAGGATTTCTTTGGTATTAAACATTTTGGTTAAACATGTGAATTGCATAAATATTTTGTATGAGTGTGAAAGTAAATTCTGTAAACAAGTGGTAATTGACAAGAAATGAAAACACAGTAAGTTATCTGCCATCATGTTCATTTTGTGGCTCAGTAGGGCTTTGGTTTGGATTTTTTTTAGTTCGGTTTGGTTTTTTGTTTGTTTTTTTTTGTTTGATTTTTTTCCCCCTTCAGTCTCTCTGCTTCCTTGCCCTAGTTCTTCCTTCATAGTCAGTGCTGTGTGGAATGCTTAGTTGGTATTTTACCCATTTATTTAGTTGTGGAGAAGATGATGATATACCACTGTAATGTACTTCTCATTTTATGTGTTGTGTGCTTCTGAATCATGGAAATGTAAGCCTGCTGTAGCTGCCAAAATAGCCATTCAGCCCTCAGCTGAAACCATGGAACAGCCAAATTAATGGTCATTTCACCAAGTAATTTCTAAACAAGATCTTGTCTTTGCTTTCATAATCTCACCTGAACCCTATTACAGAGAGATTCAACACATACAGTTATCAGAGATTAATGAATCCTGGTTAATACATCTGTATAAGGAAACTGAGATATGTGGAAAATTGTCAAATTCATTTTCGTGTTTCTTAGTCAATCAGCAATAACAACAGGTACCTATTGAAAAGCAGTTAAATGTAAAGAGGGTAAATGCTTGTGTTTTAAGTGCCCAGTATTATTTCAGGACATAAATTATAAACAAAAGCCAAAAAATTTGTAGGAGGCAACTGAAGTTATTAGCTCACAGTGAGTACTGGATAGGTATAGAGCTGAGCAAAGAAAGGCTAGTTTCATGGATGGTTTTAGAGTGAGACAGTCAAAGGATTTGAAGGTACAAAGCTAGTGAACTTTGTGTTTTTTGAAGTTTCAGAAAATATTATAGATGTCTGGATTCTTAAAAGCTGTTTTCGTAGTTTCAGAATACAGTTAGATGTACATTGCTATCATACTACAAGATAATAATGTGGTGTTTGGAGCTTTTTGTTTAGTTTTGGTTTTTAGGTAGTATAGAGGGAGACTGGACATTTTTTTAAGGTTAGTTACTGGTGCTGATTAGAAAAGGATCTTAATCATACCCTAGGACAGGATCAGAAAGCTGTAATTCATAGAATCATAGAATGCTTTGGGTTGGAAGGGTCCTTAAAGATCATCTAGTTCAAACCCCTCTGCGTGGGCAGGGACACCTCCCACTAGACCAGGTTGCTCAAAGCCCCATCCAACCTGGTCTTGAACACCTCCAGGGAGGGGACATCTACAGCTTCTGTGGGAAACCTGTTCCAGTGTCTCACCACCTTCCCAGGAAAGAATGGTTGATACCCTCAGCTCTTCTTAAAAATTTGCCCAAAGTTGACACCACAGGCCAAAAGATGCAGCATCTGTTATATGATACAGCCAGCAGAATCCTAAGAGGGAATTGTTATGTTCTTGTTACCCATCTATTCCAATATGCTTTTAAATAGTTTTCCTTCACACACCACTACATTTTAATACCAAATACGCCACGCATTGCTTCTCATTTGATATGTTATGTAGGATCTCTTTCTGCAAATGTTTACAAGTACAAGTGTATTTGTGTATGTAGCCTTACTCCAAGAAGACTGCCTCTTAATGTGTTCTGAACTTTTTAAGAAGGGGCATAAACCTTTTCAGAGTTAGAGCAATAAGTGACATTTTTAATTAATTCCATGTTTTTTGAGGCACACAGAATTGAAACAACCTCAGAGCATCAAAAGTCCGTTTTGTTTTGTTTTCCCGAAAATGCATTTGATTTAATAATACTCTTTTTTTAAAACTTAAAAAATTAAAATCTCCTTTCACTATAAAATGTAAAGCTTTTACTCATCAGAGCATTTCAGTGCAATAGAAACAAATCCAACAATTAGTCATATATAGTTTCTTAGCTTTCTTGGCCAACACGACGTGCATCCACAAGAAGGGCCGGAAGGAGGATCCAGGGAACTATAGGCCTGTCAGCCTGACCTCGGTGCCTGGCAAGGTTATGGAACAGATCATCCTAAGTGCCATCAACTGGCATGTACAAGACAACCAGGGGATCAGGTCCAGCCAACATGGGTTTAGGAAAGGAAGGTCCTGCCTGACTAATCTTACCTCTTTATGACTGGGTGACCCGTCTAGTGGATGAGGGGAAGGCTGTGGATGTGGTCTATCTCAACTTTAGCAAGGCCTTTGACACAGTCTCCCACAACATCCTCCTGGAGAAGCTAGCAATCCATGGCTTGGACAGGTACACCCTTTGCTAGGCCAAAAACTGGTTGGACGACCGGGCCCAGAGAGTGATGGTGAATGGAGCTGCATCCAGCTGGCGTCCAGTGACCAGTGGTGTCCCCCAGGGATCAGTACTGGGCCCAGTCCTATTCAATATCTTTATTGACGACCTGGATGTGGGGATTGAGTCCACCCTCAGTAAGTTCGCAGAGGACACCAAGCTGGGGGAGAGTGTCAATCTGCTGGAGGGTAGGAAGAAGCTGCAGGGGCACCTGGACAGGCTGGGTCGATGGGCTGAGGCCAACAGCATGAAATTCAACAAGACCAAGTGCATGGTCCTGCACTTTGGCCACAATAACCCCAGGCAGCGCTACAGGCTGGGGGAAGAGTGGCTGGAGAGCAGCCCAGCAGAGAGGGACCTGGGAGTGCTGGTGGACAGCCGGTTGAACATGAGCCAGCAGTGTGCCCAGGTGGCCCGGAAGGCCAATGGCATCCTGGCTTGTATCAAGAATAGTGTGGCTAGCAGGAGTGGGGATGTGATTCTCCCCCTGTACTCAGCACTGGTGAGGCCTCCCCTTGAGTACTGTGTGCAGTTCTGGGCCCCTCACTTCAAGAAGGACATTGAGGTGCTGGAGTGAGTCCAGAGGAGAGCAACAAGGCTGGTGAAAGGACTAGAGGGAAAGTCTTATAGGGATAGATAGGCTGAGGGTGCTGGGGTTGTTTAGCCTGGAGAAGAGGAGACTCGGGGGACCTTATCACTCTCTTCAACTACCTGAAGGGAGGTTGTAGTCAGGTGGGGGCTGGGCTCTTTTTCCAGGCAACCAGTGACAGGGCAAGAGGGCACAGCCTGAAGTTGCTCCAGGGGAGGTTTAGGTTGGATATTAGGAAGTACTTCCTCACGGAGAGGGTGATTAGACATTGGAATAGACTTCCCAGGGAAGTGGTGGAGGCACCGTCCCTGGATGTGTTCAAGGAAAGGCTGGATGTGGCACTTAGTGCCATAGTCTAGACAGTGTGGTGGTGTTGGTCATAGGCTGGACTTGATGATCTTAAAGGTGTTTTCCAGCCTTGGTAGTTCTGTGATTCTGTGAAAGCTCTCCCCTGTGTATTCTGCCAAAATGTAGATGTGGCTTTTTTTTATTTGTTGTGGGAAAGACAGAGCAAAAAGTGGTGATTTATTCTGAAGGTACAATAGCTGACGCAGGCATTCATTCCCATCCTCTTGAAAAGATGTACTGTATAATGAATCAGTTGTTTCTTACTCCCCGTTTCCAGTACATCAATCATTTCAGAATGTGAATCATAGGGTAAGCCATGACATTCTACCTCTTTTTTTCCTAACATATTTCTGTATGTCCTTAATTAAAGGAGAGCTTGCTGGATTGTGTTGAAAACCGTGTTCATCAGCTAGAAGATCTGGAAGCAGCATTTGCAGATTTGTGTGATAATGATGATGAAGAGACTCTACAGAAGTGGGCCTCATATCCTGGGTAGGAGATTTCTAAATGGCTTAAAATGCAAATAATAGTTTGGCAACTGATTAGCCCAGCCCTTTGGTAACAGAAAAGGAGAGAGGACGGATAGGATCTATGCAAGGCTACCGTTTTTCCTTTAGTTTTAGTGGAGAAAGAATCAGACAAACAAAAGAAAAGGCAGTCTGCTGTTTTCAGTGCCACAGTAAGCCTTCCAAGATCAGCCTTGTACAGCTTTATGCAAATTTTGTTGTCTGTGGAGGGAGGTGCATTTGGTGACTAAAAATGTGGTGATACATGTGAACCAGAGCTCTCAAAAAAGTAACAAAGTAGGGAGGATATGGTGAAGGACCTCTTTAAGTGAATGAAAGGCTGTACCTGAGCAGCAGTGTCCACCAAACATCTCGGCAGCATCCTCTATGCTTTTAAACTAAATGTTTTCAGCTGAAAAGTAACAGCAAAAGTCCAGGCTTTCCCTTGATAGGAAAATAACTCATTTACCCCATCAAATGCAGCAGTTACTGCCAGAACTGTGTATACACTAACCACAAGCATCTCCTATCAAGTTTATATGACTTCGAGCTACAACAGCTTCTCTCCATGTCTGCCCTAAAAGAAGTGCAGAGAGCTCTTGCCAGAGGCAGGTACGAATGTAGGGGCTCTCTAAGAAGGACCTGGTGAAACAGTGCAGTAGTACCAGTAATTTCGATTTTTCCTGGTTGCAAGATGACACAGGGGGCAAATTTCACTTTCAAAGCCTAGGCCATGATAACTTCTACTTTCTACATTTTTCTATCTCACTCTGTTTTTATTTGTTTTTTAACCACTTAATGTATGTGTTTCCAGCTGTTTAAGTAACAAGTTTTGGTTTTGTTTTAACTCCAGAATGAAGCCACTTGTTCAACTAGTTCACAGTTTGAAAACCAGAATGGAAAGCCCCGACTACGAAATGGTAGGTGACTAGGTAAAAGAGCAAAAAGTAGGCAGATTTCAAAAGCCTATCTTCATTAGGGAGGGAGAAGATCATGCTTCATTTCAGACTTGCTTCCTGATTCAGGACTTCGTGAGATTGGGTAGTTTTCTGGGTTTTTTATGTCTTATTACTTAGGCCAGCTTTTCTTTCTAAGGCTTCTAAAATTCTGCTCTGTTTGTCTATATTTTGGCAATATTAATGTGATCTTCTAGGACTGTGATGTCTCGGGCTGCTTCCTGTGCAGGAAGGCTTCATTTCACCCAGGTCTGTTCAAATACTTTATAGAACTTAAAGTACCTATTTGTAAAAAATCTGACCTATCATCTTCAAGGCACGCAGCATAGTCTGAATTTCTAGGAAGAAATACAATGTACTGGAGAGAATTAAACAATCCAGAATTTTATGCTTTTTGTTTATTCTTTAATAAGCTGGGGAGAAGGACAACTCTTACTGCCTGAAGAGGTATAAGTTGCCTACTGGGTGAGGGACTGATATCTCATAGCTTATCTCTGTAAAAAAGTCTCTATCAGTAATTCATCAACAGAAATGAAATCTGTCTTTAATTTACATGTAGGTGCATCAGGCTGGTTTGACCTGTGATTATATGGAGCTTCCTCACCATATTAGCACTGAAGAGGAGATCGAAGGCCTCATACAATCTATTAAAGTTCTACTAAAAGATATGCCTAAGCCCACACTTGTGACAGTTGCTCGGTAAGACTGTGTAGATACTTTTACTTTATAATGTTCAGACTGTGCTAATGAAACTAAATGATTCTATCAGTATAACACTGGGTAGCACATTTTAAAATCTGTCTTAAAGTGGAAGTTTTACAGTGTAGTGAAAATTGACATTTAAAAATGTTGATCATAAAGCAGTGCCAGTGTCTACATAGCTAAGGAGAGGTTCTGCACCAATGGCCTGTTTTACTGTGCTTTATAGTATCTAGCACAGCTTTCAAAACGAGTGAAAACATGATGACTTAATGAGCTTCAGCACAGGCCATATAAAGCCTGCAATCAGGCCTTGTGTCTGTTGACATTGGTAGCTGTCACAGAATGTCAGGGGTTGGAAGGGACCTCTGGAGATCATTGAGTCCAACCCACCTGCCAGAGCAGGACCACCACTGGGGTTCATACATCTCCACTACTTTTATTATTTGTGCTAGTTAGAGCAAAGCTGGCTTGGACAGCCTGCGTAGGCTGAAATGACGCCTTTCTAACTGTTGACCTAGGCTTTGTTGTACTACAGATAGGATTCCTGTTTTTGGTGAAACTTCTGGTGGAAGTGGTTTTCATCTAGTAGGCTGAAAGAGATTTATATTCTAGAAAGCTCTGGTAGAGTTTTGTATGGGGTAAAAGCTATGCTTCCAGGACTGTAAGCGTATTATTTGGGAGAATTTGACCAAATTCTTTGGTCATTCTTTTCAAGTTTTTATACCTGTTTTACTAGTAGCATCTCAATTTTTCAATCTTAGCTTTCCACCAGCCCTTTAATTAGATAATTTGCTTCAGCTTTCACTGCCAACACGTTCTGTGTCAAGAGTCAGGAAGAGAGTAGAATACCTCACATTCCTAATCTGTTTCAGGCTTTCTGTTCAACTTCAGGCAAACTTTCACAGTTGAAAGTGACGAGGAGAAGCACAGCACTTAGCTTTGGAGAGATAATGGGAAGCAGAACGCATCACAGTCTGAGAATAGCTTCAGCCTAGACACAGAGCATTACAAGAATGCAAAATGTGGTGATGGTACCTGTACACACTCTCATGTTTTTTTCTATTTCTTTTAACAGATCAAGTTTGGATGACTATTGCCCTTCAGAGCAGGTTGACATCATTCAAGAGAAGGTTCTCAATTTACTAGGTTCAGTGTATGGCACTCTGGATGTGCAATTAGATTACTCAAGCACCTCATCTTCTTTGTGACCTGTGTATTGCCATCTAATGCTATGGATTAATTTAAATTGCCTATTAGCTATGGTTGCAAGGGGAAAAATGCTGTTGTTTCAGCAGGTGGCACTAGAACCAAGCTAACCAAGAGCTAGTCTTGAGTTTGCATTGCTTTCTCCAAGTCAGCTGCATCGAACCATTACCTGCTCGACTTTGTTCATATTAGTTCTGTGATTATTGTCTTGAAATTTGTGCAAGATAAACTATTTTTGTCCCTGAAATGTTTTTTTCATCTGATTTCTTTTGAGTGTCTGTTAAAAAAAAATAATAACTTCTTAAAATAATTTGATTTCTTTTATGTACGTAATTTTTGATGAAGTTCAGCAACAAACATGGTCCTGAGTTGCACTGTACCTTTAAAAAATTATCTCAATGATGGCATTAAGACATTAGGTTTACATAGTGATCTTTCTGTGCTCAAAATGACCAGGCATCCCCCTATCATTTCTCTAGAGCAGTTTATGGCTTCTGCCCCATCCACAGAATATAATTTATATTTATAATCCATTGCATTAATATTGTCTTATTTCACATTAGATTATTTCATTGGTGACTCAGATAATCTCCTAATGTACAGACATTGACTTAGTATTTTAATTTTTACATATTTTTGAGTGAAAGGTATGCACGCATGTGCATGCTTTTGTCTGTTGAATCCTATAAGGAGTTGAATTGATGGTTTCTTCAGAAACTAAGATTTAACTGCACTGAAGTCAGCAGCAAAACTTTCTGTACCAGGTTTTCAGTAATTTTGGTATTGCTATTTGGAAAATAACAGTTTTAGAACCCTGTATTTTAGTAAACAATCTGGTTCTAGAGAAAACTGCTACTTCAAGAGGAAAAAAATATCCATCGGAGTTATTTGGGAATGAAACTGAAATGAGAAAGAGAAAATACCACCTAGAATATTGTCTTTTATAATAAATAAATCTTGCTTGCTTGCAATTTCTTCTGAAATGGTCAAGTTCATTTGTTAATATTAGTATTTGCTCTGCAGAAACTTTGTGCACTTTTACTGTTTTTTACTACTTCTGATGATGATATAAATATCTACATTATGGATTGTAAATATAGAATTATTTTAAAGTATTTCTTCCAGTAGAATAAATCCCGTGACCATGGACCCATTTCTCCATGTATTCTGTCATAGAGATGTGGCTACCCTTGGATCCAAGATCCTTAATACTGCATAAACAGCCACAGATTGCTTACAGAAAGTAAGTGGCATCAGATCACGTACTGATTGTGTAAAGTTGTGGGGTTTTTTTAAGTAAGAGCTGCTCTTTGCTAGGCTTTGAATAAAGTTCTAGAAAAAAACCCCACAAACAAACCAAATCACGTTTGATCAAAGGCGCAAGGGTACTTCTGCACTGTGGACAATTTATCCCCACCCACCCTCAGAAACAGTATTAGACATGGAAAGTATTGGGGTCCATGAATGCTGATCACTTTCTAAGCACTATTTTAAGAGTGCAGGAGTAGGCAATTCCAGTGTGTTGGAAGTCAAGCAAGCAGTGCAGAAGGCCAGCTTGGCTGAGCGAGGATCTTCTTGCAGAACTTAGGCAGAGAAGGAAAGTGTACAGACAAGGGAAGCAAAGACAGGCAACATGGGAGAACTACAGAGATGCTGTTTGCCACTGCAGGGAGAAAATTCGTGTGGCTAAATCTCAATTAGAGCTCAAGCTGGTCAGCACAGTGAAGGACAACAAAAAGGGCTTTTTAAAATATGTTAGCAGCAAAGGAGAATCTGAGATACCATGGGTCTATTGCTTGATGAGGTTGGTCCCCTCGCAAATAGGGATGTAGACAAAGCAGAGAAGTTCAATGCCTTCTTCACCTGTCTGTAGCACCTATGGATAGGGTGAAGACTGTGACTGAAGGGAAGTTCAAGACTTGCTGCTCCAGCTGGGTGCACGTAAGTCTATGGGGCCCAATGTCATTCATCCCGGGGTATTGAAAGAGCTTGCTGATGTTATCATGGGACTTCTTTCCATGATTTTTCAATGGTCTTGGGAGTCTGGAGAGGTCCTGGTTGACTGGAAGATGTCAAATATTGTCTCAGTTTTCAAGAAAGCTAAGAAGGAAGACCCTGGTAATTACAGGCCTGTCAGTCTCACTTCCTAGTAAGGTTGCAGAGAAGATTGTTCTGGGAGTTACTGAAAACCCCTTGAGAGTCAATGCAATCATTGGTCATAGCCAGCATAGGTTCATGAGGGGAGAGTCCTGCTTAACCAACTTAATTTCTTTTATAGCAAGGTCACCCATGTAGTTGACCAAGGGTAGCCAGTAAATGTGGGGTTTTTTTGGATTTGAGCAAAGCTTTTTGTACTGTTTCTCAGTGTTCTTCTTGACAAAGTGTCCAGCACACAGCTAGACACATCCATAATTCATTGAGTGAACCATATGCTGACAGATCGGGCTCAAAGAATTATAGTAAATGGGGTTACATCACGCTAGTAACCAGTCACCAGTGGGGTTCCACAGGGCTCAATTTTAGGACTGGTGGTCTTTAATGCTTTTATAAATGATCTGGACACAGGAACAAATGTACATTAATGAAGTTTGCCAATGATACTACACTAGGAGGAACTGTGGACTCCCCTGAGGGTAGGGAGGTCTTATAGAGAGATCTGGATAGACTAGAGAGCTGGGTAGATTATAGAGCTGGGTAGTCACCACCATATAACATGTAACAAGAGCAAGTGCCAGATTCTCCATCTGGGATGGGGTTATCCTGGTTATACATACAAACTGGGGGCCAAAAGGCTGGAAAGCAGCCCCGCAGAGAGGTGTCTGGGGGTTTGGGTGGATGACCAGTGGAAAATGAGTCAGCAGTGTGCCCTGGTAGCCAAAAGGGCCAACTGTGTCCTGGGGTGCATCCAGCACAGCATAGTTCGCCAGTTGAGGGAGGTGACTGTCCCACTCTACACTGCACTGGTGTGATTCCACCTCCAGTACTGTGTGCACTTTTGGGCTCCTCAATAAAGTGGGACATCAAACTATTAGAGTGTGTCCAGAGGAGGTGACCAAGATGGTGAAAGGCCTTGAGGGCAAGGCATATAAGGAGTAGCTGAGGTCACTTGGCTTGTTCAGCTGGAGAAGAGAAGGCTGAGGGGTGACCTTATGGCAGTCTATAACTTTCTTAAGGGGGGCAGTGGAGGAGGAGGTGCTGACCTTCTGTCTCTGATGACCAGAGATAGGACACAAGGAAATGGAATGAAGCTGCATCAGAGGAAGTTCAGTTTGGGCATTAGGAAAAGATTCTTCACTGAGAGTGTGGTTGTCACTGGAACAAGTCACCTTCATCAATGAATGATAAATTTACAGAAAGAAAGCTAGTTTTAAATGCAGTATTAGGAAATAAAAGATTAGCAGTTATGTTAGCAGTTTTCTCTTACACACTTGTGTTGCACACTAACATCAGCTAGTCCAGTTTTACTTCAGGACCACAGATTGTAATGTCTCTTCAGTTCACAGCTTGCTTTTCTTTCATAGCCAAAAGGTACACACACATTACTAAAAACACGTAAAAGGAGAGAAAAATCTATAGTTAAGGTCTGGAAGGAGCTCAAAAAAAAGGGCAAAGCAAGTGTCTTTCAATTACTCAGTTGTAGACTTTTTAAACAATATAGAACCTTGAGTCACTCTTACTAGACCCCTGTGAGATTAAAAAGCTTTCAATACGAAGCTATTAGATATTAAAATTATTTCCTAAGACCTTTATTTTAAATCTTGTCATAAAGTTATCCAAAAGAAGGTCCTTTAGTTGATCCCCAGCCTATTGAAAGACACTGGATCAGGCTGGTCCTTCTCCGAAACTCTGACAGGAAGAATCTGCTGTCAAGTCAAGAGGGTTGTACAACAGCTGGTACCTCCTGTAATGGTACTGGAGTCTAGACAGAGCACCAAAGTACACTTCTGGGGCATTTCTAAGCATATTGACTGTAGCCCTCCCTTCTGCTTTCTTCAGGTCAGAAGCATTAAGGAAGGCCAAGAAGGCAAAATTATCACTGTTTGTATGTGCCTTTCCTGCCTTATATTGGATGCTAAGTGAATTTGGCTGTCCCAAAAAATTTTACCTGAAGTTTCTGCCATTCATATCCTTCCTCCTACATAGCTACTAGAAAGATGAAAGTTCATTGCTGACATGTTACCCAAAAAAATTGTAGCCAGACTTGCCTTTTCAGGGATGAACTATTTTACTTGCTGCAGAAACAGCTTCCTGCTTGAATTGAGTATATTATTTTCTCTCTGCAGTCAACACTGCACTAATTTCCATTCTCAGAAGTGCCTGTCACTAGGACAAGGTAAGTCTTATACCATGAAAATTACTGAGTAATTTTCTAAGTACCCTGAAATTCATATTAGAAAATTGTGTACAAACAAGTTCATTTTGAAGGTGCTGTGATAAATTGATAGGCTGCTGACCTGGGGAGAATGGATTAACTCTTCATTTTTTCCCAAGGTGAACACAGGCATACTCCTCTGACAGATGCTCTGTGCCATATTAACGTCTAGCTGAAGCTTCAATTCAGGTTCATACTTTCTTGTATTAGTGGGTTACACCTGGCATTTGTTTCCCACAATTACAATATAGTTTAATGTTTTCTCCACTTCCTTTGTGGCTATTTGTCTTTTATGTGGTCTGCAACCAGCCGCCTTCAAGTGGGGCTGCTCTTTGCTCATGTATTATGCAATATCATCTTGTAGGGCTTTTGAGGAAAGATTGGAAAGCAAACAAAAACCTTCCCAAGAGCCTGTCTGTCCATAGCATTGATCAAAAACTGCTTGATTGATCACCTGTTGAATTCAGGTTAGAGTGGGTAAAGCTGAATTTGAGTCCAAGGGCTTAATTTCTATTATAACATATGTTGGTGACTTTTAAAGAATCTTTGCTGAAGCTGGCTCAATTTCCTTGTCGTAAGATATCTGATAACTACATAGAAATGGGTTTTACAACATACAATTTATTTGTGAAGAGTAAGATTTTTTACTAAAAAATAGTTTCTATCCAATCTTTATTCTGTCGGACAACAGAAACTGTCTTAGTTGGGTTTTTTTGCCTGGCACAATGCAACATTTTCAACTTGCTTTACCTTACTGGCTACATGCATAGGGTCATACCTGTACTTTAGAATGTATTTTTTTAAATTCCCCCTCCACCTTTCTCTGCAGGTCCCTCCAGATGACCGACAATTTTTTGCTTAACTCCTGCAGCTTGTTTTGCCACAGGTTGGCACTGGAAGAACACATATAGGTGAGAAAAAAGATGGAAACACTTCACCAGTCAGGACCTTTGTGTGAACAAATGCAACAAATATTCAAAGTAACAGTTTTCTTTATGGGGAATGTTTTCAGTGACCTTGATCCAGCTGTGTTTTTTCTGTTTATTTCAAGAGGAGTTACTACAATACAAGTTTTACTTATCCAAATACCAATGGATACTTCTGCATTCTGTGATTGTGTGATTTAACATTTTACTTATTTCATCCAGAAAAGAATAACGTACATTGTAAAGAACTTATTCAGGATAAAGGAAAAGGTTGCAATTAAATGAACTGGAAGTGTGTATTACTTAAGTAAGACACAATTAAAGTATGTTATATCCTTGTGTTTGGAAAAATAAAATTACTAGAAACAACCTTCAGCCATTTATTGTTTTGTACAGATAGGATATTAAATACTTTTTATCAGAATAGTGCTTATAAACACCACCCTGAAGGCACCAGGATTATAATTAACTCAGTTTAAGTAAGTAATACAATATTTATTTTTTTTTTAATTATTATTTTTGCAAGGAATATGCAGCTGCTAGTTTTAAGAGAAGAGAAAATTTGATTTTAAGTAGCATCTATAGCAGCAGATTGACTAATACAGGTATTCACTACTCTATCAACCTCAGAATTTTGAGAGCCAGTGGAAACCCGAGGCGGCATAGAGATCAACATAAATCTCCAGCCTTTGCTGCAGAAGAAGCATTAATAATTAAATTATTGATAAAATTTGCCATGCTCTGCTCCATATTATGCGCCTCAACTGGGGCTTAGGATAACAGGGCAATGACTGTCCACACTACCACAGGCACCAGCTATCTTAGACTGTAACCCTCTTGAAATGACCTGGGAGATGTGTTGAGCCTCCTTGGTGCCTCAGCACATTAAAAGTCACAGGGAAAAAAGCACAACTACCTTGAACTTACACCAGGACTGGGCAGCATCTGGCAGTCCCTCATCCTAGCTGACATGTACCAACATGCACTCAGGTCATTCCTGCCTCAGCTATCCCTCGGGAAACATCAACTTTCCCCTGGAAACATCAGCTGCAGTTAATTTTAGAGGTACCAAGGATCCAGGTATCCCTGGATCTTGCAAGGGATCGCTCTGTCAGGGTAGACTTCCAGCCTCAGAATCAAAAATAGTGAAGATTAACTCCTTGGTGGCCTACACCTCTCATGGAGGGGCAGAGTTTAAAGATGTAGAGAATTCAGGTTGTGCTCACTGACAGAAACTGATCTAAAAGGAGAATGAACGAGAGGGAACCCATCTCTGCAGCTTGAGTGATAAGATTTTTAATTTTTGCTTTGCTTTGCTGTGTTTTGTGGAGGGTCTTTGTCAATTGAATGGGATAGCCCAACCACAGTTTAGTTATCACTGCAAAAACAGATTTCTGCATCTTCATCTGTTTTTTGAAATTTGACCATTACTCTTCTGCACTCACTTGACCTTAATCAAGGCATAGCCAGGATAAGACATGGCCAGGATGACTCTGGGAACAGAACTGAAAACATTCAGAACATTGTTATATGGAGTAGTTCTCAAGATGTCTGCATGTTGAGATGGTTGTCTCCCTGCAAACATTAATCTTAGACCTAGTATTTGCTCTGGGACTTTCATGTCAGTTATACATCATCTTTTGAACATACAATTATATTCTTTGTTCATTGTAATTAGATAACTGACTTAGATTAATTAGCCTGGAACAGCAGCAGTGTATTACGATAAAGTGCAAGTTTGAGAATGTTGTGGAGTTTCTCTTACAATTAGAATTTGAATTACTGTTTTAAATGACACTTCATTTCCATTTTTATTCTTAAATCCATCAGCACTGGTTTCTTCTATGTCAAGACATGGAAAAAAAACATGACATTTTTCAGCACTGCAGTAAAAGATATTTCTTTCTCTTCTCTGAGCCATCAGAAGACAGAAGTCACTTAAGTCTGGTTATAATACAAGCCTTTTTTTTTCAAGTTTTAAGAAGGAGGGCCTTTTAAAACTGCATTTATCCACTACTGCTTTGAAACACAGAATAGCTAGCCTTGCTTGAATATGATCTTTATGTTTTAAAATGTAGTCTTTGGTGCAGCCTTGTGAACTGGAGATAGGTGAGAATTGTATTTGCATCTATGCACAGGTGGAAGATTGGTTAACTCAGACAAAAAGCCACAGAGTCATCCAGGATGGGCAATAATTTGTTGGACACTCAAACTTTGTAACAGGTCTTGAAAAGGCAGAGCTTTTGCTCCCTTTTGACAGAGAATTAAAGCTGAACTGAACGGAGAGTTCAAGTTCAGAAGCAGAAGTTAACACCTGTGTTTTATTTTGGTTTGTGTGGGTACAAAGACAAGAAGGCTCTAGAAAGTTTGGCTATTTCCTTCTGGCTCAAGTATGTTACATATGCTTAAGAAAATGAGAAGGGATGCAGAAGACTTTCTAAACAGGAGAACACTGTAGGTCAGCTGGCTTAAGCTACAATAGCAGGGGATTAATACTGAACCAGGACAAGCAATATGAATTCAGGTTTCTTAGGATGCAGTGGTAGTAAGGGAACCAAGTGGTATCTCTAGACTAAAAATGTCACCTACTTCATCCATACTTTCATCTTAATGTGCAAAAGGACATGTTTTTCAAAATGTATTTCTTGCAGCTAGATCTTACTTTTACACATATATCCCTGGAGTCATCAAACTCAATTTTACAGTTGTTGTCAAATAACAGAAAAAAGCAGCATTATGAAGATGTTCCATTCCATCCTGGGCTACAAACAGCCATCATTTTCTGCCCAAAGAAAAAGAAGTCTATTAAAACCCAGGAAAGGCTAGAATCCCACTTCATGTAGGGGCTCAACCCATTTCATTAGAATTCACCTTTTGCACGAGAAAACTGAAGGCCCTAGGAGTCAAAAGTCACCCCAAGGGTGAACAAACTTCTACTGCTCTGCTAGTTTAACCGTACTGTAATGGGCAATGATCCTAATGAGACTTGCAAGTGACAGGCTTTGAATTAGCTGTTATTAGTTAGAAGAGTGATCTTAGCATTGGAGTGGAGGATGTCCAGAAAGAAACTCAGAAGCTCAGACTTAGCAAGTCAAGCCTCATTCAGTCCCTGTGTCCAGTCCCAGTCCAGGGACTGAACTGGAGGCAGTTCTCTGTCTTTTAAAAGCCTCAAAACTCAGTTGCAGCCCTCACAGGGATGAAACCAACACTTTTCAACTTCACGCAGCTTAGCATTAGTTTCATTTCTCACCACTATCCTTTGTGCAAACACTCGCTATGTCATCCAAAAGTGATGTTTGAAAAAGTAAAGCATCTATGCAGCTCAGAGCATCTCGACAGCTAGCCACCCTCTTGGAACCCTCCAATTCTAGAGCCCCATGAGCTACAATTGTTTCCTGAACTGAGGAACCCTTCTTGACCGTGCAGGTATTTGTTACGGTCACTAGGTGGAGCAAAAAATGCATCATTTGGAAACTTCTTGGCGGGCTAGAAGTAAGGTGGAAGAAACCTGGAACCTTTGCAAGTTCATCCCCTGACTAACCAGTAATCATGAAAAAGAAATGGGGTGGTTCTCTCCCGGGTATTCAAGGATTTTTTTATTATATCGAAAGTAGTTCAGCACTACTTTTTACCATTTTAACAGCTGATGCATCTCCAAAAAAACTTGCAACAAAGTAGGATAGTTCCAAGTAAAAAAAGTAAGTATGAAGGATGCAGTGACAAGGTAACCTAAGGCACTTAATTTTTAAGGAAAAAAAACATCCTCATCTTATGTTTATGGTTTTAAGTAACAGTTTTGGCCCAAGCATTGTGTAGATATTTTCCCTGCAAAGGGACCAGACCTACTGTAATGGGCTGGATAGAAGTCCTAAGACTGTAAATACTATCATTACAGTACCTGGGTGCCTTCCTTCAAGAAAATTCCCGTTTGTTTCTTATATACTCATTTGTCTGTCTTCAGTTATGTCTGGATGTTTCTTTGTTAAAATCACTGGTGGCTTATCTCAACTGGAGCACACTGTCCGAGTCAGCAGAGACAGGATGCAGGAACAACCACCAAACCACAGACAAAATGCAAAGAATGAATTGATTTTCATTAGCTTGCCAACCAGGGGATCCTTGAAGCAGCACCTGGGCAGAGGCACACAAGCTAGGACACAGGCAGCACTGAGCTTGGTTCATGCTAGAGGATTGCTGCCCTTGCCAATTTGCTGATAATCTCTAAAAATTCCTTTAACTCCTTTGGGATGTAAGTATACATGATCTGCACTCTGCCATCCGTTTGTTCATGCTGCCCCCCCATTTGTATGGGGGAGGGGGGGTCATTCTTCCACCACCTCCCTGCCTTCTAGATCTGGCTCAAACTCAACCTCAGCATCCAAGGATTCACTCCTAATATTTCCATCCCATTCCTCAGGATCCCATGAAGGTTTTTTGGTAAGAACATGAGCTTGGGAAATCAAAACTTTATTTTTTTTGGTATCTGTCTTTTTGTTTCTTAGCAGTATGTGCTATCAGCTGCTATACAGTACCTTGCAGCCCATGGCACCACTCTCCTTGAGTAGTAATTACTTCTTGCACAATTGTCTTTGCATCTTATAAAGTCCTGACATTCCTTTCCAACTCTTTCATTTTACTACATAATGCTAAAAGTTCATGAACAAGAGCGCTAAGACCAGTAATTCATAACCATACCAATCTCCCCACTAACTTGGTAGAAGACTCCAATGCCACATTTCAGGGCAACTCTTGCACAGCTGTTTCACTTTTATGGTCGGTAACCACTGCCTCATCAACCATTTCAGGCCATGGTTCCAGCAGATCCAGTGTAGCCAGGAAAGTGGCCATCGGGATCCAGCACTCAGAACTAGTCCATCCTGGAACACAGGGGCTCAGTTTCAGCCTCTCTGGTCCATGACTTTTTTGCTGGCCATGGCATGGCTGTTCCTGGATCCTGCTGACCACACCAAATGTGTGAGTCAGCACAGACAGGGCACAGGAAAAACCACAAAGCCATGGACAAAATGCAAAGAGTACATTTATTTTCATTACCTTGCCACTCAGGGGATCCTCTATCATGGATGAAACTCAGTGCTGCCTGTGGCCCTGCTTGTGTGCCTCTGCCCACGTGCTGCTTTGGGACTCTCTCAATTGGCCAGGTAATGAAAATAAATTTATTCTTTGCATTTTGTCTGTGTTTTGTGGTTGTTCTTGTGCCTTCCATGTGCTGACTCATACACACACATCCACTACGGTACTGCAGAATTACAGCAACATCATTAATTGTCTATGCATTAGCCAAGTTATTTAAGAAGTTTTCCTTTCAGGCACAGTTTTTGTTCATGAATGTCAAATTGGTATCATTGAAATCTATGACTAACACAGACTCTGCAATTTGTTCAAGAAAATGCCAGTCTTACATAATTACAAAGACATTCATTTCTACATTAAGAGGGCCTTTGCAAGGTTGTTTTCTACAAAAACAAACAAAACCAGAAACAGGTACCTGTTTCTCGCTTCTGTTGGATATGGCTTATTTATTGACCACGTGTACAAATTCCATTACCGATGTCTGCCTCAGTTCCTTCTTAGCTTCTTTCAATATCTATTATGCAGAGAAAGACAATGAAATTGTAATGCATAACATGCATAGTAAGTGCTGTAAGGATGGGACCATAAATGTTCATTTTCAGGAAGAGTGGAAAGAGGATGAGTCAGATGGCTGAGGTTACTGTGCCTTCTGTTACCATTTCTTCCCCTCATGGCAGGCTTTCTGTCTGTCTCTGGCAGCTCTGTCCTTTGCTTTCTCCTGCTGGCTACACTGAGTCGACCTCCCTAGTCATGGACAGAGCTGGACTGTGGGGATCAAAGAGTCAACTGCATAAACATTTTCCTTCTGCTGATGCTCTTGAAGAAGAAACTCACACTCCAGCAAGCTCAGTCTTGGGGTAAGAGACCTATTTCTAACTTGGTAGAAGACTCCAATGCAGGACAAACTCCTCTGTCCCCACACTGGAGGTGCATCTCCCACATGCCAATGCAGATGGGAAGTCAGGGACCCACTCCCAGCTGCTGCCTCGGCATAGACCTCATCCCTCACCCTCATCAGCTTCAGCTGCAGACCCATCTTGGGAGGCAGGCAGTCTGGCTAGGTCTACAATGACCACAGGGAAGCACCATAAGACCCCCATGAAGGCAGATTAATTCCTCACCTCTTTCAGTCTGTGGACGCTTGGCTCCCCCCACTTCTGTGTTACAAAGGTGCTGGATCCCTTCGCTGGAGCTCAACTCCCTGAAGCCTTACAGGGACTCCCACCTCCCTCCTCTCTCACATAAGAGAACTCTCTTCTGCAAGGAACAGCTGCTGCTCACTGTATTCCCAAACATTGAAGACTTGATTCTGGTCTGAATTTTTGTCTGGTTCTGTTTTGTGGTTGGTTTGGGTTTGGTTTTTTTACAATATAGTTACACTTCACTTGAAGCATGCATAATTTAAAACAGGGATATTTAGCCCTGTCAAGGAAGGAGACACCTCACTGGAGAGAGAAAAATAAGTCCAGCTCTCCCTCACTAAATGCTCGTTACATATTGCCAGCAGTTTCAATAAATGCTCTAATGGTTTTGCACATCTTCTACCACAGGGGGCTGCATTGTTTGCTGGGGAGTTTTCTTACAGGATTGCTTACCTTTAACAGAATCCTTAGCTTATAGTTTTACTCAATGCCCTTGGAAAAACAATGAAAAATACTACTACATTTGTTTTTGTCTTTCACTACATTACAAAATGAGGTCCATTTTGTGCAAACTGAGGGCTATACCTCCTAAAGTAGATCTAATACATATCTGTTCCTCACTTGCCCTAAGTGATATTAAATCTTAGACTTCACAGAATCACAGAATTGTCATAGTTGGGAAAGACCTCTAAGATCACCACATCCAACTGCCAACACCCCTGCCCCGTCCCCTCTGCAAAAAAAAAGTGTCCACTAGAGCGTGTCCTGAAGTGCTTCATCTACACAGTTTTTAAATACCTCCAGGGATGGTGACTTAACCACCTCCCTGGGCAGCCCGTTCCAGCGCCTGACCACTCTTCCAGTAACGAAATTCTTCCTAATATGCAGTCTAAACCTCCCCTGGTGCAACTTCAGGCCATTTCCTCTGGTCTTAACATTATTTACCTGAGAGAAGAGGCCAAACCCCACCTCCCTACTACCTTCTTTCAGATAGTCATAGAGAGCAATTAGGTCTCCCCTCAGCCTCCTCTGTACAGTGTCAATTAGTCAAGAAACATCTCACAGCAGTATTATTATTAATGTGAAGCTAAGATAATATGCTGAATCTCACTGTACGATACTCTGTTCTGATGTTTATGGTGTCTTTGTACTCTGCTTGCAGCATCTTTTCCAGCCATTCTTGTTATTGCCATGAACACATTTTGGAAAACACAAACTTTAATAAGACTCAAAGGTGTATGAAAGCCTTCTGGAAAGCTGTGCCCCTCACAAGGTG
The DNA here is from genome assembly GCA_020745705.1 of Hemiprocne comata. Lineage (NCBI taxonomy): Eukaryota > Metazoa > Chordata > Aves > Apodiformes > Apodidae > Hemiprocne > Hemiprocne comata. Next base: position 76,356,829 of record CM036587.1, on the reverse strand, counting down.
GTCCTTCACCTCCAGCTGCTTGATTTTGCTCAGTTCTGAACACTAACATCCAAGCTAACTCAAATACCTGACTTCAATGTATCGAAGTCTGCCTTGGAGCTTTCTTCTCTTTACTTCAGCTTTATTTTTTCATTTAAAGGTAATACAAGTCACCAGCTAACCATTTCCCTTTAAAACTGAATTTCTGCTATCATCCGTGTAATTCCAGTTGTGTGAACTTGAATGCTCATTTGTTCCAGGCAGCCCACTGCTTCTTCGAGTCCCTCTTGTACCTTGGCTCTCGGCTAGTCATTAAATTGGGAGATGGCTGGTCCTCCTCACTCAGCACACAGGGGTAATTCTTATCAAAAAAACAACTCTGATGTGATAAACCTCAGTTTTTCCTCGCAGCTTGAACATTGTAAAAGTAAGACAACTAATTTTTTTTCCTTTCCTTTTTTGTTGTTGTTTTTTGTTTTTTAATAAGCCATTTTGTAAATTTCTCTAACTAAAACCAGATTTTGGGTGAATTCTGTTTCCATGCCTCTAAGTGGTATTTTATTTCAAGTGAAGTTGGGACTGCTCACAGATAGCTCATTAAAGTTCTTGAGAAGTCCGAATCAAAAGCTGAGCATTAGTGACTTCCATTTCCCATACAGTCCAAAAGTTCCATTGCTGGCAACAGTATCACATCAGACAGAAATACTCCACTAACAGGACATTTTGTTTCCTTGTTTATAAATTGCAAGAAGAGTAGAAAAATTATTTATAAAAGATCTATGATACAGTACAGTTTTCATAGGGTGCTTGACAGCAAAAAGAGCAAATTGGTCAGTCCTTCAGTCACTACGAAAGAGATACTGTTTTTGGAGGTTTGATAGAACAAAATACGCAGTTTAAAATCCCTGCCTTTGGCAAAGATATGGATGCTGCTCCTTCTTTTCTAAATCATTTCATGTATTATTGGACCGTGCAGAAGAACAGAAGTAGTTCCCTTTTTTCCTTTGTTTTTCAGATTTCAAGGAGGCAAGAAATCCCAGCCACAAAACCTCTGCTCCTTCCTCTCCTACCTGCTCATCCTTTATTTTTAATCTACTTGCTTCCCCTTGGATCTCTCCTCTTTGCTTCTAAGCCTTAAATTCAGTTGATATTTTCTGACTCTAGACAACAGTCATTCACACCTTACACACTCTGAAGAACACCTTTCTTATTAAATTGCCTTTGTATTAATCAATTACACAGCTTCTTTCATTCAGTCCAGGCAAGGGGAGAATACAAAGCGACTCTTACTTCCTCAGATTTACAGGTTCTTTATTTTGCTTTTCCTGGTCCTGGGTTCTGTGTTACAACAGGAAACCCAGGTGTGCTAGAGCTCCAAGCCATGTCCAAAACTCAACTTAAAAAACACAGAAGGCACAAGACACCTCTAAGCCCCGAATGCCATAGAATTAAATATCTTGCTTTAGCCTCTTCCAATGCCATAATACTAAATATCCTACTTTAAGTCACAACCCTGTGCACAATGCAAAGTAACACTAACATCATCAAACTATACATCTTATTTAGGAGAGGGTAGATAATTACGCAGTTGTACTGCTTAAGCTCTTTGCCAAAATATCCTCAACAGCTGTGGGTTGGTGAATGATTATACTTAATTTATTCTGTATTTTTCTTCCAGAGGCAGTCGTTGTCATATTTTATGTCACATTATCTAATATGAAAGAAAAAAAATTTATTTAAAAAAACCCACCCCTGTAGTCTGCAAGTCTCAGCAGCTTCGAAGTCTGCTTCCAAGACCCCCATTTTAGTAATGTTTGTAGTCCCACAAGAGTTATCAATAAAATTGATGAAAGAGCTCTGACAACTAGATTATTTATTGTAAATAACTTATTTACTGTCTTCCCTCTTAGTAGAAAGACCTACTTCTGGATTTTACAGACTGGCTTATGATCTGCAATTGTTTGCTTTTTTGCATGAATTTAAAAAAGCTTTCCAGAATTGTTGGGTTTTTGTTGGATTTGGTTTTGGTTTTTTGCACCAAAAAGTTTTTGTATTTCTGATAATATTGATGTATTTTTTTCTGAAAATTTCTAGCACTGTCTGTGACCATTTTGTAGCTTTGAGAATTTTCAAATGAGGCCAGCACTTTTTTGCTCCCAGCAGAAAATTATTTTGTCATTTGAGTATGACCATCCTATGTTCAGCTTCTTACCTAGGTAGAAAAAGAAAACAATCATCGTATTGATCACACTTTGCAACATGGCATATGAAGAATCAGTTATGACAGGTTAATATGTGATTTAACTTGTAAAAACAGGGCAGGTATGGACAGTATATGTCACCAGTAACTTCAGACATTTACCCATAGAAAACATTATATGCAGTTATAAACAGCTTGTTGGTCTCTGATTTTAGAAGAGCCTGTAGCTGAATTCTATGGCTGGAATCTATACAATTCCTTATATATACATTATTGAATACCTATTACTGTACACACAATCTGTAATTATACAATGTATAAACAGTTCATTTTTTATTAAAACTTATTTTAGACATACATCAATTTTCATAAATTTACACTTTATTCAACCTTCTCAATCACAGTGAGTGTTCCACTGAGTAAAGGAGAAAAGGAGAAAAGGAAAAAGGGAATGTTATTCCACCAGCTGTCTTGCCTGTTACTTCAGAATTTTTATCTCCCTGTTTCTTTCTGTGGTTCCAATTGACCAGTGAAAACACAGAAACTAATAAGTTAGTTATTATTGAAAGGGTGACTGTTAATATATTAAGTACCTTTGACATCATCTCAAATATATTTATTGTCTGAGAGTTCTCCCTCTGGCCAGCATGATTAATATTGTGGCTATATTTTCATGATATATTTTTGGTTTTCACAATTACGTATTTCCTAAGGATGAAATAGCATTAAAGATGAGCTGTATGCTGGTAAAGGTCAAGTTGTATATACTGTTTTCAAACAATGATAGCTAGAAAGGGGGAGAAAAATAATGTATTTTTTGTATTTGTCACATTTGGAAAACTGATCTTCTAGCTGCAAAACATAAACTTGTGAAGAAACATATGCACAAAACCATTTTCTAATATTTTTTTTTCCAGAAGCAGAAATCATATATAGTCACAAACACAAATAACATGGGTGTTTGATAGGCCAGAAAAAATATCCCCAGCTATGGTTTAGAAGCTTTAATTACTTCATAAGCTGAGGAGGATTTCAGGAAAACAAAGGATGCTGGAAGGAAGGGACAGTGATAGACCTACTTACCTACACTCTGTAATAAACTGTCAAACAAAAGGAGCTGAATGAACACTTTAAGCCCTATCAATTCTGTAGATGGAGGACAGAGAATCGATTTGGTTTGGAGGAGAGCTGGAGAAGTTCTCAAAAGTATGTAACCTTCTAAAGAAGTAAGACATCTATCACCACAGTGCAGGAGTGAGTGTGACAGTTGTCCTTCATCTTCCCATGAGTGCTTGTTCTCTTGGTCTGCTTCAAGCAGACTCCACAGCTGATTAGCATCTCGTACTTGTCAGCCTCACCCTCCCATAAGCTCTGTGCAAAAAGCGAACCAGGTATTGGGAAGAGACATTACAAATGCTCCCAGTGAGGCAGCAGCATGAGCCAACTCTTTATGAGACTCTAGAGGGTACACAGACAGACACATGCTTCCACATGCTCCAACACATGCACACAACCCCTCCAGACCTCCAAGTCTGATAGCTGCTCAGTGTCTCTGACACAACTGCATCATGCAGAAGACACAACCACAAAAGGAAAGAAGCCTCTTAGGTCTGGTCGACTTGAGTCTTTGATCTTCACCCAGCCCATCATGCTCTCAGCTAAAGCTGTCTATCCCAGGATTCACCTCTTGTGCCTCTAGGGTCAAATACAGCAAGTGTGGACACAGCATGAGAAACAATGCAGCATTCAGAGAGGGAGAGGAACCAATGAATCAGTAAACCAGAGCTTTGTTGGGACCAAAGACAGCTCCAGAACATATGCAACTGGAAAACACAGTTAAAATCAAGGTCAGTTACTCAAAGTGCAATTAATACAGGTGTTCCCTGCACCAGAATTTGTCCAAGGTAAGAAACTCCTGTACAACACTGAGCCTGACAGAAAGACATTCTTTCACTCTGATGGCACTTACCTGTTAATATAGTTTTACTAGTTTTGGAGATTTTTCTAACAATGGGGTTAATGGCAACCAGTGACAGGACAAGAGGGCACAGCCTGAAGCTGCTCCAAGGGAGGTTTAGGTTGGACATTAGGAAGTACTTCCTCACGGAGAGGGTGATTAGACATTGGAATAGACTTCCCAGGGAAGTGGTGGAGGCACCATCCCTGGATGTGTTCAAGGCAAGGCTGGATGTGGCACTTAGTGCCATGGTCTAGACGGTGTGGTGGTGTTGGTCATAGGCTGGACTTGATGATCTTAAAGGTCTTTTCCAGCCTTGGTAGTTCTATGATTCTGTGATTCTGTGAAATGCTAGAAGAAAAAAGTGGGCTCTTACACAGTGTTTTACTGGTATTCTGAAACTGATGAGTTTCACATTGCTGCAGTTTGAGTAGAGGTTGCCTGACAGTACAAGAAGAATCAGGAGATTCTTGGACAATAGCAACAGCAGCATCAAAGACAAAAAACATCTCAATCAGCCCTTTACTGCAGACAATACTTATTTCATTTTCTATGGCTTAAAGGAAGGTTATAACAATGTTGACCCTTTTGAAAGCTGAGCCCTTTGGATTCCTTAGAAGGCTTTTTTTATTGGAAAATAAAACAGCTGCTAGAGGTTGTCTCACCACCTCACCTTGCAAAGTGAAACCTAGGACCTCATGACATTTAAAAGAGCTGGACATTTCCTTCTATAAAAATTAAGTAATCAGCAATATATTTGTACAACAGATTTCTTTCCTGCCAGTCTTTAAATGCACATGGAGACACCAGACTTGGGAAATAGTCACAATTTTTTTTCAGTTTTCTCCAAATCTGTGTAACTAGTTAAAGCTCTCTTCTTAGGTTTTTACACTTCATATAATATGTTTATACTTCTATTTTAACATTCCTTAGATATAAAGAAGACAGAAAGCATGTTAAGAATGGTGACAGACCTTTGCAACAAGCTCTACTTGTACTGGGGAAATCATCTAATTGAGGAGCCAGGGAATTTAGAGGATGAACTGGCATCTGTAATGAGGCAGAAGTTGTGTTTAGTGGCTGTAGCAGATGGTAGCTGGTGAAGAGGATGTGTGACATGGTGAGAAGGGAAAAGCACAGGAGGGCGAAGAAGCTGTGGAGTGGGTCTGAAGAGCTGCTTGAAAGTCAGGCTGTGTTGGAAAATGGTCTGTTATGCTAATATTTATAACAAGCAGTAACTGGGGACCACTGGGTTTATTCTCATTAATCAAGCAATGGGTGGGAGAGGACTGTTGAAACTAGAGAGAGTAACTGGAGGGTGAGTTTGGGAAGCATGCCTGGGGTTGTGTGCACATGGGGAACAGTGCTTCCTGGAAACTTGTATCATTCAAAACACTGGTGGTGTTGAGCGAGACATGTAGTTAGCCCTCTGCTTATGAGAGAAAACAACTCTAATGATTAAATTAGCTGCCCCAGTCCCAGCTGTTAGCTGGATTACATAGGAAAGACTGCCAAAATAACCTGAAGCAGTGCATACTGTTTAGTTTCAGTAGCCTCGGGTAAATAGCTCTGGTTCACCAAATGTATTTAGGCTAATATGTCATTTCTTGAAGCACCCTCAAAATTAAAAAGTCACCCAAGGATTTCTCTCATTGCTGAGGTTGGGAAGTGTGTAATATTGTAATGTATGTAGCTGGGGGCTGCATGCATTATATCCCTCCTTTTTTCCCTCAGGATCAGAAAGCATGAAATAAAATGGCAGAAATTTTCACTTTCTCAAAACATTTTGGATTTGTGAGGTAGTGGAATCCTAGAGATGAACTAGGAAAATTGGGACACTAATTGTTATTAAAGAATACCACATAAGGTGATGATCAACTGAAATAAAAGGAGAGGCTAGAGGATGAAGGGATTGAGAGCAGCCCTGCAGATAAAGACTTGGGGGTACTGGTGGATGAAAAGCTGGACATGAGCCAACAATGTGCACTTACAGCCCAGAAAGCCACATCCTGGGCTTCATAAAAAGAAGCATGGCCAGCAGGTCAAGGGAGGTGATTCTGCCCCTATACTCTGCTCTTGTGAGACTTCACCAGCATCCGGCTCTGGAGTCCTCAGCAGAGGAGAGACATTGACCTGTTGGAACAAGTCTAGAGGAGGGCCCCAAAAACTACCAGAGGAATAGAACACCTCTTCTATGAAGACAGGCTGAAAGAGTTGGGGCTGTTCAGCGTGGAGAAAAAAAGATTCTGGGGAGACCTTATATCAGCCTTCCAGTACCTGAAGGGGCATACAGGAAAGCTGGGGAGGGGCATGTAGTCATAGGACAAGGGGTAATGGTTTTAAAATACAAGAGAGTAGAGTTAGATTAGATATTAGGAAGAAACTTTTACAACAAAGGTAGTGAAACACTGGAACATGTTGCCCAGAGTGGTTGTAAAGCCCCACCCCAGGAAACATTCAAGGTCAGGTTGGACCAGACCCTGAGCAACCTGATCTAGTTGAAGGTGTCCCTGCTTATTGCAGGGGGGTTGGATTAAATGACCTTCTAACCCAAACTATTCTGATTCTATTCTGTGAAGGGACTTAACATGAGATTGTACTGCAAAGGCTTTTTCTCATATTTGATAGTTAAGCTGCTCAATGATAGCTTTTGTCATTTATCACTAATTTCCTGATAAAAAGGAAAATATAACTAATATAACTATTGGTTGCAAAATGTGTGCATTGAGACCTTTTTATTGTGATCTTCTTAATATTAACTTCGTTTAAGAGAGGCTTTATCCGGGTTTCACTGGGACAGAATCACAGGGCAGCCATGGAGGACAGGCCATTAGTACCCCTGAGTGAGGCAGGAGCTTAAGTCAGGGCAGCTGACCCAAGCTGGTTGAAAGGTGTATCCCACACCACTTATGTCACACTCATTATAGAAGGGAGAGGTGTGCTGAGGTGAGGGGAGTTGTTTTTCCTGTGGCTCATTTTTCTTGGTCTGCTGCTTTGTCTGCTACTCCTGAATACTGGGCTGAGTATAAGCTTATATACTTTATGTTAGTGTTTGTGTTAGTTTTGTTATTTCATTAAATTGGTTTATATCTCAACCCATGGGACTTCTCTTCCTGATTCCCCTCCTCAGCTGGGGAGGGGTATCAGGTGGGAGAGCAAACTGCTTCAGTTTAGCCCTGGGTATGGGCTAAATGAACACATTTCCTATAATATTTCAGCATTGTTGGTCATAAATTGCTCTGCTTCCTTTTTCATGTCCTTAACCAATGGCATATACTCTTCATTGTTACTGCTGTCTCTTAGAAGACTAGCCGGTATTCCTAAAGTGAGAATGTAAAGCCTTTCCATGTGAAATCTCCCACTTTCTGATGAGATAAAATGGTATTTGTTGGCTGGCTTTCAGGCAGAAATGCTTTAGTGTCTAAGTTACATTAGGATACTACAGACTGGAAGCTCAGTCTGACTGCAGCATCTCACTGCAGAAGCTTTGGGTTCAGAAACAGGGACATCCCAAACATAAGACAGGAAGAATCGAGGTGTTTTGCTTACCTCCAGGAGAGTCGAGGGAGTACTGTAGGTCCTATGAGGAACCTACATTTTCTTGGGGGATGAGCTTACTTCTAGTCTAACTCCTTAACTGCTGATGTTGACTCTGTTGCCAAAGCCAACTGGCCTTTACCTGCTGATTCCTTAGCCATACATGGGAAATCCAGGTTGTATTTATCCTCTGATCATCAACATATTAAATAAAGTCTTCTCTAGCATACCTTTGGGATCACCTAGTAAACAGATATGTCTGTTATACAGCCTCCCATCTAACTGTACACTTCCTGGGTAGAAGTACTTTTGTTAGACATGAAGAATTAGTAGTTCTTGTGAAGGACTCGAATAAAATGACTACTACAATTTTCATCAAAGTGTTTTAATCTTCTAGAATGGCATCGGTTCAGCTGTGGGCAGGAGACAACTTCCAGGTATTGAGTTACTAATGCAGAAGTCAATACAAACATTTATGTCTTCAGAGGATCCTCAGGGTCCCTTCTGTCTTAATGCTCTTCTAAAATCATCCAGGGACTAAAACAATATCTAGAGTCTGTCTTGGTTCTTGTAAGAGAATAATTCTTGCAAAAAAACAAGCAAATTTGATTAATTTTCCTTCTATAAAAAACACTGTGAAATTAGGCTGTCCCTGCCTCCTCCACCCCCCAGCACAACTGCTGCAACAGTGAGATATTTTCATCTTGTATCTTTACTTGATCACTTCAAAGTGGTGTCCTACAACAACAACGAAGTGCAGCTGGTATCATCTTGGGTCCTATACATGGAAGTACTTTAGGCTTCGGGAAACTTAAACACTTACCAACTTGAAGTCTCTCGTGTATGAAGCCCAAAGAAATACTGTCTTAGGAGCAGGCATCCTTGATCCGTGAGCTCCTGATTGATGCCATTCCTTTTCTTAGGGGATGTACTTAGTGAGTCACTGAGAACAAAGGGGCTGTAGTGAATGATTAGTGAGCACTGTTCATGAGCTGTATCTCATCAACACAAAGGAAGCTTTAATTAAAACTAGATTCATTTCATGTTGACCTATTATGCATATTTTGTGTAATAAAGATGCCTATTGAAATAAAATGTCAGTATAAGTTGAAATAACATTGTATTCTGATATTTCCTGATTAGTGTCCATAAGAAGAGGCATAAATATATTTTTTCATATAGTTACTGAGTAATATTTCCTCCTAATTTTTTACTTGGAACAGTAATCTTTTCTCTAACTAAACATAAGTTCTTCCAGACTAACCTTTAAATATTTGCCAGTAATGTGCTGAACTGCTCTAAGCTAAATATTCACTTCTCTGAAGGTAGGCCTGGCTATGCATGTACTGTCAGGTGGAAGTATATGCTGCTGCTGCCACTTTTTTTTTGTGTGTGCCTCCTCCTCCCTCCTTCCTAGGTACTGAGAAAGTTGATGTCCAGCTAGAGAAGAACCTTCCTTCAGGCTGCTTGTCTCTGTAGTTCGGTTCCTTCAAGCCCCTTTCTATCCTGGGTAACCTGGGAGGTCCCAGTAGACTGGAGATGGGGAAATGTGAACCATATTTATAAGAAGAGATGAAAGGAGGATCCAGGGATCTACAGGCCTGTCAGTCTGACCTCTCAGTGCTGGGGAAGGTTATGGAGCCAATCATCTTGAATGCCGGTATGCAGCACGTGTGGGATAACCAGGTGATCAGGCCCAGTCAGCATGGGCTTAGGAAAGGCAGGTCCTGTTTGACAAACCTGATCTCCTTCCACAACAGGGTGACCCGTCTATTGGACAAGAGAAAGGCTGGGGACGTTGTGTGTTGACTTCAGTAAGGCATTTGACACCATTTCCCACAGCATTCTCCTAAAGTAACTCGCTGCTTATGGCTTGGATGCTCATATGCTTTGCTGGGTTAAAAACTGGTTGAATGGCCTGGCCCAAAGTGTTGTGGTCAATGGAGTTAAATCCAGTTGGTGGCTGGACACAAGTGGTGTTCCCCAGGGCTCAGTGCTGGGGCAGCTCCTGTTTAACATCTTTAAAAATGATCTAGACAAGGGGATAGAGTGCACCCTCAGTAAATTTCCAACATTTTCAATTTTCAAAATGTCACAGGTGTTACAAAAATATGGTGATAGCAAAATCGCTAAAAGAGTGGCGTGTAGTGATAGGATGATGCATAATGGTTTTAAGCTGAAAGAGGGTAGATTTATATTAGATATTAGGAAGAAATTCTTTACTGTGAGGGTGGTGATACACTAGAACAGGTTGCCCAGGGAAGTTGTGGATGCCTCATCCCTGGAAGTGTTCAAGGCCAGGTTGGATGGTGCTTTGAGCAACCTGGTCTAGTGGGAGGTGTCCCTGCCCATGGCAGAGGGGTTGCATCTACATGATCTTCAAGGTCCCTTCCAACCCAACCACTCTATGACTCTATAAGTCTACTCTGAATAAAGCTACCTACAAGGTTTCTTTACTGCTTTTGAACAGTGAGACTAAAAAGAAGGGTTAGAGGGCCTGACTGCTTGAATGTTCAGCCTGCGGACTTCATGAACCTGAAAGCAACCAAGTCCAAAGCCTTGTGAAGTGTTTACTGATTCAAGCTTCTATAGGAAAACGTTATCAAACCATCTTTGTAAAAATTCAGACTAAGGAATTCATGACCTTGTGTAAGAGAAGCTCAGCAGAAGTTATTGACTCTAGTCAGATCTTTCAGAAATGAACAGTGAGTTAAACTTTCTCTTTTGTTACTTGCTAAGCCTTAAGGACTTGAGCCAGTGTTCTACAGAAAAATCAGTATTTATTCTTCTGTGCCCTGAACCTTAGTGTTTGCAAGTGCTCAGCCTGGAAAATTACAGGGTCCATAACGGCTTACATCTTTTGCATAAAGTTTAAGGACATGGGAATGCAAGCCAAGTTGTCCCTAGGTGCAATTCCTGGCACAAGACCTGCTACAAAAATAGTAAAAACAGAATCACAGAATGGCTGAGGTTGGAAAGATTACCTCTGCAGGTCATCTGATCTGACCCACCTGCTTAAGCAGGGCCAACTAGATCTGGTTGCCCAGAACAAAGTTCAGATGGCTTTTGAATAACTCCAAGGATGGAAACTCTGCCACCCCTCTGGGAAACCTGTGCAGTGCTTGGTCACCCTCACAGTGAAAAAGCATTTCCTGATGTTCAGAGAGAACGTCCTGTGCTTCAGTTTTCACCCATTGCTTCTGGTCCTGTCAACAACACCACCTCTCTGGGGACTTGAAAGGAATGCATATAGACTGATACACTGTAAATCGACTTGGTCTTTTTCTTTAGCAGGACCTAAGCTTTCTCTGGGGAAAAGCCTGAGTGGCACAGGGGGACTGGGGATAGGGTTTAGAGTCAGTTCACAGTCTGAGGGTTCCTGCCACTCCTTCCTCCTCAGGAAGAAGGATTCCTAACAGTCCTCCCCTGCTTCCCCATGGGGTCCCTCCCATGGGAGAGAGTCATCCACGAACCTCTCCTTCATGAGTCCTTCCCACGAGGTCCGGAGCAAGCTGCTCCAGCGCGGGCTTCCCACAGAGTCACGGGCTGCTTCGGGAACAATCAGCTCCCCTGGCGCCGGGGTCTTCCACAGCTGCATAATCCGAGTCCACTGGCAGCAAATCCAAGTCCACTGGCCATGGCTCTCACCCCTCCTGGCTCCCCCAGGGGATGCTCCACTACATTCGTCGACGGATGCAGGGGGACAGCCTGCCATCTCGCCATGGGTTGTAGCGAAACTTCTGCCTGGGCACCATCTTTCCCTTCTTCCTCGCCAACCACCAGGATCTTCACCCCAGCACTTCACTTCACCTCTCCAGCACAGGTCTTCTTGTCTTTTCTTTCTACTAAGTGCTCGCTCTGCTCAGCTCTTATCTCAGTTCTTTCATGTGTTAATTGCAGAGGCTCATCTATTGTCCCTCTAATGGCTCCTTGGCTGGTTTTGGAGCAGGGGGAGCTTCTCAGCTTCTTACCGGAGCCACCCCTGGGGCCCTACCCCGCGACCAAAAATCCCGCCAAACCAAACCAGCCATGACATCAGATATAATTTTAGTGTTCAAGATTAAATAGCTCTTGTCATCTTCATCCACTGCTCAGGAACTTGTGATCTGAGTTCTTAAGACAATTGCATTATGCTAGATAATAGCAGTAAATTGCACACGTAGGAATGTGAAGAATGTAGTAGCTTGAGATTGTACAAAGGAACTGAATTGCTCTTTAATATTAATTTCATTTTCATTGTTGTTTTGAAATCCATCTGTACTGAATGTCTGCTGTGGAGCCAAGTCGAATTAAAATGACATTTCTCAATACTACAGTTACTGTACCATCTTACTCTCTTCTCTGAGATAAATCATTCTTCAGGATGAAGATGAAGCTGCCTTTAATGCTCACTGATCCTTATTCAGTTTCAAGTAAAATAAATTTAAAACTATCTTATATTCTGATTTTCTGAAAAAAACAATATGAAAATGCTAGTGCAATCTATGAACCTTATAGAGCAGGATTAGACTTGCATAAAAGAAACAGGAATGCAGGCTTCTGTTGTTCCTTGAAGTGACACAATATCCAGTGAGAGGCTATCGCAATCAAATATTATAATAAAAATAGCTTTTTCAGAAAGATGCAGAAGAAAATAACATTTTTAAGGTATGCTTTTACTTCACAGAAACAGAGGACTGTACTGTAGAGAAAAATGAAAAATGAGCTATTGCTCTTTTCTTCCCTTTCTTTCTTTTTTGTAAAAGCTGTGGTGTATGTAAATTGTCAAGCTATTGGCGTTAGATACAACAGTGAACTTTGATTTCTGCAAGGCACAAATTAGCAAATTAACATGGCTCTTGTCCTGGACAGAATAGCTTCATGGATTATGTTCTTTTTACATATGGCTGTGCATGCTGTCTCAAGGTGTGATATGCTTTCTGAGGTTTGGGGCAGGACAATCAGTGAGTAGGAAATGTTGTCTAACTCAGAATTCACTACCATGTGGACAGAGGTAGGCTCTTGCTACAGTGTGACTAACTTCAGAGGAAAAGCAGTTAAGCATACTGAAGCTGGTTGCTATTTCCAGGCTAGATACAGCTCCTAGGAATCATGCTTGAGTGTTAAACCCTCAGGGTAGTCCTGATCTGGATCCTTTACCCCTTGAGTGAGGTTGAGGATTTCTGATCTGGGGCTTCTTGTTTCATGAATCTGTATTTCTTGGGGACTTGGGGAGTTAGTTACACACAAGTAAAACATCCCTAATAACAGAAAAAAAATGAAACCGTGGATGAAACCGTGCCTGAGGAAAATTGTTCAACAGAATCCATGTTCAGGCTTAGATCTGCCAGCCTCCCATCTCTAGGGAGGGTAATTATCGTAACTGTCTGCAGTTATCTTTGGTGAACAGATTTTTCCTCTTCATTACTTTCTGCTTGAGAAGTTTTTCTTTCAAATATCCAAATATCTGTCCCTATTGCATATCCATGAAACACCTGTGAGTAAATATTATCTTGGTTTAAAAACTGAGCAGTAGCTATTCCTCTTGAAGATAACATGGTATACATATATCTGGAATCTGAACATTTCTGTGTATGCCATTTCCATAGTACAAATATCTTCCTCTTTCAGATATGTGGAGTTTTCCTCTTCAGTATATCTTGTGGATTAAAGTTAAAATTCCTTCTTTTATAAGTAAGGAGAAATGATGGAGTGCAGAAAACAATGTTGACAAACTCAACCCTTGAGCTATGTCGATCTCTAGTATACAGTTAGATACAGTGTCTGTCACTTCACCTAATTTTATCCTGTGTCAACAAGGAACTAGTATCTGCTTTGCAGATGGTTTTCTGAGCTGAAACTCTACACATGGTACCTTTCTGTTTAAAAGGTTCTTTTTGAATTGTCATCTCTACGCCTACTTGTAGACTTTTTTTTTTTTTTGAGTAATTTGTAGAAATTTTTTTTGCCATTTCTAATGCTACTCCTTGCAGTGAAGCATATGGTTTGACAGAATAAAAAATATTCTGTACTTCATGCTGCAGCTCAGCCTGTGTTCCCCAAGTGCATTTATTTTTTGTTAAGATGTGGATGTTAAGATGGCCTTAAGAACATAAAAACAAGACAAACAGCCACATGTATACAAACTGCAATGTGCTGGATTGAAAACAGTAAGGAATGGATAAAAGTAGTGAAGTGATAAAATTGCTCTCATGAAACTGAAAGGAAATGTAACCTTGACTGACTGTAACTATCCCTCTCACTACTACAGTGTAATCATTGTTTTGGTTACTGCACAGAACTTCAATTTTAGTCAGCAATGCAGACAATATATGTACTGAACTTGAGAATGTAATACATGTGGCATTAAAGGTGGCCTATAATTAGGCTCATTTAAACATTTAGTAAGTATGAAATGAATTGTTTGTTCTCTCTTTAATATAATGTTCAATTAATAGAGTTCTACTAAACTTCAGATTGGAGAAAAAGACATGACTCAAAAGTTAATTGAGTGTTCAGCCTCTTGCATTTGAAGATCTGAACTGAACTTTCATTCACACTTAATGAGCTAGAGCTTTTTAAGTTGGAAAAATATTTGTTATAGTGTTCCAGCTGTTAACGTTATAAATGCCTAGGGACTCCTATAGTTTAATTTATGTTCTCAGTTAAAGGTTGCCATAATACATTTTAAATGGTAACGTGAACCAAGGGAAAAACTGATGGTTGAACAAAACCATGCTGCTAGCCCTGGCAAAGCTATAAAGCGAACATTAAGAGCACATTTTTAACAGTGATGGGTGACAGGCCTTATGTCAGATGAACACCACAGTCTGGAAAAAGTTATTTATGCTCTACAGAATCCATCTGAACAGGGGTTTTCTTGCAAAAGAGATCATACCTTGGGGATACTTCATTTTTTTATTAACTTGGAAGAGGCAGTGAAAAAAGACCATGCATTTCAGATAGAATTGTAAAATGTGTCCTTGTCCACATTAAGGAGGAGTGACACTGTGTCATGGTTTGACTCAGGATGGGCAATTGAACCAGTGACAATAATGCTTTCGATCCCCTTCCCCTCCCACCCAGGCGGGGAAAGGAGAGAGATAAGAAGGAGACTTTTCAGATTGAAAACTAAACTAGACAGCTTTAATTAAATACTAATGACAAAAGAAAATATGTACAATTTTAGACAAGTATGTTCAGGAATGAGCAAAACCCTTTTGCCTCCCCCCAACCCCAGCAACTCCACTGACATCTCCTGAGCTGTGAGCAGTTCCGAAACATTCCAGTGTTATCAGTCCACTAGCTGGAAAACTTGCTGCTAGTTAAAAAAGAGCTCACTGAAGGAAAAAAAATCAGTAAAAGGAAAATTGGCTTCATCCTGGCTTAAACCAGGACACACTGTTAGTTACTTGAATAGAAGTCCCAAGCTGAGTAAGTCCAGGAGTGCTATAAGACTGTTGGTCCTATAATTAAGATCTTCTAGATCAAGGACTGCCGTTGGTTCCAAAATTGCCATTGCCAAAGAAGAAAAGT
This sequence comes from Hemiprocne comata, assembly GCA_020745705.1. Lineage (NCBI taxonomy): Eukaryota > Metazoa > Chordata > Aves > Apodiformes > Apodidae > Hemiprocne > Hemiprocne comata. Next base: position 76,341,641 of record CM036587.1, on the reverse strand, counting down.
AGTCTTCTGAGCAGAGATGGGAAAAGAATGTTCTGGCTACTGCCAGAATGTCTTGAGGCTTCAAGGACAAGGTGATACTATATCCTTATTGCTCCTGTAGCAGAATGATGGTGATTATCGAGAAAGTGCTGGCTGCTACAGTAGGAAAATAAGGGAACTCCAGGACTGGAGAGTGGAAATGGCATCTGGGGAAGGGATTATGTTGTGTAGTGTTGGGTAATAAGGGTCCAAGTATGTCAAGCTTACAAATACCCCTCTCAGAGGTCCTTGAGAGAGAGACTGGGGACAGGGTTAAGGGCTTGCAAAGTGGTGAGAGAGGTTTCAAGATGCATAAGCTGGAGGTCCTGAAGGAAAAGAGTCAGTATAAAAGCTGGAGAAAAGTGCATTGGGGCAAAACATGCTTTTGTGTTTGAAGAGAGTCTGTTGGGAGCAGTGTGTGCAAGGGACAGCCCAGAGGTGATGTGGGCTGGGCAGCCAAACTTCTGTGAGATTTGTGGGAAGACTGTGATGACATGGAATAGGTTGAGGTAGCCTATTATCTTCAAAAAGCAGCTTAAAAAGAGAAGGCTGTATACTGTCATCCTGCTACAACACCACCATCTCCTCCAGAGGAAGTAATAGGAACGTATTGACTAGAAGGATAATCCATGTATCTGCTGTTTCTGTCAGCAACACTGTAACATTACGTATCTATTTGTGGGTCTGATAACACTATAAACTTTCTAATCAAGTTGGTACCTGCCATGAAGAGCCTGCACATTTCCCCTTTCCTTTGACTGCATTAATCTGCCCTAGCATGGAGCTGTTTAAACTGCAAACATGGATGCAATTTTGGTGGGCTGGAGTATGGGTTCTTCAGCACACACTTAAATGCAGAAGATTAGATATGTAATTTCATTAAATAAGACTCTTAAGTTACAGAGCATCTGTCTTGCAATATATACATTGTCTTTAAAATTACTGTGCTGTGTAACGCTTTAAGTAATGCAGGTGCAGATTTAGCATCATTAGTTGTTTTGGAGGGAGAACTCCAGTCTCCCAGTCTGCCTGAGGCTGATTTAATCAAGTGGCACTCAAACCTCCAGGCAGAAAGATGTGACTCCATTTTATAGCCAATGTATTCCCTTGAATTGTACAGGTCATCCTCCCATCGTCCTTCAGTACACTCACGTGATTTATAGGACAACCACATATACCCATCAGAAACAAAATTAGAAATAATCCTCAAAGGCAGCTGAGTACCAACTTGTACCTTTTTTTCTGAGAAGATAATGGAATAGGTTCAAGAGCTTGCTTCTAGGAAATAAAAGATTGATTGAGCTACTCATACACAATGGAACCTAATTTTTCACTCATTGTCCTTGAAAGAGAAAGTTCTGTTTTCTTTACTAGGTTGGATGTCACAAGCCTAAAGCAAGAGATTCTCATCTACATCAGTAAAATTGATTAATTCAAAGTAAGACATTATAGTACTTCAGTGTGAAGTACTGAGACTGAGACAGGTGATGTAACTGATTTTTTAATTTTTTTTTTAAATAGAAGTACTAACTGAAGGTGAATATAGTTGGGCAATGGATAACCTGATTTCTTACTGAAATATACTAATTAGGTATAAAAACTTGAGGCTTATTAAGTTGATGAATCTGCAACCAATATACTATTTCTGCAGGAAAATATGGGCTCTCAGTAGCTGCATAAATCTTCTGCTAGCAGTGCTTTGACAGTGCTATTACAATTGGTTAATTATTTAGCAATCATCAGATGCAATATATCATTGTACACAATCTACATCAAAAAGGAAATTGTGTTGTTATAATGTATCATACATGTCCAGTTTCAGTCAAAATTACCTATTCTGAACATGCTTCCTTCCATTTGTAATGTATTTTTACACCAATTTTGGGTGTATACTGGAAAGTGTCACTAAGAGAAAAAGGAAGAATCTGTCTAGTTCCAACCAAATTCTCCCAGTTTAAACTGTCTGTTCCAAGAAGAGAGGGAAAGCTTGTGATCTACTGTTGAAATGAAAAATACTTGCCAAATTTCTTTAAATAAAAAATAAACTTTAAATATATTCAAACATATACTGCTTGTTACAAAAACAAGGAGCTGGAGCAGAGAACAGATACAAGCCAAAACTATAAAAAGATGCAAAACAAAACAGAAATCCCAACTGATATCTAAGTTACAGATTGTCAGGGGTAACATTTAGATATGTTAGACCTTCTTTTTCAATGTCATATGGTACTTGGAGCTAATAGTGTCCCTCATTGGTCTCTGAGAAACCGAAATATTAATGAAAACAAGTGTGCTACAGGTCCTGTGGCAGTGGTGTAAATTGTGCAAATCCCATGGCATGTTAACAGGAAGATGTAACCAGAAGTAGGTATGATTATCAAAATGTCATAATGGAGTTTCAAATTTATCATCTCTAACTGGAGGTATATGAGGCTTGAAAAGGTAAGGTTTGTTTGGACTGAGAGCTCAACAGCTCAGTTATCTAATAGTTTCAATATTAAAAATATTGTTGCAGCCTTTTCTAAATGTATTCTTGCAGAAGGCTCTGGTCAGTAAGGAACAAAATCTCACCCCAAAAGGTCAGTTCATCAAGTATCTTAAATTTACTGAGATATGGGATCTTCACTGTTGTTTCTGACTTCCTGCCTGAACTCCTGAAATATGTGGCAGTCTGTCAAATGACTAAGCAAATGTTACAGTGTGGCCCATGTTGTCACTGTAACATCCAAAAGCTCTAGGAATTTCTAGAGCCTTGTGGAATGGTAAAAATTTCTGTGTTGGTATTTCCTTGCCAAATACTTAGTAGTGATCCTTCTGTCTGAGCTGACTCTCACCTCCAAGGCTGAAGAACAAGAGTATGGTTGAGAATTCACCCTACTATCCACTCCACGTGTCAAGGTCCATCATCCTCTCCTTTGTACTCACCAACTTCTGAGCAGAGGCGATAGAAATGAAGTCATACCTGGCTGTTTTCTTCTCTCTCAACAACAGCTTCAAAATGAAGCTCTTGAGACCAATTCTTGTCATCTTAAAAGTACTGTTACCATCTTTGGTAACTTGTCCTTCTCTTAAACTGTAGCCATCCACACCATACCTCTAAAGGTTCAGGATCAAAACCTGATTGCAATGGCATTTTGCAGCGAGGAAGGAGGTTGTATCTTTGCATTACAAGGGGTAACCTCTGGTAGGCTGAAAGGAGAAGACAGCTGCTGCTTATATACCCTTACAACTCTTTGAGTAGTATCAAGTTCACTTTTGTGTAGAGCCGTGAGAGGACATGTACCTTCCACTACTAGAAGACAGCAATGCTGCATGTGTTCATGGTTCTGCATTTTTGAAAAGGGTTGGATTTTTCCTGTATAAGAGAGAATCAGAAACTTGTGATAAATCAAGGCTACATAGGGACAAAAAAGCCTAGTGACTAGCTCTCAAACTGATAGCTGAAGAAAAGGGCCATGATATGATTAAACAAACCATCTGAAGCATAAACTGCTGTAAAAGGCACCCTTTGGCAAGTAATCTAATCTGTTGCTCTGCTTTCTTTGCATTTCCAAGGTTGTAGTTGTAATGATGAGAAATGGAGATTCTGAAGGCTCACTTTCCCTCTGCATGTTCCCCTTGCAGCTCTGAAAGGTGCCAGTAAAATACTCTCTGTTAACATCTCATTCTTCATCAATTCCACTAATGAACAGACTGTCTACTTCGGAAATAATGGCCACTTAAGAGTCAATTGATTGTACTTCAAAGGAAACATTGTGCTACTGCGAATTCTACCTGCCAGATTTTTGGCAGCTCTAGTCTGCAAGTCTAGATATCTTTACAGGTCTTCCTTGACAGTTCAGAGCACCTTGGTGAAAGGTGACAAAGTCTTAAGTAGTATTTAAATGTCACATCTCTGTAACAGAAAGACAGAAGTCCAATGAATTTTATTGGTTTTAGTAGAATTAAGCTCATGTCATGTTTCATTTCTCTCTACAGATTTGCCTTTATATGTGTATGATGGGTAGATTTTAAAAAGCTCTTCCAAAATTACTTCACTGACAAAAGATGAATGCATAGTGATGCTAACAAAGCAGTAAATGCCACACAGTTCATGTCCTGTAACTGTGAACCCCCATGCCTTCAGTTCAAAACCAGTTTGTATTCATACAGGAAGCTAACCCATACTGAGAAGACAATGCAAAGACTATTAGATTAGTGACCTAACATATCTAACATCAATTAAATACATAGTTAGTGTTAATTCTAATGGAAATATATTTTTGAGTGTTGAAGGGTATGGTAACAAGAACCCTCTAGTTTAATATTAAATACCACTTTAGTTAAATGCTCAAGTAGTGGCAAAACCACATAAGAGTTGGCAAAAGAAGATTAGGAATGACATATATTGCAAACTAGATTAAATTATATTGAAGATTTATAGTTTTCATTAAATATGTTTTCTCAAGGATAGAGGCACTCAGTCACATGTTAACAGGGGAGCCAATGACTTTCAGGACTCTGCTATAGGCTTTGCACATGTCGACACCCTTTGCATTTCTCTGAGTTCTTCCACTGCATGTACGTCTTTCAGATTAATATAGTTAATCTCATTCATAAACTCACAGATATAAATACCTCAGAAAGTTATGGTGTTCCTTGGTGTTATCAGCTTCCAGCTGTCTGCCTGCTCAAGTTCCAAAGGTGCAGACATGTCAATCAGGAAAATATTCTGTAGGAAACCTAGTTGTTTGATCGTTGAAACTGACTTCAACTAAAATCACTCAAAGTCTTGGAATCATAATCCTTCAGCACTCTAAATCACATAGAGCCAACAGGTATAACATTTGACCTACTTTATAACTTAAAATCTGTACATTTACTCTGGCTTGCCTATATGTTCATGCCCCATGTAAACCTCCACATTTGACAACATCTGACAACTGTCGATCCAAATGTTTAATCTCAGCCTATTATCTGGTTTTGGCTTTTAGAGCTAAAGCTTACATACATGCAAATAAATGTAGCTTTTAACTATCTCACACAGCTAGGAAGACGTCTGGGTTTTTTTCACTTGAAAAGGCACTACATTATTCAAGGAAAGCTTTGTGTCAGATCATCAGGAAACAGGATTTTCACTATTATTCTTTCCTCTGTGTTCTTGTGGAGCAAGATGATAACACAGGGGAGAGGAAAATACTTTCTACTCAAACTTCAAATACCACTCTGAATGCTAAGCTATGAGAATTTTCTTCAAATGTGTACAAAATTTGGGCTAGCCAATTATCTAATAAGTTTCAAAAGAATTGCATAGCCACGGCTTGAGCTGAGATATCAAGTATCCCACCCCTCTCAGAATGGATAAGGAATATATTTAGGAATTTTTCAAGACTGTGAAGCAGATTTTGGCATCTCATGCTAACACAAAACTTCTTGAAATGCAGCTGCACCTGGGAAGGTATAAAACCAGAAAGGCTGTGTTTTGAGGCAAAGAAATTTGGTGCAGTAAGATGGACATAACTTCAAAATCTGGGTGAAAAATTATAATGGTTTTTCAAGTTAGTACTACTTATTTGCCTTGAATAAATGGTCCTACAAAACTCAATAAATTCAAGCTAGGGGTTAGTCTAAATAAAGAACTGGAGACCAAATTTGTATTTCGCCTTCCAGTCTCTGCAAAAGATGTGTTATCTCTTGGGTGCTTGGTAAAGACCTGTTAGTAAACATGAAGCTAACAGTAGAAGCTGCCTTTACTAACCCTAGATGCTATTAGCCTTATTGCTGTGCACTGTCATTTCACTGTAGCATCGGTGATTCCAACTACTTCTTTCTGGCAGTCAAAATTAATTTGTCTGATGCTGACAAATTATGGTGATGGTTGTGAACTTTCACTAAGATCAACATTTGCTGCAGTTTAGTTCTACCAGCTAAATCCTTTGCCTGTATTTTAGTTTGAATCTGTATACTTGTTCACATGGCAACATAGGTCAGTTCACAAAAGCTAATTATTCAGGTTCAGTAATTGCAAGGTATAAATTGTCATTCAAGGCTACAGATTATTTACTCCTTATCACATAGGTCAAAAAAAGGAGGGGGGATTAAAATGAATTAAATAGCAACCGAATTGACAAGTCCTTCTCAAGTGTCACCCAGAAGCTACAATTAAATCTATGAAATTTTAATCTTGCTGTGAGTTTCCTGTCCTTTGAATATTCTTCCTGCACCAAAGACATCACTGGAGTTGTGACAGCTTTCACCCAAGCCACAGTCCCCCTGGCTGTTGATGCTCGGTGCGAGCTACACAAATTGCCAATGGATTTTGTGGCAACAAGCTGGTCAAGTTTGCAGCTGAAATGCCCAGGTTTGGAGGGGTCTTTTTGATTGGTTGTTTGTGTGTGTATAAGTTTAAATGAATAGGGCTTGTTTTGAAAGGAATACAAGCTCTGCGTTTTATGTCCACAGGGATTGCAGTTGTACTGTTGGCCACAGCCCTAACTGCAAAATATGAGGCCACAGCGAAAGCATCCTAGGATTTTACTTTCTGGCTGCTACTTTACCACAGTGCTGCAGACCTACAGCACATCCCAGGGGGTGGTAGAACATCCACAGCAGGACAGGGCCCACTTGCCTCCATCCGGTGTTGTTCTGGATGTTCACCCTTGTCCTGCACCTGTTACAAGCTGGCAAATACAGGTCTAGATAACACACCACAAACTACAATACTCAACAACACCTGCTAAACTGCTCTTTCACACCTGTTTTCTTTAGGTTCTTCATTAAATATAAAACTGTTCCTCCATTGTTTCAGTCCCTCAGAGCAGTTATTGTTTAATGCTTTAGCCAGATATAAGGCATGGCATTATGCATGACTCAGTACTGCCATGTTTCTTTTCCCTAGCTAAGCCGCAGACTGGGAACTCCCAGAAGCACTCATCCAAGAGTGACCAGCATGAGCACGGAGGTCCCTCTCCACTCCACAGCTGTGACCGTGCCATTGGTTGGACTCCCAGAGACAGCAGGCTCTGCCTTCCACTGTGGCAGGACCTGGGCTGTGGCTGCTGGGTAGGAGCTGGGTGAGAAGTAGCTGGCAGAGGCCTCAGTGGGGGCCTCCCTTCATGCTTGGGAGCTACCTTGAAGGCCCAACCCCAGTCCTGTCCTGGCCACTGGCAACCCTGACTGCCCAGCCTGTACCCAAACCCACTGTGCCACCACCTTGTCTGGACGTTGCCAGTCCATGGCCCCCCAGACCCCTATTACAGTAAAGGCCAGTGCCAGAGTTGTACAAGAAGAGGTGCTGAAAGGCATCCCACAGGAAAGGATTTTAAGGAGAAAGCAGCTCCCCTTTTATCTGGCACCTGCTGCTCTCAATGCAAAGCAGTCTGGTAAATCTTTCCAAGCAAGCTGGCTGTCCTAGCTTACCATCTTTTTCCTTTGCCTATCTGCAAGGCCCTTTGCCTTCCTGAATAATACCTGCAAGGCCCATGATAGATGGCTAGTTCCACTGAAAAACGTACAGTGGTGGCTGAAGTCAGCTGCTTCATTTCCCCACTTTCAGAGTGGGAATGGAGTTGCTTTTTCCTTATATATCAGAGAGAAACCACCCAGAATCAGGGGGAAAATTCTATCCTAACTTCTTTCCATGCCAGCCCAGGGAGCGCGCAACACCACTTTTCTCCATCATGTCTTGGCTGCTGCTCTGACTTCCCATGTGGGAAGCACACGAGTTGCTTGATCTGGAAGAGGTGTCTGACACATGAGTTTATGGCTGTGACTTTAAAATCAGGATAGGAGAACTGATTCCTGTTGTGCTTCTGTATCAATTACTTCAATGAGACACCAGTGTCTGTACATGTGAGTTGCCTTTTCAGATGAATTATGGACACTGAATATACACAACAAAAAAAAAGGAAAATTATATTTTCAACTACCAGCCTCAGGAGGATGGAAATACTGTGGCTGACGCATGATGACACAAGCTGAAAAAACAGACTGTTTCCCTGCAGTGGAGGAAAAGGTCAGTAATTACACTTCCTAAATAGAGTGCTTGCAGCTCAAGTTACAACTTTGCAGGTCTTCCTTAAGTTTCAGACTCAAATTTGCAGATACAATTGCCCTTTGACACTATGAGCCTTCATTTCAGAATGCCTGAACTGCTGGAAACTAATTGTTCTGCTTTCAAACTATATTACCCCTGAACTGACTGTGAACAAAAGCACTTTTAATAGAACCTATGTTTACTGCTGGTATTTGGTATAATCAGGTAGCTCAAATGAGAAAATGAGAGGATGGCTGTTAAACACCTACTATTTTACAGGGTGATATCGATAAATACTCTGAGATTAGATTATATCTCTTTGATGTTCCTTAGTGAGAAAAAGATGTCCGATTGACTAGCTTTTTTGTTGCTTTCCTCCTATAAGTTTTGAGGCTCTCTTGAAAGTCTGATTTTTCAAGTCTACTGATCAGAAAGCCAAGCATCATTTCCCATAGCAAATAAGTAGAAAACTTACGGATCCTATATCTGGTGTTCCAGTAAGTATTTTTTTGAAAACCTTGTGGATTTTTTCCCCAAGTCTCCTAAAAAAAATAAAGCCATTTGAAGAGAAACATCTGCTGGAGCTTTTCCTTAAGGGAGTATTGCATATAAAGTTGACTTTATAAATAGCATTATGAATATTCTTAATACTTCAGTCTGGCTAAACAAGTTAAACCTCTGCAAACTGATTATATGTGTGTGGTAATGTTATTTTTGTAATTTGTTGACATGTTCCTTTTGCTTTTAGAATTGTACACATAATTAGAGTCACTGCACTACTACAATGATATTCTCAATGAAACTGTTCTAGAACTTCAACTCGTATTACTGATAAACCTCCAAGCTCCTGCTATGACACTTCTGTGGTCAGATCTGTGTTAAATGGCATGCTTCTCTTCTTATTCCATCCACTTTTCCTTACTACATCAAATAGTTCTGGAAACTTCTCTTGGGCCTGAAATGTATTTTTAAGTGCTGCTACTGGAGGAAAGGTTGAGAAGGAGGAAAGGAAGAAGCAAAAGGAGAAAACTAATTTATTTTTTTCCTTATTAGAATTAATAATTACTTCAGAAGGATTATTTTGCTTCCCTGTATTAAGTACTTTTATACAGTTAATACAGATTTGACTACAGCAAATGATTATATCCTTTTTTTACATAAGCATACAATTGTAAGTGACTAAATAAATGGACAGGCAGGAGGAAGACTTAATAAAAGCTGTAAAAATGAAAAGAGTGTGTGAGTAGTGCATTTTTGTTCATTTTTAGGTAGTTATTCTTTGATATGGTAGGTATTTATTTAGGTAGATATTCTTTTATAATTCTAAATTTCACTGAGAAATTAAATTACTTCTACCTAAGATAATGAAAATCCGGTAGCAGTATGATGTACCAAGAGCCTAAAAATTGCTTTTCTGCTTAGCTGTTAAATATGGTTGAAATTAGTTACCTTTGTAATCATCATGTTCAATCTCAGATTATCCAAGAAGGCAATATATGGTGAATTGAAATGAGGGGATGAGAGGAGACTGACTCTTTAAATAAACACACTTCAACTTTTACTAATGATTTGTATGGCTACATGTAGAAAAGCTGTTGACTGTACAGCCCCATTAACATTATATAGTTGCTTCTGTTAATATCCTGTGTACAGCTTATGTGTAATTATTCTACAGTGGGTTTTTTTGATGATGCTGAAATATAAAAATCTAGATAAAGTCACTAGTCCATTTCATTGAAATTTTGGAAAACCAATGTCCCATGTTCTTTATTACCATCCTGTCATTTTTACTGGATTGCATGTAACAGTTCTTTTTAATGGTACAGATGCTTCTGTCAACCAGCCTGGAGTCTTTCATAAACTTATTCCCTAATATTCTGGCCTTTTTAAGTTAAATTTTAAAAAGAAAGGATTAAGCTACCATATCAATTTAGAAGGTTTGTAAATACCTGTTTCTAACAGTTTTAAACTGAAGTTAGCTCAGTAACAACCTTTATTTATTCCTATATGCTAGGTCAGAAATAAAATTTTCTTTTTTATGTAGTTTTTACCATCTAAAGCTAAACTGACCCTACATGGTACTACAAGTTTTACATTTCAGTCTGATTTGATTATTTTCACTCATCACTATGCATCTTTATTACACTGAAGGCTATCACATCAGTTTAAACTGTTTACAAAGCACCTTCACTAGCAAACATAATGGTGAAGGATGACCTCAGGCTTAATGTATCAACATGTTACTTCAAGACTCTCAAAGGACTCTACAATTCCACTTTGCCAGCCATGGGAGCAGAGCACCTGACTCCTTCAAGTCCTTTTAGGCATTTGCAGAGAGCAAAGAGCATGAACAGCAGTACGAATGGGAATGACTTAATTCACAGCTGATCCCAGTCCCCGCTGATGGAAGCTGGACATGACAAAGCATTCGCGATTTTTTGTTAGTATACTTAGTGTTTCACTCATAATATCTTCTTTGGGCAGGGGGAAATGTGCTGGAAATTTTCTAGCATTTCTTCATTTGGCTTGCTACACATGCAGCTGTCTAATTCACACCCAGATTGTCTGCAAACAGAAGTGGTCATTTCAGTGTATGTCTCATCTATTTGCAAATGTGATCCTTAGCAATGACTTTGCTTGCAGGTTAATGCCACACTGATGTTAATCGAAAACGTTCATGCAGCCCAAAGCTGAGCTTTTCAGGCTAAGACAAAAAAGCAACTGTTCATGTTTGAAAGGTTATCTTTGCAACCAAGACAGACAAGTGGTTTTTCTTTCTCATATTTACATACTAAGAAGTGACAAAATTCTGCCAGTTGCAGTTGATGTTTATTTTGGAATCCATCTACAGTGAGACAAGAAGGAGAAAGCTTTTGTTTTGTTTTTGTTTGTTATTTTCGTTTGTGTTGTTTTTTTGTTTGTGTTTTGGGGTTTTTTGTTAAAAAGGCTGCTAAATGCCCCTCTGGAGATTTTCATTGTGCCCCAGAGGTCCTATAAGGTGTTGGGAAATTTCCTCAAGAAGAAGATTTTTGTGAATATTCACTATTCACACGTTCCCTATATTCTACTTGACTACACTGATCTAGCTACGTTAATGTTAACATGAGATTCTCCAGAATTAGGAAGTTTCTAAACAAACCAAAACCACATTTTGCATAATACAAGTGTTCATACTAGTACTGGGAATATAGTTCCTTAGCTGGAAATAAGTTGCATTCGATCATAGGCTTCACCTACAAGGTCTGTTAAATAATTAAAATGAAAATGTGCAGATAGTCTAACAAATTTGATTTTCACTGACCATTATAAAACATCACCAATGCTTTTAATAAGTATTATTCTATTCAGTTATTTCTGGATGTTCTACATCAAAACTGATGTATGCTCAAGGAGGGACCTCACAGAATATTCTGTTCTTAATAGTAAAACCATATAGCTCACTTATTATTAAACAAAGAACTTGTGGATGTCCTCACAGTGAAAAGGAATAACCCTGATGTGAGCATCAGCAGAAAATTTCCACAAATGCTGATATCAGAATGTACTTTAACATCTGATGGTTCACAACACTGACTACACTAAGAGTTTCTTTTTTCAAGATATTATGCATCTACTGTAACTCAACTGCTGCCCCCCTCGCATATTTATTAAATTAATGCGGCACATTAGCTATAAAGTAGGATTTATTCTAATTTTCCTTAGAGTATTTACGTTTAATATTAATTAGAAATCTGTATTTTTCTTAATACTATTCTCTTTTGTACACTAGCCTTTTTTAGAAGTACTACTTGAAATAGAAGGTAATTAGAAATAAACCAGAAAGTAAAATTAACACAAAGACTGACAAATATTGTTTCTATAATGTGCTACTAGGATCTCAACCAAGATTCGGTGCAGAACATTAGCAACTGGAAAGCTTGAGTTCTGAGATTACCTTCACCATTACAGTAGCTGTGTTCATGTTACCATGGAAGCATACTTGAGAGGGAAAACTCCGCTGCAGAGAGGGAATTAACTCTCAATATAGCCGGAAATAACTTTTACAATGCTAACCTTCTTCTTATATAAAACTCTTTGTAGGACTGTAAATCCGGACCAATAACCATTTAATGATTAGCCCCAGTAGCAGGATAAAGTAGTAATAATCCAACAGCTGCCCATAGAATTGAGCTCATTCTATAAAACGTATCCCAGGCAAAGGCTCCCATTTAGGCCAAATAGGAAAAACCACTCTAGCAGAAAAGTGCAATGCCAATTCACATAGAAAAAAACAACATGAAATGCCAATATAATTGGCAAACTATGCAGTGCAGAGGCGGGTGGACAACATACGTATGAAAGAGGGTGTTTTTGTCATTTGATTCTGTCTCTTCATGATTTCACAGAATCACAGACTAGTTGAGTTTGGAAGGGACCTCTGAAGATGATCTAGTCCATTTCAGGTGGCTTTGACATTCGAGATGTGTATTTCAGTAGCGTCTTAATGTTCTGGGAACGTAATAATTGAGTTAAATTAAATTAAAGATAAAAATGACCAGAGTATTATTTAGCTAAAGGTGCAGAAGTACACAGGATATTTTCTTCCAAAGCCCAGTAAGAGTTAGGCTTCTAGGTGCTCTGAGATTAACTCCACTGCCAGTCTAAGGGAACTCTGAAAATGAAAAAGACACACTTAAAATACTACTCTGTAAAATGTTGCTGAAAAAAAGATAGTTTTGATTGGTGCTGGTGTATCAAATTTCTCATGTATTATTTGGAAGATTTACTCATATTCACTTATCTTTGGAAGGTGTTGAGGATCTCTCCTTTAGCAATGCTATTTTAGCTGGTAGACCAGACCAGTGCTAATTTCTCAACATGGAATCCATTCTCTGACCACTTAGTCATAGGGCGTAAAAATGAAATTTACTTATTGGAAAAATATTATTCTTATATGGTGTTCTCCAGTACAGTCCTGTTGTCTGGAAGTGCAAAAGCATTCAATTTGTGATTTGCTAAGAATATTATCCTACAGAATGTGCTGAACATGTTTTAATTCTATTTAAAGTTTAAGTGTTGAGCTAGCTTCCTGTATTGTCTTTTGTCCTCCATTCTGGGCTCATGACTGAATTCCCTTTGAATTCAGTGAGATGAAGGTTAAGACTGTATGTCAGTGCTGAAATTCAACAAAAAGTTCAAGAATTTATGGGAAAGGACTGAAGTGTAATACTTGGTTCCCATCAAATAATCTAGAGTATATGTTATATCAACCTATGCTAACGAACAGAGCTACTTTCCCTGTAAATCCAGCCACACAACCTATAAAAAAAAGATTTTTTTCTCCTTTATCTATTACTTCTACTATAATGTGTTTGCTTGCCTGATCTGAAAACAAAACAGAGCTTAAATCACTACAAAGAAGTATTTAATCACCCTTTTGTCACCAAAAGGAACTGTTGCTAAAGAAAAATGGGCTACAAGCCACAATTTAAAAGAACTGAAACAAGAAATTAAAAAAAAAAAAAAAAAAAGAGAAGAGAGAGAGTAAATAGCTGACAAAGTGTTGAGATGTTTGGTAACTCAATATTTTTCTACCTTATTTTTTTCTGTTCTATTGTTTCATTCCTTTGACTTTAAGCCTACCACTAAAGCTGAGTTGGGGGACATGGTGGTTCACAGCATTACCTGCTGCCTAGAAATTGAAAATAAATTTTCTAGCTGACTCATGGCTGAGGCTATCATGGCTTAATCAAATCACAGGTCACAAACAGATATACTGGAGATCATCTAGACCAACCTCCTGCTCAAAGCCAAGACTACTGCTAACTCTGAGTCAGCTTTGGCAATGCCTAGCCAGGTCTTAAAAAGCTGCAACAAAGGAGATGCCACAGTCTCTCTGCATAACTTGTTCTTTTTATATGCACTTGTGCTGCATTACTCTATTAGTATAAAAGTTTTCCAGATTGGAACCTCTGAAGGAACAATTTGTGCCCGCTGCTTCCTGTTTTATCATTTGGCACTTCCAGGAGGCATTTGGACCCGTAATCTTAGTAATGCTCTTTAAGTAAACCCCTTACTCTCCTCTCAACAAATTTGACCAGTCCAGCTTCCTTCGCCTGTCCTTACAGGGCACCTGTCCGTCATAGTTGTTCTCTGCTGGACCTTCTTCCACTTCTCCACATCCCTTTCCAACTGGAGGTGCAGGACTAGACGCAGTGTCCCAGGGCAGACTGCTGAGCACAACAGAGGTAATAGCTTTCATAAGTCTGCTGGCCATCTTTCTCCTAATGCAATCCAGTGTCTGGTTTGCCTTATTTGCAATGAGAACTTAATTTAATGAATAGGAGGTTGAATTGACTCAGAATGAATTGGGTATGGATAACAGGAAAAGAACTTCAAGCAGCTGTATGAACAATAACTGGGATGTCAGTTTGAGGAAAAGAGATGGATTTCACAGGAGTTTCAACTACATGGAGGAAGAATAGCAACTGTGTTCATAAGGTTACAGGGATGGGGAAGGCATTAAACAGAAGAGAGGAGACTGAGGAATTCCCTAAGATATGTTATTTGTGCTCCTTCAGTCATTATTTGCACAAGGCTGCTACTTAACTTTGAAGACTTCTGTTCCTATCAGGAAAGTGCAAATAAAATAAACTAGATTAGCCAAAGCATTCTTATATTGACAAGTAAGTATGGGAGGTTCAGCTTTTTTATCTGAAGTCAAATCACTGGAATAAATGCCTTTAATATTATGCCATTCTGTAAGGTCACCAACTGGATAAGCTGGTTTTACGTGGATCTCCATTTTGACACCTTCTGTTTCTGCATTCTTCTGCGAAGTGTTTCTGGAAATAACAGAGAATCGAATTACAATAGGGTAATGTAAATCTATATGAAGAGGGGTACACCAAAGGCAGACAGCTAAGAGGATGGCACAGGAGCATGTGAGGTAGTAATTGTGGTCCTGATTGCTTCTTTCCGCGTAACGTGTTTATTGCATCAGGAAATTTTGGTATTTGTGAGGAAATGCTTAAGATGCAAGATCACACATCTGAGTCAGAGTTCTCTGGGGTTTTTTGCTTAGTACAGAGAGACTCAGTTCTCACTGATAATGACAGGGAAACTCTTTGTTTCTTGCAAGCTGAGAACTGCAAAAAATGAGCAATGTATACAGTGTGGAAAAGGAGAGTGGGACACATTTGGACCTTTGAGATTTGGATCTGGCATGATTGTTTATCTATAATGCGTGTTTAGCATTATGCCTAAGGTTTGTGTTGGGCAGAAATCCACTCAGGTCAGTGGCAAACACAGGTATTGGCAGGATTCATGTGTTCTGTTTAACAGTGCTGAAGGGTTAAGGGTTCTTCCAACAGACAAGCATAGAAGATGTTCTCTGGATTATACTTCCCCATGCACCTATATTCTCTTGACAGATCCATATTTACAGAACTAGTTATCCCATAGGAGGTAAACATTTGAATAAGCAGTCCTTGACACTGTGAATAGTCTGGTCCCACTGAGTGCCGGAACCAGTGAGGGAGTTGCTAGCACAAAAGTGCTTTCATTTTTGCTTTGTTGGTGGTGGTGTTGTTTTACTAGTCTCTTTACCCTCCTGAGACCTTCTGAATATTGATCAGGTGCTTTTGCTTGATAAATCAGTGTGTTGAGCTGTTTGAGCTAGGTATACAGAGCATGATTAATCTCCATTCACATCTAGCCAAGAGCTGCAGCTAATAATGACTGTGGCATTGCGTTTATGAATTCGTGTTTACAAAATGTGAAACAAATAGCTAGATTTTTCTACCAAATCTCATACTTTGGAGCTAAAGAGTTATCTTATACTGACAATGGCTGGAGTCACTCAAGTAGAGGTACATTTATTTTGCTTCCTCTTACTTTTTTCCTTTGGTACTGTTTCAATTATCATAAGCAAGGTCTCTGTATGTGAAATGCCATCCAAATTAAAAAAAACCCTGAAAGTTCATGCATAGAGACTAAGACAGGATGACAAATAAACACTTAGAAAAGGGTTACTCAGGAGAAGTAAGAAAATAGTAGACAAGACAACTGCTTCATCACCACTTCTGTATGGAAGGGCCATAGCTTCTAAGGAGAATTATGAAGCAGGATTTGAATGAGGCCAGTGAGGTGGGAGTAGAGGGTTAAAGAGCTCCTGCTCCTCCATGGGACCAGTGCAGAGTGTCAAGAATAGAAGACTGAAAATTAAGCATATTTGGTGACAACAACTTTCATGGTGGAATAGAAGAGTGTGATTTTTCATTTTTTTTCTCTCCAGCAAGACTGTATAACATTGCATCTACTTGAGTTAGCCTGTGTCTTTAGGCTCTTATATAAAGTATAACAAGAGTGTCTATCTGAGTCACATTTTATGAAGTCAAACAGTTATTTTTCAACAGAAGAAGCACACATAAGTGTGCTTTTCATTACTGAAAATTAAGCAAGGATAAAAAATAATATATAGAAGAACAGGAACAGCAAGCAGGTGTCATCTAAATGGCAGAGGCTGAGGGTATGTTATAATAAGCTGTAATCAGCAGAAGCTTCCTGCAAGTTAAACAGCACTCAGTCCTCTACAGCCTCACAGTCTCTTCTTTTCCAGAGAGTTATACAGATGGTTGTGTTCCAGGACAAGATCTCATTTGTACTTTCACAAGGATTATGGTCTGTGTACAGAGGCATTGAAAAGCATGTCTGGGCATTGCTGACAAACCACACACCATATCTAATATTGTAACTGCTGTATAAAGTCCAAATTGATTTAAGTACTTTCATTTTTCAGGATTTTGTGCTACCTGAATTAATTTGAAAGGTAAACTCCTTTTTACCTTGAAACAGCTTGCTGAAGACACACTGGGGATGAGGTTTGGGCAAAGATGCAAAGTCTATTAGACATCATTAAAATGAACAGACTTGATGAGGAACATACTGCTTCTGAGCTGATGACAATTCACTGGATGGTAAGAAGTGTGCAATAAAGCAGTAGATAACATGTTCTTAAGCAGGAGATCAGGAGTCTGCCTAGTGGAACAGGCAATCAGCAAAAATCAGCTATTAATCTTTGAAACTCTTCTCACTTGGAGAGCAATTTTCCACAAGGTAAAATGCTCCTCTACATACCCTGTCAAGGTAGAAGTTAAACCCTTCACTTCTCACTATTATAGGGAACACGCTAAGTTTCTCACCTTACTTCCTAAATGAGAGTTTAATGGGGAGAATTTATTGGGGAGGAAGGGAGGCGGGCAAAGGAAATCCATTATCTAATGCATCCTGCTGCCAATCAGAGTTCTCTTGCCTTCTGCTTACTCATCAGGGTGCTCTAACAAGAAAAAGATACGTTTCCCTCAGGCTCTATCTGTGTGGGAGGGAAGGTCAGGTTAGTTCAAGACCTGGGATTTGACCATAGCCAGTTCTATACCAACAGAAAGAGCTGTCCTCTCTGCTGCCTGTCAGCAGCCTTTCCCCATGCTTTGTTGTAGATATGTCTGTGCCCTGCCTTTGCACTGCTAACCCTGCCTTTGTCTTGCCCTCCTAAGTTCCCAGCCTGTCTCAAGAACTGTCTTATGGTTGCAGCTTTGCCTGGCCATTGCTGGACTGTGACCAGCCCCAAGCCCCAGCTTTGGTACCAGCCCCCCTTAAGCTTGGTTTACTGGGGTATGGTGGGGCTGCTCCTCATGGCAGAGGAGGGTATGGTCCTGCTGCCTTTTGGACACCCACTGCCCCACCTCGCCTGTGCCCAGTGACTCGCATTGACCCCGGACACCTACCTGCTAGCAGAGTTGTTTGTGTGAGCCTGTTCTAACTCATCTAAAAAAAAACCAGCAGAAGGGGTTCAAATGAGAAGTCATTTGGTTCTTACTGACTGGGCTAGTTTAGAGGAGTGAGGAGCTCAGCCTGTGGAGAACAATGGTCCCTCAATTTGGGAAACTGGTGAGCTGCTAGTGGCACATGAGAGTCAAAGCTGTCTTCACTGGCATATCCTTGCCAAGAAGAGGGTGTACTATGCCATTATCCCCAAGCTGGCAGAAGGTATCTTCCCAACTGCTGCCTAACCCAGACAACTCAAATCCAGCTGTATGGGGTTGTTCTGCAGGTGCCAAAGTCCTTGTGAGTATGTCCAGAGCTGCCCCACTAGGAGTCACTAGATGCACCCAAGATTTAGTCCCAGGTGTACTGGTCCTAGTACAGGTCCTACATGTTTCTCTGCATCTCCCCTTAGGGCTCTTGTCTGGACATTTTTTTTACCATGTCAAAGAGACCAACTATAAAACACAGCTTATAAAATGCAGCCATGGCCAGTTCCTTTTAAAACCACAGGTACTGATATGCTTTGTTAAGCATAATATGGACTCTAAAGCATCAAGTTGCGGACTTGAAACTTGCCTGTATCCCAGGGATCCATTTCCATTCCTGAACCCCCAAAAAGTGGTATACAAAGAATGGGTAACTGTGGATCACTGTTTTACTTACTTTTGATGATTAAGGGAATGTTACCTTTTTGCTGTCCCCTTACTACACGAAATAAGATCTGCTCTTCAATATTGAAGATCTGGCAGTAGGCTGTGTATCCTGATATTATGAAAGAGTTTTAGAGGTTCTCAAACAGGAATGCACAGAGTGCTTATTCTCACTAAAGGAAACAAGCTATGAAGTATGACAATTTGGTCTATATCCCCAAAGGACTGTGTGAAGTAACCTTCTACACATTCTGCAGCACGGTTTACAATGTGTCATTTACTGGGGCACAGCAAAAATAACTATTTTCATTCAAGCTTCTTTTCACAATAGACATATAGCAGAGCTCCAGAGTACATTCTGAAAGATGAATGCCAAGAAATTCTATTTTTCCAGGAGTGAGACTCGCATACTACTTTATTTTGAGGATCTAATCAAAAGACCCTCCTCCCAACGTATTCCATTTTATTTTTTATCAAATAATTTGCATTTTTTGTAATTCTGCCACTGATTTTCTGGCCGAATTTCATGATAAAATACAAGTGAGAATGAAATATTTCTCCAGATAAGTAGTAGTCTGCTTTGTTGCACCAGCATTGCACTCTGTAATAGGTGTAACTACTATGTATAGATATGCTTCAGTAAGATGAGAAGTCTAAAGGGAGTAAAGTGATTTCCATTACTAATAATTTTCAGCTATCTGCAGACTACTGCAGTTTTGCAGCTATCACTTCACTGACACAAAAGAGCTGCCTCAGTGGAGGTAAAACAAAGCTATACTGAACCGAAGTCAGTCAGGTTTGTGGAAGCTCTGTGTATACACAGTTGGAAGTTTCCTCATTATTAAATCCTACCGTCTTTCATTCTTTGGCATACAATTTATGCAATTAAAGTACAAACGATTTCTTTTTTATTTTAAATATTCATCATGGTCTGTTTTTAGCTGCTGTATACAAAAGAACAAATAAAAACGTATTAGCCTTCTTCAGCTTTTTCTAATCTATCATTTACTCTGGAGGTAGTAAACAAGATCATTTTCTTTACACTTCAGTGAATGAGATTTTGCTTTATGATGGCTGGTCAATGTACAAGGGGACATACAATATAACAGAGCTCCCCTTCAGCTCTTTGGTATAAAGCTTGAGTGCATTGCTATAGCAACAACCCAAAATGAAGAATTCACTAGTTCCTCTCACTGGCATCTCTTAAATTACTCAGTGTTTTGGAGGGGAAGTAGATGGATTTTTGTTGTTGTTGTTCAGCAGCAGCCTTAAAATAATTAGCCCCTTTGATACGATCCAAGATGGGCTTGGGCATGTTAGTGCTACCAGACTTCAAACTCAAGACACCTGCAAAAGCAGTTGAGAGCCCTGTGACTCAGCCGAGCAGCCCTACAGAGAAGGATGTGGCTTCCCCACTGACACCACCCCAGGGTGCTGGGTCACAGGAGTTATTTACGCAACAGCATTAATGCAAATCCCCCCATCTAGCAAAGCAGCCCCTCCTGCTTCTTTGGATGCCCCAGATGCCTTTATGCAGAAATACTGTGCTGTGCTGAGTTGACCACCGCTCTCTAAGGAGATCATTTGCCCGGCTCACTGGAAAAATTAAATATTTGCAGTGGTTTGACTGTACTCCTGAACACAATTTTCTCAGTCTAGCATGCTCCCTTAGTGTGATGTTTGGAGATCTCCATTAAAATTAGAAGACATTGGAAAGCACATGTGTCTGCTGATTAATCAATCAAGTCTTTTTCCTCACTTCTGTTTAAAATGCCCATCAGCAAGATATTTGAGAAGGCACCTAATGTGGAAAGGGGAAAGAGGGGGGTCATAATTGTCAATCTAGAAAGAAATGAGACCTCTCCAGCTCAGAATTAATATTAAAAATCAGTACTTCTGATTGACTTGTGAAATACTTCTGCTTCTGTATCAGGAACTCAGATGCCAAGCTCTTGAGGAAGCCTTGACTTTGCAGATCCCTTTCCTTGTTATTTCCCTCTTTCACCATCTGTGACTACAAGGTGAAATCTAAATCAATAGAGGTAATAGCTAGATCATAAATTTTTAAAGTGTTTCTATCCTCATTAAAGAAAAGAGGTTTTTAAAACTCCACGCAAAAGCTTTTTTAATAGAACCTGATTAACTGGGTTCAAACCTGGACATCGAATCATAGAATCACAAAATCATAGGGGTTGGAAGGGACCTCTGAAAATCATCGAGTGCAATCCCCCTGCTGCAGCAGGAACACTTAGGGTAGATCACACAGGAACACGTTCAGATGGGTCTTGAAAGTCTCCAGAGAAGGAGACTCCACAACCCTTCTGGGCAGCCTGTTCCAGTGCTCTGTCACCCTCTCAGTAAAGAGGTTTTTTCCTTATGTTGAGATGGAACTTCCTGTGTTGTAGCTTGGTGCCATTTCCCCTCATCCTATCACAGGGCATCACTGGAAAGACACTGGCCCATTCTTGACATCCACCCTTCAGATATTTATAGACATTCATAAGGTCCCCTCTCAGTCTTCTCTAGACTAAACAACCCCAGGTATCTCAGCCTTTCCTCCTATGACAGATGTTCCTATCCCTTAATCATCCTTGTAGCCCTTCGTTGGACTATTTCCAGCATGTCCCTATCCCTCTTGAACTGAGGAGCCCAGAACTGCACACGATACTCCAGATGTGGTCTTACTAGGGCAGAGTAGAGAGGGAGGAGAACCTCCCTTGACCTGCTGGCCACAATATTCCTTCCTATTGCATCCCAGGATACTGTCGACTTTCTTGGCCATGAGGGCACATTTCTGTCACATGGATAACTTGTTGTCCACCAGGACCCCAAGGTCCTTCTCCATAGGGCTGTTTCTAGCAGGTCAACCTCTAATCTATATCGGTGCATGGTGTTTTTTCTCCCCAGGTGCAGGACATTTCCTTTGCTCTGCCTTTTACCTCCAATGTAAAGAAGAAGCCTTTCTTGTTGTCCTTGACTTCCCTTGCCAGTTTTAATTCTAAGGAGGCCTTAGCTTTCCTTGTTACATCACTACACCCTCTGACCACATTCTTGCATTCTTCCCAAGTGGTCAACCCCTTCTTCCATGATCTATAAACTTCTTTCTTCCACTTAAGTTTGTTCAGAAGTTCCCTGCTCAACCATGCAGGTCTCCTGTCTCTCTTACTTTATTTCTTACTCTTCAGGACACTCTGATCTTGAGCTTGGAGGAGGTGGTGCTTGAATGTTAACCAACTCTCTTGGGCCCCCTTTCCTTCCAGTACCCTGTACCGTTGGATTTCTCCAAGCAGCTTCTTTAAAAGGTCAAAGTTAGCTCTTCTGAAAGCCAGGGTTTTAACCCTGTTAGATGCTCGGTACATGCTGCACATGATTCTGAGCTCTACCATCTCATTGTCACTAAAACCAAGGCTGCCCCCAATGCCAGGGGCACTAGGATGGTGCACTAGAGAAGACTCTCACTCTGCCACCTCAGTCGAGATGGAGGATAGAGATATAATGGGAAGCAGAAAGACAAAGGTTAGTGATGGTTTAAAAGCCATGGAAATACCTGAGAAGGGTCAGGGAGGAATTAGGGCCTGTGCCCACAAAAAGTTGTCAAGATCATTAACCCATCTGAAGTGCATCTATACCAATGCACACAGAATGGACAACAAACAAGGGGAGCTGGAAGCCATAATGCAGCAGGAAAACTATGACATAGTGGCTATCACAGAAACGTGGTGGGATACCTCACACAACTGGAGTGCCACAGTTGATAGTTACCAGCTCTTCAGGAGAGACAGACAAGGAAGGAGAGGCAGTGTGTTGGCCCTGTATATTAAGAAATGTTATGAATGCCTACAGCTAGACTATAATGATGACAAGGTAGAGTTGCACCAGGGGAGGTTCAGATTGGATATTAGAAAAAATTTCTTCACAGAGTGGTGAGGCATTGGAACAGGCTGCCCAGGGAGGTGGTGCAGGCACCATCCCTGGAGGTGTTAAAAAAATGGTAGACATGGTGTTTTGGGAGATGGTTTAGTGGTTAGGGTTTGTAGGGCAGACAGTTGGACTTAATGATCTTGAAGGTCTTTTCCAACCTTAGTGATTCTATGATTTTTTAATGTCTTCTACCAGTCCCTCTTTGTTTGACAATACTAGGTCTAGCAGTACACTTCTCCTTGTTGATTCTTTCATAGAATCATAGAATTGTTCAGGTTGGAAAAGACCTTTAAGATCATTGAGTCCAACCTTATCCTAACCCTATTACCCTATTTCTGATAGCCCACTGCTAAACCATGTCCCCAGGCACCACATCCAGATGACTTTTAAACACATTCAGGGATGGTGTCTCAACCACCTCCCTGGGGAGCCTGTTCCAGTGCCTAACAACCCTTTCTGTAAAGAAGTTCTTTCTGATATCCAACCTAAATCTCCCCTGACACAACTTGAGCCCATTTCCTCTTGTCCTGTCATCAGTCACCAGTGAGAAGAGACCAACCCCATTCTCACTGCAACCTCCTTTCAGGTATTTGCAAAGAGTGATAAGGTCTCTCCTCAGCCTCCTCTTCCCCAGACTAAACAGTTCCAGCTCCCTCAGTCGTTCCTCATAGGGGATGTTTTCCAAACACCTCACTAGCTTTGTTGCCCTTCTTTGGACCTGCTCCATCACCTCAATGTCCTTTTTGTATTGAGGTGCCCAAAACTGAACACAATACTCGAGGTGGGGCCTCACCAGTGCTGAGTACAGAGGCAGGATTACTTCCCTAGTCCTTCTAGACACACCATTTCTGATCCAAGCCAGAATGCCATTGGCCATCTTGGCCATCTGGGCACATTGCTGGCTCATATTCAATCAATACTGTCAATCAATACACCAAGGTCCTTTTCTGCCAGGCAGCTTTACAGCTACTCTTCTCCAAACCCATAGCATTGCCTGGGGTTGTTGTGACTGAAATGCAGGACCCGACATTCGGCCTTATTGAATTTCATACAGTTGGTCTCAGCCTATTGATCCAGTCTGTCCAGGTCCCTCTGTAAAGCCTTCTTACCATCCAGCAGATCAACACTCCCTCCCAACTTGGTGTCATCTACAAATTTACTGTTGATGCATTCGATCCCCTCATCAAGATCATTAATGAAGATGTTGAACAGGAGTGGCCCCAGCACTGAGCCCTGGGGGACACCACTCATGACTGGATGCCAACTGGATTTAACTCCATTAACCACAACTCTTTGGGCCCGGCCATCCAGCCAGTGTTTAACCCAGCAGAGTATATGCCCATCAAAACCACGGGCAGCCATCTTTTCCATTAGGATGTTATGGGGGATGGTGTCAAAGGCTTTACTGAAGTCCAGGTAGACTACATCAACAGCCTTTCCCTCATCCACTAAGCAGGTCACCTTGTCATATAACGAGATCAGGTTTGTCAAGCAGTATCTGCCTTCCATAAACACATGCTGACTGGGACTGATTGTCTGGTTGACCTTTAAATGTTCTATGATGGCTCTTGAGATTATCCATTCCATGACCTTCCCTGGCACCGAAGTGAGACTCACAGGTCTATAGTTACTGGGATCCTCTTTCTGGCCTTTCCTGATGGTGGGTGTCACATTCGCTAGTCTCCAGTCCAATGGGATATCTTCAGTTAGCCACGACTTTTGAAAGATGATGGAGAGTGGTTTGGCAACCACATCTGCCAACTCCCTCAGCACTCTAGGGTGTAAACCATCTGGTCCCATCGACTTATGAGTGTCTAGTTTGTCCACCACCTTAGTTGTTTCACCACCTTAGTCAAAATATTATCATCAATGCACTTCAGGAACCTCCTGGACTGTACCTGCCTGGCTATGTGGTCTTCCCAGCAGATATCAGGGTAATTGAAGTCCCCTATGAGAACCAAGGTCTGTGATTGTGAGACAACTCTCAGCTATCTATAGAAGGCCTCATCAGCATTCCCATTGTCATCCAGTGGCCTGTAATAAACATCCACAACATTTTCCCTCATATTAGCCTGCCCCTTAATCTTTACCCATAGGCTCTCAACCCGCTCTTAATCTACCTCCAAGGAGAGCTCAAAACATTCCAGTTGCTCTCTCACATAAAGAGCAATTCCACCACCTTGCCTTGCTGGCCTACCTTTCCTAAAAAGGATGTAACCATCCATGACAACGTTCCAGTCATGTGAGCTGTCCCACCGTGTCTCAGTAATTACAATGAGATCGTGGCCGTGAGACCGCACACAAATCTCTAGTTCTTCCTGTTAATTCCCCATGCTTTGTGCATTAGTGTATAAGCATTTCAGAGAGGGAAAAATACTAACATGCTGCCCCACAGGTGCTGAGCCCCAACACCCAGGTACCTCTCTAGCAAGCCCAGTTGTACCCCCAGCCCCCTTTGAATCTGGTTTAAAGCTCTCTGGATGAGCCCTGGTAACTCTTGTCCTCTTGTTGCCCCCAGGGTCATTTCCAGTGGCCTGGTTTTATCCCCTACCCCCTTAAAACCTAGTTTAAAGCCCTCTCAATGAGCCCTGCTAATTCTTGGCCAAGAATCCTTCTCCCCCTTGTTGATAGTTCTACACCATTTTTTGCTAGCAGACTTGGTGCCATATAAACATCTCCATGATTGAAAAACCCGAAGTTCATCTGATGGCACCAGCCTCTAAGCCATTTGTTAATCAGCCATTTTTTCCTAATCCTTTCAGCTTTTCCTGACACTGGAGGAACAGCAGATTTTGGAAAAGATATATTCTTCCAGTTTTAATTTATCGTAGAAGTACTGACCCCAAAAGCATGACAGCAGCAGGAAAGCAGAAATCCATGTTTGACTAAGCCTTGGAGAGTAGCAAACTGTTAAGTACAGGGCTGCTAAGAGTTAAATGAACTGTTGCAAGCACATATGTAGTGTCTGCATTTGGTTTGTAGAGAGGCCGTGGCAGCAAGTATTGAGGTTTTCAACTTCAAAATATCAGGCTTCATACTTGAGGGGACACCAGGACCAAACTGTATATCCAGTTCTGTTAGTTGACTCATGTTTAGAATAAATGAGCTATGTGTTACATCTGAGCTTTTCACACTTCCTCTTGCAGTCCTCTGAAATAATAGCAGTTCTTCTACTGGTGGAGACATTGGTGCTTTAAAAAGTGTCAGGATTCTTCCACCAGCAGAGAGATGAAGAACACTCTTAGCCTGTTCAGTGATGCTGTGGTAAAGAGGTCGCAGCACAGCAGATAAAGGAAGAGACCAGAAAGTGCTTCGTTTGTTGTATTATTTTTTGTGAATGGGAAAAATAAATGGCTAATTTGAGCAGTTCAAATGTTGTAACACACCATTTCTGGGTAAAAACTGCATGAAGGGACCTCATCTTGAACTGCCTGTGGGTGGAGTATCCTTCATACCTAATGACTGACTGATATAGACATGTTTTCTACTCTCTCTGATGTCCTTGACTTATGTTATCCACTTAGCATTTACATAACTCCTTGCTCCACTGGAACACTGCAGTTTTATTCTAGATTCAGAAGAACTGTTATGAAATCCTGGTGGAGTTCAGTTTTCTATTTGTTTCAATAACTCTCCACAACATAAATGCTAAATGATTTTCTCTTACCCTAGGCAATCACTTTGTGCAGGGGGGGGAGAAACTGTGTTTTCACTTGACAGCTTCCGGAGAGTAAGTTTTATTACATTATTGCACAGGTCAAAATAATACATATATTGTCAGTGCGACTGTTTTATCTGCAGTAACCTGTGAGGAAAAAATGATATGCTGTTGTTCATATAGAGGGCCTCTTTTACATTTGTAGGGGCGTTAGAATGAGGATGCACTGATTTTCAGCAGTGTAACTGTAGCATGGGTAGGCAGTTTCAAGCTAGCTGTGATCTTGCTAATGTTGAGTTAACATCTTTCAATATCAGCTACGTAAGTCTGCCAACAACTCTGGCAGCACGCCTTTCTGGCTGGCTGGCTTGTTCAGAACTCTGTGCCACCACAGCTTAATACATGAATTCACTGCATAAACTAGCCACCCAAGCTTGCTTATGGGTATATGTTTATTTTTGCTCTCAATATCACCTTTCAATTGAGATGAAGACACTCTCTGGGTGAGAGTGGGCACAGAGTGTGTATTGAGGTGCTCTGGTGTCTTCATCAGAGTTTTTCTAACAACTATTCCACGCAACTATTTCACTTAAGGTTTTACAGCTTTTGCAGCTTTGTGACCAGTGAAGGAGTTCCACTGTATTACAGAAGATCAAAGGAAACAGTATGTCCTGGCTTCACTTTATGTTCAAACTACAGTTACCCAACAAACGACAGTCATACTCATGTCTCTTTTGAGAGAGGAGACTGATTTTGTTTCAGATTTTTTTTATTTTTAAAGACTAAGGTAAATACATAACTTAGGAATTGGTTTAACAATATTGGCTCACTTCAGGTCTGAGATGGTCCACCATGGCTACAAAAATCACAGATTCATAAGGCTACTGATAAGTTTTGTATCTTCTCTGTGTAGCTAATATCCGTCGTTGTCTTGTTTCCAGTGGGTGGGAATTACATTGCAACAGCTCTTGCTTCCTCTTGTCTTTGCCAGACATTTTCTTTCCAGGACATTCTCTTTCTCAATGAAAGAAAAATGTTTTTTTGAAGTGAGGAAGTATTACAGGAAAGAATTTTATTAGGCAGCTATTTTTCATTTTGAAGAATTTTTCCTTTATAGGAAGCAACTGAAATCTTGACACATTGTATCTGAATTGACAGTGTTTGTCACAAACACTAAAACCCTTGTCTGCTTTTTATTGTGTCAATTATGGCAACATCTGCTTTTGTGTAAAAAGAAAAGCTTTTAAAAAAAAAAGATAATTTTGCTTCAGGAATACCTAAGAGTAACACTTTTGCTAAGGTATTTTTCCAGGCAGTTGCTGAGCATGCTTCCTTTGAGGTGTCTGAAAATGTTTCTTCAGAACAATAGGCTATAATTTGTTGCCTCATGAAATAACAGGAGGCTCTTAAAGAGGCTGACAAACATTCAGAGTTGTCTACTTCTCTTCGTCTTTTGCTAGCATAGAAGAGTCATGGTGCATATGGAGGAGATTTTTTGTGTCAGTGATTCAATCAACCCTAAAACAATAGGCTAAATATTGTTATGCAATGTGATTTTTGAGACTGCCTATAATTTTTGGGAAAATCTGGTTTTGGTACAATCCCTTCTTGGTATCTCTCCCCATTCTATCTCCACCTTTCAAGTATTTGCAGACACCTATGATAAACTTTAGTAAGTCAGGATCTGACTAAATTTTTATCTGTGAGATGCTGCTGTGGCCCAAATTTGCACTGGAAATAAAGGAAAAGAGGCCTTGGAGATGTGTTGAAGAACTTCTCCCAAATGTTCTTTGTTCATATGGATCAGCATCACTCTCCTAAGCAGCCACCTCTCTTGTAGAAAAAGCCTCATGTGTCTCTCCTATAGTTAGGAAAGCTAAAGGCCTCAGTAGGTTACCTACAAATATTCTGTGTCATATCATCACGCTTTACATGGCTTTAGAGGGGCCAGCCATGACCTGCCATGACTCATATTTTTCACCTCTGTTCTCATAAATAAACTTTTATTAGCCTTTGTTTTTCTTTCCATATTCCTTCTAGTCTGCCAAGAATGGAATCCAGTGGCCTACTCAGTCCTGGCAGAACCTTCTAGAAAGACACCTCCTTGATT
Organism: Hemiprocne comata; assembly: GCA_020745705.1. Classification (NCBI taxonomy): domain Eukaryota; kingdom Metazoa; phylum Chordata; class Aves; order Apodiformes; family Apodidae; genus Hemiprocne; species Hemiprocne comata. Next base: position 76,313,466 of record CM036587.1, on the reverse strand, counting down.
TAAGGGCACTGGGCTTTAATTTTGTACCCTTTGTGCTATTACTTCACTGCATCATATTACAAATGTTAGCTTGATTAGTTCTTAACATTGCTTTTATTGCCTGGCTTGATCTACAAATTTACTTTCCAGGGATACAGTTAATTGCACTAATGTTTTACACCATTTTTTAAGTGCTGCTGACTGTCCTAATTTATGCCCATTAGCAGTTTGCCTGTCACAAGTAGAAGCACTGCTTGTCCAAGCTTAGAAAAGTTCTATTTCCCTTGCATCTTATTAATTAGTTCTGCATGTCATTAATAACAATGTCAAAGACTATCTATCACAGCAGACTGCTCCTGCACTTCACACTATTTAAGTCCTGCTGGTCACACTATTCCTGATGCAGGCCAGGATGCTGTTGGCCTTCCAGGCCACCTGGGCACACTGCTGGCTCATGTTCAGCTGGCTGTCAATCAACACCCCGAGGTCCCTCTCTGCTGGGCAGCTCTCCAGCCACTCCTCCCCAAGCCTGTAGTGCTGCTGGGGGTTGCTGTGGCCAAAGTGTAGGACCCAACATTTGGCCTTATTGAAACTCATGCCCTTTGCCTTCGCCCAATGGTCAAGCCTGTCTAGATCCCTCTGCAGAGCCTTCCTACCCTCAAGCAGATCGACACTTCCCCCCAGCTTATTGTCATCTGCAAACTTCCTGAGGGTGCACTCTATCCCCTCATCCAAATAATCAATAAAGATGTTAAACAGGAGCAGCCTCAGCACTGAGCCCTGGGGAACACCACTCGTGACCGGCCACCAACTGGATTTATCTCCATTCAACACAACTCTTTGAACCCGGCCATCCAACCAATATTTTATCCAGTAAAGCTTATGTGCATCCAAGCCATGAGCACCCAGCTTCTCTAGGAGAATGCTGTGGGAAACCATGTCAAAGGCCTTGCTAAAGTCAAGGTAGACAACATCCACAGCCCTTCCCTCATCCAATAAACGTTTTACCCTGTTGTGGAAGGAGGTGAGGTTAGTCAAACAGGACCTGCCTTTCATGAACCCATGCTGTCTGGGTCTAATCACCTAGTTGCTCTGCATGTGCTGCATAATGGCACTCAGACACAATTGGATCAAAACACATTTGGACTAGCTGATACACTAGTAAATATGGTGCACCTGGTGTGGCTAATTACCCAATTACTACCCTGCTGCTTGAAAAAGTTTTGCAGCCACTTCTAAGCTATATGCTGTGATAGCTAAACTGCTGCTGGAAGAGATAATTATTACAATAAAAGTCTAGTGAGCATGATAACAATTACCCAAATCTATTTCACATGTTCATGTAAGAATCTGAAATACCAAACTTTTCCAGAGATACAAATAAATACTACAGTCATAGACAGACCCAGAAGGCCTCTAAGCCATTGTCTCTGGCCAAAATGTCAAGTAAACAGTGTTATTGATTTGGGGGATGGGAGGGGGTGTCTTCTGTGCCTCAGAGATGTAATGTCATTATTTAACCTTTTGAAATACAAGTTTTATCCTCAGAGCATTTTTTAAGTATTCAGAGAAATACACTGAGGAGAGAGAAAGGCATAAAATTTTACTGTGTATTTGAAGTTGTGAGACAAGTAACATTGTTAACAGGCAGATTCACTACTCTGGAAAATAAGAAAATATTAGTGGAGAAAGAGAAGTAAACTGAAGTGTGGCAAAAGAAGGAATTCAAGAAGTTGTAAATGACTTACTAGGCCTTTTAACTTCAGGTCAGTGATTGTAATCCAGGCTAACTATTGAAAAGAAAGTAATTACTGTTTGACACATTTGAGGGGTCTGGGGTGATATGGATTAAAGATCTGGGACAAAACCTAGTGAAAAACTCTTCATGTTACAAAAAACAAGATCAATTTAAACAAAAAGCTGAGAATACCTATTAAAATGTGCAAAATTGATTTTATGGAGAGAAAATGACAAATCTGGTACGTGTCCTGCTCCTATCAAGAACCCAGGTGTTTCTCTCACTGTCTGATATAATTAATTCTGTAAATCAAGTGTTTTAGTCTCCCCCCCCAGCCCTGCTTAAATCAAGTGACACAGACCCCTACCCAGAAGGACTTGGTTCAAAACCTCCAAAAAGATTTCTTCCTCTTTGTCAAGAAGGAAAGTTAAAACTACCCACCTAAAATGTGAAAGTAAATGGCCATCCTGATTGTACAATTTAAGTTTTGGTTGCAAGTTAAAGAGATTTACTATTATGCAAAAGACAAACAGATCTAAGGTAACCCACCTGTGACAATCTGCTCCTAAGTTTATATCCTATTCACTAGTCCTACTAACCAGTATCCCATGCACGACAGTAAAAGTCTGTTTGTATGTTTTGGCATAACATGTTACCTAACAGTTTTCTTTGAAGTAGCACCAGCCCATAAAGGCTGAATCATCAGCCACTAAAATCTAAGCTGACTGAGTGAAAACAATGAGCTAGAAAACCATACAACTTGTCTCTTGAAATCTTTTTGAGTTGTGTTGGTATGAGGTTTGGTTGGTTTGGCTGGGTTTTTTTCCATAAATTTGAATGAAAAGTCTTTTAATGTGAACCATTGAATCTGAAACTCCTGCAATTCAGTCAAATTTTAAGGGAGCCATTTCAGTCTTCTAACCTACAGCTACCAGTAAGTAATATTGTTGGAAAATAACTCTGAAATTTAGAATGGTTATTTTGTGTAAAATTTACTCTCTCTCTATATATATATACACAAGATAAAACTGCAGTCAGAGAGGCACACAATTAGTACCACAGCTAGCTCTGAGCAAGCACATCTTGCAATAACTAGGCCTTGAAGAAAGCAATTAATCAATAGGTTTTAGGGGTGTCTCATCTAAATCACCAACTTGGCAGAGAAGACTTGAGGTCTGTATGGATAGTTGGACATAAAGAATGAAGGAGGTGATAAAGAAGAAACAAAATAGAGAAGATCGACAGCTAAACCAGTCTTGGGCAGTTGAAGCTGTAGAAATTGTAATATTGTGTCCTTGTGATCTTAGCTCATTATAAGGTCATTATCACATTAAAATCACACTCCCAGGTTAAAAAGACCCCTGCCCAGGTGAAGACCCTTTCCCTGAGCATGTGTGATAGCAGAAAAAAGTGATGTAACTATATGTTAATCACTAACCAATCACTATAAGGAAGTTAGACTTGGAAACTTACTAACTCCATAGTTTCATGTATAAATATGTCATGAAAAATCTCCTTTATTGTGCTTGATTTGTGGGAAGGCACCAAGCACCCAGCTTTGTGCAAACCTGCAATAAATAACAATGTCTCCTTCCTAAATGCAGTCTCTTTGCGTTTCAGGAGCTATCTTAAAACAGTAGCAATATGAATCCCAAATCTGTGGCATTAAATCTATGGCACTGGGTAAATATTGTTAGATGACTGACTGATTAAGAGGAAAATGTTGTTACACAAACTGTAATTTGGCAGAAATCCATCCAGTCTCTTAGGAGTTACATTATTGGAGCATCTCGTCTGAGATGAAAGGAAGCAGTTGTCTTCTTGAGGCTGTAGAATTCTGTAGTTTCGCATTAAGAGAACTAAATCGGTAGGAAACACTTGATTTTGGTTACTTTTCCTAAAGAATACCTTACAGCCAAAAGAAAAAACAATAAAAAATATCCCAGCAGGCAGAGGATAAATGAGGAGGAAGGAGAGGGAAAAGAGAGGGGAAAATTATTTTCTAAACAGAGTCTCCCAGGAAGAACAGAAAAGGATGAAATTGCTGTTAGACTTAGTGAGTGGGACAGGGTTAGAAGCTGTGAAGAGCTTCCCATCAACTCCACTGTCCTGTGGGCATGTTCAGGCAAAGATTCATTAAAAGCCAGCTCCTTTCAATAAGAGATTGCTTTCTTCTCATTCACAGAGCAATTATTTGCCTTTGCAAAAAATTATGTCACTTATGAACAGACCAATATTTTACAATGGAAGATGATACTCAAATCTTCAGTCTCCTTGATTAAAAACAATTGCCTAGAGCTCATATTTAATGAGGAATCTAACTGAAAATGCACATACATACATACACCCATCTGTTAAAATCTCTTAGCCTGTGTATGGGTTCCTCAGTGAACACATAAATGGTTCTACAGACATGTCGAGTTTTGTTCTCCAGGCAGATTCCCTCCCTTCCCTTTGTGATCACATTAAGTGCCTGGCATAACCTAGCACAAATGTGTCTGGAGCTCTTTAGATATTTATGGACCACAGTGAGAATCACACTGAGTCACCTGGTCCACTTTAAGACAAACTGGATTACTTCAGAAATGTCCTGACAAGAATGTCAGCAGGCTTACACAGATGAACAAGGAGCTCCTGGACACTCTTAGATGTAAAAAGAAAGGCTACAGAGGGTGGAAGCAATGACAGATAGCCTGGGAGGAGTACAAAGAAATTGTCCAAGCGACCAGGGATCAGATTAGGGAAGCTAAAGCCCAGATAGAATTAAATGTGGCCAGGGTAACAAGAAAAGCTTCTACAGGTTTGTCAGTGATAAAAGGAAGACTAGGGATAATGTGGGCCTGCTCCAGAAGGAAACAGGAGACCTGGTCATGTGGGACAGGGAGAAGGATGAGATACTCAATGACTTTTTTTGCCTCAGTCTTCATCAGCAAGGGCACTAGCCACACAAACCAAGTTGCAGAATGCAAAGGCAGGGACTATAAGGAAGATGATCTGCCCACTGTAGAAGAAGAGCAGTTTTGGGACCATCTAAAGAATCTTAAAGTGTACAATTCCATGGGACCTGATGAGATCCATCCGCAGCTCCTGAGGGAACTGGTGGATGAAGTTGCAAAGCCACTGTCCATCATATTTGAGAAGTCGAGGCAGTCTTGTGAAGATCCCACTGACTGGAAAAGGGAAAACATAACCCCCATTTTCAAAAAGGGAAAAAAGGAAGACCAAGGAACTACAGGCCAGTCAGCCTCACCTGTATGCCCGGCAAGATCATGGAGCAGCTCCTCCTGAAGGCTCTGCTAAGCCACATGGAAAAGTTGGAGGTGGTTGGTGGCAACCAAAATGGCTTCACCAAGGGCAAATCACGCCTGACAAATTTGGAGGACTTTTATGACAGGTTCACAGCATCAGTGGAGAAGGGAAGAGCAACTGACATAATCTACCCAGAATTGTGCAAAGTGTTCAATGCTGTCCCACACAACACCCTGTTCTCTAATTTGGAAAGATATGGATTCAATGGATAGACCACTCACTGGATAAGGAATTGGCTGGCTGGTTGCACTCAAAGAGTTTTGGTCAACAGCTCGATGTCCAAGTGGAGATCAGTGACACGTGGTGTTCCTCAGGGGTTGGTATTGGGACAAGTGCGGTTAAACTTCTTTGTTGGTGACATGAACAGTGGGATTGAGTGCACCCTCGGGAAGTTTGCTGACAACACCAAACTGTGTGGTGTGGTCAACACACTGGAGGAAAGGGAGGCCCTTGGATGAAGGACCTTGATAGGCTGACAAGTTGAGAAACTCATCAAATTCCAAAAGGCCAACTGCAACGTCCTACACCTGGGTCAGGACAATCCCAAGAACAAAAACAGGTTGGGCAGAGAATGGATTGAGAACAGCTCTGAGGGGAAGGTCTGGGGAGCGTTGGAACAACGTGCTTGCAGCCCAGAAAGCCAACCTTATTTTGAACTGCATCAGAAAAAGTGTGGCCAGCAGGTAAAAGGAGGTGATTCTCCCTCTCTACTCTTCTCTTGTGAGACCCTGCCTGGAGTACTGTGTCCAGCTCTGAAGCCCCCAGTACAAGAAGGACATGGAACTGTTGGAGAGAGTCCAGAGGAGGGCCACAAAGCTGATCAAAGCGCTGGAGCACCTCTCCTATGAAGACAGGCTGAGAGAGTTGGGGTTGCTCAGCCTGGAGAAGAGAAAGCTCTGGAGAGACCTCACAGCAGTCTTCCGGTACCCAAAAAAGCTGGGGAGGGACTTTATACAAGGGCATGTATTGAGAGGGCAAGGGGGAATGGTTTTAAACTGGAAGAGAGGAGACTTAAGATAGACATTAGGAAGAAATTATTTCCTGTTAGGATGATAAGACACTGGAACTGGTTGCTCAGGGAAGTAGTGGCTGCCCACTTCCTGGAGGTGTTCCAGGCCAGGCTGGATGGCACTTTCAGCAACCTGGTCAAGTGGGTGGTGTCCCTGCCCAGGCAGAGGGGTTGGAACTAGATGATCTTTAAGGTCCCTTCCAATCCAAATCTAAGGAGGGAAGGAGGGAGGGAGGGAGGACCCTGCAACACTTTGCACGAGCTGCAAAATCTAAGGAAGTTTGAACAGAAGGTAAGGAGAGGATCAACAGGTCCTGGCCTATGATGAAAGCCAGCATGCTTACCTGACTCTCCAACAACCTGCCTAGAGATTAGTAGAGAAACCTTCAGGTCAACACCATCCTTCAGTTCAGTTCATCAGAAACCTAAGTTAGTGACTTAAAGATTTTCAGGACCTGCAGCTGTGGGCTCTGCCACTAGGTCTTCTTCCTCAAGCTGAACATGATCTCTGACATAGCAAAATCCCCTCTGACAGAATCATCTCTCCCTATTCAGTTCTGCGTTCAACTGGCTTGATATATAGTTTAATGCTTGAGTTCAAGAGAAAGTAATTCCTAGTTCCAGTGTGAGATATAAAGCAAATACAGAGAGATCTGTATTTAAATCAAATAAGATTTTAAATCAAAGGTTTTGCTCCGTTGTTATGAGTTCAGCACAAATACTTTTTCCTCCTGAAACTGCCACAGGCTACTATATAAAGGATGCCACTTTGGTGGAAAATTATGGCAGTGGCATAATTTGCTTCTAATTACCTATTTACTGTATTTAGTAAAATGAATGCAAGAACATTACCTGAATATTCAGTAAACCAGCTTGGAGCAATCTGGCTCTGTCAGGACCAATAACGCCACTAGGTATTTCTTGTCTTCCTCTCCCCACTTCACCTTCTACTTTATAATTAATCAATTTCTTGCTTACTTTTATCTGTAAATTAGAAGCAGTCCACTAAACAGAGGAAGTAAAGAAAAGAATAATAATTCCTAATCTAGTCACAGCTGCATTCAAATAAAAAAAAAAAAAATCATGCAGACTAGCTCCTCAAGAGACAGAGATTAATGTTTAGGTTTGTAACAGTACAAGCCATATATTTACAATGAAAGCTCAGCAGCAGCTTAAAACAGGTGCAGGTTTCATTTACATCATTGAAATTTTTTAAAGCAGTAAGCTTTTTCTGGTATTGTATTTTATCCTTTTGTACTTTTCCTAGCTTAAGTAGAAAAAAGACATCATACCTCATGTTCTGAAGCTGTTTTTAAATGATCACTGTACCTATTTTTCCCCCCAAGAAGACAGGGAGCACATAATAAGTGAATTGGGTCTCCCAGGTGGTCCAGGTAATATTAAGAAGCACAACTGTTCTTACTACATCTGCCTTTTAGGTGTATAGATGCCCACACAAAGAATCGTCATTCATCATTCTGAACAGAAATTAAGATGAAAGGTTTCTTTGTGCAGTTTTAAGAGAAAAAATTCACCTGAAGGATCAAATGTCAGCTGATCTTCTACTTGTTGACAACTTAATTTTCATTGTAAATAGCTTCCACTGGCAAGAAAACAGGGGAAAGGATGTATTAATTTTTATGATCACATACATTAGTTTAGGTGTTCTGTGATTACTCCCATCCTGTATAAATTAAATATTTTTATATATAAAACATATTCTCTGTGAAGTCTGACAGATTGTCAATATAAAGAGCTTTTTTAGTCAATTTTAACCCACTTCAATGATTCTTTCTTAGGTAACTTCTAAGAGTCTTTATCCTATTATTTTTCATTTTTTGTGTCACATTTCAAACTTCACAATACATATTCTGATCTTGGTATTTGTGCGAAGCATTAGACACTGTCCCACATGACATCCTGGTCTACAAACTGACAAGACATGGATTTGACAGATGTACCACTCAGTGGAAAAGTAATTGGCTGGATGGCCGCACCCAGAGAGTTTTGGTCAATGGCTCAGTGTCCAAGTGGAGGCAAGTGACGAGTGGTGCTCCTCACAGGTCAGTATTGGGATCAGTGCTGTTTAACATATTTATTGGAGACATGGACAGTGGGATTGGGTGTATCCTCAGCAAGTCTGCTGATGATACCGAGCTGTGTGGTGGGTTTGACACCCTAGAAGGAAGGAACGTCATCCAGAGGGACTTTGACAGGCTTGAGGCTAATGCCAACCTCCTGAAGTTCTACAAGGCCAAGTGCAAGGTCCTGCACCTGGGTCAGCGCAACCCCAGGCACAAATACAGGCTGGGGGGAGAATGGCTAGAGAGCAGCCCTGAGGAAAAGGACTTGGGGGTTGTAGTAGATGGGAAGCTCGACATGAGCCACCAGTGTGCACTCACAGCCCAGAGGGCCAACCACATCCTGGGCTGCATCAAAAGAAGTGTGGTCAGCAGGGCCAGGGAAATGATTCTGCCCCTCTACTCTGCTCTGGTGAGACCCCACCTGGAATACTGTGTACAGCTCTGGAGCCCTCAGCACAGGAAAGACATGGAGAGGGTCCAGAGAAGGGCCACGAAAATGATCAAAGGGCTGGAGCACCTCTGCTATGAAGACAGGCTGAGGGAGTTGGGGCTAATCAGCCTGGAGGAGAGAAGGCTCTGGGGAGACCTTATAGCACCTTCCAGTACCTGGGGAGGGGCTCCAGGAAAGCTGGGGAGGGGCTTTTCACCAGAGAGGGCAGTGATAGGACAAGGGGTAAAGGTTTTAAACTGAAAGAGGGTAGGTTAGGTTAGACATGAGAAGAAATTCTTCACCATGAGGGTAGTAAGGTGCTGGAATAGGTTGCTTAGGGAAGTTGTCGATGACCCTTCCCTGAAGGTGTTAAGGCCAGGTTGGATGAGGCTTGGTGAAGCCTGGTCTAGTGGGAGGTGTCCCTGCTTATAGCAGGGAGGTTGGAACCTGATGATCTTTAAGGTCCTTTCCAACGCTAACTATTCTATGATTCTATGATTCTGTTTGACCTGCCAAATGCATTAGTGATTATAGGAGTTGCATCAAGTTCCCAGAAATACAAAATCAGAGCGTATCCATTTCTGTGAGGCTTGTTCACCTCTTAATGCGATAGCCTAAGTGCCATCAGTGTTCTGTTAACTGCAGTCACTAATATCCTTTTAAAACATGTATTCATCCTCCCTGTGCTTTTCTTTTATATGTTCATAGCATTAAGATTCAGCTCTGAGCTTCTTCCACTACACCATTATCTATACTAATGCTTGTTGGTGTTTTTGTATCATCGTATGCAAGAATCAGTTCTCAAGTGAATTATGCCTGTCCCTTATTCACAGCTTCATTACTTATCTTAACTACTGTTATTAAGTCCCTCCCCATTACATTGCAAAAAGCCTGCCCTTTGAAGTTCAGTGATAGAGGAATGCTCTCACCTAACTGTTCTCTCACTCCTTGCAAATTGTCCCCATCAAGCTTCAATAACTGTAACTTTCATCTTTTTCTCCCATTCTTGGTATTTTCCTCACAGTTCAGAAATCTCTATGAGAGATTTGCCCTTACTTTGCTTCTGAAATGTCATTCCAGTAACATCCCATGGCACTCCACATTGAGATAAGTGTTAAAAGCCAAGAAGAGTTATATTGACTTAAGATGTCAGTTAAGATTCCCTTCTAACCTCCCATTTAATTTGGAATGGAATGGTAGACATGAGTCATATCTCTGGCTGGAATTTGGAATTTAACTGTATATAATAAAACTGACATGACAAGCTATTTTCTCCCAAGATACTTACTTCAACTATCCTAGAGAATAAATTTGTCCTCTCTGCTATCTTTGGTGTTCATGGTATTCAGTCCTGATAATTTCTTAGTCCCATCAGCAGTGAAGTGACCTGCACAAGTGCTGTATAATGATTAAAAAGAAACAACAACCTTCTTTAAGGTCCCTTCCAACTCAAACCACTCTATGATTCTATCCTATGAAGACAAGCTGAGAAAGTTGGGGTAGTCCAGCCTGGAGAAGACTCCAGGGAGACTTTATAGTGGCCTTCCAGTACCTAAAGGGGGTCTACAAGAAAGCTGGGGAGGGACATTTTCAAGGGCAGGTAGTGATAGGACAGGAGGTAATGGCTTTAAACTGAAAGATGGTAGATTTAGGTTAGATATGAGGAAGAAATTCTTTCCTGTGAGGGTAGTGAGACAATGGAAAAGGTTGCCTAGGGAAGTTGTGGCTGCCCCCTCCCTGGAAGTGTTCAAGGCCAGGTTGGATCAGGCTTTGAGGAATAGTATAGTGGGTACTGTCCCTGCCCATGCAGGGGGGTTCACAGAATCATGGAATCATGGAATTGTCAGAGTTGAAAGGGACCTCTAGAGATCATCTAGTCTAACACCCCCACTAAAGCAGGATCCCCCAGAGCACATTACTCAGGACTGCATCTAGGCGGGTCTTGAATGTCTCCAGAGAAGGAGACTCCTCAACCTCCATGGGCAGCCTGTTCCAGTGCTCTGTCACCCTCACCGTAAATAAGTTTTTCCTCATATTTAAATGGAACTTGCTATGTTCCAGCTTGTGCCTGTTGTCCCTTGTCCTGCCACTGAAAACTACTGAAAAGAGTCTGGCTCCATCCTCCTTGCACCCACCCTTTAGATACTTGTAGGCATTAATAAGGTCTCCCCTCAGACTTCTCTTCTCCAGGCTACAGTCCCAGCTCTCTCAGCCTTTCCTCATACGGGAGATCCTCCAATCCTCCAGTCATCTTTGTTGCTCTCCACTGCACTCTCTCCAGTAGATCCCTGTCTCTCTTGAGCTGGGAGCCCAGAACTAGACACAGTATTCCAGATGTGGCCTCACCAGGGCAGAGTAGAGGGGGAGAATGACCTCTCTCTACCTACTGGCCACACACATCCTTATGCACCCCAGGATTCCATTGGCCTTCTAAGCAGCAAGGGCACATTGCTGGCTCATGGATAATTTACTATCTACCAGGACTCCCAGATCCTTCTCCTTGGAACTGCTTTCCAGCAGGGCCACCCCTAACCTATATTGGTGCATGGAGTTCTTCTTCCCCAGGTGCAGGACCCTATACTTGCCCTTGTTGAACCTCATTAGATTCCTCTCTGCCCAGCTCTCCAGCCTATCCAGTTCACGTTGGATAGCAGCACAGCCCTCTGGAGTGTCAGCCACACCTCCCAGTTCAGTATTGTTCTCATTTAAATATTAAAGATGAACCCCAAAAAACCAGAGGACAGAATTGCTCTCTGTTATCCCCCCTCCACCCTCCCAAGAGAAGATGAAAAAGGGAATATGAAAGAGAGACTTAAACTTTGGAAATCGAAACTAGAAACAAGTTTACTATAACACAAGGAAAAAGGGTAAAAGGGGGGGGGGGGGAAGTGAGTAAAAATTTATATACGAATATACAAAACCAACCTCAATGATTGCAAGGGATATGGGGAACGCAGGGCCGCTCCAGGAGAGGTCCACGGCTCTTCACAGCACCTGATGCAGTTGGATTCTGAAGCGAGCCCGTGGGAAGCCGAAGGAAACCAGCAGCACACCCGGCAGGGGGAAAGGAGTAGGAGGAAGGAGAGAGCGGCTTCCAGCTCTCCTGGCTTTTATAGATTGGGACAGGAAGTGGGTGGGAATACTGACCCTTGCCAGTCTTTCAAGGTGCTAAGGACCCTCTCTCTCTGATAGGTGTCCAACACTGTGCCGGGGTCTCCCAAACCATAACAGGTATCACCAGCAAACTTGCTGAGGATACGCTCTGTCCCCTCGTCCAGTTCATTGATGAATATGTTGAACACGACTGGACTGAGTATTGGCCCCTGAGGGACACCGTTGGTTACAGGCCTCCAATTCAACCCTGCTCCATTATTCATAACCTTCTGAGTTCTGTCATACAACCAGCTCTCAGTCCTCCTCACTGTCCACTCGTCTAGCCCACACTCCCTCAGTTTCCTAATGAGGATGTTACGGGAGACAGTGTCAAAAGCCTCGCGGAAGTCAAGGTAGAAGACATTTGCTGCTCTTCCCTCATCCAGCCAACCAGTTACGTCATCCTAGAAGGGCTGGAACTAGATGATCTCTAAGGTCCCTTCCAATCCAAACCATTCTATGATTCTATGATTCTATGACTACAAAACAATCTTCTTGCTGCTGAGTAGTATCTTCTCCTGTCCTGGCTATGGTTGTAAAGTACATTTGCTTAAGAGGGATCAATGTATTCCATATTAATAGCTGTAATAGCTGTCTTATCAGACTGTCCCTCACCAGCAGGCTGTTTGCTAAGTTGGCTTCAATGTATAGATTAAACTACAATGTTTAAAAGCATACAATAACTCTCAACCAGATAGATCTTGAGAGCTGACCCAGTGTTTCTTATGTCCATTGAGAGAAAATTTCTGGACACTACTGTTTTAAAAATATGCCACCATTCTTTTTTCATTAATGTGTTTCTTCTTGGGAGTTTCAATACCATTTTATTGATATATTAATGGGAAAACTTGAACATATGTATCATAAGGGCAACAAAGCTGGTGAAGGGTCTAAAGCCCAAGTCTTATAAGGAGTGTCTGAGGGAACTGGGATTGTTTAGCCTGGAGAAAAGGAGGCTGAGGGGAGACCTCCTTGCTCTCTACAACCACCTGAAGAGAGGTTGTAGTGAGGTGGGGTTGGTCTCTACTACCAACTAACAAGCTATAGAACAAGAGGAAATGGCCTCAACTTGTGCCAGGGGAGGTTCAAATCGGATATTAGGAAAACATTCTTCACTGAAAATGTTGTCAGGCCCTGGAACAGGTTGTTTAGGGAAGTGGTTGAGTCACCATCCATGGAGGTGTTTAAAAAGACGTGTAGATGTGGTGCTTAAGGACATGGTTTAGTGGTGGACTTGGCAGTACTAGGGTAACAGTTGGACTTGACAATTTTAAAGGTCTTTTCCAACTGAAATGATTCTATGATTATATTTATGCGACTACATCTTAAGGCTTCTGGTATCTGGAAGGTCACTATGACCATTCATAGTTATTGTGTCCCAAACTCATATCAGCTCAGCATGTCACCTGCACAATATGTTGCTCCTTAGGATCTTAGGACCGAACAGGTCCTGAAAAGCATTAGGGACTAGGGATTAATTGGAAACATTTTGCTTGATTCGATTGTGCTCTAAATTGGTTCTTCAAGTACTGGCAGGGGCACTTATTTTGGCTTTAAGTTTTCCTTCTTGTTTTCTTGGCATGGATTTCTATTTACATTGCTATACATCATTCCCAGTTTTGGATTTTGTATGTAGTCAAGGGCAAAATTATTATTGTTTACACATAATACTTTAGGTCCTCAAATCTCTGACTCACTTTTGCTTCGACATCTGTTTATTGTGCACGGAGACTTAAAAACAGAAATATACCCACAGCCTATTAGTACCCAACAATTTTCATACTCATGGCTAATGCTCATAGTAGTGTGCTGGGAGCAGCATGCCTCAGGGTCAGGCATTTGTATTGCTTATCTCCCCCAGTATCTGCTCTCCGAGCTGTCATCAAGCAGATGAAGAAGTGACAGCTTTTGTTCCTGGGAACAAGCTGATCCTTGATCTTCCCGACTTGCCATCCTCTGACTCCCCACTTTCTCATTTGTTTTTATATCTTTTCATGTGGGTGTTTCATTTCTGAATCCTTGTGTTACTAACTTGTTATTAATTCAGGACACACACTCCTGTGCTTTCTTCTTTTCTTCTCATCTTGCCTGATGTAACACCTTCTGGGCTCCCTTGCTTACAAATTAGTAGGGGTAGCCACAGCTCAACAACAATTTTTTATTTTTTTTTCAGTAAGGCAGGATTAAGGTCACAGGATTTGGTCTCTCAGAATATATGTTTGGACATAGGCTACAACATGAGATGACAAATAATTGAATAGCCATATCCAGTGAAGAGCCTACCAAAATATTAAAGAGAAGTAGAAATGAGCGTCAGGAGATATTTCAGCTTGATTGCACTGACAATCAGCAAAACCTAGTATCTTTTGTGGAAATGCATACTTTGCTTTGAAACTATAAATTAATTTATCTGAATTTTGTAGCAAAGCTACTTTTCTAAGAAGCAGCTGATTTTTTTTCACTGTAGTAGGCTGTAGCTTTGAACAGTTTTATTTACCTGGCACCACCGCAGTACTACATGCTTTATGTGCTCAGTAGAAAAGCTAAAAAATTGAAAATGTAAACATTGTTGAAAACCTTAAACTTGCCCAAATTTCCAGTTATTGAAATAATTTTCTTTAGTGAGGCCTGTTGGACAAGTACTAAGTGTTACTCCTTCTCTGTTGTTTCTGATGTATGGTGATAATGTAGAATCAGAGTACAGTGGTTTCTCATATGAGTTTGACACAACCTTGTTCACGTTAGGTGAATCTTCTTCCCTGCACTGACAGAGGTGACAAACTAGAATTAACAGTGGAACAAACATACATGAGAACTCCTAAGACATTTCTTAATAAAGTGACTTTTAAAAGCAAAGGGTTAAAGAAGCTGAAGTCAGCTTTGAAAGGAATTTTCATTGTACCAAAACAATAAAATCAACGCTTTCTCATGGACTGCAGGCAATTTTCCCAAATTCAGATGCCTTTTATTGTTTTGAGTATGGTAAAAATATGTGATAATTAAAGTGAACAGGCAACTGAGGAAATGGGGATTTTTTCAAAGTCTCAGTAAGCACCTAAATCCAATAAATTGGCAAAAAAAAGTCAATGTAGTAACATGTAATCAAATAAGCAGCTTTTTTCTAGACAAGTTGTCATGGAAGCACTGCTGCAGAACACTAAATAATGAACAGCAGAAAGTACATTTATGTAGGAATGAATAAGTATTCCACACAACATCTGAGCTAGCAAGCATATGATATGCGGCTCTGCCCAAGCTAATACACCTTGAATAATGTTCAGAGATACTCTGTGTAATTATAGATATAAATATTGTAATATACATATAACCAACTCTAATTGCTGAATGCATAATATATCAAAATGTTACATCTTGATTTGCATTGTTGCATATATAGACAATATGGTCTTGTTTTTACATTTATGGAGATAGATTTCAAAGCTACCAGTAATTCCAAGGATAACTATCACCTTTTTCATAGGCAAGGACAATGTTCAATAACATAGAATTTACTAGGGTTTTCTAAAACTAGCCAGTAGAAAAATCTGAGTGGGCTGCCAAGTTCCTGAAGCCTGTCAAAAGTATTTTAGATTAATTCTTATCTTGTTTAACACTGAGAGTCTTTGGAATTATAATGTGTTGAACAGTCTTTGAGTGCATTAAGTGACTCATTCTCACAATACGTTTTATAAGAAAAATCCTTTAACATCCCCACAAATGCCCAAAGAGCAGTAAGAAATGGATTCTCATGCCAAACCATTGTGAGACCGAAATTCGTGCTTTAACTTCCTCCTACTGTTCCAAGCATTCCCTATAACCTCCCTAGGATGATAAAATGTGTCCTGGTTTGAGTCAGGATGAAGCTAATTTTCTTTTTACTGATTTTTTTTTTTTTCTTCAGCAAATTCTCTTTTAATTTCACAAAATTTCTGTTCCTCTTATTAGAACAGCTCGAACTGTTTGACAACAAAAGATGGTGGATCTTTTATCTAGTACAGATGTTTGCATTTATTTACTTGCTGTGCTGGTTTGGTCTGGCTGGATTTTTTTGTAGTGGGGGAAGGGCCCCAGGGGTGGCTCCGGTAAGAAGCTGAGAAGCTCCCCCTGCTCCAAAACCAGCCAAGGAGCCATTAGAGGGACAATAGATGCGCCTCTGCGATTAACATATGAACTGAGGTAAGACCTGAGCAGAGTGAGCACTTAGTAGAAAGAAAAGACAAGAAGACCTGTGCTGTAGAGGTGAAGCGCAGTGCTGGGATGAAGATCCTGGTGGTTGGCGAGGAAGAAGGGAAAGATGGTGCCCAGGCAGATGGTGTCATGGCGAGATGGCAGGCTGTCCCCCTGCATCCGTAGAGGAACGTGGTGGAGCATTCCCTGGGGGCACCAGGAGGGGTGGGAGCCATGGCCAGTGGACTTGGATTATGCAGCCAGTGGACTCGGATTATGCAGCTGTGGAAGACCCCGGTGCCAGGGGAGGTGACTGTTCCCGAAGCAGCCCGTGACTCTGGGAAGGCTGCGCTGGAGCAGCTTGCTCCAGACCTCGTGGGAAGGGCTTATGTAGGAAAGGTTCATGGAGGACTCTCTCTCATGGGACAGAAACCATGGGGAAGCAGGGGAGGACTGTGAGGAATCCTTCCTGAGGAGGAAGGAGCGGCAGGAACCCCCAGACTGTGAACCGACTCTAAACCCCATCCCCTGTCCCCCTGTGCCACTGGAGGAAGGAGGTAGAGAAACTGGGAACAAAGCAATGTGGGCCTGGGAAGAAGGGAGGGGTGGGTTAACGTATGTAAGCCCTGCTCTGTGTGTTGTTTGTGTCCTGTGTGCCTCTGATTAGTGTGAAATTAAATTATTATTTTTTCCCCAAGTTGAGTCTGTTTTGCCCAGGACCTTAATTGGTGAAGAAGCCTTCTTTTCCTTTGTCTCGACCCATAAGCTTCTAGTTGGGTTTGTCTTCCTCATTGCAGGATGTGTGTGTGGGGGAGTGTTGAGTGAGCGGCCATGTAGCTGTTACTTTGTTGTCGTGTTGGGCCTAAACCACGACACTTGCAATGCATAATTTGACTGTTTCTTTATATCTGTAGTTCTTCTTCATTGTTCTATCAATTGATCATTCATCAGATCTCATAAGGAATGAGATTTATGTAAATTTTTCACAGAAGAAAACTCTATCTTTCTGCTGTTGCAAACAATACCACAGTGGTATGTTTGATGTGCAATTTTGTCAAGGAAATAGAATTAAAGTTAATATTTCTTGAATGTTCTCTACAGTTACAAGATTTTTGCCACCAAAGGAGAGACAACTTAATGACAATTTAGTATGTCACTTGGAAAGTAGCATGTTTTCTAGTGCAAGGAAAGTTCTGGGTTTCTCCTTCAGAAGTACAGTCTTCAAAACAATGAACACACACACATGCATATACATAAGATTACATCTTCCAAAAAATGCTCTT
The DNA here is from genome assembly GCA_020745705.1 of Hemiprocne comata. Lineage (NCBI taxonomy): Eukaryota > Metazoa > Chordata > Aves > Apodiformes > Apodidae > Hemiprocne > Hemiprocne comata. Next base: position 76,296,314 of record CM036587.1, on the reverse strand, counting down.
GATGTCTGAAGTATTTTTCCAGTAAACTTTTCACTCAATCATACATAATATGTGAAGGAAGAAAGAAAGAGCAAATAGTCTTATACAAATGGGAGGAATATGAAGGGCATGTTTGTAAATTATTTTAGCTAAATAAAAAGTGATTGAAAATGTTACAATATAAAATTTTCTGCAGAAACTAAAAAGAGTGGAAAGCCTTTTTTTAATCCTTTGTAATGGGCTTCTCTCTTCCACAGCAATATATTTATGTATTATTTATGGAAGGCATCCAACATATTTTGCTCCTCTTCAATTTAAATACTTTTTACTGCAAGAAATGGCAAGAGGTTTTCAAAAGCAGACTAGCAGTCATGCTTATGGGATTCCTCAGTCTCATAGCTTGGTCTTCTGGAGGTCTGGCAAGGAATCATGTCTATTTTGTTTTTAATTCAAAACATTGAAACTTAGGAAGGAATGGGTTTTAAATTTTCATCTTCAGAAGAAAAAGGTAACTAATTTATTTCTGAAAAGAAACTCTTTGGTGCTAACATATAAAGACCTGATTTTTATAGCTTAGGGATTAAAAGTTTGAGCAGAAAGAGGAATGAAGGACACTGAACAACTGACAACTGTGAAGAAATAAAACAGACAGCACACTTTAGGGGTGACGAAAGAAGGGACACTGTTGTCACATTTACAACAGATTTAAAATTGTGCTTAAATAAGTTGTTACTAATCTCCATGAAAGTAGTTTATAATTCTTTTCTGGTAAGACTAAAAGTTAAAACAGTAATATTTGCTTTTCTTTTTCTCTATAGTATTTGACTATATGATGCTGAGAAGTTGTTTTGTCTGCCTAGATGAAAGATTTTTATATTTAGCTGCAACTGTTAAATGGTGAGTGAGATGGCTCTTAGATTAATTATCTTGCTTAAATTGTCAAATTTTACTTTCACAGAATCACAGAATCACAGAATGTTAGGAGTTGGAAGGGACCTCCAGAGATCGAGTCCAAACCCCCTGCCAGAGCAGGACCACCACAGAATCTAGGGCAGGTCACACAAAAATGCATCCAGACAGGTCTTCAAAGTCTCCAGAGGAGACTCCACAACCCCTCTGGGCAGCCTGTTCCAGTGCTCCATCACCCTGACAGAAACAAAGTTTTTCCTCATGTTGATGTGGAACTTCCAATGTTCTAGTTTGCATCCATTGCCCCTCATTCTATTACAGGGCAAGACTGAAAAGAGATTGGCCCCTACTTCTTGACGCCCACCCTTCAGATACTTACAGAGATTAATGAGATCCCCTCTCAGTCTTCTTTTCTCTAGACTAAACAGCCTCAGGTCTCTCAGCCTTTCCTCTAAGATGGGTGTTCCAGTCCCTTAATCATCCTCTTAGCCCTCTGTTGGACTCTTTCCAGAATATCCCTGTCCCTCTTGAACTGAGGAGCCCAGAGCTGGACACAGTACTTCAGGTGGGGTCTACTTGAATTTTGTAGAATTTGTGAAAAGCTCCTGTCTTTAGACTATGTTTATGAAGGCATTTTTTGAAAATCCTTTGTTTGACAGTAGTCATTCAAAACCTCAGGTAACCTCCAAGTTTCTCCTAATGTTGCTTAAATGTTTTTAAGCAAAAGCTCAATGAGTTTAATATGAATAGCACAGACTGGTCTGGTTTTTCTGTGTTAGAGTATTTAAGTTGAAGCTGATAAGAAAACTTATTCGAATAACCCCACCTCTGTGTTCTTGGGCCCTTTTAGTGTGCATGGAGGACCAAGGAAGATGGATAATTTATTACTTTTTCTCTTCTTTATCAGTAGTGCATTAAACTCCAGAACTCTAAGTCAGGCAATGGCACTGATCTGGGAGATAGAAAAAGGAAAGAATAAAGACAACTTGGACGAACAGACAGGTTGGTGCTGAGGATGCTGCCTGGCTCTTGGCACAACAGCAGCAAGTCTTTAATGAACTTTTCGGGCTCTAAGTCCAAGCTTAACAGACAGCAAAGACTTACGCTACCATCCATATCTATTGGTAAATTACACTTTCCAATGTAAATGTAAAATGCTACGGTTTACAGGAAAAAAAAGCTAAAATTTCAAGAACAATACTTAATTGTGGAACTCAAATTGCAGATGAAATGCAGCACTAGAGGAAGTTTTTAAAATGTCAGTGAAAAATGGGTAAGTTTTTTCCCTCTTCACTTTTTTTCTGCTCAGTAGTTATGTTACTTTTAGCACTCAAGACTTTATTGTACAGGCCAAGTGAGAAAACAACAGCTATTCATTATAGCAATTGCGCAGTGTTTTTTTTTTATTCTAGAAAAGTACCAACTACTTCAGATGGATGGAGTAAGGAAAAAAGCTCTCAACATGGTGAGTAATTAGTCTGAATGTGGGTTGTCCGATATGCCTTCTAGCAAAATTAAAATGCAACTAAAATCAATATGGTTAAGAAGGGAGATAATGAGCAAACTGAAAAACCCCCACCACCCAACCCCCCATGGCTTTTCAATAATATAAAGGAATATGTCTTGAAAGCTGATTATAATTACTAGTGCCCGAGAGGAAACACTACTTCAGTTTTTCACAAAGTCTGAGGTGTTCTGCCTACTAATCTCAGTGGTATAAACAGCAGCATATGAGATGCCTGAGACATGAGCTATGCAGGTCAAGACCAGTGACACTCAGCTCTGCTAAAACAGCACACCTCCTAAACTCCCTCCTAAACATGGATCTGAATCCTCCTCTTCTTCCTGTGTAATGATAAACCCTCAAAGGGGAACTCGCCCTGTACTCCCAAGAAGAGAGTTATTTCTGCACAGATATGCATAGTCACCTCTGAGTTTCTCTGCCTACGCTACAAAATGGACTAATACAGATTGGAAAATGCATAGTTGTGCTGACGTGGTGCTCTGCCTGAGATGAGCTTCAAAGCTGAGATTTTTAGCGTGAGCACAGCATAGTGCTAATGTAGTTTTCATACAGTTTCCAGCACTGATGCAGTTTGCACTGTTGGCAGTACAAATGGAGTGAGCTGTGAGCAAGTGTCTTAACTCTGCCATGGTCACCCAGGAGGAGTGGGCTAGGGCAGATCACTGCAATTTAAACTAATGAGTCTAGAGCCTGTGTCTTCAGAGGAAAAATTCTCCAAAACTTTTCTTGTTATGAGGTTATTTATCTGCTTTCTGTTCAGAAATACTTGACATCAACTGTTATCATATGGTGGGTGCTTTAAACAAATATATTTTTGCAGCCCAACGCCTGAAATTCTGCTGTGACTGCATATCCTGTGCTTCTCTTGACATCTTCCCATTGGATTACTTTGTAATGAGTTTTCAGGTATGGAAGGCCATGAGAAGCCCATTTAAAATACAAGTGAGGCTGTTTGTTTCTCTAATGTTCACTTGTGTCCAAAAAGAGGACAAGTGGGAATAAGCAGCATTATAGCCATATGGCTCAAACAGATGAAACAAATGTTTTGCCAGTCTTTAGGCAGTGCTCCTTGGAGGACAGAAGAGGAAGTATATTTGATCGCAGTACGAGGGAAAAAGTAAGCAAAAGCATCAGGAGGGGGAAAAGCAAGAAAAGTTAAAGCCTGGCCATAGTGAAAGATGCAGTAAGTAACTTCAGGCCTTTGGCACTTAATTAAAACAATGCAGTTGAGGCCACTTGTGCTGGCTGTGAATGCTTATCGAAACCTGGTTAGTTGGTATTTCCACACCATTTCCTGGTCACTTACATACCTGGGGCTGCAGTTCTCTGGTGGTGCCTGGAATCAGAGTATCAGCAGGGCTGGCACAGCCCTTTCATTTATTCTTAGATTTCCATTAAGATATGACTGTGTGAGCTGGTCTGTTCATCTCACCAGTGCAGGGTACTGGCTGTGTCTTGTGTGTTTCTGGCTTTTGTGGTTTGAACTGACACACTTCCATTTCTTCAAGAGAGGAATGACAAAAACCATGGGATTTGCTTTTACGAACTTTTTAAAGAGCATGCCAGTAGCACTGCTAACTGGAAAATGAGTAGGCAATGTGTCTAGTGCTTCCAGCAGTCTCAGGAACATGAGATAAACTAAATTCCTGAATTCAGCTGTGTTCTGCTGCATTGCTGCAAAGCTGATAAGACTCACTCACGCTTCTCTTTGGCTTAAAGTTTCTGGATCTGCTCCAGGCACTGAAGTCAGTAGAAAGACTTCTGGCTCCAATCCTGAACCTGAAAGTCTATGTCATTAAAGATTCAAAGGAACCATTTTGACCATATATATATACATTATAATCTTCTTACATGGTCCTGTTCACTTGTGTCATTAATTATGGCAGATGTAATCGAATATGTAAGCTGGATAAAGAGAAATACAAAAAGGTGTGTTCCAATCCTATATTTGATAAAAATGATTAATTATTCACTCTGTGGAACACAACAGCAACTTTTACCCTATACTTGATTACTGAAAAAGATTAATTTATTGCTTTCGTTTTAATACAGCACTATTCAAAGGAATACTTAATTCGCTGACAAACCCATACAATGAGATATAAAAAAAAATCTTTGCCTAATTAAATGCGATTAGGAAAACAGTAGTTAAAATTTATTTCAAAAGATAGAAAGCTTTAGTATATTACAGAGCAAAATGGTGCTTCAGAGCATTTCATAGTCATGACAATTTGTTTCTATATTCACAGCTACTTACTGTAACAGCATCTCACACAGTGAAATTCTGTCTTATCGTTTCTATTCCAAATTACGAGCCATCAAAGACCAGTTGTCCTTTGACCAAAGTCGTAACCAGGTTGTCCTTCTGTGATGTGACATCTATAGGCCTCTTGTGAAAGATAATTTTGTAGTGGTTTTAATAATTTCCGGTTAGATTTTTTTTTTAACTATCAATTTGAATAGGATGTTTTTGACCATAATAGTAATCTCCTCTTAGCACATGGGATGTTTTTGACTTGGGAGCACAAGAAATGCCCCGCTGGATCAGAGCAGTTGTCCATCTAGCCCAGAAGTCTGTGTCAAAGCTCTCCATTCTCAGTTGCAACTACCAGTTGTGAATTCTTTATTCGGAGTGTAGATGACTTCTCCCAACATGCACATCCTTACATTTAACTACACTGAGTGATTGTTGGATAATTTCTTGCCATCTCTTCACTGCTGAGCTCACTAGGGAAAATCTCTGCTGTCACAATGGAGTATGTTTAGTTGGATGAAATGCTAGAAACAATTTTTTCACCAGTGTAATTGGTTCAGAAAATACATTATCAGTGGCCATATAAGAAAAAGCCTTGGAACCCCATTGGACAAATCTTGGTTTGCTTTTGAAATGGAGGCAAAATTGAAGAAAATGCCTGGGTAACTATGGGAAAATAACAAGCCCATTTGTGGGATATGGATCATAGAGAAAAGCAGACAGCTGAACTTCACAGACTTTCTTAGTTGTGTTTTGTGTTTAGATTGCCACAGCTAGTGCACATTTATCTGTATTCAACCGTCCTAAAATTGAAACCAGTAAGTAAGCTACAGAGACACAACATATGCATCCATAATACACATTGAAGCTTATAAATATGGAAGGGCAATCAGGATCTCTGGTTTCACCTCAACAGAAGGAAAAAGGAGCTGAAAAAGACAGAGCTTCAGTCTCCACCTGGCCAGTGATGGTCTTGCCATCCAACCCAAGAAATTATGATCAGCAATGGGTAATCACTGGGTAATTATACAACTTAATGTCCAGATCTCATTTGTGTTCTATTATCTGATCTCTGTCTTAGCATGTGGGCTGCCATCTGATCTCTCTTGAAATGGAAAGGGTCAAATTTAAAATTTCAGCTGAAAGTAACAGTGCAGTCAAGTGGATACAAGACAGCAGGCCCTCAGTGCCAAATTTACCTTCCCTAACATGGGAAGTTATGCACTATTTTTTCAGTGAAGCAGCAGAGTATGTGAACTTTTACACCTGAATGGATGAAATCTGGTTTATTACCTTATATATTTGTACATAGTTCTGTGGCAGTCTTAAAGCAGCTAAACTAACGTGCAACAGAAAGACATAGGTAGCATGACATGGCACACTAGCACAGCATTTGTGTTCCCTTAGTTGGATGTTTTAGAAATCTACAGTATACATGTGTATTGACGGAACAATATAAACGGTGCATAGCTTACTGATATCACAAGAAGCCAGAATTTTTTGGCAGCCCACACGTACTCCAGCAGACACACAGGAAAAAAAATAGGTAGATCATTTTTCCTTTTTTTTTTTAATTGAATAACCCACATTTTCTTTAAGCAGGCTAGCACTCTGCTTTCCTCCTTCAGTTTGAAACCTTCCTGGGAACATAAATTCCTCCTGCACTGAAGATGATGCTAATATGTTGATGCTAAAAGGAACAGAAAGGTTCAAGCATTTTGCATGTGGGAGAATACAATATACCATTGTGCACTGATATGTTGAAGGCTGCAAATCACCATAAGCTTTTCTATGCTGAGAAAACACATCATGTGGTTATTGACCACAAGGCTCGTTCTACTACTAGGGAGTGGGCGAATAAATAAGGCCTAAAAGATTACAGATAAATCAATTAAAGCAATCAGCTGTGAATTTTAATTTGACTGCAACTGTCTAAAATATTTATTTAGGTACAAGTGTGTATATGGGTGTAAATAAGATTTAAGAAGGTTTGATTGCATTTTAATTAGCTGTGACACACAAAGTGTTTTCACTGTGAGAAACAGCATAGTATTTCATTTTTATTTTCACCAGCACTCCTTCTTCCTATTCCAGAATTGTTTATTCACTGAACCCTTTCTGTCAACAGACAGCCTAGCACATCTCATCATGTGCTTAGAAGTCACAGTCACGTGCAATACTCAGCAAGTAAGGAGTTGGAATTAAGGTGGTAAATGCTACTAAGTAAGGAAGAGCTAAATAAATTATCATGTAAGAATAAAACTTTACTTTGAACAGAAGACTCACAATTAGCTCTTTCCATCTGTGAAGCTGGAGTTGTTCCTCTGATAATTTTACCCTCAAGTATAAAGAGGGTAACTGAGGCTACAAGATAGACTCACTCAGACATGTAAGGAACCAAAACAGAATAGGACAGTCTATTTTTATTAACACTTGAGTGAAATCTAGAATACAAGATATGCAATGAACAATACCTATTAAATTATAGGTAAGTCTGATGTGATGCATAATTCATCAATAATGTTATATCCACTAGCATTTCTAAAATACAAGTCTGCATCATGGCTACTGGAAGTGAGCCTTTCTCCTTCTTGTCTTTTTTATCTTAGCTGAAAATGAATTTGAATTATGTAGCCAGATCCATAAAACCTTTGGCAGTAAAATAGTGTGAAAGGAAAAAGAATAGCTTCTGAGGAGCAGTTTGCCACAGAGAAGCAGGAGAACCAGTGAAGTCCTTTCTCAGATTTCTTTGCATAATTCCTTGCTGGGCCTTGATGGCTAAACTTTTGTTTCTGTTCACTCTGTATGTAGTTACTTTAAGAAATAATTTCCATCTGATTAAGAAACAGAAGTATTTATTGTGGGATTTTTTTGTTGGTTTTTTTTTTTTTTCTCCATTCTGCATGAATTAATGTTTTAAGTTAGAGTAATTTTGCACCTTTTTGATAAGATTAATTATTTGCAATAGTTACATTATTATGTGACTTCTTTATATTCTGTTTTGTTAATATCCAGCCTATGAAGAAAAGGGACAATCATAATTTGCTACAACATTTTTCATGAAGACCATCCCTTCCTTCACCTCAATAGGTTAAGGCTATTTATCGGGCACAAGGTTTTGACACCTGCACCCAATACAGCAAGCAGCTCTGCTTCAAGACGGCTGCTCAGGAATTAGTTCAAGGAGCTGAGACACTTATTTAGCAGAGAATTAAAAACTATTAGAAAGAATTAGAAACTGTTCAAAACTTCCTGCTATGAAGAACCAAACGCTGCAATGTGATGTCATCAGAGGTGCCCCCTGTTTGTGCCATGGCCCTGTTCCTCTGAGGTTAACACCATACAGACCCAAAGCCATAGGAAACAAAGGATTCTGGAGAGTCAGGCACAAAGTTTAACTGGTTATTTTGAGTGCCAATGGTACTCCCTGCTCAGTTTCCTCACTCAGCTTCACTGAGGGTGGGAACAGAAGTGTAGGTGAATTTAATTGCTGGCACCACAGCAAGATTTGCCGGCCCTGAAGTAGCATGTGTGAGGAACAGTCTTTATGTCAGGTACATGGGTCTGTCAGGTCTCTCATAAATACATACCCTTGAGATCCAATTGCAGCAAACATACTGTTTCAAATGACATTCTGTTGGTTAACAGACTTGATTCAACTGTGATGATAAAATCACAATTCTTTTGTGTCTACTCTGTGCTCAGAACTAGTCTTAAAATACACCCCAGTTCCCTTCTGGCTGCAATTATGTAAGAAATGGATTTGAACTTCCTGTTCCAGGTCAAAGAAGGTTTTATGAACTAACAGCATTGCTCATCAGTAACAGCCTTGAACTTCCGTCAAGCCTCAGTGCCGGAGCACACTATGAAGCTATCCTAAGAGGATAATCTTATGCTGGGCATTGTTTATTTTTCTTTTTTTGTGTACAGGGTTGTTCTTTTCTTAATATAGAGATAAGCTATCGTTTTAAATTGCTTGCTTGCTTTCAAGTGCTTGATTTCAAATTATCGTCTTGCTTTGTATAAAAGAAAAAAAAATAAAATAATGAGCCACTTAGCAATTATGCTTCTTGTCTGTTTTGGAAGTGAAGGCAGAAGAATATACAAAGCCAAACCAGCTAGCTACCTGTTGTTTGCATTTTGTTTCAAAGCTCACATCTTGTGCTGCTGGTGGTGGTGTATTAGGAGCAAGGAGGGCAGGGGAGTATTTTAAAATTACTATTGACAGCATGATCCAGGCATGATCCAGCTGGGAGAATGAGTCAGAAAGCATCATTCTCATTTCCTGATGCTGAAAGTACATTTGCCTTATGACAAACACTCACAAAGGTTTTGTTATGTAAGGTTCATGTCTTAGAATAGATTAGGTCAAAGAGACAAGCTGAACCTATTTCCCTTGTCTGGAAGAGCAGGGATTCCAGACCCCACATTTATCTCCTCAAAGTTGTCTGTATACAAGGAAGCTTCACCTCTTTCTGAATATAATGGTGCTAGAGTCTGCTGTAATTCTTACAGGAATTGCCACAACTTTGTTTTCTATGCAAGATTTTATGGGTCTGGATTTCTATGGCTGTGGAGAACACAGTGGTCCCATGTATGAGCAGTAATATCTCATTGTGTTTTATAAGATAACAGTGTCTGAGGATCCCACAGCAAATGAAAACACTGTTAAGATCCTTTCTCATGACCCACAAACTGACTACCATGTCAGAGACTGTAGTTAGATTAACTCTGAAGTTCAGGAGGGTTGCAGACTACAACGGCATCTTTCACTCATATTTCTGTAGTAGCCACAAAACAGGCAACTTCTTTCTGCTTCTGTTTCTTGATTTTCCCAGTTCCAACACTGAAGTGCCTGTAGAAAAGAGGCAGATGGACAGAAGAATGACAGCTTTGCTAGCTCAGTGCACAGAATAAGAAATATCTGTATTATTTAAAGTATTCAACTAACTCAATAAACAATTGTTCTAGGCCCTGTGCAAAAAAGTGAAGAAATTATGGTCTCCCCTTCATAAAGCCCATGTAGTCAAAATAAGTAGAGCTAGCAAAACATCAGAGGGAAGTAAAAATTGAATAATTTGCTTAGGAAATCTGTCTATGCAGGAGCTTTAAGTAGAGTCCATGTCTGAAAAGTCCCAGTCCTGCTCTTGTAGTGCAAGAAAATTAAGTTTCTGTTCTTGCTGTTTAATGTAATATACAGACCTGGAATAAATTTGCATGTGAACTGTAGGCAAACCTAGCAGTTATTTCAAATTTTCATTATTAACTTTGTGAATGTTTGCTGCTTTATGTTCGTACTAATTTACCCTGAAACTTGAGACTTGCATTGCATTCTTTCTTGTGTAACCTCAAGATCAGTGAGAGCATGTTAGTTAAAATGTTAAATAAAGAGAAATTAATCTTCAGAGTAAAAAAAAGGCATTTACATTTCAAGAGGAAAAAAAATGAAGCAAAGCCATGCAGCATTCATTTGATATTGCTTTTGAGAGATTCTCAATGAAAACAAAAAATGCTAGAGCACTGAATTACTAGCATGAAACCCTGCATTCTTATATCATCAAATTGTTTATCTTCTGTTTAATCTATCACAATGTGAACTTTATAAAAAGAATAGGTGAGTTTTAAAATTCATATTTATTTAAAAGGAATTAATATGTGACCTTTAGGCAAGGAGGAACTAATTTCCTTTGGTGCCTATTGATTATGTCTGATTTAGTCGGATTCTCTGATAAAAATAAAATTTAATGCAAAGACAGGCAAAGAAGAAATAATAGAACTGTGGCAATATGCACAATCCAAACAATGACATCTTCTTAATACTGTTACTAGTAATATTTCAGTTGTGTTTCGATTTGCATTAGAAATTTCATAGTCTTCATTACTTTTGTGATTTAAATTAAGAAGCTAAATAATAGAAGGAAACTTGAAACCATGTTAGAAAACATGTTTCAGGGCCTCATAGAACTGGATAATTTGAGTTCTCTCTCCACTTGCCTTTTTCCTGCATGTCTTGGAAATTACTGGTATAAGCCATAATAAATTAATTGTCACAGAATAAGAAAGGGACAAAGAGGAAGAGAGAAAGAAACTTAATCTTCTGAAGTATCACACAGTTTATCATCTATGTTTGGGTAAAGATCTCTAAGAATTTTATTATTTTTTTTTTAATAATAGTAGATTTTTCCAGACTTTTTGCTCATTCTTTAAATTTTTGTTTGTTAAAAAATTATTTGTCATTTTTTAGGCTTGGAACTCCTTTTCTCCAGTGACTTGGCAACCCTACCAGAATAGTTTACATGTATTTCCCTTTGGACCATTCAGCAACAACTATCCTTCAAATCAAAAAGCCATCACAATCTTCATATGTAAGAGACTTGGGGAAATATTTACGGGACTAATATGCATATTTGGATCGAGCATTAATACATAATGTCTTCTGATCTTCAGCAGCATGATCTTTCCTGCATAAAAATCAAGTCTAAAAGTAAGGTAAAACACTTTGCATAATAAAATTTTCATTCCTTTTTCTTTCTAACAGGACAACTTGAATTAATGATTTTTTTGTGTGTGTTTTTTTTTCTGTTGGTTTGTTTTTGTTTGTTTTTGGTTTGGTTGTTGGTTGTTGGTTTTTTTTTGGGGGTGTGTTTGCCTTTTAATATTGACTGCTATAAGTAGAAGTTAATTAGCTTCCACTCTGCACCTTTATAACTAGTTATTTGTGGTCATAATGAAAGCTGGAAATAAGCATGACCCATAGGAATTATAGCTGAATATCATGCACTAAGTGTTCTTTCTTATTATTTCCCTGGAAGCTTTAACATATTTCAAGCAATTCAGGTGCAAGAACAAAAAGCTGCACCTCATGAAAAAAGAAGTGAGTGAAGTGTCTGTGAAACAGCTTAATAAAGATGCAAAATAAACAGATTTGCCTTGTTCCTCACATGAGTGTTCTTAGAATACATTTTCATTTTATGCTTTTGGGATTTTTTTTTTGCCTGTTAAAGGGTCACAAAACCCCATTGCAGAGCATGCCATGTTCTTATATGTTCTCTAGCCAGCCAGTTTCATTGATGTGCAACCACAGAAAGATTGATTTTGATTATACAGTTGCAAGTTTCTTTGGTTTTGGGTTGCAAAAAAGAAAAAGTGAGGCTGCTTTACTTTTTATTATGCACATTTGCCTGTCTGAAATGAGTGAGGAGGAAGGAGGAGAATTTTTCAACCAGTTTAATTACTCAGCAAATGGTAAAAGTAAGTTAGATTTGTACAAAAGGACCAAATCATGGATGTGAGTGAAGATGGACTGTACTAGTTGAAGTAAAAATAAAAGTTCTGACAATTTTATGAAAAGTACAGCTTTTCATGGTAACTTCTAGTGAACCACATTCATTCTTTCTTCCAGATTACGTGATGACTACTGTAAGTTATGAAGTGGATTAAAAAAATTTCTTCAGAAATCCTTCTAGATTGTGATGACAGTCCAGTCTAATGCACAGAAAAATTGCAAATCAATACAACTTACCTATTTTTGAAAGTGTAGTTCATGGACAGCAAGCTCAATGAGTGAACAGTGTGCTGCAGTGGCAAAGAAAGCCAACAGGATGCTGGGTTGCATCAACAAGGGCATCACCAGCAAAGATAAAGAAGTCAGCACCCCACTCTAGTCAGCACCTGTCAGGTCACACCTGTGTTAAGTTCCAGTCCCTACTATACAAAAAAAGATGCAAACAAGCTGGAGAGCATCCAGAGAAGGACCATAATGATGATCAGAGGACTGGGAAGTCTGCCGTATGAGGAAAGGAGGAGAGAACTGGTTTGTTCAGCCTGGAGAAAAGAAGTCTTAGGGGAGACCTCACTGCCATGTTCCGGCACTAAAAGGGTGCCTACCAAGAAGATGGAGACTCCCTATTTACAAGAAATCACATGGAAAAGAAAAGGTGGAATGGGTGCAAGTTAGTCCTGGGGAGATCCCTATTGGACATCAGAAAAAAATTTTCACTATGAGAACACTTGAACATGGGAATAATGTCTCCAGGGAAGTGGTGAATTCATCAACACTGGACATGTTTAAAACTCATCTAGCCAAGGGGTTGGGCCATCTCATCTAAACTGTGTTCCTACCTAGAAAGGTCCCTTACAACCTGGCATTCTATGATTCTGTGATACTTTGCTTACATCATCAAACCTTTTTATAAACACAAACCTCATGTAAGGCAGACAAGCAGTGGACCATCTGGGTAAACCGAGTCAGACAGAGAACAAACAACTTTAGTCTTAATCAGGGAATACAATATAAAAAAATTTCACACACCTCATTTGGCTAATATCTAAGGTAGTGATGACTGAAGTAATCAGAGAGAGATCAGAAGTTGTCGTGGTTTAGGCCCAACACAACAACAAAGAAACAGCCACATGGCCACTCGCTCGACTCCCCCTCCACACACACACCCCCTGGGATGAGGAGGGCAAACCAAACTAGAAGCTCATGAGTTGAGACAAAGGACAAGGAAGGTTCTTCACCGATTAAGGTCCCGGGCAAAACAGACTCAACTTGGGGAAAAAATAATAATTTAATTTCACACTAATCAAACACACACAGGACAGAGACAATACAAAGAGCAGGGCTTATGTATGTTACCCCACCTCTCCCTTCTTCCCAGGCCCGAAGTACTTTGTTCCTGGTGTCTCTACATCCTTTCCCCCAGTGGCACAGGGGGACAGGGGATGGGGTTTAGAGTCAGTTCACAGTCTGGGGGTTCCTGCCGCTCCTTCCTCCTCAGGAAGAAGGTTCCCTTGCAGTCCTCCCCTGCTTCCCCATGGGTTTCCTCCCATGAGAGAGTCCTCCACGAACCTCTCCTTCATGAGTCCTTCCCACGAGATCCAGAGCAAGCTGCTCCGGTGTGGGCTTCCCACAGAGTCACAGGCTGCTTTGGGAACAGTCACCTGCCCTGGCACTGGGGTCTTCCACAGCTGCATAATCCAAGTCCACTGGCTGCAAAATCCAAGTCCACTGGCCATGGCTCTCACCCCTCCTGGCTCCCCCAGGGAATGCTCCACCACGTTCCTCTATGGATGCAGGGGGACAGCCTACCATCTCGCCATGGGTTGCAGGGAAACTTCTGCCTGGGCACCTTCTTTCCCTTCTTCCTCATCCACCACCAGCACCGCTCTGCCCCTCCAGCACAGCTCCTCTTCTTTTTGTGCTTGCTCTGCTCAAGTCTTGTATCAGTTCTTTCGTATGTTAATCGCAGAGGCTCATCTATTGTCCCTCTATGGGCTCCTTGGCTGGTTTTGGAGCAGGGGCAGCTTCTCAGCTTCTTACCAGAGCCACCCCAGGGGCCCTTTCCCCACTGCCAAAAAATCCAGCCAAAGCAACACAGAAGTTAAAACCAAAACAAAACCCATCTGCTTTGAGATGATCGTAACAATCTCTGAACAGCAACAACAGCATGAAGACAGGCGAGAGAAACATACAGTTTCCATAAATATAATCTTGTGACTAGGAAAAGATTTGTTTGTAAAATTGTAAGTTTACTTTAATGGAAAATATTGCCAAAATAGATCCTTTTTTTTTTTTTTTTACTTTCTTTCAAACTAGAGGCATATAAATTCTTTTCTTCTCTTAAAGAGAAATAGAGGAAAAAGAAGAAGACCAGCAGAAATCACCCTGGTAACATTTCCTGAGATTCTCTTTTCTATGAGTTACTACCATGGAAGTTAGTAATCTTACAAATAGTAATACTAGATCTGGTTTATTCATAGTCACAGGGGTTTTTTATATTGGGGAATGTATTGGATCTTGTTCAAAGATGTCAAGGCTGTTTTGAGCATTTGAGGGGAAGAAAAAAAGGGAGAAAGATTTTTGCCTGATAATCATTATTGACCAAGAGGTAAATGGCTCCTCTTTTAATGCATGGAGCAGTTTTGAAGGAAACACAATAAGTTGAATGCTTGGTAAGAGCATGTGGAATCCTATACAGATGAGTACTAGAATTATTCTAGGAGAAAGAGTGTTTCAGTTCACTAGTTATTTGGGGAAAGGATATTTTACAATATTATTTTTAAACTGAGCATTCTTGGAACACCCGTTTCATAGAAATCAAGAGCTATCTGACGTGCGGAATAACAACTTCACAACCCTGTATGATTATAAAGTAAGTATGTTTATTCAGCACTGGGTGCACGGGGGATCGCTCCACCACAAGCGTGCACACCCTGCAGCCATTCGTTGCCTCATTACATGCTACAAAGTGTTACATATTCATTACCCGCTAATACATATGCATTACATTTCCCAGAACTGGGAGGTGTTATTACAATTAGTTCCAGCAAATCGTTAGCATAATCTGTGCCTCAAGCCCCTCCTTGTTGCGCCTGCGCAGTGTTTCCTGGTGGTCGTGGGCCAGGGTCTCTGGGAGGAAGGCTGTAGGTCTTCCTCGCCATGTCCTTTTCACATCTCTTTACCATAAAACTGGTTTGCTCCGATCCGTCCTTATTCTCCTTTCAACACCCTGGCCCAAGGGGTGGTTCTGCTTTCTGCTTTTCCTGAGGCGACTTCCTGGTTAATTGTTCTCTTACACGATATATTGCAAACACAGGTATATGTTAAATACAGAAGTTAAGCAAAGTTTCTAAATGCCTTCTGAATGCCTACATTATTAACCCTTTACATGTTGGGTCAGCTGCCCTCCCCCCCCCCATCACTATCCATTAAAAAAAATAATTTAAAATCATGTTTCATGTTTGCTTATTTTACTGGTCTTTCATTTTAGAAACACCAAGGAAATCAAATGAGAAACAATGTAGGTGCCACTGAATTTTTAATGTGCTTTCAGAAGAGACTAATGTGCTTTTAGTAGAGACTCTTCCAGTAATTCCCAGCTTACGTTTAAGTGGAAACTGTGGAAATTACTGTCTGAGGTGCTTCTTGTTGAACAGAAAGCAAAGGATGCAGACCTTTAAACAAACTGAAAGAACATACTTCCCATGGGAATCTCTCAACATTTTAGATTTCCTGTTTGTATTAATTTTTCTCCTTCTACAGTGAAATCTGTGCCACTGCCATGATAATTTTACAGGCTACATACAGATTTAGGAAGTCTAAATCAAGAATTAGCAAATAGCCAGAGAAGGGCTCTTTGATGAAAGCATCTATTAATTTTTAGACTTTCCTGAGATACGACTGCATAGGAAAGAATGTTTCTCTCCATTTCAAGCTTCTAGCCTATATCCTTTTATGTTTAGTCATTTATTAAGCCAAGCAAGCTATTTTTCATCAGTGATAAATGGAAAGCTTGTCCTTCTAGATAACATCTGAAGATAAATATTAAACTATAGTGAAGACAAATTACCAACTCAGTTTCTACTTTAATTATATTTTGTATTTATCAGATCTTGCATTATTCAGGAAAATAACAGAGAATGCAGTAATCAAGTAATACTTTTTTTGTTTGACCGATTCCAAGTAATGTTTCTGAAAAGTATTTTCACTTTAAGTCTGACTTATGTGGTTTGTGTTTAGCATGTCAAGGTCTTTCCTGTATGCTGTTTTTGAATTCTGGATATCCAAAGTATGGTGGCTTTGCTTATAGTATTTGGATCTTATCATTTATATTCAGCTTACTTGAAGCCACTGTGAACATTGAGATTGTTTAGGGGATGTTGCCCCTAATAGCGTGGTTTTTTAAAAAAATACTAATGGACTGATATTTCTGTGAAAACCGTATCCTGAAGAGGATCCTGTAAAAGATTATCAAACATGAAGCAGACAAATTCCTAAATGATGGAAGTGTATTCTTTGGAGTTACTACAATGCATCAGAAAAGGTAAGTTGTCACCCTTCTGCAAAATAGAGTTTGCTCGATGTTTATCAGCTGGAGTGCTCATGAAGACTAGACTCATGGCATGTTGCACATGTCAGCGTCTGAAGATGCTAAGGATCTTGAAATACCTCATGAGTTAGTTGAGTGCTTCCACTTCTGAGCTCCAGTTATTTCAAAAGTGCCTTTGTGTCTTTTTGGATCCTTCTCTTACTTTGCTTCTGGTAATAAAAACTTTGGGGAATAGCTACGGAACTCTGTAGGGATATTATGGTGCTAGGCAATTGTTTGGTTGGGTGCCATTCACATGTGCTCATATCATAGGATCACAGAATGGTAAATGTTGGAAGGGACCTCTGGAGATCATCCAGTTGAACCTGTTAAAGGAGATTCACCTAGAGCAAGTGGCACAGGATGGAGTCCAGGAGGGTTCTGAGTATCTCCAGAGAGGAAGACTCCCAACTCACAAAAAAAAAAGACAGAAAGAGCTTCTTTAGTAGATATGGACAGTTTGCAAACGTGTATGATTCAGTATGTTTCTGAGTTGGTTAATACTTGTTATCTGCAGTAGGAATACCAACATACTGTTCAGATTTCGCATGCATAAACAGGTTAGTGTTTTCAAGCCATTCAGTGCATGTTGCTGATAATTGTCCATAGCATTTAATAGTACCCAAAAGTTAAGTATTAAACTCTCATTTACTGCTCTTGAGGCAGGGAAAACCTTGATGTTGATGGTCTAGTCTGACTTCTTTGGTATGTATGTCACAGGGATTCTGCGACTCAGTGGTAGACAATTTCCTGTATCATTCTGACATGACATGTTATTATAAATAACATTTAACAGCTAAATATCTGTGCTTTTTCAGCTTCAGCATTTGGACTGCAGTCCCAGACACTTGTTACACCTTGTCGGCTAACCTCCCAGATGGGATCTGTGACTTATAACCTTTCTGCAGTTATATAAATGTCTTCTATGTGACAGTAGTCATTGTCTGTGATTCTGTAACCTCTTGACTTGCCTTATTTATAAAAATGGTGTTGTGAGTGTTAGAAATGAAGTGCTGTTTTTGCAATTGTTAGAAATGTAGAGTTGGGGTTTGCACCCTAATGTTAGTTTGCTAAGAATGTAGTGTTGTGTTTGCTTAGGAGATGTAGTGTTGTTTTTACACCATAGCGTTAGGCCTGTGTAGAGTCCTTAAATGAACAGTTGTCTCAAAACAGCCAAAATGGACATTGTGCTCGGGTGGGGGCCTCATTCGATAACCACCTGGACCCTGTTCTTGCAAGAAGAGACCCTCATTTGGTAACCACCCTGATAAACTGGGCCCTGGTCTTGCAAAAAGAGCCCCTCCTTCGGTGGTCATCCCGATAAGCTGGACACTGTCCCTGCAAAGGGAGCCCCTCCTTTGGTGGCCACCCTGATAGGCAGGACACTGCCTTATTTGATAAGGAACAGTGGCATGCAAGCGGCACCCTGCGGAGGCAGAGTGCCATCCTGTGTAAGCCCCCTGTAAGACCACCAAACAGGGCGCATTTGCAGAACTAAGGGTTATTGCTCAGTCAACCCAGCTAGGAGGCCCAAGTGATCACTGGGACCCCCATGCCCCACCAACTCATTTCTAGAACACTCTAAAACTCCACACTGAGTCTGAGCAAGAAACCTCAAGTTGCCCCCCAAAAAGGTGGGACCAGGTAGCATAAAAGATGCAGGCTCGAGATGCTTGGCGTGCGCCCACCATCCAAGGACCACAATGTCATGCCAAGATCGTCACTGGATCCAAGGGTGGTGATATCTTTCCTATCCACTCTTTCTTTATCTCTGTCCCTCTGTCTCTCTGTCTCTCTCTTCATATCTCTCTCTCTCTCTTTCTAACCTTATTCTCGGCACACAGGGGTACCATCATTTCTAATTTTGCCAAGTTTTTCCTGTTGTAACCTATTGTTTTGAGAGGATTGTTTTGCTAAGTTCTGCTAGTTGTAATCTGTTGCTTTGAGAGTGATATTTTTGTATGTTTCCTTTGACAAGCTTTATAATCTTACTCAATCTTAAGTAAAGCTATGTTTTGTGAAAGCCTCCTGGGTAATGGTCTTACTCCTAGAGTACCGTGCAGAGTATTCCCAAGCTTAATCTCGCTGAATGGGTTGTTAAAAGAGATATTTATATTTAGTTTGGGCCCCCAGCTCTGGGGAGCCGTGACCACTTTGTGGGGGTTGATATTTATATTTAGTTTGGGCCTCCACCTCTGGGGAGCTGTGACCACTTTGTCGGGGTTTATATTTATATTTAGTTTGGACCCCCACCTCTGGGAAGCTGTGCCCACCTTGTGGGATGTGACAGCATGCCATAAAGAAAAGTGACATTTTGATATCAGGAGGATAGTGGTTTGTTAGGATAGTAGTTTGGTTCTGCCATAAAGGAAAGGACTTAATTGGGCCTTATGATATCTAAACACTCCAAGGACACCTGGGTGATTGGCTGAGAGACTTAATTGGAGCTCCATCCATAGTAACTGGGGGAGATACATGGAGCAAAACTTATGGCTCAAGATAAGACAGAACAAAGCCAGTTATGGCTGCAGATGGTATGAGATCATTTTAATGGTTGGAAAGACAGCCAAAGGGTCAAGAAAGGTCAGAATTTTACCTTAAAAGGTAAAAAGTAAACCCCTAGAATGGAATGTGTAAACAGGGGCGGGAAACTTAAAGGATAAGTAGAAGTGTTGGATAGGCTATAAACTGTGGACTACCTAGCCAACGAGGGAAACAGGGGAGGGAACCTTGCATCGGGAATAGGGAATATAAACAGTTACTCACCTTGCTATCAGGTGTGCCTACTGGTTCACTAGGTCACCCGTTCTTGCAAGAATGTAAATAAACTGTGCTTCACTGAAGGATCTGTTTGGGCCTATTCACTGGCGCGACAAACAGTTTCTCACAGTGAGCTCCTTTAGTGTCACAGTGTGAGAAAAGCTGTTGTTTTTTTCCAGAGTGGGAGTAATTATTGCAGCAGTTTACTGATCCCTCTCTATTTTCCAGGGCTCCCAGTCCTCAGCTGGTGTAACTAGATGTAGTGTGCAGGGGTAGCCAGCTCATTCCCATGAAGTGCGGAGGCAGCACCCTGCCCCGAGCTGTGCACAGTGAGGCTGTGATCTCTCTCGCTCCAGTGAGCAAGGAATGAAAGAACCTATGGCAATGCCAGTGGGATGTCTCTAGCAAGTACAGAGAAGCTTTCTAAGCCCTTCAATCAGTGTTTCTGGAAGGCGAATGTAACGTCCCTGAAGAACAAGCTCAAATATAGGCTGATTAAAGTTATGGCATGTTAAAAACTAATGGCAATATATAGCTTCAATTTCTTTCTCTCCCTAGAGCTGCATTGCTGACAGATGCTATGAGGATGCACGTTCAGGATTTCTTCTCAGTATACTTAAATTAGGCAAAAATTAGAAAACAACAAAAAGACACCAGAGCTTGATAAATAGAAGCTCAAAGGCATTTTATGAATAATACATTAACTTACTGCTACCAGGCAAACATATGAGAATTACAGGCTAGTCCCACTCACAGCAAAGTATAAATGCAACCTCCAAAATTACCGTCCTCTGTAACCTGGCATGGCTGCCATCCAGCCCTGAAGGTGCCTAAGTTCTTAGTCTAAAAACACTACATGCAGCTCAGGACTGTAAATGCCATCCCTGGGAACTGCACATTTCATTGTAAAGTTTTAAAAGATTGACATTGCAAAGCTCAACACTATTCCTTAATTCTCTCTCTTTTTTTTTTCTTCTTTTTTTTTTTTTTTTTTGTGGGTGTTATTTGTTGGAGTGTGTATGGTGTTTGTGTTTGTTTGGGGTTTTGTTGTGTGTATTTTTGTTGGGGTTTTTTTTGTTTGTTTTTTTTTTTTGGGGGGGGTGGGTGTTGTGTTTTTTGGTTTGGTTTGGGTTTTTTTATGATGGTTGGACTCTGTGATCTCAGGGGTCCTTCCCAACCATGACTATTCTGTGATTCTGTGATTCTGTGATATAGCATTGGTACCAGAGTCAATCCAGTGAAGCTGGTGGAACTTGGCTGATTTACAGAAGCTGAGGGTCTGTTGCAGTATGTCAAATAGGCAGTCATGTTGGAGTGACCAAAGCTGCAACTAAAGAGTTTCTTGGAGGAGCCTCAGTGGGTTGTTATATAGCGAGACTGGAAAATATGCTGGCACTCAGACCATGCAACATGGAGAGATGACTTCTTGCATCAATGTAAGGGTCTTAACAAGTGGCTGAAGTACTCAGATAAACAGTGGTTAAAACATTTGTCTCGGTATTCAGGTTTAATTATAGTTTGGTTTTGATTTATATTGTTTTAACAAAGGAATTGAGTTAATATAGGGGACTAAATTTTTTTCATACCTTAAAGTCACATATTAATAACTCCATCTGCAGCTGCTTTCTGAAATAAAAACAAACTTGTTCTTTAGGAGTCTGATTATTGTAGAGTTTTAAGATTATGTTTTTGTTTATCTCCCCGAACTGTGACTGTGGAAGACAGAATTGGGCCCAGTGAGAGGACATGTATGAGTTTTGAAGCAAGGCTGAAAATTATGGAACATTTATGTGTTAATACCTGCCAGTAATTTGCTATGTTAACTTCTCTGTCTGCACAATGTTTATACATAATATTAGTCTTTCCTCTGGAATGTTTAACAAATTTGTCAGTGACATGAACAGTGGTATTGAGTGCACGCTCAGTAAGTTTGCTGATGACACCAAACTATGTGGTGTGGTTAACACACTGGAGGAAAGGAACTCCATCCAGAGGAACCTTGCCAGGCTTGAGAGATGGCACCATGCCAACCTCATGAAGTTCAATAATGCCAAGTGCAAGGTTCTGCACCTGAGTCAGGGGCAAACCCAAACACAAATAGAGGCTGGGCAGAGAATAGATTGAGAACAGCCTGAAGGAGAAGGACTTGTGTGTGTTAACTGATGAGAAGCTCAACATGATCTGGCAATGTGCACTTGCAACCCAGAAAGCCAACCATTTCCTGGGCTGCATCAAAAGAAGTGTGGCCAGCCAGTCAAGGGAGGTGATTCTGCCGCTCTACTCTACTTTCAGGAGACCCCACCTGGACTACTGTGTCCAGTTCTGGGAGCCCCAATACAAGAAGGACATGGAGCTGTCAGAGCAAATCCAGAGGAGGGCCACAAGGAAGATCAGAAGGCTGGAGCACCTCATATGAAGACAGGCTGAGAAAGGTGGTGTTGTTTCGCCTGGTGAATCATAGAATCACAGAATCATCAAGGTGGGAACAGACCTTCAATATCATCAAGTCGAACCATCAGCCCTACAACACCTAACCACTAAACCATCTCCCAAAACACCATTTCTACTGTTTTTTGAACTTCAAGGACGGTGCCTCTACCACCTCTCTGGGCAGCCTGTTCCAATGCCTCATAACTCTTTCTGTGAAGAATTTTTCCTAATATCCAATCTGAACCTGTCCTGGCACAGCGTGACCCCATTTCCTCTTGTCCTATGGCTAGTCATCAGGGAGAAGAGGCCAACACCCACCTCACCACAACCTCCTTTCAGGTAGTTGTAGAGGGTGATGAGGTCTCCCCTCAGCCTCCTCTTCTCCAGGCTGAACAGCCCCAGCTCCCTCAGCCTTTTCTCATAAGGCTGGTTCTCAAGACCCCTAATCAGCCTAGTTGCCCTTCTCTGCACCCTCTCCAGCACCTCAGTGTCCTTGCTATACTGCAGTGCCCAAAACTGCACACAGTGCTTGAAGTGCAGCTTCACCAAGGCCGAGTACAGGGACATGATCACCTCCGTGGTCCTGCTGGTCACATTATTTCTGATGCAGGCCAGGATGTGTTGGCCTTCTTGGCCACCTGGGCACACGGCTGGCTCACATTTAGCCGGCTGTCAATCAGCATCCCCAGGTCCCTCTCTGCTGGGCAGCTCTCCAGCCACTGCTCCTCAAGCCTGTAGTGCTGTCAGGGGTTGTTGTGGTCTGTGGAAGATTTTCTTGCAGAGCATGGGTATGTGAGCAATCCAGCCTTTGGTATAAAAGCTTAACTGTGTTATAGAGACTTTAGCTGGACTGCTGTTATCTCAAGGCCAACGGAGGGATAATTATAGCTGGGAAAGAAGAAAGCTAGCAGAAGAGAAATAACTCCCACATGCAGAAGAAGGAACCAGATACCAAAGGCGCTGAGATCATGCTATGTAAGGACTTTGTGTGCTTAGGGCTAGTAGCCAATCATGTATTAGAA
Organism: Hemiprocne comata; assembly: GCA_020745705.1. Taxonomy (NCBI): domain Eukaryota; kingdom Metazoa; phylum Chordata; class Aves; order Apodiformes; family Apodidae; genus Hemiprocne; species Hemiprocne comata. Next base: position 76,273,565 of record CM036587.1, on the reverse strand, counting down.
GCAGGTATATGGACAATAGCAGTGCACTAATCAGACTGAAGCATTATTCGTGTGCACAAAAGCATTTAACCAATAATGGGGGGGCTTACTGTGTGTACGGGGCAATGAGGTACATAGCAAGGCATTTGTTTACAATAAACGGCTTTTGCTGGATCACATTGGTCGTGGGGCGTTAGTCCGAGCTCTCGCCGCAACAGTGGTCAAAGTGCAGGACCTGATATTTGGCTTTATTGAAACTCATAAAATTGGCCTCAGCCCGTTGATCAACCCTGCCCAGATCCCTTTGTCCAGAAGAGATGGCTCCAGGGAGACCTCGTAGGGGCTTTCCAGTATCTGAAGGAAGTCCACAGGAAAGCTGAGGAGGGACTTTTTACAAGGGCGCGTAGCAATAGAACAAGGGGTAATGGCTTTCAAATGAAAGAGGGTAGATTTAGGATAGAGTTTAGGAAGAAATACTTTAGCGTGAGGGTGGTGAGACACTGGAACAGGTTGTCCGGGGAAGTTGTGTATGCCCCATCCCTGGAAGCATTCAAGGCCAGGTTGAACAGGGCTTTGAGCAACCTGGTCTAATGAAAGGTGTCTGCGCATGCAGGGGAGTTGGAACTAGATGACCTTTAAGGTCTCTTCCACCCCAGATCATTCAATGATTCTGATTCTGTGAAGGTTCTTATGAGTTAGTATCATTTACACTGAAGGAATATCCTCCCCTTTGACTGTTTCTCTGTACTTTAATGAAATGCCAAAACAGTGTAAAAGACTTGACAGAGTTCTTAAAATGGAGAGAGTGCTTGAACTCTGTAGAAGCTAAATTTCTCCACAGCTTTTTCTGTTTGTTACTTCTTGTGATCCACTGTATGGTTTTAGAAGCCTGAAGTTCTGAAACAGAACATGCAGCAGCAAGATCCAGCCTCCCCATTTAAATCAATTGTATTTTCTCATGTCTTAACTAATATGTATGCCTTTTGTCATGGACCTGCATAATTATGGTTATATTCAGGTGGCCCAAATTTCACATGCACCCCCACGTCTAGTGTTCTCTGTTGTCTTGAAGGCTTTTCCTTTTTTCACCTAGCTAAGGGGTAATATTAGACAGAGCAACACAAGCAGAATTTAGGTTCTCTTCATTTTATCTAGAGTTTTAGGGTATGGTACTCTGCAAGTTTTGACAATTTCAAATAGAATTTGAATAGATCTGCATTGATTCTAGTCAATTATGTTCAAAACCGTGAACTTTATACTTGCATCTATGCATTTCAAGTAAAGGAAAACTTCAGCAAGATCCCACAATGTGGTTTGGTGCATTACCGAGGCTTCAGGTCTTGCAAGGATGAAAAAGCAAGAAGCCAACTCTTAGATCCCCCTGGAAATTGTCCCTGTTGTAATTTTATTACTTGGACTGAACAACTCTGTAGCAGTAAGTTAAGTTTCCTGACTTTTAACCCTCAAATAGAAAATAACCTTCTCTGGTTTTGCTTGCCTGTATTCTGGTGATATTATGTATTACTGAAGAAGATATTTGGAATAAGATTTGTGCTTCTTGCAAATCAAAAAACCTGTTAAGATATTGGTGCTCATAGCTGCATTGTAAATTTTCCTGCTAGAAATTTGCATAAGTTTAAGTAGAAGATTTTTATGGGAACAATAATAATAAATCCAGGGCAGATGTTGATTATTCAGGTTTATTGTATACATTAATAATACAGAACTATGAGACAATTTTGAAAGATTTAAATAATGTATTTTGCGTCTGTTTTAGATATGTAAAAAATTGCATTGTGTTGTTCTTTGCTTGCATATGTCTGCATGAGGAAAACAAACCTGACTGGGAATCAAATATTTCTGTGCTGCAGTTAGTCCTGTGGGCTACAGCTTATATCTTTAGCTGCCAAGATGCAGCTAGAATGAAAATAACCTTTCATTAGCACTCCAGTTTTATCCAGAGAAAACTTTTGCATATTTGCAGGTATGCTTTCAATTGCTTCCAGTATGTAGGGATAGGGATATAACTAATAGAAGTTCGTGATTCAGTGACTCTAGTGACACCAAACCAATAAGCTTTTGATGGAAACTGGAATTTGAGTGGTTAATTTCAGTTGTTATTTGGTGCTGAATCTGGTGAATGTAAAATATTAATGATTCTCCTCCTTTTTCTTTTGTTCACTCCTAATAAATGTTTGAATTAACTGTTTTATTTGATCTGTGGTTTAGTGCATTTTTTCTTTGCCAGGAGCAGTGTGAAATTGCGTAGTTTTCCAAGGGGCTGACACATTCTTCTGCAGTGCAGTATATCTATTCCTTGAAAGATACTTGCAGTTTGCATGACCTCTACAGATTGCAGTAGCTTTATCTGACCGAGTATCAAAATTGCAATGGAGTCGCTCACACCACACTAGAGTATGCCATGTGAAATCCTGTATCCATTTGTGTAGGGGGTGTGTGTGTGTGCATTTGTGCATGCATGTGCAGGAACAATGAGGGCAGCTTACCTTCATTTCTTAAAGCAAACCCCATAAATGTTTTGCACTTCTTTTAAATAAATTTTAGAGATCATAAAATTTCGACGAATCTTTCATTAAAGTAAGAAGGAACCGGCTCTGTAATGCTATACTTGGTAAGGAAGAAAGGAAGTAAGCTGCTTCTGTTAGGGAGTGAGCACAATATTTCTGAAATTGTCTATGTCCAAAAGCATCTAGTTCATATCTGCTAAGCATGCTCAAAACCTCAGTATGAACTAAAGGAACAAACTAACCTGGCGTCAATTCATTCATATGCTAAAAAGCAATTTGGAACTTAAAAAAAAGATGTTTTTTCACTTGGAGTAAAGATACCTCTCAATCTCAAATTCTTAACAGGTATTTAAGATGGTAAAATGTTCTCATTCATTAATCTACTTCCTTTATTAAGGAAATACGACTTTCTGCTTTTTCCTTAGGCCAACATTAAGTGTATGTGATGTGTTAAAAGAACTGCAGGCATACAGAAGTTAAATAAAAAAAGTCAATTTTTTTGTTATAAAACCAAGAATGTTTATACGCTTTCCTCTTCCTGAGTTAAGTAGAGAAATTACTGTCTATTTTGTAAGGAGGAGAATCAGGATTCATATTATTTTGCTGCTGAATATTCTAGCTGTGCTCTTCTGTATAACTGACACTGACATAGGTATGGGTTGGAAAGAAAGAGGCTGGGGATGTCTGTCTCTCCCTATAGTATGTCAACCAACAGGAATACAAAAGTAGCACCTTCCTCTGTTTTACTAAATGTTCAAAGCTATTAAATTGAGAAGGTAAGCCAGCTGGAAGTTCCTTACTCAGTCTTGTGAGGGTGGGTGGAGTGGGAAAAGAAACAACTCATCTGTACTTAACAGCACGGGAAATCTATTGCAGAGGAGTTGTCTAACTGCAGAAAAAACTTTTCAACAAAATAAATAAGGTGGCCAGAACTTAATATTCCTCCTGCTTATGTAAAAGCCATCTTTTTCAGAACCTACATTTCGGAAACGTAGGCATCTGCAGCATGATAGCATCTATAACTATTTCTTACTGGCCAGGGTATTTTAGGAAGGTTGAACGTGATATCCGGGGTGGCAGGAAACATCCGTCCTTTTGGACAAAGCAGTGAGAGAAGATGTTGCTATGATTTAGAATAACAGACTACTAGGAGGTACAACTTTTCCTCCTCTTTCTAATGCGGCACCCTGCTGTCCCCAGCACATTTTATCATTTCTTCCCATTTGCTTTTTCTGCATTATCCTCTGGGGAAATACAGAGCTTTAAAGACAGAATGATGCTGGGGAGCAGCCAGCTGGAATTTGCCTTTGAAGCAATGCTTATCCATACTCTAAGCAGAGGAGAACAAAGAAAAGCTGTAGTAGAGGGTTTGTCACTGAGTGGAGACCAGATCATACCATCTTCTTGCTCTGCAACATTATTTGTGCATTTCTGTCCAGCATTATTCCTTGAATAGTTAGCACTCATCAGCACTACCCAGGAGCAATTAACACGTCTATTTGGAAATAAGCTCTCCAAAGAAAATATGATCCTTATTTTATCCATGCCAATTGACATTCGACTTATTTTTGCGCATGGCCATCCCTCTTGCATAACTAGTAATCCTTACAAGCAAGCACCTGTCCACAATTACTCTTGGTTGTGCTTCATTGTCTTTTTAATTGGGTTTCCTATGTCAAGCAGATAGACTTTAAGTAAATGCAAACGATAAGGAATATAGGTGAAAGCAAGAACATGCTACTTTAAATCTGAGGCAGAGGACCTTTGAGAAAGCCTGGACAAAAAATGTCTTTTGACATTATTTCAATCTGGAGGAGAGTTTAATGTGCTAAGAATTTGTCTGATTTCTTTAAATGGAACATAGTAACTCCCAGAAAAATGTTCTCTCCTGCTTTTGTCACATATGAAAAAAGAGGCTGCCTGCTATAACAAATTGATGTTATACAAGAATTTATCTTACAACTCCACCTTCAGATCAGAAAAAAAAAAATCAATGTTTTTTTCTTGTAGTTAGGGAAAAACTCTCTGCTACTGAAAGTCTCTGAACATAGCAGTGTTTGCAAAGAAACCTAATAGCTATACATTTTCAGTAAGACTCAACCAGATCTGTAGTATATGTGAGTCCTATAGTGTAAGGTAAAGTTGCCATTGTAAAAAGTGTCTTTTTTTCTCATATAGGAGCTCCTGACCTAATAAAGGTACAGAAATCAATAGTATGCAAATTACTGCTGCCAGGTACTGGGCCAACAGCTATAGTTTTTGCAGAAAAATATTTTCAGTTGCTGCCTCTGTGGGACTTAGAAGCAGACATTTGGGAAAAATATTTTGAGAATTATTCTGTTACTGTTGGGATGCAGGAATGTTTTATACATAAATGAAAAGCACAAAACTTAGGACCATGTTTCTGTTTTCCTGGCTGGCTGAAATGAAAGTAGGAAGTGAGCAATGAATCACTTATGCAAACTACTGAATTTTGCAGCTGCAAAAAGAGCTATTCAAATATTTCCTGATGAGTTTTTAATAAATGACCATTGTTTATTATCACTGTAGATAATTTCTAAACATTATGCAGAGGATTCAGAGCACAAAAAAAAAGAAACAAATGCTTCTTAAGAAAATCTTCCATATTGTTTTGAATAGTGTAATACAGGGTAATTGTATTAGCCAAATAAGCTCAGAGAACTAAGCATCAGTCATGCAATTGCATAAATCCATTAACCTTACTGACTCATACTTCAAAAGACAGAGAGATCAGTTGGAGAAAATCCAGAGGGCAGCAATGAGAATGACCAAAGGTCCAAAAACATGAGGCATGAGGAAAGACACAAGGAAAGAAGAAAAGCTAATGAGGGATACAAATCCATCAGGTAAACACAAAACATATTAGGTATTTGCAGAGGGATAAAAAACTTTGGTTTTCAGGTTCAAGGTGAGAAAAAAACAGTGACCATAAATTACAGCAGCAAAGATTTAGGAAAACCATTGTGAGAATAGCGTTCATGCACAAGAACACAGAATAAATCACTACCATCCATCTAAACACAGCTTGGAGAGTTGTCTGTCAGGGGTGAAACGGATGCATAGACAGACTTAAAGATGCCTGAGGGGTCCTTCCTATCTCATGGATCCTCAGGTGAATAAACTCTGGGTTTATGTGTCGAACCAAGAACAAACCAATGAGGCTAACAGCACATCCTATTTTATGGTATCAAAGCACACATAAAATTTTGAGGAAGTGACTGATATGCTCATTGTTAATGCCTGTTAAAAAAAAAATATATTGAAAAAAAGCATGGATTCTGAAGATCAGAAAATATAACTTGTTAATACTTCTCTTTCTCTGCTTTCTCAAGAACCCTGCTGTTGTTAACACTCTCTTGGATCTTGGAAGAAATGTAGAATCTGCTCTTTCTCTACATTGTTTCTTTGACAACCAAAAACATTTGTAGTGCTTGTCTTCAGCTTCCCAATTCCTGCACGACTCACATTTCTTTCACAGTCTCTCCTAGATAGGACAATGTAGAGAGACATCATCTGTGGGCAGTACAAAAGTGGCAAGAGCTGCAATGAGTACCACTTCTGTTGATCACCGGAGAAAATTTTGCACATTTCTTTCTGGGAAGTAATCACTTATAAACATGCTAACTGGCTAAAGTAACGAAATGTTATATATTTGTTGAGGTGAAGATAATCATTATCCTATTTATCATATGTACTGCACAGTGCCAGACTAAGACACTACTCATACTGGAAAAATTCTGGAGTTGTTCAGTTCAAGAAGATCACAAAGAATATTCTTTACCCAGATTTATAGTACTTCTTATGCTGGACTGTTGACATCTGTATCACTGTATCAGTTATTTCTGATCATCTCTGTGAAAAAAAAAAAAAAAAAAAAAGGGAAAAAAAAAGAACTGTTTCTTCTTTATTATTTCAATAAATTACTGATCTAGATATAATTTTATCAATTCAGTGGTTTGTAGTTTATCTCAGCTCCAGCCTGTTTCTCTCTGCCGCATACAGGCTCCATTACTCTGAACAATCAGACTATCTAGAGCATTTACAAAATCAGAAATCTACCTTCAGGTTACTAAAATCAAGATTTTAATGATCAGCAAATGTTTAGAGTTAAATTTTAGAAGCTTCACTGAACTTTACTTGAAAATTTTCTCATGAGATTTTCCAGTACTTGGCTTGACTTCCAGAAAATCATCTGGAATTGCTATTTGCATACCCACCATCAGTATTGAGACTGTCTTGCTTTTTTTTCTTTTCAGATGAATGCAGCAGAAGGAAAAATGTGATGACTGGAGAAATTTGGTAATTAGAAAGTGGTCAAAAGGGATTGGGCACTTAGACTTTTTAGCTTTTTAACTGAACATTGGTCAAGAACAGTTGTTTGTTGCTACTTGCTTTTTACTCCTCTTCAAGCAATTGGGGAGAAGGAGATGCTCTTTTTTTCCCCACCCCCCCCAAGGGGGTTCGAACTATGTTGCCATTGTTTCAGCTTGAAAAAGTGCGTTAGCCCCCATTTAATTGTTCTGAGGTACTAGTATAAAAGTCTTGTAGCCTGACATTCAAAATCTTGTGCAGCACAGACTTTCCCCCAGATGAAAAGTGCAGTTATGCAATGGCTAGTTAGGGTCTAAACATGGGTATTAAGTAAGTAGTTTAAGCTTGTTCACACAGAGGAAGACATGAGGAAAAAATCCCTTGCTTCCTAAATCTCTAGCATGAAGTCATGCAGGAAGATAGGATTATATACTCATGAGAGAGAACAAGAGAGGATCTTAGTGGGGTAGGAGGAGGACTGCAGAAGAGAACAGTAGAGTAGCTCCACATCTATAGCTCAGCACACTCTGTTGCCAAGGAGCTCTGGTGCCAGCATGATCCTCAGCAGAGCTCTCCAGCGTGGTGCACAGCAGGTATCCTGAATGACGGAAACCTCAAGGGAGCAGAAAGACCTGCCAGCAGCCTACAGCTCACCTGAGAGTGGCTGATGAAACCTGAGCAGGGCCCGGAGCAATGGAAGCCAAGCCCTCGCACTTATAAGAGAAATGCCTAGTATGGGCCAGTGACCAGGGAATGATTTGCAGAAGGGTGCTGTAACTGTGCTGCCTTGATCAGGGTGCAATGGTATCTACCCAGCAGAAGGCCACAGCCTCTTTAAGCTCTGCACCCACCATGACTGATGCAGCTTCTCAGACAGAGCTCCATGGGAACACACAGCCACCCAGGTGTCAGGCCACAGGCTGTGCCCTGCTCTCGCACCAGTACCAGACAGCAGCAGTGAGCACAACCGTGGGAGGTGCGCCCAGGGGAGAGGGACTCCTGTGTTTAGTGATGGAGTTCTGGGATGAGGTGAGTACGTTGAGGAATATCAGGGAGTCTGAGGAGACTGACTGCTGGATCTGCACCCTGGAATAGACCTGTCAGGCAGACAGAACACATGGCGCAGAAGATCCCTTGTCCTCTCTCCATCCGGCAGAACATAGTGACTTAAGGGCTAGGGGGCAATGGAAACATGTTCCTGCTTAATGCAGCAGATGCACCTCGTCTGTGACTACCCCACCTTCCCAGGTGGCCTGGTGTAACAAGGTAAGAGGCTCTGTAAATGGAAATGAGCAATAACAAGGACAATGGTTTATCTAGGTTGGAGGTGTCACCAATTTATAAAGAAAAAAGGATGGGTCATTGTTATAGCAGACTCTCTTGAGAAAGCCTTCTACCCTGGTACCGCCCTAGGATTATTATCCATTATTATCCAGGTAGTGATGAAGTTGGATTAAGAAGTCCAAGGGTGATCAAAAGAGACTTCAGGACCTTAGGAGAACTACTTAAGGGATCAGGAGCCCAGGTAGTGTTTTCCATTTATTCTTCCAGTTGCATGGAGTTATGTTGGAAGAAACAAACACAGAATAATAGAATCTTAGAATTGTTTTGGTCGGAAAAGGTCTTTAAGATCATTGTGTCCAACTGTTAACCTTGCACTGCCAAGTCCACCACAAACCATGTCCCTAAGCACAATGTGTACACGTCTTTCAAATACCTCCAGGGATGATGACTCAACCTCTTCCCTGGGCAGCCTGTTCCAGTGCCTGACAATTCTTTCAGTGAAGAAATGCCTGATGGGATTAATTCCAGGGTACTGAAAGATCTGGTCGATGTTATTGCAGGACCTGTCTACATTATTTTTCAATAGTCTTGGGAGTCTGGAGAAATCCTAATCCAGCAAATGTCCCAGTTTTCAAGAAGGGTAAGAAGGAAGACCCTGGTAATTACAGGTTTGTCAGTCTCACTTCAAGTGCCTGGTAAAATTATGGGGAAGCTTATTCTGGGAGTTACTGAAAACCACTTGAGAGACAATGCAGTCATTGGTCATAGCCAGCATAGGTTCACAAGGGGAAAGTTCTGCTTAACCAATTTAATTTCTTTTTATGGCAGGGTCACCTATCTAGTTGACCAAGGGAAGCCAACAGATGTTATGGTTTTGTATTTTAGCAAAGTTTTGGATAAAGTCTTTCACAGTATCCTTCTGGACAATATGTCTAGTACACAGCTAGACAAGTCCATAATACTTGGGGTGAACAATTTGGCTGATGGGTCAAGCTCAAAGAGTTATAGTGAATGGGGTTACCTCAGGCTGGCAACCAGTCATCAGTGGGGTTCTGTTGCAATTCAAGGAATCATATGGAAAGACATGGGGTAATGGGCACAAGTTGCTCCTGGGGAGATTCTGATTGGACAAAAGAGGTAAATTTTTCACCCTGACAACAGTCAAACATTGAAATAGTCTCCCAAGGGAGGTGGTAGATTCACCCACATTGGACGGTTTTAAGTCTCAGCTTGACAGGGTGCTGAGCCATCTCATATAAATTATAGTAGTACCTAGAAAGGTTGGACCGGATGATTCCTGTGGTCCCTTCCAACCCGGCGTTCTGTAATTCCATGATTCTAATTCCTGATTTAGTATCCTGCCAAATATGCCAATTTGTCACAGACATTAGTGGAATGCACCTCACTCAAAGAGAAAAGCAACAATATATTTTATTGAGGTAGAATAGTTATTTGACTGAGCTGATGGTTTAGATAGCTTAAAGAAACACTGTCAAAGCTGTTAGCAAATGTGGTTTTAGTACAATGTTATAAAAGTGTAACTTAAAGAAGTTCAATGGCAAGGATCACTCTATTAAGTACTGCATGAAAAATGCAGGAAATGGAATGAAGCTGCATCAGAGGAAGTTCAGATTGGATGTTAGGAAAAGGTTCTTCACTGAGAGGGTGGTTGGTCACTGGAACAGGGTCCTCAGGGAAGTGGTCATGGAACCAAGCCTGCCAGAGTTCAAGGAGTATCTAGATGACGGTCTTAGTCAGATAGTTTAGTTTTAGGTAGTGCTGTGAGAAGCAAGGAGCAGGACTCAATAACTTGCATGGGTCCCTTCCAACTTGAGATATTATATGATTCTATCATATAAAGCTATTCAGTGCAATAGCTCTCCAACAACATTGATCAGTATTTGATATTCAGAGAAAGGTCTAAAGAAACCTTGAATTTGCTGTCATGGACTAATTTCCCAACCTCTTGCCCCAGCCCATGAACAGCTAGGACAGTTTGGGTGACTGCATCTTCACAGCAACTATGGAATACTATTAGGCAATGTTTTCTGTGAAAGAACTGCATTTGAATTTGACAGCTGAATTTTCATAAAACTATTGCTAATTATCACTAAAGAATCATCTTCTATTGGAAGCTTTTGTGACACGCAGCTTACCTGGTGGTGTTATACAAAATATTTTTACCAGAGATTCTGTGCTAGCATTTTAAAAGAGAATCTTTCAGTGGGACATAATCACACAGTCTGCTTTTTAAAGTAACTCAACCTATAGTAAACAAAAAGACTACAGCTGAAGTCTACAGCTTGTTCACATACACTGCCTCCAGGAAAAAGGCAGCAGAAATATTTTTTCCACGTCTTGAGAGGTCATGGTGGGTGTATGCAGAGAAGGAAACCGTAGGATCCAGATGGAGATGTAAATTGACTGTGAGGGTAAGCTGACAGCCAAATTCTTCTACAGCTCTTTATTGTTATTTCTAGGATTAGGGGTACTGAGCTCCAAGGGCAGATCTGGGGCAGAGAGGTGTTAGCCAACATATTGAGAAAGCTGGCTGTGCTGGATTGGACCCTTCACATTTGACTTTCTTTTTCCTTTTTTTTTTTTTTTTCTTTTAAATCCTTTTTTCAGTCTCCCTGTACTCTACACCCATTCCTGGGATGGGCATATGTATTTGCCTCTGGTGGCATTTAGCAGAGAAACACTTTAATTAAAAAAACCAAAACAACCCAAACAACCTACAATTGATTTTGTTCAGGAATGAATTTTGAGACTGAACAGCTCATTATCTAACCCTCTTTCCTGAGCCGTAACCAGCTATTCTGTCTTTGGAATTCATGAGAAAAAGAGAGCATTCAGTGCATTCAGTATGTGTGTGTACATCCAGCAAAAAAAACTGGGATCTTCCTCTTCTTGCATGTGCATCTTGTTGCTTTAGTTGGTGCTACAGGTGCCATGCCCTGGTTGATGGGTTTCCTGCCACTGTCTAGTGAAGCTCAACCACAGCAGATTAGTTTCCTTCCTTTCACGGATGCTGCCTCGGTTAGCTGATAGGGCCCACTTCAGAAATTTCTACAGTATTTTTTGCACAATAAGTTTGCACACTCAAACATGCAAGTTAAAGAAATTCCAACAGGCGGATGTATTATACTACTATTTACCCTTTTCCCTGATGAACTAAAAGCAATACAGTGAATAATTATGGGGGTTTGATAATAGCTTTGGCTGAACCAGAACTTCAGGGCAGAAAAAAGAACCAGGATTTGCTCAAAAGTCTGAAAGTGAAGAGGATTAAACTCTTTTGGTTTTTCATTTTGTTTCCTCTTTTAGAATTAAATTTGCTAAATTTTAACCTTAAAATTTTGAAGTGGGAAATGAAAATATAGTTTCAACAAAATATTTTTGACTAGAAGTATTAATGAAACTTCATTAGTTTTGTGGGTAATTTTGGTAAACTTGAGATAACATTTTTAGATGAATAAAATACTTTACAAAAGAATAGTCATTCTCCCTGAATAATTTAATATGCTTTTCTATATTATATGAATTTACAGTAGAACAGCTTATAAAGAATCATATTGAATCAGTTCAATAAAAAAGTAAGAATACCCTTACCTTGAGAGGCATAAGTGAAACTTAACACAAGGCTTCTATTTTATCTGCCTAATTCTAGCTTTATGCCCAAAGATTAAATATTAAATAGAGTATTGCTCTGAAACTCTGGTTCAAAGGGAATAATTTACACATCAGTTGAATTTTGTGTGTTCCTCCCAAACCATCAAGCACACAGTATTTGTATAAAGTTAGGCTTTCTTAGTCTTGAACAGTTTCTTGGGACACATAATTACAGTCCATTTGTTCTGTGTAGCTTTGAAGAGCGCAATGCTACATGTGGCAAATTTGTCATGTTCACTGTGAATGGATGCTTTTATAAAAAAATGAATAACTCTAGTCTTTTTTACTGAGGATGAATTATTGGTTTCTCAGCTATTTGAAAAACTGAATAGGAACATACACTTCAGAGTTAATTTTCTCCTTTTTTTGTTTTGTGTGTCCTAGTTTAAAGATGGCAGTCAAAGGCATACTTTGGAGAATTTAATTGTAGTTAAGACAGACTTCTAAAGGTAGGATTTTAATTAATTAGTAAAGATTTTGCCAACAATTTCAAGAGATCTTCCATAGCTGAGGAATGACTGAATGCTCATGCATTCAATGTATTGCCATATACAAGGTGAGCTTTAGCCATATATTTAACAGAAGACACTGAATTTCTAAAAATTGTATTGTTGAAGAGTTTCCGAGCATTACTATCAGCAATAAAATACAATAAGTTGTATACTCCTTTTTTCTTTATGCTTCTTAGAATAAGCTTTGCAAGACCTTGAGAAGAAATTGGGGAACAGAATTGGTATTTCAGAAAATGAGCTGATTCAAATGAAGGTTTAAAAGTAACACTTCTAACAAGTTCCAGAAAGTGTTTCTGCCTGAGTGGGAAACCTAGGTAGCGTCAGACAAAATTATGATAGCTACTGTGTATGAAGTAACTTCAGAGGAGAATGTAAAGCTCTTCTTGCATGAAGGTGAGTATGGGAGAGTGAGAAACGCTGATGCCCCTATCCAGCCATAATGTAGTAAGTCTGACCACCACTTCTGTTTTATTTTAAAATAGCAAATGAATGAAATTCAGACAGAAAAAGGTAAAATGCATTTAGTCTCTGAATTCAAAGAATCCATCTCCACAAGCACAACCATTGACTAAAAGAAACTTACCACACAAATACAGAAAAGAGGAGACCCCCTTAGGCTAGGAAGAGAGTAAATAAATCAATAAAAAGCCTGGAGATAGACTTGAATATTAATAAGTGTTTGGTAGCTTTCTAAAAGCATATGTAGTTTTTTTCAAGATCTTGTTTCCCAAAGTATAGCTTATTAATTGTATCTGCCGTTAACCTCTGCAGTGTTGGACTGAGAACCCTGTTTTGGTTAGAAAATCCATATGATGGAGCTAATAAGAGACAGTACAGAGTTAAGACTCTTGTGAAGATTTACATTTTCTTTAAATGTCTTGTCTTTTTGAATTTTTATTCAAGTTGATCTCTAGTCCTGGAAATTGCTCTGAATTAATAGGAATAGTGAGAACAGCACCATATTGAGTATCTGGTAAGAGTGGGTGCAGTATAAATTAATAGTGGAGATTGTAGAGGCCAGGCATAGAGTACATTCCTGTGGAAAAAACATTCCACTCTGAGATGACAATTGTTCTCTGAGGAAGGAGTAAATTGTATTTTGCACAGTGTCTAGGACAAAGGGGTCCCATGCTCATTTGATTCCTTTACGTAAATATATTAAACACCTGTTATCAAACTAAGTGATTGAAAGTGACAGGCCACTAATTCTGCATATATTTACTCTGAAGATGACAATTAACTGTTTGGAAATAACATACTTTTAAACAAAATTGCCCTTCATGCCACTGACTCTCTAAAAGCATTAGAAAAGTTTCAACTTGCTACTTTCATTAATTCTGTGCTGCTGCGAATGGAAAATTGTCTCTGGGGAGGTAGAGCAAAGGTAAAGAAAATAACATCTTTTTAAAATGAGAGAGGGATTTCTGCTATTCAACTGACCTAAAGCATCACTGGCCTTTAAATTGCTTGCTTGCTTACTTAATACAAAATAGTTAAGATATTCTTATATGGCAACAGTAGGACACATCCTTATATCTAATAGTTAAAACAAACCTATAATACTTAATTTTTGTTTCTTTTTTCCTGTCCTTTAAATTAATTGGAATGCAACTACATGTATTTCATGACCCTAGTGCAGAAAACTACCCTCTTCTGACTCAGAGTGGTTTTAATCACTTTAATGCAGAAAATTACTTGCTTGAATTTTAATGACCTTGATAACTGTCATTTGTGTGGACTTTGTACTAGGAGAAGTGGAAAAGAAACTGCTGGCTCTCACAAGGACCTTGCTATGCTTCATTGCAGAAAATGCTTTTCATACTGCTAGTTACCCATATAGACAGATGCTTTTAAGAGCTATTTTTAAATAAAAGTCTTCCAGGACTTAGCAGTGCTTGATCTTCCTAATAGATGAGAGCCACACACGTAAGTACAGCCTGAAAACTTGAGGGGGAAGGTTGTGCCTTTCCCATCAGTAGCATCTCAGTTGAAGATAGGGCTGCTTTCCTTCCCTGTCTGATTTTTATTGCTTCTCAGAGCATATGTCAGTTTGGCAGGGATCTTGGCTGCTCTACCAGCTACAAGAATGTCTCTTTGTAATCTGAAGTAAGCAGAGGTACTCAATATTTCTGAAGAGCTGTCTTGAGAAAACTATGACCTTGTTTTAAGTGAGTAATGCAGCTTTCTCAGAACTTTCTGCCATAATGTGGATTTATGCTTATTACCGAATTAGTCTATAATTAAGCAAGTGATAATGCATATAGATTTAGTAATACAAATAAGCTAGTTCACTCCTGTAACTATGTTTTACTACTCTCCTCCTGTTTTGATAAGCATTTTCTAAAATTACAAAATAAACCTTCTCATACGCAGAGAAAAAAGTTGCTTGTTTGATTTCTTTCAAAGAAGTTCTGAATTTCATTCATTAAAGAAAGAAGGATGAAATTCAGTTTTTTAGGAAAACACATACTGTGTGATCTGACTTTACTTAGATGATAGTATATCTGACTGAATTTGAAGACAAATGGAAAAAACACGCAGAGTTCTTAAAATAAGATGCCAAGGAAGTTACATTTCATATTAGCAGCAACATTTGTTGGAAATTGTTGCCTTCCTCAAAAAGAAGCCTAGATCAGACAGCTCTCCCCAGGATGTAGTTATCTACTATGTTAATTTTCAGTAAGATTTTAAAAGCGTCTTATGGTGATGACAAAATCACTTTGGTTGGGTGGCATTATTTTACAAGTTTTTAAATTTTTTTCTGATGTTTTAACTAATTTCTGAAATATTTTCAACTTTTTTATTTTGATACTTTGTTTGTTTGTTTTTGTTTTTGTTTTTGTTTTTATCTACAGCAATGCACAATACCTTAAGGTGCAGCATGCCAACTTATCAGTATATGTTTGTTCAGGCTACCAGTCCCTGGAGGGATTTCAGCTTGTTTTCTGTTTTCCTTTACTGGAAAGGAAACATAGCATGCATTGAAATTATCTTTGTTTCCCTCACATCTCATATTTTCACTTCTTTAGCAAGGGGTGTGGAAACCTTCCCACTGTCCTAAACTCTTCTCCCCCCCTTACAACAGCTGTCTATGAAAAGTTTAAGCAAAGCAGATCTCATATAGAAAATAAGATATCCCTGGGTTTTCCTTTTTCATTGTACGGATTTTTTTTCTTTCCTATACAACTAGGAAGTCTTCTTTGCCTGTTTCAAGTATACGCTCTTTGATGGCAGAAATTCATTTGTCTCCCTTCAACCTATAAACTCCAAGATCTCTTTCTATGACTTCTGGGTCCAAGACCAAAAACAAAGAAAAAGACAACAATGCAGTGTTTGTTTGGACTACTCTGGCCATTCCTGTATAACCCTCAGAGATTTCAATTAACCTTGCAATGTCTTGGTTAATCATTCAGCTTCAATAAAATCCCTCACTTTTCAATACAAAGACAGATGAAATATTTGTAATATGTTAAAGGATTTCAGGTCTAACTTGAGGCTTGGTCACTTCTCAAAGAAGATACTCTTTCACCCACAGTCGTCTAGACAAAAGACAGCCTCTATGCCCTTATCAATCTTTAATTCATTTCCAGGATTTAGACTCCCTACAGTGCTATCTATTCTGTTGAAGAAAAAGCATCTTCTAGCCCAGATGGATTTCTCAGCAATCCTGCTCTGCACCACATCATGGTAAGGTGCTTCATGTGTTACTCTTCTACCATGGCTACCTCCTCTCCCTCCTGTTCTTTTTCCAACAACCTTAAAATTTGGAGGTTTGAATACCATAAAGGCAAGAGCTACTCCATTTAATTTATTGCTCTACTTTCACATACCCATTCACTCCTTCCTTTTCATGAAAGTCCGCTATGACAGAAAATTATCAGTCTCTGTCACAGGCAGCCATAAAATCTCTACCCCAGCAGCAGAGAGGAAAAAGATTTATAGTGTATCCTTCCTCATCCTGAAAATAAAAGAAAGGAGCCTCCTCCTGAGTGTAATAAAAATGACCCTGCAATGAGGATGAGAAGTTCTGAGTAATGACCTAGCACAGACTCTCTCTGCTATTCAAAAAAGCAATTGGTTCATGCCCCTGAATTTTCTAAGAAGACTTTTCCTATGAGAGCTTTTCAAATGAAATATTTCTGCTTTCCAGTGGGCCAGCTTTGCTATCAATAATAGTCCTCTAATTTAGACTTTTTAAAGTACTGGAAATCTTTGAATGAGTAGCAGCAGTTACAGCAGTTGTCACAAGATGAAATGGAGTATTCTTGTTGCCATATATTGATAACTGATGTAAAAAGATGGTCAAGAAACCAAATCACTGTAGACAAACTATAGCTCTTCAAAAGCTTAGACATTTTGTATTTTGCCTTTCCATATCCATCTCTTAGAGAAAACTGTGACTTGAGAAAAGGAGGCTGAGGGGAGACCTTATCATTCTCTACAACTAGCTGAAAGGAGGTTGAGAAAGGTGAGCGTTGGTCTCTTCTCCCAAGTAACAAGTGATAGAAATAGAGGAAACAGCCTCAAGTTGCACCAGGGGAGGTTTACATTGGATATGAGGAAAAATTTCTTCATTGAAAGTGTTGTCAGGCACTGGAATGGGCTGCCCAGTGAGGCAGTCAGGTCACCATCCCTGGAGGTATTTAAAAGACAAAGATGTGGTGCTTAGGGATGTGGTTTAGTGGTGGACTTGGCAGTGTGCTGGGTTAATGGTTGGACTTGATGACCTTAAAGGCCTTTTTCAACTAAAATCATTCTATATTTCTATGATATTTGTATATATGTGAGTGTAGGACATTCAGGAAGGGCTCAAATAATCTGGTTTTAAGGAGGTGTATATATGTAAGCCACTCCAGACATAAAATATGCAGCTTGTGCCGTGCTGCTAAGCGCACAGCTCTCTGTAAAGGTGCTAAGGCAATGATGTCATGGTAACAGCAGTAGCCTAGTAATTTGTCAACTTGTTATATGCACAAAATGTATAATCAGAGAATCAAGGTATAAGTGTAATAATAAATGCAATTTGGTATAGAAGTAAATACTGGCATTCTTACAACCATAGACTTTAAATACAAATCACTTGCATGGAAACATAGGTCCCATACATGTAAACCATTGGGAGTGTAAACTTATAATAATGAATTACTAAGCACTGGGTTTTTAGAAGCTTATTTTGTAGTGAATGGACTGTACTTCTTTAATATATATCTTCTGCATCAACTTGCTATCAGACTATGATTTCTCTAGGACTAATGTTCCCTCTTACTTTATCAGATATGTTCAGATGTAACTGTATGTCATTGCACCCCAGACCTGCATTACCAAAGGGTTTTAGCTCCCCAAATATGTCTATACAGATATACAGAGACTCCTAATCTAATGGATTTCAAACCTGTTAATCTTTTTGTGTGTGTAGCACCAGTCACTTTATAAGCCAAAGCAGTGGCTGTATGACTTTGCCATGGGATTAACAACAATCAACTTCAGAAGTGAGAGGACTGGAAAGGAAAGCTCAAGCTAGTTAGTAACTTTACATCTCACATTTACTGTAGATTATATATCCTGACTCTAAGGAATTTTCTGAAAAAAAAACAAATTGAAGTGACTTGACGTCACCCAAAACAACTGGTTTTTTTTGCCACAATGCAACCTTGGGCTATCACTAAATGAAGATCAGTCAGTTTTTCTGTCTTGGTTCTCTACTGCTCATTCAGCTATAATGAGAGACACGATTTTTCAAGCTTTCATTATCAGACAGCTGGACTGACTAGCTACCGTTTTTCTGCTAGAATAAAATGCTACTGCACCTCTTACACAGAACAACACGGAATATCATTATGGCAGGAAACCAAATATCATAAGCTGGAAAAGTGAGGATCATTCTAAACTTAATAATATAAAATGGTCTCATGGTCTAAAGAGAGAGAAGCAAGGGTAGTGCTGAAAACTTCTCTGTTGGGGAGTGTATAGGGAGTGAAGAAGAGCGTGAAGCTTTTAGAAGTATTTCCTCTGCTGTATTTACATACAAAGGTCCTGAACAAGGAAAAAGGCCAGGTTGACAACTTTTTTTTTTTTTTTTTGGCAAAGAACAAAGCAAGGAAGTCACAAATTCAGGACTATTGGTGTTTGGTTTGCTGATCTGGACAAATGGCAATGTTTAATTTATACTTCATCCTGCATGCTGCTTTATGTCTTTTGGAGAGGTATTTGGAGAGGGCTATTAAGACTAAGGAGACCGTGGAGTCATTTGAACAAAATGCTTCAGATGAGTCTAAACAGACAAGTACCTAAATCTACAAGCCAGTAAAAGAAAATTGGTTATTTGGGAGGGATGAAATGAGGGGGGAAGAGAAGGAAAAGGATAGTGATTGATGCATTGACTGGAAAATCAGTCATTTCCATCATCACAACCATGACTGCCTAAAATAGAATTGAGATCAGATTTAAACAGTTAGGTGCTTAATGCCCCTGCACTCCTCATGCCATTTCAATGGAAATTATTCTGTTTCTGCACATTTACATCATCTTAAAGTAAGT
Organism: Hemiprocne comata; assembly: GCA_020745705.1. Lineage (NCBI taxonomy): Eukaryota > Metazoa > Chordata > Aves > Apodiformes > Apodidae > Hemiprocne > Hemiprocne comata. The sequence goes on along the minus strand of CM036587.1, from coordinate 76,254,721 downwards.
GCAGACATATCATTTGCCAGAAGAATATACATTTCTGGATATAGGTTATTATTTCCCTCTACTTGGCAGGGGTGAAGATGTACCCAGAACAGTGTTCAGCTTTGGACCCCTGCAGTTTAAGAGGGTCATGAAAAAACTGAAGATGCTTGATCGAAGGGCTGTCATGATAGGCAGGAAGTTTGGTTACATACCCAAACAATAATCTGTGACTGCTGTTTTTTGTTATATTCCCTGGTGCTACCAAGAGGAGCTTAGCCCTATAACCTGTGTACCTTCTTCTTCATTAGCTATTAGATTAGATTCATCTGCTATTAGGTCACCCCTTTTCAACAAACTATACCAGACCAGCTCACTCTGCCTCTCCTGTAGGGCACATAACCTAGTCTTGTGGGATTTAGATTAGGGAAAAAGAGATTGTTCAGGGAGGCTGTGGGATCTGCATTCTTGGAATTTTTCAAGACAAACAAACAAAACCCCAAAAATCTCTATCCAAAAACCAACAATACAGATACAGGAACAAACAAGTGTCTCCATAGTGTTCCTATGCTAATTTACTGGAGTTAGAAAGAATCAAATAAATATTTCTTCCAATTACATCACTGAGTAGAATGGAAAGTATATGGCATTATTGGAACCATTTTTGGTGAGTATTTTGAGTGTTAAGTGGAATTTGCATCTGCTGTAATAAGGAGGTAGGATATGGGCTAAAATATCATAGAAGTTTCAAAAGTTTAATTGCCTGGCCCCATTTTAATTTCAAAATCAGCATGCTTAAATATAGTACAGACTTTTTACTGTGTCATGGAACTGAGGTTTTGAATGCACTGAAGAACTGGATCTGAGCACACATATCAGAAACTTCTTTTAATTGTGCTTATGAACATAAATGCAGCAGCGTCCTTTGTGCAAGCACTGGCATACTCGCACAACTCTGAGGGACTGATTAAGTGTAAATTATCTACTTTTTTGGCTTCTCCTTCTACCTAGCTTCTCACAACTGCTGTTTCCACTGACACTTGTTGAAGTGGTGAGTATCATCTCTCTGCTTGAGCAACACGGACATGGGATTTAAAGGATCTCAGACTGTGCATTTGAGCAGGGAAGTGCCTGTGCTAACTCCCTCTGCTTTTATTTTTCTCCCATAGTGGACCTATACAGCTTACTCATTACTCTGCTTGTCTTCCTGTATCATTATTGGAATTTTATCCACTCATTATTGATTCCAGTGAATGCTTTCTTCTGACTGTTAAAGGCAACTGTCAGAAGATAATTTAGCTCTTCAAAATGTTGTGATGTAGAGATGGCTGTAATCCTATCTGGAGGGTGGGTGTTGGGGGTTAGCTGGAGGCAGGTTACAGGACATGGAGGAATTGTGTAGGAGGAAGTGTTACAATTAACATTTTTAAAGACAGGTCAAAATAATATTTTTTGTCATATGATTATTCATTATCTTGACAGGGGAGGCTGCTATCAATCTTTGTTGATGTTTTATTTCTCTTGAAAATCATATAATAGAATCATAGAATGGTTTGGGTTGGAAGGGACCTTAAAGTTCATCAAGTTCTATCTAGCTGGACTTCATATGAATATATCTCTGTTATACTTTATAAAGTTTCCTGCAGCCATGGCTGTTTTTTCAGGGTGCTGAAAAGCTTGCTAGCCACCACTTTTCAAAGAAATATTAACTTAGCTTCGGTTTTTTAAATTTAAGTAACAGTTTAGTCAATGTATATTACTCAATACTCCTGTTTTCTATGACTAACAAATTGAAATATTGACATATATTCAGGCATGAAAGAGCTAGGATGCTTTGAATGATTTTAGCATTGTATGATTTGGTTTTTATTGAGTAGAAACCAGAGACACGTATCCATCTTCCATTGTAGAATTATTTAGACACACATGTATGTTCCCTCACTTAAAAAGGTGTTAATATAACTTTTTTTACCTTCTAGTTAGAGCAGGCTAATGGCACATCATCTCTGCAGTGCCCCAACTGAGTTGCTAAGCTACCATAAATCTGTTGCTTTCAGTCATGTACCCTCATCCCACGAATATGAATGGCTAACACACCACAACAACCTTGCCCCAAGAATGCAGAGCATGAGTAGAAATTTTAGGGTGAGTAATGGCTGTGGGTGGGACAGAAGTGTCCTTTTCTTCTCTTTGTTAAAATCAATGTTGCTTTTTAATGACCACATTCAGAGAAAAATCAAGCATGGAGCATTGTTTTGATAGCCTCTGGGTGAAAATAAACAGTAAATGAAAGGATAAATGAGGATGAGAACAGAGAACTATGCAGAGAAAGGGAAGAGCCAGAAGAGGGATAGAAAGACAGACTGCTGGAGCAAACCGGGCAGCACCCTCTGGAGGTAGCTTCTCTGTTCTTGCCAGCCTCTCCTGTTCTAGCTCCACCTAAGCAGGTGAAGGGGAGAGGTCCCTGTGCCATGGGCACTTCCAGCATGGAGGAAGGTGATGAAGGAAGGAATGCTGACTGGCTGCTTCACTGGGATAACTTGGAGATTCTATATTTCTGGCTGCAGGTGTACACGTGTAGGTGTACCTTGTCTTGGGAGATACTGCTCTCCGACAGCAGTCTTTATACAATTTTTTCTCCCTGCTCTCACAATTTAGCTATGTCCTCAAGGGTTAGGTATGCAAGTCCTGTCTGTGGCAGGAGTTACTGTATACTGGGCCAGACATCAGAAACTAGACAATAGATCTTTCTGAACCCTGGCTTGCATTATGTGTTGATAGGAAAGTAAATCTCACCCTCTCAGCAGCAAGCTATTCTTGCATTGCAAAGATGCTGCTGGTGAATTATGTTTTCCAAACTGATAAATGTGGGATTTCCTGTGCCACAAATTATTTTGGTTGTCTTAGGTGTTTATCTTTCAGCTCTGTGAAGCAATCTGTCTGAGGAAAGGCCCAGAAATATTTGGCTAAGGCTTTTCTTCTGAGACAGGTCTTTTTAACCACAGACCTATGGCAAATGCAAATGTGAAAGTAAAATAATTCTTCACCCTGATGCTGGGGTGTTGAATACAAAAAGTTGCGTTTCCACATGCATGCAGTATTCCTGTATCTCTTTATAGGCATCCTTTTTAAAACCAGCTAATGAGTAGAAGATGAAAAAAGTTTGAGAGGTTGATGAAAATAGACTTTTGCATCAGATACTCCATAGTCTTCCTGGTAGTTCACTGGAAATGTTTGTGCAAACAACTTATTTGCAAACATTGCTTTCAGGTTTAGCAACTGAGTTTTCTATGGTTTCTGTAGATTTAAAATCCACTTGTACTTTAGGGTTTGTTAGTATATATTATTTTTTTCAATCTTCAATTGCAATACATGAAGAGGAAACAGCAAAACAACTTGTATCCCTGCATTTTCATAAGATTTCCTCCTTCCTCTCAAGGGCTTTCCCTGGCAGACTGCACACAACCTGACTTTCAGTTCATGTCAGGTAAGCACAGGGATATCCCTCCAGATGGACTTTTAGGAGATACGTTGATACCTTTGTGTCACTACCATGGTATGAGCCACATCTCTTGCAGGTTTCAACAGGTCCTCTGTTGCTTTTCTTCATCTATTCTAAATACTGAATTTTCTTTTTCTGCCCAACATCCTAATTCCTGATACTGACAGGGCTTCTGCAATCAACTCTATTGTCTTTTCCTTCCTGGAAATAAGATGATGAAGGCTGCTGTTCCCTGCAAAGAAACGATTTTATTTAGGACAATTTATCAAGCCATTTGTGAATTTGACTCCTTGTTCTGTTTTTGGTTCTTAGATTCTCTCAATTTCTTTAAAATTATGAGCTTAGAGAATATAACACAACTTTGCAACAACACAGCTTGTAAATGGGCAATTAAGGCACAGAAAACTTAGCAATGCAAGGGAGATCTGGGCGAGAAGAACCAAGAGTAAGTAAGTATTAACTCACTTCCTTGACCTTTTCTTATTTTGCCACAAATACAAGGCAGAGCATCTTTGTGCTACAGAAGGGGACAGAATGAATTACAGCAAATCACAGTCTGAAAAAGAAAAAACCCATCAGTTCAGCTGCAGGAATTCTGTAAGGTTGCTAGTACAGTTCTGTATGATTGCTAATTAAAAATCTGTATTAAAATACTTCTATGAGAAATTAGAGAAGGGAAACAAATCTTTGATAATCCATCTGCTTTTCTGTAGCTACTGGGAGCTTGTGCGGCATCTGAATTTACTGTGTAGTGTGATGTTTCAGAGAGGCTCACAATCAGCAGCCCCTTGACTTTCTGCAGCTCCCGAGCCCCATTGGCTGGAAGGCAAAGCAGAGGCGGAGAGTGCCCTGAATATTTCTCTCCTCCACACACCATAAAACAGCCAGCCAGCATGCACTGCCTGACAGTGAGACTGGTGCCTGCAGTTTCAAATTAGTTTCTGTTCCAGAGCAGTCACCTGGGCATATTATGTTTGCCTCTCTTAATGAAAGGGAACAAAAAACCCTTGCAGAATACCAGTGAACTAAACAGGACCTGACCATAGGGGAAATCTGGTGAAAACTTACAGACTGTTGGGACTCTGCAACAGATCACCCAGGCAAATGTGATGATGATCTAAAACTGCATCTGTGAGGGAGTAAACCAGCATTTCTGAGTTTGAAACCTTATTTTATAACAGCAGTCAAAGCATTCTGAACTGCTGCCTGCCTTGGTGCTGGCTTATTTTTCTTTTCTTCCCAAGCTGAAAAGTCAAAGAAGGTTTTGAAAGGAATGCAAAAGGAACGGGAGCTTTAAAAGCAGGAAGCTGAAGGAGGCTCTCCATAAGATGAATTTCACACAGCACCGTGGAACACTCCAGCCTCTCCATGTTTGGAACCGCAGCTATGGACTGCATGGAGGTGCCAGTGAGCCCAATGCAAAGGGCCATTCCTCAGGAGGCTGCTACGAGCAACTCTTTGTATCCCCTGAAGTGTTTGTGACTCTGGGCATCATCAGCTTGCTGGAGAACGTCTTGGTCATTGTGGCAATAGCCAAGAACAAGAACCTGCATTCACCCATGTACTTCTTCATCTGTAGCTTGGCAGTGGCTGACATGCTAGTGAGTGTATCTAATGGATCGGAAACTATTGTCATCACGCTGCTAAACAACACAGACACAGATGCACAGAGCTTTACCATAAACATTGACAATGTCATTGACTCAGTGATTTGCAGTTCCTTGCTTGCATCAATTTGCAGTCTCCTCTCAATAGCAGTGGACAGGTACTTTACTATATTTTACGCCCTCCAGTACCATAATATCATGACGGTGAAGCGCGTAGGGGTCATCATCACATGCATCTGGGCTGCTTGCACAGTCTCAGGCATTTTGTTCATAATTTACTCTGACAGCAGTGTTGTCATCATCTGCCTTATTAGCATGTTCTTCACTATGCTCATTCTCATGGCATCCCTCTACGTCCACATGTTCATGATGGCTCGGATGCATATCAAAAAGATTGCTGTTCTTCCAGGGACTGGCCCCATTCGCCAAGGGGCCAACATGAAAGGGGCCATCACTCTCACCATTCTGATTGGAGTTTTTGTTGTGTGCTGGGCTCCATTCTTCCTGCACCTGATTTTCTACATCTCCTGCCCCTACAACCCTTACTGTGTGTGCTTCATGTCCCACTTTAACTTCTACCTCATCCTCATCATGTGCAATTCCATCATTGATCCACTCATCTATGCATTCCGGAGTCAGGAGCTCAGGAAAACATTCAAGGAGATTATATGCTGCTGTAGCCTGAGAGGGCTTTGTGATTTGCCTGGCAAATATTGAACTGAGTGGGTATGTTACTGTGTACACAACATGCAGCACAGATTTCTAAACCTTCAGATCATCTTTCACAACAAAACTTGGGTTAAATCTTTAAAAATGAGCACCTCTTTCTGTCTCCTCTCCCTCTTGTCCTTGTATCCCATACATGTGTAACTCATATTTCTGTAAAATGTTTATGATATCTATGGTTTGTAATTTATTTGGCTCTAAAGAGAAGTAGCACTTCATAGTTGTTTGTGAGTAAGCAAACAAACATAATGATGAATGTGAAATACTAACAAACATGAGCAGCTGTATGTTCTGACTGCTGACAAAATAAATAACTTTCCTGACTTACAGCACATATTGGCTGATACTGTTCCTTTTACTGTTGAAGAAATAATAGCAATCCTTTGCATTATATACAGCTTAAAATAGAGAATATGCGTCTATGTTAGTGTATTAGAGGTTCTGTGGAATTAAAAAGCTGATTTTTCATAAAGGTTACTGCAGCCAACAAGTTGCATTCATTCATTTTGAACTATTTTCCTCCTGTTCCACAAGCAGCAATTGTTCTTTGTTACAGTTATTGCTTACAACAAGATTTTTCAAATGCCTGCTACTGAGACAATCAAGTGTTTGGGTTTTGGGGTGGTTTTTTTCAAAATGAGGATTGAAGTATGCCTGAGAGAACCTTTTTGCAAAGTTGAAATTGCTCCTTGGAGCATAAGTTAATTCTGGATATATTTGCTAGACTGGAATCTAGGTAGACTAGCACACTCCACTCAGACATGAAGCAGGTACAGTATTACCATTGATAGTGCCAGCACAAATGTAAAGATTCACTGACAGATTTACATGATGAAGAGGGAACTTCAGTTTGAACATTCAGTCCTCTGGTTCTGTGGTGCTATGGGGACCAAGTGTTCTGTGCTTCAGAAGAGAGTACAACCTTGTTGGAAATAAGCTGCCCTCTCTTCTGAAGTGTGGTATTAGCAGATGAGGGATCCACTGCCAGGATCCTTACCAAGAAATCAAGGCACACATTAATTTGGCTTAAGCAGCTCAGATCATACCGTGGAGGATACAAGCTTTGTGGGGGCAGTGCTATCCCATGGAAGGGATGCTGGCCAGTGAGTCTCTAAGCCCATGTTCTATATCTGACAGCCCTGTGTGATGCTGCTGCTTGAAGTCAGCTCACCTTTTCAGGCATCTAAGTGATGTGTTTTCAGTTTCATGATAAAATGCTACTCTCTCTCCAAATATTATAATGGGGACCTCAGGTCCCTGATTTTAGCACCTTTGGAAGTGTTTGAAGTATAAAAATGAGTACACAGGATTCCATGAAAATGTCCCTTAGCACCTCAACAATACCAGCTTCTATGTAAGGGAATAGAAAAATGAATATAGTTATTTCCAAAAACATAAAAACATACTGGTAAATGGTAGAAGACCTGGAAAGTTATGATTTAAAAAGTAAAAACTGAACACAAAGAATAATTTAAGTTTTAATCCTGGATGCCTGATTTTGCCAAGATGAGCAGTGAATTAGCTGAATGAGCAGTCCTATTAATTTTCTTGGAAATAGAGCTTGTTACCTTAAGCTGTTTGTTCCCTCATTAAAGAAAGACATACAATGAAAAGCTGTTCATGACAGCCCAGTGATTGCTACCAGGGGTTCTTCTCCAGACAGAAGCTAATCTTTCAGCTGTGGTTAACTTTTCAGGATATAGTAAAACAGTGGCAACATTTGATCCTCTGTCAAAGAGCATGAAGGACTTAAGGCGAGTCTCAGTATCTTTAACTTCAGTTTACTTACAGGGAGAGTAAGACTCATTTGACTTCAGGCATCAAAGTCCTCCATAGACCAGTGGCATAGAAATCAGGTGTCCTACACCCTACTCTTGTACTTTTGCCACTCCATCCACCACACTGCTTGCAACACACCCCTGTTACCTTCTCCCTGCTTAAGGAAATGATATTGGACAAGCTGGAAAAGTGAGCCAAGGTGAATATCATGAGGTTCAACAAGGCCAAGTTCAGGGTCCTGCACCTGGGCTGGGGCAACCAGAAACATCAATACAGGCTGGGGGAAGACATGCTAGAGAGCAGCCCTGTGGAAAAAGACCTGGGGGTACTAGTGGATCCAAAGCTGGACACGTGCCACCAATGTGCAATTGCAGCCCAGAAGACCAACTGAATACTGGGCTGCATCAAAAGAAGTGTGGCCAGCAGATCAAGAGGTGATTCTCCCCCTGTCCTCTGCCCTGGTGAGACCTCACCTGGAGTACTGCGCCCAGCTCTGGAGACACCAATACAAGAAGGACATGGACGTGTTGGAGTGTGTCCAGAGAAGGCCCACGAAGACAATCAGAGGGCTGGAGCACCTTTCTTATGAAGACAGGCTGAGGGAGTTGGGGTTGTTTAGCCTGAAGAAGAGAAGACTCCGGGGGAACTTTATAGCAACCTTCCAATACCTGAAAGAGGCATGTAAGAAGGCTGGGGAAGACCTGTTCACAAAGGCATAAAGATAGGACAAGGGGTAATGTTTTTAAGCTAGAGAAGAGTAGATTTAAGTTGGATATTAGGGAAAAATTCTTTAAAATGAGGGTGGTGGATCACTGGAACAGGTTGCCTAGAGAGGTGGTGGGGGCCCCATCCCTAGAGACACAGAAGGGCAGGCTTGATGGGGCTCTGAGCAATCTGTTCTAGTGTGAGATGTCCCTGCTTATTGTAGGGGGGTTGGACTAGATGGCCTTTATAGGTCCCTTCTATGATTCTGTGATTCTATATTGCCACATCATAATGGTTGCTGTGTGGAAGATGTTGAAATACATCTACTATGTTAACTCTACTTAATTTCTTCTGGAAGAAACAATAAACATTTCAATAATACATCCCTACCTGGTTCCTCTGGGTAGAGAATGAAAAATGCCAAAGAAGGAGAAGTAAAGCTCAAGGGGAGAAAAAAATGAATGTATTTAAATTAATTTTCTATCCAAAAATCCAATGGACTTTATTAAAGGCCTTTCTCTCTCCCACAAGACATGATGTTAGCTATGCAAAAATGCTCTAGCGATAATGCAAGAAATCGAGGATGGCAGTTTGAAAAAGACACAAATCTTACTTCATCTTTGTTTTGCCTCACTTTCCTTAGCTATTTTAGGACCGTAAATGATGATACTGGGCTCTAGATACTCCCTCTGGAGTCCATGGATGCTGAGGAGGTCCATTGGAAAGTGACACAAGAGCAAGACATGACCCTAGGTGCTGTGAACGTCACCTCAAAGTCTCCCCTTAGGCTACACAAAGGCCAGAAACCTAATTTAAACACATCTGAATCCTGTAGTAAATAACTTCCTGAATTCCAATTGATTCTTGAAACTAAGAGTCTTGCTTTCTTTTGCAACCCAAGGCGAAGAAAAATAACAATTAATTTGTATCATGATGGTGTGGAGATTTTCATCAATGGTTTTCTTGTGGTTTTCAAAACCGGAGTGTCTCTCTTTAGGGCTCATTTGGACTTAAGACTAGTCACAAAATCACAGAATCAGAGAATGGTTTGGGTTGGACAGGACCTTAAAAATCGTATAGGTCCATGTCCCTTGCATGGGTAGGAACACCTTCTACTAGACCAGGTGGCTCAAAGCCCCATCTTACCTGGCCTTGAACACTTCCAGGGAGGGGACATCCACAACCTCCCTGGACAACCTGTTTCAGTGTCTCACCACCCTTACACTAAAGAATTTCTTCCTAATGTCTAAACCAAATGTCCCCTCTTCCAGTTTAAAGCCATTACCCCTTGTCCTATCACTACACACTGGTTAAAAGTCCATCCCCAGCTTTCATGTAGGTCCCCTTCAGGTACTGGAAGGCTGCTATAAGGGCTCCCCAGAGCCTTCTCTTCTCCAGGGTGAACAACGCCAACTCTCTCAGCCTGTCTTAGTAGGAGAGGTGCTCCAGCCTTCTCATCATCTTCATGGCCCTTCTCTGGACTTGCTTCAAGAGCTCCATGTCCTTCCTGTGCTGGGGACTCCAGAATGGGACACAGTACTCCAGGTAGAGTCTCACAAGTGCAGAGTAGAGGGGCAGAATCAACAACCCTGACCTGCTGGCAACAATTCTTTTGATGCAGCCCAGGACATGGTTGGCTTTCTGGGCTGCAAGTGCACATTGCCAGCTCATGTTGAGCTTTTCACCAACCAACACCCCCCGGTCCTTCTCCTCAAGGCTGTTCTCAATCCATTCTCCACTCAATCTGTAATTGTGCTTGGAATTGTCCCAACCCAGGTGCAGGACCTTGCGCTCAGTCTTGTTGAACTTCATGAGGTTGGCATGGGCCCAGCTCTCAAGCCTGAGGTCCCTCTGGACAGCATCCCTTCCCTCCAGTGTGTTGACTACACCACACAGCTTGGTGTTGTCAGCAAACTTGCTGAGGGTGCACTCAATTCCACTCTCCATGTTGCTGACAAAGATGTTAAACAGCACCAGTGCCCTGAGGGATGCCACTCTTCGCAGGTCTCTGTCTGGACACAGAGCCACTGCTCACTACTCTCTGAGTGTTGACCATCCAGCCAATTCCTTATACAGTGAGTAGTCTTTCCATCAAATCCATATCCTTCCAATTTTAAGACCAGGATGTCATGCAGGACAGTGTTGAACACTTTGCATGTCAAGACAGTTGTGACTCCATTAAGTTCTAAATATCATTTAGAAATCTAATATTTAAAACTAGCTGTTTCTAGAGTTTTAGCACATCTCAGCCTGCTTAGCAGATCTTTTGTCTTTGTTTGATAAAGCTAAATGTATATACATACTTTTTTAAATGTTTGGGCTTTTTTTTAATTAACGAGGACTTTTTTTTCATTTCATGATATTATCTTTTAGAGTGTGATTAATTGAAATTGCTGGCAAGCCTCCTTCACAGAGAATTTTCCTGTTCCCAGATACTCTGTTCCTTCTGACTAGCTGAATCTGTTTCTGTTTTCTTATAGCTCTGGCAGCTTTCCAGCAGAGAACAACAGAAATTGGTGTTGTGTAATATAAATAAATTCATCTAGCTTGCTGGAGAGTGGGGACAGGGGTGAGGCTTTTTTCTTGTATTTGAAAATCTTCTAAGAAAATGAGATTTCTCTCTTTAAATATCTGGGACATTAATCACTTTGGCACTTAACATTTTAGCCATGCTACGTAACCATGGCAAGTTCCTCTGTGGTGAGGAAATGGTTTTGTCCCCCCTTTACAGGTGTAAGGATTTACATCTTCACTTCCACTGGGGAAAAGCAGCTAATGGATTTGCTCAGCCTCCTAGAAGGCAACCTTTGCCTGAGCTGGGAATTGATGGTAGTGTTCTCTGTCCTTCCCCAATAACTGGCTGCAATATATCACACAGAACTTTCGAAGCAAATGCCTTTCTTCAAGAGCAACTTTTCTTTAGCTTTGAAGTATTTTTTGAACAAAGCAGAGGTCTCCAAAAAGCACTTAGTAGCCTGTAGTTGGTCTTGGTAGAGTGGATTTTGAATAATAATCCAAGATCCCCTTTATAACTGAAACATGCTGTTATCTGAGAGAAGGAGAAATGCACTGATGGACTCACATGTTACTGAATGTGCAGCAACAACAGTGCTTTCAGTTGTGCCTTTAATAGATGTGCAGAGTACCTGTTATTGATGTAACTCTAAAATGACTTTGTTGTTATTGAACGGGTAGTATTCTACAATCTGTTCACTGGGGGCTCCTTCATTCTCAAGCTGAATTCTGGTGAAGAAGGACTTTGGTCCTGATGTTATTTATAATATACTATATTGCTTATAGCCTTGAATAAAAATCGCAGTCTCAATCCCACTGGAAGGGAGCTCTCAGAAAATGTACCTTTAGGGATGAAATCTTCCTTCTTTGTTAAGTAATTACTTCAGATTTTAAATTAATATTAACATTCCTTCAATCGTATCTCAAGCATTCTGGGGTTTGTTCTTTGAATAAAATACTTCTCTTACTTATTAAAATAAGGACACTTCACATGTCACAGGAACTGTGTACTGCTACTAGAGGTACTCACTGTCATATAACCCAGATTATGAAAGAACCATGCTTGGGTTTTTGTGTTTCAAATGGTTCTCTTGTCTTAGCTGTTTTTCATATTTTTGCCCACTCTGTTCATAGAAGAGATTTTGTGGATCAAAAATCACCACTTTAGAATTTATAATGTAAATATATTCATAGAATCATAGACTGGTTAGAGTTGGAAGGGACTTTAAAGATCATCGAGTTCCAACTACACTGCATGAGCAGGGACACATCCCACCAGACCAGGTTGCTCAGAGCCCCATCCAACCTGAGCTTGAACGCCCCCAGGGATGGAGCCTCCACAACTTCTCTAGGCAGCCTGTTCCAGTGTCTCACTACCTTCACACTAAAGAATTTCCTTCTGATCTCTAACCTCAATCTCTCCTCCTGCAGTTTCAAACCATTAACCCTTGTCCTATCACTATGTGTTCTTGTAAAAAGCCCCTCCCCAGCCTTATATTGTCTGTCTTCAGGTACTGGAAGGCTGCTACGAGGTCCCCCCGGAGCCCTCTCTTCTTCTGGCTGAACAACCCCAACTCCCTCAGCCTTTCTTCATAAGAGAGGTACTCCAGCCCTTGGATTATTTTCGTGGCCCTCCTCTGGACATTCTCCAGCAGGTCCACATCTTTCTTGTGATGGAGGCTCCAGAGCTGGACACAGTACTCCAGGTGAGGTCTCACCAGGGCAGAGGAGAGGGGGAGAATCACCTCTCTTGATCTGCTGGCCCCACTTCTTTTGATACAGCCCAGGATGCAGTTGACCCTCTGGGCTGGAGTTGCACATTGGTGGCTATGTCCAGCTTTGGATCCACTAGTACCCCCAGTCTTTTTCCACAGGGCTGCTCTCTAGCATGTCTTCCCCCAGCCTGTATTGATGTTTCTGGTTGCACCAGCCCAGGTGCAGAACCCTGAACTTGGCCGTGTTGAACCTCATGAGGTTCACTTGGGCCCACTTCTCCAGCTTGTCCAGGTCCCTCTGGATGGCATCCTGTCCCTCTAGCATATTGACTGCACCACCCAGCTTGGTGTCATCAGCAAACTTGCTGAGGGTGCTCTCAATGCCACTGTCAATATCATTGATGAAGATATTAAACAAAACAGGTCCCAGTACGGACCCCTGAGGGACACCACTTGTCACTGTTCTCCATCTGGACACTGAGCCATTGACCACTGCCCTCTGGATGTGACCATCCAGCCAGTTCCTTATTTACTGAACAGTCCACCCATCAAACTCATATCTCTCCAATTTAGAGAGAAGGATGCTGTGAGGGACCATGTCAAAGGCATTGCAGAAATCCAGATAGATGATGTCCATTGCTTTTCCCTTGTCAACAGATGTAGTTACACCATTGTAGAAAGCCACTAGGTCAAGCAGGATTTGCCCCTGGTAAAGCCATGCTGGCTGTCCGGAATCACCTTCCTGTCCTCCATGTGCCTTAACATTTCTTCTAGGAGGATCTGTTCCATGCTCTTCCCAGGCACAGAGGTGAGGCTGACAGGTCGGTAGTTCCCAGTTCATCCTTTCAGCTTGTACCCATTTGTTCCCTTGCAAATATTTTTCATTTCTTTTTGAATGTTCTCCTTCACACTTGGTATATTTCTCTATTTGTACATTTCTGGACCCACATCAGTCTGAGTTCTCCAAGTCATCCCCTGCCTGTGTGGTGGGTTTGCCTTTCGCCAACAGCAAACCCTGCCCCCAGCTGCTTGATCAGTCCCCAGCTGAGCAGGACGAGGGGAGAAAATAGGAAGAACAGGAACAAGGAACGTGGTAGGTCTAGATGAAGACAAGGATATCACTTACCAACTACCACCACAGGTGAGACAGACCTGATTTGGGGATAATGAACCTAATTTATGGCTAATTTCAATAAATACATACTGATTCAGCTAGTGGTAAACAAACAGAGAAACTCTGGGGCAGCGTTTTGCCCTTTCTGACACAGGTTTCCCCGAGGCGCCCGCCCGTGGCTGAGGGGCTCAGCTGTGCCCTGCGCTGGGGCCGTTGGAGCCGCCTGGAACCGGCTGTGTCCGGCGCGGGGCAGCCCCGGCCGCTCCTCACAGGGGCCCCCCGGCAGCCGCCCCCAGTGCTGCTGCTGCTGGCACCGGCACTGGGGCACCTGCAGCACCCTGCACAACATGGCAGGAGACAATGTGAGCAGTATTTCAGATGAAGTCACATTGCTCTGTACATTTTAGTTCAGTTCCACTGAAAACTCCTCACCTAAATTATTTGCCTCTTTCATGTCCAGAGCCTCGGTCCATCTCTTTTGTTTTTCTTTCCCTGTGATAAACTAATCAACCCAAAATGTTCCCTTCTTGGGCTCATTCCTGCTGAAGGGCTGTCATTGCAGAGCTTCAAAACCTGTTATTAGCTTCTGAATTAATTACTTTAGACAACATACTGTTGAATCCCATCCTAATTCTATTATTTCACTCCTCAGAATAATCCAGTTTCCCTAAATTGTTTTTGAATAGTCCTTTCTGTGGAAGCTGCAGCCAGACCTTTACCACTGATATCTGACTCTCCCATATCCCTCTTGATACAGCCCTGTGGGACCCACAGGTCATGCTGCAGGCTCCCTGAGCAGTGATCCATTGTAAATCTTGCATATGTTGTGCCACGCATGAATAAAAATAATTTCAATAGGTTTCCAAGTAGCAAAACGAAAACTGAAAAGCATAAAAGTGTGTAATTTTCCAGGCTTAACTATTTTTGAAACAAACAAATTATTAGAGCTTTATTCTTTGTAAGAGGCAGTGAGTGATTTAACAAACAGAAGTCCAAATACATTTGGAGCCAGTATCAGCAGAGTATAAACAAGACACTATTAATGCAATAATCTGCAGCAACCATTTTGAAGTGCAGAGGAATTATTAAATATTATGAAGATAAGATTTGCTCTAAAAATATCTTAGTTTGAGGTAACATCTCTGTGCAGTTCTGAGATTTCTTCTCATGATAATACAGGTCATGCAGATTTGAACATACACCCCTCAAATACATAATAAAAAACCCATCAAGCTTTCTAAAGTTGTATTCAATACAGCAAACAAAACAAACAAAAAACCAATCAACCAAAAAATAAAAATAAAATTGCTAATTTTGAGGTAATTGCTTTCCACATTTTCCCAATTTTGGTTGGGCCAACAGAGTCTGAATGCTTTCTGGAAAGCAGGCATTGTAAAAATGTCTGTACATAGAGTTAATTGCCTATGCATAAACCTGCCAAGTTCTGATTGACTGTGGGTTTTTGCATTAAAGTATTGGAAGTCCTACAGTGTATACATCATCATCAATGCTTCTAGTTGTCTGGGTACACATACAGCCCCAGTAAAACTGGAAAAAAAGCCTGGCTGGGCATGAGGACAAGAACAGATTATGCACATTTGGTAAAAATAGATATTTTCTTATTATCCTGAAGCTTTTACCAGGGAGATGAGGTATGTCATTGCTTTCTTATGATTATTATCTTCAGCTTCACCCATGGAAATGCAATGCTCACAAGTAATACAGGTGGCCTAATTTTCTCCTCCAAGACAAAGGTGTTGATCAAATGTTGTAAGGACTGTCTCCAGGGCAAACAGGGTGATGTTCCATGTAATATTAAGGGTATTGCAGGTATAAACTTTTTTTTTGTGTGTGTGAACTGTGTGCCAGTGCACACCAGCATCGATCAGTTTAAGACTAGTCATCACCTACTTACTGCCCAAGGCAAAGCAAATCACTGAGAGGTCAGCTGAAGCAAAAGATGACCCATCTTCATTGCTTTTCAGACAACTCCTCTCAGACTTGAAGATCTGCTGGCATATCAGGAATACAATAACCAACACCCAGGTGAATGAAGGGGATTTGGACTGTAGATTTGGTTCTGACCTCATGGAGAATCCAAATTTGTGAAGTGTCCATCATTCTTGTAGGAAATTCTGTACTTCTCACTACCTTACTGGAACAATGTGACCCAGGCTGTTCCCTTCCCTAAAAGCAGAAGATAGCACTTGGCTGGTTCAGGAGAATTGGACACTGGTAAAAACTCAGAGGTAATATCTGAGTAACCTAGTTTGATATTAGTTCAAGTTATTTGCTAGAGATGGTTTCATGCTCTTAGAGGCCTTGTTCTGGGACGTGTTTCAAATGTAGCTTTATACCAATAACGTCAGAGCTACTGTCCCAGGAATATCTTTGTCAGTAGTAGAATACCTGTGCTAAAATGAAAGGATTACGGAATTTTATACACCATACGCACACCATATAACATGTATAATTTTACCCAAATTTTACCTAAGTTTTGAGGAAGCTTTACCTACTGCTTTACCTACTTCTGAATACCAGCCAGAGAGAACTTTATACCTCTGATTTTGGATGCCACAAAGTTAGGATCCTTTGTGTATCCACATGTTCTGAATACTCAAATATCCTTTGGGTATCCAAATATTGTGGTCTGTTTATGAAATCTCAGTCACTTCTGCTACATGCAATGCTCTAGTTGTCAAATCCAGAATTATGAATTGCTCATTATCCCATAGATTTCCAGCTTTGAAGATTCCCTTGATCATAGCTATTTTAGCTATGAAAGAAATGTTGTGATTGACTGCATAGAATTGAAATTATTATGATGCTTCAGACCATATAAATTGACTGTGTGTAGATATTGAAAAACAAGACATTCTTTTTTTCTTTCAAATAATTTTAATATTTTTATTTTTCTGTGGGAGTAAAATCAGTGAGGTCAATAAGATGTATATTATTAAATTACAATTAGTTAGAAAGAAGCTTTTTGACGCAGGGTACAAGATTTAGTTTTACTTTTAATGAGCCAAATGTTGTTTTCTGAAGAAAAAAACATTTGGACTGTCTTACTAGAAAATGAATAGATATGAGTACTTACTTAATATTGTACTTCAGACCTGCACTTCTGCTTTTTCATTCTTTTAAAATACTGTGACTACTAAATTAACCCTGTCCCTAACAATTTAAGGGGGATGTCCATAAAAAGATGCATACCAGAGAAAAGATAAATAAGGAGCAAACTCTTTTACCCAATGGAAGAAATAGGGGACCCTTCATAGAGCTGATTCAAGCAGGATTCAGAAGAGGTGATGGAAGCTGGCTGTAGACTTGGGGAACTTACTGCCAATGAGAGCAGTGGATGCTAAAAGCATAGGTGGTTTCAAGGAAGAACTACCCAAAGTGTTGGGAGAGAAATCCAATCAGTGTTACTAACGGCACACACCCACAAACAGCTTAGATAGTCTATAAGAGACTGAAGTATTATAGAGCAGCAGCATCCGTATTTACTGCCTTCCCCAGCCAGTTTAAGGGCATACTCTTCCTGTTGGTTTCTGAGTTAAAGAAGCATTCTTAATTAACTAAATAAAATGTCACTTTCCACTTAAAAGCAAAAATTTAAAAAAGAAAACAAAAAAAAAAAAGACAAGGTGGAAGTGAAAAGACACAGACCTGGGAAAAGCCAAATGACTGGTGGAGATAACAAATAAAGAATTGTGAAAGGGTGAAGACCAACAGGTCAAAAATGTAGATTATGTAGGACTGGAGAGAGAAACAGAGCAGAGTCTCCTGACTAAGCCTACCACTCCCTTATGTTACCTGGTGTATTAAGGGTGATGCCAAATGATGGTTTGGCCAGAGGTGTGACTGGGGAAGGGCACAGAAACTGGATACACCATCACCAGGTCACCTCTATCAGGTTTCTTCCTCTAGTGCTGAGGATAACCAGCATGGTGAGAAGACTGGCAAGAACGTGGCTTACAAGGACTTGAATGGCAACTGTTTGAGGTAGGGTGGCTTCCCATTAACCCCATATAGACAATGCTATGTCCTGATATAGGACAAGAATGGCTGTCCTCCGAAATTGCTTTCCTACGGGAATGCACCTTATGTCCTGAGCTTGTTGGGAGATGAGGCCAGTGGGCAGTCTGCTTATGTATGTCTTAAGGTGTGTAGGCATATTTTATGTCGGCAGCATAAAATCCATAAAACAATGTGTGTGTATGTATGTATGTGTGTGTCTCTTTGTTTGATAACCATCTCAGCACCTTCTTCTGAAGGAAGCACTGCTGTGTGGAAGTAACCAGATACTTGAAGCATTGCTGTGGGTTTACCCTGTGGCTGCCCTGTGAGATCTAGACTCATTGCCATTTCATCTCTTCTCCCTGGATGGAGCTGCTCATGGGGAGAGCTCATTTGTGTGTTGGGCTACCTGACACCTTCTCTCCTTTTGCTAGGCCTCCCATACTCTAGGTTTATCTCTGTCCTAACTGGAAAATATGCACATCTTCTCTCTCAGGTTGACTTCTGATCCAAATGAACTGTCATTTCCCAATAAATTGTTCACAACTGTGGCAGTACTGGTTTATATACTAGAATTATTGAAGTTAGTGACAGTTTCTTTTATCTGTATTATCACTGGACATTTAACTTTGCAGGCACAGATACATTGGGAAGAGCTCCAAATGTATATATGCAAACACTGCCAGCATAGCCACCTGTCACTGAATTAATTACTTTTGATGAATTGCTTTGATATTTCATCAATCATGGAGCTTGATCTTAAACATGGAAGGCTCAGCTCATCTGCCATCTTCATCCATCTTTTGCTTCAACCTTGAGATTGCTATTAAACTGTTGGAATCCTCAAGGGATACAGCTTTAGATGCTCAATGGAAAAGTGCAGTTTATTTCAAACTAAGTTAGGTTGTTATCTGTCATTTAGAAGGATGGTCTAAGCTGAGAAACTCCCAAGCAGAGATTCTGAGGGAGATAAGCACTTCTCTGTGCATCTGGGTATAGAAAGAAAAGCAGTGTTTTGCATTTTCTCCTTCTGAGGTACAGCCTTCCCTTGTCACACAGTGTTGTGGATACAGCAGTGTAGTCAGTGAGTGCCTTGAGAGACATTGTGACAACATGTCTTCACAGGGCTTTGGTTTTCCTGCAGGCAATAGAAAGAAGAAACAGAACACATTCACAACCTCACTTACCTTTCTGTGTTTTCCTAAGAAATAAGAAACTAATTTTCTTGTGGAAAAATATAATTCACTTCAAAATAATGAAGACCACATTTCAGACAGAGAAGCCTTGAGTTCCTCTTGGGCTATATTTTTTGCCTCTGAGATTTAGTTTCTTAACCTGAACTTTGTACTCATCATATCCTCATTCCCCTAAAGAATATCATTAAACTTCCTGATTTGCTGTATCTGCTATCTAATGCAGGAATGAAAAATGCAGACAGAAAGTATAATGTGTCTTTAGCATCCCTCTGTTTTGCTGCAGTGCCTTTACTGATGACAGGGATATCTCAACTGTAAACATTAATTTCCTAATGATAACAACAGGGACAAGACTCTTCCTCTAATTTTCTGGTTTATGGGCATCGTGCATCTTCTTGTAATACAGTTTATATAGCATCTTTTTTAATGAAGGACCAACCTCAAAAAGATTGCATGCAATTTAGGGAAAAACTCAACTAAACCCCAACTCAGGACCATAATATTGCTTATTTATTTCTGACAGCTACTCAGCTTCAGGGTGGACTCCTAGCTGTACAATAAATAGCGACCAGATGGCTCCAACTTCAGCATACAACACCATTTTGAGGACAGGACATTGTATGATATCATTTAATGAAGGAAAACTTAAAGGTGACACAAGGAGGTAATACTTGGCATATCTCTCAAAACAAAGAAACTCTTTTTTTCTGTATTGGATGATGGGACTGCAGAATGCAGGTTCTGCAGTTTTGCATTTGTTTTTTCTCTCTTTTTCCTTTTATTATCTGAGATTCTTAAAAAGCTTTACATATCCTGGAATTTTATAATTGGAAATGTAAAAACAGAACTGAGAGGGAAGCATTTTTGTAGTCCAGATAGCTCTCAGAACTTTTGAAGTGTTGAGTAGAAAATTTTTGTACCTCTTTAATCTTACCTGATAATGATTTTCTCTAGATGTTTTAGTCTCTGTTGTTCAAAGTGAGTGTTCTGGCAAATTGTGAGTAACAGCAGTCACAGGGGAAAGAAGTAATTTAGAAAACCAAATGTTTTTGTGTTAGACATGAACTGCCTTCCTTAACTCCCCAAATATGTTGGGAAGGGTTTACGCTAAAATGTGCATAAGATCCCCGAAATGCTGCAGACACAGTAACAAAGACATTAACTGCAACCTAGGCTGCACCCCCAAGGTAGCTGAATGTGAAGATTTGTGATTAGTGAAGAGTGTTCAGGGTCATAACTTCAGTCCCTAACAAACAGAAGCAGAAGCAGCTCTTTGAGCTGAGAATGACAAAGCTCTATAAATTAGAAATCTTCAAAGCTCTAAAATCTTACAAAGCTCTAAAACTTACAAAACTTACAAATTCTTTGTGCAGGTATCCCTGCTCATAGCAGGGGGATTGGAACCCAATGATTTTTAAGGTCCCTTCCAACTTTAACCATATGATTCTATGAAATCCTTCCATCTAACAAACTAACACATAACAACTACGAAGAGGAAAAACATAAATAAAAAACACCCCCAAAAGCCTCAGTCCCATCTATCACACATGCATTTATATGGCAATTTTTTGCCATGCAGTTTCAGCATTTTAGTTACCAGGAGGCTGTAATGTCAGAGGAAAGCAGGCATTCCTACATTGTGTGCTAGGTGAATAATATGATTCTGGTAATACTAAACAGCTGTACTTCTAAAAAGTCTCATTACAAAGACATCTTTTGGCTCACAAACATAGTTTCTTGGCTGACATCTCCAGACTCTTCCATCATTCAACTTGTGTTGCCCTCTCCAAGCTCTGCATCTGTCAGAAAATGAAAGGTGGGTACCTCTCAATAAGTAACACTGGAAAAGACTGTGTGTCCTTGCTGGGCTGCCTGACTTACAACAGAAAAGTTCTCAAGCATGACCCTTGATCCTTGAAGCAGCTGTAGATAACTGTTTTATAAGCTACAGACACAGTAGTAATTTATTGAGTTTGCAGTTTAGGTCAGGGGTTAATTCCTATGTCTATTAAAACTTCACAATCCAAATGAAATAATAAGAACTAGCAACATATTTTAGCAAATAAATGGATTTTTTAAAGCAATTTGAGAAAGAAAATGTATGAGTATCCTTCTTTTTTTTTTTTTTTTTTTTTTTTTTGCACAGCCCAGTAGCCAAAGGAATAGGCTGGTTTTAAAGCCATCCTTCCAGAAGAGATTCTGCAGTTCCTTCTGAGGTTGTGCTTCTTTTGGCAATCTCAGCTGGCATTTCTAAGTGACTGAAAGGAACTGCAGTTTGGTAATCTAGATGATGAATGACTTTCACAGCTTCCTATCCCATGAAGTATAATATATGGAGCATGTGTGTCTGAAATTGGGTGGGTTTATCAGGTCCTGAGGGACCTTTCAGTAGTTCTTCCAAGCTATCAGCACACTTCAGAGGTCACATAATGCTTTTACCAGTCCAGTATGATAAGATGAACTTCTGAGTTTCCATTTATTGTTGCTTTATGATAGGAACCGCAGGGAAAATTTAGTTCCAAAGTGAATTCAAAGATTAATTGGCCTGCAGTTATTAAGAATTTCAATTTTGGAAAGGACTGATACATAAGTATGCTGAACTATTAAGGCAGTATGAGCAGTGAAACTTTAATCTCTTGTGCTAGCAACTGAGATGCAATTTAAAGGAATTTCCTTAGAGTTTCCTGTTATAAAAATGCTGATATTTACCAGGTGCTAACTTTAATAGCTATAGTTTAACAATTGTTTCTAATCAGAATCTTTCTTCTAATTGCACTAAAAAAGTACTTCACTGAAATCTGCCAGCAAAATTAATTTTAAGAGAAAGATTTAGGAAGCAGTACCCTTTCCTTTTTCCCCTTTTTTTTATATATATATACTGTCAGTTACATTGCTTTTACTTGTTGCTAATTCACTTGACTGCCATTATCATCCATGGTTTTTTTGTTATTGTATCTGCAGCATTTCAGGGATCTTATGCACATTTTAGTGTAAAACTTTCCCAACATACTCCCAGCTGCTAACCACAAGAATACCAATAGAGCCAGAACTGCAAAAGTAGGGAATACATTTTATCTCTCAGATATGTCCTTTATTTTATAGGTTTTTGGCCAGAAAATCTGTGAAATTTAAAACTTTTGCTAAATCATCCCTATAGAATTGAATTGTTTACTAAAACAAGCCTGCAATGGATTGTTTTAAGTACATGACATGAATATTGGATAGTCCCAAAATCATAATCAATTTAAATCTGTTCTCATCCATTTGGGGATATTGAAGTCTCCGACAATTTTCAAGCATATCTGAATTTGTCTTGGTTTAATACAAACCTTTCATCCCTGCCCAGCTCAAGAGAAGTGAGAGCTCTGCAGAACTTCCCTCGCAATACAGCAAATCCCTTAAATGCTCCCATGGAATCACGATGACCACTTTCAAGTAATTTAGTGCTCATTGTGTCCTATTTCCCTGTCTGTAAAACAAAATTTTAAAAAGGATTAACCACCTTGCATGTTTATTAAGAAATGTATATTATTTTATTTAAAGAAGACATCTTTCTGTTAAATTAGCTCTTAAATCCAACAACTATATTGGATCCCACTGTACTAAGTGCTTTACAAAGGTATGATAGATGCCATCTCAAATAGTTTTTAGATTAAATAATACCTAGATCATTTGATGAAAGATTCTGTATGAAATTAAAAAAAAATAAAAATCAGCTGTGATATGCTGTTGCAATAATTTCAGAGAATTACAGAATTGTCATGGTTGGAAAGGACCTCTAAGATCACTAAGTCCAACCATCAGCACAAAAAAAACCCCACAACCTTGGCCACTAGAGCATGTCCTGAAGTATCAAATGTACACGGCTTTTGAATACCTCCAGGGATGGTGACTCAACCACCCCCTTGGGCAGGCTGTTCCAGTGCCTGACCACTCTTTCAGTATAGAAATTCTTCCCAATATCCAATCTAAACCTCCCCTGCTGCAACTTCAGGACATTTACTCTTGTCCTGTCATTATTTACTTGGTGGAAGAGGCCAACACCCACCTCACTACAGCCTCCTTTCAGGTAGTAGTAGAGGGTGATGAGGTCTTTGCTCAACCTTATTTTCTTCAGACTAAACAACAACAGTTCCCTCAGCCACTCCTCGTATGACTTGTTCTCCAGGAGAACTTAAATTCTCCAGGAGATTTTCTCCTGTTTCCAGGCAAAATTAATTTCATCTCCTGTTCCCAGGACATGAAAGTAATTTCTTTGAAAGGTGCATATCTCTCTGTCCCTCCTCCCTCTCCCTGTTTCAGGAATCTCTGGGACTTTGTGAGTTAGAGTAGTTTTTTAAAGCATTGGCAGGGAAACCCTAAGAAAACTTCTTTTAAATCATAAAAGTAATAAAAACTATAAAAATGCATTGTTAAAACTGAAGAGAAGGAATCCTGCTCTCTGCTTATCTTTAGTTTTTGAGGGACATCTATGCAATAATAGTAGAGGAGCAGTAGTAGGAATACTAATATTTATTTAGAGATGATAAATTACAGTGAAATGTCTGGTCTGGTTCTGGTCCTGTTGAAGTGGACAGAAAAGGACAGTATTTTGCAACACTACACACTTGAGGAAGAGTGTCTGGAAAGCTGCCTGGAGGAAAAGGACCTGGGAGTGTTGGTTGACAGCAGGCTGACTATGAGCCAGCAGTGTGCCCAGGTGGCCTAAAAGGCCAACAGCATTCTGGTCTGCATCAGGAATAGTGTGGCCAGCAGGACTAGGGAAGTGGTCATGTCCCTGAAGTCAGCACTGGTGAGGCCACACTTGAGGTACTGTGTTCAGTGTTGGGCCCTCCAATACAAGAAGGGTATTGAGGTGCTCGAGCATGTCCAAGGAAGCACAATGAAGCTGGTGAAGTGTCTAGAGCACAAGTCTTACGAGGAGCAGCTGAGGGAACTGGGGTTCTTTAGCCTGGAGTAAAGAAGGCTGAGGGGAGACCTTAATGCTTTTATTTGAAAGGAGGTAGTAGCAAGGTGAGTGTTGTTCTCTACTCACAACTAACAAGCTATAGAACAGGTTCAGATCGGATATTAGGAAAATTTTCTTCACTGAAGGGGTTGTCAAGTGTCAGAACAGGCTGCCCAGAGAAGTGGTTGAATCATCATTCCTGGAGGTTTAAAAGACGTGTAGGAGGACATGGCTTAGAAGACGTGCTTAAGGACATGGTTTAGTGGTGGACTTGGCAGTGCTAGGTTAATAGTTGGACTTGATGATCTTAAAGGTCTTTTCCAATCAAAACTATTCTATGGCTTTATGAAAAAAAATAAGCTGACCGAGCTGACTTTAGTGAAGTCTGGATTTCACCTGACATTTAAATGCCACTGTTTTTCACATATAGTTACTGCAAATACAGAAAGCACATTATGAAATGAAAATAACCTTTGCACCAAGGTTTTTATCCAAATTGCAATATTCTCTGATGATATCTCCTAATTTTTTCTTTTCTTGTTAATGTCAGAGTGACCTCTTGAAAGACCCCAAAGGTCAAGGTACTATTTGCACAAGTTTCAACATAATCATAAAAATCAGATTCTGAACACTCATCAGAAAGCTCTGCTTTAATCTTTCTTTATCTTTTTTGTCACATGATTTATCCTTCTCCAGTAAGTTAGGCTGTATAATGTTCTTTCTTCAATAATTCTTCCTCTAAAATTTTCTTCTGTCTTCCTGTGCATCCCCTCAGAGGTTCCCTTACCTGAGAGGAGCTGTGTTTGCTTAGCTGGAAAGCATGGGGTGTAGAGAGGAGGGAAATATTGCAGCTAGAGGAACATGGAAGCGCCATTGGAAGAGGAGAGACTTGATGCAGCTGGATCAAATGAAAGTGATATGAACGTGATGGAAAGAAAGGTGGGTTGGATTTTGCTCCTTTTAATCTCTTTCCTTAAAGGTGTGGAGGGAATTGTGCAAACTGTTGCAGCTCAGCAAGGTATAGAAAATTGCTGGAAAGGAGGGTAAGTGTTGGAAAAAGCAGAAGGTACTGCCTTGCAAATTCTTTAATATATCTTGTGTGACAGAGCTCTACGTTCTCTATGCCAAACATTCATTGTGTGGAAATGTGATAAAGGGAAGACTATCTTCAGAGACTGAAAGTTTCTTTAGTGTTTCCATGGGCTTCCCATACAGAAAGGCATAGACAGCATCACTTCAAAGCCCTATCTAGTTGTTCAGACAAGGCTACCCACCATGGTCTACTTGCAACTGCAATAAACCCAGGTGTGGGGAGAAATTTTCACAGTTAGAGCTACCTAGCATTTTTATGAATTCTTGCTTTTTAGTTAAAAAAATAATTGTTTTCATCTGTCAGAACCTGCAAGTGCATTAATATTGTTCTACTTTCACTGCCTCTTATGATCTGAGATTTATCTGCATTTTCTGGAAAAAGGATTTCCAGTGCTTGCCAGAAAAAAAAAAAAGACACTTTTTTCAAATCAGAGCTTCCTATGACATTAGAAAACAAAATGTAAACATTTCAGAATTCAAAGCTGAATCTTGAGACAGCAAATGAATATGAAGTATCACAAATGCAGATCTTTGGCCACTTGGGAGATTCTTTCAAATAGTTTAATAATATTGTTTTATTTCAAACAGGTGAACTATATTTTGAACACATTTTCTGTTAAGGGAACCCTGTGTTACATGACTGTACTATAGAATTTAGAACCACTTCTAAAAATGTCTGTCCTTCTCATAATTGTGCTAAATTGCTGCTTTACTTGAAAATGCCAATTTCTGCTTTATTTGAAAATGCAGACTTACTAGGGTTAGTTTACGCCTGTATCTCTGTATTGAAAAAAAAAGTTGCTTTCTTTTCTTCTACTTATAATACTTCCAAGATAACAGAAAATAGATACTAAAGGAAAATAAATACAATTCATTAGGTTCTCTGTATTAGCTTTGTTTATTACTATGACAATATATAAATCAAGGAAATACTTCAGAGTTTTCTAGACTGGGGAAAAGCTTTGCAGCAAAGTTATAACAGTCATTTAAGGCATTGCTCACAGTGCTTTTAATGTGTAAGTACAAAAAAACAAGTTTGGTGGGAACAAGTAATTTGTGTGTACAAGAATGAATATTATGTATGAGGTGTCACTGAAGTGCACTGCAAGAAAAAAGCTTCTCTTTGCTTTCTTATCTTCCTATCAACAGTTTGAACTCTCTTGGCTTTGCTGAATAATTAACGATGATTGCAAAGCTTCTTAGACTTGACCATGAAGGAGTTGGAAACAACTGCCTATGCACAGAAGGCATGGTAGAGCTTAAGTGTGAAAAATAGGTTCTAAGATCTATCTGCAAGCATTGTCGGGACTGGTGCTGTGTAACATCTTTGTCAGTGACATGGACAGTAGTCAACACACTGGAGAAAAGGGCCAGTGGGTCAAGGGTGGTGATTCTCCCCCTCTACTCAGCTCTCGTGAGACCCCACCTGGAGTCCAGTTCTGGAGCCCTCAGCACAGAAAGGACATGGAGCTGTTGGAACGAGTCCAGAGGAGGGCCATGAAGATAATGAGAGGGCTAGAGCACCTCTCCTGTGAAGACAGGCTAGGAGAGTTGGGGCTGTTCAACCTAGAGAAGAGAAAGCACCGGGGGTACCTCTTAAAAGTTTTCCAGTATCTGAAAGAAGTCTGCAAGAAAGCTGGGGAGGAACTTTTTACAAGGGCATGTATTGATAGGACAACGGATAATGGTTTTAAACTGGAAGAAGGTAGATATTAGGAAGAAATTCTGTAGTGTAATGGTGGTGAGACACTGCAACAGGTTGCCCAGAGAAATTGTGGGTGTCTCCTCCCTGGAAGTGTTCAAGACCAGGTTGGATGGGGCTTTGAGCAACCTGGCCTAGTGGGAGGTGTCCCTGACCGTGAAGGAGGGTTGCAATCAGATGATCTTTAAGGGCCCTTCCAACCCAAACTGCTCTATCATTCTTTTATTCTATGATCTACTGTTGTTAAAAGAGAGGTCTATACTACCTTTAAAATTAAAATAAATGAGTTGGAATGACTCTTTAGCTGCAGTACTAAGGAATTTCTGTTTTAGGTGTCTCTTGTAAATTTTTACTTATTAGAAACTGAATAATCTGAGTTCTTTAAATTAAAACGAAAATAAGAATTCAGAATGTTCAAATTATACCCTGAAAACGAATATAACTCTAGGTTAGTGAAATACAGTTCCAAAGGTTATTTTGTTCTGATGACAGCAATAATTCTCTTGTGCCAATCTGAAGTAGGAACGCTTGTGTTACTAGAGCTTAGAACCAGATAAAAAATACTGTCTCCATGTAACTGAGAGGTCTGAGACCACTTTTATTTGGGTGTTAATTAATTTTCTAGCTTGCTACAGGTTCACTAACTTACTGTAGACATTTGGAAATTGTTTTATATTTAGACCAAAGTTCACAAGCATAGTAACTTGGTATTGCTGCTATTACTTGTGCAAAGGAGGACTTGAGATGGAGTAGCAATGTCTGAAGTGCTTTTGAGTGATCTTAAGACTGTTGCAGAACTTTGCTTTAGTCTTCCTAATCCAAACTCAGAATTTCATTGAAGCCTTTTTGTTTCTTTTTTGTTCTTTCTTTTTGCCTTTCAAACTTGTCAGATCCTTCTACCCAGAGCTGATACTAGCTATTATTTTCCCGATCCTCCACTTTGATCAAAGTGTTCCTGTCTATGACTTCCAAATGTCTTTGTATGCTGTCTTTCAAGTGATTCTCACTACTGTTTCTCAAATTGACAGACTGTCTGACAGGACAGCTGCTCTAAGTTTCATGAATGCTCTCTGAAGCTTCCCTGGATAAGAAAATGTGCTGCTCTGTACTCAAAGGAGACTTATTTCATTTATTTCTGAAAACAGAAGAGTGAGCAGCAAAGTGATTGGCAATTTGATGATGAAGATGTTAAGCAGACATCTGGCTGGAGGTGACAGGAGAAGAAGAGCTGTTTGAAGAAACTCTGAATCATCTGATGAATATATTGGAAAGTATTTTAAAGATGGATATATTATGGGTAATTAATTAATTAATATTAAATTCCTACAGAAAGGACTGAGATCATGGCAAATCTTTAAATAAATTTTAACAATTATCTATCTTAAAAGCTTCAAACAATACTTTGCATTGAAAGAAGCATAACATTCTGATGACATTTGGGTGTCTGCTCGACTATTTATAATGTTAAGAAGAAAAAGTAAACCAGAAGGCAGTTGCACAGTGTGTCAACCTAAAAACTAACAGTGGAGATTCAGCCTTCCTAACTGTAGACTTCTAAAAGTTAAGTTTGTAGACTAAATTATTCATCTGCATTTCCCTCTTCAGGCAGAAGAAAGAGAGAAAGGTGTCTCTGAAGGGTAATATTTTCAGATAGACTTCTGCAGATGTTATCTAGAAATCTCAATCTGACTTCATTACCTAGTTTCAGGCTCCCTCTATAGTCAATCTGCCTGAGAGCTGACAAGTTCATGACTCTCTTAGTTTCAGTAAACAGAACAGGAATCACTGGCAAGCAGGCACAAGCCATGTGTTGCAATGTCCACTGTTTATCTGAATTCAGAAATGATCCTCTGAAATGCAGCCATGCACTAAAAAAAAAAGACACTCAGAGCTGGGGCCTCTGGCAGTATTATGAAACAAAAATCATTAACTCTATCACAGTCTTGAGTGGCCAGGTACCTTAAAGTAGGGTGATACTGTATTTTTCCCCTAAAGGCCTGCTGGAATCTGAAAGGCAAGGAATTTAATTATCTGCTGAGCACAGCCCGACCTTCAACAGCTTTTATATGAGCAAAATATAATAGAGGTTATTCCATATTGTCACAATTTGAATCAGGATTGACAATTAAACCAATGACAACAATGTTCTCTATCCCCTCCCACCCACGTAGGGAAGGAGAGAGAGAATTAGGAGAGAGTTTTCCCGGATTGAAAACTAAACTAGACAGCTTTAATTAAACACTATTGACAACAGAAAATATGTACAAATATATACATGTGCAGGAATGTGCAAAACCCTATTGCCTCCCCCCCACCTCCAGCAGCTCCCACAGCATCTCCTGAGCTGTGAGCAGTTCTGAAATGTCCCGGAGCGCTGCTGGAGAGAGCAGCAGAGCTGACAGGAGCTGAGGGGAGAGTTATGGGGGTCAGGAATGCACGGGCCTAGGGATCAACAGTGATGGACAGACAGAGTCCTCCCCAGATGCTGGCCATGGACAAAAGAGAAGGGAAGAAGAAGAAGAAGGAAGGGGCTTTACTTCTGTGATCCCTGACTTTATACCAAGAGCTAAGTAGATACTATGGAATGGAATACTGTCTTTAGCCAGGTTTGCCATCTGTCTGGTCTGCTCCTCCCTATGGGAGCGTTGCAGATACGACTCTTCTTCTCCTTTAGTATCCAAAGCAGTAGATTCAACAAGTAAAACAAAGTGTCCTTGGTCTCTCAGCACTAACTATAAACATCCAGGAGTTATCAGTCCACTAGCTGGAAAACTTGCTGCTTAAAAGAGTATTTACTGAAGAAAAAAAATCAGTAAAAGGAAAATTGGCTTCATCCTGGCTCAAACCAGGACACATATGTAATGAAGGAGCAGAATAATCAGACTAGAAAATCTGTACACAGCAAAACTTCCCAGATGTGATGAGTGGGAGTGAAATTACCCTGGATTTTTGTTGCTGTTTTTGTCATTGGCTTTTGGGTTCAGACACATACTTGTTGGAGACGACACATGGACTTCACACAACTCTATAAGAGTCATAACTGAAGACCTTTATTGTTAAAAATGGCGGCAACTTATACCCCTCTGACTCCAGATGTTCCACCCCAGTACAAACCCCGTTGGTTACATACATACACAGTTCATATATGATTGGCTACGTGTCTTGTCACTTGCTGCCCGTGTCACGTTGACCCAAGGTGTTTCGCTTCCCAGACGGTGCCTCTCAGTTCTTGCTACAACATTCTTTTCTCACTACTTCATAACAACCGTGAGATAGGACACCTGCTGTTTGCTGGTCCCATGGGGTACCAGGCTGTGAGACACCAGCTTGTTTACTG
Organism: Hemiprocne comata; assembly: GCA_020745705.1. NCBI lineage: Eukaryota > Metazoa > Chordata > Aves > Apodiformes > Apodidae > Hemiprocne > Hemiprocne comata. The sequence continues at coordinate 76,224,788 of CM036587.1, read as the reverse complement.
ATCCCACAGGCTGCTTCAGGGTGCCTGATGATTTGATCAGCAGCACCTGCAACACTGCTGGTTTAATTCAGGCATATTAATTTTCCATAAATCCCATATTAATTTTCCACAAATCCAATGCTAATTCTCCATAAATCCCAACACATACTCTGTCAGATGAACCCGGGATTGAGTCTTTCTGATGTCTTTCTAAACACAACTGCCACTTGATAAACAAAATCTGCGTCACTGAAAACTGTAGTCTCTGTTCCACTGAATTTGTTAATGTCCCCAAGAGAATGTGGGAAAAAGGCAAACCCGAATATTTGTATCATTTCTCACCATTGACCTTAGCTTCATACAGAGTTTGGCTAAACATCAAAGACAGAGGTGGGATTATTTATTCATTGGTAGAAAAGTAAACACCCTAATTCATTGTAATTCATACTCATGTTTTAGACCAGAGGGAATAACATAATAAAGAGAGCAGCAGCAAAGCACGATAGTCAAATAGCAGAGTATCTCTGTATCCTGGGAATGGGACAGTTCTGTTTGAAAGTTTCAAACTAATGGTCATAATGCACAGGCACAGAGATGTGTTTAAGGCTACTTCACATGGGGTTGAAACAGCATACCTTGACAAAGCTCCATTGCCACAAAAACGCTATAGCTATAATCAGATCCCACAGGAAAGTTTCACACTGGCACCTGTCTGGACACAGAGGTATCATAAAGTATTTGCTGTGAGATCCTCTGCAATGGATACAAACTACCTCAGAAGGCTGTGCTCCAGATGTGAACAGGAGTTTTGGAGGCATCAAGTCTTACTGCAATAAGCTAAGCTAAAAATACACTCAGTGGAGGGGACAGCAATTTCAGAGGATGTTTATCTAGACTGCAGAGCATCTTGCAGTGAAAGTTAGGAGTAATCATTGAACTAAGTACTTACAGACCTAAATGTAAAATGACAATAATTTAATTTTCCTGTTTGCTTCTACATTCATGAAAAGGGATCTAAAAACTAATTGAGCTGCATTTTCTGCTGGCAAGAAAGCAAGAAGAACACCCAACAACTGTTGCAAGTACAGGTTTTTTAATGAACATGAGGACGTCTGAAATGCTAGCAAGGGGGATCATAGGAGGGAAAAGAAACAACTGTCCACCACCCACTGAACTGACAGCTGGCTGTCAGACACTTCTACACTGCCACCTCTCCACCAGGACAGCTGGAAGTGGATTGGCAGATGGTGAACAGAAACTTGGGGAGCAGGCGGCTCACCATGCTTTGATTTTTGCAAGGAAACTGTCTATATACAAGAGATTTCAAGTGTATGAGTCAAGTAATTTGTGATATGCAAAGTTAATTATGAGATAAAGGGAACTCAATCAAACCTTTTGATCAGGGTACAGTTGTTCTGGTAGAGAGTCAGCCCTGTAGAAGTGTCCATTGACTAGATAGTGGTGGCCAGTTGGCGGTGGCCAGTTGTCCTACACCCCACAGGAGAGAAGCAAGAGGTTAGATAAATGGCTTTGGGGAGGCTCTGAAGGCAAGGGCTGAAGGTACTTTATGGAAATAAATGGCTATCATAAACATTTTTAATAAATACAATTTTTGCTTGGATTTTTGGTGGTGTTTTTTTAACCTCGTTTACTTCAGTGTAAAAGAACTTGAGAGGGCTACTTCAGGCAGTCCCTAGGCTTCCAAGATAGCAACTTTATTTGAGAGTGGGGACAGAAAAGAGTTAATTGGATTTTTGCCTTCAGTTTCCATTTTGATACTTTGTGTATGCCTGTGCTTCCTCCTTTTCTAGAGTGCTGCAGCTTTTTATTTTGAGCTTTTTATTTTAAGCTTTTTATTTTATTTTAAGATGGTACTTCTGGCATCACAGTGCATCCCTCTCTTCAACTCAGGTGAGTAGTGACTATTCTTTTAAAACCTTTGATGGCTCCCCCTTACATGTACTTGCTAATGCAATCACTGGCTCTTCTACATCATCTCTCTCACACACACTAACTTTCTGGGAAGAGGGATATTCTAGTAGATGGGGTGAGAAAGCTTTTCTTAATCCAGGTCTTCCAGGGCCATTCCTCTGCCCCTAGCTATGGATTTTTCTGGCAATAGTGCTCCAGGCTTTTGCTCATCCATTGGCATGGATGAGCCCTATATCAGAGCAATGAAGTTTGCTGTTTCTTTCTTTCTACCATTAGGGGGGTCTCCATTTCTGCAGAAGCTGCTGCCATGTAAATGGATTTTGTGCTTATACAGTATTTGTTGTTTCTTTCAATATTTTTTTCCAATAAAACTTGCTTATTTGCAGGAATTGTGAGTCAGACTGTGTAAATGTTCAAGAATAAAAAAAAAAAAAAAAGAGGTATAGCATGGTGGTTTCCAGGAGTGTTTTGTAAGCTGTGTTACTGAATGTGCCAGCTCTTATCTGCAGCCTGAGATGCAGAACTGCCGTGGGTCAATGAAAGATCTCAGCAGAGGCCTAGAGCTCATCCCTCATCTTGAAGGGCAGCAAGGATGACATTGAGTCTGACAGGTAAAGCCATTATTATTAATGCCTAATACCCTGTACACTACAGTAAAACAATTTCATAGCTGTATATTCAGAAATCACTTCAGGGATAATTATGGTCTCCAGTTCATCAATAGAGGAGGGATGTGATTCTGCCCCACGCTCTTTTTAATTTTTGCTGATAAAAGGGGAATTAATAATTGACCCAGATTGCTTCCCTAAGTATTTCCAAAAGTCAGTAGTGTCCTTGAGGGGTGGATAAAGGGACTTAATAATCATATTTCCCACACATTTACCAGCACTGCACAAGAGTGAAGAGTAGATCAGGATGCTCAAGGTTTGTTTGAAACTTTGAGATTTATCACTAGGTAGAGTTTCTGCATGTTAGAGCCACCAGGAGGACTAAGCAGACAAAAAAAATCATGAAGCCATAGTTTTCCTTGGCTCATCTCCCTTCCTGCTGAATTTCAAAAGTATATTTTGTATCCAGGAACTCTGGCCCAAAATGGTCATTCTTCTCCCTCCTTTTTCAGGCCATTCCAGCACCAGGAATAGGTGTAGAATGGAAACTGTAACAACTAAATCCGGAACTACAGACCTGTCAGTCTGACCTCAGTGCCAGGGAACATCATGAACAAAATAATCCCGAGTGCCGTAACACACCATTTACAGGACAACCAGGTGATCAAGACCAGCCAGCATGCGTTCATGAAGGGCAGATCCTGCTTGACGAACCTCATCTCCTTCCGTAACAAGGTGACCAGTTTGGTGGATGAGGGAAAGGCTGTGGATATAGTCTACCTGGACTTCAGTAAAGCCTTTGATAGTGTTCTCCATAGAATTCTCATGGAAAAACTGTCTGCCCTAGGCCTGGACAGGCATACGGTCTGCTGGATCAAACACTGGCTGGATGGCTGGGCCCAGCGAGTGGTGGTGAATAAAGCTAAATCCAGTTGGTGGCCTGTCACAAGTGGTACTCCCCAGGGCTCAGTGCTGGGGCCACTCCTGTTTAATATCCTTATCAATAACCTGAATGAGGAGATTGAGAGCATCCTCTGTAAGTTTGCAGATGACACTAAGTTAGGTGGGAGTGTTGATCTGTTTGAAGGTAGGAAGGCTCTTCAGAGGGACCTGGACAGACTGGATCGATCAGCTGAGGCCAATCATATGGGTTTCAACAAGGCCAGGTGCTGAGTCCTGCACTTGGGCCACAACCCTATGCAATGCTACAGGCCCGGGGAAGTGTGACTGGAAAGCTGCTCGGCAGAAAGAGACCTGGGGGTGTTGATAGACAGCTAGCTGAATATGAGCCAGCTGCTTGCCCAGGTGGCCAAGAAGGCCATCAGCAGTCTGGCCTGCATGAAGAATAGTGTAGCCAGAAGGTCTAGGGAGGTGATTGTCCCCTAGTACTTTGCACTGGTGAGGCTGCACCTTCAGTACTGTGTTCAGTTTTGGGCACCTCAGTACAGGAAAGACACTGAGGTGCTGGAGTGAGCACAAAGAAGGGCAACAAAGCTGGTGAAGGGTCTTGAGGATAAGTCTTATGAGGAGCAGCTGAGGGAACTAAGGCGATTTAGTCAGGAGCAAAGAAGGCTGAGGGGAGATGTTACTGTTCTCTACAACTATCTGAAAGGAGGTTGTATAGAGGCAAGTGTCAGTCTCTTCTTCCAAGTAACAAGTGATAGGATGAGAGGAAATGACATCAAGTTGTATGAGGGGAGGTTTAGGCTGGATATTTGAAAACATTTATTCACAGAAGGGTTGTCAAGCACTGGAACAGCCTGCCTAGGGAAGCGGTGGAGTCACCATCCCTGGATGTGTTTAGAAGTCATGTAGATATGGTGCTTAGGGACACAGTTTAGCAGTGGACTTGGTAGAGTTAGGTTAATGGTTGGACTTCATGATCTTAAAGGTCTTTTCCAACCTAAACGATTCTGTGATTCTGTGATTCTAAAAGTGAGGTGATTACACTTCTCAGCCAAGATAAACTGAATATAATGTACAATGGATTAAACCTCTACAACTGAATACTTAAAATAGCATTAATTATCCGTGTCACTGTCTTTCCCTAACCTTCTAATGGTTTTGAGGTGATAGCAAAAATCATTAAAATACAAGATGTCAAAGAAATATCCTGCTATAATCCAGTGGTTGTGGAAGAACCATCAATTCTGGGCAAAAGTAGATGTAACACAGTAGGGCAATCAGCCTGGATTGCTTGATTTAATGTGAGATTGATGTATTTCAAAGTAAAGGACACCCTGAAATAGTTCACAACGGAAAGGCAGAGAGCTTATGATTAAGCTGTTTTCTGTTGCCTTTCTCTGAATGAGGCTTGTTGTTTGGTTGGTCCTGGGTGCAATAAAAAAAAAAAAAAAGAAGAAAAAACCTTCCATCCCTCTAGAGCTTCCATTTCCCCTGTATTATAGTTCTGAGTACATTCTGTCCTTCCGACTAATTTTTTCTTGTAGAGGAAATTGCAGAGCTGCTGCTTTCAAAATCTCCCTTTCCAGCTGATCTCTCTCCTGCACTTGTCGCTATGTGCTGTCCCAGGGCCCTGCTGCCCTGACCCTCTGTCCTGACCCGAAGTCCAGCTGTGTGCCCACTGACTACAAATCACTGCTCTGGACTCTGCCTGTAACTCCAGGGCCCAGCCTGCCTCAGCCTTACGTACCTACAGAGCTCTCCTCACCATGACTTGTACTGTTTAGTTTCCTTTCTTCAAGTCTGTTATGATTTAATCCCAGCTGGCAACCAAGCCCCACACATGCACTCGCTCATTTCCCCCCCCCCCTCTTTGGGATGGAGGAATCGGAAGAGTAGAATTGAGACAACTCACAGGCTGAGGTAAAGACAGTTTAACAGGCAAAGAAAAAGCCAGGCACACAAGTAAAGCAAAACACGGAATTAACTCATTACTTCCCATCAGCAGGCAGGTGCTCAACCATTGCCAGGAAAGCTGGGGTCTGTTACATGTAATGGCTACTTGGGAAGACAAACACCATAATTCTGGACATCCCCTCATATCCTTCGTCCCCCAGCATTATATGCTGAACATGACATCATATGGTATGGAATATCCCTTTGGTCAGTTGGGGTCAGCTGTCCCAGATGTGTCCCCTTCTGACTTCCTGTGCACCCCGAGCCTACTCGCTGGGTGGTGCCAGGAGCAGAAAAGGCCTTGACTCTGTGTCAGCACTGCTCAGCAATGTCTAAAACATCCCTGTGTTATCACAAATCCAAAACATAGCCCCATACCATCTACTAGGAAGAAAATTAGCACTATCCCAGGGAAAACCAGCACAATGCCCTCTGGCAAGTGTGAAGTGTGATACCACATACAGATAGACATCCATGAAAGACAAATTGGGAACCAGCAATGCAGCAGCGTGTTCCAATGACTGTGACCTGTGGCTGTCCTTGAATGTGTTAAATTGACTGTTGTGAGTTGTAGACTGTTTCCTTACAGCTCTTGGCTCTCTATAGCATGTGTCTATGTATACATCCTAGCTGACTGAGCTTTCTGATCACACATAGCCTGTCTTCCTTTCCAGGATTTAATAATCTCAGTGCAACAGTGGTATTTGAAGTGGCTCATGTGTTGATATGCATGACTTACATTCAGGTAAACTCCAACCTTTATTTTGTCTTCATCTTTGCCTAGTAGCTAAAACCACAGTCAGACTTTTGCAGATACCTTAAGGCTAGCCTTGCCCTATTATTAATGTCTTTTTAGACATCTCTTCTACTTATTTTTTTAAATAGGAGGGAAAGAATACCTGACAGGAAAATGATGGACAATTTAAAGAATTAAAATTATGGATATGAATATTGAGACATTACATAGCTTTTTAAATATAAATAAGAAACTGGTGTCTTCAGACACAGGCACACTGGAGGTATCAATCAGACCTACTTCCCTATTAAAGTCAGTGCACCCTGAGAGATTTCAAAAGCTATCAGAAAATTAGATGCTTCTGTGATTTCTAAGTTTGCTGCAACCCTACAGGCATAATTTCATGCTAACTTATCTTGCTGGTACCTCATTTAAATTACTGTGGCCAAATTCTATTATGTTATTACATTTCACAAGACTGTGTGCAGAAGAAGAAAGGTGAATGAAAACCAAGAAATTTCCTGGCATAATTTTTTTGCTTGTCATTTGAAAAAAATAGCAACTTGACATTAACATATTTAAATACCTGCTTTTCCATAAAAATATATACTTTAAGTTTATGAAGTCTGCAGTTGGGAAGTGCATGTAGGAAGGCCAGCAGTGTGCCCAGGTGGCCCGGAAGGCCAATGGCATCCTGGCTTGTATCAGGAATAGTGTGGCCAGCAGGAGTAGGGATGTAATTCTCCCCCAGTACTCAGCACTGGTGAGGCCTCACCTCGAGTACTGTGTCCAGTTCTGGGCCCCTCACTTCAAGAAGGACGTTGAGGTGCTGGAGCGGGTCCAGAGGAGAGCAACGAGGCTGGTGATGGGACTAGAGGGAAAGTCTTATAGGGATAGGCTGAGGGAGCTGGGGTTGTTTAGCCTGGAGAAGAGGAGACTCAGGGGGGATCTTATCACTCTCTTCAACTACCTGAAGGGAGGTTGTAGTCAGGTGGGGGCTGGGCTCTTCTCCCAGGCAACTAGTGACAGGACAAGAGGGCACAGCCTGAAGCTGCACCAGGGGAGGTTTAGGTTGGATATTAAGAAGCACTTCCTCATGGAGAGGGTGATTAAACATTGGAATAAACTTCCCAGGGAAGTGGTGGAGGTGCCGTCCCCGGATCTGTTCAAGGAAAGGCTGGATGTGGCACTTAGTGCCATGGTCTAGATGGTGTGGTGGTGTTAGGTCTTAGGCTGGTCTTGATGATCTTAAAGGTCTTTTCCAGCCTTGGTAGTTCTGTGATTCTGTGTGATTAAACTTGATCAGAGGTATGGGCTCCATTCATAGACAAACACTCTGACATACAATAAATTCTGTAAGTATTCTAGGCTAAAATAATCCTAGTTTTTGAGAAATAAATAATTCAAAATAGGAATAATTTTAACATGATATTTTAAAAAAATTGTTAAAATGTGAAAATGAGATATATCTGATTTAAGAGAAATTAAGTTTAAATGCATTCTTAAACTACAGTATGCATAATTTGTAAAAGCATAGGATGACCTGTGAGTTTAGCATAGGATTCGATGCTTTGAATTTATGTCTTTTTATTTTGTTCAATCTGCTATTGCATTCTCTCTGAGTAAGCTCTGTATCACAGAATCATAGAATGGTTTGCATTGGAAGAGACCTTAAAGATCATTTAGTTCCAACCCTCCTGCATGGGCAGGGACATCTCCCAGTAGACCAGGTTGCTCAAAGACCCATCCAACCTGGTCTTGAACACTTCCAGGGAGGGCAAAGCCACAGCTTCTCCGGACAACGTGTTCCAGTGCCTGACCACTCTCACAGGAAAGAATTTCTTCCTAATATCCAGTCTAAATCTACCCTCTTCCAGTTTTAATCCATTACGCCTTGTCCTATCACTACATGCCCTTGCAAAAAGTTGCTCCCCAGCTTTCATGTAGACCTCTTTCAGGTACTGGAAAGACTCTATGAGGTCTCCCCAGAATCTTCTTTTCTCTAGGCTGAACAGCCCCAACTCTCCTAGCCTGTCTTCATAGGAGAGGTGCTTCAGCCCTCAGATCATCTTCATGGCCCTCACCTGGACTCGCTCCAACAGCTACTTACATCGTGTCTGTGCTGGGGTCTCCATAACTGGATACAGTACTCTAGGTGAGGTCTCTCAAGAGTGGAGTAGAGGGGGAAAATCACCTCCCTTGACCTGCTGGCAATGCTTCTTTTGATGCAGCCCAGGACACAGCTGGCTTTCTGGGCTGCAAGTGCACATTTGCAGCTCATATTGAGCTTCTCATCAACCAACACCCCCAAGTCCTTCCCCTCAGAGCTGTTCTCAATTCATTCTCTGCCCAGTCTGTATTTGTGCTTGGGATTGCCTCGACCCAGGTGCAGGACCTTGCACTTGGTTCATCTGGATGGCCTCCCTTTCTTCCAGTGTGTTGACCACACCACACAGCTTGGTGTCATCAGCAAATTTTCTCAGGGTGCACTCAATTCCACTGTACATGTCACCAACAAATTTTGTAAGTTCAACTTTGCCTGCCAAACTGAAAACCAGTATAGATATCTTTTTCTTCATGTTTTACACACAAAAGGACTTCCTTTTTTTCATGGTAATAAGAACTCAAAACAAAGGGTATATATGAAGAATTTTTCAGAGGTTTTCTGTTTTAATTTAAAGAGAAAAGGAATTAAATTTTGAAACAGTTTAGAAACTAATATAGTGTCCAAAATCACCTGCTTCTTCAAATGAGTGCAGGCAAGTAACACCTCTTCTGCTGCACACTGCTTGCAGCCTTGAAGAGCCAGAAGGTCAGGCTGGCTGCCCACATGTACCACCAGGTACTTTCTGTGTGCAACCCAGCCAGGCTTTTGAATGTCAGTAGATTACTGGGTACTAACACATCTGTTTTTTTTAAAGCTGGAACTTTCTGTGTTGCTTCATTTGATTGTTATATGGTCTCTTAAGCACAGAATCACATGCTGGCTTGCCCTAGCAGAAGGTCAGGATCTAATAGCAATTTCTGGGAAATGTTTTTTTCCTGTGAATCTAAGAGCACTGTTTGTATTTCTCTGCTTACTCCAATGAGAAAGAGCTCATCTGCGGTCCTTCTTTGCACTTATGTTGCTTACATAGACTTTTGTTTCCTATGATACAAATCTGATTTCTTATTGATTTAATTTCATGTTGTCTTTGCTGCTATTTTATTTCAGTCTCCTATACTTTGAAATAAACAGAGGTAAATAGTTGTTTTCTCCCTCTGCCTTAGAAAGCCTACCTAGTTATTAAATATATACATATATAAAAACCTTTTAACAGCATGTTTAATTGTCCATCGTGCCCATTTTATAGGCAAATCACATCTCATCCTGTTTTTAGTAAACACAATGAACCCAGCTGCTTAATATCCAAAGTAATGGAACAGTTTTTTTCCCCTGTGCATCACATGCAAAAGGCAAACCAATACTTTATGCTGTGGGTAGCCTTTTTAAAATTTCCTCCCAGAGAACTTTGTCAAGTGAGATTTCAAACAGACACAAGGAGAAGAAACCAGGGTAGGAGCTAGATAGTAAGATGTCCATGCAGCTTGCTGCTGTTCAGACTTCTCCCAGTCTTTTTGTTGCTCCAGTAATCTTTAGCCCATACAGGGTATTTTACTAAGAGCAGGGAGAGGTGCAGTTGGGAAGGGCATATGTAACAAATGGAACAAACTGGGAGAAATAATGGGGGGACTAGGAGGAAGAAAGTGCAAGTCTTCTTTTTGGTTAAGCCACTGTGACTTACAGAAAGAAAGAATTAATTTGTATATGTCACGGACATAACGTCAGACAAGCTTGTAGAGGCTTTGGAACTTCTTTAGAGAAATTTATCGTTGTAAAGTGAAACTGTCATTAGCTTAAGTGGGAGAGGCAATTGTGGGATCATGGACTTGGAGAAGAAGAGAAAGGATAATTTAGGAAGCTTGCCAGCTACTACCCAAAGTTGTGTTTTAAAATAAGAAATTGAAATATCAAGCTAGCAGGAAATTAAGGTTACAAATCAAATAGAACCTATGAAAATGTTCCTCCTGCCTGCCATTATTGCCAAGGCAGAGCCCAGCTCTAGTGGGAGTTATGCTGAACTAAAGAGCTGCTCTGCAGTCACTCAGTCCAGGCTGCTCCCTGCCTTGGGTGTATGTGTCAGTGATGGAGAACTGTCAGCCTCTGCACTGTGCAGCAATGGGTTTTGAAGGTGAAGTGACCTCCAAATTTCTTTCAGTAACAGCTAATACTCAGTACAAAATAGAGTTTCTTAAGATATATAAAACCAGTATAATAATTAGCTGGTCAACTCATGCCCTGGGGTTTTTCTTTCCCAGTACATTCTGATTACATTGTTAATCTCAAGCCTTGATGAGCAAAATGGTTGACTCACTTCTTATTGCCTTCACCTTTTCTTGAACTTTGAGAAGATGATGTCTTTTTCTTCTGTAACATATGCCTGCTTGGTTTCAAAAATATTTCCTGTGATATACAATAAATAGATTTGATAAGTATTTTGGCCCATTTGAGTTTGGGATTTTTTTAATTATTTATTTACTTAGATTGCTCAGTTCAGAATCCCCCAACATCTCACCCCACACAGATATGACAGTGTTACTGGTTAGAAAATACTCAAATCATATTCTGCTTTGATTGCTTCTGGTTTTCAGATTCCAGCTCTTTAAACTTAATGTTTCTTACTTTATTTGAATGTTTCCAAAATGTTTGTGTTGCCATGCACAATTTTATGATGAACAACTTGTTTGACTAAACTAAAACACAGTTTCTAATACTCTTTTTTCATATTGGAGCTCTGTAATCAAACAGTGATTTAAAGCTCTGATATTCTTTCAGCCCTCATCTGTGCTGTTGGAACTGCCAGGAGAGTTTCTCTCACTTGATAAAGCTCGGCGTAACAAATTTATGCCACTCCCAGTACTTGAGCACATGTTTCTTTCAGACATTAGGTTTGTGTAAAATCAAGTCCCATCATTTTCAGTCCCTTCATTTCCTTCAGTCAGGCACATATCTTGCTCTGCAGGCTTAACATCTAACAAGAATTTGTGATTCACCTTGTGAACTTGTGACACTGCACATCTTATAATCATTGTAGCTTGATTAGTTTTTACTTCTGACTGAACTAATTCTGCTTTGGTCCATGTTAATTGAAATTCCATGTAGAGTTTGCACTCTTTTAACATCATTTCCACCATCATCCTAGATGCCTATTCCAACATCAATTCCTAGCAGGTTTTTTGTGCTCATCTTTTAGCTGACCCTGATAAGAACTAAGCATAAAAAGAAGGATTGTACATTCTACACAAATGTCATAAAAGTCAACTATGTACAGCTATTTCTGTTGAGAAAACTTTTATGCAATTTATCTAATATCTCTACAATTTATCTGCTATCAGAAACACCTCACTTTGCATCTCTCCAGTAAGATTTTAGTGTGAGATAGACAGGTCTTAGCAGACATGTCTATATTCTGGGAATTGCTACAGCATGTCAGAAATTAAGGGGTATTTTTTTCAGAAGAGTCTAACTCCAGGTTTGTTTAAAAATAAAGTCTAGTAGCTACAAATAGCGTCTAGCTTCTCACCTTGAACAGGCATTGAAGTTTCAGATACTGTGTGTTTCTGTACTGAATCTTTAAGTGCCACCTACATCAAAAAAAAGGACATTTTCCTTTGCCATCAGTTCCTGTGAAAGGATGCACAAATCCAGCCTTATCCACCCTGGAATTGTTTCTGCTTTTGGAACCACTATGATCCTGTATTCCTTCTCCAAACAGTACATTCTTGTTTCCATTTTTTCTGAATTTATTCTCCTGATCTCAGATATTAACTTTACCACAGAATGTATTTCCAACAAAAGTAGTCTTCCTTGTTCACTGCTACTTGGATCTTTTGTGAAACACTAGCTGATGAAGCAGTAATTTCCCAGAGTTTTCAAAAATGTTTCTTCAATTTAAGCTTTGCAGAAGCCTTACAGTCATGTCTAGGACAACCGTCCACCACCAACTGTCTGCTGCAACCAGCTCTTTGCTGGCCAACTCTCTGATGGACACTCCTATACCACTGACTCTCTGCCAGGACAACGACATGCCAATTGACAGGTTGGGCTCATTCAGCATCCTGAATAGAACCTCAGAGAGCAGGTGACTCTGGTCACAGTGCTCTGCTTTCTGCAGGGAAACTTTGTATATACAGGGGAGTTCAAGTGCATGAGTCACACAATTTGTAACATGAAAAATTAACAGTGAGATAAAGGCAACTGAATCAAACATGAGAAAAGAAAAAGTAATGATGAGATAAAAGCAACTCAATTAAAACATGTTACAAACAGCTTGTGTCAGTTTGCAGTTCAGAACATCACTTTTTAAAATTGTGTTTTGATGTTTTTTTAAACTGCATCTGTTTAACATCATTTTTAGAAACTATCTCACATTTGATTGAGTCGCCTTTATCTAATGAGATAACTGAAAACAGCTGCAGAGCAAGGTGGACACTTCTGATGGTCAAGCACAATGAAGGTGTCAGAATAATCAGCTAGCATGTTACAAATTGTGTGACTCACACACTTGAACTCCCCTGTACATACAGTTTTTCCTTGTAGAAATCAGAGCACCATGAGCAGAGATGCCTGCTCCTCCAGGCTCTGTTCACAGAGTTGAATGAGCCCCACCCGCCTGCAGTTGTCCTGGCGGAGAGTCTGTGGTGTAGAAGTGTCCATCAGAGAGTTGTCCGATGGAGATCAGGTGGCAGCATTCAGTTGGCAGGGTATAATTGTTCCCTTCTGTTTACAGTCAGCTTAGAGAGCAACAGACTCTATTTCCAAACCAGCACTGTTGCTTTGCCATGTGACATTGCAGCTAGAGCCCTCATTGACTCCATCTTGTATTAGTTTACTTGGATAAGAGTTTCATAAGATTATGAGCATCCTTTGATGGAAGCTGCGGTCATTTCCACTACTATCTCTGTACAAAACTTCAGCTCATTCTGCAAGACTCTCTCCCTGGAAAGACCTGTTCATTAGGATTCCCTGGTCTGATTGAACCATCTCTACAGAAGAAAAAGAAGGGTTTTATCCCATCAGATTTGAGAAAATTCTTTGCAGACTTTAATTGTTTTCTAACCAAGAGTTTGTCTCTGTTCTGTAATAAACTGCAATAGAGATATAATTTTATACATAAACGCAAAGGTTATTGCACAACACAACTGAACATACCCAGAATCAAATCAAGTGTGATTACATTGTAGTGAGCTGGCACTTGGAAATCTGTGATGAAATTCAGAAAGGGTAATCTTGAGTCATTATCCACCTACTTGAATTTAATTTCCATCCTCTGCCAGAGTGACTGAGGAAGTGAATTGAATGTGTGCTGATCAGTAATCTAGACAATGTCTTACCTCTAAATATCTTAGGTACTAGGGATGAACAAGCCAGGGAGTTTAGCAGGTCGTTGACCTGTCTGGATGCAAGGTGCCCACCAAAGCCACTCTGTCACTCCCTTTCTCAACTAGACAGGGGAGACAAAATACAATGAAAGAGTCGTGGGTCAAGATAAGGACAGGGAGAGATCACTCACCAGTTACCATCACAGGCAAAACAGACTCCATTTGGGGAAGATTAATTTAATTTCTTACCAATCACATCACAGTAGGATAATAAGAAATAAAAACCTCCCTCTAACCCCTCCCTTCTTCCTGGGCTAAACTTTACTAATTATTTTTCTACCTCCTGCCCCACAGCGATGAATGGGATGGGGAATGGGGGTTGCAGTCAGTTCATCACACATTGTTTCTGCTGCTTCTTCCTCCTCAAGGGGAGGACTCCTCACAGTCTTCCCCTGTTCCAGTGTGGGGTCCTTCCCACAGAAGACAGTCTTTCATTAACTTCCCCAGTGTGAGTCCTTCCCACAGGCTGTAGTTCTTCCTGAACTGCTCCAGCATGGGTTTCTCATGGGGTCACATGTCCTGCCAGAAGACTTGCTCAACTGTGGACTCCTCTCTCCACAGGTCCACAGTCCTATGAGGAGCCTGCTTCAGTGCAGGCTTTTCACAAGGTCACAGCCTCCTTCAGGTGCATCCACCTGCTCCAGTGTGAGGTCCTCCATGGGCTGCAGGTAGATATCTGCTCCACTGTGGACCTCCACTGACTGCAAGGGAATCTCTGTTCTGGTGCCTGGAGCATGTCCTCCTTCTCCTTTACTGATCTCACTGTCCGCAGAGTTGTTTCTATCACATAATCTCACTCCTCTCTTCTGGATGCTGTTGTGCAGAATTTTGTTTCCCCTCTGTTATCCCAGAGGTGCTACCACTGTTACTGATGGGCTCGGCTTTGGCCAATGGTGGGTCCTTCTTGGAGCCACCTGGCATTGGCTCTGATGGTCATAAGTGAAGCTTCTGGCAGCTTCTCACAGAACCCATCCCTGTAGCACCTCTGCTACCAAAACCTTACCATGGAAACCAAACTCACCTGATGATAATGGACACTAGACCTTACTCACATTGCTGACAGCTATCAAATTATGAGAATATGATGTGTTGTTCTCAGCAGCCTGAACAAAACAGAGTGGTTAAAAGATGACTGTGGAGGTCTGGGTTGTGATTTATACTGCAGTTCTAGGAAGCTCTTACAGCTAATGGGATCGCTGTGACTGAAAGCAAGTCCTAGCAGATGGGACCCTGCCTCATCCCCAGAGGTCAAGGCAGGGGCACAGCTGCTGCACTGTGTGTCCCTGTGCTCTCAGCACAGCGTGCAGCCCTTGCACTCATCACCCATTCTGCTCCTCTCCAACCATTTCGCTCAGCTGAGACAGCTGTGCTGTGCTGGGGGGTCCTCTTCAGCCAGCTTCTTTCTAGCTCTTTTGTCAGATTAGGGGCTTCTAAGCACAGTATGTTGTCTGGCTATTTTTTTTTAATATTTTTTTTTTATTTGCTTGGTTTCTGTCAGTTTTCTCCTAAGTTCCAGGTATTATCCATCTTTGCTACAGATGCATGCTCACTCTTCATTGCATTTTGCTGCTTTTCAGGAATGACTCTTTGCACAGAACTGATGTTCTTAGCACTAGAATCATGGGCTGCTGCTATGGGTAAAGGTACATATTAATAATTCCCGCGAGAAGGAAACATTTCCTTTAATTGTAGAGAACAACCTACACAATCTTAGCTCTCTTTCCCTTGAGATAACTGATATTTTCAAAGAAATCCTGCCCATGGTCATAAGTAAAAGTAGTTAAAACTCCTGAGACTGACTGAATACTTGAGAAGAGCCAAGAAATACTACAGATCATTTCTCATAAGTTTTTTTAAAAGAACTGTGCTGTTTATAAAATAACAACTGAAATCTGTCTGGAATGCCACCGTGAATGCCACCTCTCTTTGTTATGCTATCTTTATTCATAATGTTAATGCCATCTTATTTTTACTTTTTCCCTCTGATCAGATCTGTTAATGGAAATATACTTTTGATGGAAATACACTGTTGATGTAAATACACTGTTGATGTATGCAGTCAACCATGTCCAGTAAAGTGAACTAGATTTCTAAAGATCTAAAAGCTTCATCAAAAGTTGTAGAAGATAAATGCCAAAATCCAAGGTTCCTATCAACATAAGAATGAACTTGAGATAAATGGTTAGAGATTTTGCACAAATAGTGGTTCAGAGATATGAAGACATTGTTTGGTCTTACTGTTCAATATTTTTAACCATTTGGTATAGTAACTAAAAGGGACACATGGAGCAATGTACTCTGAAAATATAAGCTTAAATTTAGAATTATCACACTAGTTTCCACTTACTTCTAAGACAAACTACGAAAATCAAGTTCCTGCTGCAAAGCTGGTAGGATGATAATGGCAATAGATTATGAAGCAGTGAGAATGTACAGGGAACCATCCATTGCTCACATCCATTTTTAATTTTTTTTTTAGATTTGGATTCTGTTTCAACATGTGTAAATTTTAAAATCTCAAGCTTTCTTTATACAGGCTTAGATCTCCTCAGGAGAAATTCCATCTCCATTTTTAGGCCACAAACTAAAACCCTGAAGAACCCAACAGCTGTGGCTTGAATCTTTTACAACAAATATAATTACAGAAAGGTTCACTGTGTCAAACTGATCCACTGAGGTTCAGTTGAATACATATTTCTTCTCTGGGGGTTTTTATATGCTATTTATATTTTTAAGTTCATTAACATGACCACTCCTACAAATGTTTAACTCTTGCTTCTATTAAAAGTTTTTACACTGATAGCATTTCATATGGCTAGGACATCTTTAGTGAACCTTTTCTGTCTTCATGAAGTCAGTGTTATGAAGATAAGTAAAGTTCTTGAATGCTGTAGTTTCTTATAGTGGCATTTTTAATTTAGCATGCTCTCTAGAACCTCTTATTCCAAGCAATGTCTCAAATGGTGCAACAGAGTAGCCTGTCTTTTCTGCATTTGTCCACTTTACACACCTCCAGTTGTTAATGCTAACAGCTCTGCATTGCTCTTTAGCCCCTTTTTTTTTTTTTTGTCATATAGATTTTCCCCAAAATGCTGAGTTTAATTCTTTTGCAACTTCAAAACACTTTCTTTTTCCTCTGTGACTACCTCACTTCTGAAAAAAAAAAAATAGTTCTTTTGGTCTTGCAAATTTATTTCTGTGGACTCTGGTACTGTTAGAATGAAGCTAAATTTTTCAGTGGAAGGTTTTAGTCACAAAACGCTAATTTGAACAAATAATACCATTCCATAAGAGCTACTGATTTGTTAACTTCTGCAAGAAACTATCAGAATATTTTGAAAGCTAGAAATACTGTTTTGGAAAAATTGTGCCTCGGAGGTTTCTTTCTTAAAATGCAACTTAAATATTTATCTGAATGTGCATATCACCTTCTGCAACATTTAAAGTGCAGATGTATCTTTGAAAGTGTAATAAATCACGTATTTTGTGATGCTTTAGCTTAAATCAAACCATAACTGCAAAAACTTCCTTCACAAGCCTGAAGCCAGGTTGATATTTCATTAGGGAATTATCTGAGTATCTTTCACTCCCAATGTGTTCAGTAAACCCATAAGTCATGCCTCATCTGTTTTTTCTCTCCCATAGTTGTTGCTCTATGACAGTAATTGTCCTGGTTTGAGCCAGGGTAGAATCAATTTTCGTGTTAGTGGTTTTACTTTTAGATTAAGTCTCTTCTAAGTAGCTGCACTTGCTGAAATTAATGACAGGTTTCTCAGTCAGTGTCTCCTTCTAGAACTGATAAAGCTCAATGTTTACAGTTATGGCTAGAGAATGGTGTGCAGAACCAAGGCCACTGCTGGGTTCTGAAAAACATCTTATGCTCCAGCAGCAAAAGGGGAGAAGCAGACCAGACAGGTGACCAGAATTGACCAAACACTGTGTTCCATCCTATATGGGGCATACTCCATATAAATTTGAGGGAACATAGGAGGTCAAGCCTTCTTCATCCACAGCCAATGTCCTGGGAGGATTGCACCTGCTTGACAGCCTTTGATCCTGATCTATGTGTTCCTGAATCCTTATGTTCCTGGACACAGCTCCCATCTGCTGCTGACACCAGGATTAGAATGTGGGACTTTTCCAGGGCCTGAACTGCAGCCTCAGTGGTGACATGAGTGTTATTTGCGGGTAGGGGAGGGTGGAGGGAGTGTTTTTTTATATATTTGTACATTTTTCATTATTTTCCTTTTCATCACTACTGTTTAATTAAAGCTGTGTGGTTTAGTTTCCAACCTAGAAGTCTCTCTCCCTTACTCTGTCTCCTTTCTCTATAGGGAGGGGAGAGGGGTTAATAGGGAGCACCTGTCATTCATTTAATTGCCAGCCCAATGTAAAGTTGTAACAGTAATTTACTGATATAAGTGGGTTTGGGTAGATTTGTTTTGCTTTTCGAGTTTGTTTTTTTTTTTCCTTTTGGGGAAGATGATTTTGTTACTCACCTTGACTCTGCCATTCTGAAGTTGCAAATAGGTAACCTATTCTTTCTTCTTATTTTGTGGGGGAGGAGGGGGAATGTTGATTTCATTATTCCTCATCCATGGCTGAATGTCTGGCCCAGCCTAAAATGCCTTCAATAATCATGAGTCCACAATTCGACTTGGCAGCTCCCTTTCTTTACAGTGAGTAAAGTTTCTTCCCTAATGTTTAACTTCAGTATTCTCTGCAGGAACGTCACTTCATGGCTTTGTTCTGCCTCTAGTGACTAATTGTAATGGTCATAATGGACAGATGTTGTCATATGAACGGTAGCTTTATATAAACATAGAGTTTCATATGACCTTAGCTAATAAGGAGACTGGTCTGATTTTGAGGTAAGTTATTTCAAAATATTTTTGTTATGTTTTTCTTTACACAGAAAGAAACCCTCTAATACTGTGTTGCAGGAATTAATAATCTACAGTATTTTTATTATAAATTTGAAAGGATACTTCTGTTCCCACCCAACCTTTGTTACATCCCCAGTGGGAAAAGCTTAGAGTAAGGCAGGGAATAAATCTTTCTTCATACTAGCCACCAGCTAGAGGGCACACATTGTTTCTTCCAAATAAGAGGATAGGTACAGTTGTCACTTTGTGGCAAAACATTTGTTTTCCATGCTTAAACTTGCAAGCATTTACTGGTTAAAAGTTAACCTGAATGTGGAACCTAGGAGTTTGGAGTCTGGGGAGACTAATTACTATATATATGATTCATTGTCTTTGTATGAATGGATGGTATGTTTGTATTTTATTGTTTGAGTACCTAGTCTGTCCCTTTGATTCTATAGCTCAACAGTTACCACCAAAGAGCAGACTGGAGCTAGCTGTAGATGCAAAAATCTCAGCATGTTTCTGACAGGTGCATATACTGTAGGAGAGGAATTGTGGTTCCCTCTGAGCTGGTTCTGAGAGCCAGGGCACACGAACCAACTCTTAGTTTTGTATGCACAACCATACCAAGGCCATCCAAGCAGAAATAAAATCAGTGAAGTCTGAGCTGCGTGGGGGACTTTTTTAAGCAGAAAGAAACAACAGGTACTGACCTCCTGAGCATCTTGAGTTCTAAACCAAAATTTGTTTACTCTTGGGCTCAGCACGACAACTTTCTTAACTAAATGGTTTCCAAAGAAAGGCATTTCATCTGATGTGAAAACACCAAGAGATGTCAGATTTGCCGGTATTCTTATTAAACTGTTTGATTAGTCATTAAAGTAAATTAGTCAGTCATCTTCACTGAAACTTCACTCAACTGAAGAACTCTTTAAAATTTTTAGTATTCAATTTTTTTTTTCATTTTCTTACTGTAGAATTATACACTGAATACTTATAATCACTCTTTGATTTCTCTTTGATAAACTTAAAGAATACCATCTATTAAGCTTTCTGTTTAAGAGCTCCTTACCACCCCTCAGATCACTTTATCTGTAATTTCTGTATCTTTCTCAGTTGCTTAGAAAGTTAAAAACGCCAGTAAGGAAACACAGTAAGGAAATTGCATTTGCAACAATTTTTAAAAGGCTTTTGAAGACAAATGTAGTTAAAACATTAAAAGCATGCTTTTTTTACAGTATGTTGTGACTTGATTGGTCTAATACAAGGCAAGTAAATCTTAGGCTTCATGAATTTTTTGTTTTTCCAATGCCTTTCCACATTTTAGGAAACACAATTAGTCTTGCTTCTTGTTATGTGTGCTTAGATGTAAATGACAAGAATGCATTATTGTGTCCCATTTCCTTCTCTCAATCAAAACTAGCTGTTCAAATACTTTGGGAAAAATGGTTTGCCAGTGCCTTGGTATTAATGAGACAGAATCCAATGAAAATGTTTTAAAGGTCTCTGCTAATCTATCCATGATATGAAAGTAATAGAGCCTTTTGTAACATTTATAAAGAAAAGAAAATGGCATCCTGTTCCATTCATATGAAGATTATATTGTCTGCTTCATGTCATGTACAAAACCTAAATGTATCATTTGTCAGACGAACGCTCTAATGAAATATGCTGGATAGCACAGCTTTATAGAGTTGGAGACCGACAGCCAGAAAGGGAAGCTGACAGCATTGTATGCTGTCATCCTTCTCCACTCAGTTACAGTAGAAAGAAGCCAAGCTTGCAGGAAGGAAGAGCTGGGGTGGGGGTAAAGCCCCTTTCCCAGTGAACACCCTTTCAGAGAGAAGCTGGCAGTGCAGCTGGCTTCCCACTGGTCTGTGTCTCCTGTGACAAGCTGAAGAATGAGCAAGCTGCATTCTGAGCTGCAGTGCACCTAGGAAAAGCAGCCTGCACACTGGTAGTGGCCTGGAGGGGCAACCCAGTGGTGAAATAAGGTCTGCAGGGAGGAATGAAGCTGTCCTAATGATCTGTGGCTAAGGAAAACGCATGCCCCTTGCCCCTCTGACCTTACTGGAGTCTTTGAAGTTGCAGAGAATACTTGTCAATGTTTAGTGGTAGATTTCGCTTCATAAACCATGGGAGTTAATTCTCTTGTAAATGATTCTCCATCACACGGGAAAGATGTTTTGGGCATTCAATACCATACATGAAAGGCATATCCATCACCTACTCAATCCTTAAAATGCGATGCTGCACTTCACACCCTGCTGGGTGCTGACATAGTTATAATCAGATGCCCTTTCCATTTGAGAAGGAGTATGGTAGTTTGAGACCTAACTAGCCTGTGCCACTGAAAATGTAATTATGCTTACGCTTTCTCTTGCCAGACCTGACAGCAGGTTGAAGCCTTTGGCACAGTGTTTCATTTCATAACTATCTGCATTCTGCTGTGTGGTTCCTGCTGAGCACACAGTACCTGCCTGTCTGATGACTATAATGAGAGTGGTTAACCAAGGTGCCTTCACTGTCTTCGGTCATCACTACTGGTGAACTAAACAGCCTCATCTATGGCAACCTCACTTTCTGCTTGTTTGTGCATGTTAGTATGGGTTTTATTGCAGTCAGAAAGTAAAAATCATAGGGTGAGAAGGTAATTTTTCTAGTGTACCAGCTGATACAGCAGAAAAAAATGGAAGTGTTTCTGGCTGCAGGAGCACACTTAAAAACATTACTGGGTTAAATTAGATGGGATTTATCAGGATTATTTATAAGAAAGGGGCAGACCTAGAGACAGGATGATGTGAAGGGCCTTTTTCTGAGAAGAATTCTAGTTGCTCATTCTAGCACACAGTACAGTAATGTAAATGGGAAAGTAAACTCTGTTTAGTGGAAAAAACTGCAAGCTGCCATTTGATATCTCTGGATTTTCTTAGGCACTACTCTTGAAGAGAGGGATGGCAGGGGGCTGAATTTTCCCAAAATGAGCTGTTTGCAATAAAGAGCCAGATAGCCCCAAAGAATGTGTGATTTAATAAATATTGTCTCTTCTCAATAATCTTTCTGGGGTTTGTCTGTTTACTCTGAATCTTACAGAGAGAAGTAAGTGTAACCTCAGAATGGGATGGAGACAAGCAGCCTGCAGAACTCCCAGCAGCTCCAGGGATTGCAGCTTGCTCTGCAAGTGTGTGGCAATGGCAGCCTATTTACATATTTAACCGATTTAGCCTGTGTGAGAAACGGACTCTACAATGGCCTTTAATCCAGCGACATTCACTGACCAGTCCTGGCGATGTGCCCCCCCAGCACTCGTGGGGAGAGGACAGAGGTACCAGGCGCATGTGCACAGGACCACAGACTGCAGCTCCCAGGAGGCACGGCGGGGCCGGAACCGGAAGGGGAGCAGTGAGGCGCGCGCTCTGTGAATATCATACGGGTACAGCCGCCGCTGTGAGCGTACCGCTGCGGAGGCTGCCGTGAAGTTCTACGGCGCCTTTTCCTGTGGTTGTTGGCGTGTGGGCGTACTGAACAGACTGTCTCAAGGGAAAGGACGTGGATCCCAATCAGGGATTGGCTTCGGCCGTACCCCGGTGGTGAGAATTGCGAACTACATTCTGAGGCTTCTTACTAACATTCCTATGTAATATTCACACATACCAGACACTCACTTCTCTTTTCCAATATTCTTCTATTTCCCAAAGGCTCTCTCCAGGCTTTCCCTCTTATCCCTGTCCGGGAACGGGAACAGGGGGGAAGGGGAGAGGTTATCTCTTGTTTTCTGTGTGTGTTGTTATTGGTATATAGATGTAGTGTTGTATAGCTGTTGGTATATGGATATATAGGTGTGGATATAGATATAGAGATAGACCTTGTGTGTTAGGTGATATCGGACTTGCCAAACCCTCAGTGCCTTTAATAAATCTATTGATTCCTAAGCGTTGTTTGTGAGTGTGACGGGGAGCGGTCCTCAGCTCTCGATCCCCTGAGGTGGGGGTGTGGGTCGCGGCTTTACCTATCTCGGTCCACGACATTATGTTTATAAATTGTCAGGCATTGGCAGGGAGGGGTATGTCTTGCTGACTGGTAGCTGAGACCATTCTATGCATTCCTATTTGAGTACTAGATTGAAAAACAGCATTGGATTGCTACGCTGATACAAATGTGGGGAGAGAGATTATTTAATTGCACAATGAGGCTTGTGTTATGCTTCTTGGGCCTTCTTCCTTCTCAGTAGATCTTGTCTTGCAAACTGAAGAAGGCTGCATCTGATGGGCCATTGAAAACACGTGATGTAGTGCTGCTAAGACTGGTTGACAATGTTATAAAGGGAGAGCTTCAATGTGTCAACACAGCTTTGATTCCATGTAGAAGAGAGGAGATGATGTTCCACAACTTTGAGGAGAATCAGCAGAAGGTAAGTAAACCAATATGGAATTTTAGGAAATATCACAAACATCTGTTTTTTCTTAGAAAACTATTTACTGGTTGTCTTGAGGAACTCCGTATGTAGCGTGGACCCCCTTCTCCAGATCTTCATAGCCATTTGCTATTGTTGCTGCCACCCAGAAAAGATGTGAAGGTTGTGGTAGCTCTAAGCAGCATAAGAATCTTGTATAAAGTAAGCAAATAGGGATACACATGCTGCAAGTGGAAGCTGGCATCTTCTTTGCCTGTCCTGCTTTCTTGTTATGCACATCAAATTATCTACTACTACTGCCCACATTTGAATCAGCTTCACCCAGCCTGCCATCCTGATCCATGGGATTGTAAGCCACAAGCCCCACAGAAACCTGGTGGGAGAGGCTTTGAGACAAGCATTCAGGGAGAGGGTAACTACAGCTAGCCAGGGATCCCTTGATTCCTGCCACCAGAAGTAGCCAGGACTGCGAAAAGCAGGTGGTCCCAGGGTGATATCATGACCGTGGCTGCAGCAGCTCCCAGGTAGGGACCTGGCTGGGTTACTGCCATCAGTTGGATGGTAAGCCAGGCTTACAAAGAGCAGCATGTACTGTGCAAGAAGGTTGTATCAGGACACCACCAGCATGCTACCCCTCCCCTACTCCCACTTCTCTAGCAAACCACCTCTCCCCCATCAGAATTGCTAGGAAGAAAGATTAGGAGTTTTGAGTGATAGAGCTATCCTTGCATGAATTCATGTCTGTAGCTGGTGATATCAAGCTGTTAATATCAGTTTGAAAGTCTGGGCTGTCCGTTTTTTTCTATGAGTGAGTTTTCTGCTATTCTCTTATCTTTGCTTTTCTGTTCTGTTTTTCTTTCTGTATCTCTTTCTTTTACCCAAACCAGCTTCTGCACCCAGAATAAAAATCACTGGAGGCTTTAATCTGAGGAATTACATTCACTTTCCTTGAGTGTTCAGAAAAGGTATATACATTTAAATAATGCTTAGAGCTACTGGAAGGTGCTTAACACAGAGGATTATTTCCACATGCCTTTGCTGAGCTGCCCTAAAGTGAGGGAAAATGAAAGTATCTCATTTTACAGATGTAAAAATTTACATGCTATCCTTAGGCTAGGAACACTTCTGGGGTTACTGGTGTATAAAATCTGTGTGCTCTGGCAAGGGAACTGCACATGTTGTGAGAAGCAGCAGCAGCAGGCATAGCCATCTGTATTGGGAAACAATCTATTCAGGTGGGGTATGATGAGCACAAGCTCACAGTGATGCTATGTCAGGGAAAAATAGCCCCTCTCTGTGCTTTTTGCCTTCTGCAAGCAATAAGGTAGTTCCTTTTAATTTTTTTTCTTAATTATTTTTTAAGAAGAAAATGTACTCCCTTCCCTTAAGGTAGGACACTGAACTTAAACTTTTCCTTCTATTCCTGAGGTGGGTGAGGGCTGAGGAAACAGTCTATTTCTAAGCAGGCATAGTGAGTACTTTTCTGTTATCATTTGCAATATATTATATGTTTCAGAAAACCATACAGCTAATAATAAATCCTAAAAGTCTTCTACCTCAATAGAGCCAGCATAAAATTTCTCTCAGTTTTGGGATGTCTACCTTGTCACTGTGCTACAGTCTATGTCTTACAATGACATTCTGCTTAAATAAAAAGATTTCAAGTAACGGTAAAGGTCTTGCCATATCCTGTTCTCATGTTTATCAGCCCTCATTGTTGGAAATACTTGTCTTTTACAGTAGCAAATGTTCTAGCTTCAGCATTGTGGTGATTGCTTTGTGTGCTATATGGCCACTCTCTGAAGAGCAGGGTGTATCCTCTTCTGTACTTAGGTCAATAATTAATTTTGTACCTCATTCTTGAAGTCTAATAATGAAATATTACCTTCCATTTCAATTTAATACACTGCAATTGAAAGGCTTTTTTTGTTATTTGAATTGTGGTTGGTCAGAATCACTACTTAATACATTTCAGGCAGCTGGAGAGACAAGTAGAAGATGGGGAAGTTTTTTTCAGAACAAATAAATGTGCTTCAAGTTAGGTCTATAACTGTTTCTGTTACCATAGCAATGTAACACCATGGCAAGTCTATAGACATTGTTCCAGGTATCCTACCTCATGGTTTCTCATAGACATTGAAAGACCCATCCACAATATTTTTTCTTGTCAAATTCCAGATTGTGGGAGTCAGGGAGAAGGGAAATTCCACTTGTGTGGTATCTTTTGGTGCTGCTTCTTTCTAAGTGTCTCTATTAGAAGCCTGAAATATTTGATCGCAGTTAGTAGCTATGAACATGCTTTTATTTCATTCTACAAGTATAGCTGGCATAAATATGTAAAACTGTACTGAAATAAAGTAGAAGGGGATAAAACCATGAGAGGAAACTGCTTATATAGCAGATACAGGTTCTGAGGAACTAGGATATGGTTGTAGACTATGTGAAATGCAGTTAAATTAACCAGAAGGTGCTAAGGAAATTTAATGGAAAGTTAAAGTGCAGACAAGGTTCAACACTTCAAACAAAATAGGATGTCAGACATATCTGTGCAAACCTGGTTATTCACCAAAGCCAAAGTAAAAAGATATTGATCAGTTAAAAGGTTAGGAGGAGACTGACAGTCTGGGAGGATTCTTGAAAAGGGAAGAGAATGTCAGGCAGGGCTGGCTGTTGTCCCAGCTCAGATGGATGAAGTAAATCTATCTCACCATATGAGGCAAAGACAAGCTGGTGACCTGGTTCAGCTCACTGGCTCTCCAGCACAGGTCAGGCTGAGTTCCAGAAGAGTATACCGGTTGGATTGACTTGCCCTCAGAGGAGTGGCAAGTCTGTGGTAAAGTTTTGCGTCAGTGAAAAGAGGAGATTCTAAATTGAGCCACTTAAGAGCCTACAGTTCTGTCAAAGGAAGACTTGCAGGAAAACGTAGCTCTGCCATGACTCAAAGCCTCTGGCTGAACTGCAGAGAGCCTTATATTAGCATGGTCTTTGTTTTCTGATTTGTTCTAAATGAGAACGCATAGGTGTTTGTCCTAGGTTGAGCCAGGTTTAAGCTAATCTTCCTTTTACTGATTTTTTTTTTTTTTTTCCCTTCAGTAAGCTTTCTTTTAACTAGCAGCAAGTGTTCCAGCTAGTGGACTGATAACACTGGAATGTTTATGTTACTGCTGAGACTCCAAGGTAGCTTCTTAGCTCTGCTGCTACAGAGGCTACCAGGGCAGGAGAATTGTATCTATGACCCCCGCCCCCCCAGGGGAGCTGGACTAGACAGACAGCAGAATTGACCAAAGATATTCCATTCCATATATCTACGTAAGCTCCAAAGAAGGTCAGAGATCACAGAAGACAACTTCCTTCCTGCTTCTTCTTCCCTTCTCTTCTGTCCATGGCCGGCATCCAGGGAGGACTCTATCCATCCATCACCGTCGACCCAGGCTCAGCCCTGACCCTCATAACTCTCCTCACAACCCTGTCTGCTCTGCTGTTACCAAAACCAGTGTTAGTGAGTCAGCTTATTGCAATTAAGGTATCCATAAGCTCATAAATGCTAGTCTTAGTGAGTCCAACTGCTGTTCCTCAGTAACAAACTACCACTGAGTTTACATTTGTACAGTCATTTACATTCTTCCGTTATGCTGAAAATTGATCCTTTGTCTTGATGGACAAACCTCAGTTTTATGATTTTAAAGCTTATAATCCATCTGTCTCCATATAAACTAATAATAAACTAGTTTTCTAGAGTTGAGTCATCTTTCATTTTACCTTATTCCCAGCAACCAGACATCAAAATACATACTTCAAAAAGTCATAATGGAAATTGCTGTCTCCCAGCCTTCAGTGATGAACTCTGAGTTGCCAGACATCTCCTTTTGCTTTTCCTTTCACCAAGCTGAGCATGCTATTGAAGCCAATAAAATAATCCATTTTCTAACACTTTATAATATTAGCATTTAGGTTTAGATATTGCATTTGTACTAATTTAGGCGCTGTATTTGTGTTGCGACTGTGCTGGTCAGAACTGAATCTCTTGTATTGACCCACTTTTTACAGCATGGTTTGCAAAGGATTTCTGTCATCATCTAGCCATTTGTGATGCAAGAGGCTGGACACTCAAACAGGTGAAATTCATGCCCCACAGAGCTTTTGATCTAAATTGCCACATTCAACAGCTGACACAAATTAAATGAGTGTAACATATCTGTGCTTGAAGTATGTGCCTATTGAAAAGTGTGCAAAGAAAGTAACCTCTGATCTTCTCAGATCAAGTTAGGCAGCTGGTAGGCAAGCTCTCTTCCTGTTTTCTTTCAGAAAAGTGTGAAGACAATGTTTGTTGAAGTCCCTCAGTGATTACTGTAGCCAGTTCATATACCTCATCTTTCTTAACTGTCTGTCAGTCAGGACTCTTTGTTGTTCCTTTATATAAACAATACAGAGGACAATTTGCCTCTCATTTCTTAACAAAAAAAAGAACCCTCACAAATACTAGCATGCCTTAAGGCAAAAATCTCTACCAAGGAAGCAACTCAACACAGCACACTTACGTGATGATTTATCTAGCCAGAATGTTCTCAGCTCTCTTATTTCTGCACTATGGGCCATTAAGGGAAGAGCTGTGAGAACTACAGTGCATAGTCTTTACTCTTCTCTTTTGAACTCATGTATGTGCTGCAAATTGTCAATATCAAGATAGGATAAGATAAAATCTGTAAAACTTCATGGAAAGGTAGTATAAGCTTTCACTCCTCAGGGGATGTGAAGTGAGTTGTTTAAAAATAAAAAAAGAATATGCTTATATATGAGACAGAATCTCCTGTTCTCAAACAAACAAAAATCCACCAAGAGTGTGAGGGTTGGATTTTCAGTCTTTTTTTTAGTCTTGTCAGTTTAATGTTCAGATAGCAGCTGTTGCTACCTGACTGTTATGAAGACAACCCAAGAATAATAATGAGGGGGAGAAGGGAAGTATATCTTTTCAAATTAGATTTTTTTATTCACTACCAAATGTTTTGCTTTAAGGTATACCAGCTATATATTTCAAATTCTTCTTTACATCCATGTTATTTTGGAAAGGAGGAGGAGAAGAAAAAGGAATCTCTTCTTCCCTCATCTCCTGCTCCTCCAGAAAAAAAAGGTTACAAAAGCTGGAGATTTGAAAAATTGCACAGGGCTTAGAGTTACAGAGTGTTTATTTCTTCTGCTTTTGAAGCCACTTTCCACCCACAAGTAGAAACAGAAGAAAGCCTTTTGCTAGCAGATGTTGATTGGCTTCCTTTGTACCTGTTCACTGGGATACCAATATAGAAGAAATTTATCAGAAACCTGAGCAAAACTGCATGAAAATAATAACTTGCTATTGAAAGGTTCCAGCTAAAAATGGACTCTCTTGAAAACTTACTGCAAAATATTAATTGGAAAGTATTTTTAAAGTGTTTCTTCCCTTTCAGTCATCCATCTATCATAGAATAAATCATAGAATGGTTAGAGTTGGAAGGGACCTTAAAGATCATCGAGTTCCAACTCCCCTGCATGGGCAGGGACACCTCCCACTAGACCAGGTTGCTCAGAGCCCCATCCAACCTGGCCTTGAACACTTCCAGGGATGGAGCTTCCACAACTTCTCTGGGCAGCCTGTTTCAGTGTCTCACCACCCTCACACTAAAGAACTTCCTCCTGATGTCTAACCTAAATCTCTCTTTTTTCAGTTTGAAACCATTACCCCTTAGCCTCTCACTACAAGCCCGTGTAACAAGTCCGTCCCTAGCTTTCCATAGGCCCCCTTCAGGTACTGGAAGGCCACTATAAGGTCCCCCCAGAGCCTTCTCTTCTTCAGGCTGAACAACCCCAACTCCCTCAGCCTGTCCACATAAGAGAGGTGCTCCTGCCCTGGGATCATCTTTGTGGCCCTCCTCTGGACATGTTCCAACAGGTCCACATCTTTCTTGTGTTGGGGGCTCCAGAGCTGGACATAGTATTCCAGGTGAGGTCTCACCAGGGCAGAGGAGAGAGGCAAAATCACCTCTCTTGATTTGCTGGCCCCACTTCTTTTGATACAGCCCAGGATGCAGTTGACCCTTTGGGCTGCAATTGCACATTGGTGGCTCATGTCCAGTAGTACTTCCAGGTCTTTTTTCACAGGGCTGCTCTCAAGTGTCACCTTCCCCAGCCTGCACTCATATCTCGGATTACCTCAGCCCAGGTGCAGGGCCCTGCACTTGGCCTTGTTGAACCTCATGAGGTTCACTTGGGCCCACTTCTCCAGCTTGTCCAGGTCCCTCTGGATGGCATCCTGTCCCTCTGGCATATTGACTGCACCACCCAGCTTGGTGTCATCAGCAAACTTGCTGAGAGTGCTCTCAATATTGTTAATGAAGGTCTTAAACAACGCTTGTCCCAGTACAGACCCTTGAGGGACACCGCTTGTCACTGTTCTCCATCTGGACTTAGAGCCATTGACCACTACTCTCTGGATGTGACCATCCAGCCAGTTCCTTATCCACTGAACAGTCCACCCATCAAACCCATATGTCTCCAATTTAGAGAGAAGGATGCTGTGGGGGACTGTGTCAAAGGCCTTGCAGAATTCCAGATAGATGACATCCACTGCTTTTCCCTTGTCCACTGATGCAGTCACTCCATTGTATAAAGCCACTAGGTCAAGCACGATTTGCCCCTGGTAAAGCCATGCTGGCTGTCCTGAATCACCTCCCTGTCCTCTGTGTGCCTTAGCATGTCTTCTAGGAGGATCTGTTCCATGCTCTTCCTAGGCACAGAGGTGAGGCTGACAGGTCAGTAGTTCCCAGGGTCCTCCTTTCTACCCTTTTTAAAAATGGGCATAATGTTTCCTTTCTTCCAGTCACTGGGGACTTCACCTGACTGCCATGACTTTTCAAATATCATGGAGAGTGGCTTGGCAACTACATCAGCCAATTCCCTCAGGACTCTGGGATGCATCTCATCAGGTCCTATGGACTTGTATATCTTCAGGGTCCTCAGATGTTCACAAACCTTGTCTTCACTTACAGTGGGGGGGACTTTGTCTCTCTGGTCTCTATCTTGTGGGCCATCAACATGAGAGCTGTGAGGAGAGGGGTTGCCAGTGAAGACTGAGGCAAAAAATTGTTAAAAATCTCAGCCTTCTCGTCTGTTGTTACTAGTTCACCACTGTTGCTCATAAGGGTGGGTACGCTTTCTTTAACCTTCCTTTTCTGGTTTATGTACCTGTAGAAGCCCTTCTTGTTTTTCTTTACATCCCTTGCCAAGTTCAGTTCTAGCTGTGCCTTGGTCTTCCTGACCTCATCCCTGCATAACCAGGCAGTGACCCTATACTCTTCCCAGGGTACCTGTCCCCTCCCTCTTCCACTGCCTGTGTAGGTCCATCTTGCCTTTTAGTTCGACCAGCAGCTCTCGACTCAGCCACACTGGTCTCTTGCCTTCCTTGCGTGGTTTCCTACACCTGGGGATTGAGACCTCTTGCACCGTATAGAAAGCATCCTTAAAGATCTGCCAGCTTTCTTCTGCTCCCTTGTCCCTGAGGGCCGTTTCCCATGGGGTCCTATCTACTAACTCCTTGAAGAGCTGGTAGTTTGCTTTCTTAAAATTCAGAGTCCTGACTAAGCTATGAACCTGAATTCTTTCCCTGGCCACCTTCTCCTGCTTTGAGGACGATGATAATAATAATAATAACTCCTGCAAGAGTAATGGTAAATGCCAAACTTTGTTCTTTGTGCTTTATGGTTGAAAAACAAACAAACGAAAAGAATATGAGACAAAAACTCTTCATGCTAGACCGTTACAACAAGAGTTGATCTTATGATTTCCATGACGTTTAAAACTTACAGCTGGTGTCTGGCAGCAAAATGAATGTTTTACTTGCAGACTTAGAAATTGGATTGCTATTAAGATCCTGAAGCTGTCATCGGCTCATCATCATTTGTACTAGACTGAAAGTCAGTTATGATTTTTTCAATAGTATTTGTTTTTTAGCAAATTACAGTAAATACCCTGAGTTCCAGCTATAAGACCCAATAATACATGGACAGTGCCTGATTTCAGAGCTGTATGAAGACCACAGTTAGATGCTCAGTGCAACAGAACCCTCTACTTTCTAAGACTTCCAGTGCATCTAAACACATCCCTTGTAGTGTCAGGTGACAACATTATGGATACAATCTCTGGGCATAGATTAACCTTTTAGTCTGACCTCAAAGGCACACAAAGATTAAAAGCAAATTATAAACATAAGAGAAATTAAACACATAGAGAACAGAGTAAAAAGAAGCATGAGTTTAACACCAGGAGCCTGTTATCTTTCTTCGTTTTAGAAAAATAATAATCCAGGCAAAGGAACTGAGGCAATATAATTCATTATGACTTCAGTAAAGAATTTGGTGTGATGTTTTGTGAAAAGTTCCTAATGTACAGAACATGGGAAGTACTGTGGGCACTTAGACAAAGGGTCAAGGGAGACACAAGGATGGGTTTTGCTGAAATGAAAACAGGGTTCTGGAGGACAGTAATTTGAGAAATTCTCTGTGTATAGTTGTTTTCAAGATCGGGACACAGGAGGCATATGGATAGGAATAGAAAGCAAATGTAGTTCTAGGCTCTATGAAACATTATTTCTGCAGAAATAAAGAGTAACAAAGTCATTTGCCCTTATACAAAACACAGTTGAAACCTTCTCTAGTATATAGTGTAAAAATTTTTTCTTTTTTTTTTTTTTTTAAGTAACAGTGCAAAATCAAACTGGAACAATGAAAGAAAATGTATGGGGGAAAAGAGGAAAAATAGCAAACTTATATTCTTGGGGGACAAAGGCATGCTTGCTGTCTGTTACTGATTATGACGATTTAAATTTTACACTCTATCTAAATAAATTATTCTACTTACCAAAAGCTCTTTCAGATTTTTTTTTTTAAATCCAAAGGGCACTTTCTTTTGATTTTACTCTGAAAAAGAATCTTCAAAATTTACCATTACGTGAATGTGGGGAAAACAACTTCACTGTTACTCCCTCTTAGTAAAATAGTGTTTCTCTTAGTCTGTATTTTTGGTAGGAAGAGTAAAGAGAAAAACCTCATGGCCATAAAAAGGGCAGAGAAAGCATGGATGTTTTCAACTAAGTTTTTGGTCCACTGATTTGCTTATAGATAGTAGAAGAGCACCTGTAGCTGTTGCCAGTGTTTCCTTCTCCGGTGATACCTTTACTACAAGTGGAGCTCTTTATTGAAGGGTAAATAGCAAGGCTTCCTTTTCTGTAAAAGTAATGTTCTGTGACCAGTGGTTTTATGAAGTGATCCAGCTCTGCAAAAGTTAGTTGCCTGTATTTTAATCTTTGAAGATATGACTAAATAATGTACTAGGCTTGAAATTCTACCATTCTATCTTTGATATTTCACTGATACATGGGCATGTGTTGGCCTAACTACTGAAAGCAAAGAGTGTAAGGCACATTATTATAAGGAACTTTTACACTTGTGTATTGCAGTCACATCAGGGCTCTTCCCAATTTCATTATTTCAATGTACAAAATTTCTCTCTTTAAACTGCATTTCAGTGATGGTGGCTTTACAGTGGCTTTACATTTAATTTGTTTGCCGGTCTCCAAAAGGGATGTATTTTTTCTTGGACTGAAGTAGCAGAAGCCATCAGGTTTTTCATTTCATTCAGAGCTATATGCCAATGCTGTCAATGTCTCCAGTGCTGCAGGGTTTCTCCATTCCCAGTGTGATCAGAAATGCAGCAGCAGTTTTGAAGGTATGACTATGATTTAGAAGAATTGTTGGCAGACCCTATAGTGGAGAACTTTGGTAACACAGTGTTTGTTTATTCAATATACAGCAGTGATTTTTCTGCTCTTTATTAATTCCTGCATTCATTTTTGAAGGACATCTGGTTTTGGGGTGTTTTTTTTAAGCTGATTTTATACACCCTATGTATTTTGAGTCCAAGCTTCAGAGATTTTGCCCATTTTACTAGTCTGATCACTGTGCTTCCAACTTTATCTTTATGGCCTCTTCAAGAGTATTTTTTGGGGAAGCTCACAAGGTGGTTGTCGTTTTTCATGTCAGAGTTGGGGTACTTACTCCATGACACTTTAAATTTTCATAGACCAGATCCTGCCTCCAAGGAATTTTTTGTTGATACAGATCTATGAGGAAAGAGGTCAACTCTTTGCTAACCTCTGAAGTGATGTATAAGAAAAACTAAATCAGTCATGTTTCAGATACACCCAAAGAACTATATTGATTTCTCCTCTCTAAGCATTTTCCCAAATATGCACTTAGTACTTGATTTATGAGTGTTACTTTGAAGAAGGGAAGCATTGTATCGAATACCTGCACAACAGCAAGTTACAATCTAGTCAAACAAAAATGCTCTGTACATCTGGATGGCTTTAGGGGTGAAATTTTATAGGGGAAAAAATGTGGACAAATTTTAGGTTACAGTCCTAGAAAATACTGGGGTAAGCCCAATACATTTCAGTGAGGAAGCAAAAACCCCGCCTGGGTCACAGGGAAAGCAAGAGCAAAAGATTTAATTTCCTGGAACATATTCATATTTTGAGAAGTCTTTCCCTTATCTCTTCCCTTAGTTAATTTTTAGCTGTTTTGCTCTGTGGGTTAATTTCAGCACACTTTAGCATCTTTTATAATTTTCTTATCACTGCTTACAATGCCCTCCCCCTCATCTTATTTGTTGTGTGCTAACAAACACTTTAAAATACAGTAGTTCCAGTACTATGCAAGTGAGACATACATCTTGCCCATTAAAGAAGGAAAGAGGCAATACATGCTTGCAGATACAGAGGACACTATACATTTATAATTAATATTGCATTAATAAAAGTATAGTTACATTACATCTTATGTTATATTTTATGCTTTTGTCTTATGAGGTTACCTTTACAGTAGCCAAACAGCATGGAACTGAAACTATGCTTTGTGAACTCTTCAAAAAATGAAGAAAGTGAGCCCAGAAAAGTCTCTGGGATTATTCCTTTCTAAATATACAAATATAAAGAAGCAGACAAAGGTGTTGAGTGCTCTGTGCTAACTAAAGCAGCAATGACTGACAAATGTCCTTCCAGCCAGGAGGTGCTGTGTGACACACTCCTTAAGAGATGGGGACAGAACCTGCACATTGATAGTTCTGCTTTCCAACAGCATAAACAAAATGCTTTTGTTTAAATTGGATCTTTTATTGGAATCATAGTCTGTGTATAAAATGTGGTTGTTCCCCACCATCCTGCCCCACCCGATCCTCCCCCCA
This sequence comes from Hemiprocne comata, assembly GCA_020745705.1. Taxonomy (NCBI): domain Eukaryota; kingdom Metazoa; phylum Chordata; class Aves; order Apodiformes; family Apodidae; genus Hemiprocne; species Hemiprocne comata. The sequence continues at coordinate 76,190,642 of CM036587.1, read as the reverse complement.
GGAATACATAAGGGAAGAAGAACTGGTTTTATCTCTATTTTTTATAAGAACATTAAGCCTCCTCCATCAATGTATGCGTTTCTGTGTTAATACCACACATATCAGAGCAGACTGGACCCTTATTTGGGACAGACTGGTTAGAACAAGTTGTGGATGTGCTTGAGGTTAATCACATAAGTGCTCCCATGGATATAGATTTTATTTTTTCTTTCCCCCAAGATCAAGGGTAAGTTGCTTTCTGAAGGATGATCTTTACAACTGTGTAGTAGCTAGGCTTGGGTGGCGTCTTGGACATTCCTTCACTCTGGTTCACGGAGATTGAGGTAAAAGTGTGGGACGGAGGCTTGTTGAACTTCATGCCCAATCGTCAGCAATTAGCAACTAGCATTTTGTGCTGCTTACAGCATCTGTATCCTCCAACAGGCATGCCTTTTCTGAGGCAAAACAACCTACACAGCACCACTGGGCACAAACATACTAGCAGAAAACCTGTATTTCCAACAGGTTCCCCAGCATGATTACAGTCACGAGGAATGCCTTCACCTATTGTCTACTGTGTTTCTGTCTCTTTTCATTAGGAGAAGTGCAAGCCTAGCTCTGAGAAACCTTCCCAGCAAGCTTCAGTTCCAAGAACCCTTTTTCCAAGGATTGGCATTCTCCAAAAATGGAGAGGAAAAAATATTTAGGCTTGAAAAGATTAATTTTTTAAGTCCTAATTGATTCTAATCGTGGTTTTAAATTCATGTAAAAGGCTGTGACAGAGATCAAAGAGGAACCACAAAATAGCAGCTCATTATGGTCTTGATTTCCAGTTTTCTTTTACCTGCTATATTATTTCTCAGACAATCCCTCAGAAATCTTTATGTGAGAGACTTGTTCCTTCAGTCTATCCTAGAGGTACAACTCAAAATAGGGAGGGGAATAAAGCAGAGACAAGACCATGATAAATCAGCTTGCAGTCTCTCCGGGAGGCATTGTAGTTCTGTGCCAATCCCTTTTTGAACCACTAGCCAAATTCAGTTTCTCTTGAATTATTAAATTCTCTTGAATTATTAAACAGAGGAATTTAGAAAAATAAAGACGTCATATTTGCTTTCAGCTACAATAAATAGTAGTTGATTTAGTTTTGTCACTCAATAAAGATAAAAAGCCCTGAAGGAATATTCTGGACTCCATAAAAGTACAAAGGCAATATCCTTTTAAAAATTAATACTCTTCTGAGCAAACTATGGTTTATACTTGCTAAATGAAATCTAGAGGGATTTATTTTTTTGGAGTCGATATTACTTAGAGGAATGGTGCCAGCCTAAAACTTTACATAAATCACTTTTTAAACAGTGCATGAACATCTTGTAATATCACTTGGATATGTTTTCTTTAAACAGCCTTGCAGAGATACCTTCATGTATTTTGTCTTTGAGCACTCTTTAGTAAGAAGAATCCAGGAGAACACTAGAGCTGTCAACCAAAATTCAAAAAAACATAAATTATGACGTATTTTTATGGGGAGAGGTTAAGCAGTAAAAAAGAAATGCTAAAAGATAAATGTCTTTAAAAGTGATTTTGTCTTTAGGAATTGAGCACGATTGTTACAAAATATATTTTAAACATAAAATTAATAAAATTGGTCAAAATATGTAAACAGCTTTAGTTTGTTCTAAATAAGGCTTTATGAAAAAAAAAATATTTTGCTTTTTGATTCTGAACTCTGTTATACTTTTTCTGCTCTGTTTGTTCTAATATCATTCCTGGAATAGGAGAAAATACTTTCACTCAAAATGCAATCTTTTAGTTATCACTGATGATCTTTTAAATAAGAAATAATTTCAGTTTTATAAACAAACAAAAAAAAATTAGCTGAGGAAAATTCTTTCATTGCATTTTCTCAATCTTATACAAAAAATTAAAAGCAAACAAACCAATAAATCACTTTATTAAAAATCAGTTTTAAATCACTTACATATTTACTAAATTTTTAAATTCAAAACATGTTTATCTAAATAGCTTAAATCAAACACTAAGAATAATGCTGTACACTGCCACCCAGTGTGCATACCATTTTTTAAGTAATACTAGTTTTCCATATTACTGTGTAGCAGCATCACCCCCTAGTGGACTTTCTGAAGACGCACTACCTCTGTCACACATAACTCAGCCAGTTATTGATTCACACCATTTGAAACTCCTGAAATGTGTGAATTAATAATTAATAATTGAGTGCATCAACGAGAAAGCAGATCTGTAGTATTTCACTTCTCTGCATGATGCCTTAACTAGGAAGCTGATTTTGTGGGGAGTCAGGCTGTACCCCAGGAACACCCTGGGAATAAAGATGTATCACTGGGGGAGGTCCCCAGTGCCCTGTTCTCTGCAGGCCACCAGCCAGGAGCCAGCAGAGGTGCTTTCCTTTTGGAGAAAGGGACACAGAATTATTAGGGGACAGAAAACTCCCTGGGGTGTAAGGCTTGTCAATTGAAGCCAGGACTGCTTTTGGTTCCTAGTCTACATGCCATAATTATGTGTCTTAATAATTCTTCTGTAGGCAAGTCATTACTACTAACCCACTGGTGCTTTGAAATGTCTGACATGCATTTTAGCCCTTTATGTGATTCTCCTGCATTTATAAAGGTTGAGGTTTTCTTTATTTCTTCTGAACACAATTAACTTCTATTGTTCAAATCTGCACCCTGTTTAGTGTCTCTCCTTTTAGTGTTCACTTTGCCAACCAAATTTCTATTTTACTCTGATTATTTGAGTGTGTAGCTTTAGATTTCTCACAGCTTCTTCTCTTCCTCCCGTCTACCTCCCCTCCTCGTACCTCCCACCGCCACCCCCCATTTGAAAACCTTTATTTTGCTTCTGGAATATTTCCCAGTGATTATAACAAAAGCTATTTGATTTCTGGGTGAGGCAAATTGTCAACTAGCCTACACAGGGACTGATCTATCACACAGATGAGATAAAGGCAGAAAGACATTAAGAACTGTTCAGCATTCTTTAAAGGCTTTTTTTTGGGTCATTTTGGGGCACTGTCTATGAGCTGTACACTATGAACACCAATAATAATAGCTTGCTTCCTTTTGTTTTCCATAATTCAGCCTTTCATCAGTTGCATATTGTTGTTTGGTTTGGGTTGGTTTTGAAGCAGCTTGTTGTAATGCAGAAATGAGAGCTCCCCTTTTGTGATTTATTGAAATAGCATTTCCAATATCAGTTCAATAATGACTCATATTTTTATCAAGGACTTAATTGCGTGAAGAGGTTTGATTATCTCATCAAAGCTTGAGGGACATATTTAAGTTAAAAGAGGAACCTTTGTGTCATCTGTTTTGTTGTGATCTGCTCTTAATGGCAGTTTTCTGGATACTAGCATAAAAGGCAATAAAGCAAGATATCTCATATAGGCTTTATCTGTATTCATGAATCATAACTAAACGTGTATATATAGGTCACTCATGACTTTCTAAAGATATTAACCTTTTCTGCATTGAAGATTGCAAATTTAAGTCAGCGGCTGTTTTCTGCAAAAAGGCTTGGTTATTTAATTATTCTTATCTAACAGCAGTCCTAGCCTGGTATTAGATACAAAAAACCCCAAACAGTAAAGTTTCTGAGAGGCTGTCAGTTAAGCCAAAGAAAGCAGTATGGTATATTATGTCTGATTGCATCTTTTTATTTGTGTTTGCATTGCTTACACAAAATGGCAAATGCAACGAATGATGACTTTGCAAGCATCATGGAACTTTCTAAATGAGACAGTTTAACGGATGAAGCCAAGTAACCAGCTGGGAAAGGGACCCCTGTCCTGCAGCTAATTCCAGGTTTGAGAATAAGAACTGAATAGTACAACATGGAGAGATAGTAGAAGAGTTTGCCAAGGTTGACAGTTAAACCACCTCCACAGAGCCCTGGTGATGGAGAAGCTATATGCATGCGAGCCTCAGCCCACACCGAAGACAGAATGTTCTCAAGGGGGTTTCAGGCTTTATCCAGAACAGGGCTGAGTTTCCCATTGTCCCTAATCATTTGTGCATCAGGCTATCCTAAATTGTGGGGGTATCACCACACAGGGAAACCTCCTATAGAGCATGTTGTTTATAATCGTGTTCTCTAGACATTGCGTGTGTGCTTGTATGGGACACTTGTTTTATACACAAATCTTAAATAACCTTAGGCCATAGTTGCACGGTCATTTTAAATAAACCCAAATTGCTGCTGAAACTGAGGAAGCAGCCTTGCCCATGTCCTTACACTGCCCCAGAAAGGAACCTGTTCACAGTGTTATAACGTCCCTATCAGCAATAGGAAGAGAAGGAGCAGTGGCCAGGATTTGGGCAGTAAATTTACATTGTGTCTGGCGTGGCCTTCTGCAGGAAGCGCTGGGCCAGTGGTATAATGAGTGAAATGGATATATGTTGTGGGTGTTGCAGGGTAGGTGAGGCCACATTTTCCAGTTGGAGAAGCTTGTGGGTGGGTATTGGGTTAGGAGCCAAAGTAGCTAGTTTGCAGTATGGGCACTGCTTGACCTTGTCTGAGGAAGAATTGAACATCTAGCAAGGCAAAAGCCTGAACCACTTCAGGCGTGCAGGGGTCCACTCTTCGGTGCCTAATGAAAAGACAACGTGGCTGCAATTACAATAACTTTTGCAGAACCAGAGAAGGTATCTAAGTTATCTAAGGATGTTCTTCCTGTGGCCAGGTAGGCCAGTTTTAGGTCCTTACAGGGTGTTGCAGGTAGCTAAACTACAAAGGAGGATCAAGGGGAATAATTTGTTCAGAACACAAAGCATTGAAATGAGTTGTTTAAAAGGCAAACGTAGCTTTTAAATCTTCCAAAATCGTTGTGACAGGTTTTATCGTGGTTCTTGATTCCTCTTTTTCTGAGGAAACTGAAGATGAGAAACCACTTGAAAAACTTTTTTCTGTCTATCTCCTAACCTCCCTCCAACATGTTGAACAAAATGCTAGTTTACGTCTCAAGAATGTCAAATCTGAGAAGTATTTTGAGCTAAGTGCTTTCCTCTTAACTCTCCAAGCTCCTTCTGCACAAATGAATTCAGAGGAAAAAAGCTGCTTGATGTCATTTTGCATTTATCTTTCACACATGCAGGTATGCTACTGATGCTTTATTCCAGTTGTAAAGATAGCAGAGGCTCCTAAGCCATGAAGGATGAGCCTTATGTTGGAGGTGAATGAAAGAGAATCTTCCTCCCACTTTATCTCACAGTGTCATGAGAACAGCAAATGTTTCCTTTTACACTTTTTTTCTTTGTTCTTTATCTGTGTAAGAGAGACGAGTCATGCTAACTTGGCAGTACTCTTGTGGTCAGGGGAATTCAAGGCATCTGTTTGCTTGGTGTTTTGCTCAGATGTGTAAAGAAAGGGCTTAATGGCACCCAACACACCAGTCTAGAACCAGGTAGACTCCTGACTGTGCTGTCACATCTTTAGGCTGATAAATATACTGGCTGAGAGAATGGATGCAAATGCAGTGAAAACTAACTTTACAGAGGAAAATGGAAGATGTTCTGGTCTGGTTTCTTGAAGTTTTGTCAAATTCCAAAAGCAATGGTGTCCTGGTTTGAGCCAGGATTAAGATAATTTTCCTTTTACTGATTCTTTTTTTCCTTCAGTAAGCTTTCTTTTAACTAGCAGCAAATGTTCCAGCTAGTGGACTGGTAACACTGGAATGTTTATGTTGCTGCTGAGACACGAATGTCAGTTTGTTCTACTCAGTGAATCTGCCACTGCAGATGCTACTGAGGGCAGGAGAATTTTATCTGTGACCCCCCCGTGGGGAGCTGGACTAGACAGACAGCAGAATTGACCAAAGGTATTCCATTCCATATATCTACGTAAGCTCTGAGGAAGGCCAGAGATCACAGAAGACAACTTCCTTCCTGCTTCTTCTTCCCTTCTCTTCTGTCCATGGTCAGCATCCAGGGAGGACTCCATCCATCCATCACTGTCGACCCCTAGGCTCTGACTTCATAACCCTCATAACCCAGGCCCTGTCAGCTCTGCCTTATCTCCTGCCTGTGGGCTGAGACATTTCGGGACTGCTCACAGCTAAGGAGAGTGCTGGGGGAGCTGCTGGGGGTGGGGGAGGCAAGAGGCTTTTGCACATTCCTGAACATACTTGTATATAATTGTACATATAATTAAAGCTGTCTAGTTTAGTTTTCAATCCAGCAAAGTCTCTCTCCTAATTCTCTCTCTCCTTCCCTACCTGGGTGGGAAGGGGAGGGGATTGATAACATCGTTGTCTCTGGTTAAATGGCTGATCCCTAGTCAAACTGTGACAAATGGTACGATCTAAAATTATATTGAAAATACAGCGAGAATTAGTTGCACTCCTGATGACATGACATATAATTTCAACTGCTGATAATCTATACAATCCTTTAGCCTGTAAATTTGTAATTGCTAAACTGGAAGTCAAACATTTTTTTGACTAGGCATCTAGGCATCAAAAAATCTGTCACTTAATGCTGGTAGGTCCTTTTTCACCGTTGTTTTAAACTCATGTTAGCTTGTTTAAAATTTGTATTTATAACCTTAACACACTATTTCTTGCTGCAGAGTAGTTGGCTTTTCAAATGTGTTTATCAAGGAAACGAAAATTAAAAAATAAATGTGAAGTTCAGAAAGACTTGGCTTTATTGTAATATAAAATTTATTTTAGAAGAAATAATAGAGCAAAGTTAATGAAATAAAAGACCAATGGATAAAGCTTAGTAAATTTTAATGGGGTTAATTTTAGACAGTCATTAAAGGCAAACATTTAATCTTTATATTTGTATACCTATTTCCTGCTAAAATTAGCATAAATTAGGTAAAGGTAGCTGAGGGATGAAATTAAAAAAATAAAAGTCTAAAATCTGCATGTGTAGAATCCATGGGCTTGAACATGCATGAGCAACTTCCGCCAGACAGCACACTTTTTCACTGCACATGCAACAGGGAGCGTGCAGGTTTCCTTTTTTCCTAGAAGCATATTTTCAAACTTTCCTATTATAGAATCATAGAATGGCTTGGGTTGGAAAGGACCTTGAAGATCATGTAGTTCCAAACCCCCTGCATAGGCAGGGACACCTGCCACTGCACCAGGTTGCTCAAAGCCCTGTCCAACCTGGCCATGAACACCTCCAGGGAGGGGGCACCAGTTCCCTTACAAGTCAATTCTGGAAAGAAAACTGCTAAATCACACACACAAAAATGCATTTGTAGGCACTTTTGTATGTAGGTGTCAACTGATGCCAAAACATGAAGATGAAATAAATAATTGAAAGCACCTCTGAAGATGTTCACCTCATTATTTTTGCATAACCATGGGGGACCTCTTTCTTCCTGCAGTAAAACCATCAGAAAAAAAAGAGTGCTGCCAATCTACCAACAGGTTAATGCAATATATGAGGTTTCAGTTCCATTTTATGAGCTTATGGTTGGTAAATAAGCCCAAACCTAGAATGAGGCATATCAGCAAGACCTATCCCAGCAAATGTTCTAAAGCAGCCTCTCCTGGTGCCCCTGTCACTCAAGCTACATCTAGATCTCAACACTACCCTTTTCAACCCATGATTTGATAAGAGAAGGGAAACTTCATGAAGCTATGTAATTGCTGATAGGGAGGTAGCTAGGACTCTGGTGGAACAAGCCTTGTGGCTTAATTCAGGAATTCTCTGGAGGCTCTTTAGTATTGATACAATGCTGGCTGGTGCAAGGGATCCTTGTGCTTCAGTCCATATAGTTTGTTTCATCCACAGTAAAGTGGTACAGCTTTTCCTGTAGAAAGCTGATGTTCACAGAAAACCTTAATTTTTTGAACCTGAACTTGAATTGTTTCTGCATAAAATCCAAATCTCTTACCTTCAAAATAGTGTTGTGCCTCTCTGAAACTGTAATTTGCTTTTCTCATCTCCCTGAAGTCCTCTGTAAGACAGGTACTGCTCAAAATACACTTCTCATACTGCAGACAAGGAAAGATGAGGCAGGGGAGTGAGATCTGAGAGCTGGAGTTTAGATAAACAGCCTGCACAGGGAGGGGAGTAGGAGCCTAAGCAAACTGTGGGACATTTCAGGGGGAAAAAAAAAAAAAAAAAGAAAAAAAAAAGGAAAAAAAAGAGACATGTTTTGGGGTTTAGGGAAAAGTTCAAATTAAAGTAAAGTATGTAGTTTCTCTGAAAAATGTTAGTGTAGAAAAAAACTCACTTTTCTAATAATCTTTAATCTTGAATTATAATGGAGAAGAGAACAAGAAAATCAAAACTGCATGTGAGAGTCAGTTTGTTGCTATTTTCCATTCAAAAACACAAGCACACCTCATAGGCATTATGATACTGGCATACAGATATCTCTACAAGATAGAAAACAGTTACAGAAGAAACAACTAGGATCTAAAAGCTATGATTTTGTCTGTGCATATGTTTTAAATTGCACAGACATAGCAGAAGTCTGCAAACTTTTCTCTCCTCTGAAGGGATTTAAAAAAATATTACATTAAGAAGTTAATAACATTTGACAAACCAATGTGAAAATAAACAGAACATCTATAGAATATCTAGAAATCTGTGAGATGTAAATAAAACCAGACATTTTCCATTTTTCCATGAAAAATATGGGGGGCAAATGGAAAGCAAGTGAAACCTTTTTTCAAGCCTCCTCTGTTCTCTTTTTCATGAGTAAGGAGCAAAACGGAACTAAGGGAATCAATATAGTCTTAATTTTGAATTTCTATGATACTAATCATACTCCTTAAGAGAAAGTGGCATGTTTCCTTTGATAGCACACTATTTGATTCTTTGCCTCAATTATAACTAAGATGCAAGTCCTTTTTTAAAAACAAAAAGTACTTGCTGCAAAAGGTGCTTTTACTAAATTACTGTGCCTTGTGACAGACATTTTGTTTCTATGGTTTAGTGGTAAATATTCTTCTTTTAATACCTACCTGATAATGAATCTACTGATATCACAGTTACATTACAAATCTAGCAAGTTGAGAAAGGTGCATCTTTTTATATATAAAAGTAGCCAATAGGGACTGTAGAAAAGTTAGATGATTCATCAAAGCCCTCAAGACTGAAAGAATTTTAAGGCTTCCAGAAGGTTTAATCTTCCGTGCTTATATAAGCTCTTCATCTAGTCTTTAGTATTTTTGTTATTGTGACATCTCAAAAGGCTGATCTCTTACCTAGATAGACCTCTGCATGGTGGGAGCTATTTCATATGCCTTACTCTATTTTCAACTACTTTTTTTTGTTTCTCCACATCTTACTTTGTTTTTTCAGTATGCTACCAGAAGTATGTAGCTTCTCTGGCTCCTTAGAGAAAGAATTGACACCTAATTTAGGACTGAGGATTGCTTTTGGGGCAGTCAGAAAAGGAAAAGTGAGGTAACACTACGTGAAGAGTGTCAGTCCAAGTGGCCATGCTTGAGGTCAGGGGAGCTATGCTAATAGGACAGTATACAGACTGCAGTGATGTCGCTGTTTTCCTGGCATGTGATCCCAGGTATAGGTCTGTCAGCAATGAGAAGCCTACAGCTCTTTTAGCCCAACCTGATAAATCTGTCTGTCATCAGGATGACATGGACAATTAGCATATTTCTATCCTAAATTACATTAGCAAGCTTAAGAGCTCAGCTCTTAAGGTTGTTAAATTGAAATACGCTTGCTGCCAACCATGTCAGTAACAAAACAGATCTTTAAGGTCCCATCCAACCTTAACCATGCTATGATTCTATAATATGACGTATATTTTTATTGACTTTATAGATATTACAGATATTCTTAAAAAGAACCCAGATATTTTCAGATATGGAAAATTCACTTGGTAAAGCAAACAGCTAAGGTAAGTTTTAATGATAAACACACAAATAGTTATTGGTGCAAGAGCAGTGGCTTGGCTCCCTTCTTTTTGAAAACCAGTCTTTGATGTGATGGTTTGGAAAGCATGATTCTTCTTTTCCAGTTTCCCTTTCCAAATGATTCATCCCTTGTTTGGGGATAAAACAGAGATAAGCTTTAAATAAAAGGTCTTCCACCATCTGCACAGTGGAATACCAAATAAAGGAAAGATGCCACCACATTCTCTACCCTCTGAGCTTGACATAGACTTTTTTGAGAGGAAAAAAATTACATATATAGGCACTTTCCTCTAGAAAGAAGTTTGGTATTGAGTATTTTTTTTTCTCTAGGTAAAAATGCTACAGAAGCTGCTTTGGGCACTGTGCGCCTGGTTTTCCAAGGACTACCAGATTTACCAGTGTCTTTGTAGGTCAGCACTAACACCACTTAACAGCATTCTCAAGTTGTTTTTACTTTTGCTTACATTTTGTTATTTCGGTGAAAGAAGTACTTGATTGCTTACCCTAATGTTGTGCAGCAAGCAGTAAGAAAACACTAAGTTCAAAGGAGATACAATTATCCAGTAAGGGCTATGGAACCATTGTGACAGAGGAGAAATGCTTGATTCAGCTACATTTCTTATCTTAAAAGCCAGGCGACATTAACCATGCTTCTTACCTAAATGATGAAAACAGAACCTAAAGTTACATCAAATGTAATTATTTGATAAAAGCTCATATAAATTCATCTTGTCTGTGTAAACACCAAGACAGCAAAGCTCTTTTTCAAAACTATTCTTGTTTTATTGACTTTAAGAATAGCTGGTCTGTCACTCCTTTGTAAAGTTTAAGCATTAGCTCAGCCTGGATGTTAAGCAAAGCTCAGGACTTAGCCTCTGTACTTATTAAAATAGCAGTTTTAGTAGAAACAAGAACAGAAGAATAGCCCATGGGTCAATATTTGTCTGTCTCAATATCCTGTGGCTGCCCCTTGTCTGTGGTCCTCCCTTAGTAAAGACCATAATGGGAAAACCCAGTGGTACTTCCCTCAGCATAATCCTCCAGCTTCTAGCAACCTGCATCTTGTTGACTTCTTATACCACAGGCTGTATCAGTGTGTTTAACCTTTTCCCTTCCCTTCCCTCCCTCACAGCTAGGAATCAGATTCAGGACACCATGCAGGTGCACCAGTCGGTCGGTTGCTGAGAGGAGCTGCTCCAGTGCTGGCTTGATCCGCAGCATAGCAGCAGATCTCTGTGCACAGCAGATTTTCCTGAGGCAAGGAAATGCCAGGGCAGATGTTGATGGGGCCTGGGTGTTGCCAGGACTACAGCAAACACCCTCACACCTATAAAAAGCAACCTGGGGAGTGTGAGCAACCAGGAGCACTGCAGCCAGAGTGTGGCATTGCAGTGTGTGCAGAAGGGCACGCAGGTAGGGCGTAGTCATGCCAACAGATCAAGTGGTCTCTGCCACACTGGTGGGCACTCACCTCAGAGCTAAAACCAGTGTTTCTACAGAGAAAGCCCCTGAGATGTCTGATGCTTCCACACAGACAAAACTGGCAAAGAAGGAGACACCAGTACAGATGGTAGATTGCAATGAGTTCACAGCCCCTTCTTCGGGTGAAAAGGTAAACACCTGCAAAAGTTGTTCACAGGCTGATGATCTGAGTTGCAGGAAACTATTAAAAGGCTGCACAGTATTAGAGGAGCACAGATGGAGATAGATAAGTGGTTTCAGAACCATGCTTCTGTAGTGGACACCACAGAGAATGAGGCACCTTGGACCCTGGTGGTCCACAAAAGCAGGACTGTGCTTCAGTACTTCACCCCCAGCACTAAAATCAAAAACAGATAAGAAGCTTTAACAGCTGTAGACACCAATGAGCACAGTCTGCAGGGAGAAGCTGTACCAGCAGCACACAGTGGATAACGCAAAAGGTAGTGATGAGTGCTGGGTTGAGGGGCTTCGAGGCACCCATCTGCCAGCCTGACAGGGAGTCAGAAGAGCTATGCTGCCTTCCAGGAGATAAAGTCTGAGACACTGCTGAGACGGTGCTACAACTTGTCAAGAGCACAGACTACTATCCATTGCTACTCTTTCATGTGGGCAGGAATGACAGTGCAAGCCAGAACCTGGGCAGAATCAAGTAAGACCACAAAGCCCTGGGGCTGCAAGTGAAAATCAATGGTGCCCAAGTTATCTTTTCTTCCATTTTACCAGTTAGAGGAAAGGGTGCAGCCACAAATAGATATATAATGCAAATCAGCTTCTGGCTTTGTGCTGGTGCCTTTCTGAGGATTTTGGCTTTTATGACAATGGGACATTCTTCAGTAGCTATCGCCTGCTAGGTAAGGATGGCATCCAGCTGTCTAGAGAGGCAAGGGAATCTTTGGCAGCAGGCTGGTCAACTTGGAGACACAGGCTTTGAACTGAAGAACCTGGGGACAGGATCCAAAGTGGCAAGACTCATGCCACTGCAACCAACTGGGGAATAAGCAGGGCCAACCAGAGCAGCAACAAATGTTCCTTAGCTGCCTCCCAATATGAACCAGAAGACCATCCCCCTCAAGTGTATGTATACCAGTGCATACAGACTGGGATCAAATAGCAGGAACTGGAGCTCCACACCCAGTCAGAAAGTTATATCATAGGAATAACTGAAACATGGTGGGACAACTCACATGATTGGAAGATTGCAATGGATTACTATTGGCTGTTTTGTAAAGACAGGGAAGAAGAGCAGGAGCCACCACACTCTTATGTTAAAGAGATCCTTGAATGTATAGAAGTCAACTATGGTGATTGTAGAAGCCTCATCAAATGCCTCAGGGTTAAGATCAGAGGGGTTGTCTCCAAGGGGCATTTTACAGTAGGCATCTGCTGTCAACCTCCAAACCGAGACGTTAAGGCCAATGAGGTAATACTTGCGTCACCTGGTTCTTATGGATGACTTCCAGACATTTGTTGGAAGAACAATACAGCAGCTTACATTCCATCCATAAAGTTCCTGGAATGCATAGAGGACTGCTTCCTCATCCAAATGTTAGATGTGCCAACCAGGAATGAGGCACTACTGGACTTGCTAATCACAAACCTGGAAAACCTGCTTTGTAATATCTCAACTAGTGATAGTGTTGGCTGCAGTGATCACACTACTGTGGAATTTGGAATCGTGCTGAGCACGCTGAAGGTTAGCTCTAAGACAAAGGTTCTAGCTTTCAGAAGGGCAAACTTCAGCTCACTGAGAGCTCAGTTGGGGGTGATTCCATAGGAGTCTTCCATCAGTGATAAAGGTGCTGCCTGTGTTGGGAGTTTTTCAAGAATGCTCTCCTGGAAGCACAAAAAAAAAATAATCCCATGGGAAGGGAAGGGAAGGGAAGGGAAGGGAAGGGAAGGGAAGGGAAGGGAAGGGAAGGGAAGGGAAGGGAAGGGAAGGGAAGGGAAGGGAAGGGAAGGGAAGGGAAGGGAAGGGAAGGGAAGGGAAGGGAAGGGAAGGGAAGGGAAGGGAAGGGAAGGGAAGGGAAGGGAAGGGAAGGGAAGGGAAGGGAAGGGAAGGGAAGGGAAGGGAAGGGAAGGGGGAAGGGAAGGGAAGGGAAGGGAAGGGAAGGGAAGGGAAGGGAAGGGAAGGGAAGGGAAGGGAAGGGAAGGGAAGGGAAGGGAAGGGAAGGGAAGGGAAGGGAAGTAGGTGGAGCAAGAGACCCTCTTGGCTAAACCGCAAGCTTCTGAGTCTGCTCAAAACCAGAAGGGAAGCATACCAGAGATGGAAAAGTGGATGAATACCCATTGAGAACTAAAAGGACATTGCCAGAGCATGAAAAAATGCAGTTAGAAAAGCGAAAGTGCAGCTTGAATGCTTCCCTGCTCACTCTTCCTCATTTTACCCACTGGCAGATGGCCACCAAAGAAGTCATCTCACAAGCCAGGCTCACACTCTGTGGTACTTTTTAATCCAGAAGCAAGAAGTACAGTATTATTATGAATGTTGCAAAAACATTCATGTTGTTAACCATGTTTTACCCTTTCCTCATTGTTTCATTATATCCCCATTCCTGTTTGATTACCTGTGAAATGGATATACTGGGAGAAACTTAGCAGAATATTCATAGTCATTGAAGAAGTCTGTGCCCAGCCTGACTGAGCTGATAAAGCTTAACACTGATTCACATGTTCTTATTCCTGCCTAGGCTTGTTACCTGCTAAGAATGGCAAAGGCTTCACAGAACAGTTCTTGCTTGAAGTGGTGGAGATTCTTCTGAGTTACATTAAGAGAACCTATGATGGAGAAATGCATTCCTGAACTTTCACCATGCCCATGAGCTTCTGGAAAGCTTGAGTAGGTTCAGCTTGGAGCTGTCTGATTAGCTGGAGCCCTGGGAACAAATACTGGCTGATTGTAGGGACACATTAATATATGGAGTTAAAATAAGTAGAGTAGCAAAAAGCATGCATGCCTCACATTGTCTCATCACTTCACAGGTGCATGAAATATTATTTGATTCATGGATTGGACTGTATTTGTATGAAAATCTGGGTTTTATCAAACGTGTCTTATATATTTTTTTCAATCTTTCCAGCAATTTTCACAATGCTCTGAAAAGGCTTTGCTATTGTAGAATACACTTGGTGACAAGAGATGTAGTGCTCTGGAACCAGCTAACAGACACGAAGAGTTATTTATACTCTCTCATTTAGGAGTCTCTGAACAGTCAGTGAAAAAAAAAATAGGCTCCTATATTGCATACTCTAAGTATTACTTCTTTAGTTAGGGACTAAAGTTTGATATGTAGCTATAAATGCAGGAGGAAAATGCCCCTCTTGCTTCCTCATTAATGATAATGTTATTTGAAACAGTAATGCTTTTGCAGGACTGAATTGTTTTTTGATTTGTTTCATTTTCCTCTCTTCATTAAGGCATTGTTTATGACATGCTTGGCTGGCTTTCCATGTCCCCATTTTTTCTCTAAATCTTCAGCTAACTTTTGTTTGCTGTATTTACAGAGATGTTAACTGCAGCACAGTCCTTAACTCAGTGCAGTCCAGGAAGTAGCAGAAAGATATAAAAACATTTGCTTTTGTTCAGATATTCAAGAACATATGGAGCTCCAGTTCTAAAGATAATAGGATGCTTCTAAACATCTGCCAAAATTAATAACTTCAGCAAACAGTTATTTGTCATCCTGGTGTACATAACAAATTTAGTGGATTTTTTTTTATTATTTTTATGGTGCCTAATGCTTTACAGGCTCTCTTAGAACCTTTTCTCAGGGATGTTTCTGTCCCAACTTTACCATTAAATATTTCTTGTGTCCCATATTGATTTCCCTGTCCTTTTAATTAATCACATCACAAAGGATAATAGAGACTGTGGTGGGAAAACTATTTATTACATAAAATCTGGTTTATTTGCCTACCATTTCAGGACATCCTTGCTACTTCAACTTTCTAGTAGCCTTGACATTATTGGTCTAGCTGGAGAATGGCTCACAGCTACACTAAACACTGACATGTACATAATGTAAATCACAGAATCATAGAATATGCTGAGTTGGAAGGGACCCATCAGGATTATCAAGTCCAACTCCTGTCCCTGTCACACTCCCTGTCCCTGAATCACACCATGTGCCTGAGAGCATCATCCAAATGCTTCTTGAACTCAGGCAGGCTTGGTGCTGTGACCGCTTCCCTTGGAAGCTTGTTCCAGTGCTCAACCACCCTCTGGGTGAAAAACCTTTTCCTGATATTTAACCTAAACCTCCCCTGATTCAGCTTCCTGCCATTTCCCTGAGTCCTGTCATTGGTCACGGGAGTGAAGAGATCAGTACCTGCCCCATCTCTTCCCCTCATGAGGAAGCCATAGACTGCAATGATACCAGTCTTTTGTAGCAAGTGAAATTATAGAAATTGCTCCTGTATCATGACCTGTTAGTGCAGATAAACCCAAGTTGTGGTCATACATTTGTTTCTTTGTTGATGTGGACAGCATCTGTTTAAAGCATTCCTTTCCTGACTATATTCCCACTTGTCCCCTGTTCAGCAAAGGGCATGACAGAGCAGTACAGGCCAGACCTCAGCTCTGCCAAGGCAGGGCAGCCAGCTTCAGCTGAGACCAGTGCCTTCTGAAAGTGCTCCCCACTCACTTCCCGCTGTATATCTGCTCAGGGCATCAGTGACTGCTGCCAGAACAGCTGTACACAATCACATTAGAATACTCATCTCTCACATTTTCTGTAATAACAACTAATCCTACATGTTTGACTTGGGTGTGCTAACCAGAAAAATTACTGTATTCCTTTGCAAATACATTGAATTAAAATCTGCTGCTAAAGCACATCAAAATTTCTAATGTCTATGTGCTGTGCACTGTGAAACTGTAGGTGCAGGACTAATACATGAGGAATTAACATTTTAGGATATTTGACCAGGACTAGATACCTGCATGCAAGATTTTATTGAGTGGGGGTCATTATGGACCCATATAGGAGGGAACACATCAGGTTCAGCAAAGGGTGAATTGACCTCCTGTCACAGTTTGCCCAAAGAACCTCCTAAGTAATCTAAGCTACAGTCTGTATGTGACTGGTTTTGCTATATTTATGTGCACACTAAAATTCTTTGTTGAATTAATTCCCTGTGAAAAACCCACATCCATACAGTTATACATGTGTGTATATATATGTGTGTGTGTGTGTGTATATGTGTATATAGGTATACATAGAATTCCCCACACCCCAAATTTTATTTTATTTTATTTTTAATATTAGTTTCTGGTTTATCAGAATAATATTCTCAGTGTAAGGCTTGTTAGATATTTGCCCTACACTATTTTTTTTTTTTTTTTTTTAACCTATATGAAATAATAATAAATAAATAAAAAGCAGGCTTTTCTCAAAGATATTTTGATGGGTTTCAGGACTGAACACATAGCTTTTCAGAAGTGGGGAATGGGCAAGAATGGAGCAGAAGTAGATTGACAGCACGAGTAGATTTGTTCTACTTGCAGAAAATGAATAGGGCTCAGAGATAGACAAATACATCAGAATAAAATACCAAAGTGTGTTTATATAAGAACAGAAATTACAGGGGTAATGACAGGCATTTCCACCATTGCTAAGGGAAACAGAGGAAAGAATTCATGGTTCCAGGCTTAGCTGAGGTACCAACAGGATATTCTGTTCCTCCTAGAATTATATCTTAGCTTCTTGGGGATGTAACTGAAAGGTGGTTTGTATATATTGGAGGGGAAGACAATGTATACTTAATTGCGCATGAGGAAAGTTTTTGGTTTTGTTCGTTTGTTTTAAATCTTTTTTGTGATGCTGGAAGAAGGTTTTATATTCATGGAAGTAGACAGTGGTTTTCAAGTTTTAATAAACAATGCTCCTACCTCTTTTTACCAAGCAGAATATCCTTTCAGCTCTTTGGTATGTGTGCAAAAAATAGAAAAATTCAGAGCTGAGAAATCTGGATAATTATGGTATTCATGATTCCCTTTGGAAAAGGTATGTGGAGAAAGAAGTATGCAGAGTATGTGTATGTGATAACATTTTTATCTTCTTTAAGGCTATGGATGTGTATTTTTTTAACTAGCAATGCCACTTTTTCTGATAGCCTTTGAAAAGGGCTTACAAGGCTTCTCAACTACACTGCATTTCTTGATTAATATCAGATAGGGACTGTAGACCCAGTCTACTAATTTTATGCCATCATATATTTTGAACATGGAACTACTCCTTTTGAGTTGAATTGTATTTGGGTGGGGAACATTTTTTGCAAAGGAATGAAAAGTCTCAACCCCCTCTGACAGGCTATAGTGTAATTTGCAGAGGAAAAACAGGGACTGGTGTCCCTCAAGCTTGTGTCGTGTCCGTCCCAACAACGACACTTGGTGACCCCGACGCGATCACTGCAATTGGACCATTTTGACAGCGGGTAGAGCTGTGGGGACGGAGCCCAGCGTAGCAAAGAGCGGCGGGTAGAGCTGCCGGAGCCGGCCGGCATTATTGGAGAACTCACCTGAGGAGAAGGTGAGCCGCTGGGAACATGGGTACTTCATTAAGTAAGGAAGAGACTATGATTGTTAGTATGTGGAAAGTGATTTTAAGAGCACGAGAAGTTAAGCTACAGGAACTGTTATTGAGAAAAATGTTGCTATGGAGTAAGGAGCAAGGATATGAGGCATCTATCATAACTTCTTTTGATGTTTCTATTTTGAAAGAATTGGGTGATAAACTGTTTGATTATGTTTCACGGGGGGGCAAAGATGCGGCAGCACTGTTACCGACGTGGCGCCTCCTTTATGAGACTCTGAAAGACTTTAAAATGCAGCCAGGACAGGCGGAGGGCACTGCCGCCCCCCCCCCCGCTCTTACCTCCGTGCAGAGTCTACCATCCCCCGCGCTGCCCCCCCCCTTCAGGGGAACAGAGTCATGGGAATGAGCGGACTGTGGGCGCCGGGGGAGCAGCAGGGAACGTAGCGCAAGAAGGGGCAGTAGTTTGGATCCTGCTACATATACTCTCTGTGAGAGGGATAAAGTGTGTGGAGGGCACCTTGAAGAAGTTGTTGAAGTAGTGCCGGAACCAGGGTTTTGCTCCTGACCCTGTATTAGTATTTAAGGTAGAGACTTGGAACGCAGTAGGGAACAAACTGTGGGAAGTAATTAGTAAAGGCGACCGGACAGCTAGTGAACTCACTGCCTGGCAACTAGTCACAGACACTTTGCAAGCCATGAGAGCAGAAAGACAAGCCGCCGCCAGCATGGACTTGGCGCTGACATCCCCTCACGTCATACGGCCCGGAGATTCTAAACCTTTTTCAAAAGTCCCAACCATTTTTGCCCTGATTTCTGATTCGGCGGAGAATTCTAAATGCCCGGAGGAAAGCGCCGTGGTAAAACCATCGGAGCTGCCGCCGCCGCCACCCCCTCCTCCACCCCCTCCTCCTCCTGACACAGCCCTGACAGGTCCGTGTGCTGTCGGGACCAAGGAGCCGATGCGAAACTCGGAGCCGCAAGAGACAGGCGATGCGCTGCTAGAAAAGATCCAACGAGTGCTATTGAGGGAGTGTCCGCCCATTTGCCCGAGCTGCACCAATCATTGCCCGTGTGGCCCGGAACTGCACCGAACAGGGCCACGGAAGAAGGTCAGCAACGCGACCTCACTGGAAGGAAGAGATCCTGAGTATTTGTATCCACCCTTGCCCAGCAATGCTAGTAACTGGGGGGAGTCAGGGATTGAATCTAGCGCGCGGGGGGTGGGATAACGGAACCATACGTACAAGAAGGAGGTGGGGGGAGCTGTGCGCTGCTGCCTGGGGGGTGGGAGAGTTGCTTGAGTTGGGTTTGATTTCTGTGTGTATGGTATCTCTGGTAGACAAAGGTTGTAATCAATCTGCTTTAACGTATGGGTTCCAAGCATCGTTTACACAAGCTCTGTTAGATAGTGTATATGCAGGACAATGAGATTGTGGTGTGTGTGTGTTTTGGGCTGGATTTTGGAAATGTAAATTTAGACTGCCTGGAGGCAATTACCCTGATTAGGCGCTTTGCTAACTCGATTGCTGAGCTGTTAAAGGTGTGTCAGAATGTGAGCTCAGAGTCCTTTAGGGTAGCTCTGCTGGCTGAGGTCCTTGCTCAGCAGCTTACGGTAGGCAGAGTGGGTTTGAAGTGTTTTGGTTGTCGAAAAGTGGATCACATTAAAAAGGAATGTCCGACCGGGGGGGCGGTCAGAAAAGACGTAGTAACTGTCAGCCGATATGCAGCCCCGCACCCCCAGCCTGGAAAAGGGAGCGGCGGCTGCGAAACACCGCCCAGCCGCCCCCCCCCCCCCCTTTTTTTGACCGGAGGCTACAGAGAAGCGCCTTCCCCCCCGTCTCGCCCCTGGCCCCACCGCATTCTTTTAACCTCTCGAGTGCAGACGGCGTCTGGCCGCTGCTGCGGTTTTTGTTTGTTGTGGTTTTTTTTTCTTCCTTTTCCAGCAGAACTCCTTTTGGTTTTTAGTAACGACGACAGGGGACCCTTTTTCCAATTTGTTTGGTGGGGCTCCCTTTGAGTACTTTTACTTCCTTTGCTAGGTATGTTAAGGACAAAAAAAAAAAAAAAAAAAAGAAACGAACAAAACGAAATAAGCTTGTGGATAAGGTAACAAGTGTTTCACGAGTGGCTTATATGCTTGCAGTTTTAAATGTAACTGACTTTGACCCACAGGAGATGGATCTGTTAGGTTCTTTTCCTAGTAATATGCCACACTACAAAATGGAGCAGCTATTGATTTTTTTTTACTTTTACTATTAGCACAAGGACATGGATGTGAGGCTTTTGAGGGTATGTGTTGCATGAACCTGTCTGACCATTCTGGGCCGATAACAGAATAGGATCCAGATCTTTAACATCTCACAAAGCAATTAACTCACTCGAGTATTGGCCTTGATGGATGGTTGGCAGATTGAGGTATTACTGAATGGTTGAAACATCTTATGGTATATGGACTTATCATACTAGTAATAATATTGGTTGTGCTATCAGTTGTACCAGGTATTTTGAAAATGCTTAACCACGTGATGGAGAAAGCTATGAAGGAGATATGGGTAGTTAAAAAAAAAAAAAAAAAAAAAAAAAGTAGGGTCCTTTTTGGAGGAACACGGTCACGAGTATTTGGCTATGAAGTAGAAGTAATGCAGGTGAATGGACATTAATGAACAGAGTGGGATGGCTTGTGGCACATGTTGGCCCCATGTGTCACAACCTTGTCCCACTGTAAATGTGCATCCTGGGCAGGATGACTTGCGACACGTTGGCCCCATGTGTCGGAACCTCGTCCTCCTTATGAAAGGTATGTGGACCGAGTTTCTCTCAAGCACCATAGTTTGTAATAGCAAGAGTTCAATGCACCTTTTATTTTGTATTTTGTTATATTGCATAACCTGTTGTATTGATGAAATCTGTGTGTGCTTTGCTACTTATATTGACTAACCTGTTGTATTGATATAACCTGTGTGTGTTTTGCCATAGTAGCAGTTTGTTACTGGATAAAGAAGGTGAAAGGACTAGGGCTGACAACGCATCTCCTACCATCATCAAGGGCAAGACTGGGTTGGTCTCTGTGTTTGCCACCAAGAAGAACCTCGAGCTCCGCTGCTGGCTGCAATCCAGTAGGCGTTGAGTGGTGGAGACATATACCATACCAGACCTTGATGTGAGGGATGGCCTGCTCTATTGTAAGAGGGCCATCCAGGAGAGGAGGACAGGCCACAAGGCCTGTGATTGACAAAAATTGATGCCCCAAAGCCTAGATTATGCCCACCTTATTACTAAAACATAAAAGGGGACACTGATATTACAGCACCATGGTCCTTGACCCCTGAAGCAAAACAAACAGTTGAGATGGTGGAGCGGGCGATACAGGAAAAGCATGTTTTGAGAATTGAGATGACTGTTGCGGTACAGGTATGCGTTTTAATTAATGACACAATACCATTTGCTATGATTGTACAATGGAATCCTGAGTGGGAAGATCCACTTCATGCACTGGAGTGGGCTTTCCTGTCTTGTCGCAACAAAAAACTGCTCCTGGTCTATTTGAATTATTGGCACAAATTATCATTAAGACCCAAATGAGATGCTCAGAGTTATTGGCGAGGGATCCAGAGAAAATTGTATTGCCTGTGCAGGTGGATTATTTTGATTGGTGTTTAGCTAATAGTTCAGCATTGCAAGCTGCATTGCTGAACTATACAGAACAAATTAAGTACCATCTTCCCTCTCATCCGCTATGCAAATTGGGAAGTCAGACCTGTTTTGGGCAGAAGCAATTAAATCAGAAAGAGCCTGTGACAGGACCCCCAGTATTTACAGATGGATCAGGAAAAAACGGGAAGGCAGCTGTTGTCTGGCATGATGGTCATCAGTGGCAACATATAATGGAGCAACAAGAAGGTTCACCTCAAATAGTTGCGCTTCGTGCCGTTACTTTTGTGTTCCAACGATTTACTTGTGCAGTCACTGTTGTTATAGATTTAGCGTATGTGGCGGGGCTGGTCCAGCGACTGGATAAGGCAATCTGAGGGGATGTGAGTAATGCTTTGTTATCTGGTGTATTGCGGTTATTATGGCTGACAATTCAAAAAAGATCACAACCATATTATATTTTGCATATTAAGAGCCACACCAATTTACCTGGATTCTTGGCAGCTGGTAATGCCTGAGCAGACCAATTGGTCTCAGCTGTAGCAATGGGACCAGTGCCTAATGTGAAACGACAGGCAATTGAATCTCATCAGTTTTTGCATCAAGGCTTTCGTGCCTTGAACCGTCAGTTCCAGTTGACAACTTCAGAGGCCCGTTCCATTGTTGCGGCCTGCCCTGACTGTCAGGGCCAGCATGTTCCTGTGTATTATGGTACAAATCCCAGAGGTCTACAAGCTTTACAAATTTGGCAATCTGATGTCACTCACCTTGGAGAGTTTGGTAAACTCAAATACGTGCATGTGTCTCTTGACACATTTTCCTCAGTCATAGTAGCTACTGGACATACAGGAGAAACAGCTTGAGATGTTATAAGACATTGGCAACGAGCTTGTGCTATATGTGGTGTTCCATCTCAGATTAAGACCGACAATGGTCCTGCTTATGTTTCCAGCCGAGTGAAAGATTTTTAACAGCTTTGGGGGGTTACCCATGTCACTGGTATCCCTCATTCTCCTACTGGATAGAGTATTGTGGAACGTGCACATGGCACACTCAAACGTATTCTTCAGAAACAAAAAAGGGGAATGACTGGTGAACCCCCTGAAGCCCGGTTCAATAAGGCCACGGATGTGTTGAATTTCGTTAATATAGCAGAGGATTTACAGGAGCCACCTATGGTTCACCACTTTGAGTCACTACGTAAATTGTCCACTGTTTCCCCCGGTGTCAAAGTTAGGGTGAAAGACCTACACAGTGGCCAATGGTTGCCTCCATGTGATTTATTAACCTGGGGAAGAGGGTATGCTTGTGTTTCCACAGATACCGGCCCCCGGTGGGATCCTGCTCGCTGTGTTTGGCCCGTTGTGAATGACTGACACAACTGAAGAAGGGATGGTTCAACTACCAAAGCAGAATATTCTTTATATACATATTCAGAAACGTTACAGCTTGGTGTGATTATGCTTTTTCTAACATGTCACATTTTTTTTCTCTTTTCTGTTCTAGTTGCTTTGCCTGTAGAGATGTTTTTAATTTGTAGGGATAGAGCATGGGGCAAGTTCCATTGAAACTTAATGTTGGGCCATGTAGTCTTGGGCAGCTTACACCCAACCTTACTATGAACTCGAACTTGGGATGTTGGTTGAATAAGCAGACCAATGCTGCATTGATTATGCTGAGTGGCTTGTTTATTGATGTTGATAGTGTTAGATATGCTATATTATAAAATAGAGCTGTAGTAGACTTTTGTTCAAATGAATAGCTTGTTTAAGGGATGGGGACTGTCAAGGTGGTTGCTGTTTTGATAAGAACTGGATTGTTGGTTTTGTTCCTAAATGTAGTTGTGTTATTGATGTTGCCATGTCTCATGTCTCTGCTGCAAGGGGCCCCGCAGCGGATGGCATGGGCAATTTTCGTAACATAAATACAAAAAGGGGGAATTGTGGGAAACTTTGGCTGGTCCGAGGGACTGGAATGCAAGTTTGAAGTTGCCCTTGAGCAGATAACCGTGCCCTTGTAGAGGCCTGAGAATCTTGAGAAGAGCTGAGTAAACAAGATAAGCGACTGCCAGGTGGAACATCTGCAGAACCACTAGATGGGACGTGGAAAAGAAGACTATCGAAGTTACAGCAGAGAAAAGTTGTCCAATTGTGGACTGTTGATGTTTGCTTAACCAATGAGATGTAGACACACATGTATAGGAGAGGATAGTAAAAGGCTTGTTAGTTGAATAAAGTGGTCTTTTTGCATGCAAGCTTGTGTCGTGTCCGTCCCAACAATGACAGGTGTCATAAAGCACTATTTTTAATTCCTGATGTTTGCAATTAAATTAAGCATGTAGTTGGCTTCACTGGTGATAGTAAAGCCATTGTTTATAATTAATTTGTCATTCTGACAATCTGGCATGCAAACATAACTTAGCTGCTTATCAGCCTAAATTTCTGCACTCCAGGCAAGCTTGGCCATATGGAAAAAAACTGCACGCAGAAGGCCAAAAAGCCACCGAGAATTCTGCCTGAAGTTTCAGAGTTTATTCTTGCTTGCCTTGAAACTCAGCTTTGATTTTTGTCCTTCAAATACCTATTGCTACTTGTTACCTAATAATTGAGGTTATCCTGGTCTAGTTTCAGTTCAGGTGATGGTGAGATATATTAAGCTGGGCTGGTTAGATTGCAATTATTTTCTTTGATGTTCTAAGGTAAATTTCTAAGACTGTTGTGAGACAGACCGGTTTAACTAGAAAATAGTGTAATGTGTCATAAATCTATATTGAATACATTTATTGTATCAGGTTGGTTGTAGCCACATATTTTAAAATAATTGAAAGGCAGAAAGTTGATACAAAAACTCAGTTAAAGAAAAGCAAAAACATTCCCTTGGGCTCTAGTACTGAGCAACAGAGCATAGCTATATCTTATAAGCACCTCTTACAAATCTGTTTTTTAGGTAAAAATCTGTATGACTTGGCAATATAATAAATCTGTGTAAACTAAGTAAAAGTGATTTCAGTTATAAGCAAGTCATCAAATAGTGCAGTACTTTTGCATGTTATGTAATTCACTTTTGCCAAGTGCAGTGCATTGTCTTCTGTGTTACAGGTAACAGAAAGCAGCCTGCAAGCCTTTCACCAAGCCCATATAAACGCTTATGTTACCAGATGAGAGCTGTATCTATTTTCAGACTTGTTTGGAGTTGTATGGTTAAGTGGGCTTGTAGTGCGTGATAATGTCTATGTACTAAATTGACCTTATTGGGCAGTATTGGTTTTCTGAATGTCTGTCTTCCAGGTCAATTTTGGTTAAAGAATTTTTAACTCCCTCTACAACACACATCAGGTGGCTGTCAAACCTCCTCGCTCCACAGAGCATAACTTAACAGGAGAGTAATTTTTCCTTAAAGCAGTACTCGATGCTTTGGGGTTTTTGCAGTCACCCAACATCACTACAGACCCCACACAGAATGTCTCAAATCTGATGGTGTGGCACAAAGGCTGTGTTACACAGTCCAGTGTCAATTTTCAGAAAAAATTACTTGTGGTATGCCTTTGAAATGCTGGAATGTTTCAGTCCAGGGAGCTATAGTTCACAGCTTACACATAAATTAAGTAATTTTTGTGTCAAAAACCCAAATATGAGCTACAGCTTTTAGAAGTACTAGGTACAATCACAGACTATGGGGTGGCCCCCTAACATGTCTGTCCATCAGAAATGCAGCATCTTTCTCCTCTCAGGAAGGCAA
Source organism: Hemiprocne comata (assembly GCA_020745705.1). Classification (NCBI taxonomy): domain Eukaryota; kingdom Metazoa; phylum Chordata; class Aves; order Apodiformes; family Apodidae; genus Hemiprocne; species Hemiprocne comata. Next base: position 76,165,373 of record CM036587.1, on the reverse strand, counting down.
ATATTAGTGCTCTCAGGTTTTGCTAAATCAAAACTTCCATTTGATTACGTTTCTCCTGCATTATGAAATACTCTTAAAATAAGCAGTTACTTAAAAAAAAAATTAAAAGTGTATGTATATATATTACACAAGAAATGGCTCCTGTGTTCACTATCACGGAACAGATTCTTTTGAAGAAAATGCATTAAATGCTTGGATGAAGGGAATTTTAAGTAGATGGCATATTTTCTCCAGGTAAGTAGAGCAAGATAATTAACCCTGTTTATCAGTTGTGTCACCCAGTGAAGTCTTCTAGCCCCCTGAGCTGAGAGAGACTGTCCTTATATCAGGCTGTAGAGGAGGATGAGTTTTCAAGAGGGCAAAACAGCTAGTAAGATAGGCCAAAACCTTCACTTTCATTTTAATCTAGAAGCAAACAGCATTTTTAAGAAACACTAGAAAACATTTTAAAAAACAATATTTTTTTTTACAAATTAAGTAAATAATATTTCTGATTTCAACAGAGAAATTGTGACAATTGAAAAATATCAAGAAGATATGAAGACATGAAGTAATATCAGAAATCAGCTTCAATAAAACAAAATAATAAGATTTTTAAAAGACATTAACTGCAGTGACAACGACTTGGGTGCAACTAATTCCTCCTCCTCAATGCTTTGGTGTTCTGCTAAAGCTTAGGACTTGATAGGTGCAGGAAGAGGGTAAAATGGGCCTGTTTAAACAATAATTAGATTAAAAAACACCCTTTCCTTCCAATGTCTCAAAGTTTTCTAGCATTACAAAAACTGAGGAAGTACAAAATGTGCTAAAGAATGGACAAGAAATCCTCTGATCTGAGGTCAGTTGGCAGACTATGGAAGCAGGCAGTGTCGGAAATATTTGGAGAGTTAGTTTCTTGCCTCTTGAGGAATTAATACATATGATTGGAAGAATGATGATGGCTCATGCTAACTGAGGAATGTATATTGTGTTTTCATGGCAAGGTTTTGGTAGCAGGGGGACTACAGGGGTGGATTCTGTAAGAAGCTGCCAGAAGCTTCTCCTATACCTGACAGAGCCAATGCCAGCTGTCTCCAAGATGGACCCACCACTGGCCAAGGCTGAGTCCACCAGCGATGCTGGTAGCACCTCTGGGGTAAGATATTTAAGAAAGGGAAAAAAACAAAAAAAACCCAACCTGTGCAGCAGCAACTGCAGCAGAAGAAAGGAGTGAGAATATGTGACAGAAACAACCCTGCAGACACCAAGGTCAGTGAAGAAGAAAGGGGAGGAGGTGCTCTAGATGCCAGAGCAGAGATTCCCCTGAAGCCCCTGGTGAAGACCATGGTGAGACACACCATCCCCCTGCAGCCCATGAAGGTCCACAGTGGACCAGATGTCCACCTGCAGCATGTGGAGGACCTCATGCTGAAGCAAAGGAGGCTATGGCCTGTGCTGGAGCAGGCTCCTGGCAGGACTGTGGAGAGAGGAGGCCACGCTGGAGCAGGTTTGCTGGCAGGACTTGTGATCCCATAGCGGACCCATGCTGGAGCAGTCTGTTCCTGAAGGTCTGCATTCCATGGAAGGGACCCACACTGGAGCAGTTAATGAAGAACTGCAGCCTGTGGGAAGTACTCATGTTGGAGAAGTTTGTGGAGGGTTGTCTCCTGTAGAAGGGACCACATACTAGAGCAGGGCAAGAGTGTGAGCAGTACTCTCCATGTGGAGGAAGGAGCAGCAGAGACAGTGTGGGATGAACTAACTGCAACCCCTATTCCCCTGTACTGCTGGGAGGGACGAGGTGGAGAAATCAGCAGTTTGCACAGGCAAGGCGAGCAGGGAGGGCGCTGAAAGCCTGCTAACTATTGGCAGGTAATAATGGTATCCACCCAGCAGAAGATGATGGCATCTCTCAGCTCTGCACACTCGAGGGTTGATGCCACTTCCCAGACTGAGCTTTCCTGGGAAAACACCACCACCCAGGTGTCAGGCTGCAGGGTGTGCCCAACTCACATACCACTGTGAGATGGTAATGGTGAGAATGCCTGTGGGAGGTGTGCCCAGGTGGAGGAACTCCTCTGCCTAGTGCTGGAGCTTCTGGAGAAAGTAGGCAGGCTGAGGGACATTAGGGAATGTGAGAGGGAAATACATGCTTGGAGTCGCACCCTGCCTCCTGTGATAGAAGCCCAGCAGGCAGAGCCCTGCTACAGCAAACTCCCTGTCCTCTCTCCATCTGATTCGATGTGATGCCTTGGAAGCCAGGAGGCAATGGCAAGATATTCCTGCCCGGTGCAAGAGGCGCCACAGACATGTCTGCCCAACAACTACACCACCTTCCCAGGTGCCTATGAGTAACAGGTACAGTGATTTGCAAGTGGAACAGGATAAAGGTGAGAACAAAATTCTTCTAGTTTGGAGGTGTCATCGAGGTCTAGTCAGACCACCCCACTCATCAAAATATATGCAGCAAAGAAAGAAAGAAAGAAGGACCCTTGTCATAGGACACTCGATTCTGAAGGGAGTGGAAGGCCTGATATGTAGACCAGACCTACTGCATAGGGAGGTTTGCTGCCTCCCTGGGGACAGGGTCAAGAATGCACAGGAAAAACTCCCTACTCTAGTTCAACCCTCAGGTAGGCAGTGATGAGATTGCAACAAGAAGTTCAAAGGCAATGAAGAGAGATTTCGGGGCCCTGGTGTAAGGAACTCGCTAACATGAACTTCAAGCCACGCCCCTCACAGACTATAATGGTTCTCATGGTGGTAGGAACTTGGGGATAAGAGCGGACTCAAGTGAAAACTGAAAGGAGAGCGGGAGTCCAGGGGCGGGAAAATTGCAACAAAGTTACAAGCCTCAGAGTCGCCTCAGGACCGCAGTTCGCAAATTAACCAATGAAAAGGCGGATTGAAAACTTACCAGCCAATCAGAGACTAAGTTTTTCTAGCCTGATTCCTATAAAAGAAGCCGTGCGAGACCCGCCAGCCGCCGCTTTTCTGGAGGGGTTACCTATGTGAGGAGCCACCGCGGGCCTGAAGAAAGAAGCCGCCAGAAGAAAAGCCGCCGAAACGCCGCCAGCCTACACGCTTTCATCTGCCAACAGTGAGGGCTTGAGCCGCAGTTCAAAAGCCTTTTTCAAGGCTCACGGAGCTAAGAACTGCGCGTGCTCACCCCAGAAGAATACGGGACAGAGGTAGCTGGCCAACAAGAGCCAGAGCCGGTTCCCCGACTCCACCGGGACGTCGGAGAGTAAGAACCTTCCCCAAAATTCACCTGCCAGCCGATCCCTCCCTAAACCCCAAATTATCCTAGGAGGTGGGAGGGGGGCGGGATCTCTTTCCCTTCTGCTCTTCCGTATTCCTCACTCCCCTAATTTGGTCGCGGGTTTAGTATCCCCTCTTGCATCAACTGTGTGGTTGCTGGTTTCGAGTTATTGTTATTATTGTTGTACCGTGCTCTCTCCCTCTTTTAATCCTTAAAGTAAAAAGCACAAATTCAAATTGACCCTAGTCGGAGATCTTATTCTTTCCGATACGCGTTCTCCATAAATACCTGCGGAGGGGGGTTATATAGAGATATCAAAGCGGGACTTGCCGCTCGGGTCCCCGGATGAGTGATCTTGGGCTGTTCCCTTAAACAGAGTGTGTGCGTGTAAGACTGAGAAGCGGCACAAGCTGCGAAGCGAGTGTGGACTCCTGAACCGCGGTTCCGTGCTCCCGCGAAGGAAATGGCCGGTGACGGAGAAAGCGTAAGTTGTGTAAGGACAGCATGAATGAGAGTGTGCTTGAATACATAGTGTGTGAGACCAAGCGAGTGTGCACGCTTGCTTAAAACATTCACACTAAATAATCAGGCTCGTGAAACACTTGCTGCCACCGCACTCCACACTCCGTCGCTAAATTCAACATACAAAAGATAGCCCGGATCGCGACACCTGGGACGGCTGGCTAGGGGGTCAGGAGCACAAGTGGTGTTTACCTCTATCCTTCCTGTTGCAAGGACTGATGAGGGGATAAACAGGAGGAGCCCATAGATCAATGCCTGGCTACTTGACTGGTGTCATCGGCAGGACTTTGGGTTCTATGACCATGGGCTGCTTTACAAGACACCAAGGCTGCTGGCAAAAGATGGGGCACATCTATCCCAAAAGGGGAAAAGGATCCTGGATCATGAGCTAGGAGCACTCATAGAAAGGTCTTTAAACTAGACTCAAATGGGGGCGGGGATAAAACTTGGCTTACTACAGAGGAGCCTGGGAGCGGCATGCCAGTACCAGGGGAAGGATTCAAAATGGCAGTGATCACACCACTGTCACCACTACAACAGATTGGGGAATAAACCAGGCCAACCAGAGAAGTGTAAATGTTCCTCAGCTGTTTCCTGAAATGAGAACCAAAAGATCATAGACTCATAGAATCACAGAATCATAGAATCCTAGGGGTTGGAAGGGACCTCAAAAGATCATCTAGTCCAACCCCCCCTGCCAGAGCAGGGTCACCTAGAGCACATCACACAGGAACTTGTCCAGGCGGGTTTTGAATGTCTCCAGCGAAGGAGACTCCACAACCTCTCTGGGCAGCCTGTTCCAGTGCTCTGTCACTCTTACAGTAAAGAAGTTTTTTCTGATATTCACCTTGAACCTCCTATGCTCCAATTTACACCCATTACCCCTTGTCCTATCACTGGTCACCACTGAGAAAAGCTTAACTCCATCTACCTGACACTCACCCCTTACATATTTGTAAACATGGATGAGGTCACCCCTCAGTCTCCTCTTCTCCAAGCTAAAGAGACCCAGCTCCCTCAGCCTTTCCTCATAAGGGAGATGTTCCACTCCCTTAATCATCTTTGTGGCTCTGCGCTGGACTCTTTCAAGCAGTTCCCTGTCCTTCTTGAACTGAGGGGCCCAGAACTGGACACAATACTCCAGATGCGGCCTCACCAATGCAGAATAGAGGGGGAAGAGAACCTCTCCTGACCTACTAACCACACCCTTTCTAATGCACCCCAGGATGCCATTGGCCTCCTTGGCCACAAGGGCACATTGCTGGCTCATGGTCATCCTCCTGTCTACCAGGACCCCCAGGTCCCTTTCACCTACACTGCTCTCCAGCAGGTCAGCCCCCAACCTGTACTGGTACATGAGGTTTCTCTTCCCCAAATGCAAAACTCTACACTTCCCCTTGTTGAATTTCATCATGTTTCTCCCCGCCCAACTCTCCAGCCTGTCTAAGTCTCTCTGAATGGCAGCACAGCCTGCTGGTGTGTCAGCCACTCCTCCCAGCTTAGTGTCATCAGCAAACTTGCTGAGGGTACATTCTGTAACCTCATCCAGGTCATTGATGAAGATGTTGAACAACACCGGTCCCAGTACCGACCCCTGAGGGACTCCACTAGTCACAGACCTCCAACTAGATTCTGCCCCATTGACTACAACTCTCTGACTCCTTCCTTTCAACGAGTTCCTGATCCATCTCACTACCTGATCACCAAACCCATACTTGATCAACTTATCTACAAGGATGCTGTGGGAGACGGTGTCAAATGCCTTACTGAAATCCAGATAAACCACATCTACCGCTCTACCATCATCTATCCACCTAGTAATCTCCTCATAGAAGGCTATGAGGTTAGTCAAACATGATTTACCCTTGATAAAACCATGCTGACTGCTCTTGATGACCCCCATGTCCTTGATATGCCTAGAGATAGTGACAAGAACAAGTTGTTCCATCACCTTTCCAGGGATGGAGGTGAGGCTGACCGGTCTATAGTTACCCGGGTCCTCCTTCTTGCCCTTCTTGTAGACTGGTGTGACATTTGCTATCCTCCAGTCCTCAGGCACCTCTCCTGTTACCCATGACTTACCGAAGATGATGGAGAGTGGCCTAGCAATGACCTCCGCCAGCTCCCTCAGCACCCTTGGATGCATTCCATCCGGACTCATCGATTTATGGATGTCCAGATTACTCAACTGATCCTTAACCCAATCCTCATCTACCATGGCAAACTCCTCCATTATCTTGACTTCTTCTGGGGCTATATGAATCTGGGGCTCATGGGGAAATCCTGCAGGAGTAAAGACAGAGGCAAAGAAGGCATTCAGTACCTCTGTCTTCTTTATATCTTCTGTCACCAGGGCTCCCCCCTCATCCAACAGTGGGCCAATATTGCCTCTAGTGTTAGTTTTGTTAGCTATGTATTTAAAAAAGCCCTTTCTATTATCCTTAACCTGACTTGCAAGGGTAAGTTCCAAGGAGGCCTTAGCTTTCCTAATTGCCTCCCTACATCCTCTGACAATAGCCCTATATTCCTTCCAAGTGACCAGCCCCTCCTTCCATGATCTGTAGATTTTCCTTTTCCACTTAAGTTTGCCCAGCAGTTCCTTTTTTAACCATGCTGGTCTCCTAGCTTCCTTACTAGATTTCCTAACCATTGGGACGCTCTGACCCTGTGCTTGCAAGAAGTGGTCTTTGAATGTTGACCAGCTATCTTGAGCCCCTTTACCTTCTAGCACCCTGTCCCATGGGACTTCCCTTAACAGTTGACTGAGGAGGCCAAAGTTTGCCCTGTGGAAGTCCAGGGTTCTGGTCCTGCTGGGTATTCTGTTCCTACCACACAGGATCCTGAACTCCACCATCTTGTGATCACTGCAGCCAAGGCTGCCATTGACCACCACTGCTTCAACAAGGCCCTCCTTGTTGGTGAGCACAAGATCCAGCAGCGCTCCTCTTCTAGTCGGCTTGTCCACCATTTGCATTAAGAAGTTATCATCAATGCACTGGAGGAACCTCCTAGACTGTGAAAGGCTGGCTGTGTGAGTCTTCCAGCAGATATCGGGGTAGTTAAAATCTCCCATGAGGACTAAGGACTGTAGATGTGAGGCTGCTTTCAGTTGCCTGTAGAAAGCCTCATCAACTTCCTCGCCTTGATCAGGAGGTCTGTAGTAGACCCCCACGACTGTATCACCCATGCCAGCCTGCCCCTTAATTCTTACCCACAGACTTTCAACTTGCCCCTCATCAGCCCCTGCACAAAACTCGATGCATTCTAGTTGCTCTCTCACATAAAGAGCAACTCCACCACCTCGCTTCCCCACCCTATCTTTCCTAAAAAGCACATAGCCATCCATGGCCACATTCCAGTCATGTGAGCTGTCCCACCATGTCTCTGTTATTGCTACCAGATCATAACCTTTAGACCGCACACAGACCTCTAACTCATCCTGTTTATTCCCCATGCTGCGTGCATTGGCGTACAGGCATTTCAGGAAGCAAGCAGAGCACACTGGTGGGACCAAATCCTCCTTAGACCACCTGCCTTTGGGCCCTGGTATGTTCCTCTTGGGCTTGTCCCTAACAGACCCAGTTTTCTCCCCTTCCCCCTTCACATCTAGTTTAAAGCTTTCTCAATGAGCCCTGCTAAGTCCTGCCCCAAAAGCCTTTTCCCCCTCTGGGACAGGTGCATCCCACCTGCCACCATCAGGCCAGGTGTCTCATATAGCAGCCCATGATCAAAAAAACCAAAGCTCTGCCTTTGGCACCAGTCTCTAAGCCATTCATTGACCCTTAAACTCTTCCTATTTACCTCCCCACCCATTCTTGCAGGAGGTATGGAGGCAAACACTACTTGCACTCCAGACCCCCTAACCAGTCGTCCCAGGGCCCTGAAGTTTCTCTTCATTGCCCTTACATTTCTTGTAATAATTTCATCACTGCCAACCTGGAAAACCAGCAGTGGATAATAGTCAGAGGGCTGCACCAGATCAGAGAGTTTCCTTTTAACATCTCTAATCTGAGCCCCAGGGAGGCAACAGACCTCCCTGTGGGATGGGTCCGGTCGACAGGTGGGCCCTTCTGTTCTCCTCAGAAGGGAATCACCCACCACAATAACTTTCCTTTTCTTCTTGATTGAAGAAGTCCTAAGGTATTGGGGTGACTGACGAGTCCTAGGTGCTTCACTAGATAAGTCTACCCCTCCAACTTCATTTTCCTGTCCCTGAATTTCCAAGGCCTCATACCTGTTCTTCAAGGGCAACTGGGAGGGTGGAGGGGGTTGGCAAGGCTTATGCTTGCCTCTCCGAAGTTGGACCTCCCTCCATTCCTCCATGTTTTTTAAAGTCCTCTCCTTCTGTCTGGTGACAGGAGGGGAGGGGATCCATCACTTTCACAGCCTCTTCCATCTGCCCCTGCCTCAGGGTATGACAACACCAATCTATCTCACTCTCACATTCTTTGATAGTTCTCAGTCTTTCAACCTCCTCTGTCAGTTTAACCACCTGCCCAAGGAGATAATTTACTTGCTCACACCACACACATGCGGTGTCACTGGTTCCCTCTGGTACCAGTGCCAGGCTCACTGCAGCCAGAGACCTGCACGGCTGCGTGCCTGCTTGGAAGCTCCATCTGAGTTGCCACACTTTTTTTCATTATGGTTTTTGGGCACGTCGTGACCATGATCTATCTAGCTAATTTGCCTGTCTTGCTATGAGAAAGCGACCAGTGTTCTCTGCTCCCTGCCTCCCCTCACACCGCTCTCCGCCTGCCACCCTCGCGCCTCCCCCGTGAAGGCTGGCTGCCGCTCTCTGCTCTGCGCTGCCGCGTGCTCAGAGGAGGCTGCCAAATGGCCGCTTTTTAAACCTTGCCGCCGTTCACAGCCACTCCCCCTGCCACGTCAGCCTTCCTCTCCCTCGCAGGCTTCCCGCTCAGACTCGGATCTCCTCGCTCTGCCAGATCAACCATCTGAAGTGCATGTATACAAACGCACACAGTCCGGGAAATAAACGGGAGGAACTGGAGCTCTGTGCCCAGTCATATAGTTGTGATATCATAGGAATAACTGAAACATAGTGGGAAAATTCACATGACTGAAGGATCATGATAGATGTCTATAGGCTGTTTCATGAAGACAGGCAAGGGAGAAGAGGCGAAGGAGTTGCACTCTTTGTTAAGGAAAACCTCGAATGTATAGAAGTCAGCTATGGTAATTGTGGTAGCCCTATTGAATGCCTCTGGGTCAAAATCAGAGGGGTCATCTCCAAGGGAGACCTTACAGTAGGCATCTGTTACTGACCCACAAATCAAGAGGATATGACCAACGAAGCAATACTTGGGTGGCTTAGGCAAGTTTCTGGTCAACAAAACCTGGTCCTTATGGGAGACTTTAAACACCCAGATATTTGCTGGAGGAATAACACTACAGTTCACCTGACATCCATCAAGTTCCTGGAATGTGTAGAAGACTGCTTCCTCACACAAATGTTGGATGTGCCAACCAGGAATGGGGCACAGCTGGACTTGCTACTCACTAACCAAGAAAACCTGCTCTGTAATATCTCAGCTAGTGACAGACTTGGCTGCAGTGAGCACAGTATTGTGGAGTTTGGGGTACTGCTGAGCACAATGAAGGTAAATTCCAGGACAAAGGCTTTAGATTTTAGAAAAAGCAAACTTCACATTGCTCAGGGCTGAGTTGGAAGGGAACCCATGGGAAACTTCCATGGAGGATAAAGGAGCTAGTGAGTGCTGGGAGTTTTTCAAGAACACTCTTCTAGATAAGCAAAAAAAATTCATCCCCTCTAAAGGCAAGGGAAGTAGGTGGAGAAAGAGACCCTCTTGGCTCAACTGTGAGCATCTGGGTCTGCTCAGAAGCAAAAGGGAAATGTGCCAGAGGTGGAAAAGTGGAACAATACTGGTTGGAAATTACAAGGGCATTGCCATGGTATGCAGAGATGCAGTTAGGAAAGCAAAAGCTCAGCTTGAGCTGACATTGGCCAGAGATGTCAAAACTTGAAGAAAGGGTTCTTCAGATACATTAACAACAAGTAGAAACAGAGGAATAATATTGGCCCACTATTAAACTGGAGAGGTGAACTAGTCACCAACAATGCAGGAAAGGCAGAGGTCCTCAATACCTTCTTCACCTCTGTCTTTACTAGTGCTGTTGGGTCTCAGGCCATAGGAACAACAGTCCAGATTGATGCAGACATTGACCTGCCATCAGTGAAGGAAGAGTTGGTGTGTCAACTATTACAGGAGTTGACTCGTATAAATCAATTGGTCCAGATGCCATGCATCCTAGGGTGCTGAGAGAGCTGGTTGATGTCATTGTAAAGCTGCTCTCCATAATCTTTGAGAAGTCGTGGAGATCAGGAGATATCCCTGAGGACTGGAGGAAGGCTAATGTCACCCCCATCTATTAGAAGAGTCCAAAGGAGGACCCAGGTAATTATAGACACATTAGCCTCACCTCAGTCCCTGGGAAAGTCATGCAGCAAACCCTCCTGGGGACAGTCACAAGTCAGTTGAAGCACATGATTGGGAAAAGCCAACATGGATTTACCAGGGGCAAATAATGCCTGACAAACCTGATGGCTTTCTACGACAAAGTAACCCACTCGGTTGATACAGGGTGAGTGGTGGACATCATCTACCTGGACTTCTCCAAGGCTTTTGATACAATCCCCCACAGCCTCCCCCTGGAGAAAGTGACTTGTTACGTGCAGTGGGTGGGGAACTGGCTGACAGGCTGTACCCAGAGGGTGACAGTCAATAGTTCATCCTCAAACTGGCAACCAGTCACAAGTAGGTTCCCCCAGAGATTGATATTGGGCCCAATGCTGTTTAACATCTTCACAAGTGACCTGGATGATGGGATCAAGAGCACCCTGATGAATTTTGCTGATGACACCAAGATGAGTGGAGAGGTTGACACTCCAGAAGGGAGAGCTACCCTCCAGGATGACCTGGACAGACTGGAGGAGTGGGCTAGCAGGAATCTTATGAAGTTCAATGGAGAGAGGTGTAAGGCCTTGCACCTGGGAACACATAACCTAGAAGCACAGTTCAGACTGGGATCCACCTGGCTGGAGAGCAGCCCTGTGGAAAGGGCCTTGGAGGTCTTGGTGCATAATAGGCTCAACATGAGTGAACAGTGTGCTGCAGCAGCAAAGAAAACCAACAGGATGCTGGGCTGCATCAACAAAGGCATCACCAGCAGAGATAAAGAAGTCATCATCCCACTCTACTCGGTGCTTGTCAGACCACACCTGGAATATTGCATTCAGTTTTGGTCCCCTGATCTGCAGACAGGCTGGAGAGGGTCCAGAGAAGGGCCACAAGGATGATCAGAGGACTGGAGAACCTGCTGTATGAGGAGAGGCTGAGGAAACTGGGTTTGTTCAGCCTTGAGAAAAGAAGGCTTAGGGGAAGTCTGAGACATCTCATATAAACTATAGTAGTACCTGGACAGGTTGGACCAGACGATCCTTGAGATCCCTTCCAACCTGACATTCTATGATTCTATGATTCTGTGATTTCCATGCCAGTAGGTGGGACCATATCAAACCTCTAGAGTGTTTTGCTGGCTTGCTCCAACTCTTTCCCTGAGGTTAAAACTAAAGGCATGGCTGCACTTCATAGAATCATAGAATCATAGAATCATAGAATCCTAGGGGTTGGAAGGGACCTCGAAAGATCATCTAGTCCAACCCCCCCTGCCAGAGCAGGGTCAGCTAGAGCACACCACACAGGAACTTGTCCAGGCGGGTTTTGAATGTCTCCAGTGAAGGAGACTCCACAACCTCCCTGGGCAGCCTGTTCCAGTGCTCTGTCACTCTTACAGTAAAGAAGTTTTTTCTGATATTCACCTTGAACCTCCTATGCTTCAATTTACACCCATTACCCCTTGTCCTATCACTGGTCATCACTGAGAAGAGCCTAACTCCATCTCCCTGACACTCACCCCTTACATATTTGTAAACCTTGATGAGGTCACCCCTCAGCCTCCTTTTTTCCAAGCTAAAGAGACCCAGCTCCCTCAGCCTTTCCTCATAAGGGAGATGTTCCACTCCCTTAATCATCTTTGTGGCTCTGCGCTGGACTCTTTCAAGCAGTTCCCTGTCCTTCTTGAACTGAGGGGCCCAGAACTGGACACAATACTCCAGATGCGGCCTCACCAATGCAGAATAGAGGGGGAGGAGAACCTCTCTTGACCTACTAACCACACCCTTTCTAATGCACCCCAGGATGCCATTGGCCTTCTTGGCCACAAGGGCACATTGCTGGCTCATGGTCATCCTCCTGTCTACCAGGACCCCCAGGTCTCTTTCACCTACACTGCTCTCCAGCAGGTCAGCCCCCAACCTATACTGGGACATCGTGTTGTTCTTCCCCAAATGCAAAACTCTACACTTCCCCTTGTTGAATTTCATCATGTTTCTCCCCGCCCAACTCTCCAGCCTGTCTAAGTCTCTCTGAATGGCAGCACAGCCTTCTGGTGTGTCACCCACTCCTCCCAGCTTAGTGTCATCAGCAAACTTGCTGAGGGTACATTCTATACCCTCATCCAGGTCGTTGATGAAGATGTTGAACAACATCGGTCCCAGTACCGACCCCTGAGGGACTCCACTAGTCACAGACCTCCAACCAGATTCTGCCCCATTGACTACAACTCTCTGACTCCTTCCCATCAACCAGTTCCTGATCCACCTCACTACCTAATCACCAAACCCATACCTGATCAACTTATCTACAAGGATGCTGTGGGAGACGGTGTCAAATGCCTTACTGAAATCCAGATAAACCACATCTACCGCTCTACCATCATCTATCCACCTAGTAATCTCCTCATAGAAGGCTATGAGGTTAGTCAAACATGATTTACCCTTGATAAAACCATGCTGACTGCTCTTGATGACCCCCATGTCCTTGATATGCCTAGAGATAGAGATAAGAACAAGTTGTTCCATCACCTTTCCAGGGATGGAGGTGAGGCTGACCGGTCTATAGTTACCCGGGTCCTCCTTCTTGCCCTTCTTGTAGACTGGTGTGACATTTGCTGTCCTCCAGTCCTCAGGCACCTCTCCCGTTACCCATGACTTACCGAAGATGATGGAGAGTGGCCTAGCAATGACCTCCGCCAGCTCCCTCAGCACCCTTGGATGCATTCCATCTGGACCCATCGATTTATGGATGTCCAGATTACTCAACTGATCCCTAACCCAATCCTCATCTGCTATGTCAAACTCCTCATCTATCTTGACTACTTCTGGGGCTATATGAATCTGGGGCTCATGGGGAAATCCTGCAGGAGTAAAGACAGAGGCACTTGCATGTGTTGTGCTGTGCATTTCTGAATACATAAGTATCTCACTGCAATACAGCTCCATTAACTGCCTGCCCATGGCACATCATCAGTGAGGAGTGCTGTAATGCCCATGTCAGAGTGCACAGCCTGAGATTTCTGAAAATCCCAAATATTTTGTAGTGTATGTGTAAAAATATTCTTAATGATTTAAGAACCTCTGGTCCTATATTTGAGCCTGGGGGGCTATGTATTTCTGAGACACTTGGATTGTCATGTTTATTGTAAGCATCCACATCCTGAAAATATTTGAACTTTAGGTGATCCTTAAATCATATTGTAGCCTGCATGGGAGAGCATGGTTAAAGATGATCCTTGAGGTCCCTTCCAACTTGGCATTCTATTATTCTATGGTGTGCATAAACATGTAGCTTAGAAATAACTGTTGCTTGAAGGTAGACCACTGAATTGAGCCTCTTTTCCTGCTTGCTAATGCAGGAAAGAAGCCATAATATCATGCTGAACTGTATTAGCAAATTAACCTCAAGGGCCCCCAGTGATTTTTTTTTGTTTAATTTTTTTTTACCTAGTCATTGTAATTTTGACAATCTCAAGCAGTAGGAAAAAATGGTTATCCATCAGCCAAAACCTAGTATGTCTATTTTCTTTACAATTAAGAATATCAAACATTCTTTTGTTTGAATTAAACATTTCTTTTTAATAAATAAAGTAATGCTAATATTGAACTATTTTTTTTTTCAGCACAAAGACCTAAAGACATTTCAAAAATAAAATCATTCTCAGCTGAAAGACCTTGACATGAAATATGAATATCAGAAGATGGACGTTCCAATCAGTGCTGTGGCTGTGCAGTTGTGACTCTTCACTCAACTCCTGCTTAGATTTTGACTAACCTTGAATATATTAAGCCTTGGCGTATGCTGGAAGCAATGCCATTAGGTCAAAGAACAACATGTAAGCAGGACAGGTGGCCAGAAAGAGCTAAACGGCCACTGTCTAGCCATTATCACCTGTACATTGTTGTCTTCTACAGCCGTCATCTTTGGCAGTTTTCTCAGAATCTTCAAACGGAGAAATTTTATAGACCAAACCTCCAAGCTGGACGGTACAAAACACCAACTTACCCCAAAAGATTTTGAAGTGGATCCAACAGCAGCTGGACTGCTGAAACTTTCATGCTTCCTGGTGAATGGAGCAGGAAGGATGAGCACTCTCACCATCAGTTAAGAAACAAGGTAACAAATTCTTTTTTTTTTTTCCTCATAGGTGCTTGAATAATTAAAGAGTTATGGGTTAGAAGTTATGAAACCTTATGACTTGAATGGTGAATAAGTACACTGTAGCACAACTGAACACACTACAGACGACAGCTTCTTCTGAAGCATGTGTTGCTGCTTCTGCTGAAGACACAAACAAACAGAACACTGGTGAACTGAAGGGGCTCCTCTTAAATGCTAGCATTTTAACATAACTGCATCATGCACACTGTACTTCTTTAGGACAGAAAGAATGAAGAGGAACATCCAGCATATGTAGATATATGTATATACACCTTTTATATTTCATGTAAGCATACTTCAATCTCCCTCAGACTTTTTTATCTTTATATTTAAGAACCATTACTCACTGAAGAAAGCAACAGGGCTTCTTGGAATTAGGACACATAATGTAATTACAGTGAACTGTGATAAAAGGTAAGACATGCCATGCCTATCAAGAATGTTTTGTTGTGCTTAATTTGCTCTTGCTGTGTGTCCTTGGTTCTGATTCCCCATGGCAAAGAAATGAAACTCCGACTGTCTTGAACAAAATCCACTGTTCATACAAACAGGGTACAGTTTTGCAAGATGTTTTTTGTAGGTCTTTATTCAGGTCTTACCCTGTTCAGTTTAAGAAAAAGTTGGCTGTTGTGCCCAAGGAAAGAATGGAGTAAAAAGTATTGGACTCTCCTAGATGTATTCCACAATCTCATTGCTTATTTGCCTGTAGGAGATGGTGCTTTTTGGCATAAGTCAAGGTGGCAGAAAATGGGATTGGGTGTCCTTGCCACCTCATTCTGGGCAAAGAACAATGCATTCCTCAGCAATTTCAGGAAACATGAGGAAGAGTCCCAATGTGGGAAAAGTTAGATTCCTTTTTTCTTAACTCAGCCTTTCCAGGGATGTGATAATTTCCCAGGTGCTCCTACGTGTAACATATTAGTCTCTTAGAGAAAGTAGCAGCCCAGGAGCTTGGGGTGGAGTGTGGGACCCTTGCTCCTATCACAGTACTTCCTTGGCATGCAAGTGGGAGTGCAAGATCTGGTTTTTGCCTTCCAAAGCAAGCCTTTTGTTTTCTGCAAGAGATGGTGGGAAATTGGCATTTTAAGCTAAGGCACCCTCGGCTGAAGTCTGTCTTCTTTTAAGCTTCTATCCAAGCACCCACTACCATTTTCAGTCTGTCTGAATTAGTTTCCTTTTAGACCTCTGCTGATTTGTTTGAAAGTTGTTGGTTTTCGCTTTTTTCTCACTAAAATATCACATTCTGTCCCCTACATAAGGCTAGTAGTGGTTTCAGGGATAAGTTTACAGACATACTTCTTTTCTATTCATTGCTCTTGGAATATTTGCAGGGCTTTAGGGCACATCTGTTTAGTTCCACTTCAGGCTTTTTCTTGTTAAAAGAATATTTATGCTGCATTTCACTGACAAAAACCCAACAAACACCCAAAGAAAAAACTAACAAAAACCTTTAAACCATAATAAAAACACCCACACCACTTATTACTGCATTCTTCATTATTTCTTGAAATTGTCAAAATGCAAATTAGGAGTCTTTCAGGGGAGAAACCCCTCACCTTGGTCTCTTTACGAACTGCGTGATGCCCAGTGTGCTGTCCAGTTCTGGTGAGAAGTATCATGAAACAAAATTAGGAGGTTGTCTGTTTGTTAGACCTTAGATAATGGATGAGAACCATTTTCTGTTTGTGTTTAAACTTTGATACCTTTCTTCACTTTTTCTTGTCTGCTTAATGCAGCATCTTGTGAAGGCTACATGTTACTCAGTTTGTAGTATCTGTCCTTAAAAAGCAACGTTCCTTTCTGTGGTGCTCTTTGCTTCAAGGTTCATCCTCTTCTGCACAAGTGGATTACTAAGGCTGAGATGACCTAGGCATTTAAGATGGTGACTCCCACCACTCAACACACACACATGTTCTTACTTGTCCCCAGTTCCCAGAAGTTCAAGGCATTGCTGTAGGTACGTCTGGGATTCTTGCACTCATTAATTTTTGAGAAAGCAGAGCAAATTAAAGCATTTCCAGATGGTGTATTTCTCCCTGTTTGGATGCTCTGCAACATGGGGGATGGCCACAGTTGTATCACCTATGGTCACATCATGTGACGTAACGTTGAGATTGAAGGCAAAAGGAAAATTCAGCTGAGAGTTATATTGCTTCTGTCTGTGAAAGTATGAGGTAAAGGGGGATAGGTATCACTAAGATGTCTGGGAAAAAAGCAGCATTCCCTGTAGTGCTTTATTTTCATATTCCTGTCTATCATTGTTATTCTTATTTTTGAAAAGTTACAAATACATGATGTCTGCGCTCTGCTGCCTCAATGACTGAATCTGTTGACTCAGTCTCTGAACCTGTACTCTGAAACATGACAGGCAATTCAGAAACTTAGCACATTCTCATGTCTGTAACTTTTCTTTGTTGATACTCAAAACTGAGATGGGCCACAACGGCATCTCTGCTGGGGCACCTGCAGCTCCCCTCCTCCCCTCCTCCTGCTGTCCCGTCGGGGCTAGCAGGGCTGTTTCTCCCCGTTTCCCTCAGCCCTGGCTGCCGGGCAGCGTTTTGCCCTTTCTGACACAGGTTTCCCCGAGGCGCCCGCCCGTGGCTGAGGGGCTCAGCTGTGCCCTGCGCTGGGGCCGTTGGAGCCGCCTGGAACCGGCTGTGTCCGGCGCGGGGCAGCCCCGGCCGCTCCTCACAGGGGCCCCCCGGCAGCCGCCCCCAGTGCTGCTGCTGCTGCGGCCAGGGAACCTACTGTATCAGTCCAAACCAGTACATGATGATAACCTCAAATTATGGCTGGTAAAATTTTCAGATGACATGAACTTATTGGCATGCTAAATAATAAGGAACATAGAGTACTGTGAATAGTCTTAGAAGTAGAGTCTGACACATGATTTCCTGTATATTTAAAGACCAATCAGATGAATAAATCACATTATTGCCTTTGTTGTTTTTTTGTTTGTTTGTTTTTCACTCAATATTTGACACTGGGAAAATGGTTTCAGCTGATTTGGATGGTGAAATACTGACAATAAAAAGAGAGGTTGTAGTTCTTGCTCTCTTTTTGTGGAGTTGAATCCGACAATTATATCTGAAATCTGGCAGCATTAGCTCACATAAAATTGTCATTGATAATGATTGTAAAAGGCAGAGCAGGATATAATTAATTCCACCCCTCAGGAAATAATAAAATAGGAAAAAAATCTGGTTTTGAAGAGAATGAGAGCTGTCTGTTAACTTGTGTCAAATTCTGGCCTGCTGTTTCAGCCTTTTTTCTCCAAATGGTGAAAAATTTGAAATGCCGTGTTTTGATAGATTTTTTTAATGAAACATATTGACTATGTGTTGGCTCACAGCTAAGCTTTTTGAAAAAGTAACAAAATTATTGTGGTACTTAATACTTAAACATTTAATTTAAAGTTCATCAGAAATGGGGGCTTTTGTTACTGTTACTCTTCAAGTGGTTTTCACGTTGCTGAAACACCTGCATGTGTGCTTCTGCAGAGAGCCAAGAAAGCTCAGAAAATGTTCTTCAGCTACATTACCAACACAGCAGGAACAGGATCTACATTTGGAAAAACACTCAAGAGCTTCTCGTATCTTGGGATACGTTCTGATTTAAAGTAATAGAAGTTTTGTAACAGACAACAATACTTGGGTTATGTGATTAATATATTAGATTGTTTCACACACAAATAGAAACAATCCTACAGATAAAGTGCCATTATATTTTGATTGGTTTTGGTTTTTCTTTTTTGGAAAAGCACCCTTTTTTTCCAGTTCACCCTGAAATGCAATAGGAATTCAAGAAATGGGAAGAGAGGAGATAGTAAAAAATAATGTTCTATCATTACCAGTTATAGAGGGAAGTTCTTCTAGAGATATGCAGAAACATAATATGTTTTCTGAGGTGTTTTTGAGCTTATGTGGACTTGTATCATCTTCTATTGCTTTCAGGGTCACATCCGACTTTATCAGTGCCACTGCTGATACCATCATTTATTAAGCCTTTTATCCCCTTTCTGACCTTGTTGACATATGTGAGAAGCACAAGCATTCTCATAAGCTTAAAAACTGAAGTTTGTTCTGTAGGTACCTCTTTCCTGAGATTATGAAATTAATAGCCTATTTGTCTGAATGGATGCTATAAAAAAAAAATACAGAAGAGGATATGACCTTTCAGTATAGGTTGTGCTTGTCTACAAAAAAGGTTGCTGGACTCAGGCAGTAATATAGCACATGCCACTTCTAAGACTGTTGTTCTTGCATCAGTTAAGCCAACTCCAAAAATTAAACTTGGGCAGCATGTAACATTTGAGGTCCCAGGTTACTGTCTGTTTTCAAAGTTGTCATTCAGTTTACTCTCCTATTTCAGGATTCTTGGCCTGTAGCAAAAAGTAAGGTTGATTATGCTTCCTAAACAAAATTCTTAGCTCTGATAGAAGTATGTGGGTATAGGGGGGTAAATAGTTTTGTTTTGGGGGTTTTGCTGCTGTTGTTAAGTGGCATGAATAATTTGGAAGAAGCTAATTGGCCGCCAACAAGTAAAGCCTTGACCCTGCAAGATATTGACTAAAACCTATCAAAGTATTCTGTCAAAGCATTAATAAAAATAAAATAATTTTGTAGTGATGTGCACTTTTTAATGGTTTAACTGGAAGAGCAGGAAGATGCAAGGACTATTATGTTGGTTAGACCCATTATTTTCATAATGTCAAGGTAGCTTGAAAAGATAAAAGAAATTCCTTTAACCTTTTGGCTTTTTTTTTGTTTCACTACTTATACAGCAATATATGATTAAAATGTATAAGTTGGAATTACTGAAACAAAATGCTTCCATTTAACCCTGGTAATTTTTTCTACTGTTTTTATTCTAAATGAAACTTAGAAATATGCCTTTGTTTTCATTGCTGTTCTGAATAATTTATTTTTTAAATGGTAGCATTTTAAAATGGCAACATGACGTGTAATGGAGATTCGGACTGCTTTGTGTGCGCCATCGTGCTCTTAATGGTCCACTTAATGACAGAACATTTCAACAGTGTAACGTTAAACACCTACAATGCCATTCTGCTTTATAAGGACCAGAAAACACAGCATTTTCCAGGAAAAAGTTGTAATAGATGTGGATTTCTGTAGAAAGCAAACACGATGAGGAGGGTAACCAGCAGTACTGATTTGCAGTAATTACCAGCCTCGGTCAGAATGATAGTTCTTTAGGTACAGGGTAGAATTCCTGAAAAATGCAAGTAACTTTGGAGCACGAATCATGCAGATACTGCTCAATATATGTCAAGTCCTCTGACTTTAGACCAAAGAGCAGGAGGGGATTTCCAAAGTGGAGAAATAAACTTATTTTGTTTTTTGAAGCCTGAACTCACCAACATGTGCTTCTGATATCTTCCACCAACTCTGAAAGGAAGGCCAAGTGGAGCATAATGTGATAATTTACTTTATCAGGTGATCTTTCTAACACTGTTCAGTCAATCTGGAGGTTAATAAGGCATTGAGCAGTAATTCTCAATAGTCTTCTCTTTTCTGTTCATTTGAGTGTAACCAGGATTCAAATATCAATGTTCAACCGATGTGCAAAGAACAACTGTCAGAAGTACAACCGGGCAAATCTAAAGACAAATTAAGTAAAACCTCACACTTATATATTCCAAAGAAAAACAATATATTTTTGGAAGTGTTTGTGATGGTGGAGAGGTTTGAATTAATACTACAGTAGTAACACGATTCTGAATGTGTGTTATATGAACATCAGTGAAATCATGGTGTGTTAGTACAACTAGAGTCCTCTCTGGCTTTTGCCCTATGTTGCAGTCTGAATGACCCAGCCTTCATGAGTCTCCGCCACTATCCTTATTCCCAGCACAGTCATAATGATGAAGTTTTCCCCCCTGCAGTGGACTGCAAGTGAGGGACTAAGGGCAATTTATGATCATTTTCTGTGCTGTTTTAGTGGAGTCAGGAGGGGAGTGGATGGAGGTACTTGGCTTCTGCACGCACAGGACCAGCTGCGAGACCAGGCAGAGAAGTGGGAGGAAGGATGGTACTGGAGTAGGTGGTCCCTTGCTGCAGTGGAGTAGTTCAGAATCTGTATGACTGTCATGACTCCCTTGTTTATTTAGCCATTATGAGAACTTCTTGGGATTTGGAACTGTCTGATAAGAAAGCAAACAGTAATCTAACTAGTCATAGAGCTGTGATATTAAAGTATGACTTCTGAAAGCATTAGTCACATCAAATAATCATCAGATAATCTCCAGAATGAAATATTTGCAGTAATCCTTTATCAAATTATTTCAAATCCAGGGGCTTACTGTCTTTCCTTGTTTTGAATTTATATTTTTTTCCCCCATTTCTTCAGAAATAATTCTTTCTGGCTTCAGTAAAGGCCATATGACACCAGAAGCAGTGCAGCCAAAATAATGCATTGTTCTTCTCCTGAACAATTTTTTTCTTCAGTTAGACACACCCCTTTGAAATGTTTTGATCTGGGTTGAACAGCATGATAGCTTGTATTGCAAGGCCAGGTATAGAGCAGAAGGAGAAAGAAGCTTTTTTCTTTTTTTTTTTTTCCCTTTTTTAAGAAGGCTATTAATCACACTCATTCCCATCCTGTATGCAGATTGCAGCCAAGATCATAACAGATGATAGAAGAAGGAATGACGATGGTTAGCGACCAGCCACAAGGTGATAAATCAATTTTTTTTCAGAATTATTTTCTCCAACACAGCTACCAGGAAACCAGATACTGTGTTCATCCTTGAAGAAATCAAAAGACTTGGCAAAATTTGTGATACTTTAGCTCTGAACTTTATGAGGTAGCTGAATACAGCAGAATTCTCCTACTTTGTATTAATTGAGCATGGTATTAATAATTCAAAGACTGGAAATATGCTGTCATCATTGGGAACACAGAGGTTTTCACAGCACTCAGCTTGTACATTTTTTTTTTTTACTACTTCACAAAGCCTGAAATTCATTGTATGATGCCTCCTCAACTGGAGGTTTTGGGTTTTTTGCTATTCTGGGGAGATGTCTGGACAAGCTTTAATTTTTTGTGAGTTGGTGTGAATCTTGCTTTCTCTTTGGGACTGATATTTTGTTTGATTTGGGTGCAGTAACAGTAACTGAGTGCGGTAACAATAGCACTCCCTTTTTTGTCAGCAAAAGTGAGTAGAATGGAATGTCATAGCTTGAGAGGCCTTTACTTGCAACTTTCTTCCTCACAGTCAAGATGAAATTTTGAAGCTGTGTCTGGCTATCTGACTGTTTTAGAGTATTTCTTGTTGCTTTCTGCTGCAATGCATCATGTCATTGTAGGAAATGTTACATCTCCTAGATCTGCTATGTTTTGTGAGGTACTCAGTCTGTGTTTTGCTCTCATCCGCAATTTATGTTTGCAACACTGGCTGAGTCTTGTAACTTGTCTTGTATGCCTGTATTCCAGCATCAAATTGTGACACTGGAAGCAAATTTAGTCCAATTCATTATACAAGGCAATAAGACTGAATTATATAATTTCCAAGTTGTTGGGGTTTTTTCTTCTTATTTAAATATTTTCCCATTGGAATGGTTTAATGTCTATAGGGTTTGTAGAACACCTACATAATTTTGAATTACACTAAATCACTCTCTTTTCTCTAAGGCTTGAACATTTCAACACATACAAAAGGAAACATAATAAATGATGAAACACATCAGAAAAATCACGTCTGTATCTGAAATCTTTCTGTATCTCAGAGTTTCACACTTTAGTTTATTGAACAAAAAGTGTAAAAGCAATGGACTGCAATGGCAATTTTCTTTGTGGTAGGTTCTATCTGCTGCAACTTTCATGTGGCAAAATAGAAAATAGAGCAGACAAAACTGTCCATATGAATGCCAAGAGAGACCACTGCAGCATGTAGTAATGATTAGCTCCTTGTTTTCCCTGCACCATTGAAAAAGAAGAGATTAAGCCTGTTCTGAGGAATTCAGAAACTGTAGCAGCTGGGAGAGCTGCTGTGACACTTCTTGCAGCCCAGTTACCATCACCAGGAATGGGATTACTGAAAGATTCCTTTCTCTTAACAGGAGGAAGTTTCCTCCTGTTCCAACTCTGTCCCTGTCACTTTTTCACAAGCTGCTGTTAGAGAGACCCAAATACATAATTGTGAAGGATACCTCAGGAATTGTTATTTTTTATTTTGCTAAACATTACAGATACAAATTTTCAAAAGAGCCTTATGCAATAATGGTATAGATGTGATATACTTCATTAATTGCCAGATGGCCACTGACAGATAAACAAGTATCTGCTTTTCCCACTTGAGAAAACTGTGTATGCTGCTCTTTTTCAGGATCAAAGGGCTGAAAAAGCAAAGATATGATGATGTTTTAAAAATATTACTTCAATCGAGTGTCAAATGAATATGCGAGGAAGAGAAATGAGAATCATAGACTGCTTTAGCCTGGAAGGGACCTTAAAGATCATCTAATTCCAAACCTCCTACCATGGGCAGGGACACCACCCAGTAGACCAGGTTGCTCAAATCCCCATCCAACCTGGCCTGGAACACTTCCACAGCCTCCCTAGGTAAGCTGTTCCAGTGTCTCATCACTCTCAGAGGAAAGAGTTTCCCCTTGTTCTATTGCTACATGCCCTTCTAAAAAGTCTCTCCCCAGCTTTTCTGTACACTCCCTTCAGGTACTGGAAAGCTGCTAGAAATTCTCCTGGGAGCCTTCTCTTGTCCAGGGTGAACAACCCCAACTCTCAGCCTGCCTTCATAGGAGAGGTGCTCCAGCCCTCAGATCATCTTCATGTCCCTCCTCTGGACTCACTCCAACAGCTCCTTGTGTCCTTTCTGTGCTGGGGTCTCCAAAACTAGACACAGTACTCCAGGTGGAGTCTTATGAGAGTGGAGGGACAGGATCACCTCTCTTGACCTGTTGGCCATGCTTCTTTTGATGCAGCCCAGGATATGGTTGGCTTTCTGGGCTGGAGGTACACATTGCAGGCTCATGTTGAGCTTCTCATCAACCAACACCTCCAAGTCTTTCTTCTCAGGGATGTTCTCAATCCATTCTCCACCCAACCTGTAATTGTGCTTGGGATTGCCTCGACCCAGGTGCAGGACCTTGCACTTGGCCTTGTTGAACTTAATGAGGTTGGCATGGGCCACCCTCTCAAGCTTGTCAAGGTCACTCTGGATGGCATCCCATTCCTCCAGCATGTCAACCACACCACACAGATTGGTGTCATCAACAAACTTGCTGAGGGTGTACTCAATCCCACTGTCCCTGTCACCAACAAATACCTTAAACAGCACCAGTCCCAGGAGCAACCCTAGAGGAACACCACTTGTCACTGGTCTCCGTTTGGACACCAAGCCATTGACCACAAATCTTTGAGTGTGACCATCCAGCCAATTCCTTATTCACTGAGTAATAAGTGTATCAGAATTTACACCTGTGCTTAGGGTAGAAGAGGTGTGTGTGCTTAGGGTAGAAGAGGTGTGTGTGCGTATGTGGCCAATTGCTTGTGCCCGGGGAAAAGAACGCAAAGAAAGGAAAGATTTCTCGGTCAGTGGGTCTCTCTTACAGTATCTGGTTCAGAAGCACTGATAGCTGCGGCGGTGTCTGGGGCTTTAAGAGCAGGTTTTCGTGAGGGCGGTTTTTGGCGAGCGTGGCTTTGGCAGGTGGCTTCGCCAGGCAGCTTTGGGAGCACAGCAGCAAGTGTGACGGTGGCGAGCGGCTTCAGCTGCAGTGGGACACGGTGACAAGCGGCTACAGCTGGAGCTCCAGCGCAGGCACGTGCTGACAGCAGCACGTGGTGATTGCCTTGGAAGCACAGCTTGGGCAGCAGCGGCTGCGGTGTCGGCTGGAGCTGGGCTGGGGCTGCGGCGGCATCACATGGCTGTGACAAACAACTACAACTGGCTGGAGCTGCACCGACTGCCCTGGGAGTACTTGATGATGGAGGGTTTGGGGAGAGAGCAGTGATTCCAGCTTTTTTAGCTTTTTTAGTGTGCTCTAGCTCTCCTCTCCATTTCTTCAGCTCCTTTTACCCAGTTTCTTGGCAAATAGGCTCCACGAGAAGAGGCAGGAATACGGGAAAACAGCAGGAGTCCAGGAGTGCAGGAGGTAAAAAGAATGCAGGAGTCCCACCCCAGCCACTGAAGGCTCTGTTTTGTCTCCTGTTCCTTTTTCTTCTGTCTTCTTTTCTTTGCTCTCCTTTCTTACAGCAGCAGAGAACAATGAACGGCAAAGACCGATGACAATCCACAATGACTGTCTTATTTACATTCTCACGTAGGGTGGTCTGGCCTTTAGTCTGCTCAGCCCTCAGCTTTTACCCGCAGCTCCTGCAACAATACTGCCATGCTCCAGCCAAAGGCTGGGTCCTGGCTGCAAACGTAGCAAGGGGCCTGGCTGTCTCTGTCCTTCATTATGTAAGTCCCAGCTGCACACACCCCCCTGCAGGGTTGTTGCCACTTCGGTATTTTGTTTGTTTGTTTGGTTGGTTTTTTCGACTTTTACATCTCTCTATTGCAGTCAACTTGTGTGAGAGACATACCTTTTGTGGAGGCCAGTCCTCCACAAATATATAGC
This sequence comes from Hemiprocne comata, assembly GCA_020745705.1. NCBI lineage: Eukaryota > Metazoa > Chordata > Aves > Apodiformes > Apodidae > Hemiprocne > Hemiprocne comata. Next base: position 76,140,414 of record CM036587.1, on the reverse strand, counting down.
CAAGTACACATTTCACTGGTGCAGGTTCATCTGAGGAGAAGTAGCAGCAGCTCTGTAGGGCAGTCTGTGTATTTCTAATATTGCCCCACTAAAGAGTTGCAAAGCCTTTTCATTTCTCATGACACTTGGCAGCAAGAGATCAGAGTCCTGCTCTCTCTGTTGTAGAGTGATATGGCTATTAGATTTATTAATGATCTCCTTGTAAATATTCAAGTTATTAGGACTGCCTAATCCCTTTTTTCTGAGAGTGTTACCATCCTCTTAAGTAGTGGTACATGAATGATATGCAGCATGCAGACACAGTTTGAAGTACCAAATTTGTGTTGTAAGCAAAAAACAGTAGAACTGAATGATGGAAACTAATGCTAACAGAATTGTGACCTGGAATGACCTACTTAATCCCTTAAGCACTGTTGTAACTATACTCTTCAAATAAGCTTTCCAGGCTCATTTTAATTTATTCCATCAATACAGTTTCAACTACATCCTTTGGGACATCATAGCAGCATGATACTGTTTTCACCCATGAGGTTCTTTTTTTTCCTGATCTTCCTGTGATTGGTACAACTCCTAGTACTGCTTCTACCTTCTTTTTACTAACCTGGTTGTGCTTTAACAGCAAGAGGGCAAATTCAATTTACTAAAATAGACATGTAAAACAAACCTTGTGTTTTAATAGCTAATTTAATTTAGAGTCTTAATAGGAAGTGCCTGAAAGATCAAGGGGACAAATCACCCAGGGCCTGGGAAAAAACTTATCAAATCTCTTGCAAGCCTACAAACAGTAAATAATTTTTTAACTGGTTTCCAAGTGAAGGGTTGGGTTTTTCCTGTGCTGTTATATCCAAGATTCTCTTAACTTGGATAGATTTCCCAGCAAAATGCTGTTTCTTCTTAGAGAGGTAAAGGGTCTTTAAGCCGTTATTTAAATTTCTACAGGACTACTTGCTGTGCATTTAGTATGTGCATTTAGAATAAAAAGGAAAATACTGTTTGTATGATGTGGGTTAGGAAGAGTGATAAAATACCCGTGGGGTTCTTTTAAAGTTGCTGACTCTTTCATAAAAATGTGTAATGATTTGTGAAAATTATATCAAGGGGTAACATTAAAGTCTTTCTAGCAGACTTCCATGTGTCATTCTTAAGCACCAGTGAATCCCTGTTTAGTATTTGGTTTTCAATCTCAATGTCTACCTGCTTTTTTAAGGATGTTGATGTAGATGGTTCTGGTCCTGCCAGACTATGTCTCTATTTCATACTGAAGTTGTTTAAATGCAGTAGTGAACAGTAAAAGGGAAAGAAGAGAAGCTTTATAGCCCTATGGCAATTTTAAATACAGCTTGCACAGATACATGTATGGGCTTTAAATGTCACTTGTATCTTGACCCAGTTCCATCTCTGTCAGGATGCTACCAGCTTCCCTTCTTTATCAGCAGTTTGCATCTACCCCTCGCCACCACTGTTTCTATCGCTCTCTGTCTCCAGCTGTCCTTTCTTTCACACCTTTTCCATCTAATGTATGTGTCCATGCTTCAGTTCACCCTCAGCACCCCTCTCTTTGCCCACAGGGAAGGCAGATCCAGGCTGCCACTTAAAGATCCTCTCATTCCACTTACAGCTTTGACAAGGTGATCTCCTGTCAAGGCACCCTCAGGGTTGCCATATTGAAGGGTGTTTGTTTTACTGTGCAAAGTGCAGCAAGAGATGCAGTAGAAGCCACCTCAAAACCCAGTAGCCAATGACAGAGCTGCATGAACAGGAGAGGGGAGACCACTCTTGGAGCAGCCGCTTTAGGGGCTTGACCCTCATCTGATTCTCCAGTGTATTCACTGTCTTGCTCACCTACCATACATGTTAGGCTACTAACGTTCCTGGGGTAGCTTTGCATAGCACAGGTTTTCCTCCAGACCCAAGAAATCTTTCTGGTTGTTAAAATTTCTGAGAGGAAATCTAGCTCATTAGAATAACTCCTGGCCAACTCAGGTCAGGTCTGAGAAACACATTTAGCCAGATAGAGAGCTAGCACCAAGACAGAAAGCAATGGAATGTCCTCGGAAAGAAGTCTCCTGCAAAAGTCAGTCTGCTCAGGGAGACATTGCTCCTGACTTTTTATCCTCTTTTTTATATCAGCATCCAGTAAATCCAGGAGGAATTGAGGTTGTGTTGGCCAGAGCAGCTAGCAGTTGAAACACCTACAGTAAAAAATGAGAGGAGAAATGGGGATAGAACAAGAAAAGTAATAGCAGTAAGTCAGGCCATTGATCAGAAGAAAACAGACTTTAAGCAGAGAAATACTTTGGTAGTTACACAACTGGCTAGTCCAGAGGCCAGACAGAAGAATAACTCTTCTGGCCTCAGCCAGATTCTTTAAAACCCTGTCAATGTGACTCTGTTACTTTGGCACTTTAATATCTGATTGATAACCAGGTGATTATTGCTTTTGGCAGAAGGCAGAGAAAAAGAGGTGCCACTGAAGACTGGTGTCAGGCTTTAGTATACTCATATCCCATCACACACATTTGTGATTCCTCAGAAATATGTGAGAAGTGGGGCCATCTGCCTTACATGTGTATGCTCAGCATTTGCTTCCATGCAATTTGCAAAGATCACTGGAACTGTTAGTAAACAGTAAAGATTTGTTTGGAAATGCTGGTATGAAGAGCAACATGATGTGTATACGAGTTTCTCTATTTACAAAAAAAAACCAAAACCAAAACCAAACAAACCAACCGAACAAAACAAAACAAAACAAAACAACACAACCATAACAAAAATAAAAGTGAAAACAAAAATGTGCAAAATTTCTTCTAGATCCTTGATTTCTGGTTTAAAAAAAACCCAACACTTTTCTTATGTAAAACCTGTTTTATTAGTCAATGTTTCTGCCCTTTGGTTAGTGTCTGCACATCAGGCTGACTGTTAGCTTTCAGTCTTTCCAGATTTTCAATGGATTGAAATAATCACAGGTTTTCTTCTAGCCGCCTTTCCTTTTGTTTTGTTTTTTAACGGATACTCTTTCATTCTGAATTCAGTGCTCATTTGTATTCTGCCCTTGAAATGCTCCCCATACTCTGAGACCCTTCTGAACAATTTTAGTCACCAATGTTTGGTACCGTGGAATAAACAAGACAAAATTAGCTATTCAAAAAGCTGCCCAATGAACCTGTAATCATCATAGTGGATTTTATTACTTTACATCATTAAGATGTGAGAAAAGCTGCCAAACCATTACATTATTACTTGAATTAGCATCCAAGTAGATTTCATTTGCTCCTAAATGCCAACTGTAAAACAAAAAGTGGATTCCTCCTTCTCTCTGCCTGTAACTAGGCTCATTAATTTCAGCAGGGTAGGACTAAGGAATGGCCTGTTCAAAGGAGTGATACATGCAGTTAAAAACATGGTGCAGGTTTTGTCTACCCACTGGGATTCTTAACATAATTCTTTTTAGCCATTTATGGGAAATGTTTCAACACTACTTTTGAGGAAACTTACTCAGCTCCTCTGTAATTCAGTGCATCAAATATTTTTTTTTTCACCAAAAGTCTGTGTTTTTAGTAATAACATACATTTACAGTATGATTTTCTCCTCAGTTAAATTATTCCAACTGTAAAATTCTGAACATCTGACTTAAAATGCGCACTTAAATTTAAAAAAATTGGAATTACGCAGTTTGCAGAGTACACACTATGACTGAGATGACTAAAGACACTTCTGTGCTCAAACACCAAAAGTGGTCATAAAACTAGATTTCAGCTCAGATTTCAGAAGTAAGTGATAGCTTTGGGTACTTCCACTTCTAAAGGTATCAGGAGGTTGGGAGCCTTTTGGGCAGCGGGGTGCAGGAATCCTAGTTGCTGATGTAATTCTGAAAATCCCACCTATTGTCACTGGTCAAAAAAACAACCGAACAGCAAAATGCTTTAAAGGAATAGGTAAGTGAGCATTACTTGAAATCTTAATCTAGGAGTACAATTCTCACTGGTATTGCAGAAGTATTTAAGGAACACTTTCCAGTGACTGGTTTAATTTTGCTGGCTTGTTCATCAATGAACAGTGCTTTCACACTGTTGATCTAACCATGTGATAGAAATTAAATTGCCTCTAAGATGTCTCTAAAATGTTACAATACTACTCTCAGAGGCTGAAACAAGGCTGTTCTGGAATAAAACTATAACTCTAACATATAACATCAATGGAGGCAGAGAGGTTTTTCTCTTTTACATCTCCAGAAAGACCTTGGATTACCAAATTAAAAATAAAGTTCTTCGTGATCTTACTGAACTTTCATTGAGTCTATTTTAGTAGGTGTGTCATTTAAATAATAATAGAAAAGCAACATGATTAGACTCCGTAGCATTAAACCTCTTCTACTTTATTTCCTTCCTGCTAGAATTATCTTAAAAAGAAAAGACGCAGCGCTCTGAACTCCTGAGTCTATTTCTGTATGTGCAGATGTCATTTTACTGCCCTTGTTTAGCAACTGGGGCTTCTCCCAGATGCCATCTCATTCAGGGCATGACTGAACCAATTAAGTGGTGTTTGTGACAACCCTTCTTTCTTCCAGACACTTGATATTTGACAGATCCCATGTGATACCTTGTATCATGTCTCCATCTACTTCACAGGACACTATTTTTTGTCCCCAGTTCCCTTGGTGCACAAGGGACTTGAAGAAGGATTAGTGTCCATACCTAGAAAAATGCATTGATGGGATAAAACTGAGGCTGACCAACAGCAGGTGCTATGCTATGCTGTATGTTTGTGAGTGTGCAATGACATTGCCCACTCCTCATGATGCTCCAGCAGAAGCTGGCTGGGGTGGCACAAGGTCTGTTTGGGGTAAGCAAGAAGTTGGGGATTGTTCCCAGCAGGGTACTCATGCTCTGCTCTGGGCTGGGGAAAACAGTGTGCCTAAAGCAGAGATGGTCTCTGGTGTTTTCTCAGAGCAGGGGGATAATGAGGAGCTCTTTAGGCTCTTCACCTCACCCTGCACCAGGCTTTTGCTGCTGTTTTAGCAATGTAAGCAGGGGCTGGGAGATGTGCAGCCAAACGGCAGCACCTGTGTGCTGAATAGTGTGGGCGGATCCAGCCCTAGTCTCAGCAGGGACAAAGCAGCTGTGAAACTGTGCCTGGAGATGGAGCTTGGGCCACAGCAGCAAGTGTTCCTATGGAGAGAGCCTAAGGACCCTTTTGGACCCTACCATAGACTGCAAGGATAAAAAAGGTGATAGACTGCTGTCTTGCCCCAGGCACCTCACTTCTGAGTGCTTTGCATTGGCGTGCTGAGACGTGGCACTGAGCCTGACTTGGTTTACTCAGCTCGGTGCAAGCCCGTACTAGGCGATTGTCTTTGCCCTGTGTGGCTTACAAACAAAATAGGTAGTAAAAATGGTTGGATGCCAAATCAGCATCAGCCTTTGGCTGATCAAGGAGTAAAACCTGGATCCTCCTGGCCTCTAGCTCAGTGCACCAGGCACCAGAACTCCTTATGCCTCCAGGGTCTCATAACACTGTAGTTGCTGCAGGGCTTGTGGCTCAACTTCCCATGGCACTCTCTGACTTGAATAACCTAAATTCATACTGGAGAATGTACAGGATCTCAGTCCTTCAAGAGGTTCAGTTTTCTCTTCAAGGTGCTTACAGCCATTAACCTGCACAGCTGACCTTTTTTTTCCCTACAGCATGGGAAGAAGAGTAAAGTTTAATATCAGTTTTCTAGATCAATTTTTAATTATGGTCTCTCTATGGACATAATCTGATATCCTCACATGATAGGCAGAAAATACTGAATCAGAACATAAAGGTTAGCCAGATAAAGATGGGCTATTGCTTAAAAAGTCAGACATAGAAGATGGTTAACAGTATTATTTTAATATCATCCATGTTAAGTAAGACAGTGACAGCTACAATATAGTGGTATTCATGTGCCTCCCACCTTTTAAAAAATATACATAACTCATACAGGGAGAGTGAGATTATCATTTCAATGATAATCAGGTTAAATTTCACAGGACCTAGGTCTGGATACAATTGGATCCAAGTGTTTGCCCTGAGATGATGCCAGAAAACTTTAGGACAGTAATGTCTGTAAACTGTAAACAGTTCCACCCTCCCTTCTCTTCTGCTGGACCAGGTCTGGAATGGAAGACTTCATCTTCATCAGACAATACTGTCAATGGTCCTTAACCCTTGCCCTTCCTAGGAACTCACTGGTGTCCTATTAGTAGATACTACAATGGCAGCTCTTCCCATAGTGAGTGAAGATCTTAGAACACAATTACCCTTTCTCACAAGTGTAAGGAGTAGTATATATAAATTTATTTTCATGTATATATGTAGACATTTGTATATGTATGAATATACATATATTAATATAAAGAACTAGGAACAATAATTAACACAACCTGTTATTGTTTTTTCCCTATGTTTTAGGTAATTGCATTGGTCTTTATGAAGGGCTTGAGATGTTCGTTGCCTTGTTCTAAGGCAGAAAAATAGTGTGCATTTTGAATGAGCTAGAGTAGAAAAAAGAGAAAGAAGCAGAAGTAAACAATGGTAATACTAACATGCACACATCTCCCCTCTGCACCCACTTCTTTTCCAGCTAGCTCCACTACTGTGTATGTGATAGAAAACTTACTGATGGCTTAAACAAACTCATGGCAATTAAACATTTTTTGAATGCTATTAATGACAAACTCTAGCTTTTTAAATTATGTGTTAGCTTCACTCAAGTAAGTTACATGTCTACAAGAGTGTGTAGGAGATAGGTGGCTGAAAGGATTCACAGCATACTATGTGCCAAGATGCTCTTTTCTTTTTTGCTTGAATATTCTAGTCCATACAAAACAATCCTTTTTTTTTTTTTTTTTTTTTAGTGTCTGCATTTTTTTTCTGTAAATGACTACATCTAGTCCTTGAATGGTTTAAAAATGTATGCTGATGGTCCTGGGATTGCCTGCAACTGCCAGCATCAAAACACAGACTGTTTCCCAGAAGCTAAACAGCTTTTAATTAATGCACTTGTGCAGCGTTGGCTGACAGTTCTTCCTTCACCATTTGAAGTTATGTGTATTTTATTGGAAAACACTCTCCTTGCTGTTCATTAGTCAACAGTGATTTATGAACGATGTCTATGACAAACACATCATTCCAGATAACAACTGCCACAAAGTTTGTGCATACCCAAAGTCAGGAGTTTTGGGGATTCAGTGGTGCATTTATTTTTCTTTTTTTCCCTCTAATCCATTGGTACATAAAACTGAAGAGATTAAGCTTCTTTGACCGAGTGTCATTTGGGGTGACTCCCTGCAGGCCTCCGGGCTGCCAGACAATCGCAATACTGGCCTGTCTATTTATTTAAAGAGAAGGCTTGGTGCAGGAGAGCTGGCTGCTGGTTCCAGGGCACTCCTGCACTTCTGGCAAGCTCCCACATGGTGGCACAGGCAGTTCACTCTAACAAAATCTATCCGGCTGCAGGTGTAAGAAAAACTGGCAATTTTAAATCTGTGCGTATCCTCCTTTCTGTGCCTTCTGAACACTCCAGCTTCTCCTAGCAGATACGTAATATGGATGGTAGGTTTCTTGGGGCAAATTTGGTTTAAAAAATGAAACTTTAGCATTGATTTCTAACCTGCAACAAATTTTCCTTTCACAATGTTAAAGTTATTAAACCTTTGCTATTTTCCTAACAATTTGTTCTGTTGCTCTGTGAATACTAGCTGCAAGTATGCTGGAAAAGAAGAAGTGAGAAAAGAAACGTCTGGTTTTCACAGAGGAAGAGAAAATTTACATCTGATCCTCTAAAAGTTGGGATGTAGGGTAGACATGAATACATTGGATGTAGTCTCAAAAAAAATCACATCAATAGAAGCTGGCATTTATTCACACTTTTGCAATGTTGCTGTGTACTGGCTCTATGGCATTGGTAATCCTGCATACTAAGTGTATTTTGTGGATCTGTCTGCAGCCCTTCCTCAGTGGTGGAGATCTTAAGGCTTGAGATTATATCAATTAATTTTCTGTGTCTTTCTCAGCAGCAGGAAAAGAAGGATTGATATAGAGAAATACAAAACAAAAATCACTTAGAAGTAAAACTGGAGGTCCTAAGAGATTTTCCTTTGGGACTTCATGATCTTAGACCATAGGCTTGGCTTCCACCAATGTAACTCTGAGGAAATTTTGAGAATAGGTTGTGAAGTTAATGACATTGTCTTGTGCTGCAACAAGTGCCAGTAGAGAAAAACCACTGACATTTTCTCCACATTTTTTGGGGTGGGAAATGCCTTTTCCTGCATAATTTCATTTCTCTGTAGTCCTTATCTTAAGGAAATACACATCATAGAATCATTTTAGTTGGAGAAGACCTTTAGAATCATCAAGTCCAACCCAACCAGCAAAAGATCTGTTAATACTTCTGCTTTCTTGTTCCTGCCACTTGGTCCTCCAGTAGGAAAGTGAGGGCACATTTCCATCCTTCTTACTGAGCCCACTGCCACATGGGCCCTTGGGTGGTCATCCTTGTTCGATGTGGTGGCGATGATGGAAGCAAAGGTTGAGGAGAACAGGGACGGTGAAAGAGGGGAAAGTAGAAAGATCAAACACTTGAGTAAAAATGAGTACAAAAAGGCAAGGTACAAAAAAAGCCCATCATCAAACAATACTGCAACACAACAGAGAAGTTAAGGAGAATCTTGCTACATTTTTGGCATCCTTCACATGGTTTAATTTCGCATGAAATATTAATGCCCCCAATAACATGACTTATTGGTAGCTAATAAGTTATTTTTTCCTTCCAGGAGAGTCTTTTACGAGTTAAGAACTTGAAAATGTTTCTAAACTACTACTACTAAAAAAAAAATTAAAATAGAATCAATTAAACTCTTCTGATTTTGAACTATTTTTCCACTGCATTTTTTTTCCAGTATTAATGTGCTAAAATATCTAAGCAAGAAGTCATAGGAAAATAAAGTATTTCCTTTTGAAACTGAGATACTGGGGCATATCAACAGGGTTTCTTTGTTTGTGGTTTGTTTTATGTGGTTTGTGTTTTTTTTAATCCCTGTATAACCTAGAGACTCATTAAAAGCCATCTTTACCCCATCAGCAGTTCTGTCAACTCTATTAAAAATGTTTTGTCAGGAAATATCTGACCAGCTCTACTTCATTAACACCTCAAGCCAGTTTAAAATTCCCCTGTGTTTTTGATGCACATAGAGCCTTAAAAAGCATGATTACTTCTGGCACCTCTCTGTGAGGGAGGCATGCAGCACCTGCAGAGCACCCTACTCTGCTGAAAACTTTTGTATCAAGAGGGAATCACGAGTCACCTTGGCTTGTATGCCAGGTTAGTTTTCTTTGGCTTGCAGGCTGCTGGGTGATGTCTTTTCACCTACAGCATGAGTTTGCTTTATAGAGACATACTAGTACTTGATAAAAGTGGAAGTCCCTGGACTCAGATATAGAAGCAATGAACAAAAGGGTAAGTGCATTTTAACAACTCTTGTGATTTAATGAACATTCGGCAGGTGAGCTACTACTGGAAGGGATCAAGCAAACATTTTATATTGAAAGTCACTGTGAACTTCTTGCATTGATTTAAGAATATCCAGCTGATTGTTATATCCTCATTTTAGATTAATATTTTATCTTCTCAGATAATGACTTTGGAAATAATATCATCTCACTGTGCTGAAAGGAGGTATCCAGAATTAGAGAAGCAGACTAAGGCACCTCCCCGCTTTATCCAATCTAAGGCTCAATGAAAATCATACTCCTTGGACTCTCATGGGGGCAGGTTTGCCTCCAAAAAGAGGAGTGAGGAAACAGCATTGTTGCTTGCTGCACTGGCCATGCCTGCTGTTCTGAGGAAGAACAACACAGACTTTACTAAAGCAAAACTTGACTTAACCTAAAGCCTTGAGATATATTTTTAGCCTTTAACTTATGTACAGTCACACAGGAGGTAACTGCCCTGTTCCTTCCTCAGCTGTGGGAGAAGCTAAACACTAACATCTGTGTTAATGCTTTTATTTGGGAGGCATTAAAGTGACACACTTGTTGGATGAATTAATACCTGGATAGCATTAAATAGTTAACTTCAGTAATCGTATAAAATATTGTAGACACAAAATGAAATGCATAGACATATTACAGCTAAGCAGAGGGCATTAAGAAAAAAAAAAAAAAAGCAAGCTTAAAACCTGATGCAAGCTGTCTCCTCTAGCCTAAGACACGTGGGGGGTGATATGCCTCCAGTCCCAGCCAAAGTGACTGGACTCTTCCCCCAGGTCAGCTGTCTGCCTGACCCCCAAGGGAGGCTGAGCAGTCATCCCAAGCTGTGGGTATTGCCCTGGCACAACTGCTCAGAAAATCTGAAAAGACACTCAAAGAAAATAATGCAAAAAAAACAATTAAAGCAGAGTGAAGATATTTTTCTGGTAAGAGTGGAGCAGGTTTCCACCATCAAAACAACCCATTCAAACCCCATCTCAATCTTGAAACATCGTTGCAGAGAAGTGCTGCTAGAAGCATGCTGCAAACATGAGTTTTTCCACTGATGTCTGAGACAGCATCTGTACACTGAAATTACAGCTCTCAATGTATGACACTTCATCTGGGTGGAAATCTCGAGGGACAGGTTTTAACAACGCTTGGTAATTTTTAATCCAGCTGTTATTGTGGAAATTAATTAAGAGATTATGAAAATGACAGTGTTCAGGGGTGTTAATTTGAATCACTTCTAGGTGAATTCATACTCAGACTACCTAACAAACCAATGGCAATGGAGATCCGTTGTGCCTTGTGAAAAAAAGTACTTGGTATTAAACAGTTGGAAGGTTTTAATGATAAAGAGAATAATAAGCACATAATTGCAGTCTCCAGAGTGTCTGCATATAGCACTTGAAATGTCTTGAATGACCATTGCAGTGAATGTAGCTATGAGAGTTAAGATGACATTGTTTAGTTTGGAGTTATTATGACAGAGATGTAGGTAGAATCACCCTACCTATCTGTTCAAACTTCATGTCATATAATTAGTTAAGAGAGCATGTACACTTGAAGAGAAAACTGGGATCCAGATATTGATAAGTAAAATAATCTGTGATATTATTTTGCTTAATTAGCTTTAAAAAATTTCAAAGCGTTTTGAAGAAGAAAAAAAACTATAGATAAATTTCTGAAACTTTCAATACTTGAGATATGAAGAGTAAACAAGGTAACTTCCTTCAAAACTGAGGTACCCAAGACCCTGGCTATGTACCCCAACTGAGACCTGACCACACACCTGATTGAGAGCTGGCTGCTCTTCAAAATGCTTCCCTCACAGGAAAGAGGTCCAGGTACATGTCCCAGGAGGGTCCAGAGTGCTCTGCAGTCAGATGCACGATCTAAATGACTGGCAGATCAATAGTCAGTCTTTATACTGCAACTGATCTTCTTAATAACACTGTGACACTTAAGTATTATCTGGTGGAATTTCTACTACTGGGATAAGTCAGTATAATATTTCTTTAGTCTTATTTTATAATGTGTAGTGACCATGCAACATTCAAGACTGCAGATACATCACAGAATCACAGAATCATAGAATCAACCTGGTTGGAAAAGACCTCGAAGATCATCAAGTCCAACCATAACCTAAATCCACCAACCATAACCTAAATCCACCAACCATAACCTAAATCTACCCATTCAATGCTTAAATCATGTCCCTAAGCACCACATCTATATTTCTTTTAAACACTTCCAGGGATGGTGACTTCACCACCTTCCTCGGCAGCCTGTTCCACTGTCCAACCACTCTTTCAGTAAAGAAATTCTTTCTAATATCTAGCCTCAACCTCCTCTGGCACAACTTCTGGCCATTCCCTCTCGTCCTGTCATTATTCACTGGAGAGAAGAGACCAAATCCCAACTCCCACCTCCCTACAACCTCCTTTCAGGTAGTTGTAGAAAGCAATGAGGTCACCCCTCAGCCTCCTCTTCTTCAAACTAAACAACCCCAGTTTCCTCAGCCTCTCCTTCTAGGACTTGTACTCCAGGCCTTTCACCAGCCTGGTAGCTCTTCTCTGGACACACTCCAGCAACTCAACATCCTTCTTGTAGTGAGGGACCCAGAACTGAACACAGTATTCAAGGTGTGGCCTCACCAATGCAAGAGGCACAATCACCTCTCTGCTCTGGCTGGCCACACTATTCCTGATGCAGGCCAGGATGCTGTTGACCTTCTTGGCCACTGGGCACACTGCTGGCTCATGTTAAGTCGGCTGTCAACCAGCACCCCCAGGTCCTTCTCCACCATGCAGCTTTCCAATCACTCATTCCCAAGCCTGTAGCTTTGCATGGGGCTGTTGTGATTGAAGTGCAGGACCTGGCACTTGGCCTTGTTAAACCTCAAGCATACCTTTATTTAAATGAAAGATATGTACCAACTCTCAGTGATTGTCAGGAAGCCAGTACAACCCACACATTGGTGTTACAGCTTGAAGCTAGTTCAGGCTATTCAAAGAGTAATATGCTTTAAAGGTCTCAGCTTTTTATTTTGACACCTTCAAAAGAAAAATTGCATAATGTACATGAAGAGGCAGAGAAGGGTAAGGAGGGGAAAAATTTAAAGACACCTAAGACCCTTTCTTTATTTACAGTGAAATTAAATGGTTCAATTGATTTCAATTCTCTTCTCATTCAGCAGATGGATGGGAAGGTGAAAGATGTAACTCGTTTTGCTGATAAGAAATCTCCTTTTCTGGAGTGAGTGGGTGGGAAAACTGATCAGAGAACTAAGAAATATATTAGGCTTCAACAAACTTAAATCTAACCTTACAGGCTAATGCAAAGAAGCTAAAGGTTTTATAGCTCATATGCAATGTAGATGTTTGCAAAACCTCAGTCATCGTACTGCTTTAGAGGAAATAATGTTACAAAGTGGCAAGGATTAAAATGTTCATTTGAAAAAATAAATTACTGCTTGTGCAGGGAAAAGTCTTTTGAGACTGCTATGTTCCTATCAGAAACAAAGAAAACTATTAATAAAGTCAGTTTAAATTTCACCTCTAGTTCCAATGAAACAGAAAATTAAAAACTGTTTGGAAAATCTGAATTTTTAATTTTCAAATAAGCTTAAAGGTCAAATTCAGCTGTATTTAATACAAACAAGTTAAAGAAGAAAAGTATTTTGTTCTGTTACATTCAACTTAAATGATAGCATCCAGCTTTATGATTTAGTAAAAATTCAGTCCTTTTAACAAGGAAAAAGGTGTCCTGAATAAGTTATTAAGAACTGCTTTTTTTTTCAGAAACTGAATTAAAGCTCTTTTACCAGGGCCACCAGGAGGCCAATTAAAATGGAACTGTTGTTCATTTCAGAGGGGAAAAAAAAAAGAAGTTAAAAACTTTAAAATAGAGACGTGGGGAGAAGAAAAGGATCAAAGAGAAATAGTTAACAGATTTTTTTTCAAATTTGTTTCACAGTCACTATTATTTACATGTCTCTGACAGTACTTTTTATGCAGCTGTTTTCTTTATTATAGGCATTGTTCTGTGCCTCAGAAAAAGATGCCAACTTTTGTACAGTGAAAGAGTAAGTGGAAAAAACCAAGAGGGAACATAATGAAATTGGAAAATGGTCTTGTTCTGTGTCATGAATAGCAGTTAGAGCACATTAGCTGCCTGGTTATTGTCAAGTGGTATGTGGCAACCACTTTAATGCAACCTTATCCAAGTACATCCACATTTCAAACTATTGGTTTGGATGGAGACAAAAAGTTAATAACACCTGCGATTTTCTGCTTGTTTTCATGTGTAGGTGTAGAACTAAGATTACAGTTTTGAAAGCCTGGTTCATCTGGGATCATCTGGGAATCTGCAGTGTAGATATTTATGTGTAGTCAAAATGCTTATTCCTCTTGCAAGGTAATTTAAGTATTTAAAAGAGAAAAGAACTACGTTGCTATTCTGATATGAGCCTAAGCACCTAAGCAGTTTGAGAATCGGCAAAAATTTTTACTTATAACAGGAAAATATGGAAAAACAGTACGTAGGTAATATGTAAAATACCTAGTTCTTGATTATTTTAAATTGCTAATTTAAAAAGAGAAGTAAAACTTTTTCTACTATACATATTTATAGCGCTGTGTAGTCTTTCATACTCAGCCCTGGACCCATACAGTTCTACATATGATTTCAGAAAATGAACACATTTTCACAAAGCATCTGTTCTCCAAATGAGTGGAAGTTTTAGTCATTTCACTCATTGACTGCTTTCATGGTATGGCTGTAATATTAATGCCAGGTATTTCATTAAATACCTGAATAATATAGGCATTACATGAAATGACTAGACAGAGCAGCCAAATGGTATAATAGAACACTTTTTGTGCCAGTCAGTGCACCGAGTGACTAAAACTCAATCATCTCACAGAGCAACAGGTTACACATAGTAACATACTTATTTAGGCTTACTTCTCTGCAGTTTGCATCTGAAGGTGTATCCACCAGAGTTTATGGTTGCTTCAGGCTAGACTGCTGAGCTCTGCCTCAGTTTCGTGATCTTTTTCCCAGCCTCCTGACATTTTCAAGAGCACAAGGGGAGAGGGAAACTGCCACATCTGCATCCTACTTCTACCAAGTCAAGTGATTAGTTTGAAGCTGGATCAGCTCCCCCATCCAGCTCAGCTGTACAGGTCCAAGTGCCAGGCAGGGAGAGAGGGGAGGGAAGAAAATAAGGGAAGGGAAATTGCAGCATTTGGGTAGGGTCAGGTTGCCAGGAGTCTGCACTTTTGCTTCTGTCCAAAAGGGAGCTTCAAACGTCTGAGAAAACAATGCTCAGTCTGGATGAAACATCCAGGGATGAGTGGACCTTCATGGCCTAGCCACCTGTCTGAAAAAAAACCCAACAACCAATCTGTTCCTGTAGCAAGCATATAGTAGAAATAACATCTGGGACAGGAGAGGATGCTTGCAAAAAAATGAAGTGTTGCTTTTCTGAAATGGCTTAGGTGTATTGTTTTCTCATTTCAGCATGAAATAACCAACAAAAGTCACTTGTCACTTTATTATTTCCCAACATCTCTTAATTATAGGAAAACATCAGCATTTTATTTAGTCTTTAATTAGCATAATCCAAGTACAAAGTTCAGCCTGGGTAAGGACACAAGGGTATTGATTATCTGTCTTTTCCACAGGAGTAAAAATATCACATTTGTGCTGTGTTTATTAATATATGTTCATAGCTACAGCATTGAAATCTGTCACTGTGATCGACCTTTA
Organism: Hemiprocne comata; assembly: GCA_020745705.1. NCBI lineage: Eukaryota > Metazoa > Chordata > Aves > Apodiformes > Apodidae > Hemiprocne > Hemiprocne comata. The sequence goes on along the minus strand of CM036587.1, from coordinate 76,125,140 downwards.
TTTTCAGGCAGTCAATAGCCCATTGACCCATGCAGATAAATTGCCGTGGTGAATTTTGCACTTGCAAGCGCAGAAGCAATAGCTGACCTACTGAATGCTCATTCTTTTTTATCTTCCCTTTTACCTACCAACAAAATAAATAGTCTGCACACAAATTCCAACAAATGTAAAAGGAAGAAGCAGGTTGTAAATCACTTTGCTGTTCTCTGCTTGCACGGGGACATATGGTACTTTGCTTATTTCTACCTTTTGGTGTCAGCAAAACACCCTTTTTGCTAAGCTGAAAGGGGGAGAGCAGAAATAATGTTTCAAATAGATAGTACTTCAGAGAGGGAATATGTTATCTTGTGGCTAAAAAAGATGTCTCTCAGATTTTGTAGATCCCAGTAAAACCTTTCTAAGTGATCATAGACTATAACCTGGACTGCAACATTCTGGTCTTGATCTGAATCCAAACCCAGCAATATTTAGCTATGATAATATTAGATTGTTTTTACTGTCCTACTGGAGAGACGTCCTCCAAATATGGGGTCTGAGTCTGGCCTTTCCCATAGATTTTGAGAGTTCAGAAACAAAATTACAGTTTGATCCAGTTCTAATAATTTGAATACATTCTTGTCACGGACTGAGATAGGTAAAGCCACGACTCACACCCCCACCTCAGCGGATCGAGAGCTGAGGACCACTCCCCGTCACACTCACAAACAACGCTTAGGAATCAATAGATTTATTAAAGGCACTGAGGGTTTGGCAAGTCCGATATCACCTAACACACAAGGTCTATCTCTATATCTATATCCACACCTATATATCCATATACCAACAGCTGTACAACACTACATCTATATACCAATAACAACACACACAGAAAACAAGAGAGAACCTCTCCCCTTCCCCCCTGTTCCCGTTCCCGGACAGGGATAAGAGGGAAAGCCTGGAGAGAGACTTTGGAAAATAGAAGAATATGGGAAAAGAGAAGTGAGTGTCTGGTATGTGTGAATATTATGTAGGAATGTTTGTAGGAATGTTAGTAAGATGTTCGCAATTCTCACCACCGGGGGGTACGGCCGAAGCCAATCCCTGGTCGGGATCCACGTCCTTTCCCTTGAGACTCCAGGCAAACGGTCCGCTCGGTACGTCCACACGCCAACAACCACAGGGAGCAGCGCCGCAACGGCACGGCAGCCTCCGCAGCGGTACGCTCACCGTGGCGGCTGGATCCGTGTGTGTTCGCAGAGCGCGCGCCTTCTTGCTCCTCCCTTTTCCCGGTTCCGGCCCCGCCGTGCCTCCTGGGAGCTGTAGTCTGTAGTCTGTGCGCATGCGCCTGGTACCTCTGTCCTCTCCCCACGAGTGCCGGGGGGGGCATCGCCAGGAATGGTCAGTGAATGTCGCTGGATTAAAGGCCATTGTAGAGTCCGTCTCTCACATCTCACCCCGTGGCTTTTATGACAGCGACTTGGTTCCTGTGTGGTGTATGTTTGTGTCTGTATATGTATGTACATCTGTACCCTAGTAGGCTCTTGTCCAAACTCTTACCTCTTTCCCTGTTTGAAATGAACATATATACAATCTCACATATTTCATATCTACATATCTAAAACAACGTATATAACGTTTTATGCATGTTTCTGAGGGAACAATTCCCTATACAACATATATACTTATAAACTCATACATATATATATATACTCATATATATAATACATAAGAGAAATATAAATAGAAGACCCATAATGAATATATTGGTGCACCATTAGTATCTTATTTACAGGCCACAACCCAAAGGGGAAATAGGTATAGGAGACATGATGCTGTATAGTAGGAGGCGTTGTGCAAACCATGGGGTGATCAAGTCCACACTAGGTTTTCTTTGTGATTTCCTGTAAAAGAAATAAACAAAATCCATTCTCACCACTAACTTAATAGAATTCAAGATGTTTCTATCACAAAGAATATGAAGTATAATAGGGTGTTCTAATTATAACAAGTACTGTATAATTAGTCTTCCAAATGAATGTTTCCACTCATCAGGATGGCTAAATAACTTGATGAGTAAAACTCTTAATTTACATAACTAAAAGCCAATAACAGTTTCATCTCCCTTCATCTGATTATATTCTGGTTTTATATCCACATTTCATTGGCCACCTGCCACTCTCTGAAGGATAGGAGGTAATTAGAAGCAGTCATAGTGCACTACTGTTATACTTTTACAGCACAGATGCAGTTGGGTGCTATTATCATATCTGGTACAATTTTGTGGGTAATATAATTTTGTCTCTGCTGCCTATAAATTTAATTGGAAATGTGAATCAATTGAAAATGCATTTTAATCTCTGCATCAGAATACATTTTTCTTAACATAATGGTAGTTCAAAATTTAACAAAATTTGTTACACTGGGTGCAGATAGAGGCAACAGAGGAATTGCTGTTCTGTATACACCTAGACTTGCACAGAAGTATTTTCACTGGGATAAAATAATCTGCTCTACAAAATGCCATAGTAAGTATACTGAAATAATAAAATTCATGTTAAATACTAGTTATTACTATTTTGAGTTCTACATGGCATTTCTCATGGATCAAGTTACATACAGCACCATAATAAATGATAAGTTCCTGCAAGTAATGAAATGCTTTACATGTAAACAATCCTTTAAAAAATGACTGACAGTCAATCTTATTTAAAAGTATTCTGTTTTCCTATAGTACTGTTCGGTGGGGTTTTCTCTTCAGCTACTACAAAACAAGCATAAGGAAGCTTGAAATAAATTAGATTGTTCTGCAGAGTATGTGTACTTAGTAGAGAGACAGAAAAGTAAGACCTTCTCTGAATGACTGCTAATCAAAGGCACAATTTCCTTGATATATTAAACACAAGGAATCTCTGATGAAGCTGAGTCAAATGTTCCATCAGTCTCTCCAGAGCTGAAACTGATCTGCATCCCAGATTGTGCAGTAGCAAAAGCTTCTTCAACCAATTTTCTTTACCTCCTGAAATGACGTCTTATAATCAATCCCTTAAGTAAAGTTTCTAATAAGCCCAAAGTGACCAAAATGGCCAGTTGGTCACATTTCTTATTAAACTAGTTCTTGTTAAAAATATTAGTTCTAATGGGGTACCGATAGCTTAAACTTATTTTTAAACTCTGGAGTTGGTTTGTTCTGAAGTTCTATTGATTTACTGGTTTGAGAAACTCATCTCCCTTTCATCCCGATGAGACTGAAAGAAAGTCCTGTTATATGTGGACATTTTTCTTTTTTTTTTAACCTTTCATCATTTTAGATCAGTTCATGGCTTTGCTGCATTGAATAGTTGGACATCAGGATACAGTATAATTGTCACTGTCAGTTAGGACTCTCTCAAGTTTTCCTTTGTTTTCCAGATTTGGGTGGTTTCTCCTCTCTCTGCATCAACCTTTTAAAATTCCATTCTGTTCTATATGAGCACATACCTTCTAGTTGTAGACCAGCTTTTCCTACTCTTCATGTCTTCAGAAGCATGGAGAAAATGCCCACACTGTGCACCACAGCAGATGCTGGTGGTTCTTCCTTCTTGGTGGATTCACTGTTTGTGTCTTGCTCTGCAATTCTCAAAGAGTTGACAAATTATTCTTTGATAATAAAGATTAAAAAGTTGGTTTTATACCTTCTTTAAATGTTTTGGAGTCCCACAATGGAGAGTAAAAATACCTTTAAAACTTTAATTCCCTGTGAGACACATAGATCAGTTGTCAGTTCAGCATCAGGCTAAAAAATATCGAACATTTGAATATTCAGTATGGAGTAAAAGCTAAACTTAAATAAACTTCATCAAAGAACCAAGAACCAGATTACAATTTCATAATCTCACTACTTCAGTGAGCATAGGTGTGACTGTTCATACTGGAATGTGATTAGAGAGGAACTCTGGAGACGTGAATTTTAGACTGAGGTTAAGAAAAACCACAAGGAGTGCAGTGCAAATTTTTTTGCCTAAAAACCAGCTAGAATTATGCCTTATAAATCACAGCAGTGTCTGTTGCAAGTTTGGTATGTTATGGGGAAACAGGTATTATATGTCACTTAATTAGGTTTGCAAGGTCAAATGCCAGCACCATCCTTTGCTTTGGGCATAGCACAAAGCCTACAGACAATTTGACTTTTTGATAATAGAACTAATGTGCAGGAGGAAAGCTAAAGCAAATCTGCCTGGAGTTATGTTCTGGAAGATATACACCAGCAAGAATGAGAAGGGAGTGTTGTGTGTAAATGAGAGAAAATTGAGCATGTGCAGAACTTGCACAGATGTTGTGCTATTTTAGAGTAGAAATATACATCAGAGATATTATCAGCTACTTGGGACACATTAGGAAATGATCATTTGAACTATGGTAAATTGCTGATGATGTCCTGTTCATACAATCAGCCATGATTGAAGAACCTTCTGGAAGGAAAATGCACCCACAAAAAAATCCAGAATGCTAATCTGGTCTGAGTGGACTTGATCTGGGAAAGGTGTATTAATAGAGTAACAACTTTCATTGTTTGAAAAGACTTTTCTGTAGGTTTCCTATAGGAGCATATTCTGTGACTAACCATGATCTGAAGCTGATTTAAATAAAAAACACCCAACAACTAACAAACAGGAAATTATTATTTTGTGTGAGGTGATAATGTTTTTCTTCAATAAAACTTGTTGGGGTTTTTTTCCTGGTTGATATTTCAGGGATGTGCAATTAGAAACTCATTACTTGACTGTACATGGGACATGTTGAACAAGGCTGGAACAGATTTTTCCATTCCTCTTCCACACTGGAGGGAAACTTTACCCATATAGGTCGTTCACATGTTGATCTGGTTGAACAGCTGCCCTAGAGATGTTCATAGCCAAAGAATCATTCCTTCTCTTTGTTGTGCAGAGTCCCTGTAACCAGGGGACTAATATTTTTGCACACCTTTCTTTGCTTAGCTCAGGTAACCATAACTATCCAAGTACTATAACTCTCCTAAGCAACCTCTTTTATTAATAACCTAACTTATCTTTGAAGATATTGTAAGACTTGGTATTCAGGCTAATCACACTGAAAATTCTTTTTCTCCTTTACTTAATTTGTCATCGCCTATATAGTATATTTTTATCTTCTTTCATTTCACAATCTCGTTTGTGTCATTTTATTATCTTCCTAGATACCTTTTTCCCCATTTTCATCCCTTTTCCTTCTCTTGTTCTGTATCAAAATCAAAACATATTATACTCCCTTGTATCCACATTCACTTGCATAATATTCTTTAACAGTGTTTGCTGCTCTTTTAGACAGCTCAGCTGATATGATTTGTCTCGGAGAATTCTGGCATACAGAAACTTTGTAATTTCTTCCCATGCTTGTAGTACTTCTCTAGGCTGTTTTTTTTTCCCCTTCCTTATCTATAGGTTATGGCTGTGTAGTTGCTCTTCATTATTCTAGTATTTAATTTTTTTGCTTCCATTTGGTCTTTTTCCAGTTGAACACTTCAGTCCTCTTTTTCATTCATCCAGTAATCATGTCTGATCTGCTATTTATCATTCCTACATGTCTAATTAACCTGCACCTTACAGATTTATGCCTCATTGTGGCTGGATTTTCTGCTTCTGAGGTCCATATGTGTGCATACATAGATTTTAGAAGTTTAGGTATGTAACATATTCTTGATTTCTACCTGCCACCTTGCTTTTGGACATGAGTGATCTTACTTAAAAGTAATTAAATGTTAGTGCTCTTTGTGTATACCTTACTCAATTTGCTTCAGCCAATTTGTGTGTGCAGACTAAGAGTATCAACTGCATGAAGTTTTCATTCTGCTCCCAAAGGTAAAGTACAAATCTTCTTTATAACTCACATACCTGGAAAGCTAAAGATTTTAATTTTTTCTTTCTGTCATGTGGAGAAAGTCCTTATGTGATACAGAACTGCTGTAGTGACTCAATCCCAACCTTTTGTTCTGCCTTTGGCACAGAGAATGTTTCAAGGAAAGAGTCCTAACCATGATTTTCATGAGTAATTTGAAATTTTTACTGGAAATCTCTCTTTGGTAACTAACACAACTGGGGGCAGACAGGATTTTCCCAAAGCTTTTGGCAGTTTTCAGGTTGGAAGGTTATAGTGACTGTTTAACAGCATCACCTCCTCTGAACTTCTGTGAGTGTACAATTGAAATATGGGATTTCTAGGTGCCTAAAAGTTTCAAGCTTCTCATTAGCTCAAAAAGGAGCTTCTTAGTAATGAAGACTCTGTAATTCACCCTTAGATTCACCTCAGAGCCCGTGGCAGTGCGGAGCAGAGAGTGGCAGCGGCATCGGTGAGAGCTGTTCCTTTAAATTGCTGAGGATTTGAGAAGGGGCCGGGCTTCCCGGAGACGGTGAAGCCGGGAAGCCTGCGAGGAACAGGAAGGCTGACGTGGAGAGGGGGTGGCTGTGAATGGCGGCAAGGTTTAAAAGCGGCCATTTGGCAGCCTCCTCAGAGCACGCGGCAGCGCGGAGCAGAGAGTGGCAGCTAGCTGTCGCAGGGAAGGTGCGAGGGGAGGCAGGGAGCAGAGAACACTGGTCACTTTCTCATAGCAAGACAGGCAAACTAGCCAGATAGATCATGGTCACAGTGCGCCCAAAAACCATAATGAAAAAGAATGTGGGAACTCAGATGGAGCTTCCAAGCAGGCACGCAGCCGTGCAGGTCTCTGGCTGCAGTGAATGCCTGAGCCTGGCACTGGTACCAGAGGGAGCCAGTGACACTGCATGTGTGCGCTGCGAATAAATAAATGATCTCCTCAGGCAGGTGGTTAAACTGATGGAGGACGTTGAAGGACTAAGAACCATCAGAGAATGTGAGAGTGAAATAGATTGGTGGAGTCATACCCTGAGGGCAGGGGCAGATGGAAGAGGCTGTGAAAGTGATGGATCCCCTCCCCTCCTGTCACCAGACAGAAGGAGAGGACTTAAGAGACATGAAGGAATGGAGGGAGGTCCAACCTCAGAGAGGCAAGCAAAAACCCTCCCAACCCCCTCCACCCTCCCAGTTGCCCTTCAAGAATAGGTATGAGGCCTTGGAAATTCAGGGACAGGAAAATGAAGTTGGAGGGGTAGACTTATCTAGTGAAGCACCTAGGACTCATCAGTCACCCCGATGCCTTAGGACTTCTTCAATCAAGAAAAAAAGGAAAGTAATTGTGGTGGGTGACTCCCTTCTGAGGGGAACAGAAGGGCTCATCTGTTGACCAGACCCATCCCACAGGGAGGTCTGTTGCCTCCCTGGGGGCTCAGATTAGAGATGTTAAAAGGAAACTCTATGATCTTGTAAATTCCTCTGATTACTACCCACTGCTGATTTTTCAGGTTGGCAGCGATGAAATTATTACAAGAAATGTAAGGGCAATGAAGAGAAACTTCAGGGCCCTGGGACGGCTAGATAGGGGGTCTGGAGTGCAAGTAGTGTTTGCCTCCATACCTCCTGCAAGAATGGGTGGGGAGGTAAATAGGAAGAGTTTACAGGTCAATGAATGGCTACGAGACTGGTGCCTGTCGTGGACCGAGATAGGTAAAGCCGCGACCCACACCCCCACCTCGGGGAATCGAGGGCTGAGGACCGCTCCCCGTCACACTCACAAACAACGCTTAGGAATCAATAGGTTTATTAAAGGCACCGAGGGTTCGGCAAGACTGGGGTACGGCTGAAGCCAATCCCTGGTTGGGATCCATGTCCTTTCCCTTGAGACAGTCTGTTCAGTACGCCCACACGCCAACAACCACAGGAAAAGGCACCGTATAACTTCACGGCAGCCTCCGCAGCGGTACGCTCACAGCGGCGGCTGTATCCGTATGGTATTCACAGAGCGTGCTTTTTTGCTCCCCTTCCAGTTCCAGCCCCGCCGTGCCTCCTGGGAGCTGTAGTCTGTGGTCCTGTGCACATGCACCTGGTACCTCTGTCCTCTTCTCGCGAGCGCCGGGGAGTACATTACCAGGACTGGTCAGTAAATGTCGCTGGATTAAAGGCCATTATAGAGTCCGTCTCTCACAGTGCCAAAGGCAGGGCTTTGGTTTTTTTGATCATGGGCTGCTATATGAGACTCCTGGCCTGATGGTGGCAGGTGGGATGCACCTGTCCCAGAGGGGGAAAAGGCTTTTGGGGCAGGACTTAGTAGGGCTCATTGAGAGAGCTTTAAACTAGATGTGAAGGGGGAAGGGGAGAAAACTGGGTCTGTTAGGGACAAGCCCAAGAGGAACATACCAGGGCCCGAAGGCAGGTGGTCTAAGGAGGATTTGGTCCCACCAGTGTGCTCTGCTTGCTTCCTGAAATGCCTGTACACCAATGCACGCAGCATGGGGAATAAACAGGATGAGTTAGAGGTCTGTGTGCGGTCTAAGGGTTATGATCTGGTAGCAATAACAGAGACATGGTGGGACAGCTCACATGACTGGAATGTGGCCATGGATGGCTATGTGCTTTTTAGGAAAGATCGGGCGGGGAAGCGAGGCAATGGAGTTGCTCTTTATGTGAGAGAGCAACTAGAATGCATCGAGTTTTGTGCAGGGGCTGATGAGGGGCAAGTTGAAAGTCAGTGGGTAAGAATTAAGGGGCAGGCTGGCATGGGTGATACAGTGGTGGGGGTCTACTACAGACCTCCTGATCAAGACGAGGAAGTTGATGAGGCTTTCTACAGGCAACTGAAAGCAGCCTCACATCTACAGTCCTTAGTCCTCATGGGAGATTTTAACTACCCCAATATCTGCTGGAAGACTTACACAGCCAGCCTTTCACAGTCTAGGAGGTTCCTCCAGTGCATTGATGATAACTTCTTAATGCAAATGGTGGACAAGCCGACTAGAAGAGGAGCGCTGCTGGATCTTGTACTAACCAACAAGGAGGGCCTTGTTGAAGCAGTGGTGGTCAGTGGCAGCCTTGGCTGCAGTGATCATGAGATGGTGGAGTTCAGGATCCTGTGTGGAAGGAACAGAATACCCAGCAGGACCAGAACCCTGGACTTCCACAGGGCAAACTTTGGCCTCCTCAATCAACTGTTAAGGGAAGTCCCATGGGACAGGGTGCTAGAAGGTAAAGGGACTCAAGATAGCTGGTCAACATTCAAGGACCACTTCTTGCAAGCACAGGATCAGAGCATCCCAATGGTTAGGAAATCTAGTAAGGGAGCTAGGAGACCAGCATGGTTAAAAAAGGAACTGCTGGGCAAACTTAAGTGGAAAAGGAAAATCTACAGATCATGGAAGGAGGGGCTGGTCACTTGGGAGGAATATAGGACTGTTGTCAGAGGATGTAGGGAGGCAATTAGGAAAGCTAAGGCCTCCTTGGAACTTACCCTTGCAAGTCAGGTTAAGGATAACAGAAAGGGCTTTTTCAAATACATAGCTAACAAAGCTAACACTAGAGGCAATATTGGCCCACTGTTGGATGAGGGGGGAGCCCTGGTGACAGAGGATATAAAGAAGGCAGAGGTGCTGAACGCCTTCTTTGCCTCTGTCTTTACTCCTGCAGGATTTCCCCATGAGCCCCAGATTCATATAGCCCCAGAAGTAGTCAAGATAGATGAGGAGTTTGACATAGTAGATGAGGATTGGATTAGGGATCAGTTGAGTAATCTGGACATCCATAAATCGATGGGTCCGGATGGAATGCATCCAAGGGTGCTGAGGGAGCTGGCGGAGGTCATTGCTAGGCCACTCTCCATCATCTTCGGTTAGTCATGGGTAACAGGAGAGGTGCCTGAGGACTGGAGGATAGCAAATGTCACACCAGTCTACAAGAAGGGCAAGAAGGAGGACCTGGGTAACTATAGACCGGTCAGCCTCACCTCCATCCCTGGAAAGGTGATGGAACAACTTGTTCTTGTCTCTATCTCTAGGCATATCAAGGACATGGGGGTCATCAAGAGCAGTCAGCATGGTTGTATCAAGGGTAAGTCATGTTTGACTAACCTCATAGCCTTCTATGAGGAAATTATGAGGTGGATAGATGATGGTAGAGCGGTAGATGTGGTTTATCTAGATTTCAGTAAGGCATTTGACACCGTCTCCCACAGCACCCTTGTAGATAAGTTGATCAGGTATGGGTTTGGTGATCAGGTAGTGAGGTGGATCAGGAACTGGTTGATGGGAAGGAGTCAGAGAGTTGTAGTCAATGGGGCAGAATCTAGTTGGAGGTCTGTGACTAGTGGAGTCCCTCAGGGGTCGGTACTGGGACCGATGTTGTTCAACATCTTCATCAACGACCTGGATGAGGGTATAGAATGTACCCTCAGCAAGTTTGCTGATGACACTAAGCTGGGAGGAGTGGCTGACACACCAGAAGGCTGTGCTGCCATTCAGAGAGACTTAGACAGGCTGGAGAGTTGGGCGGGGAGAAACATGATGAAGTTCAACAAGGGCAAGTGTAGAGTTGTGCATTTGGGGAAGAACAACACGATGTCCCAGTATAGGTTGGGGGCTGACCTGCTGGAGAGTAGTGTAGGTGAAAGAGACCTGGAGGTCCTGGTAGACAGGAGGATGACCATGAGCCAGCAATGTGCCCTTGTGGCCAAGAAGGCCAATGGCATCCTGGGGTGCATTAGAAAGGGTGTGGTTAGTAGGTCAAGAGAGGTTCTCCTCCCCCTCTATTCTGCATTGGTGAGGCCGCATCTGGAGTATTGTGTCCAGTTCTGGGCCCCTCAGTTCAAGAAGGACAGGGAACTGCTTGAAAGAGTCCAGCGCAGAGCCACAAAGATGATTAAGGGAGTGGAACATCTCCCTTATGAGGAAAGGCTGAGGGAGCTGGGTCTCTTTAGCTTGGAGAAGAGGAGACTGAGGGGTGACCTCATCCATGTTTACAAATATGTAAGGGGTGAGTGTCAGGGAGATGGAGTTAGGCTCTTCTCAGTGATGACCAGTGATAGGACAAGGAGTAACAGGTGTAAATTGGAGCATAGGAGGTTCAAAGTAAATATCAGAAAAAACTTTTTTACTGTGAGAGTGACAGAGCACTGGAACAGGCTGCCCAGAGAGGTTGTGGAGTCTCCTTCAGTGGAGACATTCAAAACCCGCCTGGATGCGTTCCTGTGTGATGTGCTCTAGGTGACCCTGCTCTCGCAGGGAGGTTGGACTAGATGATCTTTTGGGGTCCCTCTATGTAACGCCTATGTCCCTCTATGTGGGACGCCTCTAAGACGCCTCTATGACGACCGACTCCCTATCTATGACACCTCTATGGCGACCAACTTCCCGTCTATGATGCCTCTTTGACGACTCCTTTACGACTCTATGACGCCTCTATGATGACCGACTCCTCCTCTATGACGCCTCTATGACGCCTCTATGACGCCTCTATGACGCCTCTATGACGCCTCTATGATGACCGACTCCTCCTCTAGGACGCCTTTTGACGCCCGACTCCTAGTCTATGACGAGTCTATTACGACTGAATCCTCCTCTATGACGCCTCTATGACGCTTTTATGACGCCTCTATGACGCCTTTTGACGCCCGACTCCTAGTCTATGACGAGTCTATTACGACTGAATCCTCCTCTATGACGCCTCTATGACGCTTTTATGACGCCTCTATGACGCCTTTTGACGCCCGACTCCTAGTCTATGACGAGTCTATTACGACTGAATCCTCCTCTATGACGCCTCTATGACGCCTCTATGACGACTCTATGACGCCTCTATGACGCTTTTATGACGCCTCTATGACGCCTTTTGACGCCCGACTCCTAGTCTATGACGAGTCTATTACGACTGAATCCTCCTCTATGTTGCCTCTATGACGCCTCTATGACGCCTCTATGACGCTTTTATGACGCCTCTATGACGCCTTTTGACGCCCGACTCCTAGTCTATGACGAGTCTATTACGACTGAATCCTCCTCTATGACGCCTCTATGACGACTCTATGACGCCTCTATGACGCTTTTATGACGCCTCTATGACGCCTCTATGACGACCGACTCCCCCTCTATGACACCTCTATGACGACCGACTCCCCGTCTATGACGCCTCTATGAAACCTCTATGACGACCGACTTCCCGTCTATGATGCCTCTATGACGACACTTTGACGACTCTATGATGACCGACTTCTCCTCTATGACGCCTCAATGACGCTTTTATGACGCCTCTATGACGCCTTTTGACGCCCGACTCCTAGTCTATGACGAGTCTATTACGACTGAATCCTCCTCTATGACGCCTCTATGACGCTTTTATGACGCCTCTATGACGCCTTTTGACGCCCGACTCCTAGTCTATGACGACTCTATGACGACTCTATGACGACTCTATGACGACTCTTTGACGACCGACTCCTCCTCTAGGACGCCTTTTGACGCCCGACTCCTAGTCTATGACGAGTCTATTACGACTGAATCCTCCTCTATGACGCCTCTATGACGCTTTTATGATGCCTCTATGACGCCTTTTGACGCCCGACTCCTAGTCTATGACGACTCTATTACGACTGAATCCTCCTCTATGACGCCTCTATGACGCCTCTATGACGACTCTATGACGCCTCTATGACGCTTTTATGACGCCTCTATGACGCCTTTTGACGCCCGACTCCTAGTCTATGACGAGTCTATTACGACTGAATCCTCCTCTATGACGCCTCTATGACGACCGACTCCCCCTCTATGACACCTCTATGACGACCGACTCCCCGTCTATGACGCCTCTATGAAACCTCTATGACGACCGACTTCCCGTCTATGATGCCTCTATGACGACACTTTGACGACTCTATGATGACCGACTTCTCCTCTATGACGCCTCAATGACGCTTTTATGACGCCTCTATGACGCCTTTTGACGCCCGACTCCTAGTCTATGACGAGTCTATTACGACTGAATCCTCCTCTATGACGCCTCTATGACGCCTCTATGACGCCTCTATGACGCTTTTATGACGCCTCTATGACGCCTTTTGACGCCCGACTCCTAGTCTATGACGAGTCTATTACGACTGAATCCTCCTCTATGACGCCTCTATGACGCCTCTATGACGCCTCTATGACGCCTCTATGACGCTTTTATGACGCCTCTATGACGCCTTTTGACGCCCGACTCCTAGTCTATGACGAGTCTATTACGACTGAATCCTCCTCTATGACGCCTCTATGACGCCTCTATGACCTTTTTATGACGCCTCTATGACGCCTTTTGACGCCCGACTCCTAGTCTATGACGAGTCTATTACGACTTAATCCTCCATAACGACTCTATGACGCCTCTATGACGACCGACTCCCTATCTATGACACCTCTATGACGACCGACTTCCCGTCTATGATGCCTCTATGACGACTCTTTGACGACTCTATGATGACCGACTTCTCCTCTATGACGCCTCTATGACGCCTCTATGACGCTTTTATGACGCCTCTATGACGCCTTTTGACGCCCGACTCCTAGTCTATGACGAGTCTATTACGACTGAATCCTCCTCTATGACGCCTCTATGACGCCTCTATGACGACCGACTCCCTTTCTATGACACCTCTATGATGACCGACTTCCCGTCTATGATGCTTCTATGACGACTCTTTGACGACTCTATGATGACCGACTTCTCCTCTATGACGCCTCTATGACGCCTCTATGATGACCGACTCCCCCTCTATGACACCTCTATGATGACCGACTCATCGTCTATGACGCCTCTATGACACCTCTATGACGACCGATTTCCCATCTATGATGCCTCTAGGACGAATCTTTGACGACTCTTTGATGACCGACTTCTTCTCTATGACGCCTCTATTACGGCTCAATGACGCTTTTATGACGCCTCTATGACGCCTTTTGACGCCCGACTCCTAGTCTATGACGAGTCTATTACGACTGAATACTCCTCTATGACGCCTCTATGACGCCTCTATGACGCCTCTATGACGCCTCTATGACCTTTTTATGACGCCTCTATGACGCCTTTTGACGCCCGACTCCTAGTCTATGACGAGTCTATTACGACTGAATCTTCCTCTATGACATCTCTATGACGACCGACTCCCCGTCTATAACGCCTCTATGACGACCGACTTCCCATCTATGATGCCTCTATGACGACTCTTTGACGACTCTATGATGACCGACTTCTACTCTATGACCCCTCTATGACCCCTCTATGACCCCTCTATGACGCCTCTATGACGCTTTTATGACGCCTCTATGACGCCTTTTGACGCCCGACTCCTAGTCTATGACGAGTCTATTACGACTGAATCCTCCTCTATGACGCCTCTATGACGCTTTTATGACGCCTCTATGACGCCTTTTGACGCCCGACTCCTAGTCTATGACGAGTCTATTACGACTGAATCCTCCTCTATGACGCCTCTATGACGCTTTTATGACGCCTCTATGACGCCTTTTGACGCCCGACTCCTAGTCTATGACGAGTCTATTACGACTGAATCCTCCTCTATGACGCCTCTATGACGCCTCTATGACGACTCTATGACGCCTCTATGACGCTTTTATGACGCCTCTATGACGCCTTTTGACGCCCGACTCCTAGTCTATGACGAGTCTATTACGACTGAATCCTCCTCTATGACGCCTCTATGACGCCTCTATGACGCCTCTATGACGCTTTTATGACGCCTCTATGACGCCTTTTGACGCCCGACTCCTAGTCTATGACGAGTCTATTACGACTGAATCCTCCTCTATGACGCCTCTATGACGACTCTATGACGCCTCTATGACGCCTTTATGACGCCTCTATGACGCCTCTATGATGACCGACTCCCCCTCTATGACACCTCTATGACGACCGACTCCCCGTCTATGACGCCTCTATGAAACCTCTATGACGACCGACTTCCCGTCTATGATGCCTCTATGACGACACTTTGACGACTCTATGATGACCGACTTCTCCTCTATGACGCCTCAATGACGCTTTTATGACGCCTCTATGACGCCTTTTGACGCCCGACTCCTAGTCTATGACGAGTCTATTACGACTGAATCCTCCTCTATGACGCCTCTATGACGCTTTTATGACGCCTCTATGATGCCTTTTGACGCCCGACTCCTAGTCTATGACGACTCTATGACGACTCTATGACGACTCTATGACGACTCTTTGACGACCGACTCCTCCTCTAGGACGCCTTTTGACGCCCGACTCCTAGTCTATGACGAGTCTATTACGACTGAATCCTCCTCTATGACGCCTCTATGACGCTTTTATGACGCCTCTATGACGCCTTTTGACGCCCGACTCCTAGTCTATGACGACTCTATTACGACTGAATCCTCCTCTATGACGCCTCTGTGACGCCTCTATGACGCCTCTATGACGCCTCTATGACGCTTTTATGACGCCTCTATGACGCCTTTTGACGCCCGACTCCTAGTCTATGACGAGTCTATTACGACTGAATCCTCCTCTATGACGCCTCTATGATGACCGACTCCCCCTCTATGACACCTCTATGACGACCGACTCCCCGTCTATGACGCCTCTATGAAACCTCTATGACGACCGACTTCCCGTCTATGATGCCTCTATGACGACACTTTGACGACTCTATGATGACCGACTTCTCCTCTATGACGCCTCAATGACGCTTTTATGACGCCTCTATGACGCCTTTTGACGCCCGACTCCTAGTCTATGACGAGTCTATTACGACTGAATCCTCCTCTATGACGCCTCTATGACGACTCTATGACGCCTCTATGACGCTTTTATGACGCCTCTATGACGCCTTTTGACGCCCGACTCCTAGTCTATGACGACTCTATTACGACTGAATCCTCCTCTATGACGCCTCTATGACGCCTCTATGACGCCTCTATGACGCCTCTATGACGCTTTTATGACGCCTCTATGACGCCTTTTGACGCCCGACTCCTAGTCTATGACGAGTCTATTACGACTGAATCCTCCTCTATGACGCCTCTATGACGCCTCTATGACCTTTTTATGACGCCTCTATGACGCCTTTTGACGCCCGACTCCTAGTCTATGACGAGTCTATTACGACTTAATCCTCCATAACGACTCTATGACGCCTCTATGACGACCGACTCCCTATCTATGACACCTCTATGACGACCGACTTCCCGTCTATGATGCCTCTATGACGACTCTTTGACGACTCTATGATGACCGACTTCTCCTCTATGACGCCTCTATGACGCCTCTATGACGCTTTTATGACGCCTCTATGACGCCTTTTGACGCCCGACTCCTAGTCTATGACGAGTCTATTACGACTGAATCCTCCTCTATAACGCCGCTATGACGCTTCTATGACGATCGACTCCCTTTCTATGACACCTCTATGATGACCGACTTCCCGTCTATGATGCTTCTATGACGACTCTTTGACGACTCTATGATGACCGACTTCTCCTCTATGACGCCTCTATGACGCCTCTATGATGACCGACTCCCCCTCTATGACACCTCTATGATGACCGACTCATCGTCTATGACGCCTCTATGACACCTCTATGACGACCGATTTCCCATCTATGATGCCTCTAGGACGAATCTTTGACGACTCTTTGATGACCGACTTCTTCTCTATGACGCCTCTATTACGGCTCAATGACGCTTTTATGACGCCTCTATGACGCCTTTTGACGCCCGACTCCTAGTCTATGACGAGTCTATTACGACTGAATACTCCTCTATGACGCCTCTATGACGCCTCTATGACGCCTCTATGACGCCTCTATGACCTTTTTATGACGCCTCTATGACGCCTTTTGACGCCCGACTCCTAGTCTATGACGAGTCTATTACGACTGAATCCTCCTCTATGACGCCTCTATGACGCCTTTTGACGCCCGACTCCTAGTCTATGACGAGTCTATTACGACTGAATCCTCCTCTATGACGCCTCTGTAACGCCTCTATGACCTTTTTATGACGCCTCTATGACGCCTTTTGACGCCCGACTCCTAGTCTATGACGAGTCTATTACGACTGAATCCTCCTCTATGACGCCGCTATGACGCCTCTATGATGACTCTATGACGCCTCTATGATGACCGACTCCCTATCTATGACACCTCTATGACGACCGACTTCCCGTCTATGATGCCTCTTTGACGACTCTTTGACGACTCTTTGATGACCGACTTCTTCTCTATGACGCCTCTATGACGCCTCTATGACGCTTTTATGACGCCTCTATGACGTCTTTTGACGCCCGACTCCTAGTCTATGACGAGTCTATTACGACTGAATACTCCTCTATGACGCCTCTATGACGCCTCTATGACGCCTCTATGACGCCTCTATGACGCCTCTATGACCTTTTTATGACGCCTCTATGACGCCTTTTGACGCCCGACTCCTAGTCTATGACGAGTCTATTACGACTGAATCTTCCTCTATGACATCTCTATGACGACCGACTCCCCGTCTATAACGCCTCTATGACGACCGACTTCCCATCTATGATGCCTCTATGACGACTCTTTGACGACTCTATGATGACCGACTTCTCCTCTATGAGGCCTCTGTGACGCCTCTGTGACGCCTCTGTGACGCCTCTATGACGCCTCTATGACGCCTCTATTACGTCTTTTGACGCCCGACTCCTAGTCTATGACGAGTCTATTACGACTGAATCCTCCTCTATGACGACTCTATGACGACTCTATGACGCCTCTATGATGACCGACTTCTCCTCTATGACCCCTCTATGACCCCTCTATGACCCCTCTATGACCCCTCTATGACGCCTCTATGACGCTTTTATGACGCCTCTATGACGCCTTTTGACGCCCGACTCCTAGTCTATGACGAGTCTATTACGACTGAATCCTCCTCTATGACGCCTCTATGACGCCTCTATGACGCCTCTATGACGCTTTTATGACGCCTCTATGACGCCTTTTGACGCCCGACTCCTAGTCTATGACGAGTCTATTACGACTGAATCCTCCTCTATGACGCCTCTATGACGCCTCTATGACCTTTTTATGACGCCTCTATGACGCCTTTTGACGCCCGACTCCTAGTCTATGACGAGTCTATTACGACTGAATCCTCCTCTATGACGCCTCTATGACGCCTCTATGACGCCTCTATGATGACCGACTCCCCCTCTATGACACCTCTATGACGACCGACTCCCCGTCTATGACGCCTCTATGACACCTCTATGACGACCGACTTCCCATCTATGATGCCTCTATGACGACTCTTTGACGACTCTTTGATGACCGACTTCTTCTCTATGACGCCTCTATGACGGCTCAATGACGCTTTTATGACGCCTCTATGACGCCTTTTGACGCCCGACTCCTAGTCTATGACGAGTCTATTACGACTGAATCCTCCTCTATGACGCCTCTATGACGACTCTATGACGCCTCTATGACGCTTTTATGACGCCTCTATGACGCCTTTTGACGCCCGACTCCTAGTCTATGACGAGTCTATTACGACTGAATCCTCCTCTATGACGCCTCTGTAACGCCTCTATGACCTTTTTATGACGCCTCTATGACGCCTTTTGACGCCCGACTCCTAGTCTATGACGAGTCTATTACGACTGAATCCTCCTCTATGACGCCTCTATGATGACTCTATGACGCCTCTATGACGACCGACTCCCTATCTATGACACCTCTATGACGACCGACTTCCCGTCTATGATGCCTCTATGACGACTCTTTGACGACTCTATGATGACCGACTTCTCCTCTATGACGCCTCTATGACGCCTCTATGACGCTTTTATGACGCCTCTATGACGTCTTTTGACGCCCGACTCCTAGTCTATGACGAGTCTATTACGACTGAATACTCCTCTATGACGCCTCTATGACGCCTCTATGACGCCTCTATGACGCCTCTATGACCTTTTTATGACGCCTCTATGACGCCTTTTGACGCCCGACTCCTAGTCTATGACGAGTCTATTACGACTGAATCCTCCTCTATGACATCTCTATGACGACCGACTCCCCGTCTATAACGCCTCTATGACGACCGACTTCTCATCTATGATGCCTCTATGACGACTCTTTGACGACTCTATGATGACCGACTTCTCCTCTATGACCCCTCTATGACCCCTCTATGACCCCTCTATGACCCCTCTATGACGCTTTTATGACGCCTCTATGACGCCTTTTGACGCCCGACTCCTAGTCTATGACGAGTCTATTACGACTGAATCCTCCTCTATGACGCCTCTATGACGACTCTATGACGCCTCTATGACGCTTTTTGACGCCTCTATTACGCCTTTTGACGCCCGACTCCTAGTCTATGACGAGTCTATTACGACTGAATCCTCCTCTATGACGCCTCTATGACGACTCTATGACGCCTCTATGACGCTTTTATGACGCCTCTATGACGCCTTTTGACGCCCGACTCCTAGTCTATGACGAGTCTATTACGACTGAATCCTCCTCTATGACGCCTCTGTAACGCCTCTATGACCTTTTTATGACGCCTCTATGACGCCTTTTGACGCCCGACTCCTAGTCTATGACGAGTCTATTACGACTGAATCCTCCTCTATGACGCCGCTATGACGCCTCTATGATGACTCTATGACGCCTCTATGATGACCGACTCCCTATCTATGACACCTCTATGACGACCGACTTCCCGTCTATGATGCCTCTTTGACGACTCTTTGACGACTCTTTGATGACCGACTTCTTCTCTATGACGCCTCTATGACGCCTCTATGACGCTTTTATGACGCCTCTATTACGTCTTTTGACGCCCGACTCCTAGTCTATGACGAGTCTATTACGACTGAATCCTCCTCTATGACGCCTCTATGACGCCTCTATGACGCCTCTATGACGCCTCTATGACGCCTCTATGACCTTTTTATGACGCCTCTATGACGCCTTTTGACGCCCGACTCCTAGTCTATGACGAGTCTATTACGACTGAATCTTCCTCTATGACATCTCTATGACGACCGACTCCCCGTCTATAACGCCTCTATGAGGACCGACTTCCCATCTATGATGCCTCTATGACGACACTTTGACGACTCTATGATGACCGACTTCTCCTCTATGAGGCCTCTGTGACGCCTCTGTGACGCCTCTGTGACGCCTCTATGACGCCTCTATGACGCCTCTATTACGCCTTTTGACGCCCGACTCCTAGTCTATGACGAGTCTATTACGACTGAATCCTCCTCTATGACGCCTCTATGACGCCTCTATGACGCCTCTATGATGACCGACTTCCTCCTCTATGACACCTCTATGACGACCGACTCCCCGTCTATGACGCCTCTATGACACCTCTATGACGACCGACTTCCCATCTATGATGCCTCTATGACGACTCTTTGACGACTCTTTGATGACCGACTTCTTCTCTATGACGCCTCTATGACGGCTCAATGACGCTTTTATGACGCCTCTATGACGCCTTTTGACGCCCGACTCCTAGTCTATGACGAGTCTATTACGACTGAATCCTCCTCTATGACGCCTCTATGACGACTCTATGACGCCTCTATGACGCTTTTATGACGCCTCTATGACGCCTTTTGACGCCCGACTCCTAGTCTATGACGAGTCTATTACGACTGAATCCTCCTCTATGACGCCTCTATGACGCCTCTATGACGCCTCTATGACCTTTTTATGACGCCTCTATGACGCCTTTTGACGCCCGATTCCTAGTCTATGACGAGTCTATTACGACTGAATCTTCCTCTATGACATCTCTATGACGACCGACTCCCCGTCTATAACGCCTCTATGACGACCGACTTCCCATCTATGATGCCTCTATGACGACTCTTTGACGACTCTATGATGACCGACTTCTCCTCTATGAGGCCTCTGTGACGCCTCTGTGACGCCTCTGTGACGCCTCTATGACGCCTCTATGACGCCTCTATTACGTCTTTTGACGCCCGACTCCTAGTCTATGACGAGTCTATTACGACTGAATCCTCCTCTATGACGCCTCTATGACGACTCTATGACGCCTCTATGATGACCGACTTCTCCTCTATGACCCCTCTATGACCCCTCTATGACCCCTCTATGACGCCTCTATGACGCTTTTATGACGCCTCTATGACGCCTTTTGACGCCCGACTCCTAGTCTATGACGAGTCTATTACGACTGAATCCTCCTCTATGACGCCTCTATGACGACTCTATGACGCCTCTATGACGCTTTTATGACGCCTCTATGACGCCTTTTGACGCCCGACTCCTAGTCTATGACGAGTCTATTACGACTGAATCCTCCTCTATGACGCCTCTATGACGCCTCTATGACCTTTTTATGACGCCTCTATGACGCCTTTTGACGCCCGACTCCTAGTCTATGACGAGTCTATTACGACTGAATCCTCCTCTATGACGCCTCTATGACGCCTCTATGACGCCTCTATGACGCTTTTATGACTCCTTTTGACGCCGACTCCTAGTCTATGACGAGTCTATTACGACTGAATCCTCCTCTATGACGCCTCTATGACGCCTCTATGACCTTTCTATGATGACCGACTCCCCCTCTATGACACCTCTATGGCGACCGACTCCCCGTCTATGACGCCTCTATGACACCTCTATGACGACCGACTTCCCATCTATGATGCCTCTATGACGACTCTTTGACGACTCTTTGATGACCGACTTCTTCTCTATGACGCCTCTATGACGGCTCAATGACGCTTTTATGACGCCTCTATGACGCCTTTTGACGCCCGACTCCTAGTCTATGACGAGTCTATTACGACTGAATCCTCCTCTATGACGCCTCTATGACGCCTCTATGACGCCTCTATGACGCTTTTATGACGCCTCTATGACGCCTTTTGACGCCCGACTCCTAGTCTATGACGAGTCTATTACGACTGAATCCTCCTCTATGACGCCGCTATGACGCCTCTATGATGACTCTATGACGCCTCTATGACGACCGACTCCCTATCTATGACACCTCTATGACGACCGACTTCCCGTCTATGATGCCTCTATGACGACTCTTTGACGACTCTATGATGACCGACTTCTCCTCTATGAGGCCTCTGTGACACCTCTGTGACGCCTCTATGATGACCGACTCCCCCTCTATGACACCTCTATGACGACCGACTCCCCGTCTATAACGCCTCTATGACGACCGACTTCTCGTCTATGATGCCTCTATGACGACTCTTTGACGACTCTATGATGACCGACTTCTCCTCTATGACCCCTCTATGACCCCTCTATGACCCCTCTATGACCCCTCTATGACGCTTTTATGACGCCTCTATGACGCCTTTTGACGCCCGACTCCTAGTCTATGACGAGTCTATTACGACTGAATCCTCCTCTATGACGCCTCTATGACGACTCTATGACGCCTCTATGACGCTTTTTGACGCCTCTATGACGCCTTTTGACGCCCGACTCCTAGTCTATGACGAGTCTATTACGACTGAATCCTCCTCTATGACGCCTCTATGACGACTCTATGACGCCTCTATGACGCTTTTATGACGCCTCTATGACGCCTTTTGACGCCCGACTCCTAGTCTATGACGAGTCTATTACGACTGAATCCTCCTCTATGACGCCTCTATGACGCCTCTATGACCTTTTTATGACGCCTCTATGACGCCTTTTGACGCCCGACTCCTAGTCTATGACGAGTCTATTACGACTGAATCCTCCTCTATGACGCCTCTATGACGCCTCTATGACGCTTTTATGACGCCTTTTGACGCCGACTCCTAGTCTATGACGAGTCTATTACGACTGAATCCTCCTCTATGACGCCTCTATGACGCCTCTATGACGCCTCTATGATGACCGACTCCCCCTCTATGACACCTCTATGACGACCGACTCCCCGTCTATGACGCCTCTATGACACCTCTATGACGACCGACTTCCCATCTATGATGCCTCTATGACGACTCTTTGATGACCGACTTCTTCTCTATGACGCCTCTATGACGGCTCAATGACGCTTTTATGACGCCTCTATGACGCCTTTTGACGCCCGACTCCTAGTCTATGACGAGTCTATTACGACTGAATCCTCCTCTATGACGCCTCTATGACGACCGACTCCCTATCTATGACACCTCTATGATGACCGACTTCCCGTCTATGATGCCTCTATGACGACTCTTTGACGACTCTATGATGACCGACTTCTCCTCTATGACGCCTCTATGACGCCTCTATGACGCTTTTATGACGCCTCTATGACGCCTTTTGACGCCCGACTCCTAGTCTATGACGAGTCTATTACGACTGAATCCTCCTCTATGACGCCTCTATGACGACTCTATGACGACCGACTCCCTATCTATGACACCTCTATGACGACCGACTTCCCGTCTATGATGCCTCTATGACGACTCTTTGACGACTCTATTATGACCGACTTCTCCTCTATGACGCCTCTATGACGCTTTTATGACTCCTCTGTGACGCCTTTTGACGCCCGACTCCTAGTCTATGACGAGTCTATTACGACTGAATCCTCCTCTATGACGCCTCTATGACGACTCTATGACGCCTCTATGACGCTTTTATGACGCCTCTATGACGCCTTTTGACGCCCGACTCCTAGTCTATGACGAGTCTATTACGACTGAATCCTCCTCTATGACGCCTCTGTAACGCCTCTATGACCTTTTTATGACGCCTCTATGACGCCTTTTGACGCCCGACTCCTAGTCTATGACGAGTCTATTACGACTGAATCCTCCTCTATGACGCCGCTATGACGCCTCTATGACGACTCTATGACGCCTCTATGATGACCGACTCCCTATCTATGACACCTCTATGATGACCGACTTCCCGTCTATGATGCCTCTATGACGACTCTTTGACGACTCTATGATGACCGACTTCTCCTCTATGACGCCTCTATGACGCCTCTATGACGCTTTTATGATGCCTCTATGACGTCTTTTGACGCCCGACTCCTAGTCTATGACGAGTCTATTACGACTGAATCCTCCTCTATGACGCCTCTATGACGCCTCTATGACGCCTCTATGACGCCTCTATGACCTTTTTATGACGCCTCTATGACGCCTTTTGACGCCCGACTCCTAGTCTATGACGAGTCTATTACGACTGAATCTTCCTCTATGACATCTCTATGACGACCGACTCCCCGTCTATAACGCCTCTATGACGACCGACTTCTCGTCTATGATGCCTCTATGACGACTCTTTGACGACTCTATGATGACCGACTTCTCCTCTATGAGGCCTCTGTGACGCCTCTGTGACGCCTCTGTGACGCCTCTGTGACGCCTCTATGACGCCTCTATGACGCCTCTATTACGTCTTTTGACGCCCGACTCCTAGTCTATGACGAGTCTATTACGACTGAATCCTCCTCTATGACGACTCTATGACGACTCTATGACGCCTCTATGATGACCGACTCCCCCTCTATGACACCTCTATGACGACCGACTCCCCGTCTATGACGCCTCTATGACGACCGACTTCTCGTCTATGATGCCTCTATGACGACTCTTTGACGACTCTATGATGACCGACTTCTCCTCTATGACCCCTCTATGACCCCTCTATGACCCCTCTATGACCCCTCTATGACCCCTCTATGACGCTTTTATGACGCCTCTATGACGCCTTTTGACGCCCGACTCCTAGTCTATGACGAGTCTATTACGACTGAATCCTCCTCTATGACGCCTCTATGACGACTCTATGACGCCTCTATGACGCTTTTATGACGCCTCTATGACGCCTTTTGACGCCCGACTCCTAGTCTATGACGAGTCTTTTACGACTGAATCCTCCTCTATGACGCCTCTATGACGACTCTATGACGCCTCTATGACGCTTTTATGACGCCTCTATGACGCCTTTTGACGCCCGACTCCTAGTCTATGACGAGTCTATTACGACTGAATCCTCCTCTATGACGCCTCTATGACGCCTCTATGACGCCTCTATGACGCTTTTATGACGCCTCTATGACGCCTTTTGACGCCCGACTCCTAGTCTATGACGAGTCTATTACGACTGAATCCTCCTCTATGACGCCTCTATGACGACTCTATGACGACCGACTCCCTATCTATGACACCTCTATGACGACCGACTTCCCGTCTATGATGCCTCTATGACGACTCTTTGACGACTCTATGATGACCGACTTCTCCTCTATGACGCCTCTATGACGCCTCTATGACGCCTTTTGACGCCCGACTCCTAGTCTATGACGAGTCTATTACGACTGAATCCTCCTCTATGACGCCTCTATGATGACCGACTTCCCCTCTATGACACCTCTATGACGACCGACTCCCCGTCTATGACGCCTCTATGACACCTCCATGACGACCGACTTCCCGTCTATGATGCCTCTATGACGACTCTTTGACGACTCTATGATGACCGACTTCTCCTCTATGACGCCTCTATGACGCCTCTATGACGCCTCTATGACGCCTCTATGACGCCTTTTGACGCCCGACTCCTAGTCTATGACGAGTCTATTACGACTGAATCCTCCTCCATGACGACTCTATGACGCCTCTATAACGACCGACTCCCTATCAATGACACCTCTATGATGACCGACTTCCCGTCTATGATGCCTCTATGACGACTCTTTGACGACTCTATGATGACCGACTTCTCCTCTATGACCCCTCTATGACGCCTCTATGACGCTTTTATGACGCCTCTATGACGCCTTTTGACGCCCGACTCCTAGTCTATGACGAGTCTATTACGACTGAATCCTCCTCTATGACGCCTCTATGACGACTCTATGACGCCTCTATGACGCTTTTATGACGCCTCTATGACGCCTTTTGACGCCCGACTCCTAGTCTATGACGAGTCTATTACGACTGAATCCTCCTCTATGACGCCTCTATGACGACTCTATGACGCCTCTATGACGCTTTTATGACGCCTCTATGACGCCTTTTGACGCCCGACTCCTAGTCTATGACGAGTCTATTACGACTGAATCCTCCTCTATGACGCCTCTGTAACGCCTCTATGACCTTTTTATGACGCCTCTATGACGCCTTTTGACGCCCGACTCCTAGTCTATGACGAGTCTATTACGACTGAATCCTCCTCTATGACGCCACTATGACGCCTCTATTACGACTCTATGACGCCTCTATGATGACCGACTTCCCCTCTATGACACCTCTATGACGACCGACTCCCCGTCTATGACGCCTCTATGACACCTCCATGACGACCGACTTCCCGTCTATGATGCCTCTATGACGACTCTTTGACGACTCTATGATGACCGACTTCTCCTCTATGACGCCTCTATGACGCTTTTATGACGCCTCTATGACGTCTTTTGACGCCCGACTCCTAGTCTATGACGAGTCTATTACGACTGAATCCTCCTCTATGACGCCTCTATGACGCCTCTATGACGCCTCTATGACGCCTCTATGACCTTTTTATGACGCCTCTATGACGCCTTTTGACGCCCGACTCCTAGTCTATGACGAGTCTATTACGACTGAATCTTCCTCTATGACATCTCTATGACGACCGACTCCCCGTCTATAACGCCTCTATGACGACCGACTTCCCATCTATGATGCCTCTATGACGACTCTTTGACGACTCTATGATGACCGACTTCTCCTCTATGACGCCTCTGTGACGCCTCTGTGACGCCTCTGTGACGCCTCTATGACGCCTCTATGACGCCTCTATTACGTCTTTTGACGCCCGACTCCTAGTCTATGACGAGTCTATTACGACTGAATCCTCCTCTATGACGACTCTATGACGACTCTATGACGCCTCTATGATGACCGACTCCCCCTCTATGACACCTCTATGACGACCGACTCCCCGTCTATAACGCCTCTATGACGACCGACTTCCCGTCTATGATGCCTCTATGACGACTCTTTGACGACTCTATGATGACCGACTTCTCCTCTATGACCCCTCTATGACCCCTCTATGACCCCTCTATGACGCCTCTATGACGCTTTTATGACGCCTCTATGACGCCTTTTGACGCCCGACTCCTAGTCTATGACGAGTCTATTACGACTGAATCCTCCTCTATGACGCCTCTATGACGACTCTATGACGCCTCTATGACGCTTTTATGACGCCTCTATGACGCCTTTTGACGCCCGACTCCTAGTCTATGACGAGTCTATTACGACTGAATCCTCCTCTATGACGCCTCTATGACGCCTCTATGACCTTTTTATGACGCCTCTATGACGCCTTTTGACGCCCGACTCCTAGTCTATGACGAGTCTATTACGACTGAATCCTCCTCTATGACGCCTCTATGACGCCTCTATGACGCCTCTATGACGCTTTTATGACTCCTTTTGACGCCGACTCCTAGTCTATGACGAGTCTATTACGACTGAATCCTCCTCTATGACGCCTCTATGACGACTCTATGACGCCTCTATGACGCCTCTATGATGACCGACTCCCCCTCTATGACACCTCTATGACGACCGACTCCCCGTCTATGACGCCTCTATGACACCTCTATGACGACCGACTTCCCGTCTATGATGCCTCTATGACGACTCTTTGACGACTCTATGATGACCGACTTCTCCTCTATGACCCCTCTATGACGCCTCTATGACGCTTTTATGACGCCTCTATGACGCCTTTTGACGCCCGACTCCTAGTCTATGACGAGTCTATTACGACTGAATCCTCCTCTATGACGCCTCTATGACGCCTTTTGACGCCCGACTCCTAGTCTATGACGAGTCTATTACGACTGAATCCTCCTCTATGACGCCTCTGTAACGCCTCTATGACCTTTTTATGACGCCTCTATGACGCCTTTTGACGCCCGACTCCTAGTCTATGACGAGTCTATTACGACTGAATCCTCCTCTATGACGCCGCTATGACGCCTCTATGATGACTCTATGACGCCTCTATGATGACCGACTCCCTATCTATGACACCTCTATGACGACCGACTTCCCGTCTATGATGCCTCTTTGACGACTCTTTGACGACTCTTTGATGACCGACTTCTTCTCTATGACGCCTCTATGACGCCTCTATGACGCTTTTATGACGCCTCTATGACGTCTTTTGACGCCCGACTCCTAGTCTATGACGAGTCTATTACGACTGAATACTCCTCTATGACGCCTCTATGACGCCTCTATGACGCCTCTATGACGCCTCTATGACCTTTTTATGACGCCTCTATGACGCCTTTTGACGCCCGACTCCTAGTCTATGACGAGTCTATTACGACTGAATCTTCCTCTATGACATCTCTATGACGACCGACTCCCCGTCTATAATGCCTCTATGACGACCGACTTCCCATCTATGATGCCTCTATGACGACTCTTTGACGACTCTATGATGACCGACTTCTCCTCTATGAGGCCTCTGTGACGCCTCTGTGACGCCTCTGTGACGCCTCTATGACGCCTCTATGACGCCTCTATTACGTCTTTTGACGCCCGACTCCTAGTCTATGACGAGTCTATTACGACTGAATCCTCCTCTATGACGATTCTATGACGACTCTATGACGCCTCTATGATGACCGACTTCTCCTCTATGACCCCTCTATGACCCCTCTATGACCCCTCTATGACGCCTCTATGACGCTTTTATGACGCCTCTATGACGCCTTTTGACGCCCGACTCCTAGTCTATGACGAGTCTATTACGACTGAATCCTCCTCTATGACGCCTCTATGACGACTCTATGACGCCTCTATGACGCTTTTATGACGCCTCTATGACGCCTTTTGACGCCCGACTCCTAGTCTATGACGAGTCTATTACGACTGAATCCTCCTCTATGACGCCTCTGTGACGCCTCTATGACCTTTTTATGACGCCTCTATGACGCCTTTTGACGCCCGACTCCTAGTCTATGACGAGTCTATTACGACTGAATCCTCCTCTATGACGCCTCTATGACGCCTCTATGACGCCTCTATGACGCTTTTATGACTCCTTTTGACGCCGACTCCTAGTCTATGACGAGTCTATTACGACTGAATCCTCCTCTATGACGCCTCTATGACGCCTCTATGACGCCTCTATGATGACCGACTCCCCCTCTATGACACCTCTATGACGACCGACTCCCCGTCTATGACGCCTCTATGACACCTCTATGACGACCGACTTCCCATCTATGATGCCTCTATGACGACTCTTTGACGACTCTTTGATGACCGACTTCTCCTCTATGACGCCTCTATGACGCCTCTATGACGCTTTTATGACGCCTCTATGACGCCTTTTGACGCCCGACTCCTAGTCTATGACGAGTCTATTACGACTGAATCCTCCTCTATGACGCCTCTATGACGACTCTATGACGCCTCTATGACGCTTTTATGACGCCTCTATGACGCCTTTTGACGCCCGACTCCTAGTCTATGACGACTCTATTACGACTGAATCCTCCTCTATGACGCCTCTATGACGCCTCTATGACGCCTCTATGACGCTTTTATGACGCCTCTATGACGCCTTTTGACGCCCGACTCCTAGTCTATGACGAGTCTATTACGACTGAATCCTCCTCTATGACGCCTCTATGACGCCTCTATGACCTTTTTATGACGCCTCTATGACGCCTTTTGACGCCCGACTCCTAGTCTATGACGAGTCTATTACGACTTAATCCTCCATAACGACTCTATGACGCCTCTATGACGACCGACTCCCTATCTATGACACCTCTATGACGACCGACTTCCCGTCTATGATGCTTCTATGACGACTCTTTGACGACTCTATGATGACCGACTTCTCCTCTATGACGCCTCTATGACGCCTCTATGACGCTTTTATGACTCCTCTATGACGCCTTTTGACGCCCGACTCCTAGTCTATGACGAGTCTATTACGACTGAATCCTCCTCTATAACGCCTCTATGACGCTTCTATGACGACCGACTCCCTTTCTATGACACCTCTATGATGACCGACTTCCCGTCTATGATGCTTCTATGACGACTCTTTGACGACTCTATGATGACCGACTTCTCCTCTATGACGCCTCTATGACGCCTCTATGATGACCGACTCCCCCTCTATGACACCTCTATGATGACCGACTCATCGTCTATGACGCCTCTATGACACCTCTATGACGACCGATTTCCCATCTATGATGCCTCTAGGACGAATCTTTGACGACTCCTTGATGACCGACTTCTTCTCTATGACGCCTCTATTACGGCTCAATGACGCTTTTATGACGCCTCTATGACGCCTTTTGACGCCCGACTCCTAGTCTATGACGAGTCTATTACGACTGAATCCTCCTCTATGACGCCTCTATGATGACCGACTCCCCCTCTATGACACCTCTATGACGACTGACTCCCCGTCTATGACGCTTCTATGACACCTCCATGACGACCGACTTCCCGTCTATGATGCCTCTATGACGACTCTTTGACGACTCTATGATGACCGACTTCTCCTCTATGACGCCTCTATGACGCCTCTATGACGCCTCTATGACGCCTCTATGACGCCTTTTGACGCCCGACTCCTAGTCTATGACGAGTCTATTACGACTGAATCCTCCTCTATGACGCCTCTATGTCGCCTCTATGACCTTTTTATGACGCCTCTATGACGCCTTTTGACGCCCGACTCCTAGTCTATGACGAGTCTATTACGACTTAATCCTCCATAACGACTCTATGACGCCTCTATGACGACCGACTCCCTATCTATGACACCTCTATGACGACCGACTTCCCGTCTATGATGCCTCTATGACGACTCTTTGACGACTCTATGATGACCGACTTCTCCTCTATGACGCCTCTATGACGCCTCTATGACGCTTTTATGACTCCTCTATGACGCCTTTTGACGCCCGACTCCTAGTCTATGACGAGTCTATTACGACTGAATCCTCCTCTATAACGCCTCTATGACGCTTCTATGACGACCGACTCCCTTTCTATGACACCTCTATGATGACCGACTTCCCGTCTATGATGCTTCTATGACGACTCTTTGACGACTCTATGATGACCGACTTCTCCTCTATGACGCCTCTATGACGCCTCTATGATGACCGACTCCCCCTCTATGACACCTCTATGATGACCGACTCATCGTCTATGACGCCTCTATGACACCTCTATGACGACCGATTTCCCATCTATGATGCCTCTAGGACGAATCTTTGACGACTCTTTGATGACCGACTTCTTCTCTATGACGCCTCTATTACGGCTCAATGACGCTTTTATGACGCCTCTATGACGCCTTTTGACGCCCGACTCCTAGTCTATGACGAGTCTATTACGACTGAATCCTCCTCTATGACGCCTCTATGACGCCTCTATGACGACCGACTCCCTATCTATGACACCTCTATGACGACCGACTTCCCATCTATGATGCCTCTATGACGACTCGTTGACGACTCTTTGATGACCGACTTCTCCTCTATGACGCCTCTATGACGCCTCTATGACGCCTTTTGACGCCCGACTCCTAGTCTATGACGAGTCTATTACGACTGAATCCTCCTCTATGACGCCTCTATGATGACCGACTTCCCCTCTATGACACCTCTATGACGACCGACTCCCCGTCTATGACGCCTCTATGACACCTCCATGACGACCGACTTCCCGTCTATGATGCCTCTATGACGACTCTTTGACGACTCTATGATGACCGACTTCTCCTCTATGACGCCTCTATGACGCCTCTATGACGCCTCTATGACGCCTCTATGACGCCTTTTGACGCCCGACTCCTAGTCTATGACGAGTCTATTACGACTTAATCCTCCATAACGACTCTATGACGCCTCTATGACGACCGACTCCCTATCTATGACACCTCTATGATGACCGACTTCCCGTCTATGATGCCTCTATGACGACTCTTTGACGACTCTATGATGACCGACTTCTCCTCTATGACCCCTCTATGACGCCTCTATGACGCTTTTATGACGCCTCTATGACGCCTTTTGACGCCCGACTCCTAGTCTATGACGAGTCTATTACGACTGAATCCTCCTCTATGACGCCTCTATGACGACTCTATGACGCCTCTATGACGCTTTTATGACGCCTCTATGACGCCTTTTGACGCCCGACTCCTAGTCTATGACGAGTCTATTACGACTGAATCCTCCTCTATGACGCCTCTATGACGCCTCTATGACGACTCTATGACGCTTTTATGACGCCTCTATGACGCCTTTTGACGCCCGA
This sequence comes from Hemiprocne comata, assembly GCA_020745705.1. NCBI lineage: Eukaryota > Metazoa > Chordata > Aves > Apodiformes > Apodidae > Hemiprocne > Hemiprocne comata. Next base: position 76,092,955 of record CM036587.1, on the reverse strand, counting down.
CTCCTAGTCTATGACGAGTCTATTACGACTGAATCCTCCTCTATGACGCCTCTATGACGCCTCTATGACCTTTTTATGACGCCTCTATGACGCCTTTTGACGCCCGACTCCTAGTCTATGACGAGTCTATTACGACTGAATCCTCCTCTATGACGTCGCTATGACGCCTCTATGACGACTCTATGACGCCTCTATGATGACCGACTTCCCCTCTATGACACCTCTATGACGACCGACTCCCCGTCTATGACGCCTCTATGACACCTCCATGACGACCGACTTCCCGTCTATGATGCCTCTATGACGACTCTTTGACGACTCTATGATGACCGACTTCTCCTCTATGACGCCTCTGTGACGCCTCTGTGACGCCTCTGTGACGCCTCTATGACGCCTCTATGACGCCTCTATTACGTCTTTTGACGCCCGACTCCTAGTCTATGACGAGTCTATTACGACTGAATCCTCCTCTATGACGCCTCTATGACGACTCTATGACGCCTCTATGATGACCGACTCCCCCTCTATGACACCTCTATGACGACCGACTCCCCGTCTATAACGCCTCTATGACGACCGACTTCTCGTCTATGATGCCTCTATGACGACTCTTTGACGACTCTATGATGACCGACTTCTCCTCTATGACCCCTCTATGACCCCTCTATGACCCCTCTATGACCCCTCTATGACGCCTCTATGACGCTTTTATGACGCCTCTATGACGCCTTTTGACGCCCGACTCCTAGTCTATGACGAGTCTATTACGACTGAATCCTCCTCTATGACGCCTCTATGACGACTCTATGACGCCTCTATGACGCTTTTATGACGCCTCTATGACGCCTTTTGACGCCCGACTCCTAGTCTATGACGAGTCTATTACGACTGAATCCTCCTCTATGACGCCTCTATGACGACTCTATGACGCCTCTATGACGCTTTTATGACGCCTCTATGACGCCTTTTGACGCCCGACTCCTAGTCTATGACGAGTCTATTACGACTGAATCCTCCTCTATGACGCCTCTATGACGCCTCTATGACGACCGACTCCCTATCTATGACACCTCTATGACGACCGACTTCCCATCTATGATGCCTCTATGACGACTCGTTGACGACTCTTTGATGACCGACTTCTCCTCTATGACGCCTCTATGACGCCTCTATGACGCCTTTTGACGCCCGACTCCTAGTCTATGACGAGTCTATTACGACTGAATCCTCCTCTATGACACCTCTATGACGACTCTATGACGCCTCTATGACACCTCCATGACGACCGACTTCCCGTCTATGATGCCTCTATGACGACTCTTTGACGACTCTATGATGACCGACTTCTCCTCTATGACGCCTCTATGACGCCTCTATGACGCCTCTATGACGCCTCTATGACGCCTTTTGACGCCCGACTCCTAGTCTATGACGAGTCTATTACGACTGAATCCTCCTCTATGACGACTCTATGACGCCTCTATGACGACCGACTCCCTATCTATGACACCTCTATGATGACCGACTTCCCGTCTATGATGCCTCTATGACGACTCTTTGACGACTCTATGATGACCGACTTCTCCTCTATGACGCCTCTATGACGCCTCTATGACGCTTTTATGACGCCTCTATGACGCCTTTTGACGCCCGACTCCTAGTCTATGACGAGTCTATTACGACTGAATCCTCCTCTATGACGCCTCTATGACGACTCTATGACGCCTCTATGACGCTTTTATGACGCCTCTATGACGCCTTTTGACGCCCGACTCCTAGTCTATGACGAGTCTATTACGACTGAATCCTCCTCTATAACGCCTCTATGACGCTTCTATGACGACCGACTCCCTTTCTATGACACCTCTATGATGACCGACTTCCCGTCTATGATGCTTCTATGACGACTCTTTGACGACTCTATGATGACCGACTTCTCCTCTATGACGCCTCTATGACGCCTCTATGATGACCGACTCCCCCTCTATGACACCTCTATGATGACCGACTCATCGTCTATGACGCCTCTATGACACCTCTATGACGACCGATTTCCCATCTATGATGCCTCTAGGACGACTCTTTGACGACTCTTTGATGACCGACTTCTTCTCTATGACGCCTCTATGACGCCTCTATGACGCTTTTATGACGCCTCTATGACGCCTTTTGACGCCCGACTCCTAGTCTATGACGAGTCTATTACGACTGAATCCTCCTCTATGACGCCGCTATGACGCCTCTATGACGACTCTATGACGCCTCTATGATGACCGACTCCCTATCTATGACACCTCTATGACGACCGACTTCCCGTCTATGATGCCTCTATGACGACTCTTTGACGACTCTATGATGACCGACTTCTCCTCTATGACGCCTCTATGACGCCTCTATGACGCTTTTATGACGCCTCTATGACGCCTTTTGACGCCCGACTCCTAGTCTATGACGAGTCTATTACGACTGAATCCTCCTCTATGACGCCTCTATGACGCCTCTATGACGCCTCTATGACGCCTCTATGACCTTTTTATGACGCCTCTATGACGCCTTTTGACGCCCGACTCCTAGTCTATGACGAGTCTATTACGACTGAATCCTCCTCTATGACACCTCTATGACGACCGACTCCCCGTCTATGACGCCTCTATGACACCTCTATGACGACCGACTTCCCATCTATGATGCCTCTATGACGACTCTTTGACGACTCTATGATGACCGACTTCTCCTCTATGACGCCTCTATGACGCCTCTATGACGCCTCTATGACGCCTCTATGACGCCTCTATGACGCCTCTATGACGCCTCTATTACGTCTTTTGACGCCCGACTCCTAGTCTATGACGAGTCTATTACGACTGAATCCTCCTCTATGACGACTCTATGACGACTCTATGACACCTCTATGACGACCGACTCCCCGTCTATAACGCCTCTATGACGACCGACTTCCCGTCTATGATGCCTCTATGACGACTCTTTGACGACTCTATGATGACCGACTTCTCCTCTATGACCCCTCTATGACCCCTCTATGACCCCTCTATGACGCCTCTATGACGCCTCTATGACGCTTTTATGACGCCTCTATGACGCCTTTTGACGCCCGACTCCTAGTCTATGACGAGTCTATTACGACTGAATCCTCCTCTATGACGCCTCTATGACGCCTCTATGACGCCTCTATGACGCTTTTATGACGCCTCTATGACGCCTTTTGACGCCCGACTCCTAGTCTATGACGAGTCTATTACGACTGAATCCTCCTCTATGACGCCTCTATGACGCCTCTATGACGCCTCTATGACGCCTCTATGACGCCTCTATGACGCCTTTTGACGCCCGACTCCTAGTCTATGACGAGTCTATTACGACTGAATCCTCCTCTATGACGCCTCTATGACGCCTCTATGACGACCGACTCCCTATCTATGACACCTCTATGACGACCGACTTCCCATCTATGATGCCTCTATGACGACTCTTTGACGACTCTATGATGACCGACTTCTCCTCTATGACGCCTCTATGACGCCTCTATGACGCCTTTTGACGCCCGACTCCTAGTCTATGACGAGTCTATTACGACTGAATCCTCCTCTATGACGCCTCTATGATGACCGACTTCCCCTCTATGACACCTCTATGACGACCGACTCCCCGTCTATGACGCCTCTATGACACCTCCATGACGACCGACTTCCCGTCTATGATGCCTCTATGACGACTCTTTGACGACTCTATGATGACCGACTTCTCCTCTATGACGCCTCTATGACGCCTCTATGACGCCTCTATGACGCCTCTATGACGCCTTTTGACGCCCGACTCCTAGTCTATGACGAGTCTATTACGACTTAATCCTCCATAACGACTCTATGACGCCTCTATGACGACCGACTCCCTATCTATGACACCTCTATGACGACCGACTTCCCGTCTATGATGCCTCTATGACGACTCTTTGACGACTCTATGATGACCGACTTCTCCTCTATGACGCCTCTATGACGCCTCTATGACGCTTTTATGACGCCTCTATGACGCCTTTTGACGCCCGACTCCTAGTCTATGACGAGTCTATTACGACTGAATCCTCCTCTATGACGCCTCTATGACGACTCTATGACGCCTCTATGACGCTTTTATGACGCCTCTATGACGCCTTTTGACGCCCGACTCCTAGTCTATGACGAGTCTATTACGACTGAATCCTCCTCTATGACGCCTCTATGACGCCTCTATGACGCCTCTATGACGCTTTTATGACGCCTCTATGACGCCTTTTGACGCCCGACTCCTAGTCTATGACGAGTCTATTACGACTGAATCCTCCTCTATGACGCCTCTATGACGCCTCTATGACCTTTTTATGACGCCTCTATGACGCCTTTTGACGCCCGACTCCTAGTCTATGACGAGTCTATTACGACTGAATCCTCCTCTATGACGCCACTATGACGCCTCTATGACGACTCTATGACGCCTCTATGATGACCGACTTCCCCTCTATGACACCTCTATGACGACCGACTCCCCGTCTATGACGCCTCTATGACACCTCTATGACGACCGACTTCCCGTCTATGATGCCTCTATGACGACTCTTTGACGACTCTATGATGACCGACTTCTCCTCTATGAGGCCTCTGTGACGCCTCTGTGACGCCTCTGTGACGCCTCTGTGACGCCTCTATGACGCCTCTATTACGTCTTTTGACGCCCGACTCCTAGTCTATGACGAGTCTATTACGACTGAATCCTCCTCTATGACGCCTCTATGACGCCTCTATGATGACCGACTCCCCCTCTATGACACCTCTATGACGACCGACTCCCCGTCTATGACGCCTCTATGACGACCGACTTCCCGTCTATGATGCCTCTATGACGACTCTTTGACGACTCTATGATGACCGACTTCTCCTCTATGACCCCTCTATGACCCCTCTATGACGCCTCTATGACGCCTCTATGACGCCTCTATGACGCTTTTATGACGCCTCTATGACGCCTTTTGACGCCCGACTCCTAGTCTATGACGAGTCTATTACGACTGAATCCTCCTCTATGACGCCTCTATGACGACTCTATGACGCCTCTATGACGCTTTTATGACGCCTCTATGACGCCTTTTGACGCCCGACTCCTAGTCTATGACGAGTCTATTACGACTGAATCCTCCTCTATGACGCCTCTATGACGACTCTATGACGCCTCTATGACGCTTTTATGACGCCTCTATGACGCCTTTTGACGCCCGACTCCTAGTCTATGACGAGTCTATTACGACTGAATCCTCCTCTATGACGCCTCTATGACGCCTCTATGACCTTTTTATGACGCCTCTATGACGCCTTTTGACGCCCGACTCCTAGTCTATGACGAGTCTATTACGACTGAATCCTCCTCTATGACGCCTCTATGACGCCTCTATGACGCCTCTATGACGCTTTTATGACGCCTTTTGACGCCGACTCCTAGTCTATGACGAGTCTATTACGACTGAATCCTCCTCTATGACGCCTCTATGACGCCTCTATGACGCCTCTATGATGACCGACTCCCCCTCTATGACACCTCTATGACGACCGACTCCCCGTCTATGACGCCTCTATGACACCTCTATGACGACCGACTTCCCATCTATGATGCCTCTATGACGACTCTTTGACGACTCTTTGATGACCGACTTCTTCTCTATGACGCCTCTATGACGCCTCTATGACGCTTTTATGACGCCTCTATGACGCCTTTTGACGCCCGACTCCTAGTCTATGACGAGTTTATTACGACTGAATCCTCCTCTATGACGCCTCTATGACGACTCTATGACGCCTCTATGACGCTTTTATGACGCCTCTATGACGCCTTTTGACGCCCGACTCCTAGTCTATGACGAGTCTATTACGACTGAATCCTCCTCTATGACGCCTCTATGACGCCTCTATGACGCCTCTATGACGCTTTTATGACGCCTCTATGACGCCTTTTGACGCCCGACTCCTAGTCTATGACGAGTCTATTACGACTGAATCCTCCTCCATGACGACTCTATGATGACCGACTCCCCCTCTATGACACCTCTATGACGACTGACTCCCCGTCTATGACGCTTCTATGACACCTCCATGACGACCGACTTCCCGTCTATGATGCCTCTATGACGACTCTTTGACGACTCTATGATGACCGACTTCTCCTCTATGACGCCTCTATGACGCCTCTATGACGCTTTTATGACTCCTCTATGACGCCTTTTGACGCCCGACTCCTAGTCTATGACGAGTCTATTACGACTGAATCCTCCTCTATAACGCCTCTATGACGCTTCTATGACGACCGACTCCCTTTCTATGACACCTCTATGATGACCGACTTCCCGTCTATGATGCTTCTATGACGACTCTTTGACGACTCTATGATGACCGACTTCTCCTCTATGACGCCTCTATGACGCCTCTATGATGACCGACTCCCCCTCTATGACACCTCTATGATGACCGACTCATCGTCTATGACGCCTCTATGACACCTCTATGACGACCGATTTCCCATCTATGATGCCTCTAGGACGAATCTTTGACGACTCTTTGATGACCGACTTCTTCTCTATGACGCCTCTATTACGGCTCAATGACGCTTTTATGACGCCTCTATGACGCCTTTTGACGCCCGACTCCTAGTCTATGACGAGTCTATTACGACTGAATACTCCTCTATGACGCCTCTATGACGCCTCTATGACGCCTCTATGACGCCTCTATGACCTTTTTATGACGCCTCTATGACGCCTTTTGACGCCCGACTCCTAGTCTATGACGAGTCTATTACGACTGAATCTTCCTCTATGACATCTCTATGACGACCGACTCCCCGTCTATAACGCCTCTATGACGACCGACTTCCCATCTATGATGCCTCTATGACGACTCTTTGACGACTCTATGATGACCGACTTCTACTCTATGACCCCTCTATGACCCCTCTATGACCCCTCTATGACGCCTCTATGACGCTTTTATGACGCCTCTATGACGCCTTTTGACGCCCGACTCCTAGTCTATGACGAGTCTATTACGACTGAATCCTCCTCTATGACGCCTCTATGACGACTCTATGACGCCTCTATGACGCTTTTATGACGCCTCTATGACGCCTTTTGACGCCCGACTCCTAGTCTATGACGAGTCTATTACGACTGAATCCTCCTCTATGACGCCTCTATGACGCCTCTATGACCTTTTTATGACGCCTCTATGACGCCTTTTGACGCCCGACTCCTAGTCTATGACGAGTCTATTACGACTTAATCCTCCATAACGACTCTATGACGCCTCTATGACGACCGACTCCCTATCTATGACACCTCTATGACGACCGACTTCCCGTCTATGATGCCTCTATGACGACTCTTTGACGACTCTATGATGACCGACTTCTCCTCTATGACGCCTCTATGACGCCTCTATGACGCTTTTATGACGCCTCTATGACGCCTTTTGACGCCCGACTCCTAGTCTATGACGAGTCTATTACGACTGAATCCTCCTCTATAACGCCTCTATGACGCTTCTATGACGACCGACTCCCTTTCTATGACACCTCTATGATGACCGACTTCCCGTCTATGATGCTTCTATGACGACTCTTTGACGACTCTATGATGACCGACTTCTCCTCTATGACGCCTCTATGACGCCTCTATGATGACCGACTCCCCCTCTATGACACCTCTATGATGACCGACTCATCGTCTATGACGCCTCTATGACACCTCTATGACGACCGATTTCCCATCTATGATGCCTCTAGGACGAATCTTTGACGACTCTTTGATGACCGACTTCTTCTCTATGACGCCTCTATGACGCCTCTATGACGCTTTTATGACGCCTCTATGACGCCTTTTGACGCCCGACTCCTAGTCTATGACGAGTCTATTACGACTGAATCCTCCTCTATGACGCCGCTATGACGCCTCTATGACGACTCTATGACGCCTCTATGACGACCGACTCCCTATCTATGACACCTCTATGACGACCGACTTCCCGTCTATGATGCCTCTATGACGACTCTTTGACGACTCTATGATGACCGACTTCTCCTCTATGACGCCTCTATGACGCCTCTATGACGCTTTTATGATGCCTCTATGACGTCTTTTGACGCCCGACTCCTAGTCTATGACGAGTCTATTACGACTGAATCCTCCTCTATGACATCTCTATGACGACCGACTCCCCGTCTATGACGCCTCTATGACACCTCTATGACGACCGACTTCCCATCTATGATGCCTCTATGACGACTCTTTGACGACTCTATGATGACCGACTTCTCCTCTATGAGGCCTCTGTGACGCCTCTGTGACGCCTCTGTGACGCCTCTGTGACGCCTCTATGACGCCTCTATGACGCCTCTATTACGTCTTTTGACGCCCGACTCCTAGTCTATGACGAGTCTATTACGACTGAATCCTCCTCTATGACGACTCTATGACGACTCTATGACACCTCTATGACGACCGACTCCCCGTCTATAACGCCTCTATGACGACCGACTTCCCGTCTATGATGCCTCTATGACGACTCTTTGACGACTCTATGATGACCGACTTCTCCTCTATGACCCCTCTATGACCCCTCTATGACGCCTCTATGACGCCTCTATGACGCCTCTATGACGCTTTTATGACGCCTCTATGACGCCTTTTGACGCCCGACTCCTAGTCTATGACGAGTCTATTACGACTGAATCCTCCTCTATGACGCCTCTATGACGACTCTATGACGCCTCTATGACGCTTTTATGACGCCTCTATGACGCCTTTTGACGCCCGACTCCTAGTCTATGACGAGTCTATTACGACTGAATCCTCCTCTATGACGCCTCTATGACGACTCTATGACGCCTCTATGACGCTTTTATGACGCCTCTATGACGCCTTTTGACGCCCGACTCCTAGTCTATGACGAGTCTATTACGACTGAATCCTCCTCTATGACGCCTCTATGACGCCTCTATGACGCCTCTATGACGCTTTTATGACGCCTCTATGACGCCTTTTGACGCCCGACTCCTAGTCTATGACGAGTCTATTACGACTGAATCCTCCTCTATGACGCCTCTATGACGCCTCTATGACGACCGACTCCCTATCTATGACACCTCTATGACAACCGACTTCCCATCTATGATGCCTCTATGACGACTCGTTGACGACTCTTTGATGACCGACTTCTCCTCTATGACGCCTCTATGACGCCTCTATGACGCCTTTTGACGCCCGACTCCTAGTCTATGACGAGTCTATTACGACTGAATCCTCCTCTATGACGCCTCTATGATGACCGACTTCCCCTCTATGACACCTCTATGACGACCGACTCCCCGTCTATGACGCCTCTATGACACCTCCATGACGACCGACTTCCCGTCTATGATGCCTCTATGACGACTCTTTGACGACTCTATGATGACCGACTTCTCCTCTATGACGCCTCTATGACGCCTCTATGACGCCTCTATGACGCCTCTATGACGCCTTTTGACGCCCGACTCCTAGTCTATGACGAGTCTATTACGACTTAATCCTCCATAACGACTCTATGACGCCTCTATGACGACCGACTCCCTATCTATGACACCTCTATGATGACCGACTTCCCGTCTATGATGCCTCTATGACGACTCTTTGACGACTCTATGATGACCGACTTCTCCTCTATGACGCCTCTATGACGCCTCTATGACGCTTTTATGACGCCTCTATGACGCCTTTTGACGCCCGACTCCTAGTCTATGACGAGTCTATTACGACTGAATCCTCCTCTATGACGCCTCTATGACGACTCTATGACGCCTCTATGACGCTTTTATGACGCCTCTATGACGCCTTTTGACGCCCGACTCCTAGTCTATGACGAGTCTATTACGACTGAATCCTCCTCTATGACGCCTCTATGACGACTCTATGACGCCTCTATGACGCTTTTATGACGCCTCTATGACGCCTTTTGACGCCCGACTCCTAGTCTATGACGAGTCTATTACGACTGAATCCTCCTCTATGACGCCTCTATGACGCCTCTATGACGCTTTTATGACGCCTCTATGACGCCTTTTGACGCCCGACTCCTAGTCTATGACGAGTCTATTACGACTGAATCCTCCTCTATGACGCCGCTATGACGCCTCTATGACGACTCTATGACGCCTCTATGATGACCGACTTCCCCTCTATGACACCTCTATGACGACCGACTCCCCGTCTATGACGCCTCTATGACACCTCCATGACGACCGACTTCCCGTCTATGATGCCTCTATGACGACTCTTTGACGACTCTATGATGACCGACTTCTCCTCTATGAGGCCTCTGTGACGCCTCTGTGACGCCTCTGTGACGCCTCTGTGACGCCTCTATGACGCCTCTATTACGTCTTTTGACGCCCGACTCCTAGTCTATGACGAGTCTATTACGACTGAATCCTCCTCTATGACGCCTCTATGACGCCTCTATGACGCCTCTATGATGACCGACTCCCCCTCTATGACACCTCTATGACGACCGACTCCCCGTCTATGACGCCTCTATGACGACCGACTTCCCGTCTATGATGCCTCTATGACGACTCTTTGACGACTCTATGATGACCGACTTCTCCTCTATGACCCCTCTATGACCCCTCTATGACGCCTCTATGACGCCTCTGTGACGCCTCTATGACGCTTTTATGACGCCTCTATGACGCCTTTTGACGCCCGACTCCTAGTCTATGACGAGTCTATTACGACTGAATCCTCCTCTATGACGCCTCTATGACGCCTCTATGACGCCTCTATGACGCTTTTATGACGCCTCTATGACGCCTTTTGACGCCCGACTCCTAGTCTATGACGAGTCTATTACGACTGAATCCTCCTCTATGACGCCTCTATGACGACTCTATGACGCCTCTATGACGCTTTTATGACGCCTCTATGACGCCTTTTGACGCCCGACTCCTAGTCTATGACGAGTCTATTACGACTGAATCCTCCTCTATGACGCCTCTATGACGCCTCTATGACGACCGACTCCCTATCTATGACACCTCTATGACGACCGACTTCTCGTCTATGATGCCTCTTTGACGACTCTTTGACGACTCTTTGATGACCGACTTCTCCTCTATGACGCCTCTATGACGCCTCTATGACGCCTTTTGACGCCCGACTCCTAGTCTATGACGAGTCTATTACGACTGAATCCTCCTCTATGACACCTCTATGACGACCGACTCCCCGTCTATGACGCCTCTATGACACCTCCATGACGACCGACTTCCCGTCTATGATGCCTCTATGACGACTCTTTGACGACTCTATGATGACCGACTTCTCCTCTATGACGCCTCTATGACGCCTCTATGACGCCTCTATGACGCCTCTATGACGCCTTTTGACGCCCGACTCCTAGTCTATGACGAGTCTATTACGACTGAATCCTCCTCCATGACGACTCTATGACGCCTCTATGACGACCGACTCCCTATCTATGACACCTCTATGATGACCGACTTCCCGTCTATGATGCCTCTATGACGACTCTTTGACGACTCTATGATGACCGACTTCTCCTCTATGACCCCTCTATGACGCCTCTATGACGCTTTTATGACGCCTCTATGACGCCTTTTGACGCCCGACTCCTAGTCTATGACGAGTCTATTACGACTGAATCCTCCTCTATGACGCCTCTATGACGACTCTATGACGCCTCTATGACGCTTTTATGACGCCTCTATGACGCCTTTTGACGCCCGACTCCTAGTCTATGACGAGTCTATTACGACTGAATCCTCCTCTATAACGCCTCTATGACGCTTCTATGACGACCGACTCCCTTTCTATGACACCTCTATGATGACCGACTTCCCGTCTATGATGCTTCTATGACGACTCTTTGACGACTCTATGATGACCGACTTCTCCTCTATGACGCCTCTATGACGCCTCTATGATGACCGACTCCCCCTCTATGACACCTCTATGATGACCGACTCATCGTCTATGACGCCTCTATGACACCTCTATGACGACCGATTTCCCATCTATGATGCCTCTAGGACGAATCTTTGACGACTCTTTGATGACCGACTTCTTCTCTATGACGCCTCTATGACGCCTCTATGACGCTTTTATGACGCCTCTATGACGCCTTTTGACGCCCGACTCCTAGTCTATGACGAGTCTATTACGACTGAATCCTCCTCTATGACGCCGCTATGACGCCTCTATGATGACTCTATGACGCCTCTATGATGACCGACTCCCTATCTATGACACCTCTATGACGACCGACTCCCCGTCTATGATGCCTCTATGACGACTCTTTGACGACTCTATGATGACCGACTTCTCCTCTATGACGCCTCTATGACGCCTCTATGACGCTTTTATGATGCCTCTATGACGCCTTTTGACGCCCGACTCCTAGTCTATGACGAGTCTATTACGACTGAATCCTCCTCTATGACGCCTCTATGACGCCTCTATGACGCCTCTATGACGCCTCTATGACCTTTTTATGACGCCTCTATGACGCCTTTTGACGCCCGACTCCTAGTCTATGACGAGTCTATTACGACTGAATCTTCCTCTATGACATCTCTATGACGACCGACTCCCCGTCTATGACGCCTCTATGACACCTCTATGACGACCGACTTCCCATCTATGATGCCTCTATGACGACTCTTTGACGACTCTTTGATGACCGACTTCTCCTCTATGAGGCCTCTGTGACGCCTCTGTGACGCCTCTGTGACGCCTCTATGACGCCTCTATGACGCCTCTATGACGCCTCTATTACGTCTTTTGACGCCCGACTCCTAGTCTATGACGAGTCTATTACGACTGAATCCTCCTCTATGACGACTCTATGACGACTCTATGACACCTCTATGACGACCGACTCCCCGTCTATAACGCCTCTATGACGACCGACTTCCCGTCTATGATGCCTCTATGACGACTCTTTGACGACTCTATGATGACCGACTTCTCCTCTATGACCCCTCTATGACCCCTCTATGACGCCTCTATGACGCCTCTATGACGCCTCTATGACGCTTTTATGACGCCTCTATGACGCCTTTTGACGCCCGACTCCTAGTCTATGACGAGTCTATTACGACTGAATCCTCCTCTATGACGCCTCTATGACGACTCTATGACGCCTCTATGACGCTTTTATGACGCCTCTATGACGCCTTTTGACGCCCGACTCCTAGTCTATGACGAGTCTATTACGACTGAATCCTCCTCTATGACGCCTCTATGACGCCTCTATGACGCCTCTATGACGCTTTTATGACGCCTCTATGACGCCTTTTGACGCCCGACTCCTAGTCTATGACGAGTCTATTACGACTGAATCCTCCTCTATGACGCCTCTATGACGCCTCTATGACGACCGACTCCCTATCTATGACACCTCTATGACGACCGACTTCCCATCTATGATGCCTCTATGACGACTCGTTGACGACTCTTTGATGACCGACTTCTCCTCTATGACGCCTCTATGACGCCTCTATGACGCCTTTTGACGCCCGACTCCTAGTCTATGACGAGTCTATTACGACTGAATCCTCCTCTATGACGCCTCTATAATGACCGACTTCCCCTCTATGACACCTCTATGACGACCGACTCCCCGTCTATGACGCCTCTATGACACCTCCATGACGACCGACTTCCCGTCTATGATGCCTCTATGACGACTCTTTGACGACTCTATGATGACCGACTTCTCCTCTATGACCCCTCTATGACGCCTCTATGACGCTTTTATGACGCCTCTATGACGCCTTTTGACGCCCGACTCCTAGTCTATGACGAGTCTATTACGACTTAATCCTCCATAACGACTCTATGACGCCTCTATGACGACCGACTCCCTATCTATGACACCTCTATGATGACCGACTTCCCGTCTATGATGCCTCTATGACGACTCTTTGACGACTCTATGATGACCGACTTCTCCTCTATGACCCCTCTATGACGCCTCTATGACGCTTTTATGACGCCTCTATGACGCCTTTTGACGCCCGACTCCTAGTCTATGACGAGTCTATTACGACTGAATCCTCCTCTATGACGCCTCTATGACGACTCTATGACGCCTCTATGACGCTTTTATGACGCCTCTATGACGCCTTTTGACGCCCGACTCCTAGTCTATGACGAGTCTATTACGACTGAATCCTCCTCTATGACGCCTCTATGACGACTCTATGACGCCTCTATGACGCTTTTATGACGCCTCTATGACGCCTTTTGACGCCCGACTCCTAGTCTATGACGAGTCTATTACGACTGAATCCTCCTCTATGACGCCTCTATGACGCCTCTATGACCTTTTTATGACGCCTCTATGACGCCTTTTGACGCCCGACTCCTAGTCTATGACGAGTCTATTACGACTGAATCCTCCTCTATGACGCCTCTATGACGCCTCTATGACGCCTCTATGACGCCTCTATGATGACCGACTCCCCCTCTATGACACCTCTATGACGACCGACTCCCCGTCTATGACGCCTCTATGACACCTCTATGACGACCGACTTCCCGTCTATGATGCCTCTATGACGACTCTTTGACGACTCTATGATGACCGACTTCTCCTCTATGAGGCCTCTGTGACGCCTCTGTGACGCCTCTGTGACGCCTCTATGACGCCTCTATGACGCCTCTATTACGTCTTTTGACGCCCGACTCCTAGTCTATGACGAGTCTATTACGACTGAATCCTCCTCTATGACGACTCTATGACGCCTCTATGATGACCGACTCCCCCTCTATGACACCTCTATGACGACCGACTCCCCGTCTATAACGCCTCTATGACGACCGACTTCCCGTCTATGATGCCTCTATGACGACTCTTTGACGACTCTATGATGACCGACTTCTCCTCTATGACCCCTCTATGACCCCTCTATGACGCCTCTATGACGCCTCTGTGACGCCTCTATGACGCTTTTATGACGCCTCTATGACGCCTTTTGACGCCCGACTCCTAGTCTATGACGAGTCTATTACGACTGAATCCTCCTCTATGACGCCTCTATGACGACTCTATGACGCCTCTATGACGCTTTTATGACGCCTCTATGACGCCTTTTGACGCCCGACTCCTAGTCTATGACGAGTCTATTACGACTGAATCCTCCTCTATGACGCCTCTATGACGCCTCTATGACGCCTCTATGACGCTTTTATGACGCCTCTATGACGCCTTTTGACGCCCGACTCCTAGTCTATGACGAGTCTATTACGACTGAATCCTCCTCTATGACGCCTCTATGACGCCTCTATGACGACCGACTCCCTATCTATGACACCTCTATGACGACCGACTTCCCATCTATGATGCCTCTATGACGACTCGTTGACGACTCTTTGATGACCGACTTCTCCTCTATGACGCCTCTATGACGCCTCTATGACGCCTTTTGACGCCCGACTCCTAGTCTATGACGAGTCTATTACGACTGAATCCTCCTCTATGACACCTCTATGACGACCGACTCCCCGTCTATGACGCCTCTATGACACCTCCATGACGACCGACTTCCCGTCTATGATGCCTCTATGACGACTCTTTGACGACTCTATGATGACCGACTTCTCCTCTATGACGCCTCTATGACGCCTCTATGACGCCTCTATGGACGCCTCTATGACGCCTTTTGACGCCCGACTCCTAGTCTATGACGAGTCTATTACGACTGAATCCTCCTCCATGACGACTCTATGACGCCTCTATAACGACCGACTCCCTATCTATGACACCTCTATGATGACCGACTTCCCGTCTATGATGCCTCTATGACGACTCTTTGACGACTCTATGATGACCGACTTCTCCTCTATGACCCCTCTATGACGCCTCTATGACGCTTTTATGACGCCTCTATGACGCCTTTTGACGCCCGACTCCTAGTCTATGACGAGTCTATTACGACTGAATCCTCCTCTATGACGCCTCTATGACGACTCTATGACGCCTCTATGACGCTTTTATGACGCCTCTATGACGCCTTTTGACGCCCGACTCCTAGTCTATGACGAGTCTATTACGACTGAATCCTCCTCTATGACGCCTCTATGACGACTCTATGACGCCTCTATGACGCTTTTATGACGCCTCTATGACGCCTTTTGACGCCCGACTCCTAGTCTATGACGAGTCTATTACGACTGAATCCTCCTCTATGACGCCACTATGACGCCTCTATGACGATTCTATGACGCCTCTATGATGACCGACTTCCCCTCTATGACACCTCTATGACGACCGACTCCCCGTCTATGACGCCTCTATGACACCTCCATGACGACCGACTTCCCGTCTATGATGCCTCTATGACGACTCTTTGACGACTCTATGATGACCGACTTCTCCTCTATGACGCCTCTATGACGCTTTTATGACACCTCTATGACGTCTTTTGACGCCCGACTCCTAGTCTATGACGAGTCTATTACGACTGAATACTCCTCTATGACGCCTCTATGACGCCTCTATGACGCCTCTATGACGCCTCTATGACGCCTCTATGACCTTTTTATGACGCCTCTATGACGCCTTTTGACGCCCGACTCCTAGTCTATGACGAGTCTATTACGACTGAATCTTCCTCTATGACATCTCTATGACGACCGACTCCCCGTCTATAACGCCTCTATGACGACCGACTTCCCATCTATGATGCCTCTATGACGACTCTTTGACGACTCTATGATGACCGACTTCTCCTCTATGAGGCCTCTGTGACGCCTCTGTGACGCCTCTGTGACGCCTCTGTGACGCCTCTATGACGCCTCTATGACGCCTCTATTACGTCTTTTGACGCCCGACTCCTAGTCTATGACGAGTCTATTACGACTGAATCCTCCTCTATGACGACTCTATGACGACTCTATGACGCCTCTATGATGACCGACTCCCCCTCTATGACACCTCTATGACGACCGACTCCCCGTCTATAACGCCTCTATGACGACCGACTTCCCGTCTATGATGCCTCTATGACGACTCTTTGACGACTCTATGATGACCGACTTCTCCTCTATGACCCCTCTATGACCCCTCTATGACGCCTTAATGACGCCTCTATGACGCCTCTATGACGCTTTTATGACGCCTCTATGACGCCTTTTGACGCCCGACTCCTAGTCTATGACGAGTCTATTACGACTGAATCCTCCTCTATGACGCCTCTATGACGACTCTATGACGCCTCTATGACGCTTTTATGACGCCTCTATGACGCCTTTTGACGCCCGACTCCTAGTCTATGACGAGTCTATTACGACTGAATCCTCCTCTATGACGCCTCTATGACGACTCTATGACGCCTCTATGACGCTTTTATGACGCCTCTATGACGCCTTTTGACGCCCGACTCCTAGTCTATGACGAGTCTATTACGACTGAATCCTCCTCTATGACGCCTCTATGACGACTCTATGACGCCTCTATGACGCTTTTATGACGCCTCTATGACGCCTTTTGACGCCCGACTCCTAGTCTATGACGAGTCTATTACGACTGAATCCTCCTCTATGACGCCGCTATGACGCCTCTATGACGACCGACTCCCTATCTATGACACCTCTATGACGACCGACTTCCCATCTATGATGCCTCTATGACGACTCGTTGACGACTCTTTGATGACCGACTTCTCCTCTATGACGCCTCTATGACGCCTCTATGACGCCTTTTGACGCCCGACTCCTAGTCTATGACGAGTCTATTACGACTGAATCCTCCTCTATGACGCCTCTATGATGACCGACTTCCCCTCTATGACACCTCTATGACGACCGACTCCCCGTCTATGACGCCTCTATGACACCTCCATGACGACCGACTTCCCGTCTATGATGCCTCTATGACGACTCTTTGACGACTCTATGATGACCGACTTCTCCTCTATGACGCCTCTATGACGCCTCTATGACGCCTCTATGACGCCTTTTGACGCCCGACTCCTAGTCTATGACGAGTCTATTACGACTGAATCCTCCTCCATGACGACTCTATGACGCCTCTATAACGACCGACTCCCTATCTATGACACCTCTATGATGACCGACTTCCCGTCTATGATGCCTCTATGACGACTCTTTGACGACTCTATGATGACCGACTTCTCCTCTATGACCCCTCTATGACGCCTCTATGACGCTTTTATGACGCCTCTATGACGCCTTTTGACGCCCGACTCCTAGTCTATGACGAGTCTATTACGACTGAATCCTCCTCTATGACGCCTCTATGACGACTCTATGACGCCTCTATGACGCTTTTATGACGCCTCTATGACGCCTTTTGACGCCCGACTCCTAGTCTATGACGAGTCTATTACGACTGAATCCTCCTCTATGACGCCTCTATGACGACTCTATGACGCCTCTATGACGCTTTTATGACGCCTCTATGACGCCTTTTGACGCCCGACTCCTAGTCTATGACGAGTCTATTACGACTGAATCCTCCTCTATGACGCCTCTATGACGCCTCTATGACGCCTCTATGACGCTTTTATGACGCCTCTATGACGCCTTTTGACGCCCGACTCCTAGTCTATGACGAGTCTATTACGACTGAATCCTCCTCTATGACGCCGCTATGACGCCTCTATGACGACCGACTCCCTATCTATGACACCTCTATGACGACCGACTTCCCATCTATGATGCCTCTATGACGACTCTTTGACGACTCTTTGATGACCGACTTCTCCTCTATGACGCCTCTATGACGCCTCTATGACGCCTTTTGACGCCCGACTCCTAGTCTATGACGAGTCTATTACGACTGAATCCTCCTCTATGACGCCTCTATGATGACCGACTTCCCCTCTATGACACCTCTATGACGACCGACTCCCCGTCTATGACGCCTCTATGACACCTCCATGACGACCGACTTCCCGTCTATGATGCCTCTATGACGACTCTTTGACGACTCTATGATGACCGACTTCTCCTCTATGACGCCTCTATGACGCCTCTATGACGCCTCTATGACGCCTTTTGACGCCCGACTCCTAGTCTATGACGAGTCTATTACGACTGAATCCTCCTCCATGACGACTCTATGACGCCTCTATGACGACCGACTCCCTATCTATGACACCTCTATGATGACCGACTTCCCGTCTATGATGCCTCTATGACGACTCTTTGACGACTCTATGATGACCGACTTCTCCTCTATGACCCCTCTATGACGCCTCTATGACGCTTTTATGACGCCTCTATGACGCCTTTTGACGCCCGACTCCTAGTCTATGACGAGTCTATTACGACTGAATCCTCCTCTATGACGCCTCTATGACGACTCTATGACGCCTCTATGACGCTTTTATGACGCCTCTATGACGCCTTTTGACGCCCGACTCCTAGTCTATGACGAGTCTATTACGACTGAATCCTCCTCTATGACGCCTCTATGACGACTCTATGATGCCTCTATGACGCTTTTATGACGCCTCTATGACGCCTTTTGACGCCCGACTCCTAGTCTATGACGAGTCTATTACGACTGAATCCTCCTCTATGACGCCTCTGTAACGCCTCTATGACCTTTTTATGACGCCTCTATGACGCCTTTTGACGCCCGACTCCTAGTCTATGACGAGTCTATTACGACTGAATCCTCCTCTATGACGCCACTATGACGCCTCTATGACGACTCTATGACGCCTCTATGATGACCGACTTCCCCTCTATGACACCTCTATGACGACCGACTCCCCGTCTATGACGCCTCTATGACACCTCCATGACGACCGACTTCCCGTCTATGATGCCTCTATGACGACTCTTTGACGACTCTATGATGACCGACTTCTCCTCTATGACGCCTCTATGACGCTTTTATGACGCCTCTATGACGCCTTTTGACGCCCGACTCCTAGTCTATGACGAGTCTATTACGACTGAATCCTCCTCTATGACGCCTCTATGACGCCTCTATGACGCCTCTATGACGCCTCTATGACGCCTTTTGACGCCCGACTCCTAGTCTATGACGAGTCTATTACGACTGAATCCTCCTCTATGACGCCTCTATGACGCCTCTATGACCTTTTTATGACGCCTCTATGACGCCTTTTGACGCCCGACTCCTAGTCTATGACGAGTCTATTACGACTGAATCCTCCTCTATGACGCCTCTATGACGACTCTATGACGCCTCTATGATGACCGACTTCCCCTCTATGACGCCTCTATGACGACCGACTCCCCGTCTATGACGCCTCTATGACACCTCCATGACGACCGACTTCCCGTCTATGATGCCTCTATGACGACTCTTTGACGACTCTATGATGACCGACTTCTCCTCTATGACGCCTCTATGACGCTTTTATGACGCCTCTATGACGTCTTTTGACGCCCGACTCCTAGTCTATGACGAGTCTATTACGACTGAATACTCCTCTATGACGCCTCTATGACGCCTCTATGACGCCTCTATGACGCCTCTATGACCTTTTTATGACGCCTCTATGACGCCTTTTGACGCCCGACTCCTAGTCTATGACGAGTCTATTACGACTGAATCTTCCTCTATGACATCTCTATGACGACCGACTCCCCGTCTATAATGCCTCTATGACGACCGACTTCCCATCTATGATGCCTCTATGACGACTCTTTGACGACTCTATGATGACCGACTTCTCCTCTGTGACGCCTCTGTGACGCCTCTATGACGCCTCTATGACGCCTCTATTACGTCTTTTGACGCCCGACTCCTAGTCTATGACGAGTCTATTACGACTGAATCCTCCTCTATGACGACTCTATGACGACTCTATGACGCCTCTATGATGACCGACTTCCCGTCTATGATGCCTCTATGACGACTCTTTGACGACTCTATGATGACCGACTTCTCCTCTATGACCCCTCTATGACCCCTCTATGACCCCTCTATGACGCCTCTATGACGCTTTTATGACGCCTCTATGACGCCTTTTGACGCCCGACTCCTAGTCTATGACGAGTCTATTACGACTGAATCCTCCTCTATGACGCCTCTATGACGACTCTATGACGCCTCTATGACGCTTTTATGACGCCTCTATGACGCCTTTTGACGCCCGACTCCTAGTCTATGACGAGTCTATTACGACTGAATCCTCCTCTATGACGCCTCTATGACGCCTCTATGACGCCTCTATGACGCTTTTATGACGCCTCTATGACGCCTTTTGACGCCCGACTCCTAGTCTATGACGAGTCTATTACGACTGAATCCTCCTCTATGACGCCTCTATGACGCCTCTATGACCTTTTTATGACGCCTCTATGACGCCTTTTGACGCCCGACTCCTAGTCTATGACGAGTCTATTACGACTGAATCCTCCTCTATGACGCCTCTATGACGCCTCTATGACGCCTCTATGATGACCGACTCCCCCTCTATGACCCCTCTATGACGACCGACTCCCCGTCTATGACGCCTCTATGACACCTCCATGACGACCGACTTCCCGTCTATGATGCCTCTATGACGACTCTTTGACGACTCTATGACGCCTCTATGACGACCGACTCCCTATCTATGACACCTCTATGACGACCGACTTCTCGTCTATGATGCCTCTATGACGACTCTTTGACGACTCTATGATGACCGACTTCTCCTCTATGACGCCTCTACGACGCCTCTATGACGCTTTTATGACGCCTCTATGACGCCTTTTGACGCCCGACTCCTAGTCTATGACGAGTCTATTACGACTGAATCCTCCTCTATGACGCCTCTATGACGACTCTATGACGCCTCTATGACGCTTTTATGACGCCTCTATGACGCCTTTTGACGCCCGACTCCTAGTCTATGACGAGTCTATTACGACTGAATCCTCCTCCATGACGACTCTATGACGCCTCTATAACGACCGACTCCCTATCTATGACACCTCTATGATGACCGACTTCCCGTCTATGATGCCTCTATGACGACTCTTTGACGACTCTATGATGACCGACTTCTCCTCTATGACCCCTCTATGACGCCTCTATGACGCTTTATGACGCCTCTATGACGCCTTTTGACGCCCGACTCCTAGTCTATGACGAGTCTATTACGACTGAATCCTCCTCTATGACGCCTCTATGACGACTCTATGACGCCTCTATGACGCTTTTATGACGCCTCTATGACGCCTTTTGACGCCCGACTCCTAGTCTATGACGAGTCTATTACGACTGAATCCTCCTCTATGATGCCTCTATGACGACTCTATGACGACTCTATGATGACCGACTTCTCCTCTATGACGCCTCTATGACGCTTTTATGACGCCTCTATGACGTCTTTTGACGCCCGACTCCTAGTCTATGACGAGTCTATTACGACTGAATACTCCTCTATGACGCCTCTATGACGCCTCTATGACGCCTCTATGACGCCTCTATGACGCCTCTATGACCTTTTTATGACGCCACTATGACGCCTTTTGACGCCCGACTCCTAGTCTATGACGAGTCTATTACGACTGAATCTTCCTCTATGACATCTCTATGACGACCGACTCCCCGTCTATAATGCCTCTATGACGACCGACTTCCCATCTATGATGCCTCTATGACGACTCTTTGACGACTCTATGATGACCGACTTCTCCTCTATGACGCCTCTGTGACGCCTCTGTGACGCCTCTGTGACGCCTCTATGACGCCTCTATGACGCCTCTATTACGTCTTTTTGACGCCCGACTCCTAGTCTATGACGAGTCTATTACGACTGAATCCTCCTCTATGACGA